>OY728134.1:1568085190-1573085190 GCA_963277665.1 Viscum album | reverse complement strand
TTTCACATCACACATCATTATCTATTCATATATTCCCTTAAGAATATATATATATATATATATATTATCATTTCCTTCAAGGGAAAAGTTATTATATTTCCTTTTGGTATGCCTTTTGACTTGATTGTGATACCAAATTCTTTAAATGGGAAAACCTTAGGTTTATGTTTGATTAATTATATATTAGTATTCATGTGGAACACATATTCATGAACATTTTATTATGGGTTTTCCTATATAGTTATCCAATGAACATGGTAAAGTTTATTCTCATGATACTTAATGTGCAAGTTTCTTGGTGGTTAACCTTGACTCGTGCTCTTCTATGTGTAATGATCCTTGAATCATGATTAAGTCATGTTTTATGTTATTTAATCAATACTATGAGTCCATAATTACATGATACCATGTTTTATATTTTATGATTCTATATGTTTATTCCTTTTTATGTCATCATGTTATGCCATTTAACCCATGTCCTATGCTATTTACTTATTTTTATTCCCTTAGAGGGATTTGTAGCTCATCACTTTGTTCATGTATCCCTCAAGTTATACTATGAATATGTTAAGGATAAAAGGGTTTTATCATAACATTATGAAGATTAAATAATTTTTTATTCATTTTCATTTCCTGTTTTCTAATTATGCTTATATTCTTTCCAAGACATAAGAATTTAAAATCCTTCGCTTGTAATAGATGGTTAATTATGCATAATCCCATGTTGTAGTATTTTTAAATGGATAAAAATGTTATATTATATAGTTTGTGTACATTCCATGTAACCTATCATGGTTAGGCCCTCCATGAATTGTGAAATACTTGTGGTTAAAGTACACAACATGTACTAACTACATACTGTGTATTAACTAAGATTTATGAAATAGAAGAGAAGTGGGATTACATGATGTTTAGTAGGTGTACAAACCATGTAACAAATTAATTTATAATAATAAATAGCCTTAATTCCCTAGTTGTGTAGTCAAGATGAACAGAAAATAGAGTACATGACCTGTTGCAGGTTGTACAAGCAGTGTAACTCGTAACCATTTACATGGAGTATAAGTTGATTGAGGTTGTACAATGTAAATTAATTACAAAAAATAAATACTAATTTTAGTATTAAAACAAATCTATATGTAATTTTGGATGATTTCAAACCATGTACTTTTGTTTTCTAATTATTTATGGATAGATTGATTTTCAATGATTCATATGGAATTAAAATCATAAATAAGTTATATTACATGTTATTCGAAAACTATATGTCATTTAAATTATCATACACATAGTTTACCTTATTGTAATTTAAATCAATACAAAATATGTATTTTTATGGTGTTACCAATGGTTAGGCATGTCATGATCGATTCATGGTTTGACCCATCGAGCAACAAACTGTGTAATATTATGATAAAAAAAAATTCTAATATTTCATGTATGTACATAGTACACAAACAAGGAAAATACAATGTATTGTTATAGGCCATGTGAGTGAAAATATATAGAGTTTAGAGTACAATGGTATATTTCATGTTTCCTTTAGTACATGTCAGGATAAATATGAGACAAAACAGAATATTGACTAGATGACTACTCATTCTATGCCTAATTAATAAACAATATGTATGAATTAACTATTTGTTAAATTAAATTACATAATTTATTTAAAATTAGTGGATGGGAATCTCCAAGACTATATAAGTAGAAAAATAAAATTAATTAATTAATTAATTAATAAGATAATTATTCTATGAATTCATGAGCATTATCATAATAAAAATAGATATGTATGAAAATTTTTAAGTTTTAAATGTGATGTATTTTCATGTATGCATGATCATGATCATGAATATACTATGAAGGTGTTAGCACTACATTAATTTAATTATTTTTTCTTGTTTTTATTGTAATAATTATTAATAAATTAAATTAATGAATCCTCCCCTCATATTTATTATACATGGGAATGTTATTCCAAATATTATTTTATGTAAACCTATAACCCTAGTTCCCCTATCCTACATGTGAGTATACTTATGTAAATGAAGGACCCCCTAGGTGAGTGTTAATTGTTTAAGATGCAGTTGAGGTGAAACCAACCAATGAGATACACATGACAGGGGTAGAATGTTTTAACTTGATCCAGGAACCAATCATGGAGTTATTCATCTAGAGTCAAAGGTTGGTTTATCATTTTCTTTATATACTAACCGGTAATAAATATTATGATCAATTCAACTATATTTATTTAATTTATGTGTACTTCGTGGTCATTTATTTTTGTTTATTTTATGTTTAATGGGGATCACTCAAAATAAATAAGATAACAATATTGACGTATGAAATAAAATAAATTTATTATGCATAAATTATTTTATAATTACATTGTCAAATAATTATTTAAAATTCACATTGTATCAATGACCATTTGAAAACATAAAATAATGTACATTTTTATATTTTATAAAAATCCATAAAATAAATATTGATTTATTTATAACTTCTATTAAATGATTTATGATAAAACTGTAGAGAAATATTTTGTTATGACCCTTGTTTAGATACTAATTTTTATCACGGTATTCAAATTACATTTTTCTATTGAAATAAAAAATATTTCATAATGAGTTTTTCTTATTATAGTAATTAGTGTAAATTCTAAAAATATTTTAGGAATCCTGATTCTAAGATTTTAGGATTAGTGAGTCCACCCAAAAAATCAAGGAACTATGAGTTAATATAGTTGAAAAGACTACCTACCCAAATATTTTTTGTAATTGGAAAGGCCCTTATCTAGTTTATGAGAGGGGAAATAGGATCTTTACCACTAAAGTATCCACATGAAAAGATATTATGAATCCAATGTTAAGGTCTATTGTGTTTTCATAAAATTGTGGGTGACTAATAAATTATATATATTACATCAGATTTTGGTAGTCAAGACAGTGCACTAAACTTTCTTTAATTTTGATACTGAAAATGGAAATTAATCTGACTTTGACATTATCACTACAATATATATTGGTTAAAGATAATATTATCATCAGATTATATTTTTCACTATGGTATATAACATTTGACATCATACAATGCCAAGAGGGGGAATTATATGTACTGGGGTCCCCTATTATACAAGAAATAGACTTATAAGGAGGAAAATGGTGAGAGAAACATTATATTCTTGATATATGAATATGATTCATTATATTTATAGTTCCACATGTTGTCTTTCATGTCTAGGAAGCTTCAGAGTATTCAAAAAACATGTATGCGTTCATGGTATTTCCCATATCTATGATAACAATTAATAGAAATTTGGAAAGGAGTTGTATGAGATATCTAAGAAAATATTCACATACAAGATTATAGAGGGTTATATAGCCATAAAACATTTGTTTAAGATTATTTTATATATTATTTATTTGTATATCGCAGAATTTAAGCTAATTTGTGAGTTACAAATTAACCTCATACATTCCTTACCACCTCAGTGCCTCACTAGTTTTATTTTTAATTAAATATTAATAATATTTATAAGTAACTATTGAATCATTTTACCCATATTAAATAAGTTTATAAGGATATGAGGCAATAAAAAAACATTAGTTTTTATGATGATAAATATGAAGAGAAATGAAAAGGTCCCTAAGATAAATTCAAATTCATATTCTTCTATACACCATAGTTAGGAATAATGTGGAAACATTTTGTTTATTTTTTATTAAATGTGACCATTCCATCAATACTAGTTGGGTATGAAAAAAAATTGGTTCTCACATTTATTTCCAAATACAAGAACCAACTAGATTTAAAAATGGTCCAATAGGTGAGGTGGATCATTGAGTTGTCAGTGGAGTAAGACTATCTTCAATAGATATAAGAGAATACCACATTACTTTTTCAAAGGGTTTATATTAATCCTACGTATCTATTATTTCATTCTTAGATTTACCAAATACATTATATAAATTTCTAGTTAATACATTGGTGTATTTGTATTCATGTTAAATATAAAATATTCTTATTTTATAGTGATAAAATTTTATATGGTACAAAAATATTAAAAATAGTCTTTATATACTCATATATTAAAACCATGTGTTGGAATATTATAAAAATCATGTTTACATGAAACATGTATCACCCAGTTATGGAATCGCCAAAACAGTCTAGTAAATTTGATGTTTTTGAGAAATATATATTCAAATGGGCACATAGATATAATTGAACTATAAGAAATTTGTTTGTGTCTGACTTTTTTACAAGGAAAAATAACCAAACCTAAATTTGGAGGAATGGTTAAAGGGTCCACATATATTTTTTAAGTGGTCCATATATATCTATGTGGACCTTTTCCATTTGAAGCTAGAGGTGTATATTCTTATTTAATAACTTTTACTGAAGAATTGAGTATATATGGATATGTCTACTAAATGAGGTATAAATCTAAATACATAGATAACATCGAGGGGATGATGAATTAAGTAGAGAATCAACTATATAAGAATATAATTAAACTTGAGTCAAACCTAGACATAGACTATCATAACCAAAATTTCATCAACTATTTTAGTGCTTTTGATAATATATATCAATTTACACCAAGTTATACACTATAATGGAATGGTTTTAGTGAGAATAGATAATAAAACTTATTGGACATGGTGAGGTTGAGGACGAGTCCTAAAAATATTATATTATCCATTAAATAAAAAACATTATAGTTAAAAAATATATACACTAAAGAAATATTCAACTAAAATATAAAATGGTATCCTGTATGAGTTATGGAGTGGAGGAAATATTTTTTCTCTAACTTAAATTTTTGGGGCTATAATGAATTTTTCAAGGCCACATATTGAAAAAAACTATCTCTGCAAAGAAAATAGTGTATCTTTATAGGGTATTCAATTTAAAAAAGGTTATATTATCTATAAGAAATCCTTACATAGAAATATTATTCTCTCTAAACATTACATGTTTCTTGAGAGGTAAAACATATAAAAATGGTAGTGGGAGTAATATTGACTTTTATTAAGTTGATCCTCAATATACAAATTTTTTTTCACGAGATATAATTCTAAAAATCATCATAGAGGAGGTTTTTTTCAAGAAAAAAATAAAATATTGTATCTCAAGATAAGTTTGATAACCAACGATAAAATTATTTACTAGTCACTAAGGATGGTGAACCATTATTATTTTATAATAATGAACCTCTATTCAACATGGAAGAATTAAGTTGATAAGAAGTTACATTATTGAATGAATCAATGAATTATGAGATGGAATTCATATACTATAACCATCTTTGGGTTCTAGAAAATACCCTATTATATTAAAATATTTTTGGGTGAAAATATGTATATAATAAGGAATTGGAGATGGAAGGAAAATTGAGTACCAATAAAGTAGGCTAGGTTTCTAAAGGGTTTATGCAATTTCATGGAATAGTCTAGGGAAAAACAGTTTCCTCAAGTATCTATGATGATATACATTAAAAAAATACATTCTATAGAATCTGATGATTATTGTGACATTTTGTAGATGAATTTAAAAATCAACATTGTTTATCAAGAACCCTCTATAAGATTTAAATATGAAACAAACATAACGGTTTTATGTTTCCCAAAGATTCCAATAAGGTGTAAAAGCTTAAAAAATTCATTAATAGATTGATGAAATCTCCCATGTAATGGAATATTCATGTTGATTAATACATAAGTGAATTTGGTTGTATAAAGAATTAATATGTACGCTATGTTTACAAGATGTTTAGTGGGTGTGAAATCATTTTTATTGTAGTTTATGTTGATGAAATATTACTAATTGGAAACAATATATAAGTTTTATAGTTAGTTAAAAAATGGTAGAATAATTGATTTTCCATGAATGAATTTGGAGATGTAGCCTAAATTATATGGGTCAAGATCATTCATGATTGATCTAAGTGACTGCTTGGAAAATGATATGGCATATTAATAGACCAGACACTGAATATATTTAGTATTTTACAAGAACATATGTTATTATTATGAGCATCCAATAGTATACATCTATCCATGAAAATGTGTCCTCGGACATAACAAGGGAGATATAGTATGAGTATAATCACATACATTATAGTGATGAGTTCTATCATGTATGGTATGCTATATCCCAGTCCTGTTGTTTTCTATACCTTGATAATGGTAGTAATATATCACAAAGACCCAAGATACCAACATTGGACTACAAATTATTGGGTGTAGTGGTTTGATAATATGTTGAGAATTGTTCTTATGATTTTTAGACATTGTAATCTCCATGAAAGGAGCTCATGAGAACATTCCCAGTAATATGAATTATACATATTTTATGTGTCACTAGATATTTCTATATACAATCATATGCGTTGGTATTTTAAATTGATATTATGAATAATTTATATCATTAATTTTCCTTATAGATATAATGAAGTAAACCATGATATTATAAACATAAGGTGAGGCAGAATATGTTGGGTGGGCCATAAGATATATGACATTAATGAATATGTCAAGAAAGTATTTATCACTTACATGTTATTACAGGTAAATATAGTAGGCCTTTCCAATGGAATAGAACTACATGGTTATGTCCATGGCCATGGAAATTTTATCAACAAGTTAATTTCCTAAAATTTAAAGAAATTTATATCAATCACATCAGTTGATCACACCAGTAATGTAACCTTATTGAAGAGATATTGATATAAATATATTATATTAAATATCAATTATTCATAGAAGGATGTTGTTATTGTATAATTAATATCTTTATCTATGAATGACTCCAATTATTTATAGATGTTAATATTATACAATAGCCATGTTAGCCTAATTACGTTGAGAAACATGCTTAAAGGGACTCACACATATTGTATCCATGCCTCAGTTAAATTATAAAAGAATTTAATATTATAATAAATCATATTTCAATGTTCCATGGAATAATATAAATAAGAGTAACATTTGACCTCATAAATTCACCCTCTATTTATTGAAAAAATATATTCGAGTTGAATATTAAATAAATATTTATTCACGAGTTAGTGAATATTATATTTAATAATTTATTGAATGAATAATATAGTTATATTTATTTATTTAGATAAATAATTATTATTCATGGTTTTAAAATTTTTGAAGACGTTTGATAGGTTGTGTTAAGGGTTTGAGAAAAAAAATATTCGAATATTTATAGTTTAACACAAATAAATGAAATACTAACAATAATAGCATTATAATTAAACATATGGTTTTATTAAGGAACACAAGACTATTAATGGGACATTTTTCTATAACCAATTCTCTTGCATTGATATATAAAAACTATAATTTAATTTTAGATGGTATTGATTGTAAAAAAGGATTGAGTGTACAATAAATTATCTCGATAATTCATTGAATCCCAAGAGATAACTTTCTCAAGAAGAGAGAGAGAATATCCTATTCCCTTATCTCAAGATAAAAAGAACTAGAGTTATACCTACAAGATTATATGTGATTATTTTTCCAATAAATAGTAAATAGATCATGTGGTTCTAATCATCTAAGCTAGAACCCAACGATTCTACAACAATATTCTTATGACAGTGGAGAACATGTGGACACCACTAGGGAGATTCTACCGATGTATCCTTAATTGTAATGATTCTATGAAGAGAATGGTCAACAAAATTATTAATGAACAAAAAATTTAAATAAAATGAAATTCTTTTTAATAAAGTTTAATTATAAATTATATGTGATAAGATCCTCTCTTAAAATATTATGGGTTTTATATTACCATATTTATAGGATTTATCCTATGAAACCGATGAAATTATATTTTTGGGAATGGTCCTAACCACATACCATGATCCTTCGAACCATTAATAAATTGCCAAAAAATTTATATGAGATACTCCACCAGATAAAAATGAATTATAAAATTTTGACGCTTACCTAATATAATATATTTAATTAATCACCAAATGGATCCATGTAAGATCTGACTTCTTGAAATTTTTTTACAAGACTAATCATAATACACCTCATATAAAATTCTTGGAAACTAGAACTATCATCACACTCCAAGCCATGGTATTTAGAAATAACAAGGTAGTATTTCTTGTATAAATGACTCCACCTAGCTACTACTCCATTCACATCCTTTAAAAAATACATATTTTTCAATTAAATAAACCATTCTAAAAATATTGTTTCTATGTATATGGAAAAATATTTTTCCATTCATGCATCACCAATTATTTGTGTCACCTTAGGCCAATAATATCAGGTAATGTCCATGATCCTACTAGCCTATCCCCTTCTGTGTTTCCGGTGTTGGTGTTACTATGATAAGGATCAGAGGAAGAGGGAGTGGTGTTATGATTAAATTTTAGTTACATAATAATAATTAATTAGGGAGGCTTTAGCTACAATATTGAGTCTAATCAGGATATGAGGATGGAACATAGGGGGTAGGCTATGGTGTTGAATCCCAGGAGGTTATTTTCAGTGGTTTTTCATTTATGGGGTCAGTTAACCTTAGAGATGAGTTTTGATGGGGTGGTTTATTTTTCTAATTACAATTATGTTCCATTGTGGTTACTTTTTAATATTACACATTTACTTATTTTTATAAACTTTAGCATGTGTTGTACCACGTTTCATAGACATGACTTTGACTAGGCATGATGTTACATAAACTCTTTCATTACATTGTAGTTTTTTATGAGTTAGTATCTCTGCTCAATAGAGTAGAAATCTTCATTGTGCTCTTCTAATTTCCATATTTCTAATAATTTTTTATCCCACTTCAATATTTTATTTCTCAAATAATTTTTCCTTACATCTTAAGCACCCAATTTATCCTTTTCAAAGACAATGGAATCCTAATTCATCATATTCAACCCCTTCATTATGTATATTGATCCATAGAAATCCATGTTTTTTTTACAACTTTATCTTATGATTTATTATTCATCGAGTTTTTCCTTCCCTTGTTCAATATTTCTAATTTATAGAAGTTTATAAAATTCATTATGTTGTGTTTCTTTGAAATTTTGGTCGTGTGTTAAGGGTTTGGAACCTATAGGCACCATTTGTACCTTGAGGGTGGGGTGATTAGAGATCATTCCTTATTGTGTTGTTCTTATTTTAAGAACATTTAAATTATTGAGGTTGGGGATTGATTTATTCTCTTATTATTAATAACAATTCTGTTGTTATCATGATTTATCGTGTTGACTAATAATGGAATTATCCTCAATAAAGTTTAAATCAAAATTAAATAAATAATTGGATTTATTTGTAGTGATATGGTGTGTATATGCTATATTAATGGGTTTCCTCTTAATATTATAGGTAGTATACTATATTTTGTGATGCTATGGTCTAGTTTGTCCTTTTTTTATTGTTAATTAGATAAAAATTGTAAATCTAGAAGTTATTTCAAACTAATTAATTTAATATTAATGTTTAATTAAAATCATCTGTCGTTAAATTTTATTGTAATAAAAGTGACTCTTAATGAATATCTAAATAACTTATAGTTTTTGATAGATGGTTCTTTAGATTTACGTTGGTGGAATTATATTTACATTAATTGGTTAATAAAAGATCATAGAAATTATTTTTTTAAGAGGGATACTTTTTTGGGAATGAGAGAGCCCATTTTATTTAGAATATAGGATTCTTAATCCAAGGTCCTAGAAACCTTGTTAATTTTCTATTATTTTCAGACTACCTTATAATTGTTTTATTGATGCGAGCCTTGTTATGAAACATTATGTGATCTTGGGTTGGATTATTTTTTATATGGACGTCAGTGATAATTTCTGGGTTTGTGGAAGTAATTGGTCTTTGATGGAGTGATATAAGTGATATTCATAAAGATGTTGGGTATGGAACTAGGATTGATGGAGTTGGTTAAATCTGTGATTTCCCATTATGTATTATGTTGAAGGGTAATTTTTTATTTATAATGACCCCTCTTTATTTCAATAAGTTCGAGGTCCCTATTTATTTTATCAATTCCCCACTACTTAATGACGTTTCAAGTGTGTGGATTATTCATCTTTTATATATCTTAGGAGGAGTGATATAATACCTGTTATTATGGAATGATAATGAATGAAAAATTATTTAACCTATTGGGTTTGAGTTGTAATTTTTGTATAAAAAAATTGATTAGTAATTATGTTAACGTGTAATTTTTAACAAAACGAATTAATTTGTACCCCCTTTCAATTGTTTATGTCATTATACGTAATCTAATCCAAAGAGATAGTAATTGGGAATCCGAGGGATGAAAAGTATAGTTGAGGTTTAAATATTTTTATTTTCTTATAGTGGGTTTAATGAGGTATATATATTCCATATGTTTTGTGATTTCATATGCTACACCACCAATGTTGTTCAGGAAACTAGTAGCAGTGGAATCTAGAGGGTGTATTCCCCAATATCTTGGATGGCGAGGATGGATGGATGACTTCCCGCTCCCCTTATATCTTCTCTATTAAGTATTATTTTTTACTTGTATGTACAATTGTTATATTTCCCATATATTTGTGTAGAGGGATTCACTATATTGTGTTTATATCATATACATGTATGGAGAATACCCCCTAGAGTTGTTATACTGGTGATGAGATTATGTTACATGTGTGATGTAAGTTTTCAAACTGTGGCCTTTGATGCATGTTTCATATTTATAGATAGATGTATTAGGATGTGTGACATTAGGGAAAGAGTAAAAAACCAAATGGGAAATAGTAGTTCAGTACCTTTACCTTCATTTTTTATTGGATTTTATATAATTACATGTATGTAATACTTAGTGTGAGAGATATGGTGATGCTGGGAATTTTATCAGACCTAGTGGTCCATTATCAGGATTTAACATTCTTTCTTTATATATTAGTGAGGACATATTGGGAAGATCCTACTGAGTATACTAGTTATTCTCACTATATATCTATATAATCTATTTTTTAGTCCACATGATTTGGTTGGGGATCATGTTAGCCATTACTAGATCATGGAGTTATTCTAGAGTTATTTGGGAATTTAGTTCACTATAGTTGTTTTCTGTTGGTGCTTGTAGTGTATTTTATATTTGTTACTATTTTATGAAATCACGTTCATATATTGGAATCTTTCTTATTTTTATTATGAATAAGATTTATTTGGTAGTCTCATCTTATATCTCGTTCTTTATATTGTTCTTAGAGGGGAATTCCTCAAATGTGAGTATATGATATACCCTCAATACTAGTCCTAAACCCATGGCCAATTGAATGTGGGATTAGTAATCATTATCACCCTTCATTTATTCCCTGCCTAGAAGGGGAAACATTTGGGGAGGGGGTCATGAGAGAGTGGTATCAATTGTAAAATTAAGGGATAGTACAATGTTTTGAGGTAGAAAATGACTAGAAATGCATGGGTTGGAAGTTAAATGGTGTTAGTTTAGCATTGTGTGTGATGTAAAAAACGATTTCCAATTAGAAAATAAGGATTCACGGACCCTTATAATAAGATATCAAGATCTTAAAGTCTACTCAGAAAACTATATAGTGTGACATTAGTCACATGTTAGAGACATGGAAAGGATAATGAATCATTCTTATTTCACCTACTTTTAAAAAGGGTAAACCCTGGGGTTAGGTTTAACATTAATTAATTAATCATAAATATCCCATATTATAGGTATAGGATTCCCTATCATTTTCGTAATTTATTTGTATGCTACCAAGTCTATGTCATCATCAGTTTTTTAGTGAATATATTCAACAAGTTACGTCAGTAGATCACCACAGGATTGAAGTTGATGATGTTTCCACTTGAAGGAGGACACATTGAAAGTTTTAGAAAAATATTCTATATATGTACGAGAGATTCTTATTAAATTATGTGACAATGGGTTGGTTGGTGGAGGTAGAGATAATATTTAGTTTGATCTGTTCATAAAAGCAGCATAGGGTTTCGTTTCTGGTGGTGATATTGTGTGGGAGAGCTATATTTTGGTGGTATATATTACCTAGGGATCATGAAGTGTCATATAATTCATGGGAGATATTCATAGATCTGTTAAAACATGGGATTCTTTCTTTGTAAAAACATTTTCCAACACTTTGGAGATACATACCCATCGATAGATTCCTTTATTTTGGAGATTAGGATCCATTTAAGGAAGACTCTAGGATATGATTTAGAATAATTCTTAGATGAGGAGGCTAGCTAATGGAATTTCAATGATTATTTACATCCATATATCTTGAACAAGGAAAACCTATTTATGAGGGTGTTATAATTCATGGTCCAAGAAAGATTAATGGGTTTTGCGAGGATGTTTTTCTGAACTAAATAATCCTGAGAGGGGAGTAATACAGATTCTCCACATAGAAGAGTTGTGGTTAGTGGATCCCCATTTCCTTGACAGAAGTTTTTTTAAATAACTAAAGTTTGGTATCAACCATCTTCATCTAGTTTCAATGGGGAGGTGTCTATTAGGTATATTTCAAGGGATCATACATTTGTTTTTGTTTTCATTTCTATATTCATTAGTGATATGAGTTCCCGTACATTCTGAGAAGACACCATGTGGCTAATTGTCAACATTAGGTTTCACCATTGTTATAGTATCATACGAGGAAGAAACATCATGGTACTAAATCCTATGATCGGTATTGTCGGGTTATGGTAGGTAAAGGATATCATTAGGTAACTTCACTTACCTAGAGTGCAAATAATGACTATAGATTGAGATATTATCACATTTATATAGATCATGGGGCATGTCATATTAAAATACATGATATAGAGTTTATAGAACCAAGTGATCCAATCTTCATTCAGGGTATAATTATATAATTTTTAATTGGTTTTATGTCTTGTTTGATTTAGGATAAATACACTAATTTATTTATGATACCCTAGTCAATAGTTTCAGACTTTAGTTTGAGAGACTTCTAGGGCCCTTAACATTGACTTCCAGTTGGAGGTTGTGCTAATTTTCATGATGTATGTAGATAATCTGATATAATTTGGGTTCATAATCACTCTTGTAAAGACATACTATGTTTTTGGATACAACCATAAGACATCATCCTCAACAACTAACTATATTCGGTGAAAGATATTATGTATTGCTTTAGGAGGTAGATTGTGTTCTATGATGCAAATAGATATTTTTTTTTCATGTTAGTTAATGAGAAACCCAATTATAATGGGTATAGGTATACATAGAACATGTCTTACATTATGGTTGAGTTGATATAGTGTTCATTAGAGGATAAACTAACATCATTTTTTAGGGTTGAGGAAGAGTACCCTGTTGTGTTTCCGGAATAGGTTTGGACAATACCCCTTTAATGAGAGACTGAATTTGGGATAGATCTATTTTCAAGTATATATATAATATTTATTTCTCTATATATATTATATATTATGAGTTATATGATATATGGATATATATTAGAGAAAATTTACAACTAGGTATTATTAAAATAATCATGTATCTTTGGGGTGTTATGTTTTTGTTCACAAAAAATGCTAATGAAAATTTTCATTTATGTATCAATTTTCTTCCCTTAAATCACGTGATTGTGAAAAATCATTTCCCTTTTACATTTATTGACTATTTATTTAATCATATGAATAGATATAGTAGGGCCTCAAAGATAGATATATGATTGGGATATCATCATATGAGGGTTATGGAATAAGATAACCATAGACCACTTTCCAATGTAATTATTGGAATTAGGAGTTTGAAATAATGTTTTTCTGGTTAATGAACCCTTAATATATGTTTAAAGAACTAATTAATACTATGTTATGAGAGTTTTATAACAATTTCATGGTTATATATATTAACCACATCCTTTTGTATTACAAATATGAGGAACAACATGTTTAGATTCTGCATGCCATTTTTTGGTGTTCTCCATTAATAGTACCTATTCAGTAAGGAATCAAAGTGTGAGTTTTGGGATAATAAATTTTGTTTAATAGGGAATTTTTTTCCCGAGTGGTGAATCTATAGATCCTTTAATGACTGAGTTGATCGTATATTTAAAATCCCCTATTAATATTGTATGGTTGAAGTGTTTCCTCATTATTGTAGTCTATTATAGAATAGTCTCACCAAAATTCTCTAAAATTATTTCACCTTTGACATTTTTTTCTATAATCAGTAAGGTTTTATTCTTGAATGAAAAATTTTAGCATAAATTCCAATTTATGAAAGACTTTTTGGTCAGTTCCCCAGTTAATCCTTTCCATGAATAGTATGTCATGTTTGAGGATTACTATGGCACTTTTCATGTTACATATGGAAGTGTATTGATGAGATATAGGGATATTGTTTCTTATGTTTCTTAGTAGTTATGTCCAAATGAACATATTCATGCCACCCATTATCTTGATTTGGAAGAGACCATGTTTTCCATGATGTTATGGTGACACTATCCTATCAGTGAATGCTTTGTGATTTTCATTGATCACAAAATCCAAAAGGTATGTATTATCCCAATATGACAAGAACCTATGACATTAATAGTTGGTGTAAATCATTGAATAATATGAATTATAAGTTTATTAAACACTAGTAAAGGGAAATTTTGTAGCTAATATGAAATTTAGAATTTCACAAAGTGATTTTTTGAGTTAGTATGGAGTTTTATGGGGAGTGACGGAAGAACTCTTCTTGATGCATCTTGCTATGGGAGTTTTTTGTGGTATATAATGCCTTTTTTCAGATGATGGTTCCTTTATCATTAGTGAATTAGCTATAGGATTCTTATATGGGGGATTCCTTGGTGGTCTTTTGGTGAGATCAAGATTTGTATGGTGATACCCTTAATAGATAGGTTGAGGATGAACAATATCAATTGTTGTTTTTGTTAAGGATTCTCACCCCTTACTCATTGAATTAAAATATTTTCCAAGTTCTCTATATCTCAACGTTTTTTGTACATATTTGCATAGAAATGATGTACCATGCTCTGAGAGGTATGTTTTGGTAACCTATTTTAAAAGGTTATATTTCAATGTATGTGTCTAGATGTTATGTCCACAAAAAGGTGAAGTCCAAACATCATGCTCCAAAATGTTTTTATTCAGCCATTGGATGTTCCTTAGTGGAAGCAGGAGGAAATTTAAATGGAATTTATCAATTATTTATATATCATTGGTAGGATATGATTATTTATGTGTAATCATGGATTGATTAGAAAACCCAATTCATTTCTTAGAGATCATGGAGTTGATCTCGATGGATTTTTTTTCAAGGAAGTATCTATAGGTGGTGGTGAGACTTCATAGAGACCCGAGGATGATCATCTCTATATGTGATCCACTATTGACACATGCAAAATGAGCATATAAAAATTCATAAGTAAATAAATACCCAGATATGGGTATTATTTTCTAGGAAAAAGAAAAGGAAGGATAAGGTGGTTGGATCTCACGAATCACATAAACTTCTAAGAGACTTGAGATCTTTTGAAAATAAAAGAGTCACATGAAGGATCCTGGTGTAGTGGATAGTCTCTAAAAGGTCCCACAAATTCCATCTCGAAAAATCCTTTTAATCAAAAAAGGAACCTCATAAATTTGGAGTTCATGAAACTATAGGTGAATGAACACCCCCATGCAATGAAGTTTGACATCAGAAAGCAGCTGAAAAATCCATCCAAAATATTCCTTGAAAATTGGAGAAAATTTTCCAAAAGACCGAGGCCATTTGTAATCATAAATATCGTGTGACGCATCACCAATGATAAAGGTATTTGTCCTTGGAAACACCAACAAAACTCATGGGACTCCAGAACCTCTGTAAATAAAATAAAATAAATAAAATAAAAGGCAAGGAGGTGGGAGCCACTCACGGTCATAAAAGAATATAGATCCTCGGAACACCCTGAGAGGTGAGAGGTTAATCAGGGTTTCAAATTTTTATTCTAAAGAGATGTATCACGTTCCCCAGTTTGTAGGAATCCATTAATTATGTATGATGGAAATGTGCAATAATTTAAACATTCCCATGCTGAGAGACAACAAAACAATTTTAGTTGATTCACCACTATGAGATAAACCAAGGAGCCTGTGTCGATGGTGTGACAGTCATACCAAAATCAATAAATATTTACTAGTTAAGGAATGAAGAAATTAATACATATTCACAATATTCCAAAAACATGACCATTACAATATTTTATAAATTTCACACTACATCCCTTAGAAAACTTCGGTTGACTCCCTCTAGCTCACTACTTTTTGTTAATTGTTACTCGGTTTATTTGATTTAATGTTTCTTTAGTGGATTGATATTTAGTTCATTAACACTAACTATAATGATACTATAAATTCACCAAATACCTAAGTATAAGCAATTTGAATATCCTATTCCCTAAAACTAGATGTTAAAAACTTCCTTTTTTCCCCTTCCTGAATCTCACTACCTCTGGGAAGAAAAAATCCTTCATTGAACAAACTACCTTCAATAATATCACCGAGTCATCACGGAGTACCCCATCATCATGAATGAACCATTACATAGAAGCATTGGGATCAGTCAATACTAAACAATTCTTTACATGATGCTCATGCTCTCTAATAAAACTAGATTTTGGAAGATCCCCATCCATCATGAAATTAGATCAATTCCACATCTTCTACAATTATATTAATATAAAATAAAGTTTGGAAATCCTCATATTTATAGGCTCAACCATTTGTGATTCTCCACATCCATTACCAGATTTATCAGTTCATTCAAAAAAATATTTTGGAATCTCTTCCATTCACGAAGCCCTTGTGAGATTGGTCAAAGTTGTGGATATCCACATAAACTCATCATGATTTTTTTCTCCACATCTCCTAGTCAAAAAGAACATTTTCAACCCATCATGAACATTCAAAAGTCACCTTTTCGAAACCTTGTCATCACAAAACCCATGACATTCATTGAAAACATCAAGACCATCAAATTCACAACAGAAAAAAAAACTAAACTCCATTTCATGAAAAGATCATCCTTGGTTCCAAAAAATACATCTGATGCAACCCCATAAATATATAGGACACCACGAGACCTTGCAGACATGTCTACCTCATCTCGTGAAAGCCCATTGATATGTCTTCCTCATCACATGAATCACCTTAGGTATGTCCAGGAAACTTCAAACTCCCCTTCTATCCCCCTTAGGACAATCAAATTGGATTTCACATACAATGCTCATGCACCCCCATAAGACAATTACAGGACACACAATGCATCACCGAGAGGTAGAGTAATTTTCTTTAACATTACTCATGTCATATTTCTTGAACCTTGATAATAGTAACAAAAACATTGGAAATAAAAAATTTAGGTCAAAGAAACCAATCATGGTCATAAACCCCTTATGACATTATAAAGAAGAATGTGGCACGATCTTGTGAGACACCTAGACAAGCTGGTCTGATCCCGTGAAGGACCCCATATGAACCATCATTTTATCATAGAAATTCCCAGCCAAGTCACTTGCGATCATGAAATGTCATTTTAATAGGCCCCCTGATATCATGAAGTTCCTTCGATATGATGATATGAAAATAGGGAGGTAACTTGGAATGACATATAGATCGAACAAGTTCCTATAAATTAGAAATAATATAATAAAGGATATTATAACTAGAGGGACTCACCGTTACTAAAAATCAGGTGACTCCCTCAGAGCGATCCATGAAAAAATATCTCAAAGAATCATGGTTCTATAACCCTTTGTCGACTCTATTCTGGATTCATGAAAGATATGTCATGAAAACAACTGAACATTTGGGGTGACCGGCCCTATAAATTCACCATCTAAGCATGAAAAAATCACAGCTACCTATCATAACTGTGATAAATAACTCTACAATTTTTTCATTGGCATTTGAGTAGGATTCTCAGATTGGTTGATCATGGGAATGACAAGTCTTATGTCAAGTAATATACCATAAAACAATCTAGAGTGATCATACTCCATGAACAAAGAACTTCATGTGATCATTTATAGATCACATAAAGGAATTATAGTATGAAATGTGAAGAACATCATGAATAACTTATAGATAATGTAAGACATAATAAATAAACATTGAATAAATCTAATGCACTCCTTATATAAGAGATATAAAAAAAGTTAATAGTGCAAGACTTAAACCAAATACATTCTCACTATCCCCTATATGCTTAGAATTACCCATCTAATACATATTATAACACCATGAAATATCACACAGATCTTGTGATTCTCCTTAGGTATATTATTTGGATCATTCCAAGTCCTCTTAAAATGTTAAATAATGTATGATGGAACCCCTAGGGATTGTCACCATAGTCTCTTAAATCACTATGGGATCTCCACTCAAGCCTCATGATGGCCTTACTGGCTTATCGACTAACTCATATAATAGAACGAATTTGGGTCAAATGAGTCTCATGGTATTCCATGGGAATGTCAACTTGATCTTAAAATTCCCTATGTAAATTCCATAAAAGTCACATGATTCCATCTAGGTATGTCATACAAGGCATGTGACACCCACTGAGACATGTCACTATGACTCTAATGACTCCCTAAATAAGCCACCCAGGTCATGTGATGGATTTTAGGACAAAACTTGTGAGTATTTTGATTTCCTCTAGACAATCCAACCCTGATCATGCGACAAAACTTAGACATGCCTTCCAGGATACAAGATATCCCATGTACGAGTCAACTAGATCACCTGATTTCCTTTTTACATGTCAAGAAGACATTCTACACCATATCAAGAAGAAAACTAAGGATTTTGAGAAGAAAATATACGTATTCCATGCAGGTAGAAAGACAAGGTCACTTGGGAAACCTTATTTTGTAATCCCTGAATATAATGGAAACCATAGTGAGTGAGCCCCAAATATATGGTCAACAAATTTGTGTAATACTTAAATATAAGGGAAAACTCAGTGTGTAATTCTCAAATATTATGAAATACCAGTGTTTGATTACATTTTCCACCCTCAGTGTGTAAGGTCTGACCAGATGGAAGAGTTTGTGTGTATGTACCGATCAGTGGAAGGACATGATATGCCAAAAATACAAGGGAAACAATAGAGTGTAAGACTCAACCAATGTACTATGAGGAATCTTATTCTTATAATATCATGGAAATGTAAAATGTCTCCCTGAGGTCTGAGTTCCATGTCAAAAATTCTAAAGTAATTCCCTAAGAATATGTCTCATATCTATAAGAAATTACATTAATTATTTACCATCCCTTGTTTCTAAAAATGAGAATAGTTATGTGGGATTATGGAGTTTCAATTGTCTTGTCATATGCACTATAACTCTCTAAAATGACAATGGTAACCTCAGAGTGTAACCCCCAATTAGGTGAACTACGAGAACTTGGAATCCATCCACAACCCAGATACGTTGTACACTTTCCTAAGGTTTTATCTCAAATGAAACAACCATTTTGATACAATACCTATGTATCTGAATTTTAATCCTTCGGTACAAAATCATTCCCCTAGGAAGATCACTCTACCTCATCCCATAGTGGACTGAGAAATCACTGAATTAAGATGTTTCTAATTTCTTCCCTAACCATGATACACAATAAAAATCCTCAAAGATAGATATCTATATTAAGTATCCCAGAGAAAGTCCCACTAAAAAAGCCACCACACCCATATATAATAAGGATGATCACTTTCTATCCCATGTTTTTCACGATGAGAATAGATAACATGGGATTAGGGAGCCACAATGAACACCTCATTGGCACCATGAATCCCCAAAATCTAGGGAAATGCTAGTATATATGCCCATATGTGTAGAACAATATTAAAAAACCACATATAATGGTTTCTACCATGGGTCTAGACCCAAATAAATTATCAAACTATGATAAATATGACTCATTCAATAACTGGGCTACATAGAATGTATCCTCAAGATTCGAACTCAAATATTTTGTGCCTCAACACCTGCACATATGTATTCTACACATGAAGTTAAACTGCATGTGTTTAACTAACTATATGGGTGTTTATTCCTATAATTACAAAGATACGCAGGACGCCTCATAATGGATCAATCTTAGAATATTAATCTCCTCCCTACATGGAATAAAGTTCCAATTTACTTAGTTATATGGCTTCATCATATAAATAATCTACCCATTACTCAAAAAAGGATGGAGAACCTCAGTTACATATAGATTGATTTATTAACAAGGACCCTTTACTTTGTTCATCAATGAGATTCCATTTTTTTTATAAGAATAATTAACCTATAATCATTTTTGTATGGTAAATGATACTTTATTGATATTGGGAAGAGATTCAGGAACCTATCATAAATGTATAAGAGTTCCCTGGAGTAAGAAACCCCCCCAATAAGGGTGTAATGAGATAGACCTCCTGTACTCTATACCAATGCGAGTCCCTATGTGTCATTGGGTAGGAATCCCCGAGAAAACACATACATTTTGAAAGTATACCTTTTCCCAGTTATAGATGTGGGAAACATTGGGTGTTTCCATTAATAATGACAATGATATGATGTAAATGATTTTGAAGAGTTCAAACCCTCTACAGTCAACAATCTGGCCCAACCGAGCCCACCTCACTAAGGGTTTCCCTTGTTATCTCTTTCCCATCAAAACTGAAATTGTGAATCCAATGTGAATCTATGAAATTACAAACATTTAGTTATTTTCTATCATTCCATTTCTTCTCAAAGTTGTATTCAAATATAAATGGTTATCCTGATGTGAATCTATGAAATAAATATTGATTATTTATTATCCACCGAGTAATTTTTTCTGCACACCATACAAAAAAATATGGTGAAATTGACATGAATCTCTCTAATAACAAGATAATAATGCATCATAAAACTTTTTTTCATACCCTATAAAAAATAAATAACAAAGACTAGTATGATCCTAGAGAAGAACCTATGTAAATGTGGTTCTCATGAAATAAATCCATATTTGTTTTGATAAGTCCAAGCAAGAAGAATGGTCGAATCACTAATAAAAGAATAATTATGTTAACCATGCATATCTGAGCGAGAATATTATGCCAAAGATATCACCCAAATTATAGTCCTTATTAATTTTAATTTTAAAAATTCCATATACTGCTCTTAGTATCCTGATTCGATACAATGACTTCATCATCCATTGCTCCCTCTATTAGATCACCTACGGCTGTAACCCCCACGATTCATGTAACAATCTCACTTTCTTGACAACTCCAATATCAAGTGGTGAACCCAATTGAATGGGAGTACCATTGAATCAGTACAATATTGACCCTATATGTTTCCAACAAGGTTCGATAAGCACAGAAACTGGAATGTTAACATCATCAAGGGAAATTCACATGCAAGACAGTATCCCTTGATGTTGTATCCAACAACTTCATGAGATTATCCCACGAGTTTGGTAACTATCAAATTCAATATCTAATGATTGTAGAGAAGGAATCTGAATATGGATCCCTTTTAATTTAGGTATCACCTAGGAGGGAACCTATAAACTGTCATCACCAGAATCATCCCACTGGTATACACCTGTCACCTATTGAGAGTACCACTAGAAACAAAACCACCTCTGACACCCTTTCATGGGATATAAGGAAGGATCATCGGAGGAACAATGCACTAGATATCTATAATAGGGATTATATCCCCAATCCTAATGATGATTCTTACCAGTATATTCCTATAGGAACCAGCAAACATGCTCATATCACTGCTCTCTCGGAACAAGTCTACATGAATATTTCCGTAGCAGGAAAGGGGAAGCACATATCCATAAACCTATGCATGAAGTCTATTAGTATATTATAGTGGAAAATGGAGGAAATATGTTGTTTCATATTCATACTTCAATCAATGACATATTATGGTGTATAATGAAGATGAAAAATATAATGGATTAAATCCTTGTGGACACCTTTCCAATGTGCCAATACATTTTTTCAACAAATGAATTACTCCTCTGTCATATTCTGGAACTATTTCAGATACAAGGAAAGTTGAAAATTTATATTCCTACTACCAGGATAACATAAAACATCGATTATCATGAAAAAGTGGATGCACTAGAGAAAGAACACATTCTTGAATCCTCCTAGGAGGATTGGCATCATATTATGATAAAGGTTGAGGCATCATACATGGCTCAGGCTCAGGTTCCAGCTAGGTCATACCATGTCATAGTGGAATGTGCATTAGGAAATAGGACCATTCCTATCAAAGAAGTCTAGTGGAATATTCGAAATTCCTAGGATTGGGCTCATATCTATGTTCAGTTTGGGGCTCATCACATGTGAGGAGAACAATCTTCATTCCATGATCATATTCTGTCTGAAGTAGTCCATCGACATAATACAAAGGCATAAGATTGGGAATATATCACTATTCTAGTCATGGATAACAATGTGAGAATGTTAAAATCATTAAGAAATGCTTATATTTCCATTAATAAATATTCCTGGAATATTCAAGTAGGTCATGTAAGCCAGATGTATATTCCAACTTCCATCAATGAATGACTTCACAGACATCATTCTAAGGAAATATATGTGGAGGATCAAATCCCTTATCACATTCCCAAGTTCAGTAAAAAATATTCAGGTGGGGAACACATATTTTGAACAGGCTCATATTTCTACTCCAACTGAGGCTCACCATCTGAGAGCACCACATAACTCAGGGAAGGATCATATCCCTGCTAAGAAAGACTAGTGACATATCCCAAAGGCTCATGATCGAGCTCATACTCCCATCATGAAGGAGTCTCACCAATTGAGACTAGAACATGCATCGGGACATGATCATATTGTTATCAATAATGAGACAAATCATTGGATTATTTTGATAGCTTCTCATCCATGGGCTAATAGTCCCACAACATCAGATGGTTATGAGAAAGTTCTGTCAAATGTCATATAGTAGGATCATATCACTGTATGAGTCTAATCAACATATTCAATCCATGATGTAGAAAATGTCCCATATTCCTAATATTCTCAAAGTTGGTGTCCCTGAGGTAGTTCGATAAATATTATCAATAACACAATTATCCAATGACTCTTTCACTATAGCAGAATATTATCATTACATTAGTATTCTTCTATGTGGTAGTGTGGAGATGGATCGTAGAGACTTTTTTCTTGATATCTAATGTGGTCAAATTCCACACTGAGATATATCCCATGCAAGAAGGAAATACTCATATTTTTATAAATCATCATATTGAGTGGTGTCTAAAATTCTTCCACCTATTTATAGAGAGGTCCTCAAAACATTGTGTTAAACTGCATATTGTTCCAAATCAAAGTTCTACAACACTGCACTCTCATTAGTAGGTGAACTCTAGATTCATCTTCTATGGTCTGGCCAGATAGAGGTTTGTATGTTTTATGAAGATGGAGAAAACATTGGAATATGGAGATAGTAAGTCAGAAAAAACCTCTCTATCATGTTATAGACCCCCACTACTTCTGAATATGAGATCCCAAATGATCTAAAAAAGGAGTGAATTTCATTTCTATGAGAATATATGTGGGATAATAATGAGTGGATGAAGTATAGACATTCCCCTTATCTAGTATATTTGGGTCACCTTGAGATGATCAAGATACTATATTTTCAGATAGATATGTGAGTTATCTTCATGTCCTATGATCTGAAACATTAAAATAACTACGTAAATCTACAACATGATTTTCCTCACTACCTTACAACACTATATAAGCTGATATATGATGACACATAACCCATTCGTATTCAAATATGGGGAAGATATAGAGGGTTGAAATTTACCACACCCATGGAATAACAGAACCCCTCAAATAAAACATCCTTTAATGTCACAGCCTTCAACAAAAGTAGGGGGTCGGTACAACTCATTCTAGTTAGTCATTAAAATAGAATGATCCTACTTAAATGTTACCTAAAAATCAAAAATATATAGAGAGAGAGATTGAGTGAGTGAGATAGAGGATATCCAATATGATTCTAAACTAGTCCATTCAAGAAAATGAGAATTCATTTCCAATAGATTGGCTAATGTTATGATCACTCTGACAACTTACTATAAGGAATGGTTCCAATCCTGGGCTTCCATCACACCCAACTCATATGCGAACAAAATTATGCCACATAAAAGGAGACATAGTAGAAACTATCATATCAGTCATCTAGAAGCAGACCTAGCTCACTAGGCCGGGGGAATATCTACCACCACCTCTGCTTCTCAAATCATAAATTCCCAATAGAATTTGGGATAAATTGACAGGAGCACTGAAAAAACCCCAACCACCTGAGATGGGGGAATTTATATGTCAATCACCATCCCAAGATTCATTATCCTCTAAAAGTAACCTAGAGACAACAATGGTTATTCTAGATCATCCCCATCCCACTAGGTTGGGGGAATTTATATCTGCATGTATCTCTTGGGAATCATCAAATCCACAACATGAAAACCGTGGATCTTCAACAATAGGGAAAATAAATTCCATGTGTTTTTTTGAATAACCCCTAAACTATATGGTTGTGATAATTTCCATTATCATCATCATAACCTCGAAGAAAATAATTCTTCTTCATGTTAGGATGGAAAAATAAATAGTCGACATCCCACCTATACCTTCCACGGAAAGATAAACCTCTACTGGTTTGAGATCACTCGTCAATCACATCTAAAAACTCCCTCTATGTCATTGTTCATAGACCAATATGAGAGAAGAATATGAAAAAGGAAATCTGAACCCACTGAGGTTTCATACAAATGAGGTCCTATATGAAAAATGGTTCAAATAATGACCCCTATAAAATGAGTACCAAATAATTATATTATGTTGAATGTAATGGAATAACCACCATTTACTGATATGGCTCTGTGAATATCTTCTCTATTAAAATGGAAGAAATTGTGAATCAAGAAAAAAATAAATAGGGTTGTTTAAAGAAAACATAACCCAGGAGGAAGGTTATTTGGATGCACCAAATGAGGCTTCACACACCTAAAACTAGAGAAGGATAAAAAAATATAGAACATATGAATAATGAGCTACCACCTCTTAGATGAAACACTTAAAATGAAAATTGGAAATGTGAAACTACATCACAATCACTGCCTAAAATATTTGAGGTTATTACCAAGGAGTAATAGTTGTCACAATGTGAGAGTAAAATAAAAACTCTCTGACAACTCAATAAGGAGGTACTCAAGGGAAATATCCCCACTGGGTGTCATCATCAAGATGAGTAAAATGAACCTCCTCCCAACATAGCCAATCCTATAGAAAGATTTGCATCTGAGCATCAGAATTGCTCTAGATACAGACCGCCAACCTACCTAAATGAGGATGTCTTCATAAATGAGGTAGTTGAAAATGATCTTGACTTCCCTCTGTTTTGGTGATAGAATCTCCCTCATCAGGGAAATTATCATCCTTGGGGAAAATTGAACATCTGTAGGAGATAGAGGTGGGGCCAACCCATCCACCCATGTTTTCTCCCTACATACAAGATACGAATAGGTGGACGCCACTATGCCCCACCCAATTTCCCCATTCCCACATTCTCTACCTTTGAGACTGTGGTAGACCCCGAACAGGATCTAACACACTTAGGTTCTTGATTTGGGTAGATAATGGGACCTTGAGATAAATTGGATGCAATAATGAAAAGGTGTTTTGTATAGAATATAACATGGCCATCCATTTTTTGGTATAATAGTCTTCCATTAGGATATGTTGTAGGATGTTAATACTACTATCGTCTGTTCCTTTTACAATTCGTTTCTACACTAACAAAAACAATGATCTTCATCATAAAAACAAAAATAAACATAAAAACATATAGGTGTACGACTTTATAGAAAGTTGGAATATTTTAACATCATTTCTTATAATCCCTCTCACTCAAGAGAAAATATTGGAAATCAATGATGAAAATATCCATGTTGAGTAGAAAAAAACTATGATCCCAATGAAATATCCAAATGGTCTCCACGAGTTTGTAGAAGTGGAATTTTTTTTGAAGACTCTATTCTGTGAACCCAATCCAAGACTGAACTCATGATCTCAACATAAGGGAAAAGGATAGGTAAATAATAAGATATGACTGTCACTCTAAATATCATAGTAGTGCCTATCCAAGTACATTGGAAGGTCCCAAACTTCCCATCTCATCATGATAAGAGGAAAAAACCACAGAATCACTCTCAGATAGAATCATTGAGAAATCATGGTCACCTTTGATTTGAGGAACATATGAATAATGTATACTCCTTATGAAATGAAAATCAATAAATTATTTATTTTTAGCCATGAATAATAATATTATCAATCTATCATAGCCTTTGAGGCCCAAGGAATTCAACATCACTGACCATCCTTACTATTTCCTCTTCCATAGAAGGCAGGGTTGTAATATCCTAGAATGATTTGTCTTCAAAGATGTTATTAAATGAATGGTCAATTCTGGACAAGTGTTTGTAGATAAATCCTTCAGGAATGTGGATATACTACTACAAAAAACAGGCTACAAACACAGACATATAACCCTGGCTTCAAAACCATGGCTATAGGTGGCTATGACCACAGTTATGTGTCTATAGGTATTTTTTCATGGGATATAGCCATATTTTTCAAAACCATGGCTATTTCCCACAACTATAGCTAGAGTTATGTGGCCTATCACTACAGTTTTAAATAACTATGGACATAGGTCTCCCACCCTTGTGCGGGAGAAAAAAATTCCCACAAAAAAAATAGAGGGAAGGACTATTTCCATTGTTTTCAAGATATTTCCACAGTTTTTAATAATATATATAACATATTATATATATATATATATCCATAAAAAATCCTTTATGGTGTAGTGGTTAGGGTGCTAAAGCATGAAGGGAAGGTGTTGGGATCAAATCCGATTAGGCACACATTATTTATAGGCTGTTGCAATGGATTTCTAGGATTATAGCCACAACTAAAACTGTAGCAATAGGACACCTATTTCCATAGTTAAAAATGTGGTCATAGGTAAACCACCACGATAGATAATGGAGAAACCTATTGCTCTGGTTTTCAAAACCATGGTAATAGGCCACCTATTTTCACAGTTAAAACTATGTCCATAGGATGGACCCTACTACCATCGTGATAACACCCATGGTTGGGAGAAACCCCGGCCATAGCCTACGACCATGGTTTTGGGCCCTATTACCATAGTTTTGAACCATGGAAATATCCCATTTTTCTAGTTGTGATTTCATAACCGTCGCCCATCTAGAAGAATTGGTTGATTGAAAAAATTTATCTGATATGAATGTGTGAAATTTTAACAACTAGATGAATCATAAAATATCCGACAATGCCCATTCCACTATAAGAGTAAAACAATTCATACCAATAATAGCTCCACTAGTCAAAAAGGAAACATCAACTATGACTCTCAAAAGTGGTTTTGATCACCAGAATCAAGAAGAAAAAAGAGAGGAGGATTAATATTCATATCCAATGAAATCTCTAACTCTTAAAAATATCTTCAATAAAACATATGGATCATGGGAACTAACCCACTAAATGAAGCCCTCATTGGATGAATAGCTTATATTTGGATCTACCAACAAGATACACCAAGAATTACCCTTCTCTAATGATCAATATTCCCTAGGATATGAGTTCCTTTCAAGTAATCTGGTTAAAGGATGCCTTGTACACCTAAATAGAGGATATAGGAAATAACATGGATATGGTCAGACCCAATATTCTGGTCATATCTTCATCGAGAATATATATGTTTCTAGATCCATGGAAAAGTTCTCTTGACGGCTCAAAGAGGCATGTATGTGGCCTAGAACCCTCTAGTGGTCACCCAAACCTAATTGACCAACATTACCAGAGAGTGGGGGTTCGATTATCTGACCATCCCATGCAAAGGGGAAGGTCGACATATCCCACATCACTGGTAGCTGATACTCCATCGACCACTACACAAGCACTAGGTTCATCCACCTCAAATTCCTCTTCTCCTTAGATTTATGTATAAAAGAAACCACACATTAGGGAGCACCAATCACTAGCACAACAAATAAAATGTTCAAAAATCTCTGGAAGTAGTCCTAACCAATCCCTCAATCCTTGATGCACTAAATCTTTCAAAATAACTCAAAGGGGATATTATTAAATACTTTCGAATATGACATGAGTTCGAGATAGAAGTCACTAAATTCAAGGTATATCAAGTGGAAACAATTTCCTATGAATTTGACGTCACCATATTTTTCACTGACCAGGATTAGGTAAAGGTCATCCAATGTAACATCCAACCACTATATGTTTTGGGTAGTGAAAATAATGTCGACGTCCAGGGGGATATGATTGATAATCATTTTGGGATCAACCTCATCCTGCTTTTTACCCTTTGACATTTAGGATATAAGAAAAGGAATATTTCCCACACAATGACGAACATTAAAGAATATGATATGCATTATAAAATACCTCTTGGGATGATGAAGCTAAAATATAATTTTGGGGAACTCACATTTGATGTTTAGTTTATGGTAATCTAAAAGGAAAGTACATACAATGTCTAACTCAAAAGTCCTAGACTACATCGCCACCTGGTGGGACCTTTAATATTTCATCAGTGTCTTGAGTACCCCATAGACGTAAAATATGACATACTAAATGGTTATAGACCCTCCTTTGAGAATTTTGGATCCACATATGCTGAATAATATTTCTATAAAATGGGAGGGAAGAAACTAGTTGAAGATGATGATACAAAGGTTTCAACATCAATGGCCTAGGGACCACCCATGTGAATCCATGGAGAATATTCTACATAAACCATGTGCTCCCCCTAAATTTTGTTGAGGTAATGGAATTGATCCTTTTGGTCTATGTCCTTACTATCCCTAGTGATAGTAACAAAGAAAACTATCTCGGGTATCTCTCTGTAATGAAACATTTATTAAGGGATGACAATGTATCTTTTCATGGCCTCTCTCACCCAAATTGTGATAGATATTTCCCCAAACATCCAAATTCATTTTGATATGTCTCCACTTACTCCGATATGGAAGAAAATGAGGATAACCTCAAGAACACTTCTCAAAAATTTGAGGAAGGTGTATCCACCACCATCGATGAACTCAGGAAAATAAATATAGGAATAGTGGATGACCCATAGAAAACAATGATTACTTCCTCCATTCCCCTCTAAGATAAAGACATGTACATCACATTTCAGAAGAAGCACCAATATGTGTTTTCTTATAAGTACATAGAAATTCTCAGACAGAATCCAGATGTGGATACACACTATCTTGAACTACCCGATGAAAATTGAGGCATCAAGAAGGTATCGAGTAGGATTCACCCCACTCAATCCACCAATGTAGAGGTAGTTGTTGGGAAAATAATCAATGATATATTTTTCCTATGAGTGAAATTACCATGATGGATTTCCAACATCATCCCCATAAAAAATAATAATGAGAATAATAGGGTCTACATTGATATTAGAGACCTTAATTAGGAATTCTTAAAGGATGATTTCTCATTTACAATCATATAACTCTAGATTGATGAAACTGCTAGATTCTAACCCCTATCATTTATGGATAGGTACTCAGGGTACAATCATATAAATATTCCCCCAATGATGAAGAATATAATACCTTCAAATCTCCTATGGGTATTTTCTACTATCAGGTCATGTACTTTTCTAGTGAAGAACGCTGAATCCACTAAACAAAATTTAATGCATCATACCTTTCACTCAATCATGGGAAGGATAGTAAAATGTTATGTTGATGAATTGATAGTCAAATATAGAAAATGTTTTTATCACTTCTTAAACCTTTAGATAGTATTAGACAATTTTGAATCCACTAAAATTCAATTTCAGGGTAACATCATGGAGGTTTCACGGCTCTTTGGTATGCCACTGTGGCATCGAGGCCAACGTAGAGAAGAAAAGTTCTTTCTTTGCAATGTTCCCCCTAAGAAACCTCAAGCAATTGAGGTGAATCCATGGACACATCAAATACATTCATTGATTAATTAAAAAACGAGATGGAAAATATTTCCCCTTCACTAGGTTAATGAAGAAGAAAATTGTCTATCAATAGGATGTTGATTTGCACAAAACCTTTGAAAGTATCAAGAAGTACCTATTGAAATTGCTAGTACTAATGCCTCCAGTGTATGGGATTCCACTTATCTTATATATGGACATCATGGATTGCTCATTGGGTTCCCTCCTTATAGAGAAAAATGATACGGGGAGTGATAATTGTCTCTAATACCTCATTCGAACAATGATAGATACTCAGACCAAATTTTTTTATTTTGAGAAGAATTTCCCTACACTAATCATTTTAGTGAAAAATGTTATGCATTACTTGTATCACCAAGAAGTCTATATGGTCTCCTATATCGTTATACTCATGTTCATCCTTGGTCATCCTATATTAACTGGTCATTTGTCCCAATGAGCGGTAATTCTATATCAATATGAAATTTAGTTCATATCACATATGTTAATGAAATGAGAAATATTGGATGATTTCCTTGTAACACATCCTTCCAGGGAAAATACACTGGAATATACTGAGATCTTGATGAGTAGGTCTTTTACACCCATGACACTCCCCCGACATGGGTGAAGTATTTTTTTTGTGCCTCCCAAAGTAGTTTCGGCAAAAGGATGGAAAACATTGTGATCAATTGGTATGGCTTAGGGGTAGTACTTATCTCCCCATACAAATAATATTTTTTATACCTTTTCACTATTATATGGATGAAAATATATCAAGGAAAAGTTTCTGACCCTCCTTGTAGGATTATAACTATTCCTACAGCTTCAAATATCCTACCTTAGTATCAAAGGGGACTCAAAGATAGTGATAAAGAATATAAATGCATAAAATACCATGAAAAAGTATAATTGTCCCCTATCACCTACTACATAAGAGGTATAGTGGTAGAGTTCCATTTTTATCCCACTTTCCATCATTTTCTTTGATCAGAAAATGATCGTTCCAATTCAATGGGAAATGCATCCACCATCCTATATAGACCTGATCAGGATGAAGAAATCAAACCTATCTCTAATTTAAGAGTGGTTAAAACAATTATTGATTGGGATATAAAAGAAATCAATCAGGTAAACTCCACCCTAGATCACAATTAACCAATTTCCACCCTATGATGCATGAATCCAATAATCAGTTATCTTCAAAATAGGACTCTACTAATATATAGATCCAGAAGGGAGCATTTTTAGTTTAGTGGTTTGAATTTCACCCTACATGAAGGAGAAATGATAATAAGAATCTCTATATGTGTGGTTTTGATGGAATAATCCTCATATGTATAACATAATGATATATTTCTATCATCAAGGAAGAAGTCCATGCAGGATCTTGTGCCGCCCATCAATCTGTGACTAGGTTATCCCACTAAATCAGGGGTTGGGATAGTATTGGAAAACCATGATATAAGTCCGCATGGAATTCACAAAGAATGTTTATTCATGAATAATTCCTGAAAAAGTCATCCATAAACCCTCCTAATTACTATATATAACTAAATATTCTAGTCTATTTATCGTTTTGGGGATGGATGTCATGGGGCCATATCCCCAAGCCATATCTAATCCATTCAAGTACATCCTTACTGCCACTAGCTTCCCATCTAAATGGGATGAAGCAATATTGATCCATGATTTTGAGACGAACAACATCATAATCTTTGTATAGTCCCATAAAATCACATAGTTCATGGTCTGTCAAACAATATTGATGGAAAATGGAACTAACTTCTATTCTACTAAGTTCAAGGAACTCTATAAAGGGTACATCATCAATCTCAATCACTCAACTCACTATCGTGCATCGAAATATGAAAAAATATAGGCCTTCAATAAGACTATATTGAGTATACTTCATAAGATTATTGATAAGGATATGAATTCTTTTCGAGACAAACTTATTCTATGCTCTATGGGACAACCAAACCACCACTCGTATTGCTACACAAGAAACCCTAAACAGACTTGGGTATGGGACCTAGGAGGTGTTAACCATATAATTCAAATTACCCACACTCAAAATAATATCTATGTACTTCTATCAGATAATGGGGAATCTAAAAAATGGATTGAATAATTGGAGATGGTCAATGAGAACACATTGTGTACACAGAACAACCTTGATGTCCATTATAATCAAATTTCATGGGAATTTAATAAAAAGGTTCTCCACCTCTCATTAATCTAAAGATAATGACTATTGGTGATCAGAACCCCAATGATACTAGGAAAGATTCCCCAAAATATATAACCTAAGGGGGAAAAATCTTACATCATACACAAGGTATATGATAACGGGGCTTACTGATTGGACACAATGGATGGGGTGCGTATCACTCCACCCACCAATGAAATGTTTATAAAGAAATATATTTCATAAATGTCATCATTTTGGTCATCCACAACAGTGTAAGTCCCTTAACTCATCATACGTACATGACATTAAACTATACCAGCTCATCCAATCCACATGTTGCTAAACGGTACAGAGGTGCCGTGACAGTAAGACATTAAACTACACTTTATCTTTCATCATTACCACATGATGAAAAAATAAACATGACAATAAAACCCATATTATTTCACATTGGGGGATCAAAATAATTGATGCATGATGTTAAAATACATTATTCCCCAAGAAATATGCATGTCTTTATTCCTACAATAAAATGAAACACAGTGAAGCCCAGACCTTTAGTCTTGGTCACAACTGCAATGATCATTAATCTCAAGTTACCTGTATCTTTACCACATGCCAGAAAACTACCCAGATCCAAAATATTATTTTTTATTCATGTTGGATGATCCATATCCTTAATTCATAACTTTAAACTAAACATTACGTGTCCTTTCCCCAAGACATTAAACTACACAAGATTCCTATAACTACACATGTATCGATTATCATTATAGTGAGATATATGTGGACACCTCGATTCTATATCATGGTACATCAACAACATGATATTAAATATCCCTTTCATACTCTTTAATTCTATTGCATGTTGATAGGAACCATTTTATTTCCTTGTTTCTCACACTTAGAATAGTTAACATGGTATTAGGAGTTATAGAAAGGGCTTCCCCACACAAATTGAGAATAATATATTTCAGCAGGCTCATATGGGTCTTCAACGCAATAACATAAAAATACATACCATGAGTACTTTCCAAATAACATTAAATCAAAAATTTAATTTCAATTTCATGTTATAAAACAACACACTCTTGTAGGAAAATCCTAATAAGGCCACTATGGTTGGTGTTGGTGTTATACCACAACTCCATTTTAATGAAATAATTGTGCCTTGATTCTCTCTTTATTGAGGTATTTAGCCATGCCTAGACTTACACTCATGGGACCAGCTACAAAAAATAACTTTTTTCACATCAGTCCATCCTCATCCTTGAAAAGCGACATTAAATTGAACTATTTCATAAGAAATAGTTATATATTGATTCGTACCATCACAAGATATGTAGTGACACCTGTATATCCAATCTTTGGCCTAGTTACAACAATCAATGAAAAACATTACCACCTCTCGTTATGGGTCAGACTTGCGTGCATATTTTTTTTATCTAGAAATACATATGGATTGATTATAATCCTCATGATATATGTATTGATACAAAAACATCCACCCTTGGGCCTAGCCACAACATTTTTGTAGTTTCATAGGAGTTCGTATTTACCCTTACCTCATGACATAAAACTGTATGGGATTTCAATAACATTGTATGGATTTATTAATATTGACATAGGATACGTAGTGATTTATTGATATCCATACATGGGTCTAGCCACATTTACCCTTTCTATATTGGTTCACACATCCTTACCACCTGATAAACAAATTCATGGATGTGTTTCCTTACCACATGTCATTAATATTAAAAGTGAACATCCTAGTCAAATGACATTAAAACTACATGACAAGAACTTCCTTACTGCATGATATTAAATGGAATGGATAGTGTACTTACTACAAGACAATAAACTACATGGAATACATCCTTACCACATGGTGTTAAACTGTACTAAAGCATATATTTTCCCAACACATGGAAATAAATTATTCATACCACCACCCATGGTTTATTCAATATCGACAATCCATAAGAACCTTACTGTGGTCAACCAGAGAAAGGGGTGTATCCATCGTCTTTTAAACCACCTCCATCCATAAACCATGCTTCATGCAATAGGAACTTCATGTTTTCCAAAATCATTGATGGTCCATGGAAATGATATCCAAATTCAATAGACCATTTTCTTGAATACGAATACATTCCCATGGAACATTTATTTGTTCTTATGGTCATTAACCAAATATATCACTCTACAAAAAGGAAATTCCAATCCTTATGAGCCCTGGTGCCACTACAGCAGAATTCAACTCCCTATTTTGATTTGAACCTCTCCTAGTATAATTTTCCTATATTATAATTAATGACATGAGAACCTCAATCCAATATTTAAAATATTTTCCTCACCATCTCGGAATAATGATAGAGTACTTCTGAACCTAGGTATCCTAATTAGGATCTCGTGTATCATTCCCCATTTTAGGTCTATCTGCATCATGAACCTAAACAAAAAAAAACATATATGAATTACCTAAATATCTATCCTATAATGGTCTATATTTAAAGATCATAAACTTCTATCTAAATAGAAACAAAACATGTTTGGTTGAAAACTCGTAATCATAGGGTTTGGTTAGTAACCCTACTAGAAGCTGAGTTATGGTTACTTGACCCCCTGGATTAGGAAAAAGGTAGAGTAATGATTTTTCATATCTTTTTTCAATGATAATATATACTCTAGGAAGTGGAATAATTTTAATGATACCCAAAACCTATTTGGATATTACGCTTTCTACAAATCTCACTTCATGATTTGGGTGTCTCGTATCACCCTAACTTTCCATGGCCACTGGAAAAAGATACCAGGATTTTGGGACTATTTTATTGATGATAAATTCATGACCATGTCTCCAAAATATTTCTCTATGACTGTCAACCAAATGAGTCACTCTTTAAAATGCTATTTCTAATCCTTTTGATCCCTAAAACCAAAGTAGCAGAAATCAACACCACAATGTGATACAAACCTCTCATAGAATTAATATCTAATATCATTACCATAACCCTAATATTTTGTTTCATGACATAAAATAAATACCCCAAACAATAAAAGTGGTGTCTATATCCTCAACAATATATCATCATGTTTCGTACCCTTTCTCAAAGATGGTCTACAAAGTTTCATCTCAAACATTTGATAGCTCGCACCTTGTTATTCAAAACAATAGGTCATAGGGTTTGATCTTCCAAATCAAGAGATGAAATTCCATATATTTATATAACCCTTCCTAGATAGCAATCCATCAATACCCAAACTCATCATATGAATATTTGAGTCTTCCTAAATCATTCATGTCCTTTAATGGGGAGTGGAGGCCACCTTTTTTCTATCCATGCTACTAATTCTTAAGGGCATTATCCCACCAAATAAAGGCATATCCTCTTTTCTCAAAATGATATTCAATCCTTGCGAGCCATAATAACACTATGTAAGAACCTAGAATCTCATAAATGCATGGTATATAACCAACATGTCTGCCCCATCTGGTATTCACACACTCAATCTTTTAGGTTATGATTTAAATCACCCATACTCTGACTATTTAGATAGACCTAGAATCCCTAACATTTATCCCACAAACTTATAATACCATCATAAATCTTACATATCCCATAGAGAAGATACATGTATTCAAGTAAATGTTTCGTAACTATGCATACATTCCCATGGAGCCTGCATATGTGAGTGTGACCATCAACCAAATGTGTCACTCTATAAAAAAAGATTTTGGATCTTCTTAAGCATGAGCATCCCTAAGAAAGAACCCCACATATTAGTGTGTTTTGGTTCATTGATAGAATATATGAAATATACTCGGTGACCATTGAACACATATGAGCTAAAAAAATAAAACTAATGAAATATTAAGTATGAGATAAAATACCATAAACTAATGAAATATCATGTCTGAGCTAAAAGACCATAAACTAATAGAATATAACGCCTCATCTAAAAGACCATAAACTAATGAAATTAAAGGTTAGAGATAAAATAATCTAAATTAATAAATATAAGGTATATGATAAATGGACCAAAAATATAGAAATTTAAGGTCAAAGATAAAATACCATAAACTAAACCAATACCTGGTCGGAACTAAAAGACCTTAAACTATAGAAAAAATTGATTTAACAAACAAAATTTGGTGAAGACCACCACACGAACCTAGAAAAATAATTCTATAATTTCCAATCCTATTTTATTTTGAAAAAATAGAGCAATATACCTCTAGGACGTATATTCTACCCGAATATACATCTACATGTTAGATTATCTTGAGATAACTGGAAGAAATACATCATTTGAAAATATCATGTTCTTAGGAATTCATGAGCATTTCTAAAAATTAATCTATTGGAATTTCAATATTCAATTCATTGAATTTGTATTTAGTTTATATTTTTAAATAGATGTGTATTTTTGGAAATAAATATTGGATCAAATAAATATCATTCATATCATGGATGAAAATGAATTGAAGAGTAATATGAAAAGTTTTGAAAATTCATGAATTTATAGTATGGGAAAATGGGGATGAATCTCCTCATTTTAGATTCAAATAAAAGTCTCATAAATACAAAATGAATTACAAAGTTCCAAAAATGAAAAAAGTTGATCGAAAGCAGTTGAAAGGTTGGAAAGTGTCTGGTGGGGTGTGTTGATGGAATGCTAGAGTGCTGTTATCCCCACCTCTTCAGATTATACCCCAGGACAAAGTGTCTTGACCAAAGACATCAACTCATCAACCCTCTTCTGAGAAATATCCAATCAGGGTGATTATTTCTAAAGTTCATACCTAAAATAGGTAATGATCTCCTCGTATCTCCATATTTGTGTGGTCTTTCCATATATCTAAGCTTGAATTTTAGATATCAATTGATGAAACTACTCCAATTCATCAAATGCCTCTCTAATCTTCCTAGAAAGGGGGACTTATCTAAAAGAACATGAAAATATCTTTCCCTGGTTCATAGACCTCTCCATGTCAAGATGATTTACGTCAAGATAACATATAAGGGTTTCTAATAAAATCCACCATTTCCCAAGTCATGAAATAGTTGATAGATGTGGTCCCCATGGTTGAAAAATATTTCCATGGAAGACTCCAAAATCAAGTCATGAATCTATTTCTAGGTAAGATTGTATTTCATCTAATCCCCTATAACTGATGAAGTAGAAATGGTAGGAGGATGATTAACCAGTCGAGCTGGTAGGGAAGCAGGAGTTGAAGCCTCATATTCTATTCTCTTGAAAATTGTAACATTCATGGCATATGTTGTAAGGATAATCCTATAAAAAAATGTGGATCCTCTATTTGGGACATCTCCACTGGAATGAGGTCACTTCTATGACATCTCACCATGTCTTCAATCAATTCCATCATCGACACAGTTAGAAGGGTTAGAGAGGTCAATAGGCTATCCACATGATTTACTGGTTAACCTAGAACACCATCCGGATAAGCTACTAACCAATCCTAGGAATGATCCAGGGTAATGAAGGGGAGAGAATCAGAGGGTGGAATTCTGATCTTAACCTCAAAATCCTCACATGCCATCATCATTGAAAACTAATGGATGGCCCCAGGATGTCATTATCCCCATATTCCAACCAAGGGAAGAGGGGAGACCCTATGGGTTCAATAATAATGACAATAGAATTGATATTGTGTATAAGAAACACAAATGATTAGCACATATACCTAGACTATGAGTACCATGACCCAAAGAGGGAACATATATGAACTTTACTAAATGGAACTATTGTCATCATCAACAATCATCCCAATATGCGAATGATTGGTATAAAATCATTACCATGAGACTGGATCAATGCATATTGAAACTTAGAAGGGATTAGAGACATGGTCTAAAACCCAAAAATGTTTTCTAATCTGGGATGGGATAGGGTGTATGTGATTCAAGAATCATTTTATTATTCATAAAAATTAAAATTCTCCCTTATCCCTCCAAATAGAAACTAGAGAGGAAAACTAATTCTATATGGGATTCTACCATATTAAATATGGACAAGGAGTTGATAAAGGCATGCATGGAAGGACACTTCCCAATTGATAAATTTCCATTCACTAATTGTACCACCATCACTAGTGTTATAACATGGATCACTGAGTGTGTATCCCCAGCCAGAAAAATCCAACCATTCAAGAATTGGACATGAAACCTACCAGACTATGGTATAGGTAAATCATTTTTTTCACTTGATAACCCCATGAGTTATAATCCATAGCATCTAAGACGAACCAATAGTATCTAAAACCGTCACATACCTATTGAGAACATAACCAATGAGGACGTATGGTAATTAGAATGACCCCGCTACCAAAAAGGAAAATATTTATCGAGTCCTTGAATGAAATGAGTGAGTGCATCGTCATCTCTTTAGAAAATTTCTCCTTCAAATCTATATTCATTTTATTCTCCATAATGGGAGTCTATGAGGGGTCATCCCAAACATCCAAGGTTGATATGAACTCATCATAAATATCTCCAAGTGGGGGAATCCCAACTAGCTGATAGATGTACCATATGATAATTCTCACTTCACCATGGGATTGATAGAATGGGTTAGTTCTAGGACACACACAACTGATCATTTCTCAAAGGAGGATAGGATAGTGGTACATGATTAATTGGGAAATCCATGTAGCTTTATAAATATTAACCATGTATAAGTGATCATAAAATAATACGAAAATTTTCCTAACCTAAAAGGGACATGACCACTCAGCAGATAAATTACCACCAAGACTCTGATCCCATTCAAAACATGAACCAACACTTCAGTTGTTTAGAGAAGAGAAAAACGTACTCAAATAGTTTTGAGAGATATGATGATGATTAATATTAGGGAAATCTAGACCCAAGGTTGACTTTTATAATATATAAGACAATACATGAAAAATGATGTGACCAATCAACCATCCTTAGAGATTATCATTTGAACATAGTCGAGATAACCTTACACATAATAAGGTGGATGTTTAAAAGATAGAGGAGGAATGGTAAAGTCATCCAACAAACTAAACCCATACAAATGGAGTTGGTGAGATAAGGGATAATACATAATATAAAATGATTTGAGCCTCTTTAGGGTCTCTTTATCATTTTGCATGTAATATCGTGGATAGGAATTATGATTATTGGATCTCTTGAACCTTTTATTATCCATAGCCGAAAAACCATAATAAGAACTATAATATATCTGAATAATAGTAAGTGGCATATGTTAGACAAATAAAATAAAATCTGGTAAAAAAAACCTAAACCTGCTGCATCATGCACTTAGCATGACTTAGGGAGGGATATGAGAATCAGATAAGGGGTTAAAAAGTTTCCTGACCCCATAGGTCTCACATATCACATAATCCCACAGGACATCGCATAATCACATTAACCCATTTGAGATTCTTGTTCACATGACCTATATATGGTGACATGAATCTTAAGTTAATCTGTCAATCATATGATCGAGCTAGTGGGTCTCATGAAACCCTTGATACAATCACATTCCTAATGGAAAAAAGATAAATAAATTACTGAAGTGTGTTTTTTAGTTACAAATATCACAAAACATAGAAAAACAGTCTTTAAAAAGATTTCTCATGAAATTGGCTCACGATGAAGGCTCGCGAAAAGATCTCATGATCAGGTCTCATGGAATGGTTTTACAACAGAGGTACATGATGGAGGAACGAAGAGATAGGTCTAGATAAGTGTTATCCAGTTAATTTAATGGCTCCCTACCCCTATATATAGGTAATTTTACATAATACAAATCATCACCTGGTAGACCAAGAATCACCGAAGACAATGGTTTGTGACACCACCAAAAACACAGGCGAGCATTTATATTCCTCAGAACAAAGCTATTATACCTGTGTACATCTCTCGTGAGGGGGGTAATTTGTTGACTCCAACCAAGTGAGAATCAAAAAATACATAGATGAATAAATACAAAAATATGGGTATTAATTTCCCCATAATATAAAAAGAGAAAGAGGTTAGAGCACACTGATCATTTAAGAATCCAAGATACATGTGATCAGGTAAACATTATAGGCTAACACAAAGGAAATAGGTGAAATAGATTTTTTGTAGCCTGTTTAGAAAATCCCCTCTTGACATGTCCTTTTACTCTCATAAAGGGAACTCATATATATGATGGTCATGTTGTTTAAGCCAAATGAGCTCCCATAGGCCATGCGGTTTGACATCGGTGAGAACCTGTGAAAACCATATTTAAAATCATTTGAAAATTAGAGGAAAATATCATAATGTAGTGGAATTTCTCAGTCATAAAGATCATGATATCCATCAACTATGGGATTGGTAATTTTTCTTTGGAACACCAAAAAAACACTTGACACCCTCAATACTATAAAAAATAAAACTAAATACATAAAAAGAGACGAGGCTAGATACACTCACTAATGTAAAAGACATGTTATACACCCTTGGTAATTTGAAAGACACCCTGATTCCCTGGTAAAATGTCAGCATCATCTCATGAAATCCCATCAGTATGTTATTCTCATCATGTGAATCACCTTGGGTATGTATATGAAAATTCACAATCCCCCTTTGGCACCCTAAGTATAACAGATGGGATTGTCCACACAATGCTCTCTCACAACCATAAGACCTTTTCTGGAAACATAAAATATCACTGAGTGGTAGATTAATTGTCTTTGACATTAATCATATAATCTAGCAGGATCCACGACCATTGGAACATAAAACAATGGACATAAAAGAGGGTATAATTGGAATACTTTCATGACCTCAAAATCCTGGGGACACACTATGGATGTCCACAATTGGGTATCATGAGACTCCTAGACAAGCTAGTATGATCCTGTGAAGTCCCCATGAAGAACCATCCTTGGCATGTTGAGTGTCCCTAAAAAGTCACCCATGATCATTAGAAGGCCTTTTAAAAGGAAACCTGATATGATGAATGTCTGTGGACATGTCCATATGACAATAAATAGGTCCCTTGGAATGAGTGAATGATCAAAATTCCCAATTAATTAGTGCTAATCTCATAAAAGTGACAATAATTGGAGGGACTCACAGTCACTAAAAATCAGGCGACTCCTTAGATAGATCCACGAAGAAAGATCATAATGATGTGTGGAGGCAAAACCATACTCCAAATCCATCATGGATTTTCCCATGACATGCCACCCAAAATAGTGAACAATCAGGGTGGAGAGGCCTATAAATTAAACACCCTAGCTTGGAAATCCCCAAATACATATCACGACCAAGATGATAAACTCTGGGAATTTCACACCGACATTGTATCAGGTTACTCTGAGTGGTTTATCTCACTAAAAATAGGTATTCTATGAGGTAATATACAAGAAAAAATAACTACAATGATCATGCTCCATGAATAAATCACTTCAAATGATTATTTATAGATCCCATGTATGACTTCTGGGAAGACAACCGAAGAACATATCACATGTATGCTTGATCGTGTAAGACATAAAATAAACTGATGATGAATAAATATATAGAATTCATGATATAAGGGATATAAAAAAACTAAAGTAGAATAATTATACAAAATACATGCTTGTTGACCTTCATAAACATTTTGTGGACCATCCAATACATGCAGTAGGGCCCTGACATGTCACCAAGATCTCACGATGCTCCTTCATATGCAATTTGGATAATGTGAATTCATCAAGACATATTGAAGAAATTCATAAGGAACCCCCAATAATGTCACCATAGTCTCAAAAATCCCTATGGGGTTTCCACTAAATCGTCATGATAACCTTCATGACATATCACCCGACTCATATAATGACACTAATTCAGGTCAGTTGAGTCTTGCAGTAGCCACCAGGAATGTCAACTAGCTCTTGTGATTCCCTCCAGACATTCCATCCAGGTCTCACAATTCTCTTTAGGAATGTCATCTAAGGCATCCAACACCCTTCGAGATATGTGAGACCAACTCTCAAGACACCCTCTATATATGTCATTGTTAGGTCTCCTAGGTCAAATACATTAAGTGGTGTGAATCAGGGTATGATAGATTAAAACTAATTCCTCTTCAGATCTTGATTCATCATAAAAATCACACTTCTCTCTTTCTCCCATTTCAATATATGAAATGAAATGAAATCATTAATAGGGAACATCAATTTTACTTGGTTCACCACCAATAGGCTACGTCTAAGGAGAATACCATGGCGATGTTCTAATGAACCAAATGAACTAATGAATACATAAAATTGCATGGTTCTAGATAGATCACTTCTATTCCTAGGCTCATCGAGTTTATAAGATTTAGTGTCTTCTCACTACATCCCAAAAGTGTCACTCCCTATGAGTCTTCCTCTATCTCACTATCGGTGGAACATATCACCATCTTCCACTTCCTTTACTCACTAATCTTGGAAGGGATACACTCATAGTTTATAGACTTTTTGGTCTCCTCATTTTCAAGAAAATACACATCCTAATGTATAGATAGATGCTCTGTTGAATTCCATTTTCCACCCATATATGAAATCCACTTTTTCACATACTATTAGGTGGGATAAATTACTTCTGTAAACTATTTTAGTGCATTAGAAAGATTAATTTTGTCCCCTACAAACCCCATTGCCTATTATATGAACTCTATATAGGGTATACATTGTGGACCACCTCTTCTGCGAACTAGTTCCCCTTCCACGAACCATCCTCCTTTACAGACCACTTCTCCTATTTTTTCGCGTATTGTCCCAACTTCCAAAAACCATATCTGATTCTTCATATCGCTTGTAGATTTACTTATTCCACAAACCACCTTTTCCTTTATGGAATTAAATTACTCAAAAAAATCCATTCACATTAGTGATTCTGTGAACTACTTTACCCTTCGCTAAATCCACCTACCGAACCTCTTTCAGATTTGGATGACTTCTCAGAGAAAAATGTTTTCTTATGCCAATTACTCTATTTAACGAGGAGATTATCACACCTTATATAGGAAAATAAATCCATAAAATATTATAATCTGATATTTACTAAATCCTCAATGTGGTATCACTTTCACTGTTTACTATTCCTCCTACAAACCATTTCCCTACGCAATCCACGTACTACCTTTCTTCATTAACAATCGACCAAATGATCATATTGTTTTCTCCAATGATTCCCTTTGTGGTTTCTCAAAATCACTACCTTGATTGCGTGAATGAAAATACATCCCATGTACTGAAAGCGTTCTGTAATCTTCAAGCCTTCCAACAAACATTTTTTCTTTTTGTGAACCATTGTTTCCCTACAAAATGTTTCCCATACAGGGTCTATACACCATGCATCATGGTTTTCATACCGTCCTTTACGGTCCACGAACATTGATCTCCTTTTCCTAAAACCATCATTTTTAAAAATAATATTCTTGATTTTGAGGCCCATAAATTTGGAAAACAGTGGAAAACTACCCCACCATAAAGACCTGCTTTAGCAGACAGCAACCATACTCATTTAGGCTCATCAAGATTTGTCAACAAAAAAAAAACACACACAAAACATGTTGAGAGGACACCTTGAGGTATTTGTTTCCAAAAATCTCTCCCTTTGGGTTTGTTGACAACACTATTATAATTTGATATTTCATTAAACATTCTTCAAAATTTTTCAAGCATTCACTTTTTGAAGTTAAGATATCAAACAAGAATTTAATCAACACATACTCTAAGCCCACATGAGCCATGATCAGTGTGAGAAACACGAGTATAATGTAAAGTTCATCAATGAATCACTTATTCCATTCCAACACTAATCTTCTTCTTTCATCATGATAATCATATGTCGTGATATGTATCCTTAGATCGATCATATCTAGCATCATCAGATTTAATACCTCCCCTACATCACTAGTACCCCTAACTACTTCAACTCCCTCTATCTCACTACTCTACCTACAAACTTCTCCCAATTTCATGACTAAGACATTTTATCACTTCTAAAGCAACAATTTATACCCCTTTAGAAACAATCCTAAAGGATTATTAATTTGAGGCTTATAATAGGATTAAGAACACAAATTCTCACATTAGAAAAAACACACACCATACCTAATGGGGAGGGAGGGGTCCCATATCAACACTTTTTATGTAATGGGAGTCGAATGAAAACCCAAAGATAATCGATGACTTTCAAATTATTGTTAGGATAAGGCCTTTGTCAGAATATCTTCGACATGTTGTTCTATAGACACAAAATCTAATTTCACAAGCCCTTGTTCCACATTCTCCATGATGAAATGATATTTGATTTCAATGTTCCTTTTCCTTGAGTTATGAACAGTAATTTTGCTATGATTTATAGAACATGAATTATCACAATGGATTTCGATCGGAGACTTCACTTTAACCCCCATATCCTGAAGCTACTGCTTAATCCATAATAATTGTGTGCATTCTTGAGGGGCTACGATATACTCCGCTTCAATAGTGATCAATGAAATGCAATCTTGGTTCATTATTATCAATGAAATACACTATCCACCAAGAAAGAAAGAACCTCATGACATTTATTTCTTGTCATCTGCTGAACCGACCTAGTATGAATCTATATATCCCAGTAGCTTTGGAAACAATTTTTAATTATACATCAAACTAAAATCCATAGTTAATTTGATATACCAAATAATTATTTTTACTGCAAGAATGTGGCTTTCTATGGTATTAATTTGACTCCATGCTTCACAACTCTTGAAAAAAATAGTATCTGGTCATGTCGCTATTAACTACAACATAATTCTAATGATCTACCTATATTGTGTGACATTGACCACTTTTCCTTCATCATTCTGAGACATTTTCATTTAGGTAGACACCGTAGTCTTTATATCCTTGGAATTATCCATTCCAAATACACTAAGATAATCCTTCAAATATTTATATTTAGAAACTAATGTTTTATTCATTCTTTGTTTCAACTTTAGACAAAGAAAAAATGACAGTTCACCAATCATTGACATTTTGAACACACCTTTCACAAATTCAAGAAACTCTTTACATTGAGCTTCATCTGATCCTTCAAATATTATGTCATATACATATACCAACACCATCATCCTTTGATTATTTTCATGGTTGACATATAGATTGTAATCAACTCCACCACACTGAAAACCATGATTTTATAGAAACTCATATATCCTTGAATACCATACTCTTTGTGCTTGATTAAAACCTTATAAAGCCTTCTTGTATTGGCAAAATTTGTTATCATCATCATGAATAATAAAATAATATGGCTTATCAATATAAAATTCTTCTCCCGAAACCGCATTCAGAAATTATAACTTGACCCCCATCTGGAAAACATTGACCTTTCTTTGAACTTCTATAGATAAGAACAATCTGATTGTATTTAACCTTAGAATAGTTGAATATTTCTCATCAACATCAATTCCCTCTATATAGGAGTACACTTTACATAATAGTCATTCTTTTTGAGAATCACAATTCCATATTCATTCATTTTATTGCAAAATACCCTTAATGTTTTTATGAAATTCATCTTTGTTGGCCTTAGAATAGTCTCTCATTTCTGATTATTTTCAAATTGGTCAAGCTCTTCATTCATTCCCTGAACACAATTCTCATCTTTATCTACTTCATCAAGAAATTTAGGCTCTATCTATGATAACTATGATTCTTGTTGTAGATTCTTCATCCTCTTTGTCTTCATAGGAGATGTGTGATCAAAAATTATGTTCTATCTATCAATTTCGGATCTTCTCTTCTATCATTGTGCAGATAATGAATTTTGATCATGATTTTGATCATCTAAATATTCTTTTGAATCAACCTCTAGAAATGGATCATCCCCTAATCTTCATGTCTCTTCATCACTATCCTCCCGTAACTGATCATGTATTTTCTAATGATTATGCTCATTTTCCACCATAGATAAAACAAGACATTCAACTACCTTTATTGATCACTAGTTGAATATTTTTTATTCTTTTAATTTCTCTGAAACTTATTGAAATATACCTCCATCTTTGTAAGATTCAAGAATTATATGTTTCTCTTTATTGATAATGAAAAACTTACTTTAGAATATTTGAAAGTGAATTAATTATGGATTCTTTCCATACATATCTCATACAGAGTCATCTCTTCTTTCAGACATAGCAACACTTTTTTTTGAAATGTAGACTAATTTCATCACTACTTCATTCCAAAATTTCTCTTAAAGGTCTTTCTCAATGAGCATTGTTCTGGTAATGTTGTTGATAGTCTGAATTTTTTCCTCAACTACCCCATTTTTTCTATAGATTTGTAACCACTGAAACTTGATTCCTTATCCCACATTTCCTAAGATAATCATCCACTTAGCATTTTGTGAACTCTTTTCCATCATCTATTTTGATCTTCTGGATTTTCTGACCTAGCATCTTTTCAACTCCCCATCAATATATTTTAATGAAACTAAAAACCATAGAATTGTGGGTAATGATTGATAACCATTCCATTATACATTAATCATCAATTAATAGAACATAATATCTCCTCTAATCAAGATCTATTTGTAAAATTGGTCCGAAAACATAAATATGAACCAACTCAAGCAATATTATTGACCTTTTATCTATTTTTTTGTATGTCTTTCGAATGATCTTCCATTTTTAACAGGAATCACATTTATGTGTATGATCAAGTGATAATCTAGGGGGATTTCAAGAAGCATCATACATCCCCAAATCTTCCAATTTTTTTTGGCTCACGTGGCCAAGACATTTATTCCACAACATGTTTTCTTCTTATTTGGACAGAAAGAACATATCTTATTCTCCACTTATGTGGTAGATATTCCATTTTGTATAATTTAACTTCAATACAACAACACCATATTTTTTCTAGCTGAGACATAATTACTTTGAAAAGCTTATGGAATGTCCTAAGTAACCTAATTTACACACACTTAATAAGTAGTGATTAAGACCATGGATGAACAAGACATATTTACATATCATGTATCTTCCCCCAAAATCTACTTTCCCAGAGCCAATAATGTTTATCTCTTCAGGATTGCCAAATCTTATGATACCTTATTTATTATACTCGATTCACATCACCAGATCATTGTTTCTTTTCATATATGAGGTATATGCACTATCAGTGATCCGTATCCTGGCATGATCTGATTCCTTGAATGTAATATCTGCAACCACTACATGCTCAGATATTTTCTTTTTTTAATCTATGTTTCTGACTTCGTACCCAATATTGACTGATACTATTAACATTCCATAGAATATGATGGGCCATCTTTATATTTTAGATTATGAAATCAATTTTTCATTTTTTTCTTATCTGATGATATAGTTTTCAACTTCCTATAACCAACCATAGTCATCATTGGAACATTCCTCTCTATTGTAAATGAGTAATATCTTTCCATGTGTCCAAATCCTCCACACCTGAAACAATGACCATCAAATGATGACCTAAAAAATTGAGCTCTATGTGACTACCTATTTTAGTCTTGTTCCCTTCAGTACCACTTTTCTGGGGAACAAAAGTTTGTGAGTGTCTAATAATTCTCCAACAATGGCATCTGATGTGGGGTGCATTTCTGTATGGAAATACATCACCACTGGCTATCCATTGGGTTATCTAAATATTATGATTCGACTTTGTACCAAATTCAATTTTAAATCTCATAGTGGATTCATGTGGTATTATATCAACCATTACTACATTCTATTTTCGATCAATACCCATGCCCGTTGTAGCATTTTTTTGATTGTTTCATCTATTCTGCATGACCACTATGCTTAACTTTTATCATCTCTGTTGTCTACCTGATCTGCCTTCATAATATCTTACCTAGAGTCAATAGTTTTTCATGATCTTTAATACTTTGTCATGGACCGATGAATCCGCCTTCATGTTCTTCTATATATTTGATTTGATATCTTCCAATTATAGTCAAACTATCATACTATATTTTTTGTTTTCTAATTTTGAGTTTGTACTCAACCACATTTTTTAAGATTTTTGGTATTAAATAATTCATTTTTTCAATTTTTTCATTAAATTCAAACTTGTTTTCTTCATACTACTTCATATAGAGTCTAACCTCAAAAAATACTTTTCTATCTTTCTTTATTTGTGCTCTCCAAATATCTATTTCTTCAAGAGAAGCTTCTAATTCAGACTTAAGGTCAACTATTCCATCAAGTTCTCCTTCATCATTTGAACTTTATTCTTTTGATACAAAATTTCCAACAACCACAACCAATGTATCTACCTCAGGATCCATGCATTCCTCCAACTGTTCGGACTTAGATTCTTCTAAACTTTTATCTTATTTTAAAAGAAGATTCTTTTTTTATGAACATTATCTGAGAACTTATCCCACCTTTCACATCAGATGAATACTTATTTTGGGTAATTTCATCATTGTCTCCATTTTCATATTAAAACTTATTAGGAAAAATTACTACAAAATTTATAATCTTTCCTCATTATAAGCATATAGGAAGAAGTTTACCTTTAAACATTCTTCCCCCTCTTTATATATTTGAATAGAGAAATGACCCAACATCATTCAAATTTTCTACCTCTTGTATATCTTAAAAATAGTTCTTCTTCATATATTTTAATTCCATTTCTTTGTACTTTCCCTTTTCCACAACATCGTTATAATCACTTCTCATTTCATATGAAACCAGAGTACTGTTAATGTTATCCAACATAAGCTCCATCATATAATTATCTTATAACACAAAAACCTTCAGATTAAATGCATGTGAATGTTTTCTTAAAATAATCCTAAATATTTTTATATATTCAATGAATTATCCAAGACCACACATTTCTTCCTCAACAACATTCACCCTATTAATGAATGCATCAACAGATTTATTTGGGTTCACTCTCATATCTTCATACTTGTTCCACAAAACATAATGTTTTTCCTCTCTAACCATTGAATCATTTTCAGATATTCAAAATCTTTTCCCACATATCATGTTATGTTTTAAATGACATCACCTTCTTATAAATTTCATTTTATAGGGCTATCACCTAAAGAATTGATCCCTTTTGCATCAACATCCAATTATCATCTTTTGACTTCTGATGAACCACCATAATTAATATCAGCTGATCTTCCATGCATAGTTACTATGAAGATATCATTTACTAATTATTAGAAGTAGTTTTTCATCTGATTATTCCATAGTTGAAAATTATTTCAATCAAATACTGGAATTAAATTATGATTAACCACATCGTTTTCTCATACTAATACTGAACCACTGACTATTAAGCTTTTCCTATAATACCAATTATTAGGTCCACTAGGTCGAATACCCTGAGGGGGGGGGGGGTGAATTATGGTATGAAATATTAATATACTTCCCCTTCATATCATGTTTCTTCATTAAATAAAACACACTTCTCTCTATCTCCCATAAAAATATATGAACATAAATGAAATCATGAACATGACACATCAATTTTATTTGGTTCACCCACATTGGGGTATGTCCAAGGACCATACAAAAGTGATGTGATGATGTACCAAGTACAAAATAGATTACTTCTAATTACAATGTTATGGAAAGATCACTTATTACTATGCTCACTACCTTTATAAGAATTAGGGTCTTCATACGACATTATCATGGATCACTTCAAATGTCACTTACTATGGATCACTGCTAGGGTGATGGATCTCCATATTCCACTTAATTTTCTCACTGATCTTGGAAGGGAACCAATCATATTTTATGTACATGTAGGTCCCTTAATTTTCATGAAAGAAAGAACCCTCAACTATATATAGATTCTTTGTTGATGTCCCATTTTCACCCGTACATGAAATCCAATTGTTTCTATATAGTTATTTGTCACAAATAAATTTTGTTAACTATTTTAGTGCATTTTCAAGCTTCTTTGTGTCCTTCACAAACCACCATTCATATTTCATGAACTGAGTAGTGGGTATGCTTCACAACCCACCCCTTCCACAAACTGCTTCTACTTACACAAACCATCCCCCTTCATGGACCACATCTCCTCTACAACCACATACTATCCCGACATTTTCAGAAATTCTTTACATCTGTGTACCACCTATGGATTTACTTATTCCTTTTTTGGATTTAGTTCCTCACAAAGTCCTTTCACAGAATTTCTTCTCTGATCTCCATTACCCTTCACAGAATCCACCTCTTGAACCTCTTTTTGAATTTGATGAATTCTCAAAGAAAAATGTTTTCTTAGGAAAATTACTATATTTAATGAGGCTATTATCACTTATTATATAGGAAAATAAATATAAAAATATTATAATCTGATATTAATAAATCATAAATGTCGTACGACCTTCACCATATACTGATCAATCTGAAAAATTTGTCCCTACGCAACCCATGTGCTATCCTTATTCATATGAGAAAAACCGAATTGTCGTCTCATTTTTTCTAATGATTCCTTTACCTTTTTATTGAATCACCATATTGGTTACACAAATGATAAGACACTATGCATACCACAAGCATTTTGTGTTATGGTATCCTTTCCAAAAATAGTTTTTCATTCTGAGAATCATTTTTTCCCTGCAACCCATTTCCTATACATTGTCTACAAACTATGCTTCATGGTTTGTGTATCATCCTTCACAGTCCATGAAAAATAACATCCGTTTACAAAAACCATTATTTTACAAAATCAAATACCATATTTTGAGCCCCAAAATTTGGAAAACACTATGAAACTATGAAACCTTAATCACTAGGTATGTAAAACACCAACCATAATAATTTTCAGTCAGTTGTCTTTATCAACAAACAAAAACTCACCCAAAACATACTGAGAGGACACCTTGAGTATTTTTTCCTAATAATCAACCAGCTCTCATAGTAACACCAAGGTGATTAGTTGGATCATGTGACACCCTCCTTACTGGCTAGCTCGTTCATGTGATGGATTCCATGACAAACCATATATGTCTTGTGATATCCTCTGGTCAAGTTATCCATGATCATGTGGAAACCCTTATACATGCCATCCAGGACACGCAACGTCCATTGAGTGAGTCAACTAGATCACACTTTTCTCTTTTAACATGTCAAGAGGACATTCTTTAACATATCAGGTAGACTACCAAGGAATGTCCATCAGACAATAATCATACGCCATGCAGGAAAGAAGACTATGTCACTTCGGAAACCTCAGTGTGTAGGACCAAAATATAAGGGAAACCTAAATTAGTAAACACAAGATATAACGGAAAACTCAGTTTGTATGCCCTGAATATAATAGAAAAATTAGTGTGTAATCCATGAATATAAGGGAAAACTCATTCTATAAACCCTGAAATTTATGAATCCCTAGGATTGATAACTTTGACCACCCTTTGTGGGTAATCAAATGACAAATGAGAAACATCAATGTGTAAGCCCCGAGTAGAGACATGATATGATATTACCCAAATAAAAGGTTAATGTAAGAGTTTAATCCCCATGCAATAAACTATGAGGAATCTAATTCCTATAATAAATAGGATACATATGATGTATCCATGTGGCCTAAGCTCCATATCTACCATTCAAAGGGTTGTACCCAAACATAAGTACCACATCTACAAGAAATGACATTTATTATTTATCATCCCCTATTCACTCAATGAGTGTAGATCACATGGGTTTAGGGAGTTGTGGAAATCGTATCATCTACACTATATGTCTCTATGTTGAAAAGGGAATCCTAAGAGTATAATCCGTAATCCAGGAAACAATTAGATATCTGATTACATCTATTAGAATTATATGTAGGATGACTTCATAAGGCCCAAGATCAAATAAAAAATTCATTTTGATGAAAGAGCCATGTATCTGACATCTCATCCATCCATACCTAATCATTCATATGGGATGATAACTCCACCTCATCACTCAGTGAACTGAGAAATCCCTGAACTATGATGACCTTGATTCCACATATAACCATGATACATAGGATGCTTCCCCGAGTCCCAATATTTATTTTGAATAAACTAGAGGAAGTCCCATAAAATACTCATCCACACCTATATAAAATGAGGTAGAATACTCACTATCCCTTGTTTCTCACACTGATCATAACTCATGTGGTCATTGGGAGATGCAATGAATAACTCATTGGAATCATGAATCTTAACAATATTGGGAAATCCGAGTATGTAAAACATAATGAGTGACATGATATGAACACACCTCATATATGTGTATCTACAATGGAACAATACCAAGGGAATGATCAAACTATACAAACTATGATTACTTCTATAACCAAGATACTTAAAAAATTTCCTCAAGACAAAATATGAAATATTTGGTACCTTAGTGAAAAAAATATATATTCTCTACAGTATGTTAAACTACATGGGTTTAACAAACTATGTGGTTTTTTATTCATAAAATAACCAGGATACGCAGGAAGCCTCCGAATGGCTCAATCCCATCATTATATTGTTAATCACCTCCCTGTGTCGTATCAAGTTCAGAATTACTCAGTTATACAAATTCATCATATAATGTAGAGATCGATTACTTAGAAACGTTTGGAGAACCTCAGATAAATATTAGGGGAATCGTTAACTAGAGTACATTTTCTTTGTTCATCAATGATATTTCATTTCTTTTTGCATAGAGGAGAATTTACCTATACTCATTTTTTTTGGATAACTGGTCCAGTTTCAAGATTAGTAAGAGATTCTTGAACATATATTAAATCTATAAGAGAGTCTCAAAGTAGGATACTATTCTCCCTATAAGGGTTTGTTGATCCCAACCTCACATTCTATCGACCAATTTGAGTCCCAAAGTGTCATTGGGTCTGGAACACCAGCCAAACACATTTATTTTGAAAGTAAGAATGTAACTAGTTGTGGATGAGGGAACCATTGAGATTTTATGTTAATAATGAAAATGATACTATGTTAATGATATTCTAAGAGGTCAAACCCCCTACAATCCACCTACTTTCCCAACCTATCTCTCCACAAGAAGGGTTTTCACAGTCATCACTTTCATTTTAAACCATCCCCATTTCACTTCTAGGTTCTAGAGTGATCTTCAACATGGTTTTTTCTCTATGTTTGTTTCTCAAACTACTTTTTTTCCATATAATTAAGGTCATAAAGAGAAGACCGTCCAGAATCCTGAAGATATATTACATTCTTGTGTAATGGAGTTTGGAGGTTCATGGGTTAGGAAACATCATTTGGTTGGGTTTTCATATAATAATATTTTTCACTCTTATATGTGTACTGATCCATTTAATGCTTCATATGATGGAACATTCAATTTCCCACTTTGATGGACTGGGGTTGGTGTGTTTACAATTTTCATGTCCAGACTAGTGTAGAGCATTATAGAAATGATGTAGGTTATTTTTGAGTGGATTAAGGTGGAACAGGACCCCAAAAATTAATATTATAAATATAGGGGTATACTTATAGAGTATTGTGTTATTGATCATGTGTTATTGAAGGAAACTCCATTTCATGGGTAGCAAAGGTTTGGTTGTGAGAGTTAGGTTTTTCTTGGGGTTTTTATCCTGTTGAGGTGTTGGTGTCTATAGACGTCATGGAAAAATAAATAATACATCTCCCACACATAATCAAGACTCATAATTTCTATCATATTTCATATATGAAAATGTATTTTCATGATGATAATATTGTAATTTATTTTATATATATTGATATTGATGATTGTGTGAATTTTAAGGAGAATCCTCAGGAGATTTGGGACTATTAGGGGAAGTTATTATACATGAGTTATATTCCTTTATATAATGTCCTTAGGTGAGATATAGGAATGAACGAAATAACCTAGGACTGTGATTCATAGGTTCATTCTCAGGACCAATAGTTTATTTTATTCTTAGTTATTCCTTTGTAAACACTCTCTGTTAATGATGACTATTATATGGGCTACAATATTGTTTATATTCCATGGTTCCTTAATTAATAATTTAATCTTATTTTAGGGGCATCTCCCACAAAATATTGTTTGGGAATTGGTGGTAATTGTTTCATAGTTTTTCTCCATGTCTCTCTAAGTGAGGTAGTTGTGCTCCCATGATAGTGAGGTTTTTGAGAGGTGTATCACTATCATATTGATCAGATGAACTATTTATTTCAATTATTATTTATTTTTTATCTAATTAATGGGGGTGAGATGGTTTGAGAGGTATCTTATATAAGTTATTGAATTGTCAAATAATATAAATTTGTATGCGTTATGTTTTGGTGGTTTGAAGTGGTGGTTTGAAAGAGGATGTAGGGTAGTAAATATGTAATTTCAGCTGCATAGATGTAATGTGCCATGGAGGTATGTGTTATTCAAAGGTTTCTACTTAAGATTTTAGATTTTGGAATAGAGGGGAATGGGTGGATATATTATCTAACCCAAAGAGGTTAGTTTATGCGGATCTTCCTTTTTAGGGTCACGAAAACGTAGAACTTAGTTGTCGAAAAGTCTTTTATTTTGGTAATTAGAATTTTGTAGTGTAGTGGTTCCTATTGAGCCATGATAGTTTTCATACATTATATGATCCAGAAGGTGAAACATTCCATTTTTCTCAGAAGGAACTTTGACTAGGACTATTGGGGCATGGACTCTTTTGTTACATAGTATTTGTTTATTGTGTCGGTATTTTTACACCATGATGTAATGTGTTTATCCATGATCTTATCATTTCCCCTTTTTTTATAAATTCTTATAATCCTTAGAACTTTTCACTATAACATGTTTTTCACTTGACATCGTGGATTCTAGGATATATTATTCAAAGGAATTTGAATCCCCTCAAATTAGATTCAATCCCAATATTCTCAAGGTTGACTTATGGTAATCTGAGTTTATATTTTCCTCTTTCCCTTATAGTTTATTCTATATTAATTTTTCTTCTAATATTTTATCGTCATATGTAATTTTGGTTCATCTCTTTCATTATCATGGAGTTGTTTTTATTTTTGTGGAATTTTCATCATTCATCACCCATAGGGATCATTGGTTCCCTGTTGGAATGGTGATCCAAGAATATATGTTTTTTTTGTTCTTGGTTGAAGAACATTGAATGCAATGAGGTAAGGGATTCATTGTTTCTATTATTTATAGGGGGAATTGTGTGATTATAATGCAAAATATCATTAAGAAATAGTGGAATTGAACTCAATGAATATTAAGATGGAATTAAATAAATAAATCATTTTGGTTATAGTGATCACTTGTGTTTATAATATGTTAATAGTTTTCCACTTTATTAGATATATAGTGGGATATATTTTATTATTATATGGTCTAACATGTTATTGTGCTTCAGAATTGTCTAAAAACATAAATACGGTAATTACGTTTGACTAAATAATTAATTAGGCATGATTAATTATTTTAGATATTTATATTATTTGATGGGAATCAAAGTGATTATTGATTTATGTTTAAATAACATATATCTATTTACAGTAGACACTGTTGTTAATAAGTTTTTGTTACTTAAGAAAAATGAATTATTTAATTAACACATGTATAAAATTTGTTGTTTACTAAAGGAAATTTTTTGGGGCTAATAAAAATAGTTTGTTTGAGAGGGATGGATATCTACCCTAACTTCTAGATCACCCATGAACCATTTTTTGTTTTCTTACTACATTGTGTTTCTTTAGTGGATGTGTTCCTTATTATGTATTATGATGTCAGTATGAGATAACCGGTGGTTTAGAGATACATGTGAGGGAACTTACAGGTTTGTGGAAATAGTTGGTGCCTGTGACGTTATGATGGATGGTGATATGCATAGTGATGTCAGGATGATACAAGGTCTGATAGAGTGAGTTACTGTATGGATTTTTCATTGTCTATTAAACATAATGCCGGTTAATTTGTTTTTTTGAAACCATTTAATGGTTATATGGGTGGGTTACTTGTTTTTTTCCCTTTCTTTTCCCCACGACTTGATTCACATGGATGTTTATGGTTAAAAAATTAGATATTTTATCTTATGAAAATTACTATAGTACTAGGAATTATGGAAGGATAATTAATGATAAGTAATTTTACTTGTGGGGTTGAGAGATCAATGGTGGAATCAGAATAATTGAAATGTAATTATTAAAAAATGTATTAATTATCGGGGATAATTAATTGTAATCCATTTTGAAATTTGTGTGTGATTTTAGGTTATCTAGTCTCTAGTGGTGGTGGTTGGGTGTCTGAGAGACGATTCTACATTTGAGGTTACAAATATGTAGTTTCCCATTGTATTGTATGGGAGTTATATAAATTCATAATGTTTTGTGATTTAATATTCTTCCCCACTCACATCAATAAGGATACCATCACCACATAACTCTAGAGAGTGTTTTCCCAAATATATAGGTTTTATAGGATGGATGGATAACTTACCCCACCCTCCTGCTATCATTATCTGATAGTATCATTACATGAAGGTACATAAAAAAGGTTATATTTCCCCTATATGTATGTAATGTATTTTTGTTATTTAATGATCATGTATCTATGAAAATATTATAATATGGATTATTATATGTATATTTTGTATTGGTTGTGATGGATTTAGTTATAATACACAATGTATGGGTTATTGTGCCTCCTAGAAACTACTCAGTTATTATCCAATGATGATGTTTGTAATGATATTTGGTGTCACATGAGGTGTGAGTTCTAATACCATTTCTTTTGACACGTGTGGCTTATTTGGATATAAATGGATTTGTAAATGAAAAATTGGGGTGGGAGCGACAAACCAGTGGTGAAGTTGTATTGGGATACCTTAACTATTATTATTAAATTGTATATTATATTATTACTTATATGTAATACATGGTGAGAGATCCATGGAGAGGATTGGAAATTTAGTTTACCTGAATAAGTGATAAGTTAGTTTCATTACATCTTCATGGGGATTTAGTATAATTTCAATGTGTTTTTCACATGAGTCTTTGGTTAGGATCCCATTGTGTATACCTATTATAACCACTATATTTCTATATAAACATTTGTTTCATGTTTCTGATAGCTAGTTAGTCATCAGGTTGGACATTACTTACTTTTCGAGTTATTCAAAAGCTATTTTGGCTTTGAGGTCACTATAAAAGTTTTATTTATATATATATATATAGTTTACTTTATATTTGTTTCAGTTGTATGATATTACCTGACTGTATGGAGATATTTTTTTTAAAATTTTCTTAGGATCATGATTTTTTGTGTTATAATTATATATATAAATATTCATATATTTAATTGAGGGTAATTACACTTATTTTTGTTTAAGATATTCCCATGATACTAATCTCCAATCTATGAACCATTTTATTTGTGACTAAATCTTCATCATCCATCTTCCTTCATTTTACTCCTAGAAGATGTTCCTTTGGTGGAGGGGTCATGATATCTCATGTCAAAATATAATACTTCTTTTAGTGTCATCCATTTCATGATATAATATCCAACAAGAGCGTTCTTGGGTGAAACATTCTCCCACTTCATTTTTTCTTAAATCTTATTCCATAAATACATTTCTTACATTTAACCCTAGTGTTGTTTATATATTTCTGGTGATTTAATCATCCTATTTTCACTATCTATTTCAATAAAAAAAGGTTATTCCCATTGGATGTTTCATTAAGTGATATATATTTTATTTTAATATTATCCTCCTTTTTCACTGAAATGTATATATGAGTTTATTCATTAACTCTTCTCACCTTGATTAAGATAACTCTATAACTTTAGAGAGACTAACATCCCCCTTTATCATATAACAACTTCAAAACCTATTTCATAATAAAAATTATTTACATCCCACACAATAGTATCTGTTAACCGATTGTACTTCATATTTAGAACCTTTGGACCCAATTCACAACTTCTCTGGATTATTAAAAATTGTTTCTAATTATCTTTAAAGATCAAAAAATCATTAACATGGACTGTAATTTTTTAAATATTTTTATGGAGAAAATTTATCTCATGGAAAAGAGACATCAAATAATCCTATATGTTTATTGAGTGGGAACACAATGTAGGAAAAAATAGTTGAATTTAACAACATCAAAGATTTCTATTCCAATCACTTACTTTTATAAAAATATGAAACATAAGCTTTTAACATCCATCAAGATTAAACTCCATGTGATCTCAATCATACTTATATATACCATTAATGGATAACCAATAATGTAATGTGTTTGATTCAAACCATATCCTTGACTAGTTAATATCAATTGTTATTATAAACTTGTGATACCTATTGAAAAATAATTTATCCACTTATTCACTGAGTAATATTGAATTCCATCAATTTTGGAAACAATAATAAATTTTGAAATAAAAAATTATCTATAACATGTGTCTTCTTTAAGTAAATTTTTTCTCTTGAAACCATTTCAACATATATAACTTTTTTATATAAAAAATATATAAAACATTAATATCTCTAATAACGTTGTCTCTTTTCCCTCGATCTATATTCTCATTTCTTTGAGTTGAATATCACCAGATATGGATTAATATATCACTTGTTAATCAATATATTGATATTAATACCACACAATACATTAGATTAAGATGTTATTTTTATTTCATTTCATATCAATCTCTCTAACACTTAAACATAATTATCTATAAGGCCCCAGCCTTAAACCTTACTTAATATTGAATTAAACGAATAATTCACGTTGAGGATCTTTTCAGGTTTAGAGTTTTAGAGAATTAGAACATAACTATTACATCTCAAATGATTACAAAGTAGTCACTTCTACTAAGTTTCCACAATAATAAAAAACTCTTAAAAAGAAACGTGTCTAGTTCCATGTTTTATATAGGATGACATTCCCTTGACCCCATCCTTGACCTTATTCCACATTAAGTCCTGTGAAAAACATTTCAAAAAAACTTGGGGTGAGCATAAAAAGCTCAGTAAGGGATACAGAAAGAATGAAAACTGTTAGTTTTTCAAACATCAAATAAACCATATATACTCTATCAAAGTAATACCTTCACCTTCATGAAGTAGTAAAAACTCTTCACTGAATAAAGTATCATTACTTACCTTTTTGTAACCAAAGGATTACCATAAAATCCATAAAAAAAAACACATAACATATATAAAGCTAACTTGGGACATAAACATACTTAAGTGGAATAACCATACGGTCGACTTCCACACATATCACTTAATGGAATAGCCATACGTCCAATTTCCATACATACTTAATGGAATAGCCATACGGCCGACTTCCATACCCAATGCATTGGAGGTTATAACGTAACCACCCGTCCTGGTATTCACGGCACCACCCGTCATATGGTTTATAACGTAACCACCCGTTAAAATGTCCAAGTACCAGTATAAAATCATAAAACATAAAACCAATATAAAGTAATGATAACATTTCCACATTTCAATCACAGTATATCATAAATATAATGACATAATAGAATCCTTTTTCAAAACCATTTTCAATACCAAAATACATAAAAGAGTATATGGTATTTATTTCATTTTAAAAACATAACGGCTTGTTGAGAAAGCCAAAGACCAAAAAATACTCGCGGCGGCGGAAAAGGTCATTGTCACCGCGTACGTTAAAAAAACATTCTTTTTTGTCGTTTAGTAAAACGCTTCGTAGAAAAAGATTCCTTTTGTATAAAAGTAAAAGTCAAAGGAGTTTATACACCGTATAAAAGAAAGTTGTGTATAAAACGAAATATGCCTCAATGAAAGGAGATTGAGACGAAGTCCCTTACCTTGGGTCCGACTTGACTCGATCGTTCTTTAACGTCCTGAATAATAAACTTGAGTTAATTTATACTTGATTAAGAACCTTTTTAAAGTTCATTATTCTTTTTATATCACTTATTGCCATGTTATAAACATTATGTAACCATTTAAGTTAATAATGTTTGTTTTTTCAATATTTGGTTCTTAAGTTGAAAGTTGACTTCTTACAATTACATGTTGTTCATGTGGTCAAAAGTTCTTTATATCCAGAATGAAATTCCCGATTTGGATATAATATGTATCATATATATCCAGCATATACATGTATTTATAATATTACATAATCATTTAGAGGTAAGAAATGAAATGCACCGTTCATGGAGACGGTAAGTCGTACGTACGCATGAACGCTACTTTCATTTCTTTGTCATATTAGTGGAATTAAAACTAAATGAGAGGTATGTATATTTTAATTCCAGAATTATATTCATCATTTAGATATATAATTAATTATATATATACATTATATACATGTAATTTTAATAGTACATTACATTTGGGGATAAGAAATGAAATGCACCGTTCATGGAGACGGTAAGCCGTACGTACGCATGAACGCTACTTTCATTTCTTTGTCATATTAGTGGAATTAAAACTAAATGAGAGGTATGTATATTTTAATTCCAGAATTATATTCATCATTTAGATATATAATTAATTATATATATACATTATATACATGTAATTTTAATAGTACATTACATTTGGGGATAAGAAATGAAATGCACCGTTCATGGAGACGGTAAGCCGTACGTACGCATGAACGCTACTTTCATTTCTATCTCATACTTTAATGGAAAGAAATAATAATGATATAGAGGTATATTATAATTCCAGTATAACATCATATATAATAACTTTAAATCCATCCTTTACATGTCCCACATATGGCATTAACGAATCACATCACTTTTAGGGGGCGGTAGTCCGCACTTCCTTAAATGAAGATATTGTGTTTACCCATAATGGAAACCATAAACGTATGCCAAAAATGAAAAATACAGAAGCTTAAAGAAAACATAAACATATTATATATCATATATAAAAATAGTGACATCATAATGGCCACCCTTGAAGGTGTTAAATGAGTATTGAACAATCATCGTTTCGGGAGGCAGAATTTCTCCATCCATAGAAACCGTATGTTCTTTAACCATTTGATGTAGTTGTGTGAGAGTGTAGCTCAAATAAATATTATAACAACATCCTAGTATATTGAAGATACTGGTGTTGTTACAAAAGAAGTAAATAAAAAGAGTTTAGAGTGTTGGAGAAGCAAAATAAAACAAATGAACAAGAGAGAATGAATTACCTTTAAAAGTGTAACTCCCTTTTGATTTGAGACTAAAGGCTTCCTTTGAAAGGATTATGCCCAAAGGGAATCCTCTAGGATGAGGAGAGGGATGTGGAGAGAGTAAATGGGCAGGGGTTGGCCGATCCAAAGGCTTGAGGAGTGTGTGTAAGGTGGTAGAGGTGGGGGCCTTTTATAAGAGGAGAGGAGGGGCACTTTTGGAAACTAAAGAAATATTACTTTATTTGAAAATGTGTTTCGGTTTTAAAAGGTCCCACATTTATATAATTCGTGGATAAGGTGATAAGGGTTCTAAATACACTCATCCAATTGGTTTTGGCCATGTGTAGGTTTTAGATTTTTCATTATCTTTCCATTTTATTTAAATCGTCAAATAATGATGTCATTGCTGCATCATTATTATGTCATATATAATTTAATTTATTTAATGTCTACAAATTATAAAAAAAATACTATGATGTAGGAAATATTTTTAGCTTTCCAATTACTATTTATAATAAAAATTTGGACTTGTATAACCCCACTCAAAAATTATTTTAGTAAAACAATTTATGTTAGTGTCATTTTCACTTTAACATTAAATAAAAATATATTAATGTCATTTTCCAACTAAAGTGGCTCCATGGGGTCCCCAAGTTTTCCCATGGCTTGTCTTGGTCGGCCATGACTCACCCAATAGGTGTAGGACAAATTTCATGGTGTTTTCACATTCTTATAATATCATTTTTACCTTAAACTACACTAATTACCTCTAATCGCGATTAAAAACTTAATAAGTTACTATTCACCAAAAAATTATTTTAATATCATTGAACCACATTTTACTTCTTAATGACAATCATGTATGTCGGATTTTCAAAATTCAATACACATTAGCGGTAAAATTTCATTTAACTGAAAAATCAGTTTGCTTGATTACCACTTAGTGGTTTCACTATTCATCAAAAATTGAAGTTTTTCAGAAAATTACCAAAAATTCACCCTAAGCTATATTTGATATTCCGAATTCAAAAATGAAGTCTATTTTACAAAATTAAAATCATATAAGTCACATTAATTAATTTAATAATTAATTCCCGCTGCCAGAGCAAATAGCGTGTTTTTACAAAACAAAAAGTATCAAAAGATTGACACCAGTTTAAGTCTAATTTCAAAGTGAAATTGTTTCCAACGACCACTATTGGATTTAATGGTAAAAATATTTTCTAATTTCACTTTAAAACCAATTCAAAAGATAATCTAATCATATAAATAAATTAGATTAAAAAGAGGTTTTGAATTAAAATACAACATTTTACACTATTCATTAAAAAAAATGAACTTTATCAGAAAGGTACCAAAAATTTACACAATGTAAATTTTGATGTCCCGATTCTAAAGAAGAGTTATATTTAGTCCAATAGAATTTATAAGATCGATCAAAACTATATTTAATGACGGTTCTCCGTCAAAAGGTGATAAGTGGACCTTTCGTGAAAATTAGGGTATAAATGGCTAAAATTGAACTCTTTCCGTATTTTAAGCCTTTATCTTTTATTGGGTAAATGAAAAAAACATTTAAAAACATATATAATCATATTTTAGTTATTTCTATCCATTCCCGCCAGTACAACGGCTACTCGTTAACTAACATTTAAAATAATATTATTTTATTACTAGTGTGCTACGTAAGTTTCAAAGAAACTCATCGTTGCGTATCGGGTACGCTATCGAACATAGCAACCCCTTTAAAATAAAATTAATATTTAATTCGTAAATAATATGAAAATTCTTTATTCTTTATTTACCTGGGATGTTACATTATCACTATATGGAAATATAGATTAAAAAACACTTCAATTATATTTCTATGACCCCACTAGTTATTTTATATTGAACCTTGATTCTATAGCGGTTGATCTGACACCAGTTGTTGTGACTTCCATATTTGACTTTTATCCCCCTTATGAATTCTTTTACACCACATGTTTGATTTATCTCACATCAATGTAATCTACCATTTTTAATTAGGTATCATTTTGTCAATACACTCGCCCCATGGATTATATCTCCTAGGTAATCATAAATAAATATTATTATAGAAAATAAAAATTATGTACAAGGGGAGAGGGGTTCTTCTGGGGAATCCTTAATTAGAGGAATATAGTGGGTCTTTTTTAAGTAGCCCCATTCATCCAACATTTTTCAAATCCTTATCAGTGATTACTCTTGCAACATCAATTGTACAAATATCCTCTTAAATAATTGAATCATAATTATTCACATTCCTTTTCTTGGGATCCAATTCCATTGTGAGACTAATCTCACATGTACATTTTTCTCTTTTGATGTATCTTCATTATATCCTTCACTATGATTACAACACCATAATAGGGATCTACCACTTGTTATCTTCTAATGCCTTGTGGTATAATTTTTAGACATCTTATTCATTATTTGTATCTTTCCTCTATAATGGGTAATAGAGTCACCACAAACATATGTTCCCTTTATGAATAATTCTTCACATGTCCAACCATATTTTGTATAGAAATAGTAACTTACATATTCAATATCTATATATTTTTCTTTTCTCTCAATTAGTATTGTCATATGAAGACAGATATTACTGTATAAATATCCTTTAATTTCCTTTCAAATTCACTTTCATTCAACTCGATGAATCTATTTTTCAATGAAACATATTTTTATTCTTTAAATTCATTATTCCCACTTAATATGGGAACATAAGTATTCTTAATAGAATTTTGAAAACCTCTCCAACATTAATTAGTTTCCAAATTTCATATAAAATGTCTCTTATTAAATACACACCTCATATAATCATGGCTCAATTTATATGTTTCAGTGGGTATTCTTCAAATATTGAGCCCTTTGGATTCTAGAAACACATATAAGTTTTGTCTAATGATTCCATAATAGTATCAATTCACAACTACAATTTATTTGAGATATTTATCTTCCAAATTTAGCAGGATTCATCTATTTTATCATCACTTATACATTTACATGTTTGTAGAGTCAACTTAATGATTGTCTCATGAGAGGGGTTATTATGTTTTTTTGCATGGATTCTTACCTCATTTATTAATCTTTGATATTTATGTTCTTCTCTTATAATTAGGTGGACAGATGATCCTTTCTCAATCATTATTTTCACTTGATTTTATCAAATCTTCATGTTATGTTTTAAATGGAATAATAATCGCATTCAACTACTTCCCTATGGACTTTTTTTTCATCTAACTCTCATTCAAGTTCATTAAGAAGGTCACTTTTTCCCATCATATTTTCTCATATCCTATAAGTGCATTCATTCAAGGACCTATATTCTCTACTCAGTGTTTTATTTTATAAAGCCAAATATAATATGAACGAATAGTGTACTCTATGAATGATCTCTAATTGATCCCACTTTCCATGAAATCCATGGACCTCATCTTGGATACTGCATGAACATTCCTTGGATTAATGACTTAATTTCATTTCCATTTCTATATTAGAGTAACCAAACACATAAAAATATTTTGGGTAATTTATCCTTATAGATTGAAAATAAATTTCTATAACAATATTTGTAATATTTATACTAATAAGATCATTTACACATACCGCATTGGGTGAGTTATTATTTATAGGAGTGTTATTTTTATTACCTATTTTATTGCCTCGTGTCATTGGGACGACTTATTTAGATTTTCTCACTCATGACTTAATACAAATAGATTTATAGTTACCTCTAAAAGGTGACAATGTATCAGCATTAACATTCTTATATTTTCCATATAAAACATGAAATAGTTTCCATATTTTAAATGAAATAGAACAATGAGGGGTTTTTCTACATATCTCACTTGTTTACTAACTAACCATGATATTATTTTTCCTTGTATAACTAATTCTTTCACAATGATTTCATAGATTAAAATATCATGGTACATACTCCAAAATCTCTCCACCATAAACCTGTAGAACATAATACATCTCATTTTCAAGACACCAATCTTAGTTCAATTAAATACACGAGGATTTAACAACAAATCCATATGTGTAATGAATTACAAAAATATATTTAAAATATTATAAACTAAATAAAAACACTTCTTCTTTGATAACACTTATAGAAACCAAGTTTTAGGATTTTACCCTAAGAGGGTGGGTTGTGGGGGAGGGGTGAATAATGGTTTTGCATAGTTCAAAATCTTCTCTTATATATTTTCCACATATTATATATTATTCCTCCATTGGAAGGAACAATGCTCAATCTATATTCCCTTTCCTTATATCACATATAATACTAAACACAAATAATTAATTGAAAGCCTTAGGACTTGTCGATAGTTCACCAAAAATGAGTTATAACAATTCATATACACATATAAATGTATCAATATAATATATTTTATTTTTAAAAACATTTTTAGCTGATAAAATTATATCAAGGACACTATATGTTAGGCACAATATTTTTACATGGTTTATGGATGCTTCATTACCTCCCATTGGTGAATACGTCTTTTCCCCATATATGAGCTACTCCTTGAAATCTTCAACAATTTGTAGATATGCGTCTCTCTTCATGATTAAAAAAGAATAATTAACCCCATTCAAATGATTATATGATAAAAAAAATTCATGTTTTCTAAAATCCCTTTTCATGGTGTAAGATATTCACCTTCTCAAAGTGATATTTAACATAATGTTATCCAAATGATATTTATAAAAATAACAATAACACCTCCATATGATAATAAATCCACCATATATATATTATTGTTGTGCTTCATATTTCCCCATAATATTTGACATATAGTAATTGAACCATTTATTCTTTATTACTACTTTTTTAAATTAATATTATCTAAAAATATCACTCTATAGTATTCCTAATTTCTTGGAAACTAGACTCATAAATTAAGAAAGATTTCTGTAAAATATATTCTCCTTTTGGAGAAATGGGTCTTCTAATTCCATTCTTGTCTCTAAAAACCTAATATATCAATAATTATCACTATTCTATTTTATTTCTTATAGATCTTCTCAAGATAAAACAATTTCAACCCTCTTCTATTCTCTAATATAATCTATATATAGAAACTATTTATAAATTCTCTATAACAACCATGGTTTGTTTTATATATCACATTACAAAACAAAACCATAATCTAATTATTTTGATATTCTTCTCATTTTGTAAGTTTCAAGATCATACCAAATGTCATAGAAATATATCGTGTTCAAAATATACATCTTCAAGTTGAATTAATGTGATAAATCTCAATCCTAATTTATTTCATTTGTTTTAATTTTTCATTATTATTCATGAATTTCATTCACCGGGACATGAATGGAATGTAAAACACCCATTTTGAGATTAAAATAAATAACTTGATTCAATATCCATGGAAATAATCTAAAAATTTCATTGATTTTTGGCTATTTGAAAAACATATTCAATTTTTTTAAAAACCACTTGTATTGTGGTGAAGTATGTACCATGACCCAAAAAGCTTCTATAATAATTCCTTGAGTAATGTCTTTCCCATGATTTCCTACCCATATTGGCTTGTCTCTAGAAATATATATATTGAAAAATGATTTTTCAATGACATTGTCACTCTATATCTCCATTTTCCAGTTAATCATACATACAAATGATAAATATATTTAAAATAACCCCAAAGAAGCATACCATTAAATGTATTCTTTTATATGAACCTCCATGACTTCAAAAACACTCGAAATGGTCCTCGATATTTTTTAATGAAAAAAATAAAAACAAAATTCCTTTTACTATTTCATGGAAAAAGATAGCTCCCTGTTTGGGAACTCAGTCATGTGTTGTGATCTGAAATAGATCACATAAAATACATTTCAAGACCAAAGATCCCAATATAATTTCATATTTCCTATTAAATTTCAAATCATATGATATATTTCCTCATTCCTAATATTTTCATGATTTAGATTCACTTAGGCACCAAAATTATTCCTCCATCAAAATAATGTGATTTCTATTTCTCTCTTGTAAAATGCAATTGAAAATGTCATACCTAGTGAGGCAGTTTCCATAAAACTTCACTTGATAGAAATGAATTTCAAAATACTTACATACTTCTTCAAAAATATATTTTTTGGATCCACCATGGAATAAGATATCATAAAACAAGTAATGTGAGGTCTTCTTCAAAAAATATTCTTACATTCATCAGCAAATGACTCCATATAATCTCCCACATCTTCAAATAACATATAGTCAAGAGATAACATTATTCACCTCATATAATATCCTTTGACACCAGATATGTCATCACTCACCAAGGATTAATCTTAAAAATTCATTCCATGGATATATATATATATATATATATATCAATTTATTCATTACTAAATAAATTCCCCAAAATAGTCACTCTTTCATGTCCTTCTTTAATCATTTACATGCTTTTCAATGTGAAACACCAATCACAAAAAATGGTTTCTTTGTACATTTAACCATCAAAATTTTTTCTATGAATCACCAATAATTTTTGTCACCTACTATATTAAATATCATGTCATAAAAGTCAAATCCAATTATTATAAAAAATCCAAAAAAAATTATTAGTTTCAACAATGAAATTGAAATGAGAGACGAGAAATGGGTAGCATGACAAATTTGGTTGGTAAAAACGATTCAACATTATATAAATATATTCCTATCATGATTAATAAACAATAAAAATCATTAAAATAATACATTATCATGTAAACCAATTATTTTTTTCACCACTTTTATATATCCCCTTTAAATGAATATAATATAAGAGTAGATATTTCATTAATGATACTAACATGGTCACTGTCAAGCCAAAACATCAAAATAATCCATCTATCTCAATCATTAATTGCATTCATTAATAATACACTTATATTTAAAAATTATGATGAACATGTTAGTAAGAATAATTTATATATTAGTCCTTTCACTACTTTAGAATGTGTTATTTAGTTTTATGTATGAAAATCATCCTTAAAATGAATGAATTATCTTAAATAGTGACAAAAACATGTTCCTAGATCATTCTTCGTCCTAACACTACACAAAAACCAAATCCTTTTAAAAAATATTAAATCTATTTCCAACACAAATATCCAATATGTGCAACCAATTGATTGTGAATATCGATTTTTTTATAATAGTAGGTTTAAAATAAATTGAAACGAAATAAAAAATGAAATCCTTATTTTATTCTCCATAATGAGATATTAAAACCTTTTTATCTCCTAAAAATGTATAAGATTACCTAGGGAATACAAAAATAAATGGGCGAGATAAAAACACTAGTTAAGAATATGCATGATAATGAAATATAATTTGTGAGTCAATGGTATAACATGATATCATAAAAGAGGAGGAGAATAAGTAGTATAATAGAGGAATTACATAATGTAGATGGTATCATAACATCATATAAACAAAAGAAATGTGTAAGAAACATATATCCTAAGATAATCATCATTCAAGGATAACAACCAAGACAATATCACATGGTTGAAAAAGTCCCATAATGAATTAGAAATAATCCCTAATCCCATGAATAATGTATCTTGAGACTGAAACAATTTTCCAATGCATTGGAGCCCTATATAGGAAAACCCATTATAAGATTTACATGATTATGTGTTCCATAAAAAATAAATCAATCATATGGTATAAAAATAAGAATTCTCCATGGAAATATATGAGTTACATAATCCTTTTTTACATCGTAATAAAATTATATTCATAATTAGGGTATTTTATAAATTAAATTAAGGCATGTATTTCCCTATCAAATGAAGGGATACTAAGATAGGTATGTGTGTAAGATACATATATATAAAAATATGAAGTAATATATAACATCAAAGGTTTTCATTATCGAATAAAATACTATTAAAATAACACCTGAAATATTTATTTATGAAAATACCCTTTTCACATTAAATGACTTCATTAAAATCATATATTTTTAAAAATATTATAAATAATTTGTTTTAAAAAAACCATAGACGTTCATAAATTAATATTAAAAGCATTTAGTGGTCTTGAAAGTGGTAAATTATATTACTACCGTATAATTTAAATGAAATATTATATTCATACTTATAAAAAAGTAAAAAACATACCTTGTTTAGAAACAGAAAAATATTCATTTTAAACCTTTTTTAAATTAAAAAATAGGTAAAATTTTATTTTTTGAATCATTGGGGACTTGAAAAAAATTCATTAACATAATTTATGGAAAATATAGACACTGAAGTGAAAGATTACAGATCTAAAAGAAGAAATAAGATTTGTATTACCTATAAAAAAACATTCTTGAGGTTTCTTTATTAAAAGTGGGTGAAAATAAAATAATATGTTCAAACCACCTTCATGACCATAAGATAGTAAAAGAATTTTGGTTCTGGAAAATAATTTTATATGATTTCCCCTATGTTAATTGATAACATAAACAATATTGAAAAGAAAAATATTGTAACATAAAGCTTTTACCACATTGGTAACATTTTAATCAAATCCCCTAAAATGAAGTAAAATTAATTATAAATTAATATAAATTGAATTATTAATTATTAATTATTAATTATGTAAATGAACCAAAATATAAACTATATAAAATATATTAGATGCATAACATTAAAATCTGACTCAATAAAGTGAAATTGAGAATAAATTCCTTAAAAATATGGTATCATTGAATTCAGAATGAATAAATTATGTGACTATGTGTAAAAAATGTAAATAAACACAAAAATATTATAAATAAAACATACTAAAATAAGCTTTTGTTTAAAAAATAGTCATCAAATAGTCAATTAAGTATAAGTATAACTAAATAAATAGAAATTGGGTTATTAAACCTCTTCCACATGGTAACATCAAGTCATATCCCCTTGGATGAAATAATTTGAATAGAAATGTAAAATATAATTAAATATTAATAAATAATTTTATAACATGTCAAAGGTCAGTATATACCCTATATAAAAGAAATTATGTTCATAACATTAAAATATACCCCAATGAAAGGAAATTGAGACTAAATCAAATACCTTGAGTTCGATTCATCACTTTACTTAAATTAATTATTTACTTCATAAATAACCTTTTTCATGTATTTTGAAAATTTTATTCTGTTTTTACCATTATATATATTTATATATTTAGTTTCTCAAATAATTTCACATCTGACGTTTTGAGGATATTCAGTTCATATGTTCAAAATAACATTGGTATGTTGACTATGGTAAAAATAAGGCATTATCACATAATATATAGAATAATAACTATAAAATAATTATAAAATTAATAAATGAATTACAATTTTAAATAAAAACATGAAATATGGTTATACAAATGACCTATATCACAATCATTGGTATAATAAGTCGTATTTGAAGATGAGTAACATTTCCATTTTTCAAGGATTGTGATGGAAAGAATGTAAGTATTATTTTTTCATTAAATACTGGTAATTATATCATAAATATTATATTATGTTTTATAAATACACACATATATACCATCCTTTTTACATAGTAATGAAAAAGGAATCACAACATTTCGTTGTCGTGATATTCAATACATTTGAATGAATAACATTATTGTTTTTTAGTGAATGAAAATGTATAAAAAATATATGATATATTAATTTTACAGAATAATAAATATTTCCTGAATATAATATACATATATATACACACATTAAATCTACCATCATAATAAATAGTGTGATAAGATGATAGAAAAGCAATTACATTGGTTCACAAGGCCATAGTCCACCTTACACACGAATGATGGTTTTATTTCCAATTTGATGGAAGAGGATATGAATGTAGGTTATTAAATTAACATAATAAAATATATTTATTTGGGATATACTGATTTTATAATATAATAATGATTAAATTATAATTTAAGGATATATATGTGGAAATAAAACAAAATTCTTAGATAAAAAGAATATTAATTCTTTGGAAAACCTCATTATGTTTACACCAAAAGCCTTATAAGGAGGGTTTTAAAATAAGACAAGGACTATAGGAAAAGTAAAGAGGAGTAAGGATTGTATTTTTATCATATAATATAAAAGTAAAAATGGTTTTTAATTATAAATTATTGTTAATAGGATGTTCTATTATATAATTTTTAAGGTGTGACATTTTAAAAAAATACCTAAAACTATTCAATATTAGGAATTATCACTTAATTAAAGTGACTAAATAATATTTAAATGATGTATATGAAAAGGATAATGTTTAAAAACATAAAACAATAACAATGAAACATTTTTTAAACATATTATTCTCTTTACATTTATATTTACCCACTTTTACTATTTTATTTTTTAGCATGATATCATGTTTTGTTTACCTAGGTAATTAATCATTTAAGGATTAAAAGAAAACAAGACTTATTATATAATTTGATCACAATAATTATAAATTTTAAATATATTGTACTATATAAAAAATACTTCATATTTAGAAAATTAATTTTATCATAATCACTTGAAATACACCAAAGCCAATATTAACTATAATCATGGTAAAAAAAATTTCCTTTTCATTATGATTGAAAATTAAGTTGAATATATTAAATAATATTAATTTTGATGATAAATAATATTTTATCCATTTAATCAACTTAAATTCCCATATTCTTCAGTATTTATTTTAAAATTAATCGAGCAAAACATGAAAAAAATGATTTTTCCCATAAAAAATATTTTTTTCAAGCAATAGATGATCTTATACTAACACTATTGATAGTAATCATAATTATCTATATTACAGTGATTATAAATATAAAAAATATATATATCATATAATTAATTATTTATTATCATTTATCTCAATTAATAAAAGGATATAAACATTATGAAATTAAAAATTGTTTACAAAAAAAATCATGTTTTCAAGAATAACATTTAACATACACTAAAATCATGAAAATTTAGAACTCAAATAAAATTAGTTACATTATTCTAACATATTATTTAATAATTTAGTTTAATATTAAATCTAAAAAATAATGGCAATTTAAAATTACTTTTTTAATTAAAAATATTTTATTTGGAAAGTATTTAATTTCCACTACTCTTTGAAAAATTAATCAATTAAAAAAATAAAAATTTTGCCCTGAGAAAATTTTTATATGATGATTAAAAAAATTAATTTAATTTTATCAAACATATTTTTTAGAATTTTCATAAATTAATAACAACACTTTATGATAAAAATCAATAAAAAAATTTAATTAAATTATATTTTACGTTGAATGAACTAACTTCATTAACAATTGACTAAATATTTACTAAGAATTTGTATATACATTTATATTGATTTTCTTCTTTATATATACTTCCTAACTTTTTTTAATATTATTAGCTGCCACAAGTTTAAAAACTATGATATAATGATAGTACTTAAATAATAATATTTCAAGATTCATTTAGGCTCGGTCATCTATGTTGCATAAGATCCTGAATATAGCTTTATTTTTAAAATATCTTGGTGTTACATTATCAACCCTTTAATTAATTACATCCTTATTATTTAAACATGAAGTGTATAATCAATTAAGTAACTTTCGAAAATACCTGGGTTAAAATCCTATATCATAAAAAGGGTTAATGAAAATCCCTCTTCAATGGAGGTAAAATGAAATTCAAATGTCATCACATAACTAGGATTCCTAATATGATAAATTAAATGGGAAGTGGAAATATGGACATTGAAAAAATATTTAATCATTAACTAAAAATACATATTGAAAAAGAACATTTGTCATAAAGTGAATGATCAAGATAAAATATACGCCTGAAAACCCATAAGCCAAAGAGTTTGTGAAAAAGACATAATATTCCTCATAAATGAATGCAATAAGATATTTTTTTCAAGATATTTTCATAGATTTAGGTAATTATTTTACCATATATAAAAAGAAGATAAGGAAAAAATACTTACCTGATAAGTATAATTTCATTCATTAATGAATTTTAAAAAAATGTAACCTTTTTCTTTAAATGATTAGTAATAAAGATTAATGTATCGTTATTCCTTACGAACAAAAATTAAATTTTAACAGATCAAGAAATCTATAAAAGGATAAAAGTTATTACTCTATTCTTTAAAAACTAATAAAAACTAAAATGTTTATAACCAGCTATGAAAATCCCAAAAAAAACGAATAAACAATCACATGATGAATTAAAAAATTAATTTCTAATTATTCAAAACAATTTATAAAGTTTAACGTCAATCATTTTATAAATAAATACCTTTAAAATTCCCCAAAATATTATTTAATAAGGTTAAAACACAAATGATTGAATGATTTGATCACATATTCATTAATGATAAATTTAAAATTTATCTACAAATAAAATCAATTGAACATAAAGTCTCATACCAATTGTATATACCTTAGTCATATATGGAAATAATTTTCTGAATAAGTATACAGGAAAAATACAATCTTATATTCTACCGTGGAATAACACAATCTATAGATGCTTCATTATTTTAATAATTGAAACACTATTTTTAAAATTATTTATAAGACATAATTATTGAATATTAATATGTAAATAATTTCACCTCAACTATTTCTGTTACATAGGTACTTCATTCCTCGAATAGTTATCCATTATAAGATGGAATTGACTTATATAATGCAAAATGTACCAAAATTTATGGAATCAATCTATGAATGTATCCCTATGATGAAATTTACTTATATCCATTCAATTCCTTATGTTTATTTTCTAATTAAATGATCTATGAACTTCATTAGAAGAATAAAAAAATCTTGTTCCTTTATGTATTTATATTCACTGTGTATTCCTACATTTTTGACATAAATGAAATAAATACTCCATTTCTATATGTTTTCCCCCACCTGAACTCTTAACAGACTCCATCCTTCTCTGCATTTATTATTTCGAGTTTTGGTTAAGGTACACGATTTAAATAAAATATCCTGATAAATTAGGAGCTATAATTTAAATAACCTTCACATCAGTAATCATCCCATTTAGATTCTCAGATTCACTACATTTTCAATCAAAATTACTGTTAACATCATTCCTCCTTATTCAATAGATTGACTAAAAAATCATAGTGTGTGAAACAATAATCATAATCATGAAAAATTATTAATAGGAAGTCCAAACCATGACAAAATATTTCTAATAAATGAATACATATGTATAAACTTGGTTATCCATAAATATTGTAAGTTCATTTCCTTTATGTCATTTTATAATAAATATAATAATTAACCTAATCATATCCCCCAGAAGTGTCAGCATGGGTGCATAGTAGGAACACACTCACCATGCATCAAATTTATTCCTATGATATACTAAAAAATTTATTTTCTCAGTTATTACCCATAGATAAATCTATGCCAAAATGATGAATAATTTTAATATCCATGATGGGATATATTACTTAGAAAACCACACAATTTATTCCTTAACAACACCTTATGAAGTTACCATATACCTGGATTTATCTCTACCTATTTTATTAATGTTCTCAGAACATGATCCAAAAAAATTACTATACATTTATATAATAACTTAAATATCAAAAAACCAATTACACATATTATAAAATTATTTTTAGAAATATATATCCAATAAGTATAACCCAAAGATCGTGATTCCTACTTTATTTGTAAGACTTGGTTCAAAATACGTTGAAAGGAATATAAAACATGAAATCATTTTTTATTCTCAATAATGAGATCATAAATTGATTTGTGATCCTAAATAAACATAATATATCCTAAGGAATACGAAAAATATATTGGTGGGAAAAATACCAACAGGGGAATAAAAATGACAAGGAGACATAATGTGTGTGTCAAAGGTCTAACATGACATCATAAAAAAGAAGGATAATGAGTAATCAAATAGAATCATAATATAATTAACATGGTGTTGTAAGATCATATAAACATAGGAAATTTGGATGGAACAAATATAAAAATATAAAAATGATTCATTTAAAACTACCTATATGATATCACATTGTTGACATTTTACAATAATGGAACATGTATATTCCCAAATCCCATACATAATGTCCCAGGAGTATAAAACATTACCCATCAAATATGATTGCTATCTTGGAAAACCCATCATTACATGTGAATAACTATGTTTTATATAAAAACTAAATCAATCATAAGGTATAAACCTAATAATTTCCCATGAAAAGAAATGGGTTGCATAATCATTCCCCATGTCGAATCAAAGGAGACTTCATAAAGATGACATTTTATAAATGAAAATAAGGTATGCATTACCCAATCAAATGAAGGGACAGTAAGATAGTAATACGTTTAATATAAATATATACATTTTTTAGAATAAATCTATAATATCAATAGTTGTAATCATTTATGAAAATATATTTAATAGATCACCTCGATTAGTTTTTTAGAGAAAATACCCATTAAAATTTGAAATCACATCTTAAAAATCATAAAATATAGAAAATTTTATAAAATGTATTTTCTCTTAAAACGAATAAGGATAATTATAAACAAATATTTAATGGATTGGGAGATTCTGATGGTGGGGAATTCTGTTCATGATGTATATGTTAAAAGAAATTATTCCTTTCACACTTTTCTAAAAAAAGTCAAAAATTAAATTATTTGGAAAATTATAGAAAGATTTCATTTAAAAAATGTTGTAAAAAATTAATACATGGGTAAAAATGAATTTAATAAATCTTTTTATATTTGAAAAAATATTATTTAAATATTATTTATAAAAATAAATACATTGAAGAGTAATTGATCCATCATGTCTCAAATAATTATCATAAAATAAATATTATTTATAAAGATCAATTATTATTTCAAAGAAACCAGTGGATGGTTATAAAAAATGTATTATGTTATAGTCATAGAGACGACTGGTCATACGTACGTAAGAGTCACATTTTCATTTTTCGACAATCATGATGGAAAGAAAAGAAGTACTATTTTATATTTCCATAATTAGGATTATATAATAAATAAAATATTACTTGTTTAATTATCTTATATATATATATATATCTCATGTGATGCGGTGATGAAAAACGAATCACATCTCTTCATAGAGGTAGATGTCCACACAGACACATGAATGACATTATCATTTTTTATGAATGGAATGGTTAGAATGTAGAAGAAATGTTAACTTTATTGAATTATAAAAATGTATTGAATATGATACATAAAAAATTAAATCAATCATTATAAACAAAAATTATAGGAGATGACGGAAAATAACTTATATTAGTTCTTGATGCGGTAGTCCACCCTACATATTAATAAAGGTTTTGTTTCCCATTTTATGGAAGAGGATATTGATGTTGGTTATGAAGATAAAATAATAAAATCTTAGTATCTATAAGATACTTATGTTATTATTTTTAACTTTTTAGTTATATCTGAAGTATTTGGAATAAGAAATAAAACAATAACCATGGTTAAATATGACACCTATTCTTCAGACACCCTCTTTATTTTTTCTCCAAAATCCTTCCATGGTCAGTTTTATAATCAAACCAATCCTTTAAGGAATTGGAAGTGGATTAAGGAACAAATTTTCATAGGTAATACTTTAACAAAAATATTTTTTAATTTTTAAAAAAAGATGATCGGAGGTTCCTTTTTATAAGTGAGAAAGAGTTGAATTTTTTGTAAGCAACAAAATATATACAATACTAAGAATTTACTCCGATGATAGGTATCTCCAAAATATAAAAATTATGTATTGAAAGGAATATAGGGTCAACCCAAACATCAAAAATTAAAAAAAAATTAAAAAATTTATTCCCTTTACCTTTATGGTTACTCACTTTAACCATTTTAGCTTTCACCTCGGTAACTAGTTTTTTTTACCAAGGTAATTATTCCATTAATCCTAAAAATTAAATGACAATTATTTTAAATATTGGGGAAAATTAGTATAGATAATAATTTATATAATTAAATAAAATATTATGTGTATGAAAAAATAATTTTTCCACAATCTCAAGTAATGAATCAAATCTGTTTTAACCTTAACCTCGAAAATTATTTTCTATTGTTTTTATTATTTATTATGAAAAATAATAATTTAAAATTATTAACTAGTATTAATAATAATTATAAAATATATATAATCCCTATTATTAAATTAGATCCATATAAGAGGCATAATTTTAGTTAACATTAAACCCACCAAACATGATGAAAACCATTTTTTTATAAAAACACATTTTTCAGGAAATGGGTGATATTATGTTAATTATATAGATACTAATAATCCATATATGATTTTAAATTAATATAAATAGATATTAAATATATAAATATCATATGAATATCATATAAATATTTTTTTATTATGTTTAATTTTAATTAATAAAAATTGTAAATCTTTATGCACTTAAAAATAGTTTGTTGAAAACTACATTTTTAAGCATAAAAATAATATGATACTAAAATCCGGAAAATTATAGATTAAAATGAAATTAATTATATTATTATACAAAAATATTTAATATTTTAATTTAATAAAAAATAAAAAATATAATGGGTGTTTAAAATTACTACATTTAATGAAAATTAATGACGGTATTTGAATATTTGGTATTATTCAAATTTTTTTAAAAAATAGAACATTTAAGAAAAATAAAAAAAAATTAACCTAAAGTAATTTTGATATGATTATTTATAAAATTATTTTAATTTTATAATATAAATTCTTTAAATTTTTATAATATTAATTATAAATGATTTTGACTAAATGAATTAAAATTCGATTTTGTGACAAACATATTTTCTTGAAGTATAAATTGACGTTACAAAAAAACTGAGTTAGTATTTTATAAGAAATTATCAATAAATATATATTGAGTAGGATATATATATATATTAAATCATTTTACCCTATTAATACCCTCTAATTTAAATACTGGGTTATAATGTTCGTATTTAAATAAATATATTACATGACTTGTTTTGGCCTGGTGTTGTGTGCCATATACGCAATAAACCATTATTTTATTTTTAAAGTACCAGTGTGCTACATTGTCCATTCCATTAATAGTTGTTTTCTTTTAAATTCTAACTTGATCTTGGTTGTCAAATTTTTAACATATGAAAGTAACTTTTTTGAAATATTACATCATAAAAGGGGTTCATAAAACATCATATTGAATAGAGGGAAAATGAAATAAAAAGTTCATCACATAACTTGGTTTCAAAATTACAGAACATTAGTAGGAATTAAAAATATGGAAAGAGATAAAATATGAAATTTCTAAATAATCATGGATATTGAAATAGAATATTGATCCTAATAAATTAAATGATTGTGATAAAGTTAACGACCACAAAATCAAAAACCAAAGAGTGGTGAAATATTTCATTCATTAATCCTAAATAGATGTAATAAGAATTTTTTTCCAATATTTTTTTCCAATATTTTGGGAACTATTTTATTATATACAAAATATCATAAATAAATATACTTACCTATTTGGTAGTATTTTTTTCCTTTAATATATTTACAATATAATATCATATTTTTCTTAAAATACGGTGTATTTGAGATATTGTTTAAGCCTAAATCTGTAAAATAAACTTCTACTAGATCAAGAAATCCATAAATGCATAACAAGATATTCTTCATGTTATTATACATTAACCAAAACAAATAAAATTTAGCACAATGTCAGATAATTCAAAAAATTAATAGACCGTCATAAAATTAAAAAAATAATTAATTCCTAAAGAATAAAAAATAACACCAAGATTTTATATAGATCATTTTATTAATAAATAAACTTATTATTCTATAATAAATTATTCGCTATTATTGAAACCAATATATTTGAATTGTTTTATTATGTATCCATTAATGATAAATGTCACATTAATCTCAAAAAAATAAATCAACTTATATTCTTATACCAAAATGTATATTCCAAATTCATATATGAAAATCATTCCTAAAAGACCACAAATCCATAGTAATATCATATATTTTATTTAAAATTATCATAGTCCATATATTTCTCATCATTCTAAAAAATAAAATAAAATTGATAAAAATAATTCTACAACATAATTTCTAAATCCCAATATGTAAATACATTCACCACAATGATTGGTATAACATAGTTCATTCCTTATTGTCATAGTTAACCATTAATAGAGGTAATATAGTCAAATAATTCCCATATTTAAAAAATTTAATATAATGAACTATAAATTAATAACATGGATGAAAATTATTTCTCTCTATTAAACTCCTCCTTTTTTGTCATAAAATCATTGCTTTATTCCATTCATTTCTGCACAAAAAACATTTTCCAATTATTATGATACATTCACATAGGAGTTTCTTCCCGTATTTTTTGACATGAAGGAAATTTATCCTCCCATCCTCTATGTTCTTCTATACTAGAGATCTTAGAATAATCCATCATTCTCTTATTTAGTGTTTCTGAGAATTGGTTAATATATATTCTATTGGTCACATATTATTATTAATGATGTAGCATAATCCAAAATTTTTTCACATTAGTAATCATCCAATTTGATTCCTCAAAATAACCAAATTTTCTAGAAAATTAAAAATTTATATCATTATTATTTGTTTCAAATATTTACTGAAACAAAAAAATCATGGTTTGAGCAATAATAATCACCAATAGGAAAGATAATGTATATAATGTCAAAATAATGACACCTTTTTCTCCATCTATGACACCTCTATTTTATCTTAGACCATCCTAGATGATGATCTATTCAGATCCTTCACATTTTTTCTATAAATAATGTGTGAATTAATCAAAGCATATTATATTGACCCATAATTTCTATACATTGATATTGAAACTTATTATATGAATATCAATTATGTTAAATTATGATCCACAACATAATTATATAGGTCTAGTATCTTTAGAAAATTGGTCATATAAACAACAGGTTTATAAATGATCTACATAATATCCGACATAGTTCTATATAACTAGCACCCTTCTTTGAAATATCATTCTAAATACCATTATTCATAAACAAGGTAAAAGGAAATATAATAAAAGGGTGAGTTTAGATGCTCAATAAGGGTAAATAAGTGATATATCAATGATCTCTTGAGAATAAAAAGAGATTAAGTATATATTAACTTTAGAATAAAATATTAAAATAATACACTACAAATAAAATATCTTAATATCGTGTCATTTCAACAAACATTGATGTTCATAACTATTGAATTATGAAGAAATTAAGAACATTGACTATTAGATAATAACATAGACATTGGAATTTGGTAAAAATAAAATCTTATAACATTTTTAACATGTATTGATAGAAAAAGGTTCACTCATTAAGTAAAGGACATGAAATCAAGCCATTGTATAAACTTATGGGCAAGAAAAAGGGTCCATTCCAAATCTTATAGACAAAAAATCTAGGTCATTTAACAATCTTATAGACATAACACCCAATTCCACAAATTAAATTATTGACATCAATAACATATCCATGAATAATCTTATAGACCTAAAATCCAACTCCGCATCTAAAATTGTGTGCATGAAATTAGGTTTACACATATAATATTTTTCTTATGACTTATAAAAATCACAATATATTAGAGGGATTTAATGGAACTAGCCATCACATAATCATATTTCATACACATAAATGTAACAAGATTATAAATCATTCACCATTACATCATAACATAACCCATGGAAAATAAAAATGTTTGGCAAACATATCAACATCATAATAATAACCCATATTGAGAAATAAATAACATAATATCATTATATCATATCCAGGATAAATAATAATTAACATTAATGGAATTTATCATGTACTAAAAATTTCTTTAAAATATCACTAAATTTCTTTTTGAGGAAAATACAATTTTAATTTTAAAATAATTTCTTTTCAATATAAATATTTATAAAAAGTTTTGGAAAAAATTTTCTTTTAAAATATCCATGATAACTTATATAGTGGTAATGAAATAATTTAGTGGTTATTATTATTCAAAATTCTATTTCTGATGTATAAATTAAATGAAAATAATTCATTTCATGTTTAAAAATAAAAATAAACAATTTACTTTATTTAGAAAATGACAAGAGGATTCCTTTTAAAAAAAATTAAAAATTAAAAATTTCTAAAAATGAATAAAAAAATCAATTTAATAATAGTAAAAAATTATTTAAACATTTTTTTAAAATATGGATTTGGATTAAAAATGTTTTTTTTACTGAAAAAGGAAATAATAACAAATTTCCTAAAAAAAATATTTGCAATATATTCAACACATAAGGAGAGGAAGATGAAAGGAAACTATTTTATCAATAAATAATAATAAGATAATAATATTAATGAGTTTCTTGAGTTTTATATCATAATATATCTTCATTCGAAACAAAATCACAATCTATCCCAATAAATAATGATATTGTAACGAAAATCCCTCACAAATTTCGTGACATTTGAATCATAAGACCCATGAAAGAATAAAATTAATTTAAAATTTAAATACCCTAGACATAAGGATAATCATGATATAATATTAAAATGGTTTTTATATACATCTCTTAAACGAATATATGCTCATAATTTAACATACATCCCAAAAAAGATAGTTTGAGATGATAAATCCTTACACCAAGTACCACTTTCATTAAAAGCAATATAAAATATCATATAATAAATGAATTTATTATAATTATATATTAGATTAATTTAAAAACATATAATATCATTGTTTCGCACGGAATTCGGGGATGACCTCCTAGACGGGAGATTCAAACGTTCCGATCGGTTTCTAGCGGGTTTGTTCGTAGAACCGGAAACATCCAATGATTCCACATCCGTTTGGACCTACTTTCCAAAGGTAGGCGCTCATTAGCTTGTGGACTGATGAGGCTTAGGATTTTGCATTGGTCGAGAGGATGGGAGGTCGGACTCATCACACCTTTTTGAGGGGAATTATTGTCTACTCCGGGACTCTCTTTATAGATTTAAGTTATGTTCGTGAATCCTTATTACATTATCAAGTATAAAATGAGCTTTCCTTTAGTTTTAACAATCAATGATTAAATATGTAAGAAATTTAGAGAATCTTTTATATGTATTCGAGGTTCTTCATCAATAGAGAATCATCTGTATCTATTTAGAGATTCTTGGTCAATGGTATCCTTCAAAACATTTATATAAAAGTATCTTGGTCATTATGATGACCAGGCTGGTTTTAAATCCACTCAGTGGGGCACTTGAAGTTTATCGTCATTCAGAAGGACATAGATTATTTCAGAGTTGGGATCGAACCCATAAATGGGCTACCTACGTGTCCTTTGTTTTGGAAAAGGAATCAGAACCCACGTAGTTCGAGTAAGGGAGTATGACGTTTATGATTGATGGATCAAAGAAGGATGTCATAATTACTTTTACACTCTAAGCTCACGTGAGTCATCCTCGGTGTGAGAAACAAGAGGTATTGGTAAAATTTTTACAATTGTGCCATGAAAGATGCAATCATAAGAAATGGTTTGGGGCTTATGTATGTATGACTACCCAGATAGATGAAGGTTTAAGATTTACTTTTAGGGATAAAATCCAGGAACATGGTCCATAAAGGTATATGTGCTTTATGGAGATTTGAATACTCTAACTTGGGACTTATTCTTGAAAAGGAAACCCAAATTAGGAGAGGATTGATAACTGGGTTTTACTCCTGAGAAGGAATCCCAGATCAAATGAAAATTAGGACTGGTTAAAGAGAAATTAAGGGACTTGGGGCTTACTCCTGAAAAGGATACCCATAATTATGACTGGGACTTATTCCTAAAAAGGAGACCCAGGTTAGGGATTAAGGTTTGGGGCTTACTCCTAAGAAGGACGCCCAAATTAAGGGACTCGAGGCTTACTCCTAAGAAGTATGCCCATATTTCAGATTGGGGCTTACTCCTAAGAAGGATGCCCAAAATTAGAGGACTTGGGGCTTACTCCTAAGAAGGATGCCCATATTAAATGATTATGATTGGGGCTTAATCCTGAGGAGGATGCCCAAGTTAAGGAATTAAGGTTTGGGGCTTACTCCTGAAAAGGATGCCCAAGTTTGGAGGACTTAAGACTGGGGATTATTCCTTAAAAGGAGACCCAGGTTAGGGGGCTTGGGGCTTACATCTGAGAAGGAAGCCCAAGATTATGACTGGGACTTATTCCTGAAAAGGAGACCCAGGTTAAGGATTATCTCATCTTAAATGATGAGGTTGAATGAATGAACTCTCAATCTTTGGTGACATGAAGCTGTGTAAATCACTAGGTTTTGAGAGATATTCCACCGAATTCCTTTCAGATAAGGAAGTCAAATCAAGAAATCATGCCATAAATGGATTTGAAGAGTATCTTGAAGACTAAATCTTGAATAAGAAAGGTGAAATGGTTTAATAGGGGTGAAATGGGCAGAAAAGGCACCCAAAAAGGAAGGGGCGCGCAAGTCTTGGAAGGCGCGTAGGTACTGCGACGGCGCGCAAGTATTGGTCGCGCAGGTATACTTGCGCGACATGTGGGGTACTTGCGCGATTTTCAACCAGCATTAAAATACTTGAGCGACTCTTTATTAAAGCCTTTAGGATCCTATTTAGGTTCTCCCAGAAAAGGGACGTGCAAGTTCTATCGAAGGAATAAGGCGGCGCACAAGTGTGACCACTTCCCTTAAGGGCTGGCCACTCAGGCGCGCAAGTGTTGATGAGTTTCAACACTTAGGCCTTCCTCCCTCTCTTTAGATCTTCCGTTCTAGGTAAGATATTACCTTAGAAGTGTTCTGTAAGCTTTGAGAAGAGACTTGGGCATCGGGAGCTTAAATCCGAGTTTCTGGAAAAAGATCCTCTCGAATGGGGGGCCCACAGGGTCTATTTATAGGCAAAGAAGGCCCTGGGCGGTTACCGGGCGGTTATCACTTAGGTCATGCAAGTCACTTGCACGAACATAATGGCGTTGCGCAAGTAGACTTGCGCGACAGTGATATAACTTGTGTGGTGCATTTGATTTTGATCCTTTGTTCATGCCTTTGTCGATTTTTGATGTTTTCTTCAAAGGTTAAACCACTTTGAGCTCAGATATTCCCCTTTTACGATCTTTAGATTCTGTGACGAAAGGAGCGTCAACAAAAGTCCCCCCTCAGAGTTGGATCCGGAGAGAAATGAGGATTTGACTCTGAGGAAATCGAATCCATCCAAAGGAAAAGGCGGCGTGCAAGTCTTCAGGGCACAGAGGGCGGCGCGCAAGTGCACATCGCGCAGGCCTTGAGAGCACTGGGTACGGCGCGCAAGGTTCCGGCCGCATCTATAAATAGAGGGCCTCACTTCCGTACAAGCATACGGATATCCGGACTTCATACCTTCGAGCTCTTGCCACGCAGGTCACCTTAACCGCACAGTTTGCTCTGTTTTATAGTGTTTTCCTTGATGTCGCGCTACTGTAAAGGTATTTGTACTTGCGCGACATATACTTGCACGTCAAAAACTAGCGCGGCACACAAATATTTGCGCGCCATGTTTTAGACTTGCACCCCTTAATGCCTTAGCCATTTTTTCAAAATCTTTCACAAATTTTATGAAAAATAAACCTATTTAAGAGTTAGTTTATTCATATTTTGTGCAGATTCAGTGGTTCCCAAGGGAATTGGAACAGCTGATGAACTGGCTAGCAAGCGGATTGATGACATGATGAACATTATTGGCCATGATTACTATGATATCTGCAACAACACTCTCCCATATTTGGCTAAGTACTTGAAGAAATATCAACCTAATTTCCCACAGAGCATCTACCTGCCTCTATATGGTCATGGTCACCTGCAAGGAGTCAATGTTCCAGATGCAAAGAACTATACACCTGAAATGCAGCTGCGCTGCTACTCCTTCATTTCGGTTATGCTGTGCATTAAAAGCAACAACAATGGTGTGAACTTTCAAGTTCTCCTTCCATGCCATTTCTTTGCAGATATGAAAATGGAAAACCCATGGGCTGAAATGTTTTCCACTGCCGGTTGGTGGAGAGAGGACAAACATGGCATTAGAGCAATATCTGAAAAGAGTACTCTCTCCAAATGGATCTTTACTTCCAATTCTCCATTCTCAAATCCATGTATCCATCTTCCAAGTCTCTTGGACAGAAACAGAGTCACTGTTTGATCAGCAGAAAATTTTCTCAAACCGCACTCAAGAACATCCTTTTACAATTGTTCCAAGAAGAGCTAGTATCACTACATCTCTTATTGTATCCGGTTGAATGAATTAATTCCAGGTGGTTACTGATGAATTTCGGGATGCCGTAAATCAAATGAAGTGTTATGTTGAAAGTCTCTTGTAATTCTTGAAAAAAAGAGAAGAGACTCCAGTCTGTGGATGTCCTTCTAACTCTTGTGCATCAATGAAAAACACTTTCATCTTCAATCATTTGTACCTGCATTCTTTCACTACCTGCTTCAAATTTACTTAAGCCAATGGGCTTAGTAAGCATAGTTTGATTTTTACTAGGATTATTACAAATAACCCTACAAACTTTGAACCTTTTAATTGCTAAATATTACCTAAATCATACAAAAAATGTATATTTAGTGAGCTGGAACTTGACTTTTATTCAGAGTTCCTTTGTCTTTTCTGGGCAGTTTAAAGTCATGCATGCTGGACATAAAGGGGCTAATGTTTAAGGTCGAAATAGATTTGACCAAAATGGGTTAAAATTGATTCAATTCCTTGACAATTTATCTGAAAACATATTACCATACTCAAGTATGAGGGAAAATATGTAAACTATGACTTAAGAATATTTGAATATGAGGAATGATATGAAAAAGAGCTAAAAGGAATTAGAAGAAGTAGTTTCCAAGAATGAAGTTACTATTATTTAACAAAACCCGTTAGGGGGTTGAAATATGCAGGGCCACCTAAGGGCATTGGCTGCATGGTTAAATAAATAGCATCTTTCGGCTGACAAGTCTGTTATGTGGACTGTTTATGCAAGGCCACCTATGGGCACGTGTTGCATAGTCAGGAAAAAGAACTCCCATAAATTTACTTTCCTAGTGCTAAAATCCAGTGAAAGTTTATGGAGATTCAAATTTTCTAAAGTATAGAGTTTGTTGTATGGAAAGAGGTACTTGAATATGGAGAAGATATTTCCAGACAAGATTATCGAAGAACTGGATGAATATCACTCCTATGAAGGTCTGACCCAAACGTAGGGAAGAAGAATAAACCATAGACTTGAATACTTTCAGATCATGAAAAAGGATATGGGACAAATATGTTAAGGATGGCTATTTTTTTCGGATCCCTACATATTGTCGTTTAAGACAAATAAGGACAAAAGAGGCATTATTCCCAAGAATGAAGTTACCATTATTTAACAAACCCGTTAGGGGGTTGAAATATGCAGGGCCACCTAAGGGCATTGGCTGCATGGTCAAATAAATAGCATCTTTTAGCTGACAAGTCTGTTATGTGGACTGTTTATGCAAGGCCACCTATGGGCACATGATGCATAGTCAGGCAAAAGAATTCTCAGAAGTTTGACATTTTTGTGACTAGAAGTCATGAAAAGGGTTATGAAGATCTGAAAATATTTAAGGTTTGGATTATAACACATAAAGATGGGTATTTTCCAATGTATATAGAGATACATAGGTCAATGATAACCATAATCATGTTGTGGCTGGGTCCTGAATTGAAATTTTGGACTTCACTACGTATCTCATAAGAATGAGAATCAAGCCATACGTAGTTCTTGAAATGTAGTTTAACGTCGTGCAGGACGAAAGTATGAGAGATCTTAGTTTAGGGTCATATAATTCGGACCATAATAATGAATACACAGTATGTGTTTTCATGAGGACTTTTCAGCCAAGGGACTGAAAGTGAAATTTGGGGTTAGGCCCAAAATACTTGGGACTGGATTTGAGGGACACTCGAATGTTCCTACGTATCCCATAAGGATGGGAATCAAGTCCACGTAGTTCTAGAACTACCCTTTGTACAAATTTGGTTCGTACATGTGAAGGGTGAAAGGGGACTTTAGTGCAATGATGGTTTAACCTAAGATAAAAAGTTTAGGCATTACCATGTATGCACATAGTCTTTTGAAATGAAACATGATTGAAAAAATCAATATCAATAATAGTTCTCTCTTAAATGAGGGAATCAAAGAATATTGTAGTTTATTATCGTACCAGACAAAAGTGTTGTATAGTTTAACGTCATATAACAAGGAAGAAAGTGAATCAATGTAAAAATATTGATTCCAGGGGCGGTTTCACGAATCAACATCATATGAGATGGTGGTGAACCGATGTGAAGAGATTGTTTTTTTTTGGGCTTGAACCCTGGGAGGTTGCCTACATACCCAGCCTGGAGGGCAAGGATCAAAGTCCGTGTAGTTCAATTAAAGAATGAATTAATGATCAAGTTGTTCTTGGGGACAACGATCTAATAAAAAATGTTGTTGGGACTTACACATGGTTAGTGGCCCAAAGAGAGTGTTATGGTTGATGTTTACTCTAAGCTCACGTGAGTCATACTCGGTGTGAGAAACAAGAGGTAACAACAACCTTAACGATGCATAGTTTAATGTCATGTAGGACATAAAAAAGGGACTATGCAGTTTAAAGTCTTGCAGTTAGGACTATTGGTGTTGCATAGTTTAGTGTCATGTAGCAGGGACAAAATAACAGTTTAATGTCATGTAGGACATATCAAGGACTTTCTGTATAGTTTAGCGTCATATAGTTAGGACGATGGGGACAATACAGTTTAACGTCATATTGGACAAAAGGGGGACTGTGCAGTTTAATGTCATGCAGTAAGGACAAAATAACACACCATTTATGTCATGTTGGACGCATTGAGGATTTGTTTCCACAGTTTAATGTCATGTTGGACGAAAGTGCGAATAGTTTAAGGTCATATGCATGGACCGTGGATGGTGCAGTTTAATGTCATGCTGGACCTTTGATGATTATATAGTTTAATGTCTTTCTGTACGTAAGGGACTTTCCTACAGTTTAGCGTCATGTAGTTAAGACGTCACAGTTTAACGTCTTGCTGGACATAAGGGACTTGCAAATAGTTTATGGTCATATGCATGGACCGTGGATGATGCAGTTTAAAGTCATACTGGACTTTTAAATGCTTATGTAGTTTAACGTCTTTCCGGACGTAAGGGACTTTCCTACAGTTTAACGTCATGTTGGACGTAGTTGCAGTTTAAGGTCATAATGGACCATTGCTGTATAGTTTAACGTCATATAGCAAGGACGAAATGGTGCTGCACAGTTTAGTGTCATGTTGCGGGGACAAGTTCTTTTCTACAGTTTAACGTCATGTTGGACGAAAGTGAAAATAGTTTAAGGTCATATGCATGGACCGTGGATGATGCAGTTTAAAGTCATACTAGAATTTTAAGTGCTTATGTAGTTTAACGTCTTTCCGGACGTAAGGGACTTTCCTACAGTTTAACATCATGTTGGACGTAGTTGCAGTTTAAGGTCATACTATACCATTACTGTATAGTTTAACGTCATATAGCAAGGATGAAATGGTGCTGCACAGTTTAGTGTCATGTTGCGGGCACAAGTTCTTTTCTACAGTTTAACGTCATGTTGGACGAAAGTGCAAATAGTTTAAGGTCATATGCATGGACCGTGGATGATGCAATTTAAAGTCATACTGGACTACGGTTGTATGAACCAATTGTAAGAATCTTGGTTCTGGGGACCATATTTTGTGTTTATACAAAATATTTCTTCAGAAATCTGGCATTAGTTGGAGTAGTAATGAGTTATCCATCCATCGAGATTAATGAATAAGCTCCATTGGAGTAGACCCTATGTATTGAATAAGGTCCTTCCCATTTTGGTTCAAGCTTGGGAGGCTTCTTTCCTGGTATCATTGGTGTTCTGAGAACCAATACCAATTCTCCCTGAATGAATGAACGAAGATGAAATTTTTTGTTAAAAGCTCGTGCTATTCGATTCTGATAGATTTCCAAGTGGTGCAAAGTGCACAATCTTTTCTCATCTAACTATTCCAATTCATTCAATCGCTTTTGGGATTGCTCATCTGTAGATAACTGATCACAAATGGATACTCTGAGTGAGGTCAATTGAACTTCAATTGGCAAGACTGCTTCTATTCCATATACCAACGAATTTGGAGTTGACCACGTTGCATTGCAGGTGGTAGTCCGATAAACCCATAAAGCATGAAAGAGTTTATCAGGCCATGACCTCTTATCTTTATCCACCATCTTTTTCAGTATATTTGAAAGAGTCTTGTTAAAGGCTTCTATTTGGCCATTAGCCGCCGCATGATACCGAGATGAATGGTTGGATTTAATGTTGTATTCTTGATACAATTTCTTTACCTCAGAAGAACAGAAGTTGGTACCGTTGTCCGTCAATATGGTATGAGGGACACCAAATCTAGTAATGATGTTAGACTTGATGAAGCTAACAATGCATTTAGAACTGACTTCTTTGAAAGGTACTGCCTCTGCCCATTTGGAAAATAAATCAGTAGCAGTAAGAATGTACTTAAACTGCTTAGTCGTAGCTGAAGGGTAAGGTCCCACCACATCCATTCCCCATGTGGAAAATGGAAATGAGTATTTAGCTGTATGAAGCAACTCTAGAGGTTGATGAATGAAGTTGGCATGTACTTGACATGAATGACACTTCTTTGTGAAATCAACACAATCTTGTATCATTGAAGGCCAAATGTATCCAAGCCTTCGAATTTGATCAGACAGTCTATGTCCAGACTGGTGGGCACCACAGACTCCTCCATGCACTTCTTTTATGACATCCATTGTCTCTTCACCATCAATACATATGAAGATAATTCCATCAAAACCACGTTTGTAGAGAATTTTCTCTAGGTGTTTTGGGCCATCATAAAGAGTAAAATTGACCACACGTTGCCGAATTTGTTCTTTCTCGGCTCTATCTGGTGGAAGTGTTCCATTTTGAAGGTATTCCCTGATAGGTGACATCCATCCTATAGTATGACCATACGGTTCAGGAATGGGACTAATTTCATTAATTTCCTCTGTTCTGGCTTGAACATAAGGTGAAATTGCATGACGGTGGGCAATACTGATGGTTGTCTTGTCCCGATTTGGATCTGCTAGAGCTGTGGCTATATTAGCCAGTGCATCAGCTTGAGCATTTTGTGATCTTGGGACATAAGAAAATGTCGGTTTTGAAGTGAATTCCGCCATTAACTCTCTGAAGTAATCATACAAAGAGATTAATTCTTCTTTTCTGATGGCATAATCCCCATTGAATTGTTTGATTACCAGGTCTGAATCACCTTTCACCTTTAAGTGATTCACTTGTTCTTGAAGCGCTAACTCCAAGCCTGTGATAAGAGCTTGGTATTCGGCTTCATTATTGGTACCACCTTCCCACAATAAAAATGAATAAGGTAACAATGCCTTATCTGGAGAAATGAGTACAATTCCTAAACCAACTTTGTTGAATTTAGGATTTTCCATTTTCTTCCCTATTGGACTTCTGGAAGCACCATCAAAATACATTTCCCATGTTTGAGGACTCTCTTGAATAGAGAAAACTTCCTCATCAGGGAGTTCAATATCTGAAGACGTGTCTTCCACTGAAGGATGTTCATCCAGGAAATCAGCCAGAGCTTGGCCCTTAATTGCCTTTTGAGATATATACTGAATGTTGAACTGCTGCAAAATAACTGCCCACCTTGCTAGACGTCCTGTAAGCATTGGACGACTAAGGATGAATTTGAGCGGATTATTGCGAGATACCAATTGGACCTCGTGATGTTGCAGGTAGTGTCTCAGTTTCTGAACTGCAAAGATTAATGCCAGGCAACACTTCTCAATACTTGAATACCAGGTTTCTGCTTCAAGCATAGTTCTACTGAGATAGTAGAGGCTATTTTCATTCCCAACATCATTCTTTTGAGCGAGAAAGGCACCCAATGATCACTCTAGAGCTGTCACATAGAGGATAAGTGGTCTACCTTCAACAGGTGGCATGAGTACTGGTGGAATCAAGAGGTATTTCTTGAGAACATCAAATGCTTCTTGACATTCATCAGTCCACTGGTAAGTGACTCCTTTCTTCAATAATTTGGTAAAGGGTAAACTTTTTCCTGCCAAATTGGCGATGAAATGCCGAATATAGGCTAAGTGTCCTTAAAGTCCTCTTAATTATTTCAAATTATGAGGAGGGGACATACCAAGGATTGATTTGGTCTTCTCAGGGTCGACTTCAATACCACGATGGCGTACAACAAAGCCGAGGAATTTTCCTGAGGTTACCCCAAAAGCACATTTTAAGGGGTTCATCTTCAAATTATGTTGTCGAAGCTTGTGGAATATGACTTCCAAATCATCCAAGTGATTAGAACGTTGTTTGTATTTAACCACCAAATCATCCACATAGAATTCAACAAACTTCCCTAAGAAAGGTTTGAAGATACGATGCATGGCGCGTTGATATGTTGCACCTGCTGTTGACGCTCCTTTTCGTCACAGAATCTAAAGATCGGAAAAGGGAATATCTGAGCTCAAAGTGATTCAGCCTTTGAAGAAAACATAAAAAATCAACAAAGGAAGGAAGAAAGGATCAACAGCAACCTCACCGCGTAAGTTATCTAACCGGCGCGCAAGTGTACTTGCGTGGCTACCTTGGTCGCGCAGGTGACTTGCGCGACCTAATTGGTAACCGCCCGGTAACCACCCAGGGTCTTCTTTTGCCTATAAATAGACCCTGTGGGCCCCCCATTCGAGAGGATCTTTTTCCAGAAACTCGGATTGAAGCTCCCGACGCCCAAGTCTCTTCTCAAAGTTTCCGGAACACTTCTAAGGTAATTTCTTACCTAGAACGGAAGATCTAAAGAGAAGAAGGAAGGCCTAAGTGTTGAAACTTATCAAACACTTGCGCGCCGACTTATTTCCTTCAATATAACTTGCACATCCCTTTTCTGGAAGAAACTCAAGAAAATTCTAAAGGGTTTAAAAAAGAGTCGCTCAAGTATTTTAATGCTGGTTGAAAATCGCGCAAGTACACTATGTGTCGCGCAGGTATACCTGCGCGACCAACACTTGCGCGCCCACGGAAGACTTGCGCGCCTTGCAAGACTTGCGCTTCCCTATCTTTTTGGGTGCCCATCTTGCCCATTTTTACCCCTCTTAAGCCATTTCACCTTTCCTTTTCAAGATTCAGTCTTCAAGACACTCTTCAAAGCCATTTATGGCATGATTTCTTGATTTGACTTTCTTATCCGAAAGGAATTCTGTGGAATCTCTCTCAAAGTCTAGTGATTTAAATATCCTTATGTCACTAAAATACGGAGAGTTCATTCATTCAACCTCATCCTTTAAGATGAGAGAATCTTAACCTGGGTCTCCTTTTCAGGAATAATCCCCAGTTATAAAACCTTTAATCTGGGCATCTTCCTCAGGAGTAAGCCCCAAATTCTTAAAGTTCCCAATCTTGGGAATCCTCCTCAGGAGTAAGCCCCAATCAAGTCCTTTAATCTTGGGCATCTTTCTTAAGAATAAGCCCCAACCCCAAATATGGGCATCCTCCTCAGGAATAAGCCCCAAACCTTAATCCCTAACCTGGGTCTCCTTTTTCAGGAATAAGACTCAGTCATAACCTTGGGCTTCCTTTTAAAGAATAAGCCCCAAGTCTCCTAACCTGAGTCTCCTTTTTTTCAGGAATAAGACTCAGTCATAACCTTGGGCTTCCTTTTAAAGAATAAGCCCCAAGCCTCCTAACCTGAGTCTCCTTTTTCATGAATAAGACTCAGTCATAACCTTGGGTCTCCTTTTCAGGAATAAGCCCCAAGTTCCCTTAAATTTCTCTTAACCAGTCATAAATTACCTTTGATTTGGGTTTCCTTTTCAGGAGTAAAACCCCATCATAAGTCCCCTCCTAACTTGGGCATCCTCCTTAGGAGTAAGCCCCAAGATTAGAGTATTCAAATCTCCATGAAGCACATATAACTTTATGGACCCTGTTCATGGATTTTCTCCCTAAAAGTAAATCCTAAACCTTCATCTATCTAGGCAGTCATCCATACATAAGCCCCAAACAAATTCTTATGATTGCATCTTTCATGGCACAATTGTCTAAATTTTACCAATACCTCTTGTTTCTCACACCGAGTATGACTCACGTGAGCTTAGAGTGTAAAAGTAATTATGACATTCATCTTTGAGCCATTAATCATAAACATCATACTCCATTTCTCGAACTACGTGGGTTCTGATTCCTTTTCCAAAAAAAAGGATACGTAGGTATCCCATTTATGGGTTCGATCCCAACTTTGAAATAATCTCTGTCCTTCTGAATGACGATAAACTTCAAGTGCCCCACTGAGTGGCTTTGAAACCAGCCTGGTCATCATAATGACCAAGAGACTTTTATATAAATGTTTTGAAGGATACCATTGACCAAGAATCTCTAAACAGATATAGATGATTCTCTATTGATGAAGAACCTCGAATACATATAAAAGATTATCTAAATTTCTTGAATATTTAATCATTGATTGTTAAAACTAAAGGAAAGCACATTTTATAATTGGTAATGTAATAAGGATTCACGCACATAACTTAAATCTATAAAGAGAGTCCCGGAGTAGACAATAATTCCCCTCAAAAAGGTGTGATGAGTCCGACCTCCCATCCTCTCGACCAATGCAAATTCCTAAGCCTCATTAGTCCACAAGCTAATGAGCGCCTGCCTTTGGAAAGTAGGTCCAAACGGATGTGGAATCATTGGATGTTTCCGGTTCTACGAACAAACCCGTTAGAAACCGATCAGAACGTTTGAATCTACCGTCCAGGAGGTCATCCCCGGATTCCGTGCGAAAAAAAATGGTGAACCCGACGTGAATCCTTAACCAAGTTAAAGTGATGTTCTTCTTATTTGTTAGGCCCCTTGGGCCAACAAAGCAATCATTGACATGTGCTCATCCAAAAGATGCAGTGGCCGGTTTCATCTTGATTATGTCTGTTACATGGAACAAGCACTCTTTTCTCAAGATCTTCTGCAAAATGGCTTTCCTTAAATTCACCTCTGTGAATACTGCTGCTGTGAACACCTCTACTGTGAGGTCTGCTGCTGTGAAAACCAATGCTGCTACTCCTGCTGGAACGTCATCCGCTCTGAGGATGACATCACTAACTCAGCGTCTTCAACGCTGGGTTTCTAATGCACTGGTTAAGGAGTACCGTCGCAACGGTACTATCCCAACTCTGGAGGCCGCTCGTCAAGCCCTCCAAGTTAACAATTCTACCTGGTCGTCCGGACAACGGCGGCCAACAATCAAGAAGCAGGCGGTGCTGACTACCGTCTCCAACCGTTTCGGGTCGTTATCCCCGGAACGCAATTTCCATTCACTCCCTTACTCTGAGGAAGTGAATGAGCAGGTCCCGCAGGACCTTAATTCAAAAAGACAAGAGTCCTTCTCGAGGGCTCCCATCAACAATCGCCGCCAGACTCGTGCGGTAGTGCGCCCTCAACATGATGAGGGTACCGATTCCAGGCATTCAGCTCAGGTTCCTCGAACCCGATCAGGCAAGATGAACCACCAGAGACGGAATCCGGTTAATAATAAGCAGGTTGTGATCCCTGCCATCTCCGGAGAAGTCCACCAACCTAACTTGGTGGCAAACGAGCAGGCATACACACCTGTTCTTTTTAATTCCGCTGTCTAGTAGACTCGTCTGACAGCATCAAGCCTATCCCGCCAGGCAATTCCGGCGGAGTACCATAGGCAGGAACATACACCTGCTTATACATCACCAGTTAGTCAGCAGGCTCGTCTGACTACATATGATGGATCTCTTCAACCGCGTTTGGCGAAGTGTAATCAGCAGGCACATACACCTGCTAATACTAATCAGGCCTACCAACAGTCTCGCTTGGTAGCGCCCGAAGAAGTCAGTCGGAAAGTCCCGACGACAAACAGGAGGCAGACTCAACTCTCTGCCTCCACACTTGAGTACTGTCAGGATTCACTGATAGGAAAAGGAGGACAGGAGCAGGCACATACACCTACTCCAAGCCCGGAATGGACGTATATCCCCGTTCCGGCGGCTGAAGTCACCAAACATATTTTGTCAATGGTGAAAGAGCAGAAGCAAATTCCTGCTCATATTCTGGATGCTTGCCAGGATATCATAACAGCTTCAGCATCATCTCAGGGACAGACACATAAATCTATCCCTAGAAATGGAGTGACATATCAACGATTCACTCCGGAACAGACACACACGTCTGTTCCAGTCCAAGAGGGTTATGGGGCGTACTCCCCCATATCATACGGACAACCTAGTCAGGCACATACACCTGATTTCAGTGGAGATCGTCAGCCTAACCTGACCATCTTTCCTGATCAAGCACATACACCTGCTCAGAGCAATCACTTTTGTCATCAAGTGGTTTCTAAAGCGAGTAAGAAGGCATCTAAGAAAAAGATCCACCCAGCACAGTCAGGAGATCAAAGGCCAATCTGCAACAAGGCCTTGCTCGATGCTGGAGTTCTTGAAGCCCTCAGACATTTATCTATCGGAATTCAAGATTCTACTCCCTCAGTTCCCAATAACGGGAACATTAATTCTGAAGGTCTTCAACAGACACTTCCTCATGAAGACTTGCTTCATGAAAATTCGGTCAATCTTGAAGTTTCTTCTTCAGATGAGAGCCACAAGAACCCTCTGTGTGGTCAGAAGACCAAGGAGCAAGAGATTTCATCTTTTGCTGTAACCCATCATGACGGTCCTCCTCATGGTGATGAACTTCGCTACGAAAGTCCTCTCCGCAGTAGTTATTCACGTTGTCTCGAAAATTCTTCAGAAGGCAATGTAGTGACGAGAAAGCCCTCCTATCTCGAGGAACTTGCAAACATAAAACCAGTCATGTCTGATGCTTTACTATCGGCAGGTGAAACTCTTTCTCCATCAGAAGATAGCCTGGGGCTCAGGTTATTCTCCGAACCATCCCTGGGTCATTCATCTTCCAGCATGAATAGTGATTTCTCTACCAATCTTATTGAATCCGATGAAGCAACAAGGAAACACCAACTCTGGTCCAAACAGGTAGAAGAATCTTCATTTAATGATAAAGAGGAAATGCTGAACATGAGGAAAAAACTGGAAAAAGGTGAAGTACCAGTCATGTTTTGGCCTTTGGCTGACTCCCAGTACGACATTCCAAAGATGTTGACGGATGATGGAATCCATGATATTCGTCTCAACATATGGAAAACTCTTTGTCAATTAAAGAAGAAGGTATTATCTTACGATGAATATGAAAATCATCTTAAGATAATAGAAGGGTTACAACGCCAGATTGATTTGGCATCTCTATCAGTCTCTCGATATCCAAAGGCTGAAAAGCAACAGAGAACCCTTCAACGTTCATGCCTTGGCGCACTAAGAAGATTGCGTCAGTTAATTGCCAATGCTCCATCTGATGTTCATATCAGAGGATGGGGTGTTCACGAAGCACTACATTTCACAGTGCTTTCCAGTCAGCAAAGCTCGCCGAAAATGGTCTCATGTAATGTTATTGCCCATGGCCGGCCACAGTCAATGGGCTTTGTTCATAATCAAAAGCTTGCTCAAGAACAAGCTTCAACTAGTTCCTCTCAAAATCAAGTATATAGAGAACAGGTTGTTGAATTTCTCCTACATCAAGCAGGAGAAAATATTGCACAAGCCTCTCGTCTGGAGCAAACACGTCATCAAATGACAGAAGTTTCGGAAATCATCCAATGGTCTGTTGAACCAGGTGATAAAAGTGGATATAGGTTAATGCATCCAGCTAATTTCCGAACTAAGATTCGCAAGATCAAGGGAGATTTTAAGAAGATCTCAGACATAGCATGTCAAGAGACACCCCACCTTGCCAGACTGGGGACTTCTCTAACCCAACCCTCAGAGTCAACAAATGGGATTCGAGGAGTTGAGCGGAAGCAGCAGGAACACCCCCAGTCCACTGGACTGGGGACTTTTTCAAATCCTCAATCCCTCCCTCAGAGAAAGTCAGTATTCTCTCGATTAGGGAATAAGCCTCAAGAGGAACGAAGAGCCAAGCTGTCAGGAGATTCTCTCCAAGTGACGGTTCTCCAAGAAATTCCTGAGGGATCAAGTCAACAGAATGCCATGTCTCATCATGGACATGGAAGGAGACAATATCACAGAAATGCTGATAGAAAGGATTCCATGCAATATGAATCCATTAATGTCATCAATGCCGTTGCTGCTGATTCACCAGATGAGGCTCAATCAGAGGGATCAGACAAAGAGGTTCCTTCTCAAGAAGTTGCGCACACAGACCTAAATGAAGAAGGTGTGCGCACACGTAATCAAAGGCTTACCCAAAATCTGGGTATTCCTTCAAGTAACCCACTTCCCCCTCTCCGAAAAGGATCCAATAAGGGGAAAGGAAAGAATCAGGTTACTTCTCACCCTTCCTCTGAAGGAGGTCAATCGCTCTCATTAGAGCAAAGGTTTGCACAACAGGAGGAAGAAATGAAAGAATTAAGAAGGTTGAATGCAGAACTACTTCAGAGTAGTCTTCTTCTTAAGAATGCTGAAGTCCGACAGCCGAAGGAATATGTTGTAACTACTGAGATGGATCAAGAATATCCTCCTTTATCAGTACACCCACAGAGGTCTAATCCTACGGGTCAAACGCAACAACGGTTGGCAGCACTACCATCAGTTGCAGCACCAACCACCACGTCTGTCCAAGCTCCATTCATTCCACCTACCCAAAACCAATTTCAACCTGATGTTTCTCAAAAGTTAATAACTACTATTGAGTCATTAAAAGCTCGGTTAGAAACTATGGAAGGGAAACGGGCGCAAGTTCAACCTGAAAAGAAAGTTTACCCTGAATGGGTAGATTCAATTTCTCCTCCATCCAGTTTTGGAAACCCTATTTTCCCTACTTTCAATGGATCAGGAGACCCTGAACAACATTTGATGCATTACGTGTCTTGTTGTGATCCTATGATGGGAACTCCAGAGCAGCAAGAAGCAGTGAAACTCAGATGCTTCGTGCGAACCTTGCAAGGACCAGCTTTTGTCTGGTATACGAGCTTGCAATCCCGGTCAATCATCGGATGGGAGGATCTTCGTCAAAAATTCCTTCTTCAGTTTAGCTAAACTTTGCCAAAAACGACAGTTTTCGATCTTACAAACTGCAAGCAAAGGGAGAATGAAAGAGTCTCTGATTTCATTGCTCGTTGGAAGGGATTAACGTATTCCTTGAGTTTAGCACTCCCTCAGGAGGAATTGTTGCCAATCTGTGTGGAAAATTTGCGTGACGAATTACGCACGCCATTGATCCCTGTGAAATACACAAGAGGGTTTCGAGACCTTACTTCAATCGCTCAACAGATTGAAGATTCCCTTATACAGGCTAAGGTTAAATCTCATGTAATTCCATCAGCTCCAGGAAGAAGAATGGGTAAAGCAGAAACTGCTATAGTTATGCTTAAACAGGCACCTGTACCTATTTCTACTTCAAAACCTTCATCTTCTCGAAGGGCTCCACCTCCTGAACGCCAACAACAAAGGCTGTTTCGTCCAAATGATCAAAAAGATCAATGACGAAAACAATTTGAGGATATGAAGAGTAAAACATACTCTTTCCGAAGTGAGCAAGTTCCTGGTTACTTCATTTCAGCTCTGGAAAATAATTTGGTTCAATTACCAGTGCCGAAGAGGCCAAACAAGGAAGGAGATGAAGACCGTCCCAATTATTGTCCCTTTCATCAAATGTTGGGGCATCCCATTCAGGAGTGTTTTGTCTTTAAATACCTCCTGCAAAAGATGGTCGACTTGGGACAAGTCAAATTGAAGGGTTCTTCAGCTCATGTAGCGTGTATTACTGCTACAGATCCAGAGGAAGGAGGCGAGTGGCAGGAAGTCAAAAGCAAAACTGTGAAAAAATATGATGATTGGATGGTCAGAAAGACAATCAATCGGACCCATTCCATTTTGCGAACACAATTAAAGAAGCCAATTGTGTCTCCTACAAAAGCTGCAGTAAAGCCTCCATCAAAAGACAAATCCTCAAAAGGGCAGCGCAATTCAAAGAAGAAAGAGGAATCAGGGGAAGATGAGTATGTATCAAAGCCTAAATTGTCTTTGACTCTGGCAGATTTCATGCCATCTACTTCAGAGCCACGGGCACCGTCCCACCAAACGGCACAGCCTAAACAGGCTAACCAGGCAGAGTCTTTATCAGATGAAGAGTTAATCTTTGGTTCTGTTTAATCTCAATGGATGGAGAACACATCACGACTCTAACTAATGCCAGATTTCTGAAGAAGTATTTTGTATAAACACAAAATATTGTTCCCAGAGCCAAAACAGTCACATTGGTTCATATTATGTCCGAGATTACATTAAACTATATTTTGTCCTAGCAACATGACATTAAACTGTGTGGCACTTTCATCGTCCAGCATGACGTTAAACTGTGTTAGTTCCCTTATCATCCAACATGACATTAAACTGTCATATTGGTTACTATTATGTCCGAGATGACATTAAACTATATTTTGTCCTAGCAACATGACATTAAACTGTGTGGCACTTTCATCGTCCAGCATGACGTTAAACTGTGTTAGTTCCCTTATCGTCCAACATGATGTTAAACTGTCATATTGGTTACTATTATGTCCGAGATGACATTAAACTATATTTTGTCCGAGAAACATGACATTAAACTGTGTGGAACTTTCATCGTCCAGCATGATGTTAAACTGTGTTAGTTCCCTTATCGTCCAACATGACGTTAAACTGTCATATTGGTTACTATTATGTCCGAGATGACATTGAACTATATTTTTTCCTAGCAACATGACATTAAACTGTGTGGCACTTTCATCGTCCAGCATGACATTAAACTGTGTTAGTTCCCTTATCGTCCAAACATGATGTTAAACTGTCATATTGGTTACTATTATGTCCGAGATGACATTAAACTATATTTTGTCCTAGCAACATGACATTAAACTGTGTGGCACTTTCATCGTCTAGCATGACGTTAAACTGTGTTAGTTCCCTTATCGTCCAACATGACGTTAAACTGTCATATTGGTTACTATTATGTCCGAGATGACATTATACTATATTTTGTCCTAGCAACATGACATTAAACTGTGTGGCACTTTCATCGTCCAGCATGACGTTAAACTGTGTTAGTTCCCTTATCATCCAACATGACGTTAAACTGTCATATTGGTTACTATTATGTCCGAGATGACATTAAACTATATATTGTCCTACATGACATTAAACTGTTATTATGTCCTATCTACATGACATTAAACTGTACAGAAGATCCTATATTTTGTCCGAGATGACATTAAACTATATTGTGTCCTAGCAACATGACATTAAACTGTGTGGCACTTCCAACGTCCAGCATGACGATAAACTGTAAAAAGTCCCCAGAACTGATATCCTCATATTGGTTCACTTTAGTCCTAGCTACATGACTTTAAAATGTACAGCACCAGTTCGTCCTTTCTATATGACGTTAAACTATACAGCAATGGTCCAGTATGACTTTAAACTGCAACTTCGTCCCACATGACATTAAACTGTGAAAAAGTTCCCTAAACCGTCCAGCATGACCTTAAACTGCATCATCCCTGGTCCATGTATATGACCATAAACTATTTGCAAATACCTTATGTCCAGCAAGACGTTAAACTGTGACGTCCTAAACTACATGACGCTAAACTGTATAAAAGTCCCTCACGTCCGAAAAGACGTTAAACTATATAATCATCAAAGGTCCAGCATGACATTAAACCGCACCATCCACGGTCCATGAATATGACCTTAAACTATTCGCACGTTCGTCCAATATGACGTTAAACTGTATTATCCCCATCGTCCTAACTACATGACGCTAAACTGTACAGAAAGTCCATTTTTTATGTCCTACATGACATTAAGCTGTTATTTTGTCCCTGCTACATGACATTAAACTGTGCAGCACCAATAGTCCTAACTGCAAGACTTTAAACTGCATAGTCCCTTTTTTATGTCTTACATGACATTAAACTGTGCATCATTAAGGTTGTTATTACCTCTTGTTTCTCACACCGAGTATGACTCACGTGAGCTTAGAGCGAACATCAACCATAACACTCCCTTTGGGCCACTAACCATGTGTAAGTCCCAACAACATTTTTTATTAGATCATTGTCCCCAAAAACAATTTGATCATTAATTCATTCTTTAATTAAACTACACGGACTTTGATCCTTTCCCTCCAGGCTGGGTATGTAGGCAACCTCCCAAGGTTCAAGCCCAAAAAAAATCTCTTCACATCGGTTCACCACAACCTCATATGATGTTGATTTGTGAAACCGCCCCTGGAATCAATATCTTTACATTGATTCACTTTCATCCTTGTTATATGACGTTAAACTATACAACACTTTTGTCCGGTACGACAATAAACTACAATATTCTTTGATTCCCTCATTTGAGAAGAAACCATTATTGACATTGATTTTTTAAATCATGTTTCATTTTCAAAAGACTACGTGCATACATGGTAATGCCTAAACTTTTTATCTCAGGTTAAACCATCATTGCACTAAAGTCCCCTTTCACCCTTCACATGTACGAACCAAATTTGTACAAAGGGTAATTCTAGAACTACGTGGACTTGATTCCCATCCTTATGGGATACGTAGGAACATTCGAGTGTCCCTCGAATCCAGTACCAAGTCTTTTGGGCCTAACCCCAAATTTCACTTTCAGTCCCTTGGCTGAAAAGTCCTCATGAAAACACACACTGTGTATTCATTATTATGGTCCGAATTCTATGACCCTAAACTAAGATCACTCATACTTTCGTCCTGCACGACGTTAAACTGCATTTCAAGAACTACGTATGGCTTGATTCTCATTCTTATGAGATACGTAGTGAAGTCCAAAATTTCAATTCAGGACCCAGCCACAACATGATTATGGTTTTCATTGACCTATGTATCTCTATATACATTGGACAATACCCATCTTTATGTATTATAATCCTAACCTTAAATATTTTCAGATATTCATAACCTTTTTCATGACTTCTAGTCACAAAAATATCAAACTTCTGAGAATTCTTTTTCCTGACTATGCAGCACGTGCCCATAGGTGGCCTTGCATAAACAGTCCACATAACAGACTTGTCAGCCAAAAGATGTTATTCATTTGACCATGCAGCCAATGCCCATAGGTGGCCCTGCATATTTCAACCCCCTAACGGGTTTTGTTAAATAATAGTAACTTCATTCTTGGGAAGAATGCCTCTTTTGTCCTTATTTGTCTTAAACGACAGTATGTAGGGATCCGCAAAAAATAGCCATCCTTAACATATTTGTCCCATATCTTTTTTCATGATCTGAAAGTATTCAAGTCTATGGTTTATTCTTCTTCCCTACATTTGGGTCAGACCTTCGTAGGAGTGATATTCATCCAGTTCTTCGATATTCTTGTTCGGAAATATCTTCTCCATATTCAAGTACCTCTTTCCATACAACAAACTCTATACTTTAGAAAATTTGAATCTCCATAAACTTTCACTGGCTTCTGTTCACTAGGAAAGTAAATTTCTGAGAGTTCTTTTTCCTGACTATGCAGCACGTGCCCATAGGTGGCCTTGCATAAACAGTCCACATAACAGACTTGTCAGCTGAAAGATGCTATTTATTTAACCATGCAGCCAATGCCCATAGGTGGCCCTGCATATTTTAACCCCCTAACGGGTTTTGTTAAATAATAGTAACTTCATTCTTGGAAACTACTTTTTCTAATTCCTTTTAGATCTTTTTCATATAATAACCATTAACATCTAATGGAGCAATTCCAGAGAATGCTTGCACTGACGGTCTGAAAGAGCTTCCAGGGATTTGTAATCCATTATGTACATTGTAAGTCCTGAAGTGAGTGGCGATCCATCCCCACAAAACCTGGAATGGTCCCACTATTCTTAAAGGAGATTTACCCTGGAAGACGTGAAGTAAACTCCTGTGAATATTTGCTAAAATGGGGGTAGCTAACCCAACCATTTTTCCCTCAGCCAACTTGGCCGCAATGACGAAGGTCCCTGGCCTAACACCTCCCTTCGAATCCCTGACCGGCAAGAGATAAACACTGAGCCACATTGCCAAGAAACCCGCCAGACGAGTTTTCTTTGGAATTCTTTTATTCACTTCATATCCCCATTTTTCAAACTCTCCTGCTTCTAGAGTTGGCCAGAATGTGCCAGGAGCTCCTCTCTTCTCAGGTTTTGGACAAGTGGTAGGATTTCTGGGCCGGGTATCCTTGTATTTCTTTTTCTTGGATCCTTTTTCTTTTGGCTCCATCCCTTTCTTCTCAGTAAGAAACACATTCATCCATTCTTCCAGATGGATATCTTTTCTAAAACGAGTTAATGAGGTTTCTGAACTCTTGAGCCTGTGAAATATTTTAAATAATTCTCGAGCCAAAGCAGGAGTCTTCTCTGGATCATTCCAAGTCACCTTGGGAGGAATGAATTCATCATACATATCGCCCAAGATTGGAGCTCCTGAAATCTTGTGGACATCCCACAAACTGATACCTACTTCTCCATGAGTCAAATGGAAAGAATTAGTCACTGGGCTCTAGTGGCTGAGTATCTCTGGCACGAAGTTATCATGTCTGTAAATATATGTTTGCCCAACCCAAACAACCTCATATATTGCAGCTCTCTTCAGATCCTCAATAAACTCTGCGCAAGTCTGTCGCACCCAGTATGCCCACATCCAAGTTGGCTTCACACCTCCCCCAGGACGGAAATCCCAACTTTTCTTCCAGCCTTTGGATTGATCCATCTGAGCATTTCGGAAGATTGAAGGATGACAATGTGGTTGAAGCTCAGGTGTATGTTTTTTCAGATCTGGTGTGCAAGGGCTATGATGCATCACATAAGCCTTCTCCACTGTTCCAGCAGTTTGAAATACTCCTCCACTTGAGATATTTGCTGAAGCAAAATTGGTATAATTTTGAAACCACGAAAATGGAAGATAATACTTTACTTCTGGAATAATGACTTCTTGCAGATGACCATGACCATACAAAGGTAGATAAGTGCAGTGAGGAAAGTTGCGATGATATTTCTTCAGATACTTAGCCAAATCTGGAAGAGTACTATCTTTGACAGTATAGTAATCAGGGCCAATGATATCCATCATATCATCTATCCGCTTGCTAGCCAGTTCATCAATTAATCCAGGTCTAAAATCCATCGAATCTACACAGGAGTTGAATAAATTAAACTCTTAAATGGGTTTTATTTTTTCATAAAATTTGTGAAAGAATTTGGAAAAGAATGGCTAAGGCATTAAGGCGCGCAAGTATGGAGATGTCGCGCAAGTAATACATGTGCCGCGGAAGTTTTTGTCGCGCAAGTATTACCGCGCAAGCCCTATTACCTTGAGAGTAGCGCGGCAGCGAGGAAACAGTGAAAACAAGATACTTGCGCGGCGAGGAAGACTTGCGCGGCGAGAGCTCGAGAAATCCGGAAATCCAGATACTTGTACGGAGGTGAGGCCGTGTATTTATAAGCCAGGAAGCCTACCTGCGCGCCGCACCCAGAGTGCTTAAGGCCTGCGCGACGCAGACTTGCGCGCCGCCCTCTGTGCACTGCAGCCTTGCGCGCCCTCCCTTTTCCTTTGGAGGGATTCGATTTCCTCATAGTAAAATCCTCATTTCTCTCAGGATCCAACTCTGAGGGGGGACTTTTGTTGACGCTCCTTTTCGTCACAGAATCTAAAGATCGGAAAAGGGAATATCTGAGCTCAAAGTGATTCAGCCTTTGAAGAAAACATAAAAAATCAACAAAGGAAGGAAGAAAGGATCAACAGCAACCTCACCACGCAAGTTATCTAACCGACGCGCAAGTGTACTTGCGCGGCTACCTTGGTCGCGCAGGTGACTTGCGCGACCTAATTGGTAACCGCCCGGTAACCGCCCAGGGTCTTCTTTTGCCTATAAATAGACCCTGTGGGCCCCCCATTCGAGAGGATCTTTTTCCAGAAACTCAGATTGAAGCTCCCGACGCCCAAGTCTCTTCTCAAAGCTTCCGGAACACTTCTAAGGTAATTTCTTACCTAGAACGGAAGATCTAAAGAGAAGAAGGAAGGCCTAAGTGTTGAAACTTATCAAACACTTGCGCGCCGACTTATTTCCTTCAATATAACTTTCGCGTCCCTTTTCTAGAAGAAACTCAAGAAAATTCTAAAGGGTTTAAAAAAGAGTCGCTCAAGTATTTTAATGCTGGTTGAAAATCACGCAAGTACACTATGTGTCGCGCAGGTATACCTGCGCGACCAACACTTGCGCGCCCACGGAAGACTTGCGCGCCTTGCAAGACTTGCGCGCCCCTATCTTTTTGGGTGCCCATCTTGCCCATTTTTACCCCTCTTAAGCCATTTCACCTTTCCTTTTCAAGATTCAGTCTTCAAGACACTCTTCAAAGCCATTTATGGCATGATTTCTTGATTTGACTTTCTTATCTGAAAGGAATTCTGTGGAATCTCTCTAAAAGTCTAGTGATTTAAATATCCTTTTGTCACTAAAATACGGAGAGTTCATTCATTCAACCTCATCCTTTAAGATGAGAGAATCTTAACCTGGGTCTCCTTTTCAGGAATAATCCCCAGTTATAAAACCTTTAATCTGGGCATCTTCCTCAGGAGTAAGCCCCAAATTCTTAAAGTTCCCAATCTTGGGCATCCTCCTCAGGAGTAAGCCCCAATCAAGTCCTTTAATCTTGGGCATCTTTCTTAAGAATAAGCCCCAACCCCAAATATGGGCATCCTCCTCAGGAATAAGCCCCAAACCTTAATCCCTAACCTGGGTCTCCTTTTTTAGGAATAAGACTCAGTCCTAACCTTGGGCTTCCTTTTAAAGAATAAGCCCCAAGTCTCCTAACCTGAGTCTCCTTTTTTTTTTTCAGGAATAAGACTCAGTCATAACCTTGGGCTTCCTTTTAAAGAATAAGCCCCAAGTCTCCTAACCTGAGTCTCCTTTTTCAGGAATAAGACTCAGTCATAACCTTGGGTCTCCTTTTCAGGAATAAGCCCCAAGTTACCTTAAATTTCTCTTAACCAGTCATAAATTACCTTTGATTTGGGTTTCCTTTTCAGGAGTAAAACCCCATCATAAGTCCCCTCCTAACTTGGGCATCCTCCTTAGGAGTAAGCCCCAAGATTAGAGTATTCAAATATCTATGAAGCACATATAACTTTATGGACCCTATTCATGGATTTTCTCCCTAAAAGTAAATCCTAAACCTTCATCTATCTAGGCAGTCATCCATACATAAGCCCCAAACAAATTCTTATGATTGCATCTTTCATGGCACAATTGTCTAAATTTTACCAATACCTCTTGTTTCTCACACCGAGCATGACTCACGTGAGCTTAGAGTGTAAAAGTAATTTTGACATTCATCTTTGAGCCATCAATCATAAACATCATACTCCATTTCTCGAACTACGTGGGTTCTGATTCCTTTTCCAAAACAAAGGATACGTAGGTAGCCCATTTATGGGTTCGATCCCAACTTTGAAATAATCTCTGTCCTTCTGAATGACGATAAACTTCAAGTGCCCCACTGAGTGGCTTTGAAACCAGCCTGGTCATCATAATGACCAAGTGACTTTTATATAAATGTTTTGAAGGATACCATTGACCAAGAATCTCTAAACAGATATAGATGATTCTCTATTGATGAAGAACCTCGAATACATATAAAAGATTCTCTAAATTTCTTGCATATTTAATCATTGATTGTTAAAACTAAAGGAAAGCACATTTTATACTTGGTAATGTAATAAGGATTCACGAACATAACTTAAATCTATAAAGAGAGTCCCGGAGTAGACAATAATTCCCCTAAAAAAGGTGTGATGAGTCCGACCTCCCATCCTCTCGACCAATGCAAATTCCTAAGCCTCATTAGTCCACAAGCTAATGAGCGCCTGCCTTTGGAAAGTAGGTCCAAACGGATGTGGAATCATTCGATGTTTCCAGTTCTATGAACAAACCCGTTAGAAACCGATCGGAACGTTTGAATCTCCCGTCCAGGAGGTCATCCCCGGATTCCGTGCGAAACACCTGCATTCTTTAAACCAAAGGGCATCACCCGGTAACAAAACACACCTTGAGGGGCTCTGAAGGCTGTAGATTCCTCATCTTCTGTGGCCATTCAGATCTGATTATATCCGGAATATCCATCCATGAAGGAAAGTACTTCATAGCCAGCCGTCGCATCAATTAAGAGTTCTGTAATCGGAACTGGGAAATCATCTTTAGGACAATACCGATTAAGATCTCTGAAATCGATGCAAACCCTAATTTGTCCGTTCTTATTCTTTACAGGGAAAATATTATCCAACCACTTGGGATACTGAACTTCTCTGAAAAAGTTAGATTTTATCATCTTATCCACTTCAGTTTCAATTTTGGAAGCATATGTTGGGTGTGTTCTTCTCGCGACTTGCTTAAATCCTCAATGTTCTTTTGGTAAACCCAAATGATGAGTAGCAACATCAGGATCAAGCCCAGGTATTTCTGTATAATTCCAAGCAAAAATATCTTTATTTTTATTTAGAAAAGAAATATACATATCTTGCTCTTTAAGGGTAATGGCCGCACTAATTAGAGTGGGGCGTGGATCTTTCTCTATACCCAGATTTACTTCTCTAAGTTCATCCACAGTGGTAGAGATACCTTCCTCAAATGCTGGAGGATCATCTCTAAGATCTTCATCTTCCTCTTCATTACGTGCTATTTCTTCCATTTCTACTTGAAAAGTAGATGACAAAACGAAATTCTCATGATCATTAGAGATGTCAAAATTTTCTCATTTTGAAGAAGAAGCTTCCATTTCCGACCCTACTGATAATAAAGGGTCTTCTTTGGGAAATAAAGAGGAGATGATGGATTGAGAATCGACATCATTATTCACCTATGATGTTGCTATAACTTATTCTGGCCTAATTGGCGAAGTATAGACTTGTTGGACTTCAGCAGATGAAATGAAAACGTCACCACTTAGGCTTTCATCACTGTTTGGTAAGTTACCAATTTCTCCCATGTTGTCTGGCTCGGTTGCCGTAATTGACATTATGGATCTTTCCATAAGAGTATTTTGATTTGGGCCTATTTTGTCAATTTGACTGATAGGTAACACATAATCTGTACTCACATGTGTAAATGGATTTATTGGAATCTTCTCCAAACCATATGGAACATTAACTTTGGTAATTTCCTTCATTGTAGATTTTTCTCTTCCCTTCATGTGATAAAATTCTGCCTCAATATATTGAGACTCACATGTCTTGAACGGGGTTTTATCACCATACAATGTTCCAACTTGACCATTAAAACAGTATTTGAGACATTGATGGTATGATGAAGGAATAACTGCATGCTGATGTAGCCAGGGTCTTCCAAGAAAGACATTGAAAGCCGAGTCTTGATCAACAATCATGAAATCTGAATTGGATACAAGATCTCCAAACTGAGTTCTGAGTGTAACTTCGCCCAGTGGTTCTTGTTCATTTTTATCATATCCTTGTAACATCATGGTAGAAGGAGATAAATCAGATTCCGTGAGGCCCAATCAACGAAGTGTACGAATGGGGATGAGGTTGACTCCTGAACCATTGTCAATGAAATCTCTTCGGATATCTATGCCATTGACTTTTACAGATAAGTAGAGAGGTTTTATGTGTCCGTGCACAACATCATCTTCATATTTATCAGTAAAAGATATCACTGCATGGCATTCTGCTGGATTATTCTCTATGTGATAGACTTCAGCTGCAGCAATTTCAGCTTCAAATTCCCGAGGACTTGACAAAGCTTTGATGAGTGCTTCCCGAAGATCTTTTGACAGATTCAAAGCATCCAAAATTGATAACTTGGCTGGTACTTGGGCCAAGTGTTTCAATATATCATACTTTTGATATAAAGGTCTGCTTTTCCCAACAGGAATATGCGGTTTAGCAGGTACCTTGGAAACAGATGCTTTGGAAGCTGATGCATCTTGGATTGGGATAGAAGTTGGAAAAATCCTTGGTTTTGGAAGATTAGACTGATTAGATCCATTTACTTGCTAAGATAAAGAAGATGGAATCTTTAATTGGTCTTCCAAAATAACTGTGCCAAAACTGAGTTGGCCATTGGCAGAAGAACTTGCTTGTTCTTTTTGAGCTTGCTGAAGGGATCAACCACGAGTTTCTGCTGCATACACAGTGCTAGCAGGGGTAGAATTGGAGTAGTGGCTTCGGAAAGATCCACGTCTTTCCCTGTATCCTGAACCTCTGGAACTTCCTCAGATTCCCTTATTTGATACAGGGAATTCAGGCTCATCAAAATTACGACTGGAATACGGATCTGTTAATTGAATCATATTAACAGAACCGAAGATTAACTCTTCGTCTGATAAAGACTCTGCCTGATTAGCCTATTCAGGCTGTGCCGTTTGATGGGGCGGTGCCCGTGGCTTTGAAGTAGATAGCATAAAGTCTTCCAGAGTCAAAGACAATTTAGGCTTTGACACATACTCATCTTCTTCTGATTCTTTTTTCTTCTTTGAATCAAGCCGTTTCTTTGAGGATTTTCCCTCTGATGAAGAGGGTTTTACCGCAATATTCATGGTAGAAGACACAATTGGTTTCTTTAATTGTGTTCGAAAAATGGCATGAGTCTGATTGATTGTATTTCTGACCATCCAATCATCATATTTCTGTGAATTTCTGCTTTTGACTTCTTGCCATTCACCTTCCTCCTCTTGAACTGTAGCAGTAACACATGCTACCTGAGTCAAAGAACCTTTCAACTTGACTTGTCCCAAGTCGACCATCTTTTGCAGGAGGTATTTGAAGACAAAACACTCCTGGATGGGATGCCCTAACATTTGATGAAAGGGACAATAATTGGGATGGTCTTCATCTCCTTCTTTGTTTGGCCTCCTGGGCACTAGTAATTGAACCAAATTATTTTCCAGAGTTGAAATGAAGTAACCAGGAACTTTCTCACTTCGGAAAGAGTATGTTTTACTCTTCAAATCATCAAATTTTTTTCGTCGTTGATCTCTTTGATCATTTGGACGAAACGACCTTTGTTTTTGGCATTCAGAAGGTGGATCCCTTCGAGAAGATGAAGGTTTTGAAGTAGAAATAGGTACAGGTGCTTGTTTAAGCATAACTATAGCAGTTTCTGCTTTACCCATTCTCCTTCCTGAAGCTGATAGAATTACACGAGATTTAACCTTAGCCTGTATAAGGGAATCTTCAATCTACTGAGCGATTGAAGTAAGGTCTCGAAACCCTCCTGTGTATTTCACAGGGATCAATGGCGTGCGTAATTCGTCACGCAAATTTGCCACACATATTGACAACAGCTCCTCCTGAGGGAGTGCTAAACTCAGGGAATACATTAATCCCTTCCAGCGAGCAATGAAATCAGAGACTCTTTCATTTTCCCTTTGCTTGGAGTTTGTAAGATCAAAAAATGTCGTTTTTGGCAAAGTTGAGCTGAACTGAAGAAGGAATTTTTGCCGAAGATCCTCCCATCCTATGATTGACCGGGATTGCAAGCTTGTATACCAGACAAAAGCTGGTCCTTGCAAGGTTCGCACGAAGCATCTGAGTTTCACTGCTTCTTGCTGTTCTGGAGTTCCCATCATAGGATCACAACAAGACACGTAATGTGTCAAATGTTGTTCAGGGTTGCCTGATCCATTGAAAGTAGGGAAAACAGGGTTTCCAAAACTGGATAGAGGAGAAATTGAATCTACCCATTCAGGGTAAACTTTGTTTTCAGGTTGAACTTGCACCCGTTTCCCTTCCATAGTTTCTAACCGAGCTGTTAATGACTCAATAGTAGTTATTAACTTTTGAGAAACATCAGGTTGAACTTGGTTTTGGGTAGGTGCAATGAATGGAGCTTGGACAAACGTGGTGGTTGGTGCTGCAACTGATGGTAGTTATGCCAACCGTTCTTGTGTTTGACCCATAGGATTAGACCTCTAAGGGTGTATTGATAAAGGAGGATATTCCTGATCCATCTCAGTAGTTACAACAAATTACTTCGGCTGTCGGACTTCAGCATTCTTAAGAAGAAGACTACTCTGAAGTAGTTCTGCATTCAACCTTCTTAATTCTTTCATTTCTTCCTCCTATTGTGCAAACCTTTGCTCTAATGAGAGCGATTGACCTTCTCCAGAGGAAGGATATGTAACCTGATTCTTTCCCTTCCCTTTGTTGGATACTTTTTGGAGAGAAGGAAGTGGATTACCTAGGTTCTGAGTAATCCTTTGACTTCGTGTGCGCACACCTTCTTCATTTGTATCGGTGCGTTCATTTTCTTGAGCAGGACGCTCTTCATCTGAGTCCCCTGAGCGAACCTCCTCTGGTGTATTAGAAACAATGGCATTGATGACATTTATTGATGCATAATGCATCGCATCTCTTCTATCAACATTTCTGTGATATTGTCTTCTTTCATATCTTTGATGAGACATTGCCTTTTGTTGATTCAATCCTTTAGGAACTTCTTGACGAGCTATAATTTGGAGGGAATCTCCTGATAATTTGGCTCTTCGTTACTCTTGGGGCTTCTTCCCCAATCGAGAAAAGACCGACATTCTTTGAGGAGGGGATTGATGATTTGAAAGAGTCCCCAGTCTTGTGAACTAGGGATGTTCCTGCTGATTCCGCTCAACTCCTCGAATCTCATTTGTTGATTCTGAGGGTTGGATTAAAGAAGTCCCCAGTCTGACAAGCTGGGGTGGCTCTTGACATGCTACATCTGAGATCTTCTTAAAAGATCTTTTGATCTTGCGAATCTTAGTTCGGAAATTAGCTGGATGCATTAGCCTGTATCCACTTTTATCACCTGGTTCAACAGACCGTTGGATGATTTCCGAAACTTCTGTCATTTGACGACGTGTTTGCTCCATACGAGAGGCTTGTGCAATATTCTCACCTGCTTGATGTAGGAGCAATTCAACAACTTGTTCTCTATATGCTTGATTTTGAGAGGAACTAGTTGAAGCCTGTTCTTGAGAAAGCTTTTGATTATGAACAAAGCCCATTGACTGTAGCCGGCCATGGGAAATAACATTGCATGACACCATTTTCGGCGGGCTTTGCTGACTGGAAAGCACTGTGAAATGTAGTGCTCCGTTAACACCCCATCCTCTGATATTAACACCAAATGGGGCATTGGAAATTAACTGACGCAATTTTATTAGTGTGCCAAGGCATGAACATTGAAGGGTTCTCTACTGCTTTTCAGCCTTCGGATACCGAGAGACTGATAGAGATGCCAAATCAATCTGACGTTGTAGCCCTTCTATTGTCTTAAGATGATTTTCATATTCATTATAATATAATACCTTCTTCTTCCATTGACAAAGAGTTTTCCATATGTTGAGACGAATATCATGGATTCCATCATCCGTCAACATCTTTGGAATGTCGTACTGGGAGTCAGCCAAAGGCCAAAACATGACTGGTACTTCACTTTTTGCCAGTTTTTTCCTCTTGTTCAGCATTTCCTCTTTATCATTAAATGAAGATTCTTCTACCTGTTTTGACCAGAGTTGGTGTTTCCTTGTTGCTTCATCGGATACAAAAATATTGGTAGAGATATCATTGATCAAACTAGAAGATACATGACTTAGGGGTGGTTCGGAGAATGACCTACACCCTGGGATATCTTTTGATTGAGAAAGTATTTCACTTGTTAGCGATAAAGCATCAGACATGTATGGTTTCGCATTTGCAAGTGCCTCAAGATAAGAGGGCTTTCTCGGCACTACATTGTCCACTGGAGTATTTTCCAGACAATGTGAATCACTACTGCGGAGAGGACTTTCGCAGCGAAATTCATCATCATGGGGACGATCACCATAATGGGTTATAGCAAAAGATGAGATCTCTTGCTCCTTGGTCTTCTGACCACACAGAGGGTTCTTATGGCTCTTATCTGAAGAAGAAACTTCAAGATTGACCAAATTTTTATGAAGCAAGCCTTCATGAGGAAGTGTCTGTTGAAGACTTTTGGAATTAATGTTCCCGTTATTGGGAACTGAGGGAGTAGAATCTTGAATTCCAACAGATAAATGTTTGAGGGCTTCAAGAACTCCAGCATCAAGCAAGGCCTTATTACAGATTGGCCTTTGATCTCCTGACTGTGCTGGGCGGATCTTTTTCTTAGATTCCTTCTTACTCGCTTTGGAAAGCACTTGTTGACGAAAGTGGTTACTCTGAGCAGGTGTATGTGCCTGATTAGGAAAGATGGTCAGGTTAGGCTGACGATCTCCACTCAAATCAGGTGTATGTGCCTGACTTGGTTGTCCGTATGATATGGGGGAGTATGCCCCATAACCCTCTTGGACTGGAACATATGTGTGTGTCTGTTCCGGAGTGAGTCGTTGATGTGTCACTCCACTGCTTTTAGATTTATGTGTCTTTCCCTGAGATGATGCTGAAGCTATTATGATATCCTGGCAAGCATCCGGAATATGAGCAGGAATTTGCTTCTTCTCTTTCACCATTGACAAAATATGTTTGGTGACTTCATCCGCCGGAATGGGAATATACGTCCATTCCGGGTTTGGAGTAGGTGTATGTGCCTGCTCCTTTCCTCCTTTTCCTGTCAGTGAATCCTGACAGTACTCAAGTGTGGAGGCAGAGAGTTGAGTCTGCCTCCTGTTTGTCGTTGGGGCTTTCCGACTGACTTCTCCGTGCGCTACCAAGCGAGACTGTTGGTAGGCTTGATTAGTATTAGCAGGTGTATGTGCATGCTGATTACACTTCGCCAAACGCGGTTGACGAGATCCATCATATGTAGTCAGATAAGCCTGCTAACTAACTGATGATGTATAAGCAGGTGTATGTTCCTACCTATAGTACTCTGCCCGAATTGCCTGGCGGGATTGGCTTGATGCTGCCAGACAAGTCTGCTGGATAGCGGAATTAAAACGGACAGGTGTGTGTGCCTGTTCGTTGTTCTCCACCAAGTTAGGTTGGTGGAATCCATCATATGTAGTCAGGCGAACCTACTGACTAACTGATGATGCATAAGCAGGTGTATGTTCCTGCCTATAGTACTCCGCCGGAATTGCCTGGCGGGATTGGCTTGATGCTACCAGACGAGTCTACTGGACAGCGGAATTAAAACGGACAGCTGTGTGTTCCTGTTCGTTGTTCACCACCAAGTTAGGTTGGTGGAATCCATCATATGTAGTTAGGCGAGCCTGCTGACTAACTGATGATTCATAAGCAGGTGTATGTTTCTGCCTATAGTACTCCGCCGGAATTGCCTGGCGGGATTGGCTTGATGCTGCCAGACGAGTCTGCTGGACAGTGGAATTAAAACGGACAGGTGTGTGTGCCTGTTCGTTGTTCGCCACCAAGTTAGGTTGGTGGACTTCTCCGGAGATGGCAGGGATGAAAACCTGCACATTGTTAACCGGATTCCATCTTTGGCAGTTCATCTTGCCTTCTCGGGTTCGAGGAACCTGAGCTGAATGCCTGGAGTCGGTACCCTCTTCATGTTGAGGGCGCACTACCGCACGAGTCTGGCGGCGATTGTTGATGGGAGCCCTCGGGAAGGACTCCTATATTTTTGAATTAAGGCCCTGAGGGACCTGCTCATTCACTTCCTTAGAGTAAGGGAGTGAATGGAAATTGCGTTCCGGGGATAACGACCCGAAACGGTTAGAGACGGTAGTCAGCACCGCCTGCCTCTTGATCACTGGTCATCGTTGTCCGAACGACCTGTGTGAGTTGTTCACTTGGAGGGCCTGTCGGGCAGCCTCCAGAGTTGGGATGGTACCGTGTTGACGGTACTCCTTAACCAGCGCATTTGATACCCAGCGTTGAAGATGCTGAGTAGGTGATGTCATCCTCAGAGCGGATGACGATCCAGTAGGAATAGCAGCAGTGGTATTTGCAGCAGCAGTATTCACAGATGTGAATTTGAGAGCAGCCATTATGGAAATACAGAAGATCTTGGAAAAGAGTCCCTGTTTGATATAACAGACGTAATCAAGATAAAATTCAGCCACTTCATCCTTTGGATGAGCACATATGTCAATGATTGTTTTTGTTAGCCCTCTTATTGAGTTTTAAATAGGGGCTTAACAAATAGGTAAAACACCACTTTAACTTGGTTAAGGATTCACGTCGGGTTCACCATTTTTGTTTCGCACGGAATTCGGGGATGACCTCCTGGACGGGAGATTCAAACGTTCCGATCGGTTTCTAGTGGGTTTGTTCGTAGAACCGGAAACATCCAATGATTCCACATCCGTTTGGACCTACTTTCCAAAGGTAGGCGCTCATTAGCTTGTGGACTGATGAGGCTTAGGATTTTGCATTGGTCGAGAGGATGGGAGGTCGGACTCATCACACCTTTTTGAGGGGAATTATTGTCTACTCTGGGACTCTCTTTATAGATTTAAGTTATGTTCGTGAATCCTTATTACATTACCAAGTATAAAATGAGATTTCCTTTAGTTTTAACAATCAATGATTAAATATGTAAGAAATTTAGAGAATCTTTTATATGTATTCGAGGTTCTTCATCAATAGAGAATCATCTGTATCTATTTAGAGATTCTTGGTCAATGGTATCCTTCAAAACATTTATATAAAAGTCTCTTGGTCATTATGATGACCAGGTTGGTTTTAAAGCCACTCAGTGGGGCACTTGAAGTTTATTGTCATTCAGAAGGACATAGATTATTTCAGAGTTGGGATCGAACCCATAAATGGGCTACCTACATATCCTTTGTTTTGGAAAAGGAATCAGAACCCACGTAGTTCGAGTAAGGGAGTATGACGTTTATGATTGATGGCTCAAAGAAGGATGTCATAATTACTTTTACACTCTAAGATCACGTGAGTCATGCTCGGTGTGAGAAACAAGAGGTATTGGTAAAAATTAGACAATTGTGCCATGAAAGATGAAATCATAAGAAATGGTTTGGGGCTTATGTATGTATGACTGCCCAGATAGATGAAGGTTTAGGATTTACTTTTAGGGAGAAAATCTAGGAACAGGGTCCATAAAAGTATATGTTCTTTATGGAGATTTGAATACTCCAACTTGGGACTTATTCCTGAAAAGGAAACCCAAATTAGGAGAGGATTGATAACTGGGTTTTACTCCTAAGAAGGAATCCCAGATCAAATGAAAATTAGGACTGGTTAAAGAGAAATTAAGGGACTTGGGGCTTACTCCTGAAAAGGATGCCCATAATTATGACTGGGAATTATTCCTGAAAAGGAGACCCAGGTTAGGGATTAAGGTTTGGGGCTTACTCCTAATAAGGATGCCCAAATTAAGGGACTCGGGGCTTACTTCTAAGAAGGATGCCCATATTTGAGATTGGAGCTTACTCCTAAGAAGGATTCCCAAAATTAGAGGACTTGGGGCTTAATCCTAAGAAGGATGACCATATTAAATGATTATGATTGGGGCTTACTCCTGAGGAGGATGCCCAAGTTAAGGAATTAAGGTTTGGGGCTTACTCCTGAAAAGGATGCCCAAGTTTGGAGGACTTAGGACTGGGGATTATTCCTTAAAAGGAGACCCAGGTTAGGGGGCTTGGGGCTTACTCCTGAGAAGGAAGCCCAAGATTATGACTGGGACTTATTCCTGAAAAGGAGACCCAGGTTAAGGATTCTCTCATCTTAAAGGATGAGGTTGAATGAATGAACTCTCAATCTTTGGTGACATGAAGCTGTGTAAATCACTAGGTTTTGAGAGATATTCCACCGAATTCCTTTCAGATAAGGAAGTCAAATCAAGAAATAATGCCATAAATGGCTTTGAAGAGTATCTTGAAGACTGAATATTGAATAATAAAGGTGAAATGGTTTAATAGGGGTGAAATGGGCAGAAAAGGCACCCAAAAAGGAACGGGTGCGCAAGTCTTGGAAGGCGGGCAGGTACTGCGGCGGCGCACAAGTATTGGTCGCGCAGGTATACGTGCGCGACATGTGGGGTACTTGCTCGATTTTCAACCAGCATTAAAATACTTGAGTGACTCTTTATTAAAGCCTTTAGGATCCTCTTGAGGTTCTCCCAGAAAAGGGACGCGCAAGTTCTATCGAAGGAATAAGGCGGCGTGCAAGTGTGACCACTTCCCTTAAGGGCTGGCCACTCAGGCGCGCAAGTGTTGATGAGTTTCGACACTTAGGCCTTCCTCCCTCTCTTTAGATCTTCCGTTCTAGGTAAGAAATTACCTTAGAAGTGTTCCGGAAGCTTTGAGAAGAGACTTTGGCTTCGGGACCTTCAATCCGAGTTTCTGGAAAAAGATCCTCTCGAATGGGGGGCCCACAGGGTCTATTTATAGGCAAAGAAGGCCCTGGGCGGTTACCGGGCGGTTATCACTTAGGTCGCGCAAGTCACTTGCGCGACCATAATAGTGTCGCGCAAGTAGACTTGCGCGACAGTGATATAACTTGCGCGGTGCATTTGATTTTGATCCTTTGTTCATGCCTTTGTCGATTTTTGATGTTTTCTTCAAAGGTTAAATCACTTTGAGGTCAGATATTCCCCTTTTCCAATCTTTAGATTCTGTGACGAAAGGATCGTCAACAATCATATATGATCTCCCAATAAAATTTCCTCATTGTATTATTAATATTTATTTTTTTAAAGAAATTTTAATTTATGGGTGTTAACTATTTCATTTTTCATATGAAATTCAGTTCTGTTTTTTTGGTCATTGAAATTTGATCATGTTTACATTACCTAAAGAATTTAATTCATGTTATAATTATCATATATATATATATATTACATATTTATAATCATTCAGAAAATATAATTATATAAAAATAAAATACACCATTCAGGGAGTCTATCTGTCATACGTACACATGAACGTAGTTTTAACTTTTTCATGGGAGGAAAAAAATGGAAAGTTATAAATAAACCTTAAATAATAGTAATTTTATCATATATTCAATATAAATTCATTAAATCTATCCTCATTACCATCTATGTAAATTGTAATTTAAGAACAAATCACATTTCTTTGTTAGGGTGGTTGTCCACACGTAAGCATGAACGACGTTATTAGATTCCAAAAGATAGGAAGGTAACAAGGTAGATGTGATATTATAATTATATAATTATTGTAATTTTATAACAATCATATATAAACATTTAATCTATTATATCAACCAACCATTTAATATGGTGGGGTTAAATGAATTTTATCGCTATGTGGAGACATTAAGCTGTAATTATGCACGAGCAATACTTTTACTTCTCAATTGTTGGGAAACATGATGGATAATAGTTATTTAATAATTATAATAAATTTAATTACATTTAAGATACATAATATATTATTTTATGACAAATACCATATATTTTGTAAAGTTAAATAATAATTAAAATAAATAAAGTGATCGGTTTAAGTGATTACCTCTTCTTTGAAAGAACTCCATTAGATAACCTCTTAAGGGCCTTACGATTGGTCTTTTTTGGAGGGAAAAAATATATAATGAGAATAAGGAAGTTTATAAGTCATTTTGTTTAGTTAATGGATGTAACAACTTGAAATTTTGAATAAATCTTGTTTCCTAATTTTGTGTGTTATTTTATTTTTCATACAAAACTGTTTCATTTCATAACATGAGTATAATTAAAATGAGACTGTTGGGTTTTGACTATTATATGACCTTTAGTCAGTATGACCATTTAAAACTGAATATTGTGACTATTGTCTCTAAATACAAGTGATCTTGGTTAATTAATATAGAAAGAAGATTCGATGGCCTCATCCAGTAGTCTCGGACCGATCGAAGCCCATCTAACAGAACTTGGGAAGCAGGTAGCACCACTGGGCTTTGATCTGGACCAAACCTAAGATGAACATCATCGTGTGAAGCTAGAATGGAATCACCTTCACGAGAAGTTCAAACTGATAGAAATTACTACTCGTGCGATGTTGGCCGAGCCACCCTCAGATTCTCTCACCTTAGCAAACCTTACACTTAGGTCTTATGCTGGGGTTGTAAGGGGCTATGTAAGGAGACCATAATACTCTGTTATAAATAAAATTGTGTTTTATTCTTATGGTGAATTTTGGGAGTTTTCAAATGATTAAATGAATATAGGATGTATTTTATTGATGTATTTTGAAAAAAAGGATATTTTAAAATATTTATGTAAACCTTAAATAATTAAAGATGTGTAATGATTTTCAAAAAATGATCTTCTGCAAATGTATTCAGTAAGAAATTTAGAGTCTAATAAGATCAACATAATTTTTTATTAATAGTAAATTATGAATGGTGATTTTATTCTTAGGATTATTAATGTGACCAAATGGATTAATAATCTCACTTAAAGAAAGTATTAATATAATTTAGGCACCTTGATTATGTAGTGTAATTTAATAAAATAGGTAAATAACTGTTTCATTAATTATTAGTCAAGTATTAGTTTTTTCAGGTGAATAGTGTTTTTTAATTAAAACTTAAATTAAAAATATTTAGAAAATTATTTTTAAAAAATGGACTTTGATTTTGAACTTATAGCATCGATATTATGTTAAGGTAAGTTTTGAGGTTTTTTCTGAAAAAAATGAATTTTCAGGTGAATAGTGTATTTATTTAAAAATTAAATTAAAAATATTTAGAATTTATATTTATAAAATGGAGTTTATTTTTGAATTCAAGGCATTGATATTACATTAAGATAAATTTTTGGGAGTTTTCGGATAAAGATGAATTTTCAGTGAATAGTAAAAATACAGTTTTAGGGTTTCGGTATGTTTAATGACATCATGACTGCATCATGAGGATGTCATGAAATATTTTAAGGTATGGTCGACTAAATGGGATGAATTATTGTATGAGGGGTCCCATGTGGCCAAAACTATGGGCAAATACCATGGGCAAGCCCATGGTTTTTCCAAAACCACTAGTGAGGTGTCCCTTGAAATTATTATAGTATCACCTCCCTTTCCCTCTAAATACCCACCCTTTACTCCTTTATTTTTCACTCCCAACTCTCCCCCAACGAATCTCTGGTCTCATTAACTCCCAAAGAGTCCTCCCAAGGTGCCCCCTAGCCCTCAAGGTCCCAACCTTTGAGTTTTAAGAGTTACATTTTAAGGTAAGGGATCCAACCTCTCTCTTTCTTTTCAAATACTCTCTTTTAAGTCATTTATTTTATGCTCCATGTTCTTATGTTGGAGGATGTTATTTTATATTCCTCTTAATTAAATTTTTATGTTCATATGATGAGAGATCCCCTATTACTCTCATAATTTAATTTTATGAATGTTTAAGTGGCGCCGTTAGGCTGCCGAAATTTTTGTAACAGATTCTTTCACCCTTCTCGTTTTCAAGTTCTATTTTCTTGTCAAGTCTTTCAAGTTCCTTTTTATTATGTTGGGGTATGATATCTATATATATCATAATGATATTTTATTTTCATATGATGTGAGACCCTATTTTATCTCGTCAATTCATTTTTTTGAAGATTAAGTGACGCTGTTAGACTGCCGAATTTTTAAGGGATTATTTCACCCTTCTCATTTTCAAGTTCTATTTTCTTTTCAAGTATTTCAAGTTACTTTTTATTATTTTTGGGTATGATCTCAATATCTATCATACTGATATTTTATTTTCACATGATGATAGACCCTATTTGATCTCATCAATTCATTTTTTTGAAGTTTAAGTGACTCCGTTAGGGTGCTGAATTTTCATAAGTGAAATCTTATTTTTTACTTCCTTTCATGTTCTTATTTTCATATGGTAGATCTTTCAAATTTTATTTACATGTTCTTAAATACTTTTTATTCTGTACCCCTACTGTTTTATTTATCATTTATTAGTGGGTTACCCATGTCCCCTCTCTTTTCAATGTTTACTAAAACCCTGTAACATAGCCGTTATGCTGCAGAATTTTCACCTCAAAATGTCTCTCCCTTTTTCTAAAATTAATTTATTTTATTAAGTTAATACTCAAAGCACTTTCTTCTACAGATTTATTCAGACATATATAAAAATTTTCTATTTTAAATTCTGGGATTTACATACACTAAACCCACTTTCCTTTTTCATGGTTTTAAAGTGACACAAAGATCATGTCTTTAATGCAGTTTTTAAAAAGTTATGATTATGAAATGAAACCCATGTCTTTTATGATATATGTGTTATGTATGAAATGTTTGATGATTATATATGTGGATCACATGATAATAAAGAAAAATTTAAGGGTGTGCTTTGATAGCGCTCCAATGCATTGGGTAATGATGTAACCACTAGAGATTACAAATTTAATGGTGTGCCCTGATAGCACTCCAATGCATTGGGTAACGAAGTAACCACTAGAAATTACAATTTTACGATACCTTGGTGAATATCCTTGGTAATTTAAAATATAACCTTGGGGATGGACCTTGGTGATATGTTCCTGATTTTCTAAGTTAAATGTTATAGCCACATCTTTAAGTTATGAAATACATTATTTTTGTTATGATATGCCTCATGATTTCTTTCTCATGCCTTAAAGTTCTTTTTCATGAATTTATTTATGTATCTAAAGTTCACATGTTAAATGTTTCCCTTTATTCCCTTACTGGGCATTCTTCTCACCCTTTCTTTTGATGTATGTCCCCAGGTTATGAGATGAAATAATGAACCTAGGATAAACATAAGGATAAGACTTTCAAGTGTTTAAGAAGAATGTTTTATGTTTTTATGTTTTGAGTTCTTGGTTTCCAAGACACTAAACCTTAAATATCCTCAGTTTTGTATAATGTAATGAAATTTTGTGTGATAAAAAGGTGGGATGTCATAGTTGGTATCAAATTATGGTTTAGTTATTTGTGGAAATTAGGATATGAAAACTGTAGGAAGAACCCTATAGAAAAGTTTAAATATAGAAAATCTTCCTAGTATTTTGGTGAGTATTGAGTAAGTGGTTTATCAAGAAAATACATCCCTATCTGGATACGAGCAGGTAGAGGTGGCTTTGGCACAGATGTACATAGGGGTAAAACTCGAAAACACCGCTTTGAGCTAGACTCGAATGAGAATTGGTACACGGCAACGGGCCTTGCTGCACTCTTGGTTACGACACTCCCGGAGGGATATGCTTTGGTAAATTCATAAGATTAGTATGAACCATTATCAAAGGAACAAAGATAAAATAAAATAAAGATTCACATAGGAATATATGATCATGGATAACCGAGATTGGAACCTAGGGGATCACAAGTTAGGGTATAATTTTCTTCTACAAGTTTATCATTCTATGCTTTAAGTTTCCTTTTCATGATTATTGGCTAAGTATTTAATCCCCCTAATTATACTTTCTTTTCTTAGTTAATGGAAGGAAATGGAAGAACATTTCCCAACAACCAATGTGATAGAAAATGTGACGATTACCCTATTAATGTGATAGAGATGACAAGAGATCAAGTTGAACATATTGTGATTATGCCAAACCAGCTATAAAAAATTACAATTAATAATTGGTGCCTAGTTGAATGACCAAATTCATCCAAGAATAAAAAGACGAAGTCTAAAGGATGTTCATCTGATAAAGTTGATAAAGGAAAGAAGACCCAATTTCCTTTGTGCCAAAAGTGTGGAAAGAGGCACCAAGGGGAATGTCACAAAGGAACCAGGAGATGTTTGAAGTGTGGGGAGATAGGGCATAAAGTAGCTAATTGCTTTAAAAAATGGATAATGTGATGAATAGGGATAAGGTTTGATCTAATGTACCATATACTTTTCAATGTTGTAAATGTGGAGAAGTTAGACAATATCCAAGGCAATGCTATCTTGGAAGGGATGAGAAGCATGATGAGCATCAACAATCTTCTAGGACAAGGAAAAAATGCAAGTTCTATGCTGAGATGGATCTTGATAACAAAAGTACATGTGACTTCTTCACAATAACTTTCTATGTCATGTTGTTTTTTTATTTCATGCACTATGATCATATCTTTAATGTTTTCTAAGAACATCGAGTCACTACCTAAGATGGTTTTATATAATTAAGGAAAACATCTATTGTTATGTACCACATGCTGATGCTGTGAAGCTGTTCTTCTTGAAAAAAAAGATTATTAGGGGATTAAAAGATGATTATTATTTTGGAAGACATTCACTATTTTGGGAACCCTATATGATCAAGGTAAATAGATTACTACGGTATTTTCTTTGAGGTATAAAGGTTGACTTATATTTTGGAGAATCGACAAATTTAAGGTGAACTTATGTTAATAGAGGTTACTTATGGAAATGATTAACCTATATTGGGAAAAATATGTTTAGGTTAGCTACTTTTGTTATAAGATGTTAGGAGTGGTTGATGTTGTTTGGAGATGAACGATGAAGTTTATTTTGGAAGACTATGTTATCAAATCCTTCTTTTATTTGGGTTTCAATCTTAGTTTGGTTTATTTTGAAGAATTTTAAGGACAGTTATTTATGGAATGGTCTATAATGAACTTTGGGTAGTACCGTGGAATTTTGAAGATTTAAAAGTAGTTTCCCTTCCTATGGGGTACTTTATTTTGGAAGAGTTTTTTTATATTTCCCTTTCTATTTTTGGGATAATGTTTAAAGATAGAAGAAATATATAGTTAATCTTTGGTGGATTATGTGATTATCTTGATGATGATTCTTGTGCTTTTGATGAGACCAAGTGTTTTTTTAATGCTCATCGTTTGGAGAAAATATTAGTTTTGGTAGAAACTTATTAAGGGATTAAACTCTACTTGAAGGTAAATATATTTTCTTCTATTTTTATTATATGTAATAAATGAATTCCTCAAAACTATGAAAAGGAATGTAAAACAAAAATGTTGTCTGTTAACGTTTCCTACTGGGAAATCAAATACCGTTTAACCCATCATAATTTTGTGATTTTTTTGTTATTAACTTTCTCCTAATCATGTTTTCTATCAATCTCCCTCAGAACGTGACCCTTTGTTTTCTCTTCCATGTCCATGTTTTTCGACATGGAATCCTAGTATGGGTTAACTCGGGTGGACTTTGTACTTCCTTTTCTTTCATTTAAAGCAATAGTGGTACTAACTCTTTTTTTGATGTGGGACATTCAATGAAATTTCCAAGCCCAATTTTAAAAATTGCTAGGACACAATTTCTTAAGGGGGGAAGAATGCAACGACCCGAAATTTTGAATTAATATTGTTTCCTAATTTTGTGTGTTATTTTATTTTTCATACAAAAATATTTCATTTGATAACATGAGTATAATTAAAATGATACTATTTGGTTTTGACTATTATATGATCGTTAGTCAGTATGACTATTGGAAACTGAATGTTGCGACTATTGTCTCTAAATACAAGTGATCTTGGTTAATTAAAATAGAAAGAAGATTTGATGGCCTTATCCAGTAGTCTTGGACCGATCGAAGCCCATCTAACAGAACTTGGGAAGGAGGTAGCACCAATGGGATTTACTCTGGACCAAACCCAAGCCGAACTTCATCGTGTGAATCTAGAACATAATCGCCTTCGTGAGAAGTTCAAACTAAGAGAAATTACTACTCGTGCGATGTTGGCCGAGCCGCCCTCATATTATCTCACCTTAGCACACCTTACACTTAGGTCCTATGATGGGGTTATAAGGGGTTAGATAAGGATACCATAATCCTTTGTTATAAATAAAATTGTGTTTTCTTCTAATGGTGAATTTTGGGAGTTTTCGAATGTTCGAATGAATATAGGATGTATTTTATTGATGTAATTTGAAAAAAAGGATATTTTAAAATATTTATGTAAACCTTAAATAATTAATGATGTGTAATGATTTTCAAAAAATGGTCTTCTGCAAATGTGTTCAGAAAGAAATTTAGAGTGTAATAAGATCAACTTAATTTTTGATGAATATTAAATTATGAATAGTGATTTTATGCTTAGGATTAGTAATGTGACCAAATGGATTAGTAATCACACTTAAGGAAAGTATTAATATAATTTAGGCACCCTGATTAAGTACTATGATTCAATAAAATAGGTAAATAATGGTTTCATTAATTATTAGTCAAGTATTAGTTTTTTCGGGTGAATAGTTTTTTTTTAAATTTAAAACTAAATTAAAAATATTTAGAAAATTATTTTTAAAAATGGATTGAACTTATAGCATCGATATTATGTTAAGGTATTTTTTGGGGTTTTTTATGAAAAAAATGAATTTTTGGTGAATAGTGTTTTTATTTAAAAATTAAATTAAAAATACTTAGAAAATTATTTTTATAAAATGGAGTTTATTTTTAAATTCAGAGCATTGATATTATGATAAGATAAATTTTTGGGAGTTTTCAGAAAAAGTTGAATTTTCAGTGAATAGTAAAAATACAGTTTTACGGTTTCGGTATGTTTAATGACATCATGACAGCATCATGATGATGTCGTGAGATATTTTAAGGGATGGTCAACTAAAGGGGATGAATTATTGTATGAGGGGTCCCATGTGGCCAAAACCATGGGCAAATACCATGGGAAATCCCATGGTTTTTCCAAAACCACTATTGAGGTGTCACTTGAAATTATTAAAGTATCACCTCCCTTTCCCTATAAATACCCACCATTTACTTCTTTAGTTTTCACTCCCAAATCTACCCCAAAAAATATCTGGCATCATTACCTCCCAAAGAGTCCTCCCAAGGTTCCCCCAAGCCCTCGAGGTCCCAACCATTGAGTTTTAAGAGTTACGTTTTAAGGTAAGGGATCCAACCTCTCTTTTCTTTTCAAATACTCTCTTTTAAGTAATTTATTTTATGCTCCATGTTCTTATGTTGGAGGATGTTATTTTATATTCCTCTTACTTTTCTTTTCATATTCATATTATGAGAGATCCCCTCTTACTCTCATCATTTCATTTTATGAATGTTTAAGTGGCACCGTTAGGCTGTCAAATTTTTTGTAACGGATTCTTTCACCCTTCTCATTTTCAAGTTCTATTTTCTTGTCGAGTATTTCAAGTTACTTTTTATTATGTTAGGGTATGATCTATATATCTATCATAATTATATTTTATTTTCATATGATGAGTGACCCTATTTGATCTCGTCAATTCATTTTTTTGAAGTTTAAGTGACGTCGTTAGGCTGCCGAATGTTTAAGGGATTCTTTCACCCTTCTCATTTTCAAGTTCTATTTTTTTGCAAAGTCTTTCAATTTCCTTTTTATTATATTGGGGAATGATCTCTATATCTATCATACTTATCTTTTATGTTCATATTATAAGAGACCCTATTTTATCTCATCAATTCATTTTTTTGAAGTTTAAGTGACGCCGTTTGGCTGTCGAATTTTCATAAGAGAAATCTTATTTTTGTCTTCCTTTCATGTTCTTCATTTCATATGGTACATCTTTAAAATTTCATTAACATGTTCTTAAATCCTTTATGTTATGTCCCCATACTGTGTTTAGTATCATTTATGAGTGGGTTACCCATGTCCCCTCTCTTTTCAATGTTTACTAAAACCCAGTAACATAGCCGTTATGCTGCAGAATTTTCGCCTCAAAATTTCTCTCTCTTTTTCTCAAATTATTTTATTTTATTAAGTGAATCCTCAAATATTTTTCTTCTACAAGTTTATTCACATATATATCAAAATTTTCTATTTTAAATTCTTGGATTTACATACACTAAACCCGCTTTACTTTTTCATGGGTTTAAAGTGACATAAAGATCATGTCTTTAAAGCAGTTTTTAAAACGTTATGATTATGAAAGGAAACCCATTTATTTTATGCTATATGGGTTATTTATGAAATTTTTGATGATGATATATGTGGATCGCATGATAATAAAGGAAAATTTAAGGGTGCGCCCTGATAGCGCTCCAATTCATTGGGTAACGATGTAACCGCTAGAGATTACAAATTTAAGGGTGCGCCCGGATAGCGATCCAATAGATTACAATTTTAACAATACCTTGCTAAATAACCTTAGTAATTCCAAATGACACATTAGGTATGGACCTTGGTGATATTTTCATGATTTTATAAGTTAAATATTATTGCCACATCTTCAAGTTATGAAATACGTTATTTTTGTTATGATATGCCTCATGATTTCTTTCTCATGCCTTGAAGTTCTTTTTCATAACTTTATTGATGTATCTCAAGTTCACATGTTAAATGTTTCCCTTGTTTCCCTTACTGGGCCTTCTGCTCAACCTTTATTTTGATGTGTGTGCCCAGGTTATGAGATGCAGTAATGAACCTAGGATGAACATAATGATAAGCCTTTAAAGTGTTTAAGAAGAATGTTTTATGTTTTCATGTTTTGAGTTCCTAGTTTCCAAGAAACTAAACCTTAAAGATCCTCGGGTTTGTATAATGTAATGAAAGTTTATGTGATAAAAAGGTGGGATGTCATAATGGTAGTTATAGATGGATCAATGTCTTGTGAGGAATAGAAAGGAGTTGTTCCTTTTTATAATTTAGGGGGAGGCACAATGGGGATTTCATACAATATTAAGGTTTAATAAATAAATTTATTGGAAAAATGATTCCAAATGGAAATATATATTAATTTAAGTATTATTCGGTTTTAATCCTAGTAACTAATAGTTTTTGGATTGGTTTATGTGGTATTTTAAAGATTATATATTGGATTTACCACTTAATTAAATCATTTTAACATTAAATAGAGTAAAAAACATTTCACTATTAAAGTGTTGTAATTTTACATACAAGGAAACAATTGAGTCATAAATAATAAAATTTTGAAATTTATACCATATTTTATCCTAATTGTCCGATTTTAATATTTATTTTCATTTTTTAATAATTTTATAAAATATAATTCTAATAAAATATCATTATTGTAAATTTTGAAACTATTCAATTAATTTGACATAAAGTACATAAAGACAAAGTTGGAATTATATTATTATACTTTTTTACACCACTAATATTTTTTATTTGCCTAAAAATTTCATGTAAGACAATAACTCACTCAAATTATGTTATTTTTGATATTTTATAATCCATTATTTTATTTTTCTGTTAATTGATAAAATATTATGTCGTCATTTCATAAAACATTATGATCATTATTTACTTACCAAAAATTTGAGTAAATTTATATCATTAAAATAATCTTATTAAACCAGAAACATTAGTTTATATTAATTCTATATTTTTTCCCTATTTGAACAAATAAAAGAAATTTAAAACTAAGAGAGTGAAGTTTTGTACTTTTATCTTTCATTAAATATCATATAGGTCAATTTCAGAGAAAATATCCAATTAAAGAAATCAATTTCTTGAGTAAGGTGATAAGGGTAGAATTCAATTAATCCAATAAGAATTTGGATGAAAAATTATAGTTGTATCACTTTTTTTAATGTAGAAGAACATGATTTATACTTTTCTGTGGTGATAAATTTAACCATAGTTATTATTCATAATACCTAAAACTAAAATTTTCTTATTTAAAAATTATAAAACCCCAAATATAAAATTATTGAATCATTTTCATCAAATTAAATTACTATAAGTGGACAAAATTAATTTATAAATAAACACATGTAATATGATTAAAATAATTTATAATAAAAATATATTTGAAGCATAATACTTGTTTTATTCTTATTCCATGCATAAAAAATATTTAATGAATGACAATTTTTATTATTGAATATATAACATTTAAATATTTTTAATTTTTTTTCCAAGAGTTATTAATTTAATTTATTAAGAGATATATATTATATGAAATCACCGCTTTTTAGAAAAAAACACCTTTTTTAAGCTGACCTTTTATTGATAATGAATAAATTAATTTTATAACTATGCGACCATAAATGTTTCATAATTTATTTATTATTATTCATACCCACCGATCCGACATCTAGGCTATAACTATAACATAATAATAATTTAATAGCATATCGTCATTTTTTGATCTATGTGTTGACTGTAACACAAGCTATCAAAGAAATACAATTATTTAAATAAAAATATATTCTAAAATATCAGGGTGTTAAATTACCCCCCATTAATAAATTTAATCCACATAATTATAACACATTATTCAAAAAAAGTGTTTGATATTTGAAAATTCATTTTTCTGGATACCTATATCTTAAAAAGTGTTAATTAAAATTCCTTCTGAAAAGAGGGAGTGGTAAATATGAAGGTTATCAGAAATAAAACATATATAAGATTCTATATTGGTTATAATTTGTGAAAAAACAATATATGGAGTTGGAAGAAAAAAATAATATCTAAAAAATGATTAAGAGTGACAAAGAAAATTGATCACAATAAAGTGAATGATAAGGTATATGTTAATAACCAAAAAACTATAAATCATTGATTTATGAAACAAAGACTATCAATTAAACATAATTGAAGGTATTAGGAAAAAAATTTTGTTTCAAGATCCTTTTTATAGTTTTGGAGCCTCATTACCATATATACTAATAACATAATGAAATATACTTTAAAAATATAATTTCTAACTTTAATCAATTTTCACCACATTCTCATTTGTTCTTCCAAAATATGAAATTTCAAGATGAATTTTTTCATGTTTGAATAACTAATTTTTTTAATGAATAATAAGATTCATAAGTCATTACTTATTCATCTAAATATTTCCCAAAATGAAAATAGTTTTTACAATTTATATATTATAGATAAATAAAATACATGAATTTCTAAAACCTAAGAAATAACACACAAAGTTAAAATTAATACATAACATAAATATATAAACTTAATATTCGCCCAGATTTTTTCATTCCAAAGAAGAAACCAAAATATTAGATTAACTTGACCTCATATCCTTTCATGATATACTTAACAATTATCTTGAAATAATTTTAAAGGATCATACATAAAATGTATTTGCCCAAGTCATTCCTCATGATAAAGACATAGTTAATTAATATATACATCCAAAAGGTAATTTCCACATTAATTCATCAATAACATCCTATCATAACTGAAAATATTTCCCAGGGGATCATCCTTGCAACAATAGAGTATCGTTGGTTGATTTTAGAATATAAAATATGATTTCCTTATTTTATAAATTTATATGGTATATATATATATATATATTTGTTAAAAACTACGAATCAAATAGAATTTCATAATGGGATATAGTTTTGATATGTATTATTCATAAAATAATCAACCTGGAATTACCAACTCTATAGTGGATTTTAATTATTCCTTAAGTATCACGATTAAATTTAACTCTTCTAATTTTATAGGCATTCCCCTTGCCCATTAACTTTCTTTTCTCAATTATTACCCTACATAGACCTTGGATTATGTCATTTACTTATATAATTCCCAAACACCATATAACTATAGTACTAAATTGTCAGGGCTGTATTGCATTGGGTTGTTTCTCAATTCCATTCATTGACAAGATCTTCACAACACATTGGAAAAACTATTCTTGATGTCTAGAGATTCAACACATGAAATAGTTTCTTATTCATGTAAAAAATTCACCTTAGTAATCCTTCATACAATTTTGGTAAGTAAAAATGTTTAAACATCTTCTTTCCTCCATGTGATGTACCACAAGAGATTCTATGAAACTCTATATTCCATTTCTTATCACAAAATGAAAGATTTCATAGATTCTATTTTCTCTTTGAGTGAAGATTAAATTATTTCTACCTAGATGTAAAATTCACTTATATATAATTCATTTTAAATATATAGTTTCACATCACTAAAAAATCAATCATTTTTTTTATGTGATGTAGATTAAATAATATTTATACCTTTTAAGTCTAGTAAACATTACCTCATATGTAACAATAGATTCATCACCCTTATACTTAAGACCAATGAATTCCTTATCTATTTTTTACATAGAATTTGAGGGATTTAATTGTTAAAAAATATCTTGTTAAACTCATCTCATTCCGTGGATTTAATTTCCTCACATTTTCTTATATTCTAAATAAGAATCCATCATTAATATACATCACCTTCAAAATGATAGATGGTTATAACGATTTTTTCATGGTACAAGCACTAAAGGACATAATATATATGTTTCATCACATTGATCCATTTTATAGAAACTAGTGTATTAGAAGAACCATAGAAATAGGGGGTATGTTGCCACATAAAATATTCAGTAACATGTTTTTAACACCTTAGTCAATTCATACGTTTAATATGATCCACGACACCAGTAATATATAGAGAGAGTTGAGTGAGCATAGTCACAAGATATTTCATCCCACATCTTAATCTATTTGTTTTTACTGGAGGAATGTCATTTCATTGACCATAACATTCATTGTTCATATGATTTCTTTGAGTTCCATCCATTTTATAAAACCAAAATGTCTAGTGTAAGCTACAATAATGGAAAACCACAAAGTCATTAAAAATCATTAATATGATTTATGAATTAGGAAAACTTATTTTAAGTCTATCAGACCTTTGTATTAACAAAAGTTATTCATGATAATTATAAAATGTTTAGGATTTTATACTATTCATATACATATCTCTAAGATTATCACTAATTTTTTCTAATCCTACATTCTAAATGTTTACTAAAACCTAATCAAATACCCACTATAGAAAACAATAAATTAAATAATATATAAAATATATTATAAGATAAATATTTATTAAAAAGATTGTATTCTATACTATAATGATATAATTCTAGTTTTTTGGGAAACATTAATGCCTAAAAAATGGGTTCATAAATGAACTACATCTGATCACACTTATTTTTTCATAACATTCACCATTTATAGAAGTATCATAATTAATATATTTATTCAAAACTTGGGAAGAAGGGAAAAATTGTGAAGGGAGATCTTATACGATATGTAATGGTAAAAATGGTTATATCAACGATCACATGTGCATAACATGAGCATAGGTGTATGAGAATATGTGCATAACATATGAATGTAATAAACTACATATCAAAGACCATAATGTTTAATTATGTAATAAAACATAATAGTTCATATGACATGAATCGTGATAGAATCTATAATATGTTCTAGGATAGAATAATATAGACATATTAATGTCTTAAAAACAAAATCCTATAAACTTATAAACATGTATAATTAGAAACTGGTTCACTAATAATGTTAAGGAAATGAATTCAGGCCCTCACATAATCTTATGGACATGAAACCAGTTCTAAATTTAATCTTATAAGAATTATATGCATTTCAACACATAAACATATGGATATTATATCTAGATACATGTACAGAAATATGGACAAGAAAAATGGGTTCAGGGATAATCTTATGAATAAGAAATCTAGGTCCATGCATAAGATTATGAAGATGAAATTAAGTTCACACATAAGATATTTAACTCATGATTTCTCCATATTTATCCAATAAATAATAGGGATTTAACCTACACAACCATCATAAAATTAAAATCCATACATATAAATTCCACAAGATCAGTAATGATTCATCGCAACATCTCATCATAACCCTATAAAATAAATGGGTTTTGTAAACATCTCATAATCATAATCATAAACCACCCAGAGTGATAATAAGTATTTTATAATTGGTTAATATGCTCAAAAAATCATAACTAACATCATATATTTTTTTCATGGATGAAAAATTTCTCTAAAAGATCACTAAAATATTTCTTTAGAAATATATGCTCTCAATTTTGATATCATTTCATGAAAATAAAAAAAATTCCAAAATATTTGTGAAACAATTTTTATTAAAAATATACAAAAAATATATTAATAGAATTATAAAATCTTTGACTGGTTATTATGGTGATTTTTTTTCACGTCTGATAAGTTAAAAGAAAATCATTATTTTCACATTTTTTTAATAAGTAAAAAATTACCTCATTTTGAAAAATACAAAAATATTCCATTTAAAACAGTTTATTAAAAAGTAAATTATTTGAAAATGAATTCAAAAATCCTAGTATAATGGTAATTTGTTTGTTAAAACCTTTTTAGAAATCATTTTTATGGAAGAACGACATTTTTTTACCCAAGAGAGAAATAAATTCAATTTCCCTAAAAACATATTTCAGATCTCTTGAGTACTATTGTCACTAAAAATAATTCTACTAAAGACATGAACAATGAATTGTCCAGTTAAAAATTAATTTAGACTCAAATGGCTCTAAAATTTTTCAAAGGTGTCATTTTCTCGAATATTCTTCATGAATTGCCTTTCTCTCCCTGAACGTGAATTTCCATGATGGTGAATTTACGATTTTTATGATCTCTGTGGCCACATGAATACATTTTCTTATTGGAATGCCTTGAGTAAGGAATTTACATTTATTCATGGCATCCATTTTCTTCACCGAATGACCTATGAGTATCACGAGTGGCATTGCCTATAAAGTGGTATGTACCCCACCACCAATGCACTATTACCATAACAATTCATCTTTCCCCCCCCATTTCATGATGCTCTTGAAAACTGTGAACTAGAACAGAAAATGGATCACCCAAGGTACTTGAGCATCTTGAGTCATGTTCTCGATTGTTTATAATAGTCCCTAATTGTGGTATAGATTCCCTTTACGAAGGACGCCTCTATTCGTGAAATAGGGATCCCCTTTGGATCACTTGAGGCTCCATGAAACATTAGTCCTTCATGGAATACTCTTCTAAAAAGATCTATGCTATGTCCCATGACCCACAATCTGTGACATCCTACCATTCATGAAGCATCGTCCATCGCAATCTCCATTTCCTTATTGAATCTCATTTCCTTCATGAAGGAAATTTTCTTCACAAATCACATTCCCTTCATGAAGAACCTATCATTTTCAAATATCCTTTCCTTCATAATGCACCTTCCCTTCAAAAACACCCCTTGGAGATCCCCCCAGCTTCCTAAGCACCAATTTTTTCTGAATATCTAGGCTTGTAGGAAGTTATTTCATTGTTCCTCGTGTGGTGTCTCATGACGCATTTTTCTACCTAGTGATTATTTTCAAATGTATTATAATTTCTATTTATTCTTTTCATATCTATGCTAACTTGGACCCCTTGAGAGACCACTCCTCCACCCCAATCCTTATCGGCATTGCTGATGTCTTCATTTCCACGAGTGTAGGAAAGTATCAATGATGTATGTCCAAGGGGTAAAAAGTGATCTCCCCTCATCTGAGCTATATGATGTTAAACTTCCAAGCATCATCTTCATCAAAAAATGACATTAAAGTGTATCCTCACCCAATGCAATGCACATGGGGTGCCCTACCATGGGAATTTAAAATGCCCACTCATCTTCAGAAGAGTGAGATCTTCCTTACATGGAATGAGTTCCTCCATAAATAGAGCAACATCTGCTCATGGGGAAGGCCCACCATCAAAGTGTCAGACCATATCCTTTATTGTGGGAGGTAGTATCCTTGCTCCTCCTTTCCTCCTCTATATGAAAAGACAAGTGAGGACATGGGCATATGAGAATCTCAATACCCGGTCCCACTCCCTTTTTAGATTTTTCACATTGGGATGATAACCATGCATACGCCCCAATATCCTTCTCCATGGGACACTAACCAAGCGTAAGACCCAATCTCTATCTCCATGGTTCTATTCTATGAATAATACCTATACCATTCCCAAATAATGAATCATTCATGACATGAATATATGGTATTTTAATTCCTCTTTTTTCTCACACTAAGCATGAATCAAGTGGGATTAGACGTTTGAATTGACCATGAAACCCTTCCTTTGGACCTCCATCCTAGTGTAATCCCTACTTTCAACCTTCACGGTTTGTTAACCATGTGTAGGCCCAAACCAAGAAACCATGTGGGATTTGATCCCTGTCTATTATGCATGATATGTAGGATTACTCTCTAATGTTCAATCCCAACCAACGGTATAATCTAGTGCTCTATTTTAGGGATGCACCCTCATATTGTGACATCATCCCTTTTTTTGGACACATCCCTCAGATCCAACTATCTGAGGCATTCCGATCCATGTACCCAGAAAGCTGACCATGTGTAATCCCCAATGCCACTATCAAAACTACGTTGACTTAGATTCCCAACCATCTGGGATACGTAGGCAACCTCTTCAGGGTTCAAACCTGACACCATCATCTATATTTTAGTCCCATATAATTCATTCAATTCACATCACTCATCCATTCATCAACCATATTGATTCACATCTTAACTGCTACATCCCGATGGGATAACACTATTCACTCAAGAAGATAACCATGAAGATGAACCATTCATCCAATCTCTTCTCCTTATAGATACTTGTAATCCAATAATGAATAAGACACTCACAATCCACATCTATAGGGTTCAATCCCATCCAATGGTAATCCTTTGTGTTCATCTCTTAGGGTTCCACCTCCCCGATCCACTCATAGTGGTGTCGACATCAGCCTTCACGGTGTGTAATCTTCTCTTCATAAGACACATCACTCCCAGGTCTGTCCTTATAGGGTGTTATAATCTATCCATTTGGTAACAATTATAGTTTATACCCCTAGGGATATAACTATATAATCCACCTTTATATGTGTTTTGATCAGTCTGATTTGTCAGCACAAGATGCTAAACTCGCTACACATACATGTTAATCATGGGACGCCTGAGGAAAACCTTAGAAGTAATTCATCTAGCATAAGATACCACACGATCAATGTAGGTTTCTTTATGTTCCATGCCATTTATAACACCCTATATGAGATGAATATAGGTGATCCAATGTTTAAGAATCCAGAGATTTCTTGAGATGTCTAATGTTACCATCTAATCTAACTAAAGGTTGCTTTCCTATCAAGACCCCTTGGAATGTCCAGAAAAATTCATCATAATTAACCGACATCCATAAAAATATGGAATTGGGAATGTGTTTCACAAAAAATGACTCAAATATATGAGGAGTGATGCGTCTATTTCATGAATATAATTTTGACTATTTTATGTATTGTTTTTTTTAATTAAATGACTAATCATTCCTATTTTTGAATGATTTGACTTGTTTTATGTATTTTGGAAAGCAATAGTTGATTAATTTAAATGAAACAAAAATAAGAGTAAATATGAGCCGAAGGACCCTTCACACCATGAGTGATCCAAAGAGGGGTGAAACCAGATTTTTGATATGAAGAAATCTGGGAAAATAGACCAAAATGATTACACAATGTGTACACTCATTACAATTCATAACCTTTTCAAATGGAAATTATTGTGATAGACATGTCATGATGAGCTTACATGTTGTGAATTCCTTCTACACATTGCAATTCAAGAGTACATGTCATGATAGAAGTCAAAGTTTCAAACATGATTCACAAGATATTTCCATGGATTAAAAAAAATTGAGCAAAATGTGAGGGATTACATGACGTGTAACCCAAGTAAATGTCGTGATGACAACGTCTCGTGAAAAATTAAAACAGCATAGCAAGCCATGCTGATGAATTTATCTATAAAAATAGGTCTCCATCTACCATTCTATGAATATCTATGATTGACAGGAGAATGTGAGACACCAACGGACAATGGAGTGATGATCTGGAGCCCCTATTCATGACAATTATTCCATGGGTACCTATGTTGATCTCTCTCATCATGAGCGAGTATTTTTCTATGTGGTGGGTGATATGATTGTATGGGGATGTGTGAATAGGAAATATTTCATTTTATTTTTAGTTTTTGGATTGCTTCAAACTGTTATTCAATGCCAATCCTCTTTCTTTTCATATTTCATGACCATTTCTATGTTATGATATTGTTTGTTTAATTGCATCAATTTATTGTCTTATATTGCACATGACCATTATGAAAATTATGTCAAATATGTTTAAACGAGTTTTTGGTTCAACTAATTCTATGATTAGATTAAGTATATGGTCATTCCAAAGGTGAAATCATTGGATTAGGGAGGGATACCAAGACCTAGAATCTTCTATAACCCAGTTCTGACACAAAACATGAATAAAATCATTTAAATTAAATCCCTATAATATGAATCTAAAATCACTAAACCAATCATGCCTACCATCTTGAATTTCAACCGAATCAATCATGAAACTGTTTCTTTCTCTTTATGAAAAAATTAAAAAAATTAAATTTATATTTCCTTAATTAATTTAGAACATACTCACTATCTCCATGGGTTTGATCCCAAAAATTCCTTATACTACATTTTAATTGAGTAGTACAATTTTGGATTTAAAAAAATTCATAGTACCATAGGTAATTAAAGACACCCTATGGAGATGTTATGGAGACTTGGACAAGGTGAAAAATTATAAGGAGGAATTCAATAAATAAGAGACTAACATCCCATCATCCTTTTTCGATCAAGGAGCAGACATAACTGAATAAGTGATTATTTTATCCCACCTTTGGGAAGAGGGAAAACAAGGAAACAAGCATGTGTCACCATAATGATGTGCACATCCATCAAGGAATATTTCCAAAAAAATAGTGAACTCGATGTGAATCTCTTCTCCAATTACTAAGAGTTGAGGGAAATTTAAGTCATGACCAAATTGTGGAATCACCAATGTGAATACCATCTCCTCCATTTATAGGAGGATGAGTGATAATGGGTGTGTGAGGAAAATGGTTCATTGGCTCTTCAATGACACCACCACCCTCAAAGTCTGCATATGAGTCATCTAGCCCCGACTTCTTCGTCTCCTCCCCGACTCCTCCACACACATGGGACGCATAGAGGGAATCATCCCCCCAACTTAAATGGCTCCTTTCTTACTATTTTTCCCTCATAGGTTGCCCCGGGTGCATCCAACCTCAAACTCCATGGGCTCCTCACTGAGTCTACCACCCTCATGGGACATGCAAAGGGAATCCACCCCCAAACTCCATTAGATCCTCTCCAACACCATAACCCTTATAGGGCATGTAGGGGACCCCCCAACTCTTTTATATTTACACTGATACTACCGCTCTCATACACCACACAGGGGGAATCCAACCCTTACTCTATCAGCTTCTGACTGACTCTACTGCCCTAATGGGCCTTATAGAGCTAATCAACCCACAGACTCCTCCGGCTCCTCTCTGAATCTACTGATCTTATGGGCTGCATAGGTGGAATACACCACCCAACTATATTATCTCCTCTACAACATCTCCCCCTCATGGGCAACGCATGGGTAAACCACCCCCAACTCTTTCAGCTCCTCACTGACACCTCTATAACCAGGCATGGAGGTCCTCCCAGTTTCTATTAGCATCTATTCGGAGGTCCTCCCTGAACTTCCACCATTAGGATTGGAGGTCCTCCCTATCACTATCAATATCCATTATGGTGGTCCTCCCCACACTACCACCATCTGACATGGAGGTCCTCCCCATCGCCATAATTATCCACGGGGAAGGTCTAATAAGATGAAATCATATATTATTTTTTTCATTAAGTAGAGGATTTTTGATGAATTTTTATAGAGAGCAGAGATCTTTTTATTAAAGAGAAAAGAAGAAAGTACATGAGGAAAAGATGGGTGGGACCATACAAGCAAGAAAGCCCTCATGCCAAGAGAATAAAAGTCAAAGATCATACTCATACTGGTGAGAAATATCATAATCATCATACCAATCAGTGTCATACTTCAATAGACCTTGAGACCTAGTAATCATAGTTGGATTCAAAAAAGAATAATCTTTCCTGCGTCTCATTTTCCTTGGAGAAACATCAACAACAACACCTTTCCCTTTGGATAAAGCCTGAGCATAGGATGTTTTTTTGGGGAGTCTTCCTCAAAATCTTCCCACCTTCCATGGATGCCCTGAGCTTCCCTTAATTTCTGAATTTCTTGTTGAATGCCTGAAAGGTTCCCACCATCATTCAGATTTTGTTGCCTCTCGATTGTGGGAGCATCCTTTTCCAGAATCACTCCTGCTTTATTGCTGCAATCACCCACTTGCTTAGGAACCACTGATAGTTTCATCTCTAACTCTAATCCATTTTAGGCATGCCTATATTCCTCAATCTCATGGTCAGAAATTCCATGGTCATTAACCTTTGACACCTGATTTTCTTGCACCATCTCATGGGGGGCATCAAAAACCAATTGTGAAACACCTGCATCAAAAGTTTTTTTCCCCCTACCAAGAGGGGACTGTATTCCACCAACAAGATCTATCTTAGACTGCCTCATATTAATCCTATAAAAAGCCTCATGATGCCCTTTTAGAGAGGAGAAAGGGCAGACAACATTCTTACAACATATACCTTTGACATGACCAATAGATTGACAATCTGAATAGAACTCAGGTATTTTCTCATATTCGACTTTCAGAGGTATGTCATCATCGAGTGCATACAAATTTATGTTATTAATCAATAAAGGACTGAGGTCTACTTCCACTATAACCCTATCATAATGGTAGAACCTCGCAGCCTCTGTGGTCTTATCCATTTTAATTGGAATTCCCACAGCGGAAGCAATGTCAAAAAGGATCTTGGGATTCCAAAGGATCGAGTTAAGGCCAAAAATTTTAATCCATACTTGATACTTTGTATTTTTAATAGAAAAGGGATTGAAACGAAAGTACCATGCTTGAAAACAAATCATACCTAGTTTTAACGCGATTGAACCAATCCCCCATGCTCTGCGTTTCATCTCTTTTGATGAGAAAATAATATGAAAAAATCCATGACCCATGGGAATACATCTCCAATCAGAAAACCCCCATGTGGAAGTAAGCTTTCTAATCATATCCTCTATCTTCCAAAATTTTTCTCTGTTAGGCAGAACCAGTCTCGCAATAATAGAATGTTCACAAATCTTAAATCTATCAATAATAGCCTCTCTATTAGCAATCACATGGGCAGTATCCCCCTTTCGAACAATACGTTCAGTAGCAATCTCTCGCACAGACCTGAAGTGCCTTCTGTTCGAATCAGTTTCAACCGCAGCTGTTAGATAATCCAATTTATTCATTGCAGAAGAAAAACAAGCACGCCCCAAATCCGTCTCCACTGCATGAGCAGGACAATGGCCATTACCCCTCAATCCAGCCCCCACTGCTGCACCGGCGTTCGACACCAGAACCGCCGCACCGACGCGCGTCATAGGAACCACCACTGTCACCGGATTCCCTCTAACCACCGGACGACCAGCATCTACATCCGCCTTAAAAGATCTGTTCACTGCGACATCCACGACCACCGAGATATACGCATACGCCTTGATAGATCTGTTCTCCTTGACGGAAAATGTGACATACGCATCGGAGACGCTAAGTGCAGGGACCGCCTTGCTCGCCTGAGGAACCATCCAGAGATCTTTCGTGATTGCCGCCGACAAATACGTCAACCCATATCTACCAGATCTGTGAACCTCAGCCACATAAAAACCATGCGCGCCCGCCGTTGGATCCAAATGATGAGCACCATCGCTAGCCTTGCCTCTAGCAATAAGCGTGAAGCCAAGAAAATGAGAAATCTCCATGACTGTGAAACCCTAACCAGGGAGTACGCCGAGTTCGCCAAGGACCCCATGAGCGGGAGACTACCGAACCCTCTCCATCCTCAAGATTTTTGATGAATTGAATGATAATTAACTTAGTTTTTGTTCATTTTTATAGAAAATAGGCATCTAAAGTATTTAAGGAAAAAATGTCAAAAAATAGAAAATTTTTCCTACTACACATCATGAAACATCATTACATGACAAGTTGTAGGGTTTCACAACATATTAAAACTCATGAAGAATGTCATGAAGAAAGTCGAGGGAAAATACATGTGAAGAAGACATTACATGACGTTAGTGGAAAATACATGTCATCAAATATTTAAACAAAATTCCCTCTTTGAAGATATATCTTAAAGGAAATTACACGTCATGAGTCACTGACACACAATGTGTAATGATTCAAATATTCATATCTCATATGAGATACACACAAGATACACATTGATCCAAAATCTGTAGGGGTATACCCAAATTGTCATTACACGACATTAATAATCATTACACAATAAGTAATGTTTTTATTATAAATGAAGTAGTGGGAAGTGGATTTGAGAGAGACCAGTATGAGAAAATTTATATGTTTTTCATTCCTCTCTCATTCCATTCTATTCCCTCAACCCTAAGATCAAATTTATCTATTCAATTTTCATTATTTTTTATTCATTACAGAAATTTGTTTCATTTTACACCATCTCTTTCAATTATCATTGTTCCAAAAACCGACCATTGATGAACTCGTATTGCATTCATTTCAATTTAATGGAGGAAATTAAATTTTATTTACATTTATTAATCCCAATTACATTCTCATACCACTAGTATCTTAATTAGTTACATGTTTTTTAATAGATTAAACTAGATAGTTTTTTTTCATATTGATAATCATGGAAATTATGAATTCAATCACAATCAATCATACCATGAGTGGATAAACCCACCTTGGGTTGGGATCCGGAGTAGGGGAATCTGAACAAAATAAGAACATTAATTTTCAACTTGGTATCCTTAATTCTTAGTAATTTGGATGAAAGTAAAATTACCATTCAATTCATTTGAACATCCCCAACCATATGATATTATAGTGAAGGACCCAATTCTAGTTAGAGTTTATTTGGTTATGTCTAAATGACTAAAATAGTTTCCTCCTCAAAAGTGAATCCTAATGCATCTAGGTTTTCACTATTTCCTGATCAATGAAAAATAACCTATTAGGTAGAACTAATTGATTTGACCATAGTCAACTGCGACCTCTGCTGCGTCACAGTCTAAACCTTTGGATCCTACCCAGTTAGAATTAACACCACCTTTTTAAAGATACCCAAAATTGATCCCAATTAATATACCATTCTTGAAAAATACTAAACTATCTAGAAATATAATTCTCGAAGTAATCCTATTCAAACTAACTCCTACAACAAAAGGACCAAGCCATAGGTTGATAGTGCTAGCTTACGCTCCTTGTGGGATCCAGAATGGACATTCAATATACTATTCCCAAGTAGAAAGTTGGTTTTGGGAAACAATAAAATTTTAAACTGACCAAACACCACATTATGTTAAAAAACACATGCGAAAACATCAAATTTTGCCACTGTTTCCATGTAGACTCGATCTACGAATTGTATAGTCATACATGTGACAACTACCTAAGATTAAATTTCCCTCACCCCATTTCATTCCTTATTTATCTCTTTGGAATGCCACTATGTCCCTGGTCTATGGATTAGTGCATATACCATGGCCCAAAGACTCATTAATGGAGCCTCGATGCACGTGAACTATTATCCTTCGATCCCAAGATCAAACAATATCTTTCTGCATTATTTCAGTCAATCATGTCCAACCTGAACAATTAAGAAAGACCCAACCTACCAAATATTCCAAACATGCAACAAGTGATTCTTAAAGAGAACCTGATGCATCATGGAAGAATTATCATGGATTATGGATTTACATCAATGCATGGTGCCACTTCAAGCATAATGAATCCTCACATTAATGACCATACTTTTTAAATAAAACCTAGAAAAATTCACATGATACAGAACACGAGTAAGTTCAGCGGACTAAAATGTGAAGAATCAGATGATCACATATCTAACTTCAAGGAATTTATTCATACCTTTTGGAACTAGGTAGTATCATCAAAGGCTATTAGAATTCACATCTTATGATTCTATTTTCAAGAAAGGGACAGGATTGGCTTAAGGGTCAATCCCATAAATCAAACATGATGTGGATTAACTAGTCAAGAAACTTTTAGACAAATACTTCCCACTGGTCCGGACATGGAAACACCGAATGAAATTCAAAATATCACCCGGGAAGATGGAGAGTCTACAAGGGAAGCTTGGGATAGATTTAAAGAACATATGAGGAAGTGAAAACACTATGGACAAGATAGGTGGATTAATCATTAAATTTTTTACCAATGTCTCCAACTAGACACACAAATAGTCATCGATGTTGTTGCTAATGGAGGAGGGATTTTCAAGACACTTGATTCAAGAAGATCCAATTTAGAGGATGTATCTCATAATAAAAGTCTGTGAAAAAGTGATAATGGACCACCTCAGCATGGCATCCACCAGGTTTATGGGTGTAGTAGACTAGAAGAACAAGTCAAATTGATAACAAAGAATCTAGAATCATTCCTGATTCCCACTACAAAACCCCTACTTACCATATAATGGAAATACAATCCTGTGAAATCTGTGGTGGCCCACACCTATTCCAAGACAACATGGTAGGACATGAATATTAATAAGGTCAAGATTTTAATTAAATCCATTAAAATAAAAAAAACCCACCATTCTAGTAGGAGTGATGGTCTTATCAGCATATTTTGGATCAGTAACCACCACAAAATAATAAATTCTTTTATTAAAAGTGAAGTGGTCATGCACAATTTTGTAATCAAGGACCACATGGGTAACTTCCTATGAACCTTTTTCTAGGACACCAACAACATATGCATTAGAAATCATTCCCTCAAATAGTCCAATAGTAGTTTCAACCATCTCAAAAAAGGCCTTATCTACAACCTAACCTCCTCTAAAGTAACCTAGAGAACCTCATGGTGACATTTGTGAAACAATTATACCATTGAATGACTACTCAAGAGACTGAGATGGAGAACCAATGGGTTGGATTGTGAAATTGTGAAGATAAAATGGGTCGAGTCTTAATGATCATGTATCATAGATTAATAGGTACTCTACCTAGTAATATAGAGAAATACCCAAGGGAATGAGCAAAGGATATATTTCTCAGAAGTGTAAAATGTTGTATTTCCAAAAACAATGTGTAAGAGTTGAAAGACTAACTGAATAACCTAAGAAGAAACCATCAGTATAAGAAGAAAAAGTTGACGGGACCACACCATCAACACCTCAAGAGGCATCATGCACTTATGACATGAAAAATCCTAAGCAACCAAAAGAACCATTTTATGTTTCCCCACCACCATACAAGACACTACATCCTTTTCTATAGAGAGTAAAACAAGGTAGACAAGCGGGATAGTACACTATGTTTCTATAAATGTTTATGTGACTACATATCAACATACCCTTTTCATAGGCTATTTCTCAAATTCCAATGTCTTCCAAATTCTATAATGATCTATTGTCTATAAAAAAGAACAATGAAATATAGTGGTTTCATCTCACTAAATGAGGAATTCTCAAATATTGTTTACTAGAAAATCCCACCATAGATGAGAGTCCCCAGAAGATTTCCAATCCCATGTTCTATCAGAGAATGAAAATTTGGAAGTGCTTTTTGCGATCATAGAGCCGACATCAACTATGTTCTAATAAAGTTATTTTACAATTTTGGACTCTAAGAGATAAAAATAATTCAAGTAGCACTACAACATATAGATCAACTAGTTATGTACCCTAGAGTAATTCTTTAGGATGGCTTAGTTAAAGTCAAAAAATTTATATTTCCAATAGACTTCCTAGTTATATACATGGGAGAATTAGGTAGAATCCCCATTATTCTTGGAAGACCATTATTAGCCACAACAATGCCTTTAATATATGTGAATCAAGGATATAAATTATTTCGAGTTGGAGAAGAATAGTTAGTCTTCAACCTTGTAAAATATTCTAAAAAATCAATGAATGTTATTGATTTTAATTTTATCTCTCCTACCCAAGAAGTAAATGAATACATGGCCATAGAAGAAGACAATGATGAGTCGTTCTCAGACAAAGAAGAAGAGTATGATTTTGATGAAGTGATTGTTAGTGACCTTTCACAATAGATAAATATCTATACTTAACCCCTCAATCATTCAACAAATAAAACTAGAATTGAATACTCTACCACATACTCTTGAGTATTCATACTTAGGATCTTTAACTTCTCATCCAACAATCATCAACACTGAACTATCCTAGTAGCAAGAAGAAAAATTGTATGTAGTCTTAAAGGGACACAAGAAGTTAATTTCTAGGGGAGTGGATGACATTAAAGGTGTTAGTCCATCTATATGCACCCATATGATTCTACATGAGAGAGATGAAAACCCCAATTGTCAAACCCAAAGATGCTCACACCACCAAGGAAATATGTTTCCAAAAAAGAAGTGATGAATACTATTTATGTATGATTTATATTTTCTATATCTTATAGTGAACGGATGATCCCTCTATAAGTAGTTCCCAAGAAAGGTGGACTCAAAATAGAGAAAAATGATGAAAGCGAATTGATCTTAACATGTACCATCACCGGATAGAGTTTGGGTGGATTATAGAATCATGAATGCATAAACAAGAAAATATTATTTCCCCTACCATTTAAGGATCAAATTCTAGAATGGTGTGCATGAATTGAATTCTATTATTTCATGGATGGATATTCAGGATACAATTAGACTACATTCAACAAAGATGATTACTCAAAGACCACATTAAGTTGTTCATTTGGAACCTTCACCTAAAGGCTTATGTCATTCGACATGTATAATTATCCATCAACAATTAAACTATTAATGAAAAATATTTTCCTGGATATAGAAGAGGGATATTTAGAAATATTAATTTATTATTTATCAGTATATGAAAGATATTTTGATTTCATCTTAAGTAATATCGAGTAAGTCATGTGATGGAGTGAAGAAGAATTACAAGTATTGATTTGGGAAATGTTTTATTTTATGGTTCAAGGATACATATTGATGTCTGGACTTCTCATCCTTGAGCTGATCCAGAGTGTCATAAGATCACCCCTTGGGCCCTTAGTGCTTAGTATTATTTTATAATATGACATGTGGTGTGACTTCCTTGGTCCTCGTTCAAGTTGGGTTGCCCTATAGAGCAGCAAAAAATATCTTATCTCTTTAGTTGTTCTGAATCATGTGACCTTATACTAATATTATCAGTTTGATAGTTGCATGATAATAAATGGTGTAACAACCATGATATCCTGATTTGGGATAATATCCCCACTCCTCAGTCATAGATACCTTCCCATGTTGTGTTCAAGAACTATGTATGGATTGATTTCTTCCCTCGTAGGATATGTAGTAATACCCAAACATTTTTCCCCAACAAAACAAAAGAATCCTAAATTTACTTTTATTTGGATCTATTTGCATGGGTTCCCCATAGAGATTTTTTGGTGTGGTGTGGACCTCTTTTCCCCCCATTCATTTCAGGTTATTTACACGAACATACATTTCTCCTTTAGGATGCATATATACCAGTCAAATGATAATAAATGACATGACATTTTAATCCTTGTTGCATGATAGTAAACTACATGGGTATGTACTATTAATATGTTGCTACCTTTGGAACCTCTGTTCTACAATCCTTGACGTTTAAACTATTCAAAACATCATTTAGGATCTCAATCCTTGAATTTGGATCTGATCATGCATGAGGAAGTTCCACACCATCATGTATGAATATACAGAGGTACGAGACTTAGATCATTAGATTACAATGGGATATTTCCCCAAATTCACTTCCACACATCACACGTCCCCTTTTTTGGGTTTCCATTATTTTTAACGTTTAAAGGGAACCCATAATGATGTAGTGTTTTTTCAAATGGCTCACCTAATATTCTAGGCCAACACCTCATAAGACTTTGAATGAAATTTTGAGGTAGGTCCATGTTTTCAATATGGTTGGAGATCGACCCTATTTTCTTTATTCCCATCCTAGGTCACATAATATGGATGACGTATCTCATGTTTGGTCAATATATATTCTCCATCATTTCACCATCCTCATTATATGCCTGATATCGAGCATAGTGATTCACATTTTCTACACCCTTCTGTTCTTGGGGGTCTCCAACACCCATAGTGTTGTCCCTCCATACATCTCTGTACGTTAGGAAGGAATGTTGGAATTGTTGGTATTTTTCCACCTTACGTTTTCTTTCCAATGTTGTTCATTCTCATATGATGGGGAATCATGAAATCACTCTTATTTTACCGCACCGAGCATGTCTCACGTTGGATTAGGGGTCTTGGTTGAGTTGTTCCCACATCAAGAAGCTATACAACCTTTTGTTCCAAATTATTAGATCCTAAAATATGATCTCTTTCATCCAAGAATATGATGATTAACTTTGATGTCACATACCAAATGATGTTAAAATGTTTCTTTCTTACCAAATGATGTTAAAATTCACGGGTCTTTCTTACTATATGACCTTAAACTGTGGAATCATCCTCATGTTTGCAAGATGAAAAACAGAACAACATTGTAGTGTTCTCACTTGAGTGGGCATCACCCTTGGAACTTTTTACCTACAAAGACACCTATAAAGACCTACACATGGCTTGATTACTGCAAATAAACCCAAACATGTCATCTTTTTATAGCCAATAACTAAAAAAAGAAACAACAAAAGAAAAAACTAGAAATATCTAATTCCTCCTCTGTATGTGCATTTGTTAGTCCTGCATGAAACAAAACACATAGTGACACCTAGATCATCAATATCAAGTCAAGATAAAAGATTGTTTCCCATTTTATCATCTTCAAATAATGGTGTTAAAATAAAACCATAACTTAAAAAAGTTCATTGTGCCCCATGATAATTAAGTGATTTATTTGATTCCTCACTAGAGTGGACTTACACCACCAGTGTTAGTCTCTCACCATGTTGTGCATCAAGAACTAAGTGTGGCTTGATTACAATTCTCATGGGATATGTAGTGGTTCCTGAATATATTTTCTTTGGGATCAACCACAGGTTCATTAAACATTTTTCCCTTTGTCCCTAGTTATGGTCCACGAAATATGAACATAAACTATTTTCATGTCTGGGACTGAATCTCACTCTATGGTGATATATTCAATCCACATTTTGAGTTAATCTTAGTTTAGGTTCTCCATCACCCTTCAAATCCAAACAGACACCCTAATGGTGATGGTCTTAAGCCAATTTAGATAACCTCCCATCATGGGCAAACACCCTAATGGATATTTGGCAGAAATTAATGAGTCCTTTATTTCAAATATGGTTAATGGTTGATCCCATATTTTCTCTACCCAATATTTCGTAGTATGATATGGTATTTATGTTTCGAATATGGTCAATAGTCGACCATTACTTACCGATCACCCTTTCATACAGACCTTGACTGTCTCAACTTACCCTCCTTGTCCCATTATTGAATCATGGTGGGACTTCTTCCTTTGTGTCACCTTTGATGTGTACTCCCACATATCTGGAAAAACCATTATACCATACTCAGTTTCTTCCAGTGATCATATCTCACATGGGATTAAGCATTTTGGAAGGGAATGGTACCAATGTTGTTGAGAAATATGGGGATCAGTGGTCTAAACTCAATGACCTTAAACTAAGAGCCTCATGGTATTTTGTGGGGTTGAGTTAGGTCTCATTAGACTTTATTCATGTCAGTGTTTTCCCTCACCACATCACATATTCCTACTTTTCTTCTGTTCCTTGGTATTTTTGTGGTATGAAATCCTAATTTTGATCATTCATGTAATGTTCATCTCCTATATTCCATGAAACAATTATAATAATAGACAATATAGTGTGTGTAAAATGACATAAATCTATTGTATAGGGTCCATATAGTATGACATTAATCTATGTTAGACATTCGAATCATTTGACGTTAATCTATACCATGTTTCGTCTGTACTATATGATGTTAAACTTTGTGTTCATTTTCCACACTTGCATGAAAAAAACTACAATGCATATTAGGCCCTAATCTGAGAGATCCCCTACCACATTGCTAGTTTTCTTCCACATTTTTAACATTTTTGATTATTTCTTGGCATCTAAAAGATCCTCTCCTGGGATATATGTCTGATATTTTTACAGACCACAACACCTACACCAATGGTCTCCAAGACATGGTGGAGAATTTCAAGACTATTAGAATCCTTTTGAAAATTCCATCTCTTCACTTCCATCCTATTCATTCCCCTTATTAGGACTCACATCCTCTTTCATGTATAAAGGGTCCCCATGATGTTTTGGTTGTACTACATTGTCCCACATACCACTCTAAGCCAACACCCCGGAAGATATTATATGACACTTTGAGTAAGATCTTTCATTTCATATATTACTAATGGTCAACCTATGTTGTTTTCCCCCATTTCAAGAAATCATTAAAAATAGAATGTTTTGAAAACTGTTAGATGTTATCTTATATTGGCGTTCCATCATCATTGGGTTCTGAATTTTTGTAATCATGACTCATGCTTCCCATTTCACCTTTTTATCAGATTGATTCCAATGCCCATGGTATTATTCCTCTCATTCATTAGAGCATGAGGGGAAAGAAATGTCAGAAACTCTAAGATCCATATTCCCTAGTCTCTTACTCTCTCATCCCTAATACACTAGGTGGTTAGTTAAAAATAGAAGACCCTGAGTATTTAATGTTTGGATGACACTCTCATACAAAGTGAAAAATTATGTTGTCCTCCCTTTTTTTTCTCACACTAGGAATGATCCACATGAGAATAAGGATTGGTAATTAGTTACATCACAGCTATGATCGAGATGAAATAATTCAACTAATTAAGAAAAATGACCATGATGTAGTTGAAGACAAATTTGCAAGCGAGATAGTCTATTTTTGATAATATTGGTCAAAAGATGTCCCTTATGGATAAACCACTATAATGGAGTTCTTAAGAATCACCACCTTCTTGAGTGTAGCTTCCAAAACCTCTGAGGAAGCTTCCTAATAATCTATTGATTCGACAAATTGAAAAACAATTAGTCTACTCACAAAGATTTATTGTGGAGAATGGCTCTAAATCATGACAGTGAAGAAGCAGTTCACAGAGCAGCCCTATACTTGGTATGCTTTGTAGATAATTAATAGATCATGATGCCTAGTTTTCTAAAAGAGTTCGCAGAGCAAATTAATATGCAACTCAATTTACGAAGATGCATTAATGAGGTGGATCACTTCGTGAAGAGGTAGATTCAGCTCATACATTCATGAAGATCCAATATGGAAAATGGTCCCCTTGTGCACAATTTATAGGTGATTCCCTTCTGATCTTCATAAAGACCTTTGGTCACCTGATATTCATAGTAAAATTCACCAACCTAATATTCATGTCCATCTTTGTGATGAATTATTATTTCCTACCATAGGAGTTAGCTTCACGACCTGCTGAGTTTTTTGGTGATGAACCCTCAGAATCCAAACCTACTTTTTCCAGGAGCTCCCATTCTGAGGGATGAGGGAATACATGGAGCTGAAAATCATGATAATGAAGACACAAACAATGTAATGGATGGTTTAAAACTAATTAGTACTCAAATGGACCTAAAAAAACATCAAAGGATTCAGTGTCATGTAGATTATTAATAGAGTACATTCATCTCAATGACTGCGAGAATCTTTAACGGTACCTTCGTGAGTCTGATGAGATCTATAGCTACCCAAACAAATTTTTCGTTACAACATCCTTTTTATTCGTGGAAAAACCCACGAACATCATGAGCCATGTTTCCTATATATATGTCTCTCCCCAACCTCCAATACATCATTACCATATCAATTCAACATATGGCCCCCCATTTTACGATAATCTCATACACTAAGTACTAGAACAAAAAATGGATCCCTTAAGGTACTTGACCATCGCATGATGAGTGATCATTTATTCCTTATAGCCCTTACTTATGGTAGGGATTACCTTCATGAAGGCCTACACCCTTGGAAAAGGATTGATCAACTTTGGATCGACTCGCCGCTCCATCTGGCCTCGGCTCGTCGTAGGTGTGGCTTGGCATCGGGGGTGTGCATCGGCATCTGGTGGTTCTCCGGCTCCCGTTCTCAGCGTCGTCGCTCGGTTCGACGTTTCGCTTCCAAACGAGGGCCGAAGGTGGATTCGGTTCGGTGAGTCCTTTGTGACCTTGCCTCGCTTTCGGCAGGCTCCTTGTGTTGCTCGACGTCGATTCCGTGTTCCCGGAGGGGGAGGATTTGGGCTTCGGATTCGATGAGCTTTTGCCGGTTCTTCATTTTGGTTGTTTTGGATATTTCTGGTGATTTGGTTTTTCGTCGATTGGTTTTGAATCTGGTGGATTTTTGCTGATTTCTGTCGCTGGTCCCTCTATTTTCATGCTGATTTTATCAACATCGCGAATGGCCTACTTCAGAACCCGGTTAGGGTTCATCCGTGGTCTGATTGGAACAGATCTATGCCCTTGGTGTCGTTTCTGGTTCATGACGACTCGGATCCTCCCATCGGTGGCTTTCCTTTGGTAGAATGTTGGACTATCCAGTCTTGGTGATGATGGCATTATCACGTGTCCCTTGGAATGTCTTCTGAGCTTATGCACTGGTGATGGTGTGATTTCTCATGGAGTACGGTGGTACTCTCCCATGATGGTGGTAATGTGTTGTTGAAAGCTGAATGCAATGGTGACTTTTTGATGAAGCGGGAGAGCTGTTGGTTGAATGTGTTGACTCTGTTGAATGGTTTTTGTTGAATGTGTTGACTCACTTGAATGGTTTTTTGGTTGTGTGGTAATATGGTGGGGACTCTTGATTGGTTTTGGGCAAGATGTTCGCCCTCATCCATTTCCTTGTTTACTGCACTTTTTATTTCTATTTTATAAATGGTCAGAGGTTTTCCTCTGACTGAACTTTCCTGGTAAATCCTTTCTTTTATAAAGAGCCTTTAATTTTGTGGAAAAATCCCTCAGATCCACCTCTCTGAGGCATTCTGATCCTCCCACCATGGGGTCTAACCATGTGTATTACCCAACACCCCCATTAGAAACATGTGAACTTTAATTCCCAACCAAATGGGATATTTAGGAAACCTAATAGAGGTTCAATCCCAAAACTATCATGTTCATGTTTTTTCTATCTCATTCATTCCATAAAATTCACTCAAACATTCATCATCCATCCTAATTCATACCTGGTCCACCAAATCCCTATGTGATCATGACATTCACTTTGGATGTTAACCACGCATAAACCACATTCATCCCATCGTTTCTCCTGGTACCACCAGGAAATGTAACCATACTAATTCCCCATAGAATCCATACTCCTTCAACAAAGAGTTATCCTCTTTCAATGGGCCACTAACCATCTGTTATCCCCAATCCTTCCCTCATGACTATGTGGGTTTTGACCCATTCCTAATATATAGGGTACATAGGATGACTCTATGAGGACCAATCCCAACCAATTGTAAACATTGGTGTTCCCCTCATTGGGTTCCACCTCCCTGATCTTCCATTAGTGGTGTGAACATTAGCCTTCATGGCATGAAACATTCACATCATGAGACACACCACTCTTAAGTCCTTCCTCAACTGGCTTTTTGATCCATCCATCTAATAAACTTCCATGTGATCCCTCTTAATAATTTGACTATCTAATCCGCATTCATGAGTGTTATGATCTATTTGATACATATCCAGAAGATGTTAAACTCATGGAATACCACATGTTAAACATGGTACACCTGAGTAAAACCTCATAGGACATGCCTCTAGAAACAATATACCTCAAACCTGATGTGGGATTCCTTGGGTTATGCACCTTTAAGAAGCCCTATTTCAAGGATGAATACAAATGCTTTAATGTCTAAGAATCCATAGATACCCGGACAAGCTTGATGTTACCATCTACTCTGATTGATAGTTTCTACCCACTTAATACAACTTGGAATTTCTAGGGGAAAGAAACACAATTAACAATAATCCATACAGATATTTCACTAGGATGGAGTTTCTTGAACAATGACTAAAATCGATAAAGGGGACCCTGAGCTGAAAACAATTTCTAGGATGAATACATGGAAGTGGAGACTGGCATCCTATCATAAAATTTTGATCAAAGGGTATAAATCCCAAAACATGGGAAGAATGTAACCCAATTTTGGAATTTATAAACAAGGGGGCACATGCACGCGTATCCTAGAAGATGCGCTCTATGACCATAGAATGCATCAGAAACAAGTACTTAAGGTGAGGAAGATGAATTAAAAAAATGATTCCTTAATAAATAACTTTAGTTAAATAAAATTTCTTAGTTTATTTAGAGGTATATCATAATATTTCATCTTCATAAAAATAATCCTTATCTATCCTAATGAACAATGAGATTATAAAATAAAACCCATAGAGCTTTGGTGACATTTGAATTGTAACCCCATAAAATAATAACTAAAAATGAAACTTTAAAAACATTATAAAATGATAATTGTGGTCTACCTTGTAACATGGAAGTATATACTCCAGATATAATATCATTTGTTCATAACATAACACATGCCTCAAAGATGATAATTTGAGTTGATAACCCCATAAATAAAGTTCCACTTACATAGAAATCACATTAACATCAAATATAAGCAATTTAAGTTTATTATAATAAAATTATAGAATTATTTAAATATTTATAATATCATATATGATTTCTGTATAACATTTCAAAAACCCATTATGAATAATTCCTTATTAAATTGATCATTTCTAGATTTTACCTCTCTTGTTTTTAAGAGAATTATGATTTTGAATTTCTTGTCCTTGTAATTTGATCATGGTTCCACATTCTACATAACATAAATAATGATATAAATATCATATTATATAAATATGTATAATCATTAATAAATTATATAGGTATAAAAATGAATTAAACCATTCATAGAGATGATTGGACACACATGCACATGAATGATATTTTCAGTTTTTAAAAGGTAAATCTAAAGAAAGTTAAATAATAAATCACTCTTAAATAATAATTATTATATAATATATATCAAATTTATTCATTAAATACATATTTATTACAATATTATTAAATGTAAATGATAAACATATCACATCTATTCGGGGAGATAGTAGTCCACATGTATGCATGAGTGACATTATTGTTTTCCAATGAATTAGATGGAAAGAAGTTAGATGTGATATTATAATTTTAGAGGAATAATTATGTTATAAGTACCATATAAAAAACATTAATGCATTATAATTAAAATCAATGAAATATAATGGGTGAATATGAATCAAATCCTAATTTAGATATGGTTAGCCGTATGTACACATGAGTGATACATTCACATCCCATTTTATAGGAAAGAGGCTGGATGATGGGGATTTTGTTATCGTAAAAACGTTCAATATATTTGGGATACATTTTATTTTATTTTATTATAAATACCAAATATTTATATGAGGAAAATAAGAAGTAAAAAATGAAAGTGATCAGTTAAGGTTATCACCAAACCATTGGAATAACTTCTTTAGAAATCCTCTTATAGGCTATATTGTTAGACTGTTTTTGGATTAAAAACACATATATAACATGAATAAAGAATTTGATATTGTATTGTTGTTGGTTATTGTTGAGATTTATGGCTCAATGTTGTGTGAATAATATAATGGAGTTGTTCCATTTTATAATTGATGGGAGGGGCACTCATGGGATTTCCTAAAAGATAAAATTATAATAAAGTCATTATATTGGAAACTTATTCAAAGTGGTTGTATATTCAAAGATAATATTTTTTAATACCATCATAAAATATAATCTATATTTTTTTAGGTGGTGTTTTAATTCTTATAATGTTGTTTATCTCCTTAGTTAACCCATTTTAACATTAACTTCAGTAACCAATTTTTCAATTTTTAAGGGTAATAATTTTACATATAATGTAAATAATGAATCATAAATGGAAAAAAATTATATTTATATATATTTATTATCCAAAATTTTATATTTAATTATTTTTATAATTTTTAAATAATTCAGTAAAATATTATTTGGATAATAAATCATTAATTTCCATTTTGACACTGATAATTTAATTGAACATAAGAGACATACATTAAAAGTTATAATTAGAAAAAAATATATTTAAAAATCTCTAATATTTTATATTTATATAAATATTTCATGGAACACTATAATTCACCAAAATTATGTTAATTTTATCAGTTTTAAAATCATCTACAATATTTATTTTATTAATTGATGAAGTATTGTGCCAGTGATACATATTAATTTATGTTAATAATATAATTAAAAAAATTAAAAATTATTTTTCATCATGAAAATAATTTTTTTGTGATCAATATAGATATTTGGATTCAATCAAAATTTTCGTTTTCCCCAATGAGAACACAAAAAACATAAATTTAGAACTAAGCGAGTGATATTTTGTAACAATATTTTCCTAAATATTATATATTAATGATTATTTAAAAATTGATAATGAAAGAAATAAATTTAGATCCTATGATGTTAATGGATGACTCCCCTTCAACCAATATTAATTAATTTCAGAAATTCTGGGCTTATAATGTAGTTATAACCATTATTAACTGAATTTATCCTTTATTTTAGTGATGAATTCTACCATAGTTAATATTCATAATTCATAATAATAAAAATACAATATTTATAAAATTATAACCTCCTAATTCCTAATATGGATTCTATTTTATCAAATTTGATACTAATATGTGTAAAAAATATATTTAATAATAATTGAGCAAAATGTGATGAAAAATGCTTTTTAGAAAAATAAATTTTTCTGCATAAATTTTGATTTATTCTTATCCCTTGAATAAAAAATATTATATTAAATTTAAAACATTAAATTTAATATATAATTTATTTATTTATTAAAAATTATTCACTAAGAAGGATTAATTTATATTATAAAGATAAAAATCCATTGCGTTCATGAAAATAGTGTTTAGAAAAACATTTTTTCCAATTATTTTTATTTAAAACCCAAAAAATTCATTTTATTAATGTGTAAATGATTTTTTTTCATAATTTAGTTAGTCCTATTAATACAATTAAATCCAATATCTAGGTGATAAATGTATATAAAAATATTTTAAAAGTATATATTTTCATTAAGCATGGTGTTGGGCGTAATGTATGCTATAAAAAATGTCAAATTATTTAAAGAGAAATATATTATAAAACATATGACTATTATACATATCCTCTATGTATATAAAACTAAATAATACATATGGTAACACTTTCCATGAATCAAAATTATTTTTGTGATATACTCAACTAACTCTTTTTAGGGTCATTACCCCTAGAAGCTGATGTTCAAATGCCACATCCACTTATAGTAACTAGAATGAGATGTACTGCTTTGAAAAACATATAATCTATTCCTTACAAAAAAATTAAGATATCATCATATACTTATACTTATACAAATGGTTTTTACTAATGTTCTCAAATCATAAGCCCTGAAAATATATATACATTTCACTAATACCAACTATTGGTGTAACAAACCAAACCCTGGTAGCCCAGACATGGTTGTTACCTTATTAAATTTTTTCTAGACACAAAAGATTTAATCCTGAAGGGATAAATAGTTTTTTAGCATTGGTAAAGTAGATACATAATTTAATCTCATAATAAATTTGAAAACATTAAATAAAACATAGTTAATGTAAAAAACAATTCACACCCTTAGACTCATTCAAATATTCCTTCTTCATATCTGAAGGTAAAAAAAATAATAGCCAAATAAAATTATCAGAAAGATTTATGTAAAGAGAAAGATATCATGAATAAATAAATAATAATTATAAATAGTGATGAACATAGAAGGGCAAATATCTAAATGCACATTCCATTTAATTAATAATATGACTACCATGATTAGATAAGGAATAACCAATATGTAATGGTAAATGAATGAAAAAACATTCAATTTACTCAATAATATGACCAAAATATTCATCCATGGATAATATCAACCTAATAATATCATTTATAATAATAACTGAATTTTATTGAAGTAAATTATTAACATTGGAAGTCAAGATCTCATACATCATAATATCAGAACCATCAAGACCTTTCCCAACATTGTTCAAAACTATGGGTGATAACACATTTAAAGATAGCATAATGATTCAACTTATGAGACTATTAATGCATTTAGGGGATATATAATTCTGATCCCCACCCATCATTGCGTCCTTAACACATTCCTCATATATAAAATGATTGATTTATTTCAAGAACAATATGACTTATCAATAAATTTCTTTATTTTTTAATTAATAAATAATTTCAATACTTCTCAAGAAATTTTACCACATTCAATATAATGCACCGTATGTAATTCCCCAACTCAAGTTACCCAGAGTTGGTGCTTTATTACATAAAATTGTAATGATACAAGCAATCATATACTGAAATACTAATCTTTTTAGTATTATTGGAGACAAGATACATATATAAGTTCAATATTACAACTTAAAAAGAAATACAACAATAATTTATTCCACTAGAAACATCAAATCCTCCTATATTATGTCTGAAAGTCACTCATAACTATCTTCTTCATATCCTGGGAAAATGAAACATAATAAAGGGGTGAGATCAATCTCTCAGTAAGGGTAATCAATACAGCAGAAGATAACGTAAACAATAGGCATGGTGAATAATTAAAAAACATTCCATTACAGATGATAAACATGAATACTTTATGGCAAGAATATGTGCTGTGTAAATAATTCCATAATAAAACATAATCACAAGTATTCTACTAGTCAAATAACCATATGAACCATCCTTATTTTTTTTATAATGAGAGAATGTCTAATGTCGGACAATCTGAAACAACTTGTTAAGGCCTCATCCAAGACGTCTAAAAATGATTTAGGACTAATCCAAAACCATATATCAAATAGGGAAAGGCCTCGACCAATTCCATGTCTAACTGTCTCATTATACCTACCGATGCACCGAGGAGCTATAGAAGGCTCCACCCATCACATACTATGTACAATATATTGCTCATTTAAAAAGGTTGAAACATAACATAAACATTCATATTATAACTAGCATACAAAATGTCAATACATTAACCATAAACCATGAGTTGTATAAAAATAATAGAACCACAATCAAACATATCACAAAAAATTAAATAAAATATAAAATATTTGTATCATAATAAATCAACTTCAAACAAGTTTAATATTCATCAATGGATGTTGACATAGATGAAATGAAAACTATTTGAATGAAACTCCGCTTTATATTTTGAAACCATTTAAGAGTCACATAATTATAAAAGAAAAACTTTATTCTGAAAATATTTGTATAATCGATTAAGGGAAGCTTCAATGATGATATAATGGTGGAAAATAGCTGCACCCACCGTATATGTTAAAAAAAAATTCTCACCTTAATTTTGTTGAAAAGGTCATAAAATACCTTATTAGGAAAACGATAAAAAAATTAATTTCAAAAAATATAATGTCAAGTAAGGGTATAAATGAATCTAACCAATATTATATTATATTTTTAAAATGTTTTGATATAAATTTTTAAGGAAACATGGATGTGGATGATAAAGAGGCCCAAGTAGATACTTACTTAAAAACAACCTTGGATAATAAAGATATTGTGAAATTAACCCTTACAATGTACTTTTCCTTGGTTGAGGGTACGTTAAAATTTTGTATAATATACAAATAATTGTTATTAATTTATAAAATAACTATATATATAAATATGATATCACATCTGATCCTCTAATATTTCTTTGTTAATAATATTTCAGTAGTATCATCGTTTCAGGTGTTAATTGATTCGTTTTACTTTATATGCTTGGTTAAATAAGATATGTTTGTTATGGATATGATGCATTTGATTCATATATATAATGATATTATTTTCATATATATTATTTTTATACATCAAATGAAAATTATTCTTGAATGGTTACAATGGGGAAATGAATCTCATCACATTCATGGAGACAGTAATCCGTATGTACGCACGAGGGGCAATATCATTATATTGAGGGAGAAATAATATGCAATTGGATGGTATATAATATATAAATAATAATTAAAATTTTATATTTATTATTTACATTAGTTATACTCATTATTATACCCATCCAAAAAATGAATTGTTTGAATAACAAACTACACCACGATGTGGAGACGACAAGAAATACGTAACCAAGTATGGTGACTTTGTCATTTATAGGATGGATAGAATAATGAATATGGATGTAACATATTTATAATAACATCAAAATATGTATAAGGTACAAGATTTATTATTTTGGTATGGAAACAACAAAGAAAGAGGAAGTGGAAGAAGCAAAGAACTTGAAAGAGGTGATGAAATATTAACCTCTTCTTTGGGTAATTCCTTTTGATTTGATAAAAATGGATAGTTAGGTAGTCTTTATGGACAAAGGGAGGACTCTAGGTTGAATGGAGAATATTTGGGAGGATATTGGGGCATAGTTTGGCCGAGCCAAATGGCATTGGAGGTGTGATTTCGAGAGAAGTAGAAGTGACCTTTTATAAGAGAGGTGAGGGTCACGTTAGGAAAAACATGAAATATTGTATTATAGTAAAATAATTTTCTGTTTATAGTGGCTCCAAAATGATTTATTTAGAGGCTAATGTGGGGATGGGTTGATAGAATATTGACCAATAGTTTTTAGACAGGTCTAGGTCACCATATTAACATTATCTTTTAAATTTAACTCTTTGTTGAATAGTTTGACATTTACCATGTCTCTTTTTATTTTTATGTTATATGATTAATTAACATACTATAAACTGCCTAGAGAACCCCATGTGGTTAATTATTAATATATATAACTATATAGAATTATTTCTTCCAAACATTATATTTTTATGAATATTATATCAATTAATAATATAGTATTTATTTTAAAAACTCAATTATGTCAATTTTGACACTATTTTGTATTGGATTTTTTGAAAGCCATTAAAACTTTATCACTTTGAATAAAATTTATTTAACCAACCCTAACATGTCACATTAACCAATAAAATTTGTGTAATTATCAAAATTCTCAATTTACTTTTATTTTGATATTTATAATGTCAATTATTTTAATATTTCATTAATAAGGTAATTAATGTATCATCATTGTGTAATAAATATATTAAATTATTTAATGGCTAAAAATTATAAATAAAATACAATTATATAGGAAATAATTTTATATTTCTAATGATTATTTATAGTCAAATTTATATTGTGTGTATCCCAATATTTAAAATTTTTTAGTTATTAAACATTGAATTTAACTCTATTTACTATTCTTTAAATAAAATAATAATAAATGTCCTAATCTAATATATATGGAACAAAGGGGGTCATATTTTATTCTTAATGTTGTTTTCGGTTGAATTATTCTTATCCAATAGAATTAGGACATGTTTTTGTGTAATTATGATATCATTTGTACCCTTAATTACCCTATTTACATTTAACTGTGGTAAATAAAAGTCAAAAGTTATTATTCCCCAAAAATTATTTTCATCTTATTGATCAAAATTTCACTTAATGATATTAACCATGTATCTTGTATTATTGAAATTCAACTCACAGAAGTGGTAAAATTTTGTTTCTTGCAAATTTGCAAATGCTCTTAAGAGGTGGGTAAAAGATGGTAAAAAGATCAATAAAATTTTTATATATCTAAACTTATTATAAAATGACCCCAATTAATTACATTGAAATTATATAGGCATTATGTATCTATTTTAAATAAAAATAAATTTAAATATAATAAAGAATTATTTAAATAAAACGTTGGTTTTTACCAATAACATTGTGTTTTTTACTATTCATCCAAAATTAAATGTTTTTCGAAAAATACCAAAAATCACCTTAAGCTAATTTTGATATTCTGAATTCCAAAATGAAGTCCATTTTTAAAAATAAAATTTATAAAATATCAAAATGTTGGTATTAATATTCATAATGTCTAGTTTGATTGGTCGCGTTGTGTTAGTACATCAAAGTTGCGTACAAGGCAAGCTATTGCATTATTCAAAGAGAAACATTATGTAGAAGCTTGGGGTGTTACATTTTTCCCTCCTTCAAATAATTTCTTCCTTGAAATTTCTAGGATACTACTGCACAAAAAAATTTGGGTGGTTCTTCATCATAATTTCCTCTGGTTTCCATGTTTCCTCTTCTATCTTATGGTTTCTCCAAAGAACTTTTACCAGATGAGTCGTCCAGTTTCTCAACACCTGTTCCCTAGTATCAAGAATTTTGACAGGATATTCACAATAAAATAGATCAGGTTCAAATTCAATTTCCTCATAGGTGAGTATATGCATTGGGTCAGACATGTATTTTATCAACTGTGATACGTGGAACACATCATGAACTTTGGAGAGACTTGGAGGAATTTCCAAATGATAATCTACAACTCCAATTCATTCTAGAATTTTGAAAGGTCCAATGTACATGAGACTAAATTTACCCTTCTTACCAAAACGTGTAACTCCCTTCCATGGAGATACATTCAAGAAAACATGGTCTCCTACTTGAAATTCCAAATCCTTTGGTTATCGGCATAGCTCTTTTTCCTACATTAGGCAGCTTTGATGTGGGTTTGGATAATCTTCACTTTTTCCATTTTTTCCTAAACAAGTTCTGGTCCTACGAGTTTTCTTTCACTAACATCATCCCAAAAAGTTGGTGTGCGACATCTCTTTCTATATAAAGCTTCATATGGTGCCATATGAATACTTGAATCGAAGCTATTGTCATAGGAAAATTCTATCATAGATAAATATTGATCCCACATACCTTGAAAGTCATGTGAGAAAGATCTCAACATGTCTTCTATGGTTTGAATAGTCTGTTTTAGTTGTCCATCAGTTTGAGGGTGGTAGGCAGTGCTCAAATGAAGTTCAATATCCATGGATTTATGAAGAATTTTCCAGAATCATGATGTAAAATTAGGATTATGATCAGAAACAATCGATAGGGGTACTCCATGAAGTATTACAACTTTATTAATATATATTCTTGTTAAATGTTCAAGTGGTAAATCTTCTATTATATCAAGAAAATGTTCTAACTTAGCAAAACGATCAACAATGACCCCTATTGCATCATTTCTTCTAGGATTTATTGGTATCTCCCTGACAAATTCCATCGTAATATCATCCTATTTCCACTTATGTATGGGAAGAGGTTGCACGACTCCTCCATTCTGTTTCCTTCCATCATTCACTTGTTGAAAAACCATACATCTTGATACAAAATCAACAATCTCAATCTTCATGTTGTGCCACAAAAAATGTTACTTCAAATCCCTATACATCCTGGGGCTCCCCAAGTGTATAATGAAATTGGATCTCTAAGAATCACCCATCAATTCCCTTTTAAGATTAGGTATATCAGGAACATAAAGTCTCCTCCCAAATTTCAAAATTCCATCTTCATATACGAAGTCACTCAATCTACCATAATTTATAGCATTAATATTCTTTTAAAACTCATCATCATCAGTCTGAGCACTTTTTATCCCTTCTAGTAAATATGCTTTGGAATCCATTAGAAAAGTAATTTATGTTTCACCTTCCATGGTTATTACCTTATCCATCTTTAATAGATCCATGAAAATAGGATCTCTTTCAACTCTCATATTTTTCAAAACTCCATGATCATTTCTACTCAAAGAATCTTCCTCATTATTTTCCTTCCTCGGGTGGTAGTGTATAGTGAAATCATAATCCCTGAGTAGTTCAAGACATTTCCTTTGCCTCATGATTAGTTCTTTTTATGAGAAAATATACTTTAAACTCTTGTGATCAGTATAAATATCATAATTTTCACCAAAGAGATAGTGTCTCTATTTATTCAGAGAGAATATTACAACTTTTAACTCAAGATCATGAGTGGGATAGTTTTTCTAATGAATTTTTAGCTATCGTTATGCATAGGCAATAATTCTATCATTCTGCAAAAGATCACGACCAAGTCCTTTCTTTGAAGTATCACTATAAATATCAAACCCATCGTAACCTAATGGTAGATTCAAGATAGGAGAACTGACTAATATTCTCTTTATTTCATCATAACATTCTTCACACTCTTTTGTCCAAACAAATTTAACCCCTTTACGTGTGAGTTTGGTTAATAGGTTAGCCAACCGGGAAAAATTCTGGACGAAACATCGATAATAACCTACTAAACTGATAAAATTGCATACCTCAGTTATACTCGTCGGTGCTGGAAATTATTGGATTGCCATGGTCTTTGAAGGATCAATAAATATCCATCTATAGAGACAATATGTCCAAGAAACGAAATCTCCAAAATCCAGAATTCACACTTGCTAAACTTCCCATATAATACATTTCTTCTAAGTGTCATTAGAATAATGCACAAGTGATTTTCATGATCTTCATAGTATTTGGAGTATACCATGTTATCATCAATAAATACCACTACCATGTCATCAAGATATTCCTTGAAAACTCTATTCATTATATCCATGAATACATAGGATGCATTAGTCAATCCAAAAGGCATTACTGTAAACTCGTAAAGCTTATACCTAGTTCGAAATTATGTTCTCGGAATGTATTCCTTCTTCACACACAACTGATGATATCCAGATCAAAGGTAAATCTTTGAAATATATTGAGCTCCATGAACTTGGTCAAATAAATCATTAATGCGAGGAAGGGGATACCTATTCTTTATTGTTATAACATTGATCTCCCTCTAGTCAATTCACAACCGCATAGATCTATCTTTCTACTTAACAAAAAGGACAGGGGATCCCCATGGAGAAACACTGGGGAAAATAAATTCCTTATTACTCAATTCCACAAGTTATTTATTTAGTACAAATAATTCCATGGTGGCCATTATATAAGGGGTCTTTGATATGGGCCTTGAACCATGAATTAAATCAATGGAAAAATCAATTTCTCATTCTAGAGGATGTCCAGGTAAATCCTCTAAAAACACATCAACATATTCTTTCCCAATATATATGTCCTATATTCGAACATTATTTTCCTCACCCATAATAATTTCATTCTCATCCTCCCCAATAATTTAATTTAGTAGAGATACTGGGGGTGGATCTAGATAAGAATCATATGGTGACGTTTCTTCTCTATAGATAAGGTACTCCTTGTCATCATCGAGAAACGTAACCTCCTTCTTCTTAAAATAAATTTCTGCATCATGGTCTAAAATCCAATCCATACAGAGAACTATTTTAAATTCAATAATGGGTATGAGGATTAGATCATCAAATAAATATCATGTATATGCCTTAATGGGGACATGTTCACAAAACTTTGTTGCAATGATACTACCTTAGGAGTTTTGACTGAAAACTCCCTTGTTAAATCAAATTGAAAATATCTAATTTTGTTAGAAAATTGGGAAGATATGAAATAGTGTGATGATATAGAATCAAATAAATCATTGAATAAACTTGTGGAAACCATTAAATTACTTTCCACTACATCATTTGGAGCTTTAACCTCATCATTAGTGATCGCATAAGCTTGGCCTTGATAACTTGGCCTTTTCTGAGTTATGTTTCCCTGATGCTTAGGAAATTCATTTTCATAATGTCTCATATCCCTAAAATTGTAGCATTAAACATGAGTAGCTTCTTTCTTCCCATTACAATCACAAGAAAGATGGCCTTTCTGTCCACATTTGTAGCATACTCCTTTTCCTTTTAGATAGAAACCAGTGTGCTGCCTTCCACAATTATCATAGGGATGAAATTCATCTCATCCCTTCTTCCCTATTTCCTTATTTCCTTTCATATAGTGTTCAGTAGATCTCTTCTTCTCTTGGTTTGATTTAAATTCTCAAGACTTATATAATTCCTTTTTTGTCTTGATAGTACATGAGATAGTATATTCATACTATGAGAATGATTGCAAGAATAATGCTCAACAAAGAAATGGTTTAAACCTATCATTAAAATGATCAATCATACTTCATGAGTTACATATATAATCTATAGCATGCCTTGCAATCCTTGTAATGTTAGCCTCATAATTTGCGACATTCTCATCCTCCTTTTACCTCAGACACAGAAATTGTCTTTCCATATCCTCTTAATGGTCACGAGGAAAGTATTTTTCTAAGAAAATCTATTTAAACTCCCTCCATTCCATGATTGATACTTTTTCATCTTCCATTGTGTTTTGAATCAATGACTACCATTGATCTGCATCTCCTGTGAGGTGATAAATTTCCATGACAACCTTTTCCCTTTTGCTACTCCCCAATGCACCAAATATTTTGTACAAATAACTTACAATTGGTAAACTACTAACGGATTTATACTCCCATTTAATATTAGTGGTTGTTTCCTCATGAAGTTTTCTAACATTGATCCTCTACATTTTGGATCAGGGTTCTCTATATGGGTAGGGTTATTATTCCTAACCTAAGTGATTTTTCCCATAATGGCGATAAGATGACCAGAACCAGTTGCATCACCACCTCCACTATAATTATCTTAAGTATGAGGGAAATCCCAACATAGATTACGTGCATTTATATAGTTTACATTCCTTCCACTAGGCTCCATTTATAAACAATGGCATACAGTATAATTGTTTGTGAATCACAATACATAATTCCAAACTTGTAAACCACTTAACATAAATTGAACAGCTTATAGATATAATCCATAATCATAAAAATGTATTCATTGGGGAGGTATATTCTCATAAATCCTTCATAATGATTTTTAAAGAAAATTAGAATTATCCTAATCATATCCCCTAGGAGTGTCATATCCAAGAGTACAGGAAGGCCTGTTGTTGTGCACCAGTTCATGTTCTAGTGTAGCTCAAAGTAGTGTTTTCAGGTTTTACCCCTAGGTACATCTATTCCAAAGCTTTATTTACCTGCTCGTATCCAGAGAAGGATGTATTTTCTGGGAACAATTACAAAATTTCTACATTACCAAAATTCTAGGATGTTCTTCTATACTAATCCTCAAAGCTATCTTAGGGTAATGTTCTCTAATCAGAGTTTTTCTAAATATAGTTTCCAAGGTTTTTACTAAACTTCCTCTGATACAAACTGACACACCCCGACCCCAGTTACCTAGAGTTGGTGCTTTATTCCATAACATTGGTATGATACAAGGAATCATGTCCCGAATGACCGATCATTTAAGTATTATTGGAAACAAGATACATACATAAGTTCAACATTACAACTTAAAATGAAATACAACACTAATTTATTCCATTAAAAACATCCAAGACTCCTAGATTATGTCAGTAAGTCACTCATAACTATCTTCTTCATATCCTGGGAAAATGAAACATAAGAAAGGGGTGAGCTCAAATGCTCAATAAGGGTAAGAAATATAGTGTAAGATAACATAAAAAATAGTCATGGTGAATAATATAAAATACACGCCTTTACAAATAATAAACATGAACACTTTATGGAAGTAATATCAGCTGAGTAAATTATTCCATAATAAAACATACTCATGGGTATTCTACTAGTCTAATTACCACATGAATCATCATTATTATTTTTATAATGAGGGAATGTATAATGTCGAACATTCTGAAACATCTTTTCAAGGCCTTGTCCAAGACTTCTAAAAATGATTTAGGCCTCGACCAAAACCATATATCAAATTGGGAAAGGCATCGATCAATTCCATGTCTAATTGTCTCATGAGACCTACCGATGCACCGAGGAGCTATAACAGGAACCACCTATCACATACTATGTCCAATACATTCCTCATATGAAAAGGTTGAAACATAACATAAACATTCGTATTAAAAATAGCATACGAAATGTCTATAGTTTAATAATAAACCATGAATGGTATAAAAATAACACATCCACAGTCAAACATATCTCAAAACATTCAATACAATATGGATTATTTGTATCATAATAAATCAAATTCAAACAAGTTTAAAATCCATCAAACGATATTGACATAGATAAAATCAAAACTATTTTAAATAAATACGTCTTTCTATTTTAAAACCATTTAAGATTTACATAATTATAAAAGAAAACATTTATTTTGAAAATATTATTATAAGTTTTTAAGGGAATCTTCGGTGATGTTATAACTGCAGAAAATCGCCGCACCCACCTTATAAGTTAAAAAAACATTTTTACTTTAATTTTGTGGAAAAAGTCCTAATGTACCATGTTTGGAAAATGATGGAAAGATTCCTTTCAAAATATATAAGGTCAAAAAATGGTATAAATGACATAAACCCATATTTATGTAAATTGTAAAAATGTTTTGAAACATATTTTTAAGAAAACATGGATGTGGATGATAAAGAGGCCCCAGTAGATACATACATAAAAACAACCTCAGATATTGAAGAGATACTGAAATTAACCCTTACCTTGTACTTTTCTTTGTTAAAGGGTATGACAACCATCTATATAATAGTTAAATCATTGTTATTAAGTTATACAAGAACTATATACATAAATATGATATCATATGTGATCCTCTAATATTTCTTTGTTAATAATACTTCAGTAGTACCATCTTTTTGGGTGTTAACTGATTCGTTTTCCTTTATATACATGGTTATGTAAGCCATGTTTGTTATGGATAGGATGTATTTGATTCAGATATAGAATTATATTATGTTCATAAAAGTTATTTTTATCCGTCAAATGAAAATTATTATTGAATGGTTACAATGGGTAAATGGATCTCATCGCGTTCGTGGAGACGGTAATCCGTACGTATGCACGAGGGACAATATCATTATATTGATAGAGAAATATTATGTAATTGGATGGTATATCATATATACAGAATCATTAACATGTTATATTTATTATTTACATTATTTATACTCATTATTATACCCATCCAAATAATGATGTGTTTGAATAACAAACTACACCACGATGTGGACACTGTAAGCCATACGTACGCACATACGGTGACTTTGTTATTTATAGGATAGATAGAATAAAGAATATGGTTGTACCATATGTATAACAACATGAAAATTTTTAGAACGTACTGGAATTATTATTTATGTATGGAAATAAAAAATAAATAGGAAATGGAAGAAGAAAATAACTTGAAAGAGGTGATGAAAATATTTACCTCTTCTTTAGGTTCTTCCTTTTGATTTGATCGAAAGGGATCCATAGGATGGATTTATGACCAAATTAAGGCATTTGGGATAAAGGGAGGAAATTTGGGTAGATGTGGGCTGAGCCAAATGGCTTTGGAGGTTTGATTTTGAGAGAAGGGGAAGTAACCTTTTATAAGAGAGGTGAGGGTTACTTTAGAAAAAACATGAAATATTATTTTATAATAAAATAATTTTGGATTAAAATGTCTCTAAAAAGAGTTATTTAGATTCTAAGGTGGGCATGGGTCAAAAAAATATCAACCAATAGATTTTATATAGGTTTAGGTCACCATATTAATATTATATTTTATATTTAACTCTTAGTTAAATAGTTTGACATTTACCATGTCTCTTTGTATTTTTATATTATATGGTTAATAAACTTACTATAAAATTCCTAGAGAACCCCAAGTGGTTCATTATTAAAATATATGACCTTATATAAGTATTTTGGCCGATCTCTAGATTTTTATTAATATTATATAAATTAATAATATAGTATTTGTTTTAAAAACTCAATTTTGTCAATTTTGACACTATTTAGTATATGATTTTTTTGAAAGCCATTATAACTTTATCACTATGAATAAAATTTATTTGACCAACTCTAAAATCTCATATTAACCTAGAAAATTAGTGGAATTAATCATAAATCTCAATTTACCTTTATTTAAATATTTATAATGTTAATTATTTTAATATTTCTTTAATAAGGTAATCACTACATCATCATTGTGTCATAAATAAATTAAATTATATAATGTATTAAAATTATAAATAAAATACCATTATGTATGAAATATTTTTATCTTTTTATTGAATATTTATAGTCTAATTTATATTGTGTGTAATCCTATATTAAAAATGGTTAAGTTATTAAACATTGAATTTAACTCTTTTAACTCTTCTTTAAATAAAATAATAATAAATGTCCTAATCTAGTCCAAGTTGACTAAAGGGGGTAATAGTTTATTTATAAGGTTGTTTTTGGTCGAATTATTTTTATTCAATAGAATTATGACACGTGTTAGGGTAATTATAATATCATTTTTACACTTAATTACCCAATTTACTTTTAACCACGGTAAACAAAAGTCAAAAGATACTTTTCACCAAAAATTGTATTCATCTTATTGAACCACATTTTACTTACTTATATTAACCATGTATATAAATGTTTTGAAATTCAACTTATAGAAGTGGTAAAATTATGTTTTATGCAAATTTTCAAATGCTCCTAGGAGGTGGGTAAAAAACAGTAAAAAGTTCAATAAACTTTTTATAAATCTAAAATTATTATAAAATGACTCCAATGAATTACATTAAACTTATATAGGTATTATGTATCTATTTTGACCTAATATAAATTGAAATAAATTAAACAATTATTTAAATAAAAAGTTGTTTTTAACCAATAACGTAGTGTTTTTCACTATTCATTAAAAATTGAATGTTTTTAGAAAATACCAAAAATTCACCCTAAGTTAATTTTGAGATTCCAAATAAACAAATTTAATGCATTTTGAAAAATAAAATTTATAAAATTTCAAAAAGTGGTTATTAATATTCATAATGGCTAGTTTGATTGGTCGTGGTCTGTTTGAACCTCGATGTTTTGTACAATGTAAGATATTGAATTATTCAAAGGGAAACATACCGTGGATGCTTGGGGTGTTACACCGTATGTATAAATGATATATGTTTTATGTAATAAAAATATCAATGACAAATAATATGGATATTTCAGTGAATTTTAATGTCTAATGATCAAAATAATGTGAATATATTAAGGCAATTCTAATGATTACAAAAATTAATCAACAATTTGAATGCCAATACTTTACCTAGTCAAATAAAATCTTAAAATAAATATATAAATTATAAGGATGATATCATTATCAAATATCCCCATTGTAGTATATGTAAAATAAAGGGTTTTTGTCATTGATTAATTGAAATGAAATAAAAATATTTCTAAAAACATTTTTCTAGAAAATACCCTTTTCACTTTGAAAATAAAAATTTAAAACTATAAATCTTCAGAATAACAGAAAAAAAATTTATTTGAAAAGAAAATTATAATATTGTAGTGAATATTTAAAACAATTAATGTTCATGATGATATAAATCTCATATTCCTACCAAGTATACCAAAAAAAAAATACTCATGTCACATTTTTTAAAGAAAACTCTACATTGCTCTATTTGAAAAAATAATGGAAGATTATCTTTTAATTTCTTACTAAAAAAATAATTATTGGTAAAAATTATTTTAAAAAATAATATTAAATAAATTTTAAATTGTTTTTACAAAACAAGGATTTTGAGGAATATGGTTTTCAACTAAAGAGAAAAAGGAATTAATATTTATTTAAAAAAATTAACTCAATCAATTTAAGTTAAAAAGAGATAAAATTGTACTATTAAATGAAAAATTCATGAATAAAAATAGCATCAAAAAATGATTTTTATTAAATGTAGAAATGATAAAATATTTTCCTTTAATGGAAATTCACGTGTATAAACCGTCCTGATTAAAATTATATTGAAACAAAAATATCTTACCACATTGGTGAATTTTGAATCATCAAACCCAATAATGGAGTAAAATAAAATAAAACATTAAATACTATGAATAAATATAAATTCTTGATATAAAATATCAATAGGATATTAGATAAACATCATCAATGTAGATAGGTTTATAACATAACATGTGTACTGAAAAGACAATTTGAGACGAGAAACCCTTAAAATGAGCCTTCATTGAAGTGAGAATAAATAAATGATTATATTATGTATATTTAATTTATATGAACATAAAAAATAATAAATAAAACATAATATAATAAAAGTTAATTACATACATAATCATATAATATCAATTATAGTGATGAAGTAATATAACCCAATGAAAATAAATTTATTTATGAAATTATTTACCACTTAGTAATTTTTAAATAATGTTCCCTTATGTGAATTAATAAAATTGAAACCTAAGAAAACAATAATTATGATTTATTCATGATATTTTATGTAAAAGTGTAGGTATATAAACTATATAAAATAAACTAGGTGAGTAACATTAAAATGTGCTTCAGTGAAAGGAAATTGAGATGATGCCCATTATGAAATGCATTCTTTTTTGTCGATAATTATTTATCCAAAATTATTATGGTTTTTTGATTATGATTAATTAATATATAATCATATTCATTTTATAATACTATATGTTATTATCAAATAATATTTTACAACTCATTTGTTAACAATGTTTTATTATTATTGTTTTTTGGGTGCTAATTGCATTGCTTTCTCATGCATGTTTTCTCATGAAAGTTAATGTTCACATGTATAGGATGTATTTACATAATCTTTATAATTTTATTAATGTTATAAATATCATATTAAATCCATATATAAAAGTTTTAATACTATTATTGATATTTATACATAGAAAATGAATCCCACTGCATCGCTCCATGGATACGGTAGGTCGTACATACGCATGAGAAATGACATCATTCCCTTAATGGGATAAAGGGTAAGGAATTTGGAGGTAAATTAATTTTACAGAGTTAATATCTTGTCACATTTATCATATATATTCATTATTGCAATTATTTTGACTATTCATGTGAGTCGGTTACGGAGAAAAAATATATCAGTTCATGAGGGTATAGTCTTCCATTCATATGAGCGATGAATTTATATTCCAATTAATGGGGAAATATATGGATAAATATTATTCTATAAATTTGATAACATTTAAGTATATTGGACACACTTTTTTATTATATTTAATATTTTACAACATAATTGGGAGTATAAAATAAGAAATAATAAGAAAAAGATTTAGGAAAATTATTACCTTATCATTGAGAGACCTCCTTTGGATATTCTCTAAAGGACCTTAGGGTTGGTATTTTGGGAGGAAAAAAATATATTTAATGCCTCTAAGGATGTATGGGAAAAATTTTGTTAGGTTTAAATCAAGATAAATTTCTTTAAGGGTGTGAATAATTGAGGGGATGGCGTGATATTTTATAATAGAGGAGGAGTTGAATTATTGTAAATACCCAATAGTAGTAAATAATGGGAAGTAAATCCCACCCAATATGCCTCCAAATTTTAAAACTAATGAATTTTGGGTAGTAAAATTCAATCCACACCTCTAAAATTTAAATATGGAAATTTTTAAAACATGTTATTACCTTATCATCAATGTTTATTTACAATTCCATTTTAATTTTCACAATCGTAACTTATTTTTTACCAAGGTAATTAATCATTTAATACTAAACAAAATTTCTCCATATTTGGTAATTTCAACCCACTTATTATTAATATTAAAGAAAATTTATCAAGTAAATATTCTGTGTATAAAAATAATAAATTTAACACAAGAACATGTAATGTGAAAAAACATACCTTACCTTAAACATGATAAATAAATTTTACCATATTTAATACTAATTATGAAAAAATATTAAGATGGCCATATTATTGTTTCTGAAATATTTCATGACTATTCTTATATCGAGTAAATGGAGAACTAAATTCCAAAGGTAGGTGGTCATTGAGATATTTATAATGACATTATAGAAAACATTTTGTCCAAGAGTATGGGATGTCTGAATCAACACATGCATTAGAGGGAAATTATATCATACTCTTTTAATCTATTATGGATTTATGATGTATTAAAGAATCATTTATTAAATACAAAATCTGGAACATTTCTCTCTTTTATCAATAGTCAATTATTGGCATTTATTGACATCAGAATAATATATATGAATCGAATGTTCATGATCAATGAAGAAATAAAAATTTATCCTTGGTTATCCATCAATGGTGCTATTTTTATGGGGATTAGATATTCTAATATCATTATTTATCATGATTCTTGTTAGAATACTCACAATGGGGATCTCTTCAATATATTGTCATCAAGGAATACATGACTTGGTTTGATGTCAGGATTGGGACCATGATATGGGCTTCCTATGTTTCTTCATTAAATGAATAAGAGACCATGTAGTCCAATTCCACTTAATTTGACCCATAATCACTTTTAAATCCATGTGATAAGGAAAAACCCATTAAATTTAATGCAATGAAGGAAGGATGTATAGGAGAAAGTTCCTAGTCAAAGGCTAGTGTGGGACTAATGAAGAAGCAGCCTGAGGGAACTAGAAGCAATGTAACCTCCTAGGATGGATGATTTACCATACTGGGGATATGGCCTAGAAAATATTAGTGTGAATTTGAGGTGATGGGTTTGAACCACATAGTGGATTCCTTCTTATCGCATTTGGAATGTAATAAAATACCTAATAGTTCAAATGGGTTGAGAATGAAACCTATAGGGGAGGACCAATAAGTTGTTATGGTCATGGATTGCACCGAATACATGGCCCTTTTCCACTGCTTCATAGGAAATATGGCCCTTTAAAGGTTATAACATGGCTGGGGATTATGTCAAATGGGGTTCCAATAAGTGAGTATGGATAGGGATAAAACCGAAAATGAGTCCCATTTGGTTTAGTATGTTTGGGTCATACACTTAATTAGAGTCCTAAAAGGTTGGAAAGAGCATGATTTGTAATGGGAATCACTCCATGAAAGTAGTATTTGATCAAGTGGATGTTATGATCAAAACTAACCACTAAACACACATGATTCATGATCGATGTGAGAAACATGAGTAAGTGGAAAATATAGAAAACCACACAATACCATTTTTCCATTTGTGGATGAGACCTAGGCTAAAGGAGAGGGAAAGGGAATTTACGGGCCTATATCCATTTTTATTTTCAAAACCAGGATGGGGTTATATGATATTGAAAGGTATCTACCTCACATATCATCTATTTTTTATAATCTAGATCCAGACATAAACACCCATAAGGACATATTGGGAATGAAATACTAAGGGATTACTCTTGGAGGGATTACCTACTCCTAGTTTCAGAGAATATGAGTGGTGGAGAAGTTACTATCGCATATCAAGGTGAATGAAAAGTGGTTCAACTCACTATCTAAAATGGGGAGGTCTAGGAAACTATCCCCAATTTTATTTTCTATGCTTCTTAGGGGATTCATACTTTTAAAATACACATATACCTTACCCATTGTGTAGGATAATCAAGGGAGAACTTTTACTCAGGGGGTGCACAATTGAATCAGATACACGCTAGTGTCTCGTTCAACAAGATCATGAAAATCCAAAGTCCATGGTGGATGATATTGTAAATTTCATGAAGGGGACCATGTTGGGCCTAGTGCTTTATAATATAGGTTGACATAGAGTGTTTGAATAGTTCACAAAGGGGACAATGTATGGACAAATGATACATGAAAAGGCCCCTTTGTACCCAATATAGTCCACATAAGAGATGATATCAGGTCAAACACTTTGTTTGATGGTTCTTTGTAAAAGGATATTCTACGTAGGGGTTTTCCATAAAATATTTTTTCTATGCAGATTGATTCACATAAAGGATATTTCTCTGTAGATGGGTTCTTATTAAATCCTACTATATAATATGATGTACATGATTACCAGCTAAAATAAAATTCTCAGATAGTCTCTCTTCATATCTCCTTTGACTAAGGTTTTTATATGGGTACAGGTGTATCCTTATTTTGGGATTCAATGGGTCAACAAGAAATTGATTTTTGTGAATGATTTTTGTTTTCGGGTGTCCTCAGTATAATTTCATGGTCCTCAGACAATTGTTTTGGGGTTAGGAAAAGGATTCCATGCCCCAAAAACAATTTTTCCATTATAGGGTTCCAAAATTGATGCCTTGGCCAGTGAAATTTTTTACATTTGCGGGGTTAACGAAAATGAAATCTTACACCCCAAATGATTTTTTTGAGGGTACTATTTGGAGGCTCTATATGGTGGATCCATGTGGCGGTTCTATGTGGGGGAATTTGTGGATGCACTATGTGTAGCAACCACTTACATAGTGTGTGTGATATGTTAAAGATGGAATATCTTTAAGGAATTGGGAATTTAACAATTTTAATATTCATTTAATTTCTTGATTGTTATTATTAAATAACCTACAAATGTTTAAAACATTTCTATTATTCCATGAAAACTTTTCCAGAACTAATAAAATTCCCCCACTAGAATAGGGTCCGACAAGTTGGAAGATTAGTCCATTTCGTGGAACAAACTTTTTTAGATGGATTCTATTGAGAAGGTATGAGTTTAATGAGATGATTTAGAAATTTATGATGAAGTGTTATCAATGTTACATCAATCATTATATAATTCTGATCATATAATGATTTTTCTCTATGAATCTGCTGAACAAAACAAGAAAAACATTTATTCTCTTGTATGGAGAGACTCCAAGTTGTGGATGTTCCTTTTAATCCTTGATATATAATATTAATAATTTTTCTTAATCATCCTTAGTGTGAGAAAAAGAGGATAATTAGGAAATCATTTAAATCCTCACAATATTTCTTGAAGGGGAACATTTGGTACATTTCCACCTCAATCAAAAATCATGGAGGGATATAATTGACGCAATGAAAACTCATGGTTCGGCCTAAGGGTGATGAAAAATTTCTCAATCATTTGTCTCTTCATGAGAAAGAAAATGAAACATGGGAAATCATTTAAAATCACATAGGATTTCATGAAATATAACACGTGGTAGAAACTCCACCTCAATCATATTTCAGGGAGGGACATGATTAGTGTCAATGAAATCTAATGGTTGGGCCTAATGGCCAGGAATAATGAATCCATGGGAAAATATTGGACCACTATACTGATCAAATAATTACATAATGGAATTAAATTTTCACATTTCATCATAGTATAGGGTTTTAATAATGTGAGTATCCATTTTAATTTGGTACTCAACCATTCTATTAATCTATAGATTGGAACTATATAGAAAATATTCATGTATGGATCAGAATTACATATAGGTAGTGGGCCATATAGAATTAAATGTGTGTGACACAACTTTATTGTCATGTTATAAGGAATGCGATGTTCTAAAGTTTAGGTTCATGTGATGAGTACTTTACCTTAAACATAACCTCGTATATCTTGGACAAGTGATATAAAATTTAATTATGACAAAGACATCAACCACATGGTTTAACATCATGTTGTTGGGATGTTTCATTTTTATAGTTTAATGATTCATTTATTTGAACCAAATATTAATGAGTTTCCATTACATGGTGATTTGATTAATAATGTCCCATTATTTATCAGGAATTAAGAGAGAATTATGTGAGAAATAATCTAGGGGATTCAGTATAAGAAAAATTATATAGGATAATTATGCAAGGAATAATTGCAGACCATTTTTAAAAAGAAGTTTCCTATTATAGTGTTTTCGTGGATTAGGTATATGGGATATATATCTCTTGAAAAAGAATTTTCCTCATATTGATAGGCCATTTAAGGGTGTCTTATGCAGTGCCAAACTGGTTAATGTTATCTATAGTGAAAACAATTGTGTCCTCAGAAATCTGACAATGCATCACTAATTTCCAGGGGAAGATCCTGAAGATTCATATTTTCCCAAAAATGAAGATTTATTTTTTTAATCAAGGTTCCTTAGTATAGAAAATAATTTCATGTCAAAATAACTTAATAATATGGGGGAATTCCTTCTATGTTGGTCTTATCCATACATAAAGAAAGTGATATTTTTTTATTACATATAGGTCTATGATAAAGGGTCTGGGCATCAATAAGTATCTAATCAAAGTGATAATCAATAAAAATGTAGTTATAGAAATTATTTACCACAAAAATCAGTTATTTATTCATTTTATGGGGAGGGTGGGTATTTTTATTCAAATACAGTCTCTTGAGTGGGGTGAGAATCCCAAATGGACACTCTAATGCATATGTGGTTTTCACATAGTAGAGTGGAGACATTTTTATATTGTTATTGGGAAAATATTTAGCATTTGATCATTAATATGTATCTCATAAAAGCGAGAATCATTATACGCAAAGTTATTGAATTGAGTTTGGTTGGAGACCAATGCATATAATTGTGATTCACTCATGTGTGGATCAAAATGCCGTGTATTTTAACATCACGAGGTAAAGATGTTTGATGTTCCATTTTAATTATTACATCAAAAACCATGTTAACACTAATGTGAACTAATAAGTCTTTATCATGCAGGAAATACTTTAATAAAAATTCTAAGCCCATGGGTGGTATACTTGGTGTGAGAAATATGGAATGGCCAAGGATTCTTTCACTATATATAGGCGATTAGAAGGAAGAGCATTTTCATATTATCATGTTGTTTCTAGAAAAGGATGTAGAACCTGGACACTGCTACACATATTATAGGGTTTATAATAAAGTTGTACAGTGGACTTGGAATATAACACCCCAATATTTAATTGTAAATTGTTTTCTTTAAAGTAATTGAATAGCTTGTGTTACAGGAAACACTGAGTTTGAACACACCACGACATACCAAACTAGCAATTCAAAACCCGATTATGAATATTATTAACTGAATTTTGAATTTTATATACTCCATATAATTTTAGAATCCATACTATGTGTTTCTTAGACATAATATAAGAACAAATTCATTTTTTTAGATAAAAGAAGTATTTTTCAAATAATGCAATTATACCACCTTTTAATGGAAGACCCTTTTTAAAACCAATATTTGACACTTTTATATATTCAGTTTAATGAAATTAAATTATTATTTAAAATCAAGACATAAAAATTTATTTTTGGATAAATGTTTGGTAATTTTCTGATAACTTTCATATTTTGATGAATACTAGAAAATACTAAATTTTAATTGAAAACAAATTTTTAAATAGAAATGATTTATAGCATCAAATATTTAATTTGAATGTTTTGGAAGTATAATTAGATTATATTTTTATCATTTAATACAATGTAGGTCATTATAAATAATTTAACATTTAAATTTGACATAAACACATGTCAATCTTTTGATAGTTTTTACTTTTTAAAAAACCCACTTTTTGGTTCTGAAAACAAGAATTAATTTTAAATTAATTAATGCAACTTATATGTTTTTAATTTGGTAAAATAGAATTAATTTTTGAATTCAAAATATCATAATTATCTTAGGGTGAATTTTTGGTATTTTCTGATAACATTCAATTTTTGATGAATAGTGAAAAACACTGTGTTGTTGTTTAAAACCAACTTTTTATTTAAATGATTATTATTTTTATTTTAAGTCAAAATAGATACATAATACTTATATATGTTCAATTTAATTCATTGGAGTCATTTTATAATAACTTTAGATATATAAAATGTTATTTAAAATTTTTACCATCTTTTACCCACCTTCAAGGATCATTTAAAAATTTTCATAAAACATAAATTTACAACTTCTGTGAGTTGAATTTCAAAAATTCGAGAGAGATGGTTAACATCAGTAAGTAAAATTTTGTTCAATAATATGAAAATAATTTTTTGGTGGATAGTAACTTTTGATTTTTCTTTACAACAGTTTAAAGTAAATAGGGTAATTAAGGGTAAAAATGATATTATAATTACCATAAAACATGTCATAATTCTATTGGATAAGTGTAATTTGACCAAAAACAACCTTAGAGATAAAATATGATTCTTTTTGGACCACTTGGATTAGATTAGAACATTTATTATTATTTTATTTAAAGAAGAGTTAAAAGAGTTTATTTCAATTTTTAATAACTAAACCATTTTTAATATAGGGTTATACATAAGATAAATTTGACTATAAATATTCATTAGAAATATTAAAATATTTCTTACATAAGGGTATTTTATTTATAATTTTATACACTAAATTATTAAATTTATTTATGACACAATGATGATGCAGTAATTACCTTATTAATGATAGATTAAAATAATTGATTTTTTAAATATCCAAATAAATGTTATTTTTGAATTTTGATGAACTACACTAATTTTATAGGTTAGTATGTAATTTTAGAGTTGAATAAATAATTTTGTTTTAAATTAGTCATCCTGTTATGAGTTTGACAAAAAAAAACTAAATAATGTCAAAATTGACATAAATGTGTTTTTAAAACAAATACTATATTATTGGTTGATATAATATTATTAAAAATATAAGGTTCGGTAAAAGGGATTAAATAATATTATATGTTTCATTAATGAACCACTTGAGGTTCTCCAGGAATTTTAGAGTATGTTTATTAACCATATTGTGTAAGAATACAAGAATATACGGTAAAAGATAAACTATTTAACTAAGAGTTAAATCTAAAAGGTAAGATTAAAATGGTAACCTAAGCTTCTATAAAAACTATTGGTTTAGCGTTTGTCAACCCATACCCACATTATCATCTAAATAAGTCATTTTGGTGCCAATAGAAATCGAAAATGATTTTATTATTAAATAATATTTCAAGGTTTTTCTAAAGTGACCCTCAACCCTCTTATAAAAGGGCACTTCCCCTTCCCTCAATATCACATCTCCAAATATATTTTTCTTGACCAAAACCTTCCAAAATATCATCCCAACTTCCCTAAAATTGACCTATAATCCTCACATTGATCAGAAAGCCAACCTAAGGAGCCCTTTTGATCAACTGAAAATGAAACACTCGAAGAAGAGGTAATAATTTCACCACCCTCTTTCAAATTCATTTCTTCTTCCACTTCCTCTTTCATTATTGTTTCCATAACAAAATAATAATTTCAGTTCCTCCTACATACTACATTATTATATATATGGTTAAACTATATTCATTATTCTATCTATCATATAAAGGACAAAGTAACCTTAGGTGCATAGGTATGGCTTACCGTCTCCACGTCGTGGTGTAGTTTGTTATTCAAACATTTCATTATTTGGATGAGTACAATAATGAGTATAACTAATGTAAATAATAAATATAATATGTTAATTATTCTTTATATATGATGTTACATCCAATTACATACAATTCCACCATTAAAATAATGATATTGTCGCTCGTGCGTACGTACGGATTACCGTCTCCACGACGCAATGAGATTCATTCCCATTTTCACCATTCAATGATGATTATAAAAATATATATTATTAATAAGTATGTAATTTATGACATAATAATTATACTGGATATATATATATATGTATGTATGTATTTATGTATGTATGTACTTACATATATCTTATTCACTTACATCCGTTCAATACGATATTAAAACGGAAACAGCGTTTATGCGTACATACGACCAACTGTCTCGATAAATGGTATAAGGTCCCAACCTTAAACCTTACTTAAAATTGAATTAAATGAATAATTCACAGTGAGGATCTTTTCAGGTTTAGAGTTTTAGAGAATTAGATCATAAAACATACATTACATTCCACATTTAAACAAAGTGGTTACATAAAAGATAGTACTCATTTTTCCCATCAACGGAATCCTATTTAAAATAAAACATGGATTCTTTCTTGACACTTCCTTGATACTATCATCACATCATGTAACTTTCCCTTGACCTGTGAAAAACATTTCAAAAACTTGGGATGAGCATAAAACGCTCAGTAAGGGATATAATAGTACGAAATGAAAACATTAGTCCATGTATGAAATCATACTTTACTCATAAAAAATAATCACTTTAACATACCTCCTCAAATCATGAATAAATCATAGAAATCATAAGACATAAAGGTAACTTGAGGCATTCATAACATTCTTACGTAGGGAGTAACCCTCATGGTTACGTTTGAAATACCCATCACAGTATATTCCCTAAATCTCGTCAGAGAAACCTTAACATTTAACTCCTTCGTGTTACCCAATTCAATGTAGAGATATATCGGGCTCACCCGCCCTTAGTTTATCATGGAACCACCCATCTTCATAACAATGCCCAAGAACCATAACATAATCGTATCACATAAAACATGCATAAAGGAAACATAACACTTCCACATTTCAATCACAAGATATCAATACAACACATTGATATAATAAAAACATTATGAAAACCATTTTCAATAGAAAAATAAAATAAAAGTAAGACTTGGTATTTATTTTTCATTTTAAAAAAAGTCATCGCTTGTAGAGGAAGCCAAAACTCAAATAATGGTCACGGCGGTGGAGAAGTCATTGTCACCGCATACGTACGACAAAAAAACATTCCTTTTGTCATTTAGTAAAATGATTCATATAAAAAAGATTCATTTTGAATATATGTAAAAGTCAAAGGGGTATATACACCGTATAAAAGAAAGTTTTTTATAAAACAAAATATGCCTCAATGAAAGGAGATTGAGACGATGTCCCATACCTCGGGTCCGACTTGACTCGATCGTTCTTTAACCTTCTGAATAATAAACTTGAGTTAATTTATACTTGATTAAGAACCTTTTTCAAGTTCATTATTCCTTTTATATCACTTATTACCATGTCATGAACACTATGTAATTATTTAAGTTAATAATGGTTGTTTTGTCGATCATTGGTACTTGAGTCAAAAATAAACTCTTTATAAATACAAGTTGTTCATGTGGTAAAATATCCATTATATCCAGAATTATATTCATGATATAGATATCATATATATCATATATATCCAGTATATACATGAATTTATAATATTACATAACATTTAGAGGTAAGAAATGAAATGCACCGTTCATGGAGACGGTAAGCCATACGTACGCATGAATGCTACTGTCATTTATATTTCTTACTTAATGGAGTGAAATAATAATGATATAAAGGTATATTATAATTAAAATATAATATCATATATAATATCATTAAATATATCCTTTATACATACCACATATGGTATTAACGAATCAAATCACTTTGAGGGGGCGGTAGTCCGCACTTCATAAAATGAAATTATCGTGTTTACCCATAATGGAAACCATAAAGGTATGCCACAAATAAAAAATACAGAAGCATAAGGAAAACATAAACATAATATATATCATATATAAATAGAGTTACATCTTAATGGCCACCATTAAAGGTGTTAAAAGAAGATTTAACAATCATCGTTTCGTGAGGCAGAAATTCACCAACCACAGAAACAATATGCTCTTTAACCATTAGACGGAGGTGTGTGTAAGTGTAGCTCGAATAATTCTCATAAAAACATCCTAGTATATTTAAGATACTGGTGTTGTTACAAAATAAAGGAATAAAAATAGTTTAGAGGGTTGGAGAAGCAAAATAAAACAAAAGAACACAACTGAAGACATTACCTTAAAATCGAGTAACTCTTCTTGGTTTGAACCAAAAGGGTTTTTTGAAGAGATTTCTGCCCAAGGTAAGGCTTCAAGGATGAAGGGAGGTATGTGGAGATATAAAATTAGTAGATATTGTATGAACCAAAGGCTTGAGAGGTGTGGGTAATGAGGTAGAGGTGGGGGCCTTTTATAAGAGGAGAGGAGGGGCACTCTTGGAAAGGTATAAAATGTTACTTTATTTTCAAATGAGTTTCGGATTTTAAAGGTCCCATATTGATGTATTTAGAGGATAAGGTGATAAGAGTTTGATATACACCCATCAAATAGGTTTTTGACATGTGTAGGTCTTAGATTTTACCTTATCTTTTTATTTTATTTAAATCGTTAAATAATGAGGTAATCACTGCCTCATCATGATTTCATAAATAATTTAATTTATTTAATGTCTAATGTAACACCCCAAGATTTCATAGTGTGTTATTTCTTCAAAATAATTCAATAACTTGCACTACACGCAACACCGAGTTCAAGCGCACCATGACTTACCAAACAAGCCGTTCAAAAAAGGGTATGAATAGTATTAACTAAATTTTAAACTTTATATAATCCTTATAATTTTAGAATCCATATTATGAGTTTCTTAGACATAATGTAAGAAAAAATTCATCTTCAGTATTGTAGTTTTACCAACTTTTAATAGTGAACCCTTTTTAAATAAAATATTTTAAACTTTTTGACTAAATGGGGACATCAAAAAATTTAAAATAAAACATCCCAAGCTTCCACGGTACGCTTTCCTTTGAATAAAACAGTAGCGTGTGTTGTACGCAACTTCGAGTTTTAACACACACCACAACCGATCAAACTAGCCGTTATGAATAGTAATACTTAATTTTTTGAAATTATATATATTTTATATTTCAAAATGGACTTAATAAGTGACGGGTGGAGCCCGCTATAGCTCCTCGATGCATCGGTAGGTCTCATGAGACAAACTAGTGTCTTGGCACAAGGCCTTGGCAAAATCTTATTTGTAGTCTTGGCACGAGGCCTTGGCTATGTGGTTATGATAGTCTGGCATTATGCATTCCATCATTATGAAAGTGGTTATTGATATTGCATGTGATCATTCGACTGGTAGAATATCCATGTGAGTAAGTAAATGGCATTATTTCATTTTACCTTTGCCATTTTATGCTGAAGTTCAAGTTTCCAAGGCTTTTGTTTTAGTTATAAATTGCCTTAAGTGTTTATGCTTATTTATGAAAGCTTCTGCTATAATGTTATCCTTACTGAGCATCCGAGCTCACCCCTTTCAATGTTTTTTTTTCAGGATTATGAAGACGTAATTTATGAATGACCTGCAGGGATAGTATGAGGGGATATGAAGAAAAGATGTTTTTTTTATGATGTAATGTAAAAATTTATGGATGTATCTAGTTATTCCAAGGCTACTAAACTAATCGGTCTTTCGAGACTTGATCTTTCTCATGATCATGCCAATGTTATGTAATAATGCACCGACTCTGGGTAACTAGGGTCGGGGCGTTACAGTTGGTATCAGTGGAAGTTTAGTACAAACCTTGGTAGCTAGATTTAGATAAACTCTGATTAGAGCACGTAGACCTAAGATGAACTTTGAGGATTAGTATAAAAGAACTTCCTAGAATTTTGGTATTGTAGAGATTTTGTGAGTTTTCCGAGCAATACATCCCTGTCTGGATACGAGCAGGTAGATGCAGCTCTGGCACAGATGTACCTAGGGGTAAAACCCGAAAACACCGCTTTGAGCTAGACTCGAACGGGAACTGGTGCACGACAACGGGCCTTGCTGCACTCTTGGTTACGACACTCCCGGGGGATATGCTTAGGATAATTTACATTTTCTTTACAAACCGATTTAGGTAATATATACATAAGATGAGAGTAAATGACCTTGGTTAATCCTAATATGTTTCAAATTGAGAATATGGTGACATTTTAATCTCTAAATGATTTTAAGACTACTATTACTCACACAATGCTTTCTGGTTTTAGTCAATGTCTGGATTCCAAGGAAGTCATAGTGACTTTGAGAATGATGTACAAGGTAGGAACGGTGGTGGAAATGAGCAACAAAATGGAATGTTGATAGGCATAAAAGATATCGTCTTTATGCCAAATCAGTTTTCCAAAAATATGATCAACAACATATATATTAACCAACTCCCAGACTCAACAAGGAAGAGAAAGGTGATAAATGATAAGATCTCCAGCAATGGAGACCATGGAGAAAAGAAACCTCAATTTTCATCATGCGGGAATTGTGGAAAGAGACACCCAGGAAAGTGTCTCAATGGGACAACGAAATGTTTTATGTGCAGGAAGGAAGGACATAAAGTGAAGAATTGCCGAAGAAAAATGAAGAGTACTATGGAAGAAGATAAAAATGGTCCCAAGAGTCCATTTACAGTCATTTGCCGTAAATGTAGGGGACCTGGCCATTACCCGAGTGAATGTCCTATTTTATAGGATATTTTCTTGCCCAAAGAAGAAGCTACGTGGAAATAAATGGTTGGAGAAAAATTTAAAAAGTATTAGCACTCCTTGTTGATGGGTTTACTTTGGAATAATTTCCTCTTGTATTTGTAACCCCTCAGTTTGCCATGTGAGAATGATATTTGAGGAATAATTGTCTCTTCTCTTGTGGATATAGGTATAAATAACCATTTGGTTTTATATGATCATTGGGGTTTGAGAAAATGATAAGTTATTATAATTTGGGATGAAAATGCAAAGTATGATATAACATTTGTGGTTAAATTATGTTATTTTAAAAAATTTATCTCATTTTGGTAATATTATAGAATATAGTTTTTGAAAAAGGACAACACGTAGACCGTGTGACAACCCGTCGCGTCGGACAAAGCTGTGGGAATCGAACCCACAACCAAAGTGCGATTGGGATTTATCGCCTACCACTGGACTACGTGAAGTCCCTGGTTAGTATGACTTTTTTTTGTTAAATGATTTTATTGATCAATAATAAGATTATTTGGGTTCTTATGTCTTATCAAATGAATACCCTTGGTATAGGAAAATGATTTGGTGATTAAGTGATAAATGTTATTTTGGAAGATGTTCGTTTTGTTAGGAACACTATATGCCCAAGGAAAATAGAATACAATGAGGTTTCATTTGTAGAGTAATGGTGGATTTTTATCTACATTTTTATTGTTGATTTATAGTGATTTGGGTTATTTATGGAAATGATTAACCTATAACAGAGAATATGTGATGATTTTAGTTACTTTTAAGTATGTGACTTTAAGAGTATTTGATGTCATTTGGAGATACAATGTAACATGGGAGACTACATAATCAAATTCTTCTATGTTTTGGGTTTCAATATTAGTTTGGATTATATTAAAGGATTTTAAGGACAATTGGTTATTGAATGGTATCTATTTAACTTTGGGGTATTGTTGGTTTAATTTTAGAAATTAAGATTAGTGCATATTTATCTCAATGAATATCCTTTTGGGGGATCATTAGATCATTCACTAACCATTTTGGTTTTGATTAATCTTCAAAGACAATGTAAATATATGGTTTATCCTGCATGGATCATGTGATTCTATAGAAGTTTATTCTAGCTCTTCCAGTGTGACCAAGTCTTCTTGAATACTCATCGTTTAAAATTTTTTTTGTTAGTGGTGGAAATTTATTAAAGAATGAAAATCTACTTAAAATTTAAGTATATCTCATAATGTTCATAGTCAATATCATAAATGAATTCCTCTTCCTTATGTAATGTAACTTTAAAAAAAAAATGTTGTCCTAGATGGTACCTTAAATCATCACTAATTTATGGCTTTGGGATTGTTGGCCTTTTCATAGCCATGTTCTCTACCACTCTCCATCAGATAATTGATGGTTAGATTTCTCCTCCATATCCATATTTTCCTACATGAAACCCTAGTATGTGTTATTTTCGGTAATCTTCATACTTTTCACTCTTTATTTTAAATAGAGGCCTCATTAATTCATTTTTCGATGTGGGATTTCAACTAAGATATTTTGAAATGTCAAAAATGTGTGATCCCAATACCCTATATTTTTTTGAACCGATGGTACTTCCAATCATCATAGATTGATGAGTTTAAGGACCTCAATTTTATACTTGTTTGTGATTGATGACCTCAACCACTACCTATAAATATTTACGTTTTTCCTCTAATTATATGTCTCTAATTGCCACCAATGTTCTCCTAATCGAGATCATAATTTGGTGGTGACCCTTTCATTTCTCTTTTCCTCATATTAAGACTAAATTTTAGTAAACCAATTTCCGATGTGGGTTTTCCCACAAATATATTTTCTATTTTCAACCTTTTATTTTGGAAGAACAATTTCAAATTGAGAGGACGCAATTTATTGAAGTAGGGGAGAATGTAACACCCCAAGATTTCATAGTGTGTTATTTCTTCAAAATAATTCAATAACTTTCACTACACGCAACACCGAGTTCAAGCGCACCATGACTTACCAAACAAGCCGTTCAAAAAAGGGTATGAATAGTATTAACTAAATTTTAAACTTTATATAATCCTTATAATTTTAGAATCCATATTATGAGTTTCTTAGACATAATGTAAGAACAAATTCATCTTCAGTATTGTAGTTTTACCAACTTTTAATAGTGAACCCTTTTTAAATAAAATATTTTAAACTTTTTGACTAAATGGGGACATCAAAAAATTTAAAATAAAACATCCCAAGCTTCCACGGTACGCTTTCCTTTGAATAAAACAGTAGCGTGTGTTGTATGCAACTTCGAGTTTTAACACACACCACAACCGATCAAACTAGCTGTTATGAATAGTAATACTTAATTTTTTGAAATTATATATATTTTATATTTCAAAATGGACTTAATAAGTGACGGGTGGAGCCCGCTATAGCTCCTCAATGCATCGGTAGGTCTCATGAGACAAACTAGTGTCTTGGCACAAGGCCTTGGAAAAATCTTATTTGTAGTCTTGGCACGAGGCCTTGGATATGTGGTTATGATAGTCTGGCATTATGCATTCCATCATTATGAAAGTGGTTATTGATATTGCATGTGATCATTCGACTAGTAGAATATCCATGTGAGTAAGTAAATGGCATTATTTCATTTTACCTTTTCCATTTTATGCTGAAGTTCAAGTTTCCAAGGCTTTTGTTTTAGTTATAAATTGCCTTAAGGGTTTATGCTTATTTACGAAAGCTTCTGCTATAATTTTATCCTTACTGAGCATCCGAGCTCACCCCTTTCAATGTTTTTTTTCCAGGATTATGAAGAAGTAATTTATGAATGACCTGCAGGGATAGTATGAGGGGATATGAAGACAAGATGTTTTTTTATGATGTAATGTAAAAATTTATGGATGTATCTAGTTATTCCAAGGCTACTAAACTAATCGGTCTTTCGAGACTTGATCTCTCTCATGATCATGCCAATGTTATGTAATAATGCACCGACTCTGGGTAACTAGGGTCAGGGCGTTACATCTAAAATTTATAAAAAAATAATATGATGTAGGAAATATTTTTTTTATTTCCAATGACTATTTATAGTCAAAAATCATACTTGTATAACCCCATGTAATTTTTTAGTAAAACAATACATGTTTGTGCCATTTTTACTTTTACTTTAAATAAAAGGCATTAATGTCATTATCTTACCCAAGTGGCTCTATGGGGTCCCAAAAATCGACCCATTGGTTGTATTGGTCGGCCATGAATCATCAAATAGGGTTAGTACAAGTGTGAAGATATTTTCATTTTATTATAATATCATTTTTACCTTAAATCACACCAATTACCTTTAATCGCGATTAATAAAACATAAAAGTTACTTTTCATCAAAAATTATTTTCATCCCATTGAACCACATTTTACTTAATAATTAAAATACTTTATATTGGATTTTTTAAATTCAAATTGTATAAGTGGTAAAGTTCCATTTAAACGAAAAATTAGTTTTTGTAACTACCACTTTGTGGTTTCACTATTCATAAAAAATTAAGGTTTTTCAGAAAAATACCAAAAATTCACCCTAAGCTATATTTGATATTCCGAATTAAAAAATGATGTCTATTTTACCAAATTCATAACATAGAAGTCGCATTAATTAATTTTATAATTAAATCCCGCTGTGAAATCAAATAGGGTGTTTTTAAGAAACAATATCTATCAAAAGATTGACACTCGTTTATGTCCAATCTCAAAGTGATATTAATTCCAATGACCACCATTAGATTAAATTGTAAAAATATATTCTAATTTCACTTTAAAAACAATTAAAAATATAATCTGACTATATAAATAAGTTAGATTAAAAAGAGGTTTTGAATTAAAATACAACACTTTTCACTTTTCATTAAAAAATGAACATTATCAGAAAAATACCAGAAATTTATCCAAAGTAAATTTCAATGTCCCAATTATAAAGAATAAGTTTATTTTGACAAATATAGCTTATAAGATTGTAAAAAGTTAGATTTAAAAAGGGTTCGCCATCAAAAGGCAGTAAAACAATCTTTTAAAATATTAGAGTATTCCATGATTAAGATTGGATTTATTCTCATTTGAAGCCTCTAAAACACTATTTAATTCATAAATAGACATAAATAAGAATATCTATTATTCATTACTTACTTGGGATGTTACAAACGGTGCCTTCCATTTCATATATCTATATATTATAAATATTTATATTATAAATATATATGATATATAAATTAATCTTTCTATTCTGTAAGTATTTAAATCATGATCTAAATTATACGATCAAGAATAACAAGTTAAAACATTTACGATAATAAAAGAGATTATTACCCAAAATGTTAATTTAACTTAAAAATCATTATTAGATGGGTTGTATAAAAAAATAAATGAATAATTTATAATTTAATAAATATTAATATGGTTCTTGTATAATTGAATGACATACTATGTTCATTATATAGGATGTTAAACATACCCTCGACCAAAGGAAACTGTAAGGTAAGGGGTTTTTGATCTCCCTTTTAATTTCGTGGGATTTCCAATGTTCGCCACTTATTTCTTGCATGTTGTGTATTGTGTACTTCCATTCGATATATATTATCATGATTCTATTTATATTCATATTATTCTATGATTAATTTGGTTGTTATTAACTTTTGGTCATATGAATCGATTTATTACAACGTGGTAATGGGTTTTCATCCCACTTCTTATTCCTGTGAGATTCATGCTATATTGCCACTAATTACTTTTGTGTGGTGTATGTAAATCCCATGATTGTATTTTTGTGTAATTTAATTTAATTTTTGGGTATTTACATCTTCATTGTATGATACTTCTTTCATGGGGTGTATGTTTCTTATGTTAGCAAATCGGTTAGGGACTTTCAAATTTCAATTTCCACTCATTGGGGTTTACGCATACTCCATTGACTATTTTACTCCATGAATATGTGTGGAATCACTATTTATTATTTATGTATTATTATCCACTCCACTTTTTGTGGTTATTCTTTTGATACACATAATCACCCCATTGATAAATTCTCAAGTCATCGATGTGAACTTGATAAGAGTAATCTTAACTCAATTTTCATTCATTGAGTTAAAAATCCAAGTCATTGGTGTTGTTGTTTCAAGAATATGTGTGAAATATCCTCTTATTATTTTTCACTTAATATCTAATCATATTTAGGGTATTTATATTTTTTAAACATAATTATTTCATTGATTTATCCTTAACCTAAGGAGACAATTTTATAAGGTATTTCATCTCAATTTACATTCCACTGAGACTTCTTTTTTGTTATACACCAATTTACTTTTATTTGGTGTGTATAATGTAATTTTACATAATATATCATGAATACATTTATTATTATGATATTTTTAGTGTTTTTATTACATCAATTATTTATATTCAAGCATCTCTTATTTGGTTAAAAACTCTAACTAAAATATCATTTTAAATGTTTTAAAAATATATTATTCTAAATCATTCTCATTAATGTCCATATTTTAAAAATGTTTTTAAGGATTTATTTATATGGACATTAAGGTTTTAAAATTAAAATTCCTTTTAAAAGTTTAAAATTGGAATGGGACACATTGATTCATAAATCTATTTTAAAAATCTTCTTGATAAATGTTGATACTTTTCAATGTTTTCAAGAAAAATGGGGATATCTCTCTCAAATAGTTTTGATGATTATTGTCATCTGTGTAAATATACTTCATTATTCTTGATTGAGGTTAATTTTTTATTATATAATCTTCCATATTGTATTGAATGTTTTAGGTTTGACTGTGTAAGTTATATTTTTATACCATTCATGGTTTATGGTTTAAGAATTTACATTTTGTATGCTAGTTTTAATACGAATGCTTAGATTAGGTTTCACCCATTCATATGAGGAATGAATTGGAATTTGTAAGTTATAGGTGGAGCCCGATATAGTTCATCGATGCATCAGTAGGTCTAATGAGACAAAATAGTGTTTTGGCACAAGGCCTTCACAAAATCTTATTTGTAGTCTTGGCACAAGGCCTTGACTATGTTGTCATAATGTATGGCATTATGCATTCCATTATTATGAAAGTGGTTATTGATATTGAATGTGATTATTCGAATAGTATAATATCCATGTGAGTTATTATACGTCATTATTGGATTTCACCTTTTCCATATTATGATAATGTTTAAGTTTAAAAGGCTTTTTATTTAGTCTTATACATTGCCTTAAATGTTAATGCTTATTTATGAAATTTTCCACTATATTGTTATCCTTGCTGAGCATTTGAAATCACCCATTTATATGTTTTATTTATTCTAGGATGTGAAGAAGTATTTTATAGTTGAACTATAGGGATAGGCTAAGGATAAAAGTGTGTTCAAAACGGGAAAAATGTTGTTGATGTTATTATTTCATGATGTAATGTAAAACTTATGAATATATATAGTACTTACAAGGCTACTAAACTGATCGGTCTTTCGGGACATGATTCCATGTATCATTCCAATGTTATGTAATAATGTACCAATTCTTGGTATCTAGGGTCGGGATTATCAGTTTGTATCATATTAAGTTTAGTACAAACATTGAAAACTATATTTAGAAAAAAAATATTATTAGGAAAAACTACCCTAAGATATACATTTAGTATTAGTATAGAAGAACATCAAAAAATGTTGTTAATGTAAATATTATGTGGGTTTTCTAAGCAATACATCAATGTATAGATATGAGTAGGTAGAGGCAGCTCTGGCCGAGATGTACCTAGGAGTGAATACTCCGAAAAGGAGTTTCAGTCTTGACCTGGGGCATCCTAGTACACGACAACAAAAATTGCTACACTCTTGGTTATGACACTCCTAGGGAATATGATTAGGATAATTCACATTTTCTTTATATACCGATTTGAATTTTTTTTAAATAAGATGAGAATAAATAAACTTGATTAATACTAAGGTGTTTTATATTGAAAACAAGGTGTTATGATATTATCTAAATGATTTTATGACTCACATTATGTTTTATTTTGTTAGTTAATGGCTGGACTCCAAGGAAGTCATAGTAACATTGAAAATGATGTACAAGGTGGGTGTAGTAGTGGAAATGAAAAACAAAAAAGATTTTTGATATGTGTAAAATATATCGTGTTCATATCAAATCAGTTTTCAAAAAATTTGATCACCTACATATACATTAACCAACTCCAAGACTCAACAATAAGGAGAAATGTGGTGAATGATAAGAGCTCTAGCAGTGGAGGCCATGGAGAAATGAAATCTCGATTTCCACCATGCAGAAAATGTGGAAGGAGACACCTAGGGAAGTGTCTCAATTGAAAAAATAAATGAATTATGTGTGGGAAAGAAGGACATAGAGTAAATAATTAATGAGGAAAAATGAAGAGTACTATGGATAAAAATAAAAATGATCCCATGAATCCATTTACAGTCATTTTCCTTAAATTTAGGGGACCTGGCCATTACCTGAGTGAATGAACTATTCTATAGGATAACCTCTTGGTCATGGAAGAACCTATGTGGAAATAAATGGATGGTGAAATTTTTAAAAGTATTAATGCTCCTTGTTTATAGGATTACATTGGAAGACTTTTATCTTGTATGTGTAACCCTACAGTTTGTTATGTGAAAATGCTATTTTAGGAAGAATTATCTATTCTATTATTGATGTAGTTATAAATACCCATTTGGTTTTATATGATCCTTTAATTTGAGGCAGTTACAAGTTATTAAATTTTGGGATGAAAATGTGAGGTGTGAGATAACATTTGCCGTGAAATTATGTTATGGTTATTTTGAAGAATTTATCTCATTTTGGGAATGTTATAAAATAGAGTTTTTGAAAAAAGACAACATGTAGACAGTGTGACAACCCATCACGTCGGAAAATGTTGCGAGAATCGAACCCCCAACCAGAGTGCGATTGGGATTTATCACCTACCACAGGACTACGTGAAGTCCCTATTTAGTTTGACTAATTATTTTTTGTTAAATGATTTTATTGAAAAGAAAACAGTCAATATGGGATCATATGTCTTGTAAAATGGATATATTTAGTATAAGAAAATGATTTGGTGATTTAGTAATAAATGTTATTTTGGAAGATGTTCACTCTATTGGGAACAATATATGCCTAAGAAAAATAGAATACTAAGGGATTTCATTTGAGGAGTAGTGGTGGATTTTTATCTATTTTTTATATTTTTGATTTATTGCGATTTGGGATATTTATGGAAAAAATTTACCAATCATAGAAAATATGTGATTAGGTTAATTAATTTTATGTATGTGACTTTAAGAGTAGTCGATGTTATTTGGAGATACAATTTAATGTCGAAGAATGTGTAATGAAATTATTCGATGTTTTGGGTTTCAATATTAGTTTGGATTTTATAGAAGGATTTTAAGGACAATTGTTCATTTAATGGTATTTATTGATCTTTGGGTATTGTTGGTTTAATTTTAAAAATTAAGATTAATATTCCTTTCTCTAAAGGATTATCTTTTTGGGGATCATTTGATATTGTACTAACCATTTTGTTTTTGGTTAATCATTAAAGACAAGGTAAATATATATTTTATCCTTTGGGGATTATGTGATTCTCTATAAGTTTATTCTAGTTCATAATGTGTCACCAAGTAATCATGAATACACTTAGTTTGAAAAAAAATATGAGTTAGTGGTAGACATTTATTAAAGTATGAAACACTACTTAAAAAGTAAGTATATCTCTTTATGTTCTTAATCAATCTCATAAATAAATTCCTCATCTTTATGAAATGGAAGTTAAAACAAAAAAAACATTGTCCATTTACTTTTCCTACTGGGAAACTAATGAACGTTTAACTTAATAGCTTGCGTGACACACAACACCGAGTTCAAGCGCACCACGACTTACCAAACTAGCAGTTCAAAAAGAGATTATGAATAGTTTTAACTGAATTTTGCATTTTATATACTCCATATACTTTTATAATCCATATTAGGTGTTTCTTAGTCATAATATAAGAACAAATTTATTTTTTCAAATAAAAGAAGTATTTTTAAAAAAATGAAATTTTACCACCTTTTAATGCCAAACCCTTTTTTAAAACTAATATTTGACAATAATATTTATTCTATTTAATGATGTTAAATTATTTTTGATAATTGGGTCATAAAAATTTATTTTGGATAAAGTTTTTGGTACTTTTCTGAAAACTTTCATATTTTGATGAATACTGAAAAAGACTAAATTTTAATTAAAAACAACTTTTTAATCGAAATAATTTATAATGTTAAATTATGAATTTTAATGGTTTTTAAGTATAATTATATTATATTTTTATCATTTAATACAATGTATGCCATTATAAGAAATTTCAAATTTAAATTTGACCTAAACAGGTGTCAATCTTTTTGTAGTTTTTACTTTTTAAAAAATATGCTTTCTGGTTTCGACAATGGGAATTAATTTTAAATTAATTAATGAAACTTATATGTTTTTAATTTGTTAAAATAGAATTCATTATTGAATTCAGAATATCAAAATTATCTTAGGGTGAGTTTTCGGTATTTTTATGAAAACATTCAATTTTTGATGAATAGTGAAAAACACTGCGTTATTGTTTAAAGACGAGTTTTTAATTAAATAAATAAATATTTTATTTATTTTAAGTAAAAATAGATACATAACACCTATATATATTCAATTTAATTCATTGAAGTCATTTTATAAAAATCTCATATATATAAAATTTTATTGAACTTTTTACCGTCTTTTACCCACCTTCTAGGTGCATTTGAAAATTTGCATGAAACATAATTTTACCACTTCTGTGAGATTAATATAAAAAATCCGAGAGACATGGATAACATTAGTAAATAAAATTTGGTTTAGTAAGATGAAAATAATTTTTGGTGTATAGTAACTTTTAACTTTTATTTACCACAGTTAAAAGTAAATGGGGTAATTAAGGTTAAAAATGATATTATAATTGCCATAACACATGTTCTAATTCTATTGTACAAGTGTATTTCGACCAAAAACAACCATAGGAATAAAATATTACCCTCTTTGTTCAACTTGGATTAGATTAGGACATTTATTATTATTTTATTTAAAGAAGAGTTAAAAGAGTTAAATTCAAAGTTTAATAACTAAACCATTTTTAATATAGAGTTATACATAATATAAATTCAACTATAAATATTCATTAGAAATATAAAAAGATTTAATACTTAATGGTATTTTATTTTTAATTTTAGATACTAAATAATTAAATTTATTTATGACACAATAATGATGCAGTAATTACACAATTAATGACAGATTAAAATAATTGATATTATAAATATCCAAATAAATGAAATTTGAGACTTTTGATGAATTATACTAATTTTATAGGTTAATATGACATTTTAGGGCTGATTAAAAAATTTTCTTTCGAAGTAATCATGCTGTTATGTTTTTCAAAAAAACCAAATACTAAATAATGTTAATATTGACATAAATGTGTTTTTAGAACAAATACTATATTATTGGTTGATACAATATTTCTAGAAATATAAGTTTCATAAAAAGGGATTAAATAATATTATATATTTCGTTAATGAACCACTTTAGGTTATCTTTCAAGTTTATAGAAATTTTATTAACCATATAGTGTAAGAATACAAGAAGACATGGTAAAAGTTATAATATTTAACTAAGTGTTAAGTCTAAAATATAAGGTTAAAATGGTAACCTAACCATTTATATAACCTACTAGTTGAGAGGTTTTATACCCATACCCATTTTAACTTTTAAATAAATCATTTTTTATCCATTTGAAACCGAAAATGATTTTATTATAAAATAATATTTCAATGTTTTCCTAAAGTGACCCTCACCCCTCTAATAAAAGGGCACATCCCCTTCTCTTAAAATCACACCTACAAAGCCATTTGTCTCAGCCAAAACCTACCAAAATATCCTCCCATATTCCCTAACATCAACCTAGAGTCCTCACTTTGATACTATAACCATCCTAAGGATCCCTTTTGATCCACTCAAAAGGAAACACCCGAAGAAGAGGTAATAATTTCACTACCCTTTTTCAAATTCTTGTCTTCTTCCACTTCCTCTTTATTTGTTGTTTCAAACAAAAATCCCTCGAATACCTCCTACATACTTTGATGTTATTATAAATATGTTTCAACCATATTCATTATTCTATCCATCCTATATATGTCAAAGTCACCATATGTGTGTACGTAGGGCTTACTGTCACCACGTCGGGGTGTTGTTTGTTATTCTAACACATCATTATTTGGATGGGTATAATAACGAGTATAACTAATATAAATAATAAAAATAACATGTAAATTATTCTGTATATATGATATATCATCCAATTACATATGATTCCACCATCAATATAATGATATTTTTGCTCGTCTGTACGTAAAGATTACCGTCTCCACAACGCGATGAGATTCATTCCCATGTTCACCATTCAATGATGATTATAAAAATATATATTATTAATAATTTTGTAATATATTACATAATAATGCTAATATATATATATATATGTACTTACATATATTTTATTCACTTACTTCCGTTCAATACGATATGAAAACGGAAGCAGCGTTTATGCGTACGTACAACCTACCATCTCCATAAATGGTGCCTTCCATTTCATATATATATCTATTTTAAAAATTTATATTATAAATATATAATATATATAAATATATCTCTATATTCTACAAGTATTAAAATCATTATCTAAATGATACAATTAATAATAACAAGTTAAAACGTATACGATAAAGAAAGCGATTATTACCCCAAATGCTAATTTAACATGGAAATAAATATTAAATGAGAAATATAAAGTCATAAATGAATAATTTATCATATATTAAATACTAATATGGTTATATTATAATTTAATAACATACTATGTTCATTATACAGGTGGTTAAATGTACCCTCGACTAAAGGAAAGTGCAAGGTAAGGGGTTTCTTATCTCACTTTTAATTCCGTGAGATTTCTATTGTTCGCCACTTGTTTCTTTCATGTGTTGTATTTTGTAATGAAATTTGATATATATTATCATGATTATATTTATATTCATATTAATCTATTATTCAATTGGTGTTTATTAAATTTTGGTTATGCGACTCGATTGATTACAACATGGTAAGGGGTTTTCATCTCACTTCTTATTCCTGTGAGATTCATGCTATAGTGCCTCTATTTCCTTTTGTGTGGTTTATTTACATCCCTTTATTGTAATATTTGTGTAATATAATTTAATGTATGGGTATTTAAATATTAATTATATGATACTACTTTCATGGGGTGTATGTTTCATAAGTTACCAAATCAGTAAGGGAATTTCAAATTTCAATTTCCACTCATTGGGCTTTACGCATGCTTAATTGATTATTTTACTCCAAGAATATGTGTGGAATAACTATTTATTATTTATGTAGTAATATCCACTCCCATTTTTGTGGTTATTATATTGATATACATAATCACCCCATTGATAAATTATCAAGTCCTTGATATGAGCTCGATAAGAGTAATCTTAACTCAATTTTCATTCATTGAGTAAAACATCCAAGTCATTGGTGTTGTTGTTACAAGAATATGCGTGAATTACCTATGATTGTTTTACACTGAATATCCAATCATATCTAGTTTATTTATATTTTTAGCAAATAATTATGCCATTAATTTATTCTTATTCTAATGATATAGTTTTATAAGGAATTTCATCTCAACTTACATTCATTTGATACTTCTTTGTTGTTATACACCAATTCACTTTTATTTGGTGTATATAATGTACTTTGACATAATATATCTCGAATCCCTTAATTATCATGATGTTATTAATTTTTTATTACCTCAATTATTTTTATTCTAGTATCTCTCATTCTGTTAGGAACTCTAACTAAAATATCATTTTAAATGTTTTAAAAAATTATTCATCTAAATATTTCTCATTAATGACCATGTTTTAAAAATGGTTTTAAAGATTAATTTATATGGACATTAATGTTTTAAAATTAAAATTCCTTTTAAAATATTGAAAGTGGTATAGGACACTTTGATTCAAAAATCTATTTTAAACAGCTTCTTGACAAATAGAGATGCTTTTTAATGTTTTCAAGAAAATGGTGGATATTTATCTCAAATAGTTTTGATGATTATTTTCCTCTATGTCAATATCCTTCATTATTTTTGATTGAGGTTAATTTATTATTATAAAATATTCCATATTGTATTGAATGAGTTATTTTTGACTGTGGATGTGATATTTTTATACCATTCATTGTTTATGGTTAAATTATTGAAATTTCATATGCTTGTTTTAATACGAATGTTTAGATTATGTTTCTCCCTTTCATACGAGGAATGCATTTGACTTAGTAAGTGACAAGTGGAGACCACTATAGCTCCTTGATGCATCCGTAGGTGTCATGCGACAATATAGTGTCTTGGAATAAGTCCTTGACCAAATATTTATTTTAGTCTTGGCACAAGGCCTTGACTATGTGGTTATGAGGTCTGAAATTATGCATTCCATCATTATAAAATTGGATATTGATGTTTCATGTTATTATTAAACTAGTATAATATCAATGTGAATAAGTAAATAGAATTATTTGATTTTATATTATCCATATTATACTGAAGTTTAACTTTAAAAGGATTTTGTTGTAGTCCTATACATTGCCTTAAATGTTTATGCTTATTTATGAAAGTTTCTGCTATATTGTTATCCTTACTGGACATCTGAGCTCACCCCTTTATATCTTTTATTTTTTCAGGATGTGAAGAAGTATTTTGTGGTTGACCTACAAGTATAGTATAAGGATATAAGTGTGTTCAAAAGGTGACAAAATGTTCTTGATGTTTTTATTTCATGAAGTAATGTCAAACTTATGAATGTTTCTAATTCATCTGAGGCTTCTAAACTGATCGTTCATTGGGGACATGATTCCTTTTATCATGCCAATTTTATTTAATAATGCACCGACTCTATATTACTGGGTTCGAGGCATTATATAGAAAACATTTAGTTTAATGTAAAATATCAAGGATTAAGTTTACATGATTTCATTTAAATGATGGGTGATATAAGGATTATTGGGACATAGATGTTCTGAAATGATAAAGATGTGATGAAAGAAATTGTAAACCAAAATATTGGGGGTCCTTATATTAGTAAAAATTATATGGGATAAGTATTCATATAATTACCATGGATGATTTTTGAAAATAGGGTTCTAATATAATGCTCTTAGGGCTTACCTATATAGAAGATGTCTCTCCCAAGGACAAATGTGCCTCTAGTTGATGGGCCTTTTGAGGGAGATTTTTTGAATAGCCAAAATGGGGCATATTATTCATAGTCAGAAAAAATTTGACCTCAAGAATATGGTATACCATCACCATTTTCGGGGGAAGTTTTGCAGAGATATACATTTATCTATGTCATGTAGTGTGATGTGCAGAAGGAACATGACTGAGAATAAAGGAAACATTTATACATATGTTAGACGTAGAGCGTAATTTCTACTACATAGATAAATATCATATATAGGGAAATGTGTTGTTATTTTACTATAATGTGTTCATAAATGAGGGAACCAAATTTATTATATCTTTTATATATCATTGTTTCTATGTCGAATAGGGGGAATTTCCATATTTAATGGTTGGGCTTGAGACATATTGTCTAAGAGTCATCACATATACATTTGGAATGATAATCAATACAAATATAGTTCTTGAAATATCCCCAAATTAATCAAGTTTAATGCGGGAAAGGTTCATTTTTGTAGCATGAGTTTTTGAATGGTAAAAAACCTACACTAGATTTCCCCCATCCTAATCTGGCTCATATAAAGGAGAGTGATGTATTTTTTTATGATGATGGTTTGACCGAGGTTGGAGAGCCTATGTGTCACTACAAATTGAATTGCATAGTGAATCAACCAATGCATACTTATAGAGTGGAGGTATAATAGAAGAGAAATGCCCAAGATAATGGAACTCTCTAGCATAGACCGAAATGTTATGCAATTTTACATCATGAAACATGGTCATGAACCATTCAGTTAAACATTATGTAGTAAGGATTCAAATCTATGCAGTTTAAATTCATACACCTTAGACTATGGTATCCTATAGTTTTATGTCATATGACAAGGACCACCAGTTATTACTTTTATGGATCTGCATAAGGGAATAATTATTCTACATATTTTAACATCCAGTATAAATAATATTGAAACCATGTAGTTTAACATCATATAAAAAATAAAGGTTTGAGAGATTACACTAATGTAGGAGGCCTATCTTTTACATACCATGAGGAGAATAAAAATTTATAGTAATGTATAGGTTTTATCGGGGAATACAACTATGAATGATGACCAATATATGTTTATCACATGAAATATTTATTGAGAAATATTTCATTTGTAGGGTGTGTAGTGAATTCCTCATCTATTTTGATTAACGAGTAAGATTTGTTAGGATAATATTTATGTATTATGTATAGTTAATCACAATTTGTTTCCAGATTTTCTAGTTTATTCATAGGTATAATTGGATTCTTTAAATCCAAAATCAATTCTCCTTTAAGAAAAAAACATAGGAGATGTTTCTTGTTGAAGAATCGTTCTATATAGTTTTGGTATATTTCAAATGATTCATGGTATAAAAGAATTTCACAACGATTCATTATAACTAATAAAACTTATCATGTGAATGTTAATCATAAGAGAGTTTTACATATATAAAAATTTAATATGAGGGACATTTGACCTCAATGGGTAGCACTACCTCTCATCTATAAACAAGTGAATATAGAGTTTCTTGATCTACACTATAGGTTGTGCTCTATCAGGACTAAAAGGCATGTAAGATCTTGTTGGGACAAGATTTCGTTTCCCTATCCACCATATTCTCAGGAATGTTTGACAAAGTTTTATTCAAATCCTATATCTATCCACTTTCCATTTAATTTTAGTGGAAATATTAGTGGGATCTGATGTTTTATTGTTGGTAAATATTCATTAATTTAGTATAAAAGAAGTTGGTGTTGTTGTAAATCAGTATTATTTGAGGGAAAAAATATATGGTAATGAATATTGACTTTATGATGATAATGATACCTTTGTTCTTAGCTTCCATTATAGTCATTTCCTCAACCCATTTATAGAAAAGTCAATACCAATAAGGATGTACTTGAATATCTTGTACGTAGCTAGAGGATACGACCCAATGGCATACATTCTTCTTACAATGGATCAAATAGAGTAATTTTATATATGTAGAAACTATTGGGGATTATGGATGAATATGGAATTTAATTGGAATGAATAAATCCTTTTGAAAACATTGTGTACAATCCCATGTCTTCAATAACCATAAATACCCAAGCCACATGATTTGGTGGAAAATCTTGGATCCAGACTAGTTTTTTCCAAAAAATCTAACATGAACATACTCCATGGTGGCAGTCATCTCCTCGCTATCAATGTATCTAAAGTTAATTGCATAGAAAATTATATTTTAATGAACATTCTAATAATCTCAGTTATCATAATGTGTGAAATTGACCACCTATCACCATATCTATTATTTTATAGCTATGTCTAGAGGAAAGAACTCATTTCGGTAGATTTCTGCAATGGTAATCATCCAATTTCTTGAAAAATTATCTAGTTGATGGGTAGAATTTATCTCATTGATCACTTCCATGAAACCTTTAATAAACAGTGATCTAATTCTATGATGGGTGATACTGATGACAGTTTCATCCTAATCCCATTCTACAATAGCTTCATCATAGTTTTTTAATTCATCTTCCTATGATTTTTTCAAATGTTATAAATGAGTTAGTGTTGGGTCATAGGGATATTATGGAATCATTCCTAGTAAAAAAATTAGTAAGGGGAATCAGATCTTTTTTCCTTATAGAGTAATCACCATTTTTCTTCTTAATTAACATCCTGCAATCTAATTTGACTCTTAATTTAATCACTAGTATTTTCAAGGAAAGATACAGGACTATAATAAGGGATTGAGATTCATACTTATTGTTATCATTGACATTTAATAGTATAATGGTGTATGGTTGAACTACCATTTTTTGATAAATGAGAACAATTCCCAACCTCACTTTATAAATATTAAGGTCTTCCATTCTCTTTCTGGTTGGAAATATTGATGCACTATCAAAATAAATTTCCCACAATCATGTAGAGTTTTAAACGAAGAATATTTATCCATCTAGAATTTCAGTAATCATCAACACTTCTTCCACATATGGATGTTATATGAGGAAATTTTATAATTCCATTTCTTATATCACATCCATAGAATTGAATAGTTATCTAAATTTTGTAGAATGACCTCCCATAGCACCAAAGATCCAGTAAATGTAAGATTATTGAGGATATATTTTAAAATATCATTTCAAGATATCATCTGAATCTTATGGTATTTCAGATAATTCCTTAATTTGTGGAATGAAAAAATAAATTTTAAAAAACTTTTAGTTATTTGAATAGTGAGACTGAGTTTCCTGCATGGTGTGACTAAGGTATTAAAGGTTTTTTTGACTACAATAATATTTTTTATTTTCAAGTAAGGTTAAAATTTATAGTTATAGAGAAATTATATATAGGATGAAGAGAAATCCCATGACTAGTGGAATCATAACTCATGGGATCAATAGATATTTCTTTAGGCTCAAATGATTCTTTCTAGTCATAATTACACTAAAACAAGAACCCTTTTTTCATTATCCTAGTGAAGGGAAAACACATTCTTGTGATGTTTTCTATAAATCATCAAATTTATCTAAGGTTTTCATATAGTCTTCTCAACTCAATGAGGATTCAAGGAGGGTTCACAACTATAATTTCTGTAGTCTTCTCAATGTAGAATTTGATGCCATGATGGTGTGAAATGAAGGTGACAAATCATCCTGAGGTAATTCTGAAAGCACATTTGATGGGATTCATCATCAAAACATGTTTTAATTTTTTTTTCCGAAAATGATATCTAAATATCCTAGGTGATCAACCACTTCTGTGATTTTACAACCTTATAATTGAAATATAAATAGACTTATTTTACTTGGAAGGGTTTAAATATGTGATACATGGAATGTTGATATCTACAGTTACTAGTTACCACTCAATAAAAATAATGGAATCAACATTTAGAATAATACTCTATTGGGGGATGAAGATAGTTTATTATTAATCTTATAGGTCTATAAATATATTATTTTACCATGAATATGAATCCATTTTGGAATATAATTTATATCCTGCCATTGCATTGATCAGAAGTGTTGTAATCACAAACCTATGTTCGTCTCTCAGATAATGATACTTGAGTGGACTAAATTCAACGAAAACCAATTTCCAATCATTATTTTTCATGATGGGGACAATTTTTGTGATCCATTTCATGTATTGTATTTTGCATATAAAGTTGTATTTGATTATATTTTCAACTTCAGATTCATTATTAGAAGCATCAGTTGGTTATGTCATTATAAATTATTTATTATATGAATTATGGCCTCCTAGAAATCCTATGTGATTGGTATCCACATTAGGATAAATTCCTGAGACCACTTTTTAATTACAAGATAAAACATCTTGATGCTTCTTCATAAAATAGTTGTAATTTTCCTTCTCATTGAGAGGAATAACTGTGCTAATCAACATTGGTCACAAATCCTCCTATGTACTCAGATATATCTGTCAGTGTTCATCGATAGTAGTGGAGAATCCTTTCTTAATTATTATAGGATAATCTATGAGTTTATTATATTTCACTTCATACTTTTCCTCTTCCTCTTCACTTGTTTCCTTTTTGGGGATGACACTACATGATGGGGAATTGTTAAGGTAAGGGTAAAGATCCAAGTTCTAAAATCTAGTTTCCAATGAAGATATCACGAATCTCATAGGTTTAGTGGATGAAGTGGTGGTATGATTATTCTCTTAGGATAAATTTTGAGAATTTCTTTTTGACGTATCAATACCAATATAGGAATGAAATATTTCATCAATTCCCTTATGTTCAACTAACATAACCGATATGATGAAGAACGATGAGCACACCTCTAAAACTATGTTGATTCCTTCAAAATAGTGGATATGTGGTACATAATAATCACTGAGTTCCTTGAATGGTTTATCTAGGGTAATTAAGAGACCATTTGGAGAAGGTATAAATGCATGATGATTAAACCAAGGCCTTCAGAGAAATAAATTTAAAGAAGTTTCTTGGAGAAAGAACAAGAACTCATAGTCAGAAACATGATTCCAAAATTGAGCACCAAGATTAATGGAGACAAGGTTTTTCAATTACCATTTATCATAAACATTGAGCGTTTGAGAAGAAAAGGATAAACCGGGGTTAGTTTATTCCAATCAGCATAGTTTTCTGATAGGAATGAGGTTTACTCTTAACTAATTGTCAATGAAATCTAAAGGGATGTTCCAATCTATTGGATGCTTACTGGGGATTGATGTGTCCATGTATAAAATTTTTTATATCCACATTAGTGAATGATATAAATACATTTAATTATATAGGAAACAACTCTAAATGGTACACCTCGGAAGAAGAAACATTATTTTTTAATACCTGAGGGAATAATAGAGACCCCATATATTCCTCATGTAGAATATTTGATATATTTAGAGCATTTGGAATTTATATATTTTCTGAAAATACATCCAATTTCATCAAGTATTAATAATTTTGAGCTAAAGGTATATGTTTCCCCATTATGAAATATTCCCTTGATGAGATTTTTTGATATAAAATGCCTAGGGTAGATGAGTAATGTTCTTGGGAAGATCTGGGAGAGATTTTACATAGTTTTGAACATTTTCATTGTGGACTACCCACTTTCATTGGATGGTCAGGAGTTCACCTATTAATCAATCAACTTTCTATAATGATCATATATGTAAGATTTTTTACATTTATAAAGGCACCTTACTATTCATTATATTATTGTCAATGTTATTTCCCCTAGTTTTATCTGAATAGATTTCTCTTAAAGTTACTGAGTTAGGATACAAGTATCACTGAGTGAGGGAAGGGGTGAATTAGTTATATCATTTTATTTTATGTTTTTGTTATTTTTGAAACAACATTTTCCTCCTGTAAAATATTAATTTCTCTTCTGAATGAACAAAACTTCTAGAACATGAGATTTATAAGTTTCACTACTCAAAAAGAGTATCTACATCATTGGTATGGTACAAAAACAATACAGTAACACACAATCCATTATAAAATAATCCTTTGATGTGGAATAAAACGAGTGAGATATACCCTAACACACGTGTAGCACTTGAAAAAAAGTCATCAAGCATGTGTGCCCCCTCTTATCACAAATAAGAAAAAACAAAGTATCAGTGATTCTTAATCATCTTTAATAGATTGATATTTCCAAACAATTTCTTTCTTTCCTACCCAGAAGCTGGAAAAAAATACCTTGGAAAAATATTATTAATTATTCTAAACTTAAATCTTTCATGCACCCTCTTAGGTTTCTTGCATGCAACTTTTATTCCATTCACACAATATTTTATTTTTGTTGAAAAAACCTCATGCACGCAACTTCAATTTTTCACGTAACTTCTCATTCTTATGCGCAACTCTATTTATTTTGTGCACCTCCCTCTTCTTAAAATTCAACTGTGCATTAGAGAATGGGATTTCTCTAAGTGGTGAGCTCCTAATTTGTCAGGGGCTAGTTATTATTTATAGAACTTGTTAGATCTTGCACGCAAAAAACCCGATGTATCACGCAAGATCCTGATGTGTCGCGAAAGACCCCATTTGACGTCACATTGGGTGTGTATGTCTCTTTTGCACCATAAAAAACTTTTTGAAGCTTCTTAAACATTTCGTTCATTTCTTCAATATTTTGTGCACTTCATGTCGTTGTCATTTTTTCAATGTTTTGACCTTAAATCATGCCTCGTGCACAACATTCCAAAATCCCTTCAATCTGGCGTGCAAAAACAAATCTTTTGCGCTAGCCTCTCTTTTTCTGGATTTTGATGTTTGAATAAGGGAACTCCACTTGCAAGAAACATACCAATACATCTAGAAACTTTCGGCACAAACACCAATGCTACTTCATTTTCATCTGGCATATTCAACATACACTTTCATTCATCACAAACCATATCTAGCATGATATATTGTGTTTGATCTAACACCTTTAGCATCGTATGATTTTCAACAGAAATCACTAAAACTTCCTTTTCATCAACTACCATCTTTCATTAAAATAAAAATTGAATATGAATGGAATCACCTTTTACTACCCCATTCCTTTATAAGGTTTGCATCACAAGTTCTCTTTACATATGATATTTGTGAAATACAAATCATCAAAGCATTGTCTGATTTCAAAGTCCATTTCAAAGTGAATTGATTTATCTTTTTTGATAAAAAAAGAAAACACTCTGAAATAGATAAATCTTCTTTCTTCCTTCTCCATCCAACTTGGTCCCAATAGCTCTGACATGGATTTGGTTGTTATGTTGTGTTTGGAAAATATTATGCCTCCATCTATTTCATCAGCTTCTACAACCTTGATTCATGTCTCCCTATTGTAGTGAGGGATAATAAATTTCGCAATAATATTCATAAAAAGATAAGGGATCAATTAAATTAATGAAATTAAAATATTTTAATATTATCTCTTCATCTAACAAGGACTTCATTTGATGGTATTGTTACAAATGTACCATTGGATGGCCTAGCACACATTCTATTAGGAATGAAGGAATAATGTATAATAGAGTTAAAGATAACTTCAATCTAGGTGAGGGTTAATCTTCATTATATTTATTCCAACCATTAAATCCATGTCGTTTCTTATAAGATTGGTCTTTAGATGGTGGTAGGGTTGATGAAGTATGTTTTTTTATACAAGAAGAAACTAAGATCACAACCAGTTGTTTTAACAATGTTCATATAATAAAATGATTCCAAATAATTATTTTTATAGTTATCCAAGCCCTTATTTTTTTAAATTATTTATGCTAACTTATTTTCATTTACCACATTCCTCTAGAGAAGTGGAAAAAACACATTCCAGAAATGATGGTGGTTTTCTCAATTCTATCTTTCCAAAATCAACCATCTTTAGGAAGGAATTTTTGAAAAATAAATCATCTTGAATGGTGTACCCCATTATTCTTTGAAAGGGAAAATAATTTGAATGATCTTCAAGGCATACTTGATCTTATATTTTGGGTTCTACGAATGTTATAATTTTTTTATTCAAATATTCTACTAAGTATATTGGGACTTCCTTATCTCGGAAGGAGTAAACTCTACTCTTCAGGTCTTCAATCATGGGGAATATCAGTTTTGTAATTTCATTATGAAATGTATTTTTTTGTTTCTATTGTCCCACTGGAGGGGGTTCCATATGATAAAGAATATTATTATGAGTATGATCTAGTGCAGGAGGTGGTTTTAGAGTGATGGTTACTATTTCTTATTTTCATGTACTATTTCTCGAGGATATCAGGATTGATGTGTATTAAGAATTGGGTTTCAAGATTGAGTCCTGCAATATTAGTGAAACTGGAGAATGCACTCAGAACTGACTTGGATATTTGATGAGAATTCATAGTGTTCGCAACTCATCGCTGAATGTTTCTATAGAAAGAAAAAAATATTCTTATAGAAAATTTAAATTTATGGAGTACTTCAAACCCTTCCACCTTATAAGAAAGGATAATCCTCTATAATTTTCCCACAATATTCAATTTCAGTGGTCATGGACCATTTTTAGTCTAGTTTTAGATTAATTAGTAATGAAATTTCAAGAGGACGTATTCTGATCCCTTTATTGATTCTACACATATACTACCGTACAAAATGATGGCCATTCAATATAAGGATTGTATGAAACATAATTGTTTTTGGATTCTTGTTTTAAAAAAATTTATATCATGGGTACACATCAAGATACATAATTAATTTGATATTGGTCTATATCTCACATTCCATTCAATGTTGGAAATGTAGGTTTTCAAGTATTTGGTAGGGGATGAGGTGTCACATCTTTCCAATCTAGGTTGGGTTGTCCTTTTGGACACACCAAAACATGTTTTCCCTCCATATATTCCATTTGGGCATCAAAAAAATAAAGAGTGTCAACAATTCCTATTGAAATGGACAACCGAGCCTAGGAAAGAGTACATGTCATGATAGAATGAACTAGATGTGCTGGTCCAAAATGAACTGTTTGTGGAACGAGTTGGTTATAACATGATTGAAATTGGTTTGCATATTTTTCCAATGGATTGAAGTCTTAGTATCTGAAATTCCCCAGTTCCAAATAGATTGGTTTCCCTAATCATACATTGATTGGAAGTTGATAATCTAATATTTCAGATATAAAGAGTTCTCTTTTTTGATGTACATTAGATAAGCGAGTGAAAAATGGTTCTATTAGAAGAACATATCCTATGGGAATATTACCCTTGAGTATAGCAACAATGAGTCCTCTAAATTATCTAATTTTTTCCACATACTGAACCAATATTTATTTCAGTTTGAGGAGTTTTTAACCCTCAATTAATAAGTGGGACTGAACTTTAGATTTACAGGTTTCCTTGGTTGGTGAAAATTGTTGGGGTGAAAATAGGGCATTAAAAGGATTTTCCAAATTTCTGGGAATCCTTTGATTTAAGGTACACAATCCTTATTAGGTAATTTCAAGGTGGACTATATTTCCAATGGACATATCCTCCTATTATTTTCTCATATTGACTTGATTTTCTTCCATAGTTTAGGGGACAATGACTAAAATCAAGTAGGTGTATCTCACACATGGGTGGCCTCAACCTAATGTACATGTACAAACACAAATAACAAAACTCACTGAATGTTAAATTGTAAAAAATAGATAAGCATGCATGAAAAAATATAATATCTTACCATCATTGTATAATAAAAAATTACATGAATGAAATGTACAAATACAACTCCCCCAAAGATATTGAAAACAATTCCAGTCTGTGGTTATAGGAGGACTATTGTCAAGTAAACTACCATAACACATCTCGGTCTGTCTAGATCACTGAGATCCAACTAGTCATGGTCCCTATATGACTCCATAAAATAGTTTTTACTATACATAAGACATGAAATGTGTAGGAAAATCACATTCAGGGTTGATTATAACAATAAACAATAAGACGCCCCTAAATCACTAAGAATTCAGTATCAAGAATATTAATAATCTCATCATAGGAAACATTAAATATCATATATAAAATATATAAATATATACTGACAATGGATATATAGTCTCAAGTGATATAACAAAAGTGTATCCAAGTTAGGATTATTTCTTGAAGGTTCCATATAACACACACTCAAGTGAACACATTCCATGAATCAGATAGCACTGGTGGCACCTATCTGAGATTCCTAGTTTGTAGCGTCTCCCCATAATATGTATACAGAGTAACCCTAAATAGAATGATACATAGATGGTGATATCTCAAAGATCAATGTGTTATACCAACTACCCAATCTCAATTAACCTGATCTGTAGGGGATTGAAACCTACACAACATTGTTCATGATGATACTAAGAACCCCTCCTATGTATTATGATGATACAGGATCTCACAGTCGGCCACACTAAAGGATTCAAACAACTCTATATATGAATGAATTTCCTCAGAGGGTATCTCCATACTATCGAGAGTATAGGATTCTATAACAACACTTATTAAAATGATCATAGGAATGTACCATAATAATAGTATTATGAGTTTTATAGGTAATGGGATCCATTAATTATTCGATAGGGTAGACGAAATGTACTATAATTACACAAAATATCTCTCTAGAACTAGGATCTTACCTTGCATTGTAGCCTTTTTCTATATATGTGTCCATGTCTGGGTACATGCTATGTCTTTTACAAAGCAATTCTGGTTGTGTTTGAATATACAGCCATGCCCATGTACCCCAGGACTCAGTGTGTCCATGTCCATCTTGCAGTGTTTGTGTCTGTGTACCTAACTTGGTACACTGTTAGCCTCAAGGTAGGGGTCACACACCATGTGCCAGGGGTCACACAACCAATTATAATTAACCTCATGTAGAACCCTATAAATATTTCTATTGTCCCATTCCTAGCATGTGATCATGTGCTACAGATCGCGTTGTACATACTGATATATAGAGCCCATAGGCTCTTCATGTGTATTCAAAATCTACCACTTCCTCCACAAAATATTCTTTATATCCCACTAGTAGATTTTGGAGTTGGGTCAAACGAACTCGATTATTAATAGGTATCCAATTTTTGTCCATTTTGGTTATTCAGGAATCACCCAGATGCATTGTAATTTAAGCACACCCAAAAAACCATGCAAGTACAACTCTGAAACAGTCATAATACATCGTTTCCATCTTCACAGCTCCATACCATCATCTATACAAACATAGATTCTTGATATTAATCCATTGGGAAAATAAATGAGTTAATAATGAATTTTTATCTTATATTTTTTGAATCACCTCCCAAAATTAACCCCAGTGATGATTAAATGATGAATGGTACAAAAAAAGCAATAAAACATCAAAGTTGAATAAACCACTTCTATGTTCAGTTTTTCCTTGATTTGTTTTTTTAGAATGACAAACAAGGATCCGAAACAAAAAAACAATATCACCCAAATTCAACTTTAATAAAACTGAATCCACAATAAGATCGATACATTAATCAATACATTATTATATTTATTCATGATCATAATAGGATATAAAAATAGGGATAAATACACTTAAAATTTTATCCTACTGCGATATAGATTGATCACTGATGATGAATAAAGCTTTATCATTTTCATTGGAGAGAACCATAAATTATGATGGTGAAACAATCTATAAGATTGATCTGATTTGATTCCATCCACCCAGAACACTATCCTAAAATGGTCCTCTAGATCTTAAGGTTTAAGTAGATAACCTTAATGACTCCTTATAATCATATATTAAAAGAGGAAAATAGTTTACTTCCTTAAATAAAAAAATATTTATTTGTTTTATTATTTACTGTTGACGCTCCTTTTTCATCACAGAGTCCAAAGGAATGTAAAGGGAAATAACTTAGCAAAAATTAATTCAACCTTTGAAGAAAATATCAAAAATCGATGAAGGGATGAATAAGGAGAACATTGCCCATAGGTCGCGCTTGTTCCCTCATAGTCGCACAAGTCCATTTGCGCGACGCATGATGGTCGTGCAAGTGACTTGCGCGACCTAAGTGATAACCGCCCGGGATCTTTTCCTACCTATAAATAGAACCTGTGGGCCCCCCATTAGAGGAGGATTTTTTCCAGAAACCCAGATTTGAGCTGCCGACGCCCTAGTCTCTTCTCAAAGCTTCTGGAACACTTCTAAGGTAATTTCTTACCTAGAACGGAAGATCTAAAGAGGGGGAGGAAGACCTAAGTGTTGAAACTCATTAACACTTGATCGCCTAGGTGGCCAGCCCTTAAGGGAAATGGCCACACTTGCGCGCCGCCTTACTCCTTCAATAGAACCTGCATTCCCCTCTCCTGGAAGAACCTCAAGAGGATTCTAAAGGACTTAACCTAAAGTCGCTCAAGTATTACCCTACTGGTTAACCATCACGCAAGTACACCATGTGTCGCGCAGGCATACCTGCGCGACCCAGACTTGCGCGCCCACGCAGTACTTGCGCGCCTGCCCGGACTTGCGCGTACCTGCCTTTTTGGGTGCCTTTCTTGCCCATTTCACCCATATTAAGCCATTACACCTTTCCTATTCAAGATTCAGTCTTCAAGACACTCTTCAAATCCATTTATGGCATGATTTCTTGATTTTACTTCCTTATCTGAAAGGAATTCTGTGGAATATCTCTCAAAACCTAGTGATTTACATATCTTTATGTAACTAAAGATTGAGAGTTCATTCATTCAACCTCATCCTTTAAGATGAGAGAATCCTTAACTTGGGTCTCCTTTTCAGGAATAATCCCCAGTCATAAGTCCTCAATTTTTGGGCATCCTCTTAGGAGTAACCCCCATATCCCCTAACCTGGGATTCCTTTTCAGGAGTAAGCCCCAGTCTCAAATATGGGCATCTTCCTTAGGAGTAAGCCCCAATTCTTAAAGTTCCCAAATCTGGGCATCCTCTTTAGGATTAAGCCGCAAGTCCCTCAATTTTTGGGCATCCTATTTAGGAGTAATCCCCAGATCCCTTAAACTGGGCCTCCTTTTCAGGAGTAATCCCCAGTCTCAAATATGGGCATCCTCTTCAGGAGTAAGCCCCAGTCCCCTAATTTGGGCATCCTCCTCAGGAGTAAGCCCCAAACCTTAATTCCCTTAACCTGGGCCTCCTTTTCAGGAATAAGCCCCAGTCATAATTCTCTTAACCAGTCCTAATTTACCCTTGATCTGGGATTCCTTTTCAGGAGTAAAACCCAAGTTAGAGTATTCAAAATCTCCATTAAGCACATATACCTTTATGGACCCTGTTCCTGGATTTCTTCCCTAAAGTAAATCCTAACCTTCATTTATCTGGGCAGTCATATATACATAAGCCCCACATTATTTCTCATGATTTAATCTTTCATGGCATAATTTTCTAATTTTTACCAATACCTCTTGTTTCTTACACCGAGCATGACTCATGTGAGCTTAGAGTGTAAAAGTAATTGTGACATCCTTCTTTTAGCCATCAATCATAAACATCATACTCCCTTACTCGAACTACGTGGGTTATGATTCCTTTTCTAAACAAAGGATACATAGGTAGCCCATCTACGGGTTTGATCCCAACTCTAAAATAATCCATTTTCTTCTGAATGACAATAAAATTCAAGTGCCCCACTGAGTGGCTTTAAAACCAGTATGGTCATCATAATGACCAAGAGAATTCTATATAAATGTGTCAAAGGGTACCATTGACCAAGAATCTCTAATAAATACAGATGATTCTCTATCGATGAAGAACCTAGAATACATACAAAAGATTCTCTAAATTTCTTACATATTTAATCATTGATTGTCAGATCTGAAGGAAAGCTCATTTTATACTTGGTAATGTAATAAGGATTCACAAACATAACTTAAATCTATAAAGAGAGTCCCGGAGTAGACAATAATTCCCCTAAAAAAGGTGTGATAAGTCCGACCTCCCATCCTCTCGACCAATGAAAATTCCTAAGCCTCATCAGTCCACAAACTAATGAGAACCTACCTTTGGAAAGTAGGTCCGAATATATGTGGAATCATTGGATGTTTCCGGTTCTACGAACAAAACCGTTAGAAACCGATCGGAATGTTTGAACCTCCCATCAAGGCGGTCATCCACGGATTCCGAGGGAAACAAAAATGGTGAACCCAACGTGAATCCTTAACCAAGTTAAAATAATGTTTTACCCATTTGTTAGGCCCCTATTTAAAACTCAATGAGAGGGCCTACAAGACAATCATTGACATATGTGCTCATCCAAAAGATGTAGTGGCTAAATTTATCTTGATTACATCTGTTATATCAAATAGTCACTCTTTTTCCAAGATCTTCTGCATTTCTAAGAATGGCTGCTCTCAAGTTCACACCTGTGAATACTACTACTGCAAATGCCACTACTGCTACTCCTGCTGGATCGTCGTCCACTCTTAGGACGATATCACCTACTCAGCATCTTTAACGCTGGGTATCAAACGCACTGGTTAAGGAGTACCGTCAACATGGTACCATCCCAACTCTGGAGGTTGCCCGACAAGCCCTCTAAGTAAATAACTCACATCGGTCCTCCGGACAAAGACGACTAGTGATCAAGAAACAGGCGGTGCTGACTACCGTCTTCAACCGTTTTAGGTCGTTATCCCCAGAATTCAATCACCATTCGATCCCTTATTCTGGGGAGGTGAATGAGAAGGTCACTCAGGACCTTAATTCAAACAGACAGGAGTCCTTCCTGAGGGCTCCCACCAACAATCGCTGCCAGACTCGTGCAGCAGTGTGCCCTCAACATGATGAGGGTACCAACTCCAGGAGTTCATCTCAGGTTCCTCGAACCCGAGCAAGCAAGACAAACCACCAGAGGTGGAATCCGGTCAACAGTGAGCAGGTTATCATCTCTGCCATCTCCGGAGAAGTCCACCACCCTAACTTGGTGGAAAGCGACGAGCAGGCACATACACCTGCCCGCTTTAATTCTGCTGTCTAGCAGACTCATCTGGCAACATCACGCCAATCCCACCTGGAAATTCCGGCGGAGTACTATAGGCAGGAACATACACCTGTTTATACATCATCAGCTAGTCAGCAGGCTCGTCTGACTACATATGATGGATCTCCTCAACCACAAATGGCGAAGTGCAATCAGCAGGCACATAAACCTGCTAGTATTAATCAAGCCTACCAACAGTCTCGCTTAGTATAATTCAGAGAAGTTAGTCGGAAATCCCCGACAACAAATAGGAGGCAGACTCAATTCTATGCCCCCACACTTGAGTACTGTCAGGATTCACTGACAGGAAAAGGAGGACAGGAGCAGGCACATACACCTACTCCAAGCCCAGAATGGACGTATATTCCCGTTCCGGCAACTAAAGTCACCAAGAATATTCTATCAATGGTGAAAGAGCAGAAGAAAATCCCTGCTCATATTCTAGATTCCTTCCAGGATAATATAACAACTTTAGCGGCATCTCAGGGAAAGACACATAAATCTATCCCTACCAGTGGAGTGATACATAAACAATTCACTCTGGAATAGACACACACATCTGTTCCAGTCCAAGAGGGTTATGGGGCATACTCCCCCATATCATACGGGCGAACAAGTCAGGCACATACACCTGATTTGAGAGGATATCTTCAGCCTAACATGACCATCTTTCCTGATCAGGCACATACACCTGCTCAGAGTAGCCACTTTCGTCAACAAGTGGTTTCCAAGGCGAGTAAGAAGGCGTCTAAGAAAAATACCTGCCCAACACAGTCAGGAGATCAAGAGCCAATCTGTAACAAGGCCTTGCTCGATGCTGGAGTTCTTGAAGCCCTCAGAAAATTATCTGTTGGCATTCAAGATTCTACTCCCTCAGTTCCCAACAATGGGAACATTAATTCCGAAGGTCTTCAACAGACACTTCCTCATGAAGGCTTGATTCATGACAATTCGGTCGATCTCGAAGTTTCATATTCAGATGAGAGCCACAAGAACCCTCTGTGTGGTCAGAATACCAAGGAGTAAGAGATATCATCTTTTTCTGTAACCCATTATGGTGGTCCTCCCCATGATGATGAATTTCACTGTGAAATTCCTCTCCGCAGTAGTGATGCACATTGCCTGGAAAATTCTCTAGTGGACAATGTAGTGCTGAGAAAGCCCTCTTATCTTGAGGCACTTGCAAATGCGAAACCAATAATGTCTGAAGCTTCATCGCTAGCAGGTAAAATACTTTCTCAATTAGAAGATAGCCCAGGGTGTAGGTCATTCTCCGAACCACACCTAAGTCATGCATCTTCTAGTTTGATCAATGATTTCTCTACCAATCCTGTTGAATCCAATGAAGCAACAAGGAAAAAAAATCTGGTCAAATCAGGGAGAAGAATATTCATAAAATGATAAAGAGGAAATGCTGAATATGAGAAAACAACTGGAAAAAGGTGAAGTGCCAGTCATTTTTTGGCCTCTGGCTGACTCTCAGTATAATATTCCAGAAATGTTGATGGAAGATGAAATTCGTGATATTCGTCTCAACATATGGAAAAATATTTGTCATTTGAAAAATAAAGTATTATCTTATGATGAATATGAAAATCATCTTAAGATAATAGAAGGGTTACAACGTCATATTGATTTGGTTTATCTATCAGTCTCTCGATATCCAAAGGCTGAAAAGCAGCAGAGAGCCCTTCAACGTTCATGCTTTGGCGCACTATGAAGATTGTGTAAGTTAATTTCCAATGCCCCATCTGGTATTAGTGTCAGAGGATGGGGTGTTCATGGATAACTACATTTCACGGTGCTCTCCAGTCAGCAAAGCCCGCCGAAAATGGTCTCATGAAATGTTATTGCCCATGGCCGGCCACAGTCAATGGGCTTTGTTTGTAATCAAAAGCTTACCCAAGAACATGATTCAACTAGGTCCTCTCAAAATCAAGAATATAGAGAAAAAGTTGTTGAATTACTCTTGCAACAAGCAAATGAGAATATTGAACATGCCTCTTGTTTGGAGCAAGCACGTCACCAAATGACAGAAGTGTCGGAAATCATCCAATGGTCTGTTGAACCGGGTGATAAAAGCAGATACAGATTAATGCATCCAGCTAATTTCTGGACTAAGGTTCACAAGATCAGAAGGAATTTCAAGAAAGTCTCAGACATAGCATGTCAAGAACCACCCCAGCTCGCTAGACTGGGGACTCTTTTAAACCCACCCTCAGAATCAACAAGAAGGATTCGGGGAGTTGAGCAAGAACAGCAGGAACAACTCCAGTCCACTAGACTGGGGACTTTTTCAAATCATCAATCCCCTCCTCAGAGAAAGTTGGTCTTTTCTCGATTGGGGAAGAAACCTCAAGAGGAACAAAGAGCCAAATTATCAGGAGATTCCATCCAAATTACGGTTCGTCAAGAAGTTCCTGAGGGATTGAACTAACAAAAGGCAATGTCTCATCAAAGACATGGAAGAAGACAATATCATAGAAATGCTGATAGAGGGGATGTGATGAGTTATGCATCAATCAATGTCATCAATGCCGTTATTGCTGATCCACCAGATGAGGCTCACTCAGGGGACTCAGATGAAGAGGTTCCTGCTCGAGAAGATGTATGCACTGACACAAATAAAGAAGGTGTGCGTACACGAAGTCAAAGGATTACTCAGAACCTAGGTAATCCATCAAGTAACCCACTTCCCCCTCTCCGAAAAGGATCCAGAAAAGGGAAGGGAAAGAACCAGGTTACATATCCTTCCTCTGGAGAAGGTCAATATCTCTCACTAGAGCAGAGATTTGCACAACAGGAAGAAGAAATGAAAGAATTAAGAAGGTTGAATGCAAAACTACTTCAGATTAGTCTTCTTCTTAAGCATGCTGGAGTCAGTCAGCCAAAGCAATTTGTTGCAGCTACTGAGATGGATCAAGAATATCATCCTCTACCAGTACACCCTTACAGTTCTAATCCTACGGGTCAAGTGAAACAACAGTTGGCAATGCTACCATCAGTTGCAGCACCAATCGCCACATCTGTCCAAGCTCCAGTCATTGCACCTACCCAAGTCCAAGTTCAACCGGATGCTTCTCAAGAGTTAATAACTACTATTGAGTCAGTAACAGCTCGGTTAGAAACTATGGAAGGGAAACATGTGCAAGTTCAACCAGAAAAGAAAGTTTACCCAGAATGGGTAGATTCAATTTCTCCTCCATCTAGTTTTGGGAATCCTGTATTCCCTATTTTCAATGGATCAGGCGATCCTGAACAACATTTGATGCATTACGTGTCTTGTTACGATCCTATGATGGGAACTCCGGAGTAGCAAGAAGTAGTGAAACTCAGATTCTTCATACGAACCTTACAAGGACTAGCTTTTGTTTGGTATACAAGCTTGCAATCCCGGTCAATTACCGGATGGGAGGATCTTCGCCAAAAATTCCTCCTTCAGTTCAGCTCATCTTTTCCAAAGACAAAAGTTTTCGATCTTACAAATTTTAAGCAAATGGAGAATGAAAGAGTCTCTGATTTCATTGCTCTCTGGAAGGGATTAACATATTCCTTGAGTTTAGCACTCCCTCAAGAAAAATTGTTACCAATCTGTGTGGAAAATCTGCGTGACAAATTACGCATGCCATTAATCCTTGTGAAATACACAGGAGGGTTTCGAGACCTTACTTCAATCACTCAGCAGATTGAAGATTCCCTTATACAGGCTAAGGCTAAATCTTGTGTAATTCCATCAGCTCCAAGAAGGATAATGGGTAAAGCATAAACTGCTACAGTTATTCTTAAACAAGCACCTGTACCTGTTTCTACTTCAAAACCTTCATCTTCTCGAAGGGCTCCACCTCCTGAGTGCCAACAACAAAGGCCGTTTCGTCCAGATGATCAAATAGATCCAAGATGAAAAAATTTTGAGGATTTGAAGAGAAAAACATACTCTTTCCGAAATGAACAAGTTCTTGGTTAATTCATTTCGGCTCTAGAAAACAATTGTTTCAATTTCCAATACCCAACAGGCCAAACAAGAAAGGAGATGAAGACCATCCTAATTATTTCCCTTTTCATCAAATGTTGGGGCATCCCATCCAGGAGTGTTTTGTCTTCAAAGACCTCCTGCAAAAGATGGTCCACTCGGGACAGGTCACATTGAAAGGCTCCTCAGCCCAGGTAGCATGTGTCACTGCTACAGTTCCAGAGGAGGAAGGTGAATGGTAAGAATTAAAAAGCAAAAATGCACAGAAGTATGATGATTGGATGGTCAGAAAGACAATCAATCGAACTCATGATATTTTGTGAACACAATTAAGGAAACCAATTTTGTCTTCTTCCATGAATGTTGCGACAAAACCCTCTTCGTCAGAGGGAAATTCCTCAAAGAAACAACATGATTCAAAGAAAGAAAAAGAATCAGAAGAAGATGAGTATGTGTCAAAGCCAAAGTTGTCTTTGACTTTGGCGGACTTCATGACATCTACTTCAAAGCCACGGGCACCGCCCCACCAAACAGAAAAGCCTAAACAGGCTAATCAGGCAGAGTCTTCATCAGAAGAAGAGTTAATCTTTGGTTCTGTTAATATGATTCAATTAACAAATCCATATGCCTGTTACAGTTTCAATTTCAATGAGCCTGAATTCCCTGTATCAAACAGAGGAATCAAAGGAAGTTCCAGGGGCTCAGGATACAGGGGAAGGCATGGATCTTTTAGAAGCCACTATTCCAATTATACCCCTGCTAGAACTGTGTAAGCAGTAAAAACTCGTGGTAGAGCCCTTCAGTGAGCTCAACAAGAACAAGAAAGTTCTTCTACCAATATCAAATTCATTCCTGGCATAGTTATTTTGGAAGACCGGTTGAAGGTTCCATCTTCTTCTTCTCAGCAAGTAAATGGATCTAATCAGTCTAATCTTCCTAAACCAGGAATATTGCCAACTCCTATCCCAATACAAGATGCATAAACTTCCAAAGCATCTGCTTCCAAGGTACCTGCTAAACCACATATTCCTATTGGGAAACACAGACCTCTAGATCAAAAGTATGATATATTGAAACACTTGGACCAAGTACCAGCCAAGTTATCAATTCTGTATGCTTTGAATCTGTCAAAAGATCTTCGGGAAGCACTCATTGAGTCTTTGTCAAGTCCTCAGGAGTTTGAAACTGAAATTGCTGCAGCTGAAGTCTATCACAAAGAGAATAATCCTACAGAATTCCATGCAAGAATATCCTTTACTAATGAAGATGAAGATGATGTTGTGCATGGACATATTAGACCGTTGTACTTGTCTAGCAAGGTCAATGGTGTGGATGTTTGAAGATCTTTTATTGACAATGGTTCAGGATTCAACCTCATGCCCATTCGTACACTTCGTCGATTGGGACTCACGGAATCTGATTTATCTCCCTCCACCATGATGCTATAGGGATATGATAAAAATGAACAAGAACCATTGGGTGAAGTTACACTCAGAACTCAGTTTGGAGATCTTGTATCGAATTCAGATTTCATGGTTGTTGATCAAGACTCAACCTTCAACATTTTTCTTGGAAGACCCTGGCTACATCAACATGCAACTATCCCTTCTTCATACCATCAATGTCTGAAATATTGTTTTGATGGTCAAGTTGGGATGTTTTATGGTGATAAGGCCCCGTTCAAGACATGTGAGTCTCAATACATTGAGGCGGAATTCTATCACATGAAGCAAAAGGAGAAATCTATAACAAAGGAGATTACCAAAGTTAATGCTCCATATGGTTTGGAAAAAATTCCAGTAAATCCATTTACACATGTGAGTATAGATTATGTGTTGCCTATCAATCAAATTGACAAGATATACCCAAATCAAAATGCTCTTATGGAAAGATCCATAATGTTAGTTACGGCAATCGAGCCAGACAACATAAGAGAAATTGGTAATCTACCAAGCAGTGATGAAAACACAAATGGTGACATCTTCATTTCATTTGCTGAAATCCAACAAGTCTATGCTTCACCAATTAGGCCAAAAGAAGTTATAGAAACATCGTAGGTGAACAATGATGTCGATTCTCAATCCATCATCTCCTCTTTATTACCCAAAGAAGACCCTTCATCAGCAATAGGGTCAAAAATGGAAACTTCCTCTTCAAAATGTGCAAATTTTGACATCTCTTCTGATCATGAAAATTCTACTTTTTCATATACTATGAAAGTAGAAACGGAAGAAACAACACATGATGAAGAAGAAGAGGAAGATCTCAGAGATGCTCCTCTAGCATTTGAAGAGGGTATCTCTACCACTGTGGATGCACTCAGAGAAATAAATCTGGGTACAAAGGAAGATCCACGCCCCACTTTAATCAGTGCGACCATGACCCTTGAAGAGGAAGAGATATATATTTCTTTTCTAAAGCGAAATTGAGATATTTTTGCTTGGAACTATAAAAAAATTCCCGGGCTTGATCCTGATGTTGCTACTCATCATTTGGGTTTACCAGAAGAACATCGAGGATTTAAGAAAGCCGCGAGAAGAACACACCCAACTTATGCTTCTAAAATTGAAGATGAAGTGGATAAGATTATCAAAACTAACTTTATCAGAGAAGTTCAGTATCCCAAGTGGTTGGATAATATTTTCCCTGTAAAGAAAAAATAACAGACAAATTAGAGTTTGCATCGATTTCAGAGATCTTAATCGGCATTGTCCTAAGGATGATTTCCCTGTACCGATTACAGAACTTTTAATTGTTGCAACATCTGGCTATGAAGCAATTTCCTTCATTGATGGATATTATGGATATAATCAGATATGAATGGCCCCAGAAGATGAGGAATCCACAGCCTTCATAGCCCCTCAGGGTGTGTTTTGTTACCGGGTAATGCCCTTTGGCTTAAAGAATGCAGGTGCAACATATCAGCGTGCCATGCATCGTATCTTCAAACCATTCTTAGGGAAGTTTGTTGAATTCTATGTAGACGATTTGGTAGTTAAATACAAACAACTTTCTAATCACTTGGCTGATTTGGAAGTCATATTCTGCAAGCTTCGACAACATAATTTGAAGATGAACCCCTTAAAATGTGCTTTTGGGGTAACCTCAGGAAAATTTCTCGGCTTTGTTGTACGCCATCATTGTATTGAAGTTGATCCTGAGAAGAACCTGTCAATCCTTGGTATGTAACCTCCTCAAAATTTGAAAGAATTAAGAGGACTTCAAGGACACTTAACCTATATTCGGCGTTTCATCTCCAATTTTGCAGGCAAAAGTTTACCCTTTACCAAATTGATGAAGAAGGGAGTCACTTACCAGTGGACTGAAGAATGTCAAGAAGCATTCAATATTATCAAGAAATACCACTTGAGTCCACTGGTACTCATGCCACCTGTTGAAGGAAGACCACTTATCCTCTACATGACAGCTCTAGAGCGATCATTGGGTGCCTTTCTTGCTCAAAAGAATGATGCTGGGAATGAAAACAACCTCTACTATCTCAGTCGAACTATGCTTGAAGCAGAAACCCAGTATTCAAGTATTGAGAAGTGCTGCCTGGCATTAATCTTTACAGTTCAGAAGTTGAGACATTACCTGCAACATCACGAGATCCAATTGGTATCTCACAATAACCCGCTCAAATTCATCCTTAGTCGTCCAATGCTTACATGACGTCTAGAAAGGTGGGCAGTTATTTTTCAGCAATTTTACATTCATTATGTATCTCAAAAGGTGATAAAGGTCCAAGCTTTGGCTGATTTTCTGGCTGAACACCCTTCAGTGGAAGACACGTCTTCAAATATTGAACTCCCTGATGAGGAAGTCTTCTCTATTCAAGAAAGTCCTCAAGCCTGGGAAATGTATTTTGATGGTGTTTCCAGAATTCCAACAGGGAAGAAAATGAAAAATCCTAAATTCAACAAAGTTGTCTTAGGAATTGTGCTCATTTCTCCAAAAAATGCAGTGTTACCTTATTCCTTATTATTGTGGGAAGGTGGTACCAATAATGAAGCAGAATACCAAGCTCTCATCGTAGTTTTGGAATTAGCACATCAAGCACAAGTGAATCACTTAAAGGTGAAAGGTGATTCAGACCTGGTAATCAAACAAGTCAATGTGGATTAAGCCATCAGAAAAGAAGAATTAATCCCTTTGTATGATTACGTCAGAGAGTTAATGGCGGAATTCCCTTCAGAACTGACATTTTCTTATGTCCCAAGATCACAAAATGCTCAAGCTGATGCGCCGGATAATATTGCCACCGCTCTAGCAGATCCAAATCGGGACGAGACAACCATCGGTATTGCCCACCGTCGTGAAATTTCACCTTATGTTCAAATCAAAACAGAGGAAATTAATGAAATTTGTCCCATTCCTGAACCGTATGGTCATACTACAGGATGGATGTCACCTATCAGGGAATACCTTCAAAATGGAACACTTCCACCTGATAGAGCCGAGAAATAACAAATCCGGAGACGTGTGGTCAATTTTACTCTTTGTGATAGCCTAGATCACCTAGAGAAAATTCTCTACAAACGTAGTTTTGATGGAGTTATCTTCAGATGCATTGATGGTGAAGAGACAATGGCTATCATGAAAGAAGTGCATGTAGGAGTCTGTGGTGCCCACCAGTTTGGACATAGACTGTCTGATCAAATTCGAAGGCTTGGATACTTTTGGCCTTCAATGATACGAGATTGTGTTGTTTTCACAAAGAAGTGTCATTCATGCCAAGTACATGACAACTTCATTCATCAACCTCTAGAGTTTCTTCATACAGCTAAATACTCATGGCCATTTTCCACATGTGGAATGGATGTGGTGGGACCTTACCCTTCAGCTACGGCCAAGCAGTTTAAGTACATTCTTACTGCTACTGACTTCTTTTCCAAATGGAAAAAGGCAATACCTCTCAAGGAAGTCAGTTCTAAATGCATTGTTAGCTTCATCAATTCTAACATCATTTCCAGATTTGGGGTCCCTCATACCATATTGACGGACAATGGAACCAATTTCTGTTCATCCGAGGTGAAGAAATTGTATCAAGAATACAACATCAAATCCAACCATTCATCCCGGTATCATGCAGCGGCCAATGGCCAGATAGAAGCCTTTAACAAGACTCTTTCATATATACTGCAAAAGATGGTGGATAAAGATAAGAGGTCATGTCCTGATAAACTCTTTCATGCTTTATGGGCTTATCAGACTACCACCTGTACTGCAACTCGGTCAACTCCATATTCATTGGTATATGGAACGAAAGCCGTCTTGCCCATTGAAGTTCAACTACCCTCTCTCAAAGTTTCCATTTGTGATCAATCATCTACAGATGAACAATCTCAAAAGCGATTGAATGAATTGGAACAGTTAGATGAGAAAAGATTATGCACTTTACACCACTTGGAAGTCTATTAGAATCGAATAGCATGAGCTTTTAACAAAAAAGCTTGTCTTCGTTCATTCACTCAGAGAGAATTAGTATTAGTTCTCAAAACTCCAATGATACTAGGAATGAAACCTCCCAAGATTGAGCCAAAATGTGAAGGACCTTATTCAATACATAGGGTCTACTCCAATGGAGCTTATTCATTAATCTTGATGGATGGAGAACTCATCACTACTCCAACCAATGCCAGATTTTTGAAGAAGTATTTTGTATAAACTGCAAAGTACCTTTTTGTCCTTGCTATATGACATTAAACTATACAGCAAAGGTCCAAGAATATGAACCTAAACTATTTGCACATACGTCCAACATGATGTTAAACTGTTTCACCTTCATCGTCCTAACTACATGACGCTAAACTGTAAAAAAGTCCTTACATTCGTCCTACATGACATTAAACTGTACTTTGTCCCTGCAACATGACACTAAACTATGCGGCACCAGTTCTTCCTAGCTACATGATGCTAAACTGTACAAAAGTCCTTACATTCGTCCTACATGACATTAAACTGTACTTTGTCCCTACAACATGACACTAAACTGTGCGGCACCAATTCGTCCTTGCTATATGACGTTAAACAATACAGCAACAGTCCAAGCATATGACCTTAAACTATTTTTACTTTCATCCCACACGACGTTAAACTGTGAAAAAGTTTCCTAAATGGTCCAGTATAACATTAAACTGCAACTAGGTCCTATATGACCTTAAACTGCATCATCAACAGTCCATGCATATGACCCTAAACTATTTGAAAGTCCCTTACGTCCAGCAAGACATTAAACTGTGACATCCTAACTACATGACGCTAAACTGTATAAAAGTCTCCTACGTCCAACAAGACGTTAAACTACATAATCATCAAAGGTCCTGTATGACCTTAAACTACACCACCGTCCAGCATGACATTAAACTGCACCATCCACGGTCCATGCATATGACCTTAAACTATTTGCACTTTCGTCCAACATGACGCTAAACTGCATCATCCCTTTTTCGTCCAACATGACGTTAAAATGTGAAAAAATCCCCAATGCGTCCAACATGACGTTAAAATGGTGCACTCTTTTGTCCTCACTGCATGACATTAAACTGCACAGTCCCCCCCTTTCGTCCAACATGACATTAAACTCTATTGTCCCCATCGTCCGAACTACATGACCCTAAACTATACAGAAAGTCCATGATACATCCTACATGACATTAAACTATATTTTGTCCCAACTACATGACACTAAATTGTGCAGCACCAATAGTCCTAACTGCAAGACTTTAAACTGCATGGTCCCTTTATATGTCCTACATGACATTAAACTATGCATCGTTAAGGTTGTTGTTACCTCTTGTTTCTCACACCGAGTATGACTCATGTGAGGTTAGAGAAAACCTCAACCATAAAACTCTCTTTGGGCCGCTAACCATGTGTAAGTCTAAACAACATTTTTTAGGTCGTTGTCCCCAAGAACAACTTGATCATTAATTCATTCTTTAATTGAACTACACGGACTTTGATCCTTGCCTTCTAGGCTGGGTATGTAGGCAACCTCCCAAGGTTCAAGCCCAAAACCAATCTCTTCACATCGGTTCACCTCCATCTCATACGATGTTGATTTGTGAAACCACCCCTAGAATCAATATCTTTTCATTGGTTCACATTCGTCCTTATTATACAAAGTTAAAATATACAACACTTTTGTCCAGTATGACAATAAACTACAATATTCTTTGATACCCTCACCTGAGAGGGAACCATTATTTTCATTTATTTTTCAATCATGTTTCATTTTCAAAAACTACATGCATACATGGCAATGCCCAAACCTTTTATCTTAGGTTAAACCATCATTGTACTAAAGTCCCCTTTCACCCTTCATATGTACGAACCAAATTTGTACAAAGGGTAGTTCTAGAACTACGTAGGATTGATTCCCATCCTTATGGGATACGTAGGAACGTTCGAGTGTCCCTCGAATCCATCCCCAAGTCTTTGGGCCTAACCCCAAATTCCACTTTCAGTCCTTTGGCTGACAATTTTCCATGAAAACACACATTGTGTATTTCTTACAATGGTCCAAGCTCTATGACCCTAAACTAAGATCTCTAATCCTTTTGTCCCACACGACATTAAACTGCAGTTTAAAAACAACATATGTCTTGATTCTCATCCTTATAGGATACGTAGTGAAGTCCAATATTTCAATTCAGGACCCAGCCACAACATGATTATGGTTAGCATTGATCTTTGTATCTTTGTATACATTGAACAATACCCATATTTATGTGTCATAATCCTAACCTTAAATATTTTCAGATCCTCATAACCCTTTTCATGACTTCTAGTCACAAAAATGTCAAACTTCTGAGAGTTCTTTTGTCTGACTATGCAGCACGTGCCCATAGGCGTCCTTGCATAAACAGTCTACATAATAGACTTGTTAGCCAAAAGATACTATTATTTGACTATGCAGCCAATGCCCTTAGGTGGCCCTGCATAATTCAACCCCCTAACGGGTTTTTCGGATAGTGGTAACATCATTATTTGGAAGAATGCCTCTTTTGTCCTTATTTGTCTTAAATGACAGTATGTAGGGATCTGCAAAAATAACCATCCTTAACATATTTGTCCCATATCCTTTTTCATGATTTGAAAGTATTCAAGTATATGGTTTATATTCTCCTTCCCTACGTTTGGGTCAGACCTTCGTAGGAATGATATTCATCCAGTTCTTCGATAATTTTATTTGGAAATATTTTCTCCATATTCAAGTACCTCTTTCCATACAGCAAACTCTATACTTTGGAAGATTTGAAACTCCATAAACTTTCACTGGCTTTTAGCACTAGGAAAGTAAATTTCTGAGAGTTCTTTTGCCTGACTATGTAGCACGTGCCCATAGGTGGCCATGCATAAACAGTCTACATAACAGACTTGTTAGCCAAAAGATACTATTTTATTTAACTATGCAGCCAATTCCCTTAGGTGGCCCTACATAATTCAACCCCCTAATGGGTTTTTTAATTAATGGTAACTTCATTCTTGGAAACTACTTCTTCTAATGCCTTTTATCTCCTTTTCATATCATTCCCCAGATTCAAATATTCTTAAGTCATAGCTTACATATTTTCCCTCATACTTGAGTATGGTAATATGTTTTCAGATGAATTTTCAAGGAATTGAGTCAATTCTAATCAATTTAGGTCAAAGCTATTTCGACCTTAAACATTAGCCTTTTTATGTCCGACGTGCATGACTTTAAACTGCCCATAAAAGACAGGGGAACTCTGAATAAAAGTCAAGTTCCCAGCTCACTAAACATACATTTTGTATGATTTAGGTAATATTGAGCAATTAAAAGGTTCTAGTTTGTAGGGTTATTTTCATTAATCCTAGTAAAAAATCAAACTATGTGTGCCAGGCCCCACGCGACGCGCACTTGCGCCCCGCCCTCTGTGCCATCAAGACTTGTGCTCCATCTTTCATTTGGATATCTTCTTTTTCCTCAGTGTAACATCCTTTTTTCTTTCGGATCCAACTCTGAGGGGGGACTTTTGTTGACACTCCTTTCTCTTCACAGAGTCCAAAGGAATGTAAAGGGAAATGACTTAGCACAAATTTATTCAACCTTTGAAGAAAATATCAAAAATCCATAAAGGGATGAACAAGGAGAACATTACCCATAGGTCGCGCGAGTTCCCTCATAGTCGCGCAAGTCCATTTGCGCGACACATGATGGTCGTGCAAGTGACTTGCGCGACCTAAGTGATAACCGCCCGAGGTCTTCTCCTGCCTAAAAATAGACCCTATGGGCCCCCATTAGAGGATGATTTTTTCCAGAAACCCAGATTTGAGCTCCCGGCGCCCTAGTCTCTTCTCAAATCTTCCAGAACACTTCTAAGGTAATTTCTTACCTAGAAAGGATGATCTAAAGAGGGGGAGGAAGGCCTAAGTGTTGAAAATAATCAACACTTGCACGCCTAGGTGGCCAGCCCTTAAGGGAAATGGCCACACTTGCGCGCCGCCTTACTCCTTCAATAGAACCTGCGCGCCCCTCTCCTGGAAGAAACTCAAGAGGATTCTAAAGGCCTTAACCTATGGTAGCTCAAGTATTACCCTGCTGGTTAACCATCGCGCAAGTACACCATGTGTCGCGCAGGCATACCTGCGTGACCAGGACCTGCGTGACCAGGACTTGCACGCCCACGTAGTACCTGCGTGCCTACCAGGACTTGCGCACCCCTGACTTTTTGGGTGCCTTTCTTGCCCATTTTCACCCCTCTTAAGCCATTTCACCTTTCCTATTCAAGATTCAGTCTTCAAGACACTCTTCAAAGCCATTTATGGCATGATTTGTTTATTTGACTTCCATATATGAAAGGAATTCTATGGAATATCTCTCAAAACCTAGTGATTTACATATCTTTATGTCACTAAATATTGAGAGTTAATTCATTCAACCTCATCCTTTAAGATGAGAGAATCCTTAACCTGGGTCTCCTTTTCAGGAATAATCCCCAGTCATAAGTCCTCTAATTTGGGAATCCTCTTAGGAATAAGCCCCAGATCCCCTAACCTAGGCTTCCTTTTCAGGAGTAAGCCCCAGTCTAAAATATGGGAATCTTACTTAGGAGTAAGCCCCAATTCTTAAAGTTCCCAAATCTGGGCATCCTCTTTATGAGTAAGCCCCAATTCCCTCAATTTTTGGGCATCCTATTTAGGAGTAAGCCCCAGATCCCTTAACCTGGGCCTCCTTTTCAGGAGTATTCTCTAGTCTCAAATATGGGCATCCTCTTCAGGAGTAAGCCCCAGTCCCCTAATTTGGGCATCCTCCTCAAGAGTAAGGCACAAACCTTAATTCCCTTAACCTGGGCCTCCTTTTCAGGAATAAGCCCCAGTCATAATCCTTTAGCTTGGGTCTCCTTTTTAGGAGTAAGCCCCAGTCATAATTCTCTTAACCAGTCCTAATTTACCCTTGATCTGGGATTCCTTTTCAAGAGTAAAACCCAAGTTAGAGTATTCAAAATCTCCATGAAGCACATAGAACTTTATGGACCCTGTTCCTGGATTTCTTCCCTAAAGTAAATTCTAACCTTCATTTATCTGGGCAGTCATATATACATAAGCCCCACATTATTTCTTATGATTGCATCTTTCATGGAACAATTGTCTAATTTTTACCAATACCTCTTGTTTCTTACACCGAGCATGACTCACGTGAGCTTATAGTGTAAAAGTAATTGTGACATCCTTCTTTGAGCCATCAATCATAAACATCATACTCCCTTACTCGAACTATGTGGTTTCTGATTCCTTTTCTAAACAAAGGATACGTAGCTATCCCGTCTACGAGTTCGATCCCAACTCTAAAATAATCCATGTCCTTCTGAATGACAATAAACTTCAAGTGCCCCACTGAGTGGCTTTAAAACCAGTATGGTCATCATAATGACCAAGAGACTTCTATATAAATGTGTCAAAGGGTACCATTGACCAAGAATATCTAATAAATATAGATGATTCTCTATCGATGAAGAACCTTGAATACATACAAAACATTCTCTAAATTTCCTACATATTTAATCATTGATTGTCTGATCTGAAGGAAAGCTCATTTTGTACTTGGTAATGTAATAAGGATACACGAAAATAACTTAAATCTATAAAGAGAGTCCCGGAGTAGACAATAATTCCCCTCAAAAGGTGTGATGAGTCCGACCTCCCATCCTCTTGACCAATGAAAATTCCTAAGCCTCATCATTCCACAAACTAATGAGCACCTACCTTTGGAAAGTAGGTCCGAATGGATGTGGAATCATTGGATGTTTCTGGTTCTACGAACAAACCCGTTAGAAAACGATCAGAACGTTTGAACCTCCCATCATGGCGGTCATCCCCGAATTCCGAGGGAAACATTTACACATAAACATCTTTTAACCAAAATTTTGATGTGGAATAATATTATGTCATGACTAGGGTAAATCCAATGATCTAAATTCAATAATGGCCTTAGGGTTATAATTTAATAATCTTTTTAATATTTAATAAAATTTTTCAAGAAAATTTTACAGATATGGTACTTAATATATTCGATATTTTTAAAAAACCAATTCAAGGCTCACTAGGCTCAGAATTGCAGGACTTCTCTATCTCTATCTAAAAATTTAATACTTGTACTTTTTTAATTCAATAAATGGAAAAATCGGAGTTTTTATATTATCAACACCTTGGGGATTTACTTCCTAGAATGAAACACAAAACTATGCAAGGAGATGTGGTTAATGACTATGTATACGGGTATCTTGATCCCATGTACTCTTCTAAATATTCTCAAACTTCCCCAAGACACATTATAAGGAATTTATCACCAACTGAGGATCCGCTCCTCCCAATACTAAATCTCTACCAGGTAATCTATAAAAGTAGATTCATCCTTGATATTAAGATAACCCTAGTCGATAACATGCAACAGTTCATGCATGTACCTCCTTGGTTTCTACATGTGGAAGAAGTCATTAACCTCAGTGTAACCATGGAGGTAGAGATAAATGGTATGCCACATCACTAACTCAACATATTATCTATAAAGGGAAAATGAATCTCTTAGATATATTTCTATACCGACCAAATATATGAAACCCAAATCAAGGTGTGACCATCCGAAAGACATTATATCACTCCTAAAACTCTAAAGGGCTACTTTAGCAGTCTAAAAGGAAATTATTCTATTTATTGGATGTCCTCATCAACCCCAGTATGATATGCACCTTCTCTGTCATGGCTTACCCCAACTTTGAGCACATCACTGCTGACTCTTCTAGGTTGGTCAGGTATAATGGTGACCTATAGGGTCAACCGTAAAAGTCCTCAAATGGTGTCATACTTATGGTTTAATGTTATATGTTATTTTATTGAAGCTCCACCAATGGCAGGTGATCCTCCCAATTATGACCAAATACCAACATGAAAACTTGCTACAAATAGTCCAAAACCTAAACGTTCTACTCAGTCTGGCCATCATTCTGGGGGTGAAAATTCATTCTCAAATAGAAATGAGACCTTAATGATTCCTATAATATCATCTATAACTGAGATGTGATGTGAGAATCACATTATGAATGTTATTTGAGGAAAATCCATGGATCAAGAATATCTACTACAAATAGAGGCTTCTCATTTACTCTACCAAACACTTCTCTTAGATAGAAAGGAAGTGCGATGACTTGGTGAGTTGGTCTATGATCACCTAGATGACACAGTGTCCTCTAAGTGTTCATGGTAACCATATCAAGAAGTATATAGATAACTCATCCCACTTCCCCTCAGTAAAAAAGGGTTTAGCTAAATTCATTGTAACTTAGTTATCATCCTATACATTATGACACGTATGGCATTGAGAGAAAGACTATTAAATACATATTTTCATCCCTAACCTCAAGAGATATTGGTTAAGGTCCTAGTATATTTTCACCACACATGGATCTACCACTAAGGGTGATGAATGAGACTCATTCAATACCTCCTCAATTTAAGTAACCGGTACCACCATATTTCCATTTTATGGGAAAACTTTCCCTCCACCTTCATAAAATCCATTGTGATTATGCCAAGTGTATACTTGATTGTGTAGGGGTTTTTGACGCTTTCGTTGCGGTACACCTGCTTGTGTGTTATTGTATTCTAACATTTCATTGTACCTTGCATTCCATCTTTCCAAAGTTCAGTATAATTCATCACTTTATCGATTATGTATGCTCTTTGATTGAAATGGGATGATGGGATATCTTTTCCTCCTTCTATGGATTCCTTTTCTGAATTCATTTCCTACTTCAGGTCTCCATCGTATACTAAGGCATAGTTCTTGAAGCTCATTCCTGATGTCATCTCTTTATGGAATCTGGTTAATTATTCTTCTTCATTTTTGAAATTCCCATGTGTATTGATATGGCAGAAACCATTACCTATGAGAGTAGTCACGTTGGGCATCATAGGCATGGATGGAAGTTGGAACATCAGTCACCTGTATTCATCCTCATGTGAGGGTGTATCAAGGGTGAAGAACCCAAGGAATCCCATGTCGATCCTAGGGTGTCTAATGCCAGATTCATGAATTTCATGGTTTTCCATAGGAATACCATGTCTTATAAAAGGTAGAAATGTAATGGTTTGTGAGTGTAACATATTTCAGAGATGAAGTGTGACTGATCTGAATTCCTGGTGGGGGCGTATTAGAAAGGGACATCACTAGGAGGGATCACCTGGACAGTTTACCAATGGATGTGTTAGAATGCCAAATGAGAGAAGAACTGGGATGGTATATCACATAAAGTAAATAATATACACCATTAGAGAGTACACCCCTAGGATGGAGGTACTAAGGTTTACCTAGTGGATGGGTCAGAATGTCTAATAAGAGAGGAGACCAGGTGGTGTGTCACATAAAGGGGAGATAACACACCATGAAGGGGTTCATCCATATGAGGGAGGCACCAAGATTTACTAGAAGGATGGATCGAATCTCTCAAGGAGAGAGGAACTCAGAAGGTGTGTCCCACATGGGGAAGTTGTCACACCATGAAGGGGTATATCCATAGGAAGGAGGCACCATGGTTTACTATGGGTTGGTATTGAACATCATAGATGCATCCTACATACCATAACATGGAGGAAGGGATTAAAACGCACATATTTTGTTGGATTGTTTGGGTCTTACACACTAATAATTACCTTAAAAATAGGATTACTATTCATTGTATTTTTTTAGGGATTATAAAAGAATGATTCCACGGATATAATAGGGGTAGCGATGAAATGGACGAGGCTTAAATGTTGGAAAATCCATGGTGGAAGGAATTATTTAACCAAGATGTGGTGGACCATATAAAACTAGAATGCATATGTATGATGTGTTTTCTAGAATAGATGTAGTGGAGGAGGTGTTTAGGGGTGTTGGTCTTGGAACATTCACAAGCTTCCTACATAACCTACCTAGTGTGCAAGGATCAAACACCCCATCTTCTGAAAACACTATGCCGTTTAACATCATGTGATAAAATTGTTAGTGAACCGACATGAAAATGACAAAATTTCTTGAGTGTTGGGATTCAACCTCATATAGGATTCCTACTTACTCTAATTAGTTGGAGATCAAAGTCCACATAGCTCTAGAAGAGGTGTTGGGACTGACACTAGGCTTGTTTCCCATTGGACATGTTGGGGCATTCATATACAAGAGGACAAAATATGAATATTGGGTGTCATGGACATTGATACCCTCTAATGCCACATGATTCATGCTTGTTGTGGGAAATATGATGAAGATGTGGACTTAACTTTTGTTGTAAATGAATTTGAAATTAAATATGTTGTGGGGATCACAAATGTGATCTGACCATCGGGGACTCCATTATGTGCGAGGAGGAAATAATGACAAGAAATAAATACCTCGTTTATTTTCAGTAATACAAATAGAATCCTATCAAGCGTGTTCTATGGATTTCACTTGGAAACTATCTCAGATTCTCATACAGAAAAATCCCAATGGGAGAGGGACGTCAGAGAGAGAGAGAGTGAGAAAGTGAGAAATTCAGGGTTAACATCCCCTCTCTGATCCCATAGTGAAGGTTTTATTCCATGTCAGTCATATACATAGACATCATTGGATGGCTGCAAAGGGTGATATAAAAGTTTAATGTCATGTGTTGATGACGTTTCTCCTATTCAGTTTTATGTCATGCATCTTGGACGTGGGGGACTCACTCCATACCCCATGGGTTAACAAAACTTTTTCCTATCAACCCTTGGGGAAAGGAAGGAGTTGGAAATTACATTATGTGAGGTTATGGAAGAGTGGTCACTCACAAGTTCAATGTTAGAGTATCTATGATAATAATCAAAATCTATTAGGGTAGCTATGCTGAAAAGTAAGAGGCTGGTTGTCACAATTAAGAAATCACTACAGAAAATCATGGATATATATGTAGATAAGGTAGATGAAAGAGATAAGTTTTTCAAAAAATAGGGGCTCAAACATGGCGTGTGGGAGTAATGATAACACAAGGAGATTCAAGGAGGGATGAATTAATGATTGGGGACTTGCACACTAGACAATGGGTTGAGCATAAGATAAATTTCTTCCCATGAATGATGGGTTTATGCAAGTTGTACATTTTTCACGCACCCTTCCATAGGCTATATAAAAATGGGTGAGGGTCAAACCATAGTGGGCCCACATGAAAGATGACACCTAGGGAACCTTTCTTGAAAAATATTACCCTTAGAGAACTTTATGACTTTCACATGATCATAGAATATGTGTCTTATGAATATAAAAGTGATGTTTTCACTTCTATAGGATCACCCTAAAGAGTTAAGTGGTGCACTTCAACATATTTAAAAAACTATTAGTAAGGGCACATTAGATTTTTGGAATGGACCTGGGCTTAGACATAGATATTCATGTGACCCTCAATAGTCGTGTGAGAAATGTACATGATTGAAATCACATTAGGTTCATAAGGTTCATGCACGTAGATTGTATCATTGTGTGCATGCCTTATAAATTCAACACAACTTCCTTGGGCTTCTTTGATTTTTTTTGAGTCGAAGGATAAATTAGGATTACCAATAAATGGCTGTTATGGATCTGTGTGGAATAAGGTTCTAAATACTTCTCCCCATCAAAATCAGGGCTAAATAATTATCAGTAGGTCAGGTTCCATGGGAAACATTGTTGAAAGGGCTCCATCCAAACAGGTGAATGCAAAAAAAATATCTCCACATAGATCTGGCCTTGTGTGCATGAGAAAGATTCGGTCCACATATATAAATATTTATAGGGCCCCCAATTCATAGTACATTTATTTTTTCTATGATAGGCTCTTTTTTCTGTCATGTGCACAAGTTGAAGCATCAGGTGTGTAAAACCAATTCATGATCTCTTTCTTATGCACACCCACGGAATCTTTCATTCCTCACCCTATATGATAATTTATTCCTTTTCTATGATACCCTGGTGATCTTATGAGAAACATTAACCTTTTCACACACATAATCAAATATTGTTTTTTCTAACCTTAGTGATTTTACATTCATCGTACATGGCCAAACCTTAGGAATCCTCACAGATTGAGGCTATTGTTGCTACTTAAAGGGATGATTTGAGAATAAATCCCAAAGTTTTTCTTGTTCAAAGGGTTTAATTTGACAACTACATGCTATTGATAATACTGAACCAATCACAAAAGGATTATCTCTTGGGTGAAAATATCCTATTGTCTAACTTTATTCGGTCAGGAAATGTTTCTATCCCTGGCTTAGAAACCTATTCACCATGATCATGGTTCATCATTGAAGACAGTGTCTAATGATACAATATCAATGATCATGGCCACATAAAAAGATATAATTGGGAAATTTCCATCTAGATATTGAATTAAAAGACCATGATGATCACATGGGATGAGCTGAAGGCAGATGAGTGCCACACCCACTACACTATCTCCTTCCAAAGTAGCACGGGGAATGAAAATTTGGGCTTGAAGAAGTACTGGAACCACTGGTTTGTGGGTAACATCACAAGTGAATCAGATTGGAATACTGGGTACACCACACATTCAAGGAGTTTGGGGAAGAGTTTCATTACATAGAGTTATATGAGGCCATATTGACATCATTGTTCAACATATACCATGAATAAAAGATGGTGATAAAGATGTTCAGTCGATGGAATAACAACATAAACACGTCCCACCTCCCCCATGTGTAAGATGAAATTATCTTGTGGTACATTCATTTAATTAGAGGAAATCCTACAGTGGTTCTGCAATAAGACTAGTTCCTTCCACTGGTAAACACTTGGACGGGAAGGGGATGAACCCCAATCTCAACATAACATCTATTAAATGTTGTAAAGGGGATATTTAAGATAAATTAAATCCAAAAAGAGATCCCATTCATAGTGTGGTTCAACTAGTTATTTAAAAAGTAAAATAAGGTAAATATATCTATCCAAGGGAAGAAGTGCCCAACTGCATTGCAAATGTGAAACACGAGATCATTCTTGATGATTTTAGAGGCAAGATATTATCAAACATGGGGGTACAAAATGGATGATATTTGGGAAACACTAATTTGATATATCCCTTTTCTCGCTACCTTCCTAAGGGGTGGCTATTTTTGGAAAGGGATATGAAAATGGGGGTCCTCTCAAGGACGTTCTTAAGGGTGGGAATCATGGAATCACATAATAGTGTCCACCTAGTGGGTACATATAATTCCATGGTATTATAGAATTTTGGGACACATTTCATGGGGGAAACATTCCATGGAGAATCTATCGGCCACTCCTCTAATGACCCAATCAGGACATACATTGAAATTTAATTTCATTTTCGGAATACTTAATACATTACACAAATAAATGCCCAATGATCGTATTAGTTTAGCATCTTTGGAAACATGGAACTTAATCTTTTTCCCAGGTGAACTTTATTGAACTTTTCCCATAAAGATATTCCACTTTTGTTTTCCTACCTAAAACAATTCATTATATCCTATGGAAAAGAAAACAAAAAAAAGTTGAGATAAAATTATTAGTTTGGGTAAACATTGATAACATAAAACAAATCATAAAAATAATAATGTAGAAACTTGAACATAATGTTTAAATATCAAAATATTTATTCATGAAATAAATAATGGTACTACATAAGGAATATACCAAAAAGAAACACTAACTGTGATAGAATATCATTGGAAAAGAAAATGGATTTAAAGAAAAAATATAATCCCAAAATATGGTTTCCATGTTAGAAAAGGAATTTCTTCCACAACCATCATAGTGGAAAAAGTCCATTACTAAACTGGGTTTACTTTCCATTCCGGCTATTTATTATTAAACCAAATTTACTATCAATTCTAGAAATATATTATTGAACCATATTTACTTGTACTTCCATTCATGTATATCCCAAGAGATATATTTCTTTACCCAATACATTTGAGGGAGATAGTGGTCCCACCTATCTCATAATGAAATCATTCTTCCATATTCCACAAAAACATTAATTATTCATCATAGCATAACCCATGAAATAAAATGGGATTCTTAAACATCATTGAATAAAGAAATAATCTATATAAAACATCATTACACCATTAACAAAATAAAATCATAATAATAATAGGGATAAAAATATAACCCTATTTAAAGAGAGTCATCTTTGATGATAAATAATTTTTATAAAACACTTGAACTTAAATATTGTGGATAATATCCATTCTTATTCAAAATATTTTTCTTTTCTCAAAATGAGATGAAGTTATAAAAGAAACTAATTTAATTAAAAATACATGAAATCATATAGAGGAAGCTTCTTGGAAATAATTTGTTGTGAATACGCAAAAAAACCCATTCATGCCATATAGGTTAAAAAATATTCTTCTCATACTCTTGACGGAAAACTCAAAAAGTACCTCATCTAGAAAATGAAAGAAATATTACTTCTATAACATTTAATACAAATTTAACAATGGGTAATATTAATTTTAATCAATAGTATAATTATATAAATAATATATATATATATATATATATGAAACATGGATGTGAATGATAAATATACCCCAGTAAACACTTACGAATAAACAATCTCTAATAATAATGAGTTTAGAAAATTATCCCTTAGGTACGATATAATTAGAATGTGTCTAAAACTAATTTATAATTATTTAATTAATGTTATTGACATATTCTATAATAATTTTCATTTTTATGATATCATATATGATCATATTATCATATTTTTGTCAGTAACATTTGATTGTCACCCTGTTTTCGGATATTAACTACATTATGTTCTTATGGATGTTTTGTCAGAGAAGTTCATCTACCAATTCTTTAGTTATAGTTATATAATTTATAGAATAATTTTTTTATAATATATATCATATTTATTCATTCCATTCTCTTATATAATCATGGTTTAATGAAGACCATATAGAATGAATCACATCGCATCGTGGAGATGGTAAACTGCACGTACACTCGAGCGATGATATCACTCACTTAATGGTTATATATTATAGAATTGGATGATATATTAATTATAAAGAATAATTATCATGTTATATTAATTATTTAAATCCATTATTCTCATCATTATACCTTACCAAATTATGTATTTTTTAATAAAAAATTGCAACACAGTGTGGAGACAGTATGTCGTACGTATGCATACATGGTGATATTGTTATTCGTAGGATAAATAAAATGAGGTATTTGGTTTTAACATAATTATAATAATATATAATCATGTTAAAGATACTGAATTTAATATTTTTTTAAGGAAACAACCAATGAAGAGGGTGTAGAAGAAGAAAATAATTTTGAAAGAGGTGATGAAACAGTTACCAGTTTTTCGAGTATCTCCTTTTGATTTTCACCAAAGGAATACATGGTATATAATTATTCCCAAATTGTGGCCTATATGAGGAAGTTATAGATTTTGGGTTCTTATATGAGCATAATTTTTATTATGAAAGAGGTGTGATAAATTCGGTAGATGTGGTGGCCTTTTATAAAAGGGTGGAGGGGAACTTTAGGAAAGTCTTGAAATATTATTTTATTATAATTGATTTTCGAATTTGGGTAACTCCAAAGTAATATATTTATATTATAATATGAGTATGGGTATAAATCCTCTCAAACAATTAATTTTGGACAAGTTTAGGTCACAAATATAACCTTATCTTTTCGATTTCACCCTTAGTTAAATAAATTAACTATTACCAGGTCTTCTGGTCTTTTTAAAACATATGGTCAATATAGTTAATATAAACTTCCATGAAAACATTAAGTAGATAATTAATTAAATTTTATACATTTTCAAAGTAATGTTTCATAATCACATATTTTTATTACTATTATATCATTTAATAAAATAGTTTTTGTTTTTAAAACTCATTTGTGTCATTTTTGACACAATTTAGTTATTGGTTTTTCTTTAAAGATATAGAAACATGAATGATTACAAAATACTAAATTAACTAAAATATAAAATGTCATAATAATATTTAAAATTTTTTATGGAATAAAATGTTTCAAATTACAATTAAATTTATATTTATAATATCATTTATTTGAATATTTCATTAATAATATAATAAATGCATCATTTGTGTCATAGATAAATTTATTTATTTAATGTCCAAAAATTATAAGTAAAATACCTTGATATAGGAAATATTTTTATATTTATTATTAAAATTTATAGTGAAAAGGATCAATTATATAATCCCACCTTAAAATTGTTTTAGTCAAAAGATTCATGTTTATGTTATATTCCTATTTACTTTAAATTAATTATTATAACATGTCATTTTCACACCCAAGTGGCTCCCATATTCCAAAAGTTTGGACTAAGGATTGTTATTATCTCGGATGAATTATACAAGAATATTAGGATACGTTTGAGGGGTTTTTATTTTAATATAATATTATTTTTTACCCTTATTTTCCTAATTTACCCTTTAATCACGGTAAATAAAAAAATTACAGATGTTACTATTCATAATGTCAAAATATAAATGGTACCAATTTAAATAACTTGGACCTTATGATTCAGAATATGGAATCCATTTTAAAAAATTTCAAACACTAAAGTTTCATTAATTTTTTTAAAATTAATTCTCACTGTCAAACCCAGAAAGTAGGTTTTAAAGATGTAAAAACTATCCAATGATTGACATTTTTTATGTTCTATTTAAAAGTGAAATTACAGTAAATGACCACAATTTGATTAAATTTTAAAAACAAAATCCAAATAAACTTTAAAAATAATTAAAATATAATCTAAAAATATAAATAAATTAGATGAAAAGGCATGTTAGAATTAAAATGGGTAATTTTTCACTATTCCATAAAATATAAATTTCATCAGAAAAATATAAACATTTCAAGAAAGGTAAATTTTTATCTCCTTATTCTAAATAAGAAGTTTATAATGTATAATAGAACATATAAAATTTTAAAAATCTATATTTGAAAAAGTGTTCTTCATCAAAATATAGTAAACATTTATTTCATTGAAAAAACATCTTTTATCCGAAAAATTAATTTGCTGTTATATCATATATAAGAAACATATAAGGTGAATTTAAAACATTAAATTGTATATTTTTCATATATATTTCACTAATAAATTCTATATATAGTGATTTTAATAGTTTATAGACTCACTTATTATATTTAAATAGTTTTTTAGAAGGAATTTAATACTCTTCATAGCCACCATTATACAAACTAGGTTATAATATTTAGTTATCACATATAATCGTTCTTAGGTGAAATGAATTATATCTAAAGAACTATAAATTTTGTATAACTCAATCCAAGAATAATTTTGTGTATACTGAAAGTGATTACGGTGTTGTGTATAGCGCAAGCTAATCCCAGTGTAGCAAACAATACAAGAAAACAATGAAATTAAAAAGATTCTATCTCATAAAATATTGGGGTGTTACATTATACCCCCCAAAAAATTAATTTTACCTATAAATTTTGTAGGGTTATAACTGGTTTACTACTTGAATGTTTTTCTCATAGAAACCCACATCGTAAAAAGGAATACTAAAACTTCATTTTAAAAAGAAAAGTTTGAAACAAAACGGTTTTCAAAAGTAACTCATCACTGGGTTTCCACATATGAGAACATATGTAGGAAGTGAAACAATGGATATGGAGTAAACATATAACCATAATTTTATGAGGTATAGTTATAGAGGAAATATATTAGAAAAAATATAACATCTAGAAATCTACAATTCTACAATGATTTAACGGACCATTTGATTCATCAGATAAGAAAGTTCTAAGCTAACATTTTTGGTTTTCAAGATATGTCCCCTAATATTGAATTTTTTTTCCTAAAAATAAATGATTACTTTATTTTGGTACAATATCACCATTTTTCATTCCTTGAAGAAATTCAAGATCATTTAAATTTAGAGAAATAATTTTGAATTTTTCATTCTTAAAGTGTTATTAGATCCTGTGAGATAATACTATGTTATTTTATATGTCTAAACAAAATGCTTTCCACTTGTAATAAAATATGAAATTACACCTATAGTGAGATAATACATTAATCTATCAAACTTCAACCATAATATAGAATATATTATCCACAAATGGATGACATTATAATCCTTCAATAAACTAAAAATAGAAAACTTTTGAAAGAGGTGAAATAAATCAAATTCACATTTATCTCCCATATCTCATAATTTAGTTCTTGGTTGTCAAATTTTAAACATGTCATTACCTTAACATTTATTCTATTGAAACATGATAATAAAATGAATGAGTATATAATATTAGTAAAAACTTGCATTATTTCAAAATTAACACTTTCGATTCAATAAAAATAACTGAAATACTATATATTCAAACCATGATATCACTTTGTCCTAATATCAGTCAGTAGGTCGTGAATATTATAAAACATCTCATTAGCTCCTTATCCCTTCATTATACGCATATCATGTGGTTTCCAAAAATATTTCAATGACTTTTCTTGGTTACTGGTACCATATACTTATGGAAAACCACAATGGACCAATACATAGATATCCAAATATTCCACAATACTATAAAAAAGATTCTAAAACACTATTTTGGAATCCCATTAAAGAAACACTTCATCATTCCACCACTAAATTTTCGTACAGATCATTGACAATAGTGATCATATGTGATTTACCTTTTTATTTAGAATTAAGATGTTTTTGATATCGATAATCATCCATAACCATTAGATTTGGTCATTGGTTAGCATAATGTCCCATTTCCATACACATGAACTATTGAGGTGTGGGTGGTGAATTGTCTATAGTCTTTTCTCTATTCACATCATTAAAAACCTTTTTCCCATTACATCGGAACTCAACTACTCGATGAACTTCTTTTCCACACTTAAAACATTTTCTATACCCTTTAAGGAAATATCCACTATGATTCATTCCACAGTATGAGCATAAGAAAACATTCATCTCTTTTTCACCATTTTTTGAGATATTACCTGCAACCCTATCTTTAGTTTCATGTTAAACCCATGAGATTTATATGTAACACCAAATTCTATTTCCACATTGATATAACAAAAAACAATCTCTTCATAGCCTATAATGTCTCTTATAGCTAATTCCCTTTAATGACCTGGTTTTAATCCACTGAAGAATCAATCAACTTTACATTCAGGTTGGATGATAAATCCAGAATAATACAATGAAAGTCTTGTCAGATTTATCTCATATTTACCAATAGATTCATCATAATTTTTCTTAAGTATAATTCACTCCTTTTCTATCATTTCTCAAAGAATATGAGGAAATTACTTATTGAAATATATGTTCTTCTACTCATGTCATTCCATGGATTCAATTTCAACTTTCTACCTTGTATTCATGATTTGAATCCTCCACATGTCTTCTTCACCTTTTAAATGATAAATATCCAAAATGAATTTTTTATGTTCTGAATAGTGAAGGATAAAAAATATCTTTTCAATGGTACTAATCCATTGTTCTGAAACATGCGGGTTAGAAGACCCACCGAAAGATGGTGGATGTTTCCTCGTAAAGGACTCAACAGAATGTTATTCTCTTCTCTGCTCATTTGGATGTCCAGAATGATTCATAGATATTTTAAGTATATAAATAATATTTTTCATTCTAAATCACATAAAATTTGGTTGTCAAAGAGGACAAACATTTAATTTTCTCATGTATTGATCTTTAACACAGTTTCTTTAGATTCTATTGATTATCTAAAATCCAAAAAATAATAGTGTGAGAGCCAAAACTCATACTACAGAAACAACATAATCAAGGGGGGTCACGTTAAATATATAACATTTATGTTTAATACTAGGTTATTCATGATCATTACCATAATTATAGTACTACAACCTATTGTTTTAGTTTCTCATAGGGACATACCTAGACATACCTTAGAAATATCACTAGGGATCTCACTGGAGTTTTCAAATCCTAGTTTCCAAAGGTTAATTAAACCTTCACTGTATTGATAACTCTAACAAACCAAGCTTTCTGTATATGAACATTAAATTTATTTTTCAAAATACATAATACATTACACAAATATACACCCAAAGTCCATATTAGTTTAGTGTATATGGAATCATGGAACATAATCTTCTAACTTGGTGAAAGATCTTCGACATATCCCATAAAGTTCTTCCACTTTTGTTTTCCTACCTAAAATATTTCTTTATATCTTGGGGAAACGAAAACATAAAAATGACAACCTTTAATTCATAGTAAGGGTAATCATTGAGAACATAAAGCAAACCATAAACATTCAAATTTAAAAACACAAACATAATGTTAAAATATTAAAATTGTGAGTCATGAAATAAATCAAGGAAGTACGTAAGGCATATACCATAATGGAATATAAACCATAATAAAACAAAAATGGAATAAAAAATGGAATTGTGCCAGAGAATTAATAACATAATATGATTTCCATAGTAGCCAAGGCATTTTTACCAAGAACATAATATTGGATAAAGTCCATTACTGAAAAGGGTTTACATACCATTCAAGTCATGTATTACTCAACCAGATTTACTTTTCATTCTCACCCTATATTTCCGAACCAGATTTACTTGTCGTTCCCATCATGTCTCTCTAGTGAGACATAAATCTTTACCCAATTCATTTAAGGGAGATATAGGTCCCACCCATCTCAAAATGAAATCATTATTAAATGTGCCGCAAAAACATTAACCATTCATCCTAGAATAAACCATGAAATAAAATGGGTTTCTTAACATAGTAAAATGATAGAAATAATAGGTATTGAAACATATCCCTCTTAAAATAGCTTCTTATTAGATTAAAAATAATTTTGATAAAACACATGAACATAATTATTGAGGATAATATCCTTTCATCATAAAAAATGTTCTCTTTTCTCAAAATGGTGAGAAATTTGAAAAGAAAATAAATTTTTTAAAATAAAAATAAATTATGGTAGAGGAATTTTAATAGAACTAATTAACTAGGAAGATGTAAATAAACCATTCATTCCATATAGTTTAAAAAATATTCTTCTCATACTCTTTCCAGAAAAGTCAAAAGGTACCTCGTATGGAAAATGAATGAAATATTTATTTCATAAAATTTAATTAAAAATTACCAATGTGTAAAATTAAATTTAAAAAATAGTATAAGAATATAAATAATATTATATATTTTGGAAACATGGATGTGAATGATAAATACACTTAGTAAATGCTTATGAATAAACAATCTCAAATAATAATGAGATTGAAAAATTATCCATTTGGTCTGATGTGACTAATATATATCTAAAACTAATATATAATTATTTAAATAATGATATTGACTTATTATAGAATCATAGTAATTTATTTGATATCTTATATGATCATATTATCATCTGTTTGTTAGTAATATTTCATTGTCACCCGTTATTCAGATATTAACTACTTTATGTTCTTATGCATGTTTTTTCAGATAAGTGCATGTTACACTACTTTGTTTATAGTTATAAAATTTACATAATCATATTAGTATATTATATGTCAAATTTATTCATTCCATTCATGTCTTTAACTTTGGTTTAATGAAGAACATGTAGAATGAATCACATCACATCATGGAGACATTAGGCTGTACGTACAGATGAGCGACGATATCATTCAATTAATGGTTATAAGACAAAGAATTGGATGGTATATTAATTATAAAAAATAATTATCATTTTATATTCAATATTTATATTTATTATACTCATTATTATACCTGTCTCAATTAATTATTGATGAATATAAAATTATACCAAGGTGTGGAGACAGTAAGATGTACATATGCACGCATGATGATATTGTTTTCCATAGGATAGATAAAAGAAGGAAAAAGGTTTTCCCATAATTATAATAACATATCTTCATGTATAAGATACTGGATTTATTAATTTACTATGGAAATAGAATACGAAGAGGAAGTAGAGGAATAAAATAATTTTGAAATAGGTGATAAAATAATTACCTCTCTTTCAAGAGTCTCATTTTGATTTTCACAAAATGTCTCTATAGGATGGATTTATACCCAAATTGAGGAATCTTAGAGGAAGGTAGGTATTTTGGGAACTTAATTTGGAGAAATTTGGATGATCCAAGGTGTTTTAGAGGTGTGAGTAAGTAGGTATATGTGGTGCCATTTATAAGAAGGGGGAGTGGCACTTTAGGAATGCCATGAAATATTATTTTATTATAAATTGATTTTCAAATTATGATAGCTCCAAATTGATATATTTAAGGGTTAATATGAGGATGATTCAAAATACTCTCAAACAATAGGTTTTATACAAGTGTAGTTCGTACATGTAACATTATCTCTAGGGTTTAACCCTATGTTAAATAAATTAACTCTTTCCATGTCTTCTTTTTTTTACAATATACGGTCGATATAATTACTATAAAATGACAAAAGAAAATTACTTGGACCATTAATGAAAATTTTAATATTATATATGTTATTTTTACAAATGTTAGATATCTATGACTATTAAATCATTTTATAAAATAGTGTTTCTTTTACAAACAGATATTCAATAATTTTTTAAACAATTTAGAAATTGTTTTTTTTAATTTAAAAAACACGGTAGATTCGAACAAACTAAATTTACTAAAATATAATATGCTATAATAATATAAAAAATTTGTGGATGAAATCATTATTTTCAAATTATATTTATTTTTATATTTATAATATCATTTATTTGAATCATTCATTAATAAGGTAATCACTGCATCATCACTATGTCATAAATAAATTTATTTATTTAATATCTAAAAATAATAAATAAAATACCATGATTTCCAAAATATTTTTATCTTTTAGAAGATTATTTATACTCAAATATATCAATTATATAATCCCACCTTATTATTATTTTAGTAAAATGATACAAGTTTACGTTATGTTTCCTTTTACTTTAAATTAATTATTATAAAATGTGATATTCCCACTTAAGTTGTTCAAAAATTACAAAAGATCTGCCTAAGGATTATTGTTTTATTCAATGACTAATCCAATAAAATTATGAAACTTGGTGGGTTAGTTTTTTATTATTTTTACCTTTATTTACCTACTCTACCCTTTAACCTTGGTAAATAAAATAATTACTGAAGCTAGTATTCATTATGACAAAAAACAAATGGTACCTATTTACATAATTTGGGCCTTTTGATTCCAAATATTGAATCCAATTTTCCATATTCCAAAAATTGAAGTTTAATTAAATATTTTAATATTAATTCCCATTGTCAAAATCATAAAGTGTGTTTTTAAGAAGTAAAAACTATAAAAAGATTGACATGTTTTTATATCCAATTTAATTTTGAAATTAAATAAATTGACCAAAATTGGATTAAATGATAAAAATATAATCCAGTAAAACTTTAAAACCAATAAAAATATAATCTATCTATATTAATAAATTAGATGAAATGGCGGTTTTGAATTAAAATTCAATATTTTTACCTATTCATTAAAATATGAATACCTTCATAAGCATACCAAAATCTCAACCAAGTTAAATTTTAATGTTCTTCATTAAAATTATATGTTTATCATGTCAAATAGAACTTATAAACATTTCAAAAACTTGACTTAAAAAGGGTTCTCCTTCAAAAGGTGGTAAAATATTTGTTTTTTGAAAAATATTTCTTTTATCCAAAATATTTAATTTTTTTATATCATATCTAGAAAACATATAAGATTAATTAAAAAAATTTCATTGAATATATTACATATTTATTTCACTAATAAAAAAATAAAAGGTGATTTTATTATTTTATAGACACACTTATTTTCATTTAAGTTTTTTTAGAAGGAAGTTAATAATAATCATACAAACCATTATAATGATTATGTTACAAAATTTAGTTAACACTTACACTAAGTATTGTGTGAGATTAATTCTATAAAAAGAACATGAAATTGTGAGTAAAATATTCCAAGAATAGTGTGGCATATACTGAAAGCTAATATGGTGTTGTGTATGGCGCAATCTAATCTTGGTGTAGCGTACAACTAAAGACATCGAAGGAATTAAAAAGAATATATCTCATATAATTCTGGGGTGTTACAAATCCATATCTTGCACGGTTGGATTACATTTCATCTTGGTGGATACAAGTTTCCAAATTTCATTTTTCCTCTAAGAACCTGTATATAACCATCCCTTCTGAACATTTATGGTGAATGGCCACTGACCCTCAGTAGAGAATTAGTCACACTCCATATTTTAAACTAGAAATTTTTTCACTTCCATCCCTTTGTCTCTCAAATTTCCCAAATGGTAGATAACTTTAAAGGGTCATGGGATAAAAGGGTGTACTTACAGAGCATCGAGGGTGGTGTGATGGTGGCCCATATCAAAGTAACAATGATTTGTGAACAAAAAATTCCCTCCTTCATCATTAGATAGTTCTGATGTCTTCATCATGTGGAGAATAAAATGTATACAAGTGTTCCTGAAGAGTGAGACACATGAATCCTCTGCCTACTTTAGTGCACGATGGTGGTTGCTGGCTTCGGTGTGACCACAAAACTACCACCAATGGATATCGATGTTGAACTGTAAATAGAATATTCCAAAGAAGGATGGTGCGATATATATAGGTGATCATTAAAAGAGACATTTGGATGATGGAATGAGTAGTATGAATGGTGGTGTGATGCCACCCAAGAGGATGTCCCAGAAAAAAATAAAGTAAATTGTTGTAGCACGGGCAAGAACCACAGTGGAAGGGAAGTCATATGGTGTGGCCACTTCTTTAATAGGGTTGGTCCCGAATGCAACCTCGTGGATTTTTGTCATTAATAATGATCAATACGGGATCAATACGACGATAAACGCCAGTCTCCATGGATCAAATCACATAAATGGAAAAACAAAAGGAATGTCCCAAAACCACAAAGTAGGATCGTTACAGGTTGATTATAATTAATTTAATCAATTGAAAAGAAATACCTTTTGGGTGTTCTTTATTCGTTGATGTTCTTGATCACGTTCCGATGTGATTCGTTGTTGTGTTGCAGAATCCATGTATAGACTTCCTCTAGTTGTGATCCACACGTGCACCTCGTATCTCTGGACGTCACCAAAGGAGTCTCCGAGTGCTAGTGTGGAGAAACCTTTGCTTGTGTTGTCCTCCTTAGATATTCTTGACCCAATGAAAGAGGGTCTCTCTTGGTCTTAAGAGCATTCTTGGAGGAAGAGCTTCTTTCAGCCTTGAAGGAATTCTCCAGAGTTGTTGTGCACAAAGATTTTCTTGTGTGTGTAAGGAAAAGAGTTGGGGTTGTGAGGATATTTATAATCGGGTTTGAGGTTGTAGAGTTATGACAATAAATAAACATGTTACGCTTTTTATTTATTTCATTATCTCCCTTTTGAAATCCCCATGTTGAGTCATTAATTCCTTGACATGTGCCCACACTGATTATAATAACTATCGTTTAATGAAACGATATTTCCTCAAATCCTGACTAGAAAAACTACACGGCATGTATTAATAAATACACAGCGTGCACTTTTTTTTCATTGAAAACTACATGGCATGTACATTCAATGTACACGGCCTTTCTATCTTGTTTTAATTTATTCATTTACTTACCAAAATGAATACTACATGGCGTGTACATTTAATAATACATGACATGTAGTTGTTTTCAAAATAAAACTACACGGTGTGTTATCATTGATACAAGGCGTGTACTTATTTTATTTTATTCTTCCTCCAACATTAAAACGATTTTGGATTCCTTGAATAATTATAAACCAAGTGCGGGAATAATCATTATTCTACTTCAGATACTTGATTACACATAGTGTGTGATCCTCTAGGACTCTTTCTCATTGGTATTAGGTGGGCTTGCCTAAAGTCCAATATTACTATCTAGCAATGGGTCAAGGAACCCAATAGAAAGAAGTTGATGCCGCATTGACGTATCACCTCATACGAATGCTTACTTTGTAATTTAATCTCATTGTCTCGATATCTCATCAAGAATGTTTCAGGGCAGTGTCATCAACCTATATGCTTGATCTGTCATTCTTTGACTGCCTGAATTAAACTCGTCATTTACACCATGGCCATTGAATTTAATGCGACAGTTATATTTCAATCAGAGGGCCGAGATATCAGCTTCCATAAATGGAAGGGACAAATCCTTCCTCGACTTATCCATTAACAACATTTCACTCATGATGCACCCAACGTACCCTACTTCCCACCAACTGTTTGCGTGACAGTTTTTGTCAGTAAATCTATGTTCGTGAGTCATGACATGAGTTAATGATAATCTTACAGTATAAGGACCATTACACATGATCGTAGATAGAAATGTTCGATGACACCAAGACATGTAGAATTGCTACTGGCGGGTCTGTTCTCATAATCTCCCATCTTGGAGATTACCATGTGAAAACTCAATGATTGAGAGTCTCATCTTCTTACGAGTACTTTGACATGAAGGTTTGTATACTATGTGTCCTATCATAGTATGTCATCCAACCATAGAACATTATTTAAAAAAATTGTTATAGCATTTCAAGGTTCTCATCATAGCAGGGATCTTCCATGACCTTATCAATGAAACAAATATTCCAGGACATTATTATATTATAGTCATTCAAAACAATGAACAATATATAATAAGTGAACATTCATGTAATCAAAGTACAAAAAAGTTGGTTCTCCGGACACCAACCCTTACAAACTCCAACTTGAACTAGAGCCAACTGCCTACAACTTTTAGTCCGCTAGACCTCACATGATGATCATGTTTCTACTGAGTCAAGGCTTTAGTCAAGGGGTCTCCCACATTGTCTTTTGTAGAAATACTGCTCACTGCAACTTCACCTCTTTGAGAAAAATCCCTCAAGAGATGATACTTCTGAAGTATGTGCTTTGTATGCTAATGTGAACTTGGATCTTTTACAAGTTCCACCACTACAGTATTATCACAATAGAGTGTTATAGGATCTTTACTGCTCGGAACTACATCCAACTCTTGCATGAAGCTTTGCATCCATACTACTTCTTTAGCTACCTCAGAAGCTACGATATACTCGGAATCCGCTGTAGAATCTGCCACAACACTTTGCTTTGTGATCCTCCATCTCACTGAACCTCCATTCTAACTGAATATGTATCTATTCTGTGACTTCATGTCATCTTGATCAGTCTATAAAATATCATATACATGTCCTATGATGACTAGTTCCTCATATCATCCATAAACCAGAAACATATCCTTAGTACGTCTCAGATACTTAAGTACAGTCTTGACTACCATCCAATGACGGTCTCCTGGATCCTCTTGATATCTACCTACCGCACTAAATGCTTTAGCAACATCTAGCCTCGTACATAGAATAAAATACATGACTAACCCAATCACAGATTCATAAGGGATCCTTGCCATTCTCTTTCTTTCCTCATGTGTTTGAGGACACATTTTCTTGGAAAGATGAATGAAATGTGACACTGGAAACAATCCCCTCTTGGAATATTCCATACTTAAACTCTTCAGTATCTTATCAATTTATGAACTTTGACTCAGGCCCAACATTCTCTTAGATCTAGCATGATGGATCTTCATCCCAAGAAAATGTGCTGCCTTGCCCAAGTCTTTCATGGAGATGCATTTATGCAACCATGCCTTAACTAACTGTAAGACAAGTACTTCGTTTACAATTATTAATATTTCATCAACATATACTATTAGGAAAACGACTGCACTTCCCCTAAACCTCTTGTAGAAACAAGGCTCACATTCTTTCTTCACAAAGCCAAATTCTGTTACAGATTCATCGAAACAAATATTCAATGACCTTAATGCTTGCTTTAATCCATAAATGGATTTATGCAACTTTCATACCTTGTTGGCATCCTTTGGAGTCACAAACCCTTCAGGTTGTGTCATGTAGACATATTCCTGGAGGTTCCGGTTTAGGAATTATGTTTTGACATCCATTTTCCAAATTTCAAAGTCATGGTAAGCAGTAATGGAGAATAGGATTCTGATGGATTTCAGTATCGCAACTGGTGAAAAGGTTTCATCATAGTCAATTCCTTGACGCTGTCTAAAACCTTTTGCAACCAGTCGTGCCTTATAGGTGCTCACTTGCCCCTCCACGTCCAGTTTCTTCTTGAATACCCATTTATTACCAATAGGCTTTACATAACTGGAGGATATACCAAAATCCAAACTTGGTTTTGGTCCATGGAATCCATTTTAGAATTCATGGCTTCTTGCCACTTGGCAGCGTCTTTGCCTTCAACTGCTTCCTTGTAGGTAAAAGGATCATCATTGTCAACCAATAATGATTCACCATCCTCGGTGACAAGAAAAAAATATCGTCCTGGTTCTCTCAACTCTCTTGTGCTCCTACGTAGTTCTTGTGTCTCTGGAACAGATTGTTCTTCCACGGGGATTTGTAGAATCTTTTCTTGTACCAAGCCATGTGTATCTTGAGCCTCGACTTCATCAAAGTCTATCTCGCTCCCACTATCTCTTTTAGAGATGTGCTCCCTCTCAAGGAATATGGCATGTATTTCCACTCTAACCTTTTTGTCTGAGGGTTTTTATAGGTAATATATCCTTGTTTCCTTGGGATATCCTATAAAGATATACTTTGTTCCTTGGGGTGAAATTTTGTTACATGAAGAGGCATTAACAAATGCTTCACTACCCCAAACATGTAAATTCAATAACATGGCTTTGCATCCACTTCATAACTCTTATGGAATACCATTTATTGATTTAGTCGGTACTTGGTTTAGTATGTGTACTGCTGTTTGTAATGCATATCCCCAAAAGAATAATGGAAGACTCGCAGGACTCGTCATTGATCTCATAATGTCCAACAGGGTGCGGTTCCTCCTTTCACTTACACCATTCCACTGAGGTGTGTAAGGAGGAGTGAGTTGAGATAGAATCCCAAACTCCCTTAAGAAATCAATGAAGTCCTGATTATGATATACTCCTCCTCTGTTTGAGTGGAGTTTCTTAATATTCTTACCAAGTTGTTTCTCAACTTCATTCTTGTATTCTTTGAACCGATCAAAAGAATCTGACTTATACCTCATTAAGTAGATATTTCCATATCTACTAAAATCATTAGTAAAAGTAATGAAGTACGAGAACCCACCCCTTCCTTCAACTGGAAATGGTCCACACATATCTTTGTGAACTAATTCTAGAATCTATTTAGCTATTTCACCTTTCCCACTAAATGGGGCTTTGGTCATTTGGACTTGTAGACACACATGACATACACCAAGTGGTTTTAGTTCGAAAGAATCTAAATACCCATCTTGATGTAATTTTGTCAAAAGTTTCTCATTGACATGAACTAGCCGGTGAATCCAAATTTGGGTGTGGTAATAGTCAAGTGAATTTACTTTGTCATCGATTTCCATTACTTGGTTTGTGTAGTCTAACACATAAAGGCCATTATATAAATGTGCCCTACCAAAACAAATTCTATATTTATAAAAGTAGCAACATTCATTTCCAAACGTGAAGATGAATCAATAAGTATCTAATCTGGATACTGAAATATTGTTTTTGGTTATAGAAGGAACATAATAACAACCTTTTAACACCAAGATCATTCCAGTTCGCAATGTGAGGTGGTAGTCCCTGATTGCTACAACAGCAAGTCTGGCTCCGTTAGCTGCTCATAGATCTACACCCCCTAGATCAATCTTCTTGAATCTACATGGTTCCTGTATTTGGATACATATGTGAGAACCACAAGCTATATCTAATACCCAATTTGTAGAAACTGATAGATTTCATTCGATAAAAAATGAACTTGAGCTTCCCCTTGCTTCCTTGGCTGGGTGCAGTTTTTCTTCCAGTGGCCCTTCTTTCCACATGTGAAACAAACAACATCCTGTTCCCTTGCCTCCCCTTTGATATTAATTTTATTGGAAGGCCTTGAAGAAGATTTGGGATTAAATATCTTCTCCTTCCCTTTCCTTTTGTTCACCATAAAGACAGAATGTTTCCCACGCTTCATGTCATTATCCACTTGGGGAATGAGGATAAGAAGATCAGACAGAGACTTCTCAATGTTGTTCATGTTAATGTTCGCAACAAAGTTTGAGAAGCTCTGGGAATGTAATGCAAGAATGAGATCGGTACCCAGTTCATAAGGGAGTTTAAAACCTAGAACCTCCAAGTGCTCAATATAGCCAATGAGCTTGACTACATGAGGCCCAGCTGGGGAACCCTCTCCAAGCTTGCTCTGAAATAGAGCCTTGGAGATCTAAAACCTTTCCTGTCTTGCTCTCTCCGGGTATAGACCATGGAGGTGCTCGAGCATGCAGTAGGAATCCATGTCTTCATGAGACTTCATGAGATCACTAGACATTGATGACAAAATCAAACATTGAATGTCGAGTGCATCGCTCAAATGCTGATCATAAACTAGGAAATCTTCACCACTCACCCCTTGGGCATGCAAATTAGGAAGTGAGGACTCTAGCACGTAAAATGTTCGTTCATGGAGTAGGATAACCCGATGGTGCCTAAACCATTTCTGAATGTTACTACCAGTGAGGATATTGTCTTTATCTAGAATTGATCGCAGAGAAAATGTGGTTGACGTGTTTTCCATTTCGATTCTACATATTAAAAGAGCATATTTATCAGTACTTTCTTGATTACATTTTTATGAGAAATAATAAGTGAATTTATTAATTCTCCCACTATTTTATAAAGTCCCAATGGCCCTCACCACTGAACTTAGAATGTCCAATTATTTTGACATTTTAGTGGAAAGGATCCATATTCCCCTTTGCATAACCCCAACAAGGGTTGGTCAAGCTATTTGAAGGTATTTAGGTAGGTAGGTCTTTGCCAACTGTGAGCTTATAGTTCCTTGATCTGTTGAGTGGACTCCTCAATCCAGAAATCCTGACTTTCATTTCATCAACTCTTACCTCCAATATTACATCAAGTCTAGAAAGGGCTACTCCTCTTGATGTAATATGGTTAAGTCAACCCGAAACCTTTCATAAGGTCTTCCTTTATAAAAGTAAGTGTCCCAACAAGGGTTGGTCAAACACATAGTTTTATTGAGTCTTTCCCTTAATCAAGTAACAGAAGGCTTGGTTTGACTTAATATGGTATTTGAGGGATTTTATTCTTTATGCATAATTTTTCATTATCACATGCTTGTTAATATTAAGTGATTCTTGCTTAAGTTATTAACCATGTTCTGATAATGTTTACGCATATTCCAGTTTTTATTTTATTCCATCTTTGCATGTGTATTTATTTCATTAATTATGTGATCACAACAAGACATACATAATAAATTAACCATGCAATCATACAGAATTAAAATAATATGGCATGATCATGATCTTCTATAGGTAATCTTATCTAGTGGTTCTGATAAGCTAACCTTGTCCTAGGGAAAACACCTTGAACCTGATGGTTCGTGTTTTGCATCTCCCACCTGTCCACCTTTGTATCTTCTTGGGTTGGTTTCACCTCAGCTTTGGATTTCAAACCGTCTCCTCTGTCTTGGGAGATCCTCCATTACATGGGGTTTACATTAAAGAAACCATGGGCACACATGCCCTAAATTTTATTGGAAGAAGGCTCGCAGGCCAATGAATTTAAATTAAACAAATTTAAATGATACCATACACACATACAAAGGGTCTTTGGTCTAGCTCATGATCATCCATGGCATGCAACGACATTTACGCATATTTAGAATTCAAATTCTTTTAATCATTCTATTATTCAAGATAAGTCGTGCTTGAATTCAATCAATTATTATCTTACAATTAATCAATTCTTTATCTTAACTTCCTTTCTAAATTTCCTTGAGATTATTCTCATCCATATCCCTTATACAGGTCTTTGTACTTTTGGAGGAAACCTGGTGAAAGTTTTGGAAAGTAGACGACGCGTAGTTTATATTTACATGGCATGTATTTCTTTTCACCTTTTTTTCAGAGCACACGTCAGGGGATTTGGCGTGTTCTCTGTACTTTGGAAATTTTAGAGTACACGACATGTAGATAAATCATACATGTCGTGTACTTCCTTATTACATAGTAATCGGCCTGGCGATCCCGTGTACGTGGTACGCAAATTCTTCTTTGTACACAGTTTCAATTGGGCCCGATCGGACTACCCGGCATGCTGCTCCAACATACATTCCTTGTATTCTGGTTCCCACACGCCATTTAATTTTGGTCAACAAAGGGTGTTAAATACTTAGGTGTAATCAATTCACATGTTGTGGTTTGGTGGAGTAGTACCAGTTCTTTGAACCTAAGTACAAGGCGTGTAGTTTTCATTACACGTCGTGTATTCCCGTGTTGTATAGACAGAAAGAGCGACTCCTTCGGATGAGTTCCTCATTTTTATTTTAATAAAAAATTAAAATTAAAAAGTCTGTTTCTGTGATATGAATCGAGAAATGAAAGAGTAATAACAGATCTCATTTATTAAGATTTATAGAAAGATTTATTTCAAACTGAATCAAATATAAATGCATAAATTATCAATGAAAATTAAATAACTATAATCAATGTTGTAACCTCCCTCTGATACCATTTGAAGGTTCCGGGTGCAGCGGAAGCGCATGGGTGGATGTGCCCACTTGGATTTTTGTCATTAACAATGATCAATCCGGGATCAATACGACGATAAACGCCAGTCTCCATGGATCGAATTGTAGAAATGGACAAAGAAAAGGAAAGTACCGGAACCAAAAAGTAGGATCGTTACAGATTGATTACTATTAATTTAATCAATTGAAAAGAAATACCTTTTGGGTGTTCTTTCTTCATTTATGTTATTGATCATGTTCCGATATGATTCGTCATTGTGTCACAGAAGCCACATATAGACTTCCTCTAGCGATGATCCACATGTGCACCTCATATCTCTGGACGTCACCGAAGGAGTCTCCGGGTGCTAGCGTGGAGAAACCATTGCTTTCATTGTCCGCCTTAGATCTTCTTGATCTGATGGAAGAGGATCTATCTCGGTCTTGAGAGCATTATTGGAGGAAGAGGACCTTTCGTCCTTGAAATAATTCTCCAGAGTTGTTGTGCACAACGATTCTCTTGTGTGTATAAGGAAAAGAGTTGGGGTTGTGAGTATATTTATAATTGGGTTTGAGGTTGTAGAGTTATGACAATAAATAAATGTATTATGAATTTTATTTATTTTATTAAATACCTTTTGAAAACCCCATGTCGAGTCATTAATTCCTTGACATGCGCCCACACTAATTATAATAAATATCTTTTAATGAAATGACATTTCTTCAAAATCCCGACATAAAAAACTACATGGCGTGTATTAATAAATACACTACTTGTACTTTTTTTCATTGAAAACTATAGGGCGTGTATATTCAATGTACATGGCATGTCTATCTTGTTTTCATTTATTCATCTACCTTCCAAAATGGAAACTACATGGTGTGTACATTTAATAATACACGACGTGTAATTGTTTCAAAATAAAACTACACAATGTGTTATTATTGATACACGACGTGTACTTGTTTTATTTTATTCTTTTTCTAACATTAAAATAATTTAGGCTTCCATGAATAATTATTAAACCACGTACAAGAATAATCTTTATTCTACTTGAGATACTTGAATACACTTAGTGTGTGACCCTCTAGGCCTCTTTCTCGTTGGCATTAGGCAGGCTTGCCTAAAGTCCAAGATTACTGTATTTCAACGGGTCAAGGAACCCAAGAGAAAGAAGTTGACGCCACATTGATGTATCACCTCATACGAACACTTACTGTGTAATTTAATCCCTTTGTCTTGATATTTCATCAAACAGGTTTCATGGAAGGGTCATAAACCTGTATGCTTGATCTGTCATTCTTTGACTACCTGAAATAAACTCATCGTTTACACCATGGCCATGGAATTTAATGTGACTATTCTATTTCAATCAATGGGCCGAGATATCAACTTCCATAAATGGAAGGGATGAATCCCTCCTCGACTTATCCATTAACAACATGTCACCCATGACGCACCCAACGTACCCTACTTCCCGCCAACTGTCTGCATGACGGTTTTCGTTAGTAGGTCTATGTGAGTGAGTCATGACATGAGTTAATGATAATATACCATTTTAAGGACTATTAAACACGCTCGTAGATAGAAATTTCCGATGACACCAAAACATAAAGAATTGATACTGGTGGGTCTGTGCTCACAATCTCCCATCTTAGAGATTACCATGTGCGAACTCCATGAGAGAGAGTCTCATCTTCTTACGAGTACTTGCACGTGACGGTCTGTATATTATGTGTCATATCATAGTATATAATCCAACCATAGAAATTTATTTAAGAATATTGTTATATCATTTCAAGTTTCTCATCATAGCGGGGATCTTCCATGACCTTATCAATGCAACAAATATTCCAGGACATTATTATATTATAGTCATGCAGAATAATGAACAATATATAATAAGTGAACATTCCTGTAATCAAAGTACAAAATAGTTGGTTCTCAGGACACCAACCCTTACAGTCTTGACTGAGTCCGAAGGTGGTGGGATAGCCAAGGATGATGAGGTAGCAAGAACAGTACCCCAAGCCTTTCTTGTCATCTATGGGGTAACATATTCTAGAATCTCGATGACAGAACTGACAGAAGCAGTACATGTGAGAAGAATCATTATCTAAATCCCTCCTTGTCTAGGTAAAAGAAAATATTGAACCATCTGGTAATAATAATGTTTCCACAGAGTGTAGGCATCAATTTGTATCTTTCTTATGATTCTCCTACTCATGTTAAAAAAGGAGGTCTATTTCTAGTCATTGAAATACCAAATGGTGAGGGATCTCTAATGGTGAAAATCACTATGGTTAATCAAGATATTGATCCAATGGAACTCATCTACTATAAGTCCTTTATTTAAAAAATTCATTCCTATCACTAGTTGAGTGAAATGACTGAGGTACTTGGTTCCATGCTTTTGTCCCCTCTAAGTCCTCCATTTCAAAAAGTCATTCTTATCACCAACTGAGCAAAAAGACTGAGGTAATTTGTTCCATGTTTTTCTTGAAAGACTATAAACCTAAGGAGTGGAATGGGCAAGGGAATATATGGGACCCTTTCATAAGGTCGCATTTATTCATGAGTATTTTCTCATCCATATCGAATCGACCTTGATGGTCTCGGACAAACATGAAGTTGTGGTCATGGTTGATTCCACTGGTGGGGCATAACTTGAGGATGTTCATGGCGTGGATTCTGATGAGGAGGAAACAAGAAAATAAGGTCTCCCTTATGAAATGGTACCCAGTACCTCAAGGATGATACTTGAGACAAAGCCTACTACTAAATTTATTGCTTCCTTCAAAAAATATATACCTGTTGATCCTAAGGATTTAGATTATTCTGACCAAGACATGGCCATAGAAAAATATATCATATATTATAGTGCATGGAGACGGATTAATTTCTTCATTTACTGGACCACTAAACCACAAATACTGGGTTCAATGGGGTTATTGTATAATTTTCTAAGGATATTGTGCTACATAGGGGCATACGCTCGACACTGTATGCGTTGGTCAACGATTGCCTTATTGAACAGGTGAGTTTTGGGATCGATCATCTTGAAACTTCTATGTTCTAGGAAAAGTACAATAGCAAGGTTGAACATCATGATGTCTCCTAAGATATCCATAAGCTGTAGTAACAAGAGAGAGAGAGCATACTATATTCTTTAAGACTAGGTCGAAAATTTTCAGCATGCTGATGGCTCAACTGGTGAATGCTAAGGGCCAAATGAAGTAAGAAACTATCCAGTTCACTGATCTTCGAGATTAATGTCTTCAAAAACATAAAATAGATTATTAGATTCATACTCTATCAAATGATGTGGAAGAAGATCTTTGGAGGAGTCTGTATTTTCTTGGGTCCACATGCCAAAATTCTATGGAGGTGATGATGTAGATTCCTAGAGTAAAGGAATATGGGCTATTTTCCCCAAATCATGTTTCTCTTTTTCTGAAATTACTATGTGTATGGATATTATAAATATTGTTAATTATCAATACTAAATAATATTTGTGTTAAAACTAATGATTAATCCATAAACTTATTTGAGTCATGACTAGTGTGAGAAAAAAGTGATGACCTCATTATCGTTTAGTATATATGAGAGTTTTAGATAACCATCAAACACTTGGAATCTTATATTTTAGAGTGACCTCACAAAGTATTTAGTATGGGAGATGCTTTTACTGGAGAATAGGCGTATGAGAGAATCCAAATTTCCTTCACCAATGTGCTTTATTAAACGAATAGGATAATGCCAAGGGTGTTGGAATCCATACAAAAAAGGGTAATGGGGAGTGTTAATAACAATACCCAAAATTTAGAACATAATAGTAGTGGCATAATGATAAATGAAAACCATTGATCATGTTTAAAACAAAACATCAATATTTCTTAACCAAAAATAGGGGAAAAACATGGTTCCACCACTGACCACATTCGAAACACGGGACCAATATCAATTTATCATCCAATTCTTCATGAACAATGGCCTAGGATAGTAGTTAAGCTAAAACCACATGAGACTTGTCAATTGCGGGTCTCTTCAAACATGGAATATAATGATGATCCAAATGAGGGGCATGAGAAGTTTGGTATTGGAGTGATGAAATTATTGAATGGCCTCCAACAATCTCAAAATTATGCCATCCTGGATTTTTACTAACTTGTGTAAACATACTTGTCAGAATATTGATCAAACATATATTCTAGGGGATCATCACCTCATATGTCAAGCGATAGTGGAAAATGAAAACTAGACTATGGATAATAGGCATCCTAAAATATTATTTCAAGCAAGAGCCTGTGATGCCTTGTAGTTAAGCGTTGAGAAAATAGGGTTAATGAATACACAATTTATTGTCATATAGTGAGGACAATGCATGGTAGAGTTTAACATCACGTGACTATGAAGTTGCACATTTTTCAAATTCTTACTACATAGACCATAGCCAATAGATTAAATTCATGTCGCACAAACTAAAAATTGACTGTTTCAGGAATAGTTTTGCAGTATAAAGGAACGTAACCCAATGAAAATGATCTAAAAGATGCTTATGTACCACTATATACTCATTATATAGATAGTGAGAGTACACATGTGATGTGGCGAGATAAAAAATTGGGTCACACAAAAGTTCCCCAATATGGATCATAGTATATGGTCATAAAGTTTAGACCATGAGGGGATCATATGTAGTTTGACCACATTGGTACACAACCTAGAAGAATTCCTAATCCCACGTGATTCATGATCGGTGTGGTAGACAAGGAACGTCATGCGGGTTTTACTAGACATGCACGAGTTCACATTAGTGGTGATTCAAAGGGAGGAATTCCATCAAAAAATTTGGGTGGAAAGGATGTTAAGTCATGTAATTAAATGTATGGATGAATGGGAGACTAGGGAGTAAGTATTGACTGCTAACCATGATTGAAACAAAAGGACCACAATCACACCAATTCGAAATGGGGTGAGAAAATTAAAAAATACCTTTTGACCAGATTTGAGAAAAATGATTGGCTATTTGTTACCAAAAATCCATTAGGGTGTTGGACCAGGATGGGTGGTGAGCCAAAATGGCATGAAACCTTTACCGTTAGGGAGCCTATTTTTATATGGAAGGTAATAGAAATCAAAATCAAGAAAAAATTTAAGTGTAGAATGGAAACTGAAAGGTGGAATCTGAACAAGGGTCACGCAAGTTGGTTAAAGTCATGTTGCGGATACTATATAGGATAAAAATAGATTAAGGTTATAATGACCATATTAAAAGGGAAACATTAAATCTATGGATTTATATGTGACATATAAGAGATAAAACCCAATGTGAATGGGGGCCAAATTATCCCACACACAACATAGATACCTTAAGATGAACTGCACACAATTTTGTGTCTTATATATTAGAATTAAATTGTGGCCAATGGGTGGTGCTTTTAAGGAGATATGGATAATCACAAGATAAAAATGTTTTTTTGATACTTATCCCATGTGGATGGAAATTAATCAATATGTATTTATTGAGCAATTTGTGGTAGAATGCCAACACTGGTGGGGAAAATTCCTTTTGGTGAGGGAAATAAGGCATCATGTGATTATCATGGGGAACCATCCATTTATTTAGGGCATGGATGCGGTTTATTCGTGTGAATTTAGGATTTTGGATCTTATGTTAATGTCATAAAGTTTAGGACAAGATAAGGATATATAAAATGGGTGTGTTCAGTGTGGCATCATAAAATTCTTAATGTGGAAGAGAACCAAGGAGGGGTGAAACCACATAATACATCCCAGAGATGTTCCTAAATGGATGTGAAAAACATAGTGTTATTACTGAGCCAATTTGAGTAAGGTCCAGGAGGATCAACACCATATGTAATATCCTAGAGGAGTCCATCACATAGTTTAATGTCATGGTGTCGGGACTCGATTGCATAGTTTAGTGTCATGGAGCCTCTCCCATGATGGGTAATGTCTCAAACGGACATAGGTAGTGTGGTGATATAACAAATATGATGTGGATGAGGCTGAGGAGGACCATAACCACACCAAAAATTATAGAGAGCACCACATAAATAGTTTAAAGTCATGTAGAGTGGACTAAATTGAGGCAAAGGGGAAAAATGTTGGACTAGTCTATGGCTGGACCTGAAAAATAATGTTCGGTCATCTCTACATATCCCATAAGGTTGGTAATCAAGACACACATAGTTCTTGAAGTAAATATCCCTGTGTAGGTCAGATCTATACAAAGATATGGGGCTTGGTAGGTGACTTATGTGGGGAACTAAGATTCCATAGTTTAAAGTCATTTGAAAAGACAACTTTGTGCAATTTAATGTCATGTGGTTAGGAAATAGGGAGGGATTATTAGCAAGGTATGTTCATTGTACATATGTTATAAATATGAAATTAATGAGGATCTAAAAGTCTCGGATTCTACACCACACACTCTCAAAGAAAGCTCAGGTCATATGGCTGAAAGGCAGAATTTATAGCTGGTAAGTCTGGGAATTCATACGTATCACATAAGGATGAGAATATATCTATATGTAGTTATATAAGGAAATATCCTTACATAGGAATGATTATTATACATATAGGGGTCATGGTAGGAGGCCTATACCAAGAAAAGTGATGTCATAGTTTAAATTTGTGTGACAATACATATATGTGAAGTTTAACATTGTGTAGTAAGGCCATAGAGGGTAGTATTTTCAAAAGGTGTGAATGGTGTAGCTGTTATAAATCTGACATGGATTTGTACCTAAAGTTATCCCCAGCCACACCACACACTCCAAAATGAAACTCATGATAAGGGGTGAAGGTTGAAAGTTTAACTGGGACCAAGGATGAAATTTCTGGGCATTCTTATATATCTCGTAAGGATGGGATTCAAGTTATACATAGCTTTATAAAATAAAATCATATATGACTGATGCTAATGGAAATTTCCTCTTACGAGATGAAATTATGGTACTGTGAATTTTATCATCATATTACCAAAATAATTATTATTACACAGTTTATCATAATATGACAAGGGAAATGGTTTTTATGTAGTTCATAATAAAAAACATGGACTGTATGGGATCCTAGTCTTATGTTATAGTGTTTGGACTGTTGAATGAGGCTTTTGACGAAATAAATAATGTGGTACCATAAATAATCCTTATGTGGATGAGGCCAAGGTGGCCCAATAGAAGACAACATCTTATTGAGAAGAAGGAACATGCAATTTGAGGTAATGATTCTTAGACTATAAGAGATGGGATATCAAGAAAAGGGGATATACGTAGTGCATTAGGAATGAACTGACATGGATAAGGGCCAATGGAGGCTTGTGTCAGATGACATATCACCAATGAAAACCTATACAATGTTTAATGTCATAATTCTTGGACTTGGGTGCCCTGTTTAAATTCATGTGTCATGGAAGTATATATCTTTCTTTTTAAGGTAATGTGAAGAGGACCTTCAGTTATGGGTAGTTTAACATCATTCATCTATTATGATGAACACATAGTTTAACATTAGATGTTAATGATGATAACCGTTATAGAATTTTTTATTGTGTGATTAATATGTTTATCATTACATTTTTTATCATCGTGTTACTAGGATGATGATGTGAATTAGATTAAACTCATACAGCATAGACCATACTATTATTAGTTTAGTGTCATATAATATAGACCTATAATTATTAATTCATGAAAATCACAACTAGATGGACCTAGAATTGGTTATATGAGTGATGTGATCCCTATCTACAGTGACCAATGAGTATGAACTATTAATATAGAACATGTAAATGATGTATCATTTTTCATACATGGGTTCAAAATTTGTGGGCTTCCTTGCATGTATCATTGGATTTTTAGAGACAATATTGTATCACATTAGAAGAAATGGAGGAGGACAAGCATATTTTTGAACACTCTTGGTATCTTTTTCTTGTGCCTCTCTAGACCATGCAAGGCTAAGATCTTGTTCTAATCAAGGTATTCTAGCTAAACTAAACAGACTTTGGTTATCCTATCTAGAATCTTCTTATTGTAGGTATCTATTTGGAGTGATGGAAGCTAGATCTCAATGTGAAGAAAACCATTGTATTATGCACTAGTGAATATAGAGTCACCTAGGTGGAGTTGTGAGTCATTGTATGATAATACCATAGAGCATTGGGGAGATTGTCTGGAAAACGTTTCTTATAATGGTATGACATATTCTATAGAATTTTGGAGAGGGTTATGTTGAACATGTTAATCTACACATGTTCCTTTGCATGGTAGTGAGAAGTATGGTCGGACTTGATTCCTTAATTGGCATTCAACTTCTTCAGCTCAACTTCTCACAAGTTTGTGTTTTTGTCGTTGAGAATAGGGTGAGGTACTCCAAATCGTTGGATGATATTAGATCTCCAAAATTAAATGATCAACCGAGACTTGACTTCCTTTGGAGGAATCACTTCTTCCCACTAGGAAATGAAATATCTTGTGGTCAAAACGAACTAGCACCGACGAGTAGTTTCTGTTGGATATGGTCTCACAACTTAGAGTCCCTAGACCCCAATGGGCTAAGAGTTTTCGATATTATAGAGGCACTCCAGTGTTTGATGCAAAAATTTGGAATGGATGTGACACACATAGAACCTCTTGGTGAACTTAATACCATCATGGTCTATGGTGGGCCATAAGAATCCCAGCCTTTGAATCAGGTAAGAGGATTTTACCATACATGGTAAAAAACATAGGATGCAACATCAATTTTATATATAACTAATAAAATATCATTTCCATGAATAAAATTGTGGAGAATTCCATAAAACCCCTATTTTTAGAGAGTCTTCTCAATGTTGGGATCATTCTATTGGGTGAACTATGATGTACAATGATGGATTCTCTCATTTTCATCTCTATCCATCTAGAGAATGAAATTCTATATATATTAAACAAATGGAGTCATCAAATCAGAGGATTATATAGTTACGAGGGGATCCACAAGTCAAGATATGGAAGAAATAATAGTTATTTTTCTCCCTACTGGATATCAGTATCATCTGGGATGTTGGGAGAAATAACCCTTTAGTGCACCGCATGGATGAGTAGGTCATCCTGGTCAGGCTATGCACGGGATGTGGCTCAGCTAGGCAGGGCATTTCTTAACCATTCTATAACCAGGGAACACGAGTCACCTATGGTTGAGAAGATAAATGGGCCATTATCTAGTGAGTGAGCTTGAGAAAGGGTATCTATTCTTTCTTCATGAGAACATAATCACCATTGACCTTCTTGATGACCAATTTAGAGTATCTCGTTACATGAAAGTTGGGAAAATTAAAATCAAGAGATAGATATATACTAGTAATGATAGCTCGATACTCTCCCAAATTGTTTTTACAACCTTCCAATAGTAAGAATGAGTAGGGAAGAATAGGCTGGGTTTGGATGATAATGATAATCAATAGTCCTACTCTATTGGGTCCAGGATCAAGGAGCCTTTTTCTAGTTAGAAACTTGGAAGAACCATTGAAATGAATATTCTAACACAAAAAAAACATGATCTAATGAGAGTATGCACTCATATTTAATGTCATGATCCAGGGACTACACTAAAGGGTCTAGATTTAAAACTATAAAGTCTACCAATTCTTGACGCTCGACATCTTTTTACGGAACAAACATGATGTAGAACTACTAATGAATCACCACTCATCATGAAAAATGACAAATCAACATGGGGTGGTTCAGGATATTTTTTAGTGGATCCACATGAGAAACTATCTATATCTCAAGATGCTATAGATAGTGTCACAACTTATGCACTGCGAAGACCAATGTGATGATGATCCTTGAAATGGGAGAATATATAGTCTCTATGTTGAGAAGAATTTGAATGTGACTGTATATGCTATTTTTGGTTACTTAGTTTTTCTTCTGTATGATTAAGGTTTTGAGGAATTTCTCCAGGGTGTTCATGTAATGGAATAATAGATCCCCTATGATGGGTGGTATCAAAATAGTAGTTTTTAGAAGATATGACATGATTTTCATGAATTCAGTTTAGAACACTTCATCCCATGGGTTGTTAACACCATTCTCCATGAGATTGGAAAATGGATTACAATTTCCGGCCATAATTTTGATAAATTGACATATGTTGTTCAAGTGGCCCTGGAGGCCTCGAATATCCCGAAGGTTGATTAGAGGAGGCATCTTGAAGATAGACATGATCTTATTTGGTTTGATCTAGATACCTCTATACATAAAGATGAAGCTGAGAAATATAGGTAACCCTAAAAGAACACTTCATGGTATCATCGTCAAATTTCAGAAACAATGGAATTAGATCACTCTCTCAAGATATTCGAGATGGTCCTGGTAGTAGTAGGATATGACAACCAAATTGACTACATATAATTCCACCAGCATTCAAAGAACCAGGTTTATGATGTGGTACATGAATCTCTAATAAGATTCGCTTGTATTCTTCAAACTGAAGGGAATAAATTGATAACAGAAAGTCCCTTTCATGGATTTAATGGTAATAGATTCTTCTTTCTCTGGGTCCATCCAAATCAGATTATATCTGGCATGACCATCCATGAATAATAGGTTATATAAGCTATTCATGGAATCAATTTACAACTATTTCACAGTAAGGGGGAAGTATTCATTCAGAATATGGTGTTTGAGGTCCCAAGAATTAATACAAACTCTAATCTATCCATTCTTATTCTAGACATGAATGATTTTTTCAATCCACTTGGTGGACTATACCTCCATGAAAATATTGGATTTGGTTAACTTATCGACTTCAACCACGACCACTGCTCCGTGAGAGGGATGCATTTTTTCAAGGAGGCTACTTGAACCCGTAGTAACATACTTGAATACCAAGATAGTGTAATGAGACCTAAGGTTCCTATCCTGACATACCTTCATAAGTCTAGGAAAATATATCATTATGGTACTTTATTATGTTCACATATTGATTTTTTTCCCCTACATGAATGAATTCACAGATCATATTTGGACTTAGATCATCATGAGTACAATGATAAGCATAAACCAAATCATCTACGATGATTGAGATTCCCTTCTAGATTGAGGGAGGAGCATCATCCATTTTCTATTTTTCTTTAGAGGCGAGGTGATCAGATTTAGGTGATGGTTCAGAAGGGATGATTGATTCCAATGAAAAGCATCTATAGGCTTCTACGACGGATGAGAAATTATCACATGGAGAATATTTCTTCACTAAAACCATGGTGACAACAGTTATCGATATGATTCTATCATGCATTCAACCAAAAAAATATTGCTTAATATCAATGTAATGGTGGAAAGTGGACTTTTGGAAACTCAACCCATCCCTGCTTATTAGAGGAAGATATCACGTAATGGTGTCCATCAAGTGAAGCTCTAGATACATCACATGAGTTGGTGTTTCTGGAATCACCCAAGCATATATCATCTAAGAGTACGAGGTAATATTCTGAAATTCCTTATTTGTAGGAACACATGGATCCCTACTTTTGGATATAATGAATATATTCCCTTATTCTGGTGTTGTGGACTCTAACCAGAGAATCGGGAGGATAAAATCATTGTCTAGATCTATCAACGAGTTATAGGAAAAGTGGAGTGATTTACCTCATTGGCCAAAACTTTCTTACCATACTCTGGTAATAGATTAAATCCATATAGAAGGCTTAATAGGTTCTAAAGGGAGATGATTCCCCATGGAGCACATAAAGCCAACCGTTGAGGGAGTACTTGAGATGCTGGTTATATGAAGAGGGGAATACTATATGTATATGGAGTTAGGGTCATCACATCAGCACATTGTATGATGTATCCTCTAAGACAACCCTGAAATAATTTTTCTTTCATGTCACTAAAATGGGACTTCAAACAAATTCTTCCACATGTCCTTTGCTCGGTCATTTCATAACCCTATATCTTCATGTGAGAGGGAGTTAGATCTTCTTCAGTCATCCCTAGATTATAGAGAGTTTGGTTCAGGATGAGATATGTCAGTTAATATGTGTCTACCAAATAGTGGAGGACTTCCACACAATTTAACTAGATGATGTTGTACAATAGGTTAATGATCTCCAGAAAGATATATCCTTCATATTCTCATGAGTAATAATGATGTATTATAATTATAATTACTCGACATCCTCGACATTGAAGGTTTCTCTAGATATGAACTCTACCTCAAAATGTAGGTGGATTTTTAAATCTCCTGTGAGGGCCTCCCGAATCTCCTCTTATAGAAGGAGGTCATCAAAGGTTTACAATATTTCAGGAATTCTATAGTGGTTCTCAAGAACATAATACTTCGATGGAATGTGTACACTTATAATAGAATGGGGTTTCTCTTTTGAAGGAGTGACAAATGGTTCTGCTGGCATAATCGGGGGATTTTTCATGGTGCTCGAAATATTCTACAATTTTTTAGATACTCATTCAGAATTACCACTACTGGATTATCTGCTAACTGGGACCTGGTTACAGATGGACGTGGTCATCCATGTTGTGGTAGCTATTTGTCTGCCTAGTTGAGTAGCATGGTCAGTGGCGGTAGTGAATCTGATAGTACATGGTAAGAGGATTGTGCCTTCTAATTACAATGTAAAACCATTTTTTTGGTCTCATTAGCATGCATGGGCTGTCTTGAAGCTTAATCTTGTGCATTTTGAAAACTCGCATATTCCAAAATCCTTTAAAATGATGTCGACTAGATACATTCATAGGGATTTCTGGATACTCATTATTATCGGGAACCATGTTGTTATCCACCATCTCAATAGTATCAATGAAGGAAAACTCCTACTCATCATCATTGTAGTCTTCCCATTCATTATGGTCTCTAATTTTTATTACCATTTCCAATGTCATAAAATATCCAAGTCCAAAAGATGAATTCAAAATCGGTGGGGGAATTTTATTTCCCTTTCTCTGTTGGCTCCTACTCTTCTGAAAAATTGAAGGATCTGATGTGGAAAGTGAAGAATCTACAAGAGATGGTTTAGAAACATTAGTTGGATTGGACCAGACTAAGCAGACATAGATGACCCTTTGGGAATGGAAATCCTCTCTACAACCAAACCACTCATTATACATCTAAGTCCCATGGTTGGAAACTTGCTTCTATTCACATTTTTCATCAATGCCAATCTTGGTAGAGACACATGTCACCTATGCTAGGATTGGGCCCAATATGAACACACCATTTTACACTTGGTCATGGAGCCAATATTTGAATAAAAATCATTTTTTGGTAGTATTTATAAGTATTATGTAGTACATGTAGTAGTCGGGGTGATCACTGAGATCTAACACATGTGGATTTCTACACTCTGGTAAATTCTAAAATCTTAATTCCTAGAAGGTAATGAAATAAATGAGAAACTATGAATCATTTAATGTGTAGATTTGATTTCCCCTATTTGAGGGGGGGGGGGGGTAACATTGGGATCCTGGATCTTAAGAGGATTTGAGCTCAAGTAGGGTCCAGAGGCACATTATCTCATCAAGGCGATAGATCTTTTCGAGGAAGTGCTTGCTAATTTTGTGCTGGGATATTTTGAGACAGGTTCTAAGCCAAAGGGAATTACCCTATGCATGTCTTCTATTGGAATGGATCTTCTAGTAAAAAATCTCGTAGTCTTGGGGCATCTACCTTTGGGATGACATCCGTCTCTTCCATGTAAGTTCTTCTTGTTAGAGTAGAGAGAGGTAATGGTTGTGCCAACTTGTCTTAATGTAAGAATTTTTATAGGCACTGAGCCCTATTAGAGAATTACTAGAATCCACTAGGGTCATTTTGAGTGATATGGGAAGGGAGGAGTTGAGTTTTAATATTCCCCACACATATTTCTAATATCTTATCTTGAGTCAACCGCATGTACATTGAATATGTCAGTGCCTTACACATGGAAAAATATTTTGTGACACACTCATCCAGTAGTTTCCAGCACTGTAAGTGGTTGAAAATACTGGTCTTGCATGTGGTGGAACCAAATTGGTAGATTACCTACCTATGGAGGTCTTCCCAACCTATAATGGAACTAGTAGATAACTGGTTGTACTAGATGAATGTAGGTACACCCAATGTTTTCACAAAACATTAGAGCATGGATTCTTCTTGTTGCTCAGGGGTTCCCAAAATGGGTCCATACCTTGAAATGAAGAGGGTAGATACTAAAATAGATCATCTATCCAATTGATAAGGGAGAAGGTAGGATTCATGAATGATGCAATTTATTTCATTTCATCCCCCTATACCGTATATAGTTTTCTAGCCGGTGGGATCACAACCAATCACGTCTAGTGAACTTCAAGGAAAGAATCGAGGGTAGAAATCAGACTTTTATATTAGGGATTCTAATTTTGGTGAGAAGTCTAGACCACCAGTGTGTTGGCCATCTTTTCAACCCTGTATTAAGGTCAGGAGATGCATGGAACTGCCTATGGATCAACTCGAGGAATATATTGAATTAGTTCCTAAGAGAGATTCTCAAACTATTCGGGCGGATATGATGATGCCTACTAAGGTCTCTTTCTATAAGCTCTTGTCTCTAATATATCGAGATGTATGATATCACTGAGATCAAATAGAAATTATTGGATAAGGATGATATGTGGCTCCCATTTCTACCCTAGTATAGGAGGGATTTGATCCAGTTGGGGATTGTCGTTGTCCATAAACTGTTATGCAAGGTTATAATCAAGGGCTCATCATTAAGCCTCTTCTTCTATTAAATCATCTATTCCAAGCATTCCTTGGTTTGACCAACCTCTATTTTTTGTGTGGAATCATATAAATCATAGTTCATATAAGTCCTAATATATCCATTACAATTTTTTGTGTCTCGACCAAAGGGAAATGACGTGGAGGGTTCCATAAGGCCATGCGCCTACCATTACTGGTGAGTGAGAATACCTGTATGAGGGTCTACTAAATACTGTACAACCCCAACAGGTGTTCCCTATTATTCAGATCATGCACAATTTCCTTATATTTCATATCAACTATATTTACTATTATGATGCCTTGAGGCATGTCCTCAACATCACCAGAAAATTTAGATGGTCATAGGATGGGATAGAAGTAGATAGAAACTCATTATCCCCAACCTCAGATCTACACATGTAGTGATGCCTCTTCCATAATTAAATTGGGAACAATGAAGATCTAAAATAATATTCATTGAAGATTAGAGTGGTAGTCGGGTGACGTAAGATATTGGGACACTGGGAGAACTTCCAAATAAACCATGCGACACTACTAGTCAATTTCATCTAAATTCTAATGTTTCCTTGGGAAGAACAACTGACTTCATCATAGGAGAAATCATGTCTCCTAGATGGTCTAATGAAAGCACAATATATATTATTGTTTAGGTGACTTTTGGATGTCAACTTCTGGGGTTTCAATTATCGAGGACATCTCAAACAATCAATTTGTGGGGATAGTGTTCCACAAGCATCCCTATTCAGATGTAAAGTACAAAACTTGGTTGAACAATGATCTTGATTGTGCATTATTTTAAACTGATTATGAAACAGATTTACGCCGATTTATGGGATTATTGGACAGTTGAGAATACATTACAAGATTCAACTCGGTATTTCCTACTAGGTCTTCTCTCATAGGTACTACCAATGTCATCATCAATCCTTTTATGTATGGGTGTTGACCACTTTATTATATGTGAGGGAAGTGGCCATTTGTGGTGAATTTGGGGGTGATAATCCTCTACCCTTCTACAGAACTAATATATGTGATCTTTTATTGAGGTAATAAATCAATCTAGTGATTATAGAGATGATTTAACAATAAGAGCATAGAATGGGGCCAAATCAGCCTCATCCTTCATATACCTATGAAGGGATTTGGGAATCCTGTGGATCTCACATTACAAGAGAATGAATCTCAACTAGCGGTCTTCTTGCTCCAGAATCTAATCTAGATTGCAGGGGTGAAGTCTCTATTAGGGAATCTCATTTGGCTTTAAATTTGAAGAGGAGAATATGATTAACAATGACTTGGTTCTTCCATGAGTTATTCCTTCAGCAATGATAGTTCACCCTTCTACCCCGAGATAGATGTTTCGGGTATGGAAGTGCTTTAGCATGATGATGAAATTATTTTTGATAGATGTTGGTGTAGGGAGGGTCTCCAATTGAGATAATTTATTTGGGGAGTACCTCCATACTGGTTTTCGTCAGAGTGGGGAGGACCTCCGTTAGGACTGATGTGAGAGTGGGGAGGACCACCACTATGGGTGTAAATATAGAAGGGAGTATCTCAGATTCAATTAGTAGGGACATGGGGAAGACCTCCATATTTTCTATAAGATCAGGGTGGACCTCCAATCCAGTGATTTGTGGTGCATGAAATGTGTTCTCCTAGATCAAATTGGACACGGGGAGGACCTCTGTTATGGGACTTAAAAGTATGGGTAGGAACTTCGTATAAGTTTCTAGACACACTAGGAGGACCTCTGTGGTGGTGAGTGCTTGAGCAAGGAGGACCTCTTCTTGAGCTTTTGGAATCATGGGGATAACCTTTATGTTTTCTAGTGGTGAATTAATGGAGATGAAATACAATCTGTATGGATATTACATGTGGAGGAACTCTGTGTTGGCCTATAATTCCAGTATATGGAGCACCTTTGTACTCATCATTGATGTAGTAGGGAAAAATTATACTTTGTAAGGTGATGGAGGGGGGAGGACCATTGTTTTTTCTATCAATGATGTTATGAAAAAATTTTCATTGATGTTCTATGAAACATGGGGGTAGAATCTATATTTGGGACCATATGTATAAGGAGGTCCTCTATCATGGACATCAACAAGGCAGAGAGGCCCTCCACATGGGCTAATTCGAGGAATATGTGGAGGACCTCCATGTTGAGATTGATAATGCAGAGAACCTAGATTATAATTTTAGATCATATAGGAAGGGACTCTATATGAATTTTTATCATCATGGACAACCATGTAATATATGCTGGTCATGTCAGTGATCAAAATTTTCAAGACTGTCTGCTTATGGGGAGGATGAGAACTCAAATACGATTGAACATTAATGTGACCCTATTATGTTTTATATGAAATCTGGTTGTACACAATGGTGGTGGAAAAATACATTGGATCTCTGGGAGATGATTCCCCTTAATAGGCATCCTTATGATCTTGAACTCGATGATGGAGTTGGGTCATATGGACCAGGGTCAGCAGAGCAGAGGTGGAGACCACCTATTCCCTTGCATAAAAGACTGGGTGTTGGTCGCATTGACAAGACCTTGTGGGATCCCTCCCTAGAGAATCTTGGGAAGTATTCATTGATGGGGTGTCTCATTCATCCCCTACCTCATTAGTGTAGGAGAAATATTCATAGGAACACTATAGAGAAAGGATCCCAAAGTGGTTGGTTATTGGAGTGGGGTGTAGTAGATCCCTACATGACCCTTTGGGGTGGATTTTTTAGTGATCCTTATAATCATCTAGGTCCTAATAAGACATTCCCCTTTTGGAATGACCCCCTCCCACTCATACCATTGTACGGTCATTTAATCACCATCCATTGAATAATCTATGTGGGTTGGATGGGGCATGTGTGCCTGTTAAATGTAGGCATGTCTAATTTCATGGAAGTGGTGAAGTCATGTTGGATTTCTATGCTGGAAATTCTCTGGACCGTACATCTGAATGTAAGAGGTTATTAGTTCACTAAATCATGGGTCCTACAAAGTATTAAGCTCAGATGTCAATATTTATTCAAGGAAACCAATCCCCAATTACACATAGTTGTTCAATAATCCATGGTAGAAGATATAGATCCACACTAATGATGTCACTAACCACATTTCAAAATGATTAACTACCCCAATTTCTAGTGATGTCCATGCAGGGACTTCTATTTTCATTGGTGGGTCCTGGAATCAAATATCTAGATATCGTTACATGATCATCTCTTGATGTCTCAAATGAAACTATTCACCTTGTTAAGGAGATGAGATTCATGTTGGGTTCACCATTTTTTTCTGACATTTTCCACAGGGTGAACCACCTTGTGTGTTATTGTTCATTTACATTTTATTTTACCCTGTTTTCACAATTTTCATAGGTGGGATGAATTAATCACATTCAGGGAAATGAATGCTCCTTGATGTAAATGGGATGATGGGATGACATTTTCTCCTTATGTGAATTCCTACTTGGAATTCGTTGCATATTTTGGGTCTCCCTCATAGATTAAGATATAGTTTATGAAAATAATTCCATGTGACATATCATTTTGGATGTCGGTTAATTAAGAATCTTCTATTTTGACATTACAAGGGGTCTTTATAGTGATGAAAAATTTGTTAAGGAGTGTAGTCATGTTAGGCAATGCTGGCATGTCTAGTTACTGAAATGTTGGTAACATGTATTCTTATTCATAGGAGAGATTCTCAATGTTGTTTAACCTAAGTAATACCATATTAATCACAATGTATCTTATTCAAAAGGCCCATATTCTGAGGTTTTCATCAAGAATCCCTTGTCTAACATGAGGCATTAGTTTAATGGGTCAGAAGCATAATGTCTTTTGGAGATGTAATAGGACTGACCAGAATGCTTGATGGGGCCAGTTCAGAAAGGAAAATCCCAAGGAGGGAGCACCTAATAGGCTTATATAAGGATGGGTCAAAACTCCCATTGAAAGTGGAACTGGGGTAGTATGTCCTATAAAGTGATGTTGTCATACCGTGAAGGGGTATATTCCTAGGAGGGAGGTACTATGGTTTACTTGATGGATGGGTCAGAACACCCAATGAGAGTGGACCTAGGGTTGTGTGTCTAATATATGGAAGATAGAACACCCTGAAGGGGAACAACCCTAGGTTTGAGGAACCAATGTTTATGAGATGGATATGTCAAAATTCCCAATGAGAATTTACCTAGCATGGTGTGTTTCATAAAGGTAATATGTCTCACTATGAAGGGTTACATCCCTAGGAGGGAGGAACCATTGTTTACCATTGTTTAAGATTGAACATCATGGAGGCATCCTACGTACCCTTCCTAAGAGGTAGGGATCAAAACCCATGTAGTTCATTGGATGGTTTGAGGAATACACATTGAGACTTTCCTTCACAAGATGATAACTCTTGGATGGATTGTCTGGGGATTTTAAATGAAATATTCCTAGATTCTATTAGGATTATTGATGAAATTTAATGGGATTATGTGATGAAATAACCCATGTGGATGTCAATATTTCTCATGGATGTGGCAGATTGGATAATAAAATGATGGATATGGATGAAGTGTAAGGTGGAATGGATGGAATGAATGATGTGTTTTGGGGTTTCAGGTTTGGACCTCATATAGGCTTCCGACGTACCCTACACAGGGGTAAAAATAAATCTCATGTAGTTTGAAAGTATCATGTATTTTAATACCATAAGGAAAGCATGTGAGTGAACTGATGTGAAAAAGATAGAATGGATGGAGTGTTAGGATTGAGCCTCTAGTAGTCTTCCTACCTACCTCATTCAATTGGAGATCTAATTCCATGTAGTTATGGAAGGGTTGTTGGGACCTACATAGTAGATTTACCCTTTGGACATGATGGGGATTATTCATAGAAGCACCCCACAGATGAATATTTGGTTTCATGGTTGTTTCTAACCTCTATGACCATGTGAGTCAGGATCAGTGTGATATATAAGATGAAGTATTACACCGCAATGTCTTTTCGTGAATGATGCACCAACAATATATGGGGTGGGGATTATGCAAGTGAGCTACCCAAGGAGGTTTTCGTTATTTACAAGGAGTATCACATTCCATGTGAGGAAGATCTCATTATATCTTAGTCATACACAATGAATCCAATCTAGTGTGAATTGGGTCATATGATTGGAAACTACCCAAGGTGCACATAAAGACAATGAAAAAATATAGAGTGATGGTTAATTGAGAGTGTGTGAAGTGAGAAATTTTCAGTTTCCATCCCCTATATTATCATGTGTGGAATAGTTCATTCCTTTTTAGTCATAAACAAAGACATCATAGGATGGAAACATAGGGTGAGATCATAGATTAAGGTACTATGTTAAGAATGTTGGTGCTAGAAATATTTACATCCTAAAGTTCAGAAGAGGGGGACTCACTCCATACTTCCTGGGCTCACATATCAACTACCTATAAACCCTTGGGGAATAGAAGGCATCGAAAATACACAATGCGAGGATGTGGAGGAGTTATAACTCACACGTTCCACATTATCATAGCTATGTTGAAATGAAAAAGATTATACCATAACTAAGAATAAATCCAACAATTACATTTTTACAATATGGGACACCTCATGAGGGACCAATAATTAACTGCACACAAGTGTGGAGGAATATATAAATATTTTTTGAGCAAGTGATGAGGGTTACATGTAGGAGGGGCTCAAACATTATGATTTGGAGAAAAGTAAACCCATATAAATTTAAGGAGAGATGAAAAAATAATGGGGACTTGTTTACAATATGAAGGATTGAGGGAAAGATTAGTGTACACCCATGACCGGAGGGTTTATGAAAGTTAGGTCTTTTGGAATCACTTTATTTAGGGTAGAAAGAAATGGGTTAGAGTTAAACCATATTGGACCAAATTTAAGAGGACCCCCATAAAACCCTCCATAAAAAATAGTATACATTAAGATGTTTCAGGATATCATGTGGTCATGGAATAGATGTCTTCCATGAAACAGTGTGACACTTTGACTTATAGAGTATCAAAATAAAGAGTGTGTGGGGGAGGGGCACTTCAATATACTGAAAAATAATAATCAGTGGTTGTGTGTAATATTTCATGTGAATATATGGGATTCTGTGAAGATGTTCCTACGATCTATGGTGGCCGCGTGTGCCAATAGCCTAGTTGACATTGCATTGGGTTCATAAAAGGATTTTTTTTATAGATTGTATCCTTATCCTCATGCCTCATAACATTAATGAACATTCCTTGGGACTCTTAGAATGGTTAATTGAGTTGAAGGAAACTTTATACTAACCAAAACATGGTTGTTATATATCTGTGTATAATTTAGTGCACGTAGTAGGGTCTCAAAGTCAGTGTCACCATGATGAGGAACCCCGGATCTCTGTAAAATTAGAAGGGTTACAACCCTTAAATAGATGTAAGATAATTCATCCACATCTAAAAAGGATAAATATAATGAGGAAAAATGCTCTGACGCCTCTCTAAAAAATAGTGAATAATATCTCATCCTTAGAGCATATGCAACAATGTTCCCCTTCCCAAGAGTATAGGAAATCTCAAAGTCATAATAATGGAGCAACTCTCACCTTCAACTATATATTAAATTAATATAATTCCAAGATAAAACATCTATTATACTATTATGATCTAAAAATATGATAAATCAGTCACCCATAAGGTAGAACCATGACATCTTCAATGTGAAGACAACTGTTGATAGCTCTATATCATGGGGAACATAGTTAAGTCCATGTCTTATCAACTAATATACACTATAGACAATCATCTTCATCCATTTCATCATAACACTACCAATACTAGTAACTGATTCATCATAGAACACTACATACTCGACAATCACCTCTAGAAACCTCAAGATGGGAGAGCTCTTAAATTTCTACCTCAACTTCTGGAAAGCATGCTGGTGCCTATCTATCCACATAAAAGGCCTCCCATTTCAAGTTAAAGTTGTAATAGGATCTGTTATCTAGGATAAATATGGTATTATTCTCCAATAGTAGCTTTCCTACCCAGAGAATCCACTCACCTCTATCATTCTCTTTGGGGGGTCCCAAGATAACACTGCCTCAACCTTTGCTGGGTCATCTAATACATTGTTTTCTATGATAATATGTCCCAAAAAGTGAACCCCACATGATATAGAAATGGATATTTTAGGGATTAATGTAAGGATGAATATCTCATGGAATATATATGATCATCCAAAAGTGTCTCACATGCTTCTCATCAAATAGTGAGTATACTATGATATCATTAATGAATACAATGAGAAATAGACCTAAGAGAGGTGGAATGATCTAGTTGATGAGTCCCATGAAAAAAAACACAGATTTCATCATTCCAAATTAAATCACCATGTACAAATAATGAGTGAAATTAAATAAGAATTATGTCTTCAATATTCCCTAACTCCATACTCACAACTGTTGATAGACTGATCTGAGTTCTGTCTTCGAGAACCATTGTGCTCCACTCAACTAGTATTAAAAGTCATCGATCCTTAATAGTGGATACATGTTATTCATGGTCACCTAGTTCTAGAGAAATAAATCCATACACAACCTCAATCTCTCATATGCCATCTTGTAGAACAATATTTTGGCTATATAGTGAGAAACACTAGGTTTGAAAAATCCCAACCTATACAATTCCTCTAACAACACCGCCGGCTTATGGAGATCTCTATGATCCATCTAATATTTTGGTTCATATATCTTGCTATCATGGGGTTGTATAAATAAATATGTATATCACTTGACCTATAGGTATTCCTAGAACATCCTTAGGAATGATTTCCTCATACTCTTCTACCATTATAGGAAACTAGACACCAATTGAATCCACTACACCAAGGGTATTTCCAATCAATTAGTGTGTAATTAGCTACACTATCATATTAATTATTCCATACTAATATTCATGGGATTAATTTTCACCAAAAAAGGTAAAATTTGTCCCTTTACTAAATAAAAAACACACCCTCCGCCTAAAAGAGTATATATATTAACAAACTATAGAAACCTAGTCCATTAATATGATGACATCATAATGCCTCATCGCTTCTATAAATAGATCCCAAATAAAACATGCACCCCCAAGAGCCAGGTAACCTCATCAATAGTAGTCTATGATTAATGAGCCACCTATTATAGGAGTCTCTGAGTTCAAGTGATGAGCCAAGGGCTCAACCCAAATATATAATTATTATAGTCGATAAGTGGAAATAAATGGATTTCTCACACTAATGTCTATAAATATTATAGTTAGGTATTGATGATATAGGTTATACCTCATATCATCACTATATCCCACGAAGTATAAACCTTGAGCACCTACAGTTAACCTCATCCCTGAACAATAGTTACTAGAGCACGGTGGGGAGTACATGGGGGAGGTATTGGTAATAAATCAAAATGTCTTCAACCTCCATCTACACTCCTAGCTCACCTTACACATCCTCTATAGATACCCTATCCTTTTACACATATAAATAAATGATTTTAAGAATAATAAATCATCATATTACAATCCAAGGACTATAAAGTCTAGTGTGAGGGAAGATTAGGTACATAAAACTGAAAACATGGGACTAAATAAAACATTTCAATATTTAATCATTATAAAGAGCTCATAATATCCATTGTGATCATACATATTCATAGGATAAACTAGGGATAACCTAAACAATAGTATTATATTAAATTATATTAAGGGAATAATCATAATAAAAATTCTTTAGAACATGGGTTAGAAGGCATAGAATAATGATATAAAATGGTATGAAACATGTTAAATAATAAAATATAAATATGGGGTCATATAAATATGGAGTCATAATAATATTAAATCAATATAAAACATGAATTTAAAAAAATTCAAGTCTCATTATACATAGAGGAGCCTATATCAATGTTAACCACCAAGACCATTGCAAATGGTAGCATGATTAAAGGTAAACTGCTAAGACCATTGCACATAATGTCTCTTGAGACTCATCATTACAGAATGCATTGGAGTGATATCTGTGTTCACCCATCTTAAAATTTTCATGAATATGGTTTCCACAAAATGTATAATACATAATTAATCACACATAAACATAAGGGTACCCGAAGAAATAAATGGGTATCATAAATATGTCATGAGGCATAATGAATGGGTGAATCGTATAAGTGTCCATGAAAGAAAGGAATTAAAACATACTTGTACATTCATAATGAAAAATAATAATATATCATGGTATGTGATTTCAAATTGAAGTGACAACATTTAAAAATATTATTTAAGAAATTTTATAATTATAACATTTAGTGAAGTTTTATGAAAAAAATTAGAGACAATTTAAAATAGAAAAGGGGATAATCACTTATATAAAACCAGAAGGGAACCTAGAAGGTTTTCCTAATAAAATATTTATTTTATAAAAGCAATGGTGTATTAAAATAGATTGTATAGTGAACTTGAAATTTGGTAATAGTTATATATGTTCCCTTAAAACGAGTTTTCTTATTGAGAAATATTAAGGAAGGAATCAATTAAAAACATGTATATTGCCTAAATAGAATGGTGAATTGATATTCTCACATTATTTTTATGAATATACACAACATTTATAATATGTAAATAAATATAATAGATAACTTAATTGGGGTAAAAATAAAGATTGAGCAACCCAAATGAATAATGTAGGGTTGGGTTGAATCCCTAACCTTGTGTTTGATGGTATCCTTCACCTGAACGTAATGTACTGAATAACCAGATAAAATTCATTAATTAATATTTCTAGAACCTCTAATTCATTAAATTTATTTTTTATATCATTATTAAGTTCATACATGAGATTTTTTAGGGGTTAATAGGTTAAGTTTTGTTGTTTGGAATCATTTGTTTCCTTGGTTTTCAGTATTGGTTTACTTATATACATGTAAAGATAAACATGAAAGATGATAATAGTTTTATAGAATTGAAGTTGCATGTTATTATTGAAAATCTAGAATATTACATGGTAATAAAATTCATTTAGTTGTTTGGAGTGAAGATGAATCATTATATAAAACATTAATGATAAACCTTTTGGTTAAATAGCGAATTTAGATCACATTGAACACATTTTGATTTTTAAATTAATATCATGTGTAAAAAATATTCCAAAACAAAAAATTAGACAAAATACACATATTTTATTATTTTTCTACCATAAAAATGGTTTCATGACCAGAATTGACGATGGTAATAGAAATTGAAAACCTGTCATCCATGAATGTGATAATTTAACACATCTCAGATGGTGTTTTCATTTCTAGTATAAAAATAGGGGAAAGGAGAGATGATGATAAATTATTAAATTATAGTAAAAAAATTCTAGTACATTTAATTTTGTGGAGTTATCATAATATTTGGATTAAAGTAGTTAAGGAAAGAATAATAAAGAAAGGAACAAGAATGAAAATAAAAGAAATTTACAGAGAAGCTTACTGTTGGAATATAACTTCCTTAAGAACCTCTTTATGGGAAAGGATTTAGTTATTTAAAGAGACCATGGTCTTATGGGAGTGGTATAGGGGATTAGGAAGGTATTGTAATATAATTTAGACAATGTACACGGCTTGGGAGGAGTGAAGAGAAGTGGTAAAAAGGCTTGGTTTTTTATAGTGGAGGAGATGAGGTGTTTCCCATTATTTTAATCATTAGATTAATATTTTTTTCACATGACTATTAATACTCTCGATTATTGTGACAAAAAATAGTAATAAGTGTATTTTAGTTTGAAAAAAATGAACATTTAAAACATCCATGACTCAATAAATGATGGAGAAATTTATGTATTATCACTTATCTTAAATTATCGTATTTTACAATTCATTAAAAAATTTAAGTATTTCATAAAAATCCCAAAAATTCACCCTAACCATTTTTTGATGTGTAGTATCCAAAAATGAACTCTATTTTATGAAAATAATTTTCTATATGGGGAGATATAATTTTTAAATAAAATCAACATTTACTTTAAAAATACTTATTTTAAAATTATAACCGATTTTATAATACTTTCAAAAAATTAACTACGGTCTCATATAATTATCATATAATCATAATAAACCAAATAAATAATTTATGAATAAATTTAATGAAAATACAGTTTCTACTTAATTATTAATTTTTTCATAGATTTTTAATTAAATATTTATGACTTATTAAAATACCAACACTATCATATTGTCACTTATAAGATTGATTAATTTTATTTAAACTTTCATTGGTAAGGTTACTATTTACAATGGAAATTTATTATTTATAATTTTAATTTTAATATTCATAAGGGTAACATTACTATTCATAACGGTCAATTAATATTCACCAAAATAAATTATGTTTGTCTTATCGGACTACATATATCTTATCAAAACCGTTAATGTCAGAGTTTCGAAATTCAAATTATAGAAGTGAAAATATTATGTTTAAAGGTCACACAGTACTTAGTATTTCATTGTGTGGTGTTCTCATGTGATCTTATTACATAATTATAATAATGGAATTCCCAATGATTAATCATTGGGGTGTTACATTCTCCCCCCTTATGAAATTTCACCCAAAAAATTTTACTTTACATTAAAATCCATAAACAGGTCTATGTTCTTTTCTTTCATTGAATCCTCTAGTTCCCATGTAGCCTTTTCATACTTATGGTTCCACCATAGTACTCTGGCCAAGTGAGTATTCTTGTTACATATAAATTTATCTCTACAATCCAAGATCTTCACTAGATGTTCCTCATAAGAGAGATCATTCTCCAACTGTACCACATCTAAAGACAGTACATGTGAAAGATCTGGTATGTAAATTCATAAGAGGGACACATGGAAGACATCATGTAATTTTGAAAATGTAGGTGGAAGTTCTAGTCGATATGACAAAATTCCAACATGTTCCAGAATCTCAAAGGGGCCTATTTACTTGGGAATTAGCTTTCCTTTCTTCCCAAACCACATGACCCTCTTCCATAGAGATATGAATTGGCATTCCATGCCTCCAACTTTAAACTCAAGGTCCCATCGACGATTTGTTTCACAAAACTTCTTTAAAATATGTGTTACTCTGATGATCTACTGAATGGTTTTCACCTTCTAAACCATTTAATCTGCCATTTTAGTTTCTAGTAGCTTACGATCACCGACATCATCCCAACATGATGGTGTTCGGTACTATTTCCCATAAAGGACTTCATATGGTGACATTGAGATACTAGAGTGGAAATTGTTGTGGTAGGGGAATTAAAACAACAGAATATGTTGGTACCTTCCTCCTTTGAAGTCCATTGAACATGCTCTCAAAATTTCTTCCAGTGTCTTAATAGTTCACCCATATTAGCCATCGTTTTGAAGATGATAAGTCATTATAGTGTTTAGTTCAGTTCAAAGAGCATGTTGGAGGCTTTTCTCGAACTTCAAGGTAAATATAAAATCTCTATCAAATACAATAGATAGTGGTAATCCATGGAGCCTTACCCCCACTTTGATATAAATATGTGTGACTGTTTATCTAATTTGAATTCCTCTCTAATTTCGGTAACGTGATCTATCTTTGCAAGAAAATTCACAATGAACCAAATAGCATTGTTTATTCTAGATGTCCTGAGAAGACCAGTGGAAAAGTCTATGATTATATTCCCCCACTACCATGTTGGTAACGGAAGGTATTGCATCATCCCCTTAAACATATGCCTTTTAACATTCACTTATTAACATACCAGGAAATTTGATGTATATTCAACAATCTTCTTCTTCGTATTGTTCCACAAAAACATTTCTCGGAGTTCTCAATACAACTTGGTGATCCCAGGGTGAATAGAGATGGTTGAGCTATATGAATCAATCAAATGATCCTTCTTTATCTATAGATTATATGGTACACATATTCTTGACCCAAATATTTCAAATCCTTCCTCATGAATCTTAAACTCAGAGGATTTCTCATTTCTGATAGCTTCTATCCTTTTCTGAATTTCCACTTCATTTTATTGAGAAGCCTTTATTTCTACATAAGGTATGGTTGAGAAATAATTTGAGAAAGTATTTTTGAGGTTTCTGATTTAACGATTTCCATTTACATTCTCTAAAAATCTAAACTTATTGAATCCCTTTAAATTCATATTATTGATAAAGATTCATGATCCTTTATACATAGAGGATCTTCCACCATAGTTACCTTACCTGTAAGGAAGTGGATTGATAAGTCATAGTCATTGAAAATATCTTACCATATTCAATATAACAAATTAAGATATATCTCTATCAATATCTATTTAATACTCTAGTAATTAGTATATATCTCACACTACTCCCCATAGATATAATGCATCCATATATTAAATGGAACGATATCAACTATAAACTCTAGATATTTCATAGGATACTTTTTCTCATGTATTTTCAGCTGTGTTGAGGCATAGGATATAACTTTATAATTTTTTATCACCAAATAACCTAATACCTTTATTGAATCATCACATTACACCACAAATTATTTTCCACTTGTAGAGAGTTTGAGTACCATCACAATGATAAGACTCATTTTTGAGCTCCTTAAAGATTTTCTCACATTCTTGAGTTTATATGAACTTCACTCCCTTCAGTGTCATCTTAGTCATTGGGTTTGAAAACTACGAGAAGTTCTCCATCAATATTTGATAATACCTGACTAAACCCAGAAATTAGTGTAGCTCCATTATAAATTTTTTCCTCATCCATTTTTTAATTACCTATGTCTTGAAAGAGTCTACAGATATCCCTTTGCAGGTGATTACATTCCCCAATAATGATACTTCCTCCATCAAAAACTCACATTTAGTGTTTTTTATATAGTTTCTCCCATCAAAATTTCTTTATAAAAATATTCAAATTCTCATCATTTTCCTCCTTTATCTTGGATTATATTAGATTATCATTGATAAAGACTACCACAAACTTGTATAGGTAATATCTAAAGACTCAATTAATTATATCCATGAAAATTTATATATCATTAGTGAGTATGAAGGGTATCAATATGAACTAATAGTGTCCACACCTTATTCAAAAGGTAGTCTTGGGAATATCTTCCTTCCTCACCTTTAGTTGATGTTATCCCAACCCAAGTTCCACCTTAGATAAATAACTATCCCCAAAAATATTATAGAACAAGTCATATATTTGAGGTAGGGATACTTTCTCTTTTCGTGATTTTATTGAGCTCAAGATAATCAATGCAGAGGATCATTGATCCATCCTACTTCTTAACAAAGTGGACTGGGGAACCCCATGGTAAAATACTTGGGAGTATACAACCCTTCTACATATTCTCATATAACTGCTACTTCAGATATTCTATCTCAATGATGGCCATTTGATAAGGTGTCTATGATATAGGTAGGTATCTAGGACTAGATTCAATTGAGAACTCAACCTATCGATCATGAGGATAACCAACCAATTCTTTATGGAATACATCAGTGTAATTCCTCACAATGGGAATATCATTGACCTGTATCATCTTCTTTTTTACAAATATTTTGAGCTAGATATGTTTTCTCATAAGGTAGAAATACACACACATGAGACAATTATTCCAAAGAATGTTCATATTCCTCCTTACACTTGAAATTATTTGGAGGATGATTTGGGATATAAAGATTGATCTCTCTTTCTTGACTGTAGATTTTGGCTCTGTATAAAGATAGAAAAGCCATGTCCAAGATAACATCACACTCTATTAAAGGATATATGGTGAGATTTTCTGGTAGGTTAAGTCCATAAACATTTATTGTGGTGGAGTTATAAATCATGGACAAGATAATTTACCTATTCATTGTTATCATAGATAACTTATCCTACAAATTTTTAGGTGGTGTTTGAATAGTTATATTAAACATGAAAGATATTAAAGAATGTGTAGAACTAGAATCAAATAGTATGTTCACTGTTCTTGAATTAATAACTAACATACATGTCACCACATCATTGTCCGACTACACCTCAATAGTAGTGACTGAGTATCCCATTCCTTGTTTCCTTGGAGGATGTTATTTATTCCCTCTCACAAACTTTGGGATATGGAATTTATTCTCATAATGCCAATGCTTCATGCAGTGGTAACACTAGACTACATGTTAAGTATTGATATGAACCTTCCTTTAATCTTCCGCATTAAGGGAATTTATTATATCCCTTCTGCAGCTCATTGATAGGTGTCATGTATTATCACATTTGAAGAAATTCCTGGTTCTCTTTAGACAGTTCACCAGATGATTCTTCCCAAAATTTTAACATGAGGGATGTTTGATCATCTTTCCATTAGGGAATTTATTTTCTGAACCACCCATATTAGACTCCATATTACTATTCTTCCCCAGGACCACGAGACCACTGGGAGCCTCCGATATCCATTTGAACCATGAGGGAACAACATAAAATCTTCTCATAACCATCAATGTATCAAATCACCAATGATTTTCCTATAATTATATGTAGTGAAATATATTATATATCCACCATAATTTTGGTGTTAATGAAAATATAGGAGGTGTATCTTGATAGACTTATGTAGTTTTTTATACGCATCGATGGACTCATCTTCTTTCTTCTTGAGTCTGAGGAACTCTATTTCAATCTTAAGGTGGATGATTTAGGGAAAATATTTATTGAAAAACATTTCCTTGAATTCCTCACAATCCATTGAATAAATTTCCTCAGGTTATATCATATTTTTGATTAGTGTCCCCCACTAATCAGCTTCCTAATCAAAATGATATACTGGAAGTATGGATTTCTATTATTATAATGATTGGAAGATAGGTAATATCATTTCAATGGAGTGAATACACTATTCCACGGGGAGTGGATTGAATGATACACTAAAAATGGGGGGACTTTTTTGCATGAAGGATTCAATGAAATATAGCTCTTTCCCTAGAAGAGTGGGGAATTACACATGATTCAAGTTACTAATTATAACCCGAGTCAGCTGAGCGAGTACTCTCATGATTTTTTGGTACTATATCCCAAAATATTTGGCATATAATTAGGGACAACTTCACATTACCTATCACATTGATTGTTGGAAAGTGTTCTTATATTTCTCTCCATTAACTATGAAAAATAACGTACAATTAGGGGGCTTTAATACATAGATAAAAATCACGAAAATAGAAAACATTAAAGATAAAAGGACAAACTCATAAAGGAAATGGATATCCTAACATGTGTTTCCCATGATTTCAATCTAGGTTATCCTTGATTTTTATATTATATTATATTATTATGGGATATTTTTTTATTCCTTTAATAATGTTTCATAATGAGATTATGAATTTACCAAAGCATATCCCTCAGGTGCGACAAACCAGAAGCAAGAGAAGACCTATTTTCGTGCACCAGTTCTTGTTCTAGTCTAGCTTAAATCAGTGTTTTCATGTTTAACCCTTTGATATATCTATGCCAGAGCAATATCCAGTTGTTCGTATCCCTATATGGACGTATTTTCTTGATAAACCACTTACATTATACTTACCAAAATTTAGGGATGTTTTCTTGTACATAGTCCCATCCTTAAGGTTCTTACTAATGTGCAACATTCATAATCTCCAAAAATAACTTTATCTTTATCTGATTCCAACTATGGAGACCGTATCCTTTTAAAAATATCATTACATGATTTTAATAATAATATAAAATCATAGTACAGGCCAAGGATTGTAATGTCTAGTGTCTTTGAAGACTATGTACATAGAACCGAAAACCTGGGTCTAAATAAAAAAATTATTTATTTAATCTTTATTAAGATCTCTAACATCCATTGCGCTCATACATTTTCATCGGATAACCAGATGATAAAATTAAAAAAGGGATAATCTAAAATCCTAGTAAGGTAATAAGCATAATAATGAAGCTTTATCACATAGTTTAGAGGGCATGGAATAATGATATAAAAAGTCTTGGAACATGTGAAATCATAACATATAAACATGGTAACATATAAAAATGGATTCAAAATAATGTCAAAGAAATAGAAAACATTACTTTAGCATGATTCAAGTCTTGTGTCATATAGAGAAACACAAGTCAAGGTTAACCACCCAGATAGTTTCACATGGTAGCACAAGTCGTTGCTAACCGCCAAGACCATTGAAAATAATGTCTCATAAGACTCAGCTTTACCAAATCAATTGGAGCACTCTCTAAATGCACCCATATTAACATCTTCATGAATATGATTTCCATATAAAGTATCATACTTAATCAATCATACATAAATATAAGGATACCCTTGGAAAGAAAAGGGTATCATAATCATGTCATAAATCATAATAAATGGGTGTATCATTAAAGTGTCTATGAAAAAATGAAATTAAAATATATATGGATATTAATAATGGATCGTAAACATATATCATTTAAATTTATTTGAAACATACATGACAACATGTATGAAGAGTATTTAAAAAAATTTATCATTAAAACATTTTTTGGCGGTTTTAAGACAAATACAAAAGATCATTTAAAATAGGAAAGGGAATAATCGTTTATATAATCGAAAAAGTGAACCAAGAAGTTTTTCCTAATAAATGACTAATTTTATAAAAATAATGGAGTCATAAAAAATATGATAAATTTCACTTGAAACTGGGTAAGAATTCAGGAATTTCCCTTAATATAGGTGTATTTTTCGGGAAATATTGAAGAAAGAATAATTAGAAAACATGTATATCCCCAAAAGATAATGATTAATGGATCATGATAAAAGAGTTTGGATAATATACATATAATTTATAAGATTTAGATAAACATAATAGATAACTTCATTTGGGTGAAAATAAAGATAGAGCAGCCTGAGAGAATAATAGAGGTTCAAGTAGAATCCCTTACCTTAAGTCTGATGATGTCCTTCACTTAATCAAATTGTCCTGGATAGAAAAATTACAATAATTAATTAATATTTCCAAAACCCATATTTCATGAAAAATATTTATTATATCCTTATTATGTTCATTCATAACCATTTTTGATTGGTTAAGTGGTTGAATTTCATTGTTTGCGAGTGTCTGTTTCCTTGGTTTTCAGGATTGGTTTACTTATATACATGTAAAGATAAACGTGTAAGATGGTAATGGTTGTCGAGAATTAATGTTTTATTTTAATTGTGGACATACATAGAAATACATTTTCATAACTTTCATTCAGTTGTTTAGAGTGATGATGAATCAATATATAAAACATTAATCATAATCTTTTTGGTTAAATGGTGGGTTTTGATTACATCAAGCACATATTTCTTTATGAGTAAGTATCACGTGTACAAAAAATTGAAGAACCATAAATTATACATCATATAGATATTATATTCTTTTTATACTATCAAAATGGTTACGCGACTATAATTCAAGATCGTAATAGAAATTGAAAACATGTCATCCTTGAATGTGATAATTAAACACATCTTGTATGGTGTTTTCATATCCAGTATAAAAGGTGGGGAAAGAGAGAAAGAGATAAATTATTCCATTATTATAACAAAATTTAAGCACATATAGGGTACTATATTTTTCATAACATTTGGATGAATGTATGTGATAATAGAAAAAGAATGAATGGAACTTGAAAGAAAATAAAAGAAATGAAAGGAGAAGTTTACCTCTTGAATATAACATCCTTTAAAACCTATTTTGGGGAGAGTATTTGGTATTTTGAAGAGACCAAGGGATTTTGGTCGTGGGAGAGGGGAATAGAGAGATATTTTAGCAAAATTTAGACATGTCACAAGGTTTGAGGGGAGTGATGATAAGATTTAAATATGGGTTGTATTTATAGTGGAGAAAGGAAGAGTTTCCCATTATTTTCATAATTAGTTTAATATTTTTTTCTCAAGACTACGGATAGTCTTAATTATTATGAAACAAATAGTAGTAAGTGCATGTGGGTTTGATCCAATGGCCATTTACATCATCTATGACTCAAGAATGATGCATAAATTCCAGATTTATTACATACTGTAAATTATCATATTTTACTATTCATAAAAATTAAGCATTTTAGAAAAATCCAAAATATTCACCGTAACCTTTTTTTATATGTAGAATTAAAAAATGAACTCTATATTATGAAAATAATTTTCTAATTATGGGAATCTTAATTTTTATGTAAAATCATAATTTATTTGAAAAATAAATATTTTCAAATTATAATTGAATTTATAATAATTTTGAAAAATATATAAGGTGTCATAAAGGTATCCTATAATCATATGAAATAAAACAAAAATTTATCAATAAATTTTATGAAAATACATTTTCTTTTTAATTACTAAATTATTCTCAAATTTTTAATTAAATATTTATGATTTAAAATATACAAGCACTATCTTATTATAACTTATAATATGGAGACATTTTATTTATGAATTCATTGGAACGTTTAATATTTACATTGTTGAGTAACTATTCATAAGAGTCATATTACTATTAATAAGGGTAACATTACTATTCATAAGTTTCAGTTACTATTCACCATAGAATTTTGTTTCCCTTTTCAGAACCCAAACATCTTACTAATCACAACCATGTATGTGGGATTTTTCAAAGTCAAATCACAGAAGTGACAATATTTTGTTTAAAGGTCACATAGTACATAGTAGTTCATTGTGTTGTGATTTAATGTGCTTATATGAAATAATTATAAGAAGGGAATTTCCAATGATTAAACATTGGGTCCTTACATCCTCTACCCTACATACATTATTTCCCCTACTACTGCCTCGACATAGATGACTAGTATACTATATCTCTTTCAGTAACATGTTACGGAGGAAAATATCATTCAATATACCCCCAACCACAACAAGAGTAGAAATTCCTACCTCTAGGATGACTATGTCCATCCTGAGATCCCAAAATCATATATCTTTTATCATAGGAGCACATCATATACTGTCTCAGGCATCTATTTCCCTCGGCATGTCATCAGATCCCTACCGCAAAAGTTACAAACTCTATATTCCTACTACCCACACCTACTACAAATATATTCCCAACCAAGAATCTCTTTCCCATGAAGGAAATATCTCGAACCCAATAATAGGTTGGTAATCATAAAGGTATTATGCTAGATTGGATGTTTCTATATAGCCCTTTCTCAATGATCCTATCCCAAAATACTTTACCACACACCATATCCATCAAGTATCGAGATAGGTTAGTGAAACTAAATGAATACCCAGACAGAGATGTAAACCCTTCTGAAACTATAGATTCTACTAGATACACACAACCATCAATATAGCTTGAGAAAACTACTCTTTGAAATTTTTTCTCAAACATTGACAACAGAAGAGCCGTATCATCGTATGATTGATTTTCTAAGCCCCACAATCATATCACATAGCCATAGAGAAGGATTAGGACTGGGACCACCTTCTGGTCTATAGATTTCTAGATAAGATGAAAGAGTCACATCACCACCTCAAATAGGTCCTCAACAACTTATAGGTCTAACTCACCCCTGAACCTAATGGGTAACTGATGTTGAAACTCTTATGGTAAAATCATCCTACATACAAAATTCATGTTTACTTTAGGAACCATATACTTTTTAATTGGTGGTTATAATACCTGTGCACAAGTTGGAGGTAACACCCCCTAAATAGGTCCCTATATCGAAGCCAAATCACTAATGGCATCATCATCATGATCTTCCTATAGAATTCTAGCATGAAAATGTCATGGAGGTACCTTATGAAGTTGCAAGATGTACCATAATCAAAAGAATATATCTGGAGAGATGAATTATCAAGGAAAAAGAAACCTCAATCCATTTCAATATGATGTATGTGCCAATGCTTTTTTCCTCATAACTGGTGTCTGTATATGCTAAGGAAACAACTAGGTAGTCAGATTCTCAGTGAATTGATATATAAACCACTGCAAAAACACTATAGTCCCCAGCCTGAGAGAAGAAATCAAAACAATGAACACTGTTTCAATATTATCCATACCAATCTCACTGGCTCTGGTACTAAGTTTGAACCAAATCCTACGATACCACTCTTTCAAAACAAGACCTAATGTGTCTTGATACACAACTTCCCCAATCTCACCTCTAATAAGAAAGGGGTGGAACTGGCATCATATTGTAATATTATACACATGAAAGGTCTTATCCTAATGTACTTTTAAACCCACACACATCTCCAAGCTCATAAAATGGTGAAATTTAAAACATCGATAACCATGACTGCATTCATATTAACTCCCACCATCAGAGTATGATTGTAAATAATTGGAAAGCAAGGTCCAAATACTATCCTTCAAAAAGTAACTGAAAATATGACCAACCTCTGAGTATAAGAGAAATTTTTTCAATGAAGCCTCTGTAACACACCTTGGTCTTTCTAACTCACTTTGAATCACCTTGTATTGGTCCCTCTATGACTCTTTCAAAAGGCCGACCATATGCATAATACATGACATGTGTAAGAAAAGCTCATGCAGTGGTGAGTATAAAAATACCCAGTAGGACACCACGAAATCACAAATCATTTACAATAGAGAATAATTGTTATCAAATCATAGGTATACGGAAATGAAATATATAATACATCTAGATATATTCATAACAGGAACATATTCTCATGTAAGATGAAAACTATATTTCTCGCCTAGGATTCATGCTTGAATGATCCATATAACACTCATCTAGGAGAACACACTCCACAAGACTGATACAACATATTCCATGAAATATAGATTTTAGGTTCATTGGGTCTCCCTATAAGAATTATATGTAGTTTTTCTAAAAAGATAAATACAAAGATGAGGATCAATCCTAGATCCCTGGGGTATATTGACAACCAAATATGGATTAACCCGCTGCGTAGGGGATCGACACCCATGTAGTTTTGGTCACAATTATACCAATAAACCCACATAGGGATGATTAATATAGATTATTTTACTATATGAATCATGCAAGGATTCCAAAAACTCAATAAAAGGATAATTTTTATAATAGGGGATCATCATTATATGATAAAGAATCAATTCTAAAACAACCCTAATAGAAAGGATCAAGGGAACACACCCTAATTCTACTTTTCCAAACTGATGAGTACATGGTCTCTATGAATTATTTGATAGGGTACATGACATGAACTATGAATACCGTGAATGTCCCTTCAACACTGAGTTGTTCCCATGCATAACGAATCATGCTCGTGTACATGTCTTTCACCAAGTACATGGTGTGCCCCTTCCCATGTACTCCTGGCCATAAATAAGTATAATTTATTTCTATTATACCCCTGACATGGAAATTTACATCTTTGGATGGACATTTTTGTGTCTGTGTACCTCCCTAGGCACACCGTGATCTACCAGGTAAGGGTCACAAGCCATGAAAAATGGTTACATGACTTTTGACACTTAAGAGTTTGTAGAACCCTAGAACTACAGCCAGTGCAACATTCACAATGAGTGTTCATGCATTACACACTATATAATGACCCAATCTTGACGTACATGGACATTACATTTCATTTTCATAATAATTAATACATTACAAAAATATATTCCCAAATACTATATTAGTTTAGTGTATTTGTAAACTTGGAACATAATCTTTTAACTTGGTGAAATATCTTCAACATCTCTCATAAAGATCTTCCCCTTTTGGTTTACTAAGTAAAAACCATTATTTATATAATGGGGAAAATGAGACATAAAAAGGGTGAGCTTAAATGCCCAATCAGGGTGAATATTGAGAATATAAAAAAGTCCATAAAAATAAGATATTGAAAACATGAACATAATGTTTAAATATCAAAATATTGATATAATAAATAAATCTTGGAAGTATTTAAGGCATAGACAATAAAAGAACATACACCACGGTGAAATATAATTGGCATAAAACATGGAATTGTGGAAACAAATAATCACATAATATGATTTCCATAGTATCCACGACATTGCTTCCATGACCATCATAGTGGAAAAATTCCATTACTGAACCAGGATTACATGTTGTTCCTGCCAAGTATTACTAAACCAGATTTATTTTACATTCTAGCCTTGTATTACTAAACTAGATTTACTTTTTGATTTAGTAATGTCTATATCATTAGATATAAATATTTACTCTATTAATTAGATATAGATATAGGTTCCACCGATCTCATAATGAAATCATTCTAACATTTGCGACAAAATCATAAATCATTTATCAAAGAATAACCCATGATATAAAATGGGTTTCTTAAACAGAATTGCATTATAACGTAATCCATATAAAATTCCATTCGTTAATTAATGAAATAAAATCATAGTAATATTAGGGATAGACAAATAACCATATTTAAAGAGAATCCTCTTAGATGTCAAATAATTTTGATAAAACACTTGAACATAATTCTAGAGGATAATGTCCTTTAACATTAAAAATTATTTAATTTTCTCAAAATGATGCATAATTTTAAAAGAAAATATATTATTTGAAAATAAAGTTGAAATAGTGTATAGGAAGCTTCATTGAATTAAGGTTTTATGAACACTTAAAAAACCAATCATGCCTTATATGTTAAAAATATTCTTCTCGTACTCTTGCAGGAAAAGTCAAAAAGTACCTCGTTTGGAAAATGAATGAAATATTCTTTCCATAACATTTAATAAAAATTAACAATAGTAAATTTAACATTAAAAAATAATAAAATAATATAAATAATAGAATATATTTCAGAAACATGGATGTGAATGATAAATGTACCCTAGTAAATACTTACGAATAAACAATCTCGGTTAATAATGTGATTGAAAAATTATTCTTAACCTTAGGTCCGATATGATTCATATATATATAAACCTAATGTATAATTATTTAAATAATTTTACTATCATATTATAGAATAAAATTCATTTTTATGATATCATATATGATCATATTATCATCCATTTGTTAGTAACATTTATTATCACCCTTTATTCCGATATGAACTTCTTTATGTTGTTTTGCATGTTAATTTAGATAGTTTCATGTTTAAATTAATTGATTATAGTAATATAATTTATATAATTATATTATTATAAAACATAACTTTTTTTTTCCATCCATGCATTTATATAATAATGGTTTAATTGAGATTATGTAGAATTAATTACATTGCATCGTGGATATGGTATGTCAAACGTACGCACAAGCGACAATATCATTCACTTAATTGATTAATGATTTCGAATTGGATGGTATAGTAATTTTAAATAATAATTATCATGTTAAATTCATTATTTAAATCCATTATACTCACTATTATACACAACCAAATTATATATTATTGAATAACAAATTACACCATGGAGGAGAGACGGTATGTCGTACATATGCTAACATGGTGATATAAGTATTCCTAGGATATATAAAAGATGTATAAGGTTTTATCATAATTATAATAACATCTAATCATGTATACGATACTGGATTTATTACTTTTGTGCGGAAAAACATAAGAAGATGAATTATAAGAAGAAATTAATTTTGAAAGAGGTGATAAAACAATTACCTCTTTTTTGGGTATCTTTTTTTAATATCCACAAAAGGAATTCTTAAGATAGATTTATGACCAAATGAATGAATATATAATTAAGGGAGGGATTTTTGGATATTATTTTTTCTAGAAGTTATATGATCCAATGGGCTTGAGCAGTGTGAGTAAGTGGGTAGATATTGTTGCATTAAGATAAAGTTTTACATTTACTTTAAATTAATTATTATTATATGTCATTTTCACAACCCTGTGGCTCCCAAATTCCTAAATATGGTCCTAAGGATTTTTATGGTCTCTCATGACTCATAAAATAATATTAGGGCATGTATTAGGGTAGTTTTATATTATTATAATATTATCGTTACCCTTATTTACATAATTTACCCAATAACTGTGGTAACAACAACAATTACTGATGTTACTATTCATAATGTCCAAAAGTAAAATGTACCTATTTACATATTTTGGACCTTATGATTAAAAATATGGAATCCATTTTTTGAAATTCAAAACAAAGAATATTCAATAATTAATTTAATATTAATTATTGTTGTCAAAACCAGGATGCTGGATTTTAAGAAGTGAAAACTATCAAAATATTGATATGTGTTTATGTCCAATTTAAATTTAAAATTACCTCTAAAAAAGTGTATTAAATGTTATAATATTAAACCAATTACACATTAAACCTAATTATAAATATAATATAAATAAATAAAAAAATTAGACAAAAGGCAGGTTTGAAATAAAATGTAGTATTTTTCACTATTTGATAAAATATGAATATCACCAGAAAAATAAAAATATTGAATCCAAGGTAAGATATGATGTCCTGCATCCAAAGAAAAAGTTTATTATTTACATTATAACATATAAAATATTCAAAAACTATATTTAATAATGGATCTCCATCAAAAGATAGTAAAAATGTATTTTTTTAAAAAATAAATCTTTAATCCAAAAAATTGAATTTGTTTTTATATCATATATAGAAAACATTTAAGATCAATTTAAAACATTAAATTGAATATATTATGTATTTATTTCACTAATAAAATCCATAAAGAGGTATTTTATTATTTTATAAACTCATTTATTTTCAATTAAATTGATTTTTTATAACGAAGTTTATACTGTTCATACCCTCCATTTTAAGGACTAGGATATAATACCTAATTATCACTTATAATTAGTCTTGCGTGAAATAAATTATTTCAAAATAACAAGAAATTTTGTATAAAAAAATACACGAATAGTTTTTCTTATACTTCAAGCTAATATGATGTTTTATATAGCACAAGCTTATCTTGGTGTAGTATAAAACATAATACATCAATGAAATTAAAAATAATCAATCTCATAAAATCTCAAGGTGTTACATTTTACCCCCTTAAAATGAATTTCGACCTCGAAATGTTTCATTGTTATAAATGGTTTAATAAATAAAATTTTCTTTTATAGAAACCCACATTATAAAAAGGAATACAAAAACATCATTTAAAAAATGAAATTTAGAAATATAATGGTAACCTAATGTATATTGTCCCTAGGATTCCACATTGGAGAACATATCTAGAATGTGAAAACATGGATAAGGAATAAAAATATAACCATCATGTTATGATGGATAGTGATAGATGGAATGGGTTGGAAAAAGATAATGAATTTAAGGAAATAAATCAATAATGATTTATGGGACCACCAGATTCATCAGATAAGAAGGTGCTGATATAATTTTTTTTTCAATATCCTTTCCTCAAAGTTGAATAATTTTGTGCGAGAATAAATACATAAATGTTTTTTGTACAATCTCACCATTTTTCTTTCAATGAACAATTTCTATATCATCTCTTATTTAACTAAATGATGTTTAATTTTTCATTCTTGAAGTGTTAGAAGATCATGTGCTAGAATGATAGTTCTTTCCATCCGTCTCTATAAAAATGTTAACACATGTAATCAAATATGAATAAGTCCACCAATAGTGAGATAAAATAGTAATCTATCATTCTTCAACCTGAATATAACTTATATTATCCATAAATGGATAACATTACAATCCTTACAAAAATTTATAATACAAAACTTTAGAAAGAGGTGAACTAAATTGACTTAACATTTATCTCCCATATCTCATATGGTAGTTATTGGTTGCCACATTTCAAACATGTGAATACCTTAATCATGTATTAACTGGAAATATGATAATAACACGAATTTCCATAGAACCTTCATAAAAACATGAATTCTGTCAATATTAACTCTTTTAGCACACCCAAAATACCAAAATATATATATATACACAGACCATGATATCACTTTTTCCTTATATCAGTAATGAGGTCATTAATACTATCAAATATCTCATTATCTCTTTATTCTTTAATTATTTTTATATCATGTTCATTCCAAAAATATTTCAATCCCTATTCAGGATTACCAGAACCATATTATTATAGAAAACCATAATGGACCAATACATTAGATATTCCAATATTCAATAATACTAAAAAAGAGATTCTACAACACTATTTTATAATCCTATTACATAAACACTTAATCGTTTCACTGCATTGTTGTTATAATCATAATCACAAATAGTTATCTCATGTTATTTGACTTTGTATTTGGCATTATGTGGATTTTAATGTGAATAATCATCCATAACCCTTGGATTAAGGAATTGGTTAGCATAATACTCATTTTCATTGGACTTGTAGGATTGAAGTGTGGGTGATGCTTTTTCTAGGGTCTTTTATCTATTCACATCATTAGCATCCTTTATCCTATTACTCTAGTACTCAAATTCTCTATGACATTTTTTTCCACACACAAAACATTCTCTAGTACCTTTAATATAATATCCAAAATTCTTCTTTCCACACATTCTTCAAAAGTAAACATTCATCTTCTTTTAAATTTTGTTTTGATATTTTCCCTTCAACTCCATCATTCATTTCTTGTCAAAAAAACTGAGATTGATATGTATCACCAATTTCCATTTCTACCTCTATAGGAAAATAAACAATCTATTCATAGATACTAAATTCTATTATATCTAATTCCATTCGAATACTTTGTTTTAATCCCTTAAATTATTTATCTACTTTACTTTTTGGTTGAATGGTAAACCTTGATTCATACCTTTTAAGTCTTGTAAAACATTACTTGTAAGTACCATTGGATTCATAATATTTTTCTTATAAATCTCATGGAACTCTTTTTATATATTTATTTTAAGAATTTGAGTAATGTACTTATTGATTAATATGTTCTTGAACTCGTCCCATTCCATGGATTCAATTTCATCTTGATGCATTGTATTCTTGATTTGAGTCCACCACTAGTCTACTTCGTATAGTAAACAATAAACAACCAAAAGGATTTTTTCATTTTCTAAACATTGAATAATGTAAAATATATTTTCAATGGTATTGATCCATTTTTCAACAATAATTGGATCAGAAGACTTATTGAATGAAGGTTGATGTTGCCTCATAAACGACTTAACAGAATGTTGTTCCCTTCTCTACACATTTTGAAGTCCATAATGATCAATTTCTTGTGTAATTATAGCAATATGATATTTAATTACATAAAAAATAAAATTGTTTTTTTTCAGGAAGACAATAATTGCATTTCACAATTAATTGATCATCAACATGGTTCTTTCGGGTTCCAGTCATTATCTAAAATCCAAAAAATAATAGCGTGGGAGGAAAAAATCCTACTAGGAAAACAAATTAATCAAGCTGGAGTATATTAAATATCTAACATCTTTGGATTAATCCTATGTTATTAATGATTATTACCATAATTATAGTACTATAATCAATAGTTATAATTACTCTTAGGGACCACCCAAGACATACCTTAGAAATGTCTCTAGGGATCTCAATGATGTTTTCGCATCCTGGTTTTTATAGGTTATCAAAACCATCACTATGATTCAAACCATAATGACCCAAGATTGATGTATATGGAAATTACATTTATTTTGAGGAATAATTAATATATTATAAATATATACTCCCAATGACAAAATTAATTTACATAATTGGAATCATGGAATATAATTTTCCAACTTGGTGAAAGATCTTCAACATCTCCCATAATGTACTTACCCTTTTTCTTACCTACCTAAAAAGATTCCTTATATCCAGGGGAAAAGAAAACATAAAAATGGTGATCTCAAATTATCATTAAGGGTAACCATTGAAATCAGAAAAAAAACCATAAACACAATAATGTAAAAACATGGACATAGATATAAATATCACAATCATGAGTCATGAAATAAATTTTGGCAGAATGTAAGGCATAGACCATAAAGGAACATTAACCATGATAAAATATAATTGTCATAAAACATGGAATTGGGTTAAAAAAATATGAATATAATATAATTTATATAGTATCAAATTAATTTCTTTCAATACCATTATAGTGGACAGATTCCAATACTAAACCAGGTTTACTTTCCATTCCTGCAATGTATTACTAACCTAGATTAACTTTGCATTCTAGCCCTGTATTAATGAACCATATTTAATATTCATTTCAATAATGGAAATATCATGGGATATAAATCATTAACCAATACATTGGAGGGATATATAGGTCCCACCCATCTCATAATGAAATCATTTTACATGTCCCACAAAAACATAAATCCTTCATCATATCATAACCTTGGAAAAAAAATGGGTTTCTTAAACATCATTCCATCATAACCTAATCCATAGAAAATATCACTCCATAATTAAAAAAATAAAATCATATTAATTAGAGGAAAATAAAAATAACTCTATTTAAAGAGCGTCTTCATAGATGAAATTTGTTTTTGATAAAACACTTCAACTTAATTATTTAGGATAATATCATTTCTTCTTTAAAACACATTGTTTTCTTTAAATGACACAAAATTTTAAAAGAACATAATTTATTTTAAAGTAAAAATTAATCATCTAGATGATTCTTCATGAAAAAAATTAATTATCAAGATGTAAAAAACCCATTCATGTCGTATAGGTTAAAAACTTTCTTCTCATACTATAGCGGGAAAAGTCAAAAGGAACCTCGTATGGAAAATGAAAGGAAGGTTCCTTCCACAACAGTTGATATAAATTTAAAAATGGGTAAAATTAACTTTAATAAATAGTAAAATAATATAAATAATATTATATATTTAATAAACATGTACTTGAATGATAAATACACCCCAATAAATACTTACGAATAATCAATCTCATATAAGAATGAGATTGTAAAATTATATCACTAACTTAAGTATAATATGCTTCAAATTTATCTAAACCTCATGTATAATTGTTTAAATAATTTTATTTTCATATTCTAGAATCATTTTTATTTTTATTATATCTTATGAGAATTTATTATCTTTTAATTATTATTAACATTTCATTATTACCCGTTATTCGGATATTGACTGTTTTATGTTTGTATGAAAGTTTTTCCTGATAAGTTCATGTTCCGCTTATTTTTTTATAGTTACATAATTTTCCAAATGATATTAGTATAGTACATATCATATTTATTCATTCAATTCATGTATATAATCTTGGTTTAATAATGATTATGGAGAATTAATAGCATCGCATCATGGATATAGTAGGTCGTACGTACGCACGAGCGAAAATATCATTCACTTAATGGATATATGGTATATAATTGGATGATATATTAATTATAAATAATAATTATCATATTATTTTCATTATTTACATATATTATACTCACCATTATACGCATCCAAATTAATTATTTTTTAATATCAAATTACACTATGACGTGGAGATGGTAAGTCGTACGTACACATGCATGGAGGTATTGTTATTCATATGATAGAAAAAAGAATGTATAGGGATGTTCCATAATTATAATAACATCTCATAATATAGAATATAATTTATTTATTACTTTATTATTATAAAATAATAATAATAGTAAGTAGAAGAAGAACAAAATTTTGATAGAGGTGATAAAACAATCACCTCCTTTTCGAGTATCTCCTTTCGATTTACAAAAAATGTCTCCTTATGATGGATTTATAAATTGTGGAATCTATGTGTAAGGGAGGGACGTTGGTATCTTATTTTAAAATAATTATGATTAGACAAACGACTTGAAAGATGTGGGTAGATGTGGTATAATTTTATATGAGGGAGGAGGGGCTCTTCACGAATGTCTTGAAATATTATTTCATAATAAATTATTTTTCTAATTATGATAGCACCAAAGTGATATTTCTCAAGTATAAGATAATTATGTGTAGAATGTATCTCAACCAATATGGTTTATACATGTTTTGTTCAAAAATGAAACATTATCTATTAGCTTTAACCCTTTGTTAAATAAATCAACTTTTACTATGTCTTCATTAATTCTTGAAATATATGGTCAATATTGTTACTATAAAATGAAAAGTGAACCTAAAGTGAATAATTAATGAAATTTTATACATTATTTAAGGTATTTGACATATTATTAGATTTTAATAACTATTATATCATTTAATAAAATGGTATATTTTTTTAAAAACCCATTTTTGTCAATTTTGAGACTATTTATTAATTGTTTTTATTAATGCTATAAAAAACTATATTGATCAAAAAAACCAAATTAAATCAATTATAACATGTCATAAGAATCCAAAAAATTGTGGATGACATGAAAAGTTTCAAATTACATTTATTTTTATATTTATAATATCATTTATTTGAATAATTCATTGATACGTTAATCACTATACCATCGTTTGGTCATAAATAAATTTATTTATTTAATGTATTAAAATTATAAATAAAATACCATGATATAGGAATTAGTTTTATATTTCTAATTACTATTTATGTTCAAATAGATAAATTACATAACCCCACATTTAAATCGTTTTAGTAAAAATATACAAGTTTATATTATATTTCCCTTTATTGTAATTAATTATTATAACATGTAATTTACACACCTAAATGGCTCCAAAATGACAAACATAAAACCTAAATTTTTTTTTTGATCATGAATGAATAATAAAATTATATTATTATATGTTTTAGGGTAGGTTTGTATTATTATCATATTATTTTTACTGTTATTTACCTAATTTACCCTTTAACCATGGTAAATGAAATAATTAATTATTATACTATTCATAATGTCCAAAAATAAAATTTAACCATTTAAATAATATTTACCATATGATTAAAAATATGGAATCTATTTTTATTAATTAAAAACATAGAAGTTTCATTTATTAATTTAAAATTAATTCTTATTGTGAAAACCAGAAAGCTGGTTTTTATGAAGTAGAATCTATCAAAATATTGAGATGTGTTTATATCCAATTTAAATGCGAAAATATATCCAACAAAAAAATGGATTAAATGATAAAAAAATAACCCAATTAAACTTTAAACCCAATTAAAATAGTAATCTAACTATATAAATTTATTAGATAAAAAGGTAGTTTTGAATTAAAATGCAGTATTTTTCACTATTCATTAATATTTAAATTTAATCATGAAAATTCAAAAATTTAAAAAAAGTGTAAATTTTGATGTCTCGATTCTAAATAAAATGTTTATTATGTCAAATATAACTTATTAAATTTTCAAAAACTATATTTAAAAGTGGTTCTCCATCAAAAGGTGGTAAAACTGTATTTTTTTTGGAAAATATTTCTTTAATCCAAAACAAATAATCTGTTCTTATATCATATCTATAAAAAATATAATATGAATTTAAAATATTACATTGAATATATTACATATATATTTTACTAATAAAATCTATAAATAGGGATTTTATAATTATATTGACTCACTTATTTTCTTTTAAATAGTTTTTTAGGAGGAAGTTAATACTACTCATACCCAACATTATAATAATTAGTTTATAATATTTAGTTATCACTTATAAGTGGTCTTGTGTAAAATGAATATATCAAAAATAACATGAGATTGTGTGTAACAGAAGACAATAATAGTGTTATGTATAGTACAAGATAATACGGTGTCGTGTATAGTGCAAGCTAATCTTGGTGTAGCGTACGCAAAAAGATATCAAAGAAATTAAAAATAATCTATCTCATTAAATATCATGGTGTTACACACAATGTAATGAGAAATTTTATAAAACCCAAATATTCTCCAGGTAGATTTCAAATCCATGTCTACTATTGTCAAATCCACAACAAATTCTACACATGGATTTAGATATACATTAACCAATCTCAATCGTTGCTATAGATTGATTTCTTTGGCTATTTTCATTTCTCTAGAATCACTATGAAGTTATTTCATAAACACTCACCTCAAACACCACACACATATGTCCTCAATCTGATCACAATATATCATCACACTCATCAAAATTCAATCTCATCATTTATCTTAACACTAATCAGTGATTTCAGTCTATTGCACCATGAAATGGGTTTTTAATGACTATTTATACACTATTTTTTGAACCAATGGCCAATAAAAATACCGAAGATGAACGAAGTAAGAACGATGTAGGAAAACAAAGAAATTCCATATTAGAACAAACCTTAGATATATTTGGGTTTTCCTATATTAATTTTCATTATAACAGTAAATAATGATCCAAATTAAATAAACAATTTCTACAAAATCCCCCAAAAATAAACAAAAACCCATAATATAATTGATCCTCAAATCAATCCATTATAATATTGATTGTTATTTATCCTAGGATAAGAAAAAAGGATAAGTTTACATTAATCAAATATCCCACCCTGATATGGATTATTACAGATGCATAAAGAGTCTACATCATTATAATTGGTGAGATCATCAAATCTTGATGGATCAATGATCCTCCATCTCCATTAGATCTGATGTTATCCCCTAATAACTCTCTCATTCAATGTTCATCTAGGTCTCTTGGGTTAGAAATACACTCATGATGTCTCCTCAAAACCATATATTTATATGGGAAAAATATGTCATTAATTAATAAAATATATAAATGAATTTATTTATTTAGTTTATTATTTATGCTTCCAATAACTTTTAACTAACAATCCATAGAAAAAAAGATTATGTAATTCCTAGGGTAAAGGCTATGATCTAAATTAAATGGCGGCCTCATATATCTTATCTGAATATAAATTTAATATTTATTCTGGTTTTTGGTACAAATGTGCATGAGTGATATTTAATATATATAATATATCTCAAAATTCAATTTCAGTCTCACCAATCCTCAGAATCTCATGACGTATTTGTGCCTAAATCTGAATTTAATCCATATAATAATCTAAATTAATATGCATAAAAATAATATTTGTTATAGGGGTTCCTTTATTTTAATTACACAACACTTCATGGAGGATTTATTGGTCTCGAAGGATGTGTTCAAAATTCTACCTACCATGCAGGATGGGGTTTCTTTTGTACTACTTCCACCACAACTAATATGACTAATCTTATAATTTAATGGATATTTTTCAAACATGGTTTGGGGGAATTGTATGATTTTAATTAGAAACCTTTGTTTTCAAAGGTGTTTCACTGCCTAATGATTAACTTATTTCGGGAGTTAGGCTTGTTCGATACATTCAAATGCTTGTTGAAAGAGTCTTTCAATGGATATCTCTATTTTTTCAAAAATATTTAAGGGTTATTATGGTTGGTTATTTCTGATAATTCCATATTCTATGATCTATTCTTATTACACGATGTCGACCTAAGGATCTAACATTATATGTTGTCACCCCTCGGAGGCTTTTCTAATCAAGAACTGGGGTGAAATTAAACACCCCATCTTCTCCATATCATATGATATGAACACTAACTGTGGAATAATCAATCAGATGACATAGTTTTTATAATTCATTGAGGAATTTTTACTATTGTAATCCTTTTTGTTTTCCAAATTTCTAGTTGTCTACACCATGGAGGGCCACTAAGTCAATTTTACAACTCATCTGTTCTATTAATTTGATGTGAATTGTGTTTCTGTTATAAGGAAATACTATTTTTATTTAGTTTATGAGGTTAATTCCATATATTTAGTCGAATTTTTTGCATTAAATCATCTAAAATAGTCTCTATAATGTTGTACTGGGGGGTTTCTAAAGGACATAAAATTAGTGGTATATTTTCTTTTTCCAACAATCCCACTATGAATAATATGTCATCTTCATCATTTTCTTGTGTTTCCTCCATCTAATATTGCCAAAGTGGATGTTTTTTATATTTATTTATCATAGAAAACATGGTTGGTGTGGATTATCTCTATCATATTGGAAGGCATGCTATTCAAGGGTGGTTCAGTGAATGATCATTTCCTCGAGATATCTTATGGTAGAGAAATGATATAACATTTCAATTATGAGGCATCAGAAAGGAATGTAATCATTTTTCTAAGAGGAATTTTATAGGAGGGATTTTTTAGAGTTGTTAATAATTTAATGGACCTCATTGGTGAAATTAAGTTTCATTGTAGTGAGGAAATTCACAATAAATGTCAAAATAGAGAGGAATAACAGAATGGATTGACATCGTAAATTAAGGAGAAATTCTATGATATACACCCTAGGGAGGACCTTTGGGGTGTTTAATAATAAGGGTATGTCATTCTTACTTATTTATCTTCTACACAGAATGAGTTTTACCATATTTTCTATCAATAGACAATCTCTTATGATCGATGAGATTTTGGTATTGAGTTAATCTTTCAAGGAAAGATGTTGTCATGGGACCTTATCAACTGCCACTACTATCCGAATTATTTGGTATCATATAAGTGGATTTATTATTAACCATATATAAATATACTATGGAATCACGAAAACCATCATTATGTAGAGAAGGGTCACAAACATTCTCTTAATTTCTTTACAACTTTGGTTATCTTTCTTTTTGATGATTTCCTAGGAGAAATTGGGGATACCTGTTGTGGGCGACATATTTCATATATAGAAGATTTTTTATTATATCCCATGTCATTATCAGATATTTTAGACGTGTCTTCATAATTTTTAGGGTTTTTGTCCCTAACATGGATGGGATACTAGGGTATACCGCTAACCTCGAGTTGGAATGTGGATTTGGCTTAGATCATGTTACCTCTTTAGCTTGGGATTTTATCAACGACTCTCCTTGAAAGTAGCAAGATTTTCTTGTATTTTCTATGGTGACTCTTAAATTATGTGGCTATGTTACATAAAATGTAGAGTCATGGTTATATTACCAACTCAAATTCACTACCTATGAGATCATTATATCCTCAAAAACCTGTAGAATGTGAATAGGAATAGATTCATATCCTTCCATATTTTCTAGGATATAAGGGGTCACCTATTCAGTTGAAATGGGAATATATGCCCATTTTTTGGTTGGATATGGGATGTATTCTTGTTATTATCCTCTATTTATTTCTTATTGGAACTGATAATAATCATGTGTGTGGGAAGAGATGTGGGTTTCCCCCAGTTTGTAGCTGAAATATTCCAACTTGTTTCTCTGCATGCTACAAAACTATGATGGTTGGATTAGTGGATGCAAGAATGTGTGTACACCTAATAATGAATCACCATTATATTTTGTTGTTGGTTATTTGTTTATGAGATATTTTTTGGGTATAGATCTCATTCGATTGGTCACTACCCCCAACAGGCTATCCTGAGTGAACAGGTCGAAGTGGCATATACTGGACTCCCAAGGGCAACACACCCATCATACTGATGATTTATCACTATGCAATGCTATAGGTTGAAGATGAATGAATTATCATTTTGGAGGGAAAACTATTCATTTTTCTGGATTCCATTAATGAAATCTTTCTTTTCATATCTATGATAAGGGAGGAACTTGTTGTACATTTTGGGGAATATCTCCCGAAATAGTTTGACATAAAAACTTGTATCATCTCCTTCTAGTCCACCACCCTTCACTGAGTGGATTACTAGCATGGATTAATAAGTGATAGGTATTTTTAATTGGACTCCAGGGTTTTTATGGTAACGTTTAAGTGGAACACCAAACTAGTGCTTTTGATAACCAACATTAAAGACACTGGGTTAGTAATGAAGTCCTCAGGTTAAATGAGTATATGAATATTGCAACATAATATGTGTATTTTCATGGAAACATTATAGATTCCATTGTATTTATGGGAGTTATTGTTTAAATTTCATGTAATACATATTCTATACACAAAGAAAAAACCCCCATCAAATTAGAATATCAAAACATGAACACATAAATAATAGATTGATTTGGAACCAAGTATGACCCTCTTTAATTTTTTCCAGAAAAATGGGTCTAGTATGTGGGTGACATAGTCATCTTGATTAATGATTCCTTATAAGTTAACCATTATTTTCAAATATATTTCACACCTGCACTCATCTTGAGATAATTTTGACCTTCTTTCCCATCGAAGGTTGTCATTTGTATTGTTTTTAATGACATATTAGAAAATTACGTGGTCGAGATGATATGAGTTCAGGAGAATCAAACCCCTTTTTGAGGGAATTGTTATTTATACCATGAATCTCTTATAGAATTAATATTTATTCAATAATTATTTATTCAGTAACAAATATAGAACATGTAAACCTTTTAATGGTAATTAATTATTAGCATCTATTGAATTTAGAATCACTTGTATGTATCTTAGTTTCCTCATCGATTAAGTCCCATATATGTATCCCAGGTTCTCAATCTATGGTACCCTTTTTTTTCAGATTAGATATTTTTATATCATTTGTTATCATGATGCTGGTTTTAAGAAACTAAGTGGGGGCACCCTTGGATTTATAAACTACATAGAAGATGAGAGTTGTTTTGATGTTTGGATCAGGTCTACAAAATAGGATTCGTAAGTATCCTCATGAAAGTAATAATAACCCAACTTGTTTAGTGCCTCATTATAGGACACATCATACCATTTATGATTTCTTGCTGATGAAAAATCCATGAAGTTTAATTTCATGAGGTAAGGACATATATAAGAAAGGGTATTATTTAAAGGTTGGTGTGGGACTTATGTTGAAGTGTCCTGAAGGACATAAAAGGGATATAACCTCATAGAATAGTTGTGACCCTACTAGGCATATGTCCCAAATAAGATTATGATGAATTTAGTGTGTTGGTATTGGACCTCATGGAGGCTTCCTACATATCCCATTTGGATGGGATTCAAATACCACATAGTTCTAAATGGTTGGAATTTATACCTTTAAATAAGGCCCAATAAGTGAGTATGTTTGAGGATTAAATTGAATATGCAACCCATATGGTTTTTTCATCAATAACATATCCCTATAATGGTTGATAACAAGTTTGGGGCTTATAATTAATGGGAGGCCAAATATGTTAAAATGGAAAGGGATTACACCGAATGGGTAGACCATCTGGGTAAGTATGGTAGGGCCCTAAAGATAATAGGATGCCTAATAGGTGGGTGATATTATGATCTAGAAAGTGAATCTCATTCCAAAACAAGTATTTGAACATGTGCATGTTATGATGATCACTAACTTATAAGACCATGTGATCCAAGCACAATGTAAGAAACTAGTTGAACTGTAGGATATAGAAAACAAAAAGTCTCATTCATCCTATGGTGGATGAATCTGAGGCTATGGGAGAGAGAAATGGAATTGATTTTTAGATCTCCTCTACCTATTTTATAGTTTATCCATAGTTATGAGAGAGGGATTGAGATATAGTGCTCATCTCCCCCTTTTTTTTCTTAACCATGATCGAGACATACAAACCCATACGAATGCAAACCACATGAAATACTGAAGGATTAATCTGAGAGGGATTCCCTACTACATGTTTTAGTAAATAATAGAAGATTATATGAAAAAATAACTCACGAAAATTAAGTTAAATTTTTCTCCTCAGTATCTAAAATGGTGAGTTCCTTAGAACTATACCAAAGTATGGGTTCCTCATTAATGAGTGGATGGACAATTTTAAACTTGCTAAGGAACTAAACCATTCAGATTTATATGTGTGAGATAACTTTTACTGATGGAATTCTTAATCGAATGGGATACACACAATTTTTTCCTTTGCCATGATTGTGAAAATATGGAGGCCTCTGTGGATACTATTATCTATTTAATGATGGGGCCCATACTGGGAACAAAACATCATGGGAGAGGTTTGCATAGAGCATTTTAACAGTTCATACAGGGTTGGTGGTAAGGTAAAACACTACCCAAAAATTATCCATCCAACCTAGTATAGTTTTTTTATTGGATAGAAAATGCCAAACCCTTCTCTGGATGGTGTTCTACAAAAGTGTTTTCATTTTGGGGGTAATCCATAAAGGGTTTTTTTTCTATATGGGTGGATTTCTGCAAAGGAATATTCTTTGAATATAAGTTCTTATTAATATTACTTTATTATATGTAATATGTGATTGAATATTGCAATGTCTTAATTAAAATTTCTCTCCTCATATATCATAGGTCTGGGGTTATATAGGTATATAGATGTAACCATTTCCCCAATTATCCAAGTGGTAATAAGAAACCATCACTAGTAAAAGATATTGGTTTGTAGGCATCCAGAAGATAATTCTTTTTCCTGAAATTAATTTTCAATTTTGGTGGGTCAAGAAAAAGGATCATCGGGCCAAGAATTTTTTATCATTGGCTAGGGTCCTTAAAAGGACACCTAGGATCGCAAAGGATTATCATTTGTGGGTGTCAAAAAATGGACTCAGTCACCCAAAATGAAATTTCATTTTCTTGGATCCAATGTGGATGCTCTATAAAAAGGTTCATGCTGGATGTTCAATGAAGAGGCTCTATATAGAGCCAATAATTACATATCATGTGTTCTATGTGGAAGATAAGGTCTCTTTTTGGCTTTAGGACATTTTATTCTACCTAAAATGGATTGGTTAATATTATTCAAGCCATTCCAAATGAAAACAAATCATTCTGATCTTCCATAAAAACGTTTTTAGAACCAAAAATAATATAATATCAATTATAAAAATAAAAAACATTGAATCCATTTTAACTTATTCTACTTAATGAATTGTACAAAAACTAATTAAAATAAACTTGCAAAACATGTCAAAAATGGGTTGTCAAGAAATGTTTTTTTTCAAGAAAAATATGATCTTATATAAATTATATAAATACTAATCACATTGAGATATATTTAGAATTATATAGTTATATAAATTCTCTAAAAATATAATTCAAATCATTCATAATTTGAGATTATATAATTTAATTAAAATGGATAATATTTTCCATTTTCATATAGTTTTCAGAAAATTATGTTTTTAAGCCGAAAAGGATAGATATATCAATGTTTGGCATAAATATGGTTCAAATGTAAATATATATTTAAAATACAATTTTAAAATTATTATTTTTTAATTTTTTATCAATTTGAAATAATAATTGGACTTTAAAAATACTTCATTTACTGAAAATACATATTAGTATTTTAAAATACATTTTTTAACTATTAACTAATAAAATAAACCTTCCCATATAAATCCTAATATTTCACCATATGATAATATTTATATGATGATTTAAAAATGATAATATTTTTATAGAATAAAATTTATAATGGTTTTTTAAATTTATTATATTTATAAATAAAAAATGAATAGTAACAGCCTTTTTGAATAATATGTTTTTTGAAGTATAAAACAACTTTACTAAAAATTTGGGTGATTATTTACTAAGAATTTATCAATAATTTTTTTTGATTAAAACCTCTGTATTAAAATTTAGTTAATGCTATCCATACCAACCAATTCAACTAATAGGTTATAACTGTCATATTTAAATAGAATCTCACTATTTTTTTAGGCTCGATGTTGTGTGTCGTATAAAATATCGAACAGAATGCTCTTCTTTTAAAATATCAGGGTTTCATGTACTAAAAACTTTAGAATAGGTTAAGATTATTATCCAAATCCATATTTTTATATTTTATTAAAATCCACATTATGGTTAACAAGGAACCCAATAGATACATAATATAAAAAAAATTCAACAAACAAACATCACAAGTTAAAAATTCAAAATCCCGCATAGAAAATTCAAAATTTTAATTGGTACATACAACTGAACCTTGAGGTCTAAACCTATTCAAACACAACAAACATCAACTGAGGTCCCATTACCTATAAAAAATAATTAAACACTATCATGATCAGATAAAGTGATATATTGTGGTAATCTTTATTCCCAATACCATCAGAACCACCACATCTAGCCATTTCAAAAATTCCTGACCAACTCACACACTGGATAAACAACATCGGTCGATAAAATCATCATAACTAGAAAAAACCTCCACCATCGTAGAAATATAAACAAAAAACTTATGTATAAAAATAATCATGGAACAAGGAACCAATTTCATCAACAATGAAAGACCATGAGAAAAAACTTCATACCATTATGAAAACCGTCCCATAAAACATCAAACTATCAAAATCATACTAAAAATGTAAAATATAACCACCTTCATCATTGAAGATGAATCAACTCAAATCTCAAACATAAAACAAACAATAAAATAATTATGGAAGAACCATTAGAACTCCAGAGGAACTAGATCAATTCCATTCCCCCTGGTACATCGTTGACCACCCGAACAACACATCCCAAAACCTCTGTTAGAACCACCGCATCAAACCAATCTCCATTGTAGTGAAGGATCAAAAATCTATAGAAGAGCTAATGGTGGGTTAGATCATCATTAGATAATCAAAAACTATTTGATAAACATGATAAAGGACAAATACCTAATTAATAAGACTCTCGAATCCTTACCACCAAAAAATAACTGAAAAACCAAGGATGATGGACACCGGCCATGGGTCGCACTCCTGGGAACCCAATGACAGATCAACTAGAACAACTCAAACAACCATGATGAAAACAAAACACCAGATCAAGAATGTGTAATAAATATTGTAATAAAACAATAATTGTTGAGGAAGAACAAAATAATGGGTGAATAGAGAGTTGTAAATGAAAATGAAATCCCAAGGAAACAATGATAAAAACTATCCACCAATCTTCTCACAATCCCATTCATACATAAGAACCTTCACTGTATACCATGGATGAGGTCTAGTGTAAAGGGGAAAAAATAGGACAGGAAATGTGACAGTCGTGAAAAGAGAAAACCCATGAGAATAACCAAAAATGGAAATGAAATAACTTTAGCATTGTGAGGAAAAAATAGGAACTCAAGAGGTTGGGACATCAGAAGGGGGGAGAAAGGAGTAGAGAGGGAGGAAATGGGTATATGAAACCAAATAAGTAATTCTTGGATGTACGCACTTATAATTTCCATAGTTGAAAATATTATCCTGAATGGGGGATGTAAGATAAAAGTGATTAATTTTTTTTACAAAAATATAATATAAAATCTAGGGGTGTTACATTCTTCTAAACATTAATAAATTGCATCCTTTCAATTTGAAAATTCACTATGAAATTAAAGGTTTTATATTTTAAAAATAATATTTTTGAAAACAGACATCATAAAAATAGTTAATAAAAATTCCTCTCAAAAATAGAAATGGTATTACGAAGGTTATCTAGAATTACACATAACTAGGTTTCCGTTTTGGATATCATTGATAGAAAGTTAAAATATATACAAAGAATAAAATTATAAATAATTATGGATTTTGATCGATATACTTGATTGAAAAAAAATGAATTATTATATGAAATTCAATGAATATAAAACCATAAATATGTTATGTGGTATAAGTATATTGATTCATTAGATTTTAAGATAATGTGTTAATAGTTTCTTAAATATATTTTTCCAAGAGGTAGGTGATTCATTTTCTATCAATATATAGAACCACAATAAATATAATTTATTGATGTATGCTTATTTAATAAGAAAACTATCATCATTTTGTTATTCTTCAATAAAATTACAATTCATGTACTACTAAATGAAATGAATATCCAATATATTTTTAAATGATGATTAAAAACAAACATCTGATGAATTACACCATCCATAAATGGACACTAAGTTATTCCTCTAGTTAGTATTGAAATAATAATTTTTGGAAAAGGTCATCCAATATGTCTAAATATAATAAAATAATTAATAAAACAAAAATATTAATACCCAATATTCTAATAAATTCATTACATAACAATGTCTTAGTTAAATAAAATAAGTAAAAAGGTAATATTATGATGTTCATCACATATGCTAGAGGTAAGAGCCACACCCTTAACATCCTTCATTTTTTGTTCAATCCTTGCGGCGCTACTGGATGTGACGAGTTATCACCCAACACTCATGTTGTATTTTCTTCAAAAAAATATATTAATATAACTCCTATAATTTTCTAAAACTATGATAACTCAAAATTACAATAACATCACCGATAAGATAAACCATACAAGTTTCCAATACTATTAATATTATGCCCACAAAAGGTAAAGGAATTTTCCACATATAATTTTTTCATATTTAAAACCTATGGGGTGTATTTATATAAATGTATCCCATCAACCTTAAACTTTTAAACCCATCACATAAAACCAACCAAATAGTGTTTAAGTCATTCTACATATTATCAAACTTAAACTCTTAAACCCATGATGGTATCTATAACTCATAAGTTAATCATACATGAAGACAAATATGATTCCAAAAAATCATATAGCCTTTCATGCATCATGACACTTATAATCAAAATACCAATGGTATATGTACTTATTCAACATAGATCTTGAATTAAAATACATAAATACTTTTAACCATGTACTTTAATATAAGTTATTCCTTGTGTAAGGATATATCCTTTAAAAATGGGTGTGGCATAAATAATTCCTAGGTACCCCAAATTTAAGAAAAATAATTCTAAATGGATTTCTATGATGATGTTTGTTTCTCTCGGCTGAACATACCCTCTTTCCTCATCAATTCATCACTCTATTCCATTCATTTTCACAAATAAAATATTTTAATATTACTATGGTACATTATACATGGTGAAAGTCTTTATATTATTGACATGAATAAAATCAAGCCCTTTTCCTTATATGTCTTCACCAATAAAGAACATAGAAAAATATATCCTTCTCATCATAGGATTGTCCAAGAGTTAGTTAAGGTATATAACGTTAAGCATATATCATGATTACTAATTATGAATAATCACATCATCATTCACTACATGGATCATCCTCTTTGGTTTCTAAAAATCACCACATTTTTCATCGTATTCAATGTTAACCTGATTATTTTGGGTTCCATCAATTGACTATACAAACAAAGTATATTGTGAGAAATAATAATCATTGTTTGAAAAATATAAAATCATTAATTGGATGTCTAAATAATGTCACATTTATTTGAATCTATGACATCTTATGTTTAACATAGTCCATTTATCATCATCATCTATTCTAACCATTAATAAATGTTTTTAATGAAAATGAAATCTACTCTAAGAATATGTTTAGGAGTGTAAAAAAGGTGCGTAGTAAGGTTGGTTTTCATACACTAGGTGATAAAAAAAATCTATTCTTAAAACAATTATGATGTTTATCTATACATATCTTCATTGTTTATCACAGGGTTATGTTCTATAATCTATGTTTCACAAAATCTATTTCCCAAGAATTATTCTAAACATTCTATAATACCAACTACAATACCTCCACCCTAGTAACCTAGAGTTGGTAGTTATATTATTAAGGGTGATCTCAAATATTCCGGAAGAGCTATATAATGTTTAACCTATCCCGAAAAAATAATGAATAATGAAAAAATAATAATGAATATGGAAAGGAAAATATTTAAACAGACATTCCATTTAATATATAACTTGTCTATAATTATTAGATAAAAAATAATCAATTTGAAAAGTTAAATATACTAATAGACATTCCATTTAATCAAAAAAATGATCCCAAAATGCATCCATTAATAATATCAGTGAAACAATATCATGGAAAATAATAATTAATACTTAATGAATAAAAGGATAAATATTAGACTCCATTATATTTTAAATCATGAAATATGACATTTATTGACCTTTCATAATAAAATTTAAAACTATCGGTAAAAACCTGCTTGATTCTAGCTTATTGATTCACCTCAAGAGACTACTAATGCTTTGAAATTGTATATTATTTCAAGACCCAACCATCATTTCATGTCTAATGTAATCCTCATTTATTTAATGGTAAATTTTTTAAGGATAAAGATACCTTATTAATAAATTTTTATATTTAAATGAAAATATAAAATATATATAGTTCTTTTTCAATAATATAACTTTTAAAGTAAAAATAATTTTAAGAAATGATAAATGGTTTATGTAATAAGAATATACAAGATAAATAATATGGATAATTAAGGAAAATTTAATTTAAAATGATCATAAGATAGTATATATTTCAAGGGAGAGATAATGATTAACAAAATTAATCAAGAAAGATAATATCATGATTTTCCATGGACAAATTAATTATAAGCTATCTATAGAATGAATAAAGATGGTATCATTAAAAAATATCTCTAACAAAGTCTACAAAAATTAATCTGATTTTTTATGAATACAAATACAATCAAAATATCATTTAAAAAATTATTTTGGAAAACCAAAAATTAAAATTGAACATCACTTTTAAAACTATAAAATTAAAAAATATATGGAGAAAAATTCATTAGAAAAGAACCTTATAATGTACTAAAGTAATTTTTAAATCAGTTATTTTTCATTATGGTGGAAAAGTTCTATTAATTATTATTACATTAAAAACAAATATTCATTTCAACATTTTTATATGAAAAGTCAACGGTAAATTGTTTGAAAAATAAAAGGGATATTAATTTTTATTTTTTAAAAAAAATCCAATTCGGGGAAAAGTTAATTTAAATAATCATAGTAAAAAAATTGAAAACCTTTCAGAAAAATGGGTTTTTGAATAAAAGTATACTTGATAGAAGATATAAATGGGGCCATATTTTATTATAACATTGTCTTAGTCATTTTAATTACTAAATAAATGAAAATTGTAAAATTTTTATAATACTTAATGGATAAATTGAGGAGAAAAAAACTAAAATGGTTGTTTAGGAAATGATAGAAATATTTCTTTCAATGGAAATTGAAGAATAGTCATTATCAATTAAAAAGATATTGAAACACAAATCTCTTACCACTTTGGTAAGATTTGAATCACAATACCCATGTATTTAATAATGTAAAATTATACATTAAATACCATGAATATATATAGATTAAGGATATAACCTATCATAGGGGTATTAGATATACCACATAAAAGAACATATGTGTATAACATAACAAATGTACCAAAGAAGGAAATGTTAGATGAGAGACCATTACAATGATCATACGTTGATGTGATAGTTAATAAATTAATCGATTATATATATAAGGTAAACAATAAAATAAAAGTGAAAATAAAATATAATATAATCAAAATTCATCACACACATAATCATTGAAGGTGAAATACAATTATGAAGTAATATAACCCAATGAATACAAATTGAGTTAAGAAATTATTTACCACTTGGTAAATTTCAAATCAAATACCATTGAATGAAGTAATTCAAATTGATGTGTGACATACCATGATGTGTGAATGATTAATGATATTTTATTTAAAATTGTAAGTATATGCACCATATAAAATAAATTAGTTTCTTAACATTAAAATGTGCCCCAATGAAAGGAAATTCAGACGATGTCCCTTACCTATTACTTCCTTTTGGTTGAAAATGAATAAAACTCTTGTATAACTAATTTAATAAAGTTATTAACATATAAATAAACCATATTCATGTTTATAACATCCTATTTGATCATATTATCACATTCTGACTCCCATTACTTAATAATATTTTATTATTATTATAGGTTCACATATTAATTGTCATGTTTTCCCATGCTTATTTGGTCATGAAGTTTTTGTTCCTTGTGTAAAGGATATAGTTTTATCATTTGTAGAATAATATTAATGTTATAAATATAATATTTAATCATTAAATAAATTGTTATACCCATTATTGAATTTTTTATAGAAATTTAATAACATATCTTTAGTGAGACGGTAGGTCGTTGGTAAGTACAAATAAAGATATCATTCCCATAATGAGTGAATGGGTAAGGATGTGGATGGTTTTTTAATTTTTTTGAATTAATATATTGTTATATTTAACATATATATTCATTATTTATACCATTATTAATACCCATTTTCATTGGTGATGGAAAAAAGGTACATCGGTTCATGAGGTAGTAGTCCATCATACACATGGATGATAACTTTGTTTCCTATTTTATGGAGAAATATATTGATAAATATTATGAAATAAATTTTATAAAATCTAATTATATTGTATAATATGGTTTACTTATATTTAATGGGTCAAGAAATAAATGAACATGAAAAAAGAATAAATAAAAAAAAGAGCTTTGTTAAGATGATTATCTTTTCTTAAACAAACCTCATTAGGATAAAATATTAAGGATCCCAGAGTTAGTATTTTAAGAATAACAGAATATCCAAAATCATTATAAGGATTTTGGGGAGATAATTGTTTAGTTTTTGGTTGAGTAAAATGTCTTTATGGTATGTATATGTGAGGGTATGGAGTTCCCTATTATAATTGGGAAGGTATTACATTTTTTGTAAATACCCAAAACTATAAACTAATGGAAAGTAAATATCAAAAAAAGAATACTGAAAATTTGACAAATAATTATATAGAGTTACTTTTAGTTTGTAAAAAAACACAAAAACCTTAAATTAAAAATATTTAATCATTTTATTCCCTTATCCACCAAGTTTATTTGCATTTACAGTTTTAGTCATTACCATAGTAATTGGTTTTTTAGTCCTGGTAATTAATAATTTAATCCAAAAATAAATTTATCCTTATAAGTTAATTTTTAACCAATTATTCTTATTAAGAAATAAAATCTATCAAATTAAAATTTCATGTTTTTTGAAAATTAATTTTCTCACAAGAACAAGTAATGTGCAAAACATTCTTTTAACCTTAACCATGATAAATAAATTTTATCGTCATTATTAAATATTATTAACAAAAAATATATTTAAAATTTTATATAATATTAATTAGGATTATTCTAAATATATTATTAATTTTAAAAAATTAAAGATAAATAATTGGAAAATTATAATTAAAAAAATCCAAAATACCATGTCAAAAACAGGTTTTTACGAAATGTATTTTTCAAGCATATAATGATCTTTTATTAACCTTATGACTAGTAATCATCATTATGTGGATTTAAATTAATATATTTATACATATAATATATAAATTTCATTTATATAAATTATCATTATACATTATTTTTATTAAATAATATGGATGAATCTTATGTAGTTAATAATAATTTTAAAAAAACTACATCTTAAATCATTAGAATAAACTTATATAAAATTTTACTATAAAGATAATTCAAATGAAAATATTTATCATAAATATAATTATAAAAATAATTAATTCAGTTAGAAAAAATTACAATGAATAAATAGACATTGTAATTACATAAATTGATTAAAAGGAACAAAATTATTTGAAAAATCGATATTTTTCATTATTCATTAAAAAATCACCCTTTTAGAGAGATACCTAAATTTCACCATATGTTAAATTTGATATGAATATTTAAAAAAAATATTTTAATAATTTTTTTAACGATTTTATTAACTGATTGTAATTATAAACATAAAATAAAAAATAACACTATTTTTTTGAAGAATATGTATTTTGAAGAATAAAATTACTGGTTATTTATTAAGAAGTAATCAATAAATTATTATTGATTAGGAAATATCTATATATATTTATCAATTATTTATATCATTCCCATGAATATTAATTCAATTTCTATGTTATAACAATCCTATTTAAATAGTATATCATATATCATTTAGGCTTAGTGTTGTGTGTCCTATAAGGAATTAATAAAAATGTAATTTATATAAAATATTGGGGTAGTCATGTAAATTTAGATATATAAGTGATTAAATTTATTTTTAATTACTATAAAATAAAATAAATGTGTGCTACATTCCCCCTACATTCAATAAATTGCAACCTCACAATTTGACCATGTACTCCCAAATCAGGGGTTTGAAAATTGAAAATTCATTTATTGAAAATCCACATTATAAGAAGGGATTAATAAAACACTGTATTAATAGAGATAAATGGTATTATTAATTTATTCTATAATAACACATAACCCTATTTCCCTGAAGGAGAACATTGGTGGAAAGTGGAAAATATGGACATGACAGAAAACAGTAAATAATTATAGAGAGTGATTGGGATCATTGTTCACAAAATTTGAATTATTAAGAGAATGTTAAAATCCAAAAAAATATAAATATGTGATGACATAAAAGACCATTTAGTCATAAGATATGATGGTAATTAGGTATCATTTTTTAATATCTTTTTATATAGATGGGGGTTTCTTTAACAATTAGGATATATAAGGCTAAAAAATATATTTTGTATATTTCAATCTATTTAATAAGAATTTTTTTTATAGTGGTTAAATAAATTTACACTAAATTTCATACTATATTAAATGAATATAGAAGATTATTTTTGAATTCCTGAATCTCAAAAATAATTATCTAGTGGATTAAATATTCCATAAAATGATATCAAGGTATTTATCTACTGATTACTAAAATGGAAATGATGAGAACAAGTCATCCAATATGGTTAAATATAATACATATTTCTCTAAAACATTATTAGTAAAACCTAAAATTAAAATTAATTAATTCTACATGTATTTATTATTCAAATCATGTATGATAAAATAATTTTATACTAACTATTACATCATGTAGGCCAACAGTAGGTTCCAAACATATACGTGAATGACATTATAAGTTTTTTAGTAAAAGGTATGGTAAGAAAATATAAGATATATTAAATTTATAGAATGAAATTTATCCCATGAATATCATATATATATATATATATACATATACATTAAATCCATAATAATACACAACCATGAGAGGTGATTAGGGAAAATGAATTACATCGGTTTGTGAGATGATATTCCTCAAAACTCTTGAATGATGGGTCTCTTTCCAATTTTATTGATGAAGAGATAGATGTCAGTCATGAAATTATCATGATAATATATCAGTATTCATAATATTCTTTTATCATTATATAAAAATGGTTATATAATATTTTAATTACTTGTAAGAATTAATGAAACAAAATGTTCAGTTATGAACAGTACCTCTTCTTCAAACAACCTCTTCAAGTTTAAAAGAAAATCCTTCCATGGTGGGGTTTCTAATAACACAATACCTTTATGATATGGGAAGGGGACTAAATAAATTATTTTCATACACATAGTCTAAAAAAGTATTTTTTATGTTTTAATAAAAATAGAGGAGATGAGGTTTCCTTTAGTAAGTGAGAATGAGTGACATTTTGGTAAATACCCAAAACTATTCAATAATGTAAAGTAACTCTCAATACAAGTGCCTCAAAAATTGGTAAATTATGTAGTGGATTAAATATAACACTAATAAAACATCAAAATTTAAAAAATCTAAATTTTTTAAAAAAATTATTCATTTTCCCATTATGGTTACACCCTTTTACAATGTCACTTTTCACTAAGGTACCTTGTTTTTTACCTAGGTAATTTATATTTTAATTGAAAAAATAAAAAACCCTTAATAGATTACTTAGACATAATGATTATAGATATTAATCTAATTTATCAAATAAAAAATTTTGTGTGTTAGAAATTAATTTTAACACAAACAAATGTAATGTGAAAAACATCATTTTAACTTTAACCGTAATAATTAATTTTTACTGTTTTACTACTCATTAAAAAAAAATTTAACCTTATTAACTAATATGATTTATTATGATTAAAAATTTGAAATACATTTTTTGAGATTTAAATTAAATAATGTGAATCATTAAATTTAAAATTAATCGTGAAAAAAACAAGAAAAAATGGTTTCTTTAGAAAAATGCATTTTAATGCAATAGATGATCCAATATTAACACTATGATTAGTTATCATCATTATATTAATTTAATTTAAAATAAATAGATATAAAATAAACAAATTTCATTTTAGTTTTTCCTTATAAGGTATTATTATAATTAATTAAAACGGATAAAATTTATGCACATATAAATTGTTTGTAGAAAACATGTTTTTAAAAAAACAAATAAACTTGTAAAAATTCATAAAAATTGATGATTAAAATTAAATACTTAGATTTATATAGAATAAAATGGTTAACATATCACAATAATACCGAATAAAAAAATATAAATAGACTTTAAATTTATTTGATTTAATTAAAAGAATAGAGAGTATTTTAAAATTAGGAAAACATCATTTTTCACTGAAAAATATATTCTTTCATAAAAATAAAAATAAAATCATTATATGCTAATTTTTATATAATTATTTCAATATTTATGTTCATTTTATGAAAAATATTTTAAAAAACATTAAGATATTAGTTATTATAACTTCTCAGAAAGTGAAATATTAACAATTTTTGAGGAAAACATATTTTTTTATGATTAAAATATCTTTATTAAAAATTTAGTGATTATTTCCTAATAAATTATTAATTAATTTATATTTATAAAAAAAATTATATTAATTTAAAAATTTAATAAATTGTATTCAAACATTCTAATTTAACAACTATGTTTTAATAGTCATATTTAAATAATAATATTCCATAGTTCATTTAATCACAATATCACATGTTGTATATGATATAAAACATATATTTTTTTGAAAATATAAGAGTGTTATATATTAAATGTTTTAGAATTGTATAATAAAATTCATAATATAAAATACAGTGGAGAATAATAAGATATATGTTATCACCACTCAACGTTTACCTTGAGAATTTATCACCCTATTATGATAAGGACAAATATATTTAAATAATATTAAAGAAAAAAATGAATAATTATTAAATAATAATAATATTAGTAATAATTTTTAAAGAAGTGCAAAGAGTCCCCTTTCTTTCACCCCCTCATTAGAGGGACAATTTCACACTGAATGTTTTTCCATGCTATTTTAAACAACTCATCCATCAATTTTGTAACATTAAATCACTCATAAAAATATAGTGGAATTGAATACCTAGTATAATCCCTGTGGATGGATTCCATTAATTCCCCTTATTTATAAAAAATTCATTTTTAACATAAAATATCCCTTTTTTGAAAATCTATTTAGGATAATATCATTTCTTCTTTAAAACACATTGTTTTCTTTAAATGACACAAAATTTTAAAAGAACATAATTTATTTTAAAGTAAAAATTGATCATGTAGATTATTCTTCATGAAAAAAATTAATTATCAAGATGTAAAAAACCCATTCATGTCGTATAGGTTAAAAACTTTCTTCTCGTACTATAGCGGGAAAAGTCAAAAGGTACCTCGTATGGAAAATGAAAGGATGGTTCCTTCCACAACAGTTGATATAAATTTAAAAATGGGTAAAATTAACTTTAATAAATAGTAAAATAATATAAATAATATTATATATTTGATAAACATGGACTTGAATGATAAATACACCCCAATAAATACTTACGAATAATCAATCTCATATAAGAATGAGATTGTAAAATTATATCACTAACTTAAGTATAATATGCTTCAAATTTATCTAAACCTCATGTATAATTGTTTAAATAATTTTATTTTAATATTCTAGAATCATTTTCATTTTTATTATATCTTATGAGAATGTATTATCTTTTAATTATTATTAACATTTCATTATTACCCGTTATTCGGATATTGACTGTTTTATGTTTGTATGAAAGTTTTTCCCGATAAGTTCATGTTCCGCTTATTTTTTTATAGTTACATAATTTTCCAAATGATATTAGTATAGTAAATATCATATTTATTCATTCAATTCATGTATATAATCTTGGTTTAATAATGATTATGGAGAATTAATATCATCGCATCGTGGATACGGTAGGTCGTACGTATGCACGAGCGAAAATATCATTCCCTTAATGGATATACAGTATGGAATTGGATGATATATTAATTATAAATAATAATTATCATATTATTTTCATTATTTAAATATATTATACTCACCATTATACGCATCCAAATTAATTATTTTTTAATATCAAATTACACTATGACGTGGAGATGGTAAGTCGTACGTACACATGCATGGAGGTATTGTTATTCATATGATAGAAAAAAGAATGTATAGGGATGTTCCATAGTTATAATAACATCTCATAATATAGAATATAATTTATTTATTACTTTATTATTATAAAATAATAATAATAGTAAGTAGAAGAAGAACAAAATTTTGATAGAGGTGATAAAACAATCACCTCCTTTTTGAGTATCTCCTTTTGATTTACAAAAAATGTCTCCTTATGATGGATTTCTAAATTGTGGAATCTATGTGTAAGGGAGGGACGTTGGTATCTTATTTTAAAATAATTATGATTAGACAAACGACTTGAAAGATGTGGGTAGATGTGGTATAATTTTATATGAGGGAGGAGGGGCTCTTCACGAATGTCTTGAAATATTATTTTATTATAAATTATTTTTCTAATTATGATAGCACCAAAGTGATATTTCTCAAGTATAAGATAATTATGTGTAGAATGTATCTCAACCAATATGGTTTATACATGTTTTTTTCATAAATGTAACATTATCTATTAGCTTTAACCCTTTGTTAAATAAATCAACTTTTACTATGTCTTCATTAATTCTTGAAATATATGGTCAATATTGTTACTATAAAATGACAAGTGAACCTAAAGTGAATCATTAATGAAATTTTATACATTATTTAAGGTATTTGACATATTATTAGATTTTCATAACTATTATATCATTTAATAAAATGGTATATTTTTTTTAAAAACTAATTTTTGTCATTTTTGAGACTATTTATTAATTGTTTTTATTAATGCTATAAAAAACTTTATTGATAAAAAAAACAAAATTAAATCAATTATAACATGTCATAAGAATCCAAAAAATTGTGGATGACATGAAAAGTTTCAAATTACCTTTATTTTTATATTTATAATATCATTTATTTGAATCATTCATTGATACGTTAATCACTATACCATCGTTTGGTCATAAATAAATTTATTTATTTAATGTCTTAAAATTATAAATTAAATACCATGATATAGTAATTAGTTTTATATTTATAATTACTATTTATATTCAAAGAGATAAATTACATAACCCCACATTTAAATTGTTTTAGTAAAAATATACAAGTTTATATTATATTTCCCTTTATTGTAATTAATTATTATAACATGTAATTTACACACCTAAATGGATCCAAAATGAAAAACATAAAACCTAAATATTTTTTTTGATCATGAATGAATAATAAAATTATATTATTATATGTTTTAGGGTAGGTTTGTATTATTATCATATTATTTTTCCTGTTATTTACCTAATTTACCCTTTAACCATGGTAAATGAAATAATTAATTATTATATTATTCATAATGTACAAAAATAAAATTTACCCATTTAAATAATATTTACCATATGATTAAAAATATGGAATCTATTTTTATTAATTACAAACATAGAAGTTTCATTTATTAATTTAAAATTAATTCTTATTGTGAAAACCAGAAAGCTGGTTTTTATGAAGTAGAATCTATCAAAAGATTGAGATGTGTTTATATCCAATTTAAATGCGAAAATATATCCAACAGAAAATTGGATTAAATGATAAAAAAATAATCCAATTAAACTTTAAAACAAATTAAAATATTAATTTAACTATATAAATTTATTAGATAAAAAGGTAGTTTTGAATTAAAATGCAGTATTTTTCACTATTCATTAATATTTAAATTTAATCATGAAAATTCAAAAATTTAAAAAAAGGGCAAATTTTAATGTCTCAATTCTAAATAAAATTTTTATTATGTCAAATATAACTTATTAAATTTTCAAAAACTATATTTAAAAGTGGTTCTCCATCAAAAGGCGGTAAAACTATATTTTTTTTGGAAAATATTTCTTTTATCCAAAAAAAATAATTTGTTCTGATATCATATCTAGAAAAAATATAATATGAATTTAAAATATTAAATTGAATATATTACATATATATTTTACTAATAAAATCTATAAATAGGGATTTTATAATTATATTGACTCACTTATTTTCTTTTAAATAGTTTTTTAGGAGGAAGTTAATACTACTCATACCCAACATTATAATAATTAGGTTATAATATTTATTTATCACTTATAAGTGGTCTTGTGTAAAATGAATATATCAAAAATAACATGAGATTGTGTGTAACAGAGGACAATAATAGTGTTATGTATAGTACAAGATAATACGGTGTTGTGTATAGTGCAAGCTAATCTTGGTGTAGCGTACGCAAAAAGATATCAAAGAAATTAAAAATAATCTATCTCATTAAATATAATGGTGTTACACACAATGTAATGAGAAATTTTATAAAACCCAAATATTCTCCAGGTAGATTTCAAATCCATGTCTACTGTTGTCAAATCCACAACAAATTCTACCCATGGGTTTAGATATACATTAACCAATCTCAATCGTTGCTATAGATTGATTTCTTTGGCTATTTTTATTTCTCTAGAATCACTATGAAGTTATTTCATAAACACACACCTCAAACACCACACACATATGTCCCAATCCGATCACAATATATCATCACACTCATCAAAATTCAATCTCATCATTTATCTTAACACTAATCAGTGATTTCAGTCTATTGCACCATGAAATGGGTTTTTAATGACTATTTATACACTATTTTTTGAACCAATGGACAGTAAAAATACCGAAGATGAATGAAGTAAGAACGATGGAGGAAAAAAAAGAAATTCCATATTAGAACAAACCTTAGATATATTTGGTTTTTCCTATATTAATTTTCATTATAACAGTAAATAATGATCCAAATTAAATAAACAATTTCTCCAAAATCCCCCAAAAATAAACCAAAACCCAGAATATAATTGATCCTCAAATCAATCCATTATAATATTGATTGTTATTTATCCTAGGATAAGAAAAAAGGATAAGTTTACATCAATCAAATATCCCACCCTGATATGGATTATTACAGATGCATAAAGAGTCTACATCATTATAATTGGTGAGATCATCAAATCTTGATGGATCAATGATCCTCCATCTACATTAGATATGATGTTATCCCCTAATAACTCTCTCATTCAATGTTCATCTAGGTCTCTTGGGTTAGACATACACTCATGATGTCTCCTCATAACCATATATTTATATGGGAAAAAGATGTCATTAATTAATAAAATATATAAATGAATTTATTTATTTAGTTTATTATTTATGCTTCCAATAAATTTTAACTAACAATCCATAGAAAAAAAGATTATGTAATTCCTAGGGTAAAGGCTATGATCTAAATTAAATGGCGGCCTCATATATCTTATCTGAATATAAATTTAATATTTATTCTAGTTTTTGGTACAAATGTGCATGAGTGATATTTAATATATATAATATATCTCAAAATTCAATTTCAGTCTCACCAATCCTCATAATCTCATGTCGTATTTGTGACTGAATCTGAATTTAATCCATATAATATTCTAAATTAATATGCATAAAAATAATATTTGTTATAGGGGTTCCTTTATTTTAATTACACAACACTTGATGGAGGATTTATTGGTCTCGAAGGATGTGTTCAAAATTCTACCTACCATGCAGGATGGGGTTTCTTTTGTACTACTTCCACTACAACTAATATGACTAATCTTATAATTTAATGGATATTTTTCAAACATGGTTTGGGAGAATTGTATGATTTTAATTAGAAACCTATGTTTTCAAAGGTGTTTTACTGCCTAATGATTAACTTATTTCAGGAGTTATGCTTGCTCGATACATTCAAATGCTTGTTGAAAGAGTCTTTCAATGGATATCTCTATTTTTTCAAAAATATTTAAGGGTTATTATGGTTGGTTATTTCTGATAATTCCATATTCTATGATCTATTCTTATTACACGATGTCGACCTAAGGATCTAACATTATATGTTGTCACCCCTCAGAGGCTTTTCTAATCAAGAACTGGGGTGAAATTAAACACCCCATCTTCTCCATATCATATGATATGAACACTAAATGTGGAATAATCAATCAGATGACATAGTTTTGATAATTCATTGAGGAATTTTTACTAATTTAATCCTTTTTGTTTTCCAAATTTCTAGTTGTCTACACCATGGAGGGCCACTGAGTCAATTTGACAACTCATCTGTTCTATTAATTTTATGTGAATTGTGTTTTTGTTATAAGGAAATACTATTTTTATTTAGTTTATGAGGGTAATTCCATATATTTAGTCGAAGTTTTTGCATTAAATCATCTAAATTTTTCTCTATAATGTTGTACTGGGGGGTTTCTAAAGGACATAACATTAGTGGTATATTTTCTTTTTCCAACTATCCCACTATGAATAATATGTCATCTTCATCATTTTCTTGTGTTTCCTCCATCTAATATTACCAAAGTGGATGTTTTTTATATTTATTTATCATAGAAAACATGGTTGGTGTGGATTAACTCTATCATATTGGAAGGCATGCTATTCAAGGGTGGTTTAGTGAATGATCATTTCCTCGAGATATCTTATGGTAGAGAAATGATATAACATTTCAATTATGAGGCATCCGAAAGGAATGTAATCATTTTTCTAAGAGGATTTTTATAGGAGGGTTTTTTTAGAGTTCTTAATAATTTAATGGACCTCATTGGTGAAATTAAGTTTCATTGCAGTGAGGAAATTCACAATAAATTTCAAAATAGAGAGGAATAACAGAATGGATTGACATCGTAAATTAAGGAGAAATTCTATGATATATACCCTAGGGAGGACCATTGAGGAGTTTAATAATAAGGGTATGTCATTCTTACTTATTTATCTTCTACACAGAATGAGTTTTACCATATTTTCTATGAATAGACAATCTCTTATGATCGATGAAATTTTGGGAATGAATTAATCTTTCAAGGAAAGATGTTGTCATGGGACCTTATCAACTGCCACTACTATCCAAATTATTTGGTAGCATATAAGTAGATTTATTATTAACCATATATAAATATACTATGGAATCACGAAAGCCATCATTATGTAGAGAAGGGTCAAAAACATTCTCTTAATTTCTTTATAACTTTGGTTATCTTTCTTTTTGATGATTTCCTAGGAGCAATTGGGGATACCTGTTGTGGGCGACATATTTCATATATAGAAGATTTTTTATTATATCCCATGTCATTATCAGATATTTTAGATGTGTCTTCATAATTTTTAGTGTTTTTGTCCCTAACATGGATGGGATACTAGGGTAGACCGCTAACCTCGAGTTGGAATGTGGATTTAGCTTAGACCATGTTACCTTTTTAGCTAGGGATTTTATCAACGACTCTCCTTGAAAGTAGCAAGATTTTATTGTATTTTCTATGGTGACTCTTAAATTATGTGGCTATGTTACATCAAATGTAGAGTCATTGTTATATTACCAACTCAAATTCACTACCTATGAGATCATTATATCCTCAAAAACCTGTGGAATGTGAATAGGAATAGATTTATATCCTTCCATATTTTCTAGGATATAAGGGGTCACCTATTCAGTTGAAATGGGAATATATGCCCATTTTTTGGTTAGATATGGGATGTATTCTTGTTATTATCCTCTATTTATTTCTGATTGGAACTGATAATAATCATGTATGTGGGAAAAGATGTGGGTTTCCCCCAGTTTGTAGCTGATATTTTCCAACTTTTTTCTCTGCATGCTACAAAACTATGATGGTTGGATTAGTGGATGAAAGAATGTGTGTACACCTAATAATGAATCACCATTATATTTTGTTGTTGGTTATTTGTTTATGAGATATTTTTTGGGTATAGATCTCATTCGATTGGTCACTACCCCCAACAGGCTATCCTGAGTGAACAGGTCGAAGTGGCATATACTGGACTCCCAAGGGCAACACACCCATCATACTGATGATTTATCACTACGCAATGCTATGGGTTGAAGATGAATGAATTATCATTTTGGAGGGAAAACTATTCATTTTTCTGGATTCCATTAATGAAATATATTTTTTTCATATCTATGATAAGGGAGGAACTTGTTGTACATTTTGGGGAATATCTCCCGAAATAGTTTGACATGACAACTTGTATCATCTCCTTCTAGTCCACCACCCTTCACTGAGTGGATTACTAGCATGGATTAATAAGTGATAGGTATTTTTAATTGGACTCTAGGGTTTTTATGGTAACGTTTAAGTGGAACACCAAACTAGTGCTTTTGATAACCAACATTAAAGACACTGGGTTAGTAATAAAGTCCTCAGGTTAAATGAGTATATTAATATTGCAACATAATATGTGTATTTTCATGGAAACATTATAGATTCCATTGTATTTATGGGAGTTATTGTTTAAATTTCATGTAATACATATTCCATACACAAAGAAAAAACCCCCATCAAATTAGAATATCAAAACATGAACACATAAATAATAGATTTATTTAGAACCAAGTATGACCCTCTTTAATTTTTTCCAGAAAAATGGGTCTAGTATGTGGGTGACATAGTCATCTTGATTAATGATTCCTCATAAGTTAACCATTATTTTCAAATATATTTCACACCTGCACTCATCTTGAGATAATTTTGACCTTCTTTCCCATCGAAGGTTTTCATTTGTATTGTTTTCAATGACATATTAGCAAATTCTGTGGTCGAGATGATATGAGTTCAGGAGAATCAAACCCTTTTTTGAGGGAATTGTTATTTATACCATGAATCTCTTATAGAATTAATATTTATTCAATAATTATTTATTTATTAACAAATATAGAACATGTAAACCTTTTTATGGTAATTAATTATTAGCATCTATTGAATTTCGAATCACTTGTATGTATCTTAGTTTCCTCATCGATTAAGAAATATATATGTATCCCAGGTTCTCAATCTGTGGTACCCTTTTTTTCAGATTCGATATTTTTATATCATTTGTTATCATGATGCTGGTTTTAAGAAACTAAGTGGGGGCACCCTTGGATTTATAAACTATATGGAAGATAAGAGTTGTTTTGATGTTTGGATCAGGTCTACAAAATAGGATTCGTAAGTATCCTCATGAAAGTAATAATAACCCATCTTGTTTAGTGCCTCATTATAGGACACATCATACCATTTATGATTTCTTGCTGATGAACAATCCATGAAGTTTAATTTCATGAGGTAAGGACATATATAAGAAAGGGTATTATTTAAAGGTTGGTGTGGGACTTATGTTGAAGTGTCCTGAAGGAAATAAAAGGGATATAACCTCATAGAATAGTTGTGACCCTACTAGGAATATGTCCCAAATAAGATTATGATGAATTTATTGTGTTGGTATTGGACCTCATGGAGGCTTCCTACATATCCCATTTGGATGGGATTCAAATACCACATAGTTCTAAATGGTTGGGGTTTACACCTTTAAATAAGGCCCAATAAGTGAGTATGTTTGGGGATTAAATTGAATATGCAACCCATATGGTTTTTTCATCAATAACATATCCCTATAATGGTTGATAACAAGTTTGGGGCTTATAATTAATGGGAGGCCAAATATGTTAAAATGGCAAGGGATTACACCGAATGGGTAGACCATCTGGGTAAGTATGGTAGGGCCCTAAAGATAATAGGATGCCTAATAGGTGGGTGATATTATGATCTAGAAAGTGAATCTCATTCTAAAACAAGTATTTGACCATGTGCATGTTATGATGATCACTAACTTATAAGACCATGTGATCCAAGCACAATGTAAGAAACTAGTTGAACTGTAGGATATAGAAAACAAAAAGTCTCATTCATCCTATGGTGGATGAATCTGAGGCTATGGGAGAGAGAAATGGAATTGATTTTTAGATCTCCTCTACCAATTTTATAGTTTATCCATAGTTATGAGAGAGGGATTGAGATATAGTGCTCATCTCCCCTTTTTTTTCTTAACCAGGATCAAGACATACAAACCCATACGAATGCAAACCACATGAAATACTGAAGGATTAATCCGAGAGGGATTCCCTACTACATGTTTTAGTAAATAATAGAAGATTATATGAAACAATAACTCAAGAAAATTAAGTTAAATTGTTCTCCTCAGTATCTAAAATGGTGAGTTCCTTAGAACTATACCAAAGTATGGGGTCCTCATTAATGAGTGGTTGGACAATTTTAAACTTGCTAAGGAACTAAACCATTCTTATTTATATGTGTGAGATAACTTTTCCTGATGGAATTCTTAATCGAATGGGATACAAACAATTTTTTCCTTTTCCATGATTGTGAAAATATGGAGGCCTCTGTGGATACTATTATCTATTTAATGATGGGGCCCATACTGGGCACAAAACATCATGGGAGAGGTTTTCATAGAGCATTTTAACAGTTCATACAGGGTTGGTGGTAAGGTAAAACACTACCCAAAAATTCTCCATCCAACCTAGTATAGTTTTTTTATTGGATAGAAAATGCCTAACCCTTCTCTGGATGGTGTTCTACAAAAGTGTTTTCATTTTGGGGGTAATCCATAAAGGGGTTTTTTTCTATATGGGTGGATTTCCGCAAAGGAATATTCTTTGAAGATAAGTTCTTATTAATATTACTTTATGATATGTAATATGTGATTGAATATTTCAATGTCTTAATTGAAATTTTTCTCCTCATATATCATAGGTCTGGGGTTATATAGGTATATAGATGTAACCATTTCCCCAATTATCCAAGTGGTAATAAGAAACCATCACCAGTAAAAGATATTGGTTTGTGGGCATCCAGAAGATAATTATTTTTCCTAAAATTAATTTTCAATTTTGGTGGGTCAAGAAAAAGGATCATCGGGCCAAGAATTTTTTATCATTGGCTAGGTTCCTTAAAAGGAGACCTATGATAGCAAAGGATTATCATTTGTGGGTGTCAAAAAATGGACTCAGTCACCCAAAATGAAATTTCATTTTCTTGGATGCAATGTGGATGCTCTATAAAAAGGTTCATGCTGGATGTTCAATGAAGAGGCTCTGTACAGAGCCAATAATTACATATCATGTGTTCTGTGTGGAAGATAAGGTCTCTTTTTGGCTTTAGGACATTTTATTCTACCAAAAATGGATTGATTGATATTATTCAAGCCATTCCAAATGAAAAAAATCATTCTGATCTTCCATAAAAACGTTTTTAGAACCAAAAACTATATAATATCAATTATAAAAATAAAAAATATTGAATCCATTTTAACATATTCTACTTAATGAATTGTACAAAAACTAATTAAAATAAACTTGCAAAACATGTCAAAAATGGGTTGTCAAGAAATGTTTTTTTTCAAGAAAAATATGATCTTATATAAACTATATAAAAACTAATCACCTTGAGATATATTTAGAATTATATAGTTATATAAATTCTCTAAAAATATAATTCAAATCATTCATAATTTTAGATTATATAATTTAATTAAAATGGATAATATTTTCCATTTTCATATAGTTGTCAAAAAATTATGTTTTTAAGCCGAAAAGGATAGTTATATCAATGTTTGGCATAAATATGGTTCAAATGTAAATATATATTTAAAATAAAATTTTAAAATTATTATTTTTTAATTTTTTATCAATTTGAAATAATAATTGGACTTTAAAAATACTTCATTTACTGAAAATACATATTAGTATTTTAAAATACATTTTTTAACTATTAACTAATAAAATAAACCTTCCCATATAAATCCTAATATTTCACCATATGATAATATTTATATGATGATTTAAAAATGATAATATTTTTATAGAATAAAATTTATAATGGTTTTTTAAATTTATTATATTTATAAATAAAAAATGAATAGTAACACCCTTTTTGAATAATATGTTTTTTGAAGTATAAAACAACTTTACTAAAAATTTGGGTGATTATTTACTAAGAATTTATCAATAATTTTTTTTGATTAAAACCTCTGTATTAAAATTTAGTTAATGCTATCCATACCAACCAATTCAACTAATAGGTTATAACTGTCATATTTAAATAGAATCTCACTATTTGTTTAGGCTCGATGTTGTGTGTCGTATAAAATATCGAACAGAATGCTCTTCTTTTAAAATATCAGGGTTTCATGTACTAAAAACTTTAGAATAGGTTAAGATTATTATCCAAATCCATATTTTTATATTTTATTAAAATCCACATTATGGTTAACAAGGAACCCAATATATACATAATATAAAAAAAATTCAACAAACAAACATCACAAGTTAAAAATTCAAAATCCCGCATAGAAAATTCAAAATTTTAATTGGTACATACAACTGAACCTTGAGGTCTAAAACTATTCAAACACAACAAACATCAACTGAGGTCCCATTACCTATAAAAAATAATTAAACACTATCATGATCAGATAAAGTGATATATTGTGGTAATCTTTATTCCCAATACCATCAGAACCACCACATCTAGCCATTTCAAAAATCCCTGACCAACTCACACACTGGATAAACAACATCGGTCGATAAAATCATCATAACTTGAAAAAACCTCCACCATCATATAAATATAAACAAAAAACTTATGCATAAAAATAATCATGGTACAAGGAACCAATTTCATCAACAATGAAAGACCATGAGAAAAAACTTCAGACCATTATGTAAACCGGCCCATAAAACATCGAACTATCAAAATCATACTAAAAATGTAAAATATAACCACCTTCATCATTGAAGATGAATCAACTCAAATCTCAAACATAAAACAAACAATAAAATAATTATGGAAGAACCATTAGAACTCCAGAGGAACTAGATGAATTCCATTCCCCCTGGTACATCGTTGACCACCCGAACAACACATCCCAAAACCTCTGTTAGAACCACCGCATCAAACCAATCTCCATTGTAGTGAAGGATCAAAAATCTATAGAAGAGCTAATGGTGGGTTAGAGCATCATTATATAATCAAAACCTATTTGATAAACATGATAAAGGACAAATACCTAATTAATAAGACTCTCGAATCCTCACCACCAAAAAATAACTGAAAACCCAAGAATGATGGACACCGGCCATGGGTCGCACTCCTGGGAACCCAATGACAGATCAACTAGAACAACTCAAACAACCATGGTGAAAACAAAACACCAGATCAAGAATGTGTAATAAATATTGTAATAAAACAATAATTGTTGAGGAAGAACAAAATAATGGGTGAATAGAGAGTTGTAAATGAAAATGAAATCCCAAGGAAACAATGATAAAAACTATCCACCAATCTTCTCACAATCCCATTCATACATAAGAACCTTCACTGTATACCATGGATGAGTTGTAGTGTAAAGGGGAAAAAATAGGACAGGAAATGTGACAGTCGTGAAAAGAGAAAACCCATGAGAATAACAAAAAATGGAAATGAAATAACTTTAGCATTGTGAGGAAAAAATAGTAACTCAAGAGGGTGGGACATCAGAAGGGGGGAGAAAGGAGTAGAGAGGGAGGAAATGGGTATATGAAACCAAATAAGTAATTCTTGGATGTACGCACTTATAATTTCCATAGTTGAAAATATTATCCTGAATGGGGGATGTAAGATAAAAGTGATTAATTTTTTTTTACAAAAATATAATATAAAATCTAGGGGTGTTACATTCTTCTAAACATTAATAAATTGCATCCTTTCAATTTGAAAATTCACTATGAAATTAAAGGTTTTATATTTTAAAAATAATATTTTTGAAAACAGACATTATAAAAATAGTTAATAAAAATTCCTCTCAAAATATAGAAATGGTATTACGAAGGTCATCTAGAATAACACATAACTAGGTTTTTGTTTTGAATATCATTGATAGAAAGTTAAAATATATACAAAGAATAAAATTATAAATAATTATGGATTTTGATCGAGATCCTTGATTGAAATAAAATGAATTATTATATGAAATTCAATGAATATAAAACCATAAATATGTTATGTGGTATAAGTCTATTGATTCATTAGATTTTAAGATAATGTGTTAATAGTTTCTTAAATATATTTTTCCAAGAGGTAGGTGATTCCTTTTCTATCAATTTATAGAACCACAATAAATATAATTTATTGATGTATGCTTATTTAATAATAAAACTATCATCATTTTGTTATTCTTCAATAAAATTACAATTCATGTACTACTAAATGAAATGAATATCCAATATATTTTTAAATGATGATTAAAAACAAACATCTGATGAATTTCACCATCCATAAATGGATACTAAGTTATTCCTCTAGTTAGATTGAAATAATAATTTTTGGAAAAGGTCATCCAATATGTCTAAATATAATAAAACAATTAATAAAACAAAAATATTAATACCCAATATTCTAATAAATTCATTACATAAAAATGTCTTAGTTAAATAAAAAAAGTAAAAAAGTTAATATTATGATGTTCATCACATAGGCTAGAGGTAAGAGCCACACCCTTACTATCCTTCATTTTTTTTGTTCAATCCTTACGACCCTACTGGATGTGACGAGTTATCACCCAACACTCATGTTGTATTTTCTTCAAAAAAATATATTAATATAACTCCTATAATTTTCTAAAACTATGATAACTCAAAATTACAATAACATCACCGATAAGATAAACCTTACAAGTTTCCAATACTATTAATATTATGCCCACAAAAGGTAAAGGAATTTTCTACATATAATTTTTTCATATTTAAAACCTATGGGGTGTATTTCTATAAATGTATCCCATCAACCTTAAACTTTTAAACCCATCACATAAAACCAACCAAATAGTGTTTAAGTCATTCTACATATGATCAACCTTAAACTCTTAAACCCATGATGGTATCTATAACTCATAAGTTAATCATACATGAAGACAAATATGATTCCAAAAAATCATAAAGCCTTTCATGCATCATGACACTTATAATCAAAATACCAATGGTATATGCACTTATTCAACATAGATCTTGAATAAAAATACATAAATACTTTTAACCATGTACTTTAATATATGTTATTCCTCGTGTAAGGATATATCCTTTAAAAATGGGTGTGGCATAAATAATTCCTAGGTACCCAAAATTTAAGAAAAATAATTCTAAATGGATTTCTATGATGAAGTTTGTTTCTCTCCGCTGAACATACCCTCTTTCCTCATCAATTCATCACTCTATTCCATTCATTTTCACAAATAAAATATTTTAATATTACTATGGTACATTATACATGGTGAAAGTTTTTATATTATTGATATGAATAAAATCAATCCCTTTTCCTTATATGTCTCCACCACTAAAGAACATAGAAAACTCTATCCTTCTCATCATAGGATTGTCCAAGAGTTAGTTAAGGTATATAATGTTAAGAATATACCATGATTACTAATTATGAATAATCACATCATCATTCACTACAGGGATCATCCTCTTTGGTTTCTAAAAATCACCACATTTTTCATCGTATTCAATGTTAACCTGATTATTTTAGGTTCCATCAATTGAATATAAAAACAAAGTATATTGTGAGAAATAATAATCTTTGTTTGAAAAATATAAAATCATTAATTGGATGTCTAAATAACGTCACATTTATTTGAATCTATGACATATTATGTTTAACATAGTCCATTTATCATCATCATCTATTCTAACCATTAATAAATGTTTGTAATGAAAATAAAATCTACTCTAAGAATATCTTTAGGAGTGTAAAAAAAGGTGCGTAGTAAGGTTGGTTTTCATGCACTAGGTGATGATTGAGTCAAATCCCAATTCACAATTTTCAAAGTTTTTACTCCAAGGTATATTTGTTCTAGGACCTATCCTCCTATGGTATCCATATAGGGATGTATTTCTAGGAAAATAACAAAATATATTCCTAAAACAATTATGATGTTTATCTATACATATCTTCATTGTTTATCACAGGGTTATGTTCTATAATCTATGTTTCGCAAAATCTATTTCCCATGAATTATTCTAAACATTCTATGATACCAACTACAACACCTCCACCATAGTAACCTAGAGTTGGTAGTTATATTATTAAGGGTGATCTCAAATATTCCGGAAGATCTATATAATGTTTAACCTATCCCGAAAAAATAATGAATAATGAAAAAATAATAATGAATATGGAAAGGAAAATATTTGAACAGACATTCCATTTAATCTATAACTTGTCTGTAATTATTAGATAAAAAATAATCAATTTGAAAAGTTAAATATACGAATAGACATTCCATTTAATCACAAAAATGATCCCAAAATGCATCCATTAATAATATCAGTGAAACAATATCATGGAAAATAATAATTAATACTTAATGAATAAAAGGATTAATATTAGACTCCATTATATTTTAACTCATGAAATATGACATTTATTGACCTTTCATAATAAAATTTAAAACTATCGGTAAAAACCTGCTTGATTCTAGCTTATTGATTCACCTCAAGAAACTACTAATTCTTTGAAATTGTATATTATTTCAAGACCCAACCATCATTTCATGTCTAATGTAATCCTCATTTATTTAATGGTCAATTTTTTCAGGATAAAGATACCTTATTAATAAAATTTTATATTTAAATGAAAATATAAAATATATGTAGTTCTTTTTCAATAATATAACTTTTAAAGTAAAAATAATTTTAAGAAATGATAAATGGATTATGTAATAAGAATATCCAAGATAAATAATATGGATAATTAAGGAAAATTTAATTTAAAATGATCATAAGATAGTATATATTTCAAGGGAGAGATAATGATTAACAAAATTAATCAAGAAAGATAATATCATGATTTTCCATGGACAAATTAATTATAAGCTATCTATAGAATGAATAAAGATGGTATCATTAAAAAATATCTCTAACAAAGTCTACAAAAATTAATCTGATTTTTTATGAATACAAATACAATCAAAATATCATTTAAAAAATTATTTTGGAAGACCAAAAATTAAAATTGAACATCACTTTTAAAACTATAAAATCCAAAAATATATGAAGAAAAATTCATTAGAAAAGAACCTTATAATGTACTAAAGTAATTTTTAAATCAGTTATTTTTCATTATGGTGGAAAAGTTCTATTAATTATTATTACATTAAAAACAAATATTCATTTCAACTTTTTTATATGAAAAGTCAACGGTAAATTGTTTGAAAAATAAAAGGGATATTAATTTTTATTTTTTAAAAAAAATCCAATTCGGGGAAAAGTTAATTTAAATAATCATAGTAAAAAAATTGAAAACCTTTCAGAAAAATGGGTTTTTAAATAAAAGGATACTTGATAGAAGATATAAATGGGGCCATATTTTATTAAAACATTGTCTTAGTCATTTTAATTACTAAATAAATGAAAATTGTAAAATTTTTATAATACTTAATGGATAAATTGAGGAGAAAAAAAAGTAAAATGGTTTTTTAGGAAATGATAGAAATATTTCTTTCAATGGAAATTGAAGAATAATCATTATCGATTAAAAAGATATTGAAACGCAAATCTCTTACCACTTTGGTAAGATTTGAATCACAATACCCATGTATTTAATAATGTAAAATTATACATTAAATACCATGAATTTATATAGATTAAGGATATAACCTATCATAGGGGTATTATATATACCACATAAAAGAAAATATGTGTATAACATAACAAATGTACCAAAGAAGGAAATGTTAGATGAGAGACCATTACAGTGATCATACATTGAGGTGATAGTTAATAAATTAATCGATTATATATATAAGGTAAACAATAAAATAAAAGTGAAAATAAAATATAATATAATCAAAATTCATCACACACATAATCATTGAAGGTGAAATAAAATTATAAAGTAATATAACCCAATGAATACAAATTGAGTTAAGAAATTATTTACCACTTGGTAAATTTCAAATCAAATACCATTGAATGAAGTAATTCAAATTGATGTGTGACATACCATGATGTGTGAATGATTAATGATATTTTATTTAAAATTGTAAGTATATGCACCATATAAAATAAATTAGTTTCTTAACATTAAAATGTGCCCCAATGAAAGGAAATTCAGACGATGTCCCTTACCTCTTACTTCCTTTTGGTTGAAAATGAATAAAACTCTTGTATAACTAATTTAATAAAGTTATTAACATATAAATTAACCATATTCATGTTTATAACATCCTATTTGATCATATTATCACATTCTGACTCCCATTACTTAATAATATTTTATTATTATTATAGGTTCACATATTAATTGTCATGGTTTCCCATGATTATTTGGTCATGAAGTTTTTGTTCCTTGTGTAAAGGATATAGTTATATCATTTGTAGAATAATATTAATGTTATAAATATAATATTTAATCATTAAATAAATTGTTATACCCATTATTGAATTTTTTATAGAAATTTAATAACATATCTTTAGTGAGACGGTAGGTCGTTTGTAAGTACAAATAAAGATATCATTCCCATAATGAGTGAATGGGTAAGGATGTGGATGGTTTTTTAATTTTTTTGAATTAATATATTGTTATATTTAACATATATATTCATTATTTATACCATTATTAATACCCATTTTCATTGGTGATGGAAAAAAGGTACATCGGTTCATGAGGTAGTAGTCCATCATACACATGGATGATAACTTTGTTTCCTATTTTATGGAGAAATATATTGATAAATATTATGAAATAAATTTTATAAAATCGAATTATATTGTATAATATGGTTTAATTATATTTTATGGGTCAAGAAATAAATGAATATGAAAAAAGAATAAATAAAAAAAAGAGCTTTGTTAAGATGATTAACTTTTCTTAAACAAACCTCATTAGGATAAAATATTAAGGATCCCAGAGTTAGTATTTTAAGAATAACAGAATATCCAAAATCATTATAAGGATTTTGGGGAGATAATTTTTTAGTTTTTGGTTGAGTAAAATGTCTTTATGGTATGTATATGTGAGGGTATGGAGTTCCCTATTATAATTGGGAAGGTATTACATTTTTTGTAAATACCCAAAACTATAAACTAATGGAAAGTAAATATCAAAAAAAGAATACTGAAAATTTGACAAATAATTATATAGAGTTTCTTTTAGTTTGTAAAAAAAACACAAAAAACCTTAAATTAAAAATATTTAATCATTCTATTCCCTTATCCACCAAGTTTATTTTCATTTACAGTTTTAGTCATTACCATAGTAATTGGTTTTTTAGTCATGGTAATTAATAATTTAATCCAAAAATAAATTTATCCTTATAATTTAATTTTTAACAAATTATTCTTATTATTAAATAAAATCTATCAAATTAAAATTTCATGTTTTTTGAAAATTAATTTTCTCACAAGAACAAGTAATGTGCAAAACATTTTTTTAACCTTAACCATGATAAATAAATTTTATCGTCATTATTAACTATTATTAACAAAAAATATATTTAAAATTTTATATAATATTAATTAGGATTATTCTAAATATATTATTAATTTTAAAAAATTGAAGATAAATAATTGGAAAATTATAATTAAAAAAATCCAAAATAACATGTCGAAAACAGGTTTTTACGAAATGTATTTTTCAAGCATATGATGATCTTTTATTAACCTTATGACTAGTAATCATCATTATGTGGATTTAAATTAATATATTTAGACATATAATATATAAATTTCATTTATATAAATTATCATTTATATAAATTATCATTATACATTATTTTTATTAACTAAAATGGATGAATCTTAGGTAGTTAATAATAATTTTAAAAAAACTACATCTTAAATCATTAGAATAAACTTATATAAAATTTTACTATAAAGATAATTCAAATGAAAATATTTATCATGAATATAATTATAAAAATACTTAAGTCAGTTAGAAAAAAATACAATGAATAAACAGACATTGTAATTACATAAATTGATTAAAAGGAACAAAATTATTTGAAAAATCGATATTTTTCATTATTCATTAAAAAATCACCCTTTTAGAGAGATCCCTAAATTTAACCATATGTTAACTTTGATATAAAGATTTAAAAAAAATATTTTAATAATTTTTTTAACGATTTTATTAACTGATTGTAATTATAAACATAAAATAAAAAATAACACTATTTTTTTGAAGAATATGTATTTTAAAGAATAAAATTACTAGTTATTTATTAAGAAGTAATCAATAAATTATTATTGATTAGGAAATATCTATAAATATTTATCAATTATTTATATCATTCCCATGAATATTAATGAAATTTCTATGTTATAACAATCCTATTTAAATAGTATATCATATATCATTTAGGCTCAGTGTTGTGTGTCCTATAAGGAATTAATAAAAATGTAATTTATATAAAATATTGGGGTAGTCATGTAAATTTAGATATATAAGTGATTAAATTTCTTTTTAATTACTATAAAATAAAATAAATGTGTGCTACATTCCCCCTACATTCAATAAATTGCAACCTCACAATTTGACCATGTACTCCCAAACCAGGGGTTTGAAAATTGAAAATTCATTTATTGAAAATCCACATTATAAGAAGGGGTTAATAAAACACTGTATTAATAGAGATAAATGGTATTATTAATTTATTCTATAATAACACATAACTCTATTTCCCTGAAGGAGAACATTGGTGGAAAGTGGAAAATATGGACATGACAGAAAACAATAAATAATTATAGAGAGTGATTGGGATCATTGTTCACAAAATTCGAATTATTAAGAGAATGTTAACATCCAAAAAGCTATAAATATGTGATGATATAAAATACCATTTAGTCATAAGATATGATGTTAATTAGGTATCATTTTTTAATATCTTTTTATATAGATGGGGGTTTCTTTAACAATTAGGATATATAAGTCTAAAAAATATATTTTGTATATTTCAATCTATTTAATAAGAATTTTTTTATAGTGGTTAAGTAAATTTACACTAAATTTCGTACTATATTAAATGAATATCGAAGATTATTTTTGAATTCCTGAATCTCAAAAATAATTATCTGGTGGATTAAATATTCCATAAAATGATATCAAGGTATTTATCTATTGATTACTAAAATGGAAATGATGAGAACAAGTCATCCAATACAGTTAAATATAATACATATATATCTAAAACATTATTAGTAAAACCTAAAATTAAAATTAATTAATTCTACATGTATTTATTATTCAAATCATGTATGATAAAATAATTTTATACTAACTATTACATCATGTAGGCCAATAGTAGGTGCCGAACATATACGTGAATGACATTATAAGTTTTTTAGTAAAAGGTAAGGTAAGAAAATATAATATATATTAAATTTATAGAATTGAATTTATCCCATGAATATCATATATATATATACATATACATTAAATCCATAATAATACACAACCATGAGAGGTGATTAGGGAAAATGAATTACATCGGTTTGTGAGATGATAGTCCTCAAAACTCTAGAATGATGGGTCTCTTTCCAATTTTATTGATGAAGAGATAGATGTCAGTCATGAAATTATCATGATAATATATCAGTATTCATAATATTCTTTTATCATTATATAAACATGGTTATATAATATTTTAAGGACTTGTTAGAATTAATGAAACAAAATGTTCAGTTATGAACAATACCTCTTCTTCAAACAACCTCTTCAGGTTTAAAAGAAAATCCTTCCATGGTGGGGTTTCTAATAACACAATACCTTTATGATATGGGAAGGGGACTAAATAAATTATTTTCATACACATAGTCTAAAAAAGTATTTTTTATGTTTTAATAAAAATAGAGGAGATGAGGTTTCCTTTAGTAAGTGAGAATGAGTGACATTTTGGTAAATACCCAAAACTATTCAATAATGTAAAGTAACTCTCAATACAAGTGCCTCAAAAATTGGTAAATTATTTAGTGGATTAAATATAACACTAATAAAACCTCAAAAATTAAAAAATATAATTTTTTTAAAAAAATTATTCATTTTCCCATTATGGTTACAACCTTTTACAATGTCACTTTTCACTAAGGTACCTCCTTTTTTACCTAGGTAATTTATATTTTAATTGAAAAAATAAAAAACCCTTAATATATTACTTATACATAATGATTATAGATATTAAATCTAATTTATCAAATAAAATATTTTGTGTGTTAGAAATTAATTTTAACACAAACAAATGTAATGTGAAAAACATCATTTTAACCTTAACGGTAATAATTAATTTTTACTATTTTACTACTCATTAAATTTTTTTTTAACCTTATTAACTAATATTATTTATTATGATTAAAAATTTGAAATAAATTTTTTGAGATTTAAATTAAATAATGTGAATCATTAAATTTAAAATTAATCGTGAAAAAAACATGAAAAAAATGGTTTCTTTAGAAAAATGCATTTTAATGCAATAGATGATCCAATATTAACACTATGATTAGTTATCATTGTTATATTAATTTAATTTAAAATAAATAGATATAAAATAAACAAATTTCATTTTAGTTTTTCCTTATAAGGTATTATTATAATTAATTAAAACGGATAAAATTTATGCACATATAAATTGTTTGTAGAAAACATGTTTTTACAAAAACAAATAAACTTGTAAAAATTCATAAAAATTGATGATTAAAATTAAATACTTAGATTTATATAGAATAAAATGTTTAACATATCACAATAATACCGAATAAAAAAATATAAATAGACTTTAAATTTATTTGATTTAATTAAAAGAGTAGAGTATTTTAAAATTAGGAAAACATCATTTTTCACTGAAAAATATATTCTTTCTTAAAAATCAAAATAAAATCATTATATGCTAATTTTTATATAATTATTTCAATATTTATGTTCATTTTATGAAAAATATTTTAAAAAACATTAAGATATTAGTTATTATAACTTCTCAGAAAGTGAAATATTAATAATTTTTGAGGAAAACATATTTTTTGATGATTAAAATATCTTTATTAAAAATTTAGTGATTATTTCCTAATAAATTATTAATTAATTTATATTTATAAAAAAAATTATATTAATTTAAAAATTTAATAAATTGTATTCAAACATTATAATTTAACAACTATGTTTTAATGGTCATATTTATATAATAATATTCCATGGTTCATTTAATCACAATATCGCATGTTGAATATGATATAAAACATAATTTTTTTTTGAAAATATAAGAGTGTTATATATTAAATGTTTTAGAATTGTATAAGAAAATTCATAATATAAAATATAGTGGAGAATAATAAGATATATGTTATCACCACTCAACGTTTACCTTGAGAATTTATCACCCTATTATGATAATGAGAAATATATTTCAATAATATTAAAGAAAAAAATGTATAATTATTAAATAATAATAGTAGTAGTAATAATTTTTAAAGAAGTGCAAAGAGTCCCCTTTCTTTCACCCCCTCATTAGAGGGACAATTTCACACTGAATGTTTTTCCATGCTATTTTAAACAACTCATCCATCAATTTTGTAAAATTAAATCACTCATAAAAATATAGTGGATTTGAATACCTAGTATAATCCATGTGGATGGATTCCATTAATTCCCCTTATTTATAAAAAATTCATTTTTAACATAAAATATCCCTTTTTTTGAAAATCTATTTATAATGTTGGGATGGTAGATACTTATACATTTCATAAGAGTTGATGATTATTACTCTTATCAATTATCATATTACCTTTTACCTTCTTATTTCATATGCATCAGTTATGATTGGGATATTCTATAAAATTTAGAGGATATAGTCTATATATTTTTTGAATGTTCGGATTCAATTTGTGGTTTGATATACATTGATTTTACATTATGGATTAACACTAAATTTATTTTTATATACTCACTAGATTAGGATATATATTTTAAACTAGGGTTTGGGAAGCTTTAAGAAAGATGATGTGACCTGTACAATGTTATTTTAAAGCAGATATAAGGAAATGGATCACAGAGTTTATGTGTTAGTGATTTAAAATTTTGATGTTAATTTTTTAATAGGTCATTCAAGGCTAATATAGTTTTCATATAAGGTTCTGCAATATAATACCTACATTTTTTATTCCTAAAGATCTATTGATTGGTGGAAATTACTTATTGTACATGGATAATGGGACTTGTATGTGAAATATATTTACCTTGGGTGGTTGTTACATTTATGAAAATGTAGTGAAAATGATAAAAATAGAATGTGGTCATTCATTGAAATGAGAAGCTGGTGTGTATTATAGAAGGGGTTTATTAATATTTTTAATTATATATAAATCCTCAATGTTATCTCACATAAATTCTTTAATTTTAATTAGAAATGTATTTTATTCATTCATTTTCCAAAATATAGGCCAAAAATAATTTTTTATTATGTGCAAAGTCATATGTTGAATCATATTTTTATTAGTTAGTATAAAGTCACTTTAAATTAAATGTGATGTTATGAAAGACTTAACCTTTTCAAATTTTATTCCTATACATGATACTCTAAAGGATTATGCTATTAAATTAAAAGATATAAGATCAAATTTCACTATTTTTATAATTCTGATTTTACAATGTTTTTTTCTACCTCCTTTAATTCTTGTAAGGTTAATGATAATATCATGATATTTCAATAAATAACATTCATATTATGTAGAATCATATGCTTTTCAATTATCATATTTATATTCTTTAAATAACATAAAAAATCATTATAAGATGATCATAATATTATAATGATTAAAAATAATCTATCATTTCATTGAAAGATTCATTTATAAATAGAGGTAATGTTACCTATATAGAGATCAGGAATGAATTTTAAAAAAATATGAATACACGTATATATACACAAATATATTCCAATTTCCTTTATGAAAATGTATTTTACCTTTACATATATCCTAGTTTAGTTCCACCTCTACATAGAATCAAGAATAATTCTATACAGAGTATATAATCTTTGTAATAAAATCACATACCATTGAACCAGGTGTATAAAATTAAACATAAATAAAATAAACTATAAAAATTTTGAAGTCACATTTATAAAAGTTATTGATGATTGATGTTTCGTTTATACACAAATCAACTTCCCTACATGTAACACCTAGTATTAAATATTAACTTTACGTATAATTTTGAATATTTGAATTACAATTATGAACATAAATGAATTTCAATATTACCCCTCTGTAAAGTCTAGTTACCTTTCCATAGCATGAACATTATGAAAAAATTTAATATATTTGAATTATCCTCACATAACATGAGTTCATCGAAATTATCTTTACATAGAAGAGTTTTCTAGTAATTTCAAATGTTTTAGAATTCATCATATTGATTCCATATCTTCATCAAATAATATGAAAACTTTTTCAGATACAACAAATAACATTATATGAAATATAAATAAATCCAAATATATTTCTTTATCTTCAAAATCATTAGAGCTTATTAAATATACTATTTAAAATATTTTAATGAAGTTCAATATACTTTAATTCTTGTTTTTATTGATCCCATTTAAAACCATGGGCCACTGATTATTTATAATGTATATATTCATTGAAAATACTAAGATAATATATTGATATATCATCTTAATACCATCATCATATAGATAGAATGTTTCATATTAGAAATCCTATATGGGCCTTTTATATTGAAACTAATTTTTCATTCAATAAAAAATAAATATTCCAAAATGTTTTGAAAGAAACAAACATTATTACATTAAAATATGAAAATAACCTACAGAAATTAATTTAGAATGATTTTATTTATTCATTATTCACTTTAGATACTCTTGGTATCTCCTCTAATTTAAAAAGAATCTTGGGATATCATTTTAATCTTCTAAGAGAATTAGTTTTTAAATTATTATACAATATATTAACATAAAAATTCCTAAGTACATCATGAATATTGAAAAAATGGGATCACCATAGTGTACCTAATTATTAACTTATACCTCTCCTCAAATCCCTCATTTACATGATCATTCTAATCTTGTTATATTGGAATCCAAAATTCCAAAATTACTGGTGGAGCCACACTTATAGAATAAATACAAAAGTTGAATAACTATATGTTCTCAAGTTTAATTTTTATATGGGGGAACTAATAACGAATGTTTTCAAATAAATCTCTCTGATCACCTATAGATATAATAGAACCTATAAAATAATAAGATTGTCGGAAAAAACTCAAAACTCAAAAAATAACAATGGAATTATGTTGTTCAAAATATAATCATATTCCATAAAAGAAACATTAGTTCTATTTATTTAAAACTATAGATTATTATTACAATTATTTTAGATAGAAAAAATGTATCTCTCCCAATAAATTTATATAATAATTCCAACCGTAGATAAGACACCGCTAGGTTCTAATCTATGTAGGTGGTCCCTTTCAAAATGAATGTGTCTGGATGTTGCACCAATTCTACCTTTTAAATTCTCAAATCATTGAAATCTATATTTTTTTTAAATATTCACTGAATAATCCTATATTGGAATTTTAAACTACTATTCTATTATTACATATACATCAATGATAATCCTTGTGGATCTAAATTTGTTTTTGCAATTTCATCCTATGGATCTATTCTACTAATTTCTATAACTCTAGATTCTTTTTACTGAATCCTAGGACACACATTCAATTCCTCTATTTGGTTTTATAATCACACTTATACAATCATTCTTTTAGGTGGATATGCTTACTTAAATGTTTTGATATATAAACTCTACAATATCACACCTGATAAATCTTCTCTTGAATTTACATGTAAGTAATTTTTATTAATTAAGAATTTTCAACATCCTTTCTTCTTACCTTGAAAAATATAATTATTGAGTCTCCATGTTTTCCTTCTATTTTTCAAATTCCCAATAAGATAGACAACTACCTATGAAATTTATAGAGTATGAAATTTTTTAAAATATCATCAAGATTCATAATTCTGTTCATGTTCAATCTCTTAAAGAAACATCATCCATTAAATTTTAGGTGAGGTGATATTTCATTTTAATATGTTTAGTCATTGAGTGAAACATTATATTCTTAAAAATATTAAGTGCACTAAGACTATAGAATATTTACATTCTAGTCATTTTATTATTATATATCTCCTTCAATAACACTCAAACTGTATAATTTCCTTCCATACATATTTTATGGAATCAAAATCTACTCTGGTGGTTGATAATGAAACTAATAATTAAATTCTTTTTATCAGACATATAATATTTACATTTTAGTTAAACAAAATACTATGATTCTTCTCTATCTGTATGCATATCCACTAATGTCTAGATAAACATACCCTTGCAATGAATTGTTTATTCTAAAATATAATTCTTATCGTTCCAAACACTTGAGATACAAAAGAAACTACATAACCATTTCCCAATGATCTTTCCCAAGAGTTGAAATAAAATTAATAACTACCCCCAATATATGATAAATTTCGTCAAATTTAAAATCGGGAAATGAATTATAGTTATAACCATTAATTCATAGAGAACCTTTTCTAGGTACTTCTCCACATCTTCCATTCATGGTGACTGCTCATTGTATATTTTTATATGTATAGAACATAGGGTAGGGTAAGGTTTTGATATTGACATAAGTATTCATTCAAATATCATATAAATGTAATTTGACTGAAAAATATGAATTCTCTATGCCTTTATCATCTCTATATACTTATATACTATATCCATTTATCATCATTATGATCATTCATTGTCTATCATTCATAGAAATCATCTTACATCACTTAAATCAAATTTTTTTCTATAATTTATTAGAGAATTAAATCCATATATAAGAGGAGTATGTTTAATCTCCCATATATATGACCATAAAGTATGGTAAATACACTATAAAAGGGGAGTTAATTTTAGAGTGAAATCAACTTAAAACATCAATCCACCTCAAAATGTATAAGTATCATTATTAATATGAATAAAAAAACCTAACATATCAAATTAAAATAAATGTAACAATGTTTAAGTATCGTAATTTAAAAATTACCAATGAACTTAACAAGCAAATTAGAATGATAAAAACTATCAATATTTAATAATTAATTGTATATAAGGTTTTTGAAAATAAATAAATAAATAAATAAAACAATGGTGTATAATTTTTTAAAAAAATGGCACATATTTGTTTTATAAAAATATAACTTATAAAAAAAAGTGAATGTTAGATTTGTATAACTGGGTTATGGTATTCATGACATTAAACATGTTTCAGGGTACTAAAATCTCAATGCTTTAATCCGGGAACATGCTTCTTTACAATGACAGCCTTTAATCATATGGATTGGAATTACCATGCTATAATAAGAGGTATCTCACTTTATATGCAACATTTTCTAGTTTATAAACACATCTTCTACCAAAATAGGTAGCTCGGTTTACCCACTACATTAACTATTATCTTGGGTGCCCACTACATTAACATGTATCTTAACAAAACAATTACTACATGAAATTCAAGGAGCATTTACAATGAAACCACTCAACTGTAAGCTGTATAAAAAAATAAATATAAAAAATGGAAATGAATTAATCAATAATTACATAATGACTTAATGATATTCGACTATCAAAGTATTCTTTTATCACATCTATTATCCCGAAAACCCCTCAGGTGAAAATAAATTTATAATAAATCATCTAATGGTAAGATAATTAATTTATTGGGGTTAGTTACCATGGAATTGGAAGTAACTTATTGTTCATCTTTTTATGGACTTAGACTCTTTTTATATCCACTAATGAGTATTTTAAGACGACTACAATTCCTACAAAATTTATTTGGTTGACTAATTTTCATAAATTAATACCACCACTATTTTTCTAATCCTCATGTAATGGGTAATTTCTTTTATATATTTAAATCATCAATGATAAAATAATAAATTTTATATATTCCACATACTTATATAAATTTTTCATGGTTTCAAAAAAATTAATGTCAATGACTTAAAAATCTCCTATTTTTAGAAAAAAAAACTAAAATTGGAATTAAAAAAATGAAATGACTACATGTATTACTCCCTATATATTTACCGATGAAGATATATTCATATCTTTTTTAGAAAATTAAATAATTTATTAATAATAAAATTATACCTCATTTAAAAACAAAAATATAGTTAGAAATTTTAATTAATTTATCCCATTTGGATTTTGAATTAATTTATCTACCTTTTCCTTTAAATTTTTAATGAAATTCTCCCCCATTAAGGTTCTAAAAATTAAGGTTTTTAAACGAAAATTTCATAAACAAAAAAATATGAAAAATAAGTTTCTAATTAATAATAAAAATTGAGTGAAAAATGATTAAATGATTATATAGTTGGTAAAACATTCACAAGCTAAAATTCCAGAATGATTAGTGGTATGGATAATTCAAAATTTGATATAACACATCATCATGATAATATTGGGTTTTTTAATGATCATAGATTCATATATACAAGAATTCATAATTTTTTTAAAAATAAATCTTTATTAATTTATTTTTCAATCATAGACATCATATTCTTATTATATATATATTTATTATTAATCATCTCTTCATTAACATTGAAATTATATTAAATCTAAAATAACATCACTAAAAAATGTCCTCTTCATCTTTTAAATATATATTTTTCTTGGAGAATTTATCTTATTGGACATTAAACTATTAATTTTTCTCATAAGCTCAAACTTATAATGTAACAATTTTCAAGTACTGCTCTTTTAATTTCTCTTTATATTCAAGAAACATCAATATTTTTTACAAAATGTATATGTTTTCGATTACACCTAGATTATTTAAATTTTAAATTGATGAAGAAATTATTTTAACATTTAGTTTAAGATATTTAAAAAATATATTTATGAAAAAATAATTGATCATAGAAAATATCTCACTTCAAATGATATAAAGTACTATAATCACCAATAAAATTTACATACTTTATAATATATTTAATTTTATATCTAAATTACTTAAAATATAATTCATAATGATGAAATTATTATCAAGATTAATTCAAAACATCTTTAACTTTTACTATGGAATCTATTAACAATTTTTTCAAATTTGGATTTAGAGTATGAACTATCTGATTTTGATTTAACCCCATTCTTTTGGGATATATCAGGTATAATATTAATAGAAAAATTCATTATTCATTTCATTATTTGAACTAAGGAAATATTATGATCAAAATTTGGAGGTACAATAGGAGCTTTAGATTCTAATGAGTTGATATTTCCTTCATTTGATCTTCTCAAAAAAAATATTATTTGTACTAACATTAATTTTTCATTAGATTAATATTATAGACCAACAAGATCATCATTTACTGTATTTTAATAATTAATTGTTTTTTTATATTAACGTGTTGAGGAATAACTAGAACTACAAATTTTTATAAAGAAATTTATTTTAAAAGTCCTTTCATAGAGGGTGATAAAATAATTGTGGTAGTGGTGTGAAATAAATATTGAAGTGTAGATAAATCTTCCAATACAAATTTCATCTATGGGGATTCTATTTTCCACTCCAATAGAACTTAAATCAATAATATATTTAATAATTGCTTTAATGGTGAATCATTTAATTTTGAAAATGAATATGAAAAACATCATGTGTAGATATTGTTGAATGAAAATAAGCTGAAGAAGAATCTAATGATGAACATCAAATTAATTTAATGTTATATATAAAACTAACTGATGAGGCCAGGATAAAGAAGATGATTTTTTGACACATTAAATTTAACTTCTTTTTTCCTTTTAATTAAAAATAATGTTTTCAGTTGTAGCTATTTTAAAGAATAACGTAATCCATAATAGATACTCCACGAATAATATAATGGGAAATATATTATTAGGTCAGTTTTAGAAAATAATTATTCTTCTTATTTTCTCCTTTAAAATTATAATAAACATCTTCATTCAAGGAATTATCCTTATATAAAACAAAAATGGGGTTTTATTACCCCACATTCATCTTAATTAATTTTTTATTCTTATGATACCTATTTAATAACCCACTATGGTTCTCTATTGAATTATTGATATGATAATATGAATAAATGATTTAATTTTACATTGAATTATTCTTTATATGAACTTCTTGTTCAATAATTATATTTTTTCCATTATCCAAATTTAAAATTACTTTTATAGTTTTACTTGATTTAACTATCTTTTTCTTAAAATTATTATCTAAAATAAAAGAACTAAAATCAATCATTCATAAAAAATATAAACTTCATGATTATGAATATCTCATTTATGTAACTTATTTATATTCGTATATGGAGATATAGGGTTATTTTTTTAAAAAAACACATTATCCTTCTAAATTTATTTTAATATTATTCATGTCACTGTCTCCACATTAATAGGTTTTTTACTTTCATGATGATGTTAAATTTATTTATTCTATTCTTTCAGCAACATAACATAATAAGTATTCAAAAGTCACCCATATAACAGGATCATCATCTGAACTATACCATTGATAATGGATTCAATGTAATCCTTGAGGAACGTTGAAATATTGAACATTTTGAACTACATAAGAAAACTCTTACAAGTAGTAATATTGTATCTTCATATTATGTATATCTCCTTTATTTGGTAGTATATATGATATGATTCAACAAAAACTAACCTTACATTAGGAAGAAGATACACTTTATTAATAACATTCTTGTTAACTATAACTGGTTATTTTGCACTTTAGCATCAAAAAACAATTAAAAAACATTAGTATTTTGTGGGACACATAGAAGGATTCTCCTTAAAACAATACTTCTTTAACTGAAAAAGCTTATAACAATTCATGGTAGACATCCAATCAAAAGTAAAACAAATTCCTCCTTTAACCCCTTATTTTTATGTTTTTTCACAACCATAAAAATAGTTATTAGAAAAGGGTAGTATAGTTAATCTTATTCTGATAAACAAACTATTTTTATCTATTCTTGAATAGTGATAAAATATTTTGATATAAATTCATACTATTGATTTAATTTTACATCAATCTCCATTTCTTGGGCCATCTCTTGAGTAGTATGTATATCAAATGATATAGTGATAATTTGATAAAATGACAAAAAACTTCTTAAAAACTCCAACAAATTTACATATAATAGTAATAAATAAATCTAACAAACAATGGGTCTATCTATTTATGATGTTATCATGGGAATATGAAGAGTCATTATTGAATTTATTGATCCATTATCTTATATAAACACTTGAAAATATACATGATTTCTCATATATATATATTTTAAAATTGTTTATTTTTATATTTTTGAAGCTCAGGTAGCTAAAAAAATTAAATAAGAAGAAAAGAATATTTCCAAATTTAGGTTAAAAACATGTAAATGAGAAATACTTTTAAATTGAGGTAAACAAATAATGGTAAATTAATGAAAAATTAAAATATAATAAATATATAAATATTTACCAAAATACAATATACTGAAAATATTATGGTACTAAATTTGGTAATTATATTCTATTTTTAAAAACTTTTGATCTTATTCTTTTGAAGATGGGTCTATGAATGTTTTTTCATAAGATTTATATACATAATTTTTTTTAAATTTTAATAAATAATAAGTTTATAAAAAATCACTATAAATAAAAAAATAAATTCTATGAAATAATAAAATAATAAAGTATCATATTGATAAGAATATAAATAATAAATATAAGAGACACCAGTTGTAGGTATTTAATAGTTTGTGTGTAGTTATTCAAATCTTCGGGATTTATTTTGTTGAAAAATAGTCCTCTTTTTGTTTAGAACAATTTGTGAATAAAATCATCAGAACCCATATTTGAGTAGCTTTCTTATTTTCTTAGTTAAAATGTTCCAATGAAATAGAAACTATATGTCATCCAAAAGATAAATTTTATTGAGGGAATATTTTTTCCTAAAATGTCCTCCTTATTGTTTTTGGATGAATAATGGTTCTTGATTTCTAAAAATTTATGATTTTATATCGATAAATATTATATTTTTTTAACCCAAACTAGAAATAATTACATTCTATCTTATTAGAATATATATCATTTTAACATCCCAAACATCCAAAGGTAAAAATAATCAGTAACTTTTTTAATTATTTTGATCATAGACATTACATTAATATTATCATTATTATTTTAAGAAAACATGGTGCTATCAGTGTTTTTTTCTTTTTTCTTCTTCGTTTTCATATTATAAATATTATAGTATTCAAATTATATAAATTTATATTTGTTTGTTAAGTCATCATAGAGTTTTTCAATATTTTATTTTTAATTTTACAATTCTTAGAAAAAATTCTTTTCTATTTCTATATTTCCATTTCCATATACATAAATTTTTTGAAGATGAATTTTATTTAAAAAATTTAATAATTAAGCTCGGTATAGTTCTTGCACACATTTTAGTATATATTATCTCATTTGGATATATAAGATCTCATCCATCAAGCTTGATGAGTGGCCATTAATCAATATATAAACTAGATGAATTATCAAAATCATTTTCACTTTCAAATGCATACTATCATTTTGAATCTAGAGTTTGGTTTATAAGGTATTTAATAATTAAAAATCCCATATTGCTTTTTATAATTTTGGAAAATTTGACAAAAAATTAAAAGGATTTTATGCTATTATTACTCTATTTAGATGAACTATATATAGTACAATCACATTGACACGAACTCTATGTGCCCATTTCCTTTTGAACTTTATTTATTTTATTCATAGTGCAATTTATACTGGATTTTCATTATCTAACTTTTTAAGTAATGAAAATTTCATCAAATATTAATTTAAAATCTATATTCATATCATATTGCTTCTGATGTTTCAATATTCACTTATCATTAAAAATAATGATTTAATCTGAAATTATTTTCCATAAAAATTTATCTTTATCACTTATTTGTTTCACTGTTATTTTATTTTAAATAATATTCTTCATAAAATTGTCATGATCTTTTCTTAGAAATGATTATTTTATAATATCTAGTATTTTTATGTTATTGTAGTTATAAAATCCACACTATTTTTTTTCAATTTCTCTACATATCTCTTTATATGATATTCATATTTCATGAGGGAGAAAATTCTGTCATCTATATATAGCCAGGAAATATGATTTATATTATTTTAATAATTTCTTTTAGATTCCCTTTCTTTTTGAATGATATAAACATTTTTCTCAAAATTTTGGTACTATAATAATTATTTTTTACCAAAATATTAATTAATATTGAGAATAGTAATAAATCTATAATGCATTCATCAAAGTAATTCGTCATGAAGAAAATAGAAGGACATATACTCTACTATTAGAATATACCTATTAGTTTCAAAAACATTAGATGTTATAAAATAACAAAGTTAATTTTTTTCTATATTTCACATGGTAGTTGACATGATGAAATTTGGATGTTTATATTTCTGTAAATAAAATTGAATAATGTATTTATAAAACTAAATTTTAACTAAAATTTATAATTTTTTCTCTAAAAAAAATGAATAAATTTCATTTTTAGGAACATTTTAATATGTAGTAGGAATAAAATTGTTTTCAAATATAGTTTTAATAAAAAAAATTTCTATTATTATCTATAGCATTGAAAATAATATCTATAATAAACAGGTGGTTTTTTTAGATTTAGATTTTCTATTGATTCAGTATGTATACCAACCATAATTAAAAAAATATCTACTGACTATTTGTTGAAAGAAAACTGCAATATGAAACTCTGAAAAATTAATTTAAAATTAGTAAATCGGAATATCAAATTTATTTTCACATGTAGAAACCGTATATAACATGAAATATTGGATCATAACCTATAGTAAATACACTACAAGAGGATGTGGGGTGGAATTACAGTTTGAAATTTTATGAAAATTTGCATCCTCCTTAAAAATACAAGTTCATGTATTATAAAGAATTGATAAACCCAAAAGATCAAAGAAAAATCAGAGTAGAAATTGTAAAGTATTATTATTTTATAATTAATGTCGATTGTAATGAGTAAAATTGAATTCTAAAGACAATCATTATTACAAAATTAAAATCTACGAAAACTGTTTACATAGGGGAAAAATAAAAAAATTACGGAGTGCATTTTTATTAATAATACACAGAAAACATTTATTATATAACCATCACTTTCAATACAAAGTGAATGGTAAATATGTAGACATGATCTGATTTATCTATATTTTTAATCCCTTCCTAAGTTAGGCACTTTATAAATCCCCAAGCTTGGATATATCTTCCTAAACCTATAAGCCTTCTATTAACTAGATCAAATTCTTTCAGATATAATAACCTATATATTGTTTTACCAACATCCTTTTTTGGTATCACACTCATCCCACTACAATATCTAGTAACTCAGCTTGCTCAATACTTTAACTATTAGCTAAGTGTGCCTACTACCATACCCGATAGCTCGATGAAATATTTACAACTAGAAATGCTAGTAGATTTTTTAATGAAAAAACTCAAGGAAAACGGTATAAAATAACTAAAAAATTTAAAAATTGAAAGTATATTAATCAATTATATATTCAAGATATTATATAATTAGTACATTCATAGTATTCTTACATCACATGTATTATTCTTCTGATCCAAAATTTGAATATCTATTTAAAGGAAATCATCCAACCATGAAATTCCGCATATCTTGGTGTTAGTTTCAATAGTATCAATAATCTCATGTTATTCATATTCTGATAGACATAAACTCTTTCCATACCCATCTATGAGTGGGATTATCACTACTATAGTTATTTATAATATTGGTAAAGGTTTGGATATTCATAAAATAATAAAACTATCCATGTAAAAAATTATTTAGGATATATTATCATTATAAACCCCTGCTACTCATATTTCATTAATTCTCATGTTATTAGTTATTCATTTATCAATTTTATATTTTGAAATCATTAATGATTTTAAAAAATAAAATCAATTTAGATCAAATATTAAATGAATTTTAATTTGGTTCTCAAATAATGAAACGTAAATTGATTCAATGACTCAACAACATCATCAACACACATTTTGGTAGCACTAATGATAGACACTACAGTATATGAACATCCATTATTCCATAACAATATTAATATTTGTGATCTATTTTAAGGGTTAATGATTTAAACCTTTAGGATTATATTAATATTTTCACATAATGATTCTTCTGGATTCTCTAAATACATGAAGTTTTATCAAGTAAATTAATTCATCCAAGTCCCAATGTAGAAAGTATACATTCACATATATTTATTCAATTTGAAAGACTTTTCCTGTATCTAGTCAAAGTGATTTACATATTATTGTGTTCCTAACAACTGGATAGAAATATTCAATAAATTACTCTCCATCCACCTATTTAAAACCCTTAATGCCTATCAATTCCTTGTATCACTTATCACCAATCAGTATTCCTTAAACCAGTTGACAAACTTTTTATTTAGTGATTTTTCCTTAGATTTGGGTGTAAAATCTCCCATGTTATAGAATCATATAAGGACTTTATTTGGGCTTTTAGACTCTCTACCATTCATATGAAATCCCCCATGTACCGATTCAATTATTATTATTCCATCTATTTCATGTTATCCCTAGTTTATCCACTCCACCATTTTACTAGATTATATAGTTTTGGGAACCACCATCTCCAAATTATTTCCTTTCTTCTAAAAAATCCATCAAAATAGTATTAACCTATATTCCCTGCCAATATCAAATCCTGAGAGTTTTTAATTTAACTGGACAAATAATTTCACCATCACTATCCATCGAAACAAAGATCCTAATACCTTATATATGTTCTTGATAAATAGAACCCACGACTTCCATACCACATCATCAATGAAGGTAAGATAATAAATTGAACATCAATGATATTAAACTAGATATTTCACCATATATTTTTATATATTATATCGGAATTATGGTTCATGGGAATTCTACCTTCCAAATAGAAAGATACCATTAATTTATTTCTATAATTCACTCTTCACATATTTTATACTCATAATTACTATGTTTTAGTATTATATTTATAACCATGAACTTCATATACTTCTTGCCTATGTTCCCTAGATAGTCATAGAATAAATTCTATATTCCATAAGCTATTGTTTCAATAAGTGATGAATCTCCCAAATAATAGGTAACATATAAAATTTAATCATTCAATCCATTGTCTACTAAAATGAAACCATATTATATCTTCCATGATATTTTATTAACATTCATACAAAAAAATACATCATCTAGTTAACCAAGGATGATTAATTTGTTCGTCAACTCAATTATTTGTCTTACTCCCTATAAATATAATAAGTATCCAATGTTTGTTTCTCTACACTTTTCAAACAATATCAATATTTTAATTATTAAATAGATATAGATTACAAAACATTTTGGATTTATATTTTAGTATACTCCCTCTCTCAGATGTTGAGTGAAATGTGTCCATGAAATAAGTGATCCATGATTCCAATGGATTATAACACCTAAAGATAAATTAATTTCATCCATAACCATGATGCTTAAATAAGAGATTTACGAATGAAACCTTAATAAATGTAACCACTTTACCATATAACATTACTTATTGTTCCATTTATTCCCATAATGCTTACAATTAGGGTATGGTCCTAGATTATGTTATGTTGATCTTTTCTCTTATCTAATTTCCCTTATTCTAAATTTTTTAACATAATCAAGAATGTCATATGCATTTTTCACTCTTTAATTTTTTTGTTATCTCATTCAACCTAATTCTTTTTTACCTCATTAAAAACCACGTCTCAAATATCATTGAATTACATGTCATTTTGATACTAGAGATACTAATGGAATTAACAATCTATTAATAAATCTAACATCCATGGTAACCATAGAAGATATTGTTTTCATATTTATTAATATTTATGAATTATATTGTAATAATTAAGTTAAAATATATTTTATGATTAATTGATTAATTGAAAAACAACATGTGTCTCATAAAAATCTTATATTTCTTGCAAGAAAGTGTAACAATGAACAATAATGTACTATTTATATTTTTATTTAATATGGAATGTTTTCACCTTTTAATAAAAAAAATCATTAAAATAAGTTTTTTATTATTTTATAATTTATATATGAGAAAATATTAATAATTTTTGGATGATTAATATAAAAATTTACTTTGAGTCATTTTTTGGTTTTTTTTGAGAAGATTCACATTTATATGAATAATGTAAACAAAGTTATTTAATTGAGAACTTTTTTTTCTAATTTATTTATAAAATTAAATTATATTTTAAAATGGTTTTAATGTATATTTATTTCTGTTGTAATTTTTATTAATGTAATTTATGTCATTGATATAATTTTCTCATAGAAAATGGATATAAAAAATTTGTTAACTACTCAATATATTCACTTTTGAAACCCACTTTATCATCTGATTTACAATATTAATTTTAAAATATTGTTTTAAAATTACATGATTTGAATTTTAAAAAATCAATTCCATTGTTTGAATCATAATAATTGAAAATTTATAATACGGTCAAACTATTTTTTTACCCTAAATATTAGTGAAATCAATTAAAATTAATTTTAACGATTAAGGCAAAAATCTATTTATATAGTTGATAATCATTAATATTAAGTTTCCAAATGGTTTATAAAATATTAAAATACCTTTCTTTGGACCTTATTCAACTATATATACTATTATCTTGAATGTTTTTCACTATTAGAGTCACATGATCTATGGGTGACCGCCCAATAGTGTTAATATTTTTATATTTACAATAATTCCACTCCCCAACACTATAAATAGGAACCCCCATTTATTTACACAAATAAATTACTTTAGATAGTCTAAAAAATACCCAAATAATCTCAAAAAATTCCAGGTTTCTTCCTAGAATCATCACTTTGGGAATAAATCAATCCAAGGAAGCCCTTTGGTGTGTACCAAAAGGAGTTACCGGAAAATGAGGTAATGTTCTTCAACGTGCATTTTTGTTTTATTTCTTTATCAAACCACATAAATTATTATTAAATTATTTTATAATATACTTAGTATCCTAAATATAATTATATTTGGTTATGTTACATTTTTCATATAAATCATCACACACTTCCATCAGACCATCCCACAAACCGATGCCATTTGTTCTTCTATTACCAAATATTATGGTTGGAAATAATTAATGACATACTATTTTTATATGATACATATAATATTTATGTCATCATAATACTTATGGAGTTTTTATATAAACACACCATATGGCATTCAATTTTTTGGGAATATAATAACATCATTTGTAGACATTTGGATAACCGCCACTTCAAAGAGATGTGATACGTTCACACATTACATGGAATGTTTTAAGGGTAATTTTAATTAAAAATATTTTGAGATTAATTAAATGTATATTATATTAATAACATAATTAAATTCATTGAATATAATATATCATTTCTTTAATACCTTTTCCCACACTAAAAAAAATCATAATGTCATTCATGCAAGTGTGGAATATCGGTTGCTCGAAAAAGAGTGATCCCCTTTACCAGGAAAGTTCAGGACTCAAGCAACCTCGGCCCTAAAAATTTATTTAAGAAAATAAAAGTACGAAACACACCAAACGTGCAGCACAAAAGCACTTCCAAACAAGCACACATGCACATAGTGCAACCCCAAAAGTCAAAAGACTCCCACACAACAAGACCTATCAATCCCCCACAAAAAAACACAACACAGGAAATCACAAGATAGCTCACGCCGCCTCCAAATCAAAATGTCCCCATCCATCGTCATGGCCCCACCTTAGAAGAAAAACATCCCCACAGCCTGTAACAACTTTCCAGCAATCACGGATCGAGGTCAAACGATCCCCATGCCCCAAGGTCTCCGCCTTCTCCCTGTCATCTTCCACAACGAGAAAAATCATCGCCAGTATCTCAAGCGCCCCCAGACGCGACATCCAAATCCTAACAGAATCCCGCATCACGCTCCCTGCAACTCATCATCATCGAAACAATCAAGTTATTTCCATTCAGCAAGCGAATCCCATCACCAGAATTTCATCCCCAGCCCTAGTGAAACCACAAAACGAAGTTACCTCAGCCCATGACTCACCGTCGTCGGTACGCCACCCGAGCACTATGCCTTCCATCTCGTGCTGACCAGGAGACCTTGTGGCCAACCTGCCCCAAAAATCTCGAGGTCACCCATCTGATAAACACACATCTTTACAGCTCACTGAAACCGGGAATTCCCCCGCATCTGGATAGAACCATAGGGAATCTGTAAAGACCCGTAAATTTCAAGGAATTTTTTTTCTTAATTTTCTTTGGAATTTTACAAGAGCGCAGTTTCTGACGGCACCTGATTCCGAGGCCCGGTGTGCCCGGAATCATTTTCCGAAGTTTGGCTCGGGTACGTTTAGTGAACGGACGAGCGGGTTTTTTCTAACTTTTGAACCGGTGCCCGGAATCCAATTCTGAGGGCACCGATGAAATCGCAGCGCCGATATTCGCTTAGAAACGCCTCTTCCGGAGTTGTGTTTGCTCGGGTGTGGTTTTTAATTTTTGGGCTTAAAGTTAAGAAATAAAATAATTTTGCGACAGCTTTATTTTATTTCACTTAAGCCACTTGGAAGCCACTTGAAGCCACTTAAAGGTGGCTTGAACTGAGTTGAACTGGATAGGATGCTATCTAGAAATATCCTACCCCCTTGGTAGGATATCTGTGAGGTGGGGCCCGCACGAGCCCCGCCGTTTCTTTCCGCTAAGAAACGCACCCGTGAAAACTCGTCTTAATGAAAGTCAACTGACGCATTTTCTAAATTCTTAACAGACCATTTAATTGGGCTGTTTCTCTCGTGAATTAAATGGGCTATTTCTTTCGTGAATTAAATGGCCTATTTCTTTCGTTGAATTAATTCAACGAATTAATTCAATCGTTTCTCAACCTGTTTCGTGTGTTGGCATATTAATAAAATAAGACCAACCTAAAAATCTTTGGAGAAGGTTTGAGAGGATTCTTGTTCTTCTTCTCCCTCGCGAAGAACACGAACAACGCGAAGAACGCGAAGAACGCCGAACCCGGAAACCGACGACGCTTCCGTCCGTGACGTTCTTCCACGCTCCGATCTCCGATCACCGACCGTTTGAGGTGAGTGATTTCAGATTTCCTCTCAAAAGTTCTTTTCTTTTGGTTTTTAACAAAACACAGATTTAAATATTAATAATTTAAATCTGTTGTTCTTGGTTCGTTGAGCTCGCCGACTCAACGCCAGATTCCGCGACGACGCGACGCCTCCCCGCGACGACGCGACGATCCCTCTCTTCCGCGACGATCTTTTCCGCGAAGAACGCCCGCCCGCGATGATCGACGTGGTAGGGATTTCATTATGGGAATTACCCCTTTTTAAATTAATTCCCGTCTATGTTTCTTAAAGAAATTAAAGAACCGTTTTTGTGAACAATTTTTAATCTTATTAAAAATTGTTGTTTCCTGTGTGGAATAATTTTCTCCCGGTTGTTTATCTCTAACGCGGAGGGTGCGGGCCAAACGAACACGGCCCGACGACCCTCCGCCGTTCTTCGTTTTGTGCGAATTTGACGGTCGACGATGGAACGTGCCGCAGCGGACGTTTGACGATCCCACAGTAAAGAACAGATCCCGGGAGGAGCAAAGGCGCAGACGGGAAGGAAAACGGGCCATCGGAGCGACGCCGGCGGCCGGAGGCGGCGGCGCCCCGGCGTGCCGCCAGACGAGCCTGCCGCGACTGAAGCCGTGGCGGCGGCGGCCGACGGACCCGCTACCGCGCGGGTCCGGTTCGTCCAGGCGGGACGCGGCTCAGCCGCGTCCGCGGTTCGCCAACACGGCCCACGCGGGCCGCGACTTTCTCAGGCCGCGGGTCAACACCCGCGGCCCTCGGCCGCTCGGCCGAGCCGAGCCAGGCCGGTCCGACCGGCCGGGCCGCGCCCTGGCCGGGCCGGACCGGTCCAACCGGGTCGGCCCGGGCCCGTACCCCCCATCTTCGGACGTTTTCGTTCAAACGCCCGTATCTTGAGCTACGTGCCTCCAAACGACCCGCCGTCAGCGGAAACGCGATCCTTGGATCGAGACGGTCGTTTCGGTATATCACACTCAAGGTTTCGGAATACCTTGAGTTCGGCCAGGTTGGTTCGTACACGAGACTAACCGGGCCCTCGGAGCGGAAAGACTCATATCTTGAGCTACGGACGTCCGATTGACGTGCCGTCAGCTTTGTTGAATTCCTCTAAGTGAGACGGATCTTTTGGCATACTCCGCCCGAGGTTTGGACGCAGGTGGAGTGCGGTCGGGTTGGTTTTTCCATAAAAACCAACCGGGCCCCTGGGACGAAAATGCCAATATCTCTCAGACCGGGCGTCCGATTGACGCGCCGTCTGCGACGTTGAGTTCATGTTGACGATACGGAACTTTTGGATACATCAACTTCAGACTTTGTGTCAGTTGATGTATCAGCCTCTCGGCTCGTGGAGCGGACCCTCCCGAACGAGCTTGCTGTGTGCGGGAACCCTAGTGCTGGCTGCGACTGCTACTTCGACAGCGACGACCATGCAAAGATCCTCAGTGGACTGCGGCGACGACTGTGCAGAGATCCTCCGTGGACTCCGACGACGACCGTGCAGAGATCCTCAGTGGACTGCAGCGACGACTGTGCAGAGATCCTCAGCGGACTGCGACGACTCCTGCACTCAGCGATCCTACGTGGATCAGTGCTTCAGGTCCTGCGTGGGCCCGGTCTTGTGTGGGCTCGATCCTGTGTGGGTCTGATCCTGCGTGGGTCAGCGCTTAGCGGTTCTGTGTGAGCCAGCGCCTACAGGTCCTGCGTGGGCCCGGTCCTGTGTGGGCCCGATCCTGTGTGGGTCCGATCCTGTGTGGGTCATCTCTCAGCGGTTCTGTGTGAGCCAACTCCTACAGGTCATGCGTGGGCCCGATCCTGTGTGGGTCACTACAAGGTTAGTACCTATCGATCCTTCATGGGTCCGACGACTTAGATGGTTCAATGATCATCTTTATCATCATCCGAAGAAGTATACCTGTGTGAGATGAATCTTGTGTTTCTCTCCTTTGTGGATTGTGTTGAACTATCCTGTGTGGATTTACTGTTTACTCTTCTTTGTGAATTGTGTTGTTCTATCCTGCGTGGGTATGCGTTTTGCTTTCCTGTGTGGACTGGGTTCTGCTAGGGCTCGGACGTTGGAGCCGATCGGGGAATTGACGACTTAGGTATATGTATGGGCATATACCTAAGCCATGTCAGATGTTACTTCGTGATTGTACCTCTTCTTCGTGATTTATCCTTTGTGGATTTCGGGAGACCTTCGGGGGTCTCGGGGTCCCTACTGAGTAGCTTATACTCTCCCCTGCACGGGCTATGCCCGCACTTCGTGGTGTTGGTTGCAGACGACGGACAGCGCTGATCGTGGAGGAGGCGTGCGGAACAGGACAGTACCTGGAGGTGGACCACTGGGCGGGACGTACTCGGAGCGGTTAGGTGGACCTGAGGAGCAGTGGAGGCTATCTGTACCCACCCTTCAGGTGGGACTTCCAGAGGATGTCTCGACGCTGTAGTTTTTCCTTTCAGTTGCTGTTTTTCCTTTCAGTTGTACTTTACAGTTGGGATTGTATTTCCGGCCCCTTTTACTTTCAGCACAGCTTGTACAGTTTTTACTTAGTGTTTATTTTTCCGCTTGCTTACTCTGTGGTGCTTGTTTACTTTTCAAAGGCAATGCCCTCCCTTTTCGTTGGGATTTGCGCCTTGGTGCTAGTCGCCAGCCCCTGGCCTATGGAAGGCGGGCTTGGGGTAGTCACGGCACGGGCCCCGAGGACGGGTCGTGACAAATTGGTATCAAAGGTGGTCGGTTCTACCACAGACTCTGATCTTTCTTCTATGTGAAGCAATAGTGTTTAGCGTATTGAGTGTGGTTATCAGTCCAGGGAGTCCAGTGTTGGTGCGGCGGCCGACGTATCCATACAACAGGACCCTGACTTCTGATTTCCGACTTAATGCACGAAAACATTGATTGCATGTGTGTTTCAAGTTTTCTTTGTGATTACTTGTGTCAGCTCACCAGGTATACTGTTCTGACCGTGGCATACTTGTTTCCTTTTCAGGATGGCACGACGACAGTAGCCAGCTAGGGTTCCTAGAGTAGGGCGCGACGACAGCCCGCTGAGCGACGAGGCCTCGGTACAAGGCCCGTTGACAGCAGAGGCACCGACGGTACCTTTACCCGCTGAGCCCCCGATGCTTCCAGCACTGGCAGCTGACGACGCACGACGCCTCGGAGCTCTGCACGAGTTCCAGCGCCAGCGACCACCCAGGTTTCGTGGGGAGTCGGACCCCCAGGCGGCCGAGGACTGGCTGGAGGCGGTCGTCCGAGTTTTCAGGCTAGTGAGGACGCCAACAGACCTCATGGTGATCCTCGCGGCGAGCCTACTGCACGCCACAGCCGGACGCTGGTGGAGCCTGATGCTCCAGGTACACGATGAGTCCACCCTCATCTGGACGGAATTCGAGAGCCTCTTCCGCTTAGAGTTCGTCCCGGCCACCCTCCGTGCGGTGCGCATCCAGGAGCTTCTTCAGCTGCGGCAGGGCAGCTTGACGGTCGCTCAGTACGCGGTGAGGTTCACCGACCTATCTTGCTACTCAACAGACATGGTACGAGACCCCTTCTTCTGGGCCCGGACCTTCGAGCAGGGATTGAGACACGAGATTAGGGCATCGCTGATCTCCCCTCAGCATCCCGACCCAGGCAGGAGTACTAGAGCGAGCCCTCCTGATCGAGAGCTTCCCGGCTGAGTCCACAGGGAGACCAACCGCAGGGCGGTAGATAGCGGAGTCTTCGGCAGCTGGTAGCCGGCAGATGACTCAGGGTTCCAGGCGGACCAGACCTTCCGGCAGGCGACCTCGGGACACTGGCTCAGCAGTGCAGGGCACCCAGCCCGGAGCCAGTCTTCCGAGAGGCAGGCAATGCTACGAGTGCGGCGGGCAGGGCCACATGGCTCGTGACTGCCCGACCCGTCGTACCGAGGGTCAGAAGACGGTGGAGGGACCACCTAGGCAGAGGCAGAGGGTCAACCGTGGCGGTCCACAGGGAGGAGGCGGACGAGGCAGAGGAGCTGGCCGAGCAGCAGGTGGTGGGCGACGCTTTGAGGCTCTGCCACCACCACCACCAGGAGGCCCGCCCCGACCACAGGGAGCTGGCGGGCAGAGACAGGCTCAACTCCAGGCAGCAAAGGCCTACGACCACGGTGCACCAGAGATGATTCGAGGTACGATCTGTGTCTATTCCACCCTTGCTGCAGTTCTGATAGACACATGAGCGAGTCACTCTTTCATAGCCACTGCCCTTGTTCGGAGCTCGGAGATTCCGACAGAGCCGTTGGCTCGATCCTTACGGCTAGAGACTCCTACGGGAGCAGACTCGACGATTACGCACTGGTGCCGACAGTGTGAGCTTACTCTAGGAGGCGAGAGCTTCGGATGGGATCTTCTTGTAGCGTCGTCGAGGCCTTACGACGTCATCTTGGGCATGGATTGGTTATCTACGGTCCATGCTCAGATTGACTGCATTAGGCGCAAGGTGCGATGTGTGCGCACCGACGGGAGCAGGTTCACCTTCACCGGCGAGAAGGGAGCCTTAGCAGCACATGATGGACTCACGCAGAGGAGAGGTCATCCCATCACTCATCAGTTGGCTAGCCTCATCCTGGGAGCAGTTGACGTGCGGAGTCCCAGTTTTCCTACAGTGGTGGATCAGTACGCGGACGTCTTTCCCGACGACGTTCCAGGACTACCTCCTCGCAGAGAGGTAGACTTTTATATTTATCTGTACCCCGGGACAACCCCGATATCCACCCCAGCATATCGGATGGCCCCCGCTGAGCTTCGAGAGCTGCGGGTAGAGTTGAAGGACTTGCAGGGCAAGGGGTTCATCCGACCCAGTGTTTCGCCCTGGGCTTCCCCAATTTTGTTCGCCAAGAAGGCGGACGGGAGCTTGCGACTGTGTGTCGATTATCGTCGCCTGAATCAGGTGACAGTGAGGAACAAGTATCCGCTACCCAGGATTGATGACCTCTTCGACCAGCTCAAGGGGGCACGGTGGTTCTCGAAGATAGACCTCAGGTCAGGCTATCATCAGCTCAGAGTTCGAGACGAGGATGTGCAGAAGACGGCCTTCAGGTGTCAGTATGGCCACTATGAGTTCTTGGTTATGCCTTTCGGCGTGACCAACGCTCCAGCAGTGTTCATGAGCCTCATGAACAGGATCTTCCAGCCATACCTCGATCGATTTGTCGTGGTCTTCATCGACGACATTTTGGTGTACTCGACGACGGAGGAGGAGCACGCCTACCACCCGCGTGTTGTACTAGACACACTCCGAGAGAACCAGCTTTATGGCAAGATCTCGAAGTGTCAGTTCTGGTTACGTGAGGTCCACCTCATGGGGCACGTCATTTCTGAGGCGGGAGTTGCAGTGGTTCCCGCGAAGATCGAGGCAGTGCTAGCTTGGGAGCCACCCAAGAGCGTGGCAGAGGTGCGGAGTTTCTTGGGCCTAGCCGGATACTATCGAAGATTTGTGCCGGACTTCTCCAGAGTTGCGGCCCCACTCTCAGCGTTGACGAAGAAGGGGAAACCCTTCGTGTGGTCAGACAGATGTCAGCAGAGCTTCCAGGAGCTGAGGCAGAGGTTGACCAGCGCACCTATCTTGAGGTTGCCTGAGGAGGGAGTTGGATACGTAGTCTACTGCGATGCATCAGGGACCGGACTCGGGTGTGTCCTGATGCAGGAGCGGGCCATGATTGCCTATGGATCACGTCAGTTGAGGCCTCATGAGCAGAACTACGCTACCCATGACTTAGAGTTGGCAGCAGTGGTCTTCGCCCTGAAGACATGGCGGCACTATCTGATGGGCGAGCGCTTCAGAATCTTTTCTGACCACCAGAGTCTCGGGTACATCTTCTCTCAGAAGGACCTGAACCTGAGACATCGGCGATGGCTCGAGTTCCTCCAGGACTATGACTTTGAGATAGTCTATACTCCTAGGAAGGGGAACGTGGTGGATGATGCCCTCAGTAGGATGACGGGCATCCAGCTACTTGAGGAGGCGACAGAGCAGCTAGCCGCTTTGCAGATATCCTTCGTGGATAGAGACAGAGCAGCCTTCCTTCAGTCAATCACAGTCTCTCCTCCAATTCTTCAACGGGTCAGAGAGGCACAACATGGGGACGTTGACTGTGAGATACGGCGTGCACAGATATCCTCGGGACAGGCACCTGATGGTTTCTCCCTTGGAGCAGAGCAAGATGTCCTTTTCAGAGGACGTACCTTGGTACCAGTCGCTTTACGAGAGGAGGTGCTGAGAGCGTATCACACTTCTCCTTTGGAGGTACATCCTGGAGTGGCGAAGATGTACCAGGATCTCAGACGACAGCACTGGTGACCGGGCATGAAGAAGGCTGTGGCAGAGTTCGTTTCACGGTGCCTCACCTGCCAGCAGGTGAAGGCAGAGCATCAGGTACCGGCAGGCTTGGTACAGCCCTTGGAGGTCCCGGAGTGGAAGTGGGAAGGGATATCTATGGACTTCGGGACTGGACTTCCACGCACTTCTAGAGGTCACGACTCCATTTGGGTGATTGTTGACCGACTCACCAAGTCGGCACACTTCTTACCCATCCGAGAGCAGGGCTCAGTGGAGAGCTTGGGGCGTCTCTACGTTCAGGAGATTGTACGACTTCACGGTGTGCCATCGACTATAATCTCCGATCGGGACACTCGTTTTACTTCCTGGCTTTGGAAGGGGTTACAGGAGGCGTTCGGGACGCGACTACGTCTGAGCACCGCCTTTCACCCTCAGACGGATGGTCAGACGGAGAGGACCATTCAGAGCTTCGAGGACATGCTCCGTGCATGTGTCCTCGACTTTGGTCGCAGCTGGGAGGACCACCTACCCTTGGTAGAGTTTGCGTACAACAACAGCTACCACTCCACCATAGGGATGGCACCCTATGAGGCGTTGTACGGCAGGCCTTGCAGATCCCCTTTGTGCTGGACAGACCCTGGAGAGTCAGCACTTGTGGGAACAGAGATGGTCCGGGCCACGACAGAGAAGGTCCAGGTCATCCAGGAGAGGCTTAGGACAACACAGAGCCGACAGAAGTCATATGCTGACAGGAGGCGGAGACCACTAGAGTTCGAGGATGGCGACCACGTCTTCTTGCGGGTCTCACCTCGACGTGGTTTGAGGAGATTTGGCCGAGGCGACAAGTTGTCTCCACGCTTCATCGGACCCTTCCAGGTCCTCAGCAGGGTTGGCGAGGTGGATTATCGCATGGATCTACCACCTCAGTTGCACCGGGTGCACGACGTCTTCCACGTATCCCAGCTGAGGAGATACGTGCACGACCCGACACACATCATCGACTATCGGGAGCTAGACGTGGATGATGGGGCGACTTTTACGGAGGTCCCAGTGGAGATAGAGGATTGACAGGAGCGGGTCCTACGTGGACGATCGATCCCTCTTGTGCACATCAGATGGAAGCACGGGAACCTCCAGGAAAGCACTTGGGAGCGGGAGGCTCAGATGCGTGCTCAGTACCCACATTTGTTCCCCTAGTTTTTGATGTATCTTTACGAGGACGTAAAGTCCTGAGGTGGGAGTAATGTAAAGACCCATAAATTTCAAGGAAATTTTTTTCTTAATTTTCTTTGGAATTTTACAAGAGCACAGTTTCTGACGGCACCTGATTCCGAGGCCCGGTGTGCCCGGAATCATTTTCCGAAGTTTGGCTTGGGTATGTTCAGTGAACGGACGAGCGGGTTTTTTCTAACTTTTGAACCGGTGTCCGGAATCGAATTCTGAGGGCACCGATGAAATCGCAGCGCCGATATTTGCTTAGAAACGCCTCTTTTGGAGTTGCGTTTGCTCGGGTGTGGTTTTTAATTTTCGGGCTTAAAGTTAAGAAATAAAATAATTTTGCGACAACTTTATTTTATTTCACTTAAGCCACTTGGAAGCCACTTAAAGGCGGCTTGAACTGAGTTGAACTGGATAGGATGCTATCCAGAAATATCCTACCCCCTTGGTAGGATATTTGTGAGGTGGGGCCCGCACGAGCCCCGCCGTTTCTTTCCGCTAAGAAACGCACCCGTGAAAACCCGTCTTAATGAAAGTCAACCGACGCGTTTTCTAAATTCTTAACAGACCATTTAATTGGGCTGTTTTTCTCGTGAATTAAATGGGCTGTTTCTTTCGTGAATTAAATGGTCTGTTTCTTTCGTTGAATTAATTCAACGAATTAATTCAATCGTTTCTCAACCTGTTTCGTGTGTTGGCATATTAATAAAATAAGACCAACCTAAAAATCTTTGGAGAAGGTTTGAGAGGATTCTTGTTCTTATTCTCCCTCGCGAAGATCACGAAGAACGCGAAGAACGCGAAGAACGCCGAACCCGGAAATCGACGACGCTTCCGTCCGTGACGTTCTTCCACGCTCCGTTCTCCGATCACCGACCGTTTGAGGTGAGTGATTTCGGATTTCCTCTCAAAAGTTCTTTTCTTTTGGTTTTTAACGAAACACAGATTTAAATATTAATAATTTAAATCTGTTGTTCTTGGTTCGTTGAGCTCGCCGACTCAACGCCGGATTCCGCGACGACGCGACGCCTCCCCGCGACGACGCGACGATCCCTCTCTTCCGCGACGATCTTTTCCGCGAAGAACGCCCGCGCGCGACGATCGACGAGGTAGGGATTTCATTATGGGAATTACCCCTTTTTAAATTAATTCCCGTCTATGTTTCTTAAAGAAATTAAAGAACCGTTTTTGTGAACAATTTTTAATCTTATTAAAAATTATTGTTTCCTGTGTGGAATAATTTTCTCCCGGTTGTTTATCTCTAACGCGGAGGGTGCGGGCCAAACGAACACGGCCCGATGACCCTCTGCCATTCTTCATTGTGTGTGAATTTGACGGTCGACGATGGAACGTGCCGCAGTGGACGTTTGACGATCCTGCAGTAAAGAACGGATCCCGGGAGGAGCAACGACGCAGACGGGAAGGAAAACGGGCCACCGGAGCGACGCCGGCGGCCCGCGGATGTTGCCGGCGGCGCGGGTCGCAGGCGCGGCGGCGGCGGCCGACAGACCCGCGGCCGCACGGGTCCGGTTCGTCCAGGCGGGACACGGCTCAGCCGCGTCCGCGGTTCGCCAGCGCAGCCCACGCGGGCCACGACTTCCTCAGGCCGCGGGTCAACGCCCGCGGCGCTCGGCCGCTCGGCCGAGCCGAGCCAGGCCGGTCCAACCGGCCGGGCCGGACCGGTCCAACCGGGTCGGACCCGGGTCGGGTCCACCCGGTTCGGGTCGACACGGTTCGGGCCGACCCGGGGGGGGGGGGGGGGGTCGGGCCGGGTCGGCCCGGGCCCGTACCCCCCATCTTCGGACGTTTTCGTTCAAACGCCCGTAACTTGAGCTACGTGCCTCCAAACGACCCGCCGTCAGCGGAAACACGATCCTTGGATCAAGACGGTCGTTTCGGTATATCGCACTCAAGGTTTAGGAATACCTTGAGTTCAGCCAGGTTGGTTCGTACACGAGACCAATCGGGCCCTCGGAGCGGAAACACTCATATCTTGAGCTACGGACGTCCGATTGACGTGCCGTAAGCTTTGTTGAATTCCTCTAAGTGAGACAGATCTTATGGCATACTCCGCCCGAGGTTTGGACGTAGGTGGAGTGTGGTCGGGTTGGTTTTTCCATAAAAACCAACCGGGCCCCTGGGACGAAAATGCCAATATCTCTCAGACCGGGCGTCCGATTGACGCGCCGTCTGCGACGTTGAGTTCCTGTTGACGATACGGAACTTTTGGATACATCAACTTCGGACTTTGTGTCAGTTGATGTATCAGCCTCTCGGCTCGTGGAGCGGACCCTCCCGAACGAGCTTGCTGTGTGCGGGAACCCTTGTGCTGGCTGCGACTGCTACTTCGACAGCGACGACCGTGCAGAGATCCTCAGTGGACTGCGGCGACGACTGTGCAGAGATCCTCCGTGGACTCCGACGACGACCGTGCAGAGATCCTCAATGGACTGCGGCGACGACTGTGCAAAGATCCTCAGCGGACTGTGACGACTCCTGCACTCAGCGATCCTACGTGGATCAGTGCTTCAGGTCCTGCGTGGACCTGGTCCTGTGTGGGCCCGATCCTGTGTGGGTCTGATCCTGCGTGGGTCAGCGCTTAGCGGTTCTGTGTGAGCCAGCGCCTACAGGTCCTGCGTGGGCCCGGTCCTGTGTGGGCCCGATCCTGTGTGGGTCCGATCCTGTGTGGGTCATCTCTCAGCGGTTCTGTGTGAGCCAACTCCTACAGGTCCTGCGTGGGCCCGATCCTGTGTGGGTCACTGCAAGGTTAGTACCTATCGATCCTTCGTGGGTCCGACGACTTAGATGGTTCAATGATCATCTTTATCGTCATCCGAAGAAGTATACCTGTGTGAGCTGAATCTTGTGTTTCTCTCCTTTTTGGATTGTGTTGAACTATCCTGTGTGGATTTACTGTTTACTCTCCTTTGTGGATTGTGTTGTTCTATCCTGCGTGGGTATGCGTTTTGCTTTCCTGTGTGGACTGGGTTGTGCTAGGGCTCGGACGTTGGAGCCGATCGGGGAATTGACGACTTAGTTATATGTATGGGCATATACCTAAGCCGTGTCAGATGTTACTTCGTGATTGTACCTCTTCTTCGTGATTTATCCTTTGTGGATTTCGGGAGACCTTCGGGGGTCTCGGGGTCCCTACTGAGTAGCTTATACTCACCCCTGCACGGGCTATGCCCGTACTTCGTGGTGTTGGTTGCAGACGACGGACAGCGCTGATCGTGGTGGAGGCGTGCAGAACAGGACAGTACCTGGAGGTGGACCACTGGACGGGACGTACTCGGAGCGGTTAGGTGGACCTGAGGAGCAGTGGAGGCTATCTGTACCCACCCTTCAGGTGGGACTTCCAGAGGACGTCTCGACGCTACAATTTTTCCTTTCATTTGCTGTTTTTCCTTTCAGTTGTACTTTACAGTTGGGCTTGTATTTCCGGCCCCTTTTACTTTCAGCACAACTTGTACAGTTATTACTTAGTGTTTACTTTTCCTCTTGCTTACTCTATGGTGCTTGTTTACTTTTCAAAGGTAATGCCTTCCCTTTTCGTTGGGATTTGCGCCTTGGTGCTAGTCGCCAGCCCCTGGCCTATGGAAGGCGGGCTTGGGGTAGTCACGGCACGGGCCCCGAGGACGGGTCGTGAGAGAATCGCCAGCAGGACGCTCCCACATCCTAAGGTCCACCCCCATCAATAACACCACCTACCCCTCTTGATAATAACGCACCCCATGAAGTCATTGGGTGGTCACCATCCAATACACTATAAGACACTATCATAGTGCGCACGTCGAAATAACTCCCACACGCCACCGTATAAGAACGTAGCCAGAATACAAGGTGACCAACCGTCACCCGAATCACTCTTACTATCGTGACCAGCACATCGACCGTCATCGGCCTGAAGTTCCGGCTAGATCCATGCCCTTGCATCACTTTTCAAAACCAATATTCATTATTAATTATAAAAATATTATTCTTTTATAAAGATGATTATTATATCATTATTATTATTCTTTAGATGTTTTAATGGGGACCCCTTTATCCTTAGTCAACCTACCAATGACATTTTTGACACATACTGAATATGGTCAAAACACTCAACATAAAATTTATTGTTTATGTAGTTGAATACAAAATGTAATAAGTAAATTAAAAATAATGAAAAACATGAATAAATTTATGAATTATGTAAAAAATTAACATATGTTCATTATTTAGAATGATAAATACCGATATTACAAGTCAAACACAATGTAATGGACTTAACATTAATCTCCTTTGATTGGGTCACATATTGATGTTATAAAACATTATTATTTTATGATGTGTATATAAAAATCATTTAACATATAATATAATTAATTTAATTATTATCTTTTTATTTTATTTTTTTATAAAATTTAATTCTTTCACGGGTATTTTGATTTAAATCTATAATGTTGTATGGGACACTTTAAATGCTTAATGATCTAATTTCAAAATCCTTTCCTCCAAGTAAAAATTGTTTATATTATTTTACATATAATTTATACTACTATAAATGTATTATAAATGAAATTTCAATTGTTTTTTTATTTTCTTTCAATGGTTTTCAAAAGAAATATTTTTAGGTGTTTTATATATATCGTTTTGGTAAACAAAAAAAGAAACGTTCTATTATTAACTTACACGATGAAAACTCATTTTTTTCCAATGTTACTACTATTTTTGTACATTCATTTTAATGATTAATGTTTTTATTAAATTAAAATCCTTATTTTTATTTTTTGGGAATTATATTTTTGAAAATAGGTTTTGAAAATGGATCGATTATTTTTATAACTTCAAATTTTTTCTTATGAGGGAAAATAAAATATTTTGAGTGGCATGTTTAAAATAGAATTAGTTTATGTGTCGTGATTATATAATGGAACATTGAAATTTTATGGGTGGTTTCTTGATGAACCAAATAGGGGTGGTTCAACCAACGATGGGTTTTTCTATAATAAACCAATGATACGGGTGTGTGATATGCCTATAATGGATTGGGTAAGGAATTCAGACGAAAGAATATTCTATTTTTAAGAGTAACGTATATGGAAGTTAACCTAATGATTATTCTTTTTTTAACAGTGAAAGGTATAATAATTTACCAAGATAATTTTATGTTTTTTATTTATTTCTATGTATTAATGTTAATAAAGTAAATACAAAGGGAAATCAATGAGCTTATTTTTAACGGAAATTATTTTCTTCTTATTATGGGTGAAAAGAATTACAATATGATAACGTTTTAATTGTTTTTCAGGTTTATCAATAGACTAATAGATTCTTTGTTTTTATATCCCCTATGTATATTTTTATACTCAATTCATGGTTTTAGTTTTTTCATAACAATTATGGATGGGAAAGTAATTGAAATAAGTCTTGTTTAAATTTATGAAGATTTTACATATATGAGATCTTGATTTATTTTAAAAACTAGTACCCATCAATGTATTCGAATGGAATAATCAATTAATTAAAAAATTTTATATGAACACTAATAATATAGAGTTGTTAAAAACGTTATAAAAATTCAATTCATGAAGAGAATAAACAAAATATTCAATAATAGTTGATACTTAAATAATAGTTATTGACTTTGGATCGATCTATTCAATTTTTCTTTTCATATTTCATTGATGTTCATTGAACTGCATTGTATGATCCTATTATCTTGAACCATCTATACAAGAATACATTTTTATATTTCTAGACATGTATGAAATATTTTTTGATAAAATTAATGTTTGTCCCAAAAAATAATATGTTATGTAAAGTTTCAGACAAAGGTCACATATTAAATGTATATACAGTCGCAAAAATGGAGATAAAGTTGAAAACATAATTGAAATAATTTTAATAAAAATAAAAATAGGGAAGAATTTTAATTATAATAAATAATAATACAAATTTTTCCAAAAAAAAACGTTTAAATTATGTTTAATGTGATATCAAAACACAGAAAATATGCGTATGTGTGTATTAGAATATCAATTTATTTTACTATCAGAAATAGTTTTTAGAATAGATATCCATAATATATATATATATATATATATTAAAACAATTTAAACATCTTTATCATTCTATTATGAAAGTGATTCAAGAAGTTTTTTCAACATTAAATGATGCAAATGAATCCATAAAAGAATGAGTTGTCATTGTATCCTAAAATTAATTAAGGTTGATTGTTCAAATTAAGATGATTCAAATGAAACCATAAAGAAGTAATGATTTTATTAAGACCTTAAGAGTAATTTTTTGATGGAAAAAATAAACATTATTGAATGTAGATAAATAAATAGTTAAATTGTTCCTCCATTAGACTCTAACACATATTGGTTTGTCATTTAGACATTGAATTTTATTATTTTTAATTTATATATAGAATTTAAATCCTAACTAATAAGATTTTGATTGTAATTATCATTGATTATAAACATTTTATTCCAACAGAAAATGATGTTACTCAAGGAAGCTGATATTAGTTTTTTTTCTCAGTTTATATAGTTACTAAAACTTCTAACCATGTTACTCTAAATGATAACCATTTATATTATATATAGGTTATGTAGTTTATTAAATAAAAATATTCAGTGTATACATTTAGTTTATATAAATTAAATATTAGAATAGAGTTATTTTAAAAAACTATTTATACATAAAGAATACAATATTAATGGGTAATATGTTTGTAGAAATAAAATTAGTACAACCAACTGTAAACATGATATTATAAGATAAAAATGAAATATAAAATTGGTAGAAAATAAAAACATTGAACCATAATGTGGCCCAATTGAAACTATTTAAATAGTTAAAAATTGTAATTACTAATTTGGGAATCATATAAATACATATACGAAATAAAACGGGAGAAAAATATGTCTAATATATATTAAAATTTGAGACTATTTTACATTAAGAGGAATAAAGTTGTTGGTATTAGTATTTTAGGAGATTAATTCAAGTAATTTAAGATAAATAATACCACAAATATGGGGAATCAATGTAATTATTATCAGAGTCTGATAAATAGTCGGGGCATATTCTTTTGGTGAATGATAAAATAAAGAACAATTAAACTAACTAAACACAGAATATTAGAGCCCAACATAATGAAAGGAACCATAATTAACATAATTTAAACAAACAATTGTGTATACAAATCAAAAAAACATAACCGAATTTGACTTTTCGATGCAACTTTAGTAGATTCATAAATATTTTAACAAGATTACTTGGAAATTGTAAACATTATACGGGAAAAATAAACATAAGAAACATAATCATCAAGGTAAATTTAATTTAATTTAATAAAAAAGCCTAAAATAATAACTAATTCATTTAATTTTGTATATATCCCAAATATTATATGATGGGTGTGAGTATAAATATTTTAAATAGTCATACGTTAATTCGATAACATATTTTTGGTGCCTATAAAATATATCTAGTTAGTGTGTCCAATGAATTTGAAGGATGGGATATCGATAATATAAGGCCCCAGCCTTATACCTTACTTAATCTTGAGTTATTACAAGATTACACATTGAGGATCTTTTCAGGTTTAGAGTTTTAGAGAATTAGATCATGAAACTTGCATTACATTCCACATCTAAACAAAGTGGTTACATAAAAGACTGTATTCATTCTTCCCATCAACAGAAACATATTGAAAATAAAACATGGATTCTTTCTTAACACATCCTTGACTCTATCATCTTATCATGTACCTTTCCCTTGACCTGAAAAACATTTCAAAAACCTGGGATGAGCATAAAAAAAGCTCAGTAAGGGATATAAAAATATGGAAAGGAAACATGAGTTCATATATACATAAGAATGAAATCATAATTTACCCATAAAACATAGGCACTTTAACCTACCTCATCAAATCATGAATAAAACATAGAAATCATAAGACATAAAGGTAACTTGAGGCTTTCATAACATTCTTACGTAGGGAGTAACCCTCTTGGTTACGTTTGGAATACCCATCACAATATATTCCCTAAAATCTCTTCGGAGAAACCTTAACGTTTCACTCCTTCGCGTTACCCAATGCATTGGAGAGCTATATCGGGCTCACCCGCCCTTAGTTTATCACGGAACCACCCGTTCTTCATAACAATGCCCAAGAACCATAACATAATCGTATCACATAAACATGAATAAAGGAAACATAACATTTCCACATTTCAATCACAATATAACATTTTAGGATATTGAAATAATGAATCCATTCAAAAAGAAACCATTTCCAAAACCATTTAAAACATTTAATAAAGAGTTTTTTGAATCAAAGTGTCCCATACCACCTTGAATCTTTTAACATTTTAAACCATTAATATCCATATAAATAAATCCTTAAAACCTTTTTGAAAACATGGATATTAAAAAGAACAAATAATTAAAACATTTAAAACGATATCTTGGTTAAAGGGGTTTTACCAAAATTAGAGACACTTGAATACAATAATCGAGGTATAACATTTAGTAAGAACTTTATAATATCATGAGAATAAAAGGATTCATGATATAATACTCCAAAGGACAGTATATACACCATATAACAGTGAATTGGTGCATAACAACAATGAACCCTCAATAGAAATGTCAAATGTGATGAAATCCCTTATAAAGAAGGTATCCTTAAATTAAGGACAAGTCAATCTCAAAAATATGTGTGAAAAATATAAATACACCCAATATAAGTGGATATTAAGTGTAAAACAATAAAAGGTCATTCACACATATTCAATGGATGACATATTCAATGACTACATGTTGAACCCAAAGAAATCGAAATTGGGTTAAAAAGTTCCCTTGACAGCCTAACGGCATCACATCAAAATGAGTTGATGAGAGATAAAAAGTCTATCTCATCACTTGAATATCAAATTTACATCAGTAAGGATATATGAGAACATATCCCAACATAACAATATTTAAATTAAAAGACCCAACAAAAGAAGTCTTTTAAAAGAGAGGAGGGTGAAAGGTTCCCTTACCGACTTGGGTATCTTTCAAAACATACACCCCATGAAAGAAGGACAATAGACCATTGACGTAAATACTCATAAATGAATGTATATTACACAAAGAGTATAATAATGGGCAGTACATACACCACTCAATGGAATTTGTGGCAAATGTAGCATAAATCTCACGAGAATAAAAGTGAGATGAAAAATCCCTTATGAAAATTCGGCAGCCTAACAGCGCCACTCAAAACTTCCAAAATGGATTTATGAGAGGAAATAGGGTCTCTCATCATATGAACATAATAATTACAGTAGGATTAATATAAAATAACATCCCAATCATAAGAAATATGAGCTTAAAAGGAATGACATAAAAGAGTGTACTTAAAAAGAAAGAGAGGTGTAGGATCCCTTACCTCGGGTCCGACTTGACTCGATCGTTCTTTAATCTCCTGAATAATAAACTTGAGTTAATTTATAATTGATTAAGAACCTTTTTCAAGCTTATTATTCCTTTTATATCACTTATTTCCTTGTTATAAACACTATGTAATCATTAAGTTAATAATGATTGTTTTGTCGATATTTGGTTCTTAAGTCGAAAGTGGACTTCTTACAATTACATGTTGTTCGTGTGGCCAAAATTTTATTATATCCAGAATCGTATTCATGATTTATATATCATATATTTCATATATATCCAGTACATGCATGCATTTATTACATTACATAATCATTTAGAGGTAAGAAATGAAATGCACCGTTCTTGGAGACGGTAAGCCGTACGTACGCATGAACGCTACTTTCATTTCTATTTCATATTTTATAGAATGGAATAATACTGATATAAAGGTATATTATAATTCCAGTATAATATCATATATAATATCATAGTTCCATCCTTCTTACGTCCCACATATGGTATATAACGAATCAAATCACTTTGAGGTGGCGGTAGTCCGCACTTCCTTAAAATGAAGATATCGCGTATACCCATAATGGAAGCCATCAAGGTAAGACACAAATGAAAAATAAAGAAGAATAAGTAAAACATAAACATATTTTATATCATATATAAAAATATTGACATCATAATGGCCACCTTTGAAGGTGTTAAAAGAGTATTGAACAATCATCGTTTCGGGAGGCATAATTTCGCCATCCACGGAAACCGTATGTTCTTTAACCATTTGTTGTAGTTGTGTGAGAGTGTAGCTCGAATAAATCTTATAACAACATCCTATTATATTGAAGATACTTGTTTTGTTACAAAATAAGTAAATAAAAAGAGTTTAGGGGGTTGGAGAAGCAAAATTAAACAAATGAACATGAGAGAGTGAATTACCTTTAAAAGTGTAACTCCATTTGATTTGAGCCTAAAGGCTTCCTTTGAAAGGATTATGCCCAAAGGGAATCCTCTAGGATGAGGAGAGGGATGTGGAGAGAGTAACTGGGAAGGGGTTGGCCGAGCCAAATGCTTTAGGTGTGTGGAAAAAGAGGTAGAGTTGGGGGCCTTTTATAAGAGGAGAGGAGGGGTACTTTTGGAAAGTAAAGAAACATTACTTTATTTGAAAATGTGTTTCGGTTTTAAAAGGTCCCACATTGATATCATTATTGGATAAGGTGATAAGGAATCGAAATACACTCATACAATTGGTTTTGGCCATGTGTAGGTTGTAGATTTTGCATTATCTTTCCATTTTAATTAAATCGTCAAATAATGATGTCATCGCTGCATCATTATTATGTCATAAATGATTTAATTTCTTTAATGTATAAAAATTATAAAAAAAATACTATGATATATTAAATCATTGTATCTTTACAATGACTATTTATAATCAAAATTTGGACTTGTATAACCCCACTTAAAAATTGTTTTCGTAAAACATATTATGTTTGTGTCATTTTCACTTTAACATTAAATAAAAAGTAATTTATGTCATTTCCCAACAAAAGTGGATCCATGGGGTCCCCAAGTTGGCCCATGGCTTGTCTTGGTCGGCCATGACTCACCCAATAGGTTTAGGACAAGTGTCATGGTGTTTTCACATTCTTATAATATCATTTTTACCTTAAACTACACTAATTACCACTAATCGCGATTAAAAACTTAATAAGTTACTATTCACCAAAAAATTATTTTTATCCCATTGAACCAAATTTTACTTCTTAATGACAACCATGTATGTCAGATTTTCAAAATTCAATTCACATTAGTGGTAAACTTTCATTTAACTAAAAAATCAGTTTGCTTGATTACCACTTAGTGGTTTCACTATTCATCAAAAATTGGAGTTTTTCAGAAAAATACCAAAACTTCACCCTAAGCTATATTTGATATTCCGAATTCAAAAATGAAGTCCATTTTACAAAATTCAAAACATATTAGTCACATTAATTAATTTAAAAATCAATTCCCGTTGTCAGAGCAAATAGCATGTTTTTATAAAACAATAAGTATCAAAAGATTGACACTAGTTTAAGTCTGATTTCAAAGTGAAATTAATTCCAACGACCACTATTGGATTTAATGGTAGAAATATTTTTAAATTTCACTTTAAAACAAATTCAAAATATTATCTAATCATATAAATAAATTAGATTAAAAAGAGGTTTTGAATTTAAAATACAACATTTTACACTATTCATTAAAAAAAAGAACTTTATCAGAAAGATACCAAAAATTTACACAAAGTAAATTTTAATGCCCTGATTCTCAAGAAGAGTTTTATTTGGTCCAATAGAATGTATAAGAGTGAACAAAACTATATTTAATGATGGTTCAACATCAAAAGGTGATAAGTGAACCTTTAGTGAAAACTAGGGCATATACGCCTAAAATTGAATTCTTTCCGTATTTTAAGCCATTATATTTTTTTGGATAAATGTATAAACATTTAAAAACATATATAATCATATTTTAGTTATTTCTATCCATTCCCGCCATTACAACGGCTACATGTTAACTAACATTTGAAATTTTTTATTAGAGTGCAACGTAAGATTCCCAAGAAACTCGTTGTTGCGTGTTGGGTACGCCATCGAGCATAGCGTCCCCTTTAAAGTCATATTAATATTTTATTCACAAATATGGATAAATATGAAAATGTCATATTATTTATTTACCTGGGGTGTTATAGATAATATGGATCCAAGTAAAAATCACCATAATTTAATAAAAAAAATTATAATATATGATGGCCTCATCTACAATAATGAGAAAGACCATAAATAAAAAATGAATAAAATATGCATAATTTCCTTAATAAAAAAAGAATGGGAGACAAATAACAATGTTGATTAATTACTAAGGAAATATTACTAATAAATGGGAAGGTGTGATATTTAATAGATCTAGAAGCCATGAATTATCTACAATAAATGTTAGTGGTGACGATGAAGATATAGTGTCTTAGTCCGAGAAGGGCAGTGGTTCAACAAAAAACTTTTCATAGTGTTTCCCTCACTGGATATAGCTGCAACATCGCATCCTGTTGTGGTGGTTCCACTCTTCCCCCTCCATTACCCAAAACCATGATTTTCCCACATGAATAGAATAGTATAATCATCATTTTAATATTGAGTTTGAATGAGAATAATTAAAAGAAATGGGTTTAGGTGTAGTAAATAGTTAATTAATGACCTTAGTTGTGTTATAGAATCTAAAATTAAAATAAAAAGATAATGTGTATATAAAAAAAGTGGGTGTAATATGAACAAAAAAACTAGGGGTATGACATTTTTATAGTTGTCAATGTTTTAAAAGGTGTATGTTCACATCAAATAAAGATATTCCAAAATGTTTCTAAACCTTCATTATTGATGACTATTTTATTCAATATTGTTAAATTCCATCACATCTTTACTTCATATGGAATGCATATATATATTTAATGAATCCCATTCCAACATATTTAATCTTTTTCAAGTAGTGTGTAATGAAAAACATTCAAAAATATACTATAGATACTAGTTCAATATATGAAACTATAGGGATGATAAAAAAACCCAAATAGTGGGAAAACATTATAAAACACCCTCATAGTCTTATTAAAAAATATAATTGAATTTTTCTAAATTGTAAAAGAGATTTTACCGCTCAATGGAATATTGAAAACACATCACTAAATTTTTATATATTGTATATGTGATTTGATAGAAATTATAAAAATAAAGAACAATATAAATGTAAGATACCTACTAAAATATTAAGAACATGTTTGATGTGTTAAAAATAAACTATGTATAATTCAATGAATCTTCCTTATCAATGTCTGACATTAATATAACCATCAAGAAAAATATATAATATGAATAATAGATATAATAATATTACACTGAACTAATTATTTATATATTAATATCATGTGAGATTATTGTATTCACAAAAATATATATTTTTCATTTAAATAATATGATTATTTTTAAATGTGAATTATAGTTCTAGAAAATATTGGTAGAAATATTAAAAGTAATATTGAATAATTTGTATACTGTACTCTCAACATGAATATATAATGTGATCAATAAATAGTAATGGAATCATAAATAATTTATAGAAAATCATAAAACTAGAATAAATGCAATCATGAAGGTAATAGTAGTTATTATACAGGTAAGAATTAAATTTATTAACCTTTACACTATTGTGTGAGAATGATATCGCCTTTTGAGTCAGTGAACTACTCAACTAATGAATCATTGACATTAGACATATAATGGAAGTAATTGATTGTGTAATATTTCATCCAATTCTCCTAAAAAGATATTAGGGATTTCCTATTATTTAAAATCATTAAACTAACCCAGCAGAATATAATTTCATTCACACACTGTGATAGTTTCAAATTATAAGAGGAGGAGAGAGACATAATATTATCCAATGCATGATGGATGTTTTGTTATGTATGAAATGATGAGGATTTGATGGTAGAGTATTTGGAGGCAAATATTGAGAAAGAGGTGAAGTCGGAGGAAGGGACTGTCGAAGAGGGAGTGGTAAAGGTTATTAGAGACAGAGTAGGGGTGTGTGGAGTAGGATATAGTGGATACTGAGTTGGTAATGAGGATGGTAGGAATAGGTATTTTGATGGAGTTAGTAATCATGAATAAAGTGGAATATATGGGAATTCAGTTCGCTGATGACACTTGGAAGGATTTTTCACACAGAATGTGGATTTCATGAGATACCAAGATGGGAAAAGTGAATAATAATTGGAGGAGAAGGATATTTGAGGAATTGGAAAGTGAGGATATGAATTTAGAGGATATAGAGGTGAATTAAGAGGCTGTGTAGGAGGTAGATACATAGAATACATATCATGGATTAGATAGAAGATAAGGAATCAAAATTGTGAGGGAATCAATAAGTTCAATGAGGATTCCATGTAAGAAGATTTTTTTTTGTGAAACATGGATGGAAAAGGAAGATACATTAGTATATATAACAGATATCTACTTCTTAAAGATATGGAATAAAATGTATTTGATTAACCTAAATTAGATCACACTTGTTTCAAGAAAGAGAAAACTAAATATATATTGGCTAAAAATAAAATTCATACTTCATTTATTTGGTGGATCCTAGACATGAATACAATTAATTGATTTATAAATACAAATACATATATTATTATCAATAAAATATAAAAATATAATTAAAAGATACTGAAACCAAAAATATTAATTGATTATTGACCAAATAATAATGATTAATATAAATTAATCACAAACATATAATTAATTTCCTATTAATTGAATTTATTTATTCTAAATTTATTTAATAACATGCTCTAATATGGTATTTCTAATCCAAATCTTTTACAGACAACCATATCACAATATATGAACATCCAACATAAAATATGATTCAAATTCATGAAATGATACCACAAAAATATTTTCATAATTGAAAAATATTATACATATGAAATATAAAATGGGAAAATATTTAATGTAATTACAAATGGAATTTTAGCTATTTTATTAAAGACCATGAAACATAAAAAATTCAAAAATGAAAAAAATTTAAACAAAAAGGTTCAGTTGATCGAAAAAATACCATAATATAGAATAAGTGATCTGCACTATTTTTAGGAAAAAAATAAAGAAAATTAAAACAAAAATAAGTACAGGAGGAAATGAGGAGAATAAGGGATCAATCCAAAGAAACTATATATTTCATGAAATATTTTTCAAACAAAAAACTAACTATCATGCGAATCCTAGTTCACAAACAAATTAAGAATTCCTCATAATGAAAGAAATACCATCAGGCTGGTAATTTCTAGATTGTAACCGATTAGATAACCTTAAAAATAATTGGAAAGTAGTCATATGAAATGAATTAAATCATTATTATGAACCAAAAAAACATATACATGGTCCTCCATAAACATCATCTCCACTACATGAATTTAATATGCCAACAACATGAATTTAATCATCCACAACCTATGTCTTCACAACTCGAATTCAATCTGCTAACCACACATCCAAAAACTGTATCTAAAACCATCCAAGTCCCCAATGAGTGAATTATTTAAAATAAATAATTCAATTACTCCATAATAGGAAAAATACTGGAATATTTTACTAAAAGAGGATAATATTCTAGCACCCTAGGAAATATTTGGGGAGAAATTAAAATAATTAAAAAGAGTCATAATGTCAACCAACATCCCTAAAAAATTTAATTAACTCTAAAAATATTTTCAATTGATATAAAGTAGAACTAAATATTAATAATTTCTTGGTTATGTTACAAAATGATACAAGAATATGGTACAATAATGACCTTTCACTACTATTTATTCCTCTATGTATCCCTGATAAAATGCATAACAAATATTAATAGTAAAACATAAAAATCATAACAAATATAGATCAAGGAATAACATAACAAAGAGACTTATGCTTCATTGTTATGACAACATATGAATCCAAATTAACATGAATCTAATATAGAACAATTCTTAAGGGCTTCTTATTCAGAAATGGATTACAATGAAGAGTCAAATTTGAATACCAAAATGAAAAAATACTCTATAATGATATAGTGTATTCATATGATTGACTCTATAAAAGAGTTATCATATGTGAAAGAAGAACAGTAATGATGGATTCATGAAGAAGATAATTACTATAGTTTCATGTGATTGATTTGAAGGAGAAATAAGATGTGTTGTTGTGTAAGACAAGATCTGATTTCTATGAGGATGGAGATATTGATTGAAATGATAATAGAATCTAATAAATAATATGTTGGTTATAGAGTATATGACATATAGTTGTAGGATTTTTGAAAATTAAATATATGAAAGAGTGATCATATGTTTGAGAAGAACAATCTTCAAAGAATCTTGAATAAGTGATATAGCTAGGGTTTTGAGGGAATGATTCGAAGGAGAATAAAAATTTAGAAATTTTCAAGAGAATATATGATCAATGTGGGAAAAGAGGAATGTATTGAAATCAAGGGTGGAGATGAAGGTAATTAGAGAAAGATACGACTAAATTTGAGGATGATATGGTGGAGACTGAATCGGTACCAGGGATAATAGAAATAAGTATTATTATGGAGTTAGTAATTGTGGAGAGAAGGTAAAGTAAGGTGATAAAATTGTGTGATGGCATGCAGATGAAAATGAAACCTGATTGAGTACTTATAATGGATATATTATGGAGGATCAACTAATCAATTTATATATAACATATTTAACTGAGCGAATGAATAATGTATAATGAAAATGAATAAATAATTTTAATGTAGGATTAAAAATCAATAAATAGATATGTTATTATACATTAAAAACAAAAAAAATCAGAAATTTATTGATAATTGTTAATTAATATTGGAAAAAAATGTAATATCTAATTTAAAATATTGTCATCTCATTGAATACATCTAAAAAATTGATAATTTTGAATGACTAAAAATTAAATCAGGGTAGAAAAAGATGATAAATCCTTGAAACAAAAAGTTTAAATATCCATCAAGTGATTGAAAATATGTATCAATAAATTTCAAAATACTAAACATTGAAACATGGATTGTTGGAAGTAATGATGTGGGATTGGGTTGCAGAGAAGTAAAACATGATGATGGGGTTTCATTTTGGCGTTTATGAAATATTTTCCTCAGTGACATGAATTCATAAATCCTAAAACTAAAAATATATTTGAGTGAGATTGATGATATATGTGTGCATTTTAGTAAATGTAATAAATTTGAAATATATAAAGCCCGATGTGAAGAACAAAATCCAATAAATAGAGATGAAAAAAATTGTAGCTTGGATAAAATGTTATAAATATATGATATTTCAAAAATGAATAAACTTATATGAAATCATCATGGAAGTATATTCCACAATTGAAGAGGGCCATATCTATAGATGATTCACTGGCGATCCACTTATTATTAAAAACACAATGTGATCATGATAAGATTAATAAATCATTGAGATAAAGATGGTTGTGGTGAAATATAGCGTAGGAAATTTTCAATGATTAAAGAAGTTGTAACCACTGTAAACATCATAAAATTTTGGGTTTGAAAATTAAAATATATAACTCACATAACATTTTCAATAAATTATAATTGAATATGAAAAAAAATAATAACCTATGAGATGCATATGACACTGAAAATTAAAAAACCCATCAGTTACTCAGAATACAGACACAATTTTGTTACCTAAATGATAAAAACTGATATTTAAGGTATTAAAGACTGAGTGGCATATTTTTGTCTTCTCTCCACCACAATGAGATAGTGGTTATAGAGGGACACTTCAAACTCTGAAATAATGCCCACTAGTGTGCTAGACACCATTTTCACCACTTCATTCCATTCAAATTGAATCACCCCTAGTACATTTCCTAGTCAGTTATCATCCCACAGATTCATGGAAAAATATAACCCGTACAATCAAAATCCATTTAAAGGGTAAATAGATATGGTTTTATGAGATTTAAACAACATACAATTTTATTTATTTTTGGAGATTTTTTATAGCATGTAATCATGCACTATTACTCATGATAAAAAATAATCATTGTCAATAACAAGAATAGAGAATGAAACAGTTGGTAGAGGAAAAGAAATATTGAATTCATTGTAGGGTGAGATTCTTGAGAAATGATATTTTCATCATTTCATATATGTGTAATCATGATTACTATATCTCAGAGTTCTTGATGGGGATGACAATCTACCCCTAATTTTTTTTGATTCCCGAGGTATGAAACTTCATTTCCTATAAAAAATAAAAGATTCAAAGAATCAATTACAAAAAATATAGCACGAAACAAACAAAAACAAAAAAAATACCTTAGAAAATGACTCTAGGGTTCCAAATAAATACCTTAGAATATTAAATGAGGAAAATGATAATTTGAAAAAAAAATACAAAAATCACTCATCACCTTCATCATTCGAACCAGAACATTTATGATCATCACAAAACTAGTTGAGAAATCATAATTTTCACCAACTATGTTTCATAGTCTGGTATCTCCCAATGCCTTCTAACCAAATATGACCATGATAGTCCACCCTTAAATTTCTTTCTTCTTTGTAAAATTTAATCCAATAATGGTATCCAAATACATCTTTGAAGATCCACTTATTTCAACCAAAACATGTTGATTGTGACTGGATTAATAAATCATTAAGATTAATCCCGATGAGGTGAGATAGGGTGGAGTAATGTAGAACTGATCAATGAAATTAGAACCAAATATAAAGAATCTTTTGTTTAGATGTATAACAGGGAAGGGGTTTGGAACAATAAAATTGTGTGGTGGATACGGGCATTGGGACTATATTGGAAAATAAAGAGTGGAAGATGTCAGGGTAGAGGTAGAGGAAGAGGCCATTACGGGGGATGAGTTGTAAGATGAGGCATATGCGAAAGAGTGTGCAAAGTGGACCCATAATAAGATTCTAAGTAGGAGGCCAGTTTTGAGGTGGAGGTGGAGTTAGAGGTAGAGGCAGAGGCCGATGCGTAGGAGGAGGCAGAGGCGGAGGCAAGGGAAGGGGATATGGTTGAGGTGTCAGAGGAGGTTGATGTGGAGGAGGAGTGATAGGAAAAGGAAATTTTGGACAAAATGTAGTCATAGATATAATTCGTTTAAGGGGAGGAAAATTATTTTGAAGAATCATTGGTATGGAGAGAGTGGAAGAGCTTGGTGGGTTAAAAGAGATATTGGTGCATGACCATGTTAGTTGAAATAACGTGGTGGAGACATGCAGATGAGAAATATACAATATTATGCATATATAATGGATTTTATATTTTGTGAAAAATGGAAATTGTTCGTAAGTTTCCAATTTGTATTTTATTGAATTATTTTTTATATGTTATGGCTGAGTTATCTTAACCTATAACCTTGAAAAGATATTCAATGTGATAGAATTTAAAATTCCAAACTTAACTCATCATTGTGTAATAGTTATGGTTGGTTTCTTATAGTTATTATAAAATGAAATTTATTGATAAATTTAAATATTAGGATAGTGCTAATAGTACACCCTTAGAATATTTTATATTTTATTTTTTATTATAATTATATATCATCTTAAGATTACCATGTTTACCCATCTAATGTTTGTTTTTTCAAAATGGGTTTTCATTGAATAACTATGGAAGATGCCGTGATAAGGCACTGCCATGAAAATATCATTTCGAATGAGCATATAGATATGGTTGTAATTGGAAGGTATCCGTTTTTTGTAGTTATGGCTCAGTTGAAACAGGATATAAATGGTGGTTTTTTCCATGAAATAGATAAATCATTCATACTATATAAAAAACAATGATATTAGATGATTTTAGGTGACAACATACCCCATTGTTAAGAGGATAATTTTACGATGTGCTACCAAATGGATTGATTAAATCCATAGTAGAGATATTAAATATCATGTGTTGTTCAAATCACCAAAAGGAAACTCATGAAATTTATCATTTTGAAGGAGAATCTGACCATAAGTGGTCCATGTTTAAGAATATCGGGGAATGTGAAGAGATTTATTTCTTCAATAGGATTAATTTTAGAATAATTTCCCTGAGAAATATTATACCATTTATTTTTTACTTTGGATGTAAACAAAATTCCTAGAGTTTAAGAAGAACGAAAAAGGATTGATATGGGCATATGATGAAAACATCAATCAATTGGCGAGGTATGTATCATATTTTATATGATACATTGATAGTAAGTTAGATCATATTTACTAATGATAAATTCCAAGATATTTAGGTGAATTTGATTCTTGTGAGTTTAAGAGATATGATAAATTCTTTTGATGTGATGAGAAGGAAGAAATGGGGTTTTCTAATGATAATGTTTCCCATGAAATCATGAAGAATAAGAAGAGGTCCAACTAGCATGAAATGGTAAATCATTCATCATATAATATTAGAGGTAAGAAAACCAAGTTCAAATATTGTGAGAAGTGTGTTAAAAAGAATTCTAGAAAATGTATTTTAGAGTCTGGGAAGTGCTTTGAATGTGTTGTGATTTTTCATATGGCTTCTGAATGAAAGGAAGATGATTAGGTATTCAATGAATACCAGTGGTAAGAATTTTTAATTTTAATGATTTTGGAAATTGTTCCAATTTGTGTTTGATGTTAATTACCCCAGGTGGAAACTATAAAGATTGAATGTAAAAGGGTGAATAATTTTTTTCTACTACTATGGTTGATTTTGGGAAATCAAATAATGTGTTTAAAGGTATGTTATTGTTAAATTCAAATTATTCCAATACTCTTATTGATTTTGGATCTTCAAATTATCTCCTTTTTAATAAATGTGAATGAAAATTGGGAATATACCCCCATAAAATTATGATATATCTTTTGGTAAAAACAATGGGTTGTAGTATTATAGAATCCATGATTTATAGGTATTTTTAAATTATTATTAGTGGGACGGTAATAGATGAAAATATTATTTAAATTCCCATAGGTGAATTTGATTAAACTTTGGGTATGGATTGGATTTATTTTTCTCATTTTAAAATAGATTTTAAATAAAATAATCGTTTTTTCAATTATTTCATTCATTTTGATAACATTCCAAGAAGATATGTAATTGATGAAATATAATAGTGAAATTTATCAAGATCACGTTCCTTAAAAGAAAGAATTTTTTTTATTTGTGACATCCAAAAAGTAAAATAATTTACAAATTTTTATTTTAAGGATTTCTTGGTCTTTTTCTTAATCAAGATGTGAAATTTACAGTTGATTTAGTGCCTAATGTTAATGCTATTTCTTACCAGCATAAAAAATTTCTCAATTAGAACTTGTGGTATTGAAAAAAAAATTACAATAATTTTTTGTAAAATGTTTCATTTGACATAGGTCTTCACAATGGAGTTTTTTTATTTTGTTTGCGAAAAAATGAAGATGGATCTATGAGACTCTTCATTTAGTATAGATACTTTAATAACATTACTATTAAGAAGAAGTTTCAATTTCCTTATATCACTGTTTTTTATAGGATTTGGGAGATTAGTGTTTTTGAAATATTTATATGATGTATGGGTACCATCAGTTGAAGGTAAAGGATTATGAAATTATGAATATGACATTTTAGATGAGATATGATCATTATGAGTTATAGTTATTACCATTGGGTAATATAATACACCTTCAGTATTTATGAATCTTATGAATAGATATATCCATAATTTTTGAATTAGTTTATGGTTATGTTTATAGATGATATTTTTGGTATATTCTCAAATACATGAGTCACACCAAAGGCACTTAAATATTTCTTTGAAAACCATTGAAGAAAACAAATATATCAAAATTTTAGAAAGATTAAATTTTAGTAACAAAAAATTTAATTCTGTGGAAATATTTTTTTTTACTATTGAATAACTATTTTCCATTCTAAAACGAATGCTGTTTAAGAGATTCCAATACCTACCAATGACAAAGATATTCATAGTTTTACTGGATTATCTGGTTATTACCAAGTAATTGTAGAAAACATTGCTCTATTATCTTGAACCCTAAATATCTTAAAATAAAAAAGAGCATGGTTTATCCAGATTGGATAATGTGATGTTTGTTTTTAGGAATTAGAAAGAAGATTGGTCAATTCCCCAATTTTGGAAATTTTTTCTAGATATGGTGATTTTTTCATCTAGAGTGATGCATAATTAAAATGATATGGTTGTGGCCTAATACATAATTATAAGGTATTTTCTTATAATAAAACTTTATAGATAAATAATCAGTTAAATTACACTAAAAATGAATTATAAATAGATTCTATTTTCTTTCCATTAAAAATTTTGAGGAATCATTTTTATGGAGTGAAATTGGAAATATATACTAATAACAAATGTTTTAAGTATATATTTTGTCATATAGAGCTGAACATGAGACAATGAATATAGATGAAACCGATAATGGACTATTATTTCATGATACATTATTATCATAGAATATAAAATAGGGTGGAAGATTTATTGATTTCAATAATTAATTCTACATTAACCATGACACCTTTTCATTATAACCCTTTGGATAACGATTCAAATAATTATGGCCTAAAACTAATTGATACATGGATATCCTCAAATTTTTTAAGTTTCAGTGTATTGAAATTTTTCAAAAAAAAAAAGATGACTCAAAAGGTGGATTAGTGTTTGTAAGAAAAGGTAGAATCCCTTAAGAATGGTTTTTTTCTTGATTTTATTACTTATTAAAAAAATGTTTTATAATTTGGAGAAAGAATATGTTTTCCTTTTAATTCAATGTTGAACAAATAGTTTTTCAATAAAGCTCATAAATATTTTTTTCCCATTCATTTGTGCATAACTAAGATGTATATAGACCATTAGTAGTATTACCTATGGGATCAAATGAAAATAGATATTTATTAATATACCACGAATTGTTTGACTTTTTTGTAGGTTAAAGAAGAATGATAGTTACTAAAGGGTATGCCTCAATCATATCTAGTACTGAAGTGGAATTTAAAAAATATGTCAATGGATTTCAAGGTTGGATTTATATTGCTTCTCAAGGTATTAATGTGATATTTTTTAATTATTGACTGATTATCTAAATCTTTACAATTACACCCATTTCGAGAAACACTGTATTTAGAACACCTTTATTGACTCTATATAAAGAATATTGTGAGGTAACATTGAGTACCTTTCTCCATCATGTAAAACCACAATCCCATGTTTAAATATAATTTTTTGTAAACTAATATAGAAGTGGTTAGGTAGTTAAATAAATTTCTTGTACAACTTTTCTTCCTCAATATGATGGATAATATGAGTTTTCTTATAAAAAAACTTTTTTACTCGAGTATACACAAGGATCCTTTTGAAGAATTATATAGATTGTAGTTTCTAAAACACACTTTTTGGAATGATATTAGAGAAAGGATGTTGACGAACTAGTGATGGAAAATGAAATGATAGAGAAAGTTTAGTTGATTCAGTGCTATATGAGAAAAAATCAAAGTAGGAAGAATAATTGTTTGGATAACCAAAGAAAAGATCACTCTTTCAAGGTATGTGATCATGCCTTTTTAAAAGTTTCTACCTAGAAAAGTGATAGTCATTTTTTGTAATAAATGGAAGCTAAGTACACTTATTATTGGAAAATATGAAATCATAGAGAAAGATGGATCAGTTACCCTTACCTCTGATGTTTTTCCAGGTACACAATGTATTTCATGTATCAATGTTAAGGAAGTATGTACCATATTATTCTCATGTTTTGAGCCCTAAATCATTTCATCCTAAAGAGAATCTTTTTATGAGGAACAACCAGTTCATGTTCTTGACCATAAAGAGAAGTTATTATAGAAAAAGGGAATTTATTAGGCTTTGGTTTTATGGAAAGACCACCTGGTTGAAGAGTCTGAATGGGAATATTAAATGCTATGAGGAAAAAATATACCCACTTATTTGATAAATTAATAATTTTTTCGGATGCAATTTCAAAAATAGGGGAAGGATAAAACATATATGTTAATAATAGAATACATATTTTTCATTTTTATTAATATATTTGAATTAGATATTAATTTTTAAATAAAAGGGATACAGATTTTAAATTTTTATAAAACAAAAAACATATTTTTCATAGAAATATTTTGTTGAATGCAATACAATGTTATACAGAACAATAATATATTATTGATATTATCATTTAATATGGTGTTTTTTCTAACTTTTAATGGAAGTATTACATTAAAAAAAATTGTGAAAATTTTATATTTTTATATGATAAAATTTACTACATTTTTTTTAATTGTAATATAAAAATTTTCATTGGGTGAACATTTGGTATTTTTTTAGAAGTGTCATATTTGAATGAATTGTGAAATATAATGAATTGTAATTAAAAAATAAAATTTCATATTATTTATTTGTATAGATAAATTATGTTCTAATTTGTGTTTAATGTACAATATGTTACATTTGAAATCTAATAATCCCATTTAGTTTATTATGAATATTTCACATTGAAATTGGATATAAAAACATAGAAACCTTTTGAACTTATTTACTTTAAAAACCTTTTTTGTCATCCCATGAACGAGATCAATTTTAAATTACTTTCATCCCATTCATTGATTGTAATTTGGAAAAATTGTTTCCATAATTTTAATATGAATAACATATTATTTAAAATAAGGTAAAATTAGTTTTTGACCAAAAATAATTTTGAAATAAAATAAAATCAATTACAACGACAAAAATAAATAATGTTTTTAATTAGTGGCTAAATATTAATTATTAGAGTCCAAAAGATATATAAACTTCTCCAAAACCTATAATTGGACATTATTCAATCATATACCCTATTTTATTGAATTTTATTCCTAATTTCAATCATAATATGTTTGGGGGAGCAACTAATTGTGTTTTCCATTTAATAGTTACAATAATGCTACTCCCCCTCCATTATAAAAAGACACTCACCCTTCCCCATTTATTTGCACCGATCATGAAATTTTTCTCAACAAAATCATACAAAAAATAATATCCATACGTACCTCCTATCACCATAGAATCAAAAAATTGGGTAGAAAGTAATTGTAACAAGCCCGGTGGTGAAAACAAAATGTTGTTACCTAAAAAATATATTATTCTTAAATGTGAAAATTTGTTTCATTTGTTTCTAAAACCACTTAAATTATTCTTATTAAAATATTATATAATAACCACATTAACCAAAATTTACTTATATTTTTTATGTTAGGTATTCTACATAAATATTCACACACTTCCATCAAATGAGATTCATAATCATTATTCAAGTGTATGGCGTACTACCCACTCATGAACTAATGTTGTTCTTTCTTCCATTTCCACGTTTCAAGAATAATAATAATGATTGAATTAAAATTTTTAAATTATATATATAACATTAATTATGTATTAATACTCATATGATTTTTATATTTACATACCTTCACACATACCATTGTTTTGGAATATGATAACATTGTTTTTGGATGTGAGGACGACGACTTCCTCAAAGTGACTTGATACATTCACACATTATGTGGAATGTATTAAGGATGGGTTTAATTAAACATACGTGACATAAATGAAATATATATTATATTAAATACATAATTAATTTTGTTTGTGGATGTGTGGACTAACGCGTCATTGAATAATTATAAAATCATGATTATTCTTATAATAAATTTTATTGATGAAATAATAATTAATGTGAAAAAGCCATTTGTGAATGCCACCTTCACTTATTTTAGATAACTTTAAATCATGTTTATTTTTTTATATGATCATACTCTATCATTACATTTGATATTCCCAAATTGATGTTTTTCTATATCATGAACATATTGTTCATATTTTGTGGATTTTTATATGTGCTCTTATTATTATCCATGAATAATGAATTTTTTTTCACAATGCTAATGGACATATTCAAACTCATCTTATCTAGACTACATGTAGTAATATCTGTTAAATTATTTCCCATTTCACATTATCAGACAATTTTAGTGTAAAAACCATTAATGTATGCACAATTTCATTTTGATATAGATACTATTCAATATATATTCCCCGTGATATGATTTTTAAACAATTTAACTTGTTAATATGTACCTTTACATATTCCAATATCAATAATTTTGAATTATTAAACATCCACTAAAACAAAACAATAAATGGAATGAACTAATAGAGTTGTGCAGCCAGGATTTGTTACCTATTTTTATGGAATCATTCCATATAATAACAAAAGATAAACTTTTGATTGTTTTGAAAAACTAAAAATCATGGATGTAATTTAGAGACCACATAAGAAAAATAGGGATGAAATTTATAGAACTAGAAACCACTGATTACAATGCTAGGATAAGGGAACTAAACACCAAGGTGTCATGTCAAATCATCTTGATCATCTGTAGAAATTCTATAACACAAAAATATGGAATAATGAAACTACTCTCTTATGATGAAAAACAACACAAATGATTTTTTAATGATTTAAAAATTAATCGCATTCAATAGGCGACACACTACTAATCTTTAATACTAACAAAATAAAATGATCATACGGTTATGACCCAATGATGGTGATCCCACCCCCTTGATTAATAGAAGAGTACCACCATTATATATGGCTCTCTCGCCTTTACATATATATGGGAGTCCCTTTACCAGGTCCTAGCATCATGAAACTATATCGACCCAACTTTCAAAAACCATTGAGTTTAATCTATTGAAAAAATGATACCTCAACCTCTTTATGAATCATACATAGCCATTGAAAACCACCATTAGATTAATTTAGAGACAATAGAGTTAATAATAAGAACGTTAGATCATATTCCACACATCATCATCTAGATCTTGGATTCCAGTTTTGATAGTTCTATATTTATCTTTTAGACTCCTTGATTCTTATACCCAATCCTCTATTATATTACTCTAAAACACATCCAAAATCACTCATTTTGTATGATTTGTTGAGATATTCAAAAAATATTTTTACCAATATCCTAACATGGACACCCCGTCTAATGAAAAATGAACATCCCAATATGGATAGAAATTGATATGTATTCATGTTCACTTCTTCTGTAGGAGTTATCCAATTCACCAAGTATTTGATTCTAACACTATTACGGGTTTCATCTTACTTATAACGAGTAATGGATAAATCATAGTTCAATAGATCTACATCAATAATATTTTTAATCCCAATGGATTGCAACTCAAGTTCCTCATTTTTGTATTTTTAATTAACCATCTATTTTGTGGCAAATATTTCAGTGTTCTATAAGTCATGAATCAATGGTACTAATTTTGTTACATTAAAACAATATAGATTGGATTTCAATTTCATTACAGTAAAAATAATTAAATTTATAAAATGAATATGTTTCTACGCTAATTGTTTTAACTAAATACTATTCTATTTAATTCACATCCCAACAAATATATCTTCTTGGAGTACAAAATAATTATTCTAATAATAATATCTCTTTAAAATAGACCACATTTTTTGTGGTTTATTATACTTATTTATATATAATTCCACATTTCAACTATTTCAACAATACTAAAAAATGGTGATGAGTTTTAGAGGTAGTTTTTAATATAATTAAACTATAATTAATTTAGTTTTTTATTTTTATCTTCCATATATTTATTTGGATACTATTCTTCCTTATGAAGTGTCTCTTGAATGAATCTTATAAGAATATCATTTTATGGAATTCTTCCCCAAAATATCTAAAAATAAGAAAATTTATCTCTTGGGTTGAAAGTTGAGAATGAAATCAGATTCTTTATCCACAAAATGGCTTGGTTCATGAATAAGTTGATAAAACTAGCACAACTATTTGAATGTGACTACCCTCTTCCAAAGACACTAATTTAGTGGCCTCTTATTACACTTCATATAATGATAAACATAATTCTCGAGTAATTATTTTACATGTTATTTGATTATTGATATAATTATTATGGTAAATATCAACCTTATATATCATTTTCTTCTATTTAATATTTCATTTAAAACACATTAATTTTCTTGATTAAATCCTCATAATATATTTTATAACCCATGAATAAAATATTGATATTGACCAATCTCAGAAATTATATTTATCAATTTTTTTTCTAAAGAAAATTTATTATTGTTTTATACGTTGAATAAAATATGAATTTATTGTTTTTATAGGCGTTTCAATGAATCATTATACACAATCTACTAAGTATTTTGTCTATAATAGTAGAATAAAGTATGTAAACCTCTTAGGTGATGATATATTTTTTAAGTTTCAATTAATACTCTCAAATGGATATATAATAGTACTAAGATAATTATTTATAATAACTAAACAATGATAGTGAGAAATATCTTTCAACTTGTAATCAACATAAGCAATCAATATTTAAAGCACTAAAAAACCAGACTTGATAACAAGAATATTTATAGGATTTTTGTATTAAGAAAACAATAACACATATAGTTTTTTTTATAATTTTTATATATTATAAAAAGAATAAGAAATCCAAATTAGAAACTATTGGATTTCTCAAAAATGGTACCTCATTTTTGACATTTACTTATCATCAAGAAATACTAAAACTTTTATAACCAACAATAAAAAAAAGATTTCGAAGATGATCATGCTTATGAGAGATTGGACTTCAAGGCTACAACTGAGATACTAAAAACAAAGAGATGTGTTATGAATGTTTAATGGTGTATTTAATTAATTATTTGATCGTTTTATCTACTATTTAAAAGTTAATTTTCTCATCAGTTTAATATAAAATTAATTAATTTTTTGCAGATCTTTTGGGAAGTAGTATTTTTTCTTTCAACTATCTACAATATACCAGAGAAGAGAGAACCTATTGAATGAAATGTATGAATTCTCAGTAGTTGAATGAGAAGTATGAATTCCTAAAATATCTGTCCTGAATATTTTCTAAAACATTGTACTAATTAGCTACATCTCAATCAGCCAAACCTCAATCTGATACATAGTGTGCTCGATATGACTCGATGTATTTGTTTTTTGTTTATAATATTCTTTTATCCATTCAGATTTATTTATTCTGAAATACCATTCTTTGATACCTGAATCATGATTATGATCTTTTATATTAAGGGTATGAAATTCTAATATCAATATCACCTTCTAACATTATTATCCTCAGAATAACATTATGATCATTGATATATCCCTTGTTTACACTTATTGAACGTCTATGATAACCCTTTATTATGTTTAATATACTTAAATTATTAAGAATTTATTTAGAAATGATATGTTTAAGAAGGTTTATATTAAATAATAACTTAATGATAGAATATTATGAACTAGTTCTTATCTTTTCATGTTTAAAAAATTGCTTGACCTAAATTATTCTGGAAAGGATCATTATGTTATGTAAGGAATTATAATCTACTAATATGTTATATTTATGTAAGAAATATATGTATCAATATATTTGGTATTATAGAATCTAACATACTCAAAATTAGAAAGGAAAATATGATTTTACTGCTATCACTCAAAATGTGTCTTTTTATTTTAAATTGACATTACATTCATTAAAAAAAAAGTGACACAGTAAAAATCTATAAAATAAATTTGTATTGATTTGATATTCATGAACCAAAAATACATGAGTAAATTTTCATGTTTACTAATAAATAGAACCTAAATCTAATACACTATGTTGCTGGTATGACTTTAAGTGTGTACTTTTATATTAATTTGACATTAAATTGATGAAAAATGGCAAGCGACACACTGAAAAATGATAAAATTCATTCTTATTGTATTGATACATTAGGAAAATGATACATGAGTTATTTTTGATGTATAAGAATTAACCACACCTCAATTAAATGCACAATGTGAATGATATGACTAAAAATGTTCGTTATTAGTTTAAAATTGACAATTTAGTTCCAAACCATTCATTCAATAAAAATCACCAAAATATTCTCCGATTACCTTGATAATTTAGGATACTGATTTATACATAATTTTTTATGTGTATGATTATGTTTGACATCAAATGATAACACGATGTGACTGGTATGACTCAAAAGTGTCTCTTTATATATAAAATTGACATTAATTTAAGTACAAACAATGATTGACAAACTGAGAAATGAGAAAACCAATTGGATTATTTTGATAATTTTAAAAAATGATATATGTGTCATTTAGGATGTGTAAAATTAAACCAAACCTAAATACAATTCATAGTGTGACTGGTAAGACTCCAAGTGTGTCTTTTCATTTTAAATTGATAATAATTTATTTTAAAAGAAAAACTGACATACTGAAAACTAATAAAAAACATTCATCTTGTTTTGATTTTTAGTAAAATGATCTATGAAGAATTTTTGATGTGTAAGACTCAAGCATAGATAAATATGATCCATGGAGTAGCACGTATAACTCAAAGTGTCTTTTTTATTTAAAATTGAAATGAATTTAAGTTAAAACAACAAGTGACATACTAAAAATTGATAAAATGCATTTGAATTGTTTTGATATTTTAGTAAAATGATATAATATCTATTTTTTGATATGTAGAAATGAATAACACCTCAATATGATGCATGGTGTGGATGATATTTCTCAAAGTGTTTCTTTTTATTTAAAATTGAGAATAATTTTTGAAAAAACAACAAGTGACATACTGAAAACTGAGAAAACACATTATGATTCATTTGATATTTTTTGGAAGGGGATATTTTAGTTATTTTTAATGTGTATAAATTATATAAACCTAAATACACCACATGGTGTGGCCGGTACAACTCATAGTCTATCTTTTTATTTAAAATTGATATTAATATTTATAAAAAAGAAAAGTGATATACTAAAAACTGTGAAAATACATTAGGATTGTTTTAATATTTTATAAAAATGATTAATTATTAATTTTGGATTTTTATAATCAACTTCACCATAATACTTTGTATGATGTGTCCAGTATTAGTCAAATTGTATATATTTATTTAAAATTGACATTAATGTAAGTGAAAACAATAAGTGTCATTCTAAAAATCATACAAACACATTAGGATAGTTTTGTTATTTTAGGAAATTGACTTATTAGTCATTTTTGATGTGTAAGTATCTTACGTACATCAATTTCAAACATGGTGTGGCCGATATAACTCAAAGTGTCAATTTTATTGAAAATTGATATTAATTAAAGTAAAAAAAAAATTTACATTCTAAAAATTGAGAAACTTTATTCAGATTGCTTTGATACATTTGAAAAATTATCCATGTGTCATTTTTGGTTTTTAGGAGTCAAACACACCTTAATTAGACAAACATTGTGACTGGTATGACTAAAAGTGTCCATAATCACATTTTAGATCAAAACGTGTCACTCACTGAAATACATGAAAACATGCTCTGATTGTATTGATAATTTAGGATAGTGATTAATACCTCATTTTTTATGTTTATGAAGTTTTATCACATCCAATAGACACATGATGCAACCTGTATGACTCATAATATGTGTTTCCAGTTTGAAATTACTTTTTATTAAAAAAATAGAACTGACATACATAAAGATGAGAAAACACATTCAGATTATTTTGATACATTAAGAAAATGATCCATTAATAATTTATGAAAGTTAAAAACCTATCTTCACCTCAATTTGAATATAGGTTCTATTACTCAATAAGTTTCAGTGAATATATAATAATCTTTCACCCTCGAAACAAATACAAAAAAACTATTCTTATTATACTCAATATTTCTGTTGTGTCTGATACAAACCAATGAAAATAATTAAATCTATTATGTTTGTAAATTTATAAGAGAGATCATCTTAAATGAATAAAATATCATCCATTAAGATGTATTTTTGAAGATAATTACTATTTCATTTAATATATTTTTTAATCCTTTGTGTATTTATATTTTTTCAGTACTTCTATGAATATAGAAAAGACTCATATTCAGAAGATGATATAAATATGCTGAGAAAATAATGTGAAACATACCTGATAAAAGAATTTACATAGATAGAATAAATATGTGAATCCCATAAAAAGTAGGGGATAGTTTCATTTTTTATTTAATTTAAATATTTTTAATATTACCCACTTATAAATTGTTTTCTTTTACATATGGTTTCCATTTTCTGAGTCAAAGAATTTTGTTCAAAGATGATCATGCTCATGATAGATTGGACTTCAAGGCTACAAATCAGATACTGACAACAAAGAGATGTGTCATGAATGTTTAATGTTGTATTTAATTAATTATTTGATCGTTTTATATACTATTTAAATGTTAATTTTCTTGTCATTTTAATATAAAATTAATTTATTTTTTGCTGATCTTTTGGGAAGTCATATTTTTCTTTAAACTATCTAAAATAAACCAGAGAAGAGAGAACCTATTGAATGAAATGTATGAATTATCAGTAGTTGAATGAGAAGTATGAATTCCTAAAATATCTGTCCTAAATATTTTCTAGAACATTGTACTAATTATCTACATCTCAATCAGCCACACCTCAATCTGATACATAGTGTGCTCGGTATGACTCGATGTATTTGTTTTTTGTTTATATTATTCTTTTATCCATTCAGATTCATTTATTCTAAAATACCATTCTTTGATACCTGAATCATGATTATGATATATTATATTAAGGGTATGAAATTATAATATCAATATCACCTTCTAACATTATTTTCCTCAGGATAACATTATGATCATTGATATATCCCTTGTTTAACCTTATTGAACTTCTATGATAACCCTTTATTATGTTTCATATCCTTAAATTATTAAGAATTTATTTAGAAATGATATGTTTAAGAAGGTTTATAGTAAATAATAACTTAATGATAGAATATTATGAACTAGTTCTTATCATTTCATGTTTAAAAAATCACTTGACCTAAATTATTCTGGAAAGGATCATTATGTTATGTAAGGAATTATAATCTACTAATATGTTATATTTTTGTATGCAATATATGTATCAATATATTTGGTATTATAGAATCTAACCTACTCAAAATTTTAAAGGAAAATATGATGTTACTGGTATCACTCAAAATGTGTCTTTTTATTTTAAATTGACATTACATTCATTAACAAAAAGTGACATAGTAAAAATCGATAAAATAAATTTGTATTGATTTGATATTCTTGAAAAACAATACATGAGTAAATTTTCATGTTTACTAATAAATAGAACCTCAATATAATACACTGTGTTGCTGGTATGACTTTAAGTGTGTACTTTTATATTAATTTGACATTAAATTGATAAAAAATGACAAGTGACACACTGAAAAATGATAAAATTCATTCTTATTGAATTGATACATTAGGGAAATGATACATTAGTTATTGTTGATGTATAAGAATTAACCACACCTCAATTAACTGCACAATGTGAATGATATGACTAAAAATGTTCGTTATCAGTTTAAAATTGACAATTTAGTTCCAAACCTTTCATTCAGTAAAAATCACCAAAACATTCTCCGATTACCTTGATAATTTAGGGTACTGATTTATACATAATTTTATGTGTATGATTATGTTTGACATCAAATGATAACATGATGTGACTGGTATGGCTCAAAATGTGTGTTTCATGTTTGAAATGCAATGTTAGTAAAAAACATAACTAGAATACTGAAAAATGAGTAAACATATTCAGATTACTTTGACACTCTATGATAATGATATATAATTCATTTTTTATGTTTAAGAATTATAAATAGATCAATATGACACATGGTGTGGTGAATATTACTCAATGTGTCTCTTTATATATAAAATTGACATTAATTTAAGTACAAATAATGATTGTCAAACTGAGAAATGAGAAAACCAATTGGATTGTTTTGATATTTTATAAAAATGATATATGTGTAATTTAGGATGTGTAAAATTAAACCAAACCTAAATAAAATGCATAGTGTGACCGGTAATACTCCAAGTGTGTCTTTTCATTTAAAATTGACATTAATTTATGTAAAAAGAAAAAGTGACATACTGAAAACTAATAAATAACATTCATCTTATTTTGATAATTTAGTAAAATGATCTATTAAGAATTTGTGATTTATAAGACTCAATCATACATAAATATGATCCATGGAGTAGCACGTATAACTCAAAGCGTCTTTTTTATTTAAAATTGAAATGAATTTAAGTTAAAACAACAAGTGACATACTAAAAATTGATAAAATGCATTTGAATTGTTTTTATATTTTAGTAAAATGATTTAATATATATTTTTTGATATTTATAAATGAATAACACCTCAATATAATTCATGGTGTGGCTAATATTTCTCAAAGGGTTTCTTTTTATTTAAAATTGAGATTAATTTTTGAAAAAACAACAAGTGACATACTGTAAATTGAGAAAACACATTATGATTCATTTGATATTTTTTGGAAGGGAATATATTAGTTATTTTTAATGTGTATAAATTATATACACCTAAATATGCCACATGTTGTGGCCGGTACAACTCATAGTCTATCTTTTTATTTAAAATTGATATTAATATTTATAAAAAAGAAAAGTGATATACTAAAAACTAAGAAAATACATTAGGATTGTTTTAATATTTTATAAAAATGATTAATTATTCATTTTGGATTTTCATAATCAACTTCACCATAATACGTTTCATGATGTGTCCAGTATCACTGAAATTGTATATATTTATTTAAAATTGACATTAATTTAAGTAAAAACGACAAGTGTCATTCTAAAAATCAGACAAACACATTAGGATAGTTTTGTTATTTTAGGAAAATGAGTTTTAGTCATTTTTGATGTGTAAGGATCTTACGTACATCAATTTCAAACATGGTGTGGATGATATAACTCAAAGTGTCAATTTTATTGAAAATTGACATTAATTTAAGTAAAAAACAAAACGTTACATTCTAAAAACTGAGAAACTTTATTAGGATTTATTTGATACATTTGAAAAATTATCCATGTGTTATTTTTAATTTTTAGGAGTCAAACACACCTTAATTAGACAAACATTGTGACTGGTAGGACTAAAAGTGTCCATCATCACATTTTAGATCAAAATGTGTCACTCACTGAAATACATGAAAACATGCTCTAATTGTATTGATAATTTAGGATAGTGATTAATAACTCATTTTTTATGTTTATGAAGTATTCTCACATCAAACCAACACATGATGAAACCGGTATGACTCATAATATGTGTTTCCAGTTTGAAATTACTTTTTATTAAAAAAAAATAGAACTGGCATACATAAAGATGAGAAAACACATTCAGATTATTTTGATATTTTAAGGAAATGATCCATTAGTAATTTATGATAGTTAAAAACCTATCTTCACATCAATATGACACATGGTGTGGCCGGTAGAACTCCAAATGGTTCAATATTTAAAATTGAAATTAATTTTAGTAAAAGAATAATTAGTATACTCAAAACCAAGAAAACTCATTTGTATTTTTTTTAATACAATGATATAGAAATCCTTTAAAACATGTAGGAATCAACCCCACATCAATAAGAATCATTTTTTTGACATGTATAACTCTAAATGTGACATTTTTATTAAATATTGACATTTCATTAATGTGTTTTCTCATAATAATGTTGAATATATTTTTTATGGTATTACTAACATAATATTTTTTTCTTATATAGGTGGAATATTTTTCATGGGTTGAGATGATTTATTTGGTATCTGATACCGTGGGTGAACATTTTTGAGAGGTGATCACGGGTGTAAAAAGATGAAATATTAATTTTTTAGAATGTCTGTTGTACAATTTTAAATGTAATTATATAAAACATTTTGATTGAATTGTAAATAGAATTTTTTCTTTGTATATACCTTGGGTGAAAATTTTTATATTCATGAGGTCAATTAAATGTTTATAGCATGTCTCCTTTAAGGTGTTCTATTTAAATTTTAGGTTTTCTTCTGGGTGTGCTATTATGTAAACAGAACATAGTAGGCGGATATGCCTTTATCAGCACTAAAAAAGTTAAGATAGAGGGGGTCTATTATCACCACTTTTTTTAGCGCAGATAAAGGACCCCCTATATCAGTGCATTTTTAGTGATGATAAAGGGGAACCCAATTTTTATCATCTCTATGATTAAGGATTATTTTTGAGAACTATTAAAAGCCATATTTCATGTTGTGAAAGGCCTTATTATTAGTAGTTAAACAAGATACGGTAGTGATATAAACTGGGAAACATCAACATAGTTTGGTTCATATTTTTGGAAACATAACACAATCCCAATAAAGCCGACTATTATAGAAACAAAAACTAACATAATATAATAGTGGATGAAGAGAAATACTTTTTAAATAATTGATTCAAATATAGTATAAACGAATACAACAATCTTTTTATGTATAAATATAAGCTGAAATCACACACACTATCACTTTAAATACAAAAAACCTATATAATGTTTGAAGAAATACCAATAATGGAGGGATGGATTTGATATGGATAAGGTTTCATAGCTCTAATATTATTAAACATATAATAGAATATATAAAAACCTATATTTCCCAAACACCATTGCGAGGGTGAAAATAATCAATGACATTGTAAGAACTTAGAGTATAGATGATGGATGTCCTGGACCTAATGAAATGGAATATAGGTGCTGGTGGTGGAGGATAAATAATGGAAGAGGATTCATTGACAAGGATCCAAATATATGATGCCATAATCTTATGATCATAGAGGTTAATATCATGATGAGGAGAACAAACAATAGAGATGAGGGGAGGTGGTTTATAAACATCAATAATTTCATCTACTTATAAGAATCTAATATATATAATTAAGTTGGAAAGTCTTCATAATATTAAACGGTAATGTGATGATTTCATTTTTGAATAATGTGTTCCTTAGTTGTATTTATCAATATCCACTAGAAATTGAAAAAATTTATAGTGACACAATTTATTGTAATAAATCATTTGATAATTTTTAAAATATTTTAATAGGTGTTAATGAATTTGGTTCTTTTATATTTTTTCTTTATACAACTTCAATTATATATATTAAATATATAATTTCTTTCTAGGAAAATGAGAAAATTTAAAAACTCTTATATGATGTCGTGGATTTAAATTGTGATTCCCCACTTATCTATTGAATTTTGATTATTACTGTAGAGATGTTTAATTTTAATGAAAATACAACGAACCTATAGATAAGGAATTTTTGGGATATAGTTAAAATATAAATAAGTTACATTTATTGGGAAAAAATGAGGAGGTTATATTTCAATATTACATTAATGATGCATGGCTTTATTGAATTGATTTAGCATGGATAATTATTAATCCTTGTATATTTATCATAATTATTCCATCATGTGATATTTTATTTTAAATTTTTAATGAGGGGGATTATTTTTTCTATAGGAGGAGGAATTCAAGGCAAGTTAATTTTTAATTTGACAACAAAATACATATCCAAACTGGAAATACCAATACATTTTTTATATTGTTGTCATTGGATGAAACATTTAGAGGAATTCATTTCCCTTCAATCCACTCTCCATGTACAACCGAGGGAGTTTGTCACATTTATTATGGTGATGTTAATGAAAAACCCAAACCAATACAAAAGGATTGATGCAACATCTTTTACAAACAAAGAATGACTTGCTCTTATTTTTTTTCACCCCATTCTTCCCAATACGAATTTAAATGTCTATTAGAGAAAGATCTTAAACACTAATATACATGAATTAAGGTAGAATCTAGGTAAAATAAAAATCTACTATTTAATAGGAATAATATTTTATTTTATTATTATTTAACTTTCTTGGAGTTCTCAATAGAAAAATATCTATTTTATTTATTATTTTCATTTTATGGACCTATTATCTTGAAGGATCTTACAAACACTTATTGTAAGAGTATTAATTACTTATTAAGTAGATAAATTAACAAATATTATTTATTTTCTTATATTGATAATACTTATTTTATTCGTCATTTATAATTTCCTTAAGACCATTTTATCTTGATTATTTTAATATTTAATTACTATCATGGAAATAATGTGGTGATAAATCTCTGTTATTTATCTATAATTTTTGTATCTAGATATATCCACAGATTATATTCTAAATGTGGTTTTTTATTTGTGATTTTATTTAATATTTATATATTTTTTAGATAAATTAATTTTTTTGTTAAATTATTTTCTTTTTAAGTAACACATTAATTGAAAATTAATTATTTGTTGAAAATTTATTGATCCTGTAAAAATAATTCTTAATAGATCATACTCATGTTCTTTGATGAACCAAAACCCCTTCTAATTACATGGTTTTTAGGTATTCCACAAATCTCTACCTTCTTGAATATTAATTTCCTACTCTTCATAGTTGAGTAAGATTATGCTTTCACAATTCTACAATGGATGAGTTGTGGTTTTAGTTGTAGATAAATAATGGTGCAATGGGTTTCTAGATGGCTTCGATGAAATGATGGATTATGATGGACTGGATGTTGATTGGTAGATGAGAATCATCCCGATGTGTGTGTTTAAATAAACTTGTGGGTTTTCATGTCTAGGTAGTATATGATATTGAGAAAAAAGTGGTGATGATGAGGTTAACATATTACCAATATTTTTTTCAAAACAATTTCTATAACAAAACATAGTGTAGTCTATAGTTACTATATATAACGATACAAGAAAATTCATAGAGTGTGACTTGGACTGCATGGATTAAGTTTTCACATTATTTTAAGGAATAAACACCATGTGAATTGGATGAAAACCCATTTATAAATAACAAAATATTTTGGTATATAATTGCGTACAAGAGAAGAAAACGAGTTATACCCAATAAAAAGATAATCTATTTTACATGTAGTGTATGTCGAGTTAGGTGGTTAGTGGGTATATGAAGAACATTCTGAAATCCCTCATGAGCATAAACATTATGTATTTGGTATATAGATTGTGTAAAGTTCCCCAAGTACTGTATAGGACAGGTAAATTTTATGCACATGGATTGATCTATGGAAGTACATGACCTACCCTAACCCAGAGAATTACATGTCTTGTACACTCATAGGAATAGAATGTACAGATATATTCTAATAATTTTATACGACATCATGCCCTATTATATGTTGTGGTTGAATGGTTAGTAAATTTTGAGTAATATCTCCTTTAGAGAAAATTTTTCTGATATTCTCAGTTATTTGAGGTTGTTTAAATAGTGTTTTTGTTGTAGTTCAAGGAGCTTAGCTCCATTGTGGTGATTACAAGATACGTATGGGAGTAGACATAGATTTCATGAATTGACCATGTGTCGAGGAATGGTAATCTTTATATGGGGTTCTATTACTCCCTTGTAACATACATATAATTGGATGGAGTCACTATTTGATAGAAAATGTAAATATTATACCATATTTCAGGGTAGAGTCCTCCATCCACGAAGATATTATTTTCCCCATGAATATATGATATGGATACTATAAATCCCTATGCCTCAGTGTGTGGCCCTATAATATAGGGAATTCAGGAAATCCTTCATGTGTTGGGTGATGATCTTGAATCAATGAGGTTGGTGTACTTGAACGGATGTTGTTTCCCACGCTCTCAAAAATATTTATCTTTGATTTTACGAAGTGCAACACAGTGGCTGGCCTAGGACATTATCTCAAGAAGGAAGTTAATTAATCAACTACTAATGGGATTTCTGAAATTATTTAAATAGTCCAAAAAAATGAAAAGAAACATAGGGGGTTTGTTTTGTGGCTTTTCAAATAGTAAATTTAACATGAAAATAAGAAGTAACAATCAAGAGACAATTTCATTAGAAATACTTATATGAGAAGACGTAGTTGATCTAATCAAACACCTTTTACCATTCATTTATCATTATCCCATATAATTATAATTCATTCAATTATGATCCCCTAACCTTTTTAACCTCCGAACCCTACAGAAATTAACACAACCACCAATATTTGTGAAAATGATCCCTATGTTAACTTCAGGACCTTTAATCGCAGCACCCTGCTTTTACTGTGATCCAGAATACAACCTTTGGTTTGGGATCAATTATGGTACTATATCATCCTGGATTTTAGAATTAATTTTTTTATGGATGAGACTTAAACCCTACAATTCTATCTCAATGTTATTAGATTTTCCTATTAAGGTTTCACTCACACGGTTTATACAAGCCCGACCACGCGGTCTAGTGGAAGTCGATTGAGTGATGTAGAAATTAAAAAATAATTAATTTATCACAACTTATGAATTGCATTATGTTTATGGATTCAAAATAAATTAATGAAGGGAGATAATATTAGTTCAACTACGAAAGAAATCACTCTTCCATGGGTGGAGTTATCATCGTGGAGACGTTTTTTATATGAAATGGATTGAAAGACAAACACACAATCTCATTGAAACTCTTATATTCCAGACCAAGAATAAAAATAACAAGATGAAAAGAGAAAAGAAATAGAAGATCTGTTAAATAAAATTCACATTACAAGCATAAGAACAAAGGAAAACAAAGTGGAGGTGGGAGAGGATAGCCCTTTTTGTAAGAGATGTTTGCACGATGAATTACTTATTCCAAGAGTTTTTAGGGGTTCCCAAGATCCACCCTTTCAGAAACACCTTCCCAAAGCCTCTAATAGACCTCTCAAAGAGTGAAACTATCCTTTAAATAGATTTGGGGAGTTCTAGGGTTACAAAACATTTTTAATTGTCAAAGTGCAATTCTTCCAAATTTGTTTAATTCCAATTGAATGGCATAGTTGACTTTCAAAACGTGTGAATTAGCTATCTTTCTAGAAGGTTGATTTGTTCCTAATTATTTCACCAAGATTCCCTCAAAATTGGGGCTCTATTCAAGTCCATATAAATATGATACAACCCAAATGGTGAAGTGATGTCCAATCTTGATGGTTCAGTCCAACTTTGTCTTCATGGCCCATTTACTCTACTATAATGAACGATCCATCTCCCATGTACTATATACAATTTTTATCCCATTAGGTCAGGAACACAGTAACAAAATTTTATGTCAAAATATTTTACAGAACAATATTTGTGCCCAAAAGGCTACAGTGAATTTTAAAAGGGTAAAACTGGAATTGCAATCAAATTTTCAAATGAACGATCTAATCCCAAATATTCTATAAATTAACATATTTAGCACAATGTGATAAAATTATTTCATTTATTATCAATAAAATATTCAATAAAATAGTGTTTTATCACCTCCCCCACATTTAACCTTTTGCATTACAGGGAAAAATCTCATATCAAGTAAACATCAATATCAAATAATAAGAAATTTTAAAACACATGTCCTTGATATCTAGCAATTCCACCCCAAGAAACAAAAGATATCATGCATCATAAAAACCCATAATTTCAAGTTCTACATTCATATAATTCAATATATTTCCACATCATTTATCCTCTCATGCACAAAACACTTACCTCACTTGAATTTTCTCTTATCACACAAATGTCAATTTTTTAGTAATGTATTTCTCATCCAAACTCATACATGGGTCACCATAGGCTTGATAAATTACTAAATCACCACTCGATGTGAGTCAAAGACATATGTTTATCATAAGTACTTTTTAGGTTTGTTCTATGGATTTATGTTGGTAGGATTTAGATGTAAAAAAAATTGAGATAGAATGAGGTTGGATTGACTCTTTTTTAAGAAAAATTAAATTATTGTAATTTTCACTCAAGTATGGTCTCCTCCTAACTTCTCTTAGTTCCAATTTAGCTCCATCATCATAGAAACTAATGGAAAGTTTAAACCATTCATCATTTTGGCAACGAAAATTTAAATCCTCTCAAACATAGTTTTTCTTGAAAGCTCCAAAGGGGCACAACTTTCCTTGTTCATCAGAAGCTCCAGAAAGGTGCAACTTCTTTTATCATAAAAGCTCAAAAAAAGCAAAACTTTCAAAAAAATGGGGTTTTAGTAGAAAACACATCTCTTCATAATTTAATTTTCTACCTAAACTATCACAGGATGTGGCAGAACAACACAAGATAGCTCCCCCTTGACACTTAAGTTCAACTAGATTTTGCAATTTCACTTAAATAGTTGGTTGGATATGGAAAATTGGTTTGTAATGTGGCTAACCTAACAGGCTATTTATGGATTATAAGGTCTAGAAGGATTAAATGTTCAAGGTAAGCCATTTTAAAAATAATTATTAGAAATATGTGTTATAATACCATTCAAATGCCTCAATAATCTAAACATGAGTACCTCAACTCCTCAAGTTTTGGTAGGAATAAATCAAATTATGGTTAAATAATGAAAGGTTTGTTTTTCTCAAGAAGTGAGGTGAATGTAAAGAATATGAAAATAATGCTTCAAAATACTCACAATAAATTGATTTCCAATATAAACACTGTGAGATGTGGTATGGGATTCCAAATTTAGAGTACTTTTCATGAAATTACTAAATATTTGATCTTGAAACGAAGTCATTTTGAGCATTCATTTGTGCTTAGTTTCATGTGATAAAATGTTTCACTTTTTTATATGGATTTAAAAATTGTGGTGAGAATCAGTTCAGCTCAAAAGATTCAAAAACAGTGAAAAAAATGAAAAATAAACACACAAAATTTCAATAACACACAATTTTTTTTGAAAAAAAACAATGAAGAATAGGAAAACAATAGAAATTGCTAGACTAAATGGTTCCCTCCCACAAACAAAAAATATTTCATTGTACTCCATATGAACCCATGATATGATATGTGCACATGAAATGTATAATTTTAAATAGGACAAATAATATAAAAGTGGAATGGTTAGGAACAACCTGATATGCTCAAGTGATGATGAGGTCATGCAATGTGATGAAATCCACTACAACAGTAATAAGTCCCTCAATGTATTTATTCAAACATTTCTCATTGACTGTAAAGATCATTCTTTTATCATCTTGTGTGATCTCAACTTCACCATAAGGAAAAACATTAGATAGAATATAAGGACCCAAACAGCTGGAATGCAACTTACCAGGCATCATCTTCAGTCTTGAACTATATCGAATGACCTTATCACCAACATGAAACTCCCTTTGTTAGATCATTATATCATGAAATGCCTTTGATATTTCCCTGTAGAGCCTTGAGTTCTCATATGAGGACAATATAATCTCCTCAATCTCTTGAATTTGCAGCTTCCTTTGAATTTCAGCTTGGGACAAATCGATGTTATATTTCATTATAGCCCAATAAGCCCGATGCTCGACTTCCATGGGGTGATGACATGCTTTCCCAAAGACAATTTGAAATGGGGAAAACCAATGGGAGTCTTGTATGATTTCCTATAATCCCACAATGCATCATCCAAGCACTTCTTCCAATCCTTCCTATTCGGCTGCACAACTTTCTCCAAAATTTATTTCAATTCATAATTTGAAACCTCCACCTAGAAATTTGTTTGGGGGTGGTATGGTGTTTTTGTTTTGTGTGTCTTCCCATACTTTTGAAGGAGGGAAGCCCAATTCTGATTACAGAAGTGTTCCCCCTTGTCACTGATTATAGCCTTTGGATCTCCAAACCTACACAAAATTTGTGTCTTGAAAAAGTAAACTACCGCATGAGAATCATCAGTCATTGGGTCCTTATCCTCCACTCATTTTATCAAATAATCAACAACAACCAAAATGTACAAGAAACCAAAAGAAATTGGAAAAGGATCCATAAAAACAATTCCACATACATAAAATATCTCACATAATAGAATAGGTTGTTGGGGCATCTCATGTCTCCTAGAAATATTACCAGTGTGTTGGAAACATGAGCACGATTTACCAAACACATGGGCATCATGTAATAAACTAGGCCAATACAATACAGAGTCTTAATTTTTCATAGCTATTCGTTCTGGTCCAAAGTTTCCACCACAAGCAAGTATGTGACAAAATTGAATAAAAGACTCAAACTCATGATCCAGAACACACCTCCTAATAACTTAATCACTAGACATGTGCTAAAGGTATGGATCATCCCAAAAATAATACCAAGAATCACTTTTTAATTTTTGGACTTGATGTTTCTTTAAATTTTCAGGGATTTCAGAGGAAACATGGTTTTTTACTAAATTAGCATACAAAGGAAGCGTTCCTGATATGGAATAAAGATGCTCATCGGGGAAAGTGTCTCGAAGTGGTATCTGGTCTAAGGTGTCATTCTCAAGTGTATGGGTAAGCCTACTCATGTGGTCGACCACAAAGTTCTCTGACCCCTTCTTTTCCTTTATATCAATATCAAATTTCTGTATAAGGAGCATCCATCGGATTAGCCTGGGCTTTTCATCTCGCTTCTTCAAGAGGTACCTCGGAGCTACATGGTCAGAAAAAACAACTACTTTAGAGAACAATAAATATGAATAGAATTAATCAAAAGAGAATATGAAAGTAAGAATCTTCTTTTCTCTGGTTTTATAGTTTGATTTGTCCAAATCCAATTTTATCGATTCATAGGCAATCAATTGTGAATGTCCATCCTCCCTCTAAGATAAGACAGCTCCAACTGTGAAGTTGGTGGCATCACACATAAGTACAAAAGGAATATCCCACCATGGGGGATGTATGATCGATGGAGTACTCAGATACTTCTTTAGATCATCAATGGAAGTTCTGTAAGAATCATCAAACACAAAATCAAAATCCTTTTTAAGTAATCATGACATAGGAAGAGAAATGTTACTAAAATCTTTGATGAAGCACTGATAAAATCCTACAATCCCTAGGAAATATCTGACATCACACACACATAAAAGGATAGGGTAAGGAAGAAATGATATCCGGCTTAGATCTATCCACATCTATCCCATGCTTGGACACCACATGCCCAAAGAAAATGCCAAGATCTACCATGAAATGACACTTTTCAAAGTTCAAGGCCATATTCTTCTCAATACAATGATTCAACACCTTTCCCAAACAAGATATACCTTCATCAAATGAAGATCTATACACTATAAAGTCATCCATAAATACCTCCATGTAGGTCTCAAAAAAATGAGAAAAAATACTCACCCTGCATCTCTGAAAGGTACCTAGGGTGTTGCAATGTCTGAATGTAATCCTTTGGTAGTAAAATGTTCCAAAAGGACAAGTGAATTAAGTCTACCTCTAATCCTCCATAACCACAACAACCTGAAAATATCTATAAAATCCATCCATGAAAAAATAATGTGTCTCCCCATCTAGTCTCTCGAGCATTTGATCAATAAATGGGAGGGGGTAATGGTCCTTACAGGTGGATTTATTTAGTTTCCTATTATCAATACACACATGTCAATTGTTCTTTACCCCCATTGGAACTAACTCTTCTTTATCATTTTTAACAATAGTAACACCACCATTCTTAGGTACAACCTGAATAGGACTCACCCACTAAGAATCTGAAATGGGATTGATTAAACCTTCCAAAAGAAAATATTCAATATCTTTTTTAACAACCTCCAAAAGTGATGGATTGAGTCTCCTTTGTGGATGCCTTACCTGTTTATCCCCATCCTCCAAAAGAATCCTTTACATGAAAATAGAGTGGGTAATACTTGATATGTGAGCCAAGGTTTATCTGAATGCCATTATGTTCTCCCTCAAAAGATTCAAAAGTTATTATTCATGTTCAAAAGGGATATTGTTAGCCATTATAACAAGTAATTTATCACCACTTAACAAGTATGAGTATTTGAGATTTGGTGGTAATGGATTGAGTACCAATGTAGGGGCTGACGTATGGATGGAGAAATTGAAGGAACTGAAATATGTGAACTATGAACATTAGTATCATAATATAGATCCTCAAAATAATAGAATAAATCATAAAATAAATTATCATACTCAACAGCCATGTCATAATCAGAGTTCACATAATCAAAATCAGAATATGATTCCATTTCAAAATCAAATCTAAGAGAGTCTTGTGCATTATAAATAAGTGTGGAAGAAAACTTTTCCATCAAACTAGAACCTATACTCATATTCTTCCAAATAATAGGACAATCAAAATCCATGTGGTCTTTATTTGGTGGTTAAAAATGAGAGATAAAAAAAGCATAATGGACCTCTGAGGGGTACTTCATGAAATCCATAATATTAAATATCACTACTTCATCTCCAAACTCCCTGGAAAATGTACCCCCATAGAAATTTAGGATCGTTTTTTGCAGTTTTGAGGAAGGGCCTACCTAAGAAAATGGGAGCATATAAACTGACCTAATCTTCCTCAATTTTAAGAACATAGAAGTCTGCTAGAAAGATCATTACTCTTACCCAGACAATTACATTCTCAAGGACTCCTACGGGAAATGTCGTAGCTCTATTTTCCTACTGCACCACTAATCTCATCAGTTTCAACTCACCAACCAGAAAATAAGATAATATAGAGTTATAAATTACATTTATCGAATCTTCTAAATCAAATAAATCATTATAAAAGTGTAACTCCCCTATGTTGCATGGGATGGTGAATGTCCCTAGATCCTTTCACTTTGTTGGCATTACTTGAGTTGTTGTAATGAGTGCAGACACATTTCTTCTAAGGTTGATTCTCTCATTTACCTTGATCCCTCTTCTATTGGTAAAATGTTCTTTTAAGAATTTAGAATACCAATGGATTTTCTTAATTAACTCAATAAGGGGGATGTTTATCCCCACATGATTTAATGTTTCCAAAAGCTCCATTTTCATTTCCTCTTTATCTATATTATTGGTGTGAATAAACCTATTTAGAAAAGTAAAGGGTTTATAAAGAACATTATTAATATTTTTCTTAAGTATATATTTCTTCTTGGGTTTCTCATTAGTCGGATTTGGATAGGGATTCCCTAGAGATGAGGTGAATCCCAATGGAATGATAGGTGGAAAAGAATTAGTTGATTGCATACCGCTTCTCAATATGATGGAACTGACATTACCCTTTGGGTTTGGAGTAGGTTGGGAAGGTAGATTTCTAGAATTCTTACTTACTAGTTCATGGAGGGCGGTGTAAATCTAGATCATTTGAGTTTTCTACTCCCTTAGTGCTAACCTTTAATCTTCAACTCATTCAGTTGATTAAGAAAAATTTGTTTCAAAAGATCATTAATATTAGAATCTACCGTGGGTGGGTGATTCACTTTTTGTTGGATTTTTTATGAATAGGATTCAAATATCTTTTGGGGTTGTTGGAAACCATGTTTGTTAGGTGGGGGCCAATGGAAGTTTTGTTGAAAGGGGGCCTTTTTTGTTGTCTAGATACATACCTCATTTTCAATTGATCATTCCACCCTTGGTTGTATGATGTTGCAAAGGAATCAAACTTATTTTGAGGATATGGTTTTTTTGATACTGATATGGTCTCATAGGAAACACTACTGCACAATATTTTGTTTATTGTAGTTGTGGGGAACTGTCAGTTGGGTGGATTGCCTCAGTGAAAATGCCACAAGGTATCACAACAGTGTTTTGGGATTTCTTTTGAGCTAAAGAAATATGACTCACCATAGTGGTCAATTATTACAAATTGGTATCAATTAAATGACTCTCAAGAGAAAAAGGACTTACCTAATGTACTCCCCTAACATTCGGTGTACCTCTATCGCCAAATTGTTAGGAGTTTTGGTCCATCTTGTCAATCAATGAATGTGCCACTGTTGGTGTCTTTTCGACCAATACTCCTCTAGCTACAACATCCACCATGCTCCTCTCCATAGGTGTGATTCCTTAATATATGTTTTGTATGAGGATTGTTTCACTGATTTGGTGATACAGGAAGCCTGCACACAACTTCTTGAATAACTACCAGTACTCATACATTGACTCCCCTTATGATTACTTGATCCCTGGGATCTCCTTTCAGATAGATGTGGATCTTGATGATGTAAAAAATCATTGAAAGAAAATAGGTTTCAAATCCTTCCAACATGTAACATCTTCATGTTGTAAATAACACATCCAATCCTTAGCAATCCCATCAAGTGATAATGGGAATACTCATTGTTTTATTTGATATTAAGAGACATTTATTGGTTTCATTGATGAACATATTAAATTGAATTAATTTAAATATTTTTTTAGATCCTCACCAAATATGACATGAAATTTGGGAAGAAGGTGAATTAAGCCATATTTTAGTTCAAAGTCTGATTCGAGAGTTAGATAAGCAATCCATGTAAGTTTATAATTAATATCAGGTGCATCCAACTCCAGAATAGTCATTTTGAGTTCATTTTTGTCATTTTCATTAATTTTATATCGTTTTATATTATTTTAGAAGAGTTTCCAATTTCAAAATTCCTATAGTAGAGGAATTCCCCAGTTGGGTAAATGTTGACACTTCCTATAGACCAAGATTGTCTAATTCGAGAACTAAGGCTACAATCAATCTCAATGTCTAGATAAAGTATATCCTTGTGATGGGATCATTTCATAAATCATAGAAAGCCGAGAAATTAAAATAATTGGACACCAATTTAATTAAATGAGGTTTCAATTGATGGTCTGAAAGATAAGATAAGAGATAGGAAAGAAAGAAATAAAAACATGAAAAAAATGAGAGAAAGGGAAAAGGAGAAATAAGAAGAGTAAAAAAATAATAAAATGAAAGAAAACAATACTTCTAATTATATTAATAAAACACTTTCCTCCTTGGAAATAGTTCCCATTTTAATGGGAGTTGTCGCACCCACTCTTAAAAATATTTTTTATTTTATTTTACTAAGTACATCACAGTGGCTGACCTAGTTCGTTCTCTCAAGGAGGAAGTGAATTAAACAACTATTAATTGTATTTAAGTGAGTATTAAAATTGTTAAAAATAAATGAAAAGAAATATGTGGGGTTTTTTTGTGACTTTTCAAACATTAAATTAAAGAAGAAAATGAGAAGCAACAACCAATAGACAATTTCATTAGAAACTCATATATAAGAAGATGTAGTTGATCTAATCAAACCCATTGACCGTTCATTCATCATTATCCCATATAAATATAATTCATTCAATTATGATCCCCTAACCTTTTTAACCTTGAACCTTAGAGAAATTAACACAATCAAAAATATTTTGGAAAATGAGCTCTAGGTTAACTTTGGGACCTTCAATCGCAGCACCCTGCTTTGATTGTGATCCAAAAGACAACTTGTTGTCAATGGTAAATTAGGGAAGAATACCCTCCCTATATTCAAGAATTAATTGTGTTTAGGGATGAGACTTAATCCCTACTATTCTATCCAAAAGTAAATAGATTTTGCGATTTTGGTTTCCCTCACACTGTTTACACAAGCCCAACCATGCAGTCAAGTGCAAGTCAATTGAGTCACTTAGATATTAAAAATAAATTAATTGATCAAAATTTATGAATTTCAGTATGTTTATGGATTCAAAATAAATTAATAAATGGATTAGGGATTAGATCAACTACAAAATAAATAACTCTTCCATGGGTGGAGTTATCATCGTGGAGATGTTTTGTATAAGCAATGGATTGAAAGGGGAAGACCCAATCTCGTCTCCTCTCTTATATTCCAACCTAATAAGAAAAGTAATAAGATAAAAAGATAAACAAATATAATATTTAGGGAAGAAAATTCACATTAAAATTTTAAGAACAACGAAATTAAATGTGGAGGTGGGAGAGGAGCGCCATTTTTGGAAGAGATGTTTACACAATGCATTACTTCTTCCAAGAGTTGTGTGGGGTTCCGAAGAGCCACCCTTTTATCCAAACCTTCCAAAAACCTCTAACAAACCTCCAAAAGAGTGAGACCATCCTATAAATAGAGTTGGGGAGGGATAGGGTTAAAAACATTTTTATTTGTTAAAGAGAAATTCAGCCAAATTGTTTAATCTCACTTGCACCACATAGTTGACCTCCAAAAGAATTAATTAGCTAGACTTATATAAGGATTATTTTTTTCTAATCATGTCCACTAAACTCCCTCAAAATTTGGGCTCACTCAAAGTCCAAAGAAAGAAGATAAGGCCCAAATGGTGAAGTGATGTCCAATCTGGATGGTTTAGTCCAACTTTGTATTCATGGCACATTTACTCCACTAAAATTCACAATACATCTCCCATGTCCTAAATATAATTTGTATCCCATTACGTCTAGAACATAGTTACAAAATTGTAACTCAAAATATTTTACAGAACAATATTTATGCCTGAAAAACTACAATGAATTTTAAAAGGGTAAAAATGGAATTTCAATCGAATTTTCAAATGAATAATCTATTCGCAAATATTCTATAAATTAACATGTTTTGTACAATGGGAGGAAATTATTTCCTTTATTATCAATAATATTTTCAAAAAAAAGTGTTTTATTAGTACTCTTCCATGTTAAGGGAGTGGTCATTGATCCATGGAGTTTATTTACACACCCATGTATCCGCGTAGGGTCCTTCACCCATGGTGTTAATACTCCTTCATTTCATTGTGGCATGATCCTTTATAGGGATTACATAAACCATTTTTTGATACAACAATCCTTGGCGAGGTAAGATCCACCTAAATTATGGAAAACTGATGCATGTCTAAGGTTATTGGAGTTATCATGTATGATATGTGATGCTTTAGTTAACATAAGTTCCTTTAGTAGACCAATAATAGATATATAATCTGTAGAGGATGATGATGTAATTGTTTTGGGTTACCAGTTATCTTTAAGCATATAGGGATAATTTGTGTTGTGTTAAATTTCTTTTATTCATTATTCCTATATTTTGGGGATTCCAACAAGGTATATTTATACTCACCCCTATATTGGATTTTTGCACAATTATGTTGTGTTTATGTAGAAAATTCACATATCAGTGTTGGACTCATATGTTATAGAGCTGGCTATGTTTGTGGAGCCAGAAAAAAGTGGACCTTGTTGGTGCTTATTATTGACATGGATTGTATATGCGTGGATGTGTCATGGAGTTTATCCATTCCATTATTTTTTGTTGGTGTTCCTCATTCAATACTGGGTTATGAGGTTATTATTTTTATGAAAATGTTTATGTATCATTTTTAGGATATTTTCATTGATGAAGTACTATATATGGTAATTTTAATCACATGTTTATATTTTTATATATTATATCATATCTATGTGTTGTTGTAGTTTTTTATATAGGGTATGGTATCCAATTTTATTGATATTCTGTGTTTATTATTATCTATATCCTCTGGACTATTGAATATGATATTGAGGTGGAACACTTAGATTATCACCATCCTAGGGAATCCAAATGGTTAAGGTTATTTCAGAATGGTATTAATGAAATTCAAATCATTGGGAAGCAGTATAGATTTGGTGGTCATGTGAGGATTAAATAGGACACTAATGGAAATAGTATTAATTGGTCTTGAGATTGGTTAATACACCAAGGAACTCAATGAATGGTGTGGGCGGTCGATGTTAGATTACCACTAGACTTTGATAATTTGTTCATTAACTCTAATATTTAGGTATATATTATTGAATTAAGTGTGCGGTACATGTATCAATTTAACGTCTAATTTGTGTACTAATTCATGATTTAATATATTAATCTCTTCCATATATGATTTACTAGTCATGGGTTCATCTTGTTAATAATAGCATCCAACTATATAAAAACTAGATCACATTCATAGTCTTGGATGTATTGAGCTCATCCCATGATTTTCCTCTCGAGATCAACTAGTTGATAAATGAGAAGTTAGTTTAGTGACCTAATAAATAGTTTTCTCACATAATTATTGAGTTTAGTTTCAATTTGTAATGAATTGAAATGAGTATAGAGCAATCTATAATGTAGATGGTGGTCGCTATTAAGTAGGATGAGGCTACTCATTAGCTGAGTGTGCATTATGAATTTAGAAAAAATATCTCTTATGTTTCAGAATTGTAAGGACCCAAATTTAATATTGTAATGACTGTAATATTTTACCTATATTGTTTATCTTGTTTACATACCTATGGGTTAAATAGTATTCCATGTTACAATTTTTCACAACAAAAAAATATTCCTTTGGTGGTTGTCGATCATGAATAATCATGATAAAAAAACATATCCTATAAATGTTATAACACTTATTTATATAAGAGTTATATCTAGTGATGTTGAGGATGATATGGGTTTATAAGGTATTAGAAATTCATCACTTTAGAATATCACTCTCTTATTATTCCATGAGGCTCGCAATCCTCATAATGTATTATAAGGATATGATAAAAGGAAAATATCTTCTATTGTGGAAGCCTGAGTGAGGTTTTGTGGAGATTCATGTTGGCAATGTACTTCTACAAATTCCCACATAAGATGGGGTATTGGAGTGAAACATTTTGAATATGTATTTTCTCTAGGAATAATGAATAGGGACCAAGGAATGTGCTATTTTTTCATAGTCTGATTCATTATCAATAGCTAGTTTTTTCAAGGTACCAGGATCTCATCAAGAAAAGATATGGAATTTAAGATCCATATAAAATCCCTTTCATTTATAAATGAAATTATTAATTTTTAATAAATATATGGATTATTATGTAATGATGTTATAGAAAACAAATCATCCACCATATCTATTTTGAATAGTTATGTAGTCTATCAAATTTAAAATATCATTATTCATCTTAACCATTTGTAATATTTCCATTCCAAAATAACCATTAATATTATTATATTAATTTTTTTGATAAATTGTAATTGATAAAAATGAAAAATGTGATGGTGTTAACCCATAGGTTCACACAATATGAAACCAATTTATTAGAGATTTTAAGGGAGATAACATCACTAAAATTTGTTATTGAACATTTCCATGTTGAGATTAAATAATTAAATCATAAATGAAACCATTTATAGAAGAAGTTGAAGCTTATAGAGATCAAAATGCAAACTATGTACATTGAACCAACCTAAAAAACTCTCACCTTCGCACATTTTACTATTAGTGAATTCTCTTGTTTAATAGAGGGATATATATATATATACCCTAACAACCATATTTATTATATTTTCTTTTCATTAAGAATTATTATATTTTTCCTTTAAAATTATTATTACTTATTAATTGATTATATAATGAGTTTGATAAAAATAATATTCCAATATTATGAAACACAAATTATATATTTGGAAATATATAGATTCAATCAAGAAACTCTATTTTAATAAATTTATGAAGTTTTAAATAAATTATATTTTAATAAAATCTTATTATTAAATACTTTTTATTGAATATATATTATAATATAATTTTTAAAATTAAAAAATAACATTACTAAGGATCATAAAAATTTTATTGTTAAAAAAAATTATTTTTCAAAAAATATGAATTTTTAATTTCAGTGTGTAGTTAATCATAATTAGAGAATTATTTTGGATAAAATAATTTTTTTCAAATATGCATGTCACAAATTAGCCAAACATGATTTTTTTATAATTATTTGAGATTTTGGAATTTTCGTTTCAAATGTATACTTTTTATAAATATATGTTCTTTATTATGAAATCATAATGACCCAATGGTGATGTTATATAAGCCATAAAAGAAAATCAATGGCTAAATAATTATTTACCCTTTAAAATAATATTTTTTGAGGTTATTTAATAAATTTTAGAAAACCTTAATAGAGCCTCTAATTCCTATATAATATTTTAATTTTTTAAAATAAATTCATTATAAAAACCAATGGATTCTGGTTTTGATTAATTTTTCATATTGATTCCAGAACCCTGATTATAAATTAATAATTAATTCTCCTCTATTTTTCAATATAAACCCATCCAAACTTCCACTCATCTTTAGTTAAACTCCTTGAAACATACAATTACTCTAATCATATACCTCAATAGTCCTCCTAAGGTTCCCTAAAAATCTTAAGAATATTCTCCTAAGATTAGAGAGGAGCACCCTCAATGTAAGGGATCCTCCTCTTGTCCTTTAGATTCAATAACCTCTTCTATGTTATGCATTTTGTTTTCCAATTGTTCAGGTTTTGGTATGTTGTCACAAATCTCCATTCCTATAATTATGATTCCATATGATGATAGACCCATTTATCTATCATTAAGACCTCCCATAAACCTTTATTTATCCCCATTATGCTGCCAAAATTGTCATCATAGTTTTGATGCCAAAATTTTGTGTAGTCAATATGCATACCAATTTCCACTCAAGGGTATTCACCTAGATGTATCTATAATTAATTCATTAGGGACTTTAATGTATGTAACCCTCACTCATTAATTTTGTGATTAAATATGATGAAATATTATTTTATGTTATATGATATATGTGGCACCCATGAGCATGTACATATTATGAGGGGTTCACCCAAATAGTGTTCCAATGAATTGGATAGTGTTTTAGTCTCATGAGACATAATATATGAGATTATAGAGTAAAAAAATCCCTCAAGCTACATTGTTGACCATGTGACGTTGTATTGTTAGTTATCCTTCATTTATGATTATTTTAGGATTTATGTTGTTTCACAATTTCCATGTTTCCTTTATGTTATCATTTTATATCAGGACTCATTATTAACGATTATAATTATCCCCACTTTTATGTTACCTTAATATTCCTCTTGGATCACATGTTTTGCTTTACATTATGATATTTATTTTCTATTACCTTACTAGTATTTATAGCTCGACCCTTTATTAGGAACATCCCTAGGTTATCTTCTACAGTTTAAAAATATACATGGAATAAAAGGGAATGTAATGAGGTTTTTAAAAATAATTTAGTTGTACAAATTTTGCTAGTTGTTATGTTATGTACCTAATTTCTCAGAGATAGTAGGCTTCATGATTGTTTTTTTATCATTTTATGTTTATATCTATGTAATATATTATGAGATAAAACATATTAAGAATGTGAGTTTTTATAATTGATATCTATGAAAAGTATAGTTATTTTTTTGGATTATGATTAGAAAAGTATAGTTATTTTTTGGTTTTAGGATTAGAAAACTCTATTAAAAGACATTAGAATAAGAAAATACATATGAAACCGTACCTAAATAATGGTAATGTATAGATTAATTGGTCTATAGGAAAATAGATCTATGTTAGGGTAATACAAGTCAATGTGGCTCAGGTACAAATTTATATAGGGGTAATAACCCAAAAAATGTTATATTGAGCGGTATTTGATCATTACCTAGTTCATGAAAATTGGCCTTGACACACATCTGGTTGAATATTCCTAGGGGATATTATTTGGTAACTTCACAAGTTCCTCATAAATCATTAGTATGGTAATACAAATAGCCCCATGATTTTATTTTAGGAAATAGACCATTGATAAAATAGTTTGAAACCTAATAATCCATATGGTAAATAAAATATGTCAACTATGATTTTTTCCTTTAATGTTCATTTTCTCCCATTTTTTAGGTCCATAGTTTTAAAATACACATCCCTAGTTTTTCATTTATTCTTGTTAATGGATGGGAATCAAATTATCTAAGACAAAAACCAATGTGAAGAACTTTGGAATGAATTCCCAAATGATATTCCTAACATGATGAGAGATCGGTTGATAAATCCCGTGAATATTCAAAACCAATTATCACAAATGATAATTACAAATTGGATCATTTTTTAATATCCAATAATTTCAATTAAAAGGAGGAAGACATATCAAGTAACTTCATCTAATAATGGTGACAAAGGAATGAATCCCTTATTAACTTTGTGAGAAAATGGAAAGTGGCACCAAGGTAATTGTCACAATGAACTAGAAGATATTCTAAGTGTTAGGAAATAAGGATTAAAGTAGCCAGTTTCCATAGAAAACGAATTACATGATGGAGGGAAATAATTTTCAATCTATAGTAACCTTATAAAGCCTATATCATAAATGTAGAGCTGTATGGAATTTTTCTAGCCAATACATTATTCTATGGGAAAAAAAATAATGATGAGAACAAATAATCACCAAAATCATGGGAATAAATAATGTATAGTATAGAGATAGATCATGGTTAATGAAGTACACAAAAAAATTATACTCAATTCATTTGTATTAAATGTTGTATTTCAATTCATGTGGAATTTTTAAATCATATAAGTTTACTAACCCCAAAATGATTTGATATCATTTGGAATAACATGATCCAATATTGTATCACTGTATGTTTTATGTGTGATGTTGATCATGGAAATTCTATTTTAATCACATTATATTAATTTGATACATTTCTCATAATGGTTTTGATTTATTAACATATATCCAATTTAAATTTCCAAGAGTAGAAGTCATCCAAAGTATCATGAATCAACCGTCGATTCTGTATAGGTGAATGAGGTATGATGAATCTTCTATAGTACTAAAATCCCAAGGATGAATATTTTTTAATTATAAGAAAGTGTGTCTAATAAAATGATTTCTATTAAAAAAAGATCATCCTTGATGACATGACCATTTTCTGGGAATTAACTATTGTGTTTTTAGAAGACCTACATGGTCTTCCCTTAACTGTGATTTTTTTCTCAGTTGATCTCATACAAAAAAAATTTACAATATCAAATACTCCATTCAGTATGGCCAGTGATAAACATGGGGATATGATGAAACAATAATATGAGAATATGTATAAAAGGTTTTTTTACCCTAATGAATCACCATGGGGGGCACTAGTCCTCCTCGTCAAGAATATGTATGGTTTATTGTGAATCTCCATTTATTATCATGAGATAAAAAATATCATAATAAAAAACAAATACCCTCTTCCACTAATTGATGACATGTTTGATTAACTATGTGGAGCCCATTATTTCTCTATGGTGGACCTTTTTTTGGGATATTATCATGTAAATATGAATAAGTAGTATATTAACAAGCCTTTTTCATTATTGGTATGATAACTAAGAGTTCACAGTGATTCCATTTGGATAAACCAATTCTATGTAAATCTTCATGGACTTGATGAATGTTGTCTTTATTTAATTTTTGTATAAATTTATTGTAATACTTATTAAAAAATTATCATATAAAAAAATAAAAGGAGTAATATGAGGAGAATTTGAATAATGTATAGATTTCCTTGACAAATGAAAATATGTATAAAATGTATAGATGATGATAAATATGGTTGCAGTAACATTATTTGGAAGTGATATCACCAGTAAAGGGATGTCTATCAATCCTTCAAAAAGATTGAATATAGAAGGATATATCATACCAACCTTTATGGAAAAATTCATATATTCCTTGGATTATATAGGTAAAATTGTCAATTTTTGGGAAACATCTCATGAATTTCAATACACATAAACAAATTAAAATAGAAAAGAGTCAAGTTTTTATAGAATGATGATTGCAAGGAATGAATTAAATAGATAATAAAGAGGATGAACACCACACATGTTCTCATATTACCCAATAGTGGTGAAGTAGTTTTGATTTATAGTGTTTCATTGAAAAATATATTAGGTTGTGTACTCATATAAGATGAAAACTTTACATCCAATTCCTCTCATAAATTAATGATCCACCAGTAAACTACCCAGAAACGATCTAGAATTGGGTGATTAATCTTCAGATTTATGATATGGTGACATAATATCTATGGGTATTTTTGTGACAAATACATGAACTATAAAATCCTCAAGAATATATTTACACAAAAAAATCTAAATATTTTCAAATAAATTTTGTTATAGAAGATAAATAATTATGATTTTTCAATCTATTACTATATTAGGAAAGAAAACAATGTGGAATTTTCTCTGAGTATAGTTTCCATTTTAGAATTAAATGGTTTCATTATGAGGCTCTATATGGGAATATATTTCAAACATTATCATGATGGGATGAAGTATGTGTGTAGAAGATATTGGTACCTTATCTTATCCAATAAATGATAGTTATGGATCAAATCATTAATCATTATATGAAATCCACACAAAGTTGATAGAAAATCTATGTAGTCAATCTTTTATGAGACATGTAGTTTGAGGATAAACATAATACGTTCCTTAAAATATCATCATGGAATAATTTCATGAGGATTGGGAAGAAGCAAAATCTTAGAACTAGATACATTATCCTCTTTGAGATCCTTTATTACTTCCGAGTGATAGGCCATAGATTAGAACATCAACCAAAAATAACAAGAGTATTGTATTTATTCCTTGAATCCATCACGAGGATGTACATACTATACCCCTTTCATGCATTGAATCTAGAAGTGGTATCATTAGAGAAGGATATTTCATTCTAGGATCATCTAGTGAAGATCTTAGATCATTGAGATAAGGTTCTATGAAATAATAAAACTCACCTAGTTAATGTTTTATGGTGAAACTGGAAGTTTGATGAAGAGACATATGAACTGTAATAAGTGATTAAATAGAGGTAACATCAACAATTATAGTGTGTGAAATGAAAATTTCAAGGGAAACATTTATCAAGAAGTAATAATTTAATGACCTAAGCTTTTATAAATTTTTTTCACTTTATGAGTAAATAAATCCATTTTAAGTAATGAAGTTATAGAAGACACATGCACTAATTATGCTATTTTGAATAGTTATATGGTTTTTGAAATTTAAATTAAAATTATGTATAATAATAAATGTTAAAATAGCTATGTAATAGTGACCATTATGATTTTTATATTAAAGGTTATGAAAAATTCCAATTGATATAGATAAAAGAAGGGATGACCTTGAAGAGTAGGATTATAACTTATAAAGCCAATATATCAAATATTTTGAGGGAGATAACATCATTGGGATATTCCTTTGATCAAGACAACGTGTAGACTAAAAAACTAAAGAATGAATGAAACCATATATAGGGAATGTTCGCATTCATAATTTTCCTGGTCCGAACCATGTATGTCAAACCACCCTATGAAAATCTCACCATCGCACAACGTGATGTTAGAGAATTATCTAGTGTAATAAATGGATATGTAAGTATACCCTAAGAGTATTAATTTTTATATTTTATTTTTTAAAAAAATTATTATATTTTATTTATATGTTTTATTTTTACTTTTTAAATGATTAGATAATGAGTATGTTAAAAAATAGATCTTTAAATGGTGAAATGAAAAATTTATTTTTGGGAAATGTATAGTTTCAATCAATACAGTCTAATTAAATAAAATTAATATAATTTAAATAAATGAAATTTTAATAAAATATAATTTTAAAATATAATTGATAATATGATTTTAGAAAGTCAATTTTTGGTAATTGAGAAAACCCATTATTTTTAAATAAATTCATATTTTATATTTATAAGTGTAAATTGACATACATAAAAACTATTTTTATTAAATGAATATTTTTTTTGACATCAAAACATTGTTTTTATTCAATAATTATTATTCCAAAAATTTTGGAGATAATAAAATTTTAGGGTTAGAACTAAATATGATATAAATATATGGTATGTCTTATGACATCATAAAGATGAAAAAGTTATGTAATATATACCATAAAATATATACATGATAAAACACTTCTTTACCATTTAAGATTATATTTTTTTAATGTTATTTTATTAATTTTTAAAACCTAAATGAATCCTCTATATCATATTTTATATTTTTAAGGTTATAAAATATATTATTTATAAACATGACTCACTTACACATTACCAAGGATATTATTTTAATTGGATATGTTTTTAACATGTAAAATAATTAAAATTATTTATATTTAGAGAAAACATGGGGAAAACTATATGACAACTTGTGGTCTAGTTTCATTATCATAGAGTCCAAAACCAATGATTGGTTGTTAATAATTAAATCTCCTATCATTTCTTATATAAACCATCCCGAACACCCATTAATCGAAACTAAATGTACTTTTATAATGATACTACTCTACCCATACCTCTGATGTTCCCTACCAATAATCCCCACATCTCTTATTAAGCTTCTTCCATGATCTTAGAAGCACCCTATCAATGTAAGAGATCCAATCTTTATCCTATTTATTCAAGAACCTAGTTTATGTTTTTTCCTTTTTTTTTATTTTACATGTAAGTGTATGTTCCAAAACGACTATATTACTAATAAAATTATTTAAAATTGATGAGAGACTCATTACTCTCTCATTAATCCCTACCATGAACCATTATATTCCCCCATTATATAGTAAAAACAATCCTATTATTTTTCATGATAAACATTTGTGTAGTTAATACTCATACCCATTTCCACAGAAGTGTATTCACTTATATGTACATATAATTCATTTATTATAACAATACATGTATTTTCCACATAATCCTTAAACATTGGATGAAATATGGAGACATATTTCCATATGTTGAATGATCTATGTGGCACACATGAGTATGATCATATTATTATGTATGTTCCCAGATATAAATTCCATGTACCAGGAAATGTTTCAGTGTAATGAGACATCATGTACTAGAACAAAGAGTAAAAATAATTTATTATGGGACTCTTTATAGAAGGGGATTTTGTCTTGGCAGTTATTCATGACTTATACTTGTGGAATGTTTTATGTTGTTTCCACATTTCCATGTTTCCTATATGTTATCATGTTATATTATGCCTCATAATTCAAGATTATTATTCTAACCCATTTTATTTTACATTGATATTCATCTTAGAGAAAATTTAATTCTTTAACTTATAATATTTATAGTTCATTTCTTTATAATATATTATAACTAACCCCTTTATTATGTACGTACAAAGGTTATCCCTTGTAGTTTTTGAAGATCTATTGAATTTAGAAACATTTTATTATGTTTTTTTAAATAAATTTGTTGCTGTATATTTTAATGTTTTCATATTGAGTACCTAATTTACAAAATATACTTGGTTTCATGATATTTGGGGATAGTTTTATGTGTACCATTATGTTGTAAATCATGAAATTATGTATATTAAAGATGTGGGTTTTCATAACCCCAATACTCTGACGTGGTATTTGAGGGATACCATAGGGGGACTAATACGTATTTAGTATGTTATGTATTCATGTGGGGTATGTGGAAACATGAATAAAGATTGTATATATCGATGAGTGTTGTATAGTTGTATAGTATATTGGTCTCCCCAAAATAGAAAAAAAATACAAACATAGGACCTCTTTGAGGTTGATAAGGTTACCCTCCCCATGGTAGCCATGGTAGAGGAGAATTTCTTGGTGAGGTACATTTAGATCCACCCATCCCGACACCACTTCTAGGTGGATCATGATATTCTATTCTTGGATTTCTAGGAAGGGGACAAGTATATGAATTTGGGGGAATGTAGTAGGTTGGACATGAAATTGTTTGTTCTACTATTTTTATTTTATTTACCTTATCACTCTTACACATTGATATATATGAAATTCATTCAGTTATGTTTGTTTCTTTTATTAATTATGAAATGAAACTAAATGAAATACTAAAGTAACCAATTTTCCTAGTGAATTTTACAAGTAGTGGACATAATCTCTCTTATATCTGTTATTAGTGCGATATTACCCTTGGTATATAGACATTCTATTTGGGCCTCATCATAGTAGATATGATTCCATATAAAATAATACATACCATGGCTTAAATGTTTATATTCAATTCTTGAATAGTTTTTTTTCTACATAGAGTTTTATATCATCATTTAGATTGGTTGAGGTTTACTTATATAGATAAATGAGCCTCCAAGATGGGATATGTTGGGATATTCCTTAGATAGTTAAATCATATTACCCAATTATTTGTAAGTCGGACACTATGTTCAATAGATATGTGAAGGATAAGTGTCTTAAAGTAGTAGAAGAGTATTATTATGTTTTCACTTAAGATGTTATATTGTTTATACCTTATTTCAAGGTAAATTATAGTATCAAAATTCACCACAAGAGCACAAAAATGTTGTTGGTTTTTTATTATATGGACCTAGATGAGCTCAATGACTAGAAAGTGATCTTAGAGGTCCTTTTTTATAAATGTTTTATGAAATCTAGTTTATCTACTAATATATATTTTTTTATTTATTAAAAAGGAAGATATGAGATTGAGGCTTTGTATTAGCTTCAGTAAATAGGTGAAAATCATGAAAAATGATCTTTTCTTAGAATCAATGATATCTTCAACTAAATGAATGGTGAAAGATGGTTCTCAATGACTGATCTAATGTTAGGATAGCGATAACATTGGGTTAATGACAGTGGTATCCAAAAAATGTCACCCATGTGTCACTATGACCACTATGAGCTCTTATTGATTCAATTTGGTGTGAAAAACACCACAAAAAATTTCATAGGACTCATGGACTTTATTTTTTAGCACTACATAGGCCAATTCAAGAAGAATTTCTTTGATGAAATCTTTATTTATTCATAAAATATGGGGATGATGTTGATTATCAACTATATCAAAATCTCTCTATGTGAATGGTCTAGATTTAGGGAATTCATTATCATTAACATTTAAATTTAGTGGGTAGTGTTATAGTAGATCCTTTAAATATTTTTTCAATTATGGATAGGGATGAATATATGATGGTGTTTGTTTGTGTATAATTTTTTAGGTTAATGTGATATTATACGATATTTATTTTTTAATATTATTGTGTTTCAAAACCTATGATTTGACATTCCCAAAATGGTATACATTCATAAGGTAAGAGAATCTCTACATAGAATATGAGGATCAAAAGTTGATTTTGACCAATGCGTCAGTTTTATGATTTTCTATGGAAGGATTGATGTATGAGGTATACATTCATATATACAGGGTTAGGTGAGTTTCTATGCTGATGAAAATAAGATGAGAGATAGTTTAGTAGTCTAGATTGATTGATCCTGAAGGCTAGGGTTTCAACCTTGTCTCTGATCCCTTCCCTCCTCTAGCTTCTCTGTCTGTTCGGTCTTGCCGTCCCCTTTCATCGGCGATCCTCGGTGGCTTGGCTGTCGTCGTCGTCTCGTCTCAGCGGGTGAGGCTTCAGTTCTGGTGGGCAGAGGCATCCTAATTTCGGTTGAGTGCTTGGTGGCTGCGGGTGATCTCCATTCCTGAGCAGCTCCGCGTAGGCCCGAAGTGGCATAGAGGAGGGAGGGTCTTCATTGGTTTTTTGTTTAATTTTTCAGGTTTGTGTGATGATGTGTTTTTGTGTTGCTTGTCGGCGTTCTTGCGACGGTGCCTTTTGCGTTGATTCCTCCTAAACTTCGATTCTTTCAGCTTTATGTAGTTCTCCCATTTAGGAATCTTTTGAGGGATCTTCTGGTGTCTTTATTTGTCCAGCTTCAGCCTAGAGAGGTTCTTTTGGCGCATTTCTGCTCAGATCCCCTCAACGGAGAACTTCCCTTGAGGTGTTGTTGGTTCTTCCAGTCCTGTGTGACGAAGACCCGCCTTCATTATCGTTGGATTGTATTCTTCTTCAGGTTTTGATGGAGTCGACTGTTGGTTTTTTGTGGATATGGTGGGATGCTTCTGGACTTCACTCTGGTGTTTGGGCTCTATTTTGTTGTTTGTGAGCCGGTTTGATCCCGTGAAGGTTCTTGTTTGTGGATTGAAAGGCTACTTGGAATCGAGGATGTGGTGGTTTGCTTTTGGAATTATGACATTGGATGGCTTGCTTTTGGACTTGAAGTCAGTGGGTGTAGCTGTGCTTTGACACAGGACACTTGCTTGTTGAACTGCTACGCAAAGGTGAAGGGCTTAATCATGATCAATTGCTGGGGTGGGGTTCCTCCATGTTGTTTGTCTGGTTTTAATCTCTTTGGCCTTCGGGTTGTTGATTTTTCGATGTCCATGATGTCTGGGTTTCCCCCTTATTCCTTTAAAATGGTATTTTTCTATAATAAAAACAATTGATGGCATTCGGGCCTTTATATGGATGGATGGGATCTCAATTTCAGACAGTGATGATGGTTAGATTTCTTTGAGCATACGATTTTAATGTATTCTATAATCCTATGAAAGGTATCTTTGTAATGGGTTCCCTTACATGTAAATCATATGACTAACTAATTACTGATTTTTTAGTAATTGGATTCATTACAGTTTTTTATATATATATGAATGATGAAATAATATCCTTATGTCAAATGTTTTGTGTTGGGCGGAGAAGTGATGGCAAGAGGGGGGGTGAATTGCCTTTTAAAAAATAACTAACAATTTAAAATCAAAGTAAAAGTGCAGCGGAAATAAAAGAGGCAAGACACGCAACTTGATAACGGAGTTCGGCTTAAACCCAAGCCTACGTCTCCGCTCCCAACTCAACCGTTGAGAGATTTACTATCGCTTTCTTATTAATGGTTTTAGCAAGAAACCAACTAGACTTTAAGGTAGTCTAGAACCTATTACAGCTTTCTTTTATTGGTTGAGCAAGAACCCACTTGCTTTTAATGGTTGAGCAAGAACCCACTAGCCTTCTTACAGGTGAAGGCTAGCTCACCTTTGATTCAAGCCTTTTAAAAGGGAAGGCTTGACTAACCTCTTCACACCTTGAAGGTGGTGTGAAAACCCAAAGAAGAGAGGATGAGAGAAATGAGGGGTTTGTAGGCACAAACCCAAATTTATGCTCAAAATAGATAAAACAACAAAAACCGTAATGGGAGAAGTCTTGGGCGCCAATGGATTGATGAAGTTGATGAAGAGAGCTCCCAAGCTTCTATGGTGGTGCTCCTTGGATGTGGAAGAAGGTTGGAGCAAGTGAGGGTTCCGTGAGGGAATGCGCCGGAGGTTCGCCAAATGATCAAAAATGTGTCCGTGGGCTTCCTTGGGTTTCCGGGGCTTCCTAGTCCTTTATTTATAGAGGGGGAACCCTCAAATGGCCTTTGTGGGTCTTCGGAGCCGTTGGAGAGGCCTTCAGAGCCGTTGGGAGTCAAGTGGACAAGCCTGGTCAAAGCCCAACGGCTAGTTTGGCTGGCTCCACCGGCTGACCGGTGCTAGGCCACCGGTTGGCCGGTGCTTTGAAAAAGGAGAGGCCTTCGGGCTCAGGCACCAGTGGCTGGCCGGTGAGGAGGCCACCGGTTGGCCGGTGCTGAGGCAGTAGCTGACACTATTTGTCTGGGTTCCACCGGCTGGCCGGTGGTGGGACACCGGTTGGCCGGTGGTCTTGACAGAAGGATGCCTTCTGTCCAGGCTCCATCGGCTGGCCGGTGGGCATCCACCGGTTGGCCGGTGGACTGGAAATCAGTCCACTTTGGGTCCTTCTTGGCCCAATTCCTTGGCAACCTTTTGCCTATCAACAAAAACACTTAAAACAAGATTAGATAAATAAGAGAGTGATTGTGATCATGAAAATTAAACCACGACGGGTACGAGAGGTACAACAATCTCCCCCTATTTTGATGATCACTATCACCAAAACAAGCAATGTAAAAGACTAAAATTAGAGGCATGCTTTAATGTATAAATTGAAAAGTAAAGTAAAGCATGAGAGAAAGATTTTTCCCCCAATCAACCAAGAATTTCTCCCCCTTTGTGATTATCAAAATAGCACGGGGCATAAAACTTGATTGAGGGAATGGATGAAAAAAAAGATAGAGATTTTAAAACCAATTGAAATTTTTGAAATTTGAATTGAAAGTTTTGAATTGAACGATTTTGAATTGAAGATTTTTGAATTGAAGATTTTGAAATAAAAGTGCAAAAAGGATTAAACGATCCTAACTCCCCCTAAATAAAAACAACAAATCACCTGGGAGAGGATTTTGAAACCGAGACAAATTTTGGCCCGAAGAGACTCGTTAAAAGGGATTTTTCAATCCGAACTTGTCTTGTGGCAGGTCTTCTACTATAAAATTCATCATTAAAGAAAATAGTTTTGGGCCTTCCATACCGGGCATTTTTGCAATTGCACTCATAAATTAAGTGCCCGGGTTTTTTGCAATAGTTACAAAATTTTAATTGGGAGCTCCCCCTTAGATCTTTGATTGTTGATTCCATAGAATCAACATTGGGAAGGTTGGGGACCTTGAGGGACAACTCCTCCTTCTCTTTGAGAAGTTGTTCCTTTTCGGAAGAGAGTTTTTTGAAATTCTTTTTTAAAGCAACAAATTTGGAAGAAAGTTCATGAAAACCTTCCTCCAATTGATCTCTAGCATGTTGGAGATCCTCATAAGATAAATGATTAAAAGAATTTGAAGAACTAGAGGAAGAGGAGTCGGAAGAGGATACCTCATGAAATGCCATTAGGCATTTTTTACCGTTGTCACTTGAGGAGGAGAGGAGGATGTGGAGCTATCACTCCATGTGGCCTTGAATGCATTCTTATTTTCCTTTTGCTTGGCCTTTTTCTTGTTGAGTGGACAATCGGGCTTGTAATGGCCTTTCTTGCCACACCCGTAACATGTTACCTCGGGCTCGGATTTTTCGTTGGGTTGAGCATTGCAGGATTTCTTCTTCTTGTGCTTCTTCATGAATTTGTGCATTTTGCGGGCAGGATTCTCCATTTCTGAATCGACGCTTGAAGAGGAAGAAGAGGAGGATTAGATTTCTTCTTTTTGAACTTTGAAGGCGATGTTCTTTGGAATTTTGATTGGTTTGCCTTCCTTTTCAGCTTGCCTCCTCATGGTGATCTCGTAGGTCATGAGGGATCCGATGAGCTCTTCGACCGTCATGTTCTTGATGTCTTTTGCTTCTTGAATTGCCGTGACTTTTGGTGCCCATGTGATTGGTAAGATCCAAAGGATCTTCTTGACCATTGTTTCTGCAGACACTTCATCTCCAAGAGATTTTCTTCCATTGCAAACGTCAGTAAAACGAGTAAACATATCAGAAATATTTTCAGATGGATGCATGGCGAAAGACTCAAAATCTTGACGGTACATATCCAATCGAGTATCCTTGACTTTGTTGGTCCCCTCATGGGTAACTTCCAAAAGTTTCCATATTTCATGTGATGAGGTGCATGTGGAAACTCGATTGAACTCATTACAATCAAGGCCGCAATGTAGAGCGTTCATGGCTTTGCCATCAAGCTCGAAATTTTTAATATCGGCTTGAGTCCATTTGGATTCATCGGAAGAAGAGAGAGTGTAACCATGTATGACAATTTTATAAATAGGATAACCTATACTTCTAAGAAAAGTGGTCATGCGAGTTTTCCAATAAGTATAGTCGGTTCCATCAAAAAATGGAGCACGACCCAAAGAATAGCCTTCGAGGGTGAAAGAAGTTGAAGCCATCACAAAGGATCTTGAATTTGAAACCGGTGAAGGTATTACTCAAATTTTGCCTCTGATACAAATTGTTGGGCGGAGAAGTGATGGCAAGAGGGGGGGTGAATTGCCTTTTAAAAAATAATTAACAATTTAAAATCAAAGTAAAAGTGTAGCGGAAATAAAAGAGGCAAGACACGCAACTTGATAACGGAGTTCGGCTTAAACCCAAGCCTACGTCTCCGCTCCCAACTCAATCGTTGAGAGATTTACTACCGCTTGCTTTTTAATGGTTTTAGCAAGAAACCCACTAGACTTTAAGATAGTCTATAACCTATTACAGCTTGCTTTTATTGGTTGAGCAAGAACCCACTTGCTTTTAATGGTTGAGCAAGAACCCACTAGCCTTCTTACAGGTGAAGGCCAGCTCACCTTTGATTCAAGCCTTTTAAAAGGGAAGGCTTGACTAATCTCTTCACACCATGAAGGTGGTGTGAAAACCCAAAGAATAGAGGATGAGAGAAATGAGGGGTTTGTAGGCACAAACCCAAATTTATGCTCAAAATAGATAAAACAAGAAAAACCGTAATGAGAGAAGTCTTGGGCGCCAATGGATTGATGAAGTTGATGAAGAGCACTCCCAAGCTTCTATGGTGGTGCTCCTTGGATGTGGAAGAAGGGTGGAGCAAGTGAGGGTTCCTTGAGGGAATGCGCCGGAGGTTCGCCAAATGATCAAAAATGTGTCCGTGGGCTTCCTTGAGTTTCCGGGGCTTCCTAGTCCTTTATTTATAGAGGGGGAACCCTCAAATGGCCTTTGGGGGTCTTCGGAGCCGTTGGAGAGGCCTTCGGAGCCGTTGGGAGTCAAGTGGACAAGCCTGGTCAAAGCCCAACGGCTAGTTTGACTGGCTCCACCGGCTGACCGGTGCTAGGCCACCGGTTGGCTGGTGCTTTGAAAAAGGAGAGGCCTTCGGGCTCAGGCACCACTGGCTGGTCGGTGAGGAGGCCACCGGTGGGCCGGTGCTGAGGCAGTAGCTGACACTATTTGTCTGGGTTCCACCGGCTGGCCGGTGGTGGGACACCGGTTGGCCGGTGGTCTGGACAGAAGGATGCCTTCTGTCCAGGCTCCATCGGCTGGCCGGTGGGCATCCACCGGTTTTCCGGTGGACTGAAAATCAGTCCACTTTGGGTCCTTCTTGGCCCAATTCCTTGGCAACCTTTTGCCTATCAACAAAAACACTTAAAACAAGATTAGATAAATAAGAGAGTGATTGTGATCATGAAAATTAAACCACGAGGGGTACGAGAGGTACAACATTTTGATCCCTGTGGTTATTTTTACTTTTACTAATATGATATATAGACATAGACTCAAGTGATGGATGAATTGAGTGCTAAAAATAATTTAATTGAATATAAAGTTTCCCATTTTAAATTTATTCAAATAAATTACTTCCCTTATATAATCAGTTAATATAGAGAAAATAATGTAAAGTAAATAATGTTGGGAAGACATTATTTTTATAGTGTATTTTTCTATAAGAATGTCCTCATGCCCAATCCACCAACATTTGATGTGATATTTGTGGTTTTTATTCTGATCCTTTTCCTATATATTATAGATAAGAGTATGAGTACTTTCTAATTCCTACAATTTTTTTTAATAGGCCTCTTATTCCATTACCTAGGAGCTTAATAATGGAATATATGTAGTTGACTCGTACACAACTACGTACTTGCATTTTATACTTCACCCATTGATAAGACCAAGTCAGTGTGTCTTAAGAAGAACGAGTGAATGAATAGATGTACATAAGATTCAATACACAATTAAAAACATCATAACAACTAATTTTATTTGGATTATCTTAAATAAAAAGGTTCTTTAAAGTTTATTAATGCTAATATGATCCCTATTGTAAAAAGATAATCAACCAAATATACAATAATAAAAAATTATCATTAAGGTAATATAATATTTTCCCTTATTCTATTGATCCATAACAATAGTAAAATAAGAATAATATAATTCATATATTAATTCTATTCTCTCTCATTAAAATTATTACATGTGCATTTGTGTCATTTTTTATTATTATTGTATCTAGAAAACACACACAAATAGAAAATAAACATTCTTACTATATTACTAAATTTTTGATACTTATATTAAAAATAATTGTGTCAAAATCATACCCTATTTCCTATAGGAAATATATATTTCCATCACATATTTAATTATAATTAAAAAAATTAAATATATATTTAAATCCATTGGGAAAATATTTTATATTTCTGAATCGCCAATTAATTGATCTCTTTCAAAATATGTCCAAAAAAATCAAAACATTCAGATTTAAAGATGAAAAATTTTTCCTGAAATTTCATCAAGTTTATCAGTAAAAGATTTTTTTAATAATGTTCTAGCATATGAAAAATAAATATTCTATATCATTAATAAATTAAGATTAGTGTTTGAAGTCCCACAGTTCGGTAGAGGTGTCATGAAAATCTAATTGAGTGTTCTATGTTTTTTTAGCAAAAAATGAATCATTATAAAGAAACAATCACAATAATTAGATCATACTTAGATAATATTTAAATCCATTTCATCCATTCTATATATATATCAATTGAATTTTATTCTACATTATACATCTCTTGTTTAATATCAAAAAAATATCATATTGTATCTATGTCCAGTGAATCCCTATAATAACTCTGAATGAGTCATGACACACTAACTATAATATATAATATCCACTAAAATCCTATATCTACAATCCATAGTTTGCAAACTACAGTCTACAAGAGTTCATATCATGCATATAACTTATTTTATTTTATCTAAATAAATAAACATTTTTATTAATATTGTATTAATCGAAAAAACTATCATATATTTTTCTTGAATTTTAATTCACTTCCTTAGATAATGAAACATTGATTTAATTATATAATTATGTGTATGCGTGTTATCATATATGAGGTATATCTCCCATTAATATTCTATTTATCAAGGTGTGGATGAACTAATATTTTCATCAAGATCTAGTAACTTATATGTTTCTACTCATTGTGTTGTTTTAATAATAATATAAAATAAATCTCTATTATATGAATAATGAAAAAATATTCTATTGGTTATATAAGGTTTCATATTTTGAACTTTTTAAAGTGTAATCAAAACATCATAAGGAAAAATAAGATCTTCCTTTGGAAAATTTGAAACTTAATGAGGTGAAATATAATCAGTGCAATGTAAATTATGATCAACATAAGGTGATATATGTAAGTTTAGTTTCTCAAATATCAATAACTATGGTATTTTTATAGTTCTATAAGCAATATAGGGTGATGAACAGATAAAAAATCAAGTCAAAAATTGAATATTGGGACATAAATAAATTCATAAAATCATTATAATAAAATAATCTATTGCTCAAACGTGATATACAACATGAAATAATTAACCAATTCTAGAAACATAAATATACATGTTGTATTAGAAAGAACACTATGTCGTTTATGATGCAACAACCAAATATATTATGAAATCCTCAATACATAAGATGATGTGATGATTATGTACCACAATGTATTTAGATAAGATTTTCAAAATCCCAATACACAACCAATATGTAAAATAATGTTTACACTAAGAAAACACATATTCCATGAAATTTATGTAATAATGAATAAAGGTAATAATACAATAATAAAAAAGATGAATAAAAATATAACTATAAATAATCAAATTATAAAGTTTTAAAACATAATAGTATATGTATAAAAATATAATATATTTCAATATATTATATCTAGATTAATTGTAGATAATAAAATAATAATATAGTAATAAATAGATGGTGAAGAAATAATCAAAACATAAATGAAGAATTTAAATGATCCTCTCAACATTAATTCCATTTTTTATAATTATATAACAAGACAACACCATGACTCTTATAAAAAAATATCCACATTTTTTAATGATATTAAAGTTTAATAAAATTATGTTCATATTATTAAAAATTAATTTACATAACACAAAAGTTGGATCCCTTTTTAAATTAAAAAAATACCAAACTTACTTATGAGTATACGACATGTTTTAATATCAAAACGTAATCATAAATTATTCCCCTTGGAATAAATAAAAATTGAAATATGGTAATGAAAATAAGAAAATTAAAATTTTCCCCCAAATATAATTAAACAGGAACATTTCTAATAATACAACATGATTCATAAAATTCTATATATGAATGATACATAACATGCTCATGCAGTGAGAAATATAATTTTGGAATAAAGAACATGTTTCATAATATGAGGTAAACACTCTATGAAAAATGAAAAAAATATTTTAAAAGGTAAAAACCCCTTAGGTTCATGTATATTAAAGTATATATCTATTTTAAATACATAATAATTTATATGGAAGTAATCCCTCTCTAAAAACATGTTTCCATTAAAAATAATGTTCTATTAAACTCAATGAGCCTTAAAAAATAAATAGTTTATCTCATGCTATTAAAAAAAATAGTTAAGAATGTTCTAAACACTAGCCACCCTAAAATTAATAATCCATATTAGATAATATTTATGAAATTAAATTATATACAGGTTTTGAAACATACATGTAAACCAAAGAATAAATCATTAAACAAAATATTATCATTACAAATAACCAATCGTTAATCCATTCAAGTCAGAATAATATTAAATAGAACATTAAAGAGTATTCATATCGAACAGTGGATAATTATTTCAATCAATAGATCAATATATATATCCATGATACATATAGTAAAAATATTAAACATATACACTGGAATGTTTTTAAAAAACGTTTAAAAAAATATTTCATAGAGATTTTATGAGGTATAAAATCATTATTATAGTAATAACATATTCTCCCCATGTATAGAATAGTTATTGTAGTTAGAGAGGGTAATATTATTCATGTTAAAATATACCATAGATAGTTGAACTATTCGAACAACAAAGGTATCTTCTTTAACATTATGATGCACATCTATGTTAGATAAATATTATGCAATATCTTCATGGTTTTCATCAAAATTTGAAATTGATGTTATTTTGGGAGATGCATATAAAATAGGAATTACAAGTTCTTTTTTGAACACATATACCAATGGGACTAGTAGTTTTAATGAAAATAGATTTAGGTAAATAGTAGTCATTTCCATGAGCTGAATTTCAATCATTCATGTTAGATAATTCATTTGGAAAATATGATAAATATAGTCTAAAAATTAGAGGAATAATAAAAAAACCATTGAACAACATAATATCTAAAATTTGATAAAAAAAAATAGATAAATTTAGACATGATTTTACTATTTTTACCAAGAAAACAATAATTTCTATTCAATTTATTATTTTCTCTATTACATCTAAGTACATGTATTTCTTTGTATTCTATAATAGTACCTATGATTTTATTTAGAAAATCTTCACCTTTAGTAAGAAAAATAGTATACATATTCTCATAATCAATTTTATCTAATAAATATTTAATCATACTATCATGTAAGGCATAAGAAAATGATTATTTATCTGATTTTTACTTTTAATCCATTTGATGATTAGGTAAACCAAATTTTTCAAAAAATAGAATCATAATATTTTCTATGATATTTTACTTTACAAATCGAAGTTATCTTTGAGAATAAAAAATATTCACTTAAATAATTAAAATAAATTTTTTCATGCTATTATTTAGATGATCTGTAATATTATACATATCATGTTTGAGCCATAGAAAAAAAAATATATTTTTCATTTTCATTCCCATATTCATAGTTAGAATTAAAATCACTATTAGAGTTTATAGAATCACTCCTAGTAGATTTTATAACATTCATTACATTCCTTCTGTATTCATACATTATTTATCTATTTTATTGTTTTTAAATTATATATGTTTATTGTTTTCTATATTGTTACATTTATAAAATATAACTTCTTTCTAACTATTAACTGTAAATTTTTATTTTCTCCTCTTCTTTAAATTATTAAAAATTCTATCAATATCTATTAATCATCAATGAAATTTTAACTAACATCATTTTCATAAGATAAATTAAAATATAAAACTTTAATAGAAATAGATTCATTTTTAACAAATTTTTTTCATAAACTTATACATTCTTCTCTACTTCATATATCACATGCATTATAATTAAATCATTATTAATAAAATATTTCATTGGTAATTACAATAAAATAGTAGAATAGATTTCACTCTATAAAAAAGGTAAAAATATAACAATTTTTAAATATTGATCACATCTCGTATGATAGTTTCCAACCCTGTGACATTATTCTCTATTTTAATGAGTCTTGCATTCATTTGAGTAATATTTTTTCCATAATTAATTTTTATTATATTAAATTTAGTTATATAAGTGAGTATAATTCCATGTCTCTGGTTCACCCATTTGAATTTTATAGTGTTACATAACAATCAAGTATACTTTAAATACATGATTATTGAAATCTACCATATCCACTAAATATGGGTTCCTTTAAAGCAACATGTTTCTATTCCCAACCACCAAATCCCTCCTCCACATCACTTCACATTTATTCCCACCATTCTCACCCATCCCACTTTTTATTTCCCTCTATTTCTCAGAGATTTCCTTTTGAATACCACTAGATCCATGATTGATCCCACAAGATCATTTAATAGAATACCTCATCCACTTTGATCAACTCTCATTCCCTACATTTCAACCCCATCCCACTCCTGATTTCCCTCGGATCCTCTTTAGGTACCTTTTGTTTACCATATAATATACCCTTCTATAATGTTTCACTTTTAATGGCCATAGTCTGTAACTATAGTCTTCATTTAACTTATTTACTCTCTATCTTCCCTTCAGTATAATTTCTTTCCATTCCCTTACCATCCCAGTAGACAGTTTTATCACCTCCTTCTGAGGACCTGGATGCATATTTACTTATCCATCCTCTATGACCAGTAACCCCTTCAAAACGTTCTTCACTATAAACGACATAATATGGCACCTCCAGTCATCCTCTATTTATCCTCAACCAACTTTTGAACACCACGATTCACACCCGATAATAGATTCCCGAATCTTTTCACTATATGTGGAACCTCTACTTTCTTTCGACATTGTATGTTTTTATTCCATCGTAGAAATCTATGTGGGGTCAATAATCATACAAAAATTTCTTCTTTTAATATTATTTTTTCATCCCATTTTTTATTTCTTTCTTATATCCAATATTTAGATATTTCAGTTTTATATGAATTTTCAAAATGTTACTACAATATATAGGATTTTCATTCAAAACAATATATCCTCAACAACTTTTAGTCGATGAATATTTAGTCATCTTCATTTTCTACTATATATTATATCTTTCTCCAACATCATATAATGTAGTGTATCACATTATGTAATAATAATATATTTCATTTAGTACACACCATTTCCTTTTTAGAGCGTTTTCATTTTATATATTATTCATTTATCTTTTTATAAAAATGTTGAGTTACATTCTTAGTAAAAATTTTGTTTTCCTTTCTAGGATATATTATATAAATAATTCTCACAATTATACATATCAGGATTTTCTTGAACACCATGAATATTGAATTAAAAAATAATATTAACATGCAATTCCTATTAAGATCTAGAGAACTAATATTTCAAACAAGACTACGAAGGAAACAATGAAAAAATGTGTTCAGTTATGTATTATATTTACATTAAATTTTTTTATTATTTAACATTATTTTAATAAATATATTATCTATATTAACACAATTACATATCAAAATATTTTGGAATTTTTGATGTTACAAATATTGAGTTGTCTTCTAGTCCTATAACAAAACCACTACCACTAAATGAAAGAAAAAAAAGAGGAACACACATTCCATTATAACCTATAACTATAAATGGTTAATTCATTTTAAATTTACCATTAAAATAAAATAAATTTAATATTTCAATTCAAATTACCTCAAATTGAAAAATTTTATTTTTATTTATTTGACAGTACCTCAAAGAAATTATAATTTTAAAACATTATCTATGGGATCAAACATGAGAATACAAAGACCGAATACCATGGTACTACATGATCTGTCATATTGTAAGTATGATTTCAATGTATTTTTATGATCATTATGCTTTTTATCAAAAACTTTTATTTACCAACTAAATGCTTCATCAATAATTTTACAAGATTTGACGAATGATGCTAATATTGTTACTAATTCATCTCTTCTCTTATCATTATAGTAAGAATCACTCATACTGGTGCACATTTTCTTCTCTATCGTTTATATATTATTTCTTATGAATTACCCTTCTAATAGAAATTGATTTAATGATATTGTTACTAGAAAATGTAATTTATTTTCAATCCTATGTAAGTTAGAAATTACAAATAAAATAGAAGACTTTACTAATAAATATATTCTATATAATATTTAATTATATCATATAGTCTTCTATTCTAGAGAGGAAGTACCACCCTTCTTGTATGTTCTAGACAACTACCAGATGTTCAAAGAACAATGAATCTTATAATATAGAAGACACATATAATAAGAAATAATTTCACACATCTTATTATACATTTTATTGGAATGTGAACATACACTATTTATTTTTAATAACTAAACATTTATGATATTTATTACCATTACAAAATATATAACACTAAAAGGTAAAGTAACAATAGTTGTCACCGAAAATTCACTACAATAATAAAATACAAAACTCATGGGTTAGGTAAATTATTTATACTATATTAATACAACAATAAAATTAAAAATGATTTTATGATATTATTATTACTTTTTGAATAACATATTATATTATAATACATTTTCATAATAGCATATTCAGGTATTTGAGATCCTTTTAACACAATTCAATATTGTGGTTTAGAATTCTTATTTGACGAGAGAAATAAGAAATGAAACAATAAACATAACTCACATTTCTCTCATTGTTTTAGAAATAATTTGACATCTACATAAATCTTATCCTATGAAATCAATGTGTAATTCCACCCTAAAGATGAAAATTGTTTTAGATGATGATAGGTTTTCCATTTATTCTTTGAACTTTGTGTGGCCGATAATTTACATTTAAAAATATTTTTTTCGTTTTTTCCCTACAGATGGTTAAAAATTATCTATAGTTTAGGGGTGATTTTCGAAACTAAATGTCATGTTTTGTGGAAACCAACAATGACTAATCTATTGTTTTGATATTGAAACCTATAATGTTGAAGAGATTGATCAGTATACTTCCTATATATATTGTACCGATTTTTTCATTATATTTACTTTTCATTTGGTATATTATATTAACATCGTGCTCTTTTATTCTATTTTGAAACATATTTCACCCTCTATTATTATCACATGAATCATTAATTCATAAAAATAATTATCAACTTGGATATTATAATAGTGGAAATCTTCAAAAGAAGTTTTCATCTTACCTAAAAATAGTTTTGAATTTTTAATGTTTTATTCAGTCTATATACTAGCTGAATTCACCAAAATTATTTATCTATATTGTTTAATATTATTTAATTTTCAGCACTAGGTTGATAATCCCATTAACGATTTGTAGTTCATGAAAAAATTATCTGAATAGTTATGTTACATCTATGTTTTATTAGAAAAAAACCAATTTTTAATGTCAAAAACCAACATGAATTTAGTAATATATCCCAAAATTTTGAATTACATTATAAAATATTACATAATTTCCAATTATGTGATACTATAATTTATATATTAATATGTAATTAATAATTATTGTCCAAAAATATTCTCAATTTAAAATATAATACAAAAAATTATAACCAACCACATCTAGTATTATGAAACATGAAACACTTACAAGAAAAAAATACCCATTTTAGATGGATGAATTTGCTGCTAGAATTGAAAAACCACTCCTAATAACACTACTCACATGTTTTCATTTGTTATTTTAATTTCATAATTTTTATTACATTGTTAATTAGATATTATTCAATTATAATATTTTATATGAATCTTTGTTTAATAAAAATATAAAATACAATATATTTAGTGTGCACTCGATGGTTACTAATTGCACCGAATCATTATCAATTGTTATATTTTACGAGAAGGTACTGAAATTTATAACTAAAGTAGCAGCATAATTGAAAAAATGGATTGATGTATGTACCACTATACAATAATTTATAGAACGTCAATAGATATTTTTTTATTTAAACTCGGTTTTTCATTTTATAATTAGTAAGATGATGAGTTGGGTTTTCCTCTATTGTTATACATTTTCACAAAAAATTATTGTTATAAATTGATGTTTGAAATTAAAATATTGAAAACTATCACTATTATTCAGAACAAAACACCTAAAAAATAGTTTTCATCAGTGAAAATGAATATTACATCCTTAATTATAATGAAACCATTAAAGACACTCTGGTACAATATAAAATAAATTCCTAAATTTCATTTATAAAATATACAATAAAAAATAAATCTTTTTCTACTTATTATATAAGATAATAATAGAAGTGGATCTTCATGAGTCAGTAGTATCATTGAACATAACCAGGTAATTTGTTTTAAATTTTTCAAATTTTATTTAGTAGTAAATTAAGATAACCTTATTGCAATATTCCTTTTATCTGTGAATCATAAGAGGATCATAGTGGCGGTTATCTTCGACTATTTTTGAATAATGATGCTGGATTTGTTAGATGAACCAAAAATATTTAATCTACTCATGTATATATCATTTATCTTTATTAATGTTTATTTCCATGAAATCATGTATACTAAATAAAAATTCATCTATTCAAGCTTCTTGTCTATATTATATGGTCGAAACATGTAATTCCTTAAATCTACTCAACTAGATATTTCTAACATTTTAATTTCTGATTCAATCTTTTTATTTTCCAAAAATATTAATTAGTTCTTCTTTTATCTCCTTTCAATATATAGAAAAATCTGTTTCATGATTTTGATGTTGATGTTATTGTGCAACAAAATCCTTAAATGTAATAATTTTCCATAGCTATAACAAGACACACCACTGAACTACAACACCCTACAGAGGGAAACAAAACAAGAAGACTTGAAAATATGACTGAATTTTTTTAGTGTAATAAAATATAAATATTTAATTTTAATTTTTTCTTTTATTTTTAGTTTTTTAGAATTTTTATTTACAGTAACAACTATATTAGACATACTATTTTTTTGAAAAAAATTGAACATGTTTTTTCCACATTTTTTTAGATTGTAATATGTAATACATATCTACTACACAAATTACCGTAAACCCTATTTTTTAAATACTATTTACTGCTCGAATGATTGGTCATCTCATTATATAGAGATTCTAAATTCTTTGTCACTTGGCCTTGCCATCGATAACCTACAGTCTCTAATCTTCCCCAATGATTTTTGTAACATCATCACAAGATGTATATTTTGTTATATTTTCTTGATTCTAAGTTATCTATTATGTCTAACATAATCGTTTGTTAATAATGAAAAAAATTTGTAAACATATCCATATTTTAAGAAAAAATCTTTTTTCCAATACAATCATATATTATCAATATTTTGTTATATTTTATAGGTAATAAAATATAAATTATGTGTTATTCAAAATACAGATTATCAAATTTAAACATTCAATAATATTTATTATTATATCTTATAAGTCATTCCAAATATCAATTTTCCGATTTCGATATTCATTACTATTTATTATTTTTTTAAAACAATATTAAATCTAAAAATTAATTTTTCGAAAACTTTTTAGGTTTCTAATTTAGTTAAATGTGAAAATTCCATTTTTTCATATTATATCTTCAATTTTCTAACCATGAATGATAAAATTATACAAATAGAAACATAAAAATTCATTATGGAATTATTGACCAACTTCTTATCACTATATATTATAATGTATCATTTTATATTTTGTTGTATAGATTATTAAAACCAATTTATTTTGTTTTTTTTCATCACTTTAATTTCACTTTACATAGAATTTGTTTATGAATATTATTTGAAATATAGTTTTTTAATGTAACTAAAATTTTCAATCTCACAATTATTTCATTCCTTTAAATTTATCCTTAATATATTGTATTATATTGATGATGTCTTAATAACTTCTCCACTTTTATCCCAATATTATGTACCTATAATTTTTTATTTAAATATATTCAACATTAATGTTATTTATTAACATTAAAAATAATATTAACTTATTGAAAATAGGTAATGATTTATATCATTGTTAAAACACATGAGTGCCTGCTATTATATAATAATAAAATATTTTAAAGGAAATAATTCTCATGATTAAAGAAGTGATCTATATTCATAGATATTCCTTCTATATGATATTTCACAACCACCTATCCTTTTCAGGATAGATCTTTATATAATTCTTATTAACTACAAAATGATAAATCGTTTAAGAGCAGACTCTTGTATCATTTTTGTCTTTAGATGATTCACAAAGAATGACTCGAGGGGCGGGGGGATTTATTTATTTATTTGGTTCACCAAATTTAAAATTCCACATTAAAAGTTGATATTATTTTTACATTCTATAATTTAATAAGATCATTTAGTGAAAATAAATAAATTTAAATATCACAAAATACATGATATTTTTATTATGTTTCAGGGATATAAGACCATACCCTAGTCCACTCCACCAACACTTTATGTGTGCTTTTTTATTTTCAATGTGATCGAATTCCATGGGATTTCAAAACTATGTCCAAGTAGATTAAACTCTGTAAAATTATATTAATTAGCCACTAGATCCATTTACCAGTCCCCCAATAATCGAAAAAAATTTGTTGAAGAGTTATCAAATGAGTAGATCTTCTTTATACTTTTCCCCCAACTATGTGTCAGTAATTATTAGTCTTGTAGAATGGAATAAAATTTAGAGTTGTTGAAAATTCATTGCATAATTTAAATCATTATAGAAACTGGTTGTAGATGTTTATGTATCCAGAATTTGATTATATAATGTTTACTGATCATAATGTAATATTTGATATAAAAATATCTTTATTCAAACACACAGTAGTAATAGAATAGTATTTAATATATCCTTGTAATTTTCATTCATTAATAGATTATTAATAGTAATGAAATAAAAAATATAGAATTTATTTAGTAAATTTTTATCATTATTTTTAACCTATATGTGTATAATATTTGTTTATCTACTTTTAAATCTTTCATGATGTTAAATTTATATAATAAATATTGCTAATATTCCAACTTCATTATTTTATCTTCAATAATAATATTTAAAATTACTGAGTAAAAATATTATTCAATCACCTTCCTAAATATTACACAACCATTAAACAAATATTTATCCCCAAAAAATAAAAAGTATTCAAATATTTATTTAAATTTTACACTCTACCTGATAATAGTTTATTATATTAAATTCAATGAACAAATTTAAAATATTTCGATAAAAATCACTATATTTAAATTTTTATTTAAATTAATATCTCAAAAATATCTCATTGTAAATTGGTTATATATTCATAAAAACAAATTCATGAAATAGGATAAAAAAATCTTCAAAATATTTATAATTTGTAAATTCCCTTTTCCAGAATCATAATTTTTCACATTAAACTCAATTTCTATTCTGCTCAAAATGGCCTAAAGTTATTCTTTTCTATAAAACGAATACAATAATAAAAATTTTATATTAAATACTTTCATTTTCATTCATTAATTCTAAATATATCATAATATATTTCTATTTTACAATTTATATCTTTTGTTTTATAACATAATGTTTTCATATATCATCCATCATCTGTAGAAGATTATAATTACTCTTCATTAGTCATGATACACAAACTAAAGTTTCCACACTTCCTCATAATTTTGTACCACATTTTATGATAACATAACTTTATATTCCCTAAATGAAAAAAACATATTAGGAAACATGCATAAGATGTGAGATCCTAAACATTATAATGTGTTTCCAGACCTTTTTAAGGTGAAGTATGATCTTCATAAAGTGATGTATTATATTTTTAAGGTGAAGTATGTTCATTATTAGGTAATAAATATGATCAAGGATCATATGGAATTATATAGATTAATTATCTCTAGATAAAATTCACGATATAGTCTTTGTATATGATATATGGAAAGCACTGTGTTAAAGGGTATGTGTATAGAGGATATGTAATTTAAATATATGGATGATATCAATTTGAATGAAAATAAAGATAAACCGTTATCATATTTTGAAGAGTATAGAAAATGTGGTGATGAAATAATTAATTGGAATAATAATTTTACTTCTGCAATGATGGTTGTGTTTGATTTAATGAAAATATAGTATTATGAATTCCCAAAAACATGAGGGTATTTGTGAATTGGATTTCATTATTTTATGGATTTGTGAATGAAATATGTGGTGATGGTATTGGATTCCATCATTGGAGAATGAATAATGTAATTATTTTAATAGATGTGAATGTGTTAATGTTTAACTAATTTTGGTTATTGATCTTATATAAATAGAGACACAATATAAGACACTTCTTGGTTATAGATTATTCCTTAAATATAACGAAATTTTTATATATGCTTAGTTTTGAATATTAGATATATAAGAATAGGTGAAACAAATTGGGTAAAGGATTATGGATTGGCCAACTAGAGGCTGGTTGATTTGCACTAGTGTTCCCATATGAAGACATTAGTGTGGTTCCACACTTTGGGGCGTGTGAGGGTGCACCACCATGAGGGTGGGGAGGTGGGACATAGATCGTACCAATTTAGTACTAAATGGATATATTCGTAGAGGTGGTGTCACACTTATCATTAATAATTATTGAGTATATTTGATAATATTTGATATGGGATGACTTCGATACAAAAGAGTTTTATATCCTTCAAAACATGAGAAAAAAACTGACACAACACCATTTTTAAAGATATTAATAATCATAGTTGAGTATATCTTCACTGCAATGATTTTTTTCACAACAACTCTATAAATTATCAAACTACATGATGTCATGAAGAAGTTCTACACACCACATATTTTACTCCATGTCATATAGATCGGTCAAGAAGGTTCATGTTCTTTTTCATACATTAGTGTCATGAAAAATGCTTATATACACCATATTACAACCATCAAAGGATCAAACTAAAATTAATATTTTCACTCTACAATGAGGATTGGTGTCTTCATAACACTGCTTGATTTTTAAAATAATTTTATGGCCACAACATAGTGAATATAACCATAAGAGTTCATGAAGATATAAAATTGACACCTTAATATTTTATTGTTACACTTCAAGGAAGTTGTATGTGTTTTTTGGATTCACTAGAAATATATTTATTTTTTACCATTAGAATAAATAAGGTTAAAAATTTACTATAGATGAATAATTGATATGTTATACACTATGAGTTATTTTTTTCAACACAAAAAAGTTTTTTTTGTTGATTTTAATTTGTTATAGAAATCTTTATATTGTTTCAGTATAACAAAAATGACAGAGTTAAAATTGGTTTGACTGAAAATTTGAGAAGTTTTGTTCTATATGGGTAATTATTACTTGGTGAAGAATATCAGGTTTGTTTTTAAATAAAATTACAGTCTTATATTATGTAGTGATTTTCTTCCACCATAATGATTAATGAGTTAAATATATATATTAAATTTTGGAAAATATATACTTATTTCACAAGACATTGTGATATGGTGAAATGTGAGCAATATTGGGGAAATGTAGAAGGAATTCATAGAATTTATTGGATATTATTTATTCAAGTAATTAACTATTTCATTTTGATTCAATGGTTAATAAAAAATGTAGTGGTACATAATTTATGATATTAATGTTAGTAAAACTCGGTTATTAGTAGAATTTAAAATTACAAATATAAAAAATATTTTTTAAAATTTATTTTCTGATATATAATTGAAATAAGTAGTGTACATAAATAATAAATGGGATTAAAATAGATATGTTGAACTAAGTAAACAATGTAAAAAATATTTCATAAAGTTTGTTTTACTATTTGAGAAAGAGAGAGAACAACATTAGCTCTATGGAATATATATATCAAAGAATAATTTTGTTCATGCAAGATGAATTATTATTGTAGAGAAATATATGAAATGTATTATTGTGAGCATATATAAGAATATTAGAAGTTTTAATTTCTTATGAATGATATTTAATAGTATTCTTGAAAAATATTAGATTAAGTGCGTGAACAAAATCAGATATCAGAGAGATCACTATTAAATATTATGATGAAGATATTTGTAGACAATGAATTATTGGACGTAAAGTGTCTTCTATAAAAATAGGATTTGAATTATCCAATAGATCATAATAACAATGGATTAATGATTATATCTAGAGGAATATTTGAAAAAAAATACCAATAATTAATTGGTGTTTCAATTTGGAAATCAGGGTGCAAGCCTAATCAATAGTATGTATTGATATTGAAGTAACATTCATGTCAATAAATAGAGGAAAATAATTAAATGTATATAAATTGGTTTTCATTACCCTGCAATAATAGTGTAAAAGAGAGGGAGGGTCTATAACCTTGGTAAAATAGTGTGCTCTCCTAAAATTTTGATGGCATAACATGCAGTAGTGGTTACTATGTCATGTAACCGCAATTTTGGTATGATCTCCAAGGAGAATACTTCGATATGTGAACTAATTAAAATCTATTGGATTTGGCTCCCTACAAAAAAATTTGTTGTACTATATGATTACATTTATTCATAATTATGTATATTAACAATCTTTTTATCATATCTTGATTGTTTTCTTCCTAACATAGCATGTGATAATGTCTTATGTGTTTTTTCCACATAGAAACGTCATTATAGTCCCATAATATAATGAGAACCAAGAATTGACAAGAAAATATTCTTAAATATGTATAATATAATTAGAATAATTTATTTATTGGAAACAAATTATATAGGATATCAACGAGAGATACTCAATGGAATTTGATGAACCTTCTCATCATGTACTCCCTTTGAAATTTCCTATATAGGAGATTATGAAAACAATAATTTCCAATGGGAAATAAACATTCATATTTGTCATTATATGTTTCTATGTTTAGATGTGTGTATTTTTACTTAAGTACTATGAGTATTGTTAACAGATATTATGAGTCTCATACTATAATGCGTTGATGTAGGATAAAATATGTTCGCGGTGAAGCAGGATTTGTTGGGTGCATCACGAGTAATAATTTATTAAATAATGATGAGAGAAAAGATTTAAACCATTTATTTTTAATGGGAGATGATATCATAGACCCTTTTATGGAAATAATATAATCAAAATCAATTCATTAATGGTGTTTTTTGAAGTATAATTCAATTTTCATAAATTCATAGAAAGAGTCCCCGAGCTCATAATTCGATGACATAACACAAAACCTCACTAATTAGAGATATCATGATAAGTGGATTATATTACATGGTACATGTTCATTTCAGGGTTTAATAAATTGAAACGTTGGTTTTTTTTCTTTATGGTTTCCCTATCATGGTTAAAGAATTATTCATGTATTATTGATGGAATATATTATGTCACAAGTTATTCGAGGGAATATTTTGTGAGAAGAATATTTAATAAATATTTTTTTTTCTGTTTAGTCAATATAATAATTATTTATTTATTAGTAAATAAAGTAGTGATATTTTAAAATAAAAAATAATCATTATTTAACGCCTTATAAATATTGATGAGGAAATACAGACTGAGTTAAATGTCCTGAGGATAAATAATATATATTTAATATTATTTGAAATAATAATATTTAATTAAATTCACGTTTTTTGTTCATGTTACGAAATAATAATTTTTTTTAATATTATTAGATACGTGTGTTTTTTTCTGTGATTAAATAAATAAAAATGATTCACTTTTTAAATTATTATTATCTAAATAGATATGTGTATACTCAAAACAATATTATTTTACTAGTGTTTCAATTTCTTATTGTTGTGTAGAATGATACCCATAAAGATCACTATTCATGTCCAATAGATATTACACTCAACAAAAATTCATAAGAATGGACATAGATCCTTCTCCTCCTCAACTATTGACTATAGAGAGATCAAAAAGAATCCTAATTCAATTTATTCTCAGGGTGTTCAAAGGAGATTGATGTAGGTATCTTAATTTACCACACTGGCTAAAAATTAAATTTTTCTTTCCGAAGCACTTTTGAGGAAAAAGTGGGAAACCAAAAAGATGTCAAAGACTAAAAACACAACTATGCCTCTACAGGAAAAGATCATGAACACAAAAAACAATCCAATTCAAGAGTGAGGAAAAACTCTATGCTAATAATAATAACAATATGAGTATTGTCCCCCTTCCCATAAATGCTCGGCTTGCAGTCCTATGCAAGGATGCACGGGCAGGGTACTGATGACAAAAGTCATACCCTCTAAAACATCCAATTCTAGAGAGCGGTGATAAGGAGAATGATTCATGCTATGAACCTATTATGGAGTAGTTCCTAGCATGTAAACTATATGTAGTGTCTCATGGACCTAGGACACAGTGCCATAAGCAAACACACAAAATTCAGACTAACAAAAAACAAAACCAACATTCCCACATCATAAGAAATCTATGCTTCATCCTTTGAAGATGGTAGGTCTTCATCAAAAAAATCATACCACCAAGAAATTCAAACCCAAGCTACTTCATCCTTCAAATATGGTAAGGCCCGCTTCAATTAAATCATTCCACGAAGAAATTCAAACCACACTACCCAAACCGTCGATTTCTCCACAAAACATCTGAAAACAAGTCTGTAAACAAACCCATTACATCCATATTCAGGCATAAAGTTGGATCAACCATGCATTCTCCAATTCTGGACATGGCCGCAATAAAATCAACACCAACCAAACTATTTGAACCCTCTAGTCACCGCAATAGCAAAAACACAAACCATGATAGCCACATGAACCAACTCCATGAGTATACATCACCAAAACCTATAGCTTTCAGATTATATACCACACTTGGACCAGAACCGTCAGACGTCATCTCACTTAATCATTGAACCTAATGAAACATCGAGCCCCACATCGATAAAAACACATGAACCAACTTGAACATGAGATGAACTCAAATCCCAGAGCAGAAAACCCAAGCAAAATGCAGACCCAAAACCAACACAAGAATACCAGCAACCAAATTTGAAATCAAAATACGAAGTAAAAAAATAAAAGAGCACAAAACAATTACCCATTTTATAGACACCATAGGTCCATATATCACCAAAAAAGAGCCCGAATCCTATTGCCACCATCTAAATCGCACTCAGGGACTGCAACAGACTACCCAAAGCATACATCGGAGTCGATTTGCAATCCCCATACACGGAAGCTGGAGCTTGTCCAATGGACCATCACCACGCCACTAGAAGAACCCTATCCATCAAAGGTGGAATGAGGTGAAGAGGACCAGTAGCAATGAGTAAATCTGAGGCTGATGAGTCTACAAAGTCGACATCGTGAAAGAGAAACCGTCGCAAGACACCAATCCAACACTAAGGTTGTACCAATGTTCAATGATCCAAAAATTAATTCATAATTAATTCAAGATTTGTACATTTATTACATGTGGTTTGTATTTAAATATATGCAATGGTGACTTGTCTAGAATGGTTTGTGTTAGTCATACTACATGGCATACAACATACGTACATGACATCTAGTTCACTAGTCAAAGACATGTCGTGTATTCCCTGCCACGTCTTATATGACTTGTTATTAGGTAACTCAGAGACCACACGTTATATAGATCATGTACACACTATTTAATCAATTAATTTATTTTTAATAGTTACACATTAAGTCCATATTCATGTACCATAGATATATGTTGAGAAATATACACACCTTGCAGCTGGATTGTACGTGTCATTTATATTACAAAATTATTCATAATTAAAAATAAATTTACTATACTTAAAAAAAATTATCAACATGTGTTCTATGTGGTCATTAATTTTATATTACACTCCATGTATATATATATATATTAAATGTATAATTAATTTCTACTTAATGATTGATATTGTATATTGTGTATAAGTCCTAACAAAGTAGTTACCCTACATCCATTGAAACATAACCTGATACCAAAACCCCATGTGGTCTGTGTGGTCTTTATGTTTATTATATGTTCCATGGAATTTTCTATTATGTGGGGAAAACCAAAATTCAAATTAGTTTTTATGTATATGAATATAATATATATTGGGTAGTTTGGATGGGTACTCACTGTGTTACCTCCATGTACGTTTTTTTTGTCATAGTTAATTTTAAATAAAAAAATTCAATTAGATTAAAATTATATGAATGATAATCTCATGAATATTTAGACAAGAATCAAGATAAGAGAATTAATTAATTAATTAATATACTTTATTGATTCTATATTAATTAATCAAAAATAAAAACTATTAGAACAAAATATTATTTTATTAAATGCATAATTAATTTTATGTATATGGATGATCATGAGCATAGAACATAACTTTTTATATATTTTAATTTATTATTTAGTTTTATATATGGATTGTGTTTCATTATGTAATGGTCAACGAGCTCGTGGTTTCTTTTATTTAAACCACATAACTAATCCTTTGTATACCTTCTCTTTCATGTGAGTAAAAGCATATGTAATGGATAAATCTCATACGCTAGGATAGATGGTCCCAGTTTTTAATGAAGAAGAAACTTATCCACCAGTGATACTTAGGTGGAAATATGTAAAGCTACAACATGATACATTTCATTCTCCAAGGTGTTTTATCTTATATCAATGGTCTATTTATCATCTATTAAATAAAATCAAAATTAGGAAAAGATCATGATCATTCTACTTGTTTTTTTATTTCTATAAAGTGTATGGTTAATTTAATTATAAATTTTAGTTTGTGATCACATGAATTACTCAATTAATGGGAATTCAAGATGAATGTAAAATTAATTGAATTATGGTTAAATTTTATCTAGGACATGGTTCTCCACTTATGTAAGTCCACTTAATATTATAGATCATTTAATAAAGATAAAATTTTGTAATTTATGAATGATTATTATAAACTTCCTTAATTATATATATTAGTTCAGTATTTCCTTCCAATACTAAAAACCATAGTACATGTTCTTAACTGATAAAAATTGTGGTGCTTTCAATTATCATTGAATTATAACATATTTGGTTTATTGAAATAACTTTGTTAACATCAGGGGTTGACTATCAAGGTAAGACATGGTGTAATTGAGATGCAATGGTTGATGAAATATAATTTATGGATTTTAGGATCTCTGAGATTTCTCAACAGTTCAAGGTACCATGAGTTAATTCATTTTTTATTTGGAATTCTTACTTGAAACCATTGAAATTTTTTTATAGACAATATCAAGGTGATTAGATTGGAAATATGGATCCTTTACACTAAAAATTCCAATAAATATGATATTCTGATGCCACTGGTGATGGATATTATGTTTTATAATATAATGGGAGATTAATAAATATTATATAATATTTATTTATCAACCTTTTATCATATAATGTAATAAAATTACTCTCATTTTATTTGTGGAAATGGAATTATACATGATTATAATGATATCACTATGGTATGGACTTGATAAGGATAACCTTCCCACCAGAACTAATTTTCGTGTGGTTTAAAGGTGCTTACCTACTATCCTATTCCATGAATGTAAATTTTTTGTGATGAAAGAACCAATTCTAGAATCTCATGGTAAATAGGATAGTGAGGAAGAGTTATCTCACCATGAGGAACATTTATATGAAAAAACATGTAATCAATGTTTCATGGTATTATCTATGAGTAATGAGATTCCAAGGATTCATGATGTGGATGCCTATGAAATGATCTCCCTACTTTGATATCACTATCCATAGGAGGAGATACAAGAGATATATGATATCTCCAATTATATTTTTACAACCATGGTTTAAGAATTAGTGTTAGATGGGCCTGAAGTAGTCAAGCTTATGGGCCACATTTAACACTTGAACATTATAGGGATAAAATTCCCAGATGAGTTACACATAGATCACAAACATTCCTTGCACCCTAAGACAATTTTTATTTTTATTTTTAATTGTAACATAATAAATAATGTGATGAGTCCTTGGGAATTTTTTATTCTAATTATCGTTGTTGACACATGCATGGGGCTTGAAAAAATTATAGTCCCATAGTGAATATGATAAGTAAAAACAAATAAAAGGGGACACAAACTCATTAGATGTTCGGAAACATGCTTATAAGAATAGTATGATCAAGTAGAAAGGAAATTAAAAGGATGAAATATGATTCACATGTGGAAATTAAGGACCTTGTAAGAGAAAATAAACCTACAAGCTGAAGGTGTGTCTTTTTCAATTGTAATAATTAATTATCTACTTAATATATGATCTATATATATATATATTCCCATGTCATTATAAAATTTTAGTAACCATGTTGTGTTTCAAATATTTAAGTAGTATGGGAGGATTTTTGAGTTTCTAATACTGTGAGGCTGGTTGGTATAACTATTGGCAACTACCACCTTTAATTGCCAATAAGAATTATATTGGTTGTAATAGTTTAATATAACATACTATCTATTTCTGGGAACATAATATCAATAACACACCTAGATAAATATGGTTTTCATTTCAAATTTTGAAATTAAAGAGGTTTATTTTATAAATAAAATACATGTCATCGTATAGCACATTTTAATAACAGTCTTTCTGTATTAAATTATGAAAATGAAGTATTTAAAATTGACAAAGAATCATATTTTCATGACCCAAATAACACATATATATTTTTTCACCTTTTTGGTAATGTAAGCGAGAATCATTTGAAGAATCATTGTTAAGAAATATATCTAGAATCCTTTAATATAAAACCACTCTAAATATATAATGTGTTATTATAATGAAAAATGACCAAACAACCATTCGGTATACATGGTTAGGTATATGATTAAGAGATTTGAAAAATTCAAAAAATTCATGTAGGAAGTAGAGAATAAAATTAGAATGAATATAAAGAAGGTTTTATCAGATCAGTGTGATAAATTTTATATCCAAGTATTCATAAAATATTTATAAGAGTTTGAGATTCTATCTGAACTCACTCCACCATACACACCATTGTAGAATGGTGTTATTTAAATGAAGAACCTTAACTTTCTAGACAAAGTAAGGTAGTTGATGAGCCTTACATATCATCCATTATCTATTTCCATATATTCATTAAGTAATGTGACAAACACAATAAACTGGGTCCCAGAAAAATATGAAAATTGAATTCCCCTCGATAAATGGAGTATAAAGAAAACTATTTTATTGAATACACATGTTTGGGGTTGTGAGGGGTTTATTAATGAGTTCTCTATAATAAAACTAGTACACTAGTGAACAAATTGTATCTTTATATGAAATCCCAAGGAGACAATAGTATTAAACTTATTCTTATCCTCAGACAAGAATGTGACTATCGCTAGAAAATCCATCTCTGTTGAGAGTGAGAAAATCCTCAAGGAGGAAAGTGGGAGAATGATTAACTACTAGTAATATTTTTTTAATGATACACAAGATTTGATATATTAATAGATTCCATAGGTCTTTGTGGATGAATTTACTCTTGAAATATAAGTACTAAAAATTAGAACCCGAGAGGTAAGTGAACCATAAAGACATCAGTTTTATTCTTTGAATATGGTGTCACATTATTGGTTAAAAATAATTAAGATCACTAATAAAAATTGGAATTAAAGATAGTATAATCTACTAGATAGTAATACTCCTTGGATTATGAAATATATTCCATGCATTAGATACATGATTGGGTTTTGTTTGATCCCACCATTGATGTAAAGAATGTTTGGTGGACATGATATTCAAGATAAAATGATACATGGAGGGTAATGTAAGTACCTATATGAAAATTATATTTTCTAAAGGGATTATTGAATATCATATAATTTAATATGATGAAACATTTTCTCCAATTTTTATATTTAAATACATCATAGTTGTAACACCACATGTTTTTATGGATATTTTTTAAGATGAATTAATTTTTATTGATTCCTTTAATTTATATATGTAAAACATTCCCGTCACATGACACGGGCTTGAAATACGTTAAATGAAACACTGACTCATTGTATGATATAGTCAACATCGATTTGGGGTACATTTCATGCAACACCGATTTGGCGTACGTTAAACAAAACACTGAGATTCTATGGAACATATTTTTTTATAATAATTTAAAAAAGATAATTATAACATATCCATTAAACGTATTAATATGGATAGTAATAAATCCTATTAAAATATTCTTTATATTTGTTTTATTTAAATAAATCATATTTATAACAATATATATAATTTTTTTAATGTCTATATATGAATAAAACTAATATTTTCTAAAACAAACTTCTTTTTCTATACTTCAATGAAATTAAATAAAATTAATTTTAGAAACATTTATAAAATTAATTTGATAAAATAAAGTTTATTTTTTAATTTATATTTTTGAAATTATATTACTATGAATATTTTGGACTTTCCTGAGAAACTTCTTTGTTGGATGAATAGTGAAATATATTGAATTTTAATTCATAACTTTATTTTAATATAAATTAATTATTATATAAAAATTATATTTCAAATTGAATTAAAAGTTTATTTACATTATATTTTAATCACATAATCATTTTTTGGTCATTGTAGCTAATTTCACATTGATATTGAGTATAAAAATTCAACAAATGTTTGGGTATTTCTACTTTAAACACCCATGTTGTCATCCCGTCTGCTGGATTAAAATTAAATTAATTTTGTCCACTTATCTTATTGGAATTTATTAAAATGGATTCCATATTTTTAATCAGTATAATTTATATTTTACAATAAGTTCAAATTAGTTTTTTACCAAAAATATTATTGAAGGTAATTAAAATTTATCACAATGATTAAGGTAAAAATAAGATTAACTAGGGATTAAACCTTTCACTTAAGTGCCCAAATGACAAAAAAACTTTTCTAACACAATTATTATAGAATTAAACATCCATTATCTTGTTAGTTTTTGTTTTTTATGACTTTTCTTAGGTATAAGCATGGGTTCATCTAACTTGTTTTCAAAAAAATACAAATTGAGTCATTTCCCTCCCCTGTAAACGACCACCACATCTCATAATTATTAACACCTTTCAATACACTTAGGATTAGAAACTATATTACCAGTACAATAACCAATTTCCCTACCTTCCTATTTTAATCCCCTTTGGTAGAATGAAATCCAAGGAATCTGTTTGAAGAAAACCAAAAAGGGTAACCCAAAGAAGAGGAAACATCCCCCCTTAAGATACATTATCTTATTTCCATTCATCACACCCATAACTATCCATATTAAATAAGTATACAATAAAAACATTACCCTAAATATAAATATATTTATTTATATTACCATTTCTACCTAAACAGACACACAATTACATTTAATGTGTAACAAACTTATCGTTTATGTGCACGATGAACTACCCCCACATGACACGCTGATTGTTCATTCTCCCTTTACCACCACTCATGGTTGGAATTATGATGCAAAACCATTTATATATGATATATATTATATTTATTATATATTTATTCTTTTTTAATTCATTCTATAACACAAGACATTATACTTTAGTTCTTCGATAAATATAATAACATCTTTTTTGGACGAGTGGACTACCACCTTCTCAATGTGATGCGATTCATTCACATTATACATGGAATGTATTAGGGATGTGTTTAGTGAAAATATATTATATATATGAAATAATTATTCTAATATAATGATATTATATACATAAATACATATATTTCATTTCGTTTATTTCTTTTAATATGGTAATTAAATGGAAACAACGTTCATGTGTACGTACAACCTACAGTCTACCAGAATGGTGTATTCCACTGAAAAATTATATATTATATAGGTTGTTTTAAAAAAAATATTGAATATAAATTATATTTAGATAAATTTTTAAATTATGGAAATAATGATATAACTATAAGGACAAAATATATAATAAATTAAGACACATGTGAAGAAAAAAAGATATTATTGGAAGTGAAACCTTAAAAATGAATTGTTATCATGTGGGTAATATAAATTCATAATAAAAATATTTATAGTATTAGATATAATAATACAGTTCTTTTATTGATTTATAATAAACTTATATTTATCATACATCCTGTTTTTATGAGTACAATGAGATTCAATACAAAATATAAGGAAATTTTATCTCACTTTTTATTTATATGAGATACATTCTTTATTCACCACTCACTCCTTTTTTTGTGGTGCATAAAAACCCCATGAATTTATTATGTTTATATTATAAATAAATTTATGGAAAATTTAAATATCCATTATATGATCTTTCTTTAAATTCAAAAGCTACCAAATCAGTAAGATAGTTTTGTCTCAATATTCCTTCTTTAAAAATCATGTTTTCTTATGCACCTAAATTCATATTTGAGGAGTATATACATCCATTTTAAATGATATATCATGAATATCCATATTTTAATGATTTTTTAAGAATCATCAAATTTCATCTAATTACTAGAATAATATGATCCAATGTTACCATGTGGTAAGATTTTGGGGAAACAGTCTCATTGTTTATCAATATTATTTATGATTATGATTCTATTGATGATATTTTATGATCTGTAAATAAAGGAAATACATGAGTTTTATTATAATATGTCTATTAAAGGTATTTCCATATATCAGTACCATTTTCAACTCTTTGGTTCTTAAAATAATTAAGAAAATGTTTTTTTAAATTGAACATATTTCTATTTTCGACTAGAAATCCATTTTATTTCGAATGTTTTTTAAAAAAATATTTCCAAAATAGTATTAAAATAACTCTTGATGATTATATTCATGGAAAAGAATTTAATTTTTATTTCAAATATTCTTTTATAGGTTTTAAAATCTATTTTCAATGATAATTGTTTTAAAAAGTGTTTTATTTTTTAAAAATAATTTTTCAATTAAAAATGTATATTTTAATCTGGAAATGTTCATAATAGATATATAAAAAGTGTTTCCCTTATAATGTGACATCTATCGGTGTTACTCATTCCCTTTTAGAGAAATGATTCAATATTTCCATTCATATTCTTTTTATTACATATTTATTCTTTTGTGGAATGATGTTTATGAAACTCATTTATCTTTCATGGGCCATATTCTTTTGAAAATAGGTTGTTTTTTTGGGTTATAATTATAATTAAATTATTATGAAACGTGTATCTTTTTTCATATCTTATTAATCTATTAAATTTTTATGATACCAATTTCATTTCATGGGTTGTGATATTATTATTTATGATTTTTTAGAACATTAGTTATGATTTAATTATGATATGGGTGGGGTTTATATCTCCCTCTAATGAATTCAGTAATGACTAATATATCATGAGATATACTAATACGGTCTCGGGAGTGAACCTTGGCTATTATAATAAAAATAGGAGTGAACCATGACTACCAATATGGTATGAGGAGTTAACTCATACTACTAAGATGTCCATGGGAGTGATCCATGACTAACATGATCATATATTGATTGAACCCATAGTACATGGATAACCTTGGTATTGAATCCTTGACTAATATGAAAATCATATTTTATAATTATGTGTCTCCTATATTTTCATGTCTTATTCCTATGTTACGATTTCATGTCTTATGTTATTTATTTCCTTATTATTCCTGACTTATGAACTACCAAGATTTATTCCATCTGTCATGTTTGTGATTTTTGATATGCATGGAATTATCTTATAGTGTTATGATCATGTTTTTGTGCCCAAATTATCAAGTTTATTATTACATATCTCCCTTTTTTACCCTTACTGAGCATCTGAGCTCACCCATTTTTATATTTACATACCCATGATATTAAGATATGTGTTATGTTTGATAAGTAACATAAGGGTTCCTATCGAGAAAGACCTAGTGCTAGAAAATATAGATAACTTATGTAACAGTGTTTATGTTTCCTCTTTTCCAAATGCACTAGATTGGCATGATATTTAGTCCTTATTTTTATAAGGATATAGGTATTCTTGAAAATTTAAGTAATGTTATTGTATGAATATACAAGGTCTCTATAGTTGGTATCATAGAAAATGTTTAGTTAACATTTGGAAGCCTAGATGAGAAAACCTTTGTAAGAACCCAAATAAATGTCTTAGTATATGAATAAGGAAAAGGAGAAGTATAAGAAAATGTCCATGAATTTGTGTAAAGGATGGAGTGTGTTGTGTTCTATAAATTCACCCATGTCTGAATACTATTAGTTTATATGGATTTCAGAAGAATATACATAGGTGTTTCAACCTTGATAGGGTGTGTCGGACATGAATCTGCGTAACCTGGTACACGACAATGGGCCTTGGTACACACCTGGTTTTCCACTCTTGAGGGATATGATTTGGTAAAACCAAAACTCATCATGAACCATCATGAAATATTTAATTTATGTGTTTTTAATGAATTATATATGATAAAACAAATATTTCATTGATTAATGAATGTGTCATATGATAGACATCCTATAAATAACTTTTCATAATTATATGGTTCCCCATTTTGATAATTGTTTCTTACTCCATGATTTTCTTTTTAGTTGATGGCAGTAACCCAGAGGAACCACATTAATGGTTATTAAAATGGAAAATAAAATGTTTTTCCTCCTAATAAGCCAAATTAAATGGAATCTATAATACACAATATTTTTTCAATGCTCACCCAAATTTCACAAGCTATGAATGATGGTGGACTTCAAAATGAGAACTATAGGGAACAATAGTCTGTTAAGTCAATCATAAAGAAACTCTTACCTTCTTTTACAGGTTCTTATTATATATATGTTGTTGAAAAATTGATAATTACTAAAAAAAATATTTTGTCCATTATCCAGTTTTCAGAGCATGAGATAGTCATTATGGTTTTTATCGGTTAGAAGAAAAAAAACAAGTGGTAGACTTTAATAAAAAATAATAAGCATCAAGATGAAATTGAATCCATGAATTTAGATGAGTTCACGTAGATAATTTTCAACAATTACATTCATTGTATTTGTTATAAAAATATGTAGAAAGAGTTCCTTGTGTTGAGGAAAAGTCATGATTGTACCTACGAGGATAATTTGATGAGACATGTGGGGTACATTTCAATAATTATCATACAACACAAAATTAATACTGATAGGTTATTTAGGGGATTAAAGCCTAGTCTCAGAAGGTAATTTTGTATAAGGGGAATTAGTAGTTATTAAGATATTGTGCATTGTTCAATCATGGTTGGTGTCATGTACCAGTCTCATGGGTTTGACACGAAAAAAAGATAGGGTTTAAAGAAAAATATAAAAACCATGAAGAGAAGAAGATGATCATTCCTTTATTCTCCATGTTTGGGATGAATCAGGTATTAAATCACCTTAAGGGGTCTAATAAGTAGTTTAAGTGTTGAAGGGAAGGAAACCAATAATTTTATTTCTAATGTGATGGAAAGAAGTTAGTAAACAATGTGAATGGATGAAGAATTGTAGAAGATTCACCTCCTGCATCAATGCTACAAGTTTAAGGAAAATGGAAATTATGATAACCAGTTCCCAAACCTAAGGGCTGGTGATGATGACACAAACCCGAAACCTCTTAAGCGATGGTACAAGTTTAAATTTCATGCAATCAATATTTCTAAGGAGGGGTGTGATAATTATTTGGTGCAAGGTACACATACCATCCAATCTAGAACAACTAATGTCGAATTTAATTGTGGATCTACCAACTATTCCATACCTAATGAATTTTTATGGGAGTTAAGATTCAACCAAAATGATTTGATGTGGAATTAGTAGTGAAAACCCATAATGGTACGCTGATTTCATACCATGTCCATGATTCCTCTCTCGTTTTCGTCTGTTTGGATTTTCTTCCTGAAAATCTTGTTATTCTTCCTTTGGTTGGTTTTTAAGTCACCAAAGGCATGGATTGGATTTATCTGTACAAATCCCACATCAATTGTCAAGTAAGGGATGTTATTTTTGATATTTCAAACCCTCCTATGGCATTTCATCAATGTGAAAGTATTTATGAACTTCCTTTTGATATTACACCCAGTGTATGGGTCTTAATTCCCATTCATAATGATTTTTTATCTCAAATGATGAGGGAGAAAATAGACATCCATGATATTAATATTGTTCTAGAAATTGTGAAAGTATTTATATAATAGTTGAATAGGAGTAAACCAAACCATTTAGTTCTGTTATAAAGAGAACTAAAACCATGTTCTAAAACATTTTCAAAGTCTCCTCATAGAATGGCCCCAATTGAGTTTTATTAAATGAAGAAGCAACTCTAAGAAAAACTTGAAAAGTAATTTATTCAAAAAAGTGTGTCACCTTGGGGTGAACCTATTATGTTTCAGAAAAATAATTATTTATCAATATATCTATTCTGTTATTATCAGTATTTGTACAAAATCACAATGAAGAACAATAATCCTCTTCTCTGTATTGATGACTTGTTTGATAAACTGTGTGGAGCTCAATACTTTTACATGATTGAACTCCATTCTGGATATAATCAATTATGGTTCAATACAAAGTATATACCAAGATATAATTTTATAAATGTTATGGAAAATATGAATATTTAGTGATGCCTTTTGGTATTATGAATTCCAGTATTATATTTATGGATTTGATGAATAGAGTATTTAGATAATGACTCAACCAGTTTGTGGTTATATTTATAGATGACATTCTTATCATTTAAAAGTGGTAGGAATAGTAACAATACCAATAAATAATTTGAATAAGGACCCTAATTATGTATAAACAATATGAAAAATTTACACAGTGTCATTTTTTTCTCTAAAAGGTTTAATTATTGGGAGACATAATCTCAAGATATGGCATAGTAGTAGATCCATCAAAGATAGATGCCATTGAATGCTGGCCTAGAACAACCATGGAGACTATGATTGTAATTTTTATTGGTTTAGTTTGATATTATCTACGATTTTTTCATAATGTTTCATGTCTTTATAATCATGTGACCATGTTAACCTGGATGTTATCCATGTTTTTATGGAATGATAAATGTGAGGAAAATTTTAATGGTCTTAAGAGATGGTTAGTAAGTGCACATGTCCGTACATTACCATGTAGTTGATTAGGGTTTGTAATCTATAATGATGAATCCAAGAAGGGGTTGGAAAGTTTTATTATGTATAATAACATGGATATCTCTTACTCCTTACAGTAGTTGAAGATTCATGCGTAGAATTACCCAACTCATGATATTGATTTTACATCTATAATTGTTTCATTATAGATATGGTAGAATTATCAATTTGGGGAAATGTGTGATATATGTACTGATTATAAATGTATAAAATATATATTCTCACATATGGTGTTGAACATTCAATAGATAACATTGTTAGATTTGATAAAGTATTATGAATTCTCAATACATCACAACCCTGGGAAACTGAAGAAATTGGTCAATGATTTAAGTCAAAAGGATCATGCTATCTTATACATGATGTGGATCCCAAAAGTTCCAATAATTCAAGATTGTAAAAGGGTAGAGATATATATCCTATAGAAATGGGAAACATATTATCTTTCTCAAATTAATGTTCGAACCTTTATCTAAATTAAGATAAAGATAGTGGAGAAAGAAGATATTGAGCTAAAAAATAAGGTTATAAATTTTCATTAGTTTAACTTTAACAAAGATGAAATTATAAGGTTCTAGAACAATATAGGTATTCCTTTAATTACAAATTTTATGAAAGAAAAATTTGAGTAATCTCATAGTTCATCAATCTCTATTCATCCTAGAAGTACAAAGATGCATAGGGATTTGAAAGAATAATTCTTTTGGGATGGAATTAATAGGGGTATCAAAGAGTTTGTATTTATGTGTTTGGTTTAACAACAAGCTATAGATGAATGAGATTATTCTAAACAGATGTTGCATCCACTACCCATACCTGAGTGGAAATGGGAGAACATCGCTATGTATTTTGTCATTGGACTACCCAAAACCTATAAAGGGTTGAATTCCATATGGATGTTAGTTGATCACATTTCAAAGTCATCACACTTTATATTTATCATAGAAGACCTCTCTATGGATCATCTTGTTGGGATATACATTAATGATATTTTATGGTTGTATAACGTACTGCATTATATAGTTTCTGATCAGGATATGAGGTTCACCTCAATGTTATAGAGATGTCTCTAACAAGAGACTGATACATATTTGAGTTTTTATACAACTTATCATCCTCCAATAGGTAGTCAGTCTGAAAAAACAATTAAAATCTTAAATGATATGTTGAGATATTTTTATATCTATTTAAAAGATTATAGGGATCAATACATTCCTTTTAATGGGATGGAACCCACTGATCTATTCATTTGTAAAAAGTTAGTATTTGGGGTGTTTTGGGGAGTCACAGTGACTCATTTGAATAGTTTCCCAAAAAAATAGTTTTTCAGTCATTGGTGGCATTAGTAGGTGGCTTCGGTACATAGAATCGATACGTGGCGTCAGTAATGGCGTTGGCATGTGGCGTCGTTAGGTGGCATTAGTATTTGGCATCAGTGAGTGGCATTGGTGACACAAATCAGTGTCTTGTTATCAATGAGTCATGTCATTGTCTCTGTATCAATATATCCGATTGGTTGGACACTAAACTAACTCGCTATCGGTAGGTCGTGTCGGTTGGTCACATCGGTGACTCACTATATTTAGGTCTCATTGGTTGGTACCATTGGTGACTCATTGTCTATGAGTGGTGTCACTGATTTCATAGGTGGCAACATTGAGTGGCTTCAGTGAGTCGCGTCGGTGAGTCACCCAATGGGGAGTCATTTCTATCTTTTCCTAGTTCTTCAAGTTTATCCTTTATTACGCTTTATTTTATGTAGATTTAATTTCAAAACATTTTTTGACCATTTATAAATTAGTTTCAAAGGATATTAATTATATCTTTAGTATCTTAATTACATGAGAATTTGAAATGGCCATGCCGCGTGGTCTTGGTCATGACTTGACTTTTCAGTACATTGAAATTGTCTCCCTTTTGTTGATATAGGATCTGGAATTTTTTAAATCTGAGACCCTCCCTTCCATAAACCCTTCCATTTTTAGGGGTCTTCTAAGAGTTATTATTCCCTTTCAAGTTGTGTGTTGTTTTGTAACCATCAAATCATGTTTTCCCTTGGTGTCTTTCCTACTACTCGCACACCCCATGTTGTTGAGAAATGATGAGTTATTGATCGACTATTGTTCTAGGAAGGGATTCCTTCATCTCTCTATTAAATAGTTTATCATGCGAGGTGTGTATACTAATGTATTATTTTGAATACAGTTGCATTATTTTTAAACAAAGTAATAAATGAGGGGGTGGGGGGAAATATGATGATAAAAAAGATATGTTAACCACATACTTTATTAATAAATGAGTGGCTGAGAAGATGATGGTGGTGTTTATTTTATTTTATTTTTAATCTTTTATCCATCTTGTGAATTGTGTAAGTCATATTTCTTATAAAAATCATGGATGTTCGTGTCCTATGTTATCTAAATTTCCTAGTGAACACTTATTTTTTGAAATGATGTGAACATGAAAACATTATTAATCACATATATCTAGTTAAATAAATGAATTCAGCAAGATAAAACTTGTTCTGTAATAACCCCAAAATTATCAAAGTGGAATTAAAGAACATGTGTGTTAAATCAGATTACACCATCCTTGTTTTGTGTGTTGGTGTGCTATGTGCATACGGTTTGAGGGTGTAATTGAATCTTAGGTCTAGAGTTTTTTTTTATTTTAGAATGGGTGAGCGATGTTGTGTAGTGGGACTATAACTGGGTTATGTTTTTTTTCTTAGAATGGTGTGGAGATTAAGTGGGGATGAAGAATATGGTTTGGAAATGATATGGTGGAGGGTTCTATTGTATGTTGGAGGTTTTTCATTAGGCTAGGAGGCATTATATTGAATAATGATAACAGAAGTGGTTGTCTTGGGTGCTAAGTAGAGATGTAGTGTGAATTGGGGTGTTTTATCATAGTTTCCTTCCACTATTTGGATTGGTTGTGAGGATGGTTATATTCTATAGCTGTTAGTTTTTTAGTTAGGGATGAAATAACTGGTAAATTCTTAATAAAGTAAAAATTATTGGGTGTTTAATGGCTTTCTTTTATCAAATTTAGAAGTGACTGTTATTCATCCTCATACATGAATTTAGAGGTAGCCTCAAAAGTGCCTGGGTTATAGAGTGGATTTTTGAATGAGAACCCACAGTTTGTTTTAAGTTTTTGGTACGTACATATATATACTTTTACATTGTTGTGATTCTATACACATCCCATCCTATTTGAGCACTACACATCGAACACCCCTATTTTTATTGTGGATGGTGTTTTCTAAAACATCCTACTGGGGAGATGGATGGGTGGCCACCCAATCTTCCCTACTCCCTCCTCTAGGTAGTGATAACCCAATAATCTTCAGAAAGGTAGTGGTTCTTGAGGACTAGGAGTGTGTGGGAGAGTTATGTTTTCCCAGGTCTCTTCAGGTTGACATGTGTGGTTCTTTCCAATGTCTTTTTGGGATGTGGTGTGGTTTGGGGCCTAGGTGTCTTCGGGAAGGATAAGATGTAGTTGTGAGGAACAGGTCTATGTGGGTGTGATGTGATATTGTATGTGGTATAGGTGTGTATAGTCATGTGTGATTTCATTCTTTATGAAGAGTTAGGAGTTCTATGATGTTTTTTGTTTGGGTATGAGAGAGGCTAATTATTGGGAAGGTTGTGTGGGGTACCCTATCATCGATGTGCTTACTATATTAATTTACTTGACTTGCGTTATTTGGTGAGAAACCCATTGGTTTTGTTTAGGTGTATAGTATACATTTGTTAGGTGCTTTTAGTTTATCTTGTTTCTCATCGGGGAATTAGAATGATTATCCACTTGTGCACAAGAGGCTTCAGTTTTCCCTACTGAGTGTACTTGTATGATCACTCAACATATATAAAATTGTCTTCTAGTTTCCAAGAGGACTACAGGGACCATGATGGGAATTACTAGCTCAGAAATTGGAACCGTTTTTATGTCTCTGCATATCCATGTTTTTGGTATTTACCTTGGAGACACTTTTTTGTAATAGTTTTATTTTTAAACATGCATGTGGGGTGGATTTTGGATTTCTTTTATAGATATTTCTTGGAGTTTTTTTTTGTTGAAATTCCTTATATCCCGATCATGGTTACAATAAAAGGGTAATGCCTCCAATTTTTTTAGAATTGTATACCCGTGGGGTTGGTCTCTACCCTAGAGGCTACTGGAGGTGAGACTTAAGGGTCATTAGATCTTTTTCTCCATTTCTAGCTCAAGAGGGGAATCTCTGCAGGGAGGGGGTCATAAAATTCCTCTATTTGAGTTCTCTTACAAAGATAGATTTGTCTCAAGAATTCAAATGGAACCTTATCTTTCCTTATATATGATGAAATGTAGAGCTCCAACATGATGGTATAATGTTGGATAAAGAATTATATTTGGAACTTAGATCCTTAATGAAATGGGAGAGAAGTTTACATTAATTCAACAAAATATCAAGAAATCTCAAAGTTGGTAAATAATTTATACTGATAACAAATGGAAAGATGTAGAGTTTTAATTTGATAAAGATGTTTTTCTACAAATGTAACCCTAGAAGAAGGTTTTTATATTCAGGAATAAATGGAAACTAATCCCACAGTATAAAGACCCCTTGAGATTTTTGACATTATGGGGATATTAGCCTATCTCCAGTCACTTCTTCTAAATAAATCTTAGTTCCATGATGTGTTTCATGTATATCTATAGAGGAAGTAAATACCTAACCCTTCACATGTATTGAACTCATATGTCATACTTCATAAGTAGGATCATTCTTATGGAGAACAACCAGTTGTAATTATAGATCTTATAGAGAAAGTTATACGAAATAGGAAAACTCACATTTTTTGAGGTTTTTGGAGAAATAACTATTTAGAGGAACCTATGCGAGAATTTGAGGATCTGATAAAACCAAACTATCCTTATATTTTTACTCTATGATAAATTTCCTGGAAAAAAATCATTTGAAGGGGGGTATAATGTAATACATAAAGTGCTTATAAACCTTTTTAATGAATTAATTTTCATTGATGTATTTAATTTCACTTTGTCAAAACTTCATTTCAAAAGTTACCAAATATTCATTTGTTAAACACAACAAAAACTCAAATTATGTTACACATAATTTCTATTTCTCATATGTTTCATATAATACTGACTTAGGGTACGTTACACACAACACTGAGATTCTACAAAACATATTTTGTTATAATTATTTAAATGAGGTAATTATAACCTAGCCATTAAACACATTATCATGGATATTAGTAACTAATTTTCAAAGAATTTGTATATTTTATTTTATCAAAAAATATATTAATATCAAAATGATATATTTTATGGTCAATTTATTAAATGTTTTAAAATACTATTTTTTCAATTGACCTGCATTTCATATCATTCTATGAAAAGATAAAATTAATTTTATAAAAAGTTATAAATTTATGTTGAAAAAATAAAATTCATTTTTTATTGTAGAATTTTGAATCAATATTACGGTGAATGATTTGTGTTTTTCTGAGAAACTCCTTTTTTTGCATGAATAGTTAAAAATACATAATTTTAATTCAAAACTGCTTTTTGGACTAATGTATTTATAAAGATAAATTAGACATTAAATAGGATTAAAAGTTTAAATAGATAATATTTTTTTCAATTATTCAAATTTAGGTCATTGTAACCAATTTTACAGTGAAATTGGTTATAAAAACCATGCAAACGTTTGGATATTTTTACTATAAAAACCCACATTGTCATCTCCTTTGTGAGATTAAATTAAAATTAATATTTGACACTTAAGTGATTGGAATTTGGAAAAATGGTTTAATTTTATTGAATTAGAATAATTTATAATATCTAATAAGGTAAAAAAAATTTGAGAAAAAAAATTTGTGAAATTAATTAAAATAAATTTCAATAATTAATATACAATTAATCTTAACAAGGGAAAAACCTTAAACTTAAGGTCTCAAATGACCCATACACTTGTCCAAAACCAAGGTTGTGGAAACTAGTTGCCCATGAAAATTCCATTATTGATTATTGTTAGTTTTTTATGAATTTCATTATGTAAAAACGTGGGTATACCTAACCTATATTAAAAAATACAGTGTTAGTCATTTCCCTCCCCTATAAAACTCCACCACATCTTCCCCTTATCAACAAATTTCAAGCCACTTACATTTAGTCATGATCTACCACATATAGTTCCAAAAATCCCTCCCTTCATCCTTAAATCCTCTTTTTTGTATAAATCAATCCAAGGATTCCATTTGATGAAAACTAAAAGGAGTTACCCATAGAAGAGGTAACATCCTCTATCATGCTGATATATATATTTTTTATTTATCCACCTTACTACTATCCTTAGTAAATTATTATAAAAAAAACAGTATCATAAATATACTGAGGTGTTTTTATATTAACGTTTTATCCTACACTGACACATAGTTCCAGCTAATGGGTATCAAACATAACTGTTATGTGTACAACAAATAAACTCTTCACAAAATAAAGATGACTCATTATTCCTTTACCTCCTATCATGTTGGTAATTATAATGTAAAAATATTTTTATATGATATATGATATATGTTTTTGTTATTTAAAATTATTTATTTATTTCCTAGCACATACCTTTATACATTCTATCTTGGGTATGTACAATAACATTGTTTGCGGATGAGGGGATTACTGCCTCCTCAAAAAGATATGATTCATTACACACATGAATGTATTATATGTCTCTTATATATAAATTTATGGGTATTTACATATCAATTATACTATCTTTATTTTATGTGGTTTATGATTATTACGTTACCAAATTGATAGGATAGCTTTGCCTCAATTTTCCATCATTGAGACACATGTTTTTTTAGGACCTAAATTATTTTTGTAAAAGTACATATTCCATTTTACCTGATATATAATGAATATACTTATTTCAACGATATTCAAGATTCATGTAATTTCTTTTACTAATATTTTGAGTATGATCCAATGTTACCATGTGATATGATTTTGGTGAAAAAATATTATTGTTTATTAGGTGTGTTTATGATTCTGATTTTGATGTTGAAATTTCATTGTCCATATATCAAGAACACTCTTGAGTTTCCTTATAATTTATTTATTGATGATATCTCCATTTATTAGTACTATATTCTCACTTTTGGTACATAAAATAATTAATAAAATGTTTTTTTTGAAAAATAGGACTACATTTCTCTCTTCGGTTGGAAATCAAATTTATTTCAAAAACAATCTTTTAAAAAAATGTTTCCCTTTTTTTCAAATGAATAATTTATATCATTTTCATGGAAAAAATAATTTGAAAATGTTTTATTTTTTTAGAATATTTATTTATAATTTCTTAAATCAAATTTTAAATGAATTTGTTTTTGAATGTTTTAAGGTTTTAAAATGTTATTTCAGTGGAGAAATGATATTTTCCTCATGAAATGTTTATTAATTATATCTCAAAAGTATTTCCCTTACAATATGAAATCTATTTGTGATACTCATTTAATTCTAGGAAATGATTCATACATCCATAAATATTCTTTCTATAATTGGTTTTTGTTTTGATTTCATTTTTTTATGAAACATTTTTCTTGTTATAAGGTTATATTCTTTTGAAACTTTATTTTTTCATAGGTTATTCTTATGAGGAAATGATTTTAAAACCTGTATAATTTTTCATAGGTTATTATATGATTACTTGTTTAGGATACCCATTTTATTTCACTGGTTATGATATGATTATGGTAGATTTTGTGGCACATATATGTGTGATTTGAGTTTGAGATGGGTGGGACTTCTATATACCTACAATGAATTAGATACATATTTATATATCAAGAGATAGATTAACATGGTATTTGGAGTGAACCTTGGCTAATAATATAGCCATGGGAGTGAACCATGACTACCAATATGTTATGAGGAGTGGACTCATGCTACTAATATGGCCATGGGACCAAACCATGGCTTCAAAGATGGTATGGAGTGTGAACCCATACTTCCAAGATTTAAATGAAAGTAATTAATTAACTACTATGAAAATAATATTATATGTTTATGTGTGTGGAACAATTCCATGTTTTATTCCTATTTTATCCTTTTATGTATTAAGTTATTAATTTACTTAAGATTCATTTATTTTGAACTTCCATGATTTGGGACGTGATTCATGTGTATATTATCTGATATGAAGGGTATGATATTCTAATGTTATGATCACATTCTCATACCCCTATGCTCATTTTTATTCTTACATATCTCTCATGTTTACCCTTAATAAGAATATGAGATCACTTATTTTTTATGTTTCCTTCCCAATGATGTAACTCTATATATTATGCTTGATATGTCTATGAAGGGTTCTAGTCAATAAAACCTTATGGGATATAATGTTTATAAAAAATGTGCCAATGCTTATGTTTCGTTTTTTCCAAAGGCACTTGACCAGTATGGTATTGGGGCTTCTATTCGTATAATGTTTTAATTATTTTTTAATATTTTTGTAATGTAAATGTATGGAATGCAAGGCTCGCTATAACAGTTATACAATCTATAGCATATTACCATGATGATGAATTTATGTAGATAGATTTCAAAATAACATTCCTTAATAGGAACCTTCAGAAAAACGACTATATAGAATAAAATAAAGGGTTTGTGACTCCAAGTCATTCCAAAAGAATATGAAAACTACAAAAATACACTTATAGATTAAAGAATGAATCTTGGTTATTGAAAATTTTGTTTTACAAAAATATAAAATATTTTAGTTTCATTAATTTTGAATGTTATCCATGTGTTTAAAATCATTTTTGTGGTAATATGGTCTCTATCCTAGTAGTACATATTGATTACTTATTACTTATTGGAAATGTCATTTCATTCTTACAGTTTGTGAAGGAATTGTTAAACCAATGATTGTTTTTCTAGGAATTAGGTGAATCATCCAACATTATAGTGTTCAAGATCATTCATTAAATATATTAAAGGTAGCTTATATTATGTTAAATACATACATTTACTATATATTTAATGATTTTTATAGAAAAATACCATAGGGGATTGGTTCTAGTGTCACATATGAAATCTATTTTTAATAAAATGTGTCCACATACAAAATATGGGAAATATAGAACAATTAATATCATATACACTTATGTGAGTGGATCAATCATGCATGGCATGTTATCTAATAAACACGATGTTTATTGCACATTAAATATGGTAGGCATATATCTAGCAGATCTTATTGAAAAAAATTAGAATGATAAAAATGAAATACATAATTATATTATAAGAATTAAATATATGTTATCATTTTTTGTAGGATACGAAGATATAATAATCATTTGTTATAATGATGTTGGATATAAATAGTTCAAATTTATTTTTTTTACTAGCTAGGATATGTTTTTATTTCAATGGAGAAGCTATGAGTTAGAAGAGTTAAACAAACAAATTGTTTCTGATTCTGTAGTAGAGTCTGAGTTATAGTAGATTCTCGTATATTAAAGCAAGCCATTTGGATACTAATCTATTTCTTGAAGCTTGATGTTTTTCTTAGATTTAAACACCCTATCGGATTTTATATTGATATTACTATAGTAGTAGATTTTGTAAAAGATATGTGGTCTCGCCAACAAAAAAATAATATACTCTAGAATTATCATATATTAAGGAATTTTTCTCAGAGTGTTGAAGTTATCGTAAGAATAGTTTCCATAAAATAATACATCGCAGTCCCCTTGGATAAATAATTATCTTTGTATAAGAATGGGTATCAAGTAAGAGGTAGTGGGCATAAGGTTGTTATTAGTTGGGTCTAGTGAATGTGGGACTTTTTTGGAGTTGGTTCCCTAGAATCAACTTGTGTTTTCATTATTATTATATCTATTCATTATTTTGATTTTTAATAAACTAATTATCATATAATTATTATTATTCTACAAAACATATCTTGTGATAATTTCCAAATAGTAGTTGTTCCATTAAAAGGTCATAATAGTTCCCCATATTGATTATACCCCATAAGTACCAAGTTATTATTACAATATATATATATATGTGTTATATATAAAGAGGAAATAATTTTTAGGACGCAAATTATATTGACTTTCTGGGGTAGATAATCATAGTACTTTAAGTATTATTCTCATAGCGTATAAATTTGTTAATTTATAGTGTAGGTGATTTTGAAAATTTGACCCGACTTTTGGAAATCCAAATTTATATTTTTCATTGGATGTATTTATCTTTCAATGCTTGTATTGGACCTTATAATTTAATATTGTTATCAGTTGATTCTATTAGTTGTGTACATAGATTTATTAATAAAACCTATAAAGTTAGATTTTTGTAGTAAATTATATTACATTGGGTGTGTTATGAGGAGTGCTTAATTAATGAGTAAATTGAGGGTGTATTTATCCCTTATGATATCAAATTAAATTTTATGTCATAGGAATTTTGATTGAAATAATATATTCAAAATAAATCCATTGCCATAATCTTTTGTAGGAAAGTTAAATTTCTATAAAATTAATGATACAGACATCAAACACATAGGTAGATGGTACCAGTATACAACCTTATTGATTAGATATATCATTATAAAGCAATCATATTGCATGGTAACCATTAATTTGATTCTTTGTTTCATTATAACATTTACACCATTATCTATGGGTTCCGGGGAATACTACTAGATTCTAAACTTTGATTTTGGGATTCTTTGCCGAATGCCATTGGGAAAGAGGACTAGAGTGTTACTCACTAAGTGAATTGAAAATATTACATAAATAATAATATTAATTGTTATTTACCAAGTTCAATAAATTTTATTCGCACATGTTGTTCCATAATTATTCAAGATTTCTTGATCACATATATTCCATCACCAGTTATTCAAAATAATATTCTATGACTAAAATATTTAATAAATATTTTTTTATTGAATATAATATTTATTTATATATTTGTGAATTATATAAGGATATTTACATAAGAAATTAATAGTCATTATTCAAGGCCTGATAAATCCTATGGATTAATGAGGGACATTATTTAATTCTCTTATGCGTAATAATATATATATGAATTATTATTTGAATAAGTAATAATTAATTTAATTCATGATTTGTATGGATGTAATAAAATAATAATAATAATAATAATATTATTATTATAGATATGGGGTTCTTTGGGGATTAGTGAAATAATAATGGGCTACTCATTTAATTATTATTTTCTTACCCTAGAGGTATATAAACATAATAATATTATTTTCAAAATGTTTCCATTTTATATTATTGTGTACAATATCACTAAGGGAAAATTTTCTCAAATACCTAGAGTTATTCATGCTTTAGAAAACTCTCAAGAATAAAGAGAAATCCTCTTCCATCACAACAATCAAGTATATAGAGATAAAATTGAATCCTTCATCAAACTATTATTGGGGATTTCAAATATGAATGATGAAATTATCGATAAATACCATGTAGAACATATAAATTCCCTTGATTATGATTGATGTTTCATGGAAGAAGTCGGTATCAAAACTATAGAGAATGTAATCTTGATTACTACAACTTAGTAATAGTGAAACATAGAGTTGTTTCCAGATCTATCAACCAATAAATAATTCATCACAAGGTAATTATTTATTATTAAAATTAATTATAAATAATATGTGATGATACCATGTCTTGGTTTCTATGTTCAATCCTTAACTAATCTCTAATTGAATTCTATTAATCTAGGAACTTATCATTTAGTAAAAATCAGATCAATCATTGACTATGAAAAAAATCCAATTTGAGTGTGCACTACCCAGTTCTTCCACTACACCCGTAATGTTAAAAATAATTGTTTTCTATGAATTTAAATTTTTGATTTTGTCGGCATTGATGAAATGAATATGAATTTAATTAATGAATGAATTTTATTTATTTTTTACAAAAAAACAATATCCAATTTATTAAAATTAAAATGACAAAAATTTTAATTCTATTCACACCCCCTATCTGGGTGTCTTTGAACTCAAAGCATCGTGGAATATCCTAATGGTTGAGCAAAGGATTCAACCCAAAATATTTGGTTTGTAAAGATTTTTCATGACATGTTACTTCCTGTGAAGTACTTGTTATTTTGTAGAAATAATTTTTCAAAGTGGTAGAAGGTGTTCTCATCATATATTGTAGAACATGAAAAAAATTATTAGTGATATTTTGATAATTGATTTTTTTCTAAGAAGAATATTTTTTATAAAAAATTAAGATCAAAGGAAAATGGTGATTATTGTTTATTCTAAACATTCACCAAATAATTCTTTGTAACAAAATGTTCTACAAATGATAACTCCTTGTAAGTCATAAAAAGAAGTGTGGTTAATCTTGGAGGAGTTATATGGTGAAAAATATAAGTATAGAGAAGAAAATAAGATTTCTTCTAGAAATAAAAAAATTTAAATGGTTAGATTTTTATAATTTCATTCTTTTGAAAAATTTAATTTTCCTTGATGAATGATATTGACGAATAATAATTACAATAAAAAAGCCAGCCATGTAAATTTGAATATTTGAGAAATTAAAAAAAACATTTATTATGTATATAAAAATCTACTAGTATGTCAAACTTATTTAGTATATATAATGATAGAGATCATATAAAACCGGAATTCATTGAATGTGATGATGGAATGGAAGAAAACACATCATGTAGTTAATCTAGTGATTGTTTATATAGAATAAAATAAAATCTTCAAGAGGTAAATAATGAAACTGAATTCTTAAAGGGTCAAAGTGATAACAATTATTCTTATGTTGTAAATTTGATGAGATATAATAAAAAATTAATAGAAGAAGAGATAACCTCAAAAAAATCTATAAAGAATCAATTTCCACTTTATGAGAGAAATATGAACAAAAATTAATGATTAGTTGTTTATAGAAGAATTATAATGATGATAATGTAGAATTACGACTAATGAAGAAGTATTTGTACTTTAAGAAGCTTGATAGATATATTTATTCATTGATTATGGAGAAAATGGAAATATATTCGTAGATAGATACTTTAGTCAGTGACAAGAAGAACAAAAATATGGATTTAATATAGAATAATAATATGAATACCAGATTTTTTAAGAATAAATCACAAAGAAAATGTTCAAGAAGATTCAATTATATGGGATAATGAGACCCTCAATCAATATGTGTTGTTAGTAATTGATGTTGGACAGTTAGAGAATACATGAATATGTATCTTACCCAAGTAATTTTGTTTACTGTTATGAATAAATTTACATAATCATTTATTTTTTATAATATTTTCCACAATGATAGATATTTTACCGTAGATACGATGAAGGTTATATGTGGAATAATGATAAATATGTTGCATTAATTTATATATTTTTGTATTTGAATGTTAGTAATATAGAAATAATACATGATGTGTGTCAGACACAATAGTTAATTTATTACACTATCTTTCTTGGGATGAGAAGAATCTATAGAGAGTAAATATAAAATAATAAGTGTCTCACACAGTCATGGGGAATAGGTAAGAGATGAAATTATATGGGTTCACTCACACAACAAAAATGAATGAATAAAAACTGATTTCACTACCCATGTATTGAAATTTTAATATTTTAGAGGAAATAGTAAAAAAATTTCATAAATAAATGATATATTTACTTATATAATTTTTCATAGTATTGAATATAAATCTAATCCAAAATTAGTGATTTATTCATGATATGACATTGATGATGTTGGGTATACAAGTGGTGTGTGTCAAAATACCACCATTATAAATATCCAGATGATAGCAATGAAGAATTTTTTTTCATATAAAGATAAAATACTCTTATCATCTTGAGAAGAAATGACAGAATCCCACTCTCTTTTCACTAAATTTTTATATATATTAATTATAGTGATACAAGATTAGTGGGGAGACATAATCTAAGTGGTATATATGTTTAGAGATGGATTCATGGTAGTGACATGTCTTATTTATAAATATAGATGTTCACTTTGTAATAATTTATAAATAAATTTTATATTCTTATAAAACCCATATGATAGAGATGTGAAAAAATTCATTTACATTTCACATTTTTTCGTGGTATAGATTTAGATGTAGAAATTATATGTGCACAATATTTATATTGATACAATAATGATATATACTTCATGTGTTTCTTTGTTAAGAAGAATAGATCACAAAAATATAAATCCAATTTAATAGATGTTGTTTCATAATTCACTACAAAGATTCAAATTTGAACAAACTATTGGTGGAATGAGTAATATGATGTGCTATAATAATTTTAATATATTCATATATCTGCTAAAATATATAGGAGTATAATAAATCATAAACATTTAGTGGCTGTCAATGCTGTTTTATAGTAGATCATATGCTAAAATTGTATCAAAAAATTATCATGGGTATATGTTATTTTTTGAATCTATAAAATTTGTCACATACATGTTTTGAATGATTAATGTTATAACATATACGATTGGATAGAAATGAAAATATGAATTTTAGGATGAATCGTTTACATTGAATCCAATATGGATTTCAATTTATCCCAATGTGGCATGTTCTGAAACCTAAATCATTAATGTTTTTGTACTATCTATTTGGTGGTATGTTATTTAAATTCTTGTAATTTTTTGTTTCTAATGATATCTAAAAGATATATACTCTTGGAAAACGATATGAATAACATTCATAGTGTTAAAAAGGATTCTATTTTCTTACACCGAGATCCTACTAAGTAGGCTTAGAAGAATTGTGGACAAATCATCGCAAAGTGGTGAAATTAAATCATAGGAATTTGTTGTTAAGAATTCAAATATTATATACATAGTTTTTATGTTAAGTGTTTGGAATATATTTATGAGAATTTTTTTAAGGTTTTGATGAAATGTTTACAAAAAAATAAATTGTATTATGATTTGACTCTAAATTTATAATTCTCAAGGATTTGAAATTATAATGGCTCGGACCCCTCCTGTATATTCCATTATTATAATCCAGTGTTTGAGGTGTTCTCGGAGGTCACGATGACTCATTTCAAGAGTTTTCCAATTGTACAGATTTTCCAATGGTGAGTGGTGTTGGTGACTCTCTATTGTTATATCACATCGGTGGGTCACATCGGTGACTCGCTATCGGTTGGTCATGTCTGTAGGTCATGTTAGTGACTCACTGTTTTAGGTCATGTTAGTGGGTTTCATTAATGAATTTTTTTCCGGTAGGTCACATCAGTGGGTTGCTTCAGTGACTCGGTGTTGGCACGTCCCATCAATGTGTCACGTTGGAGACTCAATGTTAGTGAGTGGAATTAATGAACTGCATTGGTGAAGCACATTGGTGACTCGTAACTGTGACTCACCCAACAGCGAGTCATTTCTATATTTTGCTAGGTTTTCCAGTTTCTCTCCTCTTACATTTGATTTATTTAAAATTGTGTTGAAATACTTGTTTGACTATTTTTATGTAGTTTCTAAGGATGTTAATTATATATTTAATATCCTAACACACCGAGGACATGAAATATCCAGGCCATGTAGTCATGGCCATGACCCGACTTTTAATTACATTGAAATTGTCTCCCTTAAATTAATATAGGATGGGACCTTTTCTAATGACAACATACTCTCATCCTTGATGCAGTCTATTTTCTCTTGGTACACACAAATAAATTCTTCCCCATGGAGTTGTGTGTTAGGTTGTTTCCTTCAAATATATATTTACCTTGGATTACATCCTACTGCTCATGCACTCACTATTTTTGGTACATGTCGGAGTTATAGATCGTCTTTTCTTTGAGGTACGGACCACTTAGTCTTTCATTATTTTTTTCATGTGGGGTGGGTAAGCTAAAAACCCTTTGTGATAACAGTTGTATCCCAACTTTAAATGAAGTCTATTATGAAGATAATGAAACCAATTATAAATATAATCAAAACTATTATGATAATGGGGTTTTTTTACATTAGTAATAAATAAGGGGAGGGGAAGATGATGATGATGATCTTTTGTTTTTCTTTTTATATTTGATCTGTATTGTGAATTGTGTGCCTACAGAAAATCATGATTTTTGGTTGTCTCAATTTATCCACCGATATTGATTCTGGACCACTTCTCTAAATTTTAAAATCTGATTAATCATGTATAACCGATAAAATAAATGTATTACCTAAGATCAAAGTTGTTCTGTTATAACCCCTTATTTAGAAAAGTGGAATAATAAACGAGTGCTTCTAAATCTGAATACAGACTTACTATTTAGTGTGGATATGGTAAATGTGATGATTTTTTTTCAGAATTGTGTCTAGTTTTGATCTTGTGATTTTGTGGATAGAGGGGAGGCTATGTGTATGTGGTGTTTTGTGTGGTGTAATTGTATTTCATGTTGAGATATTGATTGATTGTGGAATGGATTGGAAATGGTTGTGTAGTGGGGATACAGATTCCGGTTGTTCAATGTTTTTTTAATGGGTGTGGTGTTTTTATTTTTTGGGGATAATGAGTATTTTTATGACGAGGTTTGTTGCGGGGTTTATTTGTAATTTAGGGGTTTTCATGTTGAGATGATGGATAGGGATGTATGACTTTGAAGAATGATGCTGGCATTGGTTGGATTGAGAGCAATATAACAACCCTACTTTTTATTGAACACTTAACATAAATTATTACATAAAACCTTCACTTGATACAACATAGAATATAGATAGGTCTATTATCATTGGGGCTTAGGAACATTACATAACAACATAAAACATAAAATGCAATATCTTATTGAAAACGTCCTTAACATGACAACTACGTTCTCTCGTACTTAGCATTACATGGGATAACCTGAGGACATCCATAAGAAAAGGATGATCTATAAAGCCCAGTAAGGTAGTAAAATGGAATAAAATGAATAATACAATACATGTATAGAAATAGGAATATCAATGGATCATAAAGAATTATTAACATAAAGGAATGATATACCATGGTTATCATAACATGGAAAGGTGGAAACAACACTTAACAATGGAATTAGCATGAGCCAAGGATCATTACACATGGAGCATGAGTAAACCATTATTGAACTTGAATTTTCATGTGTATATTTTCATTTCAATTGAATTATCCTGAGTAAATCCTCATTGCACTTGACGTATCATGATACTAATCATTACACAATGCATTGGAGTGCGATCATGGTGCACCCTTCTTAAGAATTTCATTTCAGGCCTAAGTGTGTCACATGGAATATAAAACATGGATTCATCTACATTTATTCCACAATAATGGAATGTGGAATTTATACATGAAAATATATAATCAATATGTAAATGTGAATAAAGATGAAAACACTTGATAGAGAAATGTGCATGGTATTCACTACATGATGACTTTGGCTTGAAAAAAAGAGGTGCAATTTCAATAGTATAATGACGTGACATAATAATTCATAAAAATGGATGGTGAGAGAGAAAAGGGTGTCTAATCATGTGTACATAAAATGGACAGTAAGTGGGTTAAATAGATACATTTACCAACATACGTAATGGAAATTGGATTCATAATTCGAAATAATTGCTAGAATGTAAATGAGGATAGAGAAATTCCTTACAAACTTTTAGCATGGAAACAGGTGTACATGGGGGGAATTAGTGAGAGAGAAAAGGGGTATCTTATCATTAAAAAATATATTAGAAAGTATGGGGAGTTTAGAAATCGTATCCCAAAATTTATAATTGAAAATAAAAGGCATAACAATATTAAGAAACATGGATAAAATGAGAATGGTGGGAATCCCTTACTTAGAAGTGTGATCCCAAAGGTTTGGGAGAGGCTTGAGAGAGGCTTGTTAGGAGCTTTGGTCACCTTTAGAGGATTCTAGAGAGAGGAGGGAATAGGTTGGATGATCTCGAGAGGCTTAGAGAGAAGAGTAAGTGGGATCTTGGTGGGTTTATATAGGAAAGGAGGAAGAATTCTTTATTATTTAAGTTTGTGACACCACACATTAAACTAATCAAAACCACAAACCATCCAATGGTTTTTTCCGTGGTTTTTTTCCAAGGGGAGTAGAAAAAAATATTTTATAAGGCCAATGGCCTAACATTTTAAAATAATAGTGTTTCTTATGTTGGGCAGAGTTACACCCTCCAGAAAATCAATTTAAAAAGCTAAAATGTTTTATAAGTGTTGGTGGGTCCACTAAAGCCTTTTAAACTAAATCATACAAACCTAAAATTACATTATTTTATTGTTAAAACATATATTTTCCGAACATAATGTTTATAGTATTCTATTACATCACTATTTGGTCATTATGATGTCATAAAACACATTATTAATTTATAAAGTATTTAATATTTACCCAAAATTTGATTGTCTTGGAAAATTATGGGAAATTCACTGTTGAATAACTTCGACCTCCTGATTCTAAAAGTAATTTTAATTTTATCCAAATAATTTTTTAAATATGTTAATTTTTACTTTTAAAATAAAAACAGACATTTATCTAAAATTCAAGGGTTTTGAAAAAAACAGCTTTCAAACCTTAATAAAAATTACAACTGAAAACATAAAAATTATACAATGATTTATTCATAATAAAATTTAATTTAAAAATTAAGTTTTATTAAAATATTATTTAATTCAAAAATACATTAATTTATGAAAATAGATTTTTTAGTTGAATATTAACTAAAAATCTATTTGTGCTTTAAAACTATTTACAAAGAAACAATAATAAAATGAATGTATATTATTTGTTATACAAAAAAATAATGCACATAATCATAGTGTTATGGTCTTGTTACATAACCCATTAGAACACCCACATAAGACTGAAGGGTAAGGTGTGCGATGGTGAATGACTCATGGGGTGGCTCAGATAATATCACTTGGGTGATAATCTCTATCCACTTCCACTTCTCTCGTAGGTGGTTACGCTCGAGATTAATGTGTTTAAAATCAACTTGGGAATGCTCAAGAGTGAATCCCAATGACGCAAACTCCTTTCTGAGCTCAAACATGTGGGATTCGTATGGAACAAGTCTATTGGATGAGGCCAACACTGCTTTCATATGAGTAAACAGGATTTATTAAATCCTTATATTTAAACTAAAAGTGTGATCACTTTTCAATGGCTATATTATCAACATTCACAATTCAAAATGGTATTTTAAAATCCATAAAAAACAAAACCAAATAATTTCAAATTTTATATAACCAATTTACATAATAATATATTTAATTAGATCATGAGGAATTATAATTAATAAAATTTTGGGTCATTACAATATACCCCCCTTACGAAATTTTGCCATAGAAATTTTATTTTCCCACACTAAAAGAGAAGTGGGTAACTCTACTCCATCACTTCCTCTGATTCCCACATTGTTTATTCTAACTTGAGGTTTCTGTACAACACCTTAATAGGGGGAATTTTCTTATTTCGTAGAACAATTTCCCTATGATCTAGATCTTCACTGGTTGCTCCTCGTAATAAATATCATCCACTAATTGTACTATCTATGAAGAGATTACATGTGAATGGTTTTGGTATATACTTCCTTATGAGGGATGCATAAAAGACATCATGCACTTTGGCAATGGTGGGTGGAGATGCTAGTCGATAGGCCACAACCCTACCAAGATCAAGAATCTCGAAGGGGTCGATGTTCCTATGACTTATCTTCCCTTTCATTCCAATCCACATGAACTTATTCCATGGAGATATGTGTTGAAATACAATGTATCCATCATTGAACTCAAGGTCTGATTGAAAATTATCTGCATAACTCTTATGTCAACTTTGGGCTACCTTGATATGCTGCTAAATGTTTTTCACCTTCTCCCCCATTTTTCATCAACCATTTCAGGTCCTAGCAGCTTATGCTCCCTGACTTCATCCCAACACGTTGGTGCTCTTCACCTTTTCCCTCGAATGGATTCACATAGAGCCATTCAGATGCTCGAGTGGAAGCTATTCTTGCAGGATAATTCTTCGAGTGGAGGATATTGGTCCCATCCTCCATTTAAGTCCATAGAATATGATATTTGCATATATTTCAGTGTCTGAATAGTTCAATCAGATTGGCCATCAGTTTGGGGATGATAATCCCTAATGATGTTCAGTTCAGTTCTGAGAGTATGTTGGAGACTTTTCTAGAACTTTGATGTGAATATAAGATCATGATCAGATACAATAATTAGCTGTAATCCTTGTAGCATTAACAATTCTTTTATGTGAATCCGTGAAAGTTGATCCAATGAGAAGTCTTCTTGAATCGCTATAAAGTGAGCTATCTTCGTAAGACTATCCAAAACGACCCATATAGAATTGTTTCCTCTTGATGTCCTTTTAAGTCCAGTGAAAAAGTCTTTGGTGATGTTGTCCCACTGCCATTTGGTATGGGTAGTGGTTTCATCATCCCCTTATACTTTTTCCTCTCCGTCTTCACTTTCTGACATACTAGTAACTTCGATGTATATTCAGAGATCTCCCTATTTATGTTTTCCCACAAAAGGTTTTCCTGGAGACTCGATACATTTTATTCTCCCTAGGTTAATAGAGAAGCTTTAGTTAGGTGCATCATTGAGAAGCTCCTTCATTATCTCTAGATCATATGGTAAACATAATCGTGACCTAAATCTCGCAATTCCATTTTTTAAAGCACGAACTCTGAGGATTTCCCATTTCTGATAGCCTCTAGCATTTTCAAAATCTCCAAATCCTTTCTTTGAGCATCCATTATTTTCTCCATGATTGATGTTTGAGCAATCATTTGATAAAATATTTATGATGTTCCTCCATTAATGATTCCCATTTATATCCTCTTTAATTCTAATATGATTGGATCTTTTTCAAATATCATCATTGATAAAGATACATGATCCTTTCTACTTAGATCATCTGGAACCTTGTTTTCCTTACCAAGATGGTAGTGGATCTAGTAGTCACAATCCTTGATAGGTTCTATCCATATCCATTGGAGCATATTAAGCTCTTTTTATGTGAATATATATTTTATTCTCTTGTGATCAATATATATCTCACGCTTCTCCCCATAGAGAAAATGTTTCTGTATTTTCAACATGAAGATCACATCCACCTACTCCAAATCATGTGTGGGATTGGGTTTCTCATTGTCTTGAGAATTAGGCTATCACTTTATCATTCTGCATCAACACACCACCCAGGACCTTCTTCAAAGCATCACTGAATACCAAAAAATGTTCTCCACTTGTGGGTATAGTGAGTACAGGCACAGTGATAAGCCTCATTTTCAACTATTCATAGGTCTCTTCACATTCATCACTCCAAGAAAACTTGACTCCCTTCTGAGTTATCATGGTAAGAGGGTTGGACCATCAGGAGAAATTTCTTACAAATCGGCAATAATATCAACTTAACCCCAAAAAGATACGGATATCTATTTTTGATGTTGGCCTCCACCATCCATCAATTGCAGTTATATTGGAAAGATCCATAGATATCCCATTTCCTGTGATTATATGACCCATGAATGAGACCTCCTTCAATAAGAAATCACATTTTCTATACATTTCATAGAGCTTTTCCTTCCTCAAAGTCTCGAGTATAGTTCTTAGATACTCCTCATGATCCTCCATGGTTTTGGAGTATATTAAAATATCATCTATAAAGACTACAAATTTTTTTGGAGGTAGTATGTAAAGACTCTATTCATCATGTACATGAAGATTTTTAGAGAATTAGTGAGTCCAAAAGATATTAATATGTATTCATAGTTCCTGTATCTTGTTCAAAAAGATGTCTTGGGGATATCTTCCTTCTTCACCCTTAATTGATAATATCTTGACCATAAATCCACCTTAGTGATTTATTGTGCTCCTCATAGACGATCGAACAAGTCATAATTTTGTGAAAGAGGATACTTGTTCTTTATCATGATTTTTTGAGCTCGCGATAATAAATGGAAAGGAACATTGAACCATCCTTCTTCTTGGTGAAGAGGACTGGTTCACCCCATGGTGAAGCAGTTTGGAATATAAACCCTTTATCTAGATTCTCATGTAGTTGTTTCTTCAGCTCCTCAAGCTCCACAATATCCATTCTATATAGAGACTTGGATATCAGAAATTCCCTAGTATTAAAGTCAATTGATAATTCTGTATCACTTTTAGGAGGAAGACCAGGAAATTTCTTGGGAAACACGTCAGTGAATTCCCCTCCAATTGGAATGTCTTCAAGGATGGCTGCTTCCTTGGAATCAAACTTCTGTTCTAGATACACATTCTCATAGTGCAGAAATATCCACTCTTGAGATGATGGTGCTAAATAAGTATCATATTCCTCCTTACACTTGTATATAATCGGGGTTCGATTGTCCATTTGGAGAGTGATTTACCTCTCATGGAAATTAATGTTGGTTTTATATAAGGAAAGCCAATACATGATGATAATTACATCAAATTTAACCAGAAAGAGTATGAAGAGGTTTTATGGTAATTTCAATCTACAAATTATGATAGGGGGAGTTATATTCATGGTATAAAATGATTTCCTCATTTTCCTTACTCACTGATATCTTTACTTCCATGATTTGTGGTGGTGTTGGGATTGTTCTACTAAACATTCAGGATACAAAAGAATGAGTAGAACTAGAACCAAAACTAAGTTTTCTATTCTTGAATGAATAACTAGCATACCTATCACCACTTCATTTTCGGGGTTCACTTTTTTGGTAGTGATGGAAAAGGCTCTACCTTACTGCCTTGGAGGTTGTTGGTTGCCTATGAAGAACCTTGACATAGGAATCTGATTTGCAAGGTGCCATGGTTCTTTGTATTTGAAGCAATAAAAAATGGGTTGAAGTTCGAACATAGTGTTCCTCTCCTCTATTGTACACACTGGTTTTTCTTGTCGGTATTTAACTGCTAGGTTCCCTTCTCTTCCACTCCTAAATCATTTCCTCATACCCTTACGGAAATTTTCAGGGTGCTTCTTTCCACTCCTTTGGCAAGTGGGGTGATGTATTTTCATAGAACAATTGGATTTATCCATCAGACATCCAGAATTGAAGTCCACCATACGCTTCTTATCCACATGATTCTCTTGATATTCTTTGATATCCATTTCGACCTTAATGGAACATCAGACGATTTAAACATAGGTATTGACGTCACTGATCGCCAGATCATTCTGTAGTCTTGGTTTTAGCCCACTAAAGAAGCGGTCAACCTTCCATTCGGGGTAATGAAAAAATTCATAGGCGTATTGTGCAAGCCTTGTGAAGTTTGCCTCATATGTTCCGATGGATCTGTATCCTTTTTTCTTGAGGCCAAGGAATTCCCTTTTCATCTTTAGTCGGAGAGTGAGCAGAAAATATTTATAATAAAATTTCTTCTGAAAATCCATCCAATATAATGTCTCGATCTCCCCCTTAGGCCTCATATTTTTTATCAGTATCCACCATTGATTGGCTTCACCCTCCATATGGTAAGCATCTAGAAGAACCTCCTCTAGTTCAGAACATTTATGGATATAGAAGATATTTTCATGGGAGGTGATCCATTATTTGGCGATTGAGGGATCAAATAATCCCTTAAAAGTAAAAGGTTGTTGTCTCATGAAGCTCTTGATAGCGAGTTGTTTATTCTTGGGGGGGGGGGGTGAATGTTCCTCTTGAAGCAAGTTTCTATTCAAGGATTGAGTTAACTGAGAGAGTATCGTGATAAAGTTTGTTATTCCTGCTCCCATCGAATTAGACATCTCATTGGAACATTCATCACATTGGTCTTCACATCGGTTTTCATCCTGAGTCCTTCTATTACTAGCCATTAGATGGAATAAAATGAAATATAGGGTTAACACACAAAGGGTAATCCAATGATAAAAAATGGACGACTTACAAATAACTTTTATTTCTTTAACTTATCAATCTACAGGCTTCAATCTAAGTTATCTATGATATACTTTCTAACATATATTATTTGGGAAATTGTTTTTAATTCCCTTAATAATTTTTTATATTATGCTTGTGAATTTACAAAATCATATCCCCTGAGAGTTTCATAACCAAGAGTGTATCATGGCCCATTGATGTGTACCGGGATACCCCGGGTCAAGCTCGAAACTCCATGTCAGTGTTTTTACTCTTATGTACATCTGTGCTAGAGCGACCTCTACCCACTCATATCCAGACAGAGAGGTATTTTATTGATAAACCACTTACTCAATACTCACCAAAATTTAGGGATTGTTTTATTATAGTTAGTTTTATCCCGAAGTCTTTCACTTGGGTTTCCTAATCCTAATACAAAAAATAACTAAACCTATCCTCTAATACAAACTATAACAACCCATATCTTTATTACACAATTAACATAAATTATTACATAAAACTGTCACTTGATAAAACATAGAAAATCGAGAGATATAGTGTCTTTGGGGAATAGTAACATTAAATAAAAACATAAAACATTAAATGAAACATCTTATTTAAAATTTGATTTAAATAGCCACTACATTCCCTATTACTTTGCATTTCATGGGATTATCTAAGAACATGCATAAGAAAAGGGTGAGCTATAAAGCACAGTAAGGGAGTAAAAAGGACATAAAAAGAAAAATACCATACTTGTTTGGAAATATGAACAGCAATGGATAATAACACAACATGAACATAAAGTCATGATATATCATGGATATCATAACATGGAAATGTCGCAACAACACTTAATGTGGAATTACCATGATGCAAGGCTCATTGCACATTGATCATGAGTAATCCCCCATTGCACATGAATTAGTATGATTAAATCCTAATTTCACATGAATTATAATTAGTAAATCCTCATTTCACTTGACGTATCATGGTACTAATCTTTACCCAATGCATTTGAGAACTATCAGGGTGCACCATTCATAAATATTTCATTTCTTTCGTAAGTGTGCCACATGGATCATAAAACACGGATTCATCATCATTAACTCCACTATAAAGGAACATGTAATTAATACATGAAACTATATAATCAATAAATAAACATGCATAAAGGTTAACACCCCTGAGAGATAAATGGACATGGTATTCACTACATGATGACTTTGTCTTAGAAACGCATGGTGCAATTTTGGCACCATAACGGCGTGACATAAGATTTCATAAAAATGATTGATGAGAGAGAAAGGGGTGTCTCATCATATGTACATGAAATGGATAATACCTGGGTTATATAGATATATATCCCAACATAAGTAATGGAATTTGGATTCATAATTTAAAAGTATTTCTTGAATGAAAATGAGGACAGAGAAATTCCTTACGAAATTTCTGCATGGTAACAGGTGTACAAGGGAGGAATTAGTGGGAGAGAAAAGGGGTATCTCATCATTCAAACATAATGAGTGCAGTATGGGGGAGAAGCAAAATCGCACCTCTATATTTATAATTGAAAATAAAAGGGAATAACAATATGAAGAGACTTGCATAAAATGAGAAAGGATGGAATCCCTTACTTGGATGTGTGATACCAATGGTTTGGGAGAGGCTTGGGAGAGCCTTCTTTGGAGCTTGGTGTTCCTTGGGAGTATTCTAGAGAGATGAGGGTAGAGGTTGGACGAACTCCAAAGGCTTTGAGTTAAGAGGAAGTGGGGGATTTGGTGGGTTTATATAGGAAAGGGGAGGGAATTGTTTATTATTTAGGTTTGTGTCACCACACATTAAACTAACTAAAAAAACCAGACCACGATTCTTGACCATAGTTTTTTCCAAAGGGGAGTTGAAAAAAATATTTTATTACAATGGCTAAATTTCCTAAAATAATAGGGTTTCTTATGTGGAGGTGAGTCACACCCTCAAGGAAATCAATTTAAAAAGCTAAAATGTTTTATAAGTTTTGGAGGGTCCACTAAAGATTTGTAAAATTAAAATAAAACAAACCTAAAATAATTTTTTTAATGATAAAACATATATTGTCTGAAAATAATTGTTATAGTATTTTATTACAACACTATTGGGTCATTATGATGTCATAAAACACATTATATATTCAAATAATAATTATTTTTTTCCCCAAAAATTCTAATTTCTCAGAAAATTATGAAAAAGTCATCATTGGATAATTTCTATGTATTGATTACAAAAAAAATATTAATTTTTTCCAAATAATTTTTTAAATATTTGGATCTTCACTTTTAAAATGAAAACTGTCATTTATCAAAAATTCACGGGTTTTGACAAAATTAACTTTCAAACCTTAATAAAGTTTACAATTGTATTCATAAAAATTATAAAATAATTTATACTAAATCAAAATTTTAAAAATAAAATTTTATTAAAATATTATTTAATTAAAAAATATATTATTTTATAAAAAATAGTGGAATATTAACTAAAATTAGTATTAGTGATTTAAAAATCATTTATAATGAAACAATAATAAAATGAATATATATTATTTATTATATACAAAAATAATGAACATAATCATAGTGCTATGTTCTTGTTACATAACCCCTTATAACACCCACATAATACCAAAGGGTAAGGTGTGAGATGATGATAGACTCTCGGGGTGGCTCAGATAACATCGCTTGGGTGGTAATCTATTTATAATTCCACTTCTCTCGAAGGTGGTTCCCCTCGAGCTTAACGTGTTATAGCTCATATTCACCTTGGTCAAGAGTAATGCCCAATGATGCCAACTCCTTTTTGATCTACGACAAATGGGATTTATATGGGGAAAATATACTAGATGAGTATATCACTTATTTCATCTGAGTAAATTGGATTTGTTAATGCCCTATATTTACACTAATTGTGTGATCACTATTCAAAAGCTAAATTAGAAATGGTCACAATCCTTAACGGTATTTTAAAATCCAAAAAACATAATCCAAAGAACTTCACATTTTATATATCCATTTTAGATAATAAGACATTTAATTAGATCAGCAGGAATTAATATTAATAAATGTTTGTGTCGTTACAAGATATGTGGGGAGGAAGTGTGAAGTAGGGGGTTTTATCTGAGTTTCTTCCCCAACTTCACTTGTTTGTGAGTCTATTTTTGGTATGTGGTTATTAGTTTCCAAGGTAGATATGGAATAATTGGAAAATTGTTATTAACGTAAAAATGATTGGGGGTTAAGAGAATTTTTATTTTAAAATAATAAGTAACCATTGTTTATTTTGATACATGAAATTAGAGGTAGTATCAAATGTGGAATTGTTATAGTGTGGTTGTTTTCTTGAGAATCCATAGGTTAGGTTGAGTATTTGGTACCTATTTATATATACTTTTACTTCATTTTGATTTCTTGACTCACCCCACCCTTGTTGAGCGTTATGCACTGTACACCCCCATTATAATGGTTGAGGGTGTCTTTCCAAAACATTATAGTGAGAGGATGGCTAGATGGACACCCGCTCTTTCCTACTCCCTCTTCTAGGAGGAGATATATGAAGACTCTTCCAGAAGGGTATTTCTTTTTAGGCTCAAGTGTGTGTAAGTGATTGGTTCTTCCAATGTGTCTTCGGGATGAGATGTGATGTTCTTCCCAGGTGTCCTCAAGACGTTTCGTGGTTTGTGTCCTAGGTGTTTGTGGGAGATATAAGATTTTGTAGTGAGGAATAGGAGTTTGTGGGTGGGATGTGATGTGGTTTTTGGAATATGTGTGTGTGAGTGGGTTGTGATGTGGTTCTTTAAGAAAAGGTTGGAGTACTGAGATGTTTTCTGATAGGGTGTGAGAGCGGATAATCCATTGGAAAGTGGCGTGAGGTTTCCAATCATCGATGTGCTTATTATATTACTTTACTTGACTTTCTGTATTTGGTGAGCATATCATGGATGATGGTGGGGTGGATAGTATACCTTGTTAGGTGATTTTGGTTTTATTGGTTCTAACGTGAGAATTAGTATGCTTATTCACTTGTTCACAAAAGACCTTGGTTTTCCCAACTAAGTTTACCTGAATGATCTCCCAACATATATAGAGTTGTTTTCATATTTTTAGGAGGACTACGAGGACTGTGATGGGAATTACTAGCTCATACTTTGGGATAGTTTTCATGTCACTACATATCTTGGTTCTATTTGTATATACTTGGGATATTTTCATTCTATTTATAGAATTTTTTACTTTAAACATGCATATGAGATGGATTCTGGCTTCTTTTATAAATATGTGTTGGACTGGTTTTTAGGTTGGTACATATTCTCTCCTAATCATGGTTACTATGAAAATGGTAATGCCTCCTATGTTGTTATATTTCAATACCCTTGGTGTTGGTTTCCACCCAGGGCCAACTGGAGGTGGGAATTTGGGTTCATTATATATATTCCTCTACTTCCATCTCAACAGGGTCATCATTGGTGGGAGGGATTTGTGGTGGACATGGTGTTGAGTTACCTTGACATATTTGGTGTACGTATTTTATATAATTACATGGAGTTTAAAAACAAGGTTTTGAAATTTCCCATATAAAAAAGTCACTATTTATTTCTTCGGAAATGGGAGAGTAATATATATGGTATGCTGGTATGGGATATTTGCATCTAAAATAAAAAAGGGGAGATTATTTAACCCCTTATGAATAGGTTGGAATTTTTTGAAAACATGGTCGGAATAATTCATGTAATTATGAAGGTATTTAAGCATTAGATTCTATAATTAGATGGTTTATACAATATATGTGTGGTTATTACAGTAAATCATGGTATGTCTTGAATGGAGAAGCTATAAAGTAATCAATTGTTTAGATGAATGTGTTTTATAAAAGATGTGGGTTTTATTTTTGACCTCGATGAAATGGAGATAAAATATGTATTATCGATTTTTATAGGGATTATACTACATATATAAAGGAATTCAGACACACACATAAACACACACACACACACACAGATATATATATATGATGTTTTTATTTTCTGACATAAATAAAAGATAATGTAAAATAAAAAAACCCTTATTTATGGGACAACTTGGGGAAAAAAGAGGTGCACGTGTATTGGTTTGTAAAGACACAAGTGTTTGTTGGAATGTTGGGGAATGTGAGGGTACACCACTGAAGTGCCCAGATCAGTGTGAATCACTGAGAGGGGGAGGGGGTGAATCAATGATCCCTTAAAACTTTTACTAATTGATTCTTATCAATTAAACCTCTATGGCTGGTTAAAGCCTCGATCCACTCTTCTTGTATCTCTCAACCTTTCCCGAATCATGCAGTAATGAAAAGGCACAGGACACAAGGATTTACAAGGTTCGGCACCAAAGGCCTACATCCTTGCCATGCTCTCCCAGCATGGATTCTCCCATTATAATCTGTTAGTATTACAATGGTCGATACAGCTTCCCACCGTATCTCTCCTGAGTCCCACAGGAGGGTCTTTATACTGCTTCACACATTGTTGCCAGAGTCCCACTGGCCTGCTCCAGAATCCCACTGAAGACTTCTTCTCCCTGAGTCCCACAGGGTCTTCTCCTGGCTCCTCGAGTCACACGAGTAGCTCTTCTTCACTTTAAGCTTGTTCAAGTATCTTCAGCAGTCTGGGATAAAGACTGCTGGCCTTGCTCTTCTTCTGATCACTTGTGGTGAACAGGTCTTCTCGTCTTGCTCAGGCTTTTTCTCCTTCTTCTAAGGATGACCTGGCTTCACTCTTCAAGAATCTTCATGTCTTGGACTCCTCAGATGCACACCACTGATTTAGCACTGTTCACGTGTGCACGTGCATGCATGCATGCATGCACTCCCCTTCTTCTCTTCTTGGTGCAGTAAACCCTTAGAGGGTGTAATTCTTTTCAGCACACACCTACTTCTCCTTCACACACTTTATCCAATTTGTTTACACACTTAGAGTGTGTTCTACTTTAGTGTGGGTCAACTTCTTATTTCTTCTAAGTGTATACACACTTCTTAGTGCACACACTTAGGTTCGGCCAACTTGTCTCCTTACACACACTTATTTCATTTTGCACACACTTGAAACTTGGCCTATTCTCCTCTTCTTGTTTCACACACACACTTTAGTGTTCTTTTAGTTTGTTCTTCGAAGTGTGCACACACAAGGTCACAACCCTCGGCCTCTTCAAATGCACACACTTAAAGTGTGTTCTTCTTTGTTCAAATGCACAAGCAAGACTATGGATTATTCAATTCTTACACACACACAAAGTGTGGTCTTCCACTTCACTTGGCACACACCACTTGGTGTTGTCCTTTGTGCACACACATGGCCTCGGGAGACTTCGGCTCGAGCTCGAGGAAGGAGATGAGCCGGGAGCCGTTGGATCAGATCTTCAACGGCCTGGATCAGATCATCTCGCCGCGGATCAGATGTGCGGCTTAGATCGTCCGCGCGATCAATCGAGCGGCTCAGATTCAATCCCGGTGAAAAATGCGCGTCCCACATCGAATTCTCCAGCGGTTTATCCGCGCTTTATCAACTAAGCGCTCCCCCAACCGGCTCAGTTGAATTCTCTCCCTCCACGGTGCCGCCCCGCACCGTGTTCTCCCTGCGGGCGCACTCTGCGCCCACTATGCTCCTGCGGGCGCACTCCTAGCGCCCCCTATGCTCTCCGGGTGCGTGGGTTTCACCACCGCGTGCCCTCGGGGGCTTATACACGGGCCCCTCTGCGCTCCTCCGGGCGTGCCCCAGGCGCCCATGCGGTGTCTGCGGGTGCGTCCTTGCCGCCCTGGCTCGCCCCACGGGTTCCCCCGGGCGTGGTGCCCTAGTGCCCATGCCTTGGGGTTGAACCCCCAAGGTGCCTTGGCTGGCCAATTTTTTGGCAAAGGCATGAATGAATCTTTTGTATAAAAACAAAGTACTCCATATAAAAATTGCCAAACCAAGTGCCATTCAAGCCATCTTCTTCCCATCTCTATTCTTCTTCTTCTTAAGAATTCCTCCAATTCTCTTCAACATTTATTCATCACTTTGTAATGGAATTCCTGAAGGTTCTTCATCTTCAACCTAACTCCTGAATCACTTAAATTATTCAAAGTGCTTCATTGATCAAGTTGGATCACTTCCAATTCACATGCACTAAGAGTTAGCACATGGACTTCTTTAATCCACTTCATCCACTTAGAACATGTGGATGGATCATCTTCATCTCCTCATGCATTGTCAATACAATGCATGGTCTTCAAACAATGTTGTGACATTGTATCATCAGGATACAAGTTCTTTGAACTTAAAGAGCAGCTCAACAATCGTCAGATATTCATGGAGGATGTTTCAACCATATTCTCCAATGCCACTTAGTGAATCTCCTAAGTGACATTCCTCTATGTTCCATGGCCATTCCCCATTCATCACCAACACCATCACAACCTTTTTCATTCACATCTTGACATTCCTTGACTTCCATTCATTCCAAGACAACTTCATGTCTCATTGACAACAAATGCAACACAGTGCACTTCAACCACCATTATAGTGGTTAGGTGAAAATAGTCTCAAAATATGTCACTATTTGTAATTATATATGGAGTTTTTAGGGAATTCTAAACTAATAAATGAGAGGGAATCTAAGAGAATATATTATTGTTGATTTATTTTACATAATTAAAATATACATCCGTTAAAATTAGAGTGAATAAAACTGACACAATGCCATTTTTTCATTGTTTTCATCCTCTTGGTCATTGATCTTTGTGCTACAATAGTTTATTATACGAATACTCATCGGATGTTTTCAAAATAAATTTAATCATATTGCTGTTCTCTATTCTAATGATTGTACTCCATATTGCAAAGAGAATTCCACCGGGTCCCTGTTATTCTTCATCTATGATACTTCTATGTTGTGTCTATATACACAACATTGAACCCATAAAAGTATAAATCTTGAAGATATCTCTAATTTATATATTGATTCATGGTTTCCTCACTACACTGTTAGTTTTTCTCAACTATTATAATTCCTTGATGTATTAAAAATAATTATGGGTGTTAGTGAATCCATTAAAGATATATTGTAAGAGTTTCAAGTAACATGATATCGATGTTGAATGTATTTTTTGGTTTCACTATAAATTTGTAGAATTATATATCTTAGAAATAATATATGTTGAAAATATTCTATAGATGAATATATTATAGGTTTTTGAACATGAGCTGTTTTTTACAAAAAAAGTGTTTTTTGGAAGAGTTTTAGTTTCTCAAAAAATTTATCTTTGTTGAACTATAAGAAAAAATCTACCCTTAAATCTGGTATATTTCATAATGTGAGATATTATATAACATAATTTTACTAACTACACCAAAAAATAATATCATATTATTAATAGAGTTTCTAGAAAATATGTTTCTCCAAACTGCAGTGATATAATGACATCACAATTAATTGTGAGTTAAAAATATTATAGTAACTAGTGGAAGCCATTATTCTATGCCACAAAATATTGTGTTATATCTCAATATGAGGAAATATAGATAAATACAGGTGTTGTTAAAATACATTATTCCAATTATTTTTTCTAAATATTTACAATTCCATTAGAATTTTTTGGCTAATAATAAATGGATTGAGATTCAAAGGATGAGACTAATGTTAATGTACTATTGTATATCACTTGAATTACAAATTTTATATTCAAAAAATATTTTAGCCAATATATGTTATACTCTGTAGATTTTAAATAAGTAGTATAGTTGAATATTATAGGAGAAGAAGAGAGAAGTGTAACTATGAATTCCAAGTGAAAACAATATTGTGAACTTTGTGTTAATATTTTAGATAGGAATACATCAACATAATCATTGATGAAGAATTTTATTAATAAGTGATTGTATTTCTACTAGATGTATCTTCATTGAAGATCAATAGTTGAAAAGGAATGTTTTGTGCACATGTAAGAAGTCCAAATTTTTTAAGGTTTTATATATAATATTGATAACATTTATTGACAATGATCATGTGAAGTGTATAAAAATAAAAAATTTATTAATGATGGGTCGTCATTGAATATCAAGATGAATACATTTCTAAAATTTAAATTATTCTTTGGGAAGAGTTTTTAAAATGGGATGTTAGTTTTCATTATCCTAATGTCTAGAATGAATATGGATTAAATATTATATCTAGTGGATGATTTGGAAGCATTGTCTACAATTCATAAGTGTAATAATTTCAAAATAAATATGTAACAAAAATCAATTCATTATACTAATATTGAATTTAACATCAAATAAATAATTAGGGGAAAATATCATCATTTATATAAACATATTTATAACCTCTTATATGTATTGAGTGAAAGGGAGTAAGAGGTAATATACCTTGATATAGTATAGAATTCATAAAAAGTTGCAATCATATACCAGTAAATTTTCATTAATCTAACATATTAAAAAAATTAAAACACACTTCTTAGGGTAGCATTTTATATGAGAACAATATATTATCACTATGTGATCTAAATTTACTTTTATTATTTTGGTTGATATTCCACAAATAAAAAATTAATTAAAGGTTGAATTGTTTTTACTAAATTATGGAACAAGATCCTAAAGAGAATAATTATAATTAAAAAGTTTAATTTCATCGATTCTCTGATTCATCACACTCTTAGATTATCCTAGTCAACAAAAATGGTAATAAATTATAAATTTAATAACACTAAAAAATAAACTGAAAAATAAAAAGTTATATATCCTCTTATATACTTTAATTTCAAGGAATTTTTATTTTTTAAATATACATTCCAATGAATAAATATATTGAATTAGAGAGTGATAACGAGGAATAGAACATTAGAAAAATAATATTTGACAAAACTAGAAAACCTAGACTTTGAAATAGGATGATGTCCTGATGAAACTATAGTATAAATATAATGAGTAAGAAAATAGATTATAACTAATCATCATGATGTGATTTTGAATATTGAAGCACCTTTCACACTAAAAAAACCTTTATTTCTCATGTAAAAAAATAAGAGACGCATCATGAAGTAATGAGGAGAAAAAAATTCTATATTAAGTACTCATTGAGTTATAAACTAGGTTCATAACTTAAAATTATTACCAAACTCAAGAAAAAAACAATATTGATGAGAAATAATGATAAAAAATGGTTGAGAATGAGAAATTCTACATTGATGAAATCAAGAATCTCCATATAAATATTTCAAAATAAGATAAGATGAAAAAAATTAAAAAACATATCTTTTATTAAGAATTATAAATTAGTCTAGGGAAAAAATAAGTCATAGGAAGTTTCAAAAACATTAAAATAATGATAAATGTTTATGAATAATATATGGTTGTTTTCATCAATACACTCAAAAGACATGTGATGATGAACCCTAAACAAATTGTAAAGATGTTTTTTATTTTTAGGTGCTACTGAATCTATTTCAATCACTTATCCATAGAATAAAACATATGTTGGATATGTATATGGTGAAGATGATCATAATATATATTCCTATAATAATGATTTATGTATATTTTTTGAGAAGTGGAAATATTTATGAAAATATAAAAACAAATCAGGGATAATTGATTGAAAACAAGAAAATTTTAACATTCATAACAATATATAGTATGAATAATCGAGTTTCAATGGTCACTCTTGGTGTTGTGGGAAATTTTGGAAGAAATAATATAACTACTATCATAACATATGTCTCCCATGGAATTGATATGATTCAAGGGAATATTAATCCAATGTAACCGAAGAATTAAATCATCAAAGAAAAAAATAGTAGAATATAAAAAATTCAAATGATAATTTAGTAAGGAAAACTCTATATACTGTTAATGTTATGAATGAAAGAAAGAGAGGTGATATCTGGCCAATCTGATATAAATATTTCTTGTAAAAATGGATATTTGATAAATGGTTACGAAAATGATCACATCGAAGGAAAACAAAGAGATTCACAAGAAATAACTAATGTATTTGAGTGGATTCTAAAGATGAAGTTGTAAAGAAGGATTGTTATAGATATAAAAAATAGGCCACAATACCAAGGATTGTATCACTATCCTACTAAGACAACATGGTATGATATTTGAAAATGGGAAATGACAATAAATTATAAGTTCTGTTGTATCACTTTCCCTGATATTATTCCTATAATGGGAGTTTGATGAAATGAGGAAGCCCGCTATATTAGTTATGGGGACATAGAAAATAAAATTTGGGAAAGTGTATATAAAGAGATATACAAATGGATAAGTTTTATAGATTAAAGTGTCTTGGTTGAGCGGAAACTCTCAACCTAGATTCTCTTATTAATGAGAAATGATACATCTCCCTTTATTCCCTTAACTATTTATATTTACCAATATGTTGGTAAATATAGGAAATATATTAATGACATGGATGACTTTTATAATTATTATACAAAAAAAATTGTATTCCATAATGGGATACATTATGATCCATTATAAATAATATTATTGAATGTATTGTGGGAGAGAAAACGTGAAAAATTGGATTTAAAATATCAAAACTCATGTAAATTTTGAATATGGATAACATGAATAAGTTAATTAATGTTGTGTTAAATAATCATTCACCACTCTCTTTTTAAAATTATGTAAAATAATATTCTCAAGGGGGAGTGTATATTGATTTAAAAGAGGAATATATTTTTCATTCACTTGTAACTTTTTAGGATTTTTCTATGATTATTGTAGATATTAAAATACTTAAAAATATCGTTATACAACACCAAGATGAGAAATTAGTATGTGGAATTATAATGTATATAGATTAATGGAAACCATTGATTGATTGGTTTAATTTCTTTTTATTTTGTAACCAGATTATCCCATATAATCATAGATTTTACTAACTATATGCTCATTACTTTGAAATTATGTGGTTCCGTCCTTATCTTAATATTATTTCTCACTATAAATTTTAATAATAAAGGTAGATGAAAATATTTTGAATAATTGAATAAGAATCTGAGAGATGATAGGAGATGAAATTATCTTATATTTCATCTTCACATTTATTTTCAATATGTTGGTGATGAAATGGTATGAAGAAAATATATTGACATAGATATTTAGTGGCACTGACAAAAAATATAAATGGTGAGATTGAAGAGTCTGCGTAAGAATTTAATTTCTTTTCAATAAGTAATGTTTCCATCATAATTTGAATTGTTAAATATGTTTTGGAAATATGAAGAGATGAATGAGGTAATTTGACTATAAAGTATAATGGCGAATGTTGATGTTACTTGGAAGTTCAGCATGGTTTGGTTCTAGAAAGATAGGCTTTACCTATGAATATTATGTTTCTTTTCTTTAAGATAAATACAGGTTCTAATAAAGATATACTATTTATAATAATTATTCTTAACATTAAAAGATGTTGGACATTATGGTCATTGAAGAAATTTTATTAAATAATTAGTATATAGCTTGTAAGCTATAAAATCCATCAATTAAAATAAAATCCATTGGATGGTGTTTCAGATAATTTGTTAATTCCTTGAAATGATAATTATGTGGTTTTAGATGATGTATAAGTTCTTAAAATTATTTTGAGTTGAATACAAGTGATAAAAAATTCTAGATTTTTGAGTAGATGTATAAACATGGATCAGTGCATATTTGAATGGATAACTAAGAACTGTTTGATTTTTTAAATGTAAAAGGGTATATGTAAATTGCGAAAGAGTTCAGTTACTTCATATGAGTATCATTTATAGTTTTAAATATTAACTATTATGCTCAAAATAGTAACCAGAGGCTTCAAAAATGTAAATTTACACTTCAAGTGAGTGTAATAATACTTTGGATGTGTATTTGGTCAGTTTTTATGTCTAACCCTAACTTTATATGTGCATTCACAAGGTTTAGAATAATAATGTTTCTATTGGAAGAGTATATAATGGATTTTAAAAATAAAATTACATTTCAAAAGATTAAATATACCTATGGGAATCTGATTAAGGGTTAATTTAGAAAATTAGTTTTCATATTTTTCTGTTTTATAATTTTGTGAAATATCTGTGAAATTATAAAACATTTAATTAAAAATTGTCAATGTATTGAACAATCTAATATTTTAATGAAATGTTATTTGAAATCAAGATATTATATCAGTTATATAATTAAAAATTTCAATATAAAAATTCTTTAGACCAATTATTATGTAATATTTGGTGATCCACACATAAAATATAATTTCCACATCACAGTGTTACAAGATTCAATAAACATAGAGAATAATTAAATGAATTATAATGTTATGGTTTTTTTTATGTTTTCTAAGATATAAAAATACCATGACTTAAGGTTGATATAAATGATGATATTGACATAAAATAAATGTTGTTTAAATATGAGAATATTACCTAATAGAGATTTTAAGAGATTCCAAAATTTTAATATAGAAATAAAATAAAAGAACTTTTGAATAAAAATAAGGAAAATACAGTATAGATTAAATGAATATGAATTAAGAGTTAACACAATATTAAATTATATAGGGGATATTTTTTTATCGAATTGGAAAACATTACTACACACATGAGAATTTAATATATATCAATAAAGGAGAAGGAGAAGTCATATGATACAATTGTATCATAGAATTAATTAGTGAATTGGTGAGAAGATGGAACATATTACTTCTCTATTATTTTACCATACCAATAGGGGAGGTGGTAAGAATGGACATGTAATCATATTGAAGATATAAGGACATGATAATAAAGAATACATTGACCATTACACCATTCAACGAACCAAATAATTGAGTTTAATACCATTTGATAATGGGTTTTGATGTCACTTTCAATAATTGTCAAAACAATGTATAAGGACCCATTTATTAGAGAGGATTATTTGAATGGTGGTATTTGGTATAAGGAACCCATTTGGAAGTATCAAATATAATCACATTGAATTAATAATTTAGATATATTTTCTAACAAAAGTTTCTACGAGATAGTCTACACTGTTACTCATTCTGATTTATAGTTTAAATCTATGATTTTGAATTTAGTAGAATCTTTAAATAAGTAGTCTATTATTGAGTTTAAACCCTATAAATCAGTATGTGTTATACTATATCTTCATCTACATGCATTTTGGAAATTGTGAGACAACAAGAATGATTATATTGAGATATTAACTAGTCATAAAGGAATATTTAATATAGAAAAACCTCAAAATAATTGGATAATTGATTCACCATTCTAGGTCTCATTGATCTCATTGGATATGGGAAATTCTAAACTATTCTAAATTTTGAGAAGAGTTTTTGAGGTTTCTTATTGACTAGTATAACCCCAATAGATGGATCATGTGGGAAAAGTTTCTAGGAGTTGCAACTAAGGTGGTATTTTCATGACCCATCACACATTTTTTAGTACGGAGAGTTGGATGTCAATTAATATATGATCTTTATAGACTATTCATTGAATATTAAAGATCTATATGATATGATTCTTCATAGGAATGTAATTTCGTTAGTTTATGTTTCTAGAAGCATGAGAACATTAATCAGCACATGTGGGAGAGTGAGAGTCATATAAAAACTCATTACCGTAACATATTTACATGATTTATACTTTTAATGTGAAATGATTTCAATTTGGGGAGGTGGAAATGACCTATTATTTTAGTACTACCTTTGAAAATTTTCAATAACAGTTTTACAGGTGGTTTCCATGTTTCATCATTTAGATATTACCATTGTGTGCTATTTAAAATTAATAATATATTAAATATAAATTTTTATATACACTTGTGAAAAAAAATTAATAAATTCCAAAATTTAAATTGCAGGACAATGATTGTGTCAGGAAAGAGAGGTTTTTCTTATCAGACATATAATTTTCAAATCCAAAATTAAAATTTAGATATAAAATTTTTAATCTATTAAAAATAAATGTAATTTATAATTATTTTTTTATTTATCATAGTGAGATTGGAGGGAAATCTAAAAATGATATGGTGGATCTATTCCACTATGAAAATGATACATAATAATGAATTCTAGAATCTTATATTTTTATAATGTCAAGGCCATCCTGAGAGACATTAAATAATGTTTTAGAATGGGTAAATAATTGTATACTTATAAAGAGGAATTGATGTAGGGGATATATTTTTCTTTCCCCCACTACTATTTCTTCCACTGTTATACATATCCACTCTCCTTCTTAGTTTCGTGTTCTGGGATTAATATTTTAGATGATTGGATTTCACTTATTCTCACTCTCTCCTTGTATAACTGAGGATATTTTTCATGTTCTTTATAGATACAGTGACAATTAATGTAGACCAATATGGATGGATGGAAGAAACAACTAGCACCATTGAGGTGGTACATAATATTATTGTTGGGCTCACCCCATTATTTTCTATATTATATTTTATTATTTTAAAAAATGGATTAGAAAATGATGGATTTAAATTTTGATAGATTAAATATGAACAAGAATGGGATGTTTAAAAAGAATAATAGTTGATTATATTATTATTCTTTATTTTTGGTCTACATAGCATAAATTAATTGATTATTTCGAATATTTTCATTGCATAGACTGATTTAAAAAAAATAATTTATAAGAATAAATAGTAATGGTTATATGTAACAATTTAATGGATAAATGAATTTCATTTTTTACATTTCATAAAATTATAATATTTATTTTTATTCATAAACAATAATTTCGTGCAGACCATTCTATCTTTATTATTTTATAATTTAACTCCTATAATTAATTAATTTTGGGGGTTAAATCCATTATTTTTATTATTATTGTTCTTTTTAGATTGATACTGAGATTATTTTCTAAATTAACTTTATTCATTATGATGAAAATTATTATTATCAGAAATATTTTATAATATAATTATTTAATTTCAAATTTAATTGTTTAATAATAAATTATTCTAACATGCAATTTTAATTGATTATTTTCTATCATGGCCAAATTTTTTATTATTATTTGATTATCAAACTCTTTGATAAACCCAAATATTGTCCCAATATTTGGTGATGGAGTATTCGACCTTCCACCACACTATCAAATATTGTTCTCTTTTTCTCTATGAATGAGTTTGTTTATGATTTTTCTATGATACAATGGAGAAAATATAGAGAGTCATATGTTTTAGCATATTACAATGATGATGTGATGGGTTTTAGGCATGGTTTGATGCGCACTTGTAAAAAGAGATACTATATAATGATGGATGGCCAAACAAAATCCTAATGTGGTGTATTGGATGAAATTTTCCAACCATCCAATGTGTATATTTGGAATGCCTGACATATTTTTGAAGATGAACACATTTTCCACATATTATAATCATGAATCCTCATCAATCAAATGATATTGTAACAATAATTTAGGAAACATAATGAACAAAAATCTAATAACTCTCAGTCTTAGGATTTCATAGAAAGATCTCTAGGTGTTATAGGGTTAGCATTCCCCAACTCTAATGGTTCATGGGGGAATTCCCCCACTAAAATATTAGGGAAATTTTTCAAGTATGGAAAATATAGAAAATTTACCTGGATTCACAGTTATCCGATATCATTATAATGTAAACTATTTTATAATTAATTTTATTTTTTATAACAGGGGTTAAAATAATAACTTATTTTAATTTTTGTAACCATTTTATGATAGAATAAAAAGGGTTTTTATTGAATTAGTAATTTTTTAATGTTAGTCATATTAAAATTATTCTATCTATTTATTGATGTATATATTCTTCTTAAACCATGTAAATGTATTTTTTATTTTTTTTATTTTCCCCTTCACTTTCCTTTTTTGATTATTAAATTATAAGAGTGTCTATTTTTATAAAATTATGTTGATAGAAGAGGAACATCACTATTTAACTTGTGTTTTGGTATAAATCATTATCATCATTTAATATCCTAAATGCCCATTTTAAAATATTTTCCTTCTTGATGTAGTGAGTTATTAGTGGGGAATAGAGAGTTTCCTTTGGTCTTTGTAATGAACAAAAAAAATATTACAATCATTATAGCATGTTAGTTAATTTTGGTATATCGATATATATCCAAGTAGATTATGCTTTTACATATGTTATTAGCTAAATTATGAAAAGATTAGTTTTAATGTTATTTATTATATATATATATGTATATATGTTTTCTATGCATGGGAAATCTATAAATAAGGTTTAGTACCTTAAAACACAAGATAAATTAACAGATTATGTTATTTTAAGGAGATAAAGTTTACAATTAAACTAATCCCCCTCTTATAGTTTTTGGGATCATGGTTAGATTCAGTTGAATCATGTCCTCAAGGATTAATGTTGAAAAATATATTATCTGTGGATGATATATATAAGAATTAAAAAAAAAGAATTTATTATGAATGAAATGTGAGTAAAAATATTTATTGGGATGAACCATCATATATAGAGGGATTGAATAAAATTAAATCAACAATATCCGGGGAAGGGTGTTTTTATAAAAAATAAATTAAACAAAAATAAAGGATCTAATTGAGATATCTGTGATGGAAAAAAATTAGATAGGTTGAGATCACATGAAAAAAATGATTTATCAAGAGATATTTTAAACATGGTATACAAGAATTTTATGATTTACACTACCTTAAAAGAAATATGCGACAAAATTTTATAAATATTTGAATTGATTCTAATGTAAATGTGGCCAAGTTAAAATTATTATGTAACAAATTTGAGAAATTGATGATATAATTAAATGAAGGTATCAATGAATTCAAATTAGAATTATTAATGTTGTTTTTACAGTGTGAGGATTTTGTTATGAGATCAAGGATGATGTAATAATAAGAATTTCTTTTGAATACACCCATATGTTTACAATTCAATGTTTATGTTCAATGAATAACATCATAATTGTTATGTAAAATATATAAAGAAGAATTCTGTCTTATAAATTGATATTTGGGCCAAAAGTTAATTATAATTACTACTATTAGGATAATACATTCATTTTTATAGTGAAATTGGAATAAAACCATGATTACAACAATTATAGAGATGTAACAGATGATTATATCTGAAAAATGTAGTAAATCTAAGTCATGTAAAAGGTATAAATCCAGGAAAGATATCACTAGAATATTTTAAATGATAATAACATTTCCACATAACAACTAAATCCAATATAAAGAATACTTAGAAAGAAAATGGTTCTGACTTACCAAGAATAAGTCAAAAAAATGATCTTCTAAAAGAATAATTAAAATTATCTTTGATATGCAATATTAAAGTATAAAATATATTTGAAAATACATCTGATAGAAAATGTCATTGAGGATAAATCAGAATTATAAAAATATTATAATGAATATCATTGAAATTGAATATGCTTAGGTTGGTTTTTTGGCTCCTATACCTAAAGATGATTTTTATTGACTATTTAAACACACTTTTTTAATTAATATTGTTTCAGACTTCTTAATTACCATTATTAATTATTATTTTTAAAATAATTATTAATACATTTATATTTAGTTTTAGAGCTTGGGGTTAAATTAAAGTTCCGGTATATGTTTAGAAAATTTTATCCAATTTTTTTTAGGAATATAGCATACTATGAATAATTAATTTATGGCATCAAAATATCTTTATATTGATGTTGTATATTAATTATCGGTTGAGATATAAAAATCAATGACTTGAAATTCCAGGTATTACAATATATCAGTATTTTGAACATCACATTATTTACAAAAAAAATAATTGGGAAATTCTTATCACATTATACAAATAAATATAGTCTACATTTAATTTAACTAAATCAAATAACAAATAGATCATTTATTGATTAAAAAATTATATCTTATTCACTAATGTTTTTTTCCAAAAAATTTAACATTTAGATTTTTTGTTTTACTTTAATGGGATTTTATATTACCATATTAAAATTTTGTGTATATTATATTGTTGACGTAGACCATGCTCATGTAATGCTGTCAAACAATTTGGAAAATAAGGATGTATAGTGATATGAAAACAAAAAAACCCTACGGGGAATTCGTTTTTTTAATCGATACAAAAAATTTGAAGTGTATAATTCCATATTCTTTTCAATAAAATGTATTTAATATGATATATATATATATTTCAGTTTTTAGTATCTTTTATATTTACATCATTTTCATATATGGAAGGATTCTATAACTACTATTTAAAAAGGAATTGAGTTTTTATTAGCATTAATGTGACTAAATGTAATAATGATAAAAATAATATAATAATATCATGATTTTTATAATATAAATTAGAGATAGTATTACAAACCATGAATATAAGGTTTATGGTCTCAAATATTAGTTACCAAAATGTATTATTTAATAATTATTGCAAACATTTCTCCATAACCATGATTTTTTAGACCCTATTCTAGGCATATCACATGATATAATCATAATTATAACATAGAGATTTAAAATATAAGAATGGGGTGATCTCAGAAGATCAGTAAGGTACAAAATATAATATTGTGTTCTACTGTACAAATGAATGAGAACATGGGGACGACATATACATCTTAATAAAATATTATAATATCAAATATGATGATCATAAGACATGATATAGACACATAATTTCATAAATAGATAATTAATGAAGTTTAAAAGTTATTATGTGGATCAAAATATATATAAATAGTCATATAACACGTGATCTCGATATAAAAGTGTAAAAAATATAAACATGGTCTAATCTTAAAAATATGGCATATCATTAAAATGAATAGAATGATAGAAAAGTGTAATAACTTGAAAAAAAAAAATAAATGATTTAAAACCACAATCATAGAAAATAATTTGTAATTAAAGCCATTATTCTCATGCCTATGTGAACAAACCCATTATGTCCATGTTTGAAAATGGTAGAATACCCATTATGCCCATGCCCTGGTGAAAAAATAGTTATGTTAATACCCAAATATATCATTAGATATGAACATTATCCAATGAATAGAAGGTTGATATAAGACCCCAACATTCATCATATGTACATATGTATGACACTTAAAATCAATAATATCATAACTTAAATAAATTATAATGAAATAATGGCTTTCAAAATCTGGTAAAAAACATTACCTAACATGAAATTAAGAAATCCTGGGACACCAAAATTATTATTTTCCAAATTTAATAAAATCATAATAAAATTTATAGTTTGATAAAAGCATTACTTCATGAGAAATAAACCGTGGAGAAAAAATATAAAGGAATAAAAAAATGAAAAACCATTAAATGTTGATATAAAAGATGAATTGAAAACAACATTAAAAATCTATTTTTTAAATTTTAATAGTAAACTTTTAAATTTTTTTTATAAATATCTCCAAATAGAAAATCCATAAAGATAAATAAATAAAATCAACCACATGAACCTATATAGAAAAATTATAAAAATAAATTCAATTATTATGCATTTTAGGCCATTATAAAAAAGAAACATTGGATAAATGATGAAATATATTAATATAAAAAAAATTCGAAAGTATAAAGAATAAAAAATAAAAAAATTAGGACTTCTTTTATGAAACTTCTATTGATATAAAAAACATGGTGACGGATAATAAATGTAACATCCCAAGTAAATAAAGAATATGACATTTTCATATTTATCATTATTTATGAACTAAAAAATAATTTCTCTTTCAAGGGGATTTTATTTCTGATAGAGCACTAAACAAGAAACAACATTTTTCTTTCGAATCTTTCGTTGTACACAACATTTAGTTATACCAAAAAATAATATAATATTATTATTATTATAAATGGAATTTAATGCCTAGCCATTGTATTGACGAGAATGAAAATAACTAATTAAAATATTATTATAGATACTTTTTTATTTTTTTTCTTTTATCCAATAAAATTTAGAGTCTTAAAATAAAAATGAATCTGATTTTATGCACGAAATACTCTAATATTCTTTAAAAGGACGATTTACCACCTTTTGTTGGAGAACCCTTTTTAAATATATTTTTGTCACATTTATATGTTCAATTTTTTCAAAATAAAAATTTTCTTTAGAATTGGGACATCAAAAACTACTTTGGGTAAAATTTGGGTATTTTTTTATAATGTTAATGTTTTTGATAAAGAGTGAAAAATACTACCTTTTAATTCAAAACTGTCTTTTAATATAATTTATTTATCTGATTATACTACCATTTTAATTAGTTTTAAACTTTAATTAAATTATAAATATATAATTTAATCCAATTTTTATCATTGAAAATAATTTCACTTTGAATTTTTACATAAACACATGTCAATATTTTGGTAGTTTTTACTTCTTAAAAACACTTTTTTTTTGGATTGGACAACAGAAATTAATTTTAAATTAATTTATCCAACGTCTATGTTTTGAATTTTGACATATGGATTCAATATTTTTAATCAGAAGGTCAAAATTTTGTAAATATATAAATTTTATTTTTAGGCATTAGAAATAGTGAATTCAGTAAATATTGTATTTACCATGGTTAAATGCTAAATCTGGAAAATAGGGGTAAACCAATAATATTATAATAATATTTAATTAACCTAAAATGTTTCTTAACTCTATTTTATGATACATGTACAACTATGATCATCATTGGGGCGATTTTGGGACCCCGTGAAGGCCCTTGTAAGTGAAAATGACATATTATAAAAATTAATTTAATGTTAAGGAAAATATAACATAAACATATATTTTTTAGTAAAATAATTTTTATATGGGGTTATATAAATGATCTTTTCGACTATAAATAATAAATAAAAAACTAAAACTATTTCATATATCTTTTTTACTTTGTTTATGATTTTTATACATTAAATAAAGAAATTTAATTATGATACAATGGTGATGTAGTGATTGTTTCATTAATAATGGATTCAAATAAATGATATTATAAATGTTAAAATAAATTTAATTTTGTTATTTTGATGTCATCATCAAATTTTTTGGATGATATTTACATGTAATATTTTTATTAATGATGTTTTTTTAAATCAATATGTTTGTTATGGATTTTTAAGAAATCATAATATGTATTGTGTCAAAATTGAAATAATTCATATTTTAAAATATAAAATATGTTATTAAATATTATAAAAACTCTAAAAAATTTAATAATTTTCCAAATAGTTATCATATGTCTCAAATTTTATTAATGAAACTTTATTTGGTTATATTTCATGTTTTTATAAAAATTTTAATTCTCAAAGTGTTAATTGGTTGATAAAATAGTAAGAGTAAAAAAGGGTTAAATAACAAAAGATAAGGGCTAAAAGATATCTAAAACCAAAACAATAATTATTATATTATTTTTTTGACTTATATTAATCATATACTCGAATTTAATGAGTTTTGGACCTTTTTAAATGGAATATCATTTTATAATAAAATAATACTTTCTAAAGAGCCCATCCTCCCTCTTATAAAATGCCACCACATCTAACCCATTACACACACCTCTCAAGCTGTATGGATCATAAAATATTTCATCTAGTAATATACCAACATCTCCCTATTCCTCCTAGAATCTTTCCCCTATGAAGAAGGAAATTCAATATTTCCTTTTGGATCAAATCAAAGAGAGTTACACATTTTAAGAGGTTGCATCTTCTCTAAAATTTCGTTCCATTATTCTACATCTTCACTCAGTATTCTATTCTTTTTATTTGATTAAATAAAACATTTATCCTAAATATACTAGGTTTTTGTTATGATAAGTATTCAAACTAAACATACACACACCTTTATCTAATGGATTTTGAACATTTGTTTTCAGTGGATGACGAACTACTGCCTCACAAAATGATGATTCTTCAATTTTTACATACCACCTCTCATGGTGGCCATTATGATGGAAGTCTGTTTATATGTAATAAATATTTTATTTATATTGTATCTATGTTTCTGTATAATTCATTAACATCATACTTTTATTATTTCCATAATGGGTAAATACAATAATTTCATTTGAGGAAGTGCGGACTACCGCCCCCTCAAAGTGATATGACTCATTACAGCCATACCTAGAACATATAAAATGTGGTGTTAATTTAATTTTGTAAAGTATATAAAATATGATATTATAATGGATTTAAAATATAACTATGTTTTATTTTTTTTTCCTTCCTTTAAAAATGAAAAAAAGAAACGAAAGTAGTGTTCATGGGTATGTATGGCTTACTGTCTCCATGAACGGTGCATTTCATTTTCATATATCCAAATGATATGGAATGTTATAATTACATATAATGTATATATATTATATATATAATATGTAAATCATGGATATCATTCTGGAGATAATGTATTTTTTACAACATGGACAATTTGTAATTATAACAAGTTCATTTTGACTCAAGTACCAAACATCAACAAAAAGACTGATATGAACATGAATAATTACATGCTACTAATAGAAAAGTAATAAGGGTTATAAAAGGAATAATAAACTTGAAAAAGGATCTTATGCAAGTGTAAATAACTTAATTTAATTATTCATGGATAGAAATAACCCATAAGCCAAGTCAAACATAAGGTAATGGAACCTTTTCACACTTTTATTTTAGTAAAAACTAATTTTATGTAATGTTTATTAATTTACACTTTATTATGTTATAATATGTTCTTATATAGCCTAATTTCTGTAAATTTTATATCCATCGATTTTTTTGATCCCAAAGGTTCCAGATCTTCATCTCGGGAACCCTCAGTTTACCATCTCTGCCTTGGAGTTCTCTAAGGCTTAGAATCTCCTGAATTTGACCCTGGTGGCTCACTTCAATCACCGAAGACCATCGGTTGATGAGTTCGACAGATTCATGTTCAGAAAATGAGATCTGCAGGATTGTGTGGTGGTGGGTTTGATCGACAACCGTCATATGATGATATTCTTTTCATCAGAGGACGACTTAATTTCTGCTTGGTCTAGAGCTCCTCAATATTGTGGTGGTTGAAGGTTCTTCCTTTTCTGATGGACATTTTATTTCTACATGAATCAGGACATGAACTCTGTCTCAAATTGGGTAAGTTTTCCTTACCTTCCCTTTCCCTTCCAGAACACCATGATTATCCGTATGTTAGGGAATCTAGTGGGGAGATTTATGTGCTCTGATGATCGCACATTGTCAGTAATTCATCATGTTAACCTGCGGCTATGTGTTGAGGTGGACGCTTCGAAGTCTCCAGTTGAATGGATATAGATTATAGTTGGTGATGAGTTTCTATGGAAGAAAGCGGTGGTATTTGAATCATGGGTTGATTGCTGTTTAGGATGCAATCATCTGGGTCATCGTGATGATCAATGTAACAATGGAAGCACTCCAACTATAGTGAAGAAAAACGGGAAATATACTGGTCAAGGATAGATGAATGTCAATGTTGTGAAGGATGGAAATAGAGTGGGTGTCTCGGAATTGAGAAACCCAGCTGTTTCTGTGGTGATTGAGAGACTGAAGCAGGACCTCAAGGCTAGTGTGAGTCATGTGGATGCTGCTTCTCCTGGAGGTGGCGAGGGGCAGGATACCGCAGTGGCAGGTTCTGAGGGAGGGAGTGTTGTTAATTCTAGACATGGGACCAGTGGTCTTAAGCAGTGTCTTGATGGTGCTGTGCATAAACATACTGGTCTGAAGGGGGGGGGGGGGGTGACGTCGAATTTGGCTAGATGTGGGCAAATTTCGGATGATAGTCCATGTCTATAAATTCAAAATGCTGCTTTAGGGAGCACTGCTAAAACTAGTAACCAGTTCCAAGCCTTGGTGTCTGATGAAGTTTTATAAGTGGAAATGGGTGAATTAATTTAGGATGGCATTGATATGCAGTGCGTTTCAGCTGATACCGAGAAGGGGATGGATTTTAGGAAAGATATGAGGGGTAACCTGAAGATCAAGTGGAGGTGGGAGCTTCAATAAAGAAAAATAACAATATGCAGCTTGTCTTGATTGATGAACCGATTAAGATGCATGCTAGCCAGGAGCTTGGAGGGCAGCCACCATGTTTGGCAATGCCTGACTGTAAGATGTTCAAGGATCAGGCCAGAGGGGTGGGTGATCATTTTCAAGATGTTCTGATTAATGGAAAGTGGGGGAATGTCTCAGACAGTGTCAAGGAAAATGTGACTGTGAAACCTTCCTATTGTGAGTTTCTCAAGGATGGGAAGAGGGAAGCTAGAAAGGAGGTGTCCACCACATCAAGCCAAAGGACAAGGAAAGAGTACTCTGAGTTGCCGAAGCCGCTGTCCACCAGATCCTATTTCAAACAATCACCATAGGAGTTGATCTCATTGTAGAAATTGAACCTTAGATGGAAGTATGCCAAGATCCTAAGGCATTATGAATACTCAGAATAGGAGATGGCCTCTGTGGAAGGAGGCTCTAATATGGGTTTTGATGGGTATGATGTTTATGATATGTAATCGGCTTCGTAATTGTGGTTTTGTGTTCTGCCATACTTTTCTTTTCTTTTTCTTTAATCAATAGTCAGGGGCCTTCCTCTGACAGACATTCCCAGTTAATGACATCATATATTTTTACACTTAATATACACTTATATTGGATGTATTTATATTTTTCAGACATAATTATGTCATTTATTTATCCTTAATCTAATGATACATTATTTTTAAGGGACAAAATCTCAATCTCTTTTCAATGAGGCATATCTTGATATTGTCATCCTTTACTACCCTATAATGTTTATATACAACCCTTTTGACCTATTATATCATTAATTTATATATTATCATGATATGTATAGTTTTATTTTTGGTTATTATTTAATTATTATTTTTCAAGAGTTTCTCATGTGGTATTGGATTCTTCCACTAAGACATCATTTTAAAATTTTTAAATATTTAATATTCTAAATCCTTCTCTTTCAAGTCCATGTTTTAGAAATGATTTTAAGGATTTATTTATTTGGAATTCATTTTTTTAAAGTGAACAACCCTTTCAAAAGATTCAATTTGGTATTGGAAATTTTGATTCAAAACTATTCCATTTGAATGTTTTAAATGATAAGATTATCTCAATATCTTGAAATGAAATCCTGTGATTGCAAGGTGAAAATGTTATCTTTCCATTATTCTAGTTTTATGTGTTGTGATTATGTTATGTTTTTTTGGGAATTTTTATGTATATGGGTTGTTCCAAGATAAACCTAGGGTAGGTGAGCCCGAGATAGCTCTCTAATTCCAGGGGTAACATGACAGAGGTGAAAATTAATGTTTCTCCTAAGAGATTTAGGTATTATACTATGATGGGTATTCAAAACCTAACTCCCTATGTAGCTATAAAAACTACAATGTATGTACGATATAGATACCACAATTTACCTTTTTGATTTATGTTTTCTATGTGTTATTCAAAAATTTTATGATATCATGATGTATGTTAAAGAGCTTATGTTTTGTATGTATTGATGTACTAATGTTTGATTTCGTTATTTTATAACACTTAGAAATCTTTTTATACTCATAAAAAGTTTTGAAATGTTTTTCACATGACATAAAGACGAATAAGGTCAAGGATGGGATCAAATGGTAGATGTCATTTTTATGCATGAAACGAAACCATGTTCTTCTTAAAAAGTTTTTGTTTTATGAAAAAAAATTTATTGAGTAGAAGTGTCTAATTATAATATTCTAGTTGTTATGTATGTGTTAGGACATAATTATATAAAGATATAAACTTGAAAAGATCCTCAATGGGAATTATTAACTTAATTCAATATTATGTAATGATTTAAGGTTGTGTCCTTGTTATTGGTATCAATGGTCGGTTTAGATGACAATAGTGGTTAAGGGGTTATTTATGTATAAGTTACATAACCATACTAGATAGAATATTAGAAAGAGTTGTAGTTATTTTAGATAAATCGAATGGGTTTAAGATAACATGAATAAGTATATCTTAGTGTTTACCCTCCTCATAATATATTATAAGATTCGTTTTCTAATATACTGACACTGGCCTTTTTGGTTTTAGTAAATGGATGGATCTTGCTGGCACAAATGTAACAATGGATGTGAAAGAATCTGTGGTGGGTTTCTAAATAAGCAACCAAATAAAATGGGATATGTATTGAGAACTATTGTGGTTAGTCTTAACTAAATATCTTGGGTCATGATTGACCACCTAAAGCTTGGTAATTTTTATAAGGGGTTGTATATATGATAAATAATTCCCTATGGTATTTCAGATAATAATCATAAAGGTAGGTATATTAAAAAACATATGCGTCAAGGATGTGAAAAGAAACACCTAGGAAAATGCTTAAATTGGAGGGGAAGATCCTATAGATGTGGCAATAAAGGTCATAAAGCAATAAAATTCCATGTAAAAAGGAATAATCCAGTTGACTCCAAGAATGGGAAAGAAGTTATTTCTAAGGGATCAATTGAATGTTTTAAATGTGGTGTGCATGGTCATTACACAAATAGATGTACTATAAAGAAGGTTCAAGAGTGGGACCAGCATGATCATAAAAAATATATGTTTACCAATTCCTAATTACATTACAATTGAAGATGAGGATACTGAAAATGACCTTTGGAAAGCATGGATTATTTCTTAGCTCATGTTTTCACATTACTGAAATCTTAGGATATTATGCCGAATTTTTCTCATAGGAAATAACCATAAAAGAATACGATGAAAAACATGGATAGAAAATCATGAATAATTTTCGATGATTAATATGTTTTGGAATTGAAGAGTTATGTTGGATTTAAGGATGATGATTTGTTTAAATGTATTAATGATAATATTACTTTGGAATACTTTTCCTAGTATGTGTAACCCTGAATTTTGATATGTGAAAATTTTATTCAAGGAATAATTAACTTTTCTTTTGTGGATGAAGTTATAAGGAACCATTTGGGCTTATATGATCCTTGAATTTGAGGCAATTATAAATTATTACTTTTTAGGATGAAAATGTGAGGTAAGAGACAACATTTGTCGTTAGAATATGTTATGGTAATTTTTGAGGAATTTACCTCCTTTCTTAGGAATGTTATAAAATTATATATTTTTTTGAAAAAGGACTACATGAACACCATGTGACAACCCATCTCATTGGACAAATATGTTGGAATCAAACACACAACCAAAGTGAGATTGGGATTTATCATCTACCACTAAACTACATGGAGTACCTAGTTAGTGAGAGTTTTTCTTTTTTCGTTAATTGATTTTATGGATCAAGAATAAGTTGATTTTTAAAACTTATTTTTTATCAAATGGATATCCTTAGTATAGAAAAATGATTTGGTGATTAAGTGATTAAAGTTATTTTGGAAGACATTATCTCTTTTGGGAACACTATATGCTTAATGAAAATAGAATATTATGGTATCTCATTTATGGATTAATGGTCGAGCTTTTATTTTGAAAGAATATATGTTTTTATTTTGGACACATGGTTATTTAGGTTTTTTATGAAAATGATAATCCTAACATAGGGAATATGTGATTTGGTTAATTACACTTCAGTATGAGACTTTAATAGTAGTCAATGTTATTTGGTGTTAAATTTTAAGATTTATTAAATTATTCTGAGTTTTGGGTTTCAATCATTGTTTGGATTATATTAAAGGATTTTACGAACAATTTTTTATTGAATGGTATTTTTTTAAATTTGGGTATTTTTTATTCAATTTTGGAGATTAAGAGAAGTATTTATTTTTATAAAATATTATTCTTTTTGGGGATTATCTGATCCTATACTACCCATTTTTGTTTTGGTTAATGTCTAAAGATAGGGGAAATATAAATTTAATCTTTTTTGTATTATGTGGTTCTATAGAAGTTGATTCTAGCACTTTAGGGTTGACCATATCCTTATGAATACTCTTCATTTGGATAAAAGATAAGTTTCATGTAGAAATATAGTAATGGTTGAAACTATACTTGAATGGTATGTATATTTCCTTATAATCTTAGTCAATATCATAATTAAATTACTCCACTTTATGAAAAGGATATTAAAACAAATGTTTTGTTCATTTACTTTTCCTACAGTGAAATCAATTATCATTTATCCCATCACAAGTTTGTGGTTTTCATATTGTTAGCTTTCTCCTGATCATGTTTCTATCACTCTCCATCAGAACTTGATGGTTAGTTTTTCTTACATATCCATGTATTTCTATATGTAATCCTAATATGAGTTATCTTGGGGGACGTTTGTAATTATCTTTATTTCTTCTAAATAGATATTATTACTGAGTCTTTTTACGATGTGGGAATTTTAATGAAGTTTCCGAGCCGAATTTTAAAATTTTGAGGATGCAATTCCCAAAAGGGGGGGATGTAACATCTTATGTAAATAACGAATAGGAAATTTTCATATTTTTTAAAAAATTTCAATTAAGTATAAATTTTACTTTCAAGGGGATGATGTGTCTGATAGCGTACTTAATACACAATAATGGATTTCTTTGAAATCTTACATTGCACAAAACTTTGAGTTATACAAAAACAATATAATATTATTATTATTTTAAATGGTAGTTAACACCTAGAAATTATATTGGTATAAATGAATAAAACTAACTATAATATTATTACACCTGTTTTTTAAATGCTTTTACTTTTAGAAAGTAGATTTTAGAGGCTTAAAATAACAATGAATAAAATTCTAAGTATGAAATACTCAAATATTCTTTAAAAGATCGATTTATCGCCTTTTTATGGAAAACACTATTTAAATCTAGTTTTTGTATCTTTTATATTTTCCATTTGAAATAATAAACTTCTTCTTTATAATAGGGACATACAAATTTACTTTGGGTAAATTGTTTGTATTTTTCTCTTAAAGTTTATTTTTGGATGAATAGTGAAAAATACTGCATTTTAATTCCAAGCTACATTTTTATCTAATTTATTGATATGATTATACAATAATTTTAATTTTTTTAATGTGTAATTAGATTATTATTATTTATTTAATCTAATTATGTTCATTTAAACTATTTTTAAATTGAAATTGGATATAAACAGGTGTCATTCTTTTAGTAGTTTTTACTTCTTAAAAGCACGCTTTTTGGTTTTGATAATGAGAATTAATTTTAAATTAATTTCTGAAACTTTTATATTTTGAATTAGGAAAAATGGATGAAATATTTGGAATTAGGATGTCCAAATTATGTAAATAGGTTACATTTATTTTTATATATTATGAATAGTATCTTTAGTAAATACTTTGTTTACCATGGTTAAAGGTTAAATCTGGTAGTTAGGATAAAATATTAATATTATAATAATATTAAATTACACTAACATGTGTCTAAACCCTATTTGAAACTACAGGTATGACCATGGGCATCATTGGGTTGATTTTGGGACCCCGTTGACCAACTTGTTAGTGAAAATGACATTTTATAAAAATTAAGTTAAAGTTAAGGAAAATGTAACATAAACATATATCTTATAGTAAAACAAATTTTATATGGGGTTATATAAGTTATATTTTGTACTATAAATAGTAATTATAAATCTAAAATGATTTCATACATCATGGAAATTTATATTATAATTTTTAGACATTAAATAAATAAAGTTAATTATGACACAATGGTGATGCAGTGATAACTTCATTAATAAAGGATTCAAATAAATGATATTATAAAGGTTAAAATAAATGTTATTTTGTTATTTTGATGTCATCTACGAATTTTCTAGATTCCATTTACATGATATATTTGAATTAATGATGTTTTTTTTGAATCAACCAGGTTTTAAGGATTTTTAAAAAGTTCTGATATGAATAGTTTCAAAATTGACATAATTTATATTTTAAAATATAAAATATTTTATTATTTATTATAAAATTCAAAAAAAAATATTTAAACAAATAGTTATCAAAATTATAAAATTTTATTAAGGAAACTTTATTTGGATTTTTTTTTTGTTTTCGTAACTTTTTTTATTCTAAGAGTGTTAAATGCTTGATAAAACAGTAAGAGTAAAAAGCGATAAATAAAAAAGATAAGGATTAAAAAATATCCAAAACCAATAAAATTTATATTTGATACTTTTATATCTACTTATATTCATATTATATTCAAATGTAACAAGTTTCAGACCTTTTGAAACTGAAAAATATTTTATAATAAAATAATACTTTCAAATATTCTTAAAGAGGCCCTCCTACCACTTTTAAAAGGTCATCACCTCTAACCCATTACACACACCTCTCAATCCCCTTGGATCATCCAAAATATGATCCATGAATATACATACATCCCCCTCTTCCTCTTATACTCTTTCCCCTAAGCAGAAGGCAATTCAAGAAAGCCTTTTTCCTAAATAAAAGATAGTTACATGTTTTAAGAGGGAGCGTCTTCTCTAAAATATCTTTCCATTATTCTACTTATTCACTTCCTATTATATTATTTCTATTTTATTACATAAAAACACTTGTATCCTCAATATACTAGGTTTTTATGAGAAGGATTTAAACAAAACTTACACACACCTCCATCTAATATATATTTTGAAAATACTATTTCTGTGGACGGCGAACTACTGCCTCACAAAACGATGATTGTTTGATTTTTCCATGACACCTTTCATGTTGGCCATTATGATGGAACACTATTTGTATTTGATATATATTATATTTATATTTTCTCTATTTTTACATATTTTTCATTTTTATAATACCTTTATGGTATTCATAATAGGTAAATATGATAATTTCATTTGGGAAAGTGTGGACTATCGCCCACTCAAAGTGATATGACTCATTCATGACATACATAGAACATATAAAGGAGGGTGTTAATAAAAATATTTAATTTATATAAAATATGGTATTATACTGTAATTATAATATAACTATATATCAATTTGTTTTAATTCCTTTAAGAATTAAAAAAGAAATGAAAGTTGCGTTCATGCATACATACGACTTACCATCTCCATGAACCGTGCATTTCATTTTCATATATCCAAATGAGATGAAATATTCTAAATACTTATATAATAGATATATATTATATATATGATATCTAAATCATTAATATCATTTTGTATATAATTAACTTTTGACTACATGGACAATTTCTAATTATAAAAAGTTTTTTTTACTCAATTACCAAGCATCGACAAAAAGACCGATATGAACTTGGATAATTAAATGATTTTCATAGAAAGGTAATAAGTGATATAAAAGGAATAATAAAATTGAAAAAAGTTCTTAGGATGTATAATTTACTTAATTTTATTATTTGGGAGATAAATAATGAACAACAGAAGTCGAACCAAAGTTATGGGAACCTCTCACCCTTCTCTTTTAGTAAAAGACTTCTTTTATATTGTGTCTTTTAATTTCCAATTTCTTATGTCGAGATATGTTCTTGTATAGCCTTATTGTTATACATTGTTTGTACAAGTGATGATAAACCGTTTTATCTATCATAAATGTATTTTCTAAATTTCTAAGTGATGTTGTTAGGCTCTATAAGTTTCATAAGGGAACATCTTAACCCAATTTAAATTCCTTAGGTTAAACTTTTTATTCTTGATTATGTCGTGAAATGAATAGTTTTGAATGAAATACGATTTTTTTACACTAAATATCCACATATATTGGGTGTATTTATATATTTCTCCAATAATTATGTCATTGATTTATCCTTAACTTAATGATACAATCTTTTTAAGGGACTACGTCTCAATCTCTTTTCATTGAGGCATATCTTGATATTGTGCACCTGTATTACCCTATAAGGTGTATATGCAACCGTTTTGAAAATTTAAATCATGAATTTCTATATTCTCTTGTTATTTAGAATTTTCTTTGATGTTATTATTTAATTATTTTTATTCATGTTTTTCTCAAGTGGTAAAGGATTATCTTACTAAAACATCATTTTAAATTTTTTAATGATTTAATAGTATAAATACTTCTCTTTAATGTCCATGTTTTAAAAATAATATTAAGGATTTATTTATATGTACTTGTGTGTTTTAACGTTTAAATTCCTTTGCAATGTTTTAAAGGGGTATGGGACACTTTGATTCAAAATAGTAATTTTTGAATGTTTTAAATGAACTAATTATGTCAATATCTTGAAATGATATATTGTGATTAAAATTTAGAAAATATATATTCCCATTATTCTTGTTTTATGTGTTATAATTATGTTATGGTTGTTGGAAATTTTTTAAATATACAGGTGGTTCTGTGATAATCCCAGGGTGGCTAAGCCCAAGATAGCTCCCTAATAAATTAGGTAACATCACAGAGGAAAAAATTAATGTTTATTCTTAGATATTTATGTGATATAATATTATGGGTATTCCAAACATAACTCCCTACATAGATGTGAATTATACAATGTATGTATGAAATAGATTCCTTAAGTTTCCTTTATAATTTATTTTTTTTATATGGTATTCATAAATATTATGATTTCATGAGGTATGTTAAAGATCAATGTTTTGTATGTATTGATGGACTAAGGTTTTCTCTCTTTATTTTATAACCTTCACTGAGATATTTTTGCTCATCCCATGTTTTAAAATGTTTTTCATAGGACTTAAAGATCAATAAGGTCAATTAATGGATCAAAGAGAATTTTTTATATTTTAGCATAAAAATAAACCATGTTGTTTTTAAAGAGTTTTTTTATACATAAAATGGGTAGTGGTTAGAAGTGTCTACTTGTAATATTCAAATTGGTAGGTATAAGTTATGACCAAATACTCTAAAGCATTAAACCTGAAAATATCCTAATGTTAATTATTAACATAATTAATGACAATTTAATGTTTTAATGTCGAGTCCTTATAACAAATATCAATTAATAGTAACGATAATTATTTCTACCAAAGTTATAATCATATTTTGGAAGACAATTCTTAAATAATTAGTTATTAATGATCAATAGTTATTTCATTTGAGAAAAATAGGGAATGCCATATAAAATATGGGATTTTAAGGATCAAATAAATCTTTAAACATAGTCATTTAACAAATAATATGACGTAATTAATTGTTAATTAATTTTCTGAGACCCTTAACATAGTTCTGATTCTCTTTGCATATGTGCCTATATTCTAAAATAAAGAAATAATGTTTATTAAAAAAATTATTTGTAATACTATTCAATTTAATTTAGTTTTAGAATTATCAATAAATTTCATATTATTAAATAAATGACTTATTTTAAAGTTATTTTTCATGTAATATACATTCTTTCTTTTTTACGGGGGTTTCCATAAATATTTTGAGGAATGGGTGGGTTTTATAGATTTTTCCCAAACCATGATCCCTTTTCTAGATTTAAAAATAATTTTTCTTTATTTTATAACTACTCCATTTTAATTTTTTTTACTCATTCCAATTCCCACATAGTTTCCCTAGACCTATTAAAACTACCATATCCTTTTGGACCACTTAGGAACCCATAATCATGGTTGGTTTGGGTCATTTATTCCGACCTTGGGCCAACCCATGAGCCCATTTCCTATAACAATATATTTATTTCATAAGTGATTAATTTTTAATGTTTTCCATTGATTATACCTCTCACTAGAGCCCACAGACCATATGTGTTGCCCCATGTTCGTATCTCTCTCTTTGGAGCTCATCTTCATCATGGTTTTGGGAAATATTTTTCAGGCTTTCTCAAGTCATCCAGATTTGAAAAGGTAATTTGTCTAATTCATAATTACTCCATTTTTTACTCTCATTCCCCCATTTTAGTTCGCATTTACGCCTCGTTGGCCCCATGCTAACATTCATATCAGTTTTGGATGCTTGGAGATTCACCTATTAGTGTATTTGTGGATATTGTTTCTAGATCTCTCATGTTTCTGGGTTTCCTTCCTTCCTCCTCCCATTTACGTAGGGTTTTATTCCATTTTTCTTGAATTTCCTAATATCCATAAATAAGGGATTCAACCCTAGGGTTTGATCTTGGATTTCTTGGTTAAATATTTTATATTTAGGTTTGTTTTAACTCCCTTGTGGTTTGGAAGCAGTGTTGTTGAACTTTTGCACTGGGATTTGGTGTTTTGACAAACCTGGTTGGAGATTCCTTGTGTAAGCACTACTAGATTAGTTATCCTTGCTTGATTTTTATTTTTAGACTACTATTTTATCATTGTGCTTGTTGGTAAAATTATTTTCTATGTTATTTATTATGAAATTTATTTTCCAGTGCGATTTCATTGTGAAAATTTGTGTTTTAAATGTGCATTCTAGGTATTACCATTTGAGGCTATCTTATAATTCATGGAAGGGTATTATCAAAATGTGTTGATGCTAATAAAAATGTTTTGAGGTAATATTGGTTTGAATTTTGTTTTCAAATAGGGATTTCAGATTGATTTCAAGTGAAATGTTTGGTTATATTCCTCAAAAATGTTTTATGGAAATTATAAATGGTTTATTGGGTTATATAAATGGTGAAAACATGTGTAGATACTGTTTTGAGTGTGTATGAAGATGAATGGTGTTTTATATGAAAATTTCATTTGTTAACATGTGGAAGTTATTTGATTGGCAAGTGGGAAACCCGAGTATATAGGTGGGCATACGTGTACTAGTATGCTAATGATCCAGAATGGTTTTGTCCCTGTTTCAGATAGAAAGTTGTAAATTGACAACACTAACAAAATTATAATGATAATGATTTGGGACTACTAGGTTATGGGTATGTTCCTGACTAGTTTGTCATTCATGATAAATGATACTATTATGTTTACTTTACATCAAGATATGAGGTATATAGGGCCCGAAACTAACTAGTTCCTAGGGATGTCCAAAAGATTAGTGCACATTGAATATTTTGTGTTTATTATTGTATTGTGTTGTGTTTCACTAGAAAATTAAGTAGCTTGCAAGTTTTTTTTAAATTTTTTTTCATCTTTTGAAAACCGTTTAATTTTAAATGTTCCATTACCTGATAGTCCATTGAACAAGCTCAAATCATATCCTCCAAAGTTTGAATCGTTCGTTCTGACTGCCCATCTGATTTAGGATGAAAAGCTGTATTGAAATTCAACTTTGTGCCCAATGACTTCTGAAGTCCCTTCCAAAATTCAGAAGTGAACCTGGGATCTCGGTCAGACAAAATGGAAAGAGGAACTCCATGTAACCTGACAATCTTCTTGAGGTACAATCAAGAAATCTGATCCAATGTCATTGTATCTCAAATAGAAAGAAAATGCACAGACTTTGTTAGCCGATCAACAATAACCCAAATCACATTGTTACCTCAAGAAGTCTTTTTTAGTCCCACCACAAAATCCATGGATATATTCTCCCATTTCCACTCTAGCACTGGAAAAGGCTGAAGCATCCCCTTCGGTAACTTCCACTCTACTTTAACCTGCTGACATGTCAAACACTTCATTGTAAAATCTGCAATATCTCCTTTCATCCCATTCCACCAATAATACTCTCGAAGGTCTCTGTACTTCTTAGTACTTCCAGGATGAACAAAAAATGGAGAACTATGAGCTTCACATAACAATTCTTTCTTCAACTGGGAATCACAAGGCACACACAACCTTTTTCAAAATCTTAATACACAATCTTTATCAAGATTAAATTCTATCAACTTACCCATTTTAACCAATTCTACCTTTTTCTATAGCTCACAATCTTCCCTCTGCACTTTCATAATTCTGTCTAACAACGAAGACTCCACTGAAACCTGAAACAAAAGAGAGGTATTCCCTGCACCAACAACTTCCAATCCAAAATTCATCAAATCATTAACCAAGGGATCATGTTCCAAACGTAGCATGGTTAATGATGCATGATTTTTCTGACTTAAGGCATCCGCTACTTTGTTTTATTTTCCAGGATGGTAATTGATCGTGCAGTCATAATCCTTTATCAGTTCTAGCCATCTTCTCTGCCTCATGTTTAATTCCTTCTGAGTGAATATATACATTAGACTTTTATGGTTAGTATATATTTGGTATTTGGTTCCGTATAGATGATGCCTCCAAATTTTCAAAGCAAAAATCACAGCTGCCAATTCTAAATCATCTGTGGGATAATTTAGCTCATGAGGATTAAGTTGTCTCAAAGCATAGGCAATTACTTGATCATTTTGCATCAAAATACAACCAAGTCCCTTCAAAGAAGCATCATTGTGGATGACAAACTCACCATTCCGGGAAGGTAAGGCCAAAACTGGAGCATTCACCAATTTATTCTTTAGTTCCTAAAAACAAACATCATATTCCCATGTCCAAACAAATTTAAACCCTTTCCGTGTTAACATAGTTATCGGGCTAGATAACCGTGCAAAATTCTTAACAAACTGTCGGTAATAACATGCTAAGCCAAGAAAACTACGAATCCCTGTAACATTTGTGGCTCTTGGCCATTCATCAACTACTTTTGTTTTGGTAGGATCAACTATTATTCCATCCTTATTTACAATGTGCCCAAGAAAAGAACTATGTTGCAACCGAAAATCACACTTGATGGATTTTCCACATAGTTTCTTTTCTTTTAAATTTTGTAAAACAACCGTTAGATGTTTTTCATGCTCTTCTTTATTTTTTGAAAAAACCAGAATGTCATAAATAAATACAACCACAAACTTATCCACGAACTCATGAAATACTCTATTCATAAGATTTATGAATACAACAGGTGAATTAGTTAACCTAAATGGCATAACAACAAATTCATAATGCCTATATTTAATACGAAAGGCTGTTTTCGGGATGTCATCCTCCTTCACCTTCAGCTGATGGTATCCAGATCTCAAGTCAATCTTGGAAAAGTAATGAGCTCCCTGGAGCTGATCAAACATTTCATCAATATGAGGCAAAGGATACTTGTTTTTAACAGTAATGTTATTCAAATCTCTATAATCAGTGCAAAGTCTCATGGAACCATCTTTCTTTTTAACAAACAAAACAGGGGCTCCCCATGGTGAAGTGCTAGGACGAATGAAGCCTTTGACAAGAAAATCTTGCAACTGATTTTTCAATTTAAGAAGTTCTATTGGAGTCATACGATATGGGGGTTTTGAAATTGTCTTAGCATCAGGAACTAAGTCAATTGTGAATTCGACTTCTCGTCCAGGTATGACACGGGTAACTCCTCAGAAAAAACATCAAGGTATTCATTTAACACTGGCACATCATTAATTTGAATAGTTCCCTTGTTTTGAACAATATGAGCAAGATAACATTCATTTACATCTTTCAGTAGTTTCTCAGCTTCTTGATATGTTATGAATTGTATGGGTTCATTCTTGTATACAATCAGAAACTCTTTCTAAAAAACAACTTCTTTAGCTCTACAGTCAATCTTAGCATGATAATCAGAAAGCCAGTCCATCCCCAGAATAACATCAAACATGAATAAGGGTAAAACAACAAGGTTTGCAGGTAACGTCTTTCCACATACCACAATAGAAATATTATTATAATTCCTCTTTGCTATAACATTTCCCCCTGGTTTTTTAACAACAAGTTCAGGTCTCATTTGTTGAGGTGATATTTACAATTTACTAGAAAATTTCTCAGAGATGAAGGAATGTGTAACCCCGTATCAAACAAAAATTTAGCAAAATCTGAGTGAAAAAACAAAGTACTTGATACAACATCATTGGATGGCCCAACACCTACTGACGTAGTCACAAAAGATCTCACTACACCTTTATGCTTGTAGTCTGGATTCTTTGCATCATTTAGATCCCTCTTTGGACAGACATTTTAATAGTGACACATCTCACCACATTTAAAACACTTTACAGTTTTCTTATCAGGATTAATATTTGGATCATTTTCATTGCAATATCGGGCCATATGTCCAAACTCACCACATTTAAAACACTTCCCAGTTTTGAAAAGACATTCCCCAGGGTGCTTCTTGCCACAATTTTCACAAACTGGAAACTGGATTTTCTTACCATCAGATTTATTTGGTTAATTCTTACCCATTTCTTTCCAACTAGACCTCTTCTTCTCTTTGTTTCCAAAATGCATGTGATCGTCAGCAAAATCCATCTCTACCCTCTCAACACATCAGACAAGTTTCTCATAACTTTTGAATTCACGGGAGGCCAACACCCTTCGATACTTTGGCTTCAATCCTGAGTAAAAGAGGATGATTTTGCTATCGAGATCCAGAATAAGATTTGGAGCATACCTCGCCAGTCGGGTGAAGTTCACCTCATACATAGCCACTTAATCTTCATCCTTTTGTTTCAATTCAAGGAATTGCTTCTCCATATAAGTCACACCACCTTAGGAAAATATTTTTCAAGAAAAAGACTTTTAAATTTATCCCACACTAAGGCATAAAAATCCTCAATAAACCTGATATTCCTTACCATTGACCACCACTGATCAGCTTCCCCTTCAAAATGATAAATGAGAAGACTTACCTTTTGATTGTCCGAACATCCCATAACATAAAATATCTTTTCAAGGGCTTTAATCCATCCTTCTACTACCACTGGGTCAGAAGATCCATTGAATGCAGGAGGATGTTGTCTCATAAAATGTTCCACCACTGTCATGTTCCATTGGGGTACCTCTATTTGTTCTCCTTAATGGATGCCACCACCATTTATTGCCTGCGTTAATTTAGCCATTACTATCACAAACTGCTTGGTTCCAGTCCCTACCATTCCAGGCTGTAGATTAAGAAGGATGTCATTCTGTCGGTGCCTCTCCTCTTCAGCATCCATGTTCCTTCTGCGGACAACCATTCTAAAAAAACATTTCTTAGATGAAGCAACATGGTAATCTTTAAATGCTATAAAAAATTAAACATATAGTGAAAATCATTTATGGTATTCTATTAGCATCACCCTAACCACTAAAGTTATCTAAACCATCCTCTGATACCAACTATAACGACCCGCACTTATTACATACATAATCTTGAATTTATTCAAGAAAACACTTCCTTTTACATTGAGGATCTTTTCAAGTTTATAGCTTTAGAGAATTAAGACAAAACATTCATAACATTACACATTGTTACATAGTGGATACCATAAAATCAGTTTCTAATTTTCTTCAGAATATAAAACCATAAAACTTAAAACAAGACTCCTTGACAATTCTTCAACATTTAACATGTCTTACTTCCTTGTATTAATCATCCATTAACCTGTGAAAAATCATTTAAAAACATGGGATGAGCACAAAAGCTCAGTAAGGTATGAAAAAGAAGGAAAAATCACAGTAGTCCATGAATACTCATAACGTATGAAAACATTTTCAAAAGACAAGATTTCCACCCATAAATACTTACTTCGGGTAACTTGAGATTTACACAAGATCCAGACAAACATAGATATAATCATAGAGGTATCTTGAGGCATTACTTACATAATCTTGTAACCATATTGGCTACCTTAAAATTTGAAACCCTCACGGCTACCATACTTTGTGTAACCATCGTAGTTACACGTGGAGTAACCATACGGCCGACCTCCAACTTACTCATACACAATGAATTGGAGGGAAATATAGGTCCCACCGTTCATCATAAACAATGCCTGATAACCAAAAAATAATCATACAATATAAATAATAGAATAAAAACATTGCTTTTGAATCTTGTAAAACAGAATTTTTAAAGAGGATTTTAGAAGAAAAGTCCCTTATAAATCTCTTATACATGAAGTGAGACTTAATAGAGTGGATGGAATATTTATATACTCTGTAAATACACATAATGAAACATAATATAAACAGAACCCATCACAAAAAAAATTTAAATATCCCATAAATTTTAAATTAGAAGGTTAACCCAAAGAATGGAAATCGGGTCAAGAATTCCCTTACCTTAAGCTTGTCTTACTTAAAACTTGTTAAAAACTCTTGTATAATGGTTAAAAGAGTGTTATTAATATTTTACATAAACATTTTCATGTTTATAACATCTTATATGGTCATTTCATAACCTCATTTCACCCCTTAATTGATAGTATTTTGTTCCTTGCATTATTTTGGGTGGGTTCTTTTCTGATTTCCACGATCGGTTCATGATGAATCGTTCTTGTTGATTGGAAGTGAAACACTAGAATTGGAATGGAGTAGTATTTACATATTTTCAGTACCATTTATCACTTTTATTCTTTATATGATAATGACTTATAAGTTAAAACATTAATGATGTTCGTTTAGATCATTTTAGTGGTTCTTTGATAATAACAACATCATTTTGTCTTTTAAATTAGAACCATGAGTAAAAAAGAATTACAGAACCATATATGGGTCATAAAACATATATCATAACCTGGTTCAACCATATAAATGGTTTCATGACCAGACATGAAAGAATTAATGGAAATTGAAAATACATCGTCCACGATGTCGGTAATTCGACACAAATGGACAATGTTTTTTTGATTCTTTAAATAAGTGGAAGAGGAGAAGAATACTGATGAGGAATTTTCCATAATCATGAGAAAATAATGAATATACATTATTCTGGAGATTTCATTCCTCTTGGATAATAGGGATTGAGTAAAGAAGAAAAACAAATCATGAAATAAAAAATATCTTGAGAAATTTCTCACGAAAATTCGGCAGCCTAACAACGTCTCTTAAAATTTCATAAAAACTAGATTGATGAGAGGAATGGAATATATCATCATTCATAAAAGATATGTATAGTAAGGGGGTAATATTTAATGAAATATACCAACACAAGACAATGGTAATGGAAGAGAATAACAAAAAAATGAAAGAAAAGAAAGAAAAAAAGAGGTTGTTTACCTCTTGATCTCTTCTCCTTGAGATCCTTCTTAAGGGATTTGATTTTGGTCTTTTGGTGAGACCAAAAGCTCTAGGACGTGGGGAAGAATATTGGAGAGAGAATTTAGTAGAAATTAGACAATTCTCAAGGCTTGAGAGGCGTAGGAGGAAGAGGGGAGTGAGGGTGGTATATATAGTGGAGGAGGGGAGGTATTTTAGATTATTTTAATCATTATTATAATATTTTTATCAAGACTATGAATAATCTCAAATAAAGTGGCCCTAAATAGTGATAATATCATGTGAGTTCAAAGAAAGTGTCCTTTCATCACTTATGATGTCATAAATAGTTCATGTTTACGAATAAATTGATTATACGGTATTTTATCGTATTTCACTATTCACCGAAAAATCAAGAGTTTCAGAAAAATACCAAAAATTTTCCCCAACCATTTTTCGATGTGTAGAATTCAAAAATGAACTCAATTTTTCAAAAATAATTTTCTAAATATTATTAATTTAATTTTTATACAAGGCCACAGTTAATTGGAAAAATAACAATATTGAAGTGCAATTAGTTATATGTGACATTGGAAAATTAATTAAGATCCCATTATCATATTTCCTTGGGAAAATAAAATAATCATATTATTTACTATTCATGAGGTCATATTTCTATTCATATTACTATTCAAGTTACTATTCATATACTATTCATAAGGGTATGTTACTATTCACAAAAAAACAAGTTTGTTTCATCAGACTCTAAATAACATACTGAACACAATTGTAGATGACAGTTTCTTGAAATTCAAAACATAGAAGAAATAAAATTATGCTTCAAGGATACTTATAAATATATACCTTAAACAAAATTTCAAGCATTTTTAATTTATTTTTAGAAAACCTTGGGATGTTACACTATATGCCCTCTGGTTTGTTCCAAAAATTTCCCATTCCTTATTGAATGTGGGAATATGTCTCCTTGTACATCATTATTATATTCTCTTATACACCTATGGGTGTAAATTCCATATGGTTATTGATTTATCATCTGACTGAATCATCCCACTTTATTCTGATCAAAGATACAACTAAGGTGGAGGAGTTGGCCCATTTGTATCTTCAAGAGCTGGTAATGAATCATGGTGTGACATAAGATGTTGTCTCAGATAGAGACACCCATTTGAATTCTAGTTTTGGGAAGTCCTTCAGATGGGCTTGGGGTTTTAGATTAATATGAGAACAATATTCTATCCTCAAACGGAGGGTCAGACAAAGTTGGTGAAATAGATATTGAGGGATGTGCTCTATTCATTTATTTTAGACAATAGAGGAAATTGGGATATCCATTAGGGATTGGTTGAATTTTTATATAATAGCAGTTACCAATCGATAATTTGAATGGATCCTTTAGAGGTGATTTATGGTCGGCCTTCTCGGTCCCCCTCTGTTTGGATGAGTTTGGTGAGACATCGTCGTTGGGGTCTAGCCTAGTTAAAGGGACATCTAAGAAGGTCAAGTTGATCAGGTAGTTCTTATTGACATTTTAGAGTCTCTATAAATCTTATGCAGACTAGAGGTCTCGGGACCTAGATTTTTCAATGGGTGACTGAGTATTCTTGAATCTGGTCCCTCATTTGGGTCATCGTTATTTTGGAAAGCAAGGGAATCTGAATTCGAGGTATGTCAAGCCTTTTAAAATAAACGAGCGTATTTGAATGGGGGCCTACATGTGAGTTTTTCATTCTCATTTGGCATCCTTTCATGATGTCTTCCACTTCTTCTAATTGAAATATTATAACTGAGATCTGTCCCATGTGATGAATTGGGAGGAGTTGGATATAGAACCTGATTTGAATGTTTTGAGTGGCCTGGAAGAATAGTTGATTATGTAGAAAGGATGCTTTTTGGAATGTATTTTCCACTGTTTTGGGTGCTTTGGAATCATTGGAATGATGTCCCCAAAACAAGGGATCAAATGTTGTGGGTTGAGGAAGAATACCCATTCTTGTTTTACGATCAAGTTTTAGGCTGACTTTTAGGGTAGAAATACTTTCATGGTGGGGAGAATTTTCACATACATGACTTATTTTAAAATTATTTTCCATTTAATTTCCATTATTTCTTTGTTGCAGGGTTTTACAATGAATATTTGTAGGAAAGGGTGGGTCTTCGTTATTTGGGCCAAACCATGAGTCTATTTCTATATTCAAAAATAAATTCTGTTTATTTTATAACTCCTCCATTGTTCAAACGTTTTCACCCATGAAACATTCCACTAGGCCTCCACTAACATATTAAAACTATTATGTCTATTTGGACCCCTTCAGAATCCATAATCATGGCGGGTTTGGGTGATTTATTCATGCATTGGGCTAACCCATGACCCATTTACTATTTTAAAAAAATTATTTCCTTAATATCTCATTCATTTTTTATTTTATTCGGTGATCCCACCTCCCACTTGAGGCCACTGACCCTAGGTGCACCCCATGTTCGTTTCTCTATCTTTGGAGCTCATCTTCATCTCATATTATAGAAAAAATTTCAGAATTTCTCTAATCGTCTGTATTTGAAAATGTATTTTGTTTCATTCATAACTCCTTCATTTTTTAATATTTCCCCCCATTTTAGTTCCCACTTGACATTCTAATCCTTATTCAAACCTAATATTAGTTTGGGATTCATGGATATACACCTATTAGTGTATTTGGGGAGATTTCTGTTATATCTATCAATTAAGTTGGTTTCCTACCTTCTTCATCCCATTTTCATAGGGTTTATTCCATTTTTTATGAAGTTCCAAAAGTCTAGAAAGTAGGGATTCAAACATAGGGTTTTATCTTTGGTTTCTTTGTCAAATATTGTTGGTTTAGTTTTGTTCTGACTCCATTTTAGTGCAGTGGAAGTACAGTAGAACTTTCGCCAAAGGATTTTGTGTTTTTGACACACTTGGTAGGTGATTCCATGTCTAACCACTACTTGATGAGTTAGATTTTCTTTATTTATTTTCTTACAATACTCCTTCATCATTTTTCTTGCTGCAAAAAAAATTTCATCACATTTGTTAAACAATTGCCTTTTAAGTTCTATGTTCTTTTGAAAATGGGTGTTCTAAATGTGCATTCCTTGTTGTGCCATTTTGGGATATTTCTTAAATCATGGGAGGGTCTTATTAGAATATTATTCTTCTTCCAAATCTAGTTTTAGGTAATATTAGTGTGCATTTGGTTTTGAAAGAGGGATTTTAGATGGATTTTAAGTCCAATGTTTGGTTACATTCCTTAAAAATATTTTATAGAAATTACAAATGGTTTATTGAGTTATATAAATGGTGAAAATCATGTGCAATTACTATTCTGAGTGTGTATGACAATAAATGGTTTTTATATGAATATTTTATTTGTTAACATATGGAAATTTTTTGACCATAATGGGGGAAACATAGGTATCTAGGGGGTCGAAAGTGTACTAGTATGCTAGTGATCCATAGTGGTTTTTTCCCTATTTCACATTGAACGTTGAACATTGAAAAAATGAAAAAAAACTATAATGATGTTGATTGGGGAAAAATAGGTAATGGGTATTTTCCTTACTAGTGTCTCATGCATGATAAATGATATTTTTATGGTTACTTTACAAAAAGATACGAGGTACGTGGGGCCCGAAACTAACTATTGCCTAGGGATATTCCCATGATTAGTGATCATTGACTCATTCATATTTATCATTTGATTGTGATGTGTTTGCATAAAAAATTCAGTATCTTTCATGTCAGTCATTGAGTCTGTATTCTTCACAGACACATTATGACATATCCCTTTTTCTAAGTGAAAGTGAAAAGGTGGCTAATGGAAATTAAATATTCACATAAATGTTTCTTTATAATAGAAAGTATAATTTAATTACAATTTAATGGTGAAATATTTCTTAAATATGTGGGAAAATAATGGAACCATTTATGAGAGATTGGTAGAGAATAATACCTTTCTTCTTTTGATGATATACCTTGAGTAAAACATCAAAGAACCTAAAATTTATGTTTTATAATTTAATAGGATTTTATTATGTGATTTGGTTATTTATAAGAAGATTATAAATAGTATTGGTCATTAATAAGTCTTTGGAAAGGATAGGTAAGTGAAGGGGTGAAGGGTTTTTTATATAATTCAGATGAGGGGAGATTCTGTAATAATAAAAACTAAAAAAACAATTCAACTGAGAATGGTTCCAATATTGGAAACATATTTATTATGGGGTGAGTTTGGGTTTATCTTTTCTTAATCATAAAATGGTTCAAAATTTTTAATCATGTTTGTGATCCTTTACTCAAATATTTTTACTATTTAGATTTTAGCTTTTATTATAGTAAATAGTTTAAATGTATGTAATTTATAATATATACAGAAAATAAAAAATAGTATTTTCACATTATTTTAACATAAAATATCTAAATATGATGTCAATTTGATAAAATATTTTTCAAAATGTGATAAAAATTAGTTTCAAAATAATAATATTATAATATCTCAAGAACAATTTTCTTGAACAACATAACATAAGTTCTAAAATGTAAAATATGAATTTATAATTTTTTATAAATTAAAAAATCACTTATGAAATAAATATTTTGTCATATAATTTTTTTATGAAATTATAATTCTTAATTATATAATGAAAATTTAGTAAAATTATTTTTATTGTTAAAATGGTATTTTTACTATTCACAAAATTTAATATCTTTAGAAAAATCGAAAAAGTATATTTTAACATAATATTTCCATGATAATTCTAAAAAATGAAGATAATTTTTTCAATTAAACATCCTAAAATTTATAAAACAAATCAACTGAATACAGTAAATAGTGTGAAAAAAAATTATAAGAAATTTTTTTGGTATATTATTTATTATCCTTCATGTTTCATACAAATTAATAATTATAATAATGTTATGAATTTATTTGTAGCAAAATATACCAAAACATGCATGTCATAAGAAATGCTCTTGGCCATTTATTATGTGGAAATAAATAGTACAGTTAAGTGGTGGATGATATCAAACCAACAGAAATCTTCCCATCCTCCAAACAACAGGCCTAGATATCATAATACGACATATCATATCCATAAGATAACTCACTAGAATCCCCCACTCAGATTTAGATTTACGATGATTAAAAATTTTAAGAATGACTCTATCCACATTCTTGGGAATCCTTAAAAAAATCTGATAGACACGTTATAGTAAGGTATGGATAATCCTTTTTTGGTCTACATTATGAGGGAACATAGGTGAAACTCTCACTATCAGCCATCTTTTCCATTCCACCCAAGATTATTTCCTTGAAAGATACATGCCCAACACTGCACAGAGCCTTAATAGGGGTACCATGCACCCTTTAATCCTTAGAAACATTCCCCCATTTCATAGATAATTCAGAACCCCAAAAGGGTTTCTTAAATTTCTGGTGACAATCAACTCATTGTTTTGCATCATTATGGTTAGAGACATCAACTAAAGAGTGATCAGGGATCACCAATCCTGAACACTATGTAGGGATTTCCCCAACTAAAGTAACCTCTTTGTCAAATTCAAGCCGAGGGACTGAGAAGCCACTATGATCTCTATCAAATGATAAAAAATCTTATATATTATTTGATTAAGGACAGATATTTTAATAAAACTCAGGTCATTATATTTTACACCTTAAAAAGAATTTTGTTTCTCAAAATATTACTACATGGAAAAAAATGAGATATTTTTTTTTTCATCACATCCTTAGGTTCCTATATATATTATTAAATTTTATGATTTTATCACATGTGAAATCTTATATTTAAATTCTACAAAATTCAAAATTAGCACATAAAATAGATATTTTATTTACTTCCTCAAAAGAGATATGTTGAACTCATCATGGACCTGAGAGAGGTGAGGAGTTGGTACTACACAATAGGCTTTGACATCAACTTGATCAAGGATCTTGAAGAGACCTTTGTATCTGGAGCTTGGCTTCCCTTTCTAAAAAAATATCATAACCCTTGTATATGGAGTTATTTGAATGAATACCTTGTCACTAATTTCAAAAACTACATCACATAGATGGTTATCTATATAAATCTTATATTTACTTTGTGAATCCATTGCATATAACTGAATGGTTTGAAGATTATATATAATATCTTTGAAATGTCCAAACCTATTATCTTCCCCTCTTTAACATCATCCTAGAATGTTGGAGTCTTATATTTCTTCCCATAAGGATCCTTATATGTTTCTATCTAATTCTAGAATAGAAAAGGTTTTGTAGGAGAAAACTATTAGTGGAAGGTGTTGACCCCTAAAATTAACCCGTCAAGACCATGATATCACTGAGAGAGAGAGGGGTGAATAAGTAATATCTTTTTTATTTATATTTACATACATAAGAAACAAAATTTAATTACTATTAAATATTTCATTTAGTGTATAATGAATTCAAACACATATCCATAGAGACATTGGAATTTACAAGGTTCACTACCCAATAAGAGTAGTGCTATCTTTTTTATAGTTCAAAAATGATCCAATACAACACAATCCACTAGAAAACAATACTTTTTTGTGGAATAAAATGAGAAGGATATTCCTTTTCACTCAAGTAGAACTATGTAATCAATTCAATAGTGCATGTGCTTCATCTAGAAAAAATGATATAATACAATTCTTAGTAACAAAACATATTTTGGTGATTTTTAACAACATTCACAAATATAAGATTTGAATAAAATCATAACATTCTCACTCAACTGATGGTATGATCTTATTGGAATTTGTAAAAAAAATAGTGCGATTTCCCAGACTGATTTACCAGTTCGATATGTCATTACAAAAAATATATTAATTTATATGAATATGGTTGAGATAATTATGGACACTTTATTACCTATTATGAAAAACCCAATAAGGTTTCCAAGATTTAATTATTCATCTCAATATGATAGTTAGCCGAATACAATCATGTATCTTTTAATATGTTTCTTCCGTTTGATGAATTTCCTCCAGAAAAAAATCTGACAAACAAATTCTTCTCCCATGATCTCCACCTTCTCTCTTCTTGACTCTGAATAATACATTTGTCATAAAGTAAAAGTTACATTCCATTTTATACTCTCTCCAAAAAACTGGTTTGGTCAAGATTCTAAATTTCGTCCCTCTCAACCAAATTACCCAAATCAAACATTTCATTTGAATTTTTAGTGAATATTTACTTAATCAATGTTTCTCATATATTGTCATTTCTTATGGATCCTTATCATATCTTCAAAAAAATCTTATCACTTTTTAATTTCTTCACAAACATCAGTCCTTTTCCAATTATCTATTCTTATTTGTTAACAAGATATATCCATTATATTATGGGAATTTTCTCCCTCTACTTTTCTTAATCCTCTTACAAAAAAATATGAAATGGATAAATATCACTACGTTACTCTACACTAATTAAAAAAAAATATTCTTCTTAAAACTCTTGATGTTACTAGATCAATTTTTCAATAATTTCATATAGTATTTACAAAATAATCTACTTCTTATTTCCCCTAGGATAATGATCCTGAATCCAGTTACATTATCAGTGTCATGTTACTTATTTTTATATGTTATCCCTTTATTCAGAAAATCGGAGTCAACTTCAATACCATGAATCTTGACCCATATGAATTAAAAAATCAACCTGATGAATGTTTCACTACATTATTAAATGATCATTGATGTTTCCTTTTGAATATGCACTAATATTATCATTTTCTTTATAATCAGTCCCAATATATTTTTATCTAAAAAATTATGACTTTGATGAATATGAGGGTATCATAAATTTGATGGATCAGTTTCAGCAACTTCAACTTCAAAAAATTATTTATTTTCTTTAATATGATCATCCTTATCACCAGTTAATCATATCTGCATGTAAAAAACTCACGACAATGATCTTGAGACCAGAAAACTTTGGCTTCACAAACATTCTTATTTCAAAAAGTTCTACATGTGGCATGACATCCTTAATGCCTTTGATTACATTGAAGATCAACTTTAACATCATCTATATTTCAATGTAATGTATTGTTACTTACCACTAAATAACATTCTTTCATTCTCAGTGTGAAATAATTGATATTACTACAGCCATATAAAAAAATATTTCCAAAAACTTTTCTCACCTTTTATTTTATCATGATTTCATCAAATGGTTTACAAAATACGTATCATTTATGTCAAATACAAGATCAGAAAATAATAATCAAATCCATATTAATTTCATGAAGAAACTAAATCATCCCCATGATGACAAACGTTTCATTCAAGGCTTAGGGTGACACTAATGATCCTCCTCATCTAGAAAAAAATTCCCAATACAATGTAATTTATTAAAAATTGTCTATCAAATTATCTTGAATACAATTTTCTATATTATTTTTACTAAATATAAATCGAGATGATTTCTTTTCATCTTGAACTTCCTTGATAGGAAAATACAAAACTAGAAGACTATATCCATCACTATCATCTTGGACCTAACAATCTCCCCCTTTTGATTTTTTTCGACTAAGGATCATAAATCATTAAAAATATTGTCTTCATGAAATGGATTACATATAAAAAATTATAATCCTATGTGAGATAACTCATTATAAGAAACAATAATTATAGGTAGAAAAACCATACTATGTAAAAATATTGATTATTAAAACATCATATTCCTTTATTCCTCATATTTTCTTTCTTACCTTTTCTTCCTCATATTTTAAAACTCTTATGAATTCAAAATCAAATTGATATCTTACCCAAACACCTAGAATATATCACACACATACAATTATAATAGTTCAGACACATATAATTGTGAATTCATAGCTTACCCACAACTCTTCCAATTTATGTTATTCCATAAGGATAGATTTATGAAACAATTATCCCCTTTATTACACTATCAAAAGGTGTGATGATATATGGGAAACATACACATACCTCAAACTCTATGATAATGATGATGGATGCCCATGTTCAATAATAATTTATAGAATACCTTATTTGGTAAGGGTTTTTTGAAAATTTCAGTAACTTGGTCCGATGTAGGAAACTATCATAATATTAACTCATTCTATTCCACATCCTCTATAATGAAGTGATATTTTATATTAATATGTATTGATCCATGTTGTTGTACTAGATTCTTGGTATGGTTGGTTGAACTTTTATTATCATAACCCAAGAGAAAGGGTAACTTTCCTTCAATAGGAAATTCATCTAACCGATCCTTCGTCCGAAAATATTGGGTAGTGTTTTCTGTAGTAGATACATACTCAACATCATTCATAGTGAGTGTTATTAAATTTTGGTTCTTTGTATACCAACAAACACAAATTTTCCTCATAAAGAAAATTCGACATGATTTGGATCTTCTATCATCAACATTTCATTCCCAATCAGCATCTGAATACACAAATAAATATTTACATTTGGAGCTATAATAAATGATTTTGAACCTTATTGTTCCATTTTTATATCTGAGAATTAATTTTCCATCAGTTAAATGTGATTTTTAAGTGCACTCTAAAATATTAAAGATAAGGTAAAATTATAAAAGTTGTTAAGTCTTAAGGAAGTCAAATATAAAAAAATATGATCTTTTTTCAAAAACATTTATGATCAACTTCCTTTCCTTCTCCATATTTAATCACCTTTATTACCACTGATATTGGTGTGAAAACTGGTTTCTAATTTTCCATAATGAAGTTTTTAAGAAGTTAATTTTCCTAAATTTATTGAGAATGAAAATCTGTTTCTTATTTTGTAAACTTTTTATCCCAATAAATTATTTTATTTCCCCCATCATAGAAATATCAAAAAATATTTTAATTTCATTATCATATATCTGAAAATATCATTCATTATTTCTAGGAAATATAATATTATCCACATAAATAGTTATGATGGGGGAAAACTCATAAATTTGTTTTATGTAAGGATTGATGTCAACACTTCTTTTCATAAAACACATCATCCCTGAGAAAGTATCTGATTTGGAAAACCATTCCCTTAGAGATGTTTTTATCCCAATCAATGATTTAATCATTCTTCATACATTACCTTTATATTTCACAACAACAAAATATATAAGGTAGTTTAATGTAATCATCCTCATCAAGATACCCATTTAGAAATACACATTTATCATCTATTTTAATGTTTTTATAACTTCATTGTGTAGAAATAGAAAGATATAATTTGATAGTTTCTAATATTTCCACTTGATAAAAGGTTTCATAAAAATAAATAACTTCAATTATTTAATACCCATTACAAATAATCTTTTACTTTTTTTCTTATCATTTCTTATTCGCCATCAAACATATTATGTAATCCCCATATTCTACCAATAAATGTTTTGTTATCTAGATTATGTAGGAGTTCCCATGTATCAATCTTTTCTATAGGATCTTGATCTTTATTCACAGACAAAACCCATTTTAGATAATTTAATGCTTCATCAACAACATTTTATTCCTCTTTTCAATATAAAGAAGTGTGTGTAATGTCAATTAATATTATTATTGTTTGAAATTTATGATATTGATCACCAATACTGTTTTGAGTTTCCACTTTCATCCTCAGCCTAGGATGATATTCCTGAGTATTCTTCTCATACTCAGAAATAACTATGTCGGATTCTTATTCTTGTGTAGTATTACAATTGTCTGTATCCTTCACAAAATTGTTAAGAAAAGTTTCTCTATATATCTGAATATCCTTAGTTTATTTATCATCCTTAACCTTTTCAATAATATTAAAATCATAGTAATTATAAATTTAGCACGTTTAATTGTTAAACAATTTGTATCCTATTTTTTTGGAACATATCTTTTAAAAATTCCATCTTCACCTTTCGGATCAATATTTACCAAGTTTACAACATTATTATTTATAATAAATGGACTCCCAAAACCTCTTAAGATTGGAAACATGGATGTTTCCAAAAAATACTTCATATGTAGTTATATCAGATCACGGCCTACTGAAATATCAGTTTTGAAAATACTTATCAGTATTAATGGACTGCCACTAAATGTAATAAGAAATTCAATGTGAAAGTTACATAGTTCTCTCTATTTATACCATAATCATATAATTCATTTTAAAAACCCCATTCATTGAGTTGTATAGGGTGAACAATAATCTTGATTAATTATATTCTTAGAAAGGTATCATTAAAATTAGTCACTTCTATATTCACCAACATTATCATTTCTCAACATTCTCACTGAACACTCACACTATTTCTCATATTTTCTCTTGAAACATTTAATCATTTTAAAAGAATCTGATGTATGTTTCATACACATAAATAAATTATTGAGATTAAAGTCATAAATTAATGTGATGAAATGATTTTCTTCATTTTTTACGGTTTTTTCATCTTCCCACATATATCATAATGAATAAGTTCTAGGGTTTGTTTTGAAAAAATTTCAACTTTTATAGGCATGTAATTTGTAATATTTCCTTTATGATAAATATTTTCACATGAGTATCTTCTTTATAACATGTGAGGAATATCATAGACATTGTTTCTTTCTGATAACTTACACAGGTTTCTCTAAAACATGTGTACCAATAATTTATTCCACAATTTATTCACTGCCACTATACATAGGTAACAATATTATTTTAACTCACAATCATGCAATAAATTTTCTATTTTATGATGACCTATTCTAACTATATTTTAAAACTTATAACTTTTCACAATAAAAGTCCATATTTCTTTAAACTAAATCTGATACCACTTGCACACAATTATGAAAGACTTATTAGGTTATGTTTCAACCCATAAACATACCAATAATTCTTGTATTTCAACTTTTCTATCTCAATGATAGCTGATTTGACATCACTGATTCTTGATGAAAAATCATTACAGAATTTCAATGTTCCCTAATGAATTATTTCAAATTCATAAAAAACATTAAATATCATGACATGTGTGATGAACACCCACTATCAAGAATCCATGGGTTTTCACCTTTATAATATTTGATGGTGATTTTAACAACATGAAAATTTTCTTTCTCCACCTCCGCCTTATGATAATTGTTTTTGGGTTGGTAATAAAATAAGAAAATCCGTATAAATATTAACTTATTGTTCACATATTTTATATATAGTTTCTAGGGTTTGGTACCCATTTTTCATTTTTACACCATCATTATCAGGATTCATTATAACATCCTTTTCATAATTCTTCTTTTGAGAGAATTGACTCCCCCTAAACATCTACCATCTATAACATGTGAAATATTAGTAATGTTTTTGGGGAAACCATCACATTATTTTTGTAATTTATTATCCACCATAGTACCAACAAAAACCATAGAAAGAATATTTTTCAATGTAGTTTCTATACTGACAAGATAGTGAGTATGTTTCCCAAAATAATTTTTATCTTAGACTTTCTTTTCCAAAAAGATTTATATTTCTAACCAGAATCGTATTTTCAAGATATTTTTTCTTTTAATCCTTATCAGAATGAGAATTTGTAAGGTATTTTTCTTATTATAACTTTTTAGTTACAATTTTAGACTTAGTGTTTTTCTAGAACTTCTGATATTTTATCTTTCTTCACTTTTTCTATATATAAAAACTTCCTTGTATTTAGTTTTTCATAAATAGTTAAATATTTATTCTCAACCTTTTCATGTGACTATTGTTGATATTTCATTAGTCCATCATTAACAGAACTTCCACTAACATCAAAGATAGAGTTTATGAAACATGTATATATTTTATCATCTATATAAATGGTTTGTTGAATAAGTTTTAATTCTTATTTTTCCTCCATATTTACTTCTAGATGTTCAATAGTGTTCTTATCTTACTTAATAGATTTATTCAAATCATAAATCTGCTCAAGAATCTTGTTCTTCTCATCTGAGAAAAAAAATTTCAATTTTTTTAGTGTCATTCATCTCTCAACTTATCCTTTTGCTTTTCAAGCCTTATAATAATTCTTATAAATTACATAAACTCTTCTATCAAATGAAATTCAAGTGGATTTTATTCATCATCGGTACCTCTAAATCCAAATTATACATTATTCACTGTTGAAAAACAAACTATTCTCACCAACATGAAAAGTAGAATTTTTGGATTCATCTTCACTGTCTTATTCATATTAATCATATTTAGATAATAAACACCTCATTTTTTATTTAGATAAGTTTATATCTTTCCCCGTGGAATAATATTTTATATTTACTCCATGTTTCATATATAACCTTCTTTTCTTTATTTTTTATTCATCAATATATTCTTATATACTTATTCACTGTAAATTTTCAACAAAGTTCTCAATGGATCCACATTCCAAACATTTTAAGGGATGTTTCCCTTTTTATTTATTTTTACCTCTTCTCAAATTTTAATAAAAGAAGGATAAAATTTCATTAATATTTTTATATACATCATTTTCGACGTCGGAATATCAACATTCTTATTCAATAAAAATTTTCATTAATTTCACTTTATTAATGGCCTTGAAAAATATTTCTATATCAACATTTGTTTTACTTTCCATATAATTATACTTTTTCATTTCATAAGTAATGAGAGTGCTATAAAAATCATTGAGAGATAATTTTTTATGGTCCCTATGTTTAAATGAATAAATATTATCACAAAACATTTTGGGAAGAAATATTATGATGTTTTCAACCACTGTATAATCCTCCAACTTTTCCCCAAGAAAATGGATAGTGATAACATTTTCTTTTAAACTTATAAATAACTCCACAATATATTCATACTCACCCATTTTCAAATCATCATACTCCAGCCTCTAAATTTGTACCTTTTCATTATTAAATTTTATATTTCCTTCATATATTATTTTAATGTCATCCCATATAAATAAAGTTGTAGAAACACCTTTGACCTTTAGAAATTAACTTTCTCAATGTGATTATTGTAAATTGTTCTTGGCCCTTCTATCATTCTAATGATTATTCTTATCATCATATATGGGGGTATTTTTATCAGTTGAAATAAATCTATCTATTTAAACATTAGGAACATAATATCTAAGATACATAAGATAGGGGAACATTCTATCATATTATATATTATAATTATTTAAATAAAAATCTGAAGCAACTTTACTATTGACATGGTTGAGATTCTCTATCAACTTCTCTTCAAAATATTTTCAATTAAAAAATTATGGGATCCTTGGATCTGATACAAATTGAAATTTCATATTAAAGAGTGTTTTATCAATGATATGGGGAAGGGGTGAATCTGATATATTTTATTTTATTTTTCCTTACATAAGAAAAATAATTTCTCCTCCTATTAAACATTTCTTTCATTACAGATACAATCTAGACATCCATCTACAAGAACAATAGAATTTATAATGGTGCATCCTTGTTAAAACATGGAAATGATCCAATACAACAAAATCCACTATAAAACAATCCATGAGTATTGAATACAAGGATTAGTATATTCCCTTTAGCTCATATAGCACTAAGTAAACAATTCAATAGTGTGTGTTCTCCTTATAGAAAATATTATGTAATATAATTTTCTCTAACAAAATAATCCATAAATCCCCTTTCCATATGTTTCCTAGATTTGGTAAAATTCTTAAAAAATAATCTAAAAAACATCTTCTTCTCTCTAGATATCCACCTCCTATCTTCATCATCATGAATTATACATCTTTTATATAGTAAAATATACTTTCCCTTTTTTACACTCCACAATAAAATTTTTTTATGGGGTTCTAGAAATGTTTCATTCGTAATTAAATTACCCAAATCGTACATTTATTTTGAATATTGGGTGCAACTTGATTTCTTCAATGTTTCTCAACAATTAATTTTTTTTCTCGATCATTATAGAATCTCCTATAAAATTAATCATGAATTTTCATTTATTAAAAAAATAATTCATATTTGGATTCTCCATTTTGATTTTTTAAAATTATAACTTAATTATGATGTACGAATTTTATCACTCTCATTTTCTTAATCCAGTAGAAAAAATATGAACGCATGAAATATCACTATATTGGTGGACACAAATTTAAAACAAACATTTTCTACTTCAAACTCTTCATGTTATTTCATCCATTTTCAATACATTAAAAAATTATTTAAATAAGACATTTATTCTTCTTATTTGTTATAGGATGATGATCCTAAATCTGATTACTTTATATGTGGTAGGTTACTTCAATTTATCATCCTCATATTCATTTATACAATTAGATTCCACTTCAATATGATGGGTCTTAACACATTTGAAATAAAAACAATTTAACTTGATAAATGAATGACTACATTTTCACTTCCTTCTATTACATTTATTTTTGAATCAGCTTAAAAAATCTCAATTTCATTATTATCAATCCTAAAATCTACTAGTAAATAAATTCTAACTTTGATTAATATGATAGTATAATAGATATGATGGATAGTTTTTAGTAGATTTAACGTTAGAAACTCATCTCTTTCCTTCATTACAATCATCCTTCTCATCCTTTATGGAAATCTAAATCCATAAAAATAAGCATGATGATCTTGAGATGAAAAAAATCATCCTCAAAAACATTATTTTTTCAAAAACATCATCTTATTTCATTAATTTGAGGACTTTTAATATCAGATTCAATATTGTTTTATTTTCAATGGAAAGTATTGTGACTTCTCAATCATCAGATTTATTTATTTATCATCCAAAATATGAATAAAATGTTTAAACTCAGACTAAATACAATTTTGAGAACATTTTCTATCCATTTATTTTATCAATAATGCATCACATATTTTACAGAATACTTATGATTTATGAGAACTGCATGATTAAAAATGCATCGTCATATTTATATTGAAGTCAGTCAGACTCTAAATCTTCTCAATTACGATAAAACCATTCATTCTACAGTCAAGTTGTTACTGATGATCTTCTTCACCCAAAAAATATATTCCCAATATAATGGAATTTTAAAACTATTGTGAGTCCAATTTTCTTGAATACGATGGTCCATCTAATCTTTACAAAATACTGAGTGAGGTGATTTCTTCTCTTCCTAAACATCCATGATAACAAAAAAATACCTGAATATGATATTTAACATTATTATTTTGGTTCTAAAAATACCATCATTTTTGGAAATCCATCAAATAAGATCTTATTATATCCACTAGATATTGAACTATCCTCTCAGACTAACCTTATTTTTAAGGATGATAAGAAACACTAAATATTATCCCTATATTTAATTTATTCAAAATATTTATAAAAATTATTGAGGTAAACTTTGGTTCTCAATCAGATATAATTAATATTGGTACTATATGTATCATCACCAATTCCCATATTTATATCTTGGCATGTACTTTAAGGTTTAAATATTCTTTAATGGAAGTAAGTTGCATTAAATTTGTAAGGGGTTCAACTAAAACCCAAAATAACATAATGGAAATTATTCATTTCTTCATTTTCATTAATGAATTCAACGGTGATGTTTTCTCACTTCCACATTAATATGGATAACAGTTACAACATATAATTTGTTATTTTCTGTTCTTCATTATCTTTCTATCATAGCATGAATCGAAATAAATAATCTACATGTTCTTTAATCATTTTTATCATCCAGAAGTTCTTTTAGGTCTCTATACATTTTCATACATTCAAGATGCATATATACTGATGAGTAATTTCATAATTAAAAATATTCTTTAGTAATTTCAAATTTTATGGGACATATATTTGGGTTTTAAACCTTATTACTCAATCATTATCAAATTTTAATTCTATAAAAAAATTTACATTTTTTATTTCTCTATATTATATTTACGGTATTAATTGATCATTATATAAATTGAATATTGCATAAACATTTGGGAAATATAGGATTTATCACCTTCCATTATAAATTCAACATTTATCATTAGTAAATCGATGAATATTGGGTCTTTTAGATCCATATAACTGATATATATGTGTGGTATTTTATACTCGGATCACTACCCACCTTATATTCCATCCACACGGGGTAATGTTTTTAGTATTCATATTATTTTATCAATTAGAACTATCCCATTTTTTCATGTTAAAATCCTTCCATTTTGATATATTTATTTCAACATCTTGTGATTAGTATATATATCACCCTTTTATCCATAGATACATAATCTAAAAATAATTTATTTATTGCTCATTTTTAGTATCTCTGTATTAAGAAAATGGTCATTTTTCTCATGATTCATTTTATAGCATGAATCATATGAAAATTATTTTTCATTCTATATGTTCACAAAAACCAAAAACTTTTTCAAATAATAACATTATATTACAAACCCCTCCCCAGTATGGTCATAATGTAAGTATAATGGCAGTGGATGATCTCATTTTTAGTTCATTGAAACTCTATTCCCATTCCTATATCCAATGGAACTTTAGTCCTTCATTTTTTACTTATTTAATGGAATTTATGGCTATAATGAATTTCTAAAAAATCATTGTTTATATATTCCTAACCAAAGAGACCTATGGATCTTGGAAATAATGGTATGTTTTGGCCATTAAACAACCACATATATCTTTTTTGGGTTTAATAATATGCATTATCACATGATTAGATAAACTAAAATGATACTTAATGAAGAGATAATTCCAAATTTCTATATATATCATACATTTTACCTTTTTTCATGTTCATAAATATATTCTATAAATTAAATTCATACTCTTCCATTCACATTGAATATAAAAGAATATTTTTTATAATTACAAAAAAAAACATTATCATGGTAGTCATTAAATACTCTACTTTTTAGATCAAATAATTTAATAGGATCATTCATAATTCCAAAGGGAATAAAGATAAATTAATACATTCCATTCATTTTAATAATGTTTTCATTGATGTATAATCCATTTTTATCCTAAATTAATTATATATAGATCAAATGATAATCATATAGAAGTATCAAGATCCTCTGAGATTCTCAATTAGATCATTAATATGGGGATGATGACACTTTTTACTAATCATGATTTTATTATGATCATAATAATCACATTAATGATCCATCAAACTTTTTGACAAAGAGGACTGGGGATCTCTATTATCGATCGCTAAGAATATAAACCCCTTTTCTAAATTATCTTACTATTGATTTTTTACCTCATACTAGTGTTTCGTATTTCCTTGAAACATGTGTTCTAGTTTAAGAATCACTATTTTTAGGATGTTTCCATTGGATTTATTTATGGAACCATAAACTTCCAAAAGTTTTTTATCCAAAGGGGAACTACTTTCCAAAGGAAGGATTCGTTATGTATGAACTTTACGATACTTAAGAAAGTGCATTGGATGAGAGGATGGGAGTTTGGACTCATCACACCATTTGGGGAGGGATTATTGTCAACTATGGGAATCTCTATATAATATTAAAGATATTTTCATGAATCCATATTAATTCACCAAGTATATCATAAGAATCCCTTGGAATTTACAATCACTTATTAACTTGTGTAAAATTTAGAATCATCAGTTTGCATTCAAGGTTCTTCATCAATGGAAACATCTGTATGTATTTGGGGTTTTCCATCATTGGTATCCTATCATATAATAATTAGAGATTCTTTTCATCATCATTGTGATGATACTGGTTTTTAAGACACTCAGTGGGGCACACTATAATTTATTGTCATCCAGAGAGACAAAGGTTTGTTTCGATCATGGGACTGTGCCCGTAAAATGGGATACCTACGTATCCTTGTGAAAGGAATCATAACCCTCGTAGTTCAGTGTCACTTAATATGGAACATCAAAAATTTTAAGGTCATGTGATAAGGACCTATAAGATAAATGTGCTTTGTCAACCCTTATGGTGGTACTTACGTTGAAGCAGCTTGAGGAACTTGAGAAGGATATGCATTTCCAAGTAGGTTAAGACCCTATTTTGAATATGGCCCAAAAGAACATGATGGATTTAAAGTTTTGGTTTTGAACCTCAAAGAGGCATCCCACGTATCCCATATTAATGGGAATTAAATCCCTTGTAGTTTGATAAATCTCATAATAGAGTATGGTCCTATGAGAATGATGAGTTTGGGCTTACATCCTTAAAAGGATTCCATGATTATTTGAAGATTAAATTTGGGGCTTATTTCCTAAGGAGAATGCCCATTGAGCTCAAGCGCTGAGATGAATTCCCATGTATCTTGGTTTTAATAGGAATAATAGTTCTCATAGTTTCACGGGAGGACTGTTTGTGCACATGTTAAAACCATCACATATCTCTAATCCCACGTGAGTCATGCTTCTAGTGAGAAACAAGAGGATGTGAAAGATTCAACAATGACACTTCACACTTTTCCTCCTATTCTTAAGGAAGAGTGTGCATTGACCATGGAAGAGGGTGAGGAAACGAGACTTCCCTCTATTCTATTTACATTAGACAAGGGTCCAATGTAAGGAGGAAGGGATGACGGTGAGGGGATTACAGTAGGATGGTTTCCCTAAAATTAATCCTGGTAGGAAAGGGAGACTTCTCCTTTGCTTGTGCGGAAAAATAAGTGTGAACTGTACCTTCCCCACAAGATACATGAGGTTTCAGGTCACCTCTTTGTGAAAGGACAGGCCATGACCCAACCCTCTACAAAATTGGGAACTTCCCAACACCGTTTCAAGGATAATGGTTTATGTGACTTTTTATATACAAACCCACATATATTTGAGGAATTTTAACCCCTTTGTGAAAAAAATGTGCGAAACCTCTGACTGTAGAAATACAACCCCAAATAAGAGACACGCTGATGTAACTTTCCCAGAGGTTAGATATGTCATGAGTTTTTGGTGGTGGTGTCAACAAAATCCCTTTCAGACAAGGGATCCAATGAAGAAGAATCCTTTCCATCAATGGCTGAGGAAGGATTTATGGCTTGTAGACTAAAGAGAGTGAAGAGAATAAGTGAATCAAAGAGGGGAACCCAAGTAGATAAGGGCGCGCAAGTATGGTCACGCAAGTACACTTGGGAGACATGATGTTCCCTTAAGTGACGAACAAACTGTATGGTAATACATTGGAGTGACCTTTCTCCAGCCATCAAAAGTATTCGCAGGTGATCCAAGAAGTGGGGCACTCAAATTCCTATGAGAGGAATGAGAGGCGCGCTAGTATTTCTGACCTAGGGAGGTTGGCCACTTTAGGCGTGCAAGTGTTGTGGTTCTCAAACACTAAAAGGACTTATGTCCAATGATCCTCCCTTAAATCCTCTTCTCAAGGTGGTGATGAGCTACCTTGAATGTTTTGGAAGACTGGGGTGAAGTATTAGGGAGACCAGAGTAGCAATTGGGCTTCCAGAAAATTTGTTCATTCAATTGGGGGCCCCAAGGGTCTATTTATTGGAAAAAAAGTGACCTTGGTTGAAATAACTTGGTTTCACAAGTGACTTGCAAGCTAGATAGGAACACGCAAGTAGGCTGCGCAACACTTTTTGGGCGTGCAAGTAGGATGCATGCCGCCAGTGCTTTGGTTTGACTAAAGGGGTTCACAATTCATGTTGTTGCAAATGTTGATTTTTCTTCGTGTACTTTCCCATTTTCTTTTTTAAGGTGATTCAATTTTCGAGTCTTTATACTCTTTGATAGAATGGAGTGTCAAAAAAATCCCCCCCCCCCGTATAATTGAATTTGAAATGAAAAGAGGATCCCATACTATAGTAAAGTAATGAAGAAGTAATCCAAGGGTGATGGGGCACACACGTTTCGGTGCTCAAGTAGAATTGGGCGCATAAGTGCGAAACACATATGATTTTTGGTGCGTAGGGTGCTATTCGTCCCCTATATATAAGGGATTCACTTTCACAGAAAGCTTTGCAACTTCTGAATTCTCAGGTCTCGACGTAAAAGTGTTCTATTCAGACACTTTTGTTTTTTCATGCTTCCTCTGTATGTTTTTTAGCTGTGTGCCATGAGTGGGGTTCCATACAAATGCGCTGACATATACTTGTGGACCAAGTTTAAAACTATCACGCCATAATTCCTTTTCCATTATTTTGTAAAACACAAAAAATGAACATAATTTAAAAATATTATCTCTATCTTTTTTGTAACTTCAATGGCTCCCAAAATAACTAGAACTGCTGATGAGCTTGCCAGAAAAAGTATTGATGACATGATGAATGCCATTGGTCATGATTAATTCAATGTTTGCAAAACCAACCTTCCCGACACAGAAAAATATTTAAAGAAGTGTCATTTTAACTTTCCTCAGAGAACCTATCTGCCTCTATATAGTTATGGCCATTTGTAGGATACTAACATTCTAGATCCAATGTACTATGTCCCACATTCTTGGTTTCAAGATTATACCAACTTCTCATCGACCAATGTTTCTGTTGAGGGATCATTTACTGGTGCTGGGATAGTAGAGAAAGCTTATATTATACATCATAGCCCATGTGCTCTATATTTGAAGGAACACACACCTGAGCTGTAGCCACACAGTTATTCATACATCTTTTGATATTCTTAGACAGATCAATCTAAGGGTAGGATGAAAATTTGGGATTTCCACACAGGAGGAGGTGTAAATCCCGAATGGGTGTGGGCATTCTTGGGGATAATTACATGTTTAGGATTTGAAGATAATTTTGGAATATTCAGGATTTATGAAGCTATCTAGGTTGGGAAAACCAATGTGTATAGGAATGATGATTTCGTGCAGTTATTAAGTCGGTTGAGCCCAGAGACTAATTCCTTCCATTTAACACATGGAGAGGTAGGTATCATTTTGTGGGACGTTTACATACTTTCTGGAGTTCCCATCCTTGGAGACATGTACAATGAGTTTTTTCCTCCCAAGGTGACATGGAATGACTCTGAAAAGTCACTATATTTGGCTCTATAGTTGATGAAAATATTTAACAAACTCAAGAATTCAATCACCGTGAAAACTCTCACCAGGAGGGTCATTCATCTCGAGGAATGAGTGGAAATATTTTTAATAAAGAATAATGAAAAGGGGTCCACTTTTACTCACACAACTAGATGTCTAAGGGAAGAGAAGAGGGGCATTCCTGACTCCTTTTGGCCTACATTGGATAAGGAAGAATTTGAAAATTGGGATATGATATCAACCCAAAAATTCCATCAAAGACACTTCTGGTAGGTTTGTTAGCTATGTGGCTCATCGTATATTTATTACCAGTCCGAGACTCTAAATGATGTGTGAGGCCAAGAACCATTGTTATTTCTGTGAAGTTGGAAAAGAAAAGTATGGTAGGGTTGTCTACTCCTATTTTAGCCAAGATTCAAATGAGTTTGATACATATTTACAAAGGAAAATATCCCTTTAGAATAGAAGGGCCATTCTAAGTGTTGTGGGGATGGATTGATAGTCACTTTAGAACTTATGCTTTACAAAATGGAGTATAGGTTTTTGGAAGTTCCTTTTGACCGTTTGTTCAATACTTTTCTGGTGTTTCACCCATCTCATAGAATGTGTATGAAAATATGTTTAGGTTGAGAATACATAGGAAATTTCATTTCATTCCCTATGGGAATCCAGCTACTGGGCAATTTGTTGATGATGTTATTGCCATTTTGGAACTAGGAGCATATATGCTAGCTTTCAGAGATGGCGTGTTGGCCACCATAATCGACAGTGAAATAATATGTGAGGCCTATTCTCCTTATAGATTTTCAGTTCAATTCAAATTTCTACAAAAAAATACTGTGTCACCTCTCGTGCATGTCAGACTAGAGAAAAAACAAATTGATTCCTGACAACTATGGCTGTTAACATCTACTAAGCAGATTGTGACAGTTTTTAATTTAAGAGTTGCAGACACTGTAAGCAGATTAACCATCTGGTATGCTGAAAGCAAGGTTGCAGCATACCCTAAAGGGGTATTAAATCATGTCGTCCCACCGAGTGGGGAAAAAGAGAAATAGTAGGAAGGAACCCCTTCTCTTGGAAGATAATTCTTCATCATCAGGGTCTAATTAGAAATAATCAGAGAGTGGAGGTGATGATACTCCAAATCCTCCAAAGATACCTTGCTCCAAGTATAATCCTCTTACTAGGATAAAAAAAACCACTCCATCAATCCATACTAAAGTCGTATCAAGGTGATCTAGTCACCATCATTCAGAAGAGTGGCGAGATCCATTTTCTAATCCATTATCTGTGACAACTCGTGCTGGAAATAAACTCAAATCCAAGGTTTTAAGATCCTTATGATAAACCTCAGACATAAATTCTGAATATATAAAACCGAAGGCTGTTCAAACCTGGAAAATTCTATACTCTGATGATGAGACCATGTGGACGGATCTGTGTCAAGGACTGCATAATCCATGAGAATGGGATTTGTGGGATTCTTCAGAAATTCTTTTTAAAGATAATATTTATAAGGTAAGGACCTATATTTGAGAGCTGGAAATGCTCATATATGCCACTGATGAAATAGTTCCTACCACAAAGTGGGTAAATGAAATGATAGATCATGGTACAACTGAAGTGATTAATTTTTCATTAGAAGATGAATGGCGTGACATTGTAGATCCTAAGGATGTAAGTTACCTTTCTTTTTTTATCTTCCTCTATTTTGAAACTTGAATTTTAATCAAAACATTATTAGTTTGTAGAAATTGTTTCTTAACTTATAGTTGGTAAAGGAAAGACAACTAAAATTCCTTCATCACAATATAGTCCAGGAGGCACTGCTCTTGGAGCTACCAGATCACCCCATGAATCGAGAAAAATATATCTGGGAAGACAAACCATGGAAAAAGAAATAAATATTGTACTGGGATCACCGATACCTGTTTATTAGGTGACTATACAAGCCCTCCTAAAAAGACAAAAAAAAAATTCATCGCAGAATGAAAACCACAATTACGATATTTCTTAGCAGTTGTAAGTCTCCCAGATAATCATGAATATTATTTGTATTCCAGAAAAGGTGTTTAAACATTTTAAGATTACAGAGGCTTCTTCTTTTTCTTCCTTTAATGAAACCACTGATAAGACTCAAGGACATGTAAAAGGTTCTGTTGAGAAACCAAAAATTCATGTAGATTTAGTGGTTCCTCAAGAGGTATTGAAGTCAACAGAACCAATATATGTCCCCAGCACTGCTCTGATTCCTTCTATCAAAGGAGAGGAAGCATCTGGTAGCTCAATAATATTTCATAAAGCATATAACGAAACTATAGCTGAATTCCATTCTATGACAATTTAATGTTCATCACATGCACTAGTACATATGTCAATAACAAATGGTGACCCCATAATTGTTGCTGAAGAAGCTACTAGAGGTCACAGGTATCCAGAGGATGGTTGTGAAGAAAACACACCAAGTATTCCCATAGGTGAGACTAAAATGGGATCTACAATATCATTGGATTAAATTATGAACCTTGAAATGTCTTTTGAATAACTATTATAACATGTTAAAATATCAAATGCTCTAGGAGATTTTAGAGTTCCTTATATTGGATAAACTAGATGTGAGTTCTCATTATTCATCCTATTAATCATTTTATGATTAACTTTCTAACCAAGGTTGGTTTGAAACATGCAGTTCAATAAAAAAATTGCTATAGTAATAGTTCCTAAAGGAAGTGTTGATAATAATGTCAACCCAACCATTGAGGATACATTGGCTCAAGTGAATCTTGAGGCAGCAGATCTTTCTGATATTCACTCTAAAAATCTTGAGCATATTAAAGATAACACTCCTCAAACAGAGGCATCAAATAAAATTTCTGAAACTGAGAACACTAGGGAGGATTCTTCTCAAGATGTTGAACTACTACTAGGAAAGATATGATGGTATTTGTGATTTCATTCACTTTTATTACCTCTTTAATATAACCATGATTCTGGATTTACCATATAGATCAATCAACTTCAATGGATAGGTCTGCAGGCGAAGTCTCTACTTCTTCCTAAACAACATTTGAAGGTGGAGCAACCATTGTCCATGAAGAAATAGAGTTGGGAACTTCTTTATGTGAATTAGTCCCAGAATATACCCCTCCTTATGAAAGTGATTCTAAATCGGACACAAAACTGCAGAAGGCTCTTCGTCTTTCTCATCGAAAAGCATGGAAAAATATCTAGAGGATAATATCTGAGAAGCCCCTTGAGGAACCGCCTTCTAGAATTATAGAACCTTCATCTCTGTTTATCACTCTAGGATTTTGTTGTTTTGAATACCATGGAATTCAAACTATAGTGAAAAAGATTATCTGGAAGAGGCAGCAAGAGAAAAAGCATCAACAAGACTTGATAAAATCTAATCTGTCTATCAAAATTGAAGAGTTCCAAGTATCACTATCCCAAGCTGAGGCTAATCATAATTAAAAGTTGAGGGGACTGACAAAAAAATTAAAGAAAATACTATTCAATAATTGTGCCCTCAACAATATTTAGATATCATTACAGGGGAGCTTGACTAGCTTCATAGCTCATTTGGAGAAGTCATGAAGGAAGGTGAAAAAGCCATCGCAGATGCTAAAGAAGTACTTAATCATGATAAAGAGAGTGAGGCTGGTCAAATAAAAAAACTCCAACAAGCAGTTGATGGGGATCGGTAAGCTATTAGACAAATGAGGAATTATGTAGAAATCCTTTTGTAAAAAACTCTTTCAGAGAGATATTCCAATTTTTTGGATGATTCTTATTAAAAAAGAAATTTCCTAAAGGAAAATAATTTTGTCTTTAATCATTTATTCTTTTAATTTCATTAATTTATTATGTTCTACCTAGGCCATTGGGCCCAGTAAACATAATGGGATAATATTTACGGTCAAAATAGATTTGACCATAAACCTCGAAATTAGATCCCAAACAAAACTCTATGGCTATGAATTCCTTTAATATTCTTTAAATTTATCCAAGGGGAATCTTGAGTCACAATTTTTATGGTCACAAAATCTAAAACCTGTATCAACATAAGGGGAGTCCCTTCCAAGAATGAAGTTACAATTACTTGGAAAACCCATTACATGGGTTTTTATTATGCAGGGCCAACTGGGGAATATACTGCATAGCCAAATAGTATAATCTTTTGACTGATAGGCCTCTTATGTGGGAAACTTATGCAAGGCCACCTAAGGTAATGTGATGCATATTCATGAAAAAGATATCATTGAAGTTTAACATTTTTCTACTAATAGATAGGGGAAAATAAAATTTGGATGACTCAAGACAACATTGGGTGGTTTTGCCGAGGAAAAGAATTTTAAAAATGAAAAAGGGGCTATTTTAGACTAACATAAGTCATGATTAGGAAAGCCATTTCTATACAAATTTGGGGTATGAGTAATGGTTAAAGTTTATCAGAAAGGGAAATTTTTGATATTATACTGGGCAGTTTTAAGTCAGGCAGTGTGGACATTGTACTGTGCAGTTTTAAGTCATGCAGTGAGGACATTGTACTATGCATTTTTAAGTCATACAGGGAGGACATTGTACTATATGGTTTTAAGTCATGCAGTGAGGACATTGTATTGTGTAGTTTTAAGTCATGCAGTGTGGGCGTTGGGTTGATTTAATTTAAGGTCTTTATCCCTAACCAAAGGTATAAGAAAACTCTACCAATTTCTTGAAAATTGTGTCTAGAAACATACTATCATATTCGAGTATGGATGTGGAAAATGTAAACTGTGATTTGGGAATTTATAAAACTGAGGAATGATATGGGAAAATGGCTAGATGCATTAGAGGAGGCCTTTTCCAAGAATAAAGTTACCATTAACTGACAAACCCATTATGGGGGTTGTATTATGCATGGCCAACTGGGGAATATGCTGCATAGCCAAATAATGGCTTATTTTGACTGGAAGTCCTATTATGTTTTCAACTTATGAAAGGAATCTTAAGGGCATGTGCTGCATAGTTAGGCAAAGAGATATTATAAATTTAATGTTTTATTTCCAAAATTCGAAGTAAGTTTATAGATATTCATATTTTCTGAAGCATAGGGTTTGGTTTATTAAGAATGGTACCATAATATGGAAAGGATATTTCTAGCCAAGATTTCCAATGAATCATAGGAATAAGACTTTTACAAAGTTATGACCCAAATGTAAGAGATATGGTGTCTTTAGTTTTAGGTCATACAATTAGGACCAGAAATGCAAATAGTATGCAATATGTGGCTAGGTGATTTCAAGGCTATTTCATATTGTATTGAACACATGGTGAGGGAAATGTGTAAACGAAGGTGTGGAAGACTTTCAGATTGTGAGAAAGATAATGGGACAAGTATAGATGAATGACTGTTTTGAAATACAAATTCATGTATATTGTCATCACAAATTAATGGGTTAAAAGATAGTATAACCAAGAAAGAACTTACAATTACTTGAAAACCCCATTATGGGGGCTATATTATGCAGGTCCGACTAGGGAATATAATGCATAGAAAAATAGTGACATCTTTTAACTGACAGGCCAGTTATATAGGCAACTTATGCAAGGCCGCCCAAGGGAACATGCTACATTGTCAAGCAAAAGAGCTCTCAGATATTAGAAACTCTGTTACCAGAAACTGTAAAAAAGATTGTGATGATATAAAAATATTCATGATTATGAGTATGAAATATTTTAAAGGTTTATGTTCAATGAAGATGAGAAATATTTGAACCATTATTGGCTATGAGTTTGACATCCTTTACATAGATCTGACTCATAGGTAAAATGGATACATTCTTTGTTTCTTCTGAATTAATATTATCATGTGTAGTTTAAAGTCATGTAAGGAGGGCATTTTCACCCCCATAAAGAATTAAAAAATCTTAATTATATTAAGAATCACCTTATCCAGTTCCTAAGCTTACTTGATATATGATCAGTGTGTTAAACAAGGAGTAGTAAGGTTTGTTTCTATAATAAAAAGGTGAAACAAATTATCAATAGGGTTATCAGACTTCCATATAGTTTAACATCATGCGGTAAGGACAAAAATGTACTGATATGAAAGGAAAGACTTATTGTGACTAGATTAAGGGATAAACCCCAAGTGTCACTATATGTCTCACTGGGGAAAGAATCAAGTCATACATAGTTCTTAAAACATTCTCTATGCAGATCTGACTCTGAAAAAAGAAATAAAGGGGGTTTTATTACAGCTAGTCCCAATATTGGAGAACTAGGTGTCTCTACATATCTCAAAAATAGATGATAATCAAGCTATACATGGTTCTTTAAACAATCATTCCTCATGCTAATGGAGTTTGACATGAAGAATTGGGGATTTTTTACATGTTATGAGAGAACAGTAAATATTAAGGTATAAAATGGTATAAGGACCAAATTATATATCTTAAGGAAACACTGTTTATAGATTTGATTCACATATAGGAGGAGAAAAGAAAATAAGAAGATTTTGTGATTGTGGCTGGGCCCAAAATTATAGATTCAGGTGTCTCTACGTATCTCATTGAAAATGAGAATCAAGACATAGGTAGTTATTGAAACAGAGTATCTATATAGATCTAAATCAAACATATTAAAGAGAGGGCCTCTTGGACTACTAATGAGTTTTGATGATCTCAATGATATTTTATTTAGGAAACTTTTAACATTAAATATAGAAAATGTTAGTTGTACAAGATATGTCATGTAGTTTAATGTCATGTTACAAGGATGAAGATGTTATGAATTTTAACATCATGCAACATGGACAGTGATGGTTGTTATGTTGTTTAATGTCATGTAACTAGGACATGGGGGCTATGTAGTTTTAAGACTTACAACAAGGACATGGTACTGTGCAGTTTAATGTCTTACAGTGAGGACTAGTCTATATAATTACAAATATTAGTTCTTTTAAAAACATTTATTTTGTTGGAGTTTTATTGAGCTCTCCATCCATTGAGATTAAGGCATAGGCTCTATTTGAATAGAACTTATGTATGCAATAAGGTACTTCCAATTTTGGTTCAGGTTTTGGAGGTTTCTTTCCTAGTATCATAGGGGTATTAAGGACCAATACAATTTCTCCTTGAAGGAATGAATGAAGGTGAACATTCTTATTAAAAACATGTGTTATTATGTTCTGATAGAGTTATAAATGAGGCAAAGTATGCTGTATTTTCTCTTCTAATATTTCCAACTCATCGAACCATTTCTGAGATCATTCATCTGTAGACAACTGATCATAGATTGCAAATCTAAGTGAAGGAAATTGTATTTCAATTGGAAAACCTACTACAGTTCTATATACCAAAGAATAAGGAGTTGTTTGGGTATTAGTATGGGTAGTTTTCCAATTATCCCATAAAGCATTCAAATGTTTATCTGGACCTGATTTCTTATCTTTATCCACCATCTTCTAAAGTATATTTGATAGAGTCTTATTTAAGGCCTCTATCTGTCCATTGGTCACTTCATTATTGCGAGATGAGTGGTTGGACTTGATATTGTGTTCCTGATACAACTTTTTTATGTCATCAGAACAAAAATTAGTTCCTTTGTCCATCAAAATAGTATGAGGGATCCCAAATCTGGTGATGATATTCATTTTGACAAAACTAACATTTCTTTTGGCTCTAACTTCCTTGAGAGGTATTTCCTCAACCCATTTGGAGAAGAAGTCAGTAGAAGTGATAATATACTTGAACTACTTAACTGTGGCTAGAGGATAAGGCCCTACTACATCCATTCCCCATGTGGAAAATAGACAAGAGTATTTAGATGTCTGTGAAAACTCTAGGGGTTGATGAAAAATATTAGCATGCACTTGACACAGATGATATTTTTTAGTGAAATATGTACAATCCTATATCACTAAAGGCTAATAGAATCCAAGACTTCAGATCTGATCGGAGAGTTTTTGCCCAAATTGGTGGGCACCACAAGCTCTTGAATGTACTTCTTTCATTATAGATGCGGTCTCTTCTCCATCAATACCTATGAAAATAATTCCATCAAAGTCTCTCTTGTAAAGGATCTTTTGGTGTTATGGACTATCATAAAGAGTAAAGTTTATCACTCATCACTAGATTCATTCCTTCTCTGCCCTATTTGGTGGAGGTACCCCATTTTGATGACATTCCATGATGGATGTTCTCCATCCCATGGTATGACCATATGGTTCAAAAATAGTGCAAATTTCATTAATTTCCTCCATTATGGTTTAAACAAAAAGGTGAGACCACATGTCGATGGGTTGTGCTGATAGCTATCCTGTCTCAATTTGGATCTTCCAAGGCTGTAGCTACATTATCCAGTGCATCTTCTAGAGAATTGTTTTATCGCAGGACATAAGAAATGTTAGATCTGAGGGAAATTTATCCATTAAACCTCTGACGTAATCACATAATGGAATTAATTCTTATTTTCTGAAGAATATTCCCCATTAATTTGTTTGATTACCAATTCTGAACCACCTTTTACCTTTAAATGATCTATTTTCACCTGAAGGGATAATTTCAAACCTACGATGAAAGGTTGATATTCTGATTCATTGTTGGTACCACCTTTTCATAATAGGAAAGAATAAGGTAATATTGTCTTTTTTGGGGAAATAAGGACAATTACTAATCCAACCTTTTTGATTTTAGGGTTTTACATTCTCTATCCTGTTGGAATCCTTAAAGCACCATCAAAATACATTTCCCATGTTTGAAAATTTTCATGAATAGAGAAGAAATCTTCATCAGAAAGCACGATATTAAATAATGTATCTTCCACAGATGGATGCTCATCAAAGAAATCCGCAAGTGCATTTCTTTTTATTGCCTTTTGAGGTACAAAATAGATATCAAATTGTAGAAAAATAACTTTATTTCATTCCAGCAGTCCTGTATACATAGGACAATTGAGGATAAATTTGAGCAGGTTATTACACGATACTAATGGGAACTCATGATGTTGCAAGTAGTGTCTCAATTTCTAAACTACAATGATAAATGACAGGAATAACCTCTCAATACTTGAATACTGAGTCTTCACATCAAGCACAGTTCAACTAAGATAAAAAAGGTTGTTTTCATTCCCAACATCATTCTTTTGGGTGGGGAAGGAACCTATTAATCGCTCTAAAGTTGTCACATAGAGATTAAGTGGACTTCCTTCAACATGAGGCATCAATATTGGTGGAATCATGAGATATTTCTTGTGGATATTGAATTATTCTTGGAAATCTTCAGTCCATTGGTAGGTGACTCCCTTCTTCATTAATCTGGTGAAGGGTAAGCACTTACCAGCCAAAATGGTGATAAAGCGCCGAATATAGGTACAGTGTCCTTAGAGTACTCTAAATTCTTTTACAGTTCGAGGAGGTGACATTACAAGGATTTATTTATTTTTTCTCAGGATCAACTTCGATACAACTATGCCTTACAACAAATCCAAGAAATTTCCATAAGGTTACCCTAAAAGAAAAATTCAATGGGGTTCATCTTCAAACTGTGTTGCTAAAGTTTATTGAATATGGTTTCCAAATCATCCAAGTTATTGGAACGTTGTCTGGATATGACCGCCAAATCATCCACATAACATTCATCAAATTTCCCTAATAAGGGTTTAAAGATATGTTGTGTGGTACGTTGGTATGTTGCACCTACATTCTTTAAGGAAAAGGGCATTACCTAATAGAAAAACACACATTGAGGGTCTCTAAAGGCTATAGATTCTTCATCTTATGGGTCCATATGGATTTGATTATACCCAGAGTATCCATCTATAAAGGAAAGAGATTTATAGATAGCTGTTTCATAAATTAGAAGTTCTGTAATTGGGACTGGAAAATCATCTTTTGGACAATGCTGGTTAAGATCTCTAAAATTAATACAGACTCTAATTTTACCATTATTGTTTTTCACTAGGAAAATATTGGCCAGTCATTTGGGATACTGAACTTCCCTGACAAAGTTATCCTTTATAATCTTATCAACATTAGCTTCAATTGTAGAGGCATGAGTTGGGTGTGTTCTCCTTGTTGCTTGATTAAATCCACGATGTTCTTCTGGAAACCACAAATGATGGGTGGCTATATTAGGATAAAGACCTATAATTTTTGTATAATTCCATGAAACTATTTCTCGATGTTGCTTTAGAAAAGAATTATACACCTCTTACCCTTTAGAGGTCGTGGACACACTGATTAGAGTGGGGTGTGGATATTCTTCTATACCCAGATTTATTTTTCTGAGATCATCCATAGTAGTAGAGACACATTCTTCAAATTCTAGAGGATTATCCCTGAGATCTTCCTCTTCTTCTTCATTATGTGTTACCTCGTATGTTTTCATTTTCATTATGGATGATGATTCAAAACTTATAGGGTTAGGGGAGAAATCAGCATTTGAATATCCTGAAGAAAGGCCCACCATATCTATCCCTATTTACGACGAATGGTCTTCCCATGGTAACAAAGAGCGATTGATGGATTGAGAATCAATATATTTGTCTTCAGTAGAATTGCTAGAATTTTTTCTATTTTGATTGATGATGTAGAGGCTTCTTGTAATTCAGCAGATGAAATGAAAACATATCCATTCAGGATTCTATCATTTCTTGGTGTATCAACAATTTCTCCCACGTTGTCAGGCTCAATTGTCACAATTGACATTATGAAATTATTGGATATGTCTTTAGATTTGGTTTTACACTTTCAATTTGATTGATGGGTAACACATAATCTATCCTCAAAGGCATAAATGGATTTTTGGGGGTCTTTTCCTGTCGATTTGGAGAATTAACTCTGGTTACTTCCACTATCATGGGATTCATTCCTTTTGTGTGATAAAACTCTACTTCAATGTATTGTGATTCACATGTTCTGAATGGAGCCTTGTAACTATACAATGTTTCAATTTGACCATTGAAATAGTATTTTAGACCTTGGTGGTATGAAGAGTGTATGGATGCATGTTGATGCAGCCAAGGCCTTCTAAGTAGAATATTTAAGGCTGTGTTCAGATGAACAACCATGAAATATGAATTATACACAAGATCTACAAATTGAGTTCTGATTGTAATTTTTCCCAGAGGTTCTTGTTCATTCTTGTCATATCCTTGCAACATTAAAGTTGAGGGAGATAAGTCAGATTCAGTCAGGCCCAATTAACGAAGTGTACGAAAGAGGACGAGGTTGACCCCATAGCCATTATCAATGAAGGCTTGTCGGATATCTATGTCATTGACCTTTCCAGACAGATACAAAGGACTGATATGTACATGTACCACATGGTCTTCATCTTCATCAATAAAATATATAATTGCACGATATTCTGAAGAATCATTCTCTATAGGGTAAACCTCAATAGGAGAAACTTCGGTTTCAAATTATTGAAGTCATAACAAGGTCTCAATGAGTGCTTCTTGAAGATCTTTTGATAGATTTAAAGCATCCAAAATTGAAAAACTTGGATGGTACATGGGACCATTGTTTCAAGACGTCATACTTTTGGTCCAAAGGTCTGCGTTTCCCAACCAGAAGATGTGGGTTTTCATGTGCTTTGGAAGTGGACGCTTCTGATATAGATGTACTCTATATCGGAGTAGAAGCTGGAAATACTACTGACTTTGTTAAATTATACTGAAAAATTATATTAATTTGTTGAGAAGAAGACGGTGTGGCTTTTAATCGATCTTCTAAAATAATTGTGTCAGAACTGGGCCTGTATTTCATAGAATAAACTGCTTGTTCATGTTGATCCCGTTGAAGGGCTCTTCCATGAGTTTCTGTCGTATATATGTTTCGAGCAGGGGTAGATTTACAATGGTTGTTCTTGGAATTCCCACGTCTTCCCTTATATCCTCAACCTTGTCCTCTTCCTTTTGTTCCCTAATTATGTACAAGGATCTTTGGCTCATTATAATCAAAAAAACCAATGGCATAAGGACTCGTTAAATGGATGACATTATAAGAACCAAAGATTAATTCTTCATCTAAAGAAGATTATTCCTCACAGGTTAGTTCTTATTGTACCATTTGATGGGGTGTTGCCTGTGGTTTTCAAACAAATGGCATAAAATCTTCCAGGGGCATGGACAACATTGGCCATGATATGAGCTCATATTCTTCTGACTGCTCTTTTTCCTTATGATCACTTTTGTTATTGGAGGAATGGCCTTTTGATGAAGATGGTTTTACTGTGGTAGGAGTGGTAGAAGGCAAAATTGGTTGTTTCAACTGTGTTCGTAAAATAACATGAGTCCAATTGATCATTTTTCTGATCATCCAATCATTATATTTTTTCACATTTTTACTTTTAACCACTTTCCATTATCCCTCTTCCCCAAGATCGGTAGTAGTAACATGTGATACTTGAGCTGATGGAATTTTCAATTTCACTTGTCCAGATTCTCCCATCTTTTGCAGAAGGTCTTTAAAAAACAAGCACTATTGAATGGGGTGTCCCGATATCTGATTAAACAGAAAATAATTCGGATGATCTTCATCTCCATCATCATTTGGATTCTTCAACCTTGGAAACTGAACCAAATTGTTTTCTAAGGATGAGATGAAGTATCCATGAACATTCTCATTCCTAAAAGAATAAAATTTATTCTTTAATTCCTCAAACTGTTTCTTCCATTGTTCACTTTGATCATACTAATGAGGCGGTCATTATTTTTGATGCTCTAGAGGCGGATCTCTTCGGTATGATGATGGCTTTGAAGTAGAAGGAGGTACAGGTGCCTTCTTGAGTGTGACTATAGAAACTTCTTCTTTTCCTATCCTCATTCCCAGAGATGACAAAATTTCGTGAGTTTTAGCCTTAGTTTCTATAATATAATCTTCTATCTATTGAGAGATCAAAGTAAAGTCTTTAAACCCTCCTATATATTTCACAGGGATCAATGGTGTGCATAATTTTTCATGTGGATTTTCCACACAGATTGGTAGAAACTCTTCTTATGGGAGTGCTAGAATTAAGGAATATGTTAATCAATTCCATCATGTAATGAAATCTGAAACTCTTTCATTATCCTTTTTTATAATTAGTAAGATAAAAAATTGTTATCTTTGGTAGCATTGAGATAAATTGATGAAGAAATTTTTGATGGAGATCTTCCCATACATTAATTGATCGGAACTGCAAACTTGTATACCAGACAAAAGATGGTCCTTGTAATAACTACACTAAACACCTAAGATTAACTGATTCTTATTATTCAGAAGTTCCCATCATAGGATCACAACGAGAAACAAAAGGTGTAAAGTGTTTTTCTGGATCTCCTGAGCCATTAATGATTGGGAATCTAGTATTCACAACATTTGGTAGGGAAGAAATTGAATCCACCCATTCAGGGTAAGCTCTCTTTTCTAGATGAACTGCTGCACATTGTTCCTCCATATCTTCCAATCGAGCTGTTAATGCCTCATTTGTGTTCATAATAATTTGGGGAACATCCAAATGAGCTGGAACCTATGTAGGTATAGAAACTAGAGCTTGTGTTGGTGTAATGACCAGTAAATCCACTATTGGTGGTGCTGATACCTACCTTGGACAACCCACAGGAACAGGTCTATCAGTATGTATTTGTTCCTTCCTTGATTGGGTACCCAATGGAGGGAATTTATTATCCACATTTGTAGTTACTACAAATCCCCTTTGCTAAGGAGCTCCAACAATATTTTCAAGTGGAGGACTTTCCTAGGGAGTATGTCTAGCATAAATGATGTTTCAAAGTAACTCTATATTGATTCTTTTCAACTCCATCATTTCCTCTTATTTATGTGAAAATCTATCTTCATTGAAAGAGATTGACCTTCTCTATTGGAAAAGTGATATGAAATATGACTTTTTTTCCTTTCCCCTAGTTAGATGCCTTTCAGAGAGTGGGGAGTTGGTTATTTGAAGGCATACCTAGATTCTGGGTAGGCCTCTGATTTCGAGTACACACACCTTATTCATTTTCCTTACTGTGTATAGAATTATTGACAAGAACATCATCTTATAATTCCCCTGAACTGGACTTATTTTCAGGAGAATTTTCTGTAATGGTGTTAAGGACATTTACGGAAGTATAATGCATTGATGGAATTTTGTCAGTGTTTCTGCTAGATCGTATCCCTTTGTGTCTTTCACGAGACTTTTTTCTCTTATACGAATAATTCCCTTTAAATTTTTTCGGATAGTAACATGGAGGGAATCATTAGATAGTTCAGGTCTACACTTTCCTTGGGGATTCCTCCCTAATCGAGAGAAAACTGACTTCCATTAAGGAGGGGATTGCAGATGTTTAAAATCCACCAACTCTATAGGATGGATCTGTTCCTATTTTTCTTCTTCAAATATTTGAACATTATTTAATGAATTTGATGATTGGATTAAATGAGCCCCTAGCCTAGCAAACTAGGGTGATTCTTGAACTGCTATGGATGAAATTCGTGTAACTGCCCTTTTGATTTTGCGTATTTTGGTCCGTACATTAGCTGGGTGCATCATCCAAAAATCATATAAATCTCCTGTTTCAGAAGATTATTGTGCTATTTCAGACATTTTCATCCTCTGATGCCTGAAATCCTCTAAATGGGATGGATGATCATGATTCTCAGATGCTTGATGTAAAATTATCTCAACAACTTCTTTTCTTTGGGCCTGATTCTGATGGGAACTGGTTGAGGCCGGTTCTTGAGCATACATTTGATTATATGCAAAACATATTGATTATGTTTGGTCATGAGAAATAACATTATGTGAAACCACTTTTTGCGGACTTTTCTTATTTTGGAGTGTAGTGAAATGAAATGCTCCATATGCACCTCATCCCTTAATACGAACACTAGATGGGGAATCATAAATTAACTGGCATAGTCTCTTTAGAGAATTGAGACATGCAAGTTAAAGGGTTATCTGTTGTTTTTCAACCTTTGGATGTTGGGGAACCAAGAGAGATGCCAAGTCAATTTGGAGTTGTAACCATTCTATTACCTTTAAATAATTTTCATATTCATCATATGGTAAGACTTTTGTTTTCAAATGAAGAATATTTTTCCATAAGTTGAGATGAATTTCAAGAATGCAATATTCTGTTATCAATTTTGGAATTTTATACTAAGAATTTTGTAAAGTCTGGAACAAGACTGGGATTTCTACTTCAGCTAAATATTTCGTCATGTTTAACACATCTTTATCATCTTTCACAAGAGGTTTCTCAACTTGATCTGACTACAGTAGATACTCTGTATTATAATATACAAGACATAAAGGTGGTTTGGAGAATGAATGTTCCCTTAAGATGTATTTTAGTTGAGAAATTGTTTCACCCATCAATGACAAGGCATCAGACAAGACTGGCCTTGTGTTTTCAAGTGCCTCAAGATAGGATGGTTTCCCATCGCTACATTGTCAATTATAGAATAGTCTTGACAATGTGAAATAATAATGCGGATAGGACTTTCGTAGTGAATTCCATCATGGGGAGTATCACATTGATGTATTACAGCAAGGGATAAATCTTCTTTCTTCTTGGTCTTCTGGCCACACTGAGGGTTTCCATGGCTCTCATCCAAAGATAGGCCGTCTTGATTGACCAAATTTTCATGAAGCAAGCCTTCATGATGAAGTGTCTGAAAAGGAACTTCATAATTACAACTACCACTACCATAATTGGGTAATGAGAGGATAGGATCTTGAGTAGCAATAGATAAATGTCAGAGGGCTTCATGAACTCCAACATTAAGATGACCCACATCGCAGCTTAGCTCTTGATATTCCAACAATTATTAGCAAACCTTGTTCTTGGATGTCCTCTTATACTTAGTTGAGGCCACTTAATGGGAAAAGTGGTTATCATTGGTAGGTATATGTTCCTGCCTCAGAGTGGTTATCAAAACAAACCTATTACCTCAAATTGAAATGGGTGTCTGTTCTCGATCTTGTTGTCCATATGATATGTGGGATTATGCCCCATGGCCCTCATGGACTGAAGTAAAGGTGTGTATCTACTCCGGGATGAAATGACGATGTGTCACCCCATGTGTGGGGAGATATTTATGTGTCCATTCCTCCGATATTGCTGAAGTAGTTGTTAAAGTATCTTGGCATGCTTATAAAATATGGACATGTATATGCGTCTACCCTTTCACCATTGATAAGATTTGTTTCATGACTTCAGCATCCAGAATAGGAATATACATCCATTTCATATCTGGAGTAGGTGTATGTGCCTTCTTCTGCCCTTATTTTCTTATCAATGGATATTGGAAGTACTCACGCATGGGGGAATATAGTTGGGTATGCCCCAAATTTGTTGTTGGAGCTTTCCAAAAGACTTCTCCATGTATGTGCCTGCTGGATATTTTCCATCAAGTATTGTTGATAGACTTCCTTCAATACTGGAAAACGAGAATGCTGAGAGAATTGGTGATTGTAAACATGTGTATGTTCCAATTGACCAGTTGCAACAACATTAGATTGGGGGGCCTCTTTAAATGCAGTCAGACGAGCCTATTGACTGGATGATAACTGGTAAACAGGTGTATGTTCCTATTCACATTACTCAACCGGTTTTATCTGGCGGGATTGGTGGGTTACTGTTAGATGAGTCTACTTAGCAGGAAAATTATGATTGATGGGGGTATGTTCTTGCTCATTTGTTTCCATCAACTTAAATTGATGGACTTCTCTGGAAGAGGCAGAGGTGAGAACCTACTCTCTATTGACCGGATGTTGTCCCTGTAGATTATTCTTGCATGCCCAGGTCTAAGGTAATTGGGCCAAACATCTAGAGGCAACACCCCATCATGTTAGGGGTACACTACCGCATGATTTTGGCAGTGATTGCAGGTGGGCGTCCTCAGGAAGGCCTTCTACATTCATGAATTGAGGCCTTGAGTGACCTCTTAATCCACCTACCTATAGTATGGGAGGGATATATTATTCAATTCTGGGGATAAAGACCCAAAAGAGTTGGATATGGTGGTTGGGACCATTTGCTTCTTGATCATTGGTCATCATTGGCCAGATGATCGAGGACTGTTGTTGACCTGGAGGTCTAGTCAAGCAGCCTCCAAAGATGGGGATAATTTCCTTCCCATGGATAATGATCTAAATTGAGCAGCCGTTGGGATGTTCATAGATGTTGTCTTAGATAAATCCATTCTTTGGATTGAAGGGAATTCTGTGAAAACACTTGATATAATAACAAGCTTTATTAAAGAAACATATTTTTTAGATGGATACATGCATGATTAATTCCATTGTCTAGCCATACTTTATCAATTTATAGGGACCTAACATGTGTGTAACATTATTAACTTGGTTAAGGATTCATGTTGGGTTCACTATTTTTGTTTCGTAGTTCCTTGAAACATGTGTTCTGGTTTAAATAATCACTATTTCAAAGAGGTTTCCATTGGATTTACTTATGGAACCAGAAACTTCCACAAGTTCATTATCCAAAGTGGACCTTCTTTCCAAAGGTAGGTGTTTTCTATGTTTGAACATTACGATACTTAATAACTTGAATTGGTTGAGAGGATGGGAGGTTGGACTCATCACACCCTTTTGGGCGGAATTATTGTCTACTTCGGGACACCCTTTGTAATATTTAAGATATTTTCATGAATCCTTATTAATTAACCAAATATATCATAAGTATCCCTTCGAGTTTTCAATCACTTATTAAAATGTGTAAAATTTAGAATCCTCAGTACGAATTCAAGGTTCTTCATCAGTGGAATTATCCTTATGTATTCAAGGTTTTCTATCAAGGGTATCCTCTAATATACCTATTATAGATTATTTTAATCATTGTTGTGATGATACTGTTTTTTAAGCCACTTAGTGGGGAACTCTGGACTTTATTGTCATCCAAGTAGATGAAGGTATGTTTTGATCTTGGGATCATGCCTGTAAAATGTTCTACCCACATATCCATATGAAAGTAATCATAACCCTCATAGTTCGGTGTCTCTTAATAGGATACATCATACCTTTTGAGGTCATGTGATTAGGATCTCTAAGTGAAAGGTCCTTGGTCAAATCTTATTGTGGGACTTATGCTGAAGCAGCCCAAGGAACATAGAAAGGATATGAGTTTCCATGTAGGATCAGACCCTATTGGGAACATGACCAGGGGAGATTAGGGTTGATTTGAAGTGTTGGGTTTGAACCTCAAGCAGGCTTCCTGCATATCCCATATTCATAGGAATCAAATCCCACATAGTTTGATAAATCTCATTGGATATTATAGTTCTATTAGAAAGATGAGTTGGGGCTTACATCTTAAAAATGATTCCTTGATGATTTAAAGATTGAATTTGGGGATTATTTCTTAAGGCAGATGCCCAGTGAGCAGAGACCTTGAGATTAATTCCTACGTATCCTGGTTTGAACAAGAATCAGAGTTCTCGTAGTTCCTTTGGGGTAGTGTTTGTGTGCATGTTGTAACCATAACATTTATCTATTCCTACATGAGTCGTGCTCCATGTGAGAAATAAGAGGATGTGAATGATTCAACAATGATAGTTCATACTTTTCCTCCTCCACTGATGGAAGAGGGGGCATCAACAGTGGAAGGGGGTGAGGTGACGAGCCTTCCCTCTATTCTATTTACATTATACAAGGGTCCAATATTATGAGGTAGAAATAAAGGTGAGGGTATTACACCAGGATGGTTGCCTGAAATTAATCCTGGTAGGAATGGGAGAATTCTCCTTTCCTTGTGCCTAAAAGTAAGTGTGAACTATACCTTCCCTATGAGAGACCTGAGGTTTCAGGTCACCTCTTTAAGAAAGGAGAGGCTAGGACCCAACCCTCCTCTAAACTAGGAACTTCCCAACACTATTTATAGTAGAAATATCCATGTGACTGAGGATATAAAAACCCATAGACATTTCATGAATCCTAACCCAATTGTGAAACAAATTTGGAAACCTCTAACTCCGGAAATACAAACCCAAATAAGACACATGCTAATGTGCCATTCCCAAAGGTTTGATATGTCAGGAGGTTTTGGTGGAGGTATCAACAGAATCCTTTTTAGAAAAGTGATCCAATGAATAATAATCCTTTCCATGGAAGGTTGACATAGGATTGATGGATTGTCGACTGAAGAGACTAAATAGAATAAGTGAATCAAAGAGGGGTGCCCAAGTAGAGAATGGCGTGCAAGTATGGCCGCACACGTACACTTGGGAGACCTGATTTTCACTTAAGCGACTAAAAACATGTATGGTAAAACTTGGGTGAGACATTTCTCAATCCTTAAAAAGTATTCATAGGTGATCCAAGAAGTGGGGATCTCAAGTTCCTATGAGAGGAATGGGAGGCGTGCAAGTATTTCTGACCTAGGGTGGTTGGGCGCTTTAGAAACGCAAGTGTTATGGTTTTAAAACACTAAAATGACTTTAGTACAATGATTCTACCTTAAATCCTCCACTCAAGGTGTTGAAGAACTACCTTGAATGTTTCAGAATACTGGGGAAAAGTACTAGGGCGACCAGAGCAGTAATTGGGCTTCAAGGAAATTTTTTCTTTCAAATGGGGGCCCCAAGGGTCTATATATAAAAAAATATGAATCCTTAGGCGAAATGAGTTGGTCGCGTAAGTGAATTAAGGGCCATATAGGAATGCACAAGTAGGCTGCGTGATAGTTTTTGGGGGTGTAAGTAGGCTACGCGCTGTTGGTGCGTTGGTTTGACTGAAGCAATTCACAATTCGTGCCTTTGAAAATCTTGATTTTTCTTCGTGTACTTTCCCATTTTTTTTCTAAGGGGACTCCCTTTGTCATTTTTTTACTCTTTGATGGAATGGAGTGTCAATAGCTATTTAACAGAATCAATTTTATTTGGACTCTTTTAAATAGGCATAAATCTTGGTATGAATTCGATTGAAAACTCAAACTCATGATGTAGGGGAAGATAAAATAATTTATTCAAAAATACCTCAGCATATTACCATAAAATAGGCATGTCGTCAATATTAAATTTCTTCTTGCTCAATTTAGTCCATAGTTTAATAATGATGGGTATCAAGACCCACGTTATTAATTTCTATCCAATAATATGCACATAATCATTATTTCACTAATATATGATAATATGTTGATTTGTGATATGAAATGAGATTTCATTATCATGAAAGTTGATAAGTGATTTATATAGGGAAATCTAGTATATATTGAATATTATATCAAATTCAAGAAATGGAAAAAATATTGGATCTCCTAGGAGTATCCATCCACAAATATTAAGTGGAGAATATTGATAAATTATAGAAGAAATCAATGTTACATTAATGGTTTTAATCTATAAGTCAATATGAATTCACTAGTGTGGTGATTAAAATTTCTTAGAAAATATTTGTGATATTAAATAATGAGGTAATCAGGACTAAATTATTATATTACCTGATCTATAAAAGATATCATGTTCTCCTTGTGTCGATTTATTTTTATTGTCTACCTTAGCAGTAATGATTGGGATTTACATTCCTTATTCCCTTGGTTTTAGAGGTTGTTGGGGACTATTTTCATCATTGACTTGAGGTTTTGTGAATTGGTTGGAAAATTTCTTTAACTCATTACAATTAATGAATTTAAATGTCACTGGATAATTCATAGAGACTATATTCTTTGTTGCATTAATTGGATTCTTAGTCTTAGTTAGATATTTACGTGATCTGTTTCTTACTTTACCACTCTTAAAATACTTCTATGATCCTTTATGGCAATTACCAAGTTAATTTTTGTGATATTTATTTCATGTTGAAATATCTAATTTCTTTTACTCAATTGTTTGATCGTAGTACTCCACATACATTTTCTATTCTCTAGAATATTGAGAGGTTCTATATTTATACCTTAAGATAACATTAAAAAATTTATTCATAGATACTAAAGGCTATTATAGATAACATAATTTTATGACTGGGATTAAATCTAATATGGAAGTGATAAATCTTTATCCCATAGTTGGAGATGAATATAGAGTCATTACTCATGAGTATTGTGAAAGTTTCTTTATATAATTTGATATATTCATCCTTTTTCATTCAACTATGGGAATTCCTACTCCTTTTCCCAGGAAGAATCTGAGGAACATACTAATAGTAAAATATCATCTAGAATTCTTCAAATTAAATAGATTCTAATTCCCCATTTTATAGTATTATTAATGAGACACCACCACTTTTAAGTATGACCATTCAGATGATAGACTACCAATGGACATCCTCTTTGTTCGAGTGAAAAAAAAAAATCAATTTCATTCGTACACTACATATAAAATAGTGGATTAAAATAACTTCTAATATATGGTGGATGTTTCCTCATAAATGATTTGATATAAATTTTCTCATACCTTTGTGAATTGTGGATATTAACATTATTTTCATTATTTCCAATTGATTGGGATTGTTTTGGTAAATGTTTCTAGGATGTTTTTCATCCCAATCACAATATTATTAGATTTCCCATTTAAAAAATATTCAAAATTACCATTACACCCATTACTAACATAGTTGTTTTACGTTTCCATCATGAAAATTACTAGATGAGAATTGATAATGAATATACATGAATTAATGGATGTACATATAATGAAATTATAACCATAGAACGATGATTTCATAATTGATATGAATATGATAGACATTGAATCTCCCTGTTTCAGTCTATCTTATCCACACTCATTTTCTTTTTGGCCTCTATAACCTAATTAGATAACATAAAAATCAAAAACATATTTATAGTTTGTAAATATAATGTGATTAACCAAAGCATATCTCATAGGAGTTTAAAACTAGGTGTGTAGTGAGGCCTCTTTGACATGCTCTAGGTGATGATTGATTTAATACCCAATAAAACTTTTTGGGCAAATTACCCATTTGTAAGTCTTTCTGAGAACCAAATTATACTAGGAAAAATAAAAAGTTATTTAATTTCTAGTATAACCAAACAATATACAATTTACAAACATTTTATGATGTTTTACTATACATAGACTCATCAATAGGGTTATTACTAATATTCTATAATGTTATACCATATATAAGTATATAAATATCCAAAAATAACTAAAACCATATTTGATAGTATCTAAATACAACCAAGATAACCATTTCTTAAATTATACATTAGTATCTTGATTTAAATAACATATCTCACAAATACTTGTATAACCTAAGGATATAAATGATTAGTGTCGTGAAGACTACTTATATAAACATATAATTCTACAACGCATGAAAACATATCTCTATAATCAAGATCCTCTAGAACCTTTTATTTTCATCCCATATGACATAACAATATTCATTACATGGGGAATGGAATGATAATAAAAATTTGAGCTTTTGTGATTAAATGGAAAAACATATCATAATGTGTCATATCATAAACAAAAAAGATAACATGTGATAGGAATAAATATGTTAATAAAAAATAAGGAGAACACAGAAGATAATAATAAAACATGACAGATAAATATAATATCATAACAATATCATTATCGATGTATATTTATTTTGATATGGATCAAAATATATATCAACAATCATAGACCATGCCAAAAATTTATAAATGCATGAATTATGAAACAAATAAGCTCTAATCAAGAACAAATAGTGTATCATCGAACCACTAAGAATCGTTTAAATATTTAAGAACTTTATAAACAGCTTCAAATTATGGAATGACCATAATAGTTGGAAAACCATTGATATAAACCCATTATACCCTTGCCTACGTGAACAGAATTATTATGGCCATGCATAATAATGTGAGAAAACTGATAATGCCCATGCCTAGGTAAATAAAATCATTTCATCAACACATTACTATCATTTGAGACGTAAAATTAATCCAATTCATTAGATTGTTATATAGGACCCCACCCATGATCATCCATTATTATGTGTGTCACATAAGATAAACAGTAATAAAATCTTAAAGACCCCATGGGAAAATAATGGTCATCTAAAAGAATTTAAAAACATATTATAATGTGAATATAATAAATCATGTGATCTCTAAAATATTATTTTATAAATGAAAGAAAATCAGAATAAACTATATATGGTGATAAAATCAGTACCTAATTACTGATAAACTATAGATGGAAAATAATGGTAAAAATGAAAAAGATCTCAAAATCCTTTAAAACATTATTTTAAAAGATGAATTTAAAATTAAATAAAGGGAATTTTTTATAAGTTAAAGAGAATACTTATGGACACATTTTTATAATGAGTTATGGTTAAATAATACTTATCAATACATCAATAAATCATTTTAATAAATCTGTAGCTTTAAATATTTCAATATAAATTGATTCATTAACCATTTAAAGTAGTTTTAATGAAAACCCATATTAAATAAACATTAAAAAGATTGTACTACATAAAAAGGTAGAGGAAAAGATGAAGGATATAATACATTTTGTGTGTGTTTTTTAGATAAAATAATTATTATATTAAATGATTTATTATGAAAGAAAAAAAATCAATAGGTAATAATGAGAGTTATTCTTACATATATTATACTTTTATTATGGAAATAATTTTATCAGAAAACTGATTATTGATAATTATGAGTAAATTCCTAACAGAACAAGAGTGAATACCATATAAAATATGGGAATATATGTATCTATTAATTCTTTATGACTATATTCATTCAATAATTACTATTTCCCATTGAATCGAGAATTGAGTTGATGAAACCATTATCTTGGTCCTCATTCATTACACACATACACCTTACATCATAAATAAAACAATCGAGTTTATTAAAATTATTTTTAGAAATATTACTCATAATTATTTAATGTTCAATTGTTAATTTATTTTCATTTTCTATTTTAATATATAGCGTTTCTTTATATCTGTTACATGATGTGGTTCAGTCAACTTCTCCATAAAACTTTTGGTATATTGATCATGGAGACTATTATTGTATAATAACATTATAATATAAAAAAATTATGGGTTCTTCCTATTATTAATTTATTTCTATAAAATTATTACACTTGTAAGGTATTTTATAAAATGGACCTAGATTTTTAAATGTACCACCAATTTTTACAATTTTGTCGATTAAAATTATATCGAAACATTACTATTTGTTTTATTTATAGAATATATAATATTATCTTTAATGAACATTAATAGTTTTATTAGTAACATTTTTATGATTTAAATATATTTTTTATTAACTATCTTAAGTGATTGTGGAAATTTAAGAATATCATCTCGTGGAGGTGATAGTATATATGTTTTCACATGTGGCATGTTTATTTCAAATATGATAGATATAATGTAGGAAATTGTATTATAATTTTAGAATCATAATATTATTATAAATAAAAATGTTATCCATTAATTACTCCCTTTAAACCATCCATTAAAGGAATTGAATAAAAATAAAACACTACAGTCATGTAAGTGATTTCCGAAACATATTTATGATGACATATTCATTTTTTAAAGATTAAGGATATGTTTGTTAAAGGATATTTCATTATCATAAAAAAATAGAATATTAATAATACTGATTCAACTAAAATATTATTGGATAAAATATCTTATATAGGAGGAGAATGAAATGAATGATTTATGAGAGATTAGTGGAGAATATTACCTTTCTCTTTCGGATAGATTTCCTTGAGGAACACCTTATGAAACCCAATTTTGGACTTTTGGAAATGAAAGGGTTTATAGGGGTTGTGGATCATGTTTAAGAGAGTCCTTGGTAAGGTATTATTAATGTCTAATGCTCTCGAAAGAGTGTGGATGTGACATGGTGAAGAGTTTATTTTATAATAGAGAGGATGGATTATTTTGTAATAATAAATATTAAAAAACAATATTCAAAGGAAAATAGTTCAAATATTGGAAAAAATTATAGTTGGGAGTGATACATGGTTGATGAAGCCTCAACCAGACAAATGAATGCAATTTTTAAACATGTTGAGGCCATTTACACCATGCTTTATTAATTTTACTATTTTATATTTTACCATGGTAAAATGTTTTTATGAAAGATATTTATTTTTTTAACTAAAAATAAAATGGTCAATTTAAAATAATATTGAAATACTCATTCCAAATCAAAAGATCATTTTAAAATATGGAATTTATAAAAGTTATGAAAATTAATTTTAATATAATAAATGTATAATGTATTAAAAACAAATTATATTTTTTCAAAATGATTACTTAAGTTATAAAATTTCAATAGTGGGTTTATAAATTAAAAATAAAAAATGTTTAAAACTATAAAATATCATATCAATTACATATTTTCTCTTAGAAATATGTTCTATTAACTTATAATTCATAGTTATATTCTAATAATGTATTAAAATCCATATTATTATTAAAAACAATATTTTACAGTAATCATATAAAAATTAACCATATACAAAAATATGAAAAAGCACTCTTAAACTAAAATTTCCACGAAAATTCTAAAAAAAGATCTTTTTTTCTATTTCACATCCTATGATTCATAAATTTTATTTTTAATTATAAATGATAAATATAGTGAAAGTATTTTTATAGGAAAACATATATTTGTATTTTATCCATTATTCTTCATATTTCCTATAAATTAATAATTAAACATGCATTCATTTATTCATACCAAATTATATTGTACATGAAGAGAATGAAATTTTTGAAAAAATTATTTTATTTTTTTCTTTACTGCACAATGTGAGTCGATACATAAATTGAAATTTATTTTATTATTATTATTTTATTATTATATATATATAAATACAGAAATATATATATGTTATAGTTTTGATATAAAATTTTAAACATTCCAAATATAATGAAACCATATAATGAGCTACGTTTATTTTTTTATTGCTGAAGATTTTATTGAAATCTATCAAAAATATTTTTAAATTAGGGGGAATATCATACAACAATTAAGGTTATTATTGGAATAACTATGAACCTGAAATTTAGATCCATTGGATGAATATTTTTATTGAAAAAAATCAAGTTAATTCTATATGATATTGGATGAAGTAAAGTATTAAAGGGGACATTGTTGTACAAAAAATGGAATACACAATGTAAATGTACTTTAGTGTATGAGGTGATGTTATAGACTACACTATAAATGATATCCCAACCCATTTTAAGTTTTCATGTAATGTGAAAAATCATTTACCATTAGTCTTAATTGTAATATATATTATCTAGGTTTTATACTTCTTAATGTCATTTGATATAGGTTGTTGATAGAGAAATAAGAAACTATAATGATGGATTGAATGTTTCACGATGATTATAAGGATACAAGATGAAGATAGTTCTAGTTTATATAATAAATATAATAAATAAAGAATATATTATTTTAGTAATAAATTTATATTGGGGTGATATTGAGATATACTTGAATCAGACTATATTATTCATACTTTGACAATAAATTTTTTACTAGGATGTTATCATTCAATTAAAAATATATATTTGAGTTCAAAGGACCCATTTTGGAAAATGATACAACAACTAATCCAAAAATAATAATTCAACTATTATAATAGGTTTAATTGTTTTTCAACTTACAATATATTAATTATTTTTTATATTCCCTAAAATTCTGATTATTTATACACTAACTCCATAGTTATCCCTCTAATCAAAAGGAATCATTTTTTAATGCATACATTCTTAAATAGTATATACACTTGTAATGTCTCTCATTTTTATCATTTATTTTGTTCTTTAGGATCATAATTTAAATAAATTAAGGTGAAGTGGTTCATATTTACCTTTTACATATATTAGGAAGTTTTTCCTCTAGGAGAAGATGTAGGGATTGTAGCAAATTTTGACACTATTTAGAATTATAGAAAACAGTAAATATCTACATTTAAAACTGTTAGAGAGTATGGTGAGAATACTATGTATTATTAACCCAAAAATTATGACATAGCCTACACTATCATTTTTTATAATTATTATACATAATTTACTTATTTTTTATAGACATTATATACTCACAAGGATAAAATTGAGGGAAATTAATACCCTATTATATTTAACATTTTTACCTTAAAAACTAGATATTGGTATTTAATTACAACCCATTTGGATATATTACAATTTAAAATTATTATATTAATTATTTATGATATCTTTTAGTATAGATAATTTTTCAAAAGTCTATAAAATATATTCTTATTAAAATTATATATTATGATGGTTAGTCAAGAAGCTATTGAAGGATCAAGTCAATTGAGATGATATCTTATTTTTATAAACACTTACTTGAATCAATTTTATTTTTAAATAATTATTTTCATTATAATTTCATGTCATTGTTTTAATGGATAATATTTCAAAATATGAAATATTATACAACATGAATCAACTCCATAGGTACTTGGAATGAAGGTGTGTGTAGTTTTGGAGAAAATGGGTAGATAAAGACCCATTAATGATGTAGATGCACCATTTGGGTTTCAAATAAAAAATTATAACTTTAAAATAGGTAGTTCGACATTGAAGGATATGGTATTATAATTTTACTCCATGTTTATATAATAAAATTTATAAAGCCATGCTTCAAGCGACAATAATCATTTCTTTAAGTGGTCCATGACATATACTATCCCTTGGTGAACTTAGAAATTCTATTTTGAAACACTGATTTTAAATTTAAAAATACATACATAGGTTTTAGTCGTCTATATATTCACATATAAATATGAATATTGATCTAAAATATAAAAATCTAGTGTAGCTCAACCATATTGAAGATGTTTTTGATGGATAATAAGAGGATTTCACTATTCTAAAGGGACCATTTCAGAAAAGATATTTGAATCCCCATATACAAGCCTCTACAATATTATTTTTGATATCCTTTTTAGTATAGAAGGAAGTGCCTATAAATATTGGGATTCCATAAAAATTTTCACAAACTCATATTCCTTTTTGTAAATTTCTTTTATTCATTATTACCTTTTATGCTATTTTTTATAGAATTTTTCATTTTTCATGTTGTCTATTAACTCAAATAAATTCACTTATTTCAATTACTTCAAATTTTCATATCATATTTTCGTTTCCTTGGTAACTTTTTTAGAACAAAACTTAATAATGGTTTAGATTACCTCAATCATGAATGTATAATAACTTATGAAGTGATAAATAAAAAGTAAAAGTATTATTGTTTAATTCTCTTATAAATTTCACTCATGAGTAGTTGTTTTAATATGAATCACTTTTACACTCTAATATTTATCTCATTCTTTGATAAGTATCTGTAAAAAAAGACTTAGTTAAGGATTATATCTAAATTTATTGAGAAAATTATTGTGAACAATTTTTTTATTTTTTTGTTGTGTTTAATATTGAGTTCAAAATGATTATGTTTATATTTTTCATCAATTAATAGATTTAGATTAATCTAATTAGAATTTGTTAATTTTACCATAAATATATTTATAATTTTATAATAGTCTTGAAACCAATTGATTTACTCCAATTCTTGAATGGAACAGGTATTTATCTTTTGAGAAACCGCACATTTCAATTATTTTCTCAGTTTCATTTTTAATTTATTATATTAAACATTTATATTATAGTATTTAGTGATACATTTTATTTCATTTCTTAAGTACAAAAGTAAAATCAATATATATAATTGGGATAAGATATTTTATTCTTAGAACCAACTTTCAAAATTTATAATTTTATGAATTCTTAGTTTAGTAATGATCAAGAAGAAACCATTATATACTTTTATAGCTCACTTAAGTTAATTATGATATCCAACATTCTTGTTTTTAGAACCAATTTTATGGATATACGAGTATAATTGGAAGAAAAATACAATATTCATGATTAAAAAAATCATATTTGTCATCCTAATTCTATTTTAATTATTATTATTTCATCATTAGTAGACTGTTTTATGAAATTCGGGGTATGATTAGAATGCCAAAAAATTAATTGAGTATCCTTTATACATGTGATACCTTAGAGTATAATCCTGAGATTAAGAAAATACTTTTCTCTTAACAAGGATTCACTGTAGAATAAAACGTTCTACCCACGGACCCAGATGCAATTAATGGAAAATTTTCTCTGAATAGAATAGAAAATAGACCACAATAAGGAACCTTAATTAGGGAGACTACGGATTAAAGTTCACCTAATAATCAATATCTAACTATCATAAACAATATCATGATTAATACAATCTTTATTAAAATGTTTTAATATGTGGTCAAATTTGGTTTCATGTCACTTAAATATTCACATACACATTTGTTCATCATTCTAGAGATTCGTGACACATTCATGTACCATTAGTTAACCTATGATTCTATATTTTTTATAACATTTTCATTCTCACTCAATGATTTGGAATGGAAATGATGGAAATTTCATAGATTAGCTCTATTACAACATGAGACATAGTTTTTCTGAAATTTATTATTTAATAATTTTAATTTTTTAGAATATATAATTAAATAATAAAGACCCAAAAATCCTTCCAAAAGGATGGTAAATCTATGATTGAATTATGGTATCAATTGGAAGAGGTTTTTAGAAGGTTTCCATTTAACTGACATGATATTTTGTTCAAAATTAATGTGTTTTATTATAAATCACTACTAATATATGAATTTATGAATGATTATTTAATTGATAGGGGCTGACGATGAGGATGCCCAAAGTTTCACATGACCTTCCTGATGTGATATAAAACATTGAATTTAGAAATGTGATAAGGGTCCACTAAGAAGAAGATTCCATATAGTGTACTTCAACTAAATCCATTATGACTACTAAAACATGCAACCTTTAAAAAAAATTGTGAGTTATATGGAGGGGAACATGCATAAGAAGCGATTTAGACTATTTTTTTGGTAATTAAATGTTATATTTTAACTAGGATAACTACAATCTGACCACCAAACTAATAATATTATTGTAATTATACTCATTGCAAGGACTTTTTGACCCAATAAATCCCCATATTTTTACTAAAACAAAAAAAAAGTAGTATAAAGTTTTAATTTAAACTAAAGACCACCATGATATTCATTTAACATAGAAACCTTTATGTAATTCCTATCATTCCCACAATGTTCAACACAAACCAACTAGCCTCTACAACACATATGCCAATAATAAACCTCCCAACTCCCCCAAAATATCTAAATGTTATACTATATAATTTTATTAAAAATTAGGATAAGAATATTGAATGTTAATAAATTTATTTAATGAATAAAATATACTCTCTTTGATATTTGAATCATAATGTGAGGAAAATAATAATAATAATATAGATTACATAGTATAATGTGGTGTGACACAAAACAAAACCCAACATAGTAGGTGATGGTTGTTTTGCATCACAATGGGATACATCTGAAAAATATATGTTAAAAAGGTATTAAAAGTGGTGGATAATAAATACTAAATAAAATAAATGTTGATTATAAAAACATATAAAATTTTAAAATTAGTGAAACGAATTTTCTAAAATTGACGAAGTAAAGTAAGATAAATATATGTATAAAATATAGAAAATAATATCATGATTAGAAGAAAGAGTAATATAAGAATCTTGAACCACATAGACCCCATATATAATTTCTATATATTATTATGTAAGGAAGAGTTTAGAAAGAACAATATAAGATCCTTGAAATTTTAAAAAAACAATTAATACACATCCCTCTTATATAATTAATTTCTAAAATACCAACATATGTGAAATCAATGAATTATTTTAACACAAATACAATGAATTTTCATTAAATTTGTGTCATATATTTATGTGAATAATTATTAGTATAAACTAAAAGGAAAAATAATTTAGTGATGAGAGTCACAAGGTGGTTTTCTACCCATGTTCTATTACTTCATGATACATTAGGAAGAATATTTATAACACGAGAGAAGGTGTGAACATCATGCCCCAATATGTTTTTATTGAGCTAGTATTATATAATTGAAATACAATTTGCGTAATATTATGCGTTACTAACAAATCAATAAAACAACTCTATGTAATTGTTAATTATGTTCTTGTTAATGTGGTGGAATTCATATTCACAACTATCCATTTTATCGTAGAGATTAAATAATAAAAAAATGTTCAATGTATCCTCAGGAGATCATTCCTAGAAACTCAAATGGTCTTCATTGATGTTATCCTATGATAAATAATTTTCAGAGTTAATAATGAACAAGTCACGTCCATTCTTATGAAGGATTTGAAGAGTGTGGTGAAATTGAAGGATCTTAATGATATTTTAACTACTGAAGATAATATATCTCTCATTAGTCTACAATATGATCATGAAGAAAACATGATGTAATTTATTAGTTAAATGATACAAAAAATGATGTCAAGGGACATATTTTAGATTTTGAATAAGCTAAAGTATTGAAAAGGGTTGAAAATTATCAAGAGATTCATATTCAAAATTGATTACATTAATCATAAAGACAAATAATATTGAGTTTAATCCTACACCAAACAAACCAATGTACCCATTCATAAGTTACATAGACACATTAAGTAGGAATATTAATTAATCAAGATAATTTAATAAAACAATTCCATAAGATTTGAAAAAATTAAAGCAATAGATTTAATATGGAACTGATAATATAATGTGAAATATACCAACCATATTCAAGAATAAAATAGGACTATAATCTGGGATCAAAACAACCAAATAAATGAGACAATGGATGAACCTAGTAATGATGGAAATGGTTAAGAAGGAAGTATTTATAATACTTTATTTAATAATTAAATTTTAAATATCTAACCTTAAATGGGTACTTCCACTGCATGTGGTGCCAAATAGAAGATTCATGATAATGATAATAAAAGAAGGTAATGGGGTAGTTAATAAAATGATTGTTACATGATGAAAAATATGTTTGTATTAATAGAACATGAATTTATCCATAGGAATAGACCACTTTACACTATTGTTAATGTATCAAATATTGGAAAGGCTCACTAGAAATGAGTTCTATTGAATTTTACATAGATAATGAGATTATAATATAATAATAAAATATATTACTTGGAATTACACCATTCACCCTTCCATATTATATAATATGGTATGTTTAATGAACATGTGAATTTTAAAATATGTAAGAATAAAATTATCATAATAAGTTGGGAGGATGTTTTACTATTTGAAAAAATGTGTTTTAGTTTATGGGAGATACATTGAGGTATTTCTATTTGACAATTAATTAGTACATAAATTGCATAAAGGAATGTATCTAGGTTTCAATTGGGAAGAATGATACATCATGATTCTAGATGAAATCATCATTAGGCATAAAATATCCAAACCCATAATCAATGTGGACCCTATTGAAAAAAAGTAATCTAAGCGCTACCCATGAAGACATTGTTGAATGGGATTCCAATTTTTATTGGACTTGTGGGATTTAAAGAACCTCAGAATACCCTGAGAGGGGAGGGGTGAATCAGGGCATCAAATTTTCTCAAAAAACATATATATTATTCCCACATTTGTAGGAACTCATTAAAACAGTATAATAGAATATAATAGGAATCAAACAATCACAAGCAAGGAGACCACACAATAATTTTAGTCGGTTCACCACTAAGGGCTACGTCTAAGGAGTATACAACGAAACTGTGTCAGTCGCCCAACAATCCACTAAACTTCACTAGCTATGGAATAGAAATTTTTTGTTATAGTCACTATGTTTCAGACTCAATGCCTTTACAATATTTCATGGATAACTCACTGTGTCCCTCGAAACACTTCTGTCGACTCCCCCTAGCTCATTGCCTTGGGATAATTATAACTCAATTTATCTACTTTAAGATATCTTCAATAATTTGTAATTAATGTCATTGTCTTTATCACACATGAGAAACTTCTTGCGTTAAAGAACTAAGTATATTCCCACTAAAATCCTTGTCCACTTTAATGTGATATTCAATACTACCCTTCGCAATGCCTAATCATGAAGCTCAACCCTTTGCAAAGAGTCGTAATTCACATAGCTCAATATTTTGTAGAGCTCCCTCCTTCACCAAACACCTATTCCATCAGAAAACAACCATCCATAGAAAAGCAAACTACCTTCGTAAATCTCACTTTTTCGTGAAGCTCACTGAGCAATTTTAGAACAGCCCGTCTTTGTAAACCAGTCAATACTTAGAAGCATTGACATAAGTCATGACTAAAATAGACTTTCCCCAAAGCTCAATCTTTCATTGAATCCTAGTTTCATAGAGCCCCACTAACTTTTCAAAAGCAGAGTGATACCTGATTTTCTATAAAAATTTTCATAACAAATGAAGTGGGTTGTCTAATTATTTATAGGCACATATGATCAAAAAGCTCCACCGCATTCAACACATTTTCTACATTAGTCAAAATTGTCTTCGTGGTGCCCCTACCATCCAAAATAACCTCTAAAAATTGATGTGTTCATGGTTATCTCTTTAAAAACCTTCACACCACCTTAATTATCCACTCTCAATGAACCTCAGCTTCGCTATTCACAAATATATTCATAATCATAGATATCACCATCAAAATGCTTTGTGTATTTTTAAAATACACTTCATCAATCCCATCTCTACAAAATTCATGCCTTTTCTATATGAACCCTAATTGTAAAATCACCATGATCATCCATGAGAGGATTTATGAAAAACACAAACCATACTCCATTTCCATCTGGGAATATCCTTACTTCCAAAAATATTTTCCTTTGGGATTGATTGCAATCAGTAGATAAATTCAATAGAGCACCAATCACTAACAAAACCTGAATTGCAAGAAACTACTAAGCAAACACTCTATGTCTATAAGAGCATCACTTGTCATAGAAAACAAGATGGGATGCTTGAATTGGGTTCTCCTATTTTGGAATGATGGAATATTTCCAAGCTATTATCTGACTATGTCACAAAATCATTACCTTCCCTGAATGGTTTCTCCTGACATTGAAATATCATTTTCACCCTTTTAAACTCATATAATTTCTCTTTTCTCCCCCATTGTAGAATTTGTTACTTTCTCTATTATACATCATTAAATTAACTATAAAATCATTTAGTTCTCCACATTTCCTAATTTAATGTATCTATTTCTACCCCATTAGAAATAAACCCAAGTATTATTAATTGTACTTTTTAGAGATCAGAACATAGTCCACTTTGAATGTATCTCCCCCATAAACCAACATCAATTCTATAAGCAGTTTAAAAAATGTTAGTATAGGAAGGGAGAGGGGAAAACTCATAACCTCCTCATGCAATAAAAGGTGGTTAAACACCGAGATTAAACATATGCTTCTTGAACACTTGTTCTAACAACGGATTAGTTAGTATGTCTTTCACATGATCATCGGTGCCAACCTGATCTATTTTAATCATTTTTTATTCAAACATTTCTTCAAAAAAGTGATATCTGATTCCAATGTGTTTCCTATTAGAATAATGAATAGTAATATTTGTAAGATCAATTGTGATCTTGTTATCACATTGAATCCCCATCGGATGTTTCACATCATCAAAAGTATCTATCAATTGTTTCATAATTCACAATAATGGAGTGCAAGCCTTTGTTATAGATATATACTCAGCTTTAGAGGAACTGAGAGAAGTGATTTCTTGTTTCTTACTAAACCATCCCCCACATTTCTTCCCAATATAGAATGCTCCACCATAGCTAGATTTGTTTTCTACTACATATCTAGCCTGGTCATCATTAGAGAGTGATGATAGTGCACTATCTATTCCTGTAGCAATGAATAACCCATAGTTATGATTACATTGAATATACCTAATGATTATTCATACTTCCTCTGTATGTTCTTCTTTTGGGTTACTCTAAAATTGGGCTGCTAAGCATGCTGAAAATACAATAATTGTCTATGTTATAGTCATGTATAACGGGATTTTGATGATTCTCATGTACATAGTGAGATCCATAAAAGCCCCATTCTCATGCTTTCTATGTTTCATTCCAACAATAAATAGATTTTACATTGGTTTGGAGTCTTGAATATTAAACTTTTTTATCAACCATCTTTCAGGATTTTCTAATGAAATGAAATTTTAGTTTTTCCTCTGAATCACTTGGAACCCCAAGAAGTACTTGAGTTCACCAAACTTGTAAATTTCGAATTCTGATTTCATGTGATTGAAAAATTCATCCACTAATCCCTGCCTAATTCCAATGAAAATAATTTCATCAATATAAACTAGTACCATGAAATGATCTTTCTAATAATTATTAACATAGAGATTGTGATACACTCCTCCTATTTTAAATTGCATCTTATTTAGAAAAGAGTCCATTTGTGAGTACCACACTCATGGTGCATACTTCAAACTGTAGAGTACTTTCTTTAATATTAAAACCTTTATTTCAACATTCCAATAAATGGAAACCATTGGTTGTTCAATGTACACTTCTTATTAAAGAACACCATTAAATAATTCTATCTTGATGTCCATTTGATATAATTTATAACCTCGTTGGATCTCCTTATCAAGAAGTAGTTTGATTGACTCTAGTCTAGCCACTATATAAAATGTCTCTTCACCATCGACACCTTCAATATGTGAATATCCTTTACACACTAATCATGTCTTGTTTCAGATCACATTTCCATGTTCATCAAATGTATTAATCATAATCCGCTTTATACTAATAACATTGTGATTTTTAGGTCTCTTAACCATATCCCCTGTTTGGTTCTTTAAAATATAATTCAACTCTTCATTCATGGAATTAACCCATGATTCATCTTTTGTAGCTTATTTAAATATTGATGGTTCCACAAATGATCAGGATGATTGTTGTGCATTTTTCCTTATTATCCTTGTTTGTGTGGGTGTGGTCCAATCCCTAATGATGTTGGATAGATCAATCTATTCTCTTAAATTTCTCCTTTGAGGTTCAAAAGAATTTTCATCTTCCACAGTTCCTTCTTATAATTCTTCTTATGAGTCAACATCTTATTATGAGCTCTTATTGTGTTGAACTTATTCCTCTAAATATTCATTTTAATTTGTTTCATGGCCTATCTATTCTACATCTTAAATGATATCAACATACAATCCCATCATAGTATTTGTGGTCTTATCTTCAGTAATTTTACATCACCGTGTTCCACAATGCTTTTGAGATACATTATGAACCATTTTTAGGATTTTATATTAATTTAATATTTGAAAAATATTTCTTCATTTGCCACATCACCATACTTTCCCTGAATTCCTTCTTCATTTCTGATAAAAAATTTACTTCCAAAAACATTGAAATACTTCAAGGAGGGCTTCCTTCTATGCCACAACTCATATAGTGTCTTCATTTCTCTCATATAAAGCTCTGTTTAATTTTGAATATATATTATAGCCTAAATGGCCTCTTCCCAATAATGGTGAAAGATACGACTCTCAAGTAGTATAGTTTTATCCATACTATTCACCTTTGGATTTTGACACTGAACAAATCCATTTTTCTAAGGAGTTATCACATCAAAAACATGATGTAGATTTCCATGTTTCTATAGGTAATTTTAAAATTCAATTGAATTATATTATCCTCCATTATTAGACCACATAAGATTCATTGCTTTTCAAGTATCATTCATGGAAATTCAGTGATATGTTTCCATGGAATTAAGAACTTTCTTCTTTCTGTGTATAACCATCACAGATACCATTCTACTATAATCATTTATGAATAGAAAAAGGTACCTTTCTCCATGATTTCAGACCATATTTATTGGGCTACCAACATTGGTATGGACAATATCAAGAAGATTTTATGCCCTTTTCTTCTTTGGAAAATATGAACTACACACCAAATTTACACATTTTATTGATTAATATTCCCCAATATCTAATGCCACTAGTTGTTTTCTTCTTCAATTGTAATGTAGAAAATGATTTCTTTTCCATCAACCCGATTCATGTTTCCATATGTTCTGTATATTTATCATTAGAGAATTCCTTGAATTTCCTTTTACACTGCCGCCTTTTTTATTCAATGAAATTACATGTCTTGAGTCACAGAGTCGACATACAGTTTAGACATTGTAACATAACCCATCCTTGTAATCAAATTCTATTCTATTTAGCTATCCATTTGCATGTCCAGTACTCCCACTACCTTTGTTCTTAAAAGTACCATCATTACTGAACCGTTATGTTCCATGACATTTTTATTGACATCTGTTAATAGATCTTCATTTCCAGTCATATGGGATGATCACCCACTATCAAGAATCCATGTTTTGTTGTTCTTTGTTTCATTTATATCTACTTCTTCAAGGTTGTATTTTTAATTTTTTCTATATTTCTTACATGAAATATTAGAATGAGTTGAGGATAGGGAAAGCATTTCAGATCACCTTTTCACATGCACGAGTTCTTCATATTCATACTCTTTGTCCAAAAGTGAAAATATATTTTCAAATAGCAACACTGTCTAGTTGTCATGTATTGATCTGTATCTAATAATTGTATGAATTTCTCCTGTTATTCCTCTACAAAAATACATAGCTTTATGACCAAATATAGAGTAATGAAAACATTATCCATTGAATGAATTTCTTCTATAAGATATAGTATCTGAATTTTTTATCCTTTATTGAGCTCATGTCTCTACCCCATAAAAGAGCTCATTGACTCTTCAAAATATGACATGGTATGGCCTAGATAGCTATAAAATTGACATTTCATTACTCTAAATGTCATCTCATTTTTATTCCTCCTCATGTATCATTATAGAGGAAAATAATTTGGCTACATATCACTTCTAGATACCTGGGGATAGATTTTGGTTCTTTGTTCATATGGAATTGAGGTTTTCTTTTTTAGTACTATTGGTGACTTTTCAACATGGCTGATTATCATCTTGACTTTACTCTAGTCAGCATTATTCACAAAAACTGATGTTTTGACATTATAACAGATTCCACTATTTCCCATTCGTGTAGGTCATTGATAAATAAAAATATTCTCAACTCCATCGGAACCATGCTTAGCTCTTTCCCGTAATTTATCATATAATAATCTTCAAAACTATATTATATTTTGTGATTATTTTGAAATTTATTCACATTAAATATTGATATTAAGAGTAACAACTCCTTCTTCAAGACCCTCAATAGTCATGGAGTTTTCTTCTAGTTTAGAGGTGAGTTCATTGATGACCTTCACATGTTCTTAAATTCACAACTTTAGTTCCACTAAATATTCTGTTATTTCAAGGGTTCTTGACTAAAATTTACCACTTCTTCTAGTTGTTCAATTTCATCTTCAAGACTGTCATCATATTCTGATGATTCTTCAACAATTTCTCTCGACTTTTTTTCATATCTTGTGTTCATTATCAAGATTACTAAATTCATCCTTAAATTGAATCTTGAGATCAAAATCAGTGGTAAACTAACTATATTTAACGTTATCTCCTGATGGATCTATATTTTCAAAGTTATCCATCATTGAAGCATGGGTTCTAGATTTAATTTTTTTAGTATTATTCAACATTTGTTTCACTATCATCACCTTATTATTCACTTATAAAACTCATTCTATGTAATTTCATACAAGCCATAAAGTTTCTCTTTTTGAAAACCCTTTTTTGAGGCAACATAATTTCTTCAACTTCACTTTCTTCATCATCAAACTTTCTTGTTCCCCGAAAGGAAATGTTCCCAAATCTTCCATAATAGAAGAAAGTTATAGGTAACTTACATTTGAATTTCACTTTTCCATTATTTAATTTCTTGGAAATGTGATAATTAAGGCCAACTTTATCATTGTCTTTATTAACATTATTTCCTAAAATTTATATTTTGTGTATGGATTTGAATTCAATTTTCTTACTGACATTTGTTGCCGAATCTTCCGGCTTAACTCTCAATTCTCATACCGCCATACTGCTCAATATATAATACAGAGAATGTTTAGATAGATTCATTTCCTCAAGGGATGACACTTTTTGGATGTAAGGAGGATGAATACATTACAAAGATATCTTCAAAATATCAATGACTTTGATTTCTTCACTCGACCCTCAAATTTCTTCAAAAACATCAGCAATACAGTAGAAGAAGGAATCTGCATTCCTACCAGGAGGAATCTTCAGATCAGAATACCTATTGTGTTGGAATTGTAGATTCACATCCTTCACTTTGTTGTCCCCTTAATATATATTCTCAAATTTCCAACATATACTTTTCAAAAGTACATCTCATTTACTTTAGATATATCTAATTAGAAAGTCTTTCAGTGAGAGCATTCTACACTTCAGCATATGCATCAAGAATCTTCCGATATTTATAAGTCATGGAAAATAAGGTTGAACTTGTTACTTGTATTCATTTCATTATTGAAAAATGAACATCCATTCCAATATAACTTAGATGATATCTCATCACATTCCTACAAATATAAAAATTACTTCCATTGAATATGGGGACTCCCTTTACAATGAAAAAATTCACCATGACATATATTGACTGATTTAACATGAACAACCCTTAACCTACCTCTGATAACACTTTAAGAACCTCAGAACACCCTGAGTGGGGAGGGGTGAATCAGGGTGTCCACGTTTTCTCATAAAATGTGTATATTGTTTCCATGTTGGTTGGAACTTCTAAAACCTATATGACAGAAAAGAACAACAATCACACCATCACAAGAAAAGAGACCACACAACACTTTCGCATGGTTCTCCACTAATGTATACATCCAAGGACTGTACTCCAACAGTGTGTAGTCTATTAAAAACACACTAAACATCAGCATTTTAGGAATACATAATTTGGTCCAAGTCACTCGGTGTCAGGGTCACTACCTTTAAAAGATTTCAGGGATAGATCATTGCATCTCTCAGAACAATTTTTTCGACTTCCCCAAGCTCACTAACTTGGGATAAATATAAAAAAATTTATCAACAAGAATTCCTCTTAAATTATTTAGAATTAAAGTCTTTGTCTCTATCCTATAAGAGACACTAATTATATAAATGACCTGAGTAGATGCACACTGAAATCCATCTCCCTTAAATATAATATTCAATAATACCCTTCCAAAATCCCCTTCAAAAAGATCAAACCTTTATAAATCAAAATCCTTCACATAACTCACTCATTCGTAGAGATCACTCATCAAGAAAGAAACACTTCCTTCATGGAACAACCTACCATAGCGAAGCACACTGCCTTCGCAAAGATCAATCCTTTAGAAAGCACACTGAGCCAATGTGGAACATCCTATATTATCGGAGAACTCAACACTTAGAAGAATTCACATCATTGGAGACTAAAATAGTCTTTTCCTAATGCTCAAGCTTGCATAAAATCTCAGTTTATTATAGCACACCTTTCTTTCTAAAATTAGATGGATTCTGTATTTTCTATAAGAATTTTCGTAACAAATGAAGAGGGGTAGCCACTTATTTATTGGAATGATTTATCGTGAGGCACCACTTCCTCAATATCATTAATTACATCAGTAAAAAACCTCTTCACAAGGCTCTTATCTTCTCAAAACACCACTAAAAATTGACATTTTCGCAATGATCTCTATCAAACCCTTTGCGTCAGTGCAATGCTCCACTTGCAATGCTTATCTTCATTGTTGTTTGCAAATCTCGCCATACTCGTAGAGATCACCATCAGAATTATTTATGTCTTTGTGAAAGACACTTCATGAAACCTATATCTTCAAAACTCATGAATTCTCCATATTTTCATAAGGAATTCAACAAAAAACTACTTTTCACAATTCATTCCATATTATGAATTTTGGCCCAAATATTTGGAAAATAATGGGAAATGATTCCACCTTTAATACTGATTAAGGCTTGAACTATATGATCCCTTAACATTAATTCTCCCTAATCATACATGCAAGGATTGAGAATAAAAACAAACCATACTCTATTTCCATCAAAGAACAACCTTGGTTCCAGCAGGATTCTATTACAACTTTGTTAGAGGATGTAATGAGATAACCAAGATACATAATTATATTTTATTAAATGAAATAATATTAAACTTTTATGACATGTGTAAATAATCAATCACTAAATTAATTAATAATTTAGTGGTTCTCTTAAAAATATCTCTATTTATTGGGTGAATAACATCATGTTGACATTCGACACAAGTGACTCAGCTATGGGAGCTACTATGGGATAGAGGGTAGATCATATATTATTTACCCATATGTCTATTTTTCCATAAAATCATCATATCCCAAAAAATATACACTTCCTTGGATAATTAAATTTTTATAGGGGTATTTACTTTTGTAAATTCTATATAATATTAGGTACTCTTCATGTAAATTAACTACACCAATAATACTGCATTGAATTATTTTTTAAACAAAATTAATTCTAGATCACATTTGATTAGATCATTCATGTTACCACAAGAGTTTTATATACTGTTTAACGATAAAAAGGGCTTAGGTAATGTGATTCCAGAACATTTATCAAGAATTTAATAAAATATTATGGAAGAATAGGATTGGATAATAACCAATGAAGAGTTCCTAGACATGTAATTTTTCTCTATTGATTTATAATAACATAAATTTTTTCCTCTATTTTTTTGAGATAATTTATAATCACATTATCTATTAAAAAGGATTGATTTGTTTTTCTGATTTAATGAGTTTTTTTGGATGACCCATTAATATTTAAGAATTGTTGATATGTATTAATTTAATGATGTCTTCACAAATACAAGAAAAATAATTTTCTAGAATTTTACATTTAATTTACTTTTATAATACACCATGGATATGAAAAAATACATTATTAAGAAAATTAGATTCTTTTGGAAAACTATTTTCAATGATACATTGGAATTTGTAAAAAACTATGACTGATGTTAAAGAAATGGAATATTGGAAAGAGAAATAAAATTCCATACCACCAAATTCTTGAAGTATAAGTGTCAAATGTGTGTAGAAATGATTTAATAAGTTTTTTCTTCAATTCACATGATCACACATACATTCTAGTTTGTTTATATTATATATGGAAATCAGTGTATGGTGAGGCTATATCAATGAATAAACTCGGTGTAGTGATTTAATTTTTATGGAAAATGTATTTTCTCAATTTTGAATTCCTTGATTACAAATTTGTGACCAAGGAACTCATTTAAAAATCTTTTGTTAAACTAATTTATAAATTATTATGGAGTTTGATACAACACCAAAATACCCTATTACACACAAACCAGGGGTAAATTGAGCAATCCTAAACAATATATAGAAAACTCACTAAAAATATGTATTTTATGCTGATAATAATATAGTGAGAAGATAAATGACGCTATATGGGAATACTAGAGAGAGTTTAAAATTCCAATACGGATTATGTCATTTGGGATCATCTTTAGAAAACCATTTCACTTACTCAATGAGATTGATCATAGATCATACTGGGATATTGAGGAGATGAAAATGGATCGACATTAATTTTGAATAATATATTGTCACGCATGGATGAATTTAGGGATATTTAAAGAGATTCATATGAGATTACTAAGATTTTGAAACTGGTATAAAATAAGTTTAATGTAAAATGAATCAATGGAATATAATTTACATCCAAAACCAAATATTCTTGTTTAACTCCTAGTTGAAATTTTTTCTAGGTAAATTGAAGTAAAACTAGTAGGTACCATTCATGGTGATTAAATTTTACACACATGGATCAATTAATATCCAAAGGGAGAATTTTTTTCCAAGTCCCAAGATAATGGCCTCATAATTACATGGATAATATCTAGTAGGTATGAACCCATTCTCTACCTCCAAAATGTTATTTAATAGGATTAGAATTTAAACACCTTGACTTAATATTAATATCTTACTAAGAAGAAACCCTTGTATATTATTGAAAATACAAAATTAGTTTTCATTATTATTGATATTTGAAGTGTTGTTTATTTATTGTTGAAGAATATTTATGTAAAATATCCCATGATATAACCTTGGGAATAAAATATTAATGAGTCTACAAAAATTGATGACCACTATAAGCGGAAATAGTGAAAATTGTTATAATGGATGAAACATGGAGCTAGTTAAAAAATTTGGAGCCAAAGAGTTCTCTATGAAATGGTACATTAATAACCATGAAATAATTCAAGGGGAAATTTCCATTAGAAAAGATAATGTCACAAAAAAACCACTTTGACCATTTTTATAAGAAATAAACATTAATGGATTTAAAATATGATAGGTAAAGTGCCAATACACCGTTTTACTGAGAATAATCAAACCCTAAGCCCCATTGACTGTCCCATTTTCCTTGATGACCAACATAATGCTTCACTTACTATGTACCCAAAATATAATTTTAATCCCTTATTTATTAGACCATTTAACTTCTTTCTTAAATACAAAATCAATTCCAAAGGTATACCACTTATAATATGCACATAAAAATTTATTCTAATAACTTTTCTACCTAACCATGACATCATAAATTATACAAACACTTTCAAATATTACATATCAAATTCTTTTCAGCTTACTATAAGCTTTCACTAGCCATTTACATTCAAACAAACTAGCCAAACTTCTACATCAAACCTTTAATAAGTAATAAAATTCACATAATATCACATTCATATCTCCATAATAAAAGAATAATTGTATCTTCTAAAGAGAGGAAAATTTATTTCTAACCCTCATGAGTCATCCTAGATTAAGCCTAAATTATATAATAGAAAATTCATACACCCTATTTTACAAACCAAGGGAAAATGATGGATCCCACTAGTAGTGGGATATCTTGTTGTTATAACATTGAGTTATGATAGACTATCAGTGGTAGGGACCCTCATGGGAGGGAACACATAGAGTATAAACCAAAATTTCATAAAACTTGATCATGTATTTATCAGCAGTGAGGATTATCATCTAGTGACTCATCCATGGAAAAATTGATATGGTATGGGGTTTGATATAAAGAAGTTCAAAATGATAATAGTGAAATGATAATTCCCTTCTCCTATATATTTTCTGTTAACCTAACCACCAAAATCCTTCATCCTACTTAATAGATTTAGACCATCCAAACAAATAAAGGACTATTTCTCTATAATTTATAGAGATCAAGGTTTTTTCAGTCACAAAGATATCTTTATACACAATTTCTTACCAACCATCCTCAATTACCCATAAAACATAGAAAATAAACCCTAACAAAAATATTTATACAAATGTCATGACAAAACACAATTTCAAACATGGAAATTAGTGACTATGTTAAAGAACAACCAAGACCACAAAAAGGACATACCCTAGTCTAAAATGAAAAACAGTAACACATACCTATTGCAGTACATCTTTTGTGTAGAAAAACATGAAAATACTATAAATCCATTGATATCCTGATATTTTTTTATAAAAATTTAAAATTAATGAAAATATATGTGGAGATAAATAACTATTGGAGTTTTCATCTTTAAAACCACTCATCAACCACATTACAAGGTGTATACCGACCAAGATTGCATGTATAACCCTTTTCCATAAACTAATTCCAATCACCCATCCCATTAAATCACATCATTTTAAAACCCTAAAACCTATTTGGATCCATTTTCCAAATGAATTATCATGTCATTCTCATTGTTTTAAATAAATATACAAACTCAACCCACATCATATTTTCACCCCTCCACTATTACATGGTAAACGATTATGTGCCAACCCAAAGATACTTATTTGCAATGCTTTCACTAGGTTGTGCACATCTGTCTCGTTCGAGGACGGTTGTGCTATTTTTTGCCCTGCATTCCTGCTTTCCAAAGGCGGGCGACATCTGTTCCTTATTTAGGGATGTTTTCTCCTTGATTGAAAAGGGACGTAAGTTCTTACTTTCTTAGATTCCTCCTCTAAACTCGTTACCTAGCTCGGGTCTCCCTTAAAGATTATGTTGTGGTTCGTGAATCTTATTCCTGATGCCATATCTTTGTGGATGTTGGTTAATTACACTAATTCCGTCAAGACATTCCATGGGGTCTTGACATGATATCAACATTTGGTTGGAGTAGATGATAACATCAGGCATGATGGTGCATATCTGGATGTGTGGTCATTGAGGAACCTATATTCTTCTTCTTAAGAGGGCATCTCAAGGGAACAGAACCTGAGGCATCCCACATCAGTTTCGGGGTATCATATGCCGGAGGCATGTCTCTGATGTTTTTCTTAGCTTCCCATGTTTAACATGGTGTATATCATGAGTTTAACGTCTAGAAGAGATGTAATGAGGGTGATCAGAACGTCCCAAAGAGACAGATTAGATCAGTAAATCCCAAGAGGGAACACATAGAAGGTTTACTAGGTGGATGGATTAGAACACTCAATAAGAGCAGGGCCAATATGGTGTGCCCCATAAAGGGAAGATGTCACACCATGATGACTAATCTGGACAAACCTGAGGGTGGATCAGGGAGTGTGCACCCTAGAATAGGGGAACACCAAGGTTAACTATTGGCTAGGATTGAACCTCATGGAGTTTTCCTACATACCTTATGTAGACGACATGGATCAAACCCCACACAGTTCTAAGGGTGATGAATCAAGTTGTACCAAAATCACAACAATTCAAATACATGATGGGGATCATGCATGGATACCGTCCCATCGCAAAAGGGATACTCTTGGGTGTATTGTTACAGATGTTATGAGTCTTATGCATGGTTAGCTGCCCAGGTGCCGCAAGGAGCGGCGTTAGGATGAATGGAATGATATCACCAGGATGTGGCGACCCAGGTAATAATCAGGATGGATGATGGATAGTTTAATAAAGTGGAGGGGGAATGATATGGGACCATCATGAAGGTGATGGTAGTGTTGTTCTTGTGCTTTGAAAAGACTTCCTACATATCCCCGTGGCAGGTAATCAAAGTCTGCATAGTTCGGTGCGATGATGGGACACCTAAAGACGTAGCCCATGAGAATGGATGCATGGATGGGATCCGGAGGAAATTGAACTTTCGGGATGGGGTATGATCTTCCCAAAACACATGAGATCAAGGGATAGATCAGGATGAGACATCATTGATAGGCTTGAACCTCAGGGAGGTTTCCTACGCATCCCTATGGTATGGAATCAACGACCATGCAGTTCATCTGATAATGGATTACCCACAATTGGAGACTTCAGCGGCTTACCGATGAATGGGGTTGACAATGGCTTACCACTAAATGGGGGTTACAAATGCATAATGTTGTATGGGGTTGAACCTCAAAGAGGATTCCTACATACCTTGTCTAAGAGATAAAGATCAAATCCCATGTATTTGAGGATTGATTTTGGTGAGAAGACGTGAATGTGGTCGGGGACCAATGGGTGTTGGGATTGAACCTCAGGGAGGCTTTCTACGTACCTTTCCTTAGCGAGGATCAAAGTCCATGTAGTTCAAGAGGAGTGACAACTAATGTGGAGATGGTCGGAACCAATGGATGGTGGGCTTGAACCTCAAGGAGGCTTCCTATGTACCTTGCCCTGATAGGGATCAAAGACCACATAGTTTATATAGGAGTGTGGGTGCCGACGAGAAGGGGGTCAAAACCAATGGGTGTTGGGCTTGAACCTCAAGGATTCTTCCTACGTACCATGCTTTGGCAAGGATCAATGTCCTCGTAGTTCATGAAGGGTGTTGATGAGATGACATAAAGATGGTCGGGACCAATGGGTGTTGGGATTGAACCTCAGGTATGCTTCCTACATACCTTACCTTGGTAAGGTTTAAAGTCCCCATACCTCACGTATGGTTGACGAAATGATGTGAAGATGTTTGGGACCAATGGTTGGGGGGATTGAACCTCAAGGATAATTTCTACATACCTTGACTTGGCAAGGATCAATGGCTTCGTAGTTTATGTGGGGTTGGTAAATTGACATGAAGATTTTTGGGACCAATGGTTGGTGGGGATTGAACCTTAGGGAGGCTTCCTACATACCTCACCTTGGAAAGGATCAAAGACCTCATAGTACAAGTGGGGTTGGGGAACCGACTACAAGATGGTCGGGACCAATTGTTGGTTGGATTGAACCTCATGGAGGCTTCCTACGTACCTTGCCTTGGCAAGGTTCAAAGACCTCAATGTTCAGGTGGGGTTAGTGAACCGACATGAAGATGGTTGGGGCCTATGGCTGGTTGGCATGAACCTTAGGGAGGCTTCATATGTACCATGCCTTGGAAAGGATCAAAGACCTCACTGTTCAGTTGTGGTTGCTGAAATGATGTGAAAATGGTCGGGACCAATGGGTGGTGGGATTGAGCCTCGGGGAGGCTTCCTACGTACCTCACCATGGCAAGGATCAAAGAACTCATAGTTCAGGTGGGTGTGGGGCTTACACTCTAGGATGACAGGAGATGATTTCATGTTCTATGATTACTCTAATCCCACACGAGTCATGCTCGGTGTGAGAAAATATAGGTAGAATGGAGCTGACGATCACGATGCAAAGGTGCATCCAAGAAGGGTGGTGAATGGGTATTATGCAAGGATGTTGGATGCGTGCCGCTATGGAGTGAAAATGGTAAATAGGGCTTACACAAGGAGGCTACCTGGGTGCCGTTATAGAGCTAGAAAGGTGAATGGGGATTATGTAAGGAAGTTGTCTGGGTGCTGCAATTGGAGCGACAATGGTGGATGGGGCATTCGCAAGGATGCTACATGTGTGCCGCTATGGAGCAGCACTGGTGGATGGCGCTTATGCAAGGAGGCTACACGAGTTCCATTATGGTGAGGCACTGGTGAATGGGGCTTATGCAAAGAGGTAGCCCAGGTGCCGCTATGCAGTGGCAATGGTGAATGGGGATTATGCAAGGAAGTTTCCTGGATGCCACTAGGAGCGGTAATGGTGGATGTGGCTTATGCAAGGAAGCTTCTTGAGTGCCACTATGGAGCGGTAGTGGTGGATGGGGCTTACGCAATGAGGCTTCTCGGGTGTCTTTATGGAGTGGCACTAGTGAATGGGGATTACCCATGTAAACTGCTCGGGTGCCACTATGGAGCGGCAATGGTTCAAGGGGATAATGCAAGGAAGCTGCCCGTAATGTATTCCTCATGTCTGACTATGAGGGCATCCGAACCCACTGGTGGGTTAAGGCCTTCACCTATACGCTAGTGAACATGAGGGATAATGCAAAGGGTCATTGGAATCAGTCTGAACAAAGGGGGATGAAAAGTGTGAATCAAATTCCTGACATTCAGAACGTAATGAGGGTGGTGTGGTGATGGAGGATAACTTTTGAATGTGTTCAAAACACAACATCTATATCATGTTATCCTAAAAAGGGGACAAAAAAATGAGGGTCGATTACTAACTAAGTTTGAAAAACTGGTCATGACTTGAAGTGTTTTCAAATGTCTTATGGGGAGTTTGCCCAGGACGGTAGGTGAGCTGATGTGTCATCGGACCGGGCCATTAGGGGGTCCCTTTCAGATATGTAAGTGGATGAATAACCGAATAAAATACATGCAAGTGTGAGGTGGAGTGATGGAATGTTTGAACTTATTCCAACACTCTTGAAATTATTCCACTGCAATCATGGCATTAGGCATATTATTCTTCGATCAATAAGCATCTTGATCTTGGAGTATAAGGTATCTCTTTTTTGGAGAAATAGGCATCCTATGTTTGGCACATATGGTGTACTATAGTTTATAGTCATGTAGATAGGACTATTGGAATATTATACATGGATCATAAGTCATATCGTGTTTGGAGCAAGAGGCATCCTATGTTTGGAACATAGGGTGCACAAAAATTTATAGTCATGTAGATAGGATTGTTGGCATCTCATGCTTTGAGCATAAGACATATCTTGTTTGGAGCAAGAGAAATACTATGTTTGGAACATAGGGCAGACTATAGTTTAGAGTCATGTAGAAAGGACGGTTGGCATCTTATGCTTGGCACACAAGGAATCTCTTATATGGAGTAAGAGGCATCCTTTGGTTGTCATATAAGGATTACTACAGTTTAAAGTCATGTAGATAGGACTATTTTTATAAGGATCCAAGAAATGGTTGCTGTTGGGACTTACGCAAGGGCGGCCCTTTCTGGATCAACCTCGCATAAGAGTCACGTGATAGGGTTTGGATGAGTTGTTTGAAGAATGGTTCGAGTCAAGGTACTCGAGGAATTGATGAAGAGATTCTCAACTCACGACATGAGAAACGAACTTAGAGGAATATATCGAATCAAGGTGTTTAATGGTTTGGGGAGGAGTATCTCAAATCATTGTATTCCATAGGTGGATGTTCGATGCAGATAAGGGTGTAATGGAAAATTCCAACATCCCGGCCTGAAAAGTTCATAGTGCGACTCTCCATATTACATGGGGGTCAGTGATGGTAGCGAAGGGACCGATGCGTGCGAAGTTAGGAGCTTCGCAAAGGATACATCATCACGAAGTGGCTTTGCAGAGCAAAGGGGATAATGGAGAATGGGGTTTCATGGAGCATCTTCGTAAGGGAATGGTGCTCATGAAACATGGACTCACAGAGCAGGTTCAGGAAGAAAGTTACTAGTAGAGCATAGACAAGAGGAGCTGCTTCACGAAGGAAGCTACTCGCAGAGAATGGAATTTTGGAGCAGCTTCGCAAAGGAAGCTACTCGTAGAGCAAGGAATCATGGAGCCACATCACGAAGGAAGCTACTCACGGAGCATGGACTCGCGGAGCCGCTTCTCAAAGGAAGGTACTCGGGGAGCATGGAATCACAGGGCTGCTTCGGGATAGAAAGCGGAGCTCCCCAAAATGGAAGATCATCCACCCAAGGGGAGAAGTAAGCATCTGGGGTTAGGGGTGAGCTGGTAATTTATAGGGGAGAGGCTCCTTGAAGCAGAGCCTGCTCAGTGCGAAGATAGATCTCAATCCATGATGGGTTCATGAATGTCAAAGGGGTTCACAAAGCATCTCACCTCCTTGATCCACGAAGGGTTCAGGAACATCAAAGGGGTTCACGGAGAATCCCGCCTCCTTGCTCCATGGAAGCTTTGTGAAGGAGGATATTTGTGATGGCGCGGGCACCAGGGGCTCCAGTCATGTTCCCTTACTCCATGATTGCAGAGGGAGCTTCATGAATGGGCTCCATGAACTAGTTTTCTAGCCCAACTTTAAATGTTAAAAACTCCTAATCCATAACACCATTCGGGTTCTATGGTATACCAAATCAAACTTACGAAACAGGCTACGCTCATGGATCATTTATGGGGGCATTTGAAAAATTTTGGGGATGTGTTTTTTGGTTTCAAAAATACTCATTGATTTCTTATCTATGAAAAAATAATTATTATCTACACCGACCTCTACTACCAAGAAATATTTTTATATTTATGAAATTTATCTCTCTACCCTTCCATTACTTGTGAAACCCTGAACCGAACTTAATGATTTTCAAAAATCCCTTCAATAATGCTAACCATCAACAAAAAAATCATCAGAACCACTTCTGATACTCCACCCCAATTCTATCATGGGAAAGGCTTTTACATAGTCTAAACTTTCCTATAAATAAACACCTCATAAATGTTTTTACATCTATAATGAACAATCTGTGATTATAATTCTAGTAATCAATAAAATTATACATTTTAAATCATGATATGATTACCAAAATTATGTATTTTTTGAATAAAAATTATTTATGGTGAATAAATCATTTAAAGGAGGATACATATTGAAATTCATTGCATAAAATATTCAACATCATCACCTATATTCATGAGGATGTCTTCTTTTGGTTCGTTGGTAAGATATCTCATATTACCATTGAAAGATATCGAGGAAAGACCTATATATATTCATAGTACATTATTAACTGTATGAAATATAAAAATTTACACGGTAACTCAACTTATATTTATATATTTATGCAATTGAGTGAAATGGTTGATGACCCTTATTCCAAACATGATGTTTTATAATCTAAGATCTTTGAATTTAAGGGTCCATCAATGGATGTGATTCATAATGAATTCACCACCTTATTGTTACCTAAAATTGATATGAAATGATTGATGATTAAATTTTTTATAATCATACTATATTAAATAATGAAAGGGTGATATTTGAACACGGAGTATATTATGCTTTGACATTTTGAAAATAAGATGAGCAAGAGGTATAGTACACTGATTTGTGGGAAATTAGTGATGAGTCTGACTAAATATCTAAGAGTTTGTAATGGTGTTAATCCCCAAAATTCCATTTTAATTATTTATTAATTTTATTTTTAGACCCATTATAAGTATGAGATGGTGTAAATAATTTGGAATTACTATATTTGTACCCTAATTAAGAAGAGTAATTATGTGCTACTACTCACAAAAACGGGGGGCCTTCCCTTCTCTATATACATAGGGGGTACATAGATCCTTAGTTCATAGATAAAACTATTTAGATATTATTACGAAATTTGAATACATCTGGGTGTTAATAAAGTATGACACTATTTTTTTTCAAATTGTCAGGAGTATAGATTCCCTTGAGGCAAATACCCCCAAAGATCCCTCATTCATAATGATTCTCCCATAGTGACTTCTTCTTGAATGTTTTCATGGGTAGATTTGTTTATATGACATGACATAAAATATTAAAATCATCATAGATCCACTATTTGAATATATAATCACTTGATCATGATCATTATTTCTACCACTACCACAATATACTTTTCGCATTCTTTTAGTACAACTCCATTGCCCGCCACCATCCAAATACACTAATATGACCCCACTACCGAATATAGTTGTAATAATGCTATTTTATTTCTAAATTATTATAATATAATTTAAATTGTAACAAATATATAGAAAAGGGAAGAGGATAAGGATTGGAAAGGAATTATTCCCTCCCTATATCTTGCTCAACTCTCTCGTGAGGCAACCAATGATAAATCATCACTCTGGTAATGGTTTAATGATATTAAATGAAAGGATATAGGGAATGGAAAAATAAATAAAGAAAAAAGTATGAGATTTAAATTAAAAATTATTTTGAGAAGCAAAAATTTGGTGTAAAAGAGAAACTTAAAAAATAAATTTGTATTGAAACTGTAGAATGGGCTAGTAATAATTGATCTAGCCACCAATAGAAGTCTAAGTTGAACATTAATGACTCCCATATTGTTCTTATGGATCCATAAACTATTTATAAAAATAATTTATTGAGACAACCCATTACTCATACTTCTATACAATCTATAACAACTATCATGTTCCATGTTACCACTATCCCATTTACTATTACAACCATGTTGCTACCTTATATGTTTTGATGGAACCTCTCCCCTATATAACATCCCCATTGACGCCTCTGGAGTACCAACCTAAAACATTACAGATAGATGGTCATAAAATTATTTTTTATCCACAGTTAACTATGGAAATACCTAATATAAAATCATATAGGGAGGACCACGTATTCATTCAGGCTTTCTTATAGGATCTATATCATTGGAGTAAATACTCAATTCTATATCAAATGGTGATCTATTAAATGCTTCACAAATTATTTTATTGTTCATATTTTGGTTGGTTATTATTTGGGATAGTAATTGTATTTGTTTTTTACTCATGAAACCTTTTTAATACATCTCTTGTGTTTTCTAGATTAATTTAACACCAAATAATAGGCATTTCATTCACCCATAGTGACAAACCAAGGGAAAATTTGTGATCCCACTATTAGTTGGATATCTCATTGGTATAACATGGGGTGATGATAGAATATTAATTAGATTAAACCTCATTGACAGAAAAAACTAGAGTATAAATCACACGTACACAAAATTTGGTCATGTAGTCTTGTGCATTGAGCAATATAATCTAGTGCCTCTTCTATAGAAAAATGATATGGTATGGGGGTTTATTTTAAAAGGCACAAAAACACAACAGTGAAATGCTAATTCCCAAGTCTAGTATATTTTCTATAAACCTATCCTCATAAATCTTATATCCTACATGATAAATCTCAAATCTCATACCCAAATAATTGAATAATTCCCCTTAGGTCAAAAAAATCAATGGGTTTTTAGTTAAAAATAAATTAATATACACTATTTCTAACCAACCATCTGCTATTACCCTTCAACATTAGAAAATAAACCCAAACAAAAATATGTATACAAATGTAATGTCAAAACCCAATTTCAATCATGGAAATTAGTGACTATGTCAAGGAACCATATAGACTACAAAAATGCTATACCCATTTCTAAAATTCCAAAATATAACACATACCTATTGTGTTACCTAGTGTTTTGTAAAAAACATTAAAATACTCTAAATCTATTGAGATCATGAAATTATAGATAAAATTTTAATATTAATAATTATATAGGTAGAGATAAACCACTATAAGTGTTTTCATCACTAAACCCCCTCATCTTCTATATTACAAAATTTTTACCAAATAAGATCAAATGTGCAACCTTTTTCCATAAACTAATTCCAATCACCCAACTCATTCATTTGAATCATTTGAAAACCCTAAAACCAATTTTGATCTATTTTCCCAATGAATAGTCATGATCATTCTCATTGTTTTAAACCCATATCCAAACTCAACCCACACCACAGATCCCCCCTCCATTATTATGTGGAAAATGATTATTAAGATACCCAAAGATATTACATTTAGGTAATATCTAAGAAAAAAGATTAATCATCTACACCTAACTCAATTACTATGAAATGTTTTTTAAATTTATGAAATTTCTCTCTCTACCCAACCATTAACTAAGAAACAAAAAACTGGACTCAATGATTTCCAAAAATCCTCTCAATGATACTAACCCTCTACGAAAATCCATCCAAACTCCTTCTGATCATCTGCCCTAATTATATCATCGGTAAGGATATTATTAAGTCTAAAATTTCACCAAAATCCATATCTCATAGATTTTTACACATCTATAATAAATAATATAGTAGTATAATTTATGTAATAAATGGAATTAACACATGATATTTTAAAAATATTCTTCTGATATCAATAATTATGTATTATTTGAATAATATTTATTAATGGAAAATAAATCATATAAAATAGAATACATATTGAGAGGTTGTGCTAAAAATATTCAAAGCCATCAACTTTATTCATGAGGATATCCTCTTTAGGTCTTTGGTAAGATATCTCATTTTACCATTGTAAAATTTTTATGAAAGGCCTAGATATATTCATAGGACATTATAAATTGTATTATTTATAAAATCTACTTTTTAAATCACAAGATATTGATATTTTTATTAAATTTCATGAAATTATAGATGATCCTTATGCCGAAAATGATTCTGTAAATTCTAAGATCTTTGAATTTAAGGGTCCAACATTGTTTTTGATTCATAAAAAATTCACCACTTCATTATTCCATAGAATTTTTATGAAAGGATAGATGAGTAAGTTATATATAAACATACTATATTCAATCACGAAAGGGTGAGCCTTGGACATGGAATATATGATGCTTTAACATTTTGAAAATAAGAAGTGAAAGTGGTATAGTACATTGGTATGACGGAAATGTATGATGACACTAACTATGTATCTAAGAGTTTATAATGGTTTTCATACACTAAATACCATGGGAATGATTTTTTAATTTTATTTTGAGACCCAACATAAGTTTTTGATGGTTCTAAAATTTGGTAATCACAATATTTTTATGGGTATGATGCATTTATACCCTCATTGAGAAGATGAATCATTTGATACTACTCAAAAAAGGATTTCCCTTCTCTATATAAGTATGTGGTCTCCCACCCCTTAGTCCATAGATAAAAATATTTAGATATTTTTACCAATGTGGAATACATGGTGGTTTTAATGAAGTATGAAACCAATGTTTTTTATCCAAGAAGTCGGGAGTCGAGATGCCACTGAGGCCAATAACACAAATATCCCTCATTTATAATGATTTAGGCATAAGGAATAATTCTTGCATGGTTTCCATGGGAATATATATTTAAATGAGAATACATAAAATATTACTCTCATCCTAGATCCCCTATTTGAATATCAGCTAACATGATCGTGATCTTTATTTTGACCACTCCCACAGTATAATTTTCACGTTCTTTTAGTAAAATCCATTTCCTTACACCATCCAAATACACCAATCTGAACCCACTACAAAATACCCTAATTATAATTCAATTTTATTTATAAATTCTTATAATATAATTTAAATTATTCAAAAATATTCAGAATGAGGAAGAGGATAAGGATTCCAAGGGAATAGCTCCACCCCCAGATCTTACTCTACTCTCTCAGGAGGCACCCAAAGATAAATAATCACTCCTGTAATGGTTTAATGATATAGAACAAAATAATAATAGGAATTGAAAAAATTAAATAAACATGATGAGTTTGAGCTTTAAATTATAAATTATATTGAGAAACGAAAATATAATGTAAATGGGAAAAATTCCAAAATTAATTTTTTTGAGCAGATACCTATGAATTTTTTAGTAATGATTGATATGTACATGAATATAATTCCTTGTTAAACATTAGTAACTCTGATATTGACATTATGGATCCACCTACTATTTATAATAACAATTCCTTGATAAACCCAACTAATCAAACTTATTTAATTTCTATAATAACTATCTTATGTCAGGTTACTGTAAGCACATTGACTATTCTGGCCATGTAGCTACCTCTCATGTTTGGGTGGCCCCTTTACCCCATACATAATACCCATTGGCCCCTCCTAAGTACCAACATAAAACATTACATATATATGGACCTATTCATATTTATGATAAACATTTAAATATAGAAATATCTAATTTAAAATCATATTAGGAGGACCACGTATTAAATAACATTTTCGTATAGGATATCTATCATAGGAGTAAATAATTTATTCTATATCAAATGGTGATCCATAAGATTATTCACAAATTTTTTGTGTTAATATTTTTTGGGTTCTTATTTAGGATAATACTTTTTTTTTATTTTTTACTCATAAAACCCTTTTAATTCACCGCATATATTATCTGGAAGGACTGAAATTATACTATTCTTGGAATAAAATTATAACTTTTTATTCATTATCCTTTTGATTATATCTTGATATTCTGTAATGAAAATATCTATTTTTCCGTAAACATTTCAGATTTTATGTACTTGACTAATCAAAAATCCAATTTAAAATCCAGGAAAATGATGTTTCTTAGTTATGGGAGTGTTTTTAAAATTTATCCTCATATTTGGTACTTTTCCCAACCAATATTTACATACATTCCCATAAATTTTTTCCAAATAGTTTTTATAATGATTTATACTATGTGTTGGGGATACGTCATTATACAAACATAATATGTTTTCTAAATTTCAATGATCAAGAAAAAAGTTTCATTTAGTTATATTATTTTCTCTTGGAAAATTTTTAAAAACCATTAAGGAAAATGTATGAGTTTGAATTAGAAATAATTGAAAACAAATACTTATTTATATTTGGGATGAAAAAAAATCTATTTTAAATTATTTGTTTATTAAATTTTTACTATCTAAAGTATTCAATTAATTTCTTATTATATTTCAAACATATAGGGATTGATTCTCAATAATAAAAACTACATTATCAAGAGCTATTAGAAACCATTTTTTCATTTCCATTACAATAAAAAATTCATTGACAGATCTCGAGGCATGAACAACTACTTGAAATTATATATAGATATTTTTAAATGAATGAATATTTTTCACACCAGATTTGATATTATTAAATCCAATTTTAACTAATTTTTTACCTTTGGACCTACACTATATATAACCTCAACATAAGAGTATACGATCCATTAATATCATTATTAGGGAATCCACGTTATAATCATATTTATCTTTCCTACCCGAGATTACATATTATATTTCCATGATTTTAGTTAGACTTTTATAAGTGAGAATTGGTGATGTAAGGAATTATTAGAAAATAATTTCATATAAGGAGACGATAAGTAGATTTAATTAGTGATTCAAGTTTTTATCCCAAACTATTTTACTTTGTGTTTAATTTATTATACTATCGTATCAAAATAAAAATTTAAATAATTTATATATATTTGAAAATTTTATGGTCAGTAATACTTGATAAGGTAACATATACTCACATGCTTAGTTATACTGCTACAAAAACATACTTCACACACCAAATTTTATAGTAATTGATATGGCATAAAAACACTCATATAATTTAATATGGAATCACCAAATTTATACATTACATATCAATATAACTCTAAAAACCCTATAACCCAAAAGGTTCAGTGTATTTGGACGTTTTCTACATAAAAATATTATAGTATACATTTATCTTTAATTGAACCATATTAGTCCTCATTCTAGATATCTCAATGGTTATAATAACCTCCATAACATGGGAAATGAAAAAAATAAAAAAGGGTGATCTGAAATGATCAGTAAGAAAATAAAACATTTTCAATATGCTATATATGGATAGAAAATAAGCATATAAGAGACATTGTTTTTGACATAAGACTTAATCAATAATAACGAAGATCACCAGAATTATAATCGGTTAACCATGAAGGAAAATTATCCAACTAGAGCTAGTCATTATCATGAGGTCCAGAGGTCGCCACCTGATAGGCAACCTAGTTTCCTTCCCTTTTGATGGAGGAGAAGGTGAAAATTGTGAAGCATTTATGGAGAGATTGGATTTTCCTGATGAGTGAACCAAAAGGTTAAAAAACACCATTGTTGAGGTTGATGGACTTGATAATTGTGAGACAGTACGATTCAAGGTGGATTACATCCCATATGCGATATTTAGAGAACATCATCCCAGCGAGGATGACAACAACTTCAGAAACCATTGGTTCCCAAAGAATGTGATGTGATTCATGTTTGGTTACAATGGTTTGCCCAAAATGATCCTGGGAAAATAGACCAAGACCAATAGGTCAATCCTTGGGAATTGATGCATCCACATTAATCTTGAAAATCCCTTATGATGGAGGGCACCAATGGGAAGAAGTGGATGGGGTTCCAAAGGGCTTTTGTTGTCCAGTGTGGTGTTTCCATCCCTCAATCCATGATAATGCCCGTTCAATCCAGAATCTGGGGGGATTGATGATGTGGCTGAAAATTGCATCATTGCGATGCAGCCAAATGATCCAGGCCTAAATTAAAAGTGAGCCTGCTTTGGCTGGTGAAAAAATAGGATCTCCTATGCATTACGAGAGAGGAGAGGTCCAAGACCACATCCAGTGAGAAATTTGTCCAAGATCCCCATTTTTACCAGACCTCTTTTTCCCCTGAGCATTGGATGACAGAATGGAGGGGAGTTTCTAGGGTGTTTGTGCAGAAGGGGCACAACATGTTGCTGGAAATATGACAGAGGGAGATTAGGACCTTGGTCGAGAGGATGTCAGTGCACACATTCCACTAGAAGTGGAGGATTTTTGGAGGGCCATTGAGCTTCCATAGTTGTTTCTAGGGATCCCCATCACATCCATCTGTCTGAGTACAAAGGGTGAGCTGATAGCCAAACTTCACCATATAGGTTCCTGAGATGTTGTTGATCTAGTATAGATGGTCAAGGCATGCATCCCGAACATTGGGGGTACTCAGGATAAGCCTTTTATCCCTTTTGTTGAACCACGAGTGAAGTTTTTCAATTAACCACCCATTCCCATTATCTGAAAAAGGAATCAAATAGTGGCCCCTTCAAAACATGGTTGAGCAGGGGATAATTTCCGCACGACTTCCTTGTCAATCAGCCAGGGATCTGTCCAAACATTAGATGTTGAGCCATTCCAAATCCTCCAACCCAACCCTTTATTCAAAAGAGTTCAGGATCCCCAAATACTTCTCCAAAGGAAGCTGGGTCGGGGGCCCAGATTGGAATCTTAGAAATCATTGTGGGGAAGTTTTTTTCTCACAGTACCCGCACGCAGAATATGATGGGCGGTTAATAAGGTGTCATCCTTGCTTATCCAGTAGTGCATCATTAAAATGGAAGAGGTCCCGGAATCCCACACCTCCCTCCTATTTGGGTTGCTGAAGTTTATTCCAGGCGATCCAGTGGGTTTTATTCCTTCCATTGTTTTCCCCCACCATAATTTGGTAGTGCATGAGTGGGTCTGGTTAATAACAGAAGCATCAAGTTTGAATAGGGACATGAAATAGTTAGGGATAGACTGATGAGTATCTTTAATGAGGGTTTCCTTGTCGATTTTGGAAATTCTGTTTGGGGTCCGACCAAGGATTGTTTTCTTGATCCTGTCCAACATAGATGTGAATATTTCTTTTTTTTATCGGCCAATCAACATGGGTAGCTCGAGGTACTTCAGATGCTTCTCGACCATATGAATGCCTATAGTAACACATAGTTATTCACTTTTGGATGGTGGTACTCCAGAGCTGAAAGAGACTTCCGACTTTCCATAATTAATTGTTTTCCCTGAGGCCCTCTCATACTGGTAGATCGCATGGCTGATAGCAAGGAACTCATTATAGGTGGATCTGGAAAATAGAAGGCGGTAATCGGAAAAAAAGACATGTGACACCAGTGGGCTTGCATGGAAAACCATTGCGCCATGAATTGTATGTGAGGATTCTGCCCTAGAAATGAGGTTAGAAAAAACATCAGCCACCAAGATGAAAAGAAAAGGAAAAAAGAGTGTCTCCATGGAGAAGGCCTTGGGTAGGGGAGAATCCTCGGGTAAGCACCCCATTGACATTAATTGGGAAGGAGACCGACGAGACATAGTTCATGATCATATCTGTCCATTTTGAGTAGAATCCCATTTTCAGCAGAAAGAATCTGAGAAAATTCGATTCCACTTTATTGCAGGCCTTGGTCATATCTAGTTTCCACGCCATGGTTCCTATTTTCATAGTGGAGCGTGTTTTCATATAGTGGAACACTTGATGGGCCACAATGGCATTATTAGTTATCAGTCTCTTGGACACAAAAGCACTCTAATTTTCTGAGATGATTTCAGGTAACCAAGAACACAGCCGATTAACTAGAATCTTTGAGAATATCTTGTAAGAGATATTGCAGAGGCTAATATGTCTGAAATCAGAGACCATGATAGGGTTCTTGATCTTGGGGATGAGGATGAGGAAAGTTTTGTTAATAGTAGAAAGGTTTTTTATTTCTTCCCAAATGTTATTCATCTGAATGTAGATGTCATGACCAATAATGTGCCAGTATTGATTAAAGAAGAGTGCGTGGAAGCCGTCCCACCCCGGGGCCTTGGTACGGTGAATATTTTTCAGAACCAGATGAATCTCGACATTCTTAACATCTTTGGTAAGCTGTCTATTAATCTCCTCAGTGATCACGAGAATTACGAAATCCTCCACCTCAACTAAGATGTTAAGGTTTCCTGTAGTAAAGGTATTTTGGAAATAACTGGATATAACATTGTGGATTCCGTCTGTGTCGTAGACATTTCTACCATCCGGGTGTGATATGCAAGAGAGAAAAAAATTTCGCCGCCTAGATGATGCTTTATGATGAAAATATCGGGTGTTTGCATCCCCTTATAGGATGTGGATATCACGTGCCCGCATAGCCTAGAATCTTTCCTTGATATGCAGGGAGACAACCATGTCTCATTGGATGGATCTTATGGTGGAAAGAGTGCAATTGGATGGGGGTTGGTTGAGAAGGTTAAACAACTATCTATCAAGGAATTCACATTGAGTGCCAGGTTGACGGAATTTTTTATTGATCCAAGATCTCAGATCGGTTGCCACCCATTGGAGGTTGGACCTAATGTCTATTTGTCCACACTTCCTGCCTGATCGGATAACATCTCCACATTTGCAGTCTTTTGACCAGAAGAATTCAAATCTTATGGGTTTCCTGACTTTGGTGATGCGGTCACCTTTGGCGAATTCAATGACAATCAGGCAGTGGTCTGAGTAATTGATCGTCAGGTGTCTAATGTGGAACATTCTGAAATAATTCTTCCAATCTGTTGATCACAGAAATCTATCAAGGTTCTCAGAAATATGGGTATCATTCATATTACCACTAAACCATGTGAATGGGTTACCCGCGTAACCCCGATCGACCAATTCCGCACTAGAAATCGACTCCTTGAAATCTGACATCGACCTAGAGGATCGAAGTGAACCGCCTCTTTTTTCCTTTTGATACAAGATCTCATTAAATTCCCCTCTGAAGAGAATGGGTCTTGGCAGATCACGTCACATATTGCATAGAAGATCCCATGATTTCCAATTCTAATTATTTGGTGACCAACAATAGAAACCCCCGAACGTTTATGGTGGTGTTTGGGCCTCATGGATTGCTACAGCCACATAGTGAAAATAGAAGTATAAGATCCTGACGTTAACATTTTCCTTCCAAAGGAGACAAATTCTCCCTGAGTGGCCTTGTTGGGATACCGGGAGGCAACCCAGGAAGCCCCATTTCTGAGAAATAGTAGTAGTGTCCTTGTTTTCCAGTATGGTTTCGGACATGAAAACCATATCAGGGTGAATTTGAGCACAATGGACCTAGAACATGTGAAATATTCATGGTTTTCCAAGCCCACAACTGTTACAGAATAGGATAATCATTGCTCTAGGTGGGGCAAGGACATACCGACCTCCAACTTTGAGTCCTCCGGGATCATTGTGTCACCCACCGCTTTCCATTTTTTTGTGAATATTTCAGATGAATTGCTTATTTTAATACGTCATTTAAGTTCCCCCAGTTTTGGGTTAACTATTTTAAGGTCTCTGTTTACATAGTTCACCCTTTTCCATGTTAGACAAGTTATTGGGCTGAATGATGTTATTCATTTCATCCCTGAGTCACCTTGTAGAAAGATGTCTGACGTGGCCATATCTCAATCAAGGTCAGGATTAGGTGGTTCGATGCACAATTGCACTGGCTTTGTACTTTGATCTGGTGGGTCCAAATATTTTGGAAATGGCTCTGTTGACGGGAAGACAGTATCTTTCATGATGGTAATAGCTCTGTCTAAGTCGATCAAAAGCTTCTTCATACGAATTTTCTGTCTTTCCCTAGTATTGCTGGTGATGTTTATGTCCTGGGGAGACCCTCCATCTACCCTCTGATCTATTGGACTATCCTCAAGAAACTCTGGTGGTCCAAGCATAATGACATTGTAATGTTTAAGTTCCGCTTGTTTAGTGTGAGCCATCGTGAGACAGTCTCGATCCCTTAGATTTTCCTCCTCAGGGATGAAGACATATCTTGACATTTTATCTCGATGCCAAGGACCATATTGTAGAATGATATTGCCTAAAACATTATTTTTAATTACTTCACATGTTCTCTCCAGATGGCCGATACGCCGATAGAAGAAGTAAAAAATTGGTAGTTTCTTGAATTCAAATGAGATCCATGTGTAAGAGTCATCGATTTTCAAGAACATTCCCCTCATCAGAGGCTCTACTACTTTGACCCTGACTTTAATCCCCACCATGGGTACCCATTAGATTGGGTCGAAGCAGTCTCATTCAAGAAAATGGCCAATGCGATCTCCAATTTCTCTCATAACCCATTCCGTTATCCCATGAAATGGGATTCCATTGATGCCTATCCATAAGGGGGAATGGGTAAGGTTAATATGCTGGATATCATCCCAACCTTGGAATTCTTCCATGAAGAGGAGCTGATTGTCAAAGGACCAAGGCCAACCTTTGGGGATTTTGTCTCTATCTTTTTCATTTAAGAACTAAAAAACCAGGAAGTTATTCTCTACTTCCCAAATATCCACTCCAGCTTCCAGTTTCCATAGATTCTGGAGGGTGTTTTTAGGGCCCACTTATAGACTAAGGTTTTTTACACAAATTTTCCAACAACAAGCAGCGACGTACGTTTTTCCAGAAGTATATATTCATTCCTCCGATTCTCAACCAATGCATTTTCTTTGTCTATCAAATACAACTTCTTCTATTACTTCATTAATTTGGCTTCCATGGTGTGGATCTCTTTGTTTTGATTATTTCTTCCTTTTAAATTATTACTCCATCACTGATCATACAATGGCCATGAATGATATAGCGAAGAAGAGATTTAATATATTAAGGTTGCATTAAAACACCCAAAATGAATTTCATTAAAAATAAAATACCTAATTACAATATACCCCCATTATTATAGTTTAATTTCATAAGGTCTACCCCCACATGCTAGTCACGAGGGGTAGGAAACTAAAAATCATATTTGACACATCACAAAAATATTTTTCCTTGATCCCAACTGTGTCAGCACTAAATGAATCCATGATGTAGTCTCTTGGTGTCTTATTTATAGAATTCATGGGCCTAGAATAATAACAAAAGTTATAAAAATTGTTCCAAAAGTGGTCATTCTTGGGTCCTATGTCTTAAAATGTGTCAAAATTTTAGGACACACTAAATATGGATTTTTAAACTCCATCCTGACTTTTTACGCTATATGTAAATTGTTACACCATGTCTAAATTATCATGATGATTTTATTCACGTAACATCATGTATCTCTTTCAGGACATACACTAGTTTATGACATGTAATGATTACACAATGATTAATTCCATTTTTCTAATATAGGTACCTCATTTTTCCTCTGTTATTTAGTTATGTTCCTTGAAAGATTCCATTATCATCTAAAAAATACAGTGTCATCCCACGAGTGTTGTTCATAGTGTGAAGTAACCATTTTTAAATTATTTTTTCATCCATCTATAAAAAATGAGTTAAACCATTCCAAAATTGGAAAGAATACTCATTTAAGTATAGATACCAGTTAATTGAAATTCAATAAAATACATGCATGAAATACATATATCAGATAACAAAATTTCATCCTAAGGAATGCTATAGATAAATATGAAGATCACATGAATAAAATATTTTAAGATATAAAAATAACGAAAGGGGAATTGGTGGGAGGATTGAATATTTATATATAAGTTATATAGTCATTAAAAAGGATTTTAAATACTCTTATAAACATTATAATTTTATGAGATATAAATTCATGATGGATGATGCTCAGAATTATATATGACAGTTTCCCTATAGAAAAATATAATGTATTATAAAATAAAATCTTATAGTGGAAGAAATCGAAAATATAATAAAAAGTAAAGGATGAATCATATAACTCAATGAACGAGGTTCGAGTAAAAAAATAAATTATTGACTTAATAATAATTAGTAACAAAACATGAAAAATAGAACTTCTAATGGATTTTTAAATTTCATGAATATCATGAAAGGTATGTTAAAAATCATTTATTGGTTAGTATATACTCCAAAAATTTAATCTAGTGATGAAAATGTTGTATTACTCAAAAATATAAATATTAGAAAAACCCATACCTTAACTCTTGACTTCTATAAAAGCATATTAAACTACTTATTACATAGAAAACATCCATTGAAAATTAGATTAGTCCTTTTTATAGTAGGTTATTTGATGGAAGAAGGCCATTAGGATTTGAGTAAGAGTTTTCTGGATAAATTTTAAAATATTAATATCAAACTAAAAGGACTATGATTTTAGGAGAAGTGGGTTGATGAAGGAATCATTTTCTAAATGAGAAGAGTTGAATTCTTGTAATAATAGGTACAACAATCTGTTAAAGTAGAAAAAAAGTTGAAAATAATAGATTGGGGTAAAACTTGGTTGAGTCACATCTCATCCAAAACATATATTTATAAGAATTTTCATAGATTAGGTTTTTCTTGTGTGTTAAGTTTTTACCAATATTTCATTTAACCACAAAAACTAAAATTTTAACATCAATTACTTATTTTTATGATTACAAAAAGATTTAGAATTGTTTGATAATTTTTGAAATAATGATTCATAATATGACACACATTTAATAATAGTAAATGACTAAAAGTGATAAGAATTAATTTGAAATTAATAAATTTATAATGCATAAAATAATTTTTGTAAAACATAAAACCTAGCTTCTGAAATGTCAGAAAAATGTTTATAAATTATAATAAATATTTTTCATTGAAGAATTTTATTTATTAAATAAAAATTTTGTTATTAAATTTTTTTTATAAATTTTTCATTCATTCTTATATACTAATTATTTAATAAAATAAATGTATTTCTAAATAAATTATTTTTCACTATTCAATTAAAAAGAAAAATTTCACAAAAATATAAATTAATCGTAATATAATATTTTTATAATCAGCAGAATATTTATGGTAATTTTTAAAAATTACGAACAATTGTTTTTTCATTTAATTTTTGAAAATAATACATAAATATCATTTCAAACTTCTTTTATAGGAAATTTGTTTTTTTTTCAAATATACACTATTATTTTTCTTCTTTTTAATAAACTTATAATAATATTGGTATTCAAAAAATTTATTGTTTTCATTATTAAACCCTAATATAATAAATAATTTTATGACACATGAATTATTTTTAGAATAATAATTTATAATAATAAAAGTGAATTTATTCTTATTAAATGCCTAGTAATAACTATTGACACGATTATAGTCTATTTTTAATAAATATTATGAACCAATTTAATTATAATCATTAATTTTTCCGAATAAATTAAAAATAAAAACCAATTTTTAAAATAGTTCATCATTTTTTAACTTTCATGGTAAATCATCTTCACCAAATACCATTAAAATTAACAATTTATATTCAAAAAATTAACATTTCCAGCCCTTTGATATTAAAAACTTTAAATGATTTTTTCAAATACATTATATAACAATAATATGTGATTCTAAAAAAATTGTATTTATTAAAATGAATTTTCTTAATTAAATAGTATATTTTTTGTTTTATTCTAATAATCTCATAATTTATAAACACTTATATTACATTGTAAAATTTTATGTTTAGAAAATCGAAGAAAATCTTGTTTTGGTTTGGTTTTATGGCTGAAAAATACTATTTGAAATTCTATTTACTTAAATAAGAATTAATACTAAAATATTAGAATGTTAGATTTTTTCCTCTTAAATAAAAATCATCCTTCTAATTTTAGTTATCACTCACTAATATAGATAGATAATAGTATAGAAATTATAAAAATGAATAAACATAAAATTCCTAATGAGATATCAACCTCACTATGACTTCTGATACCAGAAAATAAACTATTTTCTTGTAATATATTGAGATTCTCCATAATTGGTACTATTATATCTTTTGGTTTGTAGTGACATACCATTCAAAAGTTCAATTTGATGATCGAATATCTAAATAAATACTATATAATGGCTATCATAATAATATCCTATCAAAGTAAACAATCATAATATAAATATATCTGATGTTTTATTTTCCAATGAATTTATTTTCAAACCTATGATACCTTGTGTTCAATCAGTTTTTTATATGAGGTTGTCTTGTACATCATAACATAATAGATAAAAAACTTGTTCCAAAATTTTAAATAACATTCACATTATATTCAAATCCCATAAATTCTGAAAATATATGCCCTCAAACTTCAACATATAAATAATCTATAATATAACATATCACATGATTTATACATTAACTTTTGAATCTATATATTTTAATATATCTATTCCATATTCATTTACTATAATGTTTTCTAACATAAACATATTCAAATCTCTTATAACGGTTCATAAATATATTCTCCATCAACCAAAACATTTAAAAAGGTTGTTTCAAACAAAGTCTTAATTTATGCCTTGTTTTCATGAAACAATTAAATTTTTAGTTAATACTCAAACATCCATTTCACATTTCTTAACACTAGGGGTATTTATTAGAAATTCTGCATCAACTTCTTTGTACCTATGAAAATATTTCATTTCTACACACTCAATAATTTTAAAAACAAATAGATGTTTTTCTATAATTAGGTTAATACTTGAAGGGTTTTTGTATTTTTTTCTACTCATAATACCATGAAATAATATAAAATCTAAAAAAACAAAACCATGTTTTGATACTAGCTAAGGCACCTTAGATTTATACTCCCTGTTTAGGTGAAAAAATAAATACATTTCATAACAATTATGATACAAACTAATGTGACCAATAAATTCATAAAAAATATATATCATCAAATAATTAAAACATTATATATTTGAAATACTCGCACAACCCCATAACAATAATGAATTGGTATCATTTGATATTATCAACAACAAAAATATTTTCCAAATTTATCAATAATTTCACCATTCTAGATCACCTTATTGAAATCCATTTGGTTATAAACATATAAACAAATTATAAAATAGATTATATAAGAAATTGTGGTGCTCAAAAACATAATAATATAAAAATGATTCTCATCAGGTCATCATGGGTTGATCGCAATCATATATGAAACATGAATATGGGAACAATATCAGATTAAAATGTCAAGGATTCAAAAGATTTATAAATAATCCATGATTGAGGGAAATATAATCCGAATATATATATATATATAATTCGATAATATTGTGGAATCAAAAGAAAATAAAAATTACACATGGAAAATAACATTTTCATATCACATAAAAATGTGGTATAAAATTAATCAAATCAATTAGAAGATTTTCAATATTACTACCCACAACTGTGTCGGTATATAGAATAGTTTTATCTTCTTATATAATATATTAACTAATTAATTGGAGATAAAGAGGAATATTTTGGATAAATCATAAAATGGTATTTCGTAAAATATTTATAACTTTATAGAAAAAATTAATGTTAAAGTCTACTTTAAAATGTTCATTTCGAGATGTTAAAAAGAAATTTTTTTAAAACACTATTTATACTGGACTCTTAAAAATTTATCCTTGAGAAGGATTTAATGAATTTCGTATTGATTACATATTGGAAGATAATATGTATAATCCTAAAAGTAACATCAATTTTTTTTAAAACACCTTTATTTGATCTCATATCATAAAAAGGGTCTATAGAACATCATCTTACAAACAGGGAAAGAGAAATATGATTTCAAAAAGAATAATAAATATTTATATTTAAAAATACTGAATAATAATATTGGATATCCAAATGAATTTGGAAAATATGGAAAATAGTCCTTAAAAGGATGAGAATTATTCCATAATATTTCATACTATTATGAGAAAACAATTTTTCATGGAAGAGGATAGGAATTAAAATTTTCAATTTCTGTATATATAAATATACATTATCATAAAATAAAATATATAATATAAAAAACCAACCATATAATAATTATTTTCCTTGAAAATAATTATAACTCAGTAAAACTGGGGGTTTGAGTTAAAAACATTCTTTTCAAATTTAGTAATACATTAATTGAAAAATTCCTAAAAAAGGTAAAATTTGATAGATTTCTAAAAACCATTAATCATATGAATTTTATTATAAAAAACTTCTTATATATCTATATAGACCATAAAAAATTAAAAATTTTGTTAATACGACATGCGTCTCAGATAAAGAAATCATAGAGTAGAAATACCCTTACCTTAACTCTCATCATCTAATAAAGTGGTTTAACCTACTTAGTCCATGGAATTACCTATTGTAAAATTGGATTAACCCTTTCAGTGGTTATTATATAATGAGATAATGGATTCTAGGATGTGTTTATTTGTGTCTATGAGGGATTTGAGTATATTTTCATTGATCATAGAGGTTATGGTTTGGGGAGAAAGGGAATAGTGAAAGGATCCATTTATATTTGATAGGAGTTATATTTCTGTAATTAGAGTTGAACTATTCAAAGATTATATCTCAAAAATTGTAAATTAATAGATAGTTCATATGTTAGGGTTAAGAATGTTGGTTAGATATATAATAAGAGAAGGGGGTGAATTTCCTTTTTAAAATTTTAAAGTAGTTGGGAAAGGTAAAATCAAAAGAAAGCTATTTTGAAATGAAAATGTAATTATATTAAAGAAAAAAGTTTCTAGTAATTGAGAAATATCGTATGGAATAAGAAGTCAATTTTAATATAGATGAAGTTTATAAGTGATATTATAAATGTTATGAAATAGTTCATATTTATTTTTAATTATTCTATGTAATAAAATAAAGAGGTATAGAACATAATTAATAAAGAGTTTAACAACATCATTACATGATCCTCTATGTATCCACCCCTCGATTTGAGGGTTAATAGTATTAATCACTTGATGTTTGGAATGATCAAGATATCCATATATTATAATTTTTGTTTTAGAGAACCCTCTTGAATGTCACCGATAGCAAAGGAACTCAACAGTCAAAATTTAATAATGAGATCCCAATGAAGTAGTTAATGAAAAGAGAGTGGATTGATATTGAAAAAATAGTTGCAATGTTTCAAAAAATACCATAAATGATTATTACAATTTGATTTAATAATATAAAAGAAATGGTATGAGACATGTCTAGTTTGAGAAATATAAATTAACCATTTAAAAGGATTTTGAAATTTCTTTAAATTTAGTATTGAAAAAAATAGGGATTGTTTTTGTTGGATCGAAATATATAGGTATATGTATATTATATGGAACAATACAAGAGGGTTGAATTATATGTCTAAGAATTTTTATTTAAACACCTATGAAATAACTTAGTTTAAAAGGTCCTAAAATAGCACAATTCACAACCAATACAATTGAACATTTTGGTCTTGGATCTAATGGATATGATAAGTTGTAATACCACAAGTAATGAGAAAAAATTGTATTCTAATTGAATAAAATGATCAAATTAATAAAAATGTAAATGATTCTACCATACAGTGTATAGAATCTATTAATATATATGTAATTAATGAAACATAATTGAAAATATTACAATAGAAAAGAATATGGATATAAAGAGGAAACAATACAATTACCTTTCTATTACAAATATTAGTAGAAATTAACGGTATTACAATTCTTTTATCCAAAAGAATAGGGTATCCATTCATGTAGGATAAAAAGTATGTCTTACCATAACCTTCGTAAGTCCTCGATACATTGATCGGCATGGCTGTCTTCCTATCCCCGAAAGCCCTTGATTAATAACATAGTTATCACATATGTCATTCATATAATTGAAATCCCTCGATACGATGATTGGCAGTACGTCTTCCTATCCCCGGAAGCCCCCGATAGTTATCAAAATGATCGGTCTCACAATGAAAAACAAACCAATTATATAAATAAAAGAAATTAAAACAAGTTTTTTACTTCTTGAATCTTAAATTCTTACACATGAAGCAAGAGATAAGCCTGACTATCTATCTCTATATCTTTATAGAAGAAAAAGTTGTGTCTTCTAGTTCAAATGACCTCTTATTTATAGGCCTCATGTTCCAACAGTCATATTTCTTCCAATGGTCATATTTCTCTGAAACAATTAGAGGGGCTTCGACACATGGAATTAAAATTGTTAAAAAAATAGAATATGTAACACCCCAATACTTCATAGTATGTTATCTCTTCAAAGTATTTCACTAACTTGTGCTACACACAACACCGAGTTCGAGCGCACCACGACTTACCAAACTAGCCATTAAAAAAAAGAGGTTATGAATATTATTAAACACATATTAAATTTTATATAACTTATATAATTTTAACATTTATCTTATATGTTTCTTAGTCATAATATAAGAGAAATTCAATTATTAAAATAAAAGAGGTATTTTTCAAAAAATGTAGTTTTATGGATTTTAATGGAAAACACTTTTTACATCCAATATTTGACACTTTTATATATTAAATTATGTTAAATTAAATTAATATTTAGAATATGGACAAAAAAATTTATTTTTGATAAAATTTTGGAACTTTGTTTATAACTTTCATATTTCGATGAATAGTGAAAGAAATACTAAATGTTAATTAAAAACTACTTTTTTTAATAGAAATTATTTATAGTGTTAAATTATACATATGAATAGTTTTTAAGTATCATTATATTATATTTTTATCATTAAATATAATTTAGGCCACTGGATGTAATTTCACATTTAAACTGGACATAAAAAAGTGTCAATATTTTGATAGTTATTTTTTCTTAAAAACATGCTTTTTGTTTTGACAATGAGAATTAATTTTAAATTAATTTCTGCCACTAATGTGTTTTGAATTTATAAAAATGGATTCCATATTTGTAATCAGGAGGTCCAAATTTTTTAAATATATAACTTTTAATTTTGGACATTATGAATAATTACTTCGTAAATATTTTATTTACCATGGTTTAAGGGTAAATTCGGTAAATATGGGAAAATAAATTATATTAAAATAATATTAAATTACCCTTACATGTGTCCTATTCCTATTTTTTGATAATTTTACGTCCATGGTAATACTTGGGACGATTTTGGAACCACTTGAAGCCACTTTAGAGTTATAATGACACTTTATATTAATTAAGTTAAAGTAAAGAAAAAAATGACATAAACATATATCTTTTAGTAAATCAATTATTAAAAGATGTTATATAAGTTATCTTTTTAAATATAAATATTCATTAGAAAGATAAACAAATTTCATACATAATGGTATTTTATTTTTAACTTTTAGATATTAAATAATTAAATTTATTTATGACAATGATGATGTAGTAATTACCTTATTAATTAAAAAAATCAAATTAATGGTATTATAAATATTAAAATAAATATAATTTCAATGTTTTAATTACATACAAAACTTTTCTAGGTGCATAAGACATGTTAGGATTGATTCAATGAATTGTTTTATGTAATAATGCTTTTATGACTTCAATAAAAACAAAATACCATATTTTGTCAAAATTGATATAAATTAGTTTTTTTTAAAAATAATATATTATTAATTAATATAATAGTACTAAAAATCTATAGTTCAGAAAAAATACTTATATAATAATATATATTTAATTTATTAACTACTTGGGGTTCACTTAGAATTTTATAGTATGTTTATTAACCATATAATATAAAAATAAAAGGAGACACAGTAAAAGATAAACTATTTAATTAAGAGTTAAATCCAAAAGATAAGGTTAAAATGGTACCCTAAACTTATCTGAAACCTATATTTTGAGAGTATTGTGACCCATAACCTCCTAAGGAACTAATATAATTATTTATAGAGCCATTGGAAACCAATAATGATTTTATTATAAAATAATATTAAAATCTTTTCCTAAAGTGACCCTCACCCCCTTATAAAAGGGCACATCCCCTTATTTTAATTTCAAACCTCCAAAGCCATTTGGCTCAGCCGAAACTGACCTAATACCTTCTCAAATATCATACCTTCAACTTAGTGGCCTTAATTTTATCATAAATACATCCTATGGATCCCTATTGATCAACTCAAAAGGAAACACCCGAAGAAGTTGTAATAATTTCACAACCCTCTTTCAAGTTGTTTTCTTCTTACACTTCTTACTTCTTTATTTTTTCCATAACAAAATAACAACTCTAGTACCTCCTACATATTTTAATGTTATTATGAATATTTTACAACCATATTCGTTAATCTATCCATCATATAATGTCAATTTCACCATATGTGCGTACGTACGGCTTACCGTCTCCACGTCGTGGTGTAGTTTGTCACATCGTTATTTGAATTGGTATAATAATGAGTTTAACTGATGTAAATAATAAATATAACATGTTAATGATTCTTTATATACAATATACCATCCAATTATTTATTATTTCACCATTAATATAATGATATTGTCGCTCGTACGTGCGTACGGATTACCGTCTCCATGACGTGATGAGATATTCATTCCCACGTTCATCATTCAACGATGATTGTAAAAATATATATTTTATTAATAAGTATGTAATATATGAAATAATAATTCTACTGGATATATATATATATAAATATATGTATGTTTTTACTTACATATATCTTATTCAATTACTTCCGTTCAATACAATAAGAAAACCAAAACAGCATTTATGCGTACGTATGGCCTACCGTCTCCATAATTGGTACCTTCCATTTCATATATATATATATATATATATCTATTATAAATATTTATATTCTAAATATATATTATATATAAATCAAGTTTTTTCTTCTATAAGTATTGAAATAATTATCTAAATGATACAATCAAGAATAACAAGTTAAAACACGTACGATAAAGAAAGCGATTATTACACAAAATGTTAATTTATCATGGAAATTTTTATTATATGGGTAGTATAAAGTCATAAATGAATCATGTATGATATCCTAATTATTAATATGGTTATATTATAATTTAATATCATACAATGGTCATTATATAGGATGTTAAACATACACTCGACCAAAGGAAAGTGCATGGTAAGGGTTAATTTCACAGTCTCTTTATTATCCGATGTTGTTTTTACGTAAGTATCTACTGGGAAATATTTATTATCCATTTCCATGTTTCATAAAAGTGTTTCCAAAGGGATTATTTATAAGGTAATTTTTTTACTAAAACATCATTTTAAATGTTTTAAATATTTATTCTTCTAAATCATTCTCATTAATGTATATGTTTTCAAAATGGTTTTTAAGGATTTATTTATATGGACATTAATGTTTTTAAAATGTTAATTCCGTTAAAAAGATTCAAAGTGGTATGAGGAACATTGATTAAAAAAATGTCATTAAATGGATTCCTTTCTAAATTCTGTGACTTTTAAATGCTTTCATGAAAAAAGGATATTTCTATCAAAGAGTTTTACAAATCATTTTCATCTATGTCAACATCCTTTGATGGATTTTAAACTTGTTTGATGTTGCGTTATTATGATACAAATTATCCATATTTTATTGAATTGTTTTTGATATATTTGAATGTGGATGTGTTATTTTCATACCATTCATGGTTTATGGATAAATTATTGACATTTCATATTCTAGTTTTAATATAAATGTTTATGTTATGTTTAAACCTTTTCGTACGAGGAATGCATTGGACTAAGTAAGTGATGGATGAAGCCCTCTATAGCTCCTCGATATATCTGTAGGTCTCATTATACAATCTAGTGTCTTGGCACAAGGCCTTGACAAAATATTATTTTTAGTCTTGGCACAAGTCCTTGACTAAGTGGTTATGATGTCTGGCTTTATGCATTCCATCATTATGAAAGTGGCTATTGATATTGCATGTGATTATTCGACTAGTAGAATATCCGGGTGAATAAGTAAATAGAATTATTTTATTGTATCTTTTCTATATTATGCTGAAGTTTTAGTTTAAAAGTCTTTGGATTTAGTCTTATATATTTCTTTATATGTTTGTTCTTATTTATGAAAGTTTCCACAATATTGTTATCCTTACTGAGCATCTGAGATCACCCCTTTCAATGTTTTAATTTTCCCAAGATTCCAAGAAGTGTATTAGGATTGATAATCAGGGTTAAGCTAGTGAATTAATGGCGTTATAAAAGGATCATTTATGTTGTGTTTTATTTTCTAATTTTTAATGTAATGTTCATGTATGTAATTTATATTCTAGGACTGCTAAACTGATTGGTATTTCGGGACTAAATTCCTTGAAATCATGCAAATGTATTAAAATAATGCACCGACTCTGGGTAACTGGGGTCAATGCATTATAGAATACATGACATCATTTTGATTGGTAAATAACCAACTCAATGACATCATTTTAGTTATAAAATAGTAAGTAAAAAAGTATGAAACAATGAGTATGAGTAGCATGTAATTGGTATTGAAGTAAGATGAGAGTATAATGCATTACATGAGTATGGTTAATAATATGGTCAAATTCTTATCATGATTAAAATGTGTATATTGGTTATGATACAAAAACTGGTTAAAATTCTTAACATGGATAAGATGAATATTGGTTATGATTTATATTGTGGTTACAATACAGGATTACAATTCAATACTTAACCTAGTTACGATTCTTGATTACGATGCATGTGGTTATGATTCCTAACCCGGTTACGATAGAGGTGATTACGATGCATGTGGTTATGATGAATAACCTAGTTATGATACAGGTTATTACGATTAATTTAGTTACAATTCATAACCTAGTAATGATATATAACTATGTTACGATACATAATCTAGTTACAATATATATCCTGGTTACAAATTACCTAGTTAAGATACATAACCTAGTTACGATTCCTGATTACAATGCATATGGTTACGATACAAGTGATTATGATTAATAATAAAATATAACGTATTACAATGTAAAACAACATACATGATTATAATAAGAATAAATCATATGTGTAAAAAAAATTGAGTGATTACAATTTTAAAACAACATTCCTGATAAACAATATTTGTGATTACGATATGTGTGACTTTTGATTTCCAAAAACAATAATTGATGTGAAAGTTTAATAAAATTTTGACTCAACAATCTCCCCATTTTTGTAAATTAAAAAAAATAAAATAAATCCAACAAAAAAGACTTATCTCTCGTTGACATTAATAACTTTTCTAAAAGTAATAGTGAATAAGACTAATTCCACCATTGGTTTTAAAAACACACAAGGGATTGTATTCTACTTAGTTTTAATAGAGATTTATCACCCTTTATAAGATATTCATGAAATCATTCTTTTAAAAAATATTATCTCCCTCTGTGATTTTCAAAAAGAATAAGAGAAATTATTCATTTCCTACAAATGTTTAGAAAAACAAAGTACAAAACAATAATTCTTACTTAAATATGAATTTCATTACAACAAGTGTTAAATATAATTTGTTCCACTTTTGTTTTTCCAAAATATTAAACATCATAAGATTTATATTTTGAAACTCCATTATGTCCTCCAATAGTTTATCAATATCTTCATTATGTGATTTTAGATTCTCATCATAATTTGTAATTATCTTTTCTTGATTCCTGATTCGGTCTTCATAAAGCCGATTGATTGCTTCTAGAGCCTTGAGCCTTGATTCCCAGTCATTGTAATCATCTAATTTGACTCTGTATGCCTTCTCCAAAATTAAAATTATTTTTTAGAGTAAAACAACCTCATTACTCTCATTCAGTAATTTTTTCTTTAAACCATAAACCTCTTTAGAGGATATTCCTTTTGAGGTACTAGATCATTTAAATACTTAATTGTTTTATTATAATCAACAAACATGTCTTTATACATATTTTTTAGAACATTTAACTGCTAAAGAAATTCATATTGTATGTCCAGATGATTCTTGAGGCTATCATCAAGATTTTATGACCACTTGAAAACCTTATTTCAAGCCTTGCTGTGCTCAACAACACATTTCCTTAAAATCATGAAATATTCTACATGAAACAACAATTTTTTCATCAAAACCTTGATAACATATGTTCTATCATTATAACCATTTTAATAAAATAACCTTGCTTAAATAATTTTAATAAATGGTATCGTATTGTCCAATCTACTCAATGCTTGTTCAATGTACTAAATTCCTTTCATAGTGATTATTATTTTAGAATCTATATCTTTAGTATATTGTGGGAGACCACCAAAATGAGTATCTGGGCCGATTACTTGAGCTGGATGATTCTGACCCTTATCGAATTATTCAACTTATTTATCTAATATCTGAATAAATTTAATGGAGGAAGCCTTTTGAGAATATTTCTTGGAAGGTAGAGGATCTGGAGATGGAAAATTATATTATGGTACTTTTGAGGATTTTGTGATATGACATCACCAGTTTACATATTCTTTTTATTCCTCTTCTATTTCTTCTTTTCCGGGTTCTTCTTCCCCTTATTATTACTAGTCTTGTTATTTTGTACCTTATTTTTCTTCTTCATCTTCTTCATATTATTGATGAAGATATTGTGTAGCCGATTGTTCAGAATCTTTTTTCTCCTTGCCTTTTACTACTAAATCTGATTGATTCTGAAACGGTGGTTCCCATATTAAAATTATAGTTTTTTCTTGCTCGGCTATTTTTAGTTGTGTATAAATGTCAATTTATTGAGCCTTTATCTTATTCGACCTCTTATTCTACACTTCTTCTTTCAAATATTTACCTGAACTTATTTTTAAATAGAATGCATCAGCTAGTTCCAAACCAAACTAAGGATCCCCTTTTTTCTATTCTTGATTTTTTCTCCAATCGGTATCAACCTCATCGGATACAACCTTTTGTTTCTTTGATAATTTGTAGTTTTAGTCTTAACTAAAAATATTTTATTTTAAGATGTCTTGGATATATTATATGGTTTATCACTACCTTCAAATACTTCCTTTTCTTTCTTAGCATCTGGATCTTTCTCAAAAAAATTCTATTCAGGATTAAATTGTAACTTGATCCTCCTTATCATATCCTTACTAATTAAGGGTTCTTTGAAGGAATTCATATCTAACTTTATTGTATGATTACACAAGCTCAAGAATTATTTCCGAATCATGCTGATGATGGTGGGAAACATGATTAACTAATATTTTATATCACCAATTTTATGCTTCTTAATTTTCAGGAAGATAAACCCCATAAGGTTGAACATTCTTGTGTTTACCAAATAATCAAAGACATAAAAATATGAAACCTTCAATGTTTCATTGTCACCCTTTCTCAGGACTAAAAAACCTTACATAAAAATGGATATGTGTCTATTATATCTTGATATATGACTTTCATTTATCTTGTCCTTATGAATCTCAAAAAGTGATTCTTCTGCTATAGAATTAGGAAAAGTTCCATCTGATTCTGGTATTTTGTGAGAAGGAATAATACCATCACCCTTAAAAGGAACACCAAGAAATTTAGCTTCTTATTTTATGGATGTTTTATACTTCTTATCATACATTATCAAAGAAATCTTAATATCCTTTTCTATCTATACTGATTCATAAAATTATAACACCTCATCATGATACACATAATCTTGACAAAAGTTTGGTCTTTCCGCACAAATGGATTCCTACCCTTGTAAACTTGTATTACATTTAAAGACAATTCATAGGTCTCATAAAAGTATTGAGATACTAAACTTTTACCTTGAATGATCATGGAAGAGAATTCGTTTGGATACATTTCTTTTGGAGATGAATTAGTAGACTCAGTCATGAAAGACTAACTCACACCTTGAAGATCATACTGATTATGAAAGCTGGGATAGATATCTGACAATGAAAACTAAGGTAAGAACTGATTGTGAACCATGATAACTATTTATAGAGAAACTCGTCTTGAGAGAAAAAAATAGAAAATTTTGATGTTGGATGGGTTATTTTAAAAGAAATATATGGTTAGTATTATATCTAAAAGATCCAATGGTTGTGAATGATTTCAAACTCTTGAGATTTTCCTTAAAATAAAATTGTATTCAGACTGAAACCAACTAAGAATAAAAATAAATAATTATGATAAAACTAATTAAACTACCAATTATAAAGCTTTAAAATTTTTATGTGTCGGAGTATCGTGATAGATATTTTGGTTTCAATATATTGTTTTTATGAAAAAGTACAGAAAATAAAAATTTAAAACTAATAAGAATTATAAAACCAATAAAATCAAATAAGTTTTAACTGATAATATAGTACTGATAGAATAATTAAGTTCTGATAGTCCAATACAAATAAGGTAATCGAAATCTAATAATCTAGTACCGATAATGTCTTTTAATACTAATAGTTCTTTACAGATAAATTATTTCAATACTATCATTCTATACCGATAAAGTATTTCAATACCTATAGTTTTGTATCAATAAAGTATTTCAATACCCATAGTTCTGTATTGATAATGTAATCTAATACCGATAGTTCAGAACTGATAAATGCATAGTCGATACGTGCATAATTGATAAATGTAGCCGGTAAATTGTAAAATAAATAGTAAAACTGATAAAAAATAAAACTATATAGTAAAACTGATAAATTGTAAAACTAAATTGTAAAACTGGTTATAGTGAAACTAGAATTCATGTAGAACTAATAAGTTTAAAACTGATAGAGGATAACCAAAATGAGTAAAACCGATAAACATAAAACATAAAACATATTGGGTAAAATTGATAAACATGAAATTGAATGGTGAAACCAATAAAATTATGTATACTCCCCCTTTTAAAAGTAGTAACTTAATGTATGGAGATGGGTTAAATAAGAAAATTGTGTGAATTATTACGTTACAGTGATCATTCCTAGTTTCTCTTTAATGTATTCAAATATATCAGAAGATACTGATCTTGTAAAAATATCACCAATTTGTTCATGTGTTCCAATGAATTGTAAAATAATATCTACTTTTTGTGTGTGATATCTAATAATGTGATGCCTAATATATATGTGTTTTTCACGTGAGTGATGCGAAGGGTTTTTACTAAGAGCAATGGATCTAGTATTATCAAAATTTATATGAATTTTGTAATAACTAATTCCATAGTCAGTTAGTGTGTGTTGCATCCACAACAATTGATCAAAACAAATTCTAACAGCTACATATTCTACTTCAGCAGTGGAATGGGATATTGAGTGTTTCTTCTTGCATGACCAAGAAACAAAATAATCTCTAAAGAAATTACATGTTCCGGATGTACTTTTTCTATCCATTCTACAACCACCAAAGTTAGCATCTCAAATTATTTTCAAAAGAAAAACTTTTCTAGAAGAATATAATAGTACTAAATCTATATTTCCCTTTATTTAGAGAAAAATTATTTTCACATCTTTTAAATGAGATTCTTTTGGATTAGATTGGTATCTTACGTATAAGCACACTGAAAACATTATGTTTGGACATCTAGTTGTAAAGTATAATGAATATTTTATCAAACATATAAAAGTTGTTTAATCCACTAGTTTCCGAGATTAATCAAGATCAAGTGTATTTGAGGAACTGATTGGAGTGATATTACTTTTTGCATTGTTATATCCATACATTTTGAGTAAGTATTTGATATAATAATGCCGAGATATATAGTTTCCTTCTGGTTTTTTGGATATTTGAAAACATAAAATGAATATTAGCTCACCCATAATACTCATTTCAATCTCATATTTCATTTGATTCGGAAAAGAATCAGTTAGAGATTGGAGATTTGATCTGAATATAATGTCATTAACATATATTTGGACAATCAAAACAATAGTTTTTCCGTTTTTATGAAAAGAGATGGATAAACAGTACCTTTTTCACAATTTTTTGTAAAATAAATCTTGTAAGTCTATCATACCATGCTCTTGGGTCTTTTATAAGTCCGTAGAAATCTTTGGTATTTTTATAAACATGAGAAGGATATTTTGAATCTGTAAAACCTATAGGTTGTTTGTCATGACCCTTCCCTGTGGGGCTCACGCTGTGACTCCCCATGCCTGCCTCCAACAGGCCAGGATCTGATGATTATCACTGTGTAGGCATATCACTAACATTGGAGTCACTACCTATATACCTATACACATACACATGTATCCTAAACTGGAAATGTAGAATTGTAAAAAAAACACTATGGAACAAAATGCATGCATACAACTAAAACCAACCAACATAGTACAATGAAAAATAAATTGCAGAAATCAAATAGGGCTAGAATACTGGCCCTCAAAAACAAGTGTCTGAAAACTACAAAGCCCAACCTATAATAAATATGTTAGTACTATGACTGATGCTCGTTATCATAGGAACGCCTTGGCATGTAGGGAACTTCGAAACCTAGTTCTAGTTCTAATCCACCCTGGACTTTATCAAAAAGTCTCTGGTCTACACAAGGCATTACACGTGTAGGATAAGATCATGTAGGGGTGAGTATAACAATACATAGTAGAGGACAATGAAAACCACAAAGTGATTCACAAGGTAAAGGTACAGTCAAATCTACATAGTTTATGTCTATGGAACATATAGAAAGAAGAACACAATCTAGATATACTTGAAACCCATACCCGTAGTATGGGGACAAGTCTGACAACCGCATACCCACGCTAGAGATTCAGTTTGAAAGTTCCATAAAGCACTCATCCAGGAGAACTCTCTCCAGAATTGTGATTTCTTTAATGATGTACATCCAAGAAGTACCGTTCGTTGGAAAAATCCTTGATATATAGATGATGATCACTATCAGGGCCTTGGCGGATATTGAAAATAATCTGAATTCACCTTCCGGGTTAAGGATCAGTGTCCTATAGTATTATTAATGTAGATACATGAATCTTCCTAGGGTCAATAATGTATAAAGGATCTCACTCTGGGCCTCTCAGAGGGATACCTGACTCTCTCTCAGAAAGTCCTGTTGAAGGAATCATACTCTTATGGATGGAAACAATACATTACATTCTATGGAATAATTAAACGGTGAACTAATCCAAATGAAACATTTACAAGGAACAATGGACAAGAGGATCAATCCATGTTCTAGTATATACACGGTGTGTATAAGGGGTCACACATTGTGTCTTGCGACTCAGCGTTCTGCCTGTTTGTAATTGCCAGAGTCATAGGGGACATGCTGTGTAGAAAGTTAAGTACGTGGTTTTTCGGAAGGACAACACATTGTGGCCGAGTAACCAGGGTTACCTTCATATACACCAATGTGTTCCTGTACACAACTTCTACCTTTGTGTGACATCCCATGTAATCGGTACAAGTGGTAACCCATGAAACTAACATGGTCTATCTATGTGGTAGAGTACACAGCTGTGTACTCCACCATGTGTCCATGTATCGCTGCGATACATGTTGATTCCTGCGGAGGGACCCACATTCCGTGTTCTTCAGAGAACACGCTGTGTCATTGCATCATGCATCATAGATCCTTAGCCACCACGAAGCCGGTCCCACATGACATGTTCTTCGGGATACATTCCATGTGTTCCAAAAATTCCCAAAATTGATGGTTCTTTGCTGGCATGCCTCTAGTAAGTCACATTCATCATTCCGGGCTTTTAATTTCCCCAAACCTCATGGCTTTAGGTCACCCCAACACCCCGTATCGTATTTCTCTAGTTTTAGTCCGCTGATTGGCCCTGAAAATGCATTTTCATCCACCAACACGAAGAACCCTCGAGGAACAAGAACACCTAAAACATGTCTATTTTCCATCACCACCACTGTCACACCTTCGTTGGGTCATCATGATGTCAGATCACCATTTTTGGATTGTTGTGCCAGGTAATTGGTGTGAAACAATTCCGTGTTTTTATCCCCGTGAAGAAAATAAGGAACACTGGGAAGAGGGAGGAAGAAATCCCATAAAAAATAGAGGAACAAACCTCATCCGTCATTCAACACAGAATTAATCCTCTATAATTTTAAGGTTTAAATATGGTAAATTAAAACTATAAAACATATAATAATAAATTCCTCAATAACTAACCTAATGATTCCCTCCCGTAAGAATAGCGATGTGCGGATTAACCAAATCATGGGTTGATCTACGTTCATCATTGAATTAAACAATATGGAAATAAAAACAACTTCAAAACATAACCCCTACTTAAATAGGGGTTTGATCACTAAATAAGGGATCAGTCTATCATCGTCTTCGAGACCCTTAACTTTGTTGTCATAGCGATATGCAATTTTGATTCTTCGGCGTTCGTTGTCGAGCATTCTCTCCAATGCTTCAAGAATTCTCCAGAGATTCTATAACTTATTTGTAACTAATAACATATAATTAAACCATTAAAATAATGGAAAATGTTTCTACATTCTAGTATATCACAGCATTAATAAGTCAGCATTGCTGTTTTAGTGTCATTTTGTTGTGTCATTAATTATCGAAACAGATACCCCATCTTTTCTCTACAGCGAACGTTCTAATATAAAACAAAATAAACATTTAAAATTATTTTATTTTGATTTATTTTACTAAAAATGTCTGAAAATTATCTTTTTACCTCGACCCGCACTGGTGGAGGTTAGGCCTGCTCATAGGTAAAGTCATCATCCCAGACACAACAGTGCCCTCATATTTTTTTCAGGCATCCATTTGGAAACCATTGCAACCACGCACACACACCAACTTAATTAACTTAAAAATTTCAATCCACCATCCCGGGATCACCGAGCTTTGGAATGATTTTCCATCTTTATTCTTGGTCTCAATTTAATTCCATATAATATTTAAAAATATTACACCCAAAAATCGAGACATTAGATTCTCCCCACCTTGGGTAATTACATCCCTAAAAAGCCAAAACAAGGGATACTAAAAAATATGTGGGTATCCGGCATGGATCAGATCCTATGGCTCCCACATTCTCTCCTAAATGGTCTTCTAATGCTACATGATGCACACCAAGGGAATCAATCTCCCATAAAGTAACCTATTTTATAGATATGTGATCTCCACTAGGTATTTAACAAAGGTATCTCCATCCTCAATGTACAGATCTTCCCAGTTGATGACATGTGATAGATCATGCACTTACCACATTAGCTGTAACACATGGAAGAAAAAATGTACCCAGTGCAACTATTGGGATAGAGCTAAGAGATATTCCACCTCACCAAATCTGTGTAGTATCTAGAATGGTCTGATGAACCTCAGAGATAGCTTACCACCCTATCCAAATATCCACAACCCTCATCTAGGTGAGACCTGGAGGAATACATAGTCTCTGACCTCAAACTCCATAGGTTTGTGTTGACTATTAGCGTAAGACTTATTATGGCTCTATGTAGTCTTCATCTAATCCTGGATGATCTATACTTTCTCAATGGTAGCTCACACTAACTCTGGACCCATAAGTGTTGACTCTCCAGGGGAAGTCAGGGAAAGCGGTGATCGGTGGGTTCTTCCATATAATTCCTCAAACAATGCCAATCCAATAGTGGAGTGGTGGTTGTTGTTGTATAAAAACTTCAATGGTGGAAGTTGGTCATCCCAAATTTGACCAGAGGCCAGGATACAAGATCACAACATGTCCTCCAGAACCTGAATGGTTCTCTTTGTATGACCATTTGTCTGTGGATTGAACACTATTCTCTAGCTTAGCTGAGTCCCAAAAAACTCATGTAGTCCCTTACACATCCTAGATGTGAAACAAGCATTGAAATATAAGACTATCGTCAAAGGGACTCCATGAACCTGAACTATCTCCAATACATAGAGGCATCCCATGCTCTCCATAGAACTATAGTCCCACTTAGCTAGGAAGTGGGACGACTTGGTGAGTCAGGCAACAATCACCCATATGGAATCATGTCCCTTGGACATTCATGGTAAACATGTCATGACTTCCATTGATCTCCCATCCCACACCCACTCCGACACTTCCATGGGTGAGATAACCTTGATGGAAGCCTGTTCTCATCCTTCACATGTTACCATGTAAGGCATCGGGAAACAAACTCTACTACGGCCTTCTTCATACCTATCCCCCAGATCTAACGCCAGAGGTCCTCGTATATTTTTTCCACTCTAGGATGTACCGCCAAGGGGAATGTGTGCAACTCCCTCAAAACCTCCTCCTACAATTCCACTCATATAACAGTGTATCCTCTGAAAAGAAAAAAGTGCTCCCCACTTTGAAAATATCTATCAAGAGCATGTCATGTGGACAACTGAGCACGTAAGGTCTCGTAGTTAACATCACATAGATATTCCTCCCTAACTTGTTGTAGGAGTGGAAGATTAAAATACATCTACTAGAGATAGGGTGCATCATCTCTATCCCTGAAGGATAACTATAGTGAGGCTAACTGCTCAGACCCCTCACTCAACAGCTGCGATCTTGATCCCATACTAAGAGAATTTTCTAAAAAGTTACCCTTCCCAAGAGTATAGACAATCTAAAAGTTATAATCCTAGAGAAAATCTATCCATCACCTATACCTCATATTTAGAACCTTATGTGAGGAGATGTACTTTAGGATTATGTGGTTAGAGTAGAGGATAAATTGTTCGCCCATTAGGTAGTGTCACCACATCTTCAACGCGAAGACCATCTCTACCAACTCAAGACCATGGATCTCATAGTTCTTCCCACGTGTCCTTAGCTAGAGTGAACCATAATCTATCACAACCATTATCTCCATTAGGACACAACAAATCCCAATCCCTGATGTGTCACCGAAAACTACGTACTGGACACCCTCTTTTATCAATCTCAAAATTGGGGTTCTTGTCAAACATGGCCTCAACAATTCGAAATCCTGCTGGAACTTCTCCGTCCACATAAAGGGATACCCCTTCCTAGTTAAGGATATCATTGGTCCCGATATCCTAGAGAAATCATGGATAAATCTATAGTATTATCCTGCCAGCCTAAGGAAGCTCCACACCTCTATCACACTCTGAGGTGGGACCCATAATAACACTGGCTCGACCATGGATGTTTCCACTACTACTCCATCTTCTTAGATGACATGTCCCAACAAGAGGACCTCTTGAATCTAGAACTGCACTTAGAGAGCTTCCCATAAGGTAGGTTCTCTCGGATTACGTCTAGATCCATCTGTAGGTGTCTTTCATTCTCCTCCTCTGACGATGATTATACAAGGATGATGTGGATGAAGACCACTATGAACCGGTATAAATGTGTCTCAAAGATCTGGTTCATAAATCCCATAAAAATTTTGGGGTTGTTTATCATTCCAAAAGGCCTCTCCAAGTACTCATAGTGACCATAAAATCATCGTAAGGCCATCTTCGGTATATCCTCATTCCGTACTCGTAACTGGTGGTAACCTGATCGAAGTTCAACCTTTGAGAACCATTGCTCTCCACATAGCTGATCGAAGAGGTATTCGATCCTCGAAATTGGATAATTTTTCTTCAAAGTTACCTAATTTAGGCTTTGGTAATCCACGTACAATATAAAACTATCGTGTTCCTTCTGGGAAAACATAATTGGGCCCACTCAGGGTGAAACACTATGTTATACGAAACCCTTGCTATGAAAATCCTCCAACATTAACCTTAGATCATGAAGCTCTGTAGGATCCATCTGATACACTGGTGAAAATATTGGTGTTGTCCTAGGGTGTATGTAAATGGGGAAGTAGATCTCCCAGCTTTAAGGTAGTCCTAGGACATCTTCGGAAAAGTCATCCTTGTACTCCACCACGACCATGGGGAACTAAAAGCTCAGAACATCAACTTATCAGTGGGAAAGGATCTCCATCCCATTGTTGATCGGTTGCACCCACCTATGCATGAGCCCATCTTGTGCTTCCTGGTTCTCCTTTTCTCCAATAAATTAAAACCTCATCCTATTGCTGGAGACACACCACACTCCACCTAAAGTAGTCAATCTGGGATTGGACCGAAGATTGACAATCCATACTGAGAATAACATCATACGGCCATGGCACTGCCTCCAAGAGGTTCCAATCGAAACTCTCACCTAGAAGGGTAAGACCACACTGTCTGCAATGGTGTGTGATAATTGAGTCTATTCACATAGGTGTCTATAAGCATAAGGTTTGAGTTAAAGACTCCACCAGAATCTGGAGGTTTCACAGAAGACATGTGGCTTGGAAAGAATGACTAGCACCTGTATCTATAAGTACGGAAGCTAATGTAGAAAAGACCCAGATCATGCCTCGGATCGTGCTAGGATTCCTTGGGCCTTATGCCTCAACTGCATGATGATGTCCCTACCCTTTTCCCCTAGCTCCCTAAGCCTGGTGCAGACCTACTGTTGGAGGTGGTGGAAGTTGATTGAAGTGTCTACAACCAGCTGCAGCTCTCCCTACTCTTCTTCCACATCTACCGCCTGGCAAGTTTGTCTTCCCTACTATATACCTCTACCTCAGTGGTCTATCCATCGCCTCAAAATTAGTTGCTCGACGGGTTGGACTATATCTAGTGATATATCCCCTACCATTCCACGAGTAGCATCACCTATCACTAGGCTGACTAGATCCAGCCTAAGAGCCTTGGGTTGTCAATCCCCTATTTTGGATCCTCATATGATATATCCCACGTCCTGATCCATGTGTCAATCGTTGTCCCCCTACTGCTGAGGTCTCTAAAACAATCTTACTATTGTTGACTAGAATTTATGGTCTTCCCTCCACTAAGAATATCTCGATCACCATGGCCAGCTCGAGCACTCCAGCATGAGTTGAAATTCACAGAGTCACAAAAGTAGCTCAGATGTCCCATGGTAGACCTCGCTCGAATTCCCGAGCTCTGAAGTAATGATCCCTGACTATATCCATCGAGTACCTGACGAGGTTGGTGAACCTCAATGAATAGTTTTACACCATCAAACTGCCCTGTTGTAGCTAAAGAAGCTCCTGGATACGCACTGCTCTCAACATAACTAGAGATAACTCCTCTCTAAAAATTTTATAAAACTCCTTCCACAAAAGAGCCTCCCCGACATGAGACTATGTTGTCAAACTCCACCATCGTCCCACCAAACCCTAAAGAAGGCTCACTCCTATGGTCACTCTCTGGTCTGTTGGTGTCCTCAGTAGACTAAAAACTCTAGTCACCGCCTCAAGACAGCCCTCAGCTACCTTGGGTTTGGGCATGCACTATAACATGAGGGGTGTCTTTCTCTGGACCTCATGGATCACACTCATCCTATGCCCCTCATCTTTCGGTACTGAAGGTACCACATGATGCTCCACTAGTGGTGGTATAGCAGGTGCACCACTTAGAGGTAATTCATGGGGAACTAGTCCCTATATCGAAGCCTCATAACTGAGGGGGTCATCCTCGTGATTAGGCTGCTGAATTGTACTGGGTATGTGTCATGGAGGCATCCTATAAGGAAACAAGATATACCCTGGTCAACGAGTATATCTAGATAGCTGACACAAATTACATTTAAAACAGAACTCATTTCTATATGATTCATGTACCATTCTTTTATTTCCCTGCAACTAGTGTTTTCATGTACTGAGTCTAAATGCTAGTTACCAGAGTCCTGGTGTTTGGATACATTGGTTTCTCGCACCAGCACTGGAGTCCCTTACCTGAATTTAGAAGTTAAAACTCTTAATATTGTTTCCCCAGACCAATATCATAGTCTATTGGTCCTAATGTTGAACACACTGCACTAATAGCACTCTGTCACGACCTATCCCAGTGGGGCCTGCACCATGACTCCCCTAACTTACCTCTAATAGGCATGGGAAGGTGACAACCACTGAATAGGCATATCACTAACATGGGAGGAATTTCCTAAGTACATGTACACAAACCCACATCTCCATTCCCACAAATGTTGAAATGTAAAAAAAACAAACAAGCAACAAAAAGCATCTTAAAACTATACACAAACAATAGAGTACAACAGGATGTAATTTGTGTAATATAAAATGGGCCAGCATACAAGCCCATAAAAAAGAAGAGTCTGGAATCTACAAATTCCATATTATAAGCATGAAGGAGGTATTGGGACTGAATATCATTTCATTAGGAACAAATCAGATTGTAGGGAACTTAGAAAGCACATTTTGGTCCTGGTCTTCCCTAGACTTCATCAAAAGGCCGCTCGTCTACACAAGACATGACATGTGCTAGAAAATCTTGGCCAGGGGTGAGTATAACAATACTCAATAGAGGACCTTGAAAACCACAATTAAATACACAAAGTAAAGGCATAGTCAGCACTACCCAGTATATGTCTATTGAACATATAGAAAGAGAAACGCAATCCAGATATACATGAAACCCAAAACCGTAGTCTATATATAAGACACATGACCACATACCCACGCTAGGGATTCTGTTAGAAAGTTCTGTGAAGAACGCATCCTGGAGAACTCACTCCATGATTCTGATAGCTCTGAAAGCGTCGATCTGAAAAGTATAATTTGTCATGAAAATCCATGAGAGATAGATAATCTCATTTTGGGAGAACACACTCCTAAGTGGGGAAAGATCACGATACATAGATGAGGATCATTTCCAGGGCCTTGGTGGATAGAGCGACTCATCCAGATTCCCCTGATATGTAGTAGATCGTCATCCTGTAGGATGTTTCATGTCGATACCTGACTCTACCTAGTGTCAATAATGGATAGAGGATCTCACTCGAGGCCTATCAGAGGGATACCAGACTCTATCTCGGAAATTCCAGCTGAAGGGATCATAATCTTCAGGATAGAAATGATTCATGACGTTGATGGGAATGCGAAAAAGGGGAACTAACCCATATAAATATTTTCTGAGGAATAGTGGAAAAGAGGATCAATCCATGTTCCTGAATATACAAGGAGTGTAGAAGGTGTCACATTCCATGTCTTGTGACTTCAGGTACTACAATTTTGTAACGGCCTGAGTCATAGGTGACTTTCTATATAGAAAGGTAAGTACATGGCATGTAGGATGGACAACACACCGTGTCTGAGTAGCAGTGGTTCTCTCTAGGTACATGGTCGTGTGCCCGTACATAATTTCAACCTATTTGTGGCATCCTGTGTAATTGTTACACGGTTTAACCCATACAGCCAACCTGGTCTGACTGTGTGGTGGTGTACATGGTTGTGTACTCTACCCCATGTCCATGTATCGCCTGAGATACATGTTGAGTCCCACGTAAGGTCCCACACACCATTTTCTTCAGATAACAAGTCTTTTCATCGCTTCCTGCACTGCAGAACCCTAGCCTCCAATGAGCTGGTCCCACATGGAATGTTCTTTAAGATACACATCGGGTGTTCCAAAAATTTCCATAATCACTGGTTCTTAGCCATCACACCTCCAGTGATTCTCGTTCTTCGATCTGGTCATCCTATCACATGAAAATCAAGGGTTTAGGTCTCCCCAACACATCGAAGATGATTTCACTAGTTTTGGTCCTCTGATTGGTCCCGAAAATAAATTCCAATCCACCTGCATGAAGAACACTCAAAGAACGAGAACTCCCGAACTATGCCGACTCATCTTCCTCCACAACTGTCGCACCTCATTTGGGTCGTCACGATGCCAGATCTCCAGTTTTGGATCGTTGCACCGAGGAATGGGTGTGCAATGATTCCTCATTCATATCCCCATAAATAACAAAAAGAATATAGGGATGAGGGAGGAAGAAATACAATTAACATAAGAGGAATGACCCCCACAATCATTTATCACAACATTAATCCTCCCCCATTATAAGGTTTAAATAGGGTAAATTAAAAACCTAAAAAATGGAATAATAAATTCCCTATGAATGAACACGATGAAGCCCTCCCTCAAGAATGAAAATGTGTGAATCAACCAGTTCGTGGGTTTATATGCATTCGTCATTGAATTAATGAACATGGAAGAAAAACAACATAAAAACAGAACCCCTACATCAGGAAGGGATTCATTTCTGATGAAGGGATATTTGTGCCATCATCGTTGATATCCTTCTACTCTGTTATCTCAGCAATTCACACTTTTTATTCATCGTTGTTTGTTGTCGATAGTTCTCTCCAATGATCCAAGAATCATCACGAGTTTCACTCAATGTTTTTCCAATGACCAATATTCGATTAACCTGTTTAAATGAGGGAATTTATTTTAGTGTTACATTACACTACGACAATAATGAGTCAATGTTACTATTTCAAAGTCATTATGGAGTGTCATTAATTATAGAAACATATGCCTCATTATTGTAATGTTGTGAAATTTACCAAATAAAATAAAACAATTGTTTCCGATTATTTTATTTTATTTTATTTTACTAAAAATGTCTAAAATTTTACTTTTTCCCTTAACTTGTGTTGGATAGGAATGTTCTTAGGTAAATCTATTGTCAGATAGGCATGTTCTTAGGTAAATCTGTTTGGAAACAGCCTCAACTGTGCACTCACACCTACTAATATAACATAAAACGTTCAAACATCCATTGCGGGCTCGCCGAGCCTCAGAATGCCATGTCTTCATCGTTCTTGGTCTCAAAATAATTCCATATAATATTTAAAAATAATACATGGAAAATCTAAGACATTAAATTTTTCTGTAAAAACTTTTTCTTGTACCAAAGCATTAAGAAAAGAACATTTTACATCCATTTGAATACGTTTGAAATTGACGTATGCTATAAAGGCTAATAGAATTCGAATATATACATGTCTAGAAACCTTATAATAGGTTTCTACATTGTCTATTCGCTCGGGTTAATTATAGACCTTAGCAACAAGAATTTTTTTATTTCTTATAATGACTCCATTTTTATCCCATTTTTTACTGAAAACCCATTTTACATCAATTACAGTTGTTTTTTAGGTCTTTCAACCAAGGTCCAAACTTGATTCCTTTCAATTTAATTTAATTCATTTTGCATTACATTAATCAAATCTCTATTACCTAAGAATTCAATCAATGTTTTAGTTTCAAATTGAGATAGAAAAGAACGATGTTCTATTTCATTTCTCAAGGAATTTATAGTTCTTACAGGTTGATTAACATCACCAGTGATATTATCACTAGGATAATTCAGAAGAAACAATTGATTTGGGTTTTGAAAAACATGTTCATAAACATAAGAATATAAATTCTTATGGGGTAAGAATTTCCGAATGATTTCCATGAGTATTTACCTTTTATTAAGATTTCTCAATCAATGGTTGATAATCAATTTTAGAAAACACATCAATTGATAGAGGTAATGATTTTTTAAAAACAAAGGGTTATGTTTCATCAAATTAGACCTCCATTATTTTCTCAATAGTACAAGAGTTTTTATTGAAAACTCTATAAGACTTAGAAGTAGTGTAATAACCTAGAAATATTATTTCATTGTATTTGGTTGAAAGTTTATGTAAATTATCATTAGATTTCAATATGAATAATTTTCATTCAAATACCCTAAATTAAAAGACTTTGGTTTTTGGACAGTCCAAAAATAATAAGGTAATTTATTAAGAAAAGTTCTTGTTAAAACAGAATTTATAGAATAGCTTGAAGTACTAATAGCTTAATCTGATAAATAATTAGCAACTGAGTATTAATTCAACAAGGTTCTTTTCATTTCCTGAAGAATACGATTTCTTCTTTCACAACACCATTTTTCTGAGGGGTTCTTTGGGTTGAAAAGTTATGAGTGATAACTTTGTTACTAAAAAAGGTTTCAAAAAGTGAATTTTCAAATTCTCCACCATGATCACTATAAATAGTTATCAGTGGTAGGTTTTTCACATTTTTTAACTTGAGATATAAATGATTAGAAATATAAAAAGTATTTAGATTTATTTTCAAGATAATATACCTATGTGAATGTAGAGTAGTCACCAACAAAAACAAATACATTTTACTTTCCTCCAATGACTCTAGTTTTTGTGCGACCAAAATGATCTATGTGCACTAATTATAATGCATTAGAATTTGTAACATTATTTATAGATTTCAAGCATGTTTTATGTTGTTTTCCATATTTACAAGGGTCAAAAACTTTTAAATAATCATATCTTAGATTGTGTATATCATTAACAAGTCTTTTCATTGAAAGTTTACAAGGGTTCATGAGGTCACAGTGTCGTATCCTTCTATTCCATAAGCATGATTGGTATTCAATTTCACTTATGAAGGTTATGTATTGGCTCCTAAGGTGTTCTTCGTTAACTGTGTAACCATTCTCATTCCTAAGGGTAGAAAGAATGAATTCGTCCATTGAATTGTGAACTAAAAATTTATCATTCCTAAAATTCACAAGGTAACCTTCATCACATAGTTGATTTATTCTTATTAGGTTGTGCTGAAGAACTTTTAAAAACAAAACATTTTAAATTAAAACTTTTAATAAAGGAACAATATTACCTATGATACCGATTTTCGGGTCATAATATAGATTTATATGTGTAGTAGATGGCCATATAAAAGAGGGGGTGAATTGTAGGTTTTAAAATATGTATTTAAACACTTAAGAATGAAATTAGTTTTAGAGGTCTTAAACTAATAAATTTCACAACCAATACAATTGACCATTTACGTATTAGATCTGAGGGATATGATATGTCATAATAACACAAGTAATGAAAAATAATTGTATTCTAAATGAATATAATGATCAGAGTAATACTAATGTAAATGTTTCTTCCATACAGTGTATAGAATCTATTAATACAATATGTAATTAATGAAATGTAATTGAAATAATTACAATAGAAAATAATATGGATAAAAATATGAAAAAATATAATCCTTTTTTTAGTACAAAATGAACTGGAAAGTAAATGTATTGAAATTATTTTATCCCAAAGAGTTGTGTATCCATTCACCCAGGATAAAATGTATTCTTACCACCACCTTGGTAAACCCTCGATATGATGATCATCACGATTTTCTTTCTATCTCGAAGGTAATCGACACCACTATATTTCAAACAATAGAAATCCCCTGATAAAATGTTCAACATCACATATTCCATTCCCTGGAAGCCCTCGATTGATATCACAATGATCAGTCGCTTAAAACAAATATAGAACTTATAGAAATAATATAAATTAGAACATGTTTTTAACTTCTTGTATCTTCATTTAATTCTCATGGAGAAATAGATAAGTCGTAATATCTCTCTATAGAACTTGATAGAAGAAACCTTTTTGTATTATGGTTCGAATGACCACTAATTTATAGGTATCAGGTTCCAACAGTTATATTTCTTCCAAAGGTCATATTTCTCTAAAAAAATCAGTGGGACTTGGACACCTAGCATTACAATGTTCAAAACTGACAAAATGCATGACATCATTTTGATTAGTAAATATCCAACTCAACAACATCGTTTTTATTAGAAAATAGTAATTTAAAAAGTATTAAACAATGAGTATGAGTAACAAGAAATCAATAATGAATTAATTAAATAGTATAATGCGTTACATGAGTACGGTTAATAATATTGTCAAAATGATTATCATGATTAAAATACATATATTGGTTATGATACATGACATGGTTACAATGCTAAACATGGATAAGGTTCATATAATTTATGATTTATATTATGGTTAAAATCCATGATATATATTATTGTTTCGATAAATGATTACAATTGGATAATTAATCTAGTTATGATTCTTGATTACGATGCATGTGGTTACAATGGATATGCTGTATAAAATTTGGGTGATTATAATTCATGTGGTTACGATGCATAACCTAGTTATGATACAGGTGATTACGATGCATGCAGTTACGATGAATAAACTAGTTATGATATATAACCTGGTTACAATACATAATCCGGTTACTATATATAACCAGGTTACGAATTACCTAGTTACGATACATAACCTAGTTATGATTTATAATTACGATGCATATAGTTACGATACATGTGATTATGATGAATAAAACAATATATCTGGTTATGTTTCAAAACAACCTACATGATTATGAGAATAATACATCATATGTGAAAAATAATATGAGTGATTATGATTGTAAAACAACATACATGATAAACAAAATATGTGATTAAAATATGTGTGATTTGTGATTTTCAAAAAAATGATTGATGGGAAATTCAGAACACATTTTGAATCAACAATTGTTTTTTTTGCTAAATGTGATCTATAAATATTTTAAGGGACTCATTTTATAAGATACAAGAGGATTGTATAACTTTTTTATTTTTTTGCAGGTAATGAAGTTGATGAAGACCATAATAAATGAATATTTTTCCAAGTTCATTGAGCACTGGTAAGAAATGACTAAATACCACCATAATATCGATAGCCTCCATTGGGAAGCTAGTTTACTACCTAGAGATAACTATTGTAATAAATCACCCTATGTTAGCTAGTTTTCTTCCATTGGGTAGTCGATGGACTTCTGTTGTAAGTGGTCAGTTATTCCTTCACAACAGGTTGGTCAGTGGGACTCTATTGGCAGGATGATGGGTCTTCTGCACACCAAGAAGGCTGCCAAAATGGCATAGGATGGCTGGAAACCAACACCAACAAACTAGTGTAGACACTAAAGGCCCATATTTAACAATATCCTTACTTGATTAATTTTCTAAAAATATTCCAACAGGAATCTAAAGAAATGAAATTTTAAAAGCGATATGTCTAACACTATAACATGATCAACTAAACCCAAAGAATAGTCTATAACATCTCCATTTTGGCCATCATGACATTAATTAATTATTAAAATATATAACTAAAAAACACCCAAATTAATAAATTAGAAACCCATTAGTGTTATTTTGAGTATTAAAACACTTGAGAGAGAGAGACAACTATATCACAATGTTTTATGACCAAGAAGACCAACATAATATAAATATTTAGTGTATATTAATATTGAAAAAAAAATAATATATTCAAGATTTTATAGATCAATGTAATCAAAATTCTCTTGAAAAAAATATTCCATAGTCACGAACAAAGCAATTAATATTAATGTCAATACCCCCGGAACACAACTCAATAAAAAAAATTAGAATGAATATATTTATGTTAACGTTATACCATTTTAAGAAGAAATAATAAGTTTATATATAAAGAACATAGCCTCATATTTAATCACCCAAAAAAAGGAGAGGAAGGACAAACTAAAAAAGAAAAATTCGATGAAAAAATTAATATAGATTTTTGAAAATAGATTTCAGAAAACACAAAAATAAGTGTTCAAATATAGTGGTAGTGAGTGAAAGGGATTTTAAAAATAAAACCTTAAAAATATTTTCAATATTCTTTCATCATAAAAACTACCCTTTAATAGGTGAATTTAATAGAGATAGTGAGAGACTACATTCTAAAATATATTTTTTTTTGTGAACAACAAAGAAAAAAAGAGAAGTGAAAAAATAAGAAAAATAATGTGGTTACATAACTCTACAATGATTTTCAGTCCCATTCATTAATGAATTTTTTCCAACCATTAAATTTTCACCATTGTAAATTTTTGAAGGAATAATGATCTTTAAATGTGAAAAAATGACATTAAAGCATCCTTCACCTTTTGTTTCATCAAAGTAATCTTGAAAAACATGGCAAGTGAGGCAACTATATATTTGAAAATATTACTCCTCATTAATCAATTATTAATAGATATTTAAAAAATTAAAAAAGTATATGTTATCCATAATAGATCATAAAAGTTGTTTGAAAAATTAAAAAAATGGATGTATAATAAAATAATAACATTGAGTTTTAAAAAAATATAAATACTATAAATAGTATTTTTTTTTTAAAATAGTATAAATAGATATAGAAAAAATATTATATAAAAATTTAATTTGGAAAAAAGTAAGTCCCATAAGAATAATATCAGTATTAAATGGATATGTCTCACCTTAAAATGTTATATCATGCAAGATATGAGGAACAATTCCAAAAGAGAATAAATAAATGAAGATTAAATAATGATTTTTAGAATATAATTTGAAATAGCTTCTCATGTTTTATATGATCAAATGAATATAATCACAATCCTACCATTCATAACATTTCTTTTTTTAAATTGAAATGGTCATGGTAAAGGGTCCTAGAGAAAATATCATGAAGTAGATATCATATTCGAATAATTTCAAATAAAATGTCACTCCTAGTGAAGTTATATCTTAAGAAATTATTGCTATTCCCATTTTTTGTCAAAGAGTATTGTATAAGATTTATTAAAATAGTAATTATACTAGGGACATCACACTTAATTTAGGTATGGAAAATTGTAAGATCAAAGACTAAGAGAGTGTGTTTCATCTATATTATTTGGGAATAAAAACTCTAAATTTTTATGTATTTTGCATCATCTGTAGAAATAACAATATAGTTATTATTATTTTACTGCACCATCAGTTTATGGATTTTAAATCTATGTATAATGTCCAACTGGGACTTTTATAATTTAGTGAGCATCCTCCAAAATTAGTAAAAGAAAACTATTTTATTTAAGAAAATATTATTTTAGATAAAAATGTATTATTATTCATTTTAAATAAAAAATCTATTTAGTAGATTTAATATGACATTACATTGTATTTGATTGAAAAAAAGAAAAAAAAACTAAACATGTAAATAAGTTGTTCCATCGTAAGATAAATGTATAATACAAATCATACTTCTATATGATTTATTTTCGAATGCCTTGATGAATTTATCCAATTTAATTTTATGGTTTTAATCATGGGTGTAATAATTTTTTTTCCTGATCTATAGTGACCTAATACTTTTACACATATTTATGAACATTTTTTATAATGAATATCCATTAATACAAAATAGGGATAAATAATACTATTGTCTTTATAAAATGAGGTTCATCAAAATATCAAAAGGGAACTAAAATGTGGAATCCTTATTTAACTCTATGTAATGATATAATAAGTATATTTGATATCCTAAAATAGCTTAGTATAATCTCGGGATATTTAACAAAGAAAGGGGTGAGATAAAAATCATAGTAATAGAATAAACATGATAAGGTAATGTACCATGGGAGTCAAAGTAATAATGAGATATCATTAAAGAGATTTCTCTGGAGTAAAATCATGGGAGCATAAAATAAATAACACAACACTATAAAATTATAATATATAGGAAATTTGGTTGTAATATAAAAAAAATACACAAAAATAATTTATGGATAACCACTAATATAACCTCACATGGTGGATAGAGTCCTATAATGGATTATGTTCACTTATAAATACCATATTAGACATCTTATGATACTAAATATTTACCCAATTAATTTAAGGGATATATAATTATTATACCACATTCTACATTAATATTATATACATGAATATTTGTGCAACATAAGGAAATAAATCATAAGATATAATCATAATAATCACCATTGGAAAGAAATTGGGTTGCATAATCTTACCTCATCTCATAATAAAAGGAAATTTCATAAAATAAAGATTTAATAAAATGATCATAAGGTATATATTAATCCATAATAAGAATTTGGATTGTGATATTTATACATCTAAGAGACATATATATGAAATTTTGAATCAATCCATAATGTTATAGAGATAGAAGAAGTGATTCGGAGAAAGAATGTTTAAGAACTAATAAAAAGGGTGGTTTAGAAAGATCCTTTACCACGATCCCAATCCATATATTGTATTGTTTTTATTATTCAATGTCAAAAAAAAATTAAATTATATAATTTATTAAAAAAAACTTCCTTTTTACTATTCATTTTATTTTGTTCATTATCATGTTATATTGAATTACTTTATCATTTTGGTTCAAGTTAGACATACTGATGATATTCAGCTCAAAATCTAAAATATCCTTGAAACAATGAATAAAGTCAAAGAGATTATAATTTCCTCATATCCAGAAATAATTATCACATATATATATATATATATATATATTATACTTTCTAAATTAATCATGAACTATGATTATGAGAAATGAACTATGATACAATCAAGGAGATGGTATATTGTAAGTACACATGTGTAACATATTAATTCTTCGATGATAATGATAGGAAGAAGGTATGTACTATATTATCTTCATTTAATAATAATTGTATCATAAATATCTTATTATTTCTTTAAATACAGGTACATATACCATCAATGTGATGTGGAAATAAATAATGAATCACGTCACTTCGAGAAGAGGTAGTCTACTATACAGACAAATGATGTTATCAATTTTCAATGGATGGTTAGGAAGAATGTATATATATATACTAATATATATATTAATGATTAATATTTAATTAATATCTTATATAAAAATAAAATCCATCAACATGAAAATTTGTGAGGGGAAATTATGTAGTATGAGTTATATCATTTCGCGAGGAGGTAGTCCGCTGACACACAAACCATGGATATATTTCCCTTTTGAAGGTAGTTGAGATGGATTTAATTCATTAACTTTACATAATAATATATTAGGATAATATATCTAAAAACTTTATTGAATCATTAGGGTTGATATGTATTTTATGGAGGTGGAATATGAAATTAAACAAATATTATATGTTAAAATGATTCATGTTCTAGAGGAAACCACATTAGGATTATATTGAAAGTCTCAATAGAATTGATTTGGGATCCAAATATAGACACAATGAAATGGTTTTGGAATTAAGGAATTTATATTATTATGTATGTGCAAAAAAAATGTAATTTTAATGTGCAAATAGGATAAGGGATGGGTTCCGATTTATAAATGGGGGATAGGACACACAAGGAATGTTTGGAAAAAGGATACATACATATTTTTACATTCAAAAAGGCTCCAAAATGGATAATTATAGGACCATAGATGATATAATATTGAACTATTTATATAAAATAGTATTCAGACAATATTTTTGTCCATTTAGACCGTTATCCTTTAATTTAATCCACTATAAAATTGTTTTAACCTTAACCATGAAAAAAATATAAATTTTTTTCTATTCATTATGGAACAATTAAGTTGAAATTTTTATATAATATTAACTATGATTATTCCAAATATGGATTCCATTTTTTGAAATTCAATTCAAAGACATGGTATAATTTAAATTAAAACACGTAGATAAGATGAAAAATGGTTTTCCAAAGAAATGGTTTTCTTAGTTACAAAAAGTTTTTATGTCATAATTCAGTAAGAAATTTATTAAAATGACATAAATTGGATCATTAATAAAATAATTGGACCAATTTTAATTTTATTCCACTTAAAAAAATATTTTTTAAGTTTTCATCAAACATGTATTTGTCAATGAAAATCAAAATATTTCAATATTCATTTAAAAAATAATATTTCTAGAAAAATCACCAAAACACATCCTGAGCATATTTTTAAATGTTTATTCAAAAAATGAATTTAATTTTGTCCTATAAAGTCTCGACAACTGAAAAAACTAAATTGTTTTATAAAAATTAATAAATTTTTTCCGAGAGGAATGCAGTTTTGAAGCTTATATAGACATTTCAAAAAATTAAGCACTTATTTATGAATATATTTTCATTATCATTCATATATAATTTTCAAAATTTTTTATTACTATAAATACTACCAATGTTAATATCTTTGTTATAACACTTATGTTTAAATAATAATAATATTATTATATTGGGGATCATTAAACATGGTGTTGCATGTAACAAACTCTATTGAACATTGATTTCACTAAAAGAATGAGGTGTTACATTATCCATACCAAATAATTTTAAGAGTTCATCACATTATTTTATTTTTTAGATAAACACCATTATTTATATCCAAAATTTGAAAATCAAGAAAGATTATGTGTTTACCCATAAATCACGCTTCAAATTCCTTTTCAATTTAATTTCAAAACCCCACAACACACACACATACACACACACACACACATATATATATATATTGGTATAGCTGAACATTTACTTATAAAGGTAAATTTTAACAAGTAAAAAATCATTTGAGATGTGTTTTAAAAACATATTTTATTATAAATTTTCGATTTTTAACACTTTTGATAAAAAAATGTGATAATGATTTATATGTATTACAAGGGGTTAGTATTAAAGTATAATGTTATATAGTTTATTTGAAAATACAATTCGGAAAAAGTTAATTTAAAAAAACTATTTTTTGTACACAAATTTATTTTCTTTATAAAACCATTTAAATACAAACATTTAACATCCATTTGATAAAGTTTGAAATTAGGATGAGTAGAAAAATGTAGAGTCAATAATTTTTTCTTATGTCATTTATTTTCCTTTATGTTTGTAAAATAATAAAAACTCTATCTTAAGGCAAATTAGTTTTTCCCTAAGCATTGTCTTAATAAGAAAAAATTTCCTTCCTCAAGGAAATTTTACCATTATTTATGTTTTCATTGTTCAATTTATTTTTTCTAAATATAAATCTTTTTATTTCTAAAGGGTAAAATTCAGTTTCATATCTAAATCCTCAGAATCCTATAAATATTTTTTTTGAGCATTATTTGTTTAGGTTCTGGTTTTAGATTCTGTATTCTATGAAATTACGACTCCAAATTCTTTGAAATTCATACTCCAAATTCTCTGAAAATCAGAATCCCAATTACCTGAAATTTAGACTCCAAGTTCTCTAAAATTCATACATTGTATTCTATGAAATACAGACTCCAAATTCACTAAAATTCAGACTCTAAATTCTCTAAAATTCAGACTCTGAATTCACTAAAATTAAGACTCTGAAGTTAATGAAATTCAGATGCTGAATTCTATGAAATTCTTACTCTGAATTATCTGAAATTCAGACTCCGAATTCTTCAGAATCCGGATTCCAAATTCTTTAGAACTCAGACACACTAATTCCTCAGAATTTCATCTCCGGATTCCTTATAATTCAGACTCCGAATATCTCTATATCACGACTCCAAATTCTTCATAATTAATACTCTTTATTCCATATAATTTCAACTTCAAATTACTCATAATTAAGACTCTGAATTCCTTCGAATATAGACTCTGAAGTCATAATTATTCAGACTCCAAATTCATTAGAATTCTAAATCCAAAATCAATAGAATTCAGGTTATGAATTCCTTAAAAAATATAATCTAAATATTCTTGATTTATAGTCTCCAAATTTTCATTTTCATAGAATCCAAACTTTTATTTTTCCTTAGATTCAGAAAAATATATTTGGTTATGCAACCTTTTTTTTCTTACACCTATTATAGTTATGGAATGATTTCATAAAATCTGTTTCTAATTAACTGTTGTTTGAGTGACAGTTGTACAGGTCCCTCCAAAATTCAAGGAAAAATATTATATTTTGAAGAGGGAGCTGACCATTGGAGAATCACCTATAAATAAGAGCTCATTTGAACGAGTTCAATAAAAATTGGGAACAGAAAAATCACTCTAGATATTGTTAGCTATTAAAGTGATTTCTAGAGTGAGACTCTCATACCTCGTGTGTACTGAACATCTTATTCAGCTTACTATGGGTGACCCCAATTATTGATGTGTAAAATCAGGGAGTATTGTGGATAGGAAGACAGAGGTGTCGACTACCTTAATGTTCGAGGAATTATATGGATAGGAAGACAGAGGTTCCGACTATATTAAAGTTCGAGGTCTTGCGGGGATAGTAAGGCAGATTCTGATATTCCTATTGAGGCTTTACCCTGGTGTGGATAAGAAAGACATTCATGATATTATAAATCAAGGGATTTTTATCCAAGGTTTTTTTAAAACCCCACTCTTTGGGTTAAAAGATTTCATACGTGCTACTTGTTATTGTTTTAAGATTATTTCCGTTGTATATTGATAAAGGATGAATGTTTAACATTCTTATACTTTCTTGTTGTTTTCTCTACTATTATAAGTAAGATTCCATATGCATTAAGGTATAATCTTTTCCTATAATATTTTCTTATGCTTTATTTCTGGAACCATATTTCTGGAACCTAGCAAGTTTTTAGAACTAAAATAGCTCTTGTGAATTCACCATGTTTATCTTAGTTAAACATCGTTTTCCTTAAGGTTAAAAATTAACGTTTTTAAACATACAATTCACACCCCCTATTGTAATTGAGCATCTACATTCATATTTCAATCCTAAATTTGGTATCATATTAGGTTCCTAAAATACATATATTCACATATAAGTTTTCTTGATAAAGTTTTCATTATTCTAAATATTTTCCTTGCTGGGGAATTTTTATCCTTGTTTCCAAACTTTTTCTATTAAAAAGTTTCAGTAGAAAGATATTTTCTTTTAGATTGAAGCAATGAATGTCGGTTAAATTGACAATATAAATCCTACTAGATCACCTATATTTTATGGGAACGATTATGAATATTGGAGAGATCATATGAAGACTTTGATTATTAATACTAGAGTGAAAAACTATGTTATGCTTACTCGGGTTTACAAGATTCGTGATAAGGATATAAAAACATTTACTAATCAAGAAAAATCATAATATAAACTAAAGTATAAGGTACACAATACATTATTGTGTTCCATGACCCAAAATATATATATAGTCATATTTCTTCTTATGAAGCTGTAAATTGTATTTGGATGCAATTAGAGGTTACTCATTTTGGTACATCCATGGTTATAGAAACTAGAAGAGCTATGCATAGAGCATAATATCATGGATTTCTATTTTCTTATGGAGAACTAGTGTGATAGGTACTACAATGGTTTATGACTATTGTTAATAGTATACAATACATGGGTGAAAAATGTTTAGATGATGAGGCACTTGTGGACAAGATAATATATATCATGCCTAATGAGTGGGAATCTAAGAGAAAATTTATTGATGAGAATAAGAAAGTATCTCAAATTACTCTTGATGACGTTTTTGGAACTCTTTTTCAACATGAGTCAATAATTAAAATAGATACTAATGTGAATAAGAATATGAATGACAATGAAAGTGTAACCTTTAATACTACTAAAGCCAAGACTCCTTAATGGGTTACAAGATCCAAGTCAAAGAAAGTCATTGTTTTTTCTGAATCTAATGAAAGTGAAAATTCTGAGAATGAGATAGCTAATATGTCTCAAAGGATGAAAATGATAGGTGGGAAGAAATACATTCAGAATCGATTTAAGAAGAAATAAAGAAAATTCAAGAAAGACACAAAAGTCACTTTCTATGAATGAAAAAGAGCAGGGCATATAAGGCCATATTTTCTTATACTTAAGAAAAAAGGGGGTAAAAGGAAAATAATTATGACATAAATAGAAATAAATACTACAATTATAATCTAAGAATGTTTTGAAAGCCAATGACACCTAGTGTGCTAGTGGTGGAGACTCTTCTAATGGATCCTCAGAGTATGAATCTTCTAGTTAGAAGAATCTTGGTCTTCTTGCTAGAAAACCTATGGAAAATCAATGTCTAATGGACAAGGTATGCAATGTTGAATCTATAACTAATAAATTCTTAAATACAAGTTATATTGATAATAAATATTATGAATCTTTCAATTGAGAACTTTTTCAGATGAAGTTAATACATTACCTACTTATAAAGAAGTATCTAGGTTTTTAATGAAACTTGAGAATGAAAATTATAATCTCAACAAAAAGCTAGATAAGTAAAATTATAGAATTTATATTCTTACTAAAGATATATCATATCTTCCTAAAGATATTGATAAGAAAATTTATGATATTGAAAGTATTTCCAAAAGCCTTGAGAAAGATAATTCTGACAAGAATAAAATTTCTAAGGTTCTTGAAAATGTAATTTATAATAAAAATATCTTAAGGACTAACTCTAGTTTTAAAACTAGTGTTTTTGAGGATAAAAACATTGAATAAGTTTTTTTCAAACCTTACATTAGGTAATGAAAATTTTGATAAGATGTATTCCCAAAATCGATGCCTAAGGAATAATTCTAGACTTGGTTATACTCAGTCTAAATATGTTATTACTAATAATTATTTTTTTCCTCAAAGTGCTCCATTCGGCACTAAATATCAGTGTGGTGGTCATTAGGCAAAAAATTGTTCTTTAAAAAAACATAGTATTTAGGTTTTCATAAAGCTTATTTTTTTAAGAAAAACTGGATAACTAAAATTTTTCCTTTGAAAATTTTTCAATCCAAGAAAGTTTGGGTTCTAAAAGTATAACACTATTATTTTCAAGAAAATAAAGATAGTACCAATAGAAATATATGGTATATTAATAGTGGATGTTTCAGACACATGACTGAAAAAAAACTTCTTTGAAAAGATTATCAAGACGAAAGGAAGAAAAATAACTTTCAGAGATAATTGTCAGGGCGAAATTATTGGAATAGGTGACATTTTTATTCTTGGAAAAACATTGATTTTAAAATGTTTTAATTGTTAAAGGTCTTAAGAACAACCTCATTAGCATAAGTCAATTATGTGATGAAGGATACATTGTGAATTTTAGGAATGATAAATACATAGTACACAGTTTCATGGAAGAGTTTATTCTTTATTCCCATAGGCAAGAGAATGTATACACACTAAACTTAGAACACCTTAGGAGCCAAGATCTACCTTGTCTTAGTGCAATGGATGACAAATCTTGGGGTGACATCACTGTGGGTTGGTTCGTAGTGGCCACTGCTTATACCAGTGACCAAGAGAGTCGACCCAGCCTGGTCGTGGGGTGGTTGGGGCCTCGATTCCGGTCGGGCGTTGAGGTTCCCCTGTGCAGTGTATGCAAGGACCTGATGGTATGCGTCGGAAGTGGCCCAGGCCACAGTAGCCATCGATGTTGACGCCCCTTGGCGGGCGTCCTCATATTGCACCTGACGCTGGTGTCAGGTCGGACATACTGGGGCTAGGGGTGCAGGTTCATAGCTTACCTACTCTTCATTCAGAAAAATCGGGCATCGACATTGACGAGGCTAGGTGGGATCCCTCACTGGGAGCCCCTAGATTTAGACCAACAAAAACTGGAATAATTTGAGTATTATACTATTTGTTTTTCCCAGTTGTTGATTACACTAGATTTATGTGGGTATATTTTCTAGAGAAGAAATTTAAATATTTTTCTTATTTTAAAATAATTAAATCCCAAGTTAAAAATAAGAAAAAACATCCATTGATAACAATCGATAGTGATCATGGGGAAGAATTTCAAAATTATGATTTTGAAACTTTATGTAGTAGAAAAGGAATGACACATAACTTCTCAGCACCAAGAACTCCTCAAAAACATTGTGTTGTTGAAAGGAGAAATCTAATTCTTCAATAGATAACAAGAACCATGTTGAGTGAATATTCAATAGCTAACCATTTTTGGGATGAATTTTAATTACTTCTTGTTATATTATAAATCTATTTTGTATTAGAACTTTTCTTAATAAAACCCCCTAAGTATTGTGGAATGTTAGAAAACATAGACTTTCATACTTCAAGGTATTTGGACGCAAAGTATTCATTCAGAATACTAAATATAACTTACATAAATTCGCACCAAAATATGATGAAAGAATTTTAATAGGCTACTCCAAAACTTTTAAGGCTTATAGATATTTTAATAAAAATACTTATACTGTTTAATAAACCATACATGTTAAATTTAATGAAATTGATCCTTTTGTTTTTAAAAAACCTGAACCTACATCTTCGGATGTGTTTTCAAAAACTTATTATCAACCGTAGATAGAAGATCATTTTGATAAGGAAAATGTTTAATAAAATGGTTCTAAGACATTTAACCATCAATATTTCTTACTATATGTTGATGAACAGGTTTTACAAAATCAAAAATTAGTTGTTTCTTAAGAATCATCCTAGTGATTGTATCATTGGTGATTTAAATCAACCTGTAATGACTAGAAGTGTCTTAAAAATGAAGTTGACCATCTATCATTCCTTTCTAAATTAGAACCAATAATCATTGATGAAGCTTTAGGTGATTATTTGATAAAGGCTATAATCAACAAGAAGGAATAGACTATGAAAAACCTATGATCTAGTAGCTATACTTAAATATATCTATATTCTACTTGCCTTTGTAGTATTATTTAACTTTAAATATTTTAAAATGGATGTTAAATGTTCATTACTTAATGGATATGTTCAAGAGGATGTTTTTGTTGAAAAATCTCTTGGCTTTGAAGATAAAAAACATCCTGAACAATTTTTTAAACTTACCAAAGCATATATAGACATCAATAAGACCCTAGAGCCTCATATGAGAGACTTGCATGATTTTTGTTACAAAACAATTACATTAATGGAGATTCTGATCCAACCCTCTTTATAAAGAGAGATAAGAAATTTTTTTTATTGTTCAAATCTATGTTAATGATATTATATTTGGTTCAGCTCCACAATTTTTAAATGATTCGTTTTCAAAACTAATGAAATATGAGTTTGAAATGAGTATGATGGGTGAGTTAACATTTTTCCTAGGTTTTCAAATATCTCAAAAACTAGAAGGAACATATATATATAAACATATGTATATTAAATATCATATTAAAATGCATGGATATGACAACTCTAAGAGTATTAGTACTCCCATTGGTACCCCGAATTCACTTGATCTTGATGAAGATAGGAAACCAGTAGATCAAACATCATTTAGAGGTATGATAGGAAGTCTACTATACATGACCGCTAGTCATCTAGAGTTAATGTATATAGTATGCTTATGTGCAAGATATAAATCCAATCCTAAGAAATCTCATTTAAAGGCAGCGAAAAGAATGTTTCGCTACATAAAGGGAACCATGGATTTAGTACTCTTTTATACATCTAGAAATGATTTTGTTTTAAAAATATTTTAGAATACTAACTTTGGTGGTTTTATAATGGATAGAAAAGTTATATCCAGAACTATTCATTTCATAGGAGATTCATTAGTTTATTAATCATGTAGAAAGAAACACTCAATAGTACTTTCCACTAGTGAAGTTAAATATGTTGAAACTGGAAGTTGTTGTGCTCATGTCTTGTGGATGCAACACACACTCACAGACTATGGTATGAGTTTAACCAAAACAAAAATATTGTGGATTAATACTAGTTCCATTTCCCTATGTAAAAACCTTGCACATAAATCTCGTAGAAAACACATAGATATTAGGCATCAATTTCTTAGGGATCTCACATAAAAGGAGATATCATTCTTCAATTTATTCGAACGCAAGATCAACTTGCTGATATTTTCCTAAAATATTCACCCTATAAATGATTTGAATACATTAAACCAAAGTTAGGGATAACAATCATAAGGTAATATTCCATATTAACTTCTTATTGAAATCTATCTCCTTACAGTAAGTAACTCTTTTTCATATGGGGATTACATTTTCTTGGTAGTTAAATGATTTCGTAGTAAAATATTTTGTAGTCAAATTTTTTTGTAGTCAAAATTTTTCGTAGTCAAATTTTTTTGTAGTCAAATTTTTTTTCTTAATCAAAATTTTTTTAATCAGAGTTTTAAATTTTTACTTAATCATTTTGTTTTAAAAAAAAATCATAATTAGAAGATCATCAAGATGATTTTTTCTCATTATGAATAATTTTACTAGAAATATGCAAGGTATGATTTCTCTTTTAAATTTTTCTAATCATCATTCTACATGTTCGTATTTTTATCTTGTTTAGATTCACTTTAACATAAATCCAAATGTTTATCTTTAAAACCTCAAAAGATTGTAACCTACCAGACTCCTTCTTCGGCTATCATCTCAATTGTTAGATCTGATCAAGAGTGTTTCAACTGTTGGATCAGTCAAAGAAGTTGAACTGTCACCTAAATTTCCTCTATAAGGACCCCCCCCCCCCCCGATGTTTTTCTCACATCGATTTTGGATCCTTTGCGTGTTGAAGCTCTTCCCTTGTACATGTGGTCATTTTGAATCATCAGGTATTCCTCAGTTCCAAATGTCTGTAGAATCCTCTTTTTAGAATTATATGTCTTTATTAAAGGAAATCTATGAGTGGTAGATTTATAGAGAGAGGATGGTTGATATGAAATTATATAATAAGTATGACTCTATCATTTCAAATATTTTTATTTTGAATGTCTTGGAGAGCCTATATATATTGAATCTGAAGGCATAGGATCCGATCAATCCAGAGTTGTTGATTAAATTTAATAAGTCAGCAAGTTTCTTCAACAAATTAGGGAGAGATATGTTTCCTTCAAGAGCAATGGGGAGACTTATTCTCTTTCCTACAATAATGCAACAAGTTTTATTAGAATTCCTTATGAGGGTGAAGAAGAATTATATACTCACAAGCTAATGGATATATCAATATCATTTGAGAAGGAAAAGCCTTTAGATTGCCTTGGATTGATAGATATGGAGACTCCAAAAATTGTTCATCTCCCTACAAATTTCCAGATTCTTGAATTGTGGGTTCAAGGTTTTATTATTCCAAGAAAATGAGATAAGGATATACTAAAGAAAATTGTCATCTATATTTTGTATTTCATGGTGAACATCAGGAAGATAAATTTGGTAAAGTATATCATTATTACAATTGAGAATATCATGAATAGAAATTTGAAGTCTCAAATTATCATGTATATGTCCATTCTATCCAAAATTATAGTTCTTTTTTTATAATCTTTCAAAATCATTTATAGTTCTATGACTAGAAACTAAAAAGTTATGCTACTTCGTGATGATACATTGAAAAGGATGAAGGATAGCTTCTCTAATGAATTAGAAGAATTTTATAACCTACTTGAAGTAGAAGTAGAAGCTTTATCAAATAAATTAGAAGTGTATAGATATTCTAATAAGGATGGAAGGAAGAAGATGGAAAAGGAACCAGATGAGAAAGAAAAAAACCCTTCTGGCTGAGTAAACTCAATCAACACACCCAAAAAAAAGAAGAAAAGGACTTACCCTGATGAATTAATGACTAATTGGAGAGAGTATAAGAAGAATAGGAAAGAAGGGGATCCTACTTTTTTCTTGGACCCTGCTGAGGAAAAAAATTTAAAGATAAAGGCTGATGAAGATCTAGAGAAGTAAGAGAAAGAAAAAAATCAAAGAAAGAATATGTTTGAGGCTGAATTCATTCATTCTCTTATTAATGTTGCTGAGAAATCATTTTAACAAATATAGGTTCTAAAATTGATTTTGCAAGAATCACATCTTATGACTACATAAATGAAGGTTGTGATTCCAGAACCAGATCAAGAAGAAGAAATTGTGAAAAAGAAAGAATCGTAACAAGAAGAAGAAGAAGAAATAAGTAAGTGGTGACACCGATGACATGATAATGAAAGTATAGGATTATCAGGATAAGGATATTCCTTCTGAGAAACTATTAAATCGAACTTCTAAAGCAGAGTCTTCAAAACTTTCTGCACCTGGAAAAGAAGATAATGAAAAGGAAGAAGTGAACAAACTTTCTGAAGAAGAAAGCAGTAATCATGATTTCATTCAGCTATAGGATGTTGTGACAGGTACCAAGAAAGAAAATATTGAGGAAGATAAGATTGTTCAGTTATCAGATAGTGATCATGAATCTCCCAAAGCAAAATAAATGATTCCGAGATATGATAAGGGAAAGAAGGTGTTGGTGGATACACCTTGTAAATCTGTGGTGCAAAAAGAAATAAGTTGGTGCTTCAATGAAGAGGAAAGTTGAAGAGATTAAAAAATAATCCTCACAAACCAAACACTCTAATTCATAATTTTCCTCTCCTAGAAATGATTTTATTGTAAAGTATTTAAAAATTTTGGTTGATACCATTCCCTTATTCCCAAGTATAGATTCAAGATGGTAGTTTCTTCAGCATTTGTTCAATCAGAAATCATATTCTGTTTCAATGCTTATGGATAAATTTGTCGGACTAGAGGAAAATTTCAAATCCTTTCTCATTGTTTGTGAGGCTCATAAATGATCAAGCATGAATATTACAAGTGGGATAATAAATACAATCAAAGATCTCAAAGTCTTTGATTAGTTTCAAGGAAGTGTAAAGAATTCTTATGAAACTAAAGATGGAATGATTAATTATTTTACTAAGAGTTTTCAAGAAAATCTGACTCTCAAACAGACAACCCAGAAGTAAAAAGTTAAGGACCAGAATGGAAAGCTTATTTCAGTGGAAATGTATTTGAAAAGGGAAAGGGATCTCAGAATTGAGTGTGAATAAAATCTTTTTAATCAAGAAGAAGTCTCGAAGGCTCAAGAAGAATTTCATAAGTCTCAAGAAGAAAAAATTAATGCCTGTGATAAGAAAAGTGAAGATCAGGATCAACTGATGAAGCATTTTGAAGAAGATCACAAGGAGCTTATGAAGCAGAAAACTATTCTGAAAAAGTTTATGTTAATGGAGAAATAAGGTTAATTCTCCCAAATATGATATTTTGTTGTATTTTCTTCTTGTACAAATTATTTCAATCATAAAGTAATTTTTTCTTGTTCTTCATATATATTTTTTTGTTTAGTACTAATTTTTCAGGTACCATATTTTTTTTCCATTCTCTTTATTCCTTTTTTAAAAATCACAATGGGGGATAAAGGAATGATAAAAATAATTCTAAGTAAAAATAGATTTCCCAATGTAAGGGGGAGTTCATATAAGGTAAATTTCTTATCAAAGATGATTTTTGTATGCAAGAAAATGAAAAATCTCATTCAAGAAATCAAAAATTCGACCCTTAAGGATTTCAAAAACTAAAGGGTAGTTAGTGATAAATATTGTGATTCATATATAAAGGGAGATAAGTTTTATTTTATGTTTATGAAGAAAAACTCTAAGTCCATATATGTTTTTATAAGGATGTTTGTGCTTTCCAAAAAGGGGTAGATTATTGAGTCAATATGGTTTTTTATGACTTTTCCATTCTTCAATGTTTTGAAAATCACAAACACTCTGTCTCAAGGTAAATATTTTTTTCCGAAGAATTATCTTAACAAGGAAAATATTTCATGTTATAATTTTAGATTCTAAATTCTATGAAATTCAAACTCAGAATTCTCTGAAATTCAGACTCTGAATTCTATGAAATTCAGACTCCAAACTCCCTAAAATTCAGACTCCGAATTCTCTGAAATTTATACTCTAAATTCTCTGAAATACCGACTCTGAATTCTCTGAAATTTAAAATCTATATTCTCTAAAATTCAAACTCTAAATTATCTAAAATTAAGATTCTAAATTCTCTAAAAATCAGACTCTAGGTTCTCTGAAATCCAGACTCTAAATTCTTTGAAATTCCGAACATCAATTCTATGAAATTCAGACTCTGAATTCTTCAGAATTCAGACTCAGAATTCTTCAGAATTCAGACTCTGAATTCCTTAGAATTCAAAATCTAAATTACTCAGAATCAGGGCTCCAAATTCTGTAGAATTGCGACTCCAAGCTCCTCAAAATTAAGACTTTCAATTACTCAAAATTTAGGCTCCTAATTACGCATAATTCAGACTCCGAATTCCTTAGAATTTAGAATCTCAATTCCTCATAGTTTCAACACTGAATTCCTTTGAATTCAAAATCAGAATTCCTTAGAATTTTGAAATCAAATTCTATAGAATTTAGACTCTGAATTACTCAAAATTTGGACGCTGAATTCCTAAGAATATAGTCTCCAAATTCACTAGAATTCAGATTCTAAAATCTATATAATTCATGTTCCATATTAATTGAAAAATAGAATCCAAATATTCATGATTTATAGTCTCAAAATTATCATTTTCTTAGACTTAAAACTTTTATTTTTCCTTAGACTCCAAAAAATAGATTTGGTTAAGAAACCTTATTCTGCTTACAACTATTATAGTTATGAAACAATGCCATACATTCTGTTTTTAACTAACTATAGTTTTATTGACACGTGTATTAGTCCCACCGAAATTCAAGGAAAAATATGACCATTGGAGGAGGGAGCCGACTGTTGGCGAAGTTTATATAAGTATGAGATCATTTTAATGATCTCAATAACAACTGGGAACCGATCAATCACTCTAGATATTACATACTGTTGAAGTTATTTCTAAAGAGAGAGACTATCTTTCCTTGTGGATACTGAACATCTTGTTCATCTTGCTTCATGTGACTCCAATTATTTTTGTATATAATCATGGACTTACGGGGATAGGAAGATAGAGGTGCCGACTAACTTAAAGTTCGAGGACATTCTTGGATAGGAAGACAGAGGTTTTGACAACCTTAATGTTCAATGGATTACATGGATAGCAAAATAGATTCTGATATTTCAATCGAGGGCTTACCCTGGTGTGGGTAAGAAAAAATTTCATGAATGTATAAATCAAGGGACCTTTATACAAGTTTTTTGGATAACCTAATATTTAGGATAAACGATTTCATACTAGTTACTTTTTTTTGTTTCATGTTTATTTCTACTGTATTTTGATAAAGGAAGAAAGTATAACCATCTTATATTTTCTGGTTCTTTTGTAAATTCTAATATATAAGAATCTATATGCTTTAAGGTTGGATCTTTTTCTTGTAAACATTTCTTATGTTTCATTTCTGAAAAAATATTTTAGGAACCTCTCAAGATTGTAAAACTAAAATAGGTCTTGTGAATTCACCCTCTTTATCTTTGTTAAATATATTTTTATTTAAGGTTAAAAACCAATGTTTTTAAACATACAATTCACCCCCCTGTAATTGAGCTTCTACAGAAAAATGAAAAAAGATTGTAACGGGTTCTATTAGAGTGATGTGATAAAAGGTGTCAACATATTAAATTCCTTCTTCTTGTTTATAACCTTTAGAATTGATAATGTGTTTATTTCTTCTGATATTACCAACCACATTTAATTTATTTCTAAAAATCCATTTTGATCTAATAGTGGAATTATTATTTGTTCTTCTGACAAGTCCATGGAAATAATTTTTAGTAAATTTATATAGTTATTATTGCATTCAAAGAAGCAAATTTTCATCATTAAGAAAATAAATAAGGTTTTTTTTATTCTAAGTGAGATATAATGTAATGTTGTTGAGCCTCAATTAAGATCATTCTTCATATATTTGTTCCTGCTTAATGATCTATAAGAAAAAATTTAATGTTATGGTATTTATATTTCTTAAAAAATGGTATATATTTTTAAAGAGAATAATATTTTATTTCAACTTCATAAGTTTGGAAATGATTATATATAAAAATTCTTAAAAAAATTTAGAAATAGTTTTTTGAAAATATTTATAAAAAATAACATGTACTCATTCTGTCACATGTTTAGTCATTTTGTTAATTATTTGGTGTGAATTAATTTTTTTGGAGTAACTAAGAATGATAACATCATATCATATTTTGTATAACAAAAATTCATATATTTTTGGTTAATAATAAAATATTTGAATCCAAAAATATTAAAAAAATATCAAACGTTGTTTTTTATTTTACTAACAAAGGGAACTTTTGAGAAATAATCTTATGGGAATTTGATTAAAGATATAACAAGTATTATTCAGGGACATAAACCAATAATATAATGTTAAATTAAAATAATTTAAAATAGTTTGAGATATTTCATGGATAATTAAATTTAACCCATCTATTACCCCATTATGTTGAGTGGTCGTAGGATGAGAAAATGAATGATTGTGGACTTCATAAGAACATAAATCATCAAATTTATTATGATAATATTATTTGGTATGATTGATTTGAATGAATATAATTTTACACACTTTTTAATTTTAAACCATTATAAGAAACATGATAAAGGATTTAAAAATATTACTTGATATGATAAAAAAGAAACACCATTTTAATCTTTTAAAGTCACTAATAATTACATATTTATTGTATTGAACTTATAGTATTTTGATTTAAGAAAATATGAATAAGTCCATTTGAATTAATTCAATATCCTTTAATGATAATTTTTTTTTATTTTTAAGATAGTATTTTAACCTACCATGTTTCATGCATCACAAACCATGTCATCTTAAATGATTGATTCTGGTAGATCTTATAAAAAGTTATTATCATTGAGTGTTATATGTGAGTGTGTGATATATTGGCCAAGGATTCTACACCAACACAACAACTATCACATATGTTTATAACGAATAGAAAATTGTGTTTCCTGAATTTTACAAATAGAACAATTTTAATGAGAGTTTATTTACAAAACGTGATTGTACAATCAATGATAGTCTTAACCTCTGAGTTTTCATGGAAGGTGATATGGCATCATTCTTCTTTACAAAATATATTGAATTTGGTGAGGTCTCCACATATTTTTCTAGAAAAAGCACTATCTTTATACCACAAAAGTACTTGGTTTTTTCTTATAATCCAATTTCCCCATAAAATAAAATAACTAATGATTATTGAAAACAAACAAGGTTAGGTCCACTAATATTCCCCGATAGTGATTTAAGAATTTAGCATTTTTCAGTATGGGGTTTTCCTTAAGAAAAAAAATATGAAAGATGAATTCGTTTTTTCCTACCATATTGGGAATTATTTCAAAAATATTTATTGATTAAATTAACTATTTATTTATAATAATTAGAAAAGTATATTTCAATAAACCAAGAATAAAACTAGTTTTTTATGGATTCTATAATGTTCTTTCCTGATTTGAAAATCCATTATCAACACATTATTTTACTTTCCTTTTAGAGCCCAAAATTTAATTTAAGTTATTTTCCACTCGAGTGAATTTGGTTAGAGAACTTTTTATTCCATTAATTAATGATTCACATTCACTAAAATTTGATTATTTATTTACATTCATGGAAAATTATTTTTTTCTTCAATGAGAAGAACATTTTCTTTTTTTGATGTTTTTTATTAAGTGAATGTTTGTTTATATTATGAATTTCTATGTATAATGAATACTATTTATGAAAACCATTATCAATATGAGATGGAAAATGTTTTTAGGTTTCATAATTAAGGTGACATAATGATCAAGGAAAAGAAGTGGAGCTAGGATAATTGAGAGAAGAAAAGGATGATGAGGAAATATGATGAAGAATATTCACTTCAATGTATTTCTCAATGGATTCAATAAGGAATTTATGACTTGGGTAAATTAAAGTGGTTTAGGATGCTGTGTTGATGGATTCATCACATGAATTCCACATTGTTATATTGAAATCCATTTTACTTATATATTTTATTTATTATTGTTTTGAAAGATGGGTCATTCCAGCTTGATGAGACAATTATTTGTTTAATAAATATAATTTAGCTTCTATATCCATGTTTTGACCTGACTTATTGAATCACTTGTAAATTTTATTATTCTTAATGAAATAGTTCATTTTTTCGAAAATTTCACAAAATTCAGAAACCTCTCCTTTATATGAATAGTCATTGGTATCTTTTAAGGACATGGTTTTATCAATATATTTTTCTTAATTGGATTGAAACTTATATTTCATATTTTTTGTGATTCATATTTCATTAGTAATATGATGATTTGTTGATCCACCATTATCTATACATCCCCCGCCACATTTATGGTTGTGACTTTGGGTGCCCAATTTTATAGAAGAAAGAAACATATATATTTTTAATAATGATTCTTTTATAAAAGAATCTCAAAAATATTTCTAATAATTGAAAATGTATGTAAACCTTATAAAAAATATTTTAATATATTTATTATATTCTATAGAATGATTTTAAAAATCATAAAAATACATAACTATTCAAGTGTCTTTAACATTATTCTTTCTTTTATGTGTTACTAAAAATGATTTTTCATATTTTATCTACCTTTATTGAATTCATTATGTCATTATATTCATTTTTTCTCAAGCTCACAATGAAGAGATTTCATTAATATTACTTTATGTTCAAAAGTAGAAATATCATTTAGAGGACATTTATATTCATATTCTTTAGTAGTAATATATTCAATCATATTAATTATCTAGAAGGGGTGAATAATACTACTTAGAAATGTTAAAAAAATATTTTTATAATAAGTGTACTTATTTTCATCAATGAATGGTGATCGTGGATATGAGTTATATGCGATCATAAAATTTTATTTTTAAATAAAATTATATTTGATAAAAATTAATTATTTTTTTAAAAATAAGGAATCTGTATATAAAAGGACAATGTATACCCTAATAAAAATTGTTTTTTTTATAAATAGTAATAGGGGATGGGGAATTTCATATTTAAAATTATAATGTAGATGAAAAAGGGAAAATTCAAAATAAATTTTTTTCTTCATGATAAATTAATTAAAGTGGAGAAATTGATTAAGATGAAATTAATAAATATGATATGTATTAAATAATAAATATCAAGTTGACTAAGAATGAAAACATTTGTATTTATTTTATGAATTTATGAATAAAAATATTTAATTATTTAATTTCATTATTTAAAGATAAATAATACACAATTGGTAGAGTTTGGAAATATACCGATGTGATGCCCCAAGTGTCCACCCCTTGACATGAGTGGTCAATAAAATTATTTCATTGATCTTAATTGGGATTAAGAAACTAAACCCTTATAAATGCAGTTTGAGAACACTATATTGATCCTCATCAGTAACCAATGAACCAATCCCTCTATTTTATGGAGTGATAACCCATTGAAGAGGTTGTTGAGAGGAACAAGGTTGATTTTGGAAAACCATATACAAATCCCCTCAATAATATCTTGAAAGGGTGAAAAAAGTTTTGGATGAGATATTTTAGATAAATAGTGAGATCTATATAGAGATTTATAAATGGAAATTGCATCTATAAATTATTTTTATAATGCCATAAATTCACCATTCAATTAGTTATAGAGCATTATTGGTATGTAGTGTGATCCTCTAAGACTACAAGTGCCCCATTTTGTTGTCCCCAAGATTACAGGGATTGATAGATAATTATTCATTGGCAATGAAGTTTAATAAGATAATCATATATTATTATTTTACCACATTAAATGAAAACTTGAGGTGGAATATTTTATGACAGAAGGGACCAAGTAGCTTCCACTTTTTTAGTTGGAATGTAACACACCATGTTTTGTGATTTATTTTTATTAAATAAATTAAAAAATCATTGATGACTTTCATAGCACACTACACAAAGTTAAAATTGATTTATAAGAAACAATAAGTTAGTCTTTCACTACATGAAACACTAATATTATATTTCACCATAAAAAAATTGAGTTTTTATTTTGTTACATGAAACACCATGTTTATATTTCATTACACAAAAACAATGGATACCTTGTGTTCTAAGAAACATTAATTTTAAAAGAAACATAACATATTATTAAAATATTGTTATTGTTACAACCTAGATAATTAAATGTTTGGTATCATAAGGATTAACTAAATTATTAAAATATGGTTTTTCCATTTTTATAAAATACAAACTTTGGTAATCAAATGATTAGAAATGAATTTACAAAAAATTTGCAAATAATGAATTTTGTTTTCCAAAAAACTATTTTTTATTCACATAGTTAATTCATCTGAATAAATTAAAAAAATTATGATTGATTATAATGAAATATATATTAAATATCCAATTATATGTTTATCATTTGTCTAATGTGTTTTCCATGTGAGATATAAGAATAGATACAACTTTTTTACATAAAAATATGTATATCTAAAATATGTAGTTTTTATTCCTTCAAATGGAATAGTTACTTTAATGGGTGTTGGACTCCTCATGTATTAATAATTTTTTAATGATCCCAAATCTCATTAATGTTCAAAAATATCATTAATGTTCACAAATATCATTAATGTTTACAAATCTCATTAACGTTTAAAAATATTATTAATGATCACTAATCTCACAAATCATATCAATCATGTGTATTTATGTTTCAAGTTATCTCATACTTTATAATGGTTAAGCTCAATTAATTTTATGCATTTTACTGTTTAATTATGAACATAGTTATTTGCCTAAGTACAAGACACCGTGAAGCTTGACACAGTATGTCAGACACATTGAGTAAGACATAGACACTGTGAAACCAGACATAGTAAAGCAGACACCGTGAAGCCTAAGTCTCAGACACAGTGACAATGAGACACCGTGACATAGTAATCCTGACACCATGAAGCAAGACACTAAGAACAGACACCATAATCCAGACAATCTATTTGTCTAAGTTCCAAACACAGTCATCAAGGCACTGTGAATCTGGAAAATATGAACAAGGCACAGGAAACCAAAAACTGTAAGTCAGACACTGTGACTCAGACAGCGTGAGCGAGACACCGTGACAAGGAGACACCGTGAAGGAGACATTATGAAGGAGGAACCATGAAGGAGACATAGTGAAGGAGACACCTTTAAGGAGATACCATGAAGAATAAATCATTTTCATAACATATTGTGACACTGTTTCTTAACCTATTTTGTCGTCTTTATATTTAACTTTTTAATGGTCATATTTGACGTCTTTAATGCACGTTCATACTTAATGTTTATTTGTAGACATAGTACGAGGTACGAGGAAAGAAATAAATGGAACATGTCAGCTTAACCTCATACATTCAAAGACAAAGAGATGAGTTCCCAAGAGTAAGAGACACACAATACAATAGGCGAGAAGAAAAATACGCGATTGCACTTTACTGAACAGAACACCAATCTTGAGCATGACCATGAAGAAGAGATTGCAATATCTTCAAATAAGAAAATGTCTCATGCATGAAATTTGACTCATCTAAAGAGCACACTAAGTACACTGAAATTCAGAGAACATCTTCACTCGTGAAGAACACAAGCTGAACCACGACACTCTGTTTTTCAACAAGAAAACAAGAGATGGAATCAAGAAGCATTTATGTGTTATCCAACGAGTCCAGAGCTGCACTAATAATCACTAGAGAATTCTGAACTCATATCTACTCTATCTCTCCGTGATTTATTTATTTTACTTTCGATCAGTGTGTGTACAATGTATATTTTACACACACACTGACTCATGTGCTGCTCTAGAGGATTTAAAACTCCTTACACCAAACTCATTACTTTTTTTTACCCATGAAAACTATGGAAGAGGTCCCTGTGTGGCCTGGATATTATTTTTTTTACCCACAAAAACAGTGGAAGAGGTCCCTACGTGGCCTGGATAGTCTATGTACTGTTGTTACCCTGATCCAGGGTGTGGATCAGAGTTCATTTATATAAACTGCTTGGTGGAAGGTGATCACCAAGTGGAGTGGATTAGGTCTCGGCTTAAGACTGAACCACTTGTTTTATATATACTGTTCATCTTAAATTAAGTCTAAAGTATACTATATATTTTATATTCTGGTGATATTTATATTGAAATACAAATTTATTTTAAAGTCACTTTGATAGTCAAACCAGCAAGTGTTTTTATGTACTATAAAGCATTAGGTTTGGCTCAAAAGTTAATTAATATTTAGATTTAATTAACTAATAACTAAACAATCTCATGAGAATCTAATTGACCCTTTACTATAATAAAAATTCACTATAGTTTAAATTAGTATTATAATTGAGGGATTTTAAAAGAATTATTTTTTTAACAAAAATTTTAATTGGAACTCAATTCACCCCCCTCTTGAGTAAACCACACTGACCAACATTTGGTATGAGAGGATTATTTATTAGGACTTCGTGTAATATCATTCAACTGTGATTTTAGTTTCATCCTTAATGATCTTAAATTTCTATTAGTTCTAAATTTTTTCGCTTTAAATATATTTTATAAAATATAATTATGGACAATATATTGGATGGTGCTGCAACCAACATGTCACCCTTCTTTAGTGGTACAAATTATTCCCAGTGGAAACATAAGATGAAAATTCACTTATGGAGTATGGGATTTGATGTCTGGGCTGCTATAGAGACTCAATATAAGATTCAGGAAACTGAAAGAAAAACTTTGTATTAACCTCCTAAAATAGATTACAATAATAATTGTAAATCTATGAATGCCTTGTATTGTGCTGTAAGAGATGAAGAATTTAATAGAATATTTTCTTGTAAAACTGCTTATGAAACATGAGATACTTTGGGGGTTTCTCATGAAGTAACAACAAATGTTAAAGAAATGAAATTGAGCACTTATACTATTAAATATGATAATTTTAAAATGAAGCCTGATGAACCTATCTTTAACATATATCCCAAGTTCAATTCGATTGTCAACACTATGAGCTCACTTGGAAAGGTTGTTCCATCAAAGGAACAAATCACGAGAATATTGAGATGTCTACCAGACCGATGGGGAGGCACATCAGTTTCAATTATAGAATCATGTGATATTGGTGTTTTTCCTGTTAAGGATGTGATTGGTAAGCTTATTATGTATGAAGAAGAACTAAAGGTCAACAAGGAGGAATATGATTTACCAAAAAGGAAGTCAGTGGCTTTTAAATCTACTGCCTCAAAGAGCAAGGATAGGGAGAAAGGTCACATGCCAACTGAAATCTCAAAAAGTGAAAGTTCAGATTCTTATAGTGATGCTGAGATGGCTCAAATAGCCAGGAGATTTTAGAAGTTCTATAGGAAGAAGATATTTTTCAGAAAACCGAACTACAAAGGTAAATATGAAAACAAAGGACACTTGAAGAATGATTGGAAGCAAGCTGATAAGAGTGATGAAGTTGTCTGCTATGAATGAAAAAGAAAATGTCACATTAAAGCTGACTATCTAAAATTGAAGTTCAAAAAGAAATATTACTACAAGGACAATAAATACACGAAATCTATGAAAGAAACCTAGACTGCTTCAGAAGACAGCACAAGCGAGTCTGAAGTTTCTGATTCTGAAAAGAATCGTGCTAACATGTGTTTCATGACCAATACTTCTGAGGTACCTGTTTCCCCTATGCTGAATGATTATTATTATGGAATTGATTCTGAATCTGAATCTAAAAACATGTCTAGTGAGGAACTATTTGAATACTGTAACATGCTGGAAGAAACCTGTAATGAGCTTATGAAAAAATATAAGAACTTGAAGATGTCCAATGAGAAACTGAGATAGGTCATAGAAAAAATCACAAATGGAAAAGACACACTAACTCAAATGTTAGGTAAACAAGTGGCACCAAAATATACCACTTGAATAGGATATCTTCCTAGAAAGATATAGATCACTAAAACTAAATTTGTTCCTAAATCTGGACAGAATATTGCGAGTTCTAGTTCTAGAAATTCATATGCCTCAACTAGTTATCCACATTTTTATAGATCAAATAGATTTAATCTTTCAAAATACATTGATTATTTAAATTATATGAGACCCATAAGACAAATCTGGGTACCTAAATCTTTGCTTTCTAACCTGTCTGGACCGAAGAAAATCTCGGTACCAAAATCATTTACCATCTAAAACTATTTTGTAGGAAAATTCCTTAAAGAGTTCCAGCAGGAAGACATGGTACTTGGATAGTGGATGTTTAAGACACATGATAGAAGACTTCTCATGCTTCTAAATCTTAATCAAAGTTGATGGTGGATATGTCACCTTTGATGATAATTATAAAGGAAAGATCGTCGGCCTAGTCCAGATTGGTAACACTGATTCAGTTTAAATTTCAAAAGTATTATTTGTAGATGGATTAAAATACAACTTTTTATGTATTTCTCAATTATGTGATGACGTATTTAATGTTAAGTTTGAAAATGATTTTTGTAATGTTTATAATTCTAAAAATACTTTAGTATTTTCTGATTTAAGAAATCAAAATGTTTATGCAGTTGATTTGAATTTTTTAGCTAAACAAAATATTAATTGTTTAAATGTTTTTCATAAAGAATCTTGGCTTTGGCATAGGAGACTAGGACACTGTAATGTTCACACCCTTAGAAAACTAACTAGAAAAGGACTAGTTAAAGACTTACCCAAACTTGATTTTCCAAATGACAAAGTTTTCAATCCTTGTCAAAAGGGAAAACAACACAAAATCTCTTTCAAACCAAAGAAAGAAGTTTCTACTTCTCAACCTTCCGAGTTGGTTCACATGGATTTGTTTGGAACATATAGAGTTTCTAGCATAAATGGGAAGCACTATGTCTATGTCTTAGTAGATAAATTTTCTAGATATACTTGGGTATACTTTTTAGCTCACAAACGTGAAGCTTGTTCTTACTTTATTACATACTCCAAGCCTGTAGAGAAACTTAGTGGACTTAAGATTAAGACTTTGAGAAGTGATCATGGACATGAGTTTGAGAATCATGAGTTTGAATCTTACTGCTCACAAAATGGTTATAATCACAATTTATCTGCCCCTAGGACACCTCAGCAAAATGGTGTAGTAGAAAGAAGAAATATAACCCTTCAAAAAATTTCAAGAAACTATGCTTAATGAGTATGACCTGCCAATTTATTTTTGGGATGAAGCTGTAAATACAGCTTGTTATGTTATAAATAGAGTCTTGATTAGACCTGTTCTCAAGAAGATCCCTTATGAATTGTAGAATAATAGAATACCAAAAGTTAGTTACTTTAGAGTCTTTTGTTCCGAAGTCTTTATTCTCAATACAAAAGGTAATCTGGAGAAATTTGCATCCAAGAGTGATAAAGGAATCTTTTTAGGATATTCTATAACTAGAAAAGACTATAGAGTTTTCAATAAAAGAAACAAGTGTGTGGAAGAATCTGTTCACATCAAATTTGATGAAACTGATCCACATGAACCTAAATCATCTCTCGAAAATCGTGAAGAAGATTGGTCTATTCTGGAACTTAATGATAAAATCAATGAACCTGTTGTAAAGACATCCAATTCTGGAAACTTTCCAGAACCTGATTATGTTGAACCCAAACCTATAGAGAAACCTAAAATTTCTAGTCATACCTTTACTAGATCAACTATGATTCTAAAGAATCATTCTTTAGATGTTGTTATTGGTAATCATGATAGAGGGACACAGACTAGAGATTCACTTAGAAATCAGGTTGAACAATAAGCCTTTTTGTCACAGCTTGAACCTAAAAATATTGATGATGCTATCAATGATAAATTTTGGGTAATATTTATGAAAGAAGAACTCAATCAATTTGAAAGAAACAACGTTTGAAAACATATTGAACGACCCAAGGACACTTTTGTCATAGTCACTAAATGGCTGTTTAGAAATAATGTAGATGAAGCTGGAAATATAGTTAGGAACAATGCTATATTAGTTGCACAAGGCTATAGTCAAGAAGATGGAATTGACTATGAGGAGACTTTTGCTCCAGTAGCCAGACTTGAAGCCATTAGAATTATACTTGCTTATGCTTCACATCTGAATTTCAACCTATATTAAATGGATGTTAAGAGTGCATTCTTAAATGGGTATATAGCTGAGGATGTTTTTGTTTAATAACCCCCTGGATTTACAAACCCTCATTTTCTAAATCATATTTTCATACTTTGAAAAGCTTTATATGGTTTAAAACAAGTTCCAAGAGATTGGTATGACAGATTACGTACTTTTCTAATTTCCAAAGGTATTACAGAAGGAATAGATGATCCTACTCTCTTTATAAAAAGAGTATCGAATGATGTTTTAGTTGTTCAAATCTATGTAGATGATATTATTTTTGGATCTTCAAAAAATTCATTGTGTATTTATTTTTCTAAAATGATGAAAAAAAAAATTTGAATTGAGTTTAATGGGTGAACTAAAATTCATTCTTGGATTTAAAATATTTCAAAATAATGATGGAATTGTTTTGACTCAATGTAATTATACTAGAGATCTTTTAATTTTTTTTGGATTGAATAGCACTAAAAATAGTGACACTCCCATGAGTACCACCTGTAAGTTGGATCTTGATGAAGATGGAAAATCTGTTGATCAAACCACTTATAGAGGAATGATTGGAAGTCTACTCTACTTAACTACTAGTCATCCTAACATTATGTTAAGTGTGTGTATGTGTTCTCGTTTTCAAGAAAAATCATAAATAATCTCATTTAAATGATGTAAAGAGAATTTTCAAATACCTCAAGCATACACCCAATTTAGGACTGTTCTATCCAAAAGGATAATAATTTGAAGTAGTGAGTTATTCTGATGCTGACTTCAGAGGATGTAAGTTAGATAGAAAAATCACCACTAGAACATGTCACCTTTTAGGCAAGTCACTGGTATCATGGTGTAGTAAGAAACAAAATTTTGTTGCATTATCTAATGAAGAAGCTGAATACATAGCTGCTGGAAGTTGTTGTGCACAAATTTTGTGGATGAAACACACATTACTACACTATGGATATCAATTCAGACATGTACCAATAAATTGTGACAACACAAGTTCTATTAAGATTTCAAAAAATCATGTTTCACATTCTAGGACAAAACATATTGATGTAAGACATCACTTTTTGAGGGATCATTGTCAAAAAGGTGACATCGCCATGGAATTCATTGGTACTAAATATCAACTTGCTGATATATTCACTAAACCATTAAATTTTGAGAGATTATATTAAAACATAAATTATATTGGTATGATCAATCACAAATAGATATACTACTTATATTACTATCCAATATTTTACTATATTTTACTTTACTGTTTCATGTTCACAGTTTCTCGGTTACTGTCTCTTGTTTATGGTCTCACAGTTAGCACTTTGTGTTCATGGTCTGTTATTTACTGTCTCATTGTGACTAAACAGTTTACTTACTATCTCACCGTGACTGAACATACCATTCACTATCTCACTATGACGACCACTGACTGTCTCACCATGACGACCATTTACCATCACACCATAATGAATATTTACGATCTCACCATGAAAATTATTTATGCTTTTCTTTAATGCATATTGCGGTAATTTTTATTTTCACCTCTTTTACATTCCCGCATTTTTTTGTGATGTATGACTTTCCCAAATGATAAAACAAAATGGTTTCACTCGATTCTTCACCTGAAATCTCTCCTACTCACGCTTTACGAACCATTTCAACATTGAAACCCTCTCTCTCTTGATCTTTGGTGAATTCCAAGGATAAAGAATCCATCTTCATCCACACCTGAGAAGCGCATCTCGATGAAAAAAGAAGATAGAACCGAAGCTGGCGCCCAATGGACCCTTGAATCCAAACCTGGTAAACCGTAGTGTTGTACATGAAAAGGAAATTTTCCCTTAGTGGATATTTTCTAGAAAATCATTGATTTTAAAAGTTTTAACAGAATAAGGTTGGCTCGAATGGTTTTCAGGGAAGGATAAACCCATTTACCCGAGGTTGGTAGCGCAGTTCTATCAGTATGTATAGTTTTCTTTTGATGTCGGTGAAAGTTTTGTTGTGAGAAGCTAGATTAATGGCCAAAGATGCTCCTTCTTGTCGAGGTTATGGGCTGCATGCCTTAGGATTCTTTACGATGGGATCTGTGATGATTATCAGAGAGACCCCCCACCTACAACTTATTTCATTGACCTAGAAAATGAACTGGAAACCCTAACTGGAAATGGCACCAAGATAAGGGCCATAGCTGCAGAACTTGATGGGGAGACAAGGATGTTGTTTAAATTTGTTCGAAATCTGATTAGCCCAAGGAAAGGTGACTTTGCTATCTTGAAGTACCATGATGTGTTCCTGATTTATCTTATGAAGAATAGACAGAAAATCAATCTGTGCAAATACATTATTCACCATATGTGTGAATTGATCAAGGTCACATCCAAATCCAAATCTCTATTTTACTCTAGGCTGATTTCATCATTTTTTAGTTGCAAAAGGAGTAGTTTGACCCAATAAAGAAGTACTTGTGGATTTTTAATATTGTTTATCTAAACCTACCTTTAAGAGGATGAAAACAAATTAGAACCCCTGGAAGAAGGAATGGGTTGAAGATAATGATAAGATTTATGAGAAGTATAATCATGTGGATTATCCAACAAGGCCAAAGGACATTACTGAGCCCGGTTTGGAACTAGATGAAGTTTTTGTGTATTTAGAAGAAGAGGAATAAGAAGATGAAATACCTCAGAGGGAAGAATTTGTTGTTGTGAAAGGAAGGCCTATTATTCTTCATGTTGTTCTTGAAGAAGAACCACTTGTCCCAAGAGTTTATATCAATCTGGAAATCCAATATGAGGCTGCAAGAGAATTAGTTTTCCTAGAATCTGAGCAGCAAGCCATGGAAGAGGTTGTAGTAAGAGAACTCCCTACTGTGCCGGAAGAAACTCAAAAAGAAATCCTTGTTCTGGAAGAAGATAATCTGGAAGACCTTCCTATGGAACAATCTTTTCCTAAGATAATACCCTCTGCTGAAGACAGGATGGAGATATTTTTTAGGTTTGCTAGGCAAGAAATGGCTATGGAAATTAGAGATGAACCATTAGATTTAGAACAAGTACGTGAGCCTCAAGGTCAGAAAAAAGAATCACTTATTGATGGGGAGGAACCTCAAAATCTTGAGACTGATGAAGCTGAGTATGATGAAGTATATCAACCAACTGAGTCATATTCGGTGGACACTCAGTATAAATTCCCTATATTTTATGATGTGAGTGAATCTTAATAGGTTACTGCCACTATGATTGATCTTTCTTCTCTATTTTAATTGATGTCTGTCTCACACCCTGAACCTCAACCTGAAACTGAACCTGAACCTCAACCTGAGCCGGCACCTGTACCACTTACTGAACTTGCAACTTTACATAAAATAAATCTTTTTTCAGTAAATATTATTTGAATGTCTTTGGAGACACTATCTTAGCTGGAGTTGAGAAACGTATGTCCTCTCAACCTCGTCTTGTGACCAAATTGAGTCAGGAATATGCCTCACTACTTTTAATAAAGATTATCTGGCACATTAAACCCAATATGATGAATGAAATTCAATAAGTAAGAGTTGAGAATAAGTTTCTTATTACTAAAGCTGCAAATATGAAAAGCATGGTTTAAACCCTACAGAAAGAACTGCATTCAAGATCAGAGACTGCTCATACCTCTCTTGAACCTACTGTTTCTTAGTTTACTAGAGATATTGTGTCCCAGATTCATCCATACCTCTTATCCTTTAATGAAAAGATTGGAGAAAGGCATAAAAACATGTTTCAACACATGGTAGATCTTGTGGAGAACCTTAATAAGCTCACAAATGAGTATACTGACAGTCTTCAAAAGGTACTGAAACAGATCAAATCTTTGACCACTACTATTAAAGCTTTTAATTCTTCTAGTCAGAACTCCACTACTTCTTTGGATAGTTATCTGCTCAGATCTATAGTCAAGGAAGAGATTCATAATTCCTTTAGTGGCTTTGATATGGCTCATTTATCTAAAGTTGTTAAGAATAGTGATAGAGTTCTTGACCTGGTTGAAATTCAATCAAAGATTTCCAATGACGCCCAGTAGAAGATTGCTAAGAATGTAGATTTATATTTAAACTGGATTTTCTCCAAGGATAATATGACCAATCACTTCAAATAACATGTAGAGAATCTGAGAATTACTCCAGTAAAAGAATCCTTCAAAAACCATGTCTAGAAGCTAACTGAGTTTATGAGATTGTTAGACAAGTTCATGGAATACAAAGACGATTTTGAAAATGCCATGCAGTTTGGAGGAGAGATTATTACAGACTACATTAATCTTCTGAAACCGTATCTTCAAGTTCAAATCACAACAATTGTTGCTCCAGTGGCTGCTCCTATCAGACCTGGATTACCTACTTTCACCTCTGCCTTACCCTCAACAACCATGTTTGTTGGCCACGATCTTAGTCAGATTAGGCCTGTCATTCTTGACCAGCAATAGCCAAGATCTTCTACTGCTCCTACATTGGCTCCCTCAATATTCAATGGTCTCCCTTTACCTTCTCTATCTACCACTTCTATGAATTCTTATAAATCAGAAACTCCCCTATGGATTCCTCTTCTACTGCAGATAAAGGCAAAGAGAAGGCCAATCCCTGAAGAAGACCAGTGCTTAATTTTTTTTGATGGAGATGTCATTTATTTTTTTCTATTTATACTATATGTTGTATTCTGAACACTTTTAATGACATATGCACTGTTTTCCCTTTATTCTTTCTACCTTTTGATAATACCAAAAGGGGGAGAAATTTGAAATCTATGATAACATATGTTATTTTTCTCTGTAGTTGCATTTAATTTACCATTTAACTGTATATGATTTGTGATCATCAAAAAGGGGGAGATTTTTGGACTCCTCATGTATTAATAATGTTTTAATGATCACAAATCTCATTAATGTTCACAAATCTCATTAATGTTCAAAAATATCATTAATTTTAACAAATCTCATCAATGTTTACAAATATTATTAATGATCACTAATATCTCAAATCATATCAATCATGTGTATTTATGTTTCATGTTATCTCATATTTTAAAATGGTTAAGCTCAATTCATTTTATGCATATTACTGTTTAAGTCTGAACACAGTTATTTTCCTATGTACAAGACTCCATGAAGCTTGACAGAGTAAGTCAGACACATTGAACAAGACACAGACACTGTGAAACCAGACATAGTGAATCAGACACCGTGAAGCCTAAGTCTCAGACACAGTGACAATGATACACCGTGACATTGTAAGCCTAACACTGTGAAGAAAGTCACTAAGAACAGTCACCGTAATCCATACACTCTATTTATCTAAGTGCCAAACACAGTCATTAAGGCACCGTGAATCTAGAAACTATGAGCAAGGAACTGGAAGCCAGAAACCATAAGTCAGACACCGTGACACTGACAGTGTGACTGAGACACCGTGACAAGGCAACACCGTGAAAGAGACACCGTGAAGGAGACACCATGAAGGAGACACCATGAAGGAGACACAGTGAAGGAGACATGGTGAAGGAGACACCGTCAAAGAGATACCATGAAGAAGGAACCGTTTTCATAACATTCTGTGACACCGTTTCTTAACCTATTTTGTCATCTTTATATTTATCTTTTTAACAGTCATATTTGACGTCTTTAATGCACCGAAATATTTAATGTTTATTTCTAGACATAGTATGAGGTACAAGGAAGGAAATACATGGAACCTGTCAGCTAAACCTCATACATTCAAAGATAAAGAGAAGAGTTCCCAAGAGTAAGAGACACACCATACAACACACGAAAAGAAAAATATGTGAGTGCACTATACTGAACAGAGAACCAATCTTGAGCACGACCACGAAGAATAGATTGCAATATATTCAAAGAAGAAATTCTCTCATGCATGCAATTCAACTCTACTGAAGAAAACACGAAGTACACTGAAATTCAAAGAACATCTTCACTCATGAAGAACACAAGCTGAACCACAACACTCTGTTTTTCAACAGAAAAACAAGAGGACTTAGAAGAATTTTTGTGTTATCCAATGAGACCAAAGCTGCACTGCTAATCACTAGAGAATTTTAAACTCATATATACTCTCTCTCTCTCTCTCTCAGTGATTTCTTTATTATACTTTCGAGCAGTGTGGGAACTCTGTATATTTTACACACACACTGAATCCTGCGCTGAACTGGAGGATTTAAGAATCCTTACAGCAAAATCTTTACTTTTTTTACCCACGACAACTATGGAAGATGTCCCTGTGTGGCCTGGATATTATTGTGTTTACCCACGAAAACTGTGGAAGAGGTCCCTGTGTGGCCTGGATAGTCTATGCAATATTTTTACCCCGATCCGTGGTGTGGATCAGAGTTTATTTATATAACCTACTTTGTGTCAGGTGATCACCAAGTGAGTGGATTAGGTCTCATCTTGAGACTGAAAAACTTGTTTTATATCTACTGTACATCTTAGATTAAGCCTAATGTATACTCTATATTTTATATTCCGCTGCTATATACTTTGAAATACAAATATATTTTAAATTCACTATGATAGTCAAATTAGCATGTGTCTGTATGTACTGTAAAGCATTAGGTTAGGTTCAAAAGATAATTAATCTTCAAATTGAAATAACTGAGAACTAATCAATCTCTTTAGAATCTAATTGACCCTTTACTATAATACAAATTCACTACAGTTTAACTTAGTATTATAATATGGGGATTTTAAAAGAAATATTTTTTCAACAGAAATTTTAATTGGAACTCAATTCAACCCCTTCTTGAGTAAACCACTCCAACCAACAATGGGGAATATCAAAATTATCATAGTTTTATTTCTTATTATTTTGATGAGAAGTTTTATTTTTGATTAATAGTGAAAAATCATGAGTTTTAATTGAAAAATTCATTTTTTATTAACTTATTTATAATGTGAAATTATATTTTTAGCCACATTTAAAGTATAATTAGATATAGAGTAAATATATTAATCCAATTTAGTTTATTATAACAAATTTTATATTGAAATAGATCATAATAATGTTGTAAACTATTTATTTTTTCGCTTCCAAACCCCAGTTTCTCGTCATGACTACATCATTACATTTAAATTATATTCATCCAAATATGTAAATTGAGTTTGTGAAAATTTATTTTGCCTATATAATATGAATAATATATAATACCTGATAAGCAAAATATTATTTTTAACCTATGTGTTATGTGAAAATAGTTAAAATTAGTTACAGTGATTAAGGTAAAAAAAAATTTACTTTATGGTTAATCATAGAATTTAAGGTGCAAAATGACCTACCAACTTTTCAAACACTCCTTTTCTAGAACTATTTCGACCCTTAGCACATTATCATTGATTTGTATTATTCATGGGGATATGATTTCCTGAAAATGACCTATATAAGGAGTTATGTAAATAAAAACCTAAAAAGTAACCATCATTGCCTTTAATATTTGTAAATATTTTGGATAAAAAAACATAATATGTTCTATTATTAATATTATTTTGAAATTTAAATTATTTTTTTATCATGATAATTTATCTTAATTTTTTTTCGATTAAATAATTACCTTAAATGCTTGTGAAACACCAATAGAGTATTTATCTAGTTATTAATTATGTAAATTTAATGATATTAAAAATAATAAAAGAAAAGTAAATTTAATGAATTATTTTCATAAATTGAAATTTTAGAGTAATATATCATGTTAAATAGGAGTGAAATTAACATATTAAAATTCCATTTTTTCATGATGTTTTTAAATTCAAATAAAATAAATAATGTAAAAATTAACATTATTGTTATTCTATAATATATGATATTTTATTAAATGATATAAAATTACTAAAAATAATATTTTAATAAAACATATTTTTTAATTTTAAACAATATTATATATATTCCCGTAATGGTCCAATTTAACTTTTATAACGAACATATTTATCCCTAAATTGAAGAAACATTGTTACTAAGGTTAAGGATAAAGTATTTGTTTTTTTGGAATTATGTGCGCTACTGTTTAAATTAATTTCCAACAGATATTTGAGTTTTATATAATATATTAGATAGAATATTATATATTCTTTGTGGAAAAATTTTCTAATAATTCTAACCTCAATTTATTCCTAATGGATAAATTTTCAATGTTAGAATATTTAATACCTTAATAAAAACTAAAATACTAAAAATACTAAATCTCTAGATGTTAAGTAATATAAATATAAAAATACATTTATTTTTGGGTGGTGGAGATTTTTATCAACCAAATAAACCATACAATGCATTTTTATTCAATTTTTGATCCACCTAAGGTAAGGGAGTCCACCGAATAGTAAATACTTTTGAGTATTTAGAAGAATGTGACTCCCCGTCAACAATAAAAGGGAACTCACTCTACTCATAATTCACGCATCTCTAGACATTTAACCCATCCAAAACCTTAAAATGTAACTTATATAATTCCCTACTTTCATATTATAAGCCTTAGTTTTGGAATAAATTCAACTTAGGAAGTCCCTATGTGTAAACCAAAAGGAGGTACTTGGAGATGAGGTAATGTTAATCAACAAATGTTTATGTTTTATCTATTCCAAAAACCCATTGAATTAATTTTATATAATTGTAATATAATATCCTTTGTGTATTAAATAAATTTATAATTTTTAATGTTGAATTTATTACAATAAAGAACCCAAAAGTCCATTGAATGGGTTACAAAATCATCATTTGTGTGTACGGTGGACTACCACTTCGTGAACCGATGTCATTAAGTTTTCCATTTCCGTCTATAATTGTTGATAATAATGAAGGTGATAATATTTATATATGATATATATATATATAATATTTATGATTTTATTATCATTTGCAATTTTTATATCACACGTACCTTTATGATTTCCATTTTTGGGGAATACAATAATGTTATTCGTGTGTATGATGTACAACCACCTCATGAAGAAATGAAATTCTTTAATACCATACATGGAATTAATTAAGGATGTGTTTAACAAAAATTTTAAATATGTATCAAAAAATGGTCCTTTAATGAAAATAATTCTTATATTTTTCTTTCATTCAATATGACAATAAAATGAATACAACATTCATGCATACGTACGACCTACCATCTCTACGAACATTTTATCTTAAATTCATATTTATATCATTTATAGATTTTAATAAATACATATATAAGAAAAATATATGATATTTATATCAATTTTATCATTTTTTATAGGATGATATTATGATCTATGTAATATTACTCTGAATTACAATTCAAAACAAGTACAAAAAAATTTCAGTTATTACTTGGAATAAACTACAACATGGAATTTTTAATAAATATGTAATATTGGGTCATAATTAAATAATATATGGTATTATATATATATGTGTGTTAATATAGTTCTATTATTGATGAATAATAAATTTATTTTTATTAAATTGTAGGATTGAATGTGTACAATAAGAGTCAAGACTTAAGGTAAGGGATTTCTATGTCACTTTTTACTTCTATGGGATACATGTCACATTCACCAATTATTTCTTCTATGTGATCTATATGCTACCCAGAAACATGTTTTATGATGGTTTTAATTTTTTTAATAATATTTAAATATCCATTTCAATATCTCTCTTTCATGGGGTTTGTAGTTCAAAAGTTTCTAAATATATAATGGAATTTTGTCTGAATTTTCCTTTTTTGAGACACAAGTTTTGTTATGCACCTGTATTATTTTTTGAGATGTATATACTACAACATGGACACTTTATATCATGAAAACACTTATTTTAATGATATTTAAAACATCATATGATGTTATTATTTCATGGTTATTATAATTCAATGTTTCTGAAATGGTAAGAGTTTAATGTTATAATCTAATTAACTATTGAGATTGTTTATAATTAAGCTTCCATTGATGAAATTTTATGATCTATATCTCTATAATTATAATTATATTTTTTTCATCTTGATATTCATGATATATTAAATTTATGGTACCATTTTCACACTCTCTAGTACATAATATAATTAAGAAGACATTTTTATAAAAATCTGACTTTATTTCTCTCTTTAGATGGATATCTATTTTACTTCAAAACCATGTTTTATAAAAACATTTTTAATAGTGTTATATTTTATCAGTTGATTTTATGAATACATTTTTACCCATGTTTTACCGTTTTACAATATTCATTGAAAATGAATCTACTTGACATTTCCTGATCAAAATTCTTGTGACTTTTACCAAAAATATAAAAAGAATCTTTGTTTTTATATATACATTAGGTATGAAATTATATTTATTTATAACAACATAATTCATTGAATATTAATTCATATGTATTAAATAATATTTCAAATAAAAATCTTTTCTTAAATATTTTAGAAATATTTTTATTTTAAATTTATTTCCAAACACTATAATGTTGAAAATGATTTATGTTTTTAAAAGAGTTTTAAATTAAATTCAATGATTCTTTTATAAGAATGAAATGTTTTTTCAAAGAAAATTGATTTCAATATTCTTAACGATTTAAAAATAATTTTCAATAAAATAAAACTATATTTTTCTCCACAAATGTTTTAAATTAATTTTTTAAAAACATCAATTTTAATAAAATTATTTTGAAATTTTTTAATCAAACTAATTTTCAAAGAATGGTTCTTTTTCTTGATAAAATTTCAAAGTGATAATTTCAAATCCTTCTCAATATAATATTAAATACTTTTATATATTTTATGTTCTATTAATGATATGATCCAAGGAAACCATTCTTATTCTTTCTTTTAATTGTTTCTTAAGAAAAAAATGTATACAAAACTCATTTCTCATACATGGGTTATGCCATGATAAAAATATCATGAAATAAACTTTTTTTCATAGGTTATGCTATAATAATGTGATTATAAAACCTATATATTTTTCATTGGTTGTGTTATGATGGAAATTTTAACACCTATTTCATTTCATGGTCTAGGATACAATGAATGTTTGATTATTTTGTTAAACATATATGTATGACTTAATTAGATAATGGGTGGGACTTATATCTCCCTACAATTAATTGGGTAATTATTTCTATATATAATTAGATTGACCTGGCTAGAATAGGGAGTGAACCCTATACATTATGTGATATTGTCTATTATAAAGGTTTGGGGTGAACACATTCCACTACATGAAAAGAGCTATCATATGGGATGGTGGTGTGTCCTTCCTTATAGGTTTCTCCACATGAAGTGATATGAGAAGTTCTATAAATAGGCCATAAATTCTTGGTAATAATTTTATATTATTATGTATCAACCACAATTCCATGTCTTATTATTTTTTAATACTCTCATGGAATATATTTGTAATTTACATATGACTTAAGTCATATGAATTACCAATATTTATACCATGACTTATGATTACTATCATTGGTGTGAATAATAAGGTTTTAAAATTATATGATGAAGTTCTCATACCCATATGTTCATGATATACTTATATAAAACCCTTGTTTAACCTTACCGAGCTTATGATATCACCCTTTCTTATTCGTCTATTTCCTTGATAATATTGATATGTATTATACATAATATTTATAATAAGGGTGATAGTTATGAGGAACCTAGTGGGAGATGATATATCATACTTATGTACTAGTTTTTATGTTTCTATGTTTCCAAAAAAAACTAAACTATAATAGCTGTCAGGCATGAGTTTATGTAACATAAAACATAATCTTAAAAAATTATGTAATTTATATATATGAAAATCCTGGGATACTATAGTTTGTATCATAGTGAAGATTTATTAAACCATTATAAACTAGGATGAGAAAATGTTGGTGATAGTTATAGGTATATTTATCAATAAATTTCAAGGGATTTCATTAAGGATAAGTCTATGAATGATTCAATTTAATGTAATATGTCTTAGAATTTTGTTAATGGATATAAGGACCATATTCATAGAAATACATCTTTTTCTGGATACTTAAAATAGATGTGCATCTCGAACATATGTTCCTAGAGTTAAGAACTCAAAAATATTATATTGAGTTATAATTAATAGATAATTGGTGCTAAAAATAGAGATTTTCCAAACACATTAGTTGATAGTCGAAAGGGATATACTTTGGAAATTCACAATCACAATACAAAACAATATAAAAGATTTAAATATAATATGACCATGGATGATCAAGGACAAACCTATTTTTGTTATATATTTAAAATAATATGTCATTATTTAGATATCTAATAAGTTATTTTTTATTATTATGAGGGTTTCTTATATGGTAAGTGTTTCTCACACTATTATTTTATGTTTTAATCAATAGGTATAACCATAAAAAAACAAGTTTAATGTTGAATGTGGACAAAAAATTGTGGATAAGTACTTATATTTGATGATAATTAGAGTAAATTAATTTGGGATTATGTGTAATCACTTTTCATGGAACATGATTTACAATATATTCCTTAAACAACTCTTAGGATTACCAAAGAAGATAAAGAAAGAGTTCATCAAGTGTTTAGGTATTGGAGACTGTGGTGGAAATAAGATTCAATTTATTATGTGTTTAGAATGTGGGAAGAATCATCTAAGTGAATGTCTTTGAGGAACATTAAGATGTCTTGATTGTGGAAAATAAGGAAACAAAGAAAGTAACTGAAAAGGGAAAATGAAAATATTATTTAAGGAAATGGGTGTGAATATTGGTCTCCCTAAGATACTGTTGGATATTAAATGGTCTAAATTTAGAAATTATGGTAGTCATGGAAATTAATCTCATAAATTCGATTCTTATGAAGGTAATTAAAAAGTAGGTTTTAATAATAGTTATATTTATAATGATAAAGAGACTTCAAATTATACGTGAAAGTAAATGATTACTAATTAATTAGATGACAGAGCTTTTATAACTATTTTAAAATGAAGTGGTATGAATGATGGTTTTAGGTATTGGAATTCAAATATTTTGTTATCTAACTTATGAAATATGTAAGGATTGTTCACTATATGTTTTTTATTGAGGATATGAAAGATCATGTTGAATGGTATTGATGAACTGGGAAATAAATTTAACAAAAGGATATATTTTATGGAAAACACATGATTAAGAAAAATAAACCATTAATATGTTCCTGATGCTGAGAAAATGGTGTTTAGTTTAGATAATGAGATATAGGATAAGAATGATGTAAATTGGATAGCACATGTTAACATAGAAATAAAGTAATCATTTTTGACATAGTGGTTTGTGCTATCATGGATGGAGTTTAGGAAATTTTTGGATTGAATGAATATATCCAATAATATATAGAATGAGGAATCATTCTTTCTTTAAATAAAGATTTAAGGTAATTCTGTTTATTACCATGATTTAAGAGAATATATGATGAATTTATTCACATGATTGGTTTCTGAAAACTAAGAGATACTTTCTGATATATAGGGTTCAATGTTAATATGGTTTTTAAAACTTTAGTGACCTTATTTGTAACTATTTTTAATTTCATATTTCAAAAGTCATATAAGGATAACTAGTTATGAAATTTTGTAAGTTAAACATCTGATTTGGTTTTAAATATTATATTTATATCTCACCATATGATTATTTTTCTATACTGGATAAAATTTACTAACAATTTTTCTATGATGACATCTAACGATAGATTAAATAACTTATCATCATATTTATAGATCTCCTTATCAGTTATAACTTCAAGAATGAAAAATTCTCCTTCATTTCATAGAGTAAGAGATGAAGTTGAGTTTGATCAAGGAACAAACAAAGGGTGAGATTTTAAAAAGGAAATGAAATTATTTCAAGTATGTATATATTTTTATGGAAATTATTCAACATTAGGAAAATGATCAGAAAATAAAATATTTTATTGTTACTATCATTTTTGATGATATGAATGACATTTTCATGCCTATTTGGGTTATTGTTTTTTGGTAAATAACATTCTCTAAGTCACCCACTTTCTTATGATGAATGATATTTATCACTCGATCTTATTATTTATGATTTTCTTCTATGTCAAAATCATCACTTCTCACTAATATTTTCTTATGTGGAACCCCGTTAGGAGTTATATTGGGAAACCATTATGTTTTCAATAGTCCTTTTTTAAAGGAATGTTTATTTTTCAATTTTAAATGTTGGATTATAAGAATATAACATTGAAGTGTTAAATATTTTTTGAAAAAAATGAATTTTATGGGAGAAATTCATTTTAACATCGGTAAAAATGTTAAACCCTATGTTTTTATGAATTATTTTATATGGGTAAATGAAATATTCCGTAATATCTTGCATTGAACTTTATATCAGGTTAATATTTATTTATTTGAAACTACTTGTTAAAATGCTCTACAAGATACAATGAGTTTAGAACGTGGTAAACATAACCTATAGTTTGTCTTGTGTTTCATATAATACAATGTTTTTATTTCATTATACCCAATGCAGAGCTTAGCTTTTATTACAGGAAATGCAGATTTTGAACGAAAGGTCACCTATTATTAAAATATTGTGATATATATCACATAGCCTATAACACCCCAGGTAAATAAAGAATATTACATTTTTATATTTATCCACATTTGTGAATAAAATATTAATATTACTTTAAAGGGGACGCTATGCACGATGGCGTACCCAATACGCAACAACGAGTTTCTTGGGAATCTTACGTTGCACTCTAATAATAAAATAATATTATTTTAAATAGTAGTTAACGCCTAGCCATTGTAATGGTGGGAATGAACATAACTAACTATAAAATTATTATATATGTTTTTCAAATATTTTTACTTTTATCCAATAAATGTTAGAGGCTTAAAATGGAAATGAATCCAATTTTAAGCACAAGTCTTCTTTAAACGGTCGATTAACCGCCTTTTGATGGAGAACCCTCTTTAAATATACTTTTGGTCACTTATATACATTCTATTGGACCAAATAAAATTCTTCTTTATAATCGGCACATCAAAATTTACTTTGCGTAAATTTTTGGATTTTTTCTGATAAAGTTCATTTTTTAATGAATAGTGAAAAATGTTGTATTTTAATTCAAAACCTCTTTTTACTCTAATTTATTTATATGACTAGATTATCTTTATAATTGGTTTTAAAGTGTAAATAGAATATATTTTTACCATTTAATCTAATGGTGGTCATTGTAATTAATACCACTTTAAGGTTGGACATAAACGAGTGTCAATCTTTTGAAAGATATTGTTTCTTAAAAACACGCTATTTATTTTAACAGCGGGGTTTAATTATAAAATTAATTAATGAAACTTATATGTTATGAATTTGGTAAAATAGACATCATTTTTGAATTCGGAATATCAAATATAGCTTAGGGCAAATTTTTGGTATTTTTCTGAAAATCTTCAATTTTTGATGAATAGTGAAACCACAAAGTGGTGGTTACAAAATTTGATTTTTCTTTTAAATGGGACTTTACCACTTATGTGATTTGAATTTAAAAATTCCAATTTAAATTATTTTAAATATTAAGTAAAATGTGGTTCAATGGGATGAAAATAATTTTTGATGAAAAGTAACTTTTAAGTTTTATTAATCGCAATTAAAGGTAATTAGTGTGATTTAAGGTAAAAATGATATTATAATAAAATGAAAATATATTGACACTTGTACTAACCCTATTGGATGAGTTATGGACGACCAAGACAACCCATGGGTCGATTTTGGGTACCCTATGGGGCCACTTGGGTATGATAACGACATTTACTCATTGTGTAATATACTTTCATTTATGAGTATTTACATCAATGTTGTATTTTCCTTCTTTCACGGTGTGTATGTTTCTAAATATACCCATGTTTGTAAGGGAACCTTTCACCCTCCTCTTTTTAAAAGACTTCTTTTGTTATGTCTTTTAATTCACATACTATTATGTTGGGATATGTTCTTCTATATCCTTATTTATGTAAATTTTATGTCCAAGTGGTGAGATCCCCTTTATATCTCTCATCAACCCTTTTTGTAAAATTTTATGTGACGCCGTTAGGCTATCGAATTTTACCAAGTGAACTTCTTAACCCAATTTCGATTTCTTTGGGTTCAACATGTAGATATTGAATATGTCATCCTTTGAATATGTGTGAATAAACTTTGATTATTTTACACTTAATATCCACTTATATTGGGTATATTTATATTTGTCACACATAATTATGAGATTGATTTATCCTTAATTTAAGGATACCTTCTTTATAATTGATTTCATCTCATTTTACATTTCGTTTGAGACTTTATTGTTGTTATGCACCAATTCAATCTTATATGGTATGTATAATATCCTTTGACATATTATATCATGAATACCTTAATTCTCATGATATTATAATGTTATGATTAAATGTTATTCCGCTATTATTTGTATTCAAGTGTCTCTCATTTTGTTAAAAACTCTTTAACAAAAATATCGTTTTAAAAGTTTTAAAGATTTATTATTCTAAATCTTTACCTTTAATGTCCATGTTTTCAAAATGGGTTTCAGTATTTATTTATATGGACATTAATGTTTTAAAATTATAATTCCATTAAAAGATTCAAAGTGGTATGGGACACTTTGATTCAAAAATCTCTTTTAAATGGTTTTTGAAAATGGGTTGATTAATTCAATATCTGGGAATTACTTATTGTCATTGCAAATGAATTGTTGTTATTGAAATGTTTATATTTTCAATATTTTATGTTTAATGATGGTACTTGGACATTTTACGGGTGGTTACGTGATAAACCATATGACCGGTGGTGCCGTGAATACCAGGACGGGTGGTTATGTTATAACCTCTAATGCATTGGGTATAGAAGTCTGTCGTATGGTTATTCCATTAAGTATGTATGGAAGTTGTCCAAATGGCTATTCCATTATGTGATATGTGTGGAAGTCGACCTTATGGTTATTCCACTTAAGTATGTTTATGTACCAAGTTACCTTTATATGTTATGTGATCTTTATAAGGGTTTTTTGGTAATCTTTTGGTTACAGAAAGGTAAGTAATGAAATTTTCTTTAGTGAAGAGTTTTTACTACTTCGAAAAGGTGAAAAGTATTACTTTGATAAAGTATACATGGTTTACTTGTTGTTTTAAAAAAACTAACAGTTTTCATTCTGTTTTTATCCCTTACTGAGCTTTTTATGCCCATCCCACGTTTTTGAAATGTTTATCACGGACTTAACGTGGAATAGTGTCAAGTATGGGATCAAGGGAAAGTTAGGCTACCTAAAACATGGAACTAGACATGTTTCTTTTTATGAGTTTTTTTTATTTTATGGAAATTTAGTAGAAGTGACTACTTTGTAATCTTTTGAGAAGTAATAGTTATGTCCTAATTCTCTAAACTCTAAACCTGAAAAGATCCTCAATGTGAATTATTCATTTAATTCAATATTAAGTAAGGTTTAAGGCTGGGGCCTTATAGTTTGTATCAGAGGTCAGTTTAGATAACTTTAGAGGTTAGGGTATTCTTTAAGCATAAGTGACATGACCATAATGGTTAGGATTTCATAAACAGTCCTAGTTTTAGATAAAGTAAATGAGTAAGTATATCTTAGTGTTTATCTTCCTCATTATTACATGATGGTTATGTTGATATACTCACACTGACCTTTTTGGTTTTAGTAAATGGCTGGATATAGCAGGGACCAAAGTAACAGTGGATGTGAAGGAAACTGTGAAAGTTTTCTGAGTGAGCAACTGAATTATATGGGAGCTGTAATGAGAACTCTTGTGTATATCCTCAACCAACTATCTGCAGTCATGATTGACCACCTAAACCTTGGTAATTTCTATAAGGCATCATATATGCGAGAAACAAATCCTTACGGAACAGCAGGTAATAATCATAAAGGTAAGTGTGTTCAAAAACCTATGTGTCAAAGAGGTGGAAAGAAACACCTAGGAAAATGTTTCAAAGGGATAGAAATGTTCTATAGATGTGTAAATGATGGTCATAAAGCAAGAACCTGCCATAGAAAAATGAATCATCCAGTTGACTCGAGGAAAGGGAATGAAGTTCTTTCTAAGGGATCAATTGAATGTTTTAAATGTAGTGTGCATGGTCATTATGAAAACACATGTCCTATGAAGAAGTTTCGTGAATGGGATCACCAAGATCATACAAATACTCGTTTACCAATACCTAATGCCATTCCGATTGAGGATGAAGAAACTGACAATAACCAATCAAAGGTATAGATTATTTCTTAACTTTTGTTTTCTATTTTGGAATCTTAGGATATGATTCATGATTTTGTTTGAAGTAAAGAAGTATTTCAAAATAAGTTGGAAAGGAATGGTTAATGGATCATGAAGAACGTTGAATGAGTAATAAGTCAACATATAAGGGCTTCAAGAGTTATGATGAAATTCTTAAGAGTATTAAGTGTCTTTTGATGATGGGGTACATTAGAAGAATTCTTATAGTATGTGTAACACTGATGTTTGATATATGAAAATTTTATTCAAAGAATAGTAATCTGTTCTTTTGTGGACATAGTTATAAAGAATCATTTGGGTTTATATGATCCTTACTTTCGAGGTAATTATGGGTTACTATATATAATGATGGAAAGTGAAAGTCATGAGATAAAATTGTGGTTAAATTACATTATGGTTATTTTTGAATATTTTATCTCGTTATTGGGGAATGTTTTTAGAATTATGTAGTTTTGGAAAAAGGACAACACGCAAACCATGTGACAACCCGTCGCGTCGGACAAAGCTGCGGGAATCGAACACACAACCAAAGTGCAATGGGTATTTATCGCCGACCACTGGACTACGTGAAGTCCCTGCTTAGTTTGACTAATTCTTTTTACTTAAATGATTTTATGAATTAAGAGTATATTGATTTTGGGATATCTATGGAAATTTATTAGCCTATCATGGAGGATATGTGATTAGGTTAATTACTTTTCAATACGAGACTTTAGGAGCAACTGATGTTGTTTGGAGATAAATGTTGCGATTTAACTTGGAAGACTTTGTGACTAAATCCTTTAAATATTTGGGTTTCAATATTAGTTTGGTTTACTTTGAAGAATTTTATGGACAAATTGTTTATCAAATGGTCCTCGTTGAACTTTGGGTTTTGTTGGACAAATTATGAAGATTAAGAATATATTTTCTTTTTTTAAAGGGTTATCCTTTTCTTGATTATCTGATCTTGCACTAACCTTTTTAGTTTTTGTTTTGGTTAAAGTCTAAAGACATGGGAAATATGTAGTTATCTTTTGTGGATTAGGTGATTCTCTATAAGTTGATTATAGTACTCTTAATGTGAACAAGTCTTCCTAAATACTCATCTTTTGGAGAAAATATGAGTTTGATTAAGGAATCTAGTAAAACTTGGAAGTCTACGTGACAAGTAAGTATGTTTCATTATGATTTAGTTAAGCTCAAAAATAAATTCCTCAATGAAGAGTAACTTAAAACAAAAATTTTGACTATTAACTTTTCCTACTGGGGAATCGAATACCGTTTAACCCATCACAAGTTTGTGATTTACTTGTGGTTAACTTTCTCCTAGACATGTTTACTATCACTCTCCATCAGAACATGACCCTTTGATTTTTTCTTCCATGTCCATATTTTTGTACTTGGAATCCTAGTATGGGTTAACTCGGGTGACCTCTGTACTTATCTTTCTTTATTTTAAAGTGATTGTTTTACCGACTATTGTTCCGATGTGGGACTTTCAAGGATATTTCCAAGCCCAATTTTAAAATTGTGAGGACGCAATTCCCAAAAGGGGGGAAGGATGTAACACCCCAGGTAAATAAAGAATATGACATTTTTATATTTATCCATATTTGTGAATAAAATATTAATATTACTTTAAAGGGAACGCTATGCACGATGGCGTACCCAATACGCAACAACGAGTTTCTTGGAAATCTTACGTTGCGCTCTAATAATAAAATAATATTATTTTAAATAGTAGTTAACGCCTAGCCATTGTAATGGCGGGAATGAACAGAACTAACTAAAAAATGATTATATATGTTTGTCAAATATTGTTTCTTTTATCCAATAAATGTTAGAGGCTTAAAATGCAAATGAATCCAATTTTAAGCATAAATCTTCTTTAAACGGTCGATTAACCGCCTTTTGATGGAGAACCCTCTTTAAATATATTTTTGGTCACTCTTATACATTCTATTGGACCAAATAAAATTCTTCTTTAGAATCGGCACATCAAAATTTACTTTCTGTAAATTTTTGGTATTTTTCTGATAAAGTTCATTTTTTAATGAATAGTGAAAAATGTTGTATTTTAATTCAAAACCTCTTTTAACTCTAATTTATTTATATGACTAGATTATCTTTATAAATGGTTTTAAAGTGTAAATAGAATATATTTTTACCATTTAATCCAATGGTGGTCATTGTAATTAATACCACTTTAAGGTTGGACATAAATGAGTGTCAATCTTTTGAAAGATATTGTTTCTTAAAAACACGCTATTTGTGTTAACAGCGGGGTTTAATTATAAAATTAGTTAATGAAACTTCTATGTTATGAATTTGGTAAAATAGAAATCATTTTTTAATTCGGAATATCAAATATAGATTAGGGTGAATTTTTGGTATTTTTCTGAAAATCTTCAATTTTTGATGAATAGTGAAACCACAAAGTGGTGGTTACAAAATTTGATTTTTCGTTTAAATGGGACTTTACCACTTCTGTGATTTGAATTTCAAAAATCCAATTTAAATTAATTTTAACTGTTAAGTAATATTTGGTTCAATGGGATGAAAATAATTTTTGCTGAAAAGTAACTTTTAAGTTTTATTAATTGCAATTAAAAGTAATTAGTGTGATTTAAGGTAAAAATGATATTATAATAAAATGAAAATATATTGACACATGTACTAACCCTATTGGATGAGTTATGTCCGACCAATACAACCCATTGGTTGATTTTTGGTACCCCATGGAGCCACTTGGGTATGATAATGACATTTATGCCTTTTATTTAAAGTTAAATTAAAAATGACACAAACATGAGATGTTTTACTAAAACAATTTTTACATGGGGTTATACAAGTCATATTTTTTACTACAAATATTAATTAGAAAGATACAAATATTTCCTACATCATGATATTTGTTTTATAATTTTTAGACATTATATATATTAAATTATTTATGATATCATGATGATGCAGCGATTACCTCATTAATAAAGGATTTAAATAAAATGGAAAGATAATGCAAAATCTAGTACCCACACATGTCAAAAACCTATTGGATGGGTGTATTTCGAACCCTTATCACCTTATCCTCGAAAAACATCAATATGGGACCATTAAAATCCGAAAACCATTTGAAAATAAAGTATCATTTTATACATTACCAAGAGTGCCCCTCCTCTCCTCTTATAAAAGGCCCCCACCTCTACCACCTTACCGACACCTCTCAAGCCTTTAGTTCGGACAAGCTCTGATAATGTTGTCTCTCCACATCCATCTCCTCATCCTAGAATCTTTAAATTAGGCAGTAAACTCTTCAAGAAACCTTTTTGGTTCAAACCAAAGGGAGTTACCCTATTTTAAGGTAACGTCTTCACTTGTGCACTTTTGTTTTATTTTGCTTCTACAACCCACTAAACTCTTTTTATTCATTTATTTTGTAAAAACTCAAGTATATTAAATAGACTAGAATGTTTTTATAATAATTATTCGAGCTACACTTACACACACATTCATCTAATGGTTAAAGAACATACTATTTCTGTGGATGACCAATTTCTGCCTCCCAAAACGATGATTGTTCAACACTCATATAACACCTTCAAAGGTGGCCATTAATATGTCAATCTATTTATATATGATATATATTATGTTTATGTTTTCCTTATGATTCTTTATTTTTCATTTGTGATATACCTTTATGGTTTCCATTGTGGGTAAACACGATAATTTCATTTTAGGAAGTGCGGACTACCGCCCCCTCAAAGTGATTTGATTCGTTAATGCCATATGTGGGACGTATAAAGGATGGATTTAAAGTTATTATATATGATTTTATACTGGAATTATAATAAACCTCTATATAATTATTATTTATTTCCATTAAAGTATGAGATAGAAATGAAAATAGCGTTCATGCGTACGTACAAATTACCGTCTCCATGAACGGTGCATTTCATTTCTTATCCCCAAACGTAATGTACTATTATAAGTACATGTATATAATGGATATATATGATGAATGATACATATAAATTATGGATATAATTCTGGAATTAAAATATACATACCTCTCATTTAGTTTTAATTCCATTAATATGACAAAGAAATGAAAGTAGCGTCCATGCGTACGTACGGCATACCGTCTCCATGAACGGTGCATTTCATTTCTTACCTCTAAATGATTATGTAATATTATAAATACATGTATATGATGGATATATATGACATATAAGATATACAAATCAGGAATGTCATTATGGATATAAATAACCTTTGACCACACGAACAACATGTAATTGTAAGAAGTCCACTTTTGACTTAAGAACCAAATATCGACAAAACAAACATTATTAACTTAAATGATTACATAATGTTTATAACATATCAATAATTTATATTAAAGTAATAATGAACTTTAAAAAGGTTCTTAATCAATTAGAAATTAACTCAAGTTTATTATTCCAGACGTTAAAGAACGATCGAGTCAAGTCGGACCCAAGGTAAGTGATCCTACTCCTCTCTTTCTTTTTAAGTACACTCTTTTTTGTCATTCCTTTTAAAGATAATCTTTCTTGTTATTAGGATGCTATTTTATATTAATCTTACTGTAATTTTTATTTCCATATGATTAGAGACCCTATTCTCTCTCATCAATCCATTTTGTAAGTTTTAAGTGGCACTGTTAGGCTGCCGAGTTTTCGTAAGGGATTTTTCATCTCACTTTTATTCCCATGAGATTTATGCTACATTTGACACAATTTCCTTTGAGTGGTGTATGTACTGCCCATTATTTTACTCATTGGGTAATATAATTTCATTTATGATTATTTACATCAATGTTTTATTGTCCTTCTTTCACGGGGTGTATGTTTCGAAATATACCCATGTCGGTAAGGGAACCTTTCACCCTCCTCTTTTTAAAAGACTTCATTTGTTATGTCTTTTAATTCACATACTATTATGTTGGGATATGTTCTTCTATATCCTTATTTATTTAAATTTTATGTCCAAGTGATTTTATCCCCTTTCTCTCTTTCATCAACCCTTTTTGTAAAATTTTATGTGACGCTGTTAGGCTGTCGAATTTTTCCAAGTGAACTTCTTAACCCAATTTCGATTTCTTTGGGTTCAACATGTAGCTATTGAATATGTAATACTTTGAATATGTGTGAATAACCTTTGATTGTTTTACACTTAATATCCACTTATATTGGGTGTATTTATATTTTTCACACATAATTATGAGATTGATTTATCCTTAATTTAAGGATACCTTCTTTATAATGGATTTCATCTCATTTTACATTTCTTTTGAGACTTCATTGTTGTTATGCACCAATTCACTCTTATATGGTATGTATACTGTCCTTTGACATATTATATCATGAATCCCTTTATTCTCATGTTATTATAAAGTTCGGATTAAATGTTATTCTGCTATTATTTGTATTCAAGAGTCTCTCATTTTGTTACAAAATCTTTAACAAAAATATCTTTTTAAATGTTTTAAAGATTTATTATTCTAAATCTTTATCTTTAATATCCATTTTTTCAAAATGGTTTTTAGTATTTATTTATATGGACATTAATGTTTTAAAATTATAATTCCATTAAAAGCTTCAAAGTAGTTTGGGACACTTTGATTCAAAAATCTCTTTTAAATGGTTTTTTAAAATGGATTGATTAATTCAATATCTGGGAATTACTTATTGTGATTGCAAATGAAATTTTGTTATTGAAATGTTTATATTTTCAATATTTTATGTTTAATGATGGTACTTGGACATTTTATAGGTGGTTACGTGATAAACCATATGACGGGTGGTTCCGTGAATACCAGGACGGGTGGTTACGTTATAACCTCCAATGCATTGGGTATGGAAGTCGGCCGTATGGATATTCCATTAAGTATGTATGGAAGTTGGATGAATGGCTATTCCATTAAGTGATATGTGTGGAAGTCGACCTTATGGTTATTCCACTTAAGTATGTTTATGTCCCAAGTTATCTTTATATGTTATGTGATCTTTATAAGGGTTTTATGGTAATCTTTTGGTTACAGAAAGGTAAGTAATAAACTTTTATTCAGTGAAAAGTTTTTACTACTTCGAAAAGGTGGAAAGTATTACTTTGATAAAGCTTACATGGTTTACTTGTTGTTTTGAAAAACTAACAGTTTTCATTATTTGTGTATCCCTTACTGAGCTTTTTATGCTCATCCCAAGTTTTTGAAATGTTTATCACAGGACTTAACATGGAATAGGGTCAAGGATGGGATCGAGGGAAAGTCATGCTACCTAAAACATGGATCTAGACATGTTTCTTTTTAAGAGTATTTTTTATTTTATGGAAATTTAGTAGAACTGACTACTTTGTAATCTTTTGAGATGTAATAGTTATGTCCTAATTCTCTAAACTCTAAACCTAAAAAGATCATCAATGTGAATTATTCATTTAATTCAATATTAAGTAAGGTTTAAGGCTGGGGCCTTATATAGCCAATGTAATGTATGATATGAAAATTATTAAATAAATTATGAAAATTAAGTTTATTGATGTTCATAAAAACATTTATTGGTAATTAGTTAATTATAAATAAATATGAGAATAATTTGAAAATAAATAAATTCCCTTTTTGAAAAAATATTTATTTTCTATGTAGAAAACCAATTTATCTCAATAAATTAAACAAAATAAATCTAATGAATCATTTTACCAAATTATATATATATATATAAATAGTTTTTTCAATAAACTATTCATGAATCAACATTTGTGTTTTCTAGAAAATATATGAGAATAAATCCCATATCCTGCATAAAAAATATGCATTTTCTAAAAGGTAGTTTTACCTCCTTAGAATGACACGGTTATTTTAAAACTAATTTTTTGAAAGTTTTTTAAATTTTATTTGAAAACAAATTCATTTTTGAAATTAGAATATAAAAATTATCTTATTTTTTATTATTAAGAGATGTTTCATTTATATATTAATACTGAAAAATACAGTGTTTTATTTGAAAACATTCATTTCATTTAATTTATTTATATACTTTAATTATATTTTATATAAATTTTAATTGAAAATTAGTCCACTTAAAAACTCTTAATATAATTTAAATCATTAGAATTAATTTAATATTGAATTTTAATATAAAAACACTATAAAATTTTGATCTTCCGCACATTAAAAACACTCTATCAAATTACGAAAACAAGATTAATTTTAAATTACATTTCACCACTTCTTTGAATTGAATATATAAAAATTTCATATATATTTAAAAAATAATAATATATTATTTTTAATAAGTCCTACATAAGATTTTTTAAAAATTTATATGTGAAAAAAATTAAAATTAATTACACTACTTCTGGTAAAAACATGTTTACATAGTGGTCAAACATGGACTATATTGTGAAAATTGACCTACAACTGTTGAAAAACCATTTTCTAGACATATTTAGATTCATACAACCGTAATCTCTATTTAGATGATTTATTTGTATAATATTCCATTATATACACCTATTTAATAAGTTAAGTAATTAAATAATAGAAAAAAGGTTGCATACATGGATTTAATATTTATAAAGCTTCAAGATAGAGTCAAAACATAATATGTATGGCCATAAATGTTATTTTGAAAGTTAATTGTGTTTTTTAGGAAAATATATTATTATAATTTTTTATATATTAAATAAGAACACTTTATTATTAAGATATTTCAACGCATGAATAATATAGTGAATAATTAATTAAATTAAATTGTATTAAAATTTTAAAAATCATGGTAAATTAAATGATTTGTTATCATTAATTAATTTTTTAGATTAATATATAATTTTAAATAGTTTTGGACTTAAAATAGTCAAATTACTTTATTTTATTTATATTTTTAAATTCAAATTAAATTAAAAATCCCAAAATTGAAAATAATGTTATTTTATAACTAATGATATTTTATTAAATGATTTAAAATTATTGAAAATAATATCTTATAACCAGTGATTTTTAAATGATAATGAATATTAGATATGGTATATTAATAGAAAAAATGATCTTTGATAATAATTAAATATACCACTAAATGGAATAAACATGGTTAGTGCGGTTTTTGGGTATAACAACGTTTTTTCACATGATGTGTGCTTCTTTTAAAATTAATTTTAAAAAATGTGATACTTTTATTTTATAAATTAGATATAAAATTTTATAATTATTGGATTAAAATTTTATATTACTTATAACTTTAATTTAGTCATAATTGTTAAATTACCTATGTCAAAAAATTAGAAACCTTAATAAAAAATTCGTAAAAACTAGGAATCATTGAAGTTAATGAAAAAAATTATCGAAATTCATTTTTTTTGGTGGAGGTTTATATCAACCATTGAAACCCTCCCATCCATTATTATCCATTTTTGGCACATGAGGTAAGAGATACCTCCCAATGGTTAATGCATTTCATTGTTTATAAGAATATAATTCCTCCTCAACTATAAAAGGACTCTCACTACGCCCCATTCTACACACCTCTAAATCCAATTTTATTGACCAAACCCCAAAAAAATAACTTTCATAAATCCCTCCCCTAATCTTATAATTCTTAAATATTGGCATAAAACCAAATTAGAAAGTTCTATAGTGCAAACCAAATAGATATACCTGAAGAATAAATTACATCCATCAATGATAGTTTATATTTAATTTGATTTTCATTCCACTTTTATTAATTTTACATAAATATTATATAATAAAATTATTATCTAATATGTAATAATATTTCTTTATTCTAAGGTTAGGAGAAAAAAAACCATAAACACATCCATCAATTGGGTTACATAACTTTTTTTCGTGAGTATGGCAGACTACCATCTCACAAACTGATGTCGTTCACTTTTTCATTACCTCCTTTAAAGGTTGGGAATAAATATGGGTATGAGGTTTATGTAATATATATACTATATTATTTATTTTATTTTGGTTCTTTTATTTTAATATAACAGACACCATAACACATCACATTTTGTGGGAACACGATAACATCATTCGTGTATACGATGACTACCGCCCCACGAAGCGATGATATTCATTCACGCTATAGAAGAAATGTATTAAGGATGGGTTCAAAAAATATATTTTATATATATCATATAAAAATTAAATTTTTATAATCATATATCGTATACTTTTCTTTCATCCAATCTAATATGAAAATGGAAATAACATTCATGTATACATACGACCTACCATCTCTATGAATGATGTTTTTCATTTTTATATCTTTTATATATTATTGTAAATGAATATATACATAATAAAATCTAATATTTATTTCATTTTTATCATTATTTATATGATTAAATCTAGATTTATGTTATATTACCAGTAATAATAAGTCAAAAAATATAAGAAAAATAAAGCGGTTAATAACTGAAACATAACTTTAATATGGAATTGTAAATAAATGTGTAATATAAATACATATTTTAATCTTATATAGTTTCATATATATAAATATGGTTCTAAAATAGTTTTATAATAAACTTATATTTATTATATAGTAATTCTTAATGAGTATGGTGAGTTTCATGTCTTAAGGTAAGGGATTTTCATCTAACAGTTTTACTTTTCTATGACACATTTTATATTCACAACCTATATATTTTATATGGTGTATATCTAGAAAAAAGATGTATTTTATTATATATATGATAATTGTTTTTTTATTTACATATCCATTTTATTATCTCTTTGTCCAGTGGTTTATGGTACAAAATTTACCTACTTGGTAATGTAATTTTGTCCCCATTTTCCTTCTTCAAATCAAATGTTATATTATACACCTATATTATTATAAGAGGGGTATATACTTCTACTTTGACATGTTATAATGTGAATATAATTATTTTAAATATATTTTAATATTCATGTAAGTTTAATATTTCACGGGGATTATGATTCGAAATTACCAAATTGGTTAGATTTTATTGGTACTATCCCATCGTCTATCGAGTTTATTTATGATAATAAATAAATTGATGAACATTTCTGACTAAACAATAAAGAATTATATTTAATTATCTTATCCTCTTTTAATTCAGGATATCTTAATTTAATGGTACCATTTTACACTATTGTTTACTTAATATAATTAAGAAATTTCTTTTATAAAAATCCAACTTTATTTTTCTCTTCGTTCAGAAAAATATTTTCATTAAAAAGAATTTTCTCTAAAAATGTTTTCAAAAAATGCTCTAATCTTATCAAATGATTTTTATAACACATATTAATAGAGTTTTTATATTTCTAAAACATGGTGTTTAAATTAATATTCATGCATTTTTTCTAATTATGAATTTTTTGACATGTACCGACAATATCGAAGGAATTAGTTTTTTGACATATATGTATTGTACGAAATTATATTCTATCATAACCACTCAATTACCCAAATCATACTTCATATTTTTAGAAGAATATTTTCAATGGAAATTGTTTTTTAATAAATTTGGTAATGATTTTTATTTTATATTGATTTTAAATGAATGTAATTTTGGAAATTTTTATTTTTTAAAAAATGTTCTAAATGATTTTCAAAGATTACATTATAAGATTCAATAGAAATTTTAAAATAATGTGTAACTAAATTTCTCATTGATATTAAAAACTATTTTTTAAATTGAATATTATATTTTCTTCATGAAATGTTTTGAATTGATTTTTCATATATTATTTATAAGAAAATGTTTTTGAAAATGTTTTCAGAAAGTGGTTTTTAATGAAATCATATATTCCTTAATAAATGTTCCAAGTGATAATAAAAAATTAATTATATATATAAGATGACATACAATGATACATTTTATGCCTTACTAGGTACACAATCCATGGATTACATTCTTATTCATTTTTTGAATTTTTTATGTTTAAGATCAAAATTTGTTAAAGAAACACATTTATCCTAAATGGGTTATACCATGAAACAATTTCGTTTGAATCCCATGTATTTTCATGGGTTATTCAATGATGAAATGATTATGAAACCTTCCTATTTTTATAGTTTATGATAAGATGTATGGTTTATAATACCAATTTCATTTCATGGTCTTTGATATGGTGAATGTTTGTGATCTTGTATAGGATATATGAATAATATCATTACGTTATAGGTGGTAAAATAGATACCTCAAATGAATTACTTTAATATTTATATATATCATGAGATATACATGGATTAAATGAGCATAGAACTTGATACATTAAGATACATCATCCACTATGAAGGTTTTGGGAGTAAACCCCTTAAACTAAAAGGAATGGGTTGTTGCTGGTGATGGAGGTGTGCCCCACCCATTAGGTGGAGCACTAAGAGGTGCCCAGATAAGTCATGTAAATAAGAATTTACTTCATGATACTTATTATATAGTGTTAGGTATCTCCATAAAATACATTTCCAACTCCTATTTTATGCTTTCATGGCTTATTATCTTGATTCCCTCTTGACTCCTATCATATGGACTACCAATCACTATGAAATGACTTATGATATTTGATATTTGATGTGTATGGTATAGTTTTAAAATGTTAATCTTAGGTTATCATAAACTTACGTTGATGTTATACTTATGTATCTCCGTTATTTTACCTTATTGATCATCTATGATCCACCCTTTCTATATCTACTTTTCATAGATTATGAAGATATATATTATGTATGATATGTCTGAGAAAGGTTCTAGTTATGAAGAACAAACTAGGAGATAATGTAGCTCAATTTTGGACTATTTTTTATGTTTCCATGTCGAAAAATTCACTAAACTATAATTGTTCTCCAGAATGAGTTTATGCGATGCATCAAATATTATGAAAAATTGACACAATGCCTATGTATGAAAATCCTAGGTCATTATACAGTGGAAAACATAGAGATAACTTCTCTGGTAAATCACCCACCGCCTAATGGGTGAAAATAAACATGTTACTAGGTGGAATTACACTGGAAGAGGTTAGTTAGGACTTCACCATCGGTTGTACAACAGCTGCACTACTTAGTAGGAAGCCACTCACCATGGCACTAGAGAGTCGTTGCATCTTTCAGAACCCCATCTTTGATTGTAACCTTTATTTATTTCTTCAAATTTATTTCTTAGAATATTACTAAATGATTCCCAAGACTTGAAACCTGAAAATTATTTGTGTCCAATCCTGTAACACAATAAAAAATAAACCCATTAATTGACTATACGATCTATATTTTGGATTTAAATGAAATGAATTATTGTTTATAATATTTATCATGTAATCTTTTAGAATAAGCTATTCTGAAAAACAAGAGTGTGTTTGTAATCTTAAAAAACAATAGAGATATAGGTAAAATATATATTCATACTATCCACAAAAACTACGGATATGTTTGGAGATATTTTAGGCTCCCCCTTAGTTTAACTTTTTCACAATAATTTGCCTTCACCATGATATCCCATTATTTAATATATGTACATTACTTTTATGACGAAAAATAAATTTAACTTTATCAAACAATTTTAATATGATTATATAAAATATAAAAACCATTTTATAATGATAAATTTATATAACTAATAAAAATTAGTTTTAACATATTTTTTTAATATAGAAAATAAAATTTGGGAGAAAAATACAACTTCGGTCCAAAAATATCAAAAATATAGATGTAATTTTATGATAATATTTTTAAATGAAATAATTTTCTTTTTGTTTACATCTATTTATAGGAAGATGAATAAATAATTTTTTTATATCATTCATATATCCTAATGATGTCATAATAGCCATGGTATTTGTAAAAATGGTATTTTTTTATATTTTATGTATAAATTACTATTCAGATAAAAATAGTATAATTTTCAACTAACCTAATATTTTCTTACTTGTTAATAAAAATAGTAATTTTTTAATCCAAATTATAAAATTTATAATTTTAACTTCTAAATGGAAATATAAAATATAATTTAAAACTAATTTATTAGATAACTATTTTTTTACTGTATGACTTATTCTTGTTTTTATTTCATATAAACAACAAATTAAATTAGTTTCAATATATTATTAATACACTAATAAAAAATCGGGCATTAGTGACCGTTATTGGCTGTTGCTATAGACCTATAGAGACCACCCATCGACCGCCATTGGCGGTCGCTTCAGCTTTGTCGCTGTAGGCCAATAATGACCGCCAATGGAGGTCGCTTCAGCTTCGTCGTTGTAGGACAATAGTGACCACCAATGGAGGTCGCTATAGGTGGCCGAAATTCAAGCCTAAAGCGACCGCCTTTGGTGGTCTCTAGCCAGGGAAATGTTTTTAAAAAAAAATTCCTACTAAAAGAAATATATATATATATATATATATTTATTAAATAATATATATATATATATTAAAGAAAATATTTACATATATAATATTAAATAAAATATTTTAAATATAAATATAAATATATAATATGTTTTAAATATTTTAATATATATATATAATATTGAATAAATTATTTTTCATTTTTTTAATGAAATGTACGAATTGTGTTTTTTTCTTCACGGTGAAAAATCCGAGATAAAACAAGGTAAAAATCATAAAAAAATGGAAAACAATTTTAAACAGCATAAACATCAAGATCGTCATAAAAAATAAATGATAAAAGTGCTTCAACGATCCGAGCAGGTCCATCCATTTCAATCCTCTCCTTCAATAAACCTACAATAAGACAAAAAAACAACAAAACAAAACAAACGTAAATTGGACATAATTATTCAGTTATTATATACATATAATAAAATTAAATCTAACATCAAATCATGGTGCTATAATAATTTAAAACCACCAATTTAAGAAATGTTATCATTTCAGGTCATTCGGAGCACGTTTGCTCCGAATTCGACCGTCCCACGTTTTTGGTGTTTTATGACACCGAAAACGCGTTTCCGGTCACCGCGGTCAAACGACACCTCCTACTAACATTCCTTCTACCCGAACATTTCACAAATCACACAACGGATTTTGTTGTACGGTTTAATGGCATTCTGAGGTCGTTCGGGTGGTTTTAACCCCCCCAACGTGCCATTTTAGTGCACATGGAGCTGCTTAAAACGACACAATCAGGATGGGCCTTCCGTCTCCTCCTACATGTCACGAATAATATTTCTAATGTTTTCATGTGGTTTCAGGTAATTCAAAGCATGTTTTCTCTGAATTTGACCGTCTCACGCCGTTTTTGGTGTTTTGTGACACCGGAAATGTGTTTCCAGTCACCGCGGTCAAACGACACCTCTGATTGATGTGTCGTCTACCCGAACATTTCAAAAATAACAAAAAGACTATTGTCGTACGGTTTCATGGCATTCCGAGGTCGTTCGGGTGGTTTTGACCCCCCAACGCGCCATTTTAGCACGCGTCGAGCTGCTAAAAACAACATAATCGGTCGTACCGTGCGCACCGCATGTTCGATGGCTCTGTCGCCTCATCATTCACATCACGAATAATATTCCTAATGTTTTCGTGTGGTTTCAGGTCATTCGGAGCACGTTTGCTCTGAATTCGATCGTCTCACACCGTTTTTGGTGTTTTATGACACCGGAAACACGTTTCTGGTCACCGCAGTCAAACAACACCTCCGATTGACGTGCCGTCTACCCCACCATTTCAAAAATCACACAACGGCTACTGTCATACGGTTTAATGACATTCTGAGGTCGTTCGGGTGGTTTTGACCCCCCAACGCGCCATTTTAGCACGTGCCGAGCTGCTAAAAACGACACAATCGGCCGTACCGTGCGCACCACACGTCCGATGGGTCTTCCGTCTCCTCCTACACATAAAAAATAATATTTATAATGTTTTCCTGTGGTTTCTGGTCATTCAGAGCACGTTTGCTACGAATTCGACCGTCTCACGCCGTTTTTGGTGTTTTATGACACCGGAAACGCGTTTCCGGTCACCGCGGTCAAACGCCACCTCCGATTGACGTGTCGTCTGCCCGAACATTTCAAAAATCACACAACGGATGTTTTTGTACGGTTTCACGACATTCTGAGGTCGTTCTGGTGGTTTTGACGCTCCAACGCGCCATTTTAGCGCGCGCCGAGCTGCTGAAAACGACACAATCAGCCGTACCGCGCGCACCGCACGTCCGATGGGTGTGTTGTCTCCTCCTACATCTCACGAATAATATTCCTAATGTTTTCGTGTGGTTTAAGGTCATTAGGAGCATGTTTTCTCTGAATTCAACCATCTCAAGCCGCTTTTGGTGTTTTATGACACCAGAAACGCGTTTCCGGTCACCGCGGTCAAACGACATCTCCGATTGACGTGTCATCTGCACGACAATTTCACAATTCACACAACGACTGTTGTACAATGGTTTCATGGAATTCTGAGGTCTTTTAGGTGGTTTTGACCCCCCAACAAGCCATTTTAGCGCGCGCCGACCATTTCACAAATCACACAACGGCTGTCCGTGGTGCGGGGGGCCTGTCCGGGGTGCGGGGGGGGGGGGGGGGGGGGGCTGTACGGGGTGCTGGGGGGGATGTCTGGGGTGCGGGGCGGGCTGTCCGGTGTGCGGGGAGGGGCTGTCCGGGGTGCGGCGTGGGGCTGTCCGTGGTGCTGCATGGAGTGCGGGGAGGGATGTCCGGGGTGCGGGCGGGCTGTCCGGGGTGCGGGGAGGGCTGCCCAGGGTGCGGGGAGGGCTGTCCGGGGTGCGGGGAGGGCTGTCCGGGTTGCGGGGGGCCGTCCGGGGTGCGGGGGGATTGTCCGAGGTGCCTGGAGGGCTGTCCAGGGTGCGGGGGGGGGGGGGGGGGGGGATGTCCGGGTGGGGGGAGGGCTGTCCGGGGTGCGGGGCGGGCTGTCCAGGGTGTGGGGAGGGGCTATCCGGGGTGCTGTCCGGGCTGTCCGAAGTGCGGGGAGGGATGTCCGGGGTGCGGGGGGGTTGTACGGGGTGCGGGGAGGGCTGTCCGGGGTGCGAGGAGGGTTGTCCGGGGTGCGTGGCGGGTTGTCCGGAGTGCGGGGAGGGCTGTCTGGGGTGCGTGGAGGGCTATCCGGGGTGCGGGCCGGGCTGTCCGGAGTGCGGGGGGACTGTCCAGGGTGCGGGGAGGGCTGTCCGAGGTACGGGGCGGGTTGTCCGGGGTGCGGGGGGCTGCCCGGGGTGCGGGGGGGGGGGGGGGGGGGGGGGGGGCTGTCCGGGGTGCGGGGGACCTGTCCGGGGTGCGGGGAGGGGCTGTCGGGGCTACGGGGGGCTTGTCCGGGGTGCTGTCCGGGCTGTCCGAGGTGTGGGGAGTGCTGTCCGGGGTGCCGGGAGGGGGTGTTCGGGATGCGAGAAGGGCTATCCGGGGTGCGGGGAGGGTTGCCCGGGGTGCAGGGAGGGCTGTCCGGGGTGCAGGGAGGGCTGTCCGGAGTACGGGTGGGGGGGGGGATGTCTGGGGTGCGGGGAGGGTTGTCCGGGGTGCAGGGGGGGAGTGTCCAGGGTTCGGGGGGGCTATACGGGGTGTGGGAGGGCTGTCCGGGGTGCGGGGCGGCTGTCCGGGGTGCAGGGGGGGTGTCCGGGGTGCGGGGATGGCTGTCCGGGGTGAGGGGAGGCTGTTCGGTGGGAGGAGGGTTGTCTGGGTGCAGGGAGGGGCTGTCCGGGTGCGGGAGGGCTGTTTGGGGTGCGGCGGGCTATCCGGGTTGCGGGAGTGTTGTTCGGGGTACGGGGGGCTGTCCGGGGTGCGGGTGGCTTTCCGGGGTGCGGGGGGGGGGGGGGGGGGCTGTCCTGGGTGCAGGGGAGATTTCTGTGGTGCGGGGGGGTGGGGGGGGGGGGGGGCGTCCGGGGTGCGGGGGGCCTGTCCGGGGTGCGGGGCGGTTTGTCCCGAGTGCGGGGGGCCTGTCCGGGGTGTAGGGGGGGGGGGCTATCCGGGGTGCGGGGAGGGCTGTCCGGAGTGCGGAGGGGGGGGGGGGGGTGCTGTCTGGGGGGCATGTCCGGGGAGCGGGGAGGGATGTCCGGGGTGCAGGGATGACTGTTCTGGGTGCGGGGGGGGGGGGGGGGGGGCTGTCTGGGGTGCGGGGACGGTTGTCCGGAGTGTGGGGAGGGCTGTCTGGGGTAGGCCGGGGACTACAAATAGTGAACTCAGCTCATTCTCCAAAAATAAGTTTAATGGTTTATATTAGGAATCACATGTTTTTTTTTCAAAAATATTACTGAACATGCAATTTTAAACATTGAAAATTTAATGAACAAAAAATATACAAATCATTAATCAGTGTCATGGTTACTTCTCAATTTGTGTACACAAACATTGCATGAGGCCAAAACACACATGATACCCCCAAATCACAAAAAACAATCACTAGAAACCCAACATAAATATCAATAACAACCACACCATTAAAATAAGAAACACACCTCCTAAATATGATGTGTCATGCGTGGTCATGACTACTACCTCCATCAGGTGGGTCAGGGGCCTACAACAAAAAAACATTTTGAATATTTTCATAAAAAAATAATATAAATTAAATAAATAAATACAGTATAAACCTTCATCGTCTGATCTCCTGCACCATCACCTGGACGCACATATTGTCGTAGTGCTCTAACCTCAGCGATGAATTGCCCATCTACCTTCTCGGAAGCGTGCAACCGTGCCTCGAAATCTGACAAACATTGTGTAAACTGAGCAATAGCAGGACCGGCAACCGCAGTGCATGACACTTCAGAATGTGGAATCCCTGTTCCATAGGTCAAACTATATCCATGCCCGTCCCGGCCAATAATGCAATGAAAGATCTCATCCCTTCGCATGGGAAGCTGTCGTTGGTCCTCTGGCCGATGTTCTAATTCAGCTTCAAATTGAGCGTGTGAAATATTTAAATATATATACATATATTAATATACAGATTATATGTAAGTATTGGTAATGAGGACAAGCTCTTACTATCAATGTTGTAGCCTCTGGATCATTACGATCACGAGTCCTCATCCACACCGTCATTTTATCAGTTGGTGCACCTTGCTCCCGCAACTGTATATGAATAGAATATAAACACAAAACCATATTAATTAAAAAAAATTAAAAAATGAATAATAAATACCTCATGCCGGATCTGATACACATGACGAGTCCCAAGCCTATGAGGTGGTCCCTGCAACGCTCGATTCTCATAATGGCGTGTTGACACCTCCTACATTCAATTCATTCAAATTTCAAACAAATCACACATTCTTGAAAATATATATACCAAAATAAATATAAAAACAGAAACACCCTCAGTAGACCAATATGCAAATAAATCATGCCACTGAGCCAGGAGGACACCTCTTGGGACTTTTCCAGAATGTTTGGGGCACTCACATTTGGTACCCAGTGGTCTCTCTTGACTTTGCCTTTATAGTATTTCCACATCTTATGACATTTTCTCATATACACTGGCCAAAACTCATCGAAACATACTTTCAAATTTTGCTATTAAAGAAAAAAAATCACATATGTTATTATTGTTTATACATAGGGAATAAAGTAAAATAGTCTTCTTACATGAACCTCCCTCCAAAGATGATCTAATGTGTCCTGAGGGATAGAAGCCCAGTCACACGGGGTTAATGGAAATCGATGTGGATCACGTATGATATGACCCAGCTGATGAATAAATGCAGGGGAATTCCGTCCCACAAGATGAAATACCTCATCAAATGAAACACCAAAAGTCGTGTCGGAATTCCATGATAATATGCCATGACCAGGGCCTCTCCTATGAGAGTAAGAAGCAGTCGAGTCTGATCCTTTTGAAAACAATTTTATATACAAATTGACAGATGTTATAAATATATATATATGTTCATTAGTTACATAAAAAATAGAGATATTGGAATTCCAACATACCTCGACCCTGAGACGTAGATGCCTCAGATGGATGACGTGGATCTTCTGCCTCTTCCCCTGACATGCCTGCAGTCATGGAAAACATTAGTAAGGGGACTATCCAAAGTGTCCAAATGATAAATTGTATTTTTTTAAAAAAAATCAAACTTGTACAGTTGTTAATCAAACAAAAAGGGATTGAATAATTAGTTGTGAATGAATTTTAAAAAATCAGAAAGTTCACAAAACAGATATACAAATTATGTACAAAACCAATCAATGCATTGCCAAATTTCAAAATGAATTAATAAAAATTCAAGCAGCACATGAACCAAATGAAAAATACCAAAATTGGAAGATACACCGACAATAACATATATATAACATGAGTTAAATCACCATAAATATTTATAACTAAATAAAATTCCAAAAGTGAGGATTAAAACTTACAAGGATTTATAAAATGTTTAGATAATTTATGATATCTTAGGCTGAATTGCGGGAAAACAATTATACCTTTCATTAAACATGAAAATCGACCGTTTCTCCTTCAACAGTCGCTCTGACCCAATAAATATCTTCTTCACGTTGAACTACTGTATGTTGATCAAGCTGTTGGGAAACAAAAGGAACAGTCTCGGGTTCATCTTGTTCAAATACAAACACTCCTCGCTGAGACATTTTGACAACAACTTGCCAGCATGGATTCTAAGGCAAAGTAACGAAGAATACTTGTACCGCTTGTGATGTCAAAATGAAAGGTTCATTATCAACTCGTTCTTTCTATATAACACATAGTTAAAATTCACCAATGAAAACTGATATTGATCGACTTTACATCCATGCACAGGATCAACCCAATTACACTTTAACAATATGAACTTCAACCCGTGTGTGTATACAACTTCAATGATGTATATCAATTGACCATAGTAATAACCAGAATCGACAAATGGACAACTGATGCCACTGTTTTGTGTTGCTCGTTTGTCGTCAACATCTTTAATGTGAAATCGAAAACCATTAACATCTATAGATTTATAATGATGAGTCGTTATAGATGGACCCTCATCCATTTGGATAAATTCTTCAGTTAGTGTGGGGTCCCCTAACTCCCTCATCTTATGAACCTACATAATTCATAGAATTCAATAATGATATATGTGAAGGTTCCGGGCGTAGCGAAAGCGCGTGGGTGGATGTGCCCACTTGTATTTTTTTCATTAGCAATGATCAATCCGGGATCAATACGACGATAAATGCCAGTCTCCACAGATCAAATCATAGAAAAAGACAAAGAATATGGTTTGTCCCGGAACCACAAACAAGGATCGTTACAGGTTGATTATAATTAATTTAATTAATTATAATGAAATACCTTTTGGGCATTCTTTCTTCGTTGATGTTCTCGATAACGTTGTCGATGTGATCCGTTGTTGCGTTGCAGAAGCCAAGTGTAGACTCCCTCTAGCGGTGATCCACACGTGTACCTTGTATCTCTGGACGTTGCCAAAGGATTCTCCTGGTGCTAGCGTGGAGAAGCCTTTGCTTGTGTTGTACACCTTAGATCATCTTGATCTGATGGAAGAGGATCTCTCTCAGTCTTCAGAGCGTTCTTGTAGGAATAGGTTCTTTCGGTCTTGAAAGAATTCTCCAGAGATGTTGTGCACACTGATTCTCTTGTGTGTCAAAAAAGAGTTGGGTTGTGAGGATATTTATAATCGGGTGTGTGGGGTTATAGAGTTATGACATTAAATAAACATGTTACACGTTTTATTTATTTCATTCACTCTTTATTTAAAACACCATGTCTAATAAATAATTCCTTGACATGTGCCCACGCTGATTATAATAAATATCATTTAAAACAATATTATATCCTCAAAATCCCGACTGGAAAAACTACACGGTGTGTAATAATAAATATACGGCGTATACTTGTTTTTCATTTAAAACTACACGGCGTGTACATTAAATGTACACAGCGTGTATATCTTGTTTTCATTTATTCATTTCCTTTCCAAAATAAAACTACACGGCGTGTAATAATAATACACGGTGTGTACTTGTTTTATTTTATTTTTCCTCCATCATTAAAAAAAACTTAGGCTTCCTTGAATAATTATTAAACCACGCATGAGAATAATCTTTATTCAACTTGAGATACTTGGATACACATAGTGTGTGACCCTCTAGGCCTCTTTCTCGTTGGCATTAGATAGGCTAGCCTAAAGTCCAAGATTATTGTCTAGCAACGGGTCAAGGCACCCAAGAGAAAGAAGTTGACGCCGCATTGATGTATCACCTCATACAAATGCTTATTGTGTAATTTAATCCCTTTGTCTCAATATCTCATCAAGAAGGTTTAATGGAAGTGTCATAAACCTTTCTGATTGATATGTCGTTCTTTGGCTACCTGAAATAAACTCATCGTTTACACCATGGCCATGGAATTTAATGCAACAGTTCTATTTCAATCAAGGGCTGAGATATCAACTTCCATAAATGGAAGGTACAAATCCTTCCTCGAATTATCCATTAACAACATGTCACTCGTGACACACCCAACATACCCTACTTCCCACCCACTTTCTGCGTGACAGTTTTCGTCAGTAAATCTAAGTGCGCGAGTCATGACATGAGTTAATGATAATTTTCCAGTCTAAGGACCATTACACACGCTCGTATATAGCAATATCTGATGATACCAAGACATGCAGAATTACTACTAGAGGGTTTGTTCTCATAATCTCCCATCTTGGAGATTACCAAGTGAAAACTCCATGAGAGAAAGTCTCATCTTCTTATGAGTACTCACACATGATGGTCTATATACTATGTGTCCTATCATAGTATGTCATCCAACCGCGGAACTTTATTTAAGAATATTGTTATAGCATTTCAAGGTTCTCATTATAGCGGGGATCTGCTATGACCTTATTAATGTAACAAATATTCTAGGACATTATTATATTATAGTCATGTAGAAAATGAACAATATATAATAAGTGAACATTTATGTAACCAAAGTAAAAAATAGTTGGTTCTAAGGACACCAACCCTTACAAACTCCCACTTGGACTAGAGACAACTGCCTACAACTTTTAGTCTGCTAGACCTCACATGATGATCATGTTTCTGCTGAGTCAAGGCTTTAGTCAATGGGTCCACCACATTGTATTCCGTGGAAATACTACTCACTGCAACTTCACCTCTCTGAGAAAAATCCCTCAAGATATGATACTTCCGAAGTATGTGCTTTGTCCGCTGATGTGACCATGGCTCTTTTGCAAGTGCCACCGTTGCAGTATTATCACAATAGAGTGTGATAGGATCTTTACTATGCAGTATACCATCTATCTCTTGGAAGAATATTTGCATCCATACTGCTTCTTTAGCTGCCACAGAAGCTACGATATACTCGGACTCTGCTGTAGAATCTGCCACCACACTTTGTTTTGAGATTTTCCAGCTCACTGCACCTCCATTCAAACTGAAGATGTATCCAGTCTGCGACTTCATGTTATCTTGATCAGTCTGAAAACTAGAATCTACATGTCCTCTGATGACTAGTTCCTCATCTCCTCCATAAACCAGAAACATATACTTAGTAGGCCTCAGATACTTAAGGATAGTCTTGACTGCCATCCAATGGCGATCTCCTGGATCAGCTTGATATCTGTCTACCGCACTTAATGTGTAAGAAACATCTAGCCTCGTACATGTCATAGTATACATGACTGACCCAATCACAGATGCGTAAGGGATCCTTTCCATCCTCTTTCTTTCCTCTTGTGTCTGAGGACACATTTTCTTGGAAAGATGAATGCCATGTGCCACTGGCAACAATCCCCTCTTGGACTGTTCCATACTGAATCACTTCATTATTTTGTCAATGTATGTACTTTGACTCAGGCCCAGTATTCTCTTGGATCTATCACAATGGATCTTGATCCCAAGAATATATGCCGCCTTTCCCAAGTCTTTCATGGAGAAGCATTTATGCAACCATGCCTTAACTGACTATAAGACAGGTACTTTGTTTCCAATTAGCAATATGTCATCAACATACACTATTAGGAAAATGACTGCACTTCCACTAAAACGTTTGTAGACACAAGGCTCACATTCATTCTTAACAAAGCCAAATTCTGTAACAGCTTCATCAAAACGAATTTTCCATGACCTTGATGCTTGATTTAATCCATAAATGGATTTCTGTAACTTGCATACCTTGTTGGCATCCTTTGGAGTCACAAACCCTTCAGGTTGTGTCATGTAGACATCTTCCTCGAGGTTCCTTTTAAGGAAAGCTGTTTTGACATCCAGTTTACAAATTTCATAGTCATGGTAAGCAGCAATGGACAATAGGATTCTGATGGAATTCATCATTGCAACCGGTGAAAAGGTTTCATCAAAGTCAATTCCTTGACGCTGTCTAAAACCTTTTGCAACCAATCGTGCCTTGTAGGTGCTTACTTGCCCCTCCATGTCCAGTTTCTTCTTGAATACCCATTTATTACCAATAGGATTTACATCAACTAGAGGATCTACCAAAATCCAGAATTGGTTTTGGTACATGGAATCCATTTCATAATTCATGGCTTCTTGCCACTTGGCAATGTCTGTGCCTTCAACTGCTTCCTTATAGGTAAGAGGATCATCATTGTCAACCAATAATGAGTCACCATCCTCAGTGAAAAGATTACCATATCGTTCTGGTTCTCTCACCTCTCTCATGCTCCTACGCAGTTCTTGTGTCTCTAAAACAGATTGTTCTTCCACGAGGCTTTGTGGAATCTGTTCTTGTACCAACTCATGTGTATCTTGAGCCTCGACTTCATCGAAGTCTATCTCCCTCCCACTATCTCTTTTGGAGATGTTCTCCCTCTCAAGGAATATGGTGTGTCTTGCCACTATAACCTTTATTTCTGAGGGTTTGTATAGGTAATATCCCCTTTTTCCTTAGGATATCCTATAAAGATACACTTTGTGCCTCGGGGTGAATGTTTGTTACCTGAAGAGGCCTTAACAAATGCTTCGCTATCCCACACATGTAAATTCAATAACATGGCTTTGCGTTCACTCCATAACTCATTTGGAATACCATTTATCAATTTAGTTGGTACTTGGTTTTGTATGTGTGATGATATTTTTAATTCATATCCCCAAAAGGATAATGGAAGAATCACATGACTCATCATTGATCTCACCATGTCCAATAGGGTGTGGTCCGTCCTTTCACTTACACCATTCCACTACGGTGTGTAAGGAGGAGTGAGTTGAGATGAAATCCCAAACTCCCATAAGAAATCAATGATGTATTGATTAAGATATTCTCCTCCTCTGTCTAAGTTAAGTTTCTTAATCTTCTTACCAAGCTGGTTCTCAACTTCATTCTTGTATTCTTTGAACCCATCAAAAAGAATCTGACTTATACCTCATTAAATAGATATATCCATATCTACTAAAATCATCAGTAAAAGTTATGAAGTACGAGAACCCACCCCTTGCTTCAACTAGAAATGGTCCACACACATCTGTGTGAACTAATTGTAGAATCTCTTTAGCTCTTCCACCTTTCCCAATAAATGGGGCTTTGGTCATTTTGCCGTGTAGACACGCATGACATACACCAAGTGGTTTTAGTTCAAAAGAATCTAAATACCCATATTGATGTAATTTTTTCATACATTTCTCATTGACATGACCTAGCCAGTGATGCCAAAGTTGGGTGTGGTATGAGTCATGTGAATTAACTTTGTTATTGATTGCCATTACTTGGTTTGTGTAGTCTAACACATAAAGGCCGTTATATAAATGTGCCCTACCAAAACAAATGCTATCTTTATAAAAGTAGCAACATTAATTTCCAAACATGAATTTGAATACATCAGTATCTAATATGGATACTGAAATAATGTTTTTAGTAACTGAAGGAACATAATAACAACCTTTCAAAACCAAGACCATCCTAGTAGGCAATGTGAGGTGGTAGTCTCCGACAGCTACAGTAGTGAGTCTGGCTCCGTTGGCTGCTCGTAGATATACCTCCCCTCGATCAATCTTCCTGAATCTACTTGGTTCCTGTATTTGGATACATATGTGAGCACCAAAATCAGTATCTAATACCCAATTAGTAGAAACAGATATATTGCATTCGATAACAAACACACATGAAGCTTCCCCTTGCTTCCTTGGTTGGGTGCAGTTTTTCTTCCAGTGGCCCTTCCTTCCACATGCGAAACAAACAACATCATGTTCCTTTTCCTCCCCTTTGATCTTACTTTTATTGGAAGGCCTTGAAAAAGATTTGGGCTTAAAGATCTTTTCCTTCCCTTTCCTTTTATTCACCATGAGGACAGAAGGCTTTTCACGCTTCATGTTAGTGTCCACTTGGCGAATGAGGATGAGAAGATCAGACAAAGACTTCACAATGTTGTTCATATTGAAGTTCACAACAAAGTTTGAGAAGCTCTGGGGGAGTGATGCGAGAATGATATCGGTACCCAGTTCTTCAGGGAGTTTAAACCCTAGAACCTCCAAGCGCTCAATGTAGCCAGTGAGCTTGACAACATGAGGCCCGGCTGGGGCACGCTCTCCAAGCATGCTCTGAAATAGAGCCTTGGAGATCTCAAACCTTTCATGTCTTTCTCTCTCCTGGTATAGACCATGGAGGTGCTCGAGCATGCTGTAGGCATCCATGTCTTCATGAGACTTCATGAGCTCACTAGACATAGATGACAACATCAAACATTGAACGTCGAGAGTGTCGTTCAAATGTTGATCATAGACCAGGAAATCTTCATCACTCGCCCCTGGGGCAGGGGAATCAGGAAGTGAGGACTCCAGCAAGTAAAAATTTCATTCATGGCATAGGATAACCCGAAGGCGCCTAAACCATTCCTGAAAGTTACTGACGGTGAGGATATTGTCTTTATCCAGTATTGATCGCAGAGAAAATGTGGTTTACGAGTTTGTCATCTTGATTCTACAATTTAAAAGAGCAGATTTATTAGTACTTTCTCGATTACTTTTTATGAGAAATAATAAATTTTATTAAGTCTCCCACTATTTTATCAAGTCTCAATGTCCCTCACCATTGAACTCGAAATCTCTAGTTGCTTTGACATTCTAGTGGAAAGGATCCATATTTCCCTTCGCATAACCCCAACAAGGGTTGGTCAAGCTATTTGAAGGTATTTAGGTAGGCGGATTTTTTCCAACTGTGAGCTTACAGTTCCTTGATCTGTTGAGTGGACACCCCAATCCTGAAATCTGGACTTGGATTTCTTCAACTCTTGCCTCCAATATTACATCATGTCTAGCAAGGGCTACTTCTCTTGATGTAATATGGTTAAGTCAACTCGAAACCTTTCATAAGGGCTTCCTTTATAAAATTAAGTGTCCCAACAAGGGTTGGTCAAACACATAGTTTTATTGAGTCTTACCCTTAATCAAGTAATGGAAGGATTGGTTTGACTTAATATGGAATTTAAGAGATTTTATTCTTTATGTGTATCTTTTGCATTATCACATGCTTGTTAATATTAAGTGATGCTTGCATAAGTGATTAACCATGTTCCGATAAAGTTTACGCATAGTCCTGTTTTTATTTTATTCCATCTTTGCATGCATGTTCATTTTATTAATTATGTGATCGCGACAACACATATGTAATAAATAAACCATTCAATCAGAAAGAAATAAAATAAGATGGCATGATCATGAGCTTCTATTTGGTTAGCTTATCTAGCAGTTTTGATAAGCTAACCCTGACCTAGGGAAAACACCTTGAACCTGGTGGTTCGTGTTTTGCAGCTCCCACCATTCCACATTTGTATCTTCTTATGTCGGTTTCTCCATGGCTTCAGGATTTGAACCGTCTCCTCTGGCTTGGGAGATCTTCCATTACATGGGTTTACATTAAAGAAACCATGGGCACGCAGGCCCTACATTTTATTGGAAGAAGGCTCACAGGCCAACAAATTTAAATTAAATAAATTTAAATTAAACCATACACATACAAAGGGTCTTTGGTCTATCTCATGATCATCCATAGTATGCAACGACATTTACGCATATTTAGAATTAAAATTCTTTTAATTCTTCTTTTATTTAAGATAAGACGCACTCGAATTCAATTAATTTTGATCTTATAATTAATCAATTCTTTATCTTAAATTCCTTTCTGAATTTCCTTGAGATTCTTCTCATCCATATTCCTTGTACGGGTCTTTGTACATTGAAGGAAACCTGGTGAAATTCCATTTCTGGAAAGTACACGGCGTGTAGATTATAATTACACGGCGTGTATTTTCTTTTCACCATTTATCCAAAGTACACTACGGGGCTTTGGCGTGTTTTCTGTACTTTGGAAATTTTAGAGTACACGACGTGTAGATGAATCATACACGGCGTGTACTTCCTTTTTACACGGTAACCGGCCTGGTGATCCCATTTAAGAGGTACGCGACTTATCATTGTACATGGTTTCACAAGGGTCGGAACGGACTACACGACATGTAGTTCCAACATACATGCCGTGTATTCTGGTTTCCACATGCCATTCTATTCTGGTCAACATGGCATGATTAAAACTTAGGCATAATCAATTCACATGGCGTGGTTTGGTGGACTAGTGCCGGTTCGTTGAACCTAAGTACACGGCATGTAGTTTTAATTACACGCCGTGTAATCCCGTGTTGTATAGACAGAAAGAGCGGCTCCTCCGGATGAGTTACTCATTTTTATTTTAATCAAAATTAAAATTAAAAGGCCGTTTCTGTGATATGAATCGAGGAACGAAGGAGGAAGAATAGATCTCGTTAATTTAGATTTATAGAATGATTTATTTCGAATTGAATCAAATATGAATGCATAAATTATCAACGAAAATTAAATAACTATAATCAACGTTGTAACCTGGCTCTGATACCATTTGAAGGTTCCGGGTGCAGCGGAAGCGCATGGGTGGATGTGCCCACTTGGCTTTTTGTCATTAGAAATGATCAATCCGGGATCAATATGAAGATAAACGCCAGTCTCCACGGATCGAATCATAGAAAAAGAAAAAGAAGATGGTTTTTCCTGGAACCAAAAACAAGGATCGTTACAGGTTTATTATAATTAATTTAATTAATTATAATGAAATACCTTTTGGGAATTCTTTCTTCGTTGATGTTCTCGATCACGTTGTCGATGTGATCCGTCATTGCATTGCAGAAGCCAAGTGTAGACTCCCTCTAGCGATGATCCACACGTGTAACTCGTAACTCTGGACGTCGCCAAAGGATTCTCTAGGTGGTAGCATGGAGAAGACTTTGCTTGCGTTGTCTGCCATAGATCGTCTTGATCTGATGGAAGAGGATCTCTCTCGGTCTTGAGAGCGTTCTTGGTGGAAGAGGTTCTTTTGGTCTTGAAAGCATTCTCCAGAGATGTTGTACACAATGATTCTCTTGTGTGTCGGAAAAGAGTTGGGGTTGTGAGGATATTTATAATCGAGTGTGTGGGGTTATAGAGTTATGACAATAAATAAACGCGTTACACGTTTTATTTATTTCATTGACTCTTTATTTAAAACCCCATGTCGAATAAATAATTCCTTAACATGCTCCCATGCTGATTATAATAAATATCATTTAAAACAATATTATATCCTCAAAATCCCGAATGGAAAAACTACACGGCGTGTAATAATAAATATACGGCGTGTACTTTTTTTCATTGAAAAATACATGGTGTGTACATTAAATGTACACGGCGTGTATATCTTGTTTTCATTGATTCATTTCCTTTCCAAAATAAAACTACACGGTGTGTAATAAAAATACACGGCGTGTACTTGTTTTATTTTATTTTTCCTCCATCATTAAAAACAACTTAGGCTTCCTTGAATAATTATTAAACCACGTACGGGAATAATCTTTATTCAACTTGAGATACTTGGATACACTTAGTGTGTGACCCTGTAGGCCTCTTTCTCGTTCGCATTAGTTAGGCTTGCCTAAAGTCCAAGATTACTGTCTAGCAACGGGTTAAGGAACCCAAGAGAAAGTAGTTGACGCCGCATTGATGTATCACCTCATACGAATGCTTACTGTGTAACTTGATCCCTTTGTCTCAATATCTCATCAAGCAGGTTTCATGGCAGTTTCATAAACCTATATGCTTGATATGTCGTTCTTCGACTACCTGAAATAAACTCATCGTTTACACCATGGCCATGGAATTTAATGCGACAGTTCTATTTCAATCAAAGGGCTGAGATATCAACTTCTATAAATGGAAGGGACAAATCCTTCCTCGACTTATCCATTAACAACATGTCACTCGTGATGCACCCAACATACCCTACTTCCCGCCAACTGTCTGCGTGACGGTTTTCGTCAGTAAATCAAAGTGCGCGAGTCATGACATGAGTTAATGATAATATTCCAGTCTAAGGACCATTACACACGCTCGTAGATAACAATATCTGATGACACCAAGACATGCAGAATTACTACTGGCGGGTCTGTTCTCATAATCTCCCATCTTGGAGATTACCAAGTGCGAACTCTATAAGAGAGAGTCTCGTCTTCTTACGAGTACACGCACATGACGGTCTGTATACTATGTGTCCTATCATAGTATGTCATCCAACCACAGAACTTTATTTAAGAATATTGTTATATCATTTCAAGGTTCTCATTATAGTGGGGATCTTCTATGACCTTATTAATGCAACAAATATTCCAGGACATTATTATATTATAGTCATGCAGAACAATGAAAAATATATAATAAGTGAACATTTATGTAACCAAAGTAAAAAATAGCTGGTTATGAGGACACTGACCCTTAAAATATAAAGAATGAAATTAGTATAATACTTCACTCATAATGAAAATCAATTTATACGTACATAATCCTTGAACCAATCATGAAATGACGCATAATGAGACTGTTGAATTTGCAACCCAATCGCACGATACATCTCTTCTTTTATCTCAGTAATGTGTTTCCTGCAAATGATAACGCGATGTTTAAATGATCAAATTATGCAAAAAAAAACATGTAAAAGTTAAACAATAAAAGTGATAAGATACTTACTGCATTAATGGTGCAACTGACGGAGTATTGAATAAGATATATCGATGCACTGGTATCCACTCGATGTTGTCCATATCATATGTCGTTCCTTCTCTAACTGGACCATCCTGAATCTAAGAGGGCTTATCTAATTTTGTTTCAACATCCGTAAGATATTCTGTACAAAAAGTAGTACACTCATCCATCAAATAACCATTGGCTATTGTTGCCTCTGGATGAGCTATGTTGCGTACAAATCGTTTCAATGTACTCAAATACTGCTCAATAGGATACATCCACCTAAATTGCACTGGACCAGTATCCATTACTTCAACAGTTAGGTGCACTATCAAGTGGACCATAACATCAAAAAATGAGGGGGGAAATAGTTTCTCAAAGTGACACAGTGTAAGTACAATTCAGTCCTATAAACTTGTTAAATCACTAATTCGTTGATTTCTTAAACCAAGCTGTCTAAAAAAATTACTCATCTCAATCAACGGATGAACAACATTGGGGGATAAACAATCACAAATTGCGATTGGAATCAACTACTGAAGTAGTATGTGATTGTCATGACTTTTCAACCCTTGCAATGTCTTTCTCATTAGATTAACACACTTTGAAATATTATAAGAGTAACCATCAGGAACCTTGAGCATCTTCAAAATGGAAATAAATGTCTCTTTCTCCTTTTTAGTCATCGTATATTATGCAGTAGACATATATTCCTTGTTTTCCTCAGCTAACTGTAAATGCAACTGTTTCCTTAAACCCATTTCTTCCAAATCACGGCGTGCATTAACATGGTCCTTTGATTTTCCACTGACACCTAAAATGGTCCAAAATATGTTATCACAAACATTTTTTTCAATGTGCATGACATCCAAATTATGCCTCAGCATGTTAGTTTTCCAAAAAGGAAGACTATAAAAAATACTTTTCTTTTTCCAATTGTGACTGCGCTGCCTACCCGCAGCTCGAATATTATGTACCGGAGGAGCCACCAAATCCTGAATTTCATATACCATGCGGATGTTTTCTTCCTCAATCCGTGATAACATTTCGACTCCTATCATTATCTTTGATGCTGGGCTGAACTCTCTAGAACCATCAAATGCCACTCTGTCCTTTCTGAACCTATACTGAGGGGGGAGAAAATGTATGTGACCCATGTATGCCCATTTTCTGGAATGCTTAAGACATATAGATTTTTTACTTTTGTTGCAACGAGGCCAAGAAAATTCCCCTTTTGTATTCCAGCCTGATAAATTTTCCTAAGCTGGTAAGTCATTGATTTTCCTCAATAATGTAGCCTGCAGCTTGAACATTTCATTTGTTTCACAGTCATAAGTCATCACACCATCGCCCCAAAATTTATTCAACTCAAAAATCAATGGCTCAAGGTAAACATCAATCTTATCCCTCAAAATTTTAGGTCCATAAATAAGAGTGGAATGTAATATAAATTTTTTCTTCATACAAATCCACGAAGGAAGATTATACGAAACCAACACCACGGGCCATGTGCTAGGAGTTGTACCAACCATAGACTTGAATGGATTGAAACAATCTACTTCCAATCCCAATTGGACATTACGAACATCTTTGGAAAAGTCGGGATGTCTCTTATCAAAATCCTTCCATGCATGAGAGTCTGCCAGGTGGAATAACATATCACTTTCATGAACTCTTTATGCATTCCATATCATTAAATTAGATACTTTAGATGACATAAAAAATCTTTTCAACCTGGGTTTAAGGGGAAAGTAACACATTTTCTTTACGGCAATCGGTTTCCGCTGTATCAAAATTTTACTTTTATGAGTATGATTTCCCCTATTCTCTTCCCACCTGGAAGCACCACAAATCATACAAATATCCAAATGGGAAGTATCCCTTCTAAACAACATACAGTTGTTTGCACATGAAACTATGGTCTCATATTTAAAACCTAAGTTCTCTGTCATCTTATGAGCATGGTAATACGTCTCAAGAATCTTAGCGTCGATAGGAAGAAAATTTTTCAATAACACCAACATCATGTTGAATGATGTGTCTGACCATTGATTCAAAGTCTTCAAATGAAAAAACTCCACGATAAACGACAATTTATTGTAAGAAGTACATCCAGGATATAATTCTGTTTTTGCATCATCAATTACTTCATAAAACCTCATTGAATCACGATCTGCACCAGAACGAAGATTTATCTCACCGGTCTCAAGATTCTGGATGTCAATGCCTTCAGGATACAACCCACATACAATTTCAGTAAGCATTTCATGCATTGGATCATTCATCCTTGCATCAACATCCATTTAAACTGTATCCGTATTTTGACAACGAACATATTCTTCTCCATGATGAGTCCAACTCTTATAATTTTTTAGAAATCCATTAAAGAATAGGTGCTCCCTCATATTATCTCATTTTAATTGATATCTGTTAGCACATTTTCTATGTGGACAACCAATATAGTTACTTTCAAATCCTCTGGTGAAGTCAATAAACTGCATAATTCAATTGAAATACTCTCTAGATGTTCGATTTTGAAGATCAATCCAACTCTTATCCATAATAAGATCCCTATAACAAACATTTACACAAAACATATTACATTTTCATTTTTCATATCAAATATATTTAAAATAAATACTAATTAATTGTTTGTGAACCATTTATAAAATAATAATGTAAGTGAAAGCCCATGTCATACCTGATTGCGCTAAAAACCTGGAATGGAGGGGAGCCAAACGCGGTGCTGCGGGGGAGAGGAGAGGCAGCGGTGGGGAGTCGGCGCCGGAGCTGGTGCGGCGAGGGATGGGATGGGCGGCAGCAGCGACGGGGAGTTGGAGGATAGGAGGTGGTGAGGTGGCGATGGTGCAGCGAGGGTGGGATGACGAGGGAGGGAACCGAGGATAGGGGGAGCCAGAGTGGACGGGCGTCAACGGCGAGGGGATGAGTAGTGGTCGTGCAGGGAGGGAGGGGACTGGGCAGTGGTGGTGCTTCAAGGGAGAGGACGGTGAAAGAGGGGACAAGTGGTAGTGGTGCAGTGAGGGAGGGGACGAAGACGGGGGGGCGCGAGGGTTGGGGGTGTTCGGGGTGCTGGGGGGGGGGATGGACGAGGGGGCGGAGGGCCGAGGGAAGAGGTCGGAGGGTGGAGGGGCTGGAGGCCGAAGGCCAGAGGGTGGCCGGAGGGCAGCCAGAGGTAGGTGGTGGGAGGCCCGAGGGCAGTGGGAGGCTGGAGGGTGGCTGGAGCCGGAGGGCAGATGCGGAGGAAGCCTGTAGGAGATGGAGGGCAGGGCGGAGGGCGGTCGAAGGGCGGCCGGCGGAGGGCGGGGCGGCGGAGGGCGGCCGGTGGAGGGCGGCCGACAGAGGGCGAAAGGGCGATGGGGACGACGGTGAGGGATGGTGCGCGGCAGCGGGGCAGGACGCGCGGTGACCGGGGGATGGCGGCGACGGGGAGGGCGCGCGATGACGGGGAGGGTGGAAGGGTTCGGGGGGTGGGGGGCACTTCATGAGAGGAGGGAGAAGAGGGTTCAGTGGGGGGGGGGCGCTGGAGCTGGTCTTTTTAAAGGAAACCTAGCGACCGCCAGTGGCGGTCGCTATAGGTAAAGGGGTTCAAAATCCCATATCTCTAGTAGTGATACTTATCTCACACGATATAAAAAATTTACCAATTCATCGTAGATAAAGTAAAAAATTTAATAGAGATCATGAAATATTATTTCATTAAATATGTTAATCATTTTTGGGAAAAAAATAAACTTACGTTTAATTTAAAAATTATCCTTTAAGATGTTGATAAGAAGTATTTTAAAAAAACTCATTTTAAAGGAGTATCATAAATTAATCTTGGGAAAATTATTAATGTTTTCCTTGGGTAAATTTTATATGGATGATAAAATATCTGATAGATAAATGAAAAACTATTTCAAAATTTTTATTAAAATACCTTTATTGGATTCAAAGTCATAATAAGGGTAAATAACACATTATATTAAAATGGGGGAATATATATGAATATAAAAAGAATAATTCGATTATATATTTCAAAATAAGGAATTATAACATTGGACTAAATAAATAATAAAAATATATAAGAAAAATAGTCATTATAAAGGATGAGACTAAACCATACAACTTTATACTTGTCTGTGAAAAACATTTATCATGGGAAATTATTGGAATTAAATATCTCAATTTCATTATATAAATTTTAGAGTTTCATAAAATTAAATTTTATTGTGTAGGAATCCAAAAATATAAGAATTATGTTCAAGGAGAGTCACTATAACTAAAATAAAAGTGTTTAGAGTTAAAATATCCATTATAGCTTTAGCAATACCTTAATCAAAAAGACCGTGAAAACATGAACATGAAATAAAATTTTAAATCAATATAATCCTTTGAAAGATAAAAAAATTAATCCATATAGAATTATATAGATCTTATAAAATTAAAACTCTATAAATAATTTATATTTAAAAAAAATAAAAATTGGGATCATAAAAACCGTTACCTTAATACATGATTACCATGAAAGTTATTTAACATTCTTAATATTTGTGTAAACACAGTTTAAAAGTGTATTAAAACTTTGAGGGTTGGTTTGTTGAATACTTAATTATATCTAAGACAATTTTTTGTGTTTTTGAGATGAATTTGGATTTAATTTTCATGAAAAAACTGGCTTATGGTGTGAGGAGACGTGGTGTCATGAAGGGATACTTTTATAAGTCTCGAGAGTGTAAATATTATTAATAATTGGTGAAATATTCAATTAAAATGAAAGAAAATATTAATCGAGAGGTTGTAATTTTTAAATGATCTTCCACTCATACAAAAAAATAACTCATATATTTAGAGATATTTTAGCCACTTTCACTTTAATTTAACATTTTATATAATTTACTTTTACTATAATAACTCATTTTCTAATATCAAAAATTTATATTTATGAATAAAAATGAAATAAATATTATTAGGAAATTTGAACATTATTATTTTAAATATTAAAATGATTTATAATATTAAATTTATATAATTAGAAAAAATAATTTTTAAAAAATAAATGTATAATGTGTAAAAAGATTTTTTTAAATACGTATTTTGTTACAAAATTTCAAAAATATTTTTTTAATTTAGACATGATATTTTTAAATTTTACTTATTGAAAATCATATTTTTTTACGAAAAAGTTGCCTAAATTTTTAAGGAATTCTTTTATGCCAATTACATTAAAAAAGTCATTGTATTTGTAAAAATGTTATTTGGTTCTATTCATGTAAATACAATTTTTTGAAAAGAACCCCAAAATGCCATCTGTATATAATATTTTTTTATATATTCCCTATTAAATTTCCATTTTTATGTTGAAATTCCAAAATTTAGTACATTGATGTTTAATTTTAAAGACAAAATATATTCATAAAAATTTTTAACAAGAAAATGATTTTTTGAAATATTAATTATTCTTCACTTATTTCAAGGAAATTACTATCCAAACAAATGATATTATAATATTCATATCAAAATTTTATTTTATAATTATACTGAGAAGATCGAGGATATGCATGGCTTGGGTCCCAAATCTTTTAATAAATATAATTAGAGTCAGATTAAACGTTGCAATGAAAATTACCCAGGCGAGAGTGAATCACACCTCGCATGTCATCCTCAACCAATGCATCACATTATTGTAGATCATTAAATGTCCACATTGATCTCATTTCAATGATTTCTAATTTGAAAGGGTGCCTATAACTTGATTTTCCACCTGATTTGCATGAGAGATAGTCAAATAGAAATATGCCGCATGTACATGACATTTAATCCATTATGGTATAAGCTTCCATGGGATATTTTTGGTCATCAAAATTAATGACTTCATAACATTTTCAGAGTCTAAATCAATCCATATATGTTTCCATTATTAGTGAACAACATGTTTAATCACAATTATAATCACACATAGCTTGACATCATCAGTAGTACCCATACCAATGTAATGATAAAAACAACCCATGAAAAAACCATGGTGAGTATGGAAAATACCACCATATCCTGATGACCCTGGTGTGTTGGAGGTAGCACCATCAACATTTACATTAATTCTCATTTGAACTATGGGAGTCCAACATTACATCTTTGTGAATCGTCAACGACTATGATCTTCCATCTACATCCTACAGTTTGAGTAATTTATGATATATCATGATGTTATGCATCTCCCCATACTGGAATTTATATTGTGCATATACCTACGTGTGAAGCCCAGTCATAGAATCATACAAAAGAGTTGTTGTCCCTTTAAATAGACATGCATTTTGTGTTGTCTAGGTTGGCCCAAGGATCTATGTTGTAGACGCCATCAAAAGGTTGTGTAACTAATAGCATCCATCAGCAGTGCTGATGCACCCTATGAGAATGCTAAACTGTTGGCCTACATCAAAATACAACCCAAAAGTATATAAAATTTAACTCTGAAACTTCTTTGAATAGGAGAATATGATGACTATAGGTTTTACATTTACCTCCACCCTATGTAATATATTACAAGTCGATAAAATATGCTTCTATTCCCTCTTCAACTGATCATTAGTTGGTAGCATGTGCTTCCAAATTATCCATATATGAGCATACCTTGAGGGTTTGATGAATATGACCTTAAATATTAGTATCCACTTTGGTATCTTGACTAAGGTTTCAAATTTCATCTTATAGTATTCCTAATTGTTGAATATTATGTAGGATTTTGGTTTCCAGACAATTGTGTCCACATATATAAAGGTATAACTCTGCATTATAATTCTAGCATAAAGTAGGATAAAATCAAGTCATTTAATACATTTTCAACATTAAAAAATTATCATCTATATCTATTCAGTGGGGATGTTGAGAATGTCCTTAGGTGGTTGATGAAGCCAAAAATGGTTATAATAATTGATGGAAGACCATTAGCTAATAATCCACTTATCATTCTACATTATATTATGGAAAGGGATCATAATGGAAGTCCAAAATGATGATCTAATATTGTATTAAAACCCATCCAATAGGCTTTTCATGAATCTGGAAATAAAAAACAAACATGAAGTGTCCTTAGTTGTCGTCAAGATCTAATTGAAATTACATATAACACCAAAATACCCCAATTTCAACAGGTTTGGCACTTTGCTTCTATGAATTATTAACATGTTTCTTTTGAGGCACATATTTGGTCCACATAAAATTTCAGATGATTTCTAGCAGCTCCATGATAAGATATTTGGGCCACCTATAAATAGTGAAAGTCTATATAAATTTTGAATTTATAACTAAGTTTTCTAGGAACACCCTCTTTTCTTGGGACATATTTTTTCCTTTCCATTTATTGAGTTTGTTGATGATTTTGTCACTGATATCTCTGAGAAACTATTTATTAAACTTTCATCAAAATAGAGGGGAACCTAAGTATATTAAGGGAAGAGATCCCCTTCCCACCCTATGTTTCCTAGCAATCATGTTTTGTTTACGTATAGATATTCCATTCCCAATGATGATTAATGACTTTCCCTAAATAATTGGATTCCCTTAAACCTACTCATAATACATTAAAAGGGTCTTAATTGATGAGATAGTACCCCTAGATTATTTCCCAAATAAAATAATATCATTTTCATACATTAAATGTGATGGGAAATTATTATTTATCCCTTCGTGAATTTTCTTATTTATTCCCTATTGAGAAAGGTCCATAATACACCTACTAAGACAATCTTTAGCAAGGGTGAAGACAACCCCCAAGAGTGTATCCCCTTGACACACTCTTATGATGTACCAGAAGTTCTCTCTTGGAGTCACATTAATTAATATTGATAGCCTTGCTGATGAAAGGATGGAATTGATTAACATGATAAATGTTTCCAAAAATCCTTATCTTTTGAGAATGTTGAGAATGAAATTCCATTTAATGGTATCAAAATCTTTAGAAATATCAATATTTAGAGAAAATTCCCTTTATTTTTTTTCTTCTTCATGATGTTAAAACCCTATAAGTCTGTGGAAGGACTGTTCCGAATACATATCCCAGGAATAAACACGCATTGATTTGAAGTAATCATATCCATGATAATTTCCCCCATCCTAAAAACCATAATTTTACTGATGAATTTGAGGATAATATTACCAAGGGAAACAAGCCTGAAGTCCTTAACATCAACTACATTTTATTTTTTAAGGATCAACATAATAAAGTTAGAGTTCATTAAATAAGTTAGGTAATCATGAGTGAGAAATTTCTTAATTCCACCTACAAGGTCATCATGAATAATATCTCAATAGACCATGGAAAAATTATTTTTATAACCCTATGGTCTTGGAGAAATTTCTATGTTTAAAGAGAACAAGGAATTTTTGATTCTATCTTTGTCCAACTCCTTGACATTATTGTTATTATAATGGTCATAAATATAAAAAGGGATGTTTCCAATCATAATTTAGGTGTTTTGCATTCAATCATCCATATAATTTTGATACAAGTAATCGACCCCCACCTCGGAAAAATCATTTTTCATGGTTTATAGATGGGAATTAATGATAATAAAATTATTCCCTAACTTGAGTATCTTCTCACTCTCGAGTCTGTGAATGAATTTTGAGTTACTATATCCTTATTTTATCCATCATTCAATCTGTCGAATCATTTCTAGTATCTCTTTCACAGTCAATAGGTCATCCTTTCTTGAATGATATTGCAGTTACTCATTGGAAGGAATGTTTCTTTCGTGATATTGATTTTGAATCATACCATGGTGAATCCCAACACTTGGAATTTCAGTGTCAATATTTGAAATGGATTTCTTAATCCATTCCCTAAATATCCTCTTAGTATTTTTATGTTTTACGGTAATCCACAATAGGGGCTACCAAAGGGAACTAAAAAGGAAGTATAATAATACGTACCACAATCAACAGCTCCATGACAATGGGTTTGTGGTCAGAGTGTTGTTTGGGAAGATTATTACCTTGGAATTCTCTATAAACATGCCTATCATTAATTTTAGTAAATAGCCAATAAATATTGCTATCTTGTCTTCCATTTTACGTATATATAATCTAGGTTAATGTTTCTCCAAAAATTGGGAGCAGAACTAGATTACATTGATCAATGCATGATGAAAATTATGCTTCTTCTATATTATTGAATGTTTCTCCAGTTTTCTCTCTAGTTGTGAGAATTATATTAGAATCACCCAAAATCACCCACTTATGTGTTTCATTTGAAGACAGTGCTCCAAGATCCTCCCATAACTCCCTTATTTGTATATAGTATGATGAGTCATAAAACTGAATACTATCATGCTTGGTCACCCATAAATGATCCATATTGGCATTATGCATTATCTGAGTGGCCAAATCATACCCCATAGTGTCCCATTTGAGGGACTTCCATTTCTCTAATTTCCTTTTGGGTTCTTAAATTCAAATAAAAACCGGTGTCTTTTCCAAAATGAAAGGCCTATGGACATGGACAGAAGGGGACTCCCAAGCCCTAGGAAATTCTTTCCAAAAACCTTCATTATTTCATGTCCTAACCCCTCTTTATAGGCCCTTCATCCTACACCATGAAAATAGGGAATTTAACATTATTCATTCTACCTTTGTTATTCTATTATTTTGTTTTCCCATCTACTTCATGAAGATGATCAACTTTTTAGGTGTCTTCAGAATCCTCAAATTCATCTTCCCAGACCTTCCCACTTATGATAGTGAATCTGTTTAGTGAATTTAGAGGATAAGGTGAATGATTGTTACTGGTTTTAGTCCTGGATCACTTGGATGAGGGAATCAGTACATTGGATTCCTCTATGTAACCACAACTAGAATGGTAAGGGGTATGATTTTGAGGTGTTCTAGACAGACATGAACACTCCATGAGGAAGCACTGATGATCCCTATTGTGGTTTGATGCAGGAATATCTGCAATGAAAATATACTTATTAGGTTCAAAAGGTTCCTTCAGGATACCCATAGACTCATATACCACCATAGATCCATCCTCACTTTCCTTTGAATAATCATTGGGGTGTGAAAGGTTGTAGGGTACCCATGTCTCTTGCTTGATGATGAAGGGTGGGGATTCTTGTAATATGTTTCCTTTTTATAAAATTCATCCTACAGGTATATCCTTTTCTTAGTTTAGATGAGTTGGCATATATTCAAGAGTTACATCCACGTGTGGTCCCATTGTTTGATCTATAAGAGATCCATCGGGTGCAAAGTCACCCTTCCTAATTACATGATCATCAGGGTCTTCACTAGTGTTGGGAGGGGAGGCAAGTCCATCATTCACAATATTTCCCAAAAGGCAAGACTATACACCTACTCTGACCACTAAAGGATCAGGTTTCTCCCCATTAGTAGACTCATACTGGAATGTATGAGTATCTTGTATAGTCTTTGGACTCAGAAAGTGAAAATCCATATTAGTTTTTTATCAGGTATTGCAAGAGGAAGGGAAAGGCCATCCCAAAGCCTCCCCCACTCCATGCACAATTATATGAGTCACAATTTAATTTTTTGTCTTTCGCACATTAAAAAGGCCAACAACATTGTTAAAGGATTATAATGATTAGTGATCCATTCCTTTCCTCCACCTACACTGAGAAACATGTTTCCCTTCATATTGCAGATAGAGAATTACTTATCTCTATTGTATTCATGTAACATGTGACCAATGGACATACATTTAGAGAAAAACCTTGTCCTCCTATCATATTTTTTAGACAAATTCATAATTACATCCCTTCTTGTTAACACCACTTCCACCACAAATGTTTTAGACATATCAACTTCCACCAAGATTCTAGTATAATGGAAATAGATTAGATTATCTATCTACATGTCAATCCAAATTATATTACCCATAATGGAGGATATGACCAATAAAATTCGGGGGTACCAATACAAACAATTATGTTTGAAAATTTGGTTCAAGATTTTCTATATGTTCCTTACCATATATGGATCAAAGTTCCTTTCCCTTTCCCGAATTTGTATGAATCCCTGTCCTAGGTGGATTTATATTTTACAATTATTTATACATAACATATAATAAAATTCATGGATCCTAAAAATTTAGTTGTTAGTAAAATACATTTTGATCATAAAAGGAATATATTATTATTAATTTTATTGTAATTACTATTAGAAGAATGTAATTTAAAAAAAACAATAATTATACATTTCCTTAAAATCATTCTACATTCAATAGTAAAGGAAAATACATAACATGTGAAGAAAAATAATCCTTTAAAAAATATCACTTCAACATTAAATATTCAACATCAATTAAAAATAATATTAAGTATTTAAATTTTTAATTTTTTACTTTTTTACTTTTTAAATCTATTGATATTAAAATAATTATTTATATTTTATAGATACATAAATTAATATTATTTTGTGAAGAATAAAAATTTATATTTTTTATAATAATATATATGAATTAAATATTATATATTTTTTCATTATTGCATTCTCAAAATGTTTTATTTTTTATTTATCATTGTAATATTTTATCTCAATAAAATGTATCATTTTTTGTTTTCTTTCGGTGTTTTGTGTAAAAAAAATATACGTAAAATACTTTTTCATTAAATGTAAATTAATATTAAATTATAGACGTGTTACATTATCCCCCTTAAATAAGTGGCGTCCTCACAATGTTAATTATGATTCAATAATGAAAATTCATATGGTTACCAATAAGATGGTCATGAATCCAGATTCATTTTCAAATAAGGTATCCACTTCACTATCTAATATAAGAAAAAACTATCATTTTCCTTGGAATATGATATGATTCTCAACTATTTTTGTTATATGTATTAAGGTTTTCTAGAGATGTACAATTCACAACATCACATTAATGATCATGTTTCCAACAAATTACTAAATCCAAAAGAATTATCATGATAATATCCTATCAAATTAAACTATCATAAGCTAAATTAATCATAATATGTTTTTTACTTTGAATTTTTTAATATAATATGGCACTTATAGTTCAATCTACATTTGTTTATGTTTTTTACCCCAATACTTCAAACCTAATACCAATAATAACTATACGAAAATTATCATCTACATTCCTAAAATATAATTATCCTTAAAATCATTGAAATCCAATATCTAATAATTCTACATAATCATTTTCAATAAAAGCACATATTAATTAATATACACCTTAAATCACGAATCTCTATGATTTAATATATGATACCAATAGTAATTTCATATTTGTTTTTCTAAACTAAATGTTTTAAATAACACATAATTATTCACAATGAGTGGATGGATTAACTGTGGAAAATCTATAAGAGTGTCAATAAAGGTTCAAAGTTAGCCCTATATGCCATGAAACATCTGAATATTCAGTTAATGTCCAACCATACTAATTAGGGTCATTGACCCAAATTGTATTTGTGTAGAAGCATGAGTCAACTTGTTTGAATCCAAATAAAGATTTAATAAATAAGAATTCACACGCTCTATTTTTTTTAAAAAACCTGGATATTCTTAATCCACATAAATAATTAAACTAGTCTCTAAAAATGTCTCACCCTAGCTTTGATACCAAATGAAGTTCCCCGGAATGGAACTCTTGGCTCCAGTACTAAAAATACATAAATTATATAAAATCTGTTATAATTTCTGAGGTAACCCAAAATCACATAAATAATTTTACATGTCATCATATCATTTAGTCATTATATCTCAAAAATACTGACACAAACCAAGAATTTTTTTTATTTGAGATTACCTACATAAAACTTGTAGAAAAGTTTTATCGATAATCACACCATACTAGACCCCATTTCTGGAATATTCATGTAATATGAATATTAAAAATGATATATTTTTTAAAAATGATATATCTCAATGAAAAAAAATGAAATAACAAAACCATGCTTTATATAATGAGAATTAGTATTTATATATGATCTATCATTTCCATATATCTTCATTTCACTACCAAGTATCTATATTTTATTTTATGTAATGAAAATATTTCAAAATCTTGGTGATCTAATGATATTTTTTTTGAATTCTTCGAATGTGGTATTTTAAATTCCTAAGGATAACAACACTTTTCTATTGGTGGTTTCATTCATATAACCTGACATCACTTCAAAACATTAAATATATCATCTTTAGATAATCATCTTTGCGTTCCTTCATGAGTTACAACTCATATACGAGTGAGTGTAACACTTGCCTCATCTTATACATAAATATATATCGATATATTTGGTTCCTCCTTAGCATAAAAAATATAATTTTGTAAACACATTCATGCACATCATTGTACACATGAATTATAGTGAAGTATAATACCATCTCAAAATATTGAGCTCAAATTGATCGTGGGAGATTGGATGTCCACTATTAAGAGCTCTTGAATAGGTAGATCACGATTACATGAAGTTTATATATGTGTTAGGAAAAATTAAAGGTCAAAGATGAGAGAATAATGTGATGAAACATGTGAGGTTATTTAGATTAGATGAATATAATTTAATATGTAATGTTCTTTTACATGGGAATGTAACTCGTACGACATTCTTACCATATTAGACATCCATTTTCTCAACCTTTTCTATATAACCATATCAATGACAATAGCTATTCTATATGTAATTGGGGTCGACATTCGAATACACTAATGTACACTTCTCCATCACTAGTTTTTACCAAACCCTTATATAGTCCCATCACATCCTCATGAGTGCCACACACTTTTCATGTGCACACTTTTCAGACCCATGTGCACACTATGAACCACTATATTTTTACTAGTGCATAGGAATAATACCTTTATACTAAGAAATGTAGGGTAGCTCTCCTACATAGAAAACCAAACACCTACAATTATGGGATTGAGATAGCCTTTAAGGGAAATCATTATTGTATAATATTTTTAAAAGTGCCCTATTAATTATTATTATTTATATTCCAAGAAGATAATATTCAATCTAACCAAATACCTTCTTATAAATGATCCATTATGTAAAAAAATGTTGAATTTATCTTTTTTGATGGAATTTAAATTTATTCAATCATATTAATAGGTAAAATTATTATGCCGCTATATAGAACATGTTCTTTAAACATGTAGTCTAGTTCATCAATAAACATAATTATAAGTTATATCATTCATAATATGATATGTGAACATTAAATTTCTTTTATATGAATCATCATAAAAATGTAAAAAAATATCAATGATTGTTTATGAAATTTGTTTCCTCATCAAACCAATCACAATTCAACTCACGTAATTGATTTCAAAATTCAATCTCTATTCATTATCATTCTTGGGAACACTAAAATACTCTTCCAAACTAGTCTTATTGTTCGATTCATATTGATGTATAATTATTAATCATTTACAAAAATATTTATAACAAATAAAACAAAATTACAATGTAGAATCACTAGTCTTACCATAGTGATTGGATAAAACCAAGTGAACATCAGTATTTCAGACTACATGAATAAACATTCAAGATATTAGTCCCTTTTCTAATCTCTCATGAAGAAGGTAGTAAACATGATAAATTTTAGATTATGCTTCATGAATTATTATACTTTATAGATAAAGTTTTCATTTAAAATAATATAAAATAGATGAATTCAGAAAAATATGTAAATTATGATTTCAACATATAAGAGTAGGTAATGACTGATTTATTTGATTAATTATTAGATGATGAGAAAAATTATGTGATTTCTTATAAAAAGTAGGTTCAATCATTGGATGTGGGCAACCTAAATTCAATATCATCCCTTGGATAACCATAAAATATATAATTAAAACAAATATATTGGGATTTAAAGTATGTATACCACATGTAATGAGAGATATTTCAATTAATAATTGTTAATAACCAATCCAAAACCCATTAACAAACCATGAATTTCCATTTGAAAAAGAATTATCCTTGATATAGGGTAAATTTTATAAGAAATCCATTGAATTACCCTACTATATTTTTCACATAAACTCATGTTATAGGGGGATTCTAGACCTTTTATGAATCTCTAAATGAGACAAACCCCATGATCATTATGGTAGTGAAGAAGGACATAATGATTTTTAACAGATGATATCATATTCCAAATTTTTTAATTGTAGTGGGTCATCCGATTATATATATTTCCTAAAAAATATAGTTTGAGAATTTTGTGGAATGATAATAATGAAATGATTCCCATTAGACTTCATAATAGTTAGATAATGTTTTTTGATTATAGGAAGTTGAATAATGAAACTATAAAAAACCACTTTCCTATTCCATTATCAGACCAAATTATCGAGTTTTTAGGGAGAAGAAACAATTATTCACATCTAAAAGGATTTTAATTATATTATCAAGTATGCATTTATCAAAAATATCAAGGGGATCGAACATTAGTTTTTCTTTTCACACCTTTCCATGAAATATTATTGAATTTGGTTTGTAAAAATCTCCTGGTACATTTAAAAGGTGCATGGAAATTGTATTATTAAATCATATTAATCTTTTCTTGGAGGTATTCCTCAATTAATTTATTAGTTTTTTTAATTTATATGATTAATTTTTAGGAAATCAGGAAACATAATAAAAACATGGATTGAAATGATTTGTATTTTAAAATTTTAAAAGTGTGGATTCACAGTTCTGGATTGGATAGTATTATGACACATAATTTCATAAATGGAATTTTAGGATGACACATATATTGTTTAGGAAATAAATATTTGGTCATATCTAACTTTTGTGAAATATGTTTCATCTTTCTTAGGCTATATGGGATCCTATAGAATACTCATCAACAAGTTTAGTAAGATTTATCTTCATATTTTTATATTACATTTAAAATAAAATGAATTTTATCTTAATGATTACTATAGGGTATTGTTTGAATATATTAATTAAAATATAAATACCCCTCCAATAATGAAATTAAAAAATTTGGAAATCCATTTGAAGTACATAATGGCTCATTAAACCACGATTTGGGATAAAAAAAATATCATGAAGGATTAATGGAAAAACAAAATTCATATATTTTTTTGTTAAATACAGTGGTTGTCACTCTTATTAAATAAAAAACAACCCAAGAAATCATTATATATTAATACATTATTTAAGTTCAAATATTATTATTATATAACTAATATAGTGGTATTTTATTATCAAAATTCATATATGTACTTTCTATAGAGTTATGATTTCAATAAATGGTGGCACGATGGAATCTACTTTTATAGGGGTTCAACCAAGAGATAAAATACAAACTATTGAGATGAAAATAGGTGGTAGGTCATCTTGGAAGGCTACCTAACCATTACAAATTTCAGTTTCTAGATTTAAACCCCCAAAATGTTTATCTACCCCAGAGAATAAATCTAAATTATTTATGGTGAAGTACCATGGTATGATGATATAGTGAATTATTTTGGAAAAATATCATGTAAAGTCTTATCATTAATCTTTTAAAAATAAAAAACTAACCTATAAATCTAAATTTTATATTTAGGAGAATATGTTCCTTTGGAATCATTACAATAATTATGTAATAAGAAGGTTCTTAATGGAAATTTAAATTAAATATATTTTTTACTATCTTAAAATTAAAACATATGGATTCCACATTAGTCCTAAAATAATGGAATGAAATATTTATTAATATTTAATATATTTTCAATGTTTCTTAAATATTCTCACAAATATTGATAAAAGTTGGAAAATGTAAATTTTTGAGATCCACTTAAAAATGAAAAAGATTCCTAAAACACATAATGTTTTTGAAATATTTGGTGTGTGCGTCATTTATTTTTAGGTACTCATTTCCTTGTCATTTGGGAACAATTAATTTTTTTATTTCAATTTACTATGTCACAAAATGTGGGTAAGGAAACACCACCAAAATTGATGATGCTAATGTTGTGTGTGATTTTTTTGTAAACAATTTTTAATTATTTGGAGAGAAAAGATCCATTATCATTTTTCTATAGAATATATTTTGAAAGATAACGTTCATTTAAGACACTAATATTTTGAATGAATAAAATTGTGTTTGATAGCATATATGACAAGAAACTCCATGCTTAAACAACCCACAATATCTATTATTCACCTATGACCATTACAACCCAACCATTGAATTGGAATATATGAATTGGAATAATTGGATTATTATATATATATATACTATTAAAAATAAATACAATATTAGTGATGAATTGTTATTAAAAAATTGCTAATGTTTTAGTATAGTCATTTCATGCTTTAAAATAAGTTTTCTTCAAAAATGGTTTTGTTTTTTATTTAATTTATGATAATTATAATTAAATTATAAATGTTTAGAAAATTGTTTTATAAAATTAATATCATTTATGAATTAATAATATAATAATTACCATAGATTTAATTTTTGGGATTTTTCTAGGAATATTTATTTTTCAGTTAATAGTGAAAAATTCTGCTTTTGTGAAACTGTTATTTCTTTTCGGTAAAGTAAGTTATATAAAAGTAATAGTATGATTTAATTTTGTTTTATAGTAACACAATTATTGTTTATTTATAATTTTTATAATTAAATACATTTAAATCATGATTATATAGGAGTTTTCTGTAACTATTTTGGGCCTAAAAATGAATTTTTTCTGAAAACAAATTTTAAGTACATCATATTTATCAATTTTAATTATTTAAATAGTATTAATTGATAAATTATATTTTAAAAATATATATATTATAAATATAACATTAATAATTTAAACCCATATCTTTATAATTACAAGTAATATAGTAAATATATGATCATATTTTTCTTGAAAAACTCTTTTTGACAAGCTTTTCTGGATCATCATTTAATTAATTTTTTTATCACTAATGGGTACTAAAATAATTAAAATTTATTAAATATATATAATAATAATTATAATTAAAATATGGTAATGAACTCAACCTATTCTTTTTCAAAATTAATAGTGAAATCATTAAAAATTTAATTTCCATATTATATGTTATAATGGGTTTTTCAGGGGATTAAATAAAAAGATAAGGGTACATTTTCCTAAAAAATACTAAAAAACATATTATAAAAACATATTTAAACATTTTACTATAAATAATTTGAATATAAGGGCATTTTTAATCAATTATTTTAGGAATGACTTTAATATTTTTTTTTTCATTTGGGGGATTCCCATGTTGTTTCCAAGAAAGTTCCATTTCCACACTTATAAATTTAAACCTCTTACTATCACTTTTTAATTATTTTAAATATATATATAACAACAAAATATAGTAAAACTACCTCCCCAACTTCATTTTAATCATTCTATAGGTTTTTTTCATCCTAAAATACCAACCATAGGTTTCTTAATAAGAGATCCAAAGTAAGTTCTTCTAAACGAAGTTAACTGTCTAAACTAAGTTTTTTTTTATTTATTATTTTTATACCCTAAAATATTTCAAAAATTAAAACTATATAACCCAATATATACTATATATTTATATGTTTTTATGTTGGGGATATAATGTTTATCTAACTCTTTATCAATCAAAAGAGAAACAAAGCCATCCCTCGTGTATACAACGAACTACCACCCTATGAACTGCTTTAATTTTATTTCCAACGCCCAATAACATTGATAGTCATAATAATGTAAATAATGAATATATATTTTTATATTTAATTATATTAATTCGATAAAATTAATACATCATCCACTACCACACCCTTTAATTAATTAAGAGAATTAAATCATCGCTCATGCGCACGTACCACCTACCGTCTCCAAGATGCAATGCTATTCATTTTTCTTGTAAAACATTCGAGAATGGATTTAAAAATATATAAATTTAGTAAATATAATATTTTTTATAATAATATAATTATGGAAATGAATATTTTATATTGTATGCACAAGAACTATTACTTTATTGAAAAAACATGCATGAGAAAACAAATCAGTTAACGCCCAAAATTATATTAATAAAAAAATATTATAATTGAACATGTAATAAAATAGTATATTAAGTAAATATATGATATTATAAATATAAATATAGTTATAATATAAATTAATATATAGTTTAAAACAGTTTTATAATATTTTATACCATGTTCAACTAATAGAAAATGTTAGACAACAGATTTCATCTCAATTTATTTTCATTTAGGCATAATGTAATGTTATATATTTAATCTACTTTATATTGTATCTGTATATCCCATTTTACAAATAATATCATGAATAAATCTTAGTTCATGTAATTTCATGTTTCAAATTTTATTATTTCATCCAATGGGATTTTAGTTAAATGTTACGAAGTGGTAACCAATTTCATATCACAATTTATTTTTAATAGGTTATATTATTTATTCTTATTCATTGATATGAAATTATATTTTTATGAACAATTAATATTTTAAATATTATTTCCATGTTTTTTTTGATAAAAATTTGGCACACATAATAAATTAATTTATCAAGTATCCATTAAATTTTATGATCATTTTTAGGGTTTATATTATAATATAATTTTAATTGATATTGTTTATGCATAAAGATCTATTAAAAGAAATTATTTAAACATTGAATAAAAAAATTCAATTTATTCTCCCCAATTTATTCAAGAAATATACATATAATATAAAAATATCTTATTTTTCAATTAAAATTTTTTATAGAATATTTTTTTATAAAATCAGAAATTATATATTTCTTCTGCCAAAAACATGATGTCTTCTAAAATGATGTTTTCAAAAAAATGATAATGGTTTTAGTATTATATAATGACTATTTAAATTCATATTACCCATTATTGGATTATGAAAAATTATTTTAAATGGAACAATTTTATCATTTTCCAAAAATGGTACTTTTGAATTTTCTTTCACAAATATTATTGGAATATTTGTTTTATCTTACTCTATATGAAGAAAAATATTACCAAAATAAAGGAAAAACATTAAATTAAATATTAAATTATAAATTTGTGATGTAATTTTCAAATAAAAGTTTTTCCAAAAATATTGGAAATGTTTAGTTTTTAAATAGAATTTTTAATATGAGAATTATATTTCCCTTGAGAATATTTTAATAAAGTTTTTATTTTATTTTTATTAATAAAATAACCAAACCTTTATTTTAATCATAATCTTATAGGGAAATATTATAATGATGTAATACTTATTCATTTTTTGGTGTCTTTATAATCAGTTTTTCCAGGGAAGTTTTTGGCATTCACTTTCTTAATTAATTGTTTGGTTAACCTTGTCTTGAAACATTCAATTTCTAATGAAACATTATAAATTACATTTAACTTAAATATAAATATTATTTTTCAAGGATATGTTAAATTCGTAAAACTTGTATTATTTTTTAATATGGTGTTTTACATTTAATAATATTTTATTAACTGTAGAAATTTTGATAAATCTATATTATTTACTCAATGTGGACATTTATTGATTAGGAACATTGTTCATGAATTAAATTGATCATTAAATATATTTCAAATGATATAAAACACATTGATAGGTGGGATTATTGTATACCTTCCAATAAATTAAATTGTCTTGGCCCATGGTCTTGATGGTATAATTATCATGATGTATGAGATCATGGAATTTAATATTAATAATTTCATTCATTCAGAATTTAGTTATTATTTTCCATGATATTATTACCCTGATATAATCCATGTATGCATTTTGTGATCAGTTTATTGATTAAATGGTCTCTGTTAATAGTTGATTACCTTTCCTTATTAGTTATTCCTTATTTATTCATGACAGATTTTATTGTACATAACTCTTACTTATCATTTATGCTCATACTTAATTTTTTACCTCCCCTATGTAATGGATAATAAATATTTAAAATAGTTAATGGAGGAAAATTTTTACTCTCACTGTGTTCAATTTCATGTTTTCTAATATAACGTTATATTAAATCATGTTTCCACATTATAAATACTTAAAAACTATTCAGACCATTGGTATGTCATCCCTTTTACCTTATGCCAATGTAATAATGTAAACAACCACTCTATTATACTAGTGTTTGTTATATATAGTTGGTATCAATGAATGTTTTGTAGAAACTTTGGTAATTATATTTTCGAAAACATATATTAGGGAACATAAACCTATCAATAAATTTGTTGAGAATTATAATTATAGGAAAAAACTCATAAGGTTTTAGTAAGGTTGATATTCTATTTTCATACTACATGTACATCCCTTTCTAGATACTATAAGTATATGTAGCTCTGGTATGGCTATACTAATGGGTAATAACTCTTAAAGGGGTATATTGTAATTTTTCTTAAACGTCACCCGGTGCACGAAAAACATCCATACAACACATCTAGTTTGACAAACCTATTTGATATTATAGTGTCCATTCATATATTCTTCATGAATAGTCATAATGGATATATATATATAAATAACATTGATGAACTAAGTTATTCTAATCATTATATTAAATGTGTTGAAATATTTATTTTTTAGGATTTGGGAATTATGTTTTTGGAGTTTTTTTACCAATGGTATTTTGGTTATGAAAATAATGAATCCCTTGTGGAGTTTGTTAACATATAATTCATAAATGTATTCAAAAAAAAATAACATATGTTTAATGGATACCCTCACGGGTTTAGGAGTATTATTTTGATCACATGTTAATGGTCTTAAACACCATTTTGAGATCTTATGTGAAGGGGATTATCAAGATTAAGGATATGTGGGAGAAATTTATAGAAAAGAAATCTATTATCCTAGTATATGTTTTAGTGATAATTTATTATAACAAAGAATTCATTTATATTTTTTTACATTGGTTTAAAGGTATTGGAAACCTTTAAGGTTTATATAAACTTTGATATTTATGTAATTATGGGTTATTAAATTTTTTGAACATTATATGAGTTATATTAATAATTTTGTGTAAAAAGGGAAAGCATCATGTTGGGGTGTAATCCATTGAATTTTTAAAGGATGTAGGAATTAACATAATACCAAAGGGTGACAAGGTTTTTGTGCCTACTACTGCCCTACGTGATGTCTAGATTAGTATGAAATTATTTAACTAAAACTATTTAATGAATAAATACGGTGTTTCTTTTTGGGAACATATTATGTGATTAACTTTTTTTATAATTTTTATGATATTGAGGTAAATAATAATATCTCAAGAGGCATTTTATATAGTAGTTGAGTATATAACCTTAGTTATAACATAAAGTACATTTCGGGATGAATTCAATTGAAATTTGTACGGATGAAAGTTAAAATATATTATATCATCTTTGTTTCTAAAAAAAATTATATAATATTTTGAATATTTATGTTAATAGGGATATAGGATTATTTATTTGAAGAATAATCTATGTTGAACCATTTGTGTAAATTATTACATAATAATTTTTCTTTATTTGAAGGTTTATGCATTTTAGTTATTATATTACCTTATGGTAACAATTTAATTTTCAGTATTTATTTAATGATATGTTGAAATAAATTATCATTTTTCTGTATAATATGAACCATTAAAATTAGTTTTAGTGATTCAGACATAAAAAGTCCTTATTCTTTATTCATTTCATGGACTAGAAGATTTAGTGTAAATTGATCAAAGCATAACCAAGGTATAAATTATTTATTTTGAAGTAAGGAAATACAAATTAAATATATATTATTATGTTATAAAACAAAAAAGATATTCCTTCACAATAGTAAAAGGATAGTGAAGAAATATTATATTACCTTCTTATCTGATTAATAAATTGACATTTTACATGTCACGAATTTTTGGTTTTGTGATCATTGAAATACTCTTGATCATTCATTTTTATTATCATCAATGATCTCATAGCTCTCTATAATTATTTACAAAATTCTGAAATTTCAATATTTTCACTTTTCATCAATGTTCTCTGATTTTAAAAGATCGTTATGGTTTATTCCATATGACTTTCACATTTCCCTTTATTTATTTTAAGGGGATGTTTTAATAACCCATTTTACGTTGTAGGTTTTTCACAAATGAATTTTCAAATATCAAAAAAATTATTTATGAGTTCAATTTAATATTAAAATGAATAAATATATTGAAGGTGGGGATACTATAACACCCTGATATTTTAAAATAATAAAATTTTGTTCAATATGATATACGACATGAAACACCAAGTATAAATAACTGATGAAATATATAATTTAAACATTACAACTATAACCTAGAAGTTGAATTAGAAGGAATGAATAGGATTAAAAATTATAAAATACATATTAGTTATAATAAAAAAAATTATATAATAAAATATTATAAAATAATGAATCAATTGTTTTAGTAAAGTCATTATATGCATGAAAATAAAATTTATTAATATTGGTTTGATTTATCATTTTATGTTTGGGAATTATAGTTAATTTATAAAAAAATAGAAATTATATTTTTCAAAAATAATATAATTTTTTAAAATTATAATATCAAAACTATCATAGATTGTAATTATAGGATTCTTCTAAAAATAGTATATTTTCAATGAATAGTATAAAACTATTTTTTATAAAACGTTGACTTCTTTTCAATAAATTAAGTAATGTAAAAGTCTTATTATAAATTTAATTTTACCTCAAAGTTAGGTAAGTAATATTTTTTTATATTCAATCCAATTAATTGCATTTTAATTATATTTGTAATGGATTTGGGAATATGTTTTTTAGGCTTAAAACAGAATATTTCTAAAAACTATTTTTATATGTATAATATTCCTCCATTTTAATTAATTAAATTAATGTTTAACAAATATTGATTTAATTGAAATGAATACATTATAAATATTAATATATTAATTTAAATTCATGACATGGTTATTACAAGTCATATAGTTAATATAATATAGACTTATGGTTGAAAATTCAATTCATGAAAAACCGCTTTTCGACATGATTTTGAGGTTCATCTTTAAATTGAAATTTTCCACTTATGTGAGTTTAATTTGGAAATTTTATTAAATATTTTTAATAATAATAAATAATTTTACTAAATTATGTTAACTTCATTTTCTTCATAATTAATAGTTAATCCTATAAAAATAGTTATTGTGGTTAATGTTAAAATATTTTATCCTAGGTGTGTTAAACCAAAAGATAAGAGATTATTTTATAATTATTATTTTAAAAATTATATTTTATGGTAATATTTTAACCTTATACTATAAAAAATGGAATCTAAGGTCATTTGGAGTCATTTTTTTTGGAATGCATGTATCATTTTCGATTCTTTTACAAAATGTCCAAGTGGTCCCCATGAAGGTCCCCTTTCCCCCCATATAAAAGGCATATCCTACCATCAGCTACTAACACATCTCAAGTCATATCACTCAACCAACGCCTAATAAAATCCACAAAACATCATTATCAATATTCTAGTGGTTTTATTATTCTGAAATTTGCAACTCTTTTGGTCCTTAATAAGATATTAAAAAGAGATTCTTCTAAACAAAAGAAATTATACTCAATGTATTCATTATTATTATTTCTTCATTTTAGACCTTAAATCACATATCATAAAACACAATATAATAAATATATTATCTCATATATAATGATATGTTATTATGTTTTTGTGAATATATTGGTTATATCGTTTTCTATAAACCCTAAAACAATGCCATCGCTTGTGTGTATGATGGATTATGACCTCGTGAACCGATGGAATTTGTTTTCCATCACAGAATCACAATAATAGTGATAATGATGGAAATAATGAATATATATAGTATACATTAAATGTTAGTAATTAATTTAAATTAATATATCATTCACTTCTTTAACCTTTCACCCATTAAAGGAATGATATCATCGCTCATGCCTATGTATGCCCAACTTTCTCCAGAAATAAATGAAATTTAATTTCCATGTATAACATTTATAAATGGGTAGAAATATTTTTATAACGAATATTTATATTATTTATATCATTGATATAATTTTGGATATCATTTATTCATTTCTTATTCAACAGAACTGTAACTTCTGTGACAATATATTCCTGATAAAAGAAATAACTTAATTCATGAAATAGTGGTAACAATGTAATATTATTAAAAAAAAAATAAGATAAAATGATATAAAAATTTCATATATGATGTTATAAATATGAATAGGGTTCTTTTATAATTTAATTTCCTATTTAAAACAATTATATAAGAGTTTAAATCTTATTCAACTAATGTTAAATGTGATGTTAGAGATTTCATCTCAATTTTATTTCCTTTATAAATATTCTAATATTACAAACATAATTTAATTTATAGGGTGTATATACTACCACTTTTGTTTGTAACATATTCAATCCTACATACTTCATGGTATTTTATGTTTCAAATTGAATTATTTCATCTTAGAGGATTTCACATAAAAAGTAAATAGAGGTAATAAATTTCAAAACTCAATTTCTTCTTATTGGGTTATATGACTTATTCAACATCATTATAATTATTATATGATTATGTAGGTAATGTAATTTCATTTTTATTTATATATTTTCACTTTTTTATTTGGATTTACATTTAACACACATAATCACTTCACTGATTAATTCTGAATTTTAAATTATGATAATTGTAAGGTTTTATTTCATAATTTCATATTAATCAAGAGTTTTTATGCTAGAATTTTTCTTGAAAGAAATTATTTGATAATTGTATTATAAAACCATTTAATTTAATTATACTATTGTTATTAATGATATTTTCATGTAATAATACCATTTTCCTCTCCTTTTAAATTAAAATTATTGAGAAAATTTCTTTGAGATATGCTGACTTTATTTTTCTCTTCAGTCAAAAATTTATTTTATTTTTAAACTGTGTTTTCTAAGAAATATTTCATGAGATTCTTTAATATTACCCTATTATTGTTAAAAGTAATTTTAGAAATTATTGGGTTTTAAAAGAAAAATTAAAAGAAATATTCATATCCTTTTATATACATGGGTTTTTAATAATACAAAAATATGAAAGGAAACATTATTTTAACATATTCAACATGAAAAAGACATTAACATAATCATTAAAAATGAATAATTTCAAAAATCCATTAAAATTAAATGAATTTATTTTATAATAATTTCTTCTCTAATACTCAAGAAAATTTAGTTTTTCAACGTTATTTTAAATGTGAAAAGGTTATTTTCCTCAAAAACATTTTAATAATATTTTTGTAATGTTTTTATTGTTTAATGATTGAAAACTCTTCATTTTAATCATTCCAAAATGGGTGTCTATTATGATGATCCCATACTTATTCTTTCTCAAGATGATTTATCATCGATTTTAACAAGGATAGCATTAACATTCAATTACTCGACTAATTTTTTATTTGTTAACCTTTTCTTGAAAATATCACTTTCCTATAAACATTTGACATTAACATTGTTTTAAATAACAATATTCTTTATCGTGGTTATTATAATTTCATTATAATTATATGATTTATCAATAAAATGTCTTACAATAATCGTTATTTGACTGAATGTGTAAATATTGATAAATCAGTATTATTGACTCTATATATATATATATATATCGTTTGATCATGAACGTTGTTTGTGAATTAAATTGATTATTAGATATATAAGGAATTATTTTTACATAGAGTGATGGGAGGTTTTTGTGATTATAGTTTTGATCATAATGTATATGTAGCTGGGGCAACACAATAGTGAGGTGAATTGTAGGTTTAAAAAAATATTTCATTTTTATCCCTTAAATGGATTTAGTTTAAAATAATTATAACAAATTCAATTCAAAAAACCTATTATTGTATTTAAAACAATTAATTGGATTGGGTAATTTATTTTTTGAAGGTAATATCATAATATGGTTAATTACGATAAGTATTCTAGATGTCATAAATTAAATTAATCATATTCACGGCTGAAATGATTTAATTAGAGTGAGTAAAATATTGTAACCCCATTGGTTATGATGATGAGAGTAAAAAAATATAATCGAATATATCCTATAGCATAAAGAATCAAATAGATTAATTAAAATGATCATGATTAAAAATGTTCATAGTTAGAGTAATACAAATATATCATAATAGTATTGGTTTTGATAAAAAGATTATAGAATATAAAAATGAATATGTACAACAATTCACTTTCTATTACAATACAGTGTAAATTTAATAGAACACAAATTCTTTTAACCCAAAGAGAAGGGTATTCAATAACATTTTAAATAGGTCCCTTGAGTTATACTTTCAAGCAAGTATATCTTACCCACATTATGATAAAACATCGATATGATGATCAGATTCTGTCTTGTCAGCCCCACATTGCCTAGATTAAAAGGTAATCAGCTCCTTTGTTTTCCTAGACTTAGAATCCCTCGATCCAAAAATGATATGAAAATCTATTAATATATTCCTAAAAGACCTCAATAGTAATCACCAAAGATCAGTGTCACTCAAGTAAAACAAAAAATTATTGAAATTCACAGGTATGTAGAATGGGCAGTTCACCATTTGACTTTAGAGTCCTTCACACAAAGCAGAGATTTAATAGATCTCTTGCAGGATGTCTTGAATTATTTTAATGTAATGAGCTCATCCAAATGACTTGGTATTTATAGACCTCATCCCAATAGTGATATTCTGGCTCTAATGATCGTATTTATTCCAAAACTCTTGGCAGAACTTAGAGACCTTGCATTCTAACCATCACATTTAAATAGAATACATGTCATCATTTTGGATAGAAAAAAACATGACATCATTTTGATTATAATGAAATATTTTAAAAATTATTAAATAATAATCATTAGACCTTTGTTTTGGAAAAATTAATTAGTATGATTTAAAACAATTACTTTGTAAATTGTATCGGGTGAGTACGATGAAAAATATATATCGGTCGAGTAAGGTTAAAATCTAGATGGGCAGTTATGATTGGAAACATAATAAGTGGTTAGGATTGAATACATAATTGGAGGTTATGATTGAAAAAATAATGTAATGTTTTATTAGAAAGATAATAGGCAATTACAAAAGTAAATATAATAGGCATTTACGATTGAAATCGTTTCAGCCTAGTATGATATGAATCATATTCAGCTGTAAATTCAATAGATATGGAATGGATTAAATACATAGAGAGAGTTTTTGATTTACAAAAAAAAATAAGTAGAAAATTCAAAAGTATACTTTTGACTCAATAATTTCCCCCTTTTAAGAAAGCACAAATCATGGGTTAAAACAAATATAGAGTTATAAAAGTATATAGTTTTCTTATTCATAAATGAATACTTGTACATATCTCCCTTTGAGTTTTAAATGTATTATTAATAATTTTTGAATACGACTAACCTCCTCTATTATATTAAAAAATCCCAAAGGATGGTATTCTATAAAAACTTATCCCCATTACTAATAGTATTGTTAATTAAGATAATTTATCCCATTTACGAATACAATCTCCCCTAATACAAAACATTGTTACCATTCATATAAAATTTCCTTCCTTTATTGCATATTATCCTCCTTTTTTATTTACAAAAATAAAAAGGAATGATCCTATAATACCTGAAAAAGGGTTTGAAAAGACAATCCAAAAGGAAATAAATTATTTGACCATCTAGAATTAGTGATTGAAAATCATTTAACAAAATGGAAAATATTCCATAAAAAGTTTTAGATCTCAAAATCATTAAATAATATTTCAATAATTAATAAAATAAGATTTCAAAAAGAAATTATTTCATTTCCATAAGGTTTTAATCGACCAAATTCATCTTCTTGAAATCTATTCTCTCTTCCGTTAATTTATTGAAAACCTCCTATTAAGCCCGGATCTTCACTTCCGGGTCTGAAAACATTTCATCTTTATTATGAATATTTCTTCTTAGAGACAATAATTTTATTCATATGCCTTAATTTTCTATTCTTGAGCCTGAAAATTACCTTTAAGATTTTCATCTTACAGGTGATACTTTTCAGATTGTACTCTAGTTATATTCTCTAAGATTTTAACTATTTTGGTCAGCAATAGATTTTTATACTTTAGGTAAAATACATTATCCTTGACTTTATTTTTCTCTCTAGAGTGAGTATATTTTGAAAAAAATTGATTTTTAAAACCCATCACTTTAGTATTGGTTTCACTGGATATCTTTTTAAAGGCTGTAAAAAGTTTATTTATCAGACTCTGTGTATCTACAATATTATCCCTAAGAAGCTTGAAACTTCCATCAATATTATTTGAAAACTTAACAACTTTTCTTCAAGACTTCATATGTTCATCAGAACATTCTTCAAACAATTTGAATTTGACTTTTAGTTTTAGGAATCTCTCCATAGGAACATTGACTGAGACCAGCCTATTATTATGACTATAAAAAGTATATCAATCTATGTATCGTTTTTTAAAAATAAGGAATGATATTTTTTTAATATTTTTAATTAATTTTAAATTTATTGAACTCCTTGATTGATATTGTTTAACTAGAATGGGAATATTCTTCAAAATCAGGAAGCTTCCCATAATGAGTTCCAACAGCCTCATCCTTTATGTTTTTATTCACATTATTTTTGGGATCGTGTTCCTCTTCATCATCTGAATCATGAATCACTTTCATGGGTAGAGTTTTTTGATTAATTATTTTCAAGTATTTTACTTCTAGAGATGTAAATTTAAAAGATGTTTCTTTAGAGGATTCCATTGGAATTTTATTTATATGGGGACTTTTATTATTTATAGTTTTTTCATGATTTTCATGTTCGTATTCTTCTTCCTCTACTTCCACTTCTTGGCTTCCATCCTTCCCTTTATTTTTTTCAAAATATTCATTAATCTGTATTAGGTAACTATCTTCATCTTCATGTTGGAAAACTTCTTGACTGATAGTTTTTGGAATCTATTCTTTTCCAAGTATTATTTTTCCTTTATTTTAAATATGTGGAAGAGATTTTATTTTTTTAATATATACTTTGAAAAAAATATCGGCACTTTATTTTTAAACTCATTTTAACAACCCATCGATATCAATTCCATCAGTCTTTTTCTTCATTATTCTCTTCTTCTTCATATTCATCCTTGATTATTTATGGGGTACGACGTTTTTTAGAAAGAATCTCAGTACAGTCAAGACCAATTTGGGTGGTCACCCTATATCCTTTCTTCTTTTATCTTTTTATATTTAGATGCTACTATATATGGTACAAATTTTTTATTTTTTACATTTTATGTGGTTTCGAATAAACATTCATCTTTACAGAAACAATCAACATTGATTTTTTTGGAACATGTGGGCTCTCTCTAGTGACTTCTATCAACTGTTCGACTCCTATATCTTTTTTAAACTTCTTTGTTTCTGAATTGAATCATAATATCAACCTTCTTTTCATATTGTCACTGATAAGAGGAAATTTTAAACTTTTTAGTTTTGACTTGATGGATGCATTAAAAAATTTCAAACACTCAGTAATAAATTTACTCAAATTTACATGAAACATTATCAATTAAGATTTAATTGTATATGAATTCAATTTTTTTATTATCAAAAAATAAAATCCATGATATTTAAATTTCAAATTTCTACCAAATAGTTAAGAAAAAAACATCTGCAACCATGTGGGGTTCTATATCACCCATTCATGGAACAAAAAATCATTGTATACAAAGGGAAGTAAGATTGTTATTAGCATAGTTATGATTTTATTTTATTTTATCCTCATGAATTTCAAAAATATATTCTTTAGTCTGCTTCTTACAAAAATTCCCTTATGTTTTCGAAAACTAATGTGATGGGAAATTTTTTTTCTCCATCACAAGGAACTCTTAAAAAGTTGGCTACTTGTTTTGTAGATGTAGTGTAATATTTTTCATAAATAGAAGAATAAATCTTCAAATCATCTTCGATTTAAATGGTGTTATAAAACTCTAAAAATTCATTGGTACGAACAGGATCCTGATCAACCTTTCTTTTCTAATACATAGTAATTCCCAACTTTGAAATTATATTTTACTTTTGAAAGAAAAATAAATTTTTTCATATAATTATTTAGAAACAGACCATTATAAAAAATGTCATTTAGGAAAAGTCTATTAGAGTCATATCTCTTAATTTGGGAGAAGAATCATTGGAATCTGATATGAATACATACACTTCCCTTGAGCATTAAAACAATCAGTCTTGGATTTCTGTAGTGTAGAATGGGTTTAGCCCTCTTCTGATTATTTTCATCATGAGACAGGATGAGGGCCTATTATAGAGGTGACGGTAAGTTACCATTGAGATTAAATGGTCCATATTAGATTGAGAAGATCTAATGGTTGAGAATAATTTCATCTCTATGTTTCTTAAAAAAGACAAAAAATATTCATGTTGAATCTGCTAAGCATTTGAAAAAGTGAAATAATTGAAATACCAATAATTAAAAATTATATAGATAGTGTATGGTTAATAAATTATACTTGTAGGAGTCTTAATATGGATGTATTTTTTCAATATATTGTTCTATGACAATTTTTAGTATGAGAACATAGATTTCAAATACATTAAAATTTTCATGTATGATTAAATAGAATTCGTAGTTATGAAAAGTTTAAAAAAACATGGGACTAATAATTTTCAAAACATGAGACAGACATATTTGTAAACAAGATACCGATAAATTTAAAAACACGATATCGATAAATTTAAAAATATTATACCGAAAAAAATGATACCATAAATTTAAAAACATGATACTGGTAAATTGAGAAACATAATACTGATAAATTTAAAAACATGATACAAAAATAATATGTTCTCCCCATTTGAAAATTTGTAACATAATATTGGGATATGGTTTAAATGAAAAGTATATATGAATGATTACTTTACCGTGATCATTCTAAGATTCTGTTTAATGTATTGAAATCTATCAGAAGGTAATGGTTTTTTTAAAAATCTCTGTAAGTTGTTCTTGTGTCCTAATAAAATAAAAAAATGATATCTCCCTTGATTTTTTGATCCCTAAGAAAGTGATTCTTAATATATACATGTTTTTCATAAGTGTGATGTGGATGATTTTTACCTGATGTTATGGAACTAGTGATATCAAATAGTATTTTTTTAGAAGAACTCATGCCAGAATCACTGAGTGTGTGTTGCATCTACAACACATGAGAACAAAAACATCCAACTTCCACATATTTAGCTTCAGCAGTGGAAAGATATATTGAGTGTTGTTTCTTACAAGACCATGAAGCTAAATAATCACCTAATAAATGAAATGTTCCAAATGTAAATTTTCTATCCATTCTTCAACCTCGATGATCATCATCTGAAAAACATTTCATTTCAAAATCACTTCCAGAATAATAAAATATCACATATCCATAGTTCCCTTTAAATAAAAAAAAGTATTTTTAACATCATGGATATGGGATTCCTTAACATTTTATTGATACCTTTCACTTATTCATACTAAAAACAACAAGTCTAGATAACTATTTGTTAAGTATAGTAGGCTTCATATCATCCCACTAAAAGTAGTTTGATTTATTGGTATCCCATCATCATTAATTTCAAGGGTATTTAAGGTACCTAATGGAGTACTAACACTTTTATAATTGTCATATATATACTTTTTAAGAAGATATTTAATATAATTATATTCGGATATATATGTCCCTTCTCGTTTTTTATAAATAAAAACCAAGAAAGAATGTTAACATAATATTCATGCTCATCGGAAAATGAAACATCAAAAGATTTGAAAAATAATCTATTAAATATTACTGAGTTGATCTGAATATAATTTATTCAACATAAATTTGAATGAGCAAAACAATTTTGTTTTTATTATTTATTTAAATTGTTGTAATAGCAGTTCTCTTAATAAAATTGTTTTGATGTAAAAAAATATTTTAATATATCAAACCATGCTCTAGGGGATTGTTTAAGACAATATTAATATTTGGTAAGTTTGAAAACATATTCAGGATGTTTTCAGTCATCAAATAATGGATGTTGTTCAACCAAATCATCCTCTTAGATATATATGTTATGAAAAATCACTTCACATCCATTTGAAATAAATTTAAATTAAAGAGTGGTAAAGAGTCTAATAGTATCTGAATAGATTCAAGTCTACATATCAGAGCATAGGTTTCTTTATAATCTATTCCCTCTTGCTGATTATAACAATTAACAACTATCCTTGCTTTATTTCTCATAAGTATTCCATTTTCATCAAATTTTTTAGGAAAACTCATTTTACTCCAATTACATAATTTCTTTAGGTATTTCGACCATGGTCTAGACTTTATTCCTTTCAAATACATTTAGTTCATCATAAATTTCTTTAATCAAATATCCATCCCTTAAAACCTCATGATGACATTTGGGTTCTAATTATGAAAGGAATTATATATGATATACATTATTTATCAAATAACTTCTAGTCCCTAGAGGTTGATTTATATTACTAATGATACTACCACTAAGATTATTCATAACAGTTAGTTGATTTGTGTTTTGTAAAACTCATTCATCCACATATGATAGAAAGTATTCTTGAGTGAATACTATAAAAAAATTTCTTTAGTTTCATCCTTATTAAAAGAATCTTCTAATATAGTTTGATTATCTATGTTTGGAAAAAACATCAGAAGATGTAGGATGGGGTCGTTTAAAAACAAAGGGATCGGTTTCATATAATTTAAGATGTATTATTTCCTCAATAGTATAAGAATTTTTATTGAAAACTCAATCAGACATAAAAGTACGGGAATAGCCTAAGAAAATACGTTCATCTGATTTGGGTGAAAATTTATGTAAATTATATATTTTATTCAAGATTAATAATTTTAAGAATGAGACTTTTGGTTTTTTCCAGTCTATAACTCATATGGTGTTTTATTAATAAATGGTCTAATTAAAAATTTATTTATAGTATAAAAATCACTACTCACAACATCTGCCCAAAAATGATTGACAATAAATTATTCACTCAACAAGGTTCCTTTTATCTCTTGAAGAATATTATTTCTTCTTTCAACAACGCCAATTTCATGAGCAATTCTAAGTGTAGAAAAGTAATGAGTAATGATTTTTTTACTAAAAAAAGTCTCTAAATCAGAATTTAAAAATTCTCCCCAGGATGATAGTGAATAGTTATAAATGGAAGCCTGTTTTCATTTTTAATATTTTCTACAAACTATTTAATATAGCAATAGGCATAATATTTCCTTGGTATAAAATATACGCATGTATATCTAATGTATTCATCAACTAAAACAAATACAAAATACGGTCCTCCAATAAATAAAATTTTTGTAGGACCAAAATGATCCCTATGCACTAACCATAAATCATCAGTATTTGAAATTTCAATAATTAATTTAAAACATGACTTATGTTTCATTCCATGTTGAGAGGGTTCACCTACTTTTTAACAATAAAATATATATTTTGGTATATACTTAACAAGTATTTTCTTAGACAATTTATATATGTTCTTAATGTTTTATGGTACTAACCTTTGATTTCATAACAGAGATAAATCTCAATTTTCACTAAGGAAAGGTAATTTTTGGCTCCTCATGACTTCTAAGTATCGTATGTAAACATTATTATTCTAATTGGCAGAAAGTATGAATTATTTATTGGAATTTTGTTCTATAAATTTATCATTTTTAAGATTCACAATGTAAAATTCATCTCATAAATGACTTAATATTATAAGGTTATGCTTAAGACCCTTAACAAATAAAACATTTCAAATCAAAGCTTTTGGAAGAAGCACAATATTTCTGATACCAAAAATCTTTTCTTGAGCATTTTCTTCAGAGGTAACTCTTCCACCTTTCAATTAAATAATCAATTCAATGAAATATTTGTAACAAGTCATATACAATTAACATAAACTATTCTAGTACTCTGTGTTTTTTGGTCCGTAATTCCTCTGTTTTCCTGAAAATAAAACATTAATGTTTTCAGAATCCAAACATTCTTGGATCCATAAATATTATAAAGTAAAATTTTTGGAACCCACATTTTTTTTGAAAAATGGTCTTTCAAAAATGTAATTTTTCTTACTTTATGACTTATAGTAATTTTTCTTATTCCTCTCAAAATGTATTTCTTTTATATATTTTTTTCGTATTTGAGAAATTATATCTATTGTGTCCATATTTCATGCATTCATAAAAAGTAATTTTAGTATATTTTTTATCATTATTTCTTTTTTTAAATCTATACTGAAAATCCTTCATTCCAAAAATATTGTTCATCCTTTTAGAAAATGTGTCCAACTTATTCTTTGAATGTTCTAATTCACATGAATTTGAATAAAAAACAACTTTTTTTCCTTTTTAGACTTAATAATCTTATCAAGAGTCTTGGGTTTGTCCTGATTTGTAGTAGTAGTAGTAGTAAAGGAAATTCTAGTATTCTTTTTCGTGGATTTTTTTCAAATCTTTTCAATATACTTTCTTGTTTGGAAAAGAGTTCCAAAACATTCATCAAGAGTTACACTTCTAACCTTCACTGATTCATCGATAACAGTTCTTTTTTATTCTAATTCATTGGGCTTGATGTATCTGATCATATAAACAAGGGTTTCATCAACTAGACCTTTCCCTCCCATAGATTGTATTTTGTTCACTATTTTCATAAATATTTGGTGTTCTTTATAAATAGGTTCTCCATAAGGAAACTAAAAAACATGATTGTATCCTCTTTGTATAGCTCTTCTAGTCTCAACCACTATAGATGTACAAAAATCACTAATATCTAGTTTCTTCCAAATACTATTGATGATTCACAAGAAGAAATATAGCTATTTATATTTCCAGTAATTGAACCAAGTAAACTATGTTGTTCCTTGATATTTTCTACATACTCATGCTTCAATTAATTAGTAATGGTTAAGACATCGTTTTCAAGAATATTGTAATATTCAGTATGCATAACAAACATTTCAATTCCAGTATCGATAAAGAAGTAATAATTCTTTCTCCCTAGTATTCATAGTCATTACCATCGAAAATATTTGGTATTAGAGTATTGAGATTTTCAATCGAACCGACATTACGTCCTTCCATCCTTAAGACAATACAAACTTTGTTTTTCCACAGTACATGGTAATGTAATTGATATTTATAAACAAAGAGTTTATAAAAAAAATTAACTAACATTCAAAAGTAATGTAATCAAATTTATGAGAAATGTAAACCTTCTTTTATACAAATTGTTGTATCATAATTTATATGCAGATGGAACAATACAAGAGGGTGTGGGGGTGAATTCTCGGTTTAAAAAAACATTCATTTTCATCCCTTAAAATGAATTATTTAAAAAAATAAACTATTTCAATTAATAAAACCTCTCAATATATTTAAAATAAAAAATATGATTGGGCCCTGGTTTCAATGAAAGAGACTATTTTAATCATGTTAGTTATGATATGTATTCCCCAAGTCATAAATAAAATTAATTTTATTCATGTTTGAAGTGATTTAAGAAGAGTAAGTGTTTAAAATATCATTATAGTAATGTTTATGATGATCATATTACAACAATACAACCAAATATATCATAGAGCATACAAAATAGAATTGAGTAATTAAATCGATCATAATTAAAAAATAACATAATGAGCGATAATAAAAATATTTTGAAATCCAATTGGTTACAATAAAAATATTATAGAATAGAAATATGATTACATAAAACAATTCAAAATCTATTACAATATCGCATAAATGTTAAAGAATAGAATTCTTTTAACCTAAAGATAAGGGTATTAAATATCCTTGGATATAGGCCCCTTTATTTATAATTTAAATAATGTCTATCTTACCCACATAGGGTTAAGCCTTTGATATGATGACTTCCTTTTGTCTTGTTATACCTGCAAGCCCTTGATTAAAAGGTAATCAGAACCTCTATATTCCTAGCCTTATAAGACCATGATCCACAAATTATTGGCATGTTTTTCTTCCTATCATTGGAACCCCTCGATAATAATCACTATCGATCGACGTTGCACATGAAAAAACAAAAACTCTTGAAAGTCATAAGTATATAGAGTGATCATTTCATAACTACACTTCAGAGCCTTTTTTATGAATAAGAGATTTGACAGAGCTCTCATAGGATGTCTTGAGCTCATCAAAAGTAATTTTCTCATCCAAATGGCATGGTATTTATAGACCCTATCCCAACGGTCATATTTTGTCTCTAACTATCAGACTTCTTCCTGAAAATTCAGAGGGATTAGGACACCTGAAATTCTAAAAGTCACATTTCAATAGAATACATGACATCATTTTGGTTATAAAATAAAACATGACATCATTTTGATTTTAAATAATTCCATTCAAACTGATTAAATAATAATGATTAGAATGATGACTTTCATAAAGAGAATGGGTACAATTTAAATCACATATGATGAAAATCATATCAAGCGAGTATGACGAAAAATATATATCAGTCAAGTATGATTAATATCTAAATTGGTTGTTACGATGGAAAATATAATAGGTGACTATGATTGAAAAAATAATAGGTAGATACGATTTAAATCATAATCGGATGTTTTTATTAGAAACAGAGTTGGCGATTATGACTGTAAACATAATAGGAAGTTACGATTGAAATATTTTCATCCTAGTTTGATATGAATCGTATTCGGTTATAAATTCAATAGCTGTGGAATGAGTTTAATATATATAGAGAGTTTTTTATTTAAAAAACAAAAAGTAATAGAAAACTCAAAAGAAGGATTTTGACCTAACATCATATACCCCCTCGAGGCATCAATAGTCTCTTGAGATGAATCAATTATATAACACATTTTAGAATATTTTGGTGTATACCAAACATTTAAATAAACCATTTTAGATATTGGTCTTGGAGATATAGTAATTTTAAAGACCCGTAAAATTCAAGGGAAATTGTTTTCTTAATTATCTTTTAGATTTTACAAGAACACAGTATCTGATTGAACCTGATTCTGAGGCCTAGTGTGCCCGGAAACAATTTCTGAAGTTTAGCTCGGGTACGTTCAGTGAACGAACTAGCGGATATTCCTAGCTTTTGAACCCATGCTCAGAATCGAAATCCGAGGGCACTGATGAAACCGCAGCTCCGGTATTTTCTTAGGAAGACCTTTTCTGGTGTTGCGTTTGCTCAGGTGTGGTTTCTAAAATAATGAGTTTAGGTAATGAATAAAATAAATTTTGTGGAACCAATTTTATTTTTATTCTATGTAGTTTAAACCTACATATGGAAGTTGAGGTGGGACCCACTATATCCTAAACCCTCATGATAGGATATTAGTGAGGTGGGCCCCTCACGATCCCCACCCTTTCAACTTCCTCAAACCCCCATTAATTGTGTAGCACACCCGCACCCCCCTTAAATGAAAAGTCAACTCTCGACTTTAATAGGAATATCAAACACCTTCAGTTCAGTCAACTAATTAAATGCGATCTTTTGAATTTCCAATGAGATTGGCATGAGAAATAAAATAAGGCAAATCCTTATTTTATTTGGGGGTTGAATCGTTGTGCGGGAAAAAAGGAGGACTCTTGCGCTCTTGATGAACTTCATCTTCCTCCTTGAAGAACATGAGGAACGCACCGTCGTTGACGAAGAATGCCGGCCTCCGACGAAGGACGACGAAGAACGCCGAATCCTCGTAGATTGACGATGCGACGCTGTGTACCGCGATGCCAACGATTCTCTTTTCCGTGACACCGACGACCCTTATGGAACCTTGTTCCGCGATGCCGTCTTCCACGAAGATTATTTCCCGCGACGAACCTTCGTTCGACAACACCGTGAGGTAGGGGTTAATTTTTGTTCATGGATTAATGTTTTCTGTACTTAGTTATTTATATGGGGCCACATGTTATCAACTTAACGGGATGAGGCCGGACCGCATGAACACGGCCGACCCTCCTCCCCCTTGGTTGTTGTGTTTGTTGCGGCTTGAAAGAAGATGGTGCGGCGCAACGACACCGCACAGAAACATGGAGGAATGCAGCGAAGAAGTGCGGTGCTGTCGCGCGGCACCATTGAGGCTGAACAAGCTGCGGCGCCGTCGCACCATGCTGGGGAACCATGAAGAGGCCGCGACTGAAGTGTGGCCGTAGCGGAGGGGTGTGGTGCCGTCGCGCCGCTCCGGTCGGACAAGGGCGCGGCTCAATGCTGCGGCAGTGCAAGGCGGGGTGGCCGGAACCGTCGGCCGTCGGCACCTCGGAGGGTGGGACCATGCCGGCAGCACCGGCCGGCCGGACCGGGCCGGATGTTTCGGAAGGGAGACTGGGGGTCATAACCCCCGGTTGGAAAGACGTAGCGACCCCACATGGGTAGCCTTGGTTTCAATCAAGGGGGCAGCCCCCCCCCCCCCTTTCTTCTCGGCTCGGCCAGTGCCGAGCTAGCCGCATGCGGGTCGTGCCCGCGCCAGGCCAACCGGCCGCCCAGGTTAGACCGGCCGCACCGGGCCAGGCCAGGCTGCGCCGGCAGGGCTGGGCTGTTCCGGTTGGGCCAGGTCGCGCCCACCGGGCTGGACCCGGACCCGGTTCGGGCCGACCAAGGGGGTCTTGGGCCGGGTCGGTCCGGGCCCAAAACCCCCTAAAATTGGACAGGTTCGTTCTTTTGACCATATCTTGGGCTACGGACCTCCGATTGATGCACCGTCAATTGTGATGTGATCCTTGGATTGAAGAGGTCGTTTTAGTATATTACACTCAAGGTTTCGAAGAACATTGGGTACGGAGAGGTTGGATCGAGCACGAAACAAACTGGGCCCCTAGAACAAAAAAGCCAATAACTCTCAGACTGAGTGTCCGATTGACGCACCGTCTGTCACGTTGTGTTCATTTTGATGAGACGGAACTTTGGGATACATCAACTTCAGACTAAATTTCATTTGATGTATCTACCTCTTGGCTTGTGGATCAGACTCTCCCGGAAACGAGCACGTTGTGTGTGGGAACCCTAGAGGTGGCTGCGACTGTGACGACGATGATGACTGCACTGAAATACTCCGTGGGTTCGACAGTGACGACGACTGCACTAAAATCCTCCGTGGGTTCTACAGCAATGAAGACCATACTGAAATCTTCCGTGGGTTCGACGACAATGAAGACTGCACTGAAATCCTCCGTGGGTTCAGCAGCGATGAAGGTCGTACTGAAATCCTCCGTGGGTTCGACGGTGATGACTACTGTTCCTGTATCCTATGTGGGTATGGCAGTGTTTGACTCTGTTCTTACTATCCTACATGGTTCTGTCAGAGTAGCTGGTCTGTATCCTATGTGGGTCCGACAACTTAGCTGGTTTAGTATCCTACGTGGGTCCCAGCTTAGATGAATATGTTGCGATATCTAATCATCTCTATCACCTTACGAAGAATTATACCTGTGTGAGCTGAGTCTTGAATTTCAATCATTATCTTCGATATGATTGACTTGCTTTTCTATGTGGATTGGGTTGTGCTTTCCTATGTGGATTGGTTTGTGTTCTCCTGTGTGGACGTAATCGAACTTGGGCTCGGATATTGGAGCCAAAGGGGAATTGATGACTTAGGTATATGTGTGGGAATATTCCTAAGTAGTGTTGGTTGTTACTTTGTGATTCTATCTTTCCTTTGTGGATTATCCTTTGTGGGTTCTGGTAGACCTTAGGGGGTCTCGGGGTCCCTACCGAGTAGCGTATACTCACTCCTGCACGGGTTATGCCCGCACTACGTTGTGTTGGATGCAGACGACGGATAACACTGATCGTGGTTGAGGGTTGTGGAGAAAGTCAGTACCGGGAGGTGGAACACTGGGCGGGATGTACACGGAGTGGATGGATAGACCCGAGGAGCTGAGGAGGCTATCTGTACCCACCCGTCAGGTGGGATTTCCAGTGGATGGCTCAGCGTTGCTGCATTACTTTCAGTTGTCATACTTTCTTTCCACTTGTACTTTACTTTCAGTTTGGGTTTGTATTCTAGCCCATTTACTTCCCGCACTTACTTTTGTACCCAGTTTTACTTAGTGTATACTTCTTCTTGCTTAATCTATGGTGTTTGTTTACTTTATAAAGGAAATGCCTTCTCCTTTTTTCGGGATTTACACCTTGGTGCTATTCACCAGCCCCTGGCCTATGGGAGGCAAGCTTGGGGTAGTCCTGGTACGGGTCCCGAGGATGGGTCGTGACAAATTGGTATCAGAGGAGTTCGGTTATACCTTCTATGTGAAGCAATAGTGTTGAGGGTATTGAGTGTGGTTATTAGTCCAGGGAGACCAGTCTTGGTGCGGTGGTCGATGTATCCGTACACCAGGTCCCTGACTTCTGATTTCCGAATCAATGCACGAAAACATTGATTGCATGTGTGTTTCAAAAGTTTTCTTTGTGATTACTTTGTGTAAGCTCACCAGGTATACTGTTTGACTATGGCGCACCTGTTTCTTTTCAAGATGGCCCCACGATGGCAGCCAGCTAGGGTTCTGAGCTTTGTGCGAGACGACAGCCCACCGAGCGACGAGGCCACGGTGCAGGGCCCTTTTTCAGAGGAGGCACCGGCGGTACCACTACCCGCCGAGCCACTGATACTACTAGCCCCAGCCGTTGATAGTGCACATCGCCTTAGTGCACTACACGAGTTTCAGCATCATAGACCGCCCAGGTTCCGTGGGGAGACGGACTCTCAAGAAGCCGAGGATTGGCTGGAGGCGGTTGTGCGAGTTTTCAGGTCAGTGGGGACACCAGCTGACCTCATGGTGATCCTCACAGCGAGCCTCCTTCACACGGCAACAGACATATGGTGGAGCTTGATGCTCCAGGTGCACGAAGAGGCATCTCTCCTCTGGATGGAATTTGAGAGCCTCTTCCGCTCGGAGTTCATTCCAGCCACCCTCCATGCGGTGCGCATCCAGGAGCTTCTACAGCTGCTGTAGGGAAGCATGATGGTCGCCCAGTACTCGGCGATATTTACCGATCTCTCATGTTATTCTACGGACATGGTACAAGACCCATTCTTCCAGGCTCGGACCTTCGAGCAGGGATTGAGGCATGAGATCAGGGCATCGATGATCTCCCTCAGCATTCCGACACAGGTAAGAGTACTGGAGAGAGCTCTTCTCATAGAGAGCTTTCTTGCTAAGCCTACGCCAATAGCGAGACCAACCATAGGGCGGAATGTAGCAGAGTAATCTACAGATGGTAGTCGACAGATGAAACAGGGGTCCAGGCGGACCGGATCATCAGGCGAACGACCTCAGGACACTAGCTCAGAGGTGCGGGGCACACAGCGCAGAGCCAGCCTTCCAAGGAGTAGACAATGCTACGCATGCGGCGGGCATGGCCACATAGCTCATGACTGCCTGACCCACCGTGCAGAGGAGTAGCAGACGGTTGAGGGGCCACCCAGGCAGAGGCATAGAGTCGACCGTGGCGGTCCACCGAGAGCAGGCAGATGAGGCAGGGGAGCTGGCCGAGCAACAGGCTGTGGGCGACGCTTTGAGGCTTTACCACCACCACCACCACCGGGAGGTCCACCCCGACCACAGGGAGCTGGCGGGCAGAGACAAGCTCAGCTTCATGCAGCGGAGGCCTACGAGCACGGCACGCCAAAGATGATTCTAGGTACTATCTGTGTCTACTCCACCCATGTTGCAGTTCTTATAGACACAGGAGTGAGTCATTATTTTATTACGGTTGCCCTTGTTCGGAGCTCGGAGATTCCGACGGAGCCGTTGGCTCGATCCTTACAGCTAGAGACTCCTACGGGAGCAGACTCGATGATTACGCACTGGTGCCGGCAGTGTGAGCTTACACTAAGAGGCGAGATCTTCGGCTGGGATCTTCTTGTAGTGGAGTCGAGGCCTTACGACGTTATCTTGGGCATGGATTTGTTATCCACACTCCATACTCAGATCGACTGTATTAGGCGCAAGGTGCGGAGTGTACGCACCGACGGAAGTAGGTTCACCTTCACCGGTGAGAAGGGAGCCTTTGCAGCACAGGATGGACTCACGCAGAGGAGAGTACAACCCATCACTCATCAGCTGGCTAGCCTCATCCTAGGAGCAGTTGACGTGAGGAGTCCGTGTTTTCCTGTAGTTGTGGATCAGTATGCGGACGTTTTTCCAGACAACGTTCCAGGACTACCTCCTCGCAGAGAGGTAGACTTCTATATTGACATGTACCCCGGTACATCCCCGATATCCAATCCAGCATATCGGATGGCCCCCGCTGAGCTTTGAGAGCTACGGGTACAGTTGGAGGACTTGCAGGGCAAGTGATTCATCAGACCCAGTGTTTCACCCTGGGCTTCCCCGATATTGTTCGCCAAGAAGGCGGGCATGAGCTTGCGACTGTGTGTTAATTATCGTCACCTGAACTAGGTGACCGTGTGGAATAAGTATCCAATACCAAGGATTGAAAACCTCTTCGATCAGCTCAAGCGAGCACGGTGGTTCTCGAAGATAGACCTCAGATTAGGCTATCATCCGCTCAAAGTTCAGGACGAGGACGTACAGAAGACAACCTCCAGATGTCGGTATGGCCACTATGAGTTTTTGGTTATGATTTTCAGTGTAACCCACATTCCATCAGTGTTCATGGGTCTCATGAATATGATCTTTCTGCCATACCTCAATTGATTTTTCGTGGTCTTTATCGATGACATTTTGATATACTCGACCACTGAGGAGGAGCACGCCTACCACTTGCGGGTTGTACTAGACACACTCTAAGAGCACCAGCTTTATGGTAAGCTCTCAAAGTGTCAGTTCTAGTTACATGAGGTCCACTTCTTGGGACATGTAATCTATGACGCAGGAGTTATGGTGGATCCTGTGAAGATCGAGGCAGTGCTAGCTTGGGAGCCACCCTGGAGCGTGACGGAGGTGCGGAGTTTCTTAGGGCTAGTTGGGTACTACCGGAGGTTTGTGCCAGACTTCTCGAGATTTTCGGCACCACTCTCAGATTTGACGAAGAAGGAGAAACCCTTCGTGTGGTAAGATAGATGTCAGTAGAGTTTCTAGGAGCTGAGACAGAGATTGACCAGTGCACCTATCTTGAGGCTACCGAAAGAGGGAGTTGGGTACATAGTCTACTGCGATGCATCAGGGACCAGACTCGGATGTGTCTGGATGCAGGAGCGGGCAGTGATTGCCTATGGATCACGTCATTTGAGGTAGCATGAGTAGAACTACGCTACTCATGACCTGGAGATAGCAGCAGTGGTCTTCACTCTGAAGATGTGGCGACACTACCTGATGGGTGAGCGCTTTATAGTCTACTTTGACCACCAGAGTCTCAGGTACATCTTCTCGCAGAAGGACCTGAATCTGGGATAGTGGTGATGGCTCGAGTTCCTCTAAGATTATGACTTTGAGATAGTCTATACTACTAGAAAGGGGAATGTAGTAGCTGATGCCCTCAGCTGGAGGAAATGAATTCAGCTACTCTGTGAGGCCACGAAGCAACTAGCCACCTTGCAGATATCCTTCATGGATAGAGATGGAGTAGCCTTTCTTGAGTCACTCACAGTCACTCCTCCACTACTGCAGCAAGTCAGAGAGGCATAGTGTGGGGACACTGACTATGAGACGCGGTGTGTGCAGATATCCTCAGGACAACACCTGATGGATTCTCTATAGGAGGAGAGAACGTCGTCCTTTTTAGAGGGTGTACCATGGTACCAGTTTCTTTACAGGAGGAGGTGCTGAGAGAGTTTCACACTTCCCCTTTAGCGGTACATCCAGGATTGGAGAAGAAGTACCAGGATCATAGACGACAACACTGGTGGCCGGGTATGAAGAAGGCTTTGGTAGATTTTGATTCTCGATTCCTCACCTGCCAGCATGTGAAGGCAGAGCACCAGGTACCAGCAGGCTTGGTAGAGCCCTTGGAGGTCCCGGAGTGGAATTGGGATGGGATACTTATGGATTTTATGACTAGACTTCCACGTACTTCCAGAGTTCACGACTCCATTTGGGTGATTGTCGACCGACTCACAAAGTCGGTTCACTTCTTACCCATCAGAGAGCAGGGCTCAGTGGAGAGCTTAGAACGCCTCTACATTCAAGAGATCATACAGCTTCATGGTGTTCCATCATCTATCATCTCTGATCGAGATGCTCGCTTTACTTCCGGGCTTTGGAAGGGGTTGTAGGAGGCATTTGGGATGCAGCTACGGCTGAGCACCACCTTTCACCCTCAGACGGATGGTCGGACGGAGAGGATCATTCAGACTCTCGAGGACATGCTCTATGCATGTCTCCTCAACTTCGGTCGCAGTTGGGAGGACCACCTACCCTTGGTGGAGTTCGCGTACAACAATAGCTGTCACTCCACCATCAGGATGGCACCATACGAGGCATTGTACGACCGACCTTGCAGATCACCTCTGTACTGGACTGACCCTGGGGAGTCAACACATGTGGGACCAGAGATAGTCCAGGCCACGACAGAGAAGGTCCAGGTCATCCAGGTGCAGATGAGAACAACTCAGAGCCGGAAGATGTCTTATGCTGATAGGAGGTGGAGGCCACTGGAGTTCGAGGATGGTGACCACATTTTCTTGCGGGTCTCACCTCGACGTGGATTACAGAGATTTGGCTGGGTTGGAAAGTTATCTCCGCGCTTCATCGGACCATTCTAGGTTCTCAGCAGGATAGGAGAGGTGGATTATCTCCTGGCTCTACCACCTCAATTGCAGCGGGTGCACGACTTCTTCCATGTATCTTAGCTGAGGAGATACGTGCATGACCCAACGCATATCATCGACCATGGGGAGTTTGACATTGACGATGGGGCGACTTTTGTAGAGGTCCCGATGGAGATCTAGGATCGACAGGAGCGGGTCCTACATGGGCGGTCGATTCCTCTAGTGCGCATCGGATTGCAGCATGGGAACCTCTAGGAGACCACTTGGGAGCGGGAGGCTCAGATGTATGCTCAGTACTCACACTTGTTCCCCTAGTTTATGATTTATCTTTATAGGGACTTAATGCACTGATGTGGGAGTAATGTAAAGACACGTAAAATTCAAGGAAAATTGTTTTCTTCATTTTCTTTGGGATTTTACAAAAACGCAATTTTTGACGGCACCTGATTCGGAGGCCTGGTGTGCCCGAAATCAATTTCCGATGTTTAGCTTGGGTACGTTCAGTGAACGAACGAGCGAGTTTTCCTAATTTTTGAACTGGTGCTCGGAATCGAAATCTGAGGGCACCGATGAAACCGCGGTGTCGGTATTTTATTAGGAAGACCTTTTCTGGTGTTGTGTTTGCTCAGGTGTTGTTATTAAAATAATGGGTTAAGTAATGAATAAAATAAAATTTGTGCATCCTATTTTATTTTTATTGTAAGTAGTTTAAACCTACATATGGAAGTTGAGGTGGGACCCACTATATCCTAAACCCTCATGATAAGATATTACTGAGGTGGGACCCACACGAGCCCCACCCTTTCAACTTCCTCAAACCCCCATTAATTGTGTAACACACCCGCACCCCCCTTAAATGAAATGACAACTCTTGACTTTAATAGGAATATTAAACGCCTTCAGTTAAGTCCACTAATTAAATGCGATATTTTAAATTTCAAAAGGGTTTGGCATGAGAATTAAAATAAGGTAAAGCCTTATTTTATTTGGGGGTTGAATCGTTGTGCAGGAACAAGGGATGACTCTTGCGCTCTTGAAGAACTTCATCTTCCTCCTTGAAGAACGCGAGGAACGCACCGTCGCCGACGAAGAATGCCGGCCTCCGATGAAGGATGAAGAAGAACACCAAATCCTCGGAGATCGATGAAGCGATGCCGTGTACCGCGACGCCGATGATTCTCTTCTCTGTGACGCAGACGACGCTTACGGAACCTTGTTCCGCGACGCCGTCTTCCACGATGATTATTTCCCGTGACGAACCTTCATTCGACAACACTGTGAGGTAGGGGTTAATTTTTGTTTGTGGATTAATCTTTGTCGTTCTTCATCTTTTATTTGGGGCCGCTTGTTATCAATTTAATGGGAGGAGGCCGGACCGCACGAACATGACCAACCCTCCTCCCCCTTGGTTGTTGTGTTTTTTGCGGCTCGAAAGAAGATGGCGCGGTGCAATGACACCGCGCAGAAACATGGAGGAATGTGGCGAAGAAGCGCGGCGCCGATGAGCCCGAACAAGCTGAGGTGCCATCGCGCCACGCCGGGGAACCACGAAGAGGCCGCGGCCGGATCGGGGCCACGACGGAGGGGCGCGGCGCCGTCGCGCCCCGCCGGGGAACCACGAAGAGGCCGCGGCCGGAGCGGGGTCGCGGCGGAGAGGCGTGGCGCCGTCGCGCCACACCGGTCGTACAAGGCCGCGGCGGTGCAAGGCGGGGAAGCCGAAACGGCTGGCCGCTGGAACCTCGAAGGGCGGGACCGTGGTGGTCCCGTGGTGGCAGCACAGGCCGTCCGGACCGGGTCGGCTGTTTGGGAAGGAAGACCGGGGGTCGTAACCCCCGGATGGAAAGAAGGAGTGGCCCCACGTAGGGGCCGTGGTTTCAATCAAGGGGGGAAGCCCCCCCCCCCCCCCCTTCCTGCTTGGCTCAGCCAGCACCGAGCTGGCCGCATTTGGGCCGTGCCCGCACCAGGCCAACCGGCCGCCCAGGTCGGACCGGCCGCACTGGGTCGGGCCGCCCAGGCTGGGCCAGGCCGCACCGGCGAGGCCGGGCCGCGCACACCGGGCCGGGCCGGACCGGGACCCGGTTCGGTTCGACCCGGTTCAGGCCGACCCAGGGGGTCTTGGGTCGGGTCGGTCCAGGCCCAAAACCCCCTAAAATCGGGCAGGTTCGTTCTTTTTCTCATAGCTTGGGCTACGGATCTCCGATCGACGCACCGTCAGTTTTGATGCGATCCTTGGATCGAAAAGGTCTTTTCAGTATATTAAACTCAAGGTTTCAGAGAAATTTTTGTACCGCCGGGTTGGTTCGAGGACGAAACCAACTGGGCCCTCGGAGTGGAAATGCTTATAACTTGAGCTCCGGACGTCCGACTGACGTGCCGTCGACTTTGTTGGATTCCTCTTAGTGAGATAGACCTTTTGGATTACTCCTCCCGAGGTTTGGACGCAGTTGGAGTGCGTTGGGGTTAGTTTTGACTTAAAACTCAACCGGGCCCCTGGAACGAAAAAGCCAATAACTCTCAGACCGGGCGTCCGATTGACGCGCCGTCTGTCACGTTGTATTCCTTTTGACGATACGGAACATTGGGATACATCAACTTCGGACTACATGTCAGTTTATGTATCGAACTCTTGGATCGTGGATCGAACCCTCTCGGAAATGAGCACGATGTGTGTGGGAACCCTAGAGCTGGCTGTGACTACGACGACGATGATGACTGCACTGAAATCCTCCATGGGTTCGGCAGTGACGACGACTGCACTGAAATCCTCCGTGGGTTCGGTAGAAATGAAGACCGTACTGAAATCCTCCGTGGGTTCAACAGCAATGAAGGCTACACTGAAATCCTCTGTGGGTTCGGCAGCGATGAAGACCATACTGAAATCCTCTGTGGGTTCGACGGTGATGAATACTGTTCTTGTATCCTACGTGGGTACGGTAGTGTTTGACTCTGTTCTTTCTATCCTACGTGGGTCTGGCAGAGTAGCTGGTCTGTATCCTATTTGGTTCTGATAGCTTAGCTGGTTTAGTATCCTACGTGGGTCACAGCTTAGATTAATCAGTGGCGATATCTGATCATCTCTATCACCTTACGAAGAAGTATACCTGTGTGATCTGAGTCTTGACTTTCAATCATTATCTTAGATATTATTGACTTGATTTCCTATGTGGATTGGGTTGTTATTTCCTATGTAGATTGGTTTGTGTTCTCTTGTGTGGACATGATCGAACTTGGACTCGAATGTTGGAGCCGAACGAGATTGATGACTTAGGTATATGTATGGGCATTTACCTAAGTAGTGTTGGTTGTTAATTCGTGATTTTATCTTTCGTTTGTAAATTATCCTTTGTGGGTTCTGGGAGACCTTCGGGGGTCTCAGGGTCCCTATTGAGTAGCGTATACTCACCCCTGCACGGGCTATGCCTGCACTATGTTGTGTTGGATGCAGACGACGGACAACACAGATCGTGGTTGAGGCTTGTGGAGCCAATCTGTATCGGGAGGTGGACCACTGGGCGGGATGTACATGGAGCGGACGTCTGAACCCGAGGAGCTGAGGAGGCTATTTTTACCCACCCTTCAGGTGGTATTTCTAGTGGATGGCTCGGCGTTTCCTCTTTACTTTCAGTTGTTGTACTTTCTTTCCAGTTGTACTTTACTTTCAGTTTGGGTTTGTATTCTGGCCCATTTACTTCCCGCACTTACTTTTGTACCCAGTTTTACTTAGTGTATACTTCTTATTGCTTACTCTGTTGTGTTTTTTTACTTTATAAAGGCAATGCCTTCCCCTTTTTGTCAGGATTTATGCCTTGGTGTTAGTCGCCAGCCCCTGGCCTATGGGAGGCGGGCTTGGGGTAGTCACGACACGGTTCCCAAGGACAGGTCATGATAGTAATCGTGATGTATAATATCATGATGGCTAATATTAAGTGTTTCCTTCATTTAAAATTCATTTATTATTATACAAGAGATTCTTATATTGATATAATACATGGTTTATTTTTTCTCATTTTATTGATTAAATGGAATGTGTTTATAGATATTTACCTTAATATATTAATTATTCCATATTTTATCATGATATATTCCAATGTACATAACACTTACTAAGCATTTTATGTCACCCTTATTTGATTACCTTTACTATGTTATGAAAAGGGAATATTTTAAAGGGTTAAAGAATAAAAAATTATTAACCTCAATATTTTCTATTTCATGTTTTCAAATTTAATGTGAGATTCAATAATATATTTAGTTTAAAAATACAATTAATATATTTGGTACTTTGGGATGTGCTCACTTGTATCTTATACAAATGTAATAATATAGACACTAGTACGGGGCTACTAGAGTCTAGATCATTATAATTCGATGGTATTATTAAAAATTATGGGGTATATAACAAGACATATATACCCCATTATCCCCGAATAAACAAACAATATAGAGTGTGAAACTATAAAATTAAATTTATTTTAGAGAAAAGAGTTAGAACCAACAAAATAAATTATCACTGAATATTGGAAGGCACATTATATATAATAAACATAATCTTTAATACACATTAATTTATGTATTATTATATAAAAGTGCACTTAATAAAATTCAAAATATTGATTAGTCTAGTTTCTTTAGTAATTAGGTACATTACATAATACATTATAACATGGTATAGAAAATATTATTGAACACTCCCATGACATAATAATAATATTCCAACGAACATAAACCTGCATGGGGTAACCTAAGAAAAACATAATAAATGCGTGGGATATAAACCCTAGTAATGGAATAAAGAAGGTGTAATATGAAGAAGATGATACATGTTTTAAAATAGTCATACCAATGGGGAATAAAAATAAAACTAATCATAAACATGAAAAATGAAACATGATATATCATGGTAATCATAAAGGCAATATGATAAATGTGGTAACAACATACAATAATATATCATAAAAATAGGTCAACGTTAAACCATCTAAGACCTCGTGGTGGAAAAAATCACATAATTTAATAAATTTCACTCAACGTACCAACATGAAATATCATGATACAGAACATTACCTAATTCATTGGAGCACTATCTAGGTGCATCCATCATAATCATTTTCATGCTTTAGTGTGCCCTATTGATTATAAAAAGTTGATACATTCATCGTCATATTTTATCCCAAGATAATGTAATGTGTAATACATACATGAAATTCCTCGATAAATAAAAACATGTGCATAAAGGTGAATACCCATTATAGAATAATGGGTATGATATTCACAACACAATTGTTTTGGCATGTTAAATCATAGTGAATTTATGTAGCATAACTACGTCACTAAAAGATTCATAAAAATGTATTGATGAGAGGGAAAGGGGTATATTATCACATATAAATAAAATGGGTAGTAATAGGTACTTGTAAAATAATATCCCAACATAATAAATATTGAAATAGAAGGAAAAAATTAATGATGACATGTGAATAGGGAATAAAATCATAACTATATTTTGGTATGGTAATGGGTGTACATAAATGATCATTAGAGTAATAATGAGAGGGAAAGAGTATCTTATCATTAAAACATTAAATTTAATATATGGTTAAAATGGATGAACATATTCTAACAAAATAAAATGGAATTTAAGATATTTAACATAAAATAAGTTCTCGAATTGAATTGTGAAGAGAGAATTCCCTTGCGAAATTTCGACATAGTAACGACATAAGTAAGGGTAAAAATTATAGAGTATAAATGGTATATAATTAAAATAAAATTAATTTTATATTAATGGTGTGATAATAAATTAATTACAATATATCCAATTGATTATATAATTACTAATTTCAAAGAAAGTTCTTGATTTGAATGAAAGAGATGAAGGTGCAGATCCATTACTTGAGTGTGTGGCTCCAAAAGCATGGGAGGGGATTCTTGAGTGCTTTTATGAACCTTGGTGGGACTATATATAGTGTAGGGAAGAGTATATAAAATCTAAAATATAATTTATTGAATATAAATTAGAGAATTGGTAGATTTATATAAGAAAAGAGAGGGATTTCTATATTATTTGGGTTTTGGACTATAAATATTAAAATATCCAAAACCACAAACCATACCATTGTTATTTCATATAGATTATTCCAAAATGGATTGAATGACATTATTTTATATTTCTAATGGTCTGAATCATTAAAATATTTACATTGGTGTAGTGGGGTGAATCATAGTATTAAAGAAATGATTTTAAAACCTCAAAATATATCGTATGTTTTGAAAGATTCACAATGTATTTATAAAATAAACATAAAATTAAATTATTTTAAGGAAAAAATAAATCATTTGTATTGGATATAATTTATGTTAATTATTAAATTAATTTTGGGTCATTATGATGTCATAAAACACAAATTATAATTATACAATATATACTTTTAACATGAAAATTTGATTCTTGGGATATTTTGAAAAAATCACAATTGGATAATTTTGATGTTTGGATTATGAAAATAATATTCATTTTATGTAAATAATTTTTTTAAATATGTGGATTTTCACATTTAAAATAATAACCAAAATTTATTTAAAATTTCATATTTTGATAATTAAATATTCAAAACTATTATACAAAATAAAATTGGCTTTATAAAAAATTATATGATCAATTACATTGGTTAAAATTATTTAATAAAAATATATCATTAAAATATTATTTATTTAAAAAATCGAATATTTATAAATTAATTAATTTAATTCGAATATTAATAAAAAATACAATTTTTCATTTTTTGTAGAAAAATAATAATCATTTACAAAGTAAAAATAACATGATGAAAATATATTCATTATTCTATAAATATTAATGTACATACTCATATTTCTAAAGAAATGATACATACCACTTTAATACATCATCCAACACCCTAAGAGTAAGGTGTGTGATTGTGGGACTTTCTTGGGGTGGTTCTGTAAACATGGTTTAGACCGTGATCTTGATGAGCTTGAACTTCTGTTATAAAAAATTTGGATCATTCTTATGATGTTGGATATTTTCTTGGTCTTGGTCAATGGAAAATCCAAGAAATGATATCTCCCTTGGAAGCTCTGATATGTGGGCTTCATTGGGTATGATCCTGCTATTTTAAGAAATCATTTCCTTGTCTATGATAATTGTATTTGTTTAAAGCCTATATTTGTATAAATCATGTGATTACTATTCAATGACTATATTATAAGAGCTATTGATTTATAATGGTAAATTAAATCCAATAGGATATAATTAATACAAAGAAGTGAATATGTCGTTTATAACCATATTATTTAATAATACCTTTAATCAAATTAAAAGTGGAATTTTATTTACAATATTTTAGGTCATTAAAAAAGTTTAGGGTAACTCTACTTCTTCACTTCCTCCAGTTCCTAGGTTTCATCTTCAAACTTTTGGATTCTCCACAACACTTTGTTAAGGTGAATTGTTTTATTTCGTATAACGTTTCTCTGTGATCTATGATTTTAACAGGCTGAACTTCACAAGAAATTTCATACTCAAATGGTACCACATAAATATTGAGTACCTGTGATAGGTTAGGTATATACTTTCTCAAGAGGGATGCATGAAATATATCATGTAGTTGAGATAGGTTCAGTGGGAGTTCTAGTCAAGAGGCCACCACTCCAATGCGATCAAGGATCTCAAAATGGATGATATACCTTAGAGTAATATTTCCTTTATTTCTAAATCTCATCACCTTCATTTGTGGATATATGAATATGAATACCATGTCTCCAAAATCAAACTAGAGGTCTCATTGATGATTATTATCATAACTATTTTGTCGACATTGATTATCCTTGAGGTGATGCTGAATGGTCTTAACCTTTTACACCATTTCCATGACCATTTCAGGATCTAGAAGTTTTCATTCCCCAAATTCATCCAACATGCTAGTCTTCTGTATCTTCTTCCGTAAATTTCTTCACAAGGAGAAATTTGGATGATTGGTTGAAAACTTCTATTGTAAGAGAACTCAAACATAGGAAGATGTTGGTCCTATCCTTGTTTGAAGTCAATTGATCTTAGTCTCATCATTTCCTCAAGATCTTAGACTGTCTGCTTAGACAGTCCATCCGTTTGAGTGTGAATATCTATACTAAGGTTCCACTCAGTGTTTAGATCATGCTGGATACTTTTCCAAATTATATAGGTGATTCATGGATCTCGATCAGACACAATCGATAGTGGTACTCCATACAACCTCACCACTTCTCTGATGTATATTAGTGATAGTTGATCCATTAATAAATGCTCTCAAACTATAGTGAATTTTTAGTATTTGTATAATGATCCACAAAAACCCATATAGCATCATTTCATTTGGATTTCTTTGGATATCTGGTGACAAAGTCCATGGTGATGTTTTCTTGTTTCCATGTTAGTATGGGTAACAGTTGCATCATCCCTTTAGAATTCTTCTCTTCATCCGTCACTTGCAAACATACTAGGCACTTTGATGAATATTTTGTGGTCTCCTTCCACTTGTTTTCCCAAAAATAGTTCTCTCAAATATCTCAATACATCATTGTGTTTCCTAGTTGAATGGGGAAAGTTAAGCTATTCACATCATCCAATAGTTCCTTCTATGTCTCGGGATTAGATAGAACACAAAGTCATGACCCAGATATCAAAATTCATGATTCATTAACATTGAAATATGAGGATTTATCTTTTATTATAGTTCCCACTATCTTATTAATTCCAATATCATATTTTTAGGTATCCTTTAACCTTTCAAGAATATATGGTTGGGAAATCATTTGTGAAGAGAATGACTATGTTCATTCCTTTATGAATCCCAGGTTCATCCTCTTAAATTCTATGAATATTGGATCCTTCCCAATTCTCATCAATGATATAATTTTTTGGATTAATTCTACTTAGACCATCCCCCACATTATTCTCTTTACTAGGATGGTAGTGAATCATGAATTCATAGTCCCTGATAAGCTCTTACCATTTTTGTTGGTTCATATTCAAATCATTTTGTGTTAATATATATTTGAGTCTTCTCTGATCCAAATATATTTTAAACTTATTCAAAAAAAGAAAATGCTAACTATTTTCAAAGAAAATATCCCTACATCCAAATCCAGATCATGCGTTGGACAGTTCTATTCTTGAAATTTAATCTACCTTGATGTATATGCTATTACTTTGTCAATTTTCATCAATACACAACCCAATCCCTTATTTTAAGCATCACTAAATATTATAAAATATTCTCAACATTTGGGAAGTTCGAGTATAGGTTATATGATAGGGATCCTTTTAAACTAATTTAAGCTACCCTAGAATTCATCATTCAATGAAAACATGACTCCCTTCCATGTTATCATTGTAAAATAAATTGACAACCATTAGATATTTCTCAAAAATCAGAAATAATCTCTAGCTTGACCATGGTAACTATGCAAATATATCATTGATTTTTTCTCTATCTATATATATATTTATTTATTTTATCTTTTAAGGATCCACATATATCCCTTTTATCTAGATGATATTCCCCAAGAATGATAATTCATTCAACTATAACTCACACTTGGTGTTCTTTGTATAACGGTTCTACTTTTTCAAGGTATTTAGAATCATTCTCATATTCTCCTCATGCTCCTACATATATTTGAATTATGTTATAATATCATCTATAAGAACTAAAAAACATTTGTCGAGGTAATCTATAAATAATTTATTCATTAATTCAATGAATTCTTCTGTAGAATTAGTTAGTCTGAATGGAGTTACTATGAGAATATAGTGCATGTACCTTATATAAAAAGTAGTCTAGGGGATATACTTCTATTTCACCCTAACTTGGTAATTTCCCAACCAATGATCCAACTTGGATAAGTATTATTATCCACATATTTTATTGAACAAATCATAAATCCATAGAAGAGGATAATTATTCTTTATCGTGATATTTTTTGTGGTCATGACAATCAGTGCAATGGCAGATTGACCTTTCCTTCTTCTTGATAAATAGAACTGGTGCACCCCATGGAGAAACACATGGGAATATGAACCTTTTATCCAAATTCTCTAGTAGATGGATCTTTAACTAATATATTTCTACAATAGCTATTATATATGGAGTCATGAACATTTTAAACACCCCAAGTATAATTTCAATTTAAAATTAAACCTATCATCTAGGAGGGAGATCAGAGAATTCCTCAGTGAACACAGCAGTGTATTACCTAACAATAGGCCTTTCATCAAGTATTGTTCCTTACATAGAGACCATCATTTTAGGAAGATATAATAACTAGTATGATATTAATATTGATTCTTCAGATGATGGTTCTAATAAAGATTCATTATATTCCTTTCACTTGTACTGAATCAGGGGTTGATTTTATATATGGAGAGTGATATTCTTCTCACAGAAATTTAAATTCGATCTAAATAGGGAAATCCAATCCATTCCTATAATTTCATTAAACTATACTAATAGGAGTATGTCGATATTTAAGGGGACATATATCCCAAAAATTATGAAAAATTAGGAGTTTTATACCTTTGATGAAATAATTTCCCCATATTTTGTTTCCACTGATAGCTCTACATCCATGATTCGTGGTAGTGTTTTGATAGATTTTCTAAATGTTCATAATATGATGAAATTCAAAGAACTAGAAACAAAATGTTTGTTCTCTATTCTTGAGTTAACAACTAATGTAGCTATCACTACTTCATTTTTAAGATTCACTTTGGTGGTAGAGATAGAAAATACTATACCATGCTTCCTTGGAGGTTATTTGTTGTCTCTGAAAACCATTAGATTAGGGAATTGATTTTCAAATTTACATGGTTCATTATAGTGGAATAATTGATCAATGCACTATGGGTTGACTAGGACATTCCTTTCCTCCATTACATTATAATAATTACAATATCTTCAAACCTTATCTAGGTTTCCTAACTTCCCACACTTAAGTCATTTCTTGTTCCCTTTAGAAAATTTATGGTGTTCTTATTTTGTCACCTTTGACAAGTCGGTTATGGGAATTTAATTGAGCCATTATATTTCTCCCTCATACCTCAATAGATAACTCATATTTCCACTTATGATACCCTTGATATTCACTGATCTCCATTTCAACTTTGGGTGACATTAGACCATTTCCTTATAGCTGTCAAAGTCATGAATCTCAAGAGCATTCCATGGAATAAGTTTTATCCCACCAAAGAGTGGTAAACCTTGTATTTGAGGGTAAAAAAAATTCAAAGGAGTATCAGACTTGTCTTGTGATGTTTTCCTCATAAACCCTGATATATTCTTCATATTTTTTATTAAGGGTGAGGAAATACCACTCCATTTTTATGATGGAGAGTGCAAGGAAAATATTTATAAAAAAACATTTTCTAGAGTTCCTTCTACTTCATATCTTCAGTAAATTCCTGAGGCATCATATTCTGGATAAATTTCCACCATTGTTCATATTCTCCCACCATATAATAATCATCCAAAATAACCTTCACCAATTTAGAACATTTAATAAAGAAGAATATATCCTCAATATATTTGATCTTTTGTTCAATGATTAAGGGATCCAAGAATCCATTGAATGTAGGGGTCCATTGTCGCATAAATCTCTCGATTCTATCTTGTTTACTTTTCGGGGGGGTTCAGGTACTCATCCTGATCTATATTTTTATTTATAAGATAATTCATATGAGAGAGTATCGATATGAAGTTCAATATCCATTCCTCCCTTGAGTTGGGCATTTCATTTGGGAAGTCATCACATTGGTCGTGACATTGATTGTTTACATGATTCCACCTATTAATTCCCATTGGAAAGAATAAAAATCAATACTAGGTTTGAGTGTTTTTAAACTACTAAACTCATAAAAAGGATTACATTGACATTAAAGAGTCAACTTATAAATAATTTTATTTCATTTCCTTATGATTTTTTGGGCTTCAATTAATGTTATCCATGATCTATTTCCTAACATGAATTATTATGGAAATTTTTTTATTCCCTAAATAGTGGGTTATTTTTAACATATTAATATTCCTAATCATATCTCATGGGAGTGTAAAACTAAGTATACAGTTATTCCCATTTTCATGTTCCAGGTTACCCTAAGTCAGGCCTGTAACACCTGGGAAAAGTTGTTACTTATATGTAAATATGATCTATATCCACAACCACTTGTAGTATCTAGATAGAGATTTATTTGTTTTATAGGCATGTTAATCTCTACTAACCAAAATTTATTGGTTTTTTATTATAATTAGTATTTTCTATGAAAATTTTTATTGAGTTTTCTAATCCTAATCCCAAAAATAACAAATCCTTTCCTCTCGTACCAAATATGAAAACCCTTCTATTAATTAAACATTAATTAATTAATTATTACACCAAATAAAAATTAATACAGCCCGAAATATAGATAACTCTATTGTATTTGTTCATTAGTTTCACTACATAACATGTTATAAAATGGGATACAGAACATTATTTTACACTTATTTGACATGATCTTAATATTCCAACAAACATAAAATTGCATGGGATAACCAGGGGAAAACATTATAAATAGGTGAGATATAAAGATCGGTAAGGGAATAAACAAGTAATTACATGAAGAATATGGTAGATTTTTGAAAATAGGTATATTAATGGGGCATATAAAGAGTAATAATAAAAAAAAGACAATTAGACATGATATATCATTGTAAAAATAAAGTCGACATGAGAATTTTGGAAACAACTTAAAACATTATAGCTTAATCATAGGTCAAGGATAACCCCACAATGAACTCATTGTGGAAAAGGAAGCCTGAAGGAATAAAATTCACACCATCCCAATATAAAGTATCATGATACTGAACATTACCCAATGCAATAGATCACAACCTGGGTGCACTCATCACAATAATTTGTTTTAATACTTAATTGTGCCAAATAGATCATGAATATTGGATGTAATAATCATGATAACTTTTTTCAAAATCTTGGAATATAATAAAAATACATGAAATTAACATAATAAATAATCATATGTTCATAAAGAATAATAGCCTTGATAGAAAAATGCGTATGATATTCACTATACAATTGATTTTGGCATGTAAAATCATGATGAAATTTTGCATCATAACGACGCCATATAATGATTGGTAAAAATATGTTAATGAGAGAGAAAGGGGTATCTCTTAACTTAGAAATATTATGGGTAGTAATAGGGACATGTAAAATTATATACCAACATTAGAAATTTTTAAATAGAACGCATAAATAAATGCATATACTTAAATAAATAAAAGAATCATAATTATATTATTACATGGTAACAGGTGTACAAAAATGATCATGGGCGGAATAATGAGAGGTAAAGGGTGTCTCAAAATTTATAAATTTAATATAATGTAAGGTGAATATTTAATAAAATATTCCATGATAATTAAATGGAATTTAAGAGACGTATCATAAAATAATTAATTGAATGGAAATGATAAGAGATAAATACCTTATAAAATTTCAGCATAGTGACATCTTATGTAAGGGTACAAATGAGAGAGAATAAATGGTATATCATTAAAATAACATAAATTTTATATTAATGTTATGATAATAAATTAATTATAATATAACCAACAGAAATAATAAATACTACTTTCAAAGAAGGTTCTTGAATAGAAAGGAATAGAGGAAGGTGAGGATCCCTCACTTGATTTTGTGGCTCTAAAAGGTTTTTGGGTGATTATTGAGAGTTTGGGAACCTTGGGAGGACATTAAGTATTATAGGGATGATTATGGACGTGATATAAAGAGTTTTAGTGAATATAAGTGGCATATTGGGTGGGTTAATATATGAAAATGGGGTATTTCTTTATTATTATGATTTTGGAATGTACGTAACAAAATATTTAATCCAGAAATCACCCCCTTTTTTATCTTAGTTTCTTCAAAATGGTAGTGAATTACATTATTTTATAAGTACATGTTCTAAACTCAATAAAATATTACCATTTTTTGTGGAGGTGATTCACACTCTTAATGAAATTATTTTAAAACTATAAAATATATCATAAGTTTTAAAGGATTCACAAAGGAATTCTTAATTAAATAAAATAATCATAAAATCACATTATTTTAAAATAAAAATATTTATTTGGTTTCTGATCCCATTTATATTAATTATTATATAACCTTTGGGTTCTTTTAATGTCCCAAAACACAAATTATATATATATGATATATAATTTTTAATGGAAATTGGATTGTCTTAGAAAAGTATGAAAAATACATAATTGGATAATTTATATGTTCTACATGACAAAAAAAATATTCAATTTATCTATATAATTTTCAAAATATTTTAAGATTAGTTTTTAAAATAATAACTGACATTTATTGAAAATTATATGGTTTTAAAAATAAGGGTTTTCAAACACTTAAAAAATTAAATTTTACTTCATAAAAAACATTATGATCATTTATATTTGATAAAAGTTATTAACAATAATATATCATTAAAATAATATTTATTTCAAAAATAAATTTATTCCTAAATTCATTCATTGAAATTGGAGATTAACAAAAAATACCATTTGTGCTTTATTGTATCAAATTAAAAATCAATTACAAAGTAACAATGATTGGTTGAAAATATATTAATTATTCTAGAAAAATAATATAAATACTCATATTTCTATATTCTTGGTATATACCCAATTAATACATCATAAAACTCCCTAAGAGTATGGTGCGTGATGATGAGACTTCCATGGGGTGGTTTGAAAACATGGTTTTGGTTGTGATCTCGATAGGCTTAAACTTCTCCCATAAATGATTTCTCTTGTACAAAAGTTATTGGATATCATCTTGAGCTTGGCCAAGGGAAAAATCCTAAAAATTCTATCTCCCTTAGATGTACCAAGAAATTGACTTTATTGGGTATAATCTTACTAGTTGTGGCCATCACTTTTTTTTGGGAAAATTGAATTTTTTTAAACTCATATTTATACTAATCATGTGATCACTAATCAATGACTATATTATCAATATTAATGATTCATAATGTTTAAAGGTATTGTTTTTCATTCCCACCATACTGTATTTATTTTTCTTAATATTTAAATGTTGAAATGTCTGGTTGAGGTATGTCATGTTAGAATGAATTCCCTATAGTGAATGGAATAATTATGGTTGTTCTATTTTAGGAAATTTGAAAGGATCACTTTTATCCACACATTATATTATTTTTATAACCCTTATAAAAGAAGATTGAAAAAAGGGGTTGTGGCTTGGGGGATTCAAATTTAGACCTTACCAGACCAAGGATTTTTTTTCATATGGGATTAGGTGACGAATGTGAGATTTACTCAATTAATAAATTTGAAAAAACAAATATTAAAAAATATTAGTTTGTAAAAGAAAAATGATTAAAATCAAGGGAAAATCATTAGGGTTTACATCATTTATTTTGATTTCATTATAATGACCTTTACTTTGATCTTGGGAAGAGACTTTTTTCACTTTTTATAGGATATAATTTCATTGTACATTGATTTTAATATATTGAATAATGATATATATTTATCCTTATCATTTATCATTAAAATTTATAAAATCAATACTTACTTACCTGAAACATCATATTTATTAAAACCAAATTTGTAAGACCTCATGATTTTAGTAATTTTTATATTTATATTTTATATATTATAGATTATTTACATGACAATGGGAGATGTATATATTCAATTTTTGGGAATAAATATGTTTCAATGTTTACCTTAATTGATGAAAAAATTAGTGGTTAGGTAGATAATAATTTTTCTTGTTTAACATTAATTTTAAGAATCTTTAATCAAAGAAAGGAGAAGACCCCTCATGTTCCAAAGGGAAAATATTAAAATATTAGTATTTATTGTTTCTTTGAGATGTGTGATGTTTCCTAAATTGTTTATTCTATTTTTGAAAAAAAAATCCCAATCCTTTTTTTTCCTAATTTGAAATTTAAAAAGAGATATAATTCATGCACTTTAAAATTAATTATTTATATTCAATTCCTAAGGACATTAAATGTTTGAAGTTTTGATGTATTTTATTCCCTTATTTTTCATTAATTTTTTAAATTTTAATAAATAAATAAATAATAAATATTTTTACTAATATAATTAGTTTTTTTTAAATTTAATTAGATTTACATCAAAAAAAAAGTTTCGTATAAGAATTGAAATTAGAAAATTAGATGTTTATTTGAAATTATTGAATTTTAGATAATTTTTTGCTTATTTATTAATATTTTTATGTAATAAAATTTTAAAACAAATTCTATCCATTACATCATAGAAATTATCTACTATGATGTTATTGTTGTTAGTATTATTCCATACGATCAGCGTGGAACCTAAATAGAGAGTTTGGTGTAGCTGTATTATTGAAAATATATTTACCAAATGCTTCTATATTAATTCATATAAACCTTGGAGCTTGAACCAATAAAGGTAGCAACACCGTTAGTGGAGTCCTTATACCTCAGTTCTCTATAGAAATAGAATTAAATGAAATACGGATACACCATTGTTTCTTTAAAGCCAAGGATCAATGTGATGAATAAAAAAAAGGAATTATATATCATAAAGGATATGTTTAGGGTGTTGAGTATATATGTATAATATAATAAGAATTTGATATGCCGGTGGTTTTCCCACTACACTTCGGATGTGAGGATTTGGGAATTTTACACTTTTTATGTGAGATAGTGGTTATGCTCCAAATCCAAGATATACGATAGAGGTTACAAATATTGTATTTGAAGGGAAATAAGAAGGAAGAATCAAAAAAACATGGGATAAATGGTAACATCATATCAATTTATAGTAATTCATATAGGAAAATATAAGTGAATGAATATACACTATATTATTTATATCCACACTACTATGGGTATTTCTCCTGTAATTTCAAATTTTTGATATATTCATGAAATCCAAGAGATACACCATTATTATTTGGGATAAGTAAATAAAAATGTGCATATGAAATCATTTGATTTTTTAAAGTCTAAAAAAACCCTTAAATCATTTGTTGAAACACTGAACAATTATAATTTGGATAAAAAAATATATGAATTATGGAATGAAATAGAAAAAAATTAGCATTTAATGAAGATACATTGAGATTAAAAAGTAGAACCTTTTATTACATTTCCCTATAAATAATATTGAAAGACTATTTGAATAAAAAAATAAAACAATATAACACCAATGTAGGAATAGGTTGATAAGGCATCCATATAGGATCAACTTTCTTCTTCTCTTTATTTCTTATGATTTAAAATTTTTTTATTCGTAAAGTGTCTTATAAAAAATTTCATTGTTTCTTCTTTAATATATGGGTAAAAACATTATGTTATTGGCTAAGGGTAGGTGAAAATTTTTATATTATTAATTCTATGATATAAACAGGAAAAAAATTATTTTCTTTGTTAAATAATTTTTTATTTTTGATTTTAGAATTTAACTGGAATGATATTTTGTTTTTGATTAAGTATGGTTATTAATTATTTCATCGATTAAGGAATGATTATATACCTATATAAATAATGAAAAAATATCCAATACCAATGGTTATGAACCATTGGAAAAGGTCCCCAAATTGTTGGTATAGCCTATACTAACAGTTTGGAGGGAAGTTGTTTGATTTGGCATTGGGATGGACCTATCCCAATGGTTTGGGGGAAACCGTTGGGATAAAACTATCCCAAGAGTTTTAAAATGATTAGTATATACCTGTCCCAATTGTTTCCCCTAATCTATTGGGATAAGTAATGTAAAGTAACATTCACAATGGTGGTGTGAACACACACCTGCATGTCACATATCGAAGACCTTAACACTATCCTATAATTATATTTGAGAATATATATGGATATATATATATATATGTGTGTGTGAAATTTTTATATTTATTAATGTGATGATATTCTTAAAAATAATTCAAAAAAAATAATGGTACTTACCCCAATGTTTCTCAAAACTTTTGGGATATAAACCATTGTAAAAAATTTCTATCGATGTGGTTTAGGAAAACCGTTGGGATAACCTTAACCTAACCTAATATTGTTTCTAGAACTATTGGCATAGGTGCTGTAAAAATGGTCCATCCAAACGGTTTTACAAAACCATTGGGTAGGGTGTCGCAAAAAAATGGTATATCCCAATAATTTTCAGAAAACCATTAGGATGTCCTTACCATATCAAAATTATTTTAACATAACTATTGGGATATGGCCAATTTGTTGGATCTATCCAAACAATTTTAAAAAAACCATTTAGATGGCCTTATATTTCATAGAATATCCCATTTGTTTTTATAAACTATTTTTACAGGGGTTTTGGTATAGGTAGTATTTCTAGTAGTTTTTTGTTTGTTTTAAATCATATTAATTGATTCTTATGAGACTATATAGAGAGTTTTTAGTGATTAATAAACACTTGAGGAAGAGGCAATGATTAAACAATATTAATTGGGAACAGAAATACCTAATTTGGATTGATTTTTGTAAATAAACGGTGATTAATTATTCCATTTATACATTGGAATTAGTGTAGCCCAAATCAAGGAAAAATTTGGCACTATTTTTAATTTCATAAAACACAATGAAGGATGAAAGGGGGAAGAAATTTTGAAACCATTTTTTAATTCAATTATTACGGGAAATATATTTATTTTAAAATTTTTATGACAACATTATAAATGGTAATCCATGATTGGCCTGAACATTTTTCTATCACATAGGTTTTTGATGGAATGTTTCATATATTTCTAATCAATAAAATCATCATTTCTTATTTAATTTTTAAACATGTTACAGAAAATTAAATCATTACTCTTTGAGAACAACCAAGGTTACCACTAACAAAATAAATATTTAAGAATTAAATTTTATTTTTTCAAACCATGTATTTGTTATTTGTGATAAAATCTCAAAATATAATGGGTTCATTCCCCATTGGGACACCACCATGGTGTTTCCCGTTTCCTAGTTCCACAGTACTTGACACGTGCATCTGGTTTTTAACTTTCATGCAGTGGAATTCGTTATTGTGGTTCGGACCGTTTTGGAGTTGGGGAACTATTTTGGGAATAGAAATTTATCAACCCTCTTTGTTATGAAGGTTTTTTTTCTATATAGGAGGAATTGTTTTGTCTCAATACTGGTGGGTAGGCATCATCTTATGAATGGGACCTACTTCTGAGAAACCTTTCACAATCATTATAAAGAGGTAACTCGAGAACATGGATGTGGATTAGATAGACTCATCCACACTCATTGATCAAGATAAATGTTAACTTTAATATAATGATTTGGGTTAGGTATAGGGAAGGAAAGGTTCACAATAATATTGTGTATGTGCTTATCATCTTCAGTATTTATTATGGTCTAGGCACATCCACTAAGGAAGAAAAATTTCCATGAACAACGGTATCATGCTATGTGATCTTTCTAATCTTGTTATATAAACATTGGAATTAGATTCATCTATTATTTTGGGTTTCCTTGGAAAAATACCTCATTCCCTTTGGACCTTTCATATCATATCTGTGATTTTAGACTGATTATGAATCATGAAATCAATATCAAACGCACGATGAGAGAAGTAAAACTCATTGTAGATGCCTTAACAAGTCATGCAAGCCCCAGTGAGATCATTTTTATTTTCAACTATCTAAGATATATCCCCCAATATGTAAAAGGAATTTGTTTTGGTTAAATGATTGGTGTGCACCACTTCCACCCCTAAACTCTCTTGTGTGTCTACTTATTTCATAGTTATAAAAAAAGTGAATCTCAATTAGTCAGCTTCATAAAGGAAGTAGAATAATTTGTAAAAGATTTAATCCTCGATTCTAAATTTATATATAATACAATATATTATTAATCAAAATCATTGAAATATTTAAAATATGATACATCTTAAATAGAAAAGAATTATTATTTGTAAGATAAAGTGACATTATCTTCTATAACTAAAATAAATTTATATTTTACTTTTATAAATCAATATAATAGTTAACTAAAAAATACATATGAGTTTGTTGAAGATAATACTATTAAATATTAAAAATAAATTTAAAAATTTTCTCCAAAAATTTTAAAACATTCAAATGAATTAGAAGATATGAATTTGTTTTATCATAATTGTTTTAATTTGATTTAGGTAAAAAACTATTTTTAAGATAATCATAATTTTATCGTTCATCATAAATCCCATTTTTTCATTTTATAAAATTTTATTCCATTTTCCTTCTGGTAAATATAATTTTTATAGAATTTATAATAAAATAAAACCTTGTAAAACAACCTGTGGTATAGGTTTTTTGTAAGATAAAACAAATTTTCAATCAAAATATTCTATACATAAAATTTAATTTAAAAAAATTGAAAGGGTGGTAAATAGAATATATATTATTATTTTTATAATTTCCAATGCTTTTATTTTCATAGTTTATTAATTTTATATGAATTAGTAATTTTATGGTATGAATAATTTTAATAGATATGGATACCTAAAAATTTTATTTTCTAATATAACTAGACCTCGGTACTAATAATTTAAGTTTATATTATTCTGGTAATTATGTTGAGTATAAATATTGGAAATAAATCGTACATGGACTATGGTTTTTCTTCACATATGGCTGGAGACAATACGAACTTTTAAAATTTTAATAAATTGAAAGGGGAAATAATTTCTTTTAGCTAAAATGAACTCGATGAAATAATTAAAATCAATAGAATTTATTTTAATATAAAATTTATCATTTAAATCATTTTAAAATATTTAAGACATAAGAACAACTTCATTAGCGTAATTCTGTTATGTTATTAGGGATATCATTGGAACTTTAGAAATAAGAAATATACTATTCAAATTTCAGAATGTAATTATATTTTATCTTTTTATAGGTATGAAAATGTTTACAAAATTGAATTATAAGAATTTAGTAGTGAGAGAATTTATTTTTTAACTGAATTTGAAGTCTTATCTTATCTATAGAATATGTGATTTGTAAAATATAACTTTTTGGGATTATCTAGAATTCAATTAAAGGAAATGGTAGGATCCTTACAAAATATAAGTTTAATTCAACAGGATACTTTTAACATTATAAATTTAGTATGAAACATATGGATTATTTAAAATCTAAAATCTAATTATCAACTATCATAGAATTAGATTTAGTTCATATAGATGGATTTGGTCCCACTTAATATTTAAGTGTATAAATAACATACTGTGGGGGTTTTTGGTTTATGATTACATTAGATTTACATGGGTTTATTTTATAAATTAAAAAACTAAATCATTTAAAGATTTTATTTTATTTCACACCTTAGTTAAAAATGATAAAAAACTACATTGGTTAATATCTAAAGGGATTATGGAGTTGAGATTTTTTTACTTTGATTTTAAGGATTTTTATTATATAAAACTTTTTATTCATAATTATTAAACACAAATAAATAAAAAGAAAATGGAGTAGTTTAATTAAGAAATATGATTATTTATATAATTACTCAAACATTACTAGGTGAGTATTATACTCATAAGTATTCTACTGCTAAACATTTGTAGTCCAAGATTTCGAGTGCTTCTTGTAATAGAGTAAATCACCTTTTACTTAGACAATATCTAAATAATAATCTATATGAATTTCAAATTCCATGAAATCCAAAAAATTCATTCATTAGTGTTTTCAGATATAATATATTCATGCGGGATAAAAGATATCACTTACTTAATTTTGATCATATAACAGATAAAATAATTTTCATGAGTTATTTTACAACTATAATTCTTATACAATTTTTAATTAAATAAATATTTTTTTCTAGGAAAAGGTAATGATGTCTTTGATGAATCTAATAACTTTTCAAACCATTGGAATTTAAAAAAATATATGATATTTTGAAAAAAATATATTAATAATTAACTAAAATAAAATCTAAAACTCCCAATTCTAAACCCTCTAGAAGTTAGCCTATAAAATTTTCAATATCTATAAACCACTTCAAGGTGAGATGTAGATATGATAGTTGAGGATCATCATACCTCTTTAGTGGAATGTAATGACTCATTATTATTATTTTATTATTACACTGGTATGTTATCCAATTAAAACTCGAAGTTACCTGGGAAATAATTCTATACAAAAATAGAATGCAATCAAAATTTAAACCCAAAAAATAGATGATTCTCTAGATGATGAATGCTGGATAAGGTCTGTATAAGAAGAGATCTATCTATTTTATTAAACCAAGTTTAGAAGTTGGTTGTAAATCCTTTAGATCAACTTATAATTATAGAAAATGGGTTTTTTGAAACAATATAAATCAAAATAGATTCATTACAAGAAAAAAAAATAAGTATGTCTAAATAAAATTATAAAGAATAAAGAATATATTATTGTGAAACATTTTCGTAGGTATATAGATTAAAATATATCATAATCCTGTTATCATATTCAACACATTTTATGATTACATTATTTTCAATGGAAATGAAAAGTGTTTTTTGAAGGGTTATGGACAAAAGGAATTTCATATTGTATATCCTACTTGTGTTGAAGATAATATATTTACATACTAATGTTAGCACTTTAAAGACATAGAAATTTTGTTTAAATTGTTTTTAATTAAATGGGAATTTTACATGTTCGTGAAAATTGACGGCTGGTGATTCTGAGGCCCGGTGTGGCCAAAATGAGTTTCTGAACTTTTTTTAGGGTACGTTCAGTAAACGTGTGAGCAGGTTTTTGTAAATTTTGAACTGGTAATCAAAATTGAAATCCAAGGACACCGTTGAACTCGCAACGCTGGTATTTGTTTAAGGAGACTTTCACCTCGATGGTAGTTAGTTGAGCGTGAAAGTTAGTATTTGGGTTTTTTGTGGGAATGGAAATAAAATAAAATAAACTTTTATTTTTTTATTTACCACCCATATGGATGATTCACAGTTGGGGACCATCTGAACTAAAACCTCCCACATGTGTTATGGTGGTGGGGACCACCTGTGACCAAAACCCCTTGAACTCCCCTCTTAAGTGTGAGAAACCTCTTGAACTCCCTCTTTAATGAGGGAGGTGACCTTTGGTATCCTTTAATATATTTATACCAACGCAACCCATTTATTGATTCCAATTAATTTTTATAACATAATTTAATTTGATTAACTTAAATTAAGAAGTTGGATATATTTTCATTTTGGTAGAATTGGTGGAAAAGGGTTGGAAATGGGGAAAGCTTTGAAGAATTTGGAAAAAGCTCTCCAACGAAGAAAACATTATTCAACGAAGAACGCAATCTCCAACGAAGAATGGCGATGCACAACTTCGACTTCTTCCTCGGGACATCCTCCAATGGTGGACATATTCAACAATGAAGAACCTCCTCCATCAAAGAGTGATTATCTGACGAAGGAGCTTGGGATCAGAGGCGTGTGGCGGGCATGACAAACGTCGAAAACTTTGACTTCTCTCATCGACGCCAACAATCAAATGAGGTAGGGGTTTGTTATTAAATTACTGAATTTTCTTGGTTAAATTCCTCATTCTTGGAACGCATGGCCAACGCAGATCGACTAAAACAAGTTGGTCCACGATTCATACTAAATTTTAGATTTTTTTCTTGATTCCTGATTTTGTTGATCTGCTTGCTACTCCTCTAACACGGAGGGTGCAGGCCAATAAAACATGGCCCAACCCCTATTACATTATTCTTTATTTTATGTGTTTATCGTGATGGGGACAGCGACCGGTACCGGCGTTTGGAAATGGTGGAACACGAGAACGGCGGTCGGCACCACGGTCGGCCGCGACGAAGGCCACAACGGAGGGCGGTCGGTCAAGTCAGCTGCTGGTGAAGACATGGCGCACAACCACACCACATGGCCTTTAACAGTCTACCACTGCCCTACATCCTCTACTGCCTGTGGCCACCGCCTCCCTGTAGCTTCCGCCTTCTGCGACCCTTCGCCGCCGCCCCATGGCCCTCCAAACCACATACGGCCCTCCGAACCACCTGCGTCCTTCCACGCTGCTCGTGGCCCTCCGAGCCACCCACGACCCTCCAAACCACCAATGGCCCTCCGAGCCGCCTCGTAGCCCTCTGCGCCGCTCGTGGCCCTCCACGCCGCCCCCAGAATCCATGTCACCACAAGGCCCCTCGTGGCCTCCGCCGCCCCACAAGCCGCTGCCCAGGCCGGGCTAGCCAGTGCGGGCCAGGCCAAACCCAGTAGGTTGGGCCAGGTCGATCCGAATCGGGTCAGCCAGGGCCGGGTTGGTCCGACTGTGCCGGACTAGACCCTGACCCACTTCGACCCATTTACACTCTTTCGACCATATCTTTGGAACTAGGCATTCGTTTGACTAACCATATGCGGCACCAGAAACCTTGGAGTGAGATGGTCCCTTTGGTATACCCCACTAGAGTTTTGGATAACGTTGGGGAATGGTCGGGTTGAATTGATCACGAATCCAACTGGGCCCTCAGGACTAAGAGGCTAATAACATACAAACTGGGCGTCTGACTGACACACCGTCTATTGGATTGAGACCCCTATGATGTGGTTGTTCTTTGAGATACTTCTTCGTGAGACTTCGTGGTCGTTGGAGTATCGACCAGAGGTTTGTGGAGTGGACCCTCCCAGAGACAACCGAGGGTAGTGAGGGAACCCAGTAGCTGGTTGTGATGTGAAAAATGAAGATCGATCATGTGTGGGTTAGAACCAAGCGATTCTGTGTGAGTCAGCACCTGGTGATCCTGTGTGGGTTAGCACTAAGAGATCCTGTGTGGGTCAACACTGAGCGATCCTTTGTGGGTCAGCACCTAGTGATCCTATGTGGGTCAGAACCAAGAAATCATGTCTGGGTCAGCACCGAGCGATCCTATGTGGGTTAGCACCTAGTGATTCTGTGTGAGTCAGCATCGATCGATCCTATGTGGGTCAGCACCAAGCATGCTTTTGTTGGTTAGCACCTAGCGATCCTATGTGGGTAATCACCGAGAGATCTTGTGTGGGTCCGCACTGATCGATCCTATGTGGGTCTGCCTCTTAACAAAGTAAGATGATTTAGTAGGTATATCTAATAATCTCTACTACTATACTAAAGTTATACCTAGTGTGAGATGAGTCTGTACCTATGTGGTACTTTCCTTCGTGGTAATACCTTGGTGGTATTCTTCTGTGTGGCTTACTTGTTTGGTACTTGCCTTCACGGAATTTCATCATTTTTGGAACAGTTGATCTTGTGGATTTGGAGTTGGACTTTGTGTTTTCACCATGATTGATATGTGTTTACTTTATAAATTAGGTATATTCATGGGAATTTACCTATGTAGGGTTATCAGTTGTTTCCTTGCTTTATGGTTTAACCTTTATGGATTTGTGAGACCTTTAGGGTCTCTGGGTCCCTACTGAGTGTCGTTATACTCACCCCTGCACAGGCTATGCCCACACTTCGTTGTGTTTGGTGCAGACGATGAACATCACTGACTGAGGACGAGGGTACCAGGGCTGGAAGTATCTCGGAGTTCAATGTTAGATGAGGCGAACTACAGAGACAGTCATTCATGAGCTGTATCTACCATTCAGGTAGGATTTGTGGTGCACGATCCTGGAGCAGTTTTAGTTCACTTGTACTTTAAGTTTCCTTGTACTTTCCTGTTGGGCTTGTATTCTAGCCCCTTTTAATTACTGTACTCACTCAGTTTACTATTTAGTTTACTTGAGTTCATATCTTGTTGTGTGCTTCGTTGTGTGGGTTATAGGTTATAAAGGCAATTCCTTCCTAGTTTTAGGGAATATGCCTTTGGTGCTAGTTGCTAGTCACTGGCCTATGGAAGGTGGGATTGGGGTAGTCACGGCACATGCCCCGGGGGATGGGTCGTGATAGCACTCTCAAGAAGTATGGTCATCACCAGGCCATGCCCTAGGTGGTGATGGATTTTTCATAGGCCCCTCCCCCTTGGTGGGGAAGGATCCTCCGCCGCCTCTTACTGAAGCATGACTGCCACCCTTCATTCCATTATCTATCCTTAAGTTCTTACTGTCTTTTCCATCGATTTATTTAAGTCTTAAGTTTCACAAATGTCTCAAAGGAAGCCCGAAACTTTCGATTTCATCATCGTAGATACAAATGAAAATTCACTGGTGAATCTTACATTAATTGTGTATTCAAAAAATCATCATCCAGCAGTGGATTCCTTCAATAGGCGGATCTTCAAATCATGGGGTCTGTTGGATTGTAAAACGGTTGGGCTTATGGATTCTAGGAACATCATGATCTAGTTTTCATCTGAGGTTGATCTTATTATCTCCTAGTGAAGTGTTCCTTACACAAGTGGAAGAGCTCAGTGGGGGCATAGGTTTATTGAGTTGTTTTTTATGAATGTTGGTGAGGAGTTCTGATATAGGTAAGTGGTTGTGTTTAAATCCTAGTTTCAGTTCTGTTCATCATAGAGAAGACTGGGTCATAATGTGGAGGATTTCAGGCACAGGGGGGCATAGGTTTATTGGTTCTGGTGATCCGGGACTCAGTCCTCAGCTAAACATCATATTGGTAAGACACCTATTCTGGTTTTCAATATTTCAGGTGAGGCCGGTGGAGATTCTACTTTCAAGGATGGAAGGGATGTGAGTGTGAGTAAATTGAATGCTACAATGGGAATGATACAGGAAGGGGTACCATATTCTAATCCAAATTGTTCTGATATTTTTGAAAAATAGAGGAAAGATATGACCGGTCCTTCAAATTTTGATACATAGAACAAGGATGATATTGGCCATGTTCAGAACAATGTTTCTTTTAGAGTGGTTTTGTTTGATGTGAGTAATGTTTCTTCGAATTGGGTGGAAGGCAGCGATGAGAAGGCTACTAGATAGAGGTTTCCATGAATGATTGGTCACTCTTTCTTAGCCAATGCGGATTTGTTCACTAAGGTCCTGATATTGGGTAATTGTGTTGTGTCTAAGGAGGGATTGTAGGGTTTGGTCCAGGACACTACTCATCTACCAAATATGGGGAAGAAAGGGGTTCTAGACTAGTGACCCAGACTCTTATTCAAATGAGAAATAGTTTTGAAGTTCTTGAAGTGGATGGATTGAATATAGATCTACCAGACCAATTCTAGGGAAATTGTGAGGTCTGAGAGGAGCACAGCGAAGATGGCAACAATTTTTCTGCAGATGAGCCTTCGAGCCCAAGGGGTAACAGGGGTGGATCCACAAAGTGAAGGATTACTCCTCTTTACCACCTTCATTAGAGACACGATCATCCAAGAAGTTAAATTCCAAGAAGATGTATAGTGAGTTCATTTGTTAGCGGAAGTCAGGTGGTGTGGGTAATCAATCGTTGCACTTTCTATTGAGTTCAGAAGAAGAAGTAGTTGAACATGTTATGCAACTAAATACTTCTGAGGAGGAATTTGACCAAATGTTGGGGAGTTCACTGCGAGTGACTCTTAGTGAAGAGAAATACACATGGGTAGAAAAATAGAATCTAATTATCGATGGGGGATGAAATAATGGAAAGATCAACCAGGAGGAGTACATCTAGTACTAGTATAAGTGAACCTATGAGATTTATGATCTTATAGTTAATGAACCAAACACTCAGGTAACCTATATTTCTTATAAATTGTTTAGGGAGACTAACTACCTAAGATATAAATTTTCCACTACAGGTTATTTCATTCCTTTTATGGTTGAATGTTTAGTTTCTCACTTTTAACTTAAAAATGTTTTAAATAATTAAAATTTAATTTTAAGTCAGTCATACTGAATATATTTTATATTTCAATATTGATTAAAATTATTTATATTATGAAACCATGATCAATGTATAAATATAGAAATGTGTGAACCAAAAGTTTCTTGAAAATTTAAATAGTGAACGCATGGGAATGAATTTTTTTTAAAAAAACATTATAAATAAATGGGTTTATAAATTTTATAAGTGGACTATATATGGAATTATAATTATTAATAAGTTTCTTGTATATTATTAAATTAAATATAAATTTATTATACAAGAGGTTATAGCACATACAGAGCAAGATTGACTTGAACTAAGATTTTTTCGTCTCACTTTTTTTAGAATAGAAATATAACATATTAACCAATTTTTATATTTCATGTGGGGTATTAATTTAATATTTTCATCATTATATCATTGATAAATGAATATGAAATATATTTAATTATAATTTATTTCTTTTATGGGGGTTATGATTACAATATCAAAAAAGAAGTAAAGATTTTATATTTAAATTTAATTTGTACTGGCAATGTTTATGACTAAATTTGTTATGATCAATTTATATAATATATAACACCCAGATATTTTATGATATATTTATTTTTTAATAAGTCCAATCTATTTAATAACTTATGATACATGCAATACTGATTTTAAAACATTCATAAGTAGTATACCATTATAACATAAAAATTTTATTATTTAGTAAGAATATGATTAACTAAAATATTAAAAATATATGGTTTAAACAAGTATACATAAATTTAATTTTTATTAATTGAGTTTAAATTTAAATAAAAACCATTTTAAATAAAATTAAATTTCTTTTCTCAACAACTATATTTTTTTAATAAAAAATAGTTTCGTCGTGTTGTTCATGGTTATATAAAAATTAATTATGACCAATATTAAAAATGATATTTGAAATAATAAACTTCATTTAATAAATAGAAATTTAAAAAGTATCTTATAATGTATTTTAGAAAAATTTACAAAAAGAATATTTTTTTCCTGAATAGTGAGAAATACTTACTAATATTGAAAATTTCCTTTTTGTTAAATGCATTTGAAAGTTCCATTTTATTATAAAGTTATTTTAAATATAAAATTAGTTCAAAAATTTATAATTAATCTAGTTTAGTTTATTTTAATAAATTTTATGTACAACTTAGATATACAAATGTTTTACACTTTTGAAAACATTTCCCTTTCAATACTGTTTTTCATCATATTTGTGGGTTTAATTCAAAATTAAATTATTCCACTACTATAAATTTTATTTGATAAAAATAATTCTATATTTGGAATGAGTATAATTAATATTTTATAATAATTGTAATTATTGTTTAATAATAATTAGAGAAAATGGTAAAAACTAATTACTACAGTTACGGTAAAAACAGGGTTTCCTGGAGATTAATTTATAATCCTATGTGTTAAAATGACATAAAAACATGTCTAATTCCAATTTTATGGAAATATTATGTTTTTATGACAACTTGTTTTTTATAATTGTCCATTTTATATCCATTTTTCATGTATCAAATTTTTCTATGATTTATTCTCTTCAAAAATTCCATGTACTTCACCCATAAACTATAAAACAGAACACCCTCCCATCAATTATTAACACCACTAAATACATTAGGCTTGACCAAATAATTAAAAAAATTCTCTGTGATATCCTTAGACACATTATATATATGATGGGATTCCAAAAATATCCACCATAGGGTCTTTAATAAGAGATCCAAAGGAGGTCATTATAGGCAATGGTAATTTTCTTCACTAAGCTCCATCTTTATTACTTATCATTTTCTCATCAAAAATAATGTCCTTAAAAAGCGATGCAATTCATTTTCTATTTAAAAATTTCATGAATTGTAATAAAAAATTTACTAATGATACAATAATTAATTTATAAAATTATTATAATTATGGTAATTATGGATATATATCATATTAAAAAGAATCAAAACATTCATGGTAAAATAAGAATGATAATACAAGGAAATTAACACATTAAACTATGTTAACAAATAAATACTATTTAAAAATGGGTGTTAATATGTTATAATAAGACTATAGTTCATTTTATAAATATAAATATGGGTTTTGTATAAATTAGTAACATTTTATAAACCATTACAAATAATTTTAATCCATTTTCAATTACTGAGAAACTTGAATTTAGTGGATTTTACTCAATTATCATTCCATTGAGACATATTTGTTAATATGCACCTATTCACTTTAATTTAATGTTTATAATACTCCTTTGATGTATTTGACATTAGTTAATATTTATTAATGATCTAAAATTTTTTATTTCATGTTTATTATTTCTATGGGTTATAATTTAAATTTCACCAAAGTCGTAAGATTATATTTTTCAATCTCATATTCTTTTGGGATTTCATTTACTCTTATTTATTGAATATAATAATTTATTCATTTCATGATCCAACAATTTTTTTATCCAAATATATTTAAGGATTCTGTAAATTTTCTTCCAAATTATCCTCTCTTTGTTTCTTGAATTAAGATAATAAATTTGTAATAGAAAAAATAATTTTATTTCTCTTTATAATCAGATATATTTCTATTATATGTCCATGTTTTTCAAAATTGTTTTACAAAAGTATATTCATTTACACAAATTATTTATTAAGAAATTTTTTTATCCATTAATTTTAAAATAGATATTATATGAAAATTTATAATTTCTATGGAAAAGTACATTTTTTTAAAAAATAAAAAAAATAACTATTTTTTAACATATATGATGATCATGAACTTCCCCAATGTTATATACATATTACCAAACATAGCATATTTTTTAAATATTTATTAGTTTTGAAAAGTTAAATATTTTATGAAATATTGTTATACTATTTCACTTCCATTCACATTATCCTTCAAAATCAATTGATTTTATTGAATAAATACCTATTATAACAACCTAATATTGATGTACACAAAAATTACCTTAATTTTATGGAATTATTAATACATTACACAAAATGATGCCCAAAGACCGTATTAGTGTAGTGCCTTTGAAAACCTAGAATACATTATTCTAATTCAATGAATTATTTCAAAAATCTCTAATAATTATCTTATCCTTTATTTTTCCTTTCGAAAACATTCATTTTATCCTGGGGAAAACAAAACATATGAAAAGGTTGAGATTAGATGCTTAAAAAGTGTAAACAATGAAAATATCAAACAAAATATGAACATTGTAATATAATAACGAAAACATAAATTTTTCATATTGTATTATGTATAATATATACTAAAATCTGGATTCATATAAAAAAATATTGGAATTTCATAAGGCATAAATCATAAAGAAACACGAGCCATGAAAATAAAATTGGAATAAAACATGGATGTGTGAAAAAAAATAAGAAAATAAATTCATTTCCATATTATACAAGGATCATTTTCAAAAATATCATAGTGGAAGAATTCATTTTTTAAACCTATTCCACTCCTCGTTCCAGCCTTGTATTGATGAACTGGGTTTTATAACTGTTTGATCCATGTATTATTGAACCAAGATCATTTCTCATTTTAGTCACGTCTATATCATGAGACATAAATCTTCACCAAATGTATTTGAGTGAGATATATGTCCCACCAATCTTATAATGAAATCATTCTTGTATACCCCAAAAATACATAAATCACTGAACATATCATAGCCCAGTGAATAAAATGGGTTTCTTATATATCATTTATTTATAACATGATCCATGAAAACCAAATGGATAGAATTCGATCATAAACATAATTAAACCATGGGAATAATAGAGATAATATACAATAAAATATCCTTATTAAATAATCTCATCCTAAATGTATTTTTTTAAAACACTTGAAATTAATTCTTTTTTGGAAAATATCCTTTCATCTTTACAAACATTTTATTTCCTCGTAATTCCATGAAATTTTAAAATAAAAAATTTTCATTTAAAATAACATTGAAATCATATAACAGAAGATTCAACAAAATAATGTGTTATTAAAACATAAATATTCATTCATACTATATAAGTGAACAAACATTCTTCACATAAATTTTTCAAAAAAGTCAAAAAAAATTACATTGCTTGGAAAACAAGAGAAATATTCTTTTCAAACCATGTAGTAAATAATAAAAATGGGTAAAAACAGAATTACACATCCATAGAAGAATAGTAAAACATTTCGTAAATAAATTTTTAGAAAACATAGACAAGGATAACAAATAATCTCAAATAAATACATATATATAATTAATCTTAAATAAAAGTGAGATTGAGAAATTATCCCTTAAATTTTGTTGGGTATCATTTGTATGTATATGAACCTCTTATTCCTTGGAGAGATCCATCTATATCTCCTCATAAACGCACTAGAGTTGTTGTTTTGAGAATATGAAAACCTATAGAATTTTTCTAGGAAATTTGGAAAGGGGAATGGGTAGGGGATACCTGAGCATGAAGGTTTAATGTGAAGTGAAGTTATAGGGAGGATGTGCCCTTTTAAAATTTAGGTGATGGAACTTTTGGAATCTAAAAAAATATTAATTTAATATAAAGTAAATGGTATTTAAAAATGAATCCAAATTGTGTTATAGCTAATATAAGATGACCATGATTCAAAATCCTCTCATTCAATAATTTTTAGAAATGTATTGATTTTATTTTAAACCTTTTCTTTTCGTTTTAACCGTAATAAATCTATTTTAATTTTAACTATGGTAACAACATTTTAATTATTAAGAGGCCAAAAATTATTCATATATGGGGTTAATGCTTTATAAATGTACCCTTAATGAACCATTAGACCTCATCATCATCACCTAATAGTTTTTAATGATTTTATGAATTTTAATTCATTTAGTAAGGTATTAATTTTAAAAAAATATAAAGTGCCAATTTTGACACGATTCATTTAATTGAATTTAAATACAATCTAAATAGAGGTATAAAATTATAAAAAATGCATTTAATGGACTTATAATTTGTTATAGTCACATAAAAAATTCATGTAGTACTCTAATTAATTATAATTATATTTATTTTAATGTTTTTAATATCATTTATTTGATATTTCTAATAATAAAATAATTACTTTATCACTGTTGTGTCAGTATTTAGAGTATTTATTTACTCTAAAAAAAATTATAAATAAATCTTCATGATGTAGATAATTTAATTATATTTATGGATAGTATTTATTATCGAAGTTATATCATATTTATCACTATATTAAAATTATTATACTTATAATAAATAGAAGGTAGACATTTTGTCACTTTCATGTCACTTTCTTTTTTTAAATAGTATATATATCCTTTTCATTGAAAAGAGTCCATTAAATTAGTCAATTCTAATCCTTCAGTGTTAAGCGTAAATTATTACTCATCCAATAGGATTTTGGCAGGTTTTAAGGTAATTTTATTGTCTTTATCATATCATATTGTTATCTAAATTGCTTGATTTACCTTTAACTATGTAAAATTGAAATTATTATTGATAATATTCATAACATCTCAAAAATAAAACGAACATATATAATTAATTTGAACCCACTGGTTACAAATATGAAATAAATTTTTTAAAATTTTAAATAAAAAAGTTTCAAAAATTAGTTTAAAATTAAACCATTAGATGAAATGAGAAAGCATGTTTTTTAAAAGTAAAAACCATGAAATGATTAGCATGTGTTTATATATAATTTCAATGTGGAATTAAATCCAATTACCCAAATTGAATTATATTAAAAAAATTAATAAAATTATACTATAAAATTTATTAAAATTATAATATAACAATATACATAAATTTGATGAAACATATGTTGTGAATTAAAATGAATTATTTTTCACTATTCATTAAAACATGAAAGTTATCAAAAAAAAATACAATAAAAATTATCCAAACAAAATTTTTATGTCCTTTTTTCCCAAGAGAAATTTTATTTTGTGAAATAGAACATATAAAAGTGCAAAATCTATATTAAAATTGGTTCTCCATCAGATGGTGGCAAAACGACATTTTTTTTAAAATACTTCTTTTGTCTGAAATATTTAATTTTTTCTTATATCATGTCTATAAAACATATAAGATGAATTTTAAACATTGTAATGAATAATATATATATATATATATATATATATATCACTAATAAAACCCATCATGAGTGATTTTATTGTTTTATAAACTCGCATATTTTCATTAAATAGTTTTTTTAAAAAATATTTCCATTTATTTAAAACAGATATTATATTCATTTACAATTAATTTCCCATAACATAATTAACTATATATACATGTGTAAATAATATTTTAATAATTTTGCTAATATTGATCATATTCTCTAATATAATGTCTAGTTTATAAGGTAATATACTAATATTTAGTTGTCCTCTTAAACTCAATCTTGTGTGAAATGAATTCTATTAAAAGGGGTTGAAATTGTTTGTAGCCCAAGCCAAGACTAGTATTGTTTATAATTCATGATAATCTAGTGTTTCATGTATTTCAATAATATCTTGGTGTATTATACAACACAAGACATAAAATAAATTAAAAAAATACATCTCATAAAAATCTCAAGGTGTAACACTTATCTTCACAATGAATAGATGGGCACCTCTCATCTCTTGATTGATTTTTTGATTTCAAATATTCTCATGGGAAAATTACATTATTTATTTTACTAATAATTTAAAAAAAAAATATCTTAAATATCTATATTCATTGTACCATGGAAATTATTATTTCTAAAACCATGTAACATTTATTCATATTTCGTTTACATTGATTTTTATTTGATTAACTACTTAAATAATAATGATTTTCTTTCCCTTACTAAATACAAATATTTTTTAATGAGGTATATTCTTCATGAATTAAAAAAATTATATGTGAGGAATTGTTTTGATATGAACATGATAGGTGGGTCCTGAATTTATATATCCCCAAAATGCATTAGCAGGTCTCATGAGACAAATCAGTTGGAAAAATAAAATGGTTGTTTACACATAGTTTTATATTATCGTATCAAAATTATTTATGTTATATATATCATCATGTATGAGATAATTATGTCTATAATTATTCACTACCTTCAATGGACATTTTGTTAATATTAAACATGAGGTCGCTGAATTAATATTATATAGGGATGCATGTTTTCACAAGTTCTTTAAATGAAAATTCTATTCAATTATTTAACATTCTATATTGATTATGTATTATTGATTCATGATTACTTAAATTAAGAATAACCCATCCTAATAATTTAATCTCACACTTATTTTTTTCCTTTCCATAATATATGAAGATGAATTATTTGAATAATATGTAGTATGCCGAAGGATTTACAATACCATGTTTTATATTTTATCCCCAATGTCAAAATGGTATCATGTATATATTTGGCTCTCCAATGATTCTATATTTACCAATAATTTTGTATTTTACCCCTTTTATTATTTTAAATGTAATAAAGTACCCACTATATAATTGTTATTGGATTTGGGGTTATTATAGTTGGATTCAGATCAAGTTTAGTAGAAACCTAGAGAACTAGATTACGGAAAACATAGACTATGGAACATAAAACTATGATAAAAATTATTTTTATATAATCATGTGGGATAAAATTATAAATATATTGTGAGGTATAGATTATTTTTGTGTTAATAAAAAAATATACATGCCTTGATACTACATGTGGATGTAGATTTGGCACAGTTGTACCTATGGGTAACTACTCTAAAAAGGGAACATTGAGATTTTAATCGAACATCAACTAGTGCACAATATGGACTTTACTATGCATAATATTCAATAATATTGATGTATATTCATTGGATAATTAAAATTTTATTTACAATATATTATTAATTATTTTAAAATGAAGATATCCCCAAAGAAACTATGCATTGATTTTTAGATTAACAATGCATAAATGATCAATTTATGTCAAGTGTTACTATTTATTTAGAATTACATGTTATGATAAAAAATTTATAATGTTATGAGATAATCAAAAAAATTCCATTCTTTAGAAATTTATCCTATATCAATGAATGGTATCAAAAATCTTAGCCAATATAGAAATTTTCCTACCGAGAAATCCAATATAACCAGTAACAGATCTGAGTAGAAAATGGCTATACTGGGGAAACATATGCATGTTTTGATAAATAACCTTTCCCAAATGGAGAAACCTATCGTTTCATAGTGTGATTTCACTTTGTTGGATTATTTTATATGAAAAAATCCCTAATCATTTAGAGGGATTAATTATCCTATGGTTGTTGAGAAATGAATTAAGTCAATTAAAAAGATATTTGTGACTATGGGATACGATGAAAAGTAGATGTTTATAGTTGTGGTGTAATTTATAAAAGGTGTTTTATATCAATAGTTTTAATTGAAAATGTATACAAGGGAGAATAAGAATTACAACACATTGATTGTAGTGATTTTATAGAATCCTTCTTTGTCCAAAATTTCACTCGTGAGAAACATAATGAAATAAATAGATTTATACTTAGTATAAGTTAAAATGAATAATAAATTTATATTAATTATTATTATACATTTAAATTATTATAAGGTATGATATATAACATAAACATAGTATGGAATTCAATATTGACAATTTTTAGAAGGGCTAAAGGTAAGTCCTTGAACTATGTTGTATTCAGAAATTTTTTTATAATATGATGAGAAAGTTATTTATTCCATTAGAAAAGATAATGAATCCTCTAGATCCTATATATAAAATGGTAATTAAGTGAATAGTAGGTCATTTAAACACTTATAAACTAATAATGTTTCAATGAATAAGAATATGAAAAAATTTCCATCACGTGAAACTTTCAAAAATAAACATCCTTCAAAATGCTTGAAGGGGATGGGGGTTTGTTGAAAGTGTGGTGAAAATGGTCATTTGGATGATGAATGTAAGGGAAAGAAATATAAAAAACCTATGAAATGTTTTATCTACAAATAAATGGGTAATTATTTAAACTAATTCCCCAAGAGTCAAGGGAATCTACTATAGTAGAGGGTAAAGGGGTATAGAAAAGTTTATGAAGTCACTACATCTTAGGTTGAAATACTCAATGATTTGGTGGAGGGAACATTAAATAAAGCCTCAAATTTAAATAATTATTTACTTGATTTTGGATCATCATAGTCTTTTATATTTTTTACTTTTCCAAGAGTATTAGATACTTCACTGCTATCTTAATAGAGGAGTTGTCTATCAAAACTCATGGTGGATGTCTTTATATAACAAGGATGCATTTGATAATCTCCATTATAGAATGTAATCATTATTAATTTATTGAAATTATTTTTATATATGTGAGTAACTTTAATATAATAAATTTGATGGAATATCTATCAAAATATGACTTACAAATTTATTTCAAGGAGAATGAAATTATGATTCATGATAAATATATTTAATTCCCAATATTTAGATAAGATAATTCATCAAATGTTTCTTGTATAGATCAACCCCCATCATCTATTCTGAATGAATTTATTTAAAATTAATATCAAACAAAATCTATGGATGTAAAATGTAATATAAAATTGAGGATGTATTTTTTGTACAAAAATTCATTGAGGCATCTCTTATAGAAATAGTTACACATCCACCAGATCATGAAGTCGAGTTCTCTGTTGCTTTAATCCATGATTCAAGGATAATATCAAATAAACCATATATAATGTTCACTATAGAGTTATTATAGTCTAATAAATAACCAAAGTAGTTATGTGGTAGGGAAATAATTTTCCATTGTGCTTCATTATGGGGATCCCATATTCTCTTAATTAAGAAACAAATGGATCTATGAAGATGTTCAATAATTCTATGTAAATCACTGAAATTATTATAAATAAAAATTTCCTCTATCATGCATTGATTTCTTATTAAAAAATATTCACATAGATTAATATTTTTCAAATTATTCCATTTTTTATGGGTATAAAAAAATTAATATAAAGTAAGAATAAATTATCAAGACAAAATTATAAATGAGGTATGAGAATTTTTAGTTTACAATAATGTTATTTTGATTTAGTAATGTACCATTTATTTTTATATATCTGGTGAATAGAGTATTCATGGAATATTGTAATGGTTTTTTGTGGTATTCATTGATGATATATCTTTTTTCTAAAAGCTATTAAGACCATGAAAATCATATATGGTTCATTCTCGATACTCTTAAAAGAAAAGAGATGTATCAGAAATGTAGTAAGTGTGATTTCTATATTTATGATGCCACCATTCATTATCATATTTTCTCTAAGTATGTAATATCAATTGATCATGTAAAGAAAAAAATACATGGAATGGCCTACACCAACTAACATATAATAGGTATGTATTTTAATTGGTTTGGGAGGTTACTATCAGCGATTTATTCATAATTTATCCCAGTTTTCTAACCCATTAACCTAGCGTACATAGAAAATGGTTATGTTCATAAGGATTAATTAATATGACTAATTTTATAAATAATTGAAGAGGATATTGGTCAATGATCCAATTATGAATATACCATCAAAAAATTATCAGTTTGTGGTATATAGTGATACATATAATAATGGACTTTGATGTATCCTTATAAAAAATGATAATGTTATTCAATATGCGTAAAAAATATTAAAGACTCATGAACATAACTATCTAACCCATGATCTTTATTTTGAACCTATAATTTTTTCATTGATGATATGGATACATTATCTTTATAGAGAAATATGTGAGATATATACAAACCATATAATCCAAAAATACATTAATCATAGAAATTTATTTATATAAGGAAATATTCATGGGTTTAACTACTCAATGATTATTATTTTTCTACCCACTACTACTGTGGGAAGAAAAATAAAGTATCATATGCATTATGTAGGAAGGATCATAGAGTCCTGATCCAAATGTGGTCTAAGAGGGATCTTATATTCATGGATATAGTAAATATGGACATGGGAATTGTTATGTAATAGGAGACATAATTTTGTTTAAAATGATTATTATACCATCTTTATAGAAAAAGATAAAAAATTATCAATATCATGATGTGAATTTTTAGATGAAAATTACATTTTTTAATAATAAGAAATTTTATGACATCATTTATGAAGATGGATTCCTAAAATATTTTAAAAGACTACATTTCACACCAATAATTATGCTAAAAGAGAATTTTTGGATGAATTACATGACTCTAATCTCATCAACCACCCTGTTAACATCATGATTTATATGTATTTGAGGGAACATTTTTTGTGGGATAACAAAAAGTCGAAAAGTCTTGATTACGTATCCATATTATTTATTTTCTAACTTGTGAAAGGTGATGGAAAACATCTTAGAGGAGTCATGAATCCTTTTCCAATTATTATTTTTAAAAGGGATGACATTAAAATAGACATTTTCATAGGGATACACAAGACTCTATGAAATAGAAATGAAATGTAGGTTATTATTGATCTCCAAAAAAAGTCTAACATTTTTTTTCTATATGTAAATATTTACCTCTCAAGTACCCCACAAGGGTTTATATTAATTATGCTGGGAGACTTAATTTCATACATATTTTAATTATTTTTTATCATGATTTATATTTTATATATAAATCGTGGAAGATTCCTCATAAGTCACTTGATACTACGATTAATTTAAGCACCGCCTATCGTCCCCAAACTGACGGATAGTCCAAAAATATGGTCCATATACTAGAATACAAGGTGATTTAATTTGCTATTGAATTTAAATTTATGTGGGATAAATATTTACCATTATAATAGTTATCCTATAAAGATATTTTCCATTCAAATATTCAAATGATGTAATAGGAATCTTTATATTTACTAATATTTTCTGACATAACATCTTTGGATGAGGTTGGTGAAAGGAAAATTGGATTCCATGAAAATTAGAAATATACAATAAAAATGGTAAATACTATTTATTATCAAAATAAAAATGTTAAAAATATATAAAAGAGTTAGGCCAAAATTTAGAGGAATGGAAAGGAATTTCAGGTTGGGGATCACGTTTTTTTCATTGTATCTACATGGAAGGGTGATATAAGGTTTAGTGAGAAGGAAAATTCCGACAAGCCTCTTTAATGTACATGATGAGTTCCATATATAATTGTTAAAGAAGTACATAACTACCCAATGCATGTTATCATATATAAATTGGTAGAATTAGAACCTAATAAATATTACTATGAATATACCATCATGAATACTAAAACTAGAGTCAAATTATTGTTAAAATAGATTACTTATCTCGTAGAGAAATATTTGACAAATAATAAAATGTAGATCCTTACTAAGGGGTAGAGGATGTGATGAAGAAAAACCACAACCATTTAATGATAAGGAAATATCCATTATGTTTTTTAGGATGAAATATTTTTATGAGGGAATACTGTAACAACCCATGATTTTATGATATATTTCCTTTTATATAAATTTAAAATCCTCAATAGGTTTAGATACATGCATCCTAGAGTCTAAAATAACCATAAAATAGTATATCTTTATAAAATAAATATTAAATTGGTGGGTATAAATTTGAATAAATAAATTATAAATAATATATGGTATAAAAATTTGTTGAAAAATTAATTAGTTATTAATTGATTATAAATAAAAATAAATATCATTTGAAAGAAAAAGTAATAATTTCCTACAAAACTATAATTTTTCTAAAAAATAGTATCATCATGTTTTGTCTGTTTATGTTGAAATTAAAATGTAATAAATTTATATTATTTATTTAAAACAATATTGATTTCCAAAATATTCATTTAAAAATAACATTACAGAAAAAAAATTAATTTTTTAAAAATAATAGTTTTTTATAAAGAGTGAAAATACTGATTTTTATTGGAAACTTACTTTTTGTTTAAAGAGTTTGAGAATTTCCATTTTTAATGAAAAATTAAGCAAAAATAAGTAAAATTTGTTGACTTATATTTTTTTAATCCTATTTATTTCATTATAACTAATTATATCTTATAATCTTATAAATCCTTTTCACTTTTGAAAAAATTTAATTTGGAAAAGAGTTTTTTCATCACAAATGCGAGTTCAATTTTAAATTTAATTCTACCACTTATTTAAATTAAAAGCTGAATAATATTTTCCATATTTGAAATAAAAAAATAAATTTTTTTATGTTATCAACTAAATTTTTAGACATAATGAATATTAAAAAAATGTTAATTACCATAGATAAAGTAAAAACATATTTATTAAGGGCTAATTAATAATAATAATGGTTTTAATGCTAGATAAACTTGTCTAATTCATATTGTAAGGACATATTATTAAATTATAACATATAAGGATAATTAATTACCTATTTTGGTGCATTTTGGTATGTGAAAATTTTGTTATAATTTATTCTCTTCAAAAATTCCAAGTGTGTCTTTCTCCTCATCTATTAAAGGGTACTTAATCCGCTTAATTTTTTACATATCTAAATACATATGGAATGACAAAAAATGTAAAAATCTATCTCCAAAATCCGTATTCACATTCTAGATCTACTAAATTTCATCAAATAAAAACCCTTGGATTCATAATAAGATATCCAAATGGGTTCTTAAAAAGGATGGTAATTATCTTCAGTAATCTCATTCTTTTTTACATATTCTATAATCGCCATCAATTAATGATTATAAATTAAAATTTTGTAACACCATTGTCATAAATATAATTATATTTTATTATTTTTGTGTAATAATATCTATTCATCTTATTCTCCATTAAATTAGAAAGAAAGAGATTGCTCGTGTGTACGGTGGACTACTTTCTTACGAACCGATGTGATTTTTTTCTATCACCAACTCAATTGGATAGTCCAAATTGGGGTAATAATGATTTTATATGATAAATATGAAATGATATTAATTATATAAAATTAATATAAAATCCATTTCCTTAACCTTTCTCCAATTAATGGAATTATATAGTTATCTGTGTGTAATTACAACCTACCTTGCCCATAATGTTATGTGATTCATTTTCCATGTACATCTTTAATGTATGGTTATAAAAAAATTTCTACATTTAAATATGATATTTATGAAATAATTATAATTTTGGATATTATTTATTTATATACTATTCACAGGAATCATAACATCCATAAAAAACCCACGAATAAACAAGAAAATTTAGACCCGAAACAATGGTAATAATGAGATATTAAAAGAGAACTGATAATATGACATTATAATTGGATAATATATGATATTATAAATATTAATATAGTTCAATTTTAAATTAATAAAATTTTCAAAACCATTTTACAATATTTTTAATCACATTAAAAAAATAAATGTGTGGAGAAAAGATATTTGTCCCAATTTCTATTCCTTCGAGACATATTTATTAACATGAAATTATTTAATTTTATATGGTGTACGTTATTAAAAATTTATTTATTTAAAATTAATATATATTTATTCTTTATGGTTAATATTTCAATTCATTTTTCTTATATCATTGGGATAGAATTTAAAAGTTGTCATGGGTCTAAGAATCTATTTTACAATCCCACATTCATTTTTGATTGCTTTTACTCTTATTGAAGGGATATTATAATTTATACTTCAAAATATGGAATAAGTTATTTATTGAATATATATTTAAATATGTTACGTATTTTCAACCATCTATTCATCTCTATAGTACAATTATAAAGCTATGAAATGTTTAAATAAAGAACATATTTTATTTCCCAGTGAAATCGTATATATTTTTCTTATGTGTTCATGTATTTAAAAATTGTTTTAATAAAGTTGTTTTATTTACTCAAATTATTTATAAAGAAAATTCAAATTTTCCCTTTAATTTCAAAAAATAATTTAAAAGTAATATTTTTACATTTTTTTGAAATGGTTGTTTTTGAAAAAAAATTCGAAAAATGTTTTTTAAATCTATACAGTGATAACATGCTTCCTCCTTGCCATAACATTTTTATGAAATCTAAATTCCTATAGCGACCAATAAATTTTGTACAAAATTATAAAATACAAGGGGATAAATATTTATAAAATAACATAATAACCCATCCTAATATTTTATAGGTCTAATTCCTTTACAAACTATGGCACATAAAAAATAGTTGATAATAATCCCCCATTAAGATATTCATAACTAAAAACCATATTAGATATATTATTCCTAAATCATTTCATCATAACATAAGGAAAATAAATATAATAAATAAAGGAATATTATGCATAGTAAGACTAAAAAAGGGAGATATAAATGTAAGAATTAGAATAACATGAACATAAGGGTATGAGAATATGTGGATAGAATTTTAAAATCAAACCATGTATATTATAAATAAGAATCTGGAGTAATAGAATAAATATTGAGAGCTCATAAGAAATGAATCATAAGGGAATAAAATAACATGATCTATTGAAGCATATCATTATCATAAGATATGAGTTTTTTAAATATATATATATATATATATAAGAATAGAAAATAATTTCTTTTGTAGTTAAGTGTCATTGACAAAACTATCATAGTAGGATGGGATTTCTCCCAAACCACTATAGTAGTCAGGGTTCACTCAAAAGACAATCATAGTGGAAAATTTACCCTACTGAACTATGTTCAAACCTCATTAGAATCTTATTTCTCTCACGGTATTTCAATATTTAATAAATTTCTTACAGGGAGATATAAGTTCCACACATCCATGTTAATAATATGACCATCATATTTAGTTATAGTGTAACTAAAACCGTTAGTTATAATTTAACTACCATCCATGGTTTTAACATAACCACCATAATTATTTATAATGTAACCATGTTCTCATAATTAAAAACATATATACATCTTCCTTAAGAACACAAAATATTCATCATATCTCCACATTATAACCTGAAAAAATAAAATGGGTTTTATAAACATATCATCAATTCAAAATAACCTAACCCAAGAAAACAATAGGTTTTATAAACATGATAAAAAATAGCAATACAATGAAATAATGAGAATGGTATCATTATATAATATCTATATTGTATCATAATTATCATCAATTATTCTATATTTGGTGGAAAATGATTATGAATGATCACCTGAAATTTTCTCAAAATAATATATCATTTTCATGTTGAAATAAAATTTTTATAAAAATATAAAATTATAAATTATTATGGAAACAAACTCATTGAAAATAATTTTTTTAATTTTTAATTTAATCCTCAAAACATTTATTTTTCATGATTTTGTAAATTCTATTCATGTTGTATATGATAAAATAATACATTACATTCAAACTTTGGTAAAGAAAATAATAATGTACACCATTCAGAAAAGAAAAGAATATTACTGTCGAAACATTTTTATAAAATAAAAACATGGGTAAAATAACTTTTAAAAAGTGTAGTATGATATAAGAACTTTTCTACAAAAAATGTTAAAATAACATGAAAATGGCGGAAAACCTTTGACTAAACAGATAAATAATGACGACTTTCCTTAAAAACAATTTTTAGTATGTTGAGTAATTATGATGGTGAAAGTGAAAGGAATACTTGTATTATTATGAAATTAATGTTGGAAATAAAATTTCATGAGATTATAATGAGTTATGTCATATGTTTACACCATCAGAAACATATTCATAAACAAATCTGATAAACAATGTGATTGTAACATTAAACCCTTACTACATTGGAAACTTATGAATCCTAATACACATGAAATAAATAACCTTACATGGGTATTATAATCACTATAAAACTCTTAATAATCATAATAAAATAAAATAATGGGAAGTATATAAACTCATTAATGAAACAAGTGGGGAATATGGCATGTTTCTCAAATAAGTAAAACTGATATGGAAATACATTACCATTGGAACAAATACTTTCATACACATTGAAAAATACTATATAATAAATATAAATTTATTATAAATATATTAAATAAACAAATCATATATATCATACATTATATTATTTTTTTTAATAACCTTTTTTCACACATTTATTAAAACTTCATTATTAAAATCACTATTTCAGGTGATATTTGCTTCATTTTTCATTTATGTACGGGTTCGGTAGTTTTGGTACAAGTATTTGGATAATGGTTAAATAACCAAAATAATTTTAATAAAAATATAAATATCATTAATATTCCTTATATAATTTTTAGATACATTAAAAAATGATATAAATGGAAAAATAAATTAAATGATTTATAGAGATGGTAGGTCGTACGTACGAATGAAAGTTGTTTTCATTTTTTGATGGATAAAATTAAAGAAAAATAAAAAATATATCATTTTAAAATATAATTGTTAGATAATATATATCATATGTATTCATCAAATCCATAATTATTATTATCCTATTAAAACATAAATAAAAACAAATAACATCGCTTCGTGGTGGTGGTGTTCCACACATACGCACGATCAACGTTATCATTTTATAAAAATTTGAAATGTATGAATATAGATAAAATATTAAAATTATACAATTACAGTTATCCCATACTTATCATATTTAAATAGTATTCTCATCATAATATCCATTAAGAAAATATAGTGATGATAAATGAATTGTATCACAAAGTGGTGATGGTATGTTGAATGGATGAACTAGCAATAGTTTCACATCCCATTTGATGTAAAAAGGGTGAATAAATTAATTTTCATAATAATAATGACATTTTTTATAATAATGATGTAGATGTTATTTGTTTCTGAGTAATATAACACATTTAGAGAATTTAAATAAATAATAAAAATAATGTAATAGGTTAATTAGACCACCACTTCTTTGAAATAACTCCTTTAGATATTTTCTTATTGGCCCTAGGGATGGCCTTTTTTAAAAGACCAAAAAATCTACATAGTTTATATGTTAGTGGAGAAGAGGAATTTTAATATTTTTGTTAAGCTATATGGATGAATTCAGTTTTGAGTCTAGAACAGTGGGGTTCCATTTTATTATTGAAAGTTGAGGAACTATTGAAATTTCATAAAATATTAAAATAGATTATTGTAATTATCATGAAAAACTTATTTCAAATAGCCTATAAATGAGCAATAGATAAAATTTCGACTATATATTATTCACATTTCCAACTTTAAACATATTAATTATTTTTATATAATCTAATAAAATATTATTTTGATAAAATATTATTATCCCCTATTTATACATTATTCTTTAAATTTGAATTAAAAAGACATAAAAAAAAGTTAAAATTAAAATATAATTCGTCACCATAATCCTATTATGTTATTTTCATCTATAAAATACATGTTACACATTATCACAATCATATTTTAATTATTTTTCAATTTTTAGTACCATTTAATTTATTTTTATATTAACTAGAGATATAATGCAACATTGTCTCTTGAAAATTTATGATAATTATATTCTATATAAAAATAAGAAATAAAATTAAATATATAAAATATTTTAATTAATATCAAACTAGAATATTTTATTTATATTTAACTTTCATCTTTTCTAATGGGGACATGTAAGATATTTTCAAAACTAAGAAAGTGAAATGTTTTAAATTTATTTGTTCTAAATATTATTTAGGTTATTTTCATGGAAAATAGTAAATTTTATAGAATAATTTCAAGACTGAAGTGATAAGGCTCTAAATTTTATTATCTAATAATAATTATGATGAAATAATTATGTCTTTATCCCTTAGTATTAAGTGAGATTATCCTAATTTACTCTTGACCAAGGTGATAAATTTTACCATAGATACAATTCATGTTGGTAAAAAATAAAACGATACAATTTAAAAAATTTAAAAAACCCTGATTCCAAATCTATATTTCATTTTATCAAATTCAATAAATTTATGGTTTAGAAATTAATTGTATAATTAGTGCACAAAATTTGATGAAACCCATTATTGATAAAAACACATCTATAAGAATAAACCATAGTTTATTCTTATCCCATGATTAGAAAATTATAAAATTATTGTTAAAGAATTTGATTGAATATATAATATAAATTTTATTAAAATAGTTAACCTAATTTAGTTAATTTAATTTATTAAGGTAATAATACATTACAAGCACAAAAACAAATTTTCAGAAAATAAACATCCATTTATTTTAAAGGATTATTATTTTTATTTATAATCACTTGATAATCTATGAAGTATTTATTTATAAATATGACCATATTATTTTTATTGTTTTGTTATAATTGTTCATATCTATCAACCCAATGCTTCAGTGACAAGTATATCTTTAAATAATAATATTTAAATAGTATATTACAATTCATTTATACACAGTGTTTCATGTAATAAAAACTATCAATGAAATTAAAATTATTTGAAAGACAATATTTCAAAAAATATTTAGATTTTATATTTTAAGCACGTAAAATGAGTTTCTTTCAATGTTTTTTAACTATAATACAAAAAACAAGAATATATTTTGTTCATTACATACTCTGGATGTTATGTGGTTGTTTTTAATTTTATATTTCTCCAGAGAACATTCACTATGTGAGTAGTCTCTTTCTGTATACATTTACTTATAAAATCCGATATTTCTACTTATTTTCACTCATATAAGAGATCATGTTACAATGGAATGGAATCTTAATTTATTAAATGTGAAATAAAATACATGTAATTCCTTTGGAAAGAAACACGGAACATGCTATGTACTTGGGACAGTTTCGGAGGAAGCACCATGCGATAAGAGACCATCCATAAATTATCAATAATCTACAAAGGGACAAAATAAATAGGGTTTACATTTCCCTTATTTCTAAATCATATAACACTATTCCTTGGGGAAATTCCTTAAAAACCTTCTCAGAAACATCAAATTCTATATCATTTCAATAATTATCCACATTAATTTATTTTGGATCTATATTTGCTTGATGTGTTGTTGAATGTGTTTATCATTATCTGCCATTTATTAAGATATCTTAGGTCCTAATGGAACTACTTGTATAATGTCATCTCATCATATTAGAGTTATACAAATATTTCCATGGTGGGATTTATAAGGAACCATTTGAATGCTCGAGTGAAAGATATTATTGTAAGAAAACATAACTAGACGATGTTGCTGATCCCAACCACCATTGAAATCCATAAAACAGGACCTTAAAATACCATATAAGGTTTTAATTATCATATCACAATAAATATCATTTGAGGATGATATTTAATACTCAAAATCATCTTTTTATGTAGATCCCCCTGAGTAAATTTAAAAAACTTCAAGGTAGACCACATATCCCAATCAAATACAATAAAATGTGGAACTACATCTGAACTTAATACATATTTAAGGTATATTATTGCAATATTATAAAGAGATGCAACTTATTTAATAATAATTAAGTGTATGTACTTTACAATATAATCAAATAAAACCCATTTAGTATTTCAGCTATAGATGTTTTGGTGAGTATAAAGATAATATCCATGCTGATATTTCCCCACTTCCATTATGGTACTGATAAAGGTTACAGAATCCCCTTCAAAATATTCTATCCTCATTAAAATTTTGACATTAAAATTAATAACCTACATATATATAAATATTTATCTTTATGTTTTCTATGTATAAATACTCTTTAATGAAAGTTACTGGTAGGTGTTATTGTAGGAACCTAGAAAACCCTATGTGGTGAGGGGTGAATCAGGGTGTCAATATTTTATTTTTAAGCTGGAGATATTGTTCCCACAATGTATGAACATGTAAAACTAGTATGACGGAATCTTGTTGTAACATCCCAAGTAAGTAATGAATAAGAGATATTTTTATCTATGTCTATTAATGATTAAGATATTGTTATAGAGGCTTAAAATGAAAGTAAATACAATCTTATGCAAGGAATACACTAATATTCTTAAAAGATTGTTTTACTGCCTTTTGATGACAAACCATTTTTGAATCTATATTTTGACAATTTTATAAACTATGTTTGTCAAAATAAACTTATCCTTTATGATTGGGACATCATAATTTACCTTGTGTGAATTTTTGGTATTTTTCTGACAATGTTCTTTTTTTAATGAATAGTGAAAAATACTGCATTTTACATCAAAACTGCTTTTTAATCTAATTTATTTATATGATTAGATTATGTTTTGAATAGGTTTTGAAGTAAAATTAGAATATATTTTTACCATTTTATCCAATGGTGGTCATTGGAATCAATTTCACTTTGAAATTAGACTTAAACTGGTGTCAATCTTTTGATACTTATTGTTTTGTAAAAACACGCTATTTGCTCTAGCAGCGGGAATTAATTATTAAATTAATTAATGTGACTTATATGATTTGAATTTTGTAAAATAGACTTCATTTTTGAATTCGGAATATCAAATATATCTTAATGTGAATTGTTTATAATTTTCTGAAAAACTTCAATTTTTGATGAATAGTGAAACTACTAAGTGGTAATCAAGAAAACTGATTTTTCAGTTAAATGAAAGTTTACCACTAATGTGTACTGAATTTTGAAAATCCGACATACATGGTTGTCATTAAGAAGTAAAATGTGGTTCAATGAGATTAAAATAATTTTTTGGTGAATAGTAACTTATTAAGTTCTTAATCACGATTAGTGGTAATTAGGGTAGTTTAAGGTATAAATAATACTTTAATAAAATTAAATGACCTAGACACATGTCCCAACCTCATTGGTTGTGTCATGGCCGACCATGACATGCCATGGGTCAACTTGGGGGACCCCATGGATCCACTTTTGTTGGGAAATGACATAAATTACTTTTTATTTAATGCTAAAGTGAAAATGACACAAACATAATATGTTTTACGAAAACAATTTTTAAGTGGGGTTATGCAAGTCCAAATTTTGATTATAAATAGTCATTGGAAAGATAAAACGATTTCCTATATCATAGTATTTTTTTTATAATTTGTAGACATTAAATAAAGTTAATTATTTATGACATAATAATGATGCAGCGATGACATCATTATTTGACGATTTAAATAAAATGGAATGACAATGTAAAATCTATGAACTACACATGGCCAAAACCAATTGGATGAGTGTATTTCGAACCCTTATCACCTTATCCACTAATTATATCAATGTGGGACCTTTTAAAACCGAAACACATTTTCAAATAAAGTTATATTTCTTTACTTTCCAAAAGTGCCCCTCCTCTCCTCTTATAAAAGGCCCCCACCTCTACCTCATTTCACACACTTCTCAAGCCTTTGGATCGTCCAACCCCTGCCCATTTGCTCCCTCCACATCCCTCTTCTCATCCTAGAGTATTCCCTTTGGGAATAATCCTTTCAAAGGAAGCCTTTAGGCTCAAATCAAAAGGAGTTACACTTTTTAAGGTAATTCATTCTCTCATCTTCATTTGTTTTATTTTGCTTCTCCAACCCCATAAACTCTTTTTATTTACTTCTTTTGTAACAACACCAGTATCTTCAATATACTAGGATGTTGTTATAAGATTTATTTGATCTACACTCTCACACAACTACATCAAATGGTTAAAGGACATACGGTTTCCGTGGATGGCGAAATTCTGCCTCCCGAAACGATGATTGTTCAACACTCATTTAACACCTTCAAAGGTGGCCATTATGATGTCACTATTTTTATATATGATATATAATATGTTTATGTTTTCCTTAAGCTTCTGTTTTTTTCATTTTGGGCATACCTTTATGGTTTCCATTATGGGTAAACACGATATCTTCATTTTAGGAAGTGCGGACTACCGCCCCCTAAAAGTGATTTGATTCGTTAATACCATATGTGGGATGTGTAAAGGATAAAGTTAATGATATTATATATGTTATTATACTGGAATTATAATATACTATTATATCATTATGATTACATTCCAGAAAATATGAAATAGAAATGGAAGTAGTGTTCATGCGTACGTACGGCTTACCGTCTCCATGAACGATGCATTTCATTTCTTACCTCTAAATGTGATGTAATATTATAAATGCATGTATGTACTGGATATATATGGAATATATGATATCTACATCATGAATACCATTCTGGATATAATGAACCTTTGACTAAATTAACAACATGTAATGTAAGAAGTCTATTTTTGACTTAAGAACCAAATACCGACAAAATGAACATTATTAACTTAACTGATTACATGATGTTCATAACATGGTATAAAAGGAATAATGAACTTGAAAAATATTCATAAGAAAGTAGAGATTAACTCAAGTTTATTATTCAGGAGATTAAAGAACGGTCGGTTCAAGTCGGATACGAGGTATGGGACTTTGTCTCAATCTCCTTTCGTTAAGGCATATTTTATTTTATACACAACATTCTTTTATACGGTGTATAAACCCCTTTGACTTTTACGTTTATTCAAAAGGAATCTTTTTTATACGAAGCATTTACTAAACGACAAAAGGGAATGTTTTTGTTATACGTATGCGGCGACAACGACTTCTCCGCCGTCGTGACCGTTATTTGAGTTTCGGCTTCCTCTACAAGCCATACCTTCTTTTTAAAAGAAAAATGAATACCATGTTTTTGAAAATGGTTTTCATAATATTTTTATATCAATGTGTGGTATTGATATCTTGTGATTGAATGGTGGAAATGTTATGTTTCCTTTATGCATGTTTTATGTGATACGTTTATGTTGAGGTTCTTGGGCATTATTATGAAGACGGGTGGTTCCGTGATAGACTAAGGGCGGGTGAGCCCGTTATAGCTCTCCAATGCATTGGGTAACGCGAAGGAGTGAAACGTTAAGGTTTCTCCGAAGAGATTTTCAGGGAATATACTGTGATGGGTATTCCAAACGTAACCAAGAGGGTTACTCCCTACGTAAGAATGTTATGAATGCCTCAAGTTACCTTTATGTCTTATGATTTCTATGATTTATTCATGATTTTATGAGGTATGTTAAAGTGCCTATGTTTTATGGGTAAAGTATGATTTCACTCTTATGTATATATGTACCCATGTTACCTTTCCATGTTTTTATAACCCATACTGAGTTTTTATGCTCATCCCAAGTTTTTGAAATGTTTTTCACAGGTCAATGGAAAGGTACATGATAAGATGATAGAGTGAAGGATGTGTCAAGAAATAATCCATGTTTTATTTTAAATGTGTTTCCATTGATGGGAATGAAGAATACTATCTTTATGTAACCACTTTGTTTATATGTGGAATGTAACACAAGTTTTATGATCTAATTCTCTAAAACTCTAAACCCGAAAAGATCCTCAATGTGTAATCTTGTAATAACTCAAGATTAAGTAAGGTTTAAGGCTGGGGCCTTATACTTGTAGTTATTAAAAATTCACATTAAGAGAGATAACACAACAGTTTTACTTAGTTCACCACTAAGGGATAGTTCAAGGATAATACATCAATAGTGTTTCTGTTGTACCTAAATTTATAGAGCTTTAGTAGTTATTATAAAGTATAGAATATCAGACACATTCACTATATTCTAAGAACTCTATGTTTACAATAATTATAAGGATAACTTAATACCTCACTTGGACCACTTCTTCCAACTCCCCCTTTCTCACTTCCTTGGGTGAATTCATTATCAATTTAATGACATAAAGGATGATTCAATATATTATGAATTTATGTCTTTTACCTAATTAATAAGAGACTCTGCATCCACTATACTCTCGTGTTGAAGTATATGGAATCACAGTTCACCTAAACCATATGTTCAACACAACTGTTTGTGAAGTCTCATCCTTTAGGAAACTTCTTTATGTTTTAATGAAATGTCAACCTTTTAAAACCCACACACATTCATGAAGATCCAAACCTTCTTGAAGCAACTAACCATCATGAATCTCCCATCCTTTGTGGAACATTATGTCTATATAAAACCCCCATTCTTTGAAAAACTCCATTGTTTTAAAATCCTTAGTATATGTAAATACTGAACAAGTCTTTCATGATGCTCAGGATACAATATAATTTATGTTTTATAAATCTCATAGCCTTCATTAATTAATTGAAAATAATAATTTTATCTAATTATATTCATGGAAGTTGAAGTGGTTATGGCCACCTATTTATATAATGATCCTTTAATGAATATCCCAATCTCTCACTCTCTATTTTGATAACCACTAAATTCATCTATGTGATGTTCCTTTATTCATGAATAATTTTACCCATTCAAGAACATTTTCTAGTTTTATAGATTTACTATCATAGAATTTCACATTATCGATGATTATCAGAGTCACGAGAACATTTTCTATCCATATTTCATGAATCTTTATACCATTATGAAAAATCATCCATTTCAAAACCCCATCATTTATAAAACACAACCATTGAGAAACCTAGCCTTCATGAAACTTATGTCTTTACCAAATTTATTATGAGACAATTGTGTAAAATGACCATTTCTAAATCTTTCTCTATCCTCTTGAGTTTCAGCTCTCAAATTACGAAAAAACTAAGAAATAATTCCATCTTGATCATTAAATACATATGCATCATAAGAAATAAAATATTAAAAACTCCCTAATAAAACCTAGTGTTTATTGATAATAAAAAAAATTAAATCGATTTTCAATAATTAAAATACTTTTTTAATAGTTATTATAAGGCCCCAGCCTTAAATCTTACATAATCTTGAGTTATCACAAGATTACACGTTGAGGATCTTTTCAGGTTTAGAGTTTTAGAGAATTAGATCATAAAACTTTCATTACATTCCACATATAAACAAAGTGGTTACATAAAGATAGTATTCTTCATTCCCATCAATGGAAACATATTTAAAATAAAACATGGATTATTTCTTGACACTTCCTTGACACTATCATCATATCTTGTACCTTTCCCTTGACCTCTGAAAAACATTTCAAAAAAACTTGGGATGAGCATAAAAATCTCAGTAAGGGATATAAAAATATGGAAAGGAAACATGGGTACATATATACATAAGAATGAAATCATACTTTACCCATAAAACATATGCACTTTAACATACCTCATCAAATCATGAATAAATCATAGAAATCATAAGACATAAGGGTAACTTGAGGCATTCATAACATTCTTACGTAGGGAGTAACCCTCTTGGTTACGTTTGGAATACCCATCACAGTATATTCCCTAAATCTCTTCAGAGAAACCTTAACGTTTCACTCCTTCGCATTACCCAATGCATTGGAGAGCTATATCGGGCTCACCCGCCCTTAGTTTATCACTGAACCACCCGTTTTCATAATAATGCCCAAGAACCTCAACATAATCATATCACATAAAACATGCATAAAGGAAACATAACATTCCCACCTTTCAATCACAAGATATCAATACAACACATTGATATAAAAACATTATGAAAACCATTTTTGATACCAAAATAAAAGAAAAATAAAACATGGTATTTATTTTTCTTTTAAAAAGAAGGTATGGCCTGTTGAGGAAGCCGAAACTCAAATAACGGTCACGACGGCGGAGAAGTCGTTGTCGCCACATACGTACGACAAAAACATTGCCTTTTGTCGTTTAGTAAATGCTTTGTATAAAAAAGATTCATTTTGAATAAACATAAAAGTAAAAGGGGTTTATACACCGTATAAAATAAAGTTGTGTATAAAATAAAATATGCCTCAATGAAAGGATATTGAGACGAAGTCCCATACAAAGACGGTATCCTTGGTTAAAGGATAAATCAATTACATAATTATGTGTGACAAACGAATACACCAAATGTAAGTGGATATTAAGTGTAAAATAATCAAAGGTCATTCACACATATTCAGAGGATGACATATTCAATAACTACATGTTGAACCCAAAGAAATCGAAATTGGGTTAAAAAGTTCCCTTGGTAAAATTCGACAGCCTAACAGCGTCACTTCAAAAATTCAGAAAATGAGTTGATGAGAGATAAAAAGGGAATATCATCACATGGACATAAAATTTACATCAATCAGGATATAGAAGAACATATCCCAACATAATATTATATGAATTAAAAGACCCAACAAAAGAAGTCTTTTAAAAAGAGGAGGGTGAAAGGTTCCCTTACTGACTTGGGTATCTTTCAAAACATACACCCATTGAAAGAAGGACAATAAATCATTGATGTAAATACTCATAAACGAATGTATATTACACAAAGAGTAGAATAATGGGAAGTACATACACCACTCAAAGGAAATTGTGGCAAATGTAGCATAAATCTCACGGGAATAAAAGTGAGATGAAAAATCACTTATGAAAACTCGGCAGCCTAACGGCGCCACTTAAAACTTCCAAAAATGTATTGATGAGATCAAATAGGGTATCTCATCACATTAAAATAAAATGTACAGAAATATGAATATGAAAGAACATCCCCCATCATAACAAATAGGAGCTTAAAAGAAGTGACATAAAGGGGAGTACTTAAAGAGAAAGAGAGAGGTTAGATCTCTTACGAAAATTCGACAGCCTAACGGCGCCACTCAAAACATCCAAAAATGAATTGATGAGAGCGAATAGGGTCTCTCATCACATGAACATAAAAATTACAGTATGTGTAATATAAAATAACATCCCAATAATAAGAAATATGATCTTTATAGGGAATGATATAAAAGAGTGTACTTAAAAAGAAAGAGAGGAGTAAGATCCCTTACCTCGTATCCGACTTGACCCGACCGTTCTTTAATCTCCTGAATAATAAACTTGAGTTAATCTCTACTTGCTTAAGAACCTTTTTCAGGTTCATTATTCCTTTTATACCATGTTATGAACATCATATAATCATTTAAGTTATTAATGTTAATTTTGTCGGTATTTGGTTCTTAAGTCAAAAATGGACTTCTTACACTTACATGTTGTTAATTTGGTCAAAGTTTCATTATATCCAGAATGATATTAATGATTTGGGTAACATATATATCATATATATTCATCATATACATGTATTTATAATATTACATCACATTTATAGGTAAGAAATGAAATGCACCGTTCATGGAGACGGTAAGCCGTACGTACGCATGAAGGCTACTTCCATTTCTATTTCGTATTTTCTGGAATGGAATCATAATTATATAAGAGAATATTATAATTCCAGTATAATAACATATATAATATCATTAACGTTATCCTTTACACATCCCACATATGGTATTAACGAATCAAATCACTTTCAGGGGGCGGTAGTCCGCACATCCTAAAATGAAGATATCGTGTTTACCCATAATGGAAACAATAATGGTATGCCATAAATTAAAAATACAGAAGCTTAAGTAAATAATAAACATATTATATATCATATATAAAAATAGTGACATCATAATGGCCACCTTTGAAGGTGTTAAATGAGTATTGAACAATCATCGTTTCGGGAGGCAGAATTTCGCCATCCACGGAAACTGTATGTTCTTTAACCATTTGATGTAGTTGTGTGAGAGTGTAGCTCGAATAAATCTTATATCAACATCCTAGTATATTTAAGATACTTGTTTTGTTACATAAGAAGTAAATAAAAAGAGTTTAGGGGGTTGGAGAAGCAAAATAAAACAAATGAACATGAGAGAATAAATTACCTTTAAAAGTGTAACTCCTTTTGATTTGAGCCTAAAGGCTTCCTTTGAAAGGATTCTGCCCAAAGGGAATCCTCTAGTATGAGGAGAGGGATGTGGATAGAGTATATGGGTAGGGGATGGCCGAGCCAAAGGCTTGAGGAGTGTGTGAAATGAGGTAGAGGTGGGGGCCTTTTATAAGAGGAGAGGAGGGGCACTTTTGGAAATCATGAAACTATTATTTTATTTTCAAAAGTGTTTCGAATTTCTAAGGTCCCACATTGATATATTTCGAATATAAGATTATATGGCTTCGAAATATTCCCATCCAATAGTTTTTGGACAAGTGTAGGTCTTAGATTTTATATTATCGTTTCATTTTATTTAAACTGTTCATTAATGAAGTCATCGTTGCATCATCATGATGTCATAATTAAATTAATTTATTTAATGTCTAAAAATTATAAGAAAAAAATCCTGATGTATGAAATATTATTATCTTTCCAAAAAGTATTTATAGACAAAATTATGATTACTATAACCCCTTCTAAAAATTGTTTTAGTAAAACAATTTATGTTAGTGTCATTTTCTCCTTTATTTTAAAAAAATGCATTAAAGTCATTATCTCACCCAAGAGTCTCCATAGGGTCCCCTAAATCGACCCATGGGTTGTCGTGGTCGTCCATGACTCATACAATAGGGTTAGGACAAGTTTCATGGTGTTTTCACATTTTTATAATATCATTTTTACCTTAAATTACACTAATTACCTCTAATCGCGATTAATGAAAAAAAAAGTTACTATTCACCAAAAAAATTATTTTCATCCCATTGAACCACATTTTACATACTAATGAAAACCATGTATGTCGGATTTTAAAAATTCAATACACATTAGTGGTAAACTTTCATTTAACTGAAAAATCAGTTTGCTTGATTACCACTTAGTGGTTTCACTATTCATCAAAAATTGGAGTTTTTCAGAAAATTACCAAAAATTCACTCTAAGATATATTCGATATTACGAATTCAAAAATGAAGTCTATTTTACAAAATTCAAAACATATAAGTCACATTAATTAATTTAATAATTAATTTCCACTGTCAGAGCAAATAGCATGTTTTTATAAAATAATAAGTATCAAAAGATTGACACCAGTTTAAGTCTAATTTCAAAGTGAAATTGATTCCAATGACTACCATTGGATTAAACGGTAAAAATATATTCAGATTACACATTAAGACCAATTCAAAAGATAATCTAATCATATAAATAAATTAGATTAAAAAGAGGTTTTGAATTAAAATACAACATTTTACACTATTCATTAAAAAAATGAACTTTATCGGAAAGATACCAAAAATTTACACAAAGTAAATTTTGATGTCCCGAATCTTAATAAGAGTTTTATTTGGTCCAATAGAATGTTTATGAGTGAACAAAACTATATTTAATGACGGTTCTCCATCAAAAGGTGATAAGTGAACCTTTAGTCAAAACTAGGGCATATACGCCTAAAATTGAATTCTTTCCATATTTTAAGCCTTTATCTTTTATTGGATAAATGTAAAAACATTTAAAAACATATATAATCATATTTTAGTTATTTTTATATATTCCCGCAAATACAACGGCTACATGTTAACTACCATTTAAAATAATATTATTTTATTATTAGAGTGCAACGTAATATTCCCAAGAAACTCGTTGTTGCGTGTTGGGTACGCCATCGAGAATAGCGTCCCCTTTAAAGTCATATTAATATTTTATTCACAAATATGGATAAATATGAAAATGTCATATTCTTTATTTACCTGGGGTGTTACATCCTTCCCCCCTTTTGGGAATTGCGTCCTCGCAATTTTAATGTTGGGCTTGGTAACATCCTTGAAAGTCCCACATCGGAACAAGAGTCGGTAAAACAATAACATTAAAATAAAGAAAGATAAGTACAAAGGTCACCCGAGTTAACCCATACTAGGATTCCAAGTATGAAAATATGGACATGGAGGAGAAAACATAGGGTCATGTTCTGATGGAGAGTGATAGAAAACATGTTTTGGAGAAAGTTAACCACAAGAAAATCACAAACTTGTGATGGGTTAAATGGTATTCGATTCCCCAGTAGGAAAAGTTAATAGAAAACATTTTTGTTTTAAGTTACTTTTTATTGAGTAATTTATTCATAAGGAAACATTATCACTTATCATGTTGAATTTCAACTTTTACTAGATTCCTTAATCAAACTCATATTTTTTTCTAAAAGACGAGTATTTATGAAGACTTGTTCGCATTAAGAGTACTATAATCAACTTCTAGAGAATCACCTAATCAACCAAAGAGAACTATATACTTCCCATGTCTTTAGACTTTAACCAAAACCAAAACAAAAAAGGTTAGTACAAGATCAGATAATCCAGAAAAGGATAACCCTTTATTAAAAGAAAATCTATTCTTAATCTCCAAAATTTGTCCAACAAAACCCGAAGTTCAACGAGGACCATTCTATAATCAATTTGTCCATAAAATTCTTCAATGTAAACAAAACTAATATTGATACTCAAATATTTGAAGGATTTAGTCACATAGTCTTCCAAGTTAAATCGTAACATTTATCTCCAAACAACATCAGTTGCTCCTAAAGTCTCGTATTGAAAAGTAATTAACCTAATCACATATTCTTAATGATAGGTTAATCATTTTCATAAATAACCCAAAATCAACTTACACTTAATTCATAAAATCATCTAACTAAAAAAAATAATCAGTCAAACTAACCAGGGACTTCACGTAGTCTAGTGGTAGGCGATAAATACCAGTTGCACTTTGGTTGTGGGTTCGATTCCCGCAGCTTTGTCCGACGTGACGGGTTGTCACACGGTCTACGTGTTTTCCTTTTTATAAAACTCCAAAAAATAACCCTAACATGTTTTAACCTCAATCGTTTCCTTATACCTTTTATTTTCATCCGAATTCGTTACGATCTCAACATCATAATTCTTGAAGTCTTATTTCACCACCATAATATAAAATAAAACGATTCCCAAAATGAATAACATCATACCTTGATCATGGAGTCCACTCGGTTTCATCGTCATCTTGCTCACGTAGGTAGAAGTCCTATACATTACAACCATGATTTAGAGATCCTTCAAAATCATTTGCTTCCTCCATCCAAATACACCTCGTACAACATGGGTCATATGGGTGTTCACAGAAAAACAGTTTTGGAAAATAATCATGTATGACATATAATTCCAAAACATCTGATAAAACCTTATTTCAATAAAATAGTCGAACCAAAATTGAGTTGAAACTTTCTATTATTGGTCCTTTTAAAATACCATAAGTATGTGATGTGAGACTATATTTTAAAAGCAAATATAAATAGATTGCGCAAGGGTCTCCTTCCTCAGCACCATTTCTAAAATCATAATATTCTTCAAATTCTTGTCATAAGGTAAAATATTTGAAAATACCTTGATAATATTTACCTTTCTTGAAAATATGAGAATATTGTGAAAATATTATTTGTCTAAAAACAACCCATGATCCACGATGATAACGAGGTATAGTGGAGGTGTTTGATATCTCAAACAACTGCTTGCAAGTGAGTTGTATGCTAGAAAAAGTACCACAATCATCCGAAGATGATTTTGCAATAATTATTGCAAGAATGTCATCAGGAAGAGATAGGAATGTCGTTTGAGATCCTTCTCCTTCCATTCGTAACCGACTTTACTTGACCAGAAAAAAAGTTATAAAACAAGGATTTAACTGAAATAATAGATATAGGGACTAATCATGTGTCTCACAAGAACTCCTAATACCTAAAGTTGTCTAAACCGACCTTTGATACCAACTATAAGGCCCCAGCCTTAAATCTTACATAATCTTGAGTTATCACAAGATTACACGTTGAGGATCTTTTCAGGTTTAGAGTTTTAGAGAATTAGATCATAAAACTTTCATTACATTCCACATATAAACAAAGTGGTTACATAATGATAGTATTCTTCATTCCCATCAATGGAAACATATTTAAAATAAAACATGGATTATTTCTTGACACTTCCTTGACACTATCATCATATCATGTACCATTCCCTTGACCTGTGAAAAACATTTCAAAAAAACATGGGATGAGCATAAAAAGCTCAGTAAGGGATAATAAATATGGAAAGGAAACATGGGTACATATATACATAAGAATGAAATCATACTTTACCCATAAAATATATGCACTTTAACATACCTCATCAAATCATGAATAAATCATAGAAATCATAAGACATAAGGGTAACTTGAGGCATTCATAACATTCTTATGTAGGGAGTAACCCTCTTGGTTACGTTTGGAATACCCATCACAGTATATTCCCTAAATCTCTTCGGAGAAACCTTAACGTTTCACTCCTTCGTGTTACCCAATGCATTGGAGAGCTATATCGGGCTCACCCGCCCTTAGTTTATCACGGAACCACCCGTTTTCATAATAATTCCCAAGAACCTCAACATAATCATATCACATAAAACATACATAAAGGAAAAATAACATTCCCACCATTCAATCACAAGATATCAATACAACACATTGATATAAAAACATTATGAAAACCATTTTCGATACCAAAATAAAAGAAAAGTAAAACATGGTATTTATTTTTCTTTTAAAAAGAATGTATGGCCTGTAGAGGAAGCCGAAACTCAAATAACGGTCACGACGGCGGAGAAGTTGTTGTCGCCACATACGTACGACAAAAACATTCCCTTTTGTCGTTTAGTAACTGCTTCGTATAAAAAAGATTCCTTTTGAATAAACGTAAAAGTCAAAGGGGTTTATACACTGTATAAAATAAAGTTGTGTATAAAATAAAATATGTCTCAATGAAAGGAGATTGAGACGAAGTCCCATACAAAGATGATATCCTTGGTTTAAGGATAAATCAATTACATAATTATGTGTGAAAAACGAATACACCAAATATAAGTGGATATTAAGTGTAAAATAATAAAAGGTCATTAACACATATTCAAAGGATGACATATTCAATAACTACATGTTGAACCCAAAGAAATCGAAATTGGGTTAAAAAGTTCCCTTGGTAAAATTCGACAGCCTAACGGCGTCACTTCAAAAATTCAGAAAATGAGTTGATGAGAGATAAAAAGGGAATCTCATCACTTGGACATAAAATTTACATCAATCAGGATATAGAAGAACATATCCCAACATAATAGTATATGAATTAGAAGACCCAACAAAAGAAGTCTTTTAAAAAGAGGAGGGTGAAAGGTTCCCTTACCGACTTGGGTATCTTTCAAAACATACACCCCATGAAAGAAGGACAATAAATCATTGATGTAAATACTCATAAATGAAATTATATTACACAAAGAGTAGAATAATGGGCAGTACATACACCACTCAAAGGAAATTGTGGCAAATGTAGCATAAATCTCACGGGAATAAAAGTAAGATGAAAAATCACTTACGAAAACCCGGCAGCCTAACGACGCCACTTAAAACTTCCAAAAATGGATTGATGAGATCAAATAGGGTATCTCATAACATTAAAATAAAATGTACATAAAGAGGAATATGAAAGAACATCCCCCATCATATCAAATAGGAGCTTAAAAGAAGTGACATAAAGGGGAGTAATTAAAGAGAAAGAGAGAGGTTGGATCTCTTATGAAAATTCGGCAGCCAAACGGCGCCACTCAAAACTTCCAAAAATGGATTTATGAGAGAGAATAGGGTCTCTCATCACATGAACATAAAAATTACAGTATGTGTAATATAAAATAACATCCCAATAACAAGAAAGATGAGCTTTAGAGGGAATGACATAAAAGAGTGTACTTAAAAAGAAAGAGAGGAGTAAGATCCCTTACCTCCTATCCGACTTGACCCGACCGTTATTTAATCTCCTGAATAATAAACTTGAGTTAATCTCTACTTTCTTAAGAACCTTTTTCAAGTTCATTATTCCTTTTATACCATGTTATGAATATAATGTAATCATTTAAGTTAATAATGTTCATTTTGTCGGTATTTGGTTCTTAAGTCAAAAATAGACTTCTTACACTTACATGTTGTTAATTTGGTCAAAGGTTCGTTATATCCAGAATTATATTAAGGATTTGGATAACATATATATCATATATATTCATCATATACATGTATTTATAATATTACATCACATTTAGAGGTAAGAAATGAAATGCACCGTTCATGGAGACGGTAAGCCGTACGTACGCATGAACGCTACTTCCATTTCTATTTCGTATTTTCTGGAATGGAATCATAATTATATAAGAGTATATTATAATTCCAGTATAATAACATATATAATATCATTAACTATATCCTTTACACATCCCACATATGGTATTAACGAATCAAATCACTTTCAGGGGGCGGTAGTCCGCACTTCCTAAAATGAAGATATCGTGTTTACCCATAATGGAAACAATAATGGTATGCCATAAATGAAAAATACAGAAGCTTAAGGAAAGCATAAACATATTATATATCATACATAAAAATAGTTACATCATAATGTCCACCTTTGAAGGTTTTAAATGAGTATTGAACAATCATCGTTTCGGGAGGCAGAATTTCGCCATCCACAGAAACTGTATGTTCTTTAACCATTTGATGTAGTTGTGTGAGAGTGTAGCTCGAATAAATATTATAACAACATCCTAGTATATTGACGATACTGTTGTTGTTACAGAAGAAGTAAATAAAAAGAGTTTAGGGGGTTGGAGAAGAAAAATAAAACAAATGAACATGAGAGAATGAATTACCTTTAAAAGTGTAACTCCTTTTGATTTGATCCTAAAGGCTTCCTTTGAAAAGATTCTGCCCAAAGGGAATCATCTAGGATGAGGAGAGGGATGTGGAGAGAGTAAATGGGCAGGGTATGGCCGATACAAAGGCTTGAGGAGTGTGTGAAATGAGGTAGAGATGGGGGCCTTTTATAAGAGGAGAGGAGGGACACTTTTGGAAATCATGAAACTATTATTTTATTTTCAAAAGTTTTTCGAATTTCTAAGGTCCCACATTGATATATTTCGAAGATAAGATGATAAGTCTTAGAAATATTCCCATACAATAGTTTTTGGACAAGTTTAGGTCTTAGATTTTATATTATCGTTTCATTTTATTTAAACTGTTCATTAATGAGGTCATCGTTGCATCATCATGTTGTCATAATTAAATTAATTTATTTAATGTCTAAAAATTATAAAAAATATCCTGATGTAGGAAATCTTTTTATCTTTCTAAATAGTATTTATAGACAAAAGTATGATCAGTATAACCCCTTCTAAAAATTTTTTTAGTAAAAAAATTTATGTTAGTGTCATTTTCACCTTTATTTTAAAAAAAGGCATTAAAGTCATTATATCACCCAAGAGGCTCCATAGGGTCCCCTAAATCGACCCATGGGTTGTCTTGGTCGTCCATGACTCATCCAATAGGGGTAGGAAAAGTGTCATAGTGTTTTCACATTTTTATAATATCATTTTTACCTTAAATTACACTAATTACCTCTAATCGCGATTAATGAAAAAAAAGTTACTATTCACCAAAATATTATTCTCATCCCATTGAACCACATTTTACATAATAATGACAACCATGTATGTCGGATTTTCAAAATTCAATACACATTAGTGGTAAACTTTCATTTAACTGAAAAATCAGTTTGCTTGATTACCACTTAGTGGTTTCACTATTCATCAAAAATTGGAGTTATTCAGAAAATTACCAAAAATTCACTCTAAGATATATTCGATATTCCGAATTCAAAAATGAAGTATATTTTACAAAATTAAAAACATATAATTCACATTAATTAATTTAATAATTAATTCCCGCTGTCAGAGCAAATAGCGTGTTTTTATAAAATAATAAGTATCAAAAGATTGACACCAGTTTAAGTCTAATTTAAAAGTGAAATTGATTCCAATGACCACCATTGGATTAAATGGTAAAAATATATTCACATTACACATTAAGACCAATTCAGAAGATAATCTAATCATATAAATAAATTAGATTAAAAAGAGGTTTTGAATTAAAATACAACATTTTACACTATTCATTAAAAAAATGAACTTTATCGGAAAGATACCAAAAATTTACACAAAGTAAATTTTGATGTCCTGATTCTTAAGAAGAGTTTTATGTGGTCCAATAGAATGTATATGAGTGAAGAAAACTATATTTAATGACGGTTCTCCATCAAAAGGCGATAAGTGAACCTTTAGTCAAAACTAGGGCATATACGCCTAAAATTGAATTCTTTCCGTATTTTAAGCCTTTATCTTTTATTGGATAAATGTAAAAACATTTAAAAACATATATAATCATATTTTAGTTATTTCTATCCATTCCCACCAATACAATGGCTACATGTTAACTACCATTTAAAATAATATTATTTTATTATTAGAGTGCAACGTAAGATTCCCAAAAAACTCGTTGTTGTGTGTTGGGTACGCCATCGAGCATAACGTCGCCTTTAAAGACATATTAATATTTTATTCACAAATATGGATAAATATGAAAATGTCATATTCTTTATTTACCTGGGGTGTTACAGTTATACACTTGTCTCCCTTCAGTTGTGGGTTCAAGCATTGTAGCCTTAGTAGATGAAACATGTTGTTTCTTAGAATGTGGGTTATCCTTTTTCCAAAACAATATTAACCTTATAACATTTATAAATTTCAATAACTAAATTTTACATAAAAGACAAAGATTTTATAAACTACAAATTCTAACGATAATTTTAATTTTATTTCCACAAAATGTAAAATAATTCTTCACCAAATTACTTTCTTAGGAAAACACATACAAACCCAAAAGGGTTGTATTTCCATAAAAATCTCTTATAATACCTTTAATCATGATAAAATATTAACACATAAAACTAAAATATGGTTTTCTAAACTTTGAACTTTTGATCGATCATAAAATTATAAACCCATGATGGTATATATAACTCTTATGTTAATCTTATGTGGATACATATACATTTCCAAATGAGAATTCACCCTTTTATCCTTAAAATAAACAAAATATTAGATTAAAACATTTCAATTGGAATATTGGGTTCATCCATTCATTAATAAAATGTAAAATGTTTTTAATTACTCCCTAATCTATATAATGGGAGATATAAAATGTTCAAAATCACAAAAATATACACTAATGGATGAAAAATATGATTTTAAAAGGACTTATTTATAAATACCACAATATTAAATCACCAACACTGTATTGGAGGAAAAATGTTTCATAATTATCACGATTCCCTTAAATTTTTGTGATTTCGTAATCCATCTGTTTTTTCATTTGACTTTAAAGCTATTTTCTTAGTATCTTTATTATCCCTTTTATTAGTGAATTGACTCACATAATTATACAACTTTATCCATTTATATCAAAGGAGTGATAGTGGTGTATTATGCGCAGCTTTCTATCTATTCATACCAGTAACTAACTTATTCCTAAAAAATTGAAATTTTAATTCTCAATAACCTTCCTTTCCTCACATAAAACATTTACTTGTTTCCTTAATACAATTTTATCCATGTTTCATTCCACACACTGTTCATAATGTAAGAATCATATTACTCTCTATTTTTTTCCCTTTTGAATTCGATTTTTTTCTTTTTTAACACATGGGATTTATGGTTAACACCAATCTTCATCTCTACAGTGATGGAATATTTAATTATTTGAACATATCTATAGATTTCCCTTATGATGAATTTAATTCAGAGACTTGGTTGTAATCTACTCAAGAACTGATCAACCTTAAATTCAGATTGGGTGATAACTCTAGATTTATACCTCACATGTGTTGTAATATTTTCCACATATGTACCAATGGATTTTTCACCCTACTTATTTATCTCAAAGAATACCTTCTCTATTTTCATGCGAGTTTTATAATGAAAATACTTACTGAAAAATTGGGTCTTAAAATCATACATGTACATGAAATCAATTTGTTCTAGTTCCTTGATACTATGGATAATTTTCCAACATTTATCCAATTTTTCTTCAAGATGATAGACAACCAAAAAAATAATTTTCAGGATCCCAACATTGGAGAATGAAAAATATAAATTTATTGGAACAAATTTATTGCTTATAAATGAGTGTAATAGAATAACATCTAAAATAAGGTGGATTTTACCTCATGGAGGACTCCAAAAGACATAGTTCATTCTTTTTCTCCTTTATATATTAATCATGATTCATTTTATTAGATTTGATTTATATATAAATGAAATTTTTTATCACGCCTTCCATAAAATATGTTTCATTAGGAGGAAAATCATTTTATTGTATATACCATCCATCATTAACATAATTCCTTCAGTTTCCATCAATTTCCTAAAATCAAAAGCATAGTATAAGCAACAATAATAATAGTGTAAAACCACATAATCACAAAATATAATTTACAGGATATCTAAATTGTGACACAATATTATATGAAATCATTGGTATAAACTAGTTCTTTCATAAATGTTATCAAGACATTTTAATTTTATCCAATTATAGTACATACCCCTTTGATTATGACTAATGTTTTCTTATCCTAGTTTCTAAAGGTTAAATAAGCCATACTATGATACCAAATATTGAAACCTAAACATTTTATGCATAGATTACATATATTCCTAGATTAATATTCATTACATAAACTTATAATCTGTGCAAAAACAATTTTGGTTAAGTGCCTTTAGAAACACATAAACATAAAAATTGATTCATAACAATAACCCATTTTTTTCTTCATAAAAAACATCATTTTCAGATATATCATTCTTATATCCTTTATTATTTACCTGGAAAAAGTAATCATAATAAAGGGATAGTTCAAATTAATATTAATTTTAAAAAAAGCAAATATAAATGATAACATAATCACAACATGATCATAATGGTGTGGGAATATGAGAATAAAATTTTAAAATCATAACATGCATATCATAAATCATAATCTTGAGTCATAAAATAAATCCTAGAAATTTATAAGACATGAACCATAAAATAATCAAAGATCATGATGCCTGAGATAATAATATTGAAATAAGAAATATGATTATAAAAAATAAAAAATAATATAAAATCATTTCAAAAATAGTTAAGTCTAAATAGGTGGACTATCAGAGTGGAATGTGTTCACTCCCCAAATTATCATAGTAGTTGAGATTCACTTCAAATACTATCATAGTGTAAACATTCCCTTACTAAAATGGGTCCACTCTGTAATAAACTCCTACCTATATCATGATATATTACTACATACAAAATTACTTGTAGGTAGATATCAGTCTCACTGGTCCATGGTTATAGGGTGGCCACTATCTATGGTTAAATCATAACCAAATTACTTGGTTATTATGTAACATTTTTCCTTGGTTAAAACATTACCAACATTCTTGGTTATAACTGAACAACCATCACATAATAAAAATATATATTTTTACCACAATAACAGAAAACTTTAAACATATAATTTCTTCATGACCTATGAAAATAAAATAAGTTCTATAATCATTTCCTAAATTCACTATAACATAAACAATATAAATTAAATGGATTTTATGTAGACCTCATCAACATAAAAATTGGTCATCTAGATAAATACTATTAATGATATCATTGGAAAATATCCCCCAAATCATAAATGACTTCAATGATGTCATCATATAGAGAAAATAATTTTCAAATATCACCTATAACATTTCATGATAAACATCCTTTATTCATTGAAATAATTTTTCAAAAAACATAATGATTCAGGAATTATTAATTACATAATTTCAATAAATGTGATATTAGAAATATTTTTTGGAATCTTCAAAACATTGATCAGTCATTACGGTGGGAAATTTTTTTCATGTTGAATACATTATTATAAATCACTCCTTTCACACATTGGTGTCAATAGTCAAAAATTACATCGTTCAGAAAATTAAATGTAGATTAATTTTATATTTTCTATAAAACTGAAAATGGTGGAAAAAGTTTACATTAAAAATCATAGGAGAATTGTCAAAATATTTTTAAAACAATCTTTAAAAACATGGATGTGGATGAAAAATGTTTTTTTACCTTAGAGAGAAATGAATTTGATTTTCCTTAAAATAAATTTTTGGTATACTCAGTACTTAATATGGGGAATGTGAAAAGAAAAAAATATATTCTGAATAATTACCCATAGTAAAATATATTTCATGAGTTTCTTGAGACATAGATAATATTTTTTCACCGTCAAAAACATAAACATTGAAAATCTCAATAAATAATGAGTTCTTATAATAATACCATTACCAAATTAGAAACTTTTGAATCATAATAAAATGACATAAATAACATTATATAAATATTTAAATCCCCATAAAAATAATTTTATGGATCAAAAAATTCATTCATGGGAAATATATACACCATATTAATGGAACAAGTGGTAAATATAGAATGTGTCTCATAGAAATAAATGTGAGATGAAAATCCTTTACCTTAAAAAAACTTACTTGTTATTTGTTTGAACCTGTTATATAATAAATATATATATATATATATATATATATATATTTGTATAAATATATTAAATACCCATTCTCATATATATCATAACATAAATTATTTACTTATGTCCTTTTACCACCATTTTTTTAACACTTTCTTATTAAAATAATTGTTCCAGGTGATATGTGCTTCATCGATCATGTATGTTCTGGTTCAATAGTTTTGGTCCTTCTATTTTGATCTTGGTTACATTACATCCCTAATTTTAATAAGGTTATAAATATCATATATATTCATTATATTCATGTTTATATATATTTATAAAATATATATTTCATAAAATTTAGTACACGGTTCATAGAGACTGTTGGTCGTACATATGTATGAATGATGTTTTCCTTTTTTTGACATAATTAATTTAATAATGGTTAATAAAAAATAATTTTCCGTAATAATTATCATATCGTATATATCATAAATATTCATTAATCTCATCCTTATGACCATACATTAAAATAACTAAATGGAAAACGAATCGCAACACTTCATGGAGGAGGTAGTCCAAAGGTACAAACGGTCGACATTATCATTTTCCAATGGTTTGAAATGTAAGAAGGTATATATGATATTGTAATTACATAAGTATATTTATTAAATAATAATATTATATAAAAAATTAGAATAATCATAATACCTATTTATAAAATATGGTGATGAAAAACGAATTGTATCGCTATGTAGAGAAGGTAACAGGTATGTACTCATGATAGATATTTATAATTCCCATTTGATAGAAAGTGAAAGAATCAAGATGTGCTCATAATCATAATAAAATTTAAGTATATTTTGGATTCTTAAAAAATTATCTTATTATGAAAATATAATATTTATATGAGGTTAAATAATATTATAAATAAAGTTATATGTTGTAGAGATTAACACTTCATTGAAATAACTCATTTATATATCCTATTATGGGCTATATGTTATACCTTTTGAGAATTTAAACACCTCTAAAATTTGGATAGGGGAGTGTAGAAGAGTATTTTTACATTTCAGTTAGTCTATAAGGCTTAATATGGTGTGAATAAGAGAGAGGATGGGTACCCATTTATAATTGAGGGGTGGGATACCATTAGAATATCTTCAAATATTAAAATATATTCAAGTGATTCTAAAATGAAAGGTTCTGAATGACTATGAATGAGAAAGGAATATAATATTAGAACATATATTATCTATATGTTCATATTTTAATACTTTAATTGTTCTAATGTAATTTAATACAATATTATTTACCAAAAATATCATTATTCCCAATTTAGATACTATTGATTTAATTTTACATAAAATAAAGAATGAAATATATTCAATGATAATTTAATTAATTAAAAAATGTTTTTAGAATATAAAAATCATGGAAAAAATAATTCAATTAAATTTTATTAATTTTATTACTTTTCAAAACATTTATTATATTTTTATATTAATTGGTGAAATACTAGAATGATGCTTCGTAATAATATAAGGTCATAAGATAATCTATAAAAATTATAAATAAATTTCATTGATTAAAATAAATTAGCTAAAATCAAAATATAAATTCATGTTCATTCATAATTTTTTTTCTCTAATATGGACACATAAAAAAATTTAAAACTAAGATAGTGACATTTAGTAGATTTCTTTGATTTAAAGATTATATTGGTCTTTTTTATGGGAAAGTTTCTATTAAAAACATAATTTTATTCCTAATTTTATATGTGTATAAATACCTTAATTAAATAATAATTAGTAAGAAAAAAATATAGCCTTATCACTTAGTTTTAACCAATATTAACCATATTAATGCTACACCAAAGTTATAAACTTTACCACAATTACTATTCTTATTTCTAAAAAGTACATATGGCCTATTTATCAAGTTTTATCCTCATGAATCAAAATATTGAAACCATTTTATCATGTTCAATACTTATAAGTGGTAGGAATTAATTTTATAATTCACATTAAAAATGAAAAGAATACCTTTTTTAGACAAATACATTTTTAAGGATTAAACTTTGTTTATTTATATCTCGTTATTAGAAAAATGTTAAATAAATGTTAAAATTTATAATTAATATAAAAATTAAAAAATTTATAAAATTAATATTACTAAAGTGGTCAATTTAATTGACTGCTATGAAAACATCAATCTCACACATAAAATGTTTTTCCAAAAAATTATTATGTTTCTTTTGGAAGATTTTTATTTTTATTTATAATCAACTAATAACCAATGATTTAATTTTGTACATGTGTAACCATAAATTTATTATAATTTCTTTTTTCATATACATACCTATAAATCTAATTAATAGGTAAATAATAACACCATAAATAATAATATTGTAATATTATATCAATTTTTGTTTAAAATCGGTGATGCATATAACAAAATATATCTAATAAATTAATTTTTTTTTTAAAAATATTTCATAAAATATTAGGTTTTTAAAGTTTATCTACATGTTTTCAAGTCTTTTAAAAGATAAATAATTTGTAAAATATTATTTTAAAATATCAATTACTTTCCAATTATTCTTCCAAAGGACATGAATTTATTTCCAAAAAACCTATCTTCTGGATAAACTAAAGGTCATTATTCATCTCTTAACTAATTTTTTGATTGTTAAGAGTTTCTATAGACAGTAAATTTCATGTTATAATTTTTTATTTGATATTAAATTTTTGTTAAATATATATATTATTTTTATTTTGGAAATGATTTTTTACTAAATTGTAAACCTTTTATTCACATATTATTTACTATCAATGTAATTTGATTAATTGGGGAAATATTAATAAATATGCATCCTTCACTCAACACAGAAATTTTAAGGCAAGAAAGGGTTTTCATGAATTAAATATATATTTTAATATATGGATAATTCTTTGTAAATAAAGGTGATGGGTGGGGGCCAAAATCGTATATCCCCTTGATGCATCGACATGTCGCACAATATAAATGAGCTGGCCAAATTAAATGGGATTTCCCATATAGTTTTAAACTATCTTGTGAATTGTATTGATGGTATATATATAACAGTCTATGAGATAAGGATGTCAAAAATTAATCATTAAATTCCTTGATAATTTTGTTATTACTATAAATGATCTTATTACATTGGTATTATCCGTTGATGCATTTTATGATGAAATCCTACACTTTACATAACCTATATTGATCATTTGAGATCTACAATATTTTGTTTCCGTTCCCCGTGATATAAAGAATATTTATTTGAATGAGTTCAATGATTCCTAACTATTTTCAATTAATTTTTTATTTATTCCGTCAGCAATATAAAATGGGCATCATGAGTGTACTTTTCTCTCCATGTCTAATAAATTGATCAGTTCTTTGGGATTTGACCACATTTATCTATACCAATGTAATAAAGTAGACACCAACTATAGATAACTGGAGTCAGTTTTATTACATGACCTATCTCTCCAAAATCTTATCCCTTTTCATAACATTTTATTATTTCTATAAATTATCTTTTTTTTATTTACATTTTATTTCCTTTATGTACTCAAAACATCAAAAGAACATTTCTATATAAAACTAACGTTGTTTTTCTTTAGATATACTAATATTTTACTTCTATGTTCATGTAGTATATAAAACATTTTTAGGATTGTTTTTAATATTATAAAATTACTGATTAAATTCATCCCTAGACATACTTAAAAGTATACAAAAAATATTAAATGGAATTTTATTTTCTTATTCCAAATGAGGATCATTTTATCAAAGGGTTGACAAAAATATTTATTTGTTAACTATTACCACATGAACAAAATTTACCGCCATCATGACTACCTAATATTGTAAATATGAAAATTTTAATATCAATAATACTTTTAAAATAATATTTTTTATTCAATATTTTTATAGTTTTAGATTTTAAATATGTGATTTTAATATAAAAAATTATATTCAACAAGTAATATTGTAGTGTTATTTTAAAAGAATTTTTCAACTTTGACAACATCATTTCATGTTACTTTTGACACACTATAGATATGATCCTATGATACCATTTTTATCATTTTTATTTATGGGTTATTATTATGATGACAAGATTTTGATAAAAAACCTTTTTTCCATGGTTTGAGCTATGATGAAATACTAAATGTTTTCGGATCATGTGTAATATATTTGAATTCATAATGATTATTTGATGGGTTATTCTATTATATCCCTCCAATTTATTGGGTAAATAATAATATCTAATTATATCAAAGAGGGAACATAGGAGGGTAACCCAAGACCAAAAAGGGATCAAGGGGTCATTCAAATCCTAAAGTGAGTACATGGGTTGTTATATCATGCCTAAAATGTGATGAATGTCTTTACCAGTATTCATGACAATAATATTTCAATGATTATGTTTATGACAGACACTATTCCACTGTTTTATGAAATGGTATTATACCAATTTTTCTCTTATAGTTCATTTTATTTGATTCCTATATGATAAATCGTTTATGAACTGGTAAGCTTTATTCCATGACTGATGAATATGATCAATGAATTTATATGTATTATTTTTCAAATTTTATATTCAGGTTCTTATACATGTATGATAATGTTCTGATAAGAAATTATTATTGATTGATATCTACATTTATTTCCTTTAATAATCATATAATCCCACCATGTATTATGTTTCATTTTCCTAAGGATATGAATATTTTTTATGTATGATATTTCAAAGAATGATTCTAGTTATGAAGAACTTAGTGGAAGATGATTTAAATATTTTCTGTATAAGTTGTTTATGTCTAAAATATGTACGATACACTAATCCATTTTGGTCATGGAATGTATTGTAATGATATGTAATTAATATTCATCTCATAAGATATAATATTTATGAAAGAAATGATTTTTACACCACATGATGCCTTACTTGGTACCCAGTGATGGATAAATGGGTCCATGGTCAATAATGTGTTCATTAATTTAAGTACAGGTATTGTAATAATTTTATCATTAATACACTTGGGTTTTCTTGTGGAGAAGGGGTTATGGGAGTTATTTTTTGCGGGTTGAAACCCATCCCTTATATCTCTTCTCCCTCCTATAGTTCCCCTTTTTCCATGGAGACTCGGAGGAAGTTTGTGTGGTAATTTGAGGTACAATTCCTCTTAAACTAATATTTATTTCCTTTTTGGTTCCCATTGATTTTTGAAATATCAATGTTATGGATTAATTAATGATTCAATTTAATCATATTATAGAAGTCTATAAATATATGAATGTGGGTGTTGTGTATAATGGATGTCAAGGAATTATTAACTACCACATTTGATCATTACATCACATGAGGTATTCTATTTCCTAAAATAATTTGGGATTTATATTTTAATGGATAATTGGGGGTTTATGAAATTTAATTTGTTCTGTAAATTTCAGATAATTGTTTTAGAGTGAATCATGCACTATATTTGTGTTATTGGTTGAAATTTAAGTGATGCAATACTACATGGCGATTTTCTATGGAGTTTTCATGTTTTAATTAATTATTTTTAAATTATAAATTGTTATAATTAATTTATTGGCTTTTGTAGAGGATATAAGGGATCATAGAATGACATAAGTTGGGAATGTATTGATAGATCATGGTTAGAGGTTTGTAGATCTCACATTAATGAACATCGTTGAGACACCCAAGACACAAACATCCTAGTCTAGTTCCAAAAACATATTTCATACATGTTAGGTTCAACACCAAATGAAATGACCAAAGGTAAGAACAATATATATTATGGTAATTCAATAATTTGATCATTACATATCAAAAATATCTCCAAATCTCAGAATACAAAGGTTTAGTGTCTTTATAGATTGATGATATAAAAATATTATTTCACATAATTTCTTCAATATTTCTCTAAACATTTATAAGCATGAGATAATTTTACACATAATATTGTTTATAATTTCTTGTAGTACAAGGATATAAAATTATGGGTGATTTAAAATTATTATAATCGGAAAACATATCAATGATTCATAAAATGGTCAAATTATAATCATCGAGAAAATCATGATTCTAAGAAAAATATCTAATTAAAAAAATTATATAATAATAGTTATCTATAAGGCATAATATATGAACATGTAATCTCAAATGTTCGACCAATGACATATTATTTTGGTATAATAAGATAACAATAATTATTAATGGAGTATAATATAATAATAAAACAATGAAATGTGGTATGAGAATAAGAATATAAAATCATAACCTATTATAGTAGGCATAAAAACATAATTCCCATAATAGATAGTACATGTGATAACAGCATGTGTACCTAAACAGTCTTGAGATAATAACCCATGTACCTTATTTTTATTGGGCTACTACTCTTTTACTATATTAAGCATGGTTTACTATCTATGTACCCTTTTCATCTTGGGCTACTACCATTATTTCCATTGGCCAAGGGCTCTCATTCCTTGTACCCTTTTTAGTTTATGAGATATATATATCAATAAATGTATTGGTTAAAGATATAGAAACCCACATATAAATTTATAATCAACCATACACATGTGCTCCATATAGAATCAATAATATATAATTTTAAAAGGTACCCATGGAAAGAGAATGGGTTTTGGAAACATTTAAAATTTTATAATATAGAAAGGACATAAAGACTTCGATTAGATGATATCAATAATAAATAACCAAAAATAATGATTTTATTGGGATATTTATAAGATATTTATTGTCATATAAATCTAATTGAGATATATCTATTGAATATAATTAGTAAAATCAAATTTAATCTATAAAAATATATTTTTAAAAAAATCTATTAACATTTTCATAAATTGATGAGGATAAAAATAATTTTCAAAAACAATCTCGATGAATATAACTTGGAAAAAAATTAATACATCACATTTAAATAAATCCCAAAAATAGATCCATGAATGGAAAAATATTAATTCAATAAAATTCAAGTGAATGATAAAATATACTATAATGAAAGGAATAAATCATATTGATATTTTAAAATTCCTTTATTAAAACCCTCAACATAAAAAAAGGATAGTAAAGCTTCCTATTGAAAATATGTAAATATGAATATAAATATGAAAGGAGATTTTAAAAATTGATATTTCAAAATAATATTTTAAAACATTAATGTAAACAAGGAATACATGTATAGAATAGAGAGATCTATTATGAAGGATATGAATTATTTCTAACAATGTCATGTTTTTTTGAAAAACAATTCCATAAAAAATAACAATTTGATGTCAAGATGTAAATTATGTATAATATAATGAGTAAATATGGTATAATATCAAAATAATATTTAATAAAATGATATTTTAATATTATATTGTGAGATATATGATTATAAATGAAAGAAAATAATTGATTCTAAAAAACCCCATATGGATTTTGTAACTACTTCATCAAAATAATATAGTGGAATTATTCATATATAGACCTTTAAATCCCATAAAATAAAAATTATTTAGATTAATATAATACAATGGGGTTTTAAGTTCATCATATAAATGAATAATAGTTGCGTAATATGAAAATATTCCTCAATGATGTTAAATTGAGATGAATATTTTTACCTTGGTTCCTGATTAGTTGAAAAACATATAATAAAATTAAATATATTAATCACCTATTTCATATCCGTATTTATATCTATTTACTTTTTTATTAATATATTATATTCAAATATTATATCATTATTACTTATTTTTAGTAAATTTTGATTATCACTTATAATCGGCCCTTAAATATGTTTTTATGAAATTTTAAATAATTATTATATATTCATTAGTTAATTATTTATAAAATGTCAAAATGACTACAATATAATTTCCGCAATGATTTATTATGTTCCGGGTTCATTCCATCAAACTTTTATTTATATTTCTTAAATATGAAACTCAAAATCAGATTCTATTAATATTTTTAAATGAAAAAAATATGATATCCTAATAAAGAATTAGAGGTTAATATTAACAAAACATAACATAGAAAATACATTGTTACATATTAACTTCCTATTATATGAATAATTATATTTTTTTAGTCATCAACGATAAAAAATTAATGTATAGATATAGGTGGTTAAACCGACCAGATCGAAAACATATTCTAAAAAATAGATGAGTGTGAAAGGAATTTGATTACAATATAGTAATTTTAAAATCATAATTATTTCATAAAATAGATCAATAAAATTTGATAATAGGTGTTTAAAAAGTTAAGATAAACATCTATTTGTTATAAAGAAGGAATCCTTTAGTTTACCCTTCATGTCCACATTTTTTCTATTAAATTTACAATGATAACTTTTTCTTAATTCTGTTAATAGAATTCATAATTTATCATTAGATAATAATAATAATAATATCATAAATATCATATTTATTCATTATATCTTTTTTATGACAAGAGTTTAAATACAATGAAAAAATAAAAATAACTTGTTCATTGAGGAGGTAGTTCTCTTATAAAACAATCAAAATTTTCATTTTCTAATGGATGGGAGGGGTATAGATGATGGATATTACATTAAAATAATAACATTTAATAATATTTATCATATTTATATCAATATTTAAAGATTAATATAATTAGACTAGATGAGGTAGAAGACTAAAATATTTTAAAAAAATTGGTTAATAAAATTACCTCTTTCATTATATATCCAACATTAGACTAGACATTAAGGAACCATAAATTGGTTTTTCTGGGATAAAACTCCTCTATGGTGTAGTAAAGAGTTTTTTATGTATTTTTTATGTATTTTCCTAGATACAAATCCTATGGTGTTAGTTTAAGACTGGGGGTGAAGGGATCTTTTTAATTGTTAGAGGGATTTCAATTTTATAAAAACAATCATGATGAAAAATGGAAGCCATTGTTAAGGAAATTGGAACCTGAATTGATAATTAGTTAAGAAATGTTTATATATGTTCATTTAATCCCTCAACCAACTTTTTAATGATTATTTTTTATTCACTATCACATTGTCTAAACCCTTATTACCTTATTTTAACTTTACTTAGGTAATTCATTTTTTAACCTTAGTAACTAATTATTTTTCCTAAAAATGAAATTAAACTACATACCAAATTTGAAAATATTGATTCCATATCTGAACATTTATTTAATATATACAATTCCTAATGGTTTCAAAATTTATGTATAATTTTAGCGCACATGACATATAGAAACATTTTTAAGAGAGAAATGTATAATTTATGCATGAAACAAAATATATTATCCTTATTTTCAAAATATAAACCATTGTATTATTATTATCTTATTTCATTGATTATATTATCAAAAATATTTATTAACATAATAAAAAAATATTGAATAATTTAACTTATTAATATAAAAATACATTGAATACAAATAATCATTTTCATAAAATTGTCACATTTTTTACATTCAAAATATTTTATCTTCATTTCAAAGAAATTTAAAATAAATAATGTATTATTATTCATTTTTTAAATGTATAAACAATAATTTCCAAAAATTATATTTCTTTAAATAATATTTATTTAACTTCCAAATAAAGAAACAATAATGTTTTTAAGAAAATATATATTTAGAGTTAAATTAATATATTTTTAATACTTATAACTAATTAATTGTTTCAGGGATATTCATAGTTTATTTTACTAAATATTACATAAGTATTTTTCATTAAATTTTATTTATTTCATTACTAAAAATTTCTAAAATAAAAAAATATACGTTTCATCAAAATAGTTCAAAAAAGTTTCTCTAGAATTAATACTATTTTCATAAGTAAATTTTTCCCCTTTTATTTTAAAAAATAATTTATTTTATCAATTTTGTCAAACTATCTTGTAATTTTTTTTACTCTTATAAATAATTATTCTATTTTATTTGGTGTTGCGTATGAAACTAATTATTTATTTATTATAAAATTAATTCTAAAATCACATATTTTTATATTCTCCCGATTTAAATAAATTATGTCCTATGAATTTTAATAATCACCCACGAATAAAACTATCTAAGGATACCCAAGAAATATTTGTGAATAAAGATATAATTTATAATGAGATGTAAAAATAATTATCATAGATAAGACTAAAACCTCCTATTTTATTTTATAGTGGGTATATATTGACATTTTCAACCATATTTTCCAACTATGTCTCTATACCTGTCCATACATCTTATGTGTTTCTAGAGAGATGTTATTCTTAGCTTAATTTTTGTGAATTTGTTTTCCACCAAATTATAAAACCAAAACCAATTTTATCCAATAAAAAATTCAAATGAATATATGAATTTGAAAACATCATACTAGTATTAATTCTCCTATGAAAAATTCAATTCAACCTATGATGTATTATGTTAAACTATATTTGGATCAACCAATGACTCCTTCATTTTTACCTACGTTTTCCATGGTTATTTTCCTATTTTTTTATCTAAAACCTATATACATACAAATCCATCAAAATAGTTTGTAAGTATAAACTGAATAATCTAAATAATATTTTTAAAGAGACTAAAACTACGCATTAACTTAATTCCACTTGTTTTGAACTGAGTGAAGGTCAATGTAATACCCCAAAAACTTTTTTCTCGTTCATCGCCACAAGGTGCATCTGTGTTGAGTGTTTCTCTAAATGGTTATATCCAGAAATAGGATTAATTTATAGGAAACCACACACCCTACATGTTATCAAAATTTAGTGATGTCCTCCAATATTTATACTAAACATTATTATTTTATATAATATCCTGATATTTTAAAAGAATTATATTTTGATAGGGTACATGATAGACACCAATAAACATTAATAATTGTGAAATATTTTTATTATAACATAGCCATTGAATTTTTAAATATTAATCAGAGTAATGAAATTAATAAATATATATAAATTTCATATAAAATACAAATTTATTCCTTAATACTTAGAAAATATGTACTCAATTTTTTATAAATTTATTTTCTGAATCAAAAATACATTTTCATCAAAAACAAATATTGTTATTACCATTTGATATTGGATATTATATTTAATTTCTAACACATTAGGAAATTTTATTTATAAAAATTATATTATTTGTGAAATAATAATGTCATACTTATCTTAGGGTAAAATTTTATATTTTTATGAAAAGATTGATTTTTCAGTGAATAGTGACAGATAACAATTTTATAGAAAACAGAATTTTTGTTTAAAATATAGACAATGTACCATTTTATTTTAAGTTTAATTTAAAATTAAATTTTTGAATTATATTAAAACTAATCCAATTAATGTCATTGGTATATATTTTATTATTATTTTTGTTATAAAAACATTTTAATCCTTAAAATGATTTGTTTTATAAAACCATTTTTCATCATTTTTTGTATGATTGTTTAAAAAGTAATTTTTACCACATATACAAATTTAATTTTCAAAATAAATTCAAAATTTGGAATCAAGTGTTTTAAAATTGGTAAATATCTCCCTTTTACTTTTGGACATTATGATTTCTAACCTTCGAAAAAATGTTATCACCATTGTAAGGGTAAAATTGGTAAAACAAAGTTAAAACAATGAAACTTGGGTTTAAAATGTCCACAAAACTTCTTATATTTTATTTAATAAGTTAAAGTTAACCTCCTATATAAAATATTGTAAACATATTCTAGTTTTATTCAATTTATCATAATAAACTCGTTTACATTACATTAAGTAAAGGATAATTCCAAAATATATATTACATTTTTTAAAATCTATACAATTTTATGGTGAATATAAAAAATCGTATGAACTCTTATAAATGGTTATTTTGATTATGAATTTTATTATACAAATTTACTTATAATTATTTTCGATGAAATAATGAAATTAAATTATTATTCAACACCAATATAGCGCTTGTTCAAGTTATATAAAAAATCAATAAATGGATTTGAAAAACTCGAAAAGTACTATTATTTTGGTGAATTATGGTGTTCAAATAAGTTTTTAGTTAAATATAAATTATTAGTGTTTTACTAAATGTGCATATTCATATTAAATTAATTTCATTATATTTATGAAAATTCAAATTATTTAAATAGTCTAGAAATTGAATTTAATTTTATTATATATTAAAAAATATTTTATTCAAAACTTTATAATAAAAATGAATAATTTCTTTATCCATGTGAAAATGATAGAGTTTATTATATCAAACATTTTCCATTTATGGGTCACCTTCCCCTATATGGAAATTTTATTAACCCCCAAAGTGTAAATATACGTTTTTATAACGGTAATTTATAAAAGTGTTAATGGTTGGTAAAACTAAATTAAATGGGATAAAACATAACCTAAACATGTAAAATTTATATCGGTTTATTGAATCTATACTCATACTCATCCCAGTTTATAAATATATAAATATTTTTTTCATATAAACAAGAAAAGTAATTTATATTAATTTAATGAATTATTTAATTCCATGGGTGACCCTATCAACTATTATATAAGGACATCATCTATCCCCCTTACTCACACTTATTTAGAGATATATCTTGACCAACCCCTACTAATAAAACTTTATAACTTCCTTATCAAAATTCTTGAGGTTCTAGTTTTTTTGAGATGGGTTTCATGTCATGCACCATGATTTCATCATATGGTGTACTTACTCCCCCAAGAATTAATTTTAACATATTAATTCGTATAATTCATGGATTATATATTTCCATATCATTTTCATTATTTCAATGAATTTTGATTTGAATGTTACCAAATTTTTAGAGGCATTATGTTACATATAATTTAATTTTGATATTTTTATATTCGAGGGTACTTTGGGTGAAATTTGAAAATTTAATTTCTTGATCCATATATCTATTCATATCCTATGGATATTTCTTAGGTTTAAATGATTTCAAGTCAATGTTTTACACTTTATAACTTAAGAAGACCAAAAAAACATTTTAAAATAAAAACCAACCTTATTTATATTTTTGGCCCAAAATACTATCTATTCCATATCAATAATGATTAAAATGATTTAAAGAATGTAATTTTATTTAAATAAATGATTGTTTAAATTCATTTTCCACTATATTTGAATTTACATACATTTGTTTAGAAGGAATATTTTTTTCCAAACACTATGCATTTTTATTTTACCAATAGTGTGAAAATAATATTATTTTACCATTAAACAAATTAATGAAATTTCTCATAATCATAACTATATTATTCTCTGAGGTTTTACTTATATTATCGAACTGTTATTTTAAATGAAAATATATTTCCCAATATTCATGTTATTCTTATCCAGAGTAGTATTAATATAAAATAATATTTTCATGGTTTTCAAAAAATTGCCTTAAATATTCATTTAAATGTATTTTGAATCTATGGAAATATTATATTTTTATATGATCCAAGGGTGATATGTTCCAATGTGTTCATCATTATTATTTATTTTTATTTAATATGTTTGTTATTTATTTTCTTATAGAAACATTTTATTTTCCCTGCATTAACCAAGCTAAAAATAAATGATGATTGTTTTCAAGGGTATTATGTTGAAATTTGTAAGCCTCTAAATGTTTCTTTAATTATGTGAAACTTTTAGATAAGTACAGATGATTTATGGGTAGTTCTATTATAAACCATGTATATTTGGTTATGTTATAAACTAAGGATTACTGTTTAATCTATAAACTAAGGATGTTTGGTTCTATCATAACTCTCCAATACATTGGGTTAAGCGATGAAGTTAACTAATTGTATGTTACATAGAAGAGATTCTTAAGTTAACCAGTCATAGGTCACTCCTAATAGATAAAACAAGTATTCTATTAGGTGATTTCAAGGCGAGTGTTCAATATTCCATTATACCTACAACATTTTTCAATTCCTCTAATGGGATTTAATGTTCCCATTGATCAAGGATTATTTTAATTTGGCTCATGATTTTTATCTCATAGGAATATTTCTATTATAAAAATTTATTTATAATGTCTTAGGTTTGATGATCCATTTTTTTAATGGTAATGATTTCAATTATATTCTTCTCATGCATTATAAATGTTTTATTATACCAATATGCTCATCATATGATAATATAAGATATTTAATTTTTAAAACATATTCTCCCCTTAGTGAGAATATAAGAAAAACCTTTTTATATTTCTTTTTCACAATGTTATAAAGAAAAATTTATGTAAGATATTTATAGAATTTCTTTATGTGGAAAATGATAAATTCTTAATATGGAATACAAAAATTTATGTATTATGAAAATTATTATTACTTACATAAACGGGTAATGTTAAGGAATATTTTTTCCTATTTATCTAAAACTATAAAACTAAATGTTACTAAGGTTTATAAGTGATTATATATTTATTTTTTGATGTTATAATACTTATGATGTCCAATGAAGGGTGATGTTTTTTATTTAAAATTCATAAATGAGAGGATTACATTTTTAAAAACAGATTTAGGTATAATGGTTTGAGGCTATTATATGTTCACTAATATTTTCATATTTTAATCCCCAAAATAACTAAACTATGATCTAGGACCAACTAAGACACCCTATGCTAAAACATATCATTTTAGTGGTAAAAACATATTCATTTGAAATATACACTAATTCCAAGTGATATAACCTAAAAACATGAATATATTATATAATAATTTCATACTTAAATCATTACATCCAAAAATATCTCAAAATATCTAAACTAAAAGTTTTATTGTCCTTTGATATTAGAAACATAAAAACGTAATTTAACCCAATTTATTTGTAATTTCCTAGTACATCTCTATGCAATTATTCCTTTTAAACATAATATAATATATAATTTCATGGGAAAATGGGAAAAAATAACGGGTGAGATAAAACACTCAATAATGGGTAACTTATCAATAAACCATTAATGGTTTAGATCATATGCATAAGAGAAAAAAAGATGTGGGGGAAATATATGATTAAAAGAATATATAATAATAAGAGTTATCTATAAAGAATAATATAAGAACATATAATATAAAATTATCATCCCATGACATAAGAGTGGGGAATACTGATAAAATAATTTCTAAAATATGATCAAAACATAATAATAAAAAAATAAAATATGAATAAAGAATAAGAATAAGAAATTATAACATAGTAGAGAAGGTATCACTACAGGATTCCCATAAACTAAAGGGCTTGTACTAACAACCCTATGTACCATATTAGATATGAAAAAATTCCCATAAACCTATTTGGGTTTGAGATTTTTCATATTTTCCATTTTGGGGTAGGGATATTACATGTTTATCTTATTGATCTAGGGATAACAACCCATGTACCCTTTTGAGAAAATTTGATATAGAACATAAACTAATTCATTAAATGGAGATATTGGACCCCACCTATCTAATAATAATATAACATACCCAATCGCAACCCATAAGATCAAATATATATCATTTAATGATGAACATATGGAAATAAAATGGGTTTTTGTATCATTTCAAATGGTATCATATAAAACAGACATTAATACATTGATCAGATGATACCAAAAATCAATCACCCAAAATAATAATTTCATAGAGATATTTTGAGGGTATTTCATGACACATAACTCTAAATGACATGGATTATTTAGTGATAAAGATGAAAATGTAATAAAATCCATAAAATGTGCTCATATAAAGTACTTTGTTACATTATTTTAAAGAGACGATGTTCTGAGTCATATTAAAAATTAATTTCATATAATGTTATATGGAAAAATATGTAAAAATTCACAATAATGTAATTCCAAAAACATGAGTCTTCATTGTAAATTATGATTATTTAAATAAATGTTTAATGGATTATAAAATATATTATCTTGAAATTATAATAAATTTTTTATATTTCAAAACATCATTTTTAAAACCCATATATTTAAAAAGGATAATAAAAATTCATTTTAGAAAGAGGTAATGAGAAGTATAAAGGTAAAAAAATATATTATATTTTTTTTTTCAAAATGATAAATTAAAAATTTGAAAAGATAATGAAAATTGACATAGAATAGATATATCAATTGGGATGGATGAGAACTATTATTAACAATGACAAATTATTTTAAAAAAACAATTCCTATAAAAATAATAATTTAATAATATTGTTTCCAATGCTTTCGCCGCGGTGTGCGCATCCGTCTATGGAGGATGTGCTGTTGTTACCCCGCATTCCCACTTTCCAAAGGTGGGTGACATTGGTTCCTTATTCAAGGACATCTTCTCCTTGATTGAAACTGGGATGATTGGATGTCATTTATTCCTTCCGTGGATTCCTCCTCGAAACTCTTCACCTATCTCGGGTCTCCCTCATAGATTTAATACGTTGTTCGTGAAACTCTTCCTAGTGCCATGTTTCCATGGCCACCGGTTAATTACACTTCGTCTGTTAGGACATTACAAGGGGTCCGGTCAAGGCAGCAACTTTCAGTTAAAGGATTAGTCACATTTATACATCACTGGCGTGTCTGGACGCTGGGGAATTGGTGTGTCTGTCTTTTGTCCCTTATTATAGGGATTCTCAAGGGCATGAAAGCATGAGGAATCCCACATCGAGTGTAGGGAATCATAATCCATTGGCATGTATCTGAGGTTTTCCTCTGCTTCCTATGTTTAACACGGGGTATTCCGCAAGTTTAACATCCAACGAAGAGGGATCGGTCTAATAAGAACACTAGTTGGAGTGGATCATATTGAAGAACCCCCTTAAGGGATCACCGATATTGGGGCTAGCACGTGGGCAGCTTCTCGAATACTTTGGGGGGGGGGGGATGAGGTGGCATGATCTCACTGGGATGTGGCTTCCCGGGTAAGAATCAGGATGGGTGATGGAAAATTGACTGGAGTGGAGTAGGAATGAGATGGGACTGTCATGGAGATGGCGGTAGATATGGATTGAGCTCGGAAGAGACCTCCTACGTCTCCCCGTGGCAGGGAATCAAATTCCGCATAGTTCGGTTGGTGAGAACCGACGTGAATGGTGGTAGGAGGGACCAATGGGTGGTGGTCTTGAACCTCAGGGAGGCTTCCTACATACTATGCCTTGAAATGGATCAAAGTCCACGTAGTTCAGGATGGGGCATCGGTGAAACGACGTGAAGAATGAACTTGGTCTGATGGGTGATGGGCTTGTAACTCAGGGAGTCTTCCTACGTACCATGTCTTCACATGGATCAATGTCCTCATAGTTCGGGTTGAAAAGGGGGATGTTGAACTAACATGAAGGTATTTTGGAACAACTGGGTGGCGGGATCACAATGGCTTACCGCTGGATTGGGATGCAGTTTGACATCATGCGGGATGAGGGAATGTCGGAGAACCAACGTGAATAGGGACATTGGTCCAGGTGGATGGTGGGGGCTTGCCGCACCAACATGGAGATGGTCGGGGCCAATGGTTGTTGGGCTTGAACCTCATAGAGGCTTCCTACATACCATGCCTTGACATGGATCAAAGTCCTCATAGTAAGAGTGTGCAGTTTATCGTCATGTGGGACGGGGGTTGAACCTGATGTGAATAAACGGTCTGGCGGTGGGCTTGAACCTCATGGAGGCTTCATACGTACCATGCCTTTACATGGATAAAGGACGTCGTAGTTTAAAAGGGATGTGGGTGTCGGCGAACCGATGTGAAAGAGGACCATGGTCCGATGGGTGATGGGCTTGAACCTCAGGGAGGATTCCTAGATACAATGCCTTGACATGGATCAAAGTCCTCATAGTTCAGGAGGGTTTCATCAGTGAACCGATGTGAAGGTGCACTCGGGGGGTCCATTGGTGGTGGGATTGAACCTCGTGGAGGCTGCCTATATACCATGCCTTGACATTGATCAAAGTCCCCGTAGTTCTGGTGTGCAGTTTAACGTCATGTGGGACAGGGGATTTGGGGCTTACGCTCTGAGGTGACCCATAGTGTGTCATGATCGGTGCTCAATCTAAGCCCATGAGAGTCATGCTCAATGTGAGAAACAAGAGGTTGCAGGGACCTGACTATCACGTCATGAAGGGTGCGTCCGTGGGAAGCGAAGAGGGGCTTACGCGTTAGGCGGCCCCTGGTGCTGGGACTTACTCCAAGATGGAGGCCCGAGGGCAACAAAGTGCAGAGGCAGAGGGATTCAGGACCAAAGAAAAGAGGATTCCCACTTCCCATCATGCTCCCCGCTGGCCCTGGCAGTGGGGAAGTACGGAGGTGCATGAGTGATACCTTCCGCAAGAGTGGCTAGGGGTTTACACCAATTAGGTTGCCCTCCCCCGCGATCAAACACCACTCCGAGAAGGAGGATATCATCCCATGTGGGGGGTGATCCCATCCCCATGGAGACGAGTGGCATAAAGAATGTCTGAGCCGGGGGGACCCTAATTGCGAGGAATAGGGCCGGATCACAGTTTAATGTCATGTGTGGAGGATGAGGTTCTTGGCAGTTTAACGTCCTACTGCTCGAATGAGGTGGGTTTACTCCACAACCCTAGAACTTACATAACTGGCACCTTCTGCTCCATGTGGGAGGGAAGGTACAAGAAATGCCATGTAAAAGGGGGGTCGCAGAGAGAACCATTGAGGGGTCCAAGTTAGCATGGTTATGAGATGAAGTAATAGCTATTATTTTGCCTATGTGAAGAAGCATTAGGCGAAGCAGCTCTATGGGAGGTATCGTCCAGGGGACTTTGAAAACACATCGTGCAAACCTGGAGGGTCAAACGGGAAAAGGAATTTCCAAGGAGAGGGATCCATAGGCAGAGGACTTGTGAAGCTTAGTTGCTCTTTTTGGTGAAGGGCACTTGCGAAGGGGTGTGCTTCGTGAAGTGGGGTGCCTCTTCCTTAGCATGGGGTGGAGGTGCAAGTGGGAGGTGCTTTACAAAGTGGAAGAGTGTTTGTGGAGCAGTACCTCACAGAGAAGAGGTGCCTCGTGAAGCAGAGTGCCATGAAGCAGTGTTTTTCGTGAAGTATAGTGACCCTGCATTGGCATGTGGATCACGTGTAAAGGATGGGTGTTTCGTGAAGCATAAATGATCTACGACAAGACGGGTCCCCTTGGGGATCCCCTTCCTTCGTGAAAGCCCTTAGGCTTCGTGAAAGGCATCCCTCTCGGAAGAGGGGATCAAAACGAGACAATGAGGAGGCTCCTCACGAATCAAAAATACCTCGTGGAGCTCATGGTTCTTAGAGCAAAGGCCGCTTCGTGATTCGAGAGTTGAGAAGATGAAAGGTCAGATTGTCCATCTTGTGGGTTCAGGGGGAGCTCGGTATTTATAGGCAAGAGGCGCTGCGAAGTAGAGCTTACGCGGTGTGAGGGGGGATTCTATTGCTTCGCGTTGGGCCGCGATCGTCAACCGGGATAGCAGAGGGGTACCGCTTCCTTTTCTTCATGGCGGGCACGCGAACATCAGGGGCACCCGCAGGGCGTCCCGCCTCTGTTGCTTCGCGGCAGGTTCGCGAATGTTAGGGGAGTTCGTGGGGCTTCTCGCCTCTGTGGCTTTGCGGCTGGTTCACGAACATACGGGCTGGTTGTGGGGCTTCCCACCTCTTTTTCTTCGCGGCAGGTTTGGGAACGTGAGGGGAATTCACGGGGCTTCCCTCCTCTATTGCTTCACGGCGGCTGCGTTGCCTGGGGGGGCTCTGCACCGTGGCTTCGCGAGTCAGGCCACGGGGCCTTCTTTTATTATTTCTTTTTGTCCAATATTTTGGTGCCAAAAAATACCCCCCTTAGACTTGAAGTCTCTGAGGGATCAAGGGTCAAAGTCTCAGGGAAATCGCCAAAATCATTGGTCGTCGCGGTTCTGACTTGTGAAGAGGGCGCATGAGGAGGGCATGGGCCATGCGGGCCAGACGCACCGCGAAGCTCCACATAGGTTGGATGCACCGTGAAGCTCTAAGGGATGCCGCCTATAAATAGGAGGGGTCGACCTCTATTTTTCCTTTCCATTCTCCATGACTTTTTCCTTTTACTCTCTTGATTCACGAAGCTCCGCGTACTCTGTGACTTCTCACCGGGAATCAAGCTTCGCGGAGAACCGTGAGTCTCTGACTCTGTGAAAGTGCCAAGAGAACGTGTGCTTGCAGGCTGAGGCCAGGCTCCATGATTATGCTTCATGAAGGAGCTCTGTGAATAGGCTTCGTGACCCAAGTTATAAAATTTTCATAGCCTTTAAAAACAAATGGCCCATCGAGAAGCTGCCCAGGGGGTGCTTGTGGACGCCGCCCAGAGGGATGAGATGGCCAACTGTCTAGGCCTGGGGGAGCTAGTCCGAAGCCACTCGGACCATAATTCTTTGATAGAACAATTATTAGAGATACAAAAGAAATATCCGATGTCCAAGAAGCTTCCCTAGTATGGATTTAGGCTAAGGGATGACGTCTTCATTCTTGAGGCGAGTAGGGACGAACCAGCTTGCTGGTTCAGGAGCACGTCGTGCCAGTGCCAATTGTTCAGGGCGGCTGATGGTCATGCGCAGGAAGACTTTACACCTTTCACCGCCGACTGCCTATACAATCATTTCAACAACATTGATGGTAATCCAATGCAACCAAGGATGTCCCCTCCCATGTACCGCACAATACTGAAGGCGACCTTGAGGGATTCAAAGAAAGGGTGGTCTGATGAGTGGGACCTGCTCCAGGGCGGCAACTTTACCAATGATTGGGCATGGGCCTACTGGGTAGGCGCTTCATTCGAGGATTTTGGAGCCGAGCTGAGGAGAGTGGGCTTGTATGAGGCGGCATGTGCCTCCCAATTCCACATTTATCAACTAAAACAGCTGATGCCAGAGCTGTTGAGCAGATGGTCGTCCAGGACCAAAACTTTTCACCTGCACCATGGGAAGGTTGGCATCAGTCTGTCGGATGTCTATTAGATTTTGGGGGTCCTGATCTTGGGGGATATGTATGTAAAGTTCCTCCTCTTCATGAGTGCATGGGAGGATCCAGATCAGATTCCGCGGCTAGCATTGGCATTGATGTGACTGGTCCCTAGAGAAGATAAAGAAGCAGTGAGGGATGTCCACTTCAAGAAGTTGTCCAAGCAGTTCCTGAACATCCCGGAGAACCGAGAGTTTCCCTCGATACCTCGTACTTTCCCGAAGGTGGATCAACGGGGCAAGGAGCACTCATATTGGCGTCTCTTGGAGGACAGCCAATAGAAGACCTGGGGTTTCAGTGTCAGCACTGAACAGCGGCCGATAGTCAGACTGGCGGCGTTTATTGTGGCCCTTATCTGCGGTTAGATCCTACCGGTGAGGGATAACAACATGGGGTGCATCCTAACTCGTTCATCATGGCATCCGTGATGGCCATAGGGGGATGGGTCAATCTGGGGATTTTGATTCTCGGCATATTGTACAAGATGCTACGGCAGGTTAGCGAGGGCATAAAGCCACTAAGGATATGCAGTCCCTTCCATCTTCTATATGGGTGGATCGTGGAACACATTAGGGAGATCTATGAATATCTGAACCTCATATCGCCTCTAGGGTAAAACTTATTTTTGTCCATTCTGAATGCTTCCAGAAGCTTTCCAATCAAATTAACCTGGTCATTGTTACTAAACCGAGTGTGGAAGGCGGACAAGTTTAATTTACACTTGTTTCCATTGTCGATGGGGGTACTCACTAATGATGGTCAGGGAATGGAGGAGCATTGGTCCTATCTCCTAGCCTTCCGAGGTGGAGTATTGGTGGTGAGGGTGGACTGTGAGCCGCTCTGCGAGCTGTACACCCTGCACTGGTTCGCGAGGCAATTCTGGTGCCAGTTGCGGCTGACCCCACTGGTCTATTGAGAGGTGCTCCATGAGGAGAACCTGTGTGTGATGAGGCAATTATGTCTCATGTTCACATGGGAAGATGGGAAAATCTGAAATTCATTTCCTCCACCCACAATCGCCATCAGACTAGTGAAAGAGTATGCCATAAGATGGGAGGTGGCTTATCTGAGGGAAATGTTGAATCAGCCAACCGTTCAAGCTGGTGTTGGTGGGCCTCCCCTATCCCGAGGTCGGGGTCGGAGGGAAAAAAGGGCCTCTCGTAGTGTGGCGGATGTCGTGGTGGCTAGACCTGTACCGGATGAGGGTGAGGCAATGGCCGTGGATCCAGCAGCGGCAGCAGATCTGATGGTCTCGGAAGAGCAAAGCAATCCGGAGGGGCAGCCACCGAGGGGATTCCGTAGGATATCCACTCAAGCTCCGGGGAAGCAGTTGCACCATATCGACAAGCCAGAGAATGTTTTTTCCCTAAGGATTGGGACATTTGGGACGTCAACCAGAAATACCTCAGTCCTCCCAAGATGTGGGAACACCTGAACAGTCTCGGGATGGATTTACCAGGTATAGGCCCAATCCGGTCCAGTTTTCCGGTGTCTCTGGTGGAGGAAGAGAAATATCTAGATGAGTTGGAGGACTAAGTAAATTCTAGTGGTGCTCCACATCCAATGATAGACCGGGTGAGGGTACTGCTGGATCAGACGATTTCCCCACTACTCTTGTCCGCCGAGTTTAGGGAGTGCTTCCCCCTATCGGAAGATTCAGACGAATCCTCTCAGGGCGAAGAGGCTGATGGAGAGAGCCCGTTGGAGGAAGGAGAAGTCCACGATCAAGACTCAGATCACGACGATTTCACAGAGGCTCTTGGGGTAACATTCCAAGTTTCTTTCCTCAGGGTCTTCTCTCAATCCACTATGGACTTCTTACCAACATCTGAACAATGCAGGAGGACATGGTACACAGACCTCGCTCCCTCCCATCAGTGGGTGAAGATGCAGGACCCTCGGAACCCGCACCTATGGCCGCGTCCAGTTCTGTGTCTGGTAGGGCTAGGGCACATGAGGTGGCTCCTCCAGAATCATCAGACCTTCCGACAATATACAGAGGGTCACGCTCTGGGGTCCCATCAGCATCAACTCAAGATAAGTACTAGGAGTTCAATCTCTGTAAGTCCTCTCCACTGAATTCATTACTTCCATACTGCCACTTGTTGATCATTCTAACTGAAGTCCATGCCCTTCTCTTCCACATATAGTTCTTCGACAGGCTTGGGCCGCTGCGGCGAGGCTGGTTGAGATTTCTGGTAGCGCCCCTCCCAGGGGCATGCTAGTAATCATGGAGATAGTTACCCTACCCACCTGAGCTGCAGCTTCCCCCATAGTTAGCGCGACCACCAGTGGGGTCGTCCCGGAGGTCATTGAGGTGGGGTCCGACGATGAGGATCTATCAGACAACCCATGTCCTGCCACATCTGATCCAACGCCAGATGTCGCGCCTGATCCCACGCCAGATGCAGATCCCACTGAATATTTCCTGAGGGCGTACCTCGTATACGAGCCTGTCAACCGTGCGTATTGGGACGAGATGGCCTCTAACGAAGAGGACAGCGACATAGTCCGCCGCCGATCATGGAAGCTGATCATGCGCTTTATCGAAAAGACCCCCCGGACACTATGGATAGATGATATGGATAGAATTTTCTTATAGCTATTCGATCTAGGTTCTGGGGGAGTGGATGCCCAACGCCCTCATCTGCTCATCCGAGATCTCATAGCAGAAAAGATTCGGGAGTATGATCGTGGCCTCAGCATGGGCTAGAAGTGGAGGAAGGAGAGGAACATCAAGAAGCTCCGGGAGACTGAAGATGAGTTCTAATAGCTATGTATTTGGACATATGAGAACTCAGACTCTTTTAATGCAAAATCAAAGCTGATCTTGCAGTTGAAGTCCCAGCTCGGAGAGGCGGAAGATCATCTGAGGCAAGCTTTCGAAAAAATGGTCGTCATTCAGGCTGACATAAAGCGGGCCCAAACTGAGGTTGATGAATTGTGCCCCATCGCTGTTGAGGAGGAGTGGGAGCTGATCCGGCGGAAGCAACTCCTAGATGCCACAAGTCGGGGGGTGGTAGAGCTGCAATGCTCTTTTGATGGGGTCAAGTCATCCATGGGAGAAATAAACCCCTGACTGCTATAAGGATCACAAACTGTTATATGTACTTTCATGTTTTGATTTTCGAATACATGAGTTTTGTTATCGAGTTTGGCCCCACATGCGTCTGTTGTATTCATGAAATGCCCAGTGGTCAGTCCCTATGCTCAGGCAGGCCGAACCCAATGTGAGAAACAAGGGGTGATCACCATGCTACTTCATCTGAACATAATGTAGTGACCATGTTTCGGGTATTTGGGGGTTAAGTAACCAATTAGGATCTTCCGGGAAAACATGGGAGAGGCTCGATCGGAGGATTAGAACCTCAGAACAATCAACGAGTCATTCTTCTGATGTGCTCTGGTGCATGAGCGGGGTAACGCCATGGGTTTTGGGATTAGTCCGGATATAGGGAAGTTGGAGGTGTGAGTTCTGATACCCAAAATTCATAATGGTATGGGGTGGCGTGAAAATGGAGGATAACTGTTGACTGTGGCCGAAATGCAGCATCCATATTGCATTAGACTGAAATGGGGACAACAAATGAGGGCCGACCGCTGACCATGTTCTCAACACGGGGCCTAAATCAAATATCATCGATCAGTCTTTCGGGACGTTGGCCCAGGTCAGCAGGCAGACCATAGGTCGAGCATCCATACTGTTAGGGGGTCCCTCCAAACATGACCAGTCTTCCAGAACGTTGGACCAGGACATCAAGCAGACCATAGGTCAAGAATCCATACGGTTAGGGGGTTCCTCCAGACATAAAAGAGGATGAGATTCTGAATAAAGGGCACGCGGAGCGTGAGATGTGGAGTGATGGTTTGTTCGAACAGAATCCAACACTCACAAATTCATGCCATCGTAGTGGGAGAATGCTAGACAGGAACATCGTTTTGTTCATGGATCATTCCTTCTTTTAGACAGAGCCTCTCTGACAAGGGGGTCGTCACTTCCCAATGTCATCTTGGGGCATCCCAAACTTGTTCGGGGAAAAATTGTAGTTTCATGGTTTCCCCCGATGGGTCAGGCCAGGGGCCAGAAATAGGGAGGAACAGGACTTATGATTCTTGTGGATGGACCCTAGGTGAAATATTGGGGTGTCCCTACATATCTCATGAGGATGGGAATAAATCCATACATAGTTCTGGAGGCATAGTTTAACGTCATGTAGGACGATAAGAAGCCTGGTTGCACCGGTACGTATCCTACCAAAACTACTAAGCCCACGTGAGTCATGCTCGGTGTGGGAAACAATAAGTAAGGGTGGGACTTTCCCGACACAGCATGGGGCATGGTAGGATGAAGGGACAATCAGTGAATACTGGCCCAATGATGCTAACTCATCCAAGAGGCATACCTAGATGTGCAAAGAGATAAAGCCATGTATGTGGGAATTCCACTTGAACATGAGGAAGTGGAAATGTGTGAATCATGACGCTCAAAATTTGGATCACAATGATGGAAGTGTAACGATGGAGGATATGTGTTGATTGTGGTGGAAACACAGCATCCATATCGTGTTATCCTTGAATGTGGACAGAAAAATGAGGGTCGACCATTGACCATGTCCGAAACATGGGACCATGTCACAACTGTCATCCAAGATCCTTAGGGACGTTGTCCTGAAACGATAGGAGAGCCCTTAGGCCCAGCATTTATGGAGATCCCTTAAGCCTAGAATCCATGTCATCCAAGGGTCCTTTTGGATGTGGAAGAGGATGAGGATCCAAATAGAGAGCTCACCATGCTTGGCCATGGAACGAGGGTATGTCCCCATGAAAATTCCACACGTTTGACTCTTTGTCAAAATGTATATAGATACGTTAATGAGACGTATTAGATAGAGGGAGTTGAGTCCCTTACCATAGGGTGGGAGGAAACACAGGAGGCACATGGTGGGGTAACTCAAATACCTGACGTGAGTGGGAACCGGGGGTTTCGACCACCACGTGCTTCTCAGAAATTTTTAGGTCGAGGGACCGAAAACGAGAGTTGATTTGGGCCTGAAGCAAAGTGATAAGGTGTTCCTACGTGCCCCATGAGGATGGGGATCAAGCTACACATAGTTCTTGAGAGGGTCTTAGTTTAAGGTCTTAGAACTAGGACCATGAATGGGTAAGGAGAGCAGGGGACACATGGTAGGGTGGATACAATACCCGATGTGAACGAGGACATAAGCCCTACATACCATGTACTCTCTGGGGAAGTGCTCGAGTCGAGGGACCGAACACGAAAGTTGGGTTGGGCCGCAGGGAAGTTCTCGGGCGCTCCTATGTATCTCATAAGTATGAGAATCATGCCACACTTAGTTCTTGAGGGTGGCATGGTAAGGTACCAGTGCCAGGGAAAAAGGGGAGTGTGGGTGTGGCCCTTTAACTAAAAGAAGCAGAATTTGATAAATCTTCTTTGTCCTTTAAGGTGAGTGGGTTTTTTTGTGAAGCGACAAGACTAGGGTAGCAAGCCCTGCTGTCGCCACAAGAATCATGCTGTATTAGGAATTGAAAAATTGAATGGCATATGACCAATATCCAACAAGACTTACTCTATGATGATGTCATCACAATGCAATGTCATTTTTTCGCCGTGCGGCCATGACGATAATATCACAGTTTTGGGTCATGTGATAGGAACAATCATGCATTTTAACATCATACATCACAGATGTAGCAGAGACGATGCTAGGCGGGGAACATGTATGGTGCCATGAAACATAACCGACATGGATGAATACATGATCCCAGATCACACCATACGCAATTTCGAGATAGGAACCACGGGCCAATGGGCCCAAATAGGGGTGAGAGTGAAAGGGGCATGAGGAACTAGCTCCCAGGTGAGCTGGACTCGGAAACAAGACGTCTGGGTGACCCATCACATCCCATGGGGATGAAGATCGAGCCACACATATCCTTTAATGAAGATATTAGTTTATGGTCTTAGAGCTCGGACCGTGGGATCCCCGAAGGATGCCGTATTGCAGCTTTGTCCCCCTGACATGCAGAGGTGCACTGAGGGGTAGCGCTAAGAGTGTTGATATTCCACCTGGACACGGTGGGGTGGAACATAATGTGAATCATGCAACCAACATTCTAGGTATGAAAGGGCTGGCATGATGATGAAGGATTACTGCTGACCATGTTCACAACACAGCATTCTATCGCATTAGCCTGAAATGGTGACAAACAAATGATCATCAACCGCTAACCATGTTCGGAATGTGGGATTTGTATCAATTTTTTGTCGGAAACCCTTGGGGGCGTTGGCCTATAACGGTTGGAGAGACCTTAGGCGTAGTATCTAGGTCATTCCTGGGGGTCCCTTTGGGTGAAAAAGATGATGGAAGATCGAATGAAGGGGAACACGAAGCTTGACAAGTGGATAGAACTTGACCAATTTGAATCTGACACTCTTGGTCCTAGACCAGAGTACTCTTAACACATGGGTGAACCACTGCAAGGGGTCGAGGGTCTCAACTTGATGGTGGCCAAGAGATGGCAGATTCCTGGGAGAAGGGGGCATGGTTCCAAGAACCCTGTACCACACCTATATATCCCCCTCGTGGAGAGGGACAGGCCAAGGGGCCTAGGTGATCGGAAGGTCTGGAGATCTCTAAGTGGTGGGGATGGACCCGAAGTCTAGACATTCAGGTGTTCCTACGTATCCCATAAGGATGGGAATCAAGCCACACCTAGTTCTAGAAAGTTACCTATTAATGTTGAGAAGGACAGGAAATAGGAGGGATAATATTTAGAACAAGGTGTGCGTGGTGCGGCTATCACAAACCCAATGTGAATGAGGTCATAATCCCACACCATTTCACACAGTCCCGTAATCAAGGTCCTGAAGGCGGGACAGATAAGATGAATTAGCAGAACTCAAGATGGACCCATAGATAGAAGGTCTGGGCGTTCCTACATATCCCATGAGGATGGGAATCAAGACGAACGTAGTTATGATAAGATCTTAGTTTAGGGTCTTAGAGCTAGGACCATGGGGGGATGGCAGCCATCCAAGTAAGCACAGACCTCAACCCGATCCCTAAGCCCACGTGAGTCAAACTCAATGTGGGAAACAAGGGAGGAAGATCCTTATTGAAATACTTGTAATGTACATCAAAGGGAAATCAGTGCAGAGCCCCGAAGGACGCCCTTATTGTGGCTTTATTCCCCTGACATGTAGATGCGCACTGAGGAATAACATCAAGTGTGTCGAAGATCTACTTGGACATGACAATATGGAGAAGGATGTGAATTGTGTAACCGAAATTTTGGGCTTAATGGGTTTGGCGTGGCGACGGAGGATAACTGTTGATCGTGACAGAAAAACAGTCTCCATATCATGTTAGCCGAAAGAGGGGACACCAAACGAGCATCGACCGCTGACCATCTTCGCAACATGGGATTTTTATCAATTTTTTGTCTGAAACCCTTAGGGGCGTTGGACCGTAATGGTAGGAGAGCCCTTAGGCGTTCTATCCAGGCAATTTTTTGGGGGTCCCTCTGGGTGTGAAAGGAGATGAAAGCCCTAATGAAGGAGAACACAAAGTTTGAAAAGTAGGTGAGAACATTTCCGAGCAGAGTCTGACATTCTAAGAACTAAACCAGAGTACCCTTATGTAGATTGATGGACCACAGAAAAGGGTCAACAAAATGCTTCAGGAGAGGTAGGCCAAGGGTCCAAGGTGGTATAGATATTTCTGGGAGATGGGGCTGGACCCGAATCCTTGACATTCGGATGGTCCTACGTATCCCATAAGGATGGGAATCAAGCCACATGTAGTTCTCGAAGACACCCAGAGGGTAGGTTACCCTAACGAGGACGTGTACGGCGTGGTGAGTAACTTGACATGAATGAGGAAATAATCCCATACCACACCACACAGTCCCGTAAGAGAGAACATGGGCCAGGGGACAGAAAAGTCCAAGGGGCATGATAGCTGGGCTTCGGTCAAAAAGGCCTGGCCTACTCGTAGTTTAATGTCTTCCAGTGAGGTTGAGGGTTGGGGAATATGATTCCTTAGACAGGGGAGGTGTACGACATGGCGAGTAACCCGACGTGAATGAGGACATAATCCCACACCACACCGTACACTCTGGGTATGAAATTGGGCTAAGGGGCCCGAGAAGGCCAAGGGGCCTGAGGCTGGGCCTCGGTCAGGAAGGCCTGACCAGCTTGCAGTTCAACATCTTGCAGTAAGGATGGGGTTTGGGGGCCTGAAAAGAGTTTGTCGCTTCGGGACGGGGCAGAAAGAATCAATACAATCGATGTTTGGGACATATTGGGGTGGACCCGAAGATCCAGGGTGGTTGTTGACCATGTTCGAAACAAAGCGTCCTTATGGTGACATGAGATGGGAGCAAAAATGAGCATTGACTGCTGACCACATTTGAAATGCGAGACTTGTATCGGCTTGTTCCTTGGCATCTCCGAGGGCTTTGGCTTGAAATGGTAAGAAGAGACCTTGGGCCTGGTATCCATACCATTCAGGGGCCCTCTCGGATGGGGAAGGTGATGGAACCCCAATCCATGAGTGGGTGAAGCATAGTTGTACCCATCTTCGAAAGAGGTGAACATCTCCAGGGAAGGGGGATGTACAACCGGATTGAGGCTAGCTCGCCGTAAATTGGGGAAAAAGTATGCACCCTTCCATATGTCTTGACCCGAGGGCGAGATTCTGGCTTTTGGGCTGGGCCAACAGAAAAATTATCCATGCGTTCTTACGTATCTCATGAGGATGAGAATCAATCCATACGTAGTTCTTGAAGCACAGTTGTAGACGCTGAAAAAGTCTGTAACTCCTAAAGGAAGTTTTGAAATGACAAAGCGAAGTAATATTTGGACCTGTAAGCTCGGTCTGGAGGTCCCGAAAGTGTTGCACGATATAAAGGAGGATGTGCACGAAAAAATTTTGAACGTGCGGAAGGAGTCCAGGATTCGGGAAAGGCCCCCGGCTCTGGCGCGCAATTTTGTGCGCCCACCCCGCGTGGTGCCCGTTTCCGCACCGCCGTCTCTAGCGCACAATATTTCACGTGCTTCGTAGATTCTGCGATTCCAAGATCCTATAAATATAAGGATACCCCTTCCATTTTGGGGTTGTGGAATTTCAACTGGCTCTCGTGCGCAAAATAGGACTCCCCGTGTGCACAATATAACATTCAGTTATTGACTATTTTCACGCAAACTTGCCCCGGGATCCACCTTTTCACGCAATCACACTGGCTTCGATAAAATTTCAAACCCCTCAGGGATCATCTGCTATGTGTAATATATCCCATTGTGTGTAAAATGGTCCAATTGCATGCAATCCCTTCGCGGAGTGGGGTCTTTTCTTAAGGTTCGACCGTTGCCACTCACGCGCAATTCACCTCCTTTGCGCGCAATCCTCCTAGCCACGTGCAATCTATCTGTCCCAATTATGTTCCATCATGATGTTTTGAGTGCAAATATTATCTTTGCATTCAATCCCTAGGACCCCTCGCCTTGACGCCCCTTGGGTGCCTCCCTGCGTAGGAGCCCGATGTCCTCCATACCGGGCATGTGCGCCAGGTGCTGTTTTCCCGTACGGCCTTCCAAGATCGTACGAAGTAACCTCAAGGTCCCCGGGGCAGTGTTTCCCATTGCGTTTCTTTGCCTCATGCTCCTTCACATAGGCATGCTAATGGCTATTGCTTCTTTGCATAGCCACGCTAACATGGACCCCTCGATGGTTCGCCCTACAGCCCCCCTTCACTATGGCCCTGTCAATGCCTTCCCTCCCACAAGGGGTATAGGGTGACGGTCATGTAATAACTAGGGGTGTGGAGATTACCCACCTCGTCTGAGATGCAGGACATTAAACTGCCAATCACCTCGTCCTCAACACATGACGTTAAACTATGATCTGACCCCGTTCCTCGCACGCAGGGTCCCCCGGCTCGGACATTCTTTACACCGCTCATCTCTATGGGAATGGAATCTTCCTCACATGGAATGATATCCACCCTATCGGAGTGGCGTTTGTCTACGGGGGAAGGGCTTCCTCATAGCGTAAGCCCCTATCCTCTCTTGTGGAAGGTAGCACCCATGCACCTCCGTACTTCCCCACTGCCAAGGCCAGTGGAGGGCATGATAGGGAACGAGGCATCTCCTTTGTTCCGTCACAAATCCCTCTCCCTCTGCACTTTGTCGCACTTCTGGCCTCTATACTAGAGTAAGTCTCGGTGCCAAGGTCCACTCAACATGTAATCCCCTCTTCTCTTCTCACGGATGCACCCTTCGTGACGTGATCATCTGGTCCCTATTGCCTCTTGTTTCTCACACCGAGCATCACTCACGTGGGCTTAGAGTGAGAATCGACCAGGAAATCCTCTTATGGTCCACCTCAGAGTGTAAGCCCCATCCCGGTGAACTACGAGGACTTTGATTCGTGTTAAGGCATGGTACGTAGGAAGCCTCCATGCGGTCCAAGCCCACCACCCAGTTATTCTGACCCATTCGCTTCGGTTCACCAACTCCTTGGGCCGCCTCCGAGCGTAGGCCCCAAACCTCTTCCCGTATGACGTTAAACTGTATTCCCTCATCCTGCATGATGTTAAACTGTATGGAATCAATCACGACGTTAAACTATCTGCCTCGTCTTTCATGATGTTAAACTGTATACCCAAACTACGGGGACTTAAATCTGTGTCAAGGCATGGTATGTAGGAAGCCTCTATGAGGTTCAAGCCCACCACCCAGTCGTTCCGACCCCTTCATGTCGGGTTGCCAACATTGTGGGCCGCCTCAGAGCGTAAGCCCCATATCCTCCATTATGGGACACCTTAGAGCATAACCCCATATCCACTATTGTGGGCCGCCTCAAAGCGTAAGCCCCATATCCATCCATTGTGGGCCGCCTCAGAGCTTAAGCCCCATATCCATCCATTGTGGTCCGCCTCAGAGCATAAGCCCCATATCCATCCATTGTGGGCTGCCTCAGAGCGTAAGCCCCATATTCATCCATTGTGGGCCGCCTCAGAGCGTAAGCCCCATATCCATCCATTTTGGGCTGCCTCAGAGCCTAAGCCCCGAATTCCCCCATCCCGCATGTCGTTAAAATTTATACCCAAACTACGAGGACATTGATCCATGTCAAGGCACGGTATGTAGGGAGCCTCCAAGAGGTTCAAGCCCCTTCACATCATCATCCATCTTGATTCTTACTCAATCTGCCACATCCTGGTGCGGATCATGCCACCTCATTCCACTCCACAGTATCCGAGAAGCCGCCCACATATTGGCCCCAATATCGTAGTTCCCTTCAAGGGGTCCTTTTATCTGATACACTCTCAGTGTTCCGATCAGTCTGATCTATCCCCGCTGGACATTAAACTTGCGGCATACCTTGTGTTAAACATGGGAAGATGAGGAAAACCTCAGATACATGCCTATGGCATGCCAATTCCCCGCGTTCGATGTGGGATGCATCGGGTTTCCGTGCCCTCGAGAAGCCCTATAATAAGGGACAGAAGATAGACATGACAATCCCCCAGCATCAAGAAACGACAACGACGCCTCAGCATGACCACTCTCCTCACCGAATGTTGCTGCCCTGACCAGACCCATTGGAGCATCTTGATAGAATAAGCGTAATTAACTGGTGTCCATGAAGATATGGAACCAAGAAAGAGATTCACGAATACATATTAAATCTATAAGGGAGACACGAACTATGTGACGAGCTCCGAGGAGGAATCCACGGAAGGAAGAACTGACATCCCATCATCCCAGTTTCGATCAAGGAGAAGACGTCCCTGAACAAGGAATGGATCTCGCCCACCTTTGGAATGTGGGAATTTGGGGCCACAAGCCACACGTCCTCCCCAGTGTGACGGATGTGCACGCGCGCCCCGACAAAAGCGTCGGAAACAGAAAATGGTGAAGCCGATGTGAATTTATTCTCCTCAATATAGAGACTAGTAGTGTTGGGGTGTTGGAAGATTAGAATGTCACCATGTCCGGGTACCTTGCACCTGGACGTGAAACCCACCAGGGGTTGGGGCAGTCAGGATGTTGAGTACTCCGTTCTGTGACGCTGTCAGCATGGATCCCTCTTACTGGCCATGGAAGATGGAATGGCGCTGGACTATTGGTTTTCGATTCCTTTTCATATTAGTGTTAATAGGTTCATCTCCCTGCTTTCAAAAATCAGATCACTGCATCCGGAGCTTGATCGCCACCTTCCCACCAGCGCAGGGGTAGGGGCAGTACCGACGCGGCCACCCCGCGCGGTACCGCCTTTTCTATATCTAATCCGACCACCGTGACTGTCGGGCGCTCATGCCCCATCTCACCATCAGAGATTATCCAACGAAGGGTGATCAACGACCTTGTGCATAGGTACGAGGAGGAAGGGGTCATCCCCACCAAGGACATGGCCTGTTTGGATCTCGAGGCAGTTGTGCTTCACCACCGTCGCCACCCCCGAGGGTAACGCAGGGAGCCGCTGCTCCCCACCCTGATGTTCAACTGTTTCGGGAGTTTATCCCCAGAACGCCTCGACACCTCCCTTACCTACGCCAATGAGGTAGGGGATGTCTGGGTTTTCCTGATCGGAGACCCGCTTTAGGGGTTCACAATAAGGGCACCCTCCAGGCCGCGTCGAAGCCGATGCCTGACTCTCTGAGCCGAGGAGCAGGCAATCCATGTGCCTGCACCACCGGCTCTAACCCATCTGACCTGACGCCAGCGTTGGGTGTGAGCGGAAGAGGATGCCCGCCTTGGGGCATCAACATCAGCAACCCCTGTGGCCCGACCCACTGATGAATCCTATCATCAAACCCCCACACACGTTGGGCAGGGGTAGTTACATTCCTGACCTGGATCGAAGCCCCGACCACCCCATAGGCAGGTTGGGTCGACTCTCCCGGTCGCTGGCACAGGCAATGGCCATTGTAGACCAATTCGCAGTAGTGCCATCCAGTGTGAAGGCCTACTTCGTGCCACCGTTCTGGAAAGTAAAAGGTTTCCCTGTGACTACTACGCCTCGGGTGGGGCTCATTCCATCACTCACTGCATGGGGTACGGGGTCACTTCCCCTACCACCGGCCACGAGTATGGAGCCATTGCATATCCAGTCACGCACCCACATGGAGGTCCTCCCCATGTACCTTTCGACATCTTCCCCGGTTCCCCTCGCACCCCGGCCTTCGATCCTCTCCGCCCCAGCACCATTGCGGCTAGATGACTCCATGATAGAAATCAACCCTACACCGAGGAGATACCCAGGGGCAGGAAGGTAGGACGTCGTCGCCGCCAGAGAAATGCCAGGAAAGGCCAGATGGAAATCAGATGAGTCTGTTTCTTGGACTCTGAGGCAGAGTACGACTCAACGATGGTACCCTCCCCCCAGACCTATGAGTCAAGGGCAGGGATAGGGACACAGCGTGTTTTCCTCGTACTCTCCAAATGTGAGATCAATATGATCCCCACCTCCCTCTGAAGGTATATCCAGGAGGACGAAGACCTGGCATAACCCTAGGGATCAAACTTTCAGCCACCATCGGCCTCTTCGGAAGCACCTTCCACCTCAGTCAGAGAGGACGGATAACCTTTCTGAGGACCTATGGAAGAGTCGCAACATGGCACACCCTCAGAAAGCACCAAAACTGTGAAAGGAGGCACGTTCATCGGCCCATCCTATCGCAACATGGCGGCCAGGACACTACAACCCTTGGAGGATGACTTAGGATTCAGCACCCAATCGGCATGCTCGCTGTATTCTCCGCCAGCCAGCCCACTATCCCAGTGGCCTACCTCGACACCACTTCCAGTTCCCCAATAACTCTCGGTTGGTGATCGGGTCCGGCAAGGGCTGGATCCCGAACCTGAGTTAAGGAGATTCCGGACTATCCTCGCAGTAGGCTACTTCCCCGAGATGTTTTGGCCAGTCCCAGGGTCGGATTTTGATACACCTGAATCGCTCACCCCAGGAGAGTTTGAATGTTTCCTCCAGAACCTTCGGGTGACTCACTCCTATATTCACCATCAGCAAGTTCCTTATCCCGGGATTCAAGAACACCTCAAGGATATCGGTGAGCAATGTCATAGGGTCGACCTAGCCACACTCCCCGCGATTCGGCACCCCGAGTCACTTGGCCACCACAGGACCCTCCAACAACAATGCGTTTAGAGTTTTCAAGTACTCTGAAAGGTTATCAAGGAGGCCACACCCCATGAACGTGTCCGTGGATGGGGGCAGTACGCTTCCCTTCTCTTCAGTATGATTTTCCAACGGCCCGACTCACTGGGCGGCTCTGAGGGTATGCCCCCAATGGCAGTGGCGGTCAACATGGTCGATCTATCGGGAGAGGGGAACGGTCTAGAACATCTCGACGGGGACTCACTCCCTGAGGAAAGGCCATTACTGGACCCATCCTGAAGGATTACTCACCATCAGAGGAACCTCCTAGGTCTCCCTGCACCCACTGAGGCATTAACACTAATTTGGAACATCGGCAAGGGTAAAGAGCATGTCAGGTCTGTCAAGCTTGCTGACCCATCTGCCTCAGTGAAGAAGGCAGAGGAAGATCCCGATAAGGCCACACTACACCAAAAGCTTGCTGAAAAGAAGAGGCTGGTCGATGAGCTTCTGGATGAATGCATTGCAGAGTGGCGGCCTAACTACGGTGATCCTAGGATGGGACAGCAGGGGCCGGAGCAGCTACCCCTCAACGAGATTTTCCCGGGCAACCACGATCATGTCGTGTTCACCAATAGAGGAGAGGTCGGAGGTCATGGAAAGAGGGTGTGATATGTTTCTCCAAACCCTCCTGAGAGGCGTGATCACCCAAGATACCCCACTCGGGTTCCTCCCGCTGCCCTAAGGGTCGCTCCACCAGCCGCCCCGCGAGCTGCTGATCTTGACTACAGGATTGAAGAGCCCGACAATGTGCTTGTGGTTAGGGATCCCCGTCAAGACAGGAACCTGCGTCTAGAAGATCCGATGGTAGCACTCATCGCCCGCTTAAAGGCTTTGGAAACTCAGTAGGTGGCAATCCCACCAGACGACAAGCCATACCCAGCAAGGGTGGATGATATGTCGGCACCTCCAAGATTTAGGAACCCAACTTTATCCCCCATTAATGGGATGGGAGACCCACCACAGCACATGGACTACTTCAACTCAAGGTGTGGGACCATGTTAGGGACTCTGGCATAGCAGGAGGCCACCAAGTTCCATTGCTTTGTTCAAACACTAGAAGGGCCAGCATTCGTCTGGTACAGCCTGATCCCTGTCAGATCTGTGACTAGCTGGGAGGACCTTCGCATGTAATTCCTCTACATGTTCAGTTCCAAAACTCGGAAGATGAACATCACAGACCTCTTCAGGTGCAAGCAATGGCCTGATGAGCGAGTCGCAGACTTCGTCGCCCGGTGGAAGGGGCTTACATACTCCCTTGACATGCCACTAAATCAGGGTAAATTACTGAAAATGCTTGTAGGGAACATCAAGGTAGAGCTGGTTCCTTATTTGATCACTCAGAATTACCCCGGACAGTTCCGGGACTTCTTAGGCCAGGATCAGTGCCTCGAAGAAGCCCTACAACAAGCCAGCCAGGCATGCCCACTGCCTCTTGTAATACCTGCAAAGAGAGAAGCCAGATCCGAGCCTACTACTATGGTCCAGATAGAGGCCCCCAGATATCAAGAGTTTCTACAAGTGAGGCCAGCTCCATAGCCCCATAGGGGTCCAACTCCATGAGCATAGCTTCCAGCCCAGCAGCGACCGCATCAAAATCGGCAAGTGCCTCCGTGAAACGCACCGCCACCGCCTAGGTGAGATAATCAGGTTCCGCCTCCTCAGCATGCTACTCCGACCCCTCGTCAGGGGAAGCCTCCGAGAGCCCCCTTTCTAGACAGAAGGAATGGGCCTACTCGTTTGATTAGGCCCAGGTCCCCGGTTACTTCGATAGTGCCTTGGAGCAGAGAATCGTGCGGCTGCCTGAGTGTAAAAGCCAAAAGAGGCGCATCTCACTAATCACCCTAGCTACTGCCCTTATCACCAGACCCTGGGACACACCATCTAGCGAGGCTACGTGTTTAAGGACTAGCTCCAAGACCAGATTGAAAACAGTATAGTCAGGTTGGGCCTAGCCCCAGCATAAGTGGCAGGTGTCTTTGTGATATTAGATGGAAGTAGTGGCGACGAGAATGAATGGAAACAGGTTTCTGACCGTGGGTCCCAGAAGTATAAAGACTGGATGGCCCGCAAGACGGTCGCTCACGACCATGGAATCATCCATGCATGACTGAATCAGCCAGAGCCCTCAGAAGCTGCGGTTACTACTTTGGCATCGTCGTATCATCCGGCCTCTTCCCAGAAGAGCATGCAGCGGTGCCACAAGAAGAAAGAACGCGTCCTGTCAACACCGTCTCCATCCCGCACTCTTGGCAACTTCATGCCCCCAGAAATGGGGATCCCTCTGAGACTCTGCTCGTTAGGGGGTGACTCCTCAAGTGATAGTCAGGGGTACGCTTTGGTTAACACTGTAGAGTTGGTAAATCCCTTTTTGACTCCCGATGATGAGGAACACCCAGTGGACCATCCCAATGTCCCCAGCCGTCGCCAACGTTGGTGGATCTGTGGCTACATGAATCGTCAGGGCATGGAAATTGGCACCTCTAGCCAGGCCGTGAAATCCACTGAGACCAGGAAGTAGGCCCAGTAAAGAGCTCAGTACACGTGGCCCCTTAATCCAGTGTCGATAGGTTCACCACTACCACCGTTTGTGTTGCTGGATCAGGAAGAACCACCTCGGTCATGCCGCGACCAGCTCTGCCCTGCCACCAGCTGACCCCAGCCTTCCAGTCCTAATCTGGCAGCCACTCTCTGGGCTTCAACTAGTGAATAGCGAGACGTGCCTAGTACCAGTCAGCCACCGGTCCAGCTAGCAGGTACCGTCATGCCCCCAATCGCAGAGTGGCCTCCTGTAAGAAGGAGCTCGTGTTTGGGCTGAAAGTATGATGTTCTGAAACACCTGGCTGGCATTCCAGTAAGGCTTTCTGTCCTTGAGGCTCTTCGCCTATCATCTGAAATACGTGAGGCACTCGCCAAGGCCCTAAGGAGCCCCCTCCAGTTTGAGACGGAGTTAGCGGTTTTAGAAGGCTTCCACGTTGAGGAAATTGAGAATGCCGAATGCCAAGTGGTTATGTAATTCTCTGGTGAAGAGGAAGACCCTCCCATACAGGGTCACATCTTCCAATTGTACATCACTGGCCAGTTCAATGGTGTGGAAGTACGCCACTGTCTTATCAAAACAAGTTATAGGATTAACCTAATCCCGACTCGGACACTATGAATGTTGGGACTGTTTGAGGATGATTTAACTCCCTCCGACCTCAAGATCCAGGGGTATGATAGGACCGAACAAACTCTATTCGGCAAGATTCGCTTGAAGACCCAGTTCGGTGGTCTAATTTCCAGCACCGAAGTCATGGTTGTCTCCCTGGACACCGCCTACAATGCATTGATGGGTAGGCTGTGGCTCCACCTTCACGTGGAGGTCCCGTCATCATATCACCAATGCCTCAAGTACTCCCTTAATGGTAGAGTAGGTGTGCTCTAAAGAGATGTGTCTATTTTTTCCTCTTGTGAAGCCCGTTATCTGGATGCCGACTATTACAAGATCAAGGAAAAGCAGATTCTGATAGGTGAGGTTGAGTCTTCCGCTATCACAAGTGATCCCTGGGCAGGATTGGATGACGCTTACGTCTTCCCAATACATCGTTTCGGGGCCACAACCCCCGACATGGGGTAATGTTTTTTTGTTTCGGGTACAAGAGGAAGGCATATTCCCAGGTCCAAGCGACGGTGGAAAATCACCTCGTACTCCTACACCAACCAGGCTCAGGTGATTCCCGAACCTCCTTCCCATGTACGCTATCAGGATGTTAGGCTCATGGCAACGGCGGTACGCCATACATGTCTCTTTTGCCAGGCTGAAATTAACCGGCTCAAGCCGACGCACCACTACTGCTTTGATGTCATCAAGCGTGGCCCGTTCGGCCGAAGACCAGATGGGATTGGATCGACTGCCTTCATCGCTATGGTCTCGTTGGCGCATGAGTCTCCTAATATGATGACCACTGCCTACCAAGATGGAACCAGCTTCCCGTCAGGGTCTAGTAGCCCTGAAGCATCTCCCCCCATGGATGACCCCTCTACAAGTGGAGTGGAGGACATGGAAGATGTGCCCCCACCTTTGAGGAGGGCATCTCCACAGCGGTCGACGAGTTGGTATAGGTGAACCTCGGTAGCGAGGCGAACCCGAGACCCACATTGGTCAGCACTGTTATGACCCCCGAGGAGAAGCAGTAGTACGTAGACGTTCTTAAACAGCACCGTGACGTGTTTTCCGGGAGTTACGATGAGATTCCAGGAATAGATCCTCAGGTAGCCATCCACCGCCTTGGCCTTCTGGAAAACTATCGCAGGTTCAAGTAGCCTCCCAGAAAGATGAAACCTTCTCACGGTGCCATGGTTGAGGCCGAATTTGAAAAGATTATCAAAGCCAACTTCGTCAAGGAAGTTCAGTACACCTGGTGGCTGGCCAATATTGAGCCGGCCAGGAAGAAAAATGGAAATATCAGGGTCTGTATCAACTTCCGTGCTCTCAATCTCCACTATCCAAAGGATGATTTTCCCCTTCCAGTGACAGAATTGTTGATTGATTCCACAGCTGGGTTCCAAGCCCTCTCCTTCATGGATGGGTATTTCAGGTACAACCAGATCCGGATGGCCCCTATGGACGAAGATTTCACTGCCTTCAGGGCCCCCAAGGTACTTTCTATTATCAGGTTATACCCTTCGGCCTGAAGAATGTGGATTCCACCTATCAAAGGGCTATGAATCGCATATTCAAGCCGATTTGTGGGACATTGGTGGAGTGCTACATGGATGACCTGGTACTCAAGTCTCGCTAGCACCGGGACCATCTCAAGGACCTTGAGAAGGTGTTCGGTTTCCTCCGTTCTCGCCACCTAAAGATGAACCCGTTGAAGTGTGCCTTCGCAGTCACCTCCAGAAAGTTCCTTGGCTTTGTTGTCAGATACCGAGGCATCGAGTTAGACCTAGAGAAGATCAAGGCCATCAGCCAAATGCCTCCCCCAAGTAATATTTGGGAACTTCGAGGTCTCCAAGGCCACATAGCCTACATACGACGATTCATTGTGAATCTGGCCAGAAATTGTAATCCCTTTTCCTGGATCATGAAGAAAGGTGCCATCTTTGAATGGGATGAAGAGTGTCATACCTCCTTCAAGGAAATGAAGCAGTATCTGCTCGAACCTCCTGTCTTGATGCCACCCGTCTCTGGAAAGCCGTCGGTCCATTACGTGACCGCCCTGGAACAGTCCCTCGGTGCAATTCTTGCCTAGAAAAACAATGAGGGAATAGAGAACAACCTCTAATACTTCAGCAGCATGCTCCTTGATTCAGAAATTAGATATTCTCCCATCGAGAAGAGCTTCCGGGTGCTCGTGTTTTCTGTAAAGAAATTGTGGAACAACTTGCAGTACCACGAGGTACAGCTGGTCTCTTGGGTAGACCCATTGAAGTACATCCTGAACCGACCTATGTTGACTGGCCAACTAGTGTGGTGGGTGATGATCCTCCAGCAGTTCAACATCGGGTTCGTGCCTCAGAAGGCTATCAAAGGACAGGCATTGGCAGACATTCTAGTTTCCCACCCAACCTCTGCGGATCAGCCATTGGACTTAGGTTTTCTTGATGAGGTAATCCTCTCAGTAGATCATGTCGTCCCATGCTGGTAGATGCATTTTGATAGTGCCTCCCAAATCCCCACTAGCAGGATACTCAACGATCCTAGGCTCAATAGGGTGGGTCTGGGTATCATCTTCATAACCCCAGAGCAAGTTGTCCTTCCATATTCGTTCCTGTTGTCAGAGGGATGCACCAACAATGAGGTAGAGTATCATGCCCTCATCACTGGCCTCGAGCTGGCCCTTGAGATTGGCGTGACCCATCTGCATGTGAAAGGGGACTTCGAGCTAGTCATCAAGAAGGTCAATGGTGACTATATTGTCAGAAAGACAGAACTCGTGCCATTGTTGCAATGCACCCTCCATCTAATGGCTCAGTTCCCTTCTCAGACAAACATCGTTCATATTCCCCGGTCATAGAATGGTCGAGTAGATGCTTTGTCCATCTTGGCCGCATCACTTGCGGAGCTCGAACTGGATGACCTAATTATCCATGTGGTGAACCGAAGAGTCATTGCTTCTGTTACCCTAGAGAATGATCACAAACCGCGGGTGAACCATCTCACCACCGGTGCCCCTAAGTTAGGATCCTTGGGTACATTAGATGCGGTGATCAAAATAGTTCTTGATTAGAGGACACCGTTGGTTGAATACCTCCAATGCAATAATCTTCCATCAGACTGGGTTGAGCGTGAGCGAGTCCGACGCCGCGTGCTCCATTTTACCCTTCAGAGTGGTCCCAGCCTTGAGTAGATCCTTTAGAGATGCAGATTTGATGGTGTTATCCTCTATTTGCTTGAAAGAGTTGAGATCCCACAGGTCTTGCAAGAGGATCATGCTGGTTCCTGTGGTGCCTATCAGGCCGAGTTGAAGTTTTCTCACTAGATTTGGAGGTCGGGGTACTTCTAGCCCTCCTTGATCTACGACTGCATCAAGTTTTCCAAGAGGTGTCATGCATGTCAAGTTCATGCCAACTTTTTACATCAGCCACTGGAGCCTCTCCACACTAAAAAGTATTCTTGGCCCTTCGCAGTCTAGGGGTTGGATGTCATAGGACCTTACCCACCGGCGATGGCTCGCCAATGTCGTTTCATTCTGACCGCTACAAATTTCTTTTCCAAGTGGGGAGAGGAAATTCCGCTCAAGAAAGTCAAAGCATGTTCTATCAATTACTTCGTGAGTTCCAACATCATCTATCGATTTGGAGTACCTCACGCTATCCTCACGGATAACGGCACCAAATTCCGAGCAACCGAGATGAAGAAATTGTATGCGAAGTAAAACATTCTCTTTAACCATAACTCCCATTATCATGCGTAGGCGAATGGTCAGATCGAGACGTTTAAAAAAACCCTCTCTAACATTCTGCAAATGATGGTTTGCCAGAAAACGAGGTGTTTTCTGGATATACTCCCCAACGCCCTCTGGCCTTATCGAATGATGACTCGTAATTCCACCCAGGTGACCCCGTATTCCCTGGTTTACGGAGCTGAGGCCATCCTGTCCGTCGAGATTCAATTTCACTCATTATTCACGGCGGTCTACGACCAGCAAGTGCTGGATAGAGTTGCTGAAATCTGTCTATCTGAATTGGAAGCACTGGACGAGAATAGGATTCATTCTTTTAACAACCTAGAAAGTCATAAGAACAGGGTGGCTCGAGCTTTCAATAAGAAGGTTCTCCTCCGATCTTTCCTGCAAGGTGACATGGTACTAGCCCTCAGAGTGCCAATGATTCTCGGCAGGAAACCACCCAAGTTGGAGCCCAAATGGGAGGGGACTTTCATCGTCCATAAGGTCTATCACAATGGTGTGTACTCTCTGGTGACCATGGATGGTGAGCATATATCTCCTCCCACCAATGCCAAGTTCCTCATACAGTACTTTGCCTGAGCCTTGCAGTCCTGCATGACCCTAAATTGAATTTGGTCTAGCATGATCTTAAACTGAATTTGGCCCTATATCTGGGCCCTTTTGGACCGAGTTCTAAGACCATAAACTAAGATCCTTGTGGTCTAGCATGACCTTAAGCTGCATGCTCGTCCTCACTGCAAGACGTTAAACTGCAAGCTGGTTAGGCCTTGCTGACCGAGGCCCAACCTCAAGCCCCTTGGCCTTCTCGGGCCCCTTAGACCCAGTCTTTACCCAGAGTGTGTGGTGTTGTGTAAGATTATGTCCTCATTCACGATGGGTTACCCGCCACACTGTACACATTCCTGGATGAAATGCCTCTCATCGTCCTACATGACGTTAAACTGTGCTCCAAGAACTACGTGCATCTTGATTCCCATCCTTATGGGATACGTAGGACCGCTTGAACATCAAGGTTTCTAGTCCAGCCCCATCTCTTAGGAGATCCCACGATCTCCCGGTCACCTCGGTCTCTTGGCATGTCCCTCCCCATAGGGGGATATATAGGTGTGGTACAGGGTTTTTGGCACCATTCCCCCTTCTCCCGAGAATCTTCCATCTTTTGGATGCTCTCAAATTCATCCCTTTGAACCTTTCTAGTGGTCCTCTAATGTGTTCAGAGTACTCTGGTCTAGGACTTGGAGTGTTAGATTAAACTTAGGCAAGTTTCTGTCCACTTGTCAAGTGCTCCCTTTCATTCGGGCCCCCGTTATCTTTCACACCCGAAGGGACCCCCAAGAACGGCTTGGATACAATGCCTAAGGGCTCTCCTACCATCATGGTCCAATTCCCCTGAGGGTTTCAGACAAGAAATTTATACAAATTCCGCATTTCGAACATGTTCAGTGGTCGATGCTCATTTGTTTGTCCCCATTTTAGGCTAACAAGACAGGATGCTGTGTTGCGAACATGGTCAGAAGTAATCATCTGTCGTCATGCCGATTCCTCAAGGCCCTGAATGTTGGTTGCATGATTTGCATTGTGTTCCACCCCGTCGTGTCAAGGTGGAATCTTGACACTCCTTGCACTAACCCTCAGTGCACCTCCACACGTCAGGTAGACAAAGCTACATGATGGTGTCTCTCGGGGCTCCCACGATCTGAGCACCAAGATTATATGATTGGGTTTTCTCTAAGGACCATACACAACTTCACCCTCATCCCCACGAGAAATGATCAGTCTCCCAGACATTGCATTTCGGGCTCAGATCAGCTGGAAACTAGTGTCTCCTGCCCCCTGATTGTTGGACCCTCATCGGCTCATTGCCCTGAGGCTCCTCTCCCAGAATCACCCGCAGTGACGGTATGAGGTTATGTCATCATCTACATCGAGTATGACTTATCGCATCATGTGTGTTCCCCCAGGTCCAATCCATACGACCTTAAACTGTACTGGTTGGTCCCACCACATGACCATAAACTATGATGATATCGTCCATGCTGCAAGATGAAAAACGGCATTACATTATGGTAACCTCCCCATAGGGGACATCATGTTGGGTATCGGTCGATTACCATACCATTTTTCAATTCCTTTTACGGCCTGATTTTTGTGACGATGCCAGAAATTTCTACCCTAGACTGGTCGTTCCACAAACGAAAAACTATTCACCTTCATGGACAAACAAGATATATCAAATGCCGCTTCTTTTGGTATGAGGGCTAGAACCCCACGCCTCTTTCAACCTTTGCATAGGTACCATGTCATGCTATGCCACCCTCCAAGAACTACGTATGGCCTGATTCCTATTCTTATGGGATATGTAGGAGTGCTAGGGCACTTCCCCATAGTCCCAGTCTAACTTTCGTGTTCGGTTTGTTGTCCTAAACACTTCTCCAAGGAGCACATGGTAGGCAGGACCTTGTCCTCATTCATGTCGGGTTTCGAAACCTCTTTACCGTGTGTATCCCACTCCCATTACTCTTTGGTCCGAGCTGTAAGACATTAAACTAAGATCCTTTCCAAAAACTACATGTGGATTGATTCTCATCTTTATGAGGTACGTAGGAACGCCATGACATTTTTTCTTGGGTCTAGCCCCAGGGATTACCAAATCCCATTCCTCCTCACTGTCGGCCCCTTGGACTGACTTCTTGGGGAGTTTTTTAACTTCATCATCTACCCTGAATAAGTTCGGGACTCCCCATAGTGATGTTGGGAAGCGACAGTTCTCTCACCAGAGAGGTCCTGTCTAAAAATTGGGATGATCTGTGACCAGATTAATATGTCTGCTAATGTGCTTCCACCACGGTGGCACAATTTTGGGAGTGTTGGATTCTGTTCAAGAAAACCACCACTCCACTTTCCACACTTTTTGTGCCCCTTTATTTGGATCTCCATCCTCTTTCATGATTTATGGGACCCCCTAATAGTATGGATGCTCGACCTTTGGTCTGCCTGCTGTAATAGTATAGATGATAGACCTTTGGTCTGCCTGCTGTAACAGTGTGGATGATAGAACTTTGTTCCACCTATTGTAATAGTATGGATGATAGACCTTTGGTCCGCCTATTGTAACAGTATGGATGATTTACCTACGATATGCCTGTTGTCCTGGGCCAACATTCCGGAAGACTGGTCATGTTTGATGGGACCCCCTAATAGTATGGATGCTCGACCTGTGGTCTGCCTGATGTAACTATATGGATGATAGAACTTTGGTCTGGCTATTGTAATAGTATGTATGATATACCTTCGGTACACCTATTATAACAGTATGGATGTTCGACCTGTGGTCTGCCTGCTGTAACAATATGGATGATAGAACTTTGGTCCACCTATTGTAACATTATGGATGAATGACATATGGTCTGCCTGCTGTCATGGGATAAAGTTTCGAAAGACTGATCGATGATGTTTGAGTTAGGCCCCATGTTGCGAACATGGTCATCGGTCAGCCCTCATTTTTTGTCCCCATTTCAGGCCAATATGATATGGATGCTGTGTTTCCACCATGGATAACAGTTATCCTCCATCATCGCACCCCCCATAGTGTTCCGAATTTGGGCAACGTGATTCACCTTTTTTCATCTCCCTATGTTCGGATTGATTTCAATTCCCCCAGTGTTTCCCCGATTGTGTGTTAGAGAACATTGAGGAGACGATATATCGATCAGTCTCAGGTCCCCCCCCCCCTTTCCAGACCTCCCTCTTCTCCTCAGAAGTCCAGACCTGATTTTGGATGCCTGAAGTTTGGTTGACGCCCCACAGTTGGACGAAATAATAACATGGGCATCCTTTGTTTCTCACATTGGGTGCAACCCACATGATCTTAGGGGTGAGTTGTTATTCATTTCCCGATTATGGTTGATAATATTAAAACAATGGTACAGATGAATTTATTGGTCCATACATTGGATCAAAATATTGAGTAGCGAAAGCAAAAAGTTTATGAGATGGAAAAAACAGAGCCCTTAAGGATCAGCATGCTGGATTGATCTTTCCAACATTGCCACCCTTTGGCTGGTAGCCTCTAGGACGGCTTCTCGCTCCCTGAAGACTCTCTCTTCATCAGCAGCTACAGAGCACAGTTCGACAATCCTAGCTTGTGCCTGCGCCCATTAGGTTTGAAGTACGATAATCTGGTGACTCGCCTCCCTCAATTGTTTTTGGGCGTTAGCCAGCTGGGCCGTTAGTTGCTCCACGAGCTCAGAGTATGTTTCAATGAAGACCACATTCTCTGCCGCCTACCTTTTGAGGCACCTGAATTCCTGCTCCACCCTCAGAAATGCTTGGGTGCTCACCGATATTTCTCGATGCTGGGAAACATCGGTGTTCCGACCGCTCTCACGTATCTTCTTGGACATTTAATCACAAACCGTCAGATGAAGGCGTTGAGCGTCAGCCCCTCTGGCACACATGAAGCATAGCCAGGTCTGGAGTGATCACATATGCCTCATACAATCCATCTAAGGATGCCTCAAAAAGCACAGGATACACTTCCACCCTTTGCGTAGTGTCATTCGTCTCTCCTCGACCGCTTCTGAGTCTAAATCGTCTATCTCCTCGGGATCAGTGGGCTGGTACACAGGAAAGGCAGCCAGCAGGTCAGTAGCAGGATCTTCCTCGGGGATGCCTTTATGAGGAATAGGATTCTCGATGTCCGAGCGACCTTCCACTCTCGCCCCGACAGTGGCAGTGACTCCGTCAGCTTCCGGCCTCGCTCCAATGACAGAACCGCTGAGTCAGTCGCCCCATGCTCACCAATTTTTGGGGCTGACTCAATTTGGAAAGTATGTTATGGAGAAAGTGGTACGCCCGCTACTGGTCCACTCACGGACGGCCTGGGCTCAGCAGCCCGATGATCCTCCAATGCTAAGATCATTGTACAAGGAGAATCCTTATTAGTTGGGTTTTCTGACAGTAATCTCCAGTAGCGAAGCATGGGACTTATAAGAACCCAAAGCATCAGCCTCCAGTGTTCTGGACGCTATAAGAGATGTCATGGCAAGAGACCCCTCTGCGCTTGTCAGTTTCATAATGAGAGTCAGATCCCAATCCTATCTCACCGGCGCCTCTCCTCCTACCTCCATTAGGGACGCCTAATCAGTACCTATGTTCTCTTGAGTGAGATAGAGAAATGGGTCAGAAATTGCAGAAGATAATGGACAAGGAAGAAGGGTGAATAGGGATAGATACAGACCTTGAGTAGCTCAGTTATCTCCATGTCGGAGCCGACGATCTCGCCTCTCTCATACAAGCTCCCTTATCGGGACCCTCCCTGAGATCCTTCATCTTCTCCGTCGCCTTCACCTTCTCTTGTTTCCTCCTCTCCCTCCGTCTCATCATCACTGTCACCCTCTCTCAGCGGTATCATCTCCGAATCATGCTCTTGGTCGAGCATCACCTTCCCCAGGAAAGGTGGCTCCACACGCTGACCTCTCTAGCATGCGTATGTGTCCATGGCCGTTAGATATGCGTGCTCCGGATGTAAGTTTACCTAGTCGGTAACCCAAATGAGCCCAACCTCTGGAAGCTGGATCCTGTCCTGCATTATCTTCTTCCAGATGGCTTCAACGCTCATTGATTGCCTCATAGTCATTTAGGACGACCACAATGCCGAGAAGATTGCATCATGGGAAGGTTCGAGAAGGTATCTTATCTGCTTCCTGGGAAGCTCTCCGGCCGCCTCGTGTGACCCCCCTCTGGGCAACGAGGTCGCAGCGACACCATGCGATGTCCCCGCTACTGAGGTCCCGGCCTGCGCAGGCCTCGCTGCCTGGTGCGCCCTTGGTCCCCCCTTCTAGCAGCACCTTGCCTGCTCTCTTGTCACATGGGTTCCACATGGGTAGTCTCGAGTTTCCAGACTCTCTTCCGTAAAATCCCCTCAGGGTATGCGATAGTCCAGTGTTCGGCATACTTGGTTGATAGGCCAGCATCAACCCCAGTGGGAGGAAGGGTAATGACATCACCAGAGCCATAAGTGGTGAACATTAACCACATCTGGTGAAGGACGTAGGGATTCTTCTCCTCCCAGATATCCGTGAATACCTTCTTCGGCATTCGATGGAGGAACTCGAACTCCCTGGAGAATCGTGACATCACATAAGGATGACAGATGATCTTCCTATCGATCTGATCCACGAGCACCCCAACCCGGATGCTCTGAAATTACTCTTGATCCTCCAGTGATCCTTGCCCATTGTCCACCATCTGGCCAACCGGGGTGGGGAACAGGTTGAAGTTGAAATTGGCGTGTTTACCGATTTGGATCCTTACTCCCTTCTCATTGAGCATCATCAGTGCAACCCCAGCAATATTTAGGGGAAATGGCCATAGGCCGTTTCCCAGAGGACGAACGACATTTCAGAAGGTGTATCCGCCATGATGAGCCTCCACCCACCCGTGAAAGATCTAGAAGGGGCCACATACCCTCCAAGGTGACCACCCTCGTGAGATGCATCCCAGGATGGCATATAGCCTAGCCAGAATTAGGACCCCTAGATTGAACCTTTTGTTGGCGGCCATGGTGCCTGCCATCACCAGTGTTGCTGGATGGACACCCATCCTTGCATCTCGCACCAACAGGAGCCATCCACTTAGGAAGGTGGTGAGGAACCCCGCATATCGGACGTTTGGGTCCCGGGCCTCAATAACATGGTAGCCCTACAATTGGTATTTACCTGACTCCAGGTTCCTCTAGTACAATCCATTCTGGCTCCTCTGAGCCATGGTTGGGCACTGTTTTCCCCGTCTCGGCATCGTGACCACCGAGTCCTTCTCCAGGAACTGGCTAAACCAGTCCTTGTATGCGATGTCCTTCAGGAAATCCATCACCTGCTGCCTCTCCTTGGCCAGGTCCAGCAGATGCCATGTTAGCATGGGGGTCCATGATCTGTCTTCCCAGGTGTTCATTGGGGGAATGAACTCGTCGTATTGGTAGCCCTCCAGTGGGATACCTCCGATGCAGTGAAAGTCCTAGAGGCTGATGCCAACTTCCCCATGGTGAAGATGAAATGTGTTGGTGTCAGGGGACCATCGGGTAAACAGCTTCGTCCTGAGTTCAGGTTGACGGTAGAAGTGGAATTGTGAAGTTCACACTGCCTCAAATAGACCAATGTGCTGTAACTCGGCCCCAAATTGGTCGCATGTATGGAAAACCCAGTACACCCAGGCCCACTCACTGGTGAAGTTGCCTCTGGACTGCAGGTCCCAATCTTGCAGCCATCCCTTAGTGTTGTCTGTGATGCTCTGACAGAATGTTCTTGCATAGAGGGTCGGAGAGCTCTCTGCAATAGGGTCACCCCTAGCAATGGTTCTGGTCCTCGGGTTCAGGACATACACATCAATGTGTATGGTCTCTCTGGCAGGACGACCGTTGTTGGTGATGTTGTAATGGGGAAGGTTGTTCTCCTGGGTCACCCATGACCATGGTGTGTCCACCTCAAAGCCCGGAAATGGAACCTCCTCCAGGATGCCGAATCTCCAGAGCGAGAGGTTGTTGGAAAGAGGATACTCTTTCTGGGCAGGGGTTAGCAGGTTGAACAAGGTAAGGTTGTCAGAAACAACCACCTTGGCTCCATAAACATCTTCATTTGCTGCCATTTCAGCTCTACGAGAGGTGGATTCCCCCTCATCGACTTGGTTCATAGACGTCTTGAGTTCTTTGGGAGTTGTGAAAATCTGGATGGGTTGCACGAAATGGGGAAGAGCTGCGCAAAATCTAGAATAGTGGCACGAAATTCCAGAGTTAAGCGCAAAATCAGAACCACCGGTGCGAAATATCCCGAGTTGCGCGTAAATGCGGTTGAAACTCGGAAGGAATTCCACGCTAACACAGCGTGTTTTCTGCGCAGTCGCAAAGGCAAATTCGCGCACGATAGATCGGAGCCTATCACGTGGAAAAGATTGAGTATGGAGCAGGGGAACCAGCGCCCCTTTTTATAGGAGAGGATGGGGTTCCGTGCCGTGCGGAAAGAGAATTATGTGCCAAACCAAAGTTTTGCACGCCGCGTAGGACTTTGGGCACAATGTACCACCGAAATCCACCACTTCAGCGTTTCAGTGTTTCCCTCAGAATCTGATCATTGTGACCTTTCGCTAATCCAATTCTGAGGGGGGTCATTTTTAGACATCGGAAAACTCCGTAACTCCTAAAGGAAGTTTCGAAATGACTAAGAAAAGTCATATGCGGACCCGAAGGCTCGGTCTGGATGGCCCAAAAGTGTCGCGCGAAATGAAAAAGGATGCGCACGAAAAAAGGTTGACCGTGTGGAAGGAGTCCGGGATTCGCGAAAGGGCCCCAGCACCGGCGTGCAATTTTGCGCGCCCGCCCCTCGCGGTGCCTGTTTTCGTGCCACCATCTCTGGCGCACAATATTTCGCGCACTGCCTAGATTCCGTGATGCTAGGATCCTATAAATAGAAGGAGACCTCTTCAATTTCAAGGTTGCGGAATTTCAACTGGCTTTTGTGCACGAAATAGGACTCCCGCGCACACAATATGACATTCAGATATTGACACTTTTCGTGCAACCTTGCCCTGGGATCCACCATTTGCGCACAATCCCACTGGCTTAGATAAAATTTTAAACCCCTCAGGTTTCCTCTACTACGCGCAAGATCTCCCATTGTGTGCAAAACGGTCAAATTGCGCGCAATCCATTCATGGAGGGCAGCCTTTGCTTAGGGTTCGGTCGTTGCCACTCGTGCACAATTCACCTCCTTTGCACGCGATCCTCCAAGCCGCGTGCAATCCATCTGCCCCAATTATGCGTCATCCCGGTGTTTTGCGTGCAAATCTTCTCTTTGCGCGCAATCCACAGGACCCCACACCTTGATACCCCTCGGGTGCCTCCCTGCGTAGGTGCCCGATTTCATCCATACCGGGCATGTACACCATGCACTGTTTTCCCGTACGGCCTTCCAAGCTCGTACGAAGTAACCTCAAGGTCTCCTGGGCGGTGTTTCATGTTGTGTTTCTTGGCCTCATGCTCCTTCCCATAGGCACGCTAACGTCTATTGCTTCTTTGCATAGCCACACTAACGTGGACCCCTCGATGGTTCTCCCTACGGCCCCCCTTCACTATGGCCTTGCCAATGACTTCCCTCCCACAAGGGGTAGAGGGTGCCGGTCAAGTAAGACCTAGGGGTGTGGAGCGAACCCACCTCGTTTGAGCTGCAGTACGTTAAACTTCCAAGCACCTCGTCCTCATCACATGACGTTAAACTGTGATCTAACCTCGTGCCTCTCACACAGGGTCCCCCCGTCTTGGACATTCTTTATGCCGCTCATCTCCACGGGAATGGAATCTTCCTCACATGGAATGATATCCTCCCTCTCGGAGTGGAGTTTGTCCACGGGGGAAGGGATGCCTCAGAGTGTAAGCCCCTAGCCTCTCCTGCGGAAGGTAGCACCCCTGCACCTTCGTACTTCCCCATTGCTAAGGCTAGTGGAGGGCGTGATAGGGAATGAGGCATCTCCTTTTTTCTGTCCCAAATCCCTCTCCCTATGCACTTTTTTTCACTTCGGGTCTCCATCCTGGAGTATGTCCCGACACCATGGGCCGCTCAATGCGTAAGCCCCTATTCGCTTCTCACGGACGCACCCTTCACGACGTGATCGTCTGGTCCCTGCTGCCTCTTGTTTCTCACACTGAGCATGACTCACGCGGTCTTAGAGTGAGCATCGACCATGACATCCTTATATGGGCTGCCTCAGAGCGTAACCTCCATCCCGGCAAACTATGAGGACTTTGATCTATGCTAAGGCATGGTACGTAGGAAGCCTCCACGAGGTTCAAGCCCACCACCCAGTTGTTCTGACCCCTTCGTGTCGGTTCACTAACTCCTTGGGCCGCCTCTGAGCGTAAGCCCCAAACCTCATCCCGCATGACGTTAAACTGTATGCCCTTGTCCCGTATGACGTTAAACTTTATGTCATCCCGCATGACTTTAAACTGTATGCCCAATTCCCGCATGACGTTAAACTGTATGGCGTCCAGCATAACGTTAAACTGTGTGCCTCGTCTGACGTGATGTTAAACTATATACCTGAACTATGGGGACATTGATCTGTGTCAAGGCATGGTACGTAGGAATCCTCTATGAGGATCAAGCCCACCACCCAGTCATTTCGACCCCTTCATGTCAGTTCACCAACATTGTGGGCCGACTCAGAGCGTAAGCCCCATATCCACCACTGTGGGCCGCCATAGAGCATAAGACCCATATCGACCATTGTGGGCCATCTCAGAGCATAAGCCCCATATCCATCCATTGTGATCCGCCTCAGAGCGTAAGCCCCGTATCCATCCATTGTTGGCTACCTCAGAGCGTAAGCCCCAAATCCATCCATTGTGGGCCGCCTCAGAGCGTAAGACCAATATCCATCCATTCCGGGCCGCCTCAGAGCGTAACCCCCAAATGCCCCCGTCCCGCATGACATTAAACTATATACCTGAACTATGAAGACTTTGATCCATGTCAAGGCATGGTACGTAGGAAGCCTCCATGAGGATCAAGACCCTTCACTTCATCATCCATCCTGATTCTTACCCGGGCCACCACATCCTGGTGGGGATCATACCACCTCATTCCACTCCACAGTATCTAGGAAGCCACCCACGTGCTGGCCCCAATATCATAGTTCCCTTCAGGTGGTCCTTTTATCTGATCCACTCTCAGTGTTCCGATCAGTTCGATCTGTCCCCACTGGACGTTAAACTTGCGGCATACCTCGTGTTAAAAATCAGAAGCTGAGGAAAACCTCTGATACATGCCTATGGCACGCCAATTCCCCGCGTTCGATGTGGTATGACTCGGGTTTCTGCGCCCTCGAGAAGCCCTATAATAGGGGACATAAGACAGACATGATAATCCTCCAGTGTCAAGACACACCAAGGATGCCTCAGTGTGGCCATTCTCCTCACCGAAGGTTGCTGCCCCGACCAGACCCCTTGGAGTGTCTCGACGGAAGAAGCGTAATTAACTGGTGTCCATGAAGATATGGCACCGGGAATGAGATTCGCGAATACGTCTTAAATCTATGAGGGAGACCCGGACTAGGTGACGAGCTCCAAGGAGGAATCCACAGAAGGAAGAATTGACATCCCATCATCCTGGTTTCGATCAAGGAGTAAAGGTCCCTGAACAAGGAATGGATGCCGCCTGCCTTTAGAAAGCGGGAATGCGGTGCCACAAGCCGTGCATCCTCCCCTGCGTGATGGATGTGCACGCGTGCCCCAGCGAAAGTGTCAAAAACAACAGTTTAACGTCATGTGGGACGAGGAGAGGATATAAGAATGAAAGTGGGCACATGGTGCGACCATTATAATCCTTGTATGAGTGGCGCTAAGTAAGCCTACTCTACATCATGTGAGGACCCTCCGCGGAAGCTATACCTAGGGGGGATAGTCAAAGATAGAGTTTGGGGTTGGGCTCAAAACGAAGCGTCTTAGCATTCCTATGTATCCCATGAGGATGGGAGTCAAGCCATATGTAGTTCTAGAAGCACAGTTTAACGTCATGTAGGACGATGAAATGCATCTCATATTGGGATGTGTATGGTACGATGAGTAACCCGATGTGAATGAGGACATAATCCCATATCACACCGCACAGTCCCGTAAGAGAGAACCTGGGCCAGGGGCCCTAAAAGGCCAAGGGGCCTGATAGCCGGGTTTTCTTCCGGAAGGCCTGGCCTACTCACAGTTTAACGTCTTTCAGTGAGGACGAGGGAGATCTTAGTTTAGGGTCATAGAGCTCAGACCATTTTGCGGTTTATTGTCATGTGGGACGATAATGAGCAATTTAACATAATGATGGACGAAGATGAATAGTTTAACGTCATGACAGACGATGATGTATTTTAACGTCATGCAGGATGATGTTGCAGTTTAAAGTCATGCAGGACTGGACAGTTTAAGGTCATGTAGGACCATCATGTAGTTTAGGGTCATGCGGGACCGTCCAGTTTAAGGTCATGTAGGACCATACAGTTTATGTTCATGTGGGACCAGGGTGCAGTTTAAGGTCATGCAGGACCCAGAGGCTTAGGAAAAGTATTTCTTGAGGACCATGGAATTGGTGGGAGGAGTTATCCACTCACCATCCATGGTTACCAAGGAGTATGATTCATTGGGGTATAACTTATGAATGATGTAAGGTCCTTCCCATTTGGGCTCGAGCTTGGCTGGTTTCCTGTCGGGGTTCATTGGAACTCGGAGGTCCAATACAAGGTCGCCTTGCAAAAAAGAGTGAAGGAGAAACTTCTTGTTGAAGGCTCTGGATATCTTGTCCTGATGCCTTTCCAGATTGTGCAGGGCACGGATCCTGTTCTTGTCTAGTGCTTCCAATTCAGCTAGACATATTTCGGCCACCTTATCTGGCACCTTCTGGTCATAGACTACAGTGCGTAACGATGGCCGCTGGATATTGATGGGTAGGACAGCCTCATTCCCATACAACAGAGAATATGGAGTCACCTGGGTGGAATTTCGAGTCGTCATCTGATACGGCCAGAGGGTATTGGGGAGCTTGTCTGGCCAGCTCTTCTTGTTATGAACAACCGTTTTCTGCAAAATGTTAGAAATGGTTTTGTTTAATGACTCGATCTGTCCATTGTCATGCGTGTGATAGCGAGAGGTACGATTCAAACGGATATTGTACTTGGCGTACAATTTCTTCATCTCTGCTACCCAAAGGTTGGTGTCGTTATCGGTGAGGACAGCATGTGGGACTCTAAATCGGTGGATGATATTAGAGCTCATGAATTCAACGATGGAATGGGCCTTGACTTCTTTGAGTGGAACTTCTTTGGCCCACTTGGTGAAGAAATCTATAGCGGTCAGGATGAACCTACACTGGCGAGCTGTCTCCGGTGGATATGGTCCCACGACATCAAGTCCCCACACTGCAAATAGCCAGGAGTACGTGGTGGAGTGGATAGGCTCTGGCGGCTGATGCAGGAAGTTATCATGAACTTGGAACGCATGGAATCTCTTGGAAAACTCAATAAAATCATGGATCAGAGAGGGAAAGAAGTACTCCAGTCTCAGAATCTGATGGGACAGCTTTGGCCCAGCCTGGTGGGCACCGCAGGAACTGGCCTGAACCTCTTGCATGACTTGAGAAATCTTGACTCCTTGAATTCAACGGAAAAGAACACCATCGAAACCCCGCTTATAGAGGATCCACTCAAGACTAGGACCACTCTGGAGGGTAAACTGCAGTGCGCGGTGTCGGATTCACTCGCGCTCGGCCCGATAATCTGGGAGGCAACCATTTTGGAGAAACTCGACAAAAGGTGACCTACCGTCGGGATTCATTTCGATCACTGGATTTGAGGAACCCGGGGCTCTCGGTGTGGAGGATTCGGTGGTAAGATGGCTTACCCACGGGTCGTCGTCATCCTCTGGGGTCATGGGGGAAATGACTCTTCGGTGTTCCACATGTATAATAAGATCATCGTGCTCGGGTTCTATAAGTGATGCAGCTAAACCGGCCAAAGCATCCACTCGAACATTTTGTGATCGAGGGACATGGGTAACCTCTAGTTGAGAAGGGAATTGGGCGATTAGGTGGAGGGTGAACGCCAACAATGTCACGAGATATGGATTTCTGAAAACACAGTTTCCATTGACCTACTTGATGACTAGTTCAGAATCCCCTTTCACGTGCAAATGGGGAACATCGATCTCAAGGGCTAGCTCGAGACCAGTGATGAGAGCGTGATACTCTGCCTCGTTGTTGGTGCAACCTTATGACAACAGGAATGAGTATGGAAGAACGGTTTATGCTGAGGTGATGAAGATGATACCCAGGCCCACTCTGTTGAGCCTAGGATCGTTGATCCTCCTACCGATGGGGCTCTGGGAGGCACCATCGAAGTGCATTTTCCAACATGATAGGGCATGATCAACTGATAGGATTGCCTCATCAGGAAAATCCAGGTCCAGGGATTGATCCATGGAGGTTGGATGGGAATATAGGAAGTCTTCCAATGTCTGCCCCTTAATAGACTTTTGAGGCACTAACCTGATGTCGAACTGCTGGAGAATTACCGCCCACCATGCCAGTTGGCCCGTCAACATGGGGCGGTTCAGAATGTACTTCAGTTGTTCCACCCAAGAGACCAACTATAACTCATGGTGCTACAGGTAGTGTCACAATTTCTATACGGAAAACACTAGTTCAAGGGAGATCTTTTCGATATGGGGTTATCTGGTCTCCATATTGAGTAGCATGTGGCCGAGGTAGTAGAGGTTTTTCTCTATCTTCTAATTGTTCTTCTGGGCAAGCATGGCATCGAGAGACCATTCCAGGGCGGCCACATAAAGGACTAGTGGCCTTCTGGCGATGGGTGGCATCAGGACCGGAGGTTGGAACAGATACTACTTGATTTCCTCGAAAGCAGTCTGACACTCTTCATCCCATTCATAGGTGGAGCCTTTCTTCATAATCCGGGAAAAGGGCTTAAACTTGCCAGCCAGATTCACAATGAATCAGTGGATGTAGGCTATGTGGCCTTGAAGACCTCGAAGCATTCGAATATTACTTGGTGGAGGCATCTGGCTGATGGCTTTGATCTTCTCTGGGTTGATCTCAATACATCGGTATCTAATAACAAAGCCGAGAAATTTCTCAGAGGTGACCCCAAAGGCACACTTCAACGGGTTCATCTTCGAGTGGTTGGAACGGAGGAAACCGAACACTTTCTCAAGGTCCTTGAGATGGTCCTGGTGTTGACGATATTTGACCACCTGATCATCTACATAGAACTCCACCAACATCCCGAGAATTTTCTTGAATATGTGGTGCATGGCCCACTGATAGGTGTAACCTGCATTTTTCAGGCCAAAGGGCATAACCTGGTAATATAAAGTACCTTAAGGGGCTCTGAAAGTGGTGGAATCCTCATCTTTGGGGGCCATCTAGATCTGGTTGTACCCAGAATATCCATCCACGAAAAAGAGGGCTTGGAACCCAGCCGTAGCATCAATCAACAATTCTGTCACTGGAAGGGGAAAATCATCCTTCGGACAGTGGCAGTTGAGATCGCGGAAGTTGATACAGACTCTGATCTGCCCATTCTTCTTCCTGACTGGAACAATGTTGGCTAGCCACTTGGGGTATTGGACCTCCTTGATGAAGTTTTATTTGATAATATTGTCAACTTCGACCTCAACCATTGCACCGTGAGAAGGGTGCATCTTTCTGGGAGGCTGCTTGAAGTTGCGCTGGTTTGTCGGGAGGCCAAGGCATTGGACGGCTACCTGGGTATCTATTCCTGGCATCTCTCCATAACTCTAGGCGAGCACATCACGGTGCTGCTTAAGGAAGTTCACGTACCACTGCTGCTCCTCATGGGACATGGCGGCACTGATCAATGTGGGTCTCAGATCTACCTCTCTACCAAGGTTCACCTGTACCAGTTCATCGACCATGGTAGAGACGCAGTATTCAAAGGTGGGGGGAGTATCCTCTGGGTCCTATTCTCCACTTGTGGAGGGATCTTCCATGGGGGGAGTCACTTCTGAACCATTATACTCTTATGGGAGGGTGGCTCCGGCTTGAGCGGCGGAGGTAAGCACATCAGGAGATTCATGCACCACTAAGACCATGGCGATGAAGGCAGTCGATCCAATCCCATCTGGTCTTCGGCCCATGGGGACGCACTTGATAACATCAAAGTAGTGGTGGAACCTCATCTTGAGCCGGTTAATTATAGCTCAGATAAATAGACATGTATGATGTAATGTCGTTGCTATGAGCATGACATCCCGATACCGTACAGGGGTGGGAGGTTCCGGGATCACCTGAGCCTGGTTGGTGTAGGAGTACGAGGTGATTTTCCGCTGTCACTTGGACCTGGGAATATGCCTTCCTCTTGTACCCAAAACAATAAAGCATTTCCCCATGTCGGGGGTCATGGCCTCCAGTCGATGGATTGGGAAGACATAGGGGTCATCCAAACCTGCCCAGGGACCACTTGTGACCGGGGCGGGTTCAACCTCACTTGACAGAATCTGCTTATCCTTTCTCTTGTAGTAGTCAGCATCCAGATAACGGGCTTCACAAGAGGCGAAAGGAGATGAATCTCCTTGGAGCATGCCTACTCGACCATTGAGGGATTATTTGAGGCATTGGTGATACGATGAAGGGACCGCTACATGCAGGAGGAGCCATGGCCTGCCCATCAATGCGTTATACGTGGTGTCCTGGGAGACGACCATGAATTCGGTACTGGAAATTAGACCAGCGAACTGGGTCTTCAAATGGATCTTGATGACTGGGGTCTTCTCGGTCTTGTCGTATCCATGGATTCTGAGGTCGGAGGGAGTTAGATCATCCTCAGACAAACCCAGCTTTCAGAGTGTTCGAGTAGGGATTAGGTTAGTCCCAAAACCTGTGTCAACAAGACAACAACGGACTTCCACTCCATTGAACTAGCTGATGATGTATATTGGAAGAATGTTCCCCTGTATAGGAGGGTCTTCATCTTCACCAGAGAATGAGATAACTGCCTGACATTTGGCGTTCTCAATTGCCTCAGTGTGGAAGGATTCTGCAGCTGCTACCTCTGTCTCGAACTGGAGGGGACTCCTTAGGGCCTCGGAAAGCGCATGATGCATTTCCGATGACAGGAGGAGATCCTCAAGGATATAATTATTCAGGGGAATTCCGGAAAGGTGTTTCAGAACATCATACTTCCAGGCCAGACGTGAGCCTCTGCTTACAGGAGGATTCTCTGTAATTGGAGGAACGGTGGGCCTTGCCTGTTGGACCGGCGGTTGGCTAGTGCTAGGTACGCTCTGTTGCTCGCTGGTCGAGGCCTAAAGAGAAGATTATGGATGTGGTTTTGAAAACTAAGATCTACCTGTAGTAGGGTGAGACTGGACGTGGTGTGGCTAAAGTGGCTCTGCCTGATCTAGTAGCACAAACGACGGTGGATGTAGATCTGAGGGCACCAGATGAGGAGGTCGCATGTGCTGAGTTCTGAGTTGGGCCTGCTATCTTTTTTTAGTAGCATGCACGGCCTGGCTGGAGGTTCCAACTAATACACCCTGATGACTCAGGTAGTCATGGCTCCACTGACGTTGATGTCGACCGGGGACATTGGGGAGGTTCGCCTGGCGTTCCCCTTCGCCGGGAGTCATATAGGGATTTACCAACTCCACGGTATTAACTGAAGCATACCCCTGGCTATCTCTTGATGAATCATACATTTCTGGGAAGATACTTGGAGGGATCCCCATCTCAGGAGGCATTAATTCACTGAGAGTGCAGGATGACGATGGTAGTGGTGGAGCGCGTTGCTTCTTCTTCCGTCACCGCTGCTTGTCCTTCCGGGAAGGGGTCGACTGAGGTGATGACACATAGGTATTTCATGCATCTTCTAAATGCTCTGGCTAGTTCAGGCATGCCCTAATAATACCATGGGCATAGGTGACCATTTTACGAGCCATCCATTTGTCATACTTCTGGGATCTGTGGCTGGGAACCTGCTGCCACTCGCCTTCGTTGTCGCTGCCGCTTTCTGACTTCACAAAGACACCCTCCACTTGCGTCGGGGTCAGGCCCAGCCTGACTATGTTGTTATAGACCTGGTCATGGAGTTAGTATTTAAACACATAGAACTACTTGAAGGTGTGCCCCAGGATCAGATTATAGGGGCAGTAGTTGGGGCGATCGGTGATATCCACCTCGTCCGGCCTTCTTCACTCGGGTAAGTTCACAATCCCCTACTCTAGGGAACAACAGAAGTAATCTAGGACCTGATTCTCGTTGAATGAGTAAGTCTGGTGCCTTCTTTCCAGATAGTGAGATCTGGGAGCCTCTCCCGGACGAGGGGCCGGAGAGGCCTGTCATGGAGGTGGAGCCTGATTGTCTCACCTAGGCGGTGTTGGCGCGTTGCGCGGGGGAACCTGCCGATTCTGAGGTGGTCACTGCTGGGCAGGAGGTTGTGCCTGAGGCGGAGGGGCTCTGCGAGGTTGCAGGGTCGGTGCCATTGGCATCAATTCTAGCTACCTGGGGGCCTCTATTTGGGCCACCGTGATAGGCTCGGCTCTGGAAGCTCTCTTTTTTTGGATCACAGGGGCAGCAGACGCGCCTGACTAGCCTATTGCAAAGCTTCCTTGAGGCGCTAAGCCTTACGTGAGAAATCTCAGAACCCTCCAGGGTAGTTCTGATTGATCAGGGAAGGAACCAGTTCTGCTTTGACATTCCCTATGCACATCATCAGTAATTTCACCTGAGTTAGTGGAATATCGAGGGAGTATGTGAGCCCTTTCCCCTGGGTGATGAAGTCTGTGACTCTCTCATCAGGCCTTTGTTTTGACTTGAAGAGGTATGCGATGCTGGTCTTTTGTGTGGTGGAGCTGAACTGATATAAGAATTGCTGGCGAAGATCCTCACAGCCGGTCACCGGTCCAATAGGGAGCTGGTTGTACCATAAGAATGTAGGGCCCTCCAATGTCTTCACAAAATATCAGAGCTTGGCGGCATCCTGTTATGCTGGGGTCCCCAACATGGGGCCACACCTGGAGGAAAAATGGCCCAAGTGCTGCGGTGGGTCCCATATCCTATTAAAGGGCGAGAAAGTGGGATTTCCAAATCCTGGAGGTGTAGGCATATCATCCATCCACGCGGGATAGGGATTTCCATCTCGTGGAACTACCACCAGCCGCGTTTCCAATGCCTCGAGGCAGGCAATGAGTGCCGCTATAAGATCATCTGGGTAGGGGTCCCTGTCTTGGCTGGGATCCCTAACCACGAGTGCGTTTTAGGGGTCTTTGACATGGTAGATGGATTCAACGGCTCGTGGAGCGACTGGCGGAGCGGCCTACGGGGCGGCCGAAGGAACTTGGGTCGGATTCCTCGGATTTCCTCGTTGTTCGGGAGGGTTTGGTGAGACCTATCACGCCCTCTTGTTGTGAGTTCTGGCTTCATCCTTGTATGAAGGAGCGGTACGATCACGGTTTCCCAGAGGCATCTCGCCGGGGGGGGGGGGGGGGGTTGTTCTTGCCCCTGCTGCCCCGGCCTAGGATCACCATAGTCGGGTTGCCGCTCTATAGCGCGCTCGGCTAGGAGTTCATCAACTAGCCTCTTCTACTCAGCAAGTTGCTGGTCCAACGTAGTTTTCTCGGGGTCTTCCTCGGTCTTCTGCGCTGAGGTAGACATGTAAGAGTGCTTGACAGCTCCGACATGCTCTTTACCCATACTAGAATTTCGACCAAGTACCAAAGACTCGGTGGGTGTAGGGAGACCTAGGAGGTTCCTCTGCTGACGGGTAATCCTCCCTGATGGGTCCAACAATGGTGGCACATCCTCAAGGGGTAAGTCTCCATCAAGAAATTCCATGTCTTCCTCCTTGTCCACTATGTCAACCATATGGAATGTGACCCTTCTTGGGGGCATGTCCTCAAGATCGCATAGCGAGTCGGGCTACCGTCGAATAGGGATGAAGAGGAGGGAAGCGTACATCCCCCAGCCACAGACTTGCATGTGAGGGGTAGCCTCCCTGATGATTTTGCAGAGCACCTTGAAACTCTGAACACATTTTTGTGGGAGGGTGCTCTGGAGACCTGGTGACTCAGGGTGCTGGGACAAAGAGAGTGCGGCCAAATCGACTAGATGACATTTGTTGGCGATTTCCAAAAAGTGCACTTGGCTCTTGGGGTACATCACCTGATGATAACGAATACGAAAGTGCATCGCCCATAGGGTTTGATGAAAGCACTCAACTTCCTATGGGGTGAGGGATTCCGGCGCACGAAAGTTCGATGCTGCCGCCAGCCAGAACTTCTCTGGGAAGTGGTCTGCTGTAAGAATTTTCTAGAATCTCATGGGATCGGATACAGGGTATGGCCCCGTATTTCCCCACTCATCAACCAGAGGTGGCTGAGGAATCAGTAGTGGTACTGAGGCGGACCACTGGGAATGTAAAATGGGCGGCAGATAATACGACGAACGATCCGACTAGCCGCTAAATTCTGGGCCATCCTCCGAAGAGTGTGGTGACCCAAGCACAATGTCACAATACGATAGGCTAACAGCCACAGCTTCGGGTGCAGGAATCGCAGTTACTGGTGATGGGTCACGTTGTTTCTCAACTGTCATCAGTCCCCAAAATAGCTCTTTGTGATCTATAGTCTAGGTAGAGGGGGAATTTAGTGATGAAGGTGGTGACTGCACGGTTGAAACCTGTGGGACTCCCAAAATTTCCTCCTCCTGGATGTACCTATGAAGAGAGGAGGGAATCCGGTGGACTTCACATTCTGGAAGGATGAGGCTAACATGCCTTATTCCTGCCCCGGTCCTTGACATAGAGGACTGAGGGGAGGGTTCCACTGTTGAGTCGTATTCTGCTTCAGAATCCGAAAATTGGGCCGGTTTGATATTTTTCTGGGCCTTCCCAGGATTGTTCTTATGGCGGCGAAGACCCGCCTTCCTGCCCCTAGGAGGCTCCCTGGGACAAGGTTGATCCCCAACATGTAGTCTTGGGGCCATGCTGGTGTCAGGGCAGAGAGGAATTCTACATGAGACAGCCGGGGTGCGAGGAGCACCAGGACAAATGTCGAAGGGGACATGGGGAGGACGTCCATGAACAGCACCTGAGTGGGCAAATCCTCTGTCGGAGCTGACGGGAGCATGGGGAGGACCTCCATGCATGGTGCGGGTGGAGCGAGGCAGACCTTCACCCCTTTGGTTTCCAAGGCGAGGAGGACCTTCACCAGGTGCGGAGAGAACGTAGGGAGGATCCCCATGTTGGAGAGGGATCGGATGGGCAATGCCTTCACATTAACGGCCAGGGGCAGGATAAGTAATTCTATACCCGGTGTGGTGGGAACGGGAGAGGATTCCATGCCGTGTGTCACTACTGCGGGGTAGGCCTTTGTTTGAGTTGGGGGTAGCACATGGCATACCTCCATGACGAGCATCAGAGTGGGGAAGGCCCACGCTTTATGTGATATCAGTACAGGGAGGACCTCCGTATGGGGTGACATCACTGCGAGTTGGTTCACAGCGATCACCAATCATGCCTATGACCTAGGGAGTCGACCCAACCTTCTCATGGGGCGGTTGGGGCTTTGATCCCAGTTGGGCATAGGAGTGCCCCTGCTCAGTGTGGTCAGGGACTTTATGATATGCGTTGGGGGTGGCTCGGGCCATAGTAGCTATCAATATTAATTCCCCTTGGCGGGCGTCCTTAGCTCGGGCCCAATGCTGGCGTCAGGTCAGGAGATTCGGTGCGGGTGGTGCAGACGCATAACCTAACTGCTCCTCTGGCAAGGCTGGGTGGCGGCGTTGGCACAATCGGGTGGGGGACCTTTCTTGGATCCCTTGAATCGAGACTCTGACCAGGCTGAGACAGACATCTCCCACCTCATCAGCATAAGGAATGGAGTCATCAAGGCGTTCTGGGGACAGGCTCCCGAAACCATTGAATGTTGGGGTGGGGAGCAGGGGCTCCCTGCGCGTCCATTGAGGGCGGCATTGACGGTGAGGCCTGGACGCCTCCAGGTCCAAGTGGGCCATATCCCTGGTTGGGATTATGCCCTCCTCCTTATAACGGTGTACGAGGTCGTTAATCACCCTTTGTTGGATGATCTATGATGGTAAGATGGGGCGTGGGTGCCCCATGTTCGTGGATGCAGATGTTGTTGTGGCAGTAGTGGAGCCATGTGGAGAGGTTGTGCTGGTGTTGCCGCTTCCCCTGCGTAGGTGGGTGGGTGATTATCGTGTCCCTGTTGTAGCAACCTGATTCCTCAGAAGCAGGGAGATTAACATATTAGCATTGCGAGGAAAATAAATCGACAACCCGTGCCCCAGCGCCTTCTCGTCATTCGTGGCCGATAAGAGTTATACATGCCGACAATGTTGCATAATGGAATTCCCAATGTTCTACTGTCCAAACTTCTGGTGAGTTTCATGCCAGTCCCGCTATTTGCTTGACGGGACCCGACGCTGGATAACTGGATCTGGTGACACGTTAATATAATGATGTCTCGAGCACTACTAATCTCTATATTTAGGAGAATAACTTCACGCCGGGTTCACCATTTTTGTTTTTGACACTGTCGTAGGGGCGTGCACATCCGTCTATGGAGGATGTGCTGTTGTTGCCCTGTATTCCCTCTTTCCAATGGCGGGCGACATTCGCTCCTTATTCAGGGACGTATGCTCCTTGATTGAAACTGATATGATGGGATGTCAGTTCTTCCTTCTATGGATTCCTCCTAGAAACTCATCAGCTAGTCTAGGTATCCCTCATAGATTTAATACGTTGTTCATGAAACTCATCCTAGTTCCATGTTTCCATGGTCGCCGATTAATTAGATTTCTTCTGTCAGGACATTCAAAAGGGTCTGATCTGGGAAGCAACCTTTAGTTGGGGGAGTAGTCACGTTAAGACATCACTGGCGTGTCTGGACATTGGGGAATTGGTGTGTCTGTCTTTTTCCCCTTATTATAGGGATTCTTGAGGGCACGAAAGCCTGAGTCATCCCACATCAAGCGCGGGGAATCATATTCCATTGGAAGGTATCTGAGGTTTTCCTCAGCTTCATGTGTTTAACACGGGGTATGCCGCAAGTTTAATGTCCAATAGAGACAGATCGGTCTGATCAGAACACTAGCTGGAGTGGATCAGAATGAAGAACCCCTTGAGGGATCACCGATATTGGGGACAACACGTGGTTGGCTTACAGAATACTTTGGGGGGGGAATGAGGTGGCATGATCTCACTGGGATGTGGCGGCCCAGGTAAGAATCAGGATGGGTAATGGAAAATTGAATATAGTGGAGTAGGAATGAGATGGGACCATCATGGATATGGCGGTAGAGATGGGATTGATCCTCGAAGAGACCTCCTATGGATCCTTGTGGTAGGTAATCAACGTCTGCGTAGTTCGTTTGGTGAGAACCGATGTGAAGGGGTGTCGGAACGACCAATGGGTGGTGGGCTTGAACCTCAGGGAGGCTTCCTACGTACCATGCCTTGACATGGTTTAAAGCCCATGTTGTAACATACCAGGTAAATAAATAATCTTACTTTTTCATATTTATCAATATTTGTGAGTAAAATGTTAATATTACTTTAAAGGGAATGTTATTCTCAATGGAATACCCAATACGCAACAACGAGTTTCTTTTAAATCTTACGTTGCACACTATTAATATAATAATATTATTTTAAATAGTTAATTCCTAGCCGTTGTAATACCAGGAATGAACAGAACTAACAAAAAATGATTACATATGGTTGTTAAATATTTTTACATTTATCCAATAAATGTTAATGGCTTAAAATTCAAATGAATCCAATTTAAAAAAAATACTCTAATATTTTTAAATGATTGTTTTACCGCCTTTTGATGGTGAACCATTTTTAAATCCAACTTTTGAAAATTTTATAAGCTATATTTGTCAAAATAAACTTATTCTTTAGAATTGGAATATTGAAATTTACTTTGGATAAATTTTTGGTATTTTTCTGACAATGTTCATTTTTTAATGAATAGTGAAAAATAATGCATTTTACTTCAAAAATACTTTTTCATCTAATTTAATTATATGGATAGATTATATTTTTAATTTGTTTTAAAGTTTAAATAGAATATATTTTTTACCATTTAATCCAATGTTGGTCATTGGGATTAATTTCACTTTGAAATTGGACATAAACAATTGTCAAACCTTTGATAGAAATTGTTTCTAAAAAACCTGCTATTTGTTTTGAAAACGGGAATTATTTTTAAATTAATTATTGAAATTTTTGTGTTTGGAATTTGGTAAAATTGATTCCATATTTGGAATCAGATGGTCTAAATTATGTAATTAAGATTCTTTTGTTTTTGGACAATATGAATAGTAATGGCGGTAATTATCTTTAATTATCGTGATTAATTAGTAATTGGGTAGTTAAGGGTAATAAAATAATATCATAATAAAAAAATTACCCCAACATGTGTCCTAATGAAACTGGTTGTGTCATGTCCGACCATTGGATGCCTTGTGCCAAACTTTGGGACCCCATGGAATCACTTTTGGGTGATAGTGACACTTTATCATTTTATTTTTTAAAGAAAGGAGAATATCAAAAAATTATGTAACACCTAAGTAAAACAATTTTAGTTTTGTCTAAATAAGTGATATATTGGACTATAAATAGTAATTGGAAATCTAAAACTATTTCCTACATCATAGTAGTTTTTTTTATAATTTTTAGACATTAAATAAATTAAATTATTTATGACACCATGATGATGCAGCGATTACCTCATTAATGAACGATTTTTGTCAAAGACCTATTGGATGAGAATATTTCGAACCATTATCACCTTATCCTAGAAATAAATCAATGTGGGACCTTTAAAATCCAAAACCCATTTTAATATAAAGTAACATTTCTTGACTTTCCAAGAGTGCCCCTCCTCCCTCTTATAAAAGGCCCCCACCACTACCTCCTTACCCACATCTCTCAAGCCATTGTATCGGCCAAACTCTACTAATTTAATCTCTCCACATCCCTCTCTTCATCATATAAGCCTTACCGTAGGCAGAAATCTTTTCAAGAAACCCTTTTGGTTCAAACCAAGAGGATTTACCTGATTTAAAGGTAATGTCTTCTCTTATGTTCATTTGTTTTATTTTGCCTCTCCAACCCCCTAAACCATTTTTATTCCTTTCTTTTTTAATAACACCAGTATCTTAAATATACTAGGATGTTGTTATGATAAATATTAGAGCTACAGTTACACACACCTCCGTCTAATAGTTAAATAACATACTGTTTCTGTGGATGGAGAATTACTGCCTCACGGAATGATGATTGTTTAATCTTCTATTAACACATTTCATGGTGGCCATTATGATGTCACTTTATTTTATATATGATATATATGGTATTTATTTTTTCTATATGCTTCGGTGTTTTATATTTAAAACATACCTTTATGATTTTCATGTTGTGCAAATGCAATAATTTCATACGAGGAAGTGTGGACTACCGCCCCCCAAGTGATGTGAATCGTTCATGAAATACATGGAATGTATAAAGAATAAAATTAATGAACATATGTAACCTATATAACATATATATAATACTGTAATTATAATATATATATATATATATATCTCATTTATTTTTAATTCCATTAATATGACAAAGAAATTAAAATAGCGTTCATGCGTACGTACGACCTACCGTCTCCATGAATGGTGCATTTCATTTATTTTTATCTAAAAATGTTATAGAATTGTATAAAATGAATATATACTAGATATATATGATATTGAAATCAATAATACTATTCTTGAGATGATTTACTTATAACTACATGGAAAATCATGTTCAAACAAGTTCATTTTTGACTCATGTACCAAACATCGACAAAAGCATGTGATATGAACTCACATAATTAACTAATTATTATAACATTATAATATGTGATATGAATTGAATAATAAACTTTAAATTAGGTACTTAAGAAATTACAAATTGAACAAAGTTTATTATTCATGAATATAAAGAAATGAACAAGACAAGTCGGACTTGAGGTAAGGGATCCTACCTCTCGCCTTCTTTTTAAGTACTCTCCTTCATGTAATTTCATTTAAGTTAATCTTTCTTATGTTTGGGGATGTTATTTTACATTCCTCATTCTGTACTTTTTATGTTCATATTATGAGATACCCTATTTTATCTCATAAATCCATTTTTGGAAGTTTTTAGTGGCGTCGTTACGCTGCCGAGTTTTTTGTAAGGGATTTTTTATCTAACTTTTATTCCCGTGAGATTTATGATACATTTGCCACCATTTCATTTGATTGGTGTATGTACTGCCCATTATTCTACTCATTTTGTAATATACTATCGTTTATGGGTATTTACATCAGTGGTGTATAGTCCTTCTTTCATGGGGTGAACGTTTCGAAAGTTACCCAAGTCGGCAAGGGAAACTTTCACCCTCCTATTTTTAAAAAGACTTCTTTTGTTAGGTCTTTTAATTTACATATTATTATGTTGGGATATATTATTCTATATCCTTATTGATTTGAAATTTATTTCCAAGTGATTAGATACCCTTTTTGTCTCATCAAATCATTTTCTAAATTTTAAAGTGACGTCGTTAGGCTATCGAATTTTTACAAGGGAACTTCTTAACCCAATTTCGATTTCTTTGGGTTCAACTTGTAGTTATTGAGTATGTCATCCTATGAATATGTGTGAATGAGCTATGGTTTATTTAAACATAATATCCACTTATATTGGGTGTATTTATATTTTTCATACATAATTATGAGATTTATTTATCCTTAATTTAAGGATACATTCTTTATAGGGGATTTCATCTCATTTTACATTTCTATTGAGACATCATTGTTGTTATGCACCAATTCACTCTTATATGGTGTGTATACTTTCCTTTGGAATATTATATCATGAATCCATTTATTCTCAGGATATTATAAAGTTATGATGTTATTCCTCAATTATTTGCATTTAAGTGTCTCTCATTTTGTTAAAAACTCTTTAACTAAAATATCGTTTTAAATGTTTTAATGATTTATTCTTATAAATATTTCTCATTAAAATCCATGTTTTCAAAATGGTTTTTAAGGATTTATTTATATGGATATTAATTTTTTAAAATTTTAAGAGAGTCAAAGTGGTATAGGACTTCGTCTCAATCTCCTTTCATTGAGTCATATTGTAGAGACCTGAAGCTTGATGTACATTGACATTACATTACTTTTGCGGAATACTTAGTACATAACAAAAACACACACACAAGGACCGTAATAGTTTAGTGTCTTTGGAAACTCGGAATATAATCATCTAATCGTGGTGAAAGATCTTCAACATCTCCCATAATGATCTTTTTTTTAAACCTAAATCCTTTATTTATGTCCTGGGGAAAAAAACATAAATGGGTGAGCTCAAATGCTCAGTAAGGGTAAACAAAAGAAATATCAATCACGTCATATTCATAAGAACATATCTTTTGGAAATATTAACCTGCAAAAGAGATCATAATTTCATAACATGGGATAAATCATAGTAGTGAAATATAATCCCAATAATCATAACTTAAAACATGAAAATTTGTGTCATACACACATAATCATAGAGAATCATTTATTATTAGTCAAGACTAATTTCCAAGACTATCTTAGTGGACAAAGTCCCTTTCTGAACCGAGTTCACTCCTCATTTCAGTCCTGTTTCACTGAACCGGTATAACCTACCGTTCCAACCATGTCTATCTCATGAGATATAAAATCTTTACCCAATGCATTGGAGGGATATATAGGTCCCACCCATCTCATAATGATACCATTCTTATGTGTGCCATAAAATCATAAACCATACATCATAGAATAACCCATATAATGAAAATGGGATTCTTAAGCATCGTGACATCATAAAAAAATTCCTATAAGATAAAGGAATTCATAAAAATAATTCCATCACAACATAATCAAATAAATGTAATAATAGGGATAAAAACAGAACCCTTTTTTATCTTAGATAGAAAATAATTTTGATAAAACACTTGAACTCCATTCTTGAGGAAAATATCCTTTCTACTTCAAAAACACTTTTCATTTCTTAACATGTCATACAATTTTAAAAGAAGTTGATTAAAAATAAACTTGAAAACTTTTAAAGGAAGCTTCTTGGAAATAATGTTTTAAAAATACATTCATGCCATATAAGTTAAAAAACATTCTTCTCGTACTTTTTTCGAAAAAATCAAAAAGTACCTTGTACGAAAAATGACAAAAGATTCATTTCATATCTTTTACTAAAAACTCACCGAAGGGTAAAATAGAATTTAAAAAATTGTAGGTGAATGGAAATAATATTACATATTGAGGAAACATGGATGTGGATGATAAAATACACCCCAGTAAATTCCAAAGTATAAACAATCTCCGATAAAAATGAGATTGTGATATTTCCCTTACCTTAGGTCCGATTTGCTTCGTAATTGTCTGAACCTCCTGTATAATGATTTAAATAATGTCATTGACTTATTCCAGAATCATACACATTGTTATGATATCATATATGGTTCACTTATGACTTTATTTCACCCGTTCTTTTGTAAATTCCATGTTAAAGAGCATTTTGGGTAAAATCGTTTTATTTGTCGTCCGTGTTTTGACTTGTAATTATTCATATGGTTACATAGATCATGATTACTTAAATCCAAAATGTAGAACATTATTTATATATAATATATATTTATAATATACATATATATAATGGATCGATAAATGGAAAGAAATACACCGTTCATGGAGACGGTAGGTCGTACGTACGCATGAACGCTGTTTTCATTTCCTTATTGAGTTGAATGGAATTAAGTAGATGAAAAACATATATATAAACATAAATCCAGTATCATTATTATGTCATATATTTCATGATTACTTATTATATATAATTTATAATCATTCATGAATGGTTAACGTGGAGAATGAATCTCATCGCGTCGTGGAGACGGTAGTCCGTACGTACGTACGAGTGATGATATCGTTCTCATGATCGTTGAATTGTATTGGAGTGTATGTATACTATTTTAGAATCAATATCACTTTAAAATAGTCATATATAGTTATTATTTACACCATTATACCCATACAAGTATGGTGGTGTTGGAAAATAGATTACACCACGGCGTGGAGACGGTATTCCGTACGTACGCACACACGGTGATTTCGTTTTCCGTAGGATGGATAGATGGTGAAATAGGGTTGTTTCATACTTATAATAACATATCCTTATATGAGTGATACTGATGTTATTACTTCATAATGAAACAACTAAAGAAGAAGAAGTGGAAGAAGAAATAAAGTTGAAATAATCGGTAACGGACATTACCTCTTCTTTGAAGTGCTTCTTTGAGATCTCCTTTTAGGGCACTAAAATAGGTCTTTTAAGAAGACAAGAACCTCTAGGATGTTTCTAGGGAAGTGTAGAGGAGAAATTGGTAGGGGTTGGCCGAGAATGAAGGCTCAATGTGGTGTGAGGAAGAGGGGGAGGAAGTGCCCTTTTATAAGGGAGGAGAGGGGTACCTTTAGAAAAACTAAAAATATTATTTTATTATAAAGTCATGTTCGGTTTTAAATAGCTCCAAATTGATTTATTTAGAATCTAAGGTGGGTATGGGTCGAAAACCTCTCATACAATAGAATTTAGACAAGTTTGGGTTCCTATTTTAACCTTATCATTTAGATTTAACATTAAGTTAAATAATTTTACTTTTACCGTGTCTTCTTGTGTTCTTATACTATAAGGTTAATAAACTTACTATAACAAGCCAAACGAACCCCAAGTTGTTTATTATTAATATATATAACCTTATATAAGTCATGTGGACGAACCTTAGATTTTTAGGAATATAATAACAATTAATAATATAATATTTGTTTTAAAAACAATTTTACGACAATTTTGACACTATTTGGTAATTGATTTTTGTGAAAGTCATAACAGAATGATTAGTTGGAAAAACGATAATTAAATCAATACTAACATGTCATATTAACATAGAAAATTATTTTAATTCATAAAAAGACTCAAATTACATTTATTTGGGTATTTATAACATCAATTATGTCAATATTTCATTAATAAGATAATTACTGCATCATCTTTGTGTCATAAATAAATTAAATTTTTTAATATCTAAAAATTACAAATAAAATATAATTATGTAGGAAATCGTTTTAGATTTCTAATGAATATTTATAGTCGAATTTATCTTATGTATAACCCTATATTAAAAATGATATACTTATTAATCTTTGATTTTAACTATTTTAACCCTTCTTTAAATAAATTAATAATAAATGTCCTAATCTAATCCAAGTGGGCCTAAATGGTCATATTTTATTTCTAAGGTTTTTTTGGTCGAATTAAACTTATCCAATAGAATTAGGACATGTGTTAGGGTAATAATAATATCATTTTTACCCTTAATTACCCTATTTACTTTTAACCGTTGTAAAAAAAAGTAAAAAGTTACTATTCACCAAAAATTATTTTCTTCTCATTGAACCACATTTTACTTACTGGCATCAACCGTGTCTCTAGGATTTTTGAAATTCTACTCACAGAAGCGGTAAAATTAAGTTTTATGAAAAATTCATTTTTTTTAACTACCACTTAGTGGTTTCACTATTCATCAAAAAAATGAAAGTTTCCAGAAAAATACCAAAAATTAGGCCTAAGATATATTTGATATTATGAACTCAAAAATGATGTCTATTTTACCAAATTCAAAACATATCAATTGCATTAATTAATTTAAAAATTAAATCCCGTCGTCAAAACAAATAGCGTGTTTTTAAGAGATAATAACTATCAAAAGATTGACACATGTTTATGTCTGGTTTAAATGTGAAATTACATCCAATGAAAAACATTGTATTAAATTGTAAAAATATATTATAAATATACTTTAAAACCACTCAAATTAATAATTTACCACTATTAATTATTTCGATTAAAAAAGTTGTTTTTAATTAAAATTTAGTAATTTTCACTATTCATCAGAGTATGAAAGTTATCCAAAAAGTACCAAAATTTCAGCTTAGGCTAAATTTGATACTTCGAATCAAAAAATGAAGTCCATTTTGAGAGATATAATTTCTAAAAATTTAAAAGGTTTTTATTACTATTCATAACGGCTAGTTTTAATAATATTTTAATAGCATATCATTGTTTAGTGAAACTCGGTATTGCGTACTACACGCGCTATCGAGGAAGGTTGTGATTGTGTATAATGCAAGGAAAGTCAAGAATTCATGTTGTGCAAGCTCCTTTTGTTGTAGCGTACAACACAAGACATTAATGAATTAAAAAGAATATTTTTCATAAAATCTTGGGGTGTTACATTCTACCCCCCTTAAAATGAATTTCGCCCTCGAAATTCTTCGGGGTTATAAATAGTTTACTTCTCGAATGTTTTTTAATAGAAACCCACATCGTAAAAAGGAATACCAAAACCAATCTTTAAAAACAAAAGTATGAAACGTAACGGTTACCGAAATAAACTAATCACTGGGTTTCCACATAGGTGAAAATATGGATATGGAAGAGAAATCTCACCATCATGTTCTGATGGAGAGTGGTAGAGAACATGGCTTTGGAAAAGTCAGCAATCACATATCCATAAATTTGTGACGATCTAAGGTACCATCTGATTCATCAGATATAAGAGCACTAGGACAACATTTTTGGTTTTCAAGATCATTTCCCTAAAGTTGATGAAATTGGAATTAGAAGAAATACTTTCGTGATTTTGGTATAGTCTCACTATTGGTTGTTCTTTGGACAATTTCCACTTCATCTCTTAAAGAATTGCAGTTGAATTTGTCATTCATGATGTGTTAGCAGATCATGTGATAGAATGATGGCTCATTTCATCTGTCTCAAACAAAAGGTTAGAAAAGTTATCAAAAAATACGTAAGTCCATCTATAGTGAGATGAATCATATATGGTTCCTAAAATGGACTTATACTTATTATATTACACTGCTTAATATAATAAAACTAGTTTCTACTAAACAGGGACTTCCTGTAGGCCAGTGTTAGGTGATAAAGGCCAGTCGCACTTCGGTTGTGGGTTCGATTCCCACAGCCTTGTCTGACGTGATGGACTGTCGCCCGTCCTGCAAGTTGTCCTTTTTCTAAAACTACATTACTATAACATCACATAAATAATATCAAAAAAATTCATATCCTTAAACAATACTAACTTACGGTTAACATAATCCATTCCAATCTTTAGGCTTATCTAAAATACTTCGGTCCAAGCTCACAGTATAAAGAAAATGATTACTTGAAATGTCGTCAACCAAGCATGTGAATACCATCATTTATCCCCCATATATCTTGTTGGTCACATTCCAATCATGTGAATACCTTAATCATGTATTCTCTTAAAAAATGAACTCCCATTAAACCTTAGTGAAAACATGAATTCTGTAAAAATTTAACACTTTCCACATACCAAAATCCTCAAAATTCTTTATACTCAAACCATGATATCACTTAGTCCTTATATCAATCATGAGCTCATGAATACTGTAAAAACATTTCATTTTCTCCTTATCCCTTCATTATGTGCATATCATCTACTTTCCAAAAATATCTGAATAACCTTTCATGGTTACTGGTACCATTAATCATACACTTTCAAAACTTAAGGAAAGAAAACAGTGTATCAATCCTTAGATGTCTCTTTATTCCATAGTAGCATGATATTACTTATACAACATTACACTTTATAAACATGTAATCATTCCACTACCTTCTAAAACCATTGACTAAAATTCAACAATTCTTTCATCTCACATATCATTTGTAGTCTCTTCATCATCATCAACATAAATATTACCCATACGACCATATTGATTCTCTTCATGAGAATTTACCTTAGGTCATTGGTTTCCATAATGCCCGTGTATTCCACATTTAAAGCATTTAACCATTGTTGATGTCGTAGCAATACCATTATCCTCATCCATGGTGTTAACTAAACCTTTTCCTTTGCACTTACTGGCTTTATGTCCTTCTTTTCCACACCCAAAGAATCTTCTAGTTCCTTTGAAAAATTCTCCATGATGCCTCTTACCACATGATTTACATTGGGGAAATTGAACTTTCTTTCCTCTAGGATCATCATGAAACTCCATCTTTCTCTTATTAGACGAGTCAGGAAACTTACCAAATTTGAGTTTACTGATCATATTATGAGATTGCTGATTCGGCATAATAATGATGTTTGGACTTCCAAATCCAGTTTCATTTAGTTGCTCATGAAGAATATCATTCCATTGTCCTTCATATACTCCATTATCATGAATCTTCCTGTTTCCATCCATTTTCTAAAACCCAAAAATAATAATGTGAGAGACAAAAATCATGCTAGGGAAAACAAAATAGTAAAGGGGGAGTACCCTCAATATCTAACAACTTAGGTTAAATTATAATATCTTTACCATAGTTCTAGGACTATATCCTATATGTATACTTATCCTTAGGGACATCCCTAGACATACTTTAGAAATATATCTAGGGATCTCACTAACGTTTTCGCATCCTAGTTTCCAAAGGTTGACTAAACCTTTCCTCTGATACCAACTGTAGCGGTCTGGAATTACTTCCAGTGGACTATAATTGATATCTATCAGGGCACTCCATGGGTGGCTACACCCCCTGGGCGGGGCACACCACCATCCCTAGTGGCAGCCATTTCCTCATGAAGCCCTTGGGTGGAGATCCATGCTTCGTCCAACGCACACATGTGAGAGTTCCCAAGGATCGGATACATTCCTACCTCCTTTGCCTCTGATACCAACTGTAGAGACCCGAAGCTTGACGTACATTGAAATTACATTACTTTTTCGGAATACTTAGTACATAACAAAAACACACACACAAGGACCGTAATAGTTTAGTGTCTTTGGAAACTCGGAATATAATCGTCTAATCGTGGTGAAATATCTTCAACATCTCCCATAAACATCTTATTTTTTTTAAACCTAAATCCTTTCTTTATGTCCTGGGGAAAAAACATAAATGGGTGAGCTCAAATGCTCAGTAAGGGTAAACAAAAGAAATATCAATCACATCATATTCATAAGAACATATCTTTTGGAAATATTAACCTGCAAAAGAGATCATAATTTCATAACATGGGATAAATCATAGTAGTGAAATATAATCCCAATAATAATAACTTAAAACATGAAACTTTGTGTCATACACACATAATCATAGAGAATCATTTCTTATTAGTCAAGACTCATTGTCAAGACTATCTTAGTGGACAAAGTCCCTTTCTGAACTGAGTTCACTGCACGTTTCAGTCCTATTTCACTGAACTGGTATAACCTACTGTTCCAGCCATGTCTATCTCATGAGATATAAAATCTTTACCCAATGCATTGGAGGGATATATAGGTCCCAACCATCTCATAATGATACCATTATTATGTGTGCCACAAAATCATAAACCATACATCATAGAATAACCCATGTAATGAAAATGGGATTCTTAAACATCGTGAAATCACAAAACAATTCATATAAGAACAAGGAATTCATAAAAATAATTCCATCACAACATAATAAAATCAATGTAATAATAGGGATAAAAACAGAACCCTTTTTTTATCTTAGATGTAAAATAATTTTGATAAAACACTTGAACTCCATTTTTGAGGAAAATATCCTTTCTACTTCAAAAACACTTTTCCTTTCTTTACATGTCATACAACTTTAAAAGAAGTTGATTAAAAATAAACTTGAAAACTTGTAAAGGAATCTTCTTGGAAATAATGTTTTAAAAATCCATTAATGTCGTATAAGTTAAAAAAACATTTTTCTCATACTTTTTTCAGAAAAGTCAAAAAAGTACCTCGTACGAAAAATGACAAAAGATTCCTTTCATATCTTTTACTAAAAACTCACTGAAGGGTAAAATAGGATTTAAAAAATTGTAGGTGAATGTAAATAATATTACATATTGAGGAAACATGGATGTGTATGATAAAATACACCCCAGTAAATGCCAAAGTATAAACAATCTCAGATAAAAATTAGATTGTGATATTTCCCTTACCTTAGGTCCGATTTACTTCGTAAGTGTCCGAACCTCCTGTATAATGATTTAAATAATGTCATTGACTTATTCCAGAATCATACTCATTGTTATGATATCATATATGGTTCACTTATGACTTTATTTCACCAGTTCTTTTGTAAATTCCATGTTAAAGAGCGTTTTGGGTAAAATCATTTTATTTGTCATCCGTGTTTTGACTTGTAATTATTCATATGGTTACTTAGATCATGATTACTTAAATCCAGAATGTATAACATTATTTATATATAATATATATTCATAATATACATATATATAATGGATCGATAAATGGAAATAAATACACCGTTCATGGAGACGGTAGGTCGTACGTACGCATGAACGCTGTTTTTGTTTCCTTATTGAGTTGAATGGAATTAAGTAGATGAAATACATATATATAAAAATAAATCCAGTATCATTATTATGTCATATATTTCATGATTACTTATTATATATACTTTATAATCATTCATGAATGGTTAACGTGGAGAATGAATCTCATCGCGTCGTGGAGACGGTAGTCCGTACGTACGCACGAGCAATGATATCATTCTCATGATCGTTGAATTGTATTGGAGTGTATGTATAATATTTCAGAATCAATATCACTTTACAATAGTCATATATAGTAATTATTTACACCATTATACCCATCCATGTAAGGTGGTGTGGAAAATAGATTACACCACGGCGTGGAGACGGTATTCCGTACGTATGCACGTGCGGTGATTTCGTTTTCCGTAGGATGGATAGATGGTGAAATAGGGTTGTTTCATACTTATAATAACATATCAGTATATGAGTTATACTGATGTTATTACTTCATAATGAAACAACTAAAGAATAATAAGTGGAAGAAGAAATAAAGATGAAAGAATCGGTAACGGACATTACCTCTTCTTTGAAGTGCTTCTTTGAGACCTCATTTTAGGGCACTAAAATAGGTCTTTGAAGAAGACCAGAACCTCTAGGATGTTTCTAGGGAAGTGGAGAGGAGAAATTGGTAGGGGTTTCCGAGCTTGAAGGCTCAAAGTGGTGTGAGGAAGAGGGGGAGGATGTGCCCTTTTATAAGGGAGGATAGGGGTACCATTGGAAAAACTAAAAATATTATTTTATTATAAAGTCAAGTTCGGTTTTAAATAGCTAAAAATTGATTTATTTCGAAGATAAGGTGGGTATGGGTCTAAATTCTCTCATACAATAAAATTTAGACAAGTTTAGGTTCCTATTTTAACCTTACCATTTAGATTTAACATTAAGTTAAATAATTTTACTTTTACCGTGTCTTCTTGTGTTCTTATACTATAAGGTTAATAAACATACTATAACAAGCCTAACTAACCCCAAGATGTTTATTATTAATATATATAACCTTATATAAGTCATTTGCCCGAACCTTATATTTTTACGAATATAATTACAATTAATAATATAATATTTGTTTTAAAAACTATTTTATGTCAATTTTGACACTATTTTGTAATTGATTTTTGTGAAAGTTGTAACAGAATGATTAGTTCGAAGAAATTTAATTAAATCAATACTAACATGTCATATTAAAATATAAAATTATTTTAATGCATAAAAAGACTCTAATTACATTTATTTGGGTATTTATAACATCAATTATGTCAATATTTCATTAATAAGATAATTACTGCATCATCTTTGTGTCATTAATAAATTAACTTTTTTAATGTCTAAAAATTACAAATAAAATATCATTATGTAGGAACTCTTTTTATCATTCTAATGAATATTTATAGTCGAATTTATCTTATGTATAACCCTATATAAAAAATGATATACTTATTAAACTTTGATTTTAACTATTTTAACCCTTCTTTAAATAAATTAATAATAAATGTCCTAATCTAATCCAAGTGGGACTAAATGGTTATATTTTATTCCTAAGGTTGTTTTTGGTCGAATTACACTTATGCAATAGAATTAGGACATGTCTTAGGGTAATAATAATATCATTTTTACCCTTAATTACCCTATTTACTTTTAACCGTGGTAAAAAAAGTAAAAAGTAACTATTCACCAAAAATTATGTTCATCTCATTGAACCACATTTTACTTAATTACATCAACCGTGTCTCTCGGATTTTTGAAATTATACTCACTGAAGTGGTAAAATTATGTTTTATGAAAAATTCCTTTTTTTAACTACCACTTAGTGGTTTCACTATTCACCAAAAAAATGAAAGTTTCCAGAAAAATACCAAAAATTAGGCCTAATATATATTTGATATTATGAATTAAAAAATTATGTCTATTTTAACAAATTCAAAACATATCAATTGCATTAATTAATTTAAAAATTAAATCCCATCGTCAAAACAATAGCGTGTTTTTAAGAGATAATAACTTTCAAAAGATTGACACTTGTTTATATCTGGTTTAAATGTGAAATTACATCCAATGAAAAACATTGTATTAAATTGTAAAAATATATTCAAAATACACTTTAAAACCACTCAAATTAATAATTTACCACTATTAATTATTTCTATTAAAAAAGTTGTTTTTAATTAAAATTTAGTAATTTTCACTATTTATCAGAATATGAAAGTTATCTAAAAAGTACCAAAATTTCACCTTAGGCTAAATTTGATACTCCGAATCAAAAAATGAAGTCCATTTTGAGAGATGAAATTTCTAAAATTTTAAAAGGTTGTTATTACTATTCATAACGGCTAGTTTTAATAATATTTTAATAGCATATCGTTGTTTAGTGAAACTCGGTATTGCTTACTACACGCGCTATCGAGGAAGGTCGTGATTGCGTATAATGCTAGGAAAGTCAAGAATGCGTGTTGTGAAAGCTCCTTTTGTTATAGCGTACAACACAAGACATTAATGAATTAAAAATAATATTTTTCATAAAATCTCGGGGTGTTACCCATATTTTGTTTTATACAAAACTTTATTTTATACAGTGTATAAACCCCTTTGACTTTTACTTTTATTCAAAAGGAATCTTTTTATATGAAGAATTTTACTAAACAACAAAAGGGAATGTTTTTTACGTATGCGGCGACAATGACTTCTCTGCCGCTGAGACCATTATTTGATTTTCGGCTTCCTCTACAAGCCATAACATTTTTTTAAATGAAAAATAAATAACATGTTTTACTTTTCTTTTGTTTTGGTATTGAAAATGGTTTTGATAATGTATTTATCAATGTGTTATTGATATCTTGTGATTGAAATATGGAAATGTTATGTTTCTTTTAGGCATGTTTTATGTGATACAATTATGTTATGGTTATTGGGCATTGTTTATGAAGACGGGTGGTTCCGTGATAAACTAAGGGCGGGTGAGCCCGATATAGCTCTCCAATGAATTGGGTAACGCAAAGGGGTTAAATGCTAAGGTTTCTTCGAAGAGATTTAGGGAATATACTGTGATGGGTATTCCAAACATAACCATGAGGGTTACTCCCTATGTAAGAATGTTATGAATTCCTTAAGTTACCTTTACGTATTATGATTTATATGAGTAATTCATAAATATTATGATTTAATGAGGTATGTTAAAGTGATTATGTTTTAAGATTAAAGTATGATTACATTTATTCTTAGGTATACATGGACTAATGTTTTCTTTCCATATTTTCTTATATCCCTTACTGAGTTTTTTATGCTCATCCCAAGTTTTTTTGAAATGTTTTCCACAGGACATAAAGATGGATAGGGTCAAGGATGGGATCAAGGAAAGACAAGCAATCTAAACCATGGAACTAGACATGTTTATTTTAAGAGTTTTTGTTTTATGATGGAAACTGGGTAGAAGTGTCTGCTTTGTTATCTTGTGAGATGTAATAGTTATGTCCTAATTATCTAAAACTCTAAACCTAAAAAGATCCTCAATGTGAATTATTCATTTAATTCAAGATTAAGTAATGTTTTAAGGCTGGGTCCTTATAGTTGGTATCAAAGGTCGGTTTAGACAACTTTAGGGATTAAGAGTTTTCATTAAACACATGATTTGTCCCTATGTTTATTATCTTAATTAAATCCTTGTTTTATAACGTTTTCAGATCAAGTAAATAGAAGGAGGAGGATCTCGAACGACATTATTATCTCTTCCTGATGACTTGCTTGCAATAATTATTGCAAAGTCATGTTCGGATGATTGTCAAAATATTTCTAGCATACAGCTCACTTGCAAGCAACTATTTGAGATATCAAACACCTACACTATACCTCGTTATCATCGTGGATCATGGGTTGTATTTAGACAAATCATATTTTCACAATATTCTCATATTTTCAAGAAAGGTAGAAATTATCAAGGCATTTTCAAATATTTTACCATATCCCAAGATTTTGAAGCATATTAGGATTTTAAAGAAGGTGCTGAAGAAGGATACCCTTGTGCAACCTATTTATATTTTCTTTTAAAATATATTCACTCAGTACATACCAATGGTATTTTAAAAGGACCATTAATTGAAATTTTCGACTCCAATTCGGTCAGACTATTTTATAAAAATCATGTCTTATCTGATGTTTTGAAATTATATGTCATACGTGATTATTTTCCAAAATATTTTTTCTATGAACACCCATATGACCCATGTTGTACAAGTTGTATTTGGACGGTGGGATCAAATGATTTTTAAGGATCTCTAAGTCACTGTTGTGATGCATGGACCTTCTACCAATGTGAACAAGATGACGATAAAACCAAATGGACACCATGGTCAAGGTATGATGTTCTTCTTTTTTGGGGATCATTTTATTTTATCTTATGATGGTGAAATAAGACTTCAAGAATTAATATGTTGAGATCATAATGAATTTTGATGAAAATGAGAGGTATAAGGAAACCATTGAGGTTAAAACATGTTAGGGTTATTTTTGAGATTTATAAAAAGGACAACCTGTAAGATGGGTGACAACCTGTCGCATCCGGCAAGGCCACATGAATCAAACCCACAACCGAAGGGCGACAAGGGCGCATGGACTACCACTAGCATACGTGAAGTCCCTAGTTAGTATGACTTATACTTTTTAGTTAAATGATTTGATGGATCAAGAATAAGTTGATTTTGGGAACTTATGTTTTATTAAATAGATATCCTTAATGTAGGAAAATTATTTGGTGACTGAGTAATAATGTTTATTTTAGAAGATGTTCTATCTTTCATGGAAACAATATATGCCTATAGAAAATAGAATACTTTGGGATTTAAATTGAGGAGAAACGGTGGAATCTTATTTTGTAAGAATCTATGTTTTTATTGTGGACATATGTTGTTTTGGTTTATTTATGGAAACGATTAACCTATCATGGAGAATATGATATTAGGTTAATTAATTTTCAATACGAGACTTTAAGAGCAACTGATGTTATTTGGAGATAAATACTAAGATTTAACTTGGAAGACTATGTGATCAAATCCTTCAAAGATTTGTATTTCAATCTTAGTTTTGATTACATTGAATAATTTTATGTTTAGATATTTATTGAATGGTCTTTTTTGAACTTTGGATAATGCTTGAAAAATTTTGGTGATTAAGAGTAATATTTATTTATATAAAGGATTATCCTTTTTGGGGATTATCTGATCTTGTACTAACCTTTTTGGTTTTGGTTTTGGTTTTGGTTTTGGTCTAAATACATTGGAAGTATATAGTTCTCTTTTGTGGATTAGGTGATTCTCTAGAAGTTGATTATAGTGCTCTTAATGTGAACAATTTATCTTAAATACTCGTCTTTTGGAGAAAATATGAGTTTGTGTAAGAAATATAGCAAAAGATGAAAGTCGACATGATAAGTAAGTATGTTTCCTTATGTTTTAGTTAAGCACATAAATTAATTTCTCAATGAAAAGTAATTTAAAACAAAAATGTTGTCTGTTAATTTTTCCGACTGGGGAATCAAATATCATTTAACCCATCACAAGTTTGTGATTTTTTGGTGGTTAACTTTCTGTTAAACATGTTTTCAATCACTCTCCCTCAAAACATGACCGTTTGCTTTTTCTTCTATATCCATTTTTTCTTACATGTAATCCTAGTATGGGTTAACTTGGGTGACCCTTGTACTTCTCTTTCTTTCTTTTAAAGTGCTAGTTAAATTTACTCTTTTTCCGATGTGGGGCTTTCAATGAAGTTTCCAAGCCCAATTTTAAAATTGCGAGGACGCAATTTCCAAAAGGGGGAAAGGATATAACATACCAGGTAAATAAAGAATATTACTTTTTCATATTTATCAATATTTGTGAATACAATGTTAATATTACTTTAAATGGAATGCTATGCTCGATGGCGTACCCAATACGCAACAACGAGTTTCTTTGAAATGTTAGGTTGCACACTAATAATATAATAATATTATTTTAAATAGTTAATTACTAGTCGTTGTATTGGCAGGAATGAACAGAACTAACAAAAAAATGATTACATATGTTTGTTAAATATTTTTACATTTATCCAATAAATTTTAAAGGCTTAAAATGCAAATGAATCCAATTTTAAGAATAAATACTCTAATATTTTTAAAAGATTGTTTTACCGCCTTTTGATGGCGAACCTTTTTTAAATCCAAATTTTGACAATTTTATAAGCTCTATTTTTCAAAATAAACTTATTCTTTATAATTGGGATATTGAAATTTACTTTGGAAAATTTTTGGTGTTTTTCTAACAATGTTCAATTTTTAATGAATAGTGAAAAATACTGCATTTTACTTCAAAACTATTTTTTCATATAATTTAATTATATGGATAGATTATCTTTTTAATTTGTTTTAAAGTTTGAATAGAATATATTTTTACCATTTAATCCAATGGTGGTCATTGGGATTAATTAAACTTTGAAATTGGACATAAACAATTGTCAAACTTTTGATAGAAATTGTTTCTAAAAAACCCGCTATTTGTTTTGACAATGGGAATTATTTTTAAATTAATTATTGCAATTTCAGTGTTTGGAATTTGTTAAAATGGACTCTATATTTGGAATCAGAAGGTCCAAATTATTTAATTAAGATTCTTTTGTTTTTGGATATTATGAATAGTAACGACGGTAATTATCTTTAATTATCGTGATTAATTAGTAATCGAGTAGTTAAGGGTAATAAAATAATATCATAATAATAACAAATGAACCCAAAATGTGTCCTAATTCTACTGGTTGTGTCATGGCCGACCATGGGATTCCTTGTGCCAAACTTTGGGACCCCATGGAATCACTTTTGGGTGATAGGGACACTTTATCATTTTATTTTTTAAAGAAAGGAGAATATCACAAAAGTATGTAACACCTAAGTAAAAAAAATTAATTTTGTCTACATAAATGATCTCTTTGAATATAAATATTCATTGGAAAGATAAAAATATTTCCTACATCATAGTAGTTTTTTTATAATCTTTATACATTAAATAAATTAAATTCATTATGACACCATGATGATGCAGCAATTACCTCATTAATGAACGATTTAAATAAAATGAAACGATAATGTAAACTCTAAGACTTAAACTTGTCAAAGACCTATTTAATGAGTATATTTATAACCCTTACCACCTTATCATTGAAATATATCAATGTGGGGCCTTTAAAATTTGAAACTCATTTTAATATAAGGTAACATTTCTTGACTTTCCAAGAGTACCTCTCCTCCCTCTTATAAAAGGCCCCCACCACTACCTCCTTAACCACACCTCTCAAGCCATTGTCTTAGCCTAAATATGCTCATTTCATCTCTACACATCCCTCTCATCATCATATAAGCCTTACCTTAGGCAGGAAGCTCTTCAAGAAACCCTTTTGGTTCAAACCAAGAGGAGTTACCCAACATAAAGGTAATGTCTTCTCTTATGTTCATTTGTTTTAGTTTGCCTCTCCTACCCCCTAAACTATTTTTATTCCTTTATTTTGTAACAAAAACAGTATCTTAAATATACTAGGATGTTTTTATAAGAAATATTAGAGCTACACTTACACACACCTCCGTCTAATGGTTAAAGAACATATTGTTTCTGTGGATGGAGAATTACTGCCTCACGAAATGATGATTGTTCAATATTCTCTTAACACCTTTCATGGTGGCCATTATGATGTCACTGTATTTTATATATGATATATATGGTATTTATTATTTCTATATGCTTCTGTATTTTATATTTAAAACATTCCTTTATGCTTTCCATGTTGTTCAAATGCGATAATTTCATACGAGGAAGTGTGGACTACCGCCCCCTCAAGTGATGTGACTCGTTCATGCAATACATGGAATGTATAAAGAATAAAATTAATGAAAATATTTGGCCTAAATAAAATATATATTATATGGTAATTATAATATATATATATATATATATCTCTCTCTCTCTCATTTATTTTAAATTCCATTAATATGACAAAGAAATGAAAGTAGCGTTCATGCGTACGTACGACCTATTGTCTCCATGAAAGGTGTAATTAATTTATTTTTATCTCCAAATGTTATTTAATAGTATAAAATTAATATGTACTGCATATATATGATATTTAAATCCTTAATACTATTCTGGAGATGATTTACTTATAACTACATGGAAAATAATTTTCAAACAAGTTCATTTTTGACTCATGTACCAAACATCGACAAAAACATCTGATATGAACTCGCATAATTAACTAATTATAATAACATTATAATATGTGATATGAATTGAATAATAAACTTTAAATGAGTTCTTTATGAAATTATAAATTGACCAAAGGTTATTATTTAGGAATATAAAGAAACGAACAAGACAAGTCGGACTTGAGGTAAGGGATCCTACCTCTCTCTTTCTTTTTAAGTACTATCCTTTATGTAATTTCTTTTATGCTCATCTTTCTTATTTTTGGGGATATTATTTTAAATTCCTAATTCTGTAATTTTTATGTTCATATTATGAGAGAACCTATTTGATCTCATAAATGCATTTTTGTATGTTTTAAGTGGCGTCGTTAGACTGCCGAGTTTTCTTAAGGGATTTTTCATCTCACTTTTATTGTGAGATTTATGCTACATTTTCCATGATTTTCTTTGAGTGGTGTATGTACTGCCCATTATTCTACTCTTTTTGTAATATACTATCGTTTATGGGTATTTAAATCAGTTCAATATAGTCCTTCTTTCATGGGGTGAATGTTTCGAAAGTTACCCAAGTCGATAAGGGAACCTTTCACCCTCCTATTTTTAAAATGACTTCTTTTCTTAGGTATTTTAATTTACATATTATTATGTTGGTATATCTTCTTCTATATCCTTATTGATGTAAAATTTATTTCCATGTGATGAGATACCCTTTTTGTCTCATCAACTCATTTTCTAAATTTTAAAGTGACGTCGTTAGGCTGTCGAATTTTTACAAGGGAACTTCTTAACCCAATTTTGATTTCTTTGGGTTCAACTTGTAGTTATTGAATATGTCATCCTATTAATATGTGTGAGTGACCTATGGTTGTTTTACACATAATATCCACTTATATTGGGTGTATTTATATTTTTCACACATAATTATGGGATTGATTTATCCTTAATTTAAAGATACCTTCTTTATAAGGGATTTCATCTCATTTTATATTTCTACTGAGACTTCATTGTTGTTATGCACCAATTCACTATTATATAGTGTATATACTCTCTGTTGGCATATTTTATCATGAATCCCTTTATTCTCATGATATTATAAAGTTCTGATTAGATGTTATTCATCAATTATTTGTATTCAAGTGTCTCTCATTTTGTTAAAAACTCTTTAACTAAAATATCGTTTTAAATGTTTTAATGATTTATTATTATAAATATTTCTCATTAATATCCATGTTTTCAAAATGGTTTTTAAGGATTTATTTATATGGATATTAATGGTTTAAAATGATAAAAGCTTCAAAGTGGTATAGTACTTCATCTCAATCTCCTTTCATTGAGGCATATTTTGTTTTATACACAACTTTCTTTTATACGGTGTATAAACCCCTTTGAATTTTACTTTTATTCAAAAGGAATATTTTTATAAGAGGCGTTTTACTAAATGAAAAAAGGGAATGTTTTTTATGCATGCGGCGACAATGACTTCTCCGCCGCCATGACCATTATTTGAGTTTCATCTTCCTCTACAAGCCATAACATTTTTTTAAATGAAAAATAAATACCATGTTTTACTTTTCATTTGTTTTGGTATTGAAAATGGTTTTGATAATGTTTTTATCAATGTGTTATTGATATCTTGTGATTTAAATGTGGAAATGCTATGTTTCATTTATGCATGTTTTATGTGATATGATTATGTTATGGTTCTTAGGAATTGTTTATGAAGATGGGTGGTTCCGTGATAAACTAAGGGCGGGTGAGCCCGATATAGCTCTCCAATGCACTGGGTAACGTGAAGGGGTTAAACGCTAAAGTTTCTTTGAAGAGATTTAGGGAATATACTGTGATGGGTATTCCAAATGTAACCGTGAGGGTTACTCCCTACGTAAGAATGTTATGAATGCCCCAAGTAACATTTACGTCTAATGATTTCTATGAGTTATTCATAAATCTTATGATTTCATGAGGTATGTTAAAGTCCTTATGTTTTAAGAGTAAAGTATGGTTTCATTGATTCTTATGTATACATGGACTAATGTTTTCTTTCCATATTTTTTTATATCCCTTAATGAGCTTTTTATGCTCACCCCCAAGTTTTTTTGGAATTTTTTCCATAGGACTTAATGATGAATAGGGTCAAAGATGGGATCAAGGAAAGACAAGCTATCTAAAACATGGAAATAGACATGTTTATTTTAAGAGTTTTTATTTTATGATGGAAACTGAGTAGAAGTGTCTACTTTGTTATCTTGTGAGATGTAATAGTTATGTCCTAATTATCTAAAACTCTAAACCTGAAAATATCCTCAATGTGAATTATTCATTTAATTCCATATTAAGTAATGTTTTAAGGTTGGGTCCTTATACATGTAGTTCAGGATGGGGCGTCGGTGAACTGACGTGAAGAAGGACCTTGGTCCGATGGGTGATGGGCTTGAACCTCAGTGAGGCTTCCTACGTACCATGACTTGACATGGATCAATGTCCTCATAGTTTGGGTTGAAAAAGTGGTTGTTGAACTGACATGAAGGGATGTCGGAACAACTGGGTGGCGGGATCACAACAGCTTACCACTGGATTGGGATGCAGTTTAACATCATGCGAGATGAGGGCATGTCGGAGAACCGATGTGAATAGAGAACTTGGTCCAGGTTGATGGTGGGGGCTTGGTGTACCTACACGGAGATGGTCGGGGCCAGTGGTTATTTGGCTTGAAACTCATGGAGGCTTCCTATGTACCATGCCTTGGCATGGATCAATGTCCTCATAGTTCGTGTGTGCAGTTTAACGTTATGCGAGACGGGGGTTGAACTTGATGTGAATAAATGGCCGGGCATTGGGATTGAACCTCGTGGAGGCTTCCTACATACCATGCCTTGAAATGGATCAAAGACCCCGTAGTTCAAAAGGGATGTGGGTGTCGGTGAACCGACATGAAGAAGGACCTTGGTCCGATGGGTGATGGGCTTGAACCTCAGGGAGGCTTCCTACGTACCATGCCTTGACATGGATCAAAGTCCTCATAGTTCGGGAAGGGTTTTGTCAAAGAACCGATGTGAAGGTGAACATGGGGGTCCACTGGTGGAGGGATTGAACCTCGTGGAGGCTTTCTACATACCATGCCTTGACATGGATCAACGTCCTCATAGTTCGGGTGTGCAGTTTAACTTCATGCGTGATGGGGGATTTGGGGCATACGCTCTGAGGCAGCCCATGGTGTATCATGATCAGTGCTAACTCTAATCCCATGGGATTCATGATCAATGTGAGAAACAAGAGGTTGTAGGGACTTGATGATCACATCGTGAAGGGTGCGTCTGTGGGAAGCGAAGAGGGGCTTACGTGTTAGGTGGCCCATGGTGCTGAGACTTACTCCAAGATGGAGGCCCGAGGGTGACAAAGTGTAGAGGGAGAGGGATTCAAGACCAAATAAAGGAGGATTCCCACTTCCCATCATTCTCCCCGCTGGACCTGGTGGTGGAAAAGTACGGAGGTTCATCGGTGCTACCTTCCGCAAGAGGGGCTAGGGGCTTACACCAAGGAGGTTTCCCTTCCCCGCGGACAGACAAAACTCTGAGAAGGAGGATATCATCCCATGTGGGGGGTGATCCAATCCCCATGGAAATGAGCGGCGTAAAGAATGTCTGAGCTAGGGGGACCCTGCGTGCGAGGCATGAGGCCAGATCACAGTATAATGTCATGTATTGAGGACGAGGTGCTTAGAAATTTAATGTCATGTAGCTCGTATGAGGTGGGTTTACTCCGCACCCCGAGGACTTACATAACCGGTACCTTATGATCCTTTTGGGAGGGAAGATACCGACAATGCCGTGTAAAATGGGGGGTCGCAGAGTGAACCATCGAGGGGTCCACGTTAGCATGGCTATGCGAAGACGAAATAGCCATTAGCGTGCCTATGAGAAGAAGTGTAACACCCTAGGTAAATAAAGAATATGACATTTTTATATTTATCCATATTTTTGAATAAAATATTAATATTACTTTAAAGGGGATGCTATGCTCGATGGCGTACCCAACACGTAACAATGAGTTTCTTGGGAATCTTACGTTGCACTCTAATAATATTATTTTAAATGATAGTTAACGCCTAGCCGTTGTAATGGCGGGAATGAACAAAACTAACTAATAAATGATTATATATGTTTTTCAAATATTTTTACTCTATACAATAAATGTTATAGTATTAAAAATGCAAATGAATCCAATTTTAAGCGTAAACATTCCAATATTCTTTAAAAGGTCGATTAACCACCTTTTGATGGCAAACCTCTTTTAAATCCACTTTTTTACAATTTTATGTGTTATATTTGACAAAATAAAATTATTCTTTAGAATAGTGACATAAAAATTTACTTTGTGTAAATTTTTGGTATTTTTCCGAAAAAGTTCAATTTTTAATGAATAGTGAAAAATGTTGTATTTTAATTCAAAACCACTTTTTAATCTAATTTATTTATATGATTAGATTATATTTTGAATTGGTTTTAAAGTAAAATTAGAATATATTTTTACCCTTTAATCCAATAGTGTTCGTTGGAATTAATTTCACTTTGAAATCGGACTTAAACTAGTGTCAATATTTTGATACATTTTGTTTCATAAAAACACGCTATTTGTTTTGACAGCGGGAATTAATTATTAAATTAATTAATGCAACTTATATGTTTTGAATTTTTTAAAATAGACATCATTTTTGAATTCAGAATATCAAATATAGCTTAGGGTTAATTTTTTGTAATTTTCTGAAAAACTTCAATTTTTGATGAATAGTGAAACCACTAAGTGGTACTTATAAAAACTGATTTTTCCGTTTAAATGAAAATGTTCCATCTTGTGTTTTGAATTTCAAAAATCCTACATACGTGGTTATCATTAATAAGTAAAAAGTGGTTCAATGGGATTAGAATAATTTTTTGGTGAATAGTAACTTATTAAGTTTTTAATCGCGATTAGAGGTAATTAGTGTAGTTTAAGGTAAGAATAATGTTTTAATAAAATGAAATGACCTAGAAACATGTATTAACCTCATTTTATGTGTCATGACCGACCAATAAAATCCATGGTTCAACTTGGGGACCCCTTGGAGCCACTTTGGTTGGAAAATGACATAAATACCTTTTTATTTAATGTTAAAGTAAAAATGACACAAACATGAGATGTGTTACTAAAACAATTTTTACATGGGGTTATACAAGTCATAGTTTTGACTATAAATATTCATTGGAAAGCTAAAAATATTTAATACATCATAGTATTTGTTTTATAATTTTTATACATTAAATAAAGTAAATTATTTATGACATCATGATGATGCAGCGATGACCTCATTATTTAACGATTTAAATAAAATGGAAAGATAATGTAAATTCTAAGACCTACACATGTCCAAAACCTATTTTATGGGTGATTTTATAACCCTTATCACCTTATCCTCGAAAAAAATCAACATGGGACCATTAAAATCCGAAACGCATTCTAAAATAAAGTAACATTACTTTACTTTCCAAGAGTGCCCCTCCGCTCCTCTTATAAAAGGCCCCCACCTCTACCTCCTTACCCACACTTCCAAAGACTTTGCCTTGGCCAACCCCTGCCCATTTTGTCTCTCCAAATCCCTCTCTAACTCCTTGAAGCCTCACTTTGGGCTGAAGGCTTCCCAAGGAAGCCTTTGAGCTCAAACCAAAGGGAGTTGTCCGATTTTAAGGTAATGTCTTCACTTGTGTCCTTTTGTTTTATTTTGCTTCTCCAACCCCATAAACTCTTTTTATTCATTTATTTTGTAACACATACAGTATCTTAAATATACTAGGATGTTGTTATAAGAATTATTAGAGATACACTTACACACACCTACATCTAATGGTTAAAGAACATACTGTTTCTGTGGATGGCGAATTTCTACCTCACGAAACGATGATTGTTCAACATTCTTATAACACCTTCAAAGGTGGCCATTAAGATGACACTATATTTATATATGATATATAATATGTTTATGTTTTACTTAATCTTCTGTATTTTTCATTTATGGCATACCTTAATGGTTTCCATTATGGGTAAACGCGATATTATCATTTAAGGAAGTGCGGACTACCGCCCCCTCAAAGTGATTTGATTCGTTAATACCATATGTGGTACGTATAAAGTATATATTTAATGATATTATATATGATACCATACAGGAATTAAAATACTATTATTTATCATTATGTTTTAATTCCATTAAATATGAAATAGAAATGGAAGTAGCGTTCATGCGTACGTACGGGTTACCGTCTCCATGAACGGTACATTTTATTTCTTATCTCAAAATGTTATGTACTATTATAAGTACATATATATAATGGATATATATGTAATATATTACATCTAAATTATGGATATCATTCTGGAATTATAACATATATATATATATCTCATTTTGTTTTAATTCCATTAATATGACAAAAAATGAAAGTAGCGTTCATGCGTACGTACGGCCTACCGTCTCCATGAACGGTGCTTTTAATTTTTATCTCCAAATTCTATGGAATATTATAAAATGAATATATAATGGATATATATGATATTTAAAACATCAATACTATTCTGGATATGATGTACCTAAAACTACCTGGAAAATTATTTTCCAACAAGTTCAATTTTTGACTCATGTACCAAACATCGACAAAAACGTCTAATATGAACTCATATTATTAACCAATTATTATAACATTAAAATATGTGATATGAAATGAATAATAATATTTATAGGAGGACCTTAATCAATTATAAATTGACCAAATTTTATTATTCAGGAATATAAAGAAACAAACAAGACACGTTGGACTTGAGGTAAGGGATACTACTCCTCTCTTTCTTTTTAAGTACACTATTTTATGTCATTCCTTTAAAAGGTCATCTTTATTTTTATTGGGATGTTCTTTTATATTAATCTTACTGTAATTTTTATTGTTCATATGATGAGAGACCCTATTCTCTCTCGTCAATCCATTTCGGAAGTTTTGAGTGGCGCCGTTTGGATACCGAATTTTCGTAAGAGATCTAACCTCTCTCTTTATTTTTAAGTACTCTCCTTTATGTAACTTATTTTAAGCTACTCTTTCTTATGTTGGGGGATTTTCTTTTATATTCATATTGCTGTAAACTTTATGTTAATATGATTAGAGACCCTATTTGATCTCATCGATCCATTTTTGTATGTTTTAATTGGCGCCGTTAGGCTGCCGAGTTTTCGTAATGGATTTTTCATCTCACTTCTATTCCCTTGAGATTTATGCTACATTTTCCACAATTTACTTTGAGTGGTGTATGTAATGCCCATTATTTTACTCATTGTGTAATATACTTTCATTTATGAGTATTTACATCAATGTTGTATTGCCCTTCTTTCACGGGGTGCATGTCTTGAAAGATACCCATGTCGGTAAGGGAACCTTTCACCCTCCCCTTTTTAAAAGACTTCTTTTGTTATGTCTTTTAATTCACATAATATTATGTTGGGATATGTTCTTCTATATCCTTATTGATTTAAATTTTATGTCCATGTGATGAGATACCCTTTTTATCTCTCATCAACTCATTTTCGGAATTTTGTAGTGACGCCATTAGGCTGTAAATGTTTTGCAAGGGAACTTCTTAAACCAAATTTGATTCTTTGGGATAAACTTGTACTCCTTGAATATGTCGTTCTATGAATATGTGTGAATAAACTCTGATTTTTTTACACTTAATATCCACTTATATTTCGTGTATTCATTTTTCACACATAATTATGTAATTGATTTATCCTTATTCCAAGGATATCGTCTTTGTATGGGACTTCGTCTCAATCTCCATTCATTGAGGAATATTTTATTTTATAAACAAATTTCTTTTATACGGTGTATAAACCCCTTTGAATTTTACGTTTATTCAAAAGGAATATTTTTTATATGAAGCATTTACTAAACGACAAAAGGGAATGTTTTTTCCATACGTATGCGGCGACAACGACTTCTCCGCCGCCATGACCATTTTTTGAGTTTCAGTTTCCTCTACAAGCCATACCTTATTTTTAAAGAAAAATAAATACCATGTTTTACTTTTCTTTTATTTTGGTATTGAAAATGGTTTTCATAATGTTTTTATATCAATGTGTTGTATTGATATCTTGTGATTGAAAGGTGGAAATGTTATGTTTCCTTTATGCATGTTTTATGTGATACGATTATGTTGAGGTTCTTCGGCATTATTATGAAGACGGGTGGTTCCATGATAAACTAAGGGTGGGTGAGCCCGATATAGCTCTCCAATGCATTGGGTAATGCGAAGGAGTGAAACATTAAGGTTTCTCCGAAGAGATTTAGGGAATATACTGTGGTGGGTATTCCAAACGTAACCAAGAGGGTTACTCCCTATTTAAGAATGTTATGAATGCCTCAAGTTACCTTTTATGTCTTATGATTTCTATGATTTATTCATGATTTGATGAGGTATGTTAAAGTTCCTGTGTTTTATGGGTAAAGTATGATTTCATTCTTATGAATATATAAACTCATGTTTCCTTTCCATATTTTTTATAACCCTTACCGAGCTTTTTATGCTCATCCCAAGTTTTTTGAAATGTTTTTCACAGGTCAAGGGAAAGGTACATGATATGATGATAGTGTCAAGGAATTTTCAAGAAAGAATCCATGTTTTATTTTAAATATGTTTCCGTTGATGGGAAAAAAATGAATACTATCTTTATGTAACCACTTTGTTTAAATGTGGAATGTAATGAATGTTTTATGATCTAATTCTCTAAAACTCTAAACCTGAGAAGATCCTCAATGTGTAATCTTGTAATAACTCAAGATTAAGTAAGGTTTAATGTTGGGGCCTTATAGTTGGTATCAAAGGTCGGTTTAGATAACTTTAGAGGTTAGGGTATTCTTTATGCATAAGTGACATTACCATAATGGTTAGGATTTCAGAAAGAGTCCTAGTTTTTAGATAAAGTGAATGAGTAAGTATATCTTCCTCATTAGTACATGATGGTTTTGTTGATATAATCACACTGACATTTCTGTTTTTAGTAAATTGATGGATCTAGCAGACACCAAAGTGACAATAGGTTTGAAGGAAACTATGGTGGTTCTCTGATTAAGAGACTGGATGAAATGGGGGATTCAATGAGGAAACTCGTGGTTGTTCTAAACCAACTATCAAGGAGTCATGATCAACCACTTGAACCTGGGTATGTTTTGTAATGCATCATGTACGAGATGACCAATCGATGTGGATGTTCAGGTAATAATTATAAAGGTAAGCATTAGGGTTTATATGATCCTTACTTTTGAGGTAATTATGGGTTATTATATGTTATGATGGAAAATGAAAGGCATGAGATAAACTTGAGGTAAAAATATGTTATGATTATTTTTGAAGATTTTATCTCATTTTGTGGAATTTTTTATGAATTATATAGTTTTGTAAAAAGGAAAACATGCAGACCGTGTGACAACCCGTCATGCCAGACAAAGCTGCGGGAATCAAACCCACAACCAAAGTGTGACTGGTATTTATCGCCTACCACTGGACTACGTGAAGTCCCTGGTTAGTTTGACTAATTATTTTTAGTTAGATGATTTTATGAATTAAGAGTAAGATGATTTTGGGTTATCTATGGAAATTTATTAACCTATCATGGAGGATATGTGATTAGGTTAATTACTTTTCTATACAAGACTTTAGGAGCAACTGATGTTGTTTGGAGATAAATGTTACGATTTAACTTGGAAGACTATGTGACTTAATCCTTCAAATATTTGGGTTTCAATCTTAGTTTTGTTTACTTTGATATATTTTATGGACAATTTGTTTATTGAATGGTCTTTGTTGAACTTTGGGTATTGTTTGATAAATTTTGGAGATTAAGAATAGATTTGTTTTTTTAAAAAGGATTATCCTTTTTGGGTATTATCTGATCTTGTACTAACCTTTTTGGTTTTGGTTTTGGTTAAGGTCTAAAGATATGGGAAGCATATATTTCTCTTTTGTGGATTAGGTGATCCTCTAGAAGTTGATTATAGTACCCTTAATGTGAACAAGTCTTCCTAAATACTCATCTTTTGGGGAAAGTATGAGTTTGTGTAAGAAGTCTAGTAAAAGTTGAAAGTCCACATGACAAGTAAGTATGTTTCCTTAAGATCAAAAATAAATTCCTCAATGAAGAGTAACTTAAAACAAAAATGTTGTCTGTTAACTTTTCCTACTGGGGAATCGAATACCGTTTAACCCATCACAAGTTTGTGATTTTCTTATGGTTAACTTTCTTCTAGATATGTTTACTATCACTCTCCATCAGAACATGAACCTTTGTTTTTTTCCTCCATGTCCATATTTTCATACTTGGAATCCTAGTTTGGGTTAACTCGGGTGACCTTTGTACTTATCTTTCTTTATTTTTAAAGTGATTGTTTTACCGACTCTTTTTCCGATGTGGGACTTTCAAGGATGTTTCCAAGCTCAATTTTAAAATTGTGAGGACGAAATTTCCAAAAGGGGGGAAGGATGTAACACCCCAGGTAAATAAAGAATATGAAATTTTTATATTTATCCATATTTGTGAATAAAATATTAATATTACTTTAAAGGGGATGCTATGCTTGATGGCGTACCCAACACGCAACAACGCGTTTCTTGGGAATCTTACATTGCACACTAATAATATTATTTTAAATGGTAGTTAACGCCTAGCCGTTGTAATGGCGGGAATGAACAGAACTAACTAAAAAATGATTATATATGTTTGTCATATATTTTTAATCTTTACAATAAATTTTATAGGATTAAAAATGCGAATGAATCCAATTTTAAGCGTAAACATTCCTATATTCTTTAAAAGGCCGATTAACTGCCTTTTGATGGAGAACCACTTTTAAATCCACTTTTTGACAATTTTATGTCTTATATTTGAAAAAATAAAATTCTTCTTTAGAATCGGTACATCAAAATTTTCTTTGTGTAAATTTTTGGTATTTTTCCCAAAAAGTTCAATTTTTAATGAATAGTGAAAAATGTTATATTTTAATTCAAAACATCTTTTTAATCTAATTTATTTATATTATTAGATTATCTTTTGAATTGGTTTTAAAGTTAAATTATAATATATTTTTACCATTTAATCCAATAGTGTTCGTTGGAATTAATTTCACTTTGAAATCGGACTTAAACTAGTGTCAATCTTTTGATACATTTTGTTTCATAAAAACACGCTATATGGTTTGACAGCGGAAATTAATTATTAAATTAATTAATTCAACTTATATGTTTTTAATTTTGTAAAATAGACATCATTTTTTAATTCAGAATATCAAATATATCTTAGGGTGAATTTTTGGTAATTTTCTGAAAAACTTCAATTTTTATGAATAGTGAAACCACTAAGTGGTACTTATAAAAACCGATTTTTCTATTTAAATGAAATTTTTCCATATTTTGTTTTGAATTTAAAAAATAAAACATGAATTGTTGTCATTAAGAAGTAAAATGTGGTTCAATGGGATTAGAATAATTTTTTGGTGAATAGTAACTTATTAAGTTTTTAATCGCGATTAGAGGTAATTAGTTTAGTTTAAGGTAAGAATAATGTTTTAATAAACTGAAATGACCTAGACACATGTCTTAACGTCATTTTATGTGTCATGGACGACCAATAAAATCCATGGGTCAACTTAGGGACCCCATGGATCCACTTTGGTTGGAAAATGACATAAATACCTTTTTATTTAATGTTAAAGTAAAAATGACACAAACCTGAGATGTTTTACTAAAACAATTTTTACATGGGGTTATACAAGTCAGAAGTTTGAGTATAAATAGTCATTGGAAATCTAAAATGGTTTCCTACATCATATAATTTCTTTTATAATTTTTAGACAATAAGTAAATTAACTTATTTATGACATCATGATGATGCAGCGATGACCTCATTATTTAACGATTTAAATAAAATGGAAAGATAATGTAAATTCTAAGACCTACACATGTCCAAAACCAATTTGATGGGTGGTTTTATAACCCTTATTACCTTATACTAGAAACACATCAATGTGGGACCATTAAAATTCTAAACTCATTCTAAAATAAAGTAACATTTCTTTACTTTCCAAGAGTGCCCCTCCTCTCCTCTTATAAAAGGCCCCCACCTCTACCTCCTTACCCACACTTCCAAAGCCTTTGGCTCGGCCAAACCCTGCCCATTTGGACTCTCCACATCCCTCTATAACTCCTTGAAGCCTCAATTTGGGCAGATGTCTTCCCAAGGAAGCCTTTGATCTCAAACCAAAGGGAGTTACTCGATTTTAAGGTAATGTCTTCACACTACTACAAAACCAGGCTATAGCCACAGACCTATAGCCACGGTTTTGTAGGTCCGTGGCTATAGCCATTATATTGCCACGGTTAAATTTTTCTTCCGTGGATAAATCCATTTCATCCTTTTTTTCTCCTATATTTTATCGGGCTCCTCCTCCCGCAACCCTCCTCCCCCGATTCGCACACCACCCTCCTCCCGACCACGTCTCCTCCTCCTCCGCCCTCGCAATTCCGCCTCGTCGCGCCCTCCTCCTCCCCGACGCCTCCTCCTCGCCATGCCCTCCTTTCCGCGCCCTCCTCGCCGCGCCCTCCTCCTCGCCGCGCCCTCCTCCCCGACGCCTCCTCCTCGCCGCGCCCTCCTCGTCGCGCCCTCCTCCTCGATGGCTCCTCCCCGACGACTCTCTTCCGACGCCGAGGTCGACACTGTAGAGGCCCGAAGCCTGACGTACATAGACTTTACATTACATTTGCGGAATACTTAGTACATAACAAAAACACACACACACAAGGATCGTAATAGTTTAGTGTCTTTGGAAACTCGGAATATAATCTTCTAATCCTGGTGAAAGATCTTCAAAATCTCCCATAAAGATCTTCCTTTTTTTTTACCTAAAACCTTTCTCTATATCCTGGGGAAAAGAAAACATAAAGGGGTGAGCTCAAATGCTCAGTAAGTGTAAACAAAAGAAATATCAATCACATCATATACATAAGCACATAACTTTTGGAAAATCTTAACCTGCAAAAGAGATCATAATTTCATAACATGGGGTAAATCATGGAAGAGAAATGTAATCAGAATAATCATAACATAAAACATGAAACTTTGTGGCATTCACACATAATCATAGAGAATCATTTCTTGTTAGTCAAGACTCATTGTCAAGACTATCTTAGTGGACAAAGTCCCTTTCTGAATCGAGTAACCCTCGTTTCAGTCCTGTTTCACTGAACCGGTATAACCTACCATTCCAGCCCTGTTTATCTCATGAGATATAAAATCTTTACCCAATGCATTGGAGGTAGATATAGGTCCCACCCATCTCATAATGATACCATTCTTATGTGTGCCACAAAATCATAAATCATACATCATTTCATAACCCATGTAATAAAAATGGGATTCTTAAACAACATGACATCATAAAACCATTCATATAAGATAAAGGAATTCATAAACATAATTCCATCACAACATAGTCAAATAAATGTAAAAATATGGATAGAAACAGAACCCTTTATTATCTTAGATGGAAAATAATTTTGATAAAACACTTGAAATGAATTCTAGAGGAAAATATCCTTTCTTCTTCAAAATCAATTTCTTTTCACAAAACATCATGCAATTTTAAAAGAAAGAGATTTTATTAAAAATAGTCATGAAATCTTTTGGAGGAAGCATCATGAAAATAATGCTTTATAAAACCATAAAAATCCGTTCGTTCCGTTTAAGTTAAAAAAAACATTCTTCGTACTTTTGTCGGAAAAGTCAAAAAGTACCTCGTACGAAAAACGAAAAAAGATTCCTTTCATATCCTTTACTAAAAACTCATCGAAGGGTAAAATTGGATTTAAAAAATTGTAGGTGGATGGAAATAATATTACATATTGAGGAAACATGGATGTGGATAATAAAATACACCCCAGTAAATTTCAAAGTATAAACAATCTCGGATAAAAATGAGATTGTGATATTTCCCTTACCTTAGGTCCAATTTGCTTCGTATGTGTCCGAACCTCCTGTATAATGATTTAAATAATGTCATTGACTTATTAAAGAATCATATTCATTGTTATGATATCATATATGGTTCACTTATGACATTATATTACCCGTTCTTTTGTAAATTCCATGTTAAAGAAGCGTTTTGGGTAAAATCGTTTCATTTATCGTAAGTGTTTTGACTTGTTGTTCTTGACATCATTATTACTTATATCATGATTTAATTACTTCTAGAATATAAAATATGATTTATATATCATATATATTCAGTATATATATATATATAATAGATAGATAAATAAAATGAAAAACACCGTTCATGGAGACGGTAGTCCGTACGTACGCATGAACGCTGTTTTTCTTTCCTTATTGTCTTGAAATGGAAGTAAGTAGATGACATACATATGTATATATATACATAAATCCAGTAGCTTTATAATGTCATATATTTCATTATTATTTCTTATATATACATTATAATCATTCTTAAATGGTTAACATGGAGAATGAATCTCATCGCGTCGTGGAGACGGTATTCCGTACGTACGCACGAGCGATGATATCATTTCTATAAATATTGAATTGAATTGGAGTGTATTATACAATATATCAGAATCAATATGATGTTGTAATAACTATGTATAGTTATTCTTTACACCATTATACCCATCCATGTAAGGTGGTGGTGGAAAATAGATTACACCACGGTGTGGAGACGGTATTCCGTACGTACGCACGCGCGGTGATTTCTTTTTCCATAGGATGGATAGATGGTGAAATAGGGTTGTTTCATACTTATAATAACATATCAGTATATGAGTGATACTGATGTTATTACATCATAATGAAACAACCTAAGAAGAAGAAGTGGAAGAAGAAATAAAGATGAAAGAATTGGTAACGGTAATTACCTCTTCTTTGAAGTGCCTCTTTGAGACCTCCTCTTAGGGCACTAAAATTGGTCTTTGAGGAAGACCAGAACCTCTAGGATGTTTCTAGGGAAGTGGAGAGGATATATTGTCAGGGTTTGGCCGAGCTTGAGTTCTCAAATTGGTGTGAGGAGGAGGGGGAGGAGGTGTCCTTTTATAAGGGAGGAGAGGGGCACTTTAGGAATATCTCAAAATATTATTTTATATTAAAGTCCAAATCGGTTTATAATGGTTCCAAAGGGTCTTATTTATAAGCTAAAGTGGTTATGGGTCGAAATCCTATCAACCAATAAGATTTAGACAAGTTTAGGGTATTATTTTAACCTTATCAATTAGATTTAACTCTAAGTTAAATAATTTTACTTTTACCGTGTCTTTTTGTTTTCTTTCCCTATATGGTTAATACACTTACTATAACATGCCAAACGAACCCCAAATTGTTTATTATTAAAATATATATCCTTATCTAAGTCATTTGGCCGAACCTTAGATTTTTAGGAATACAATAACAATTAATAATATAATATTTGATTTAAAAACTATTTTGTGTCAATTTTGACACTATTTGATATATGATTTTTGTGAAAGTCATAACAGAATTATATGTTCGAACAAAGTTGATTAAATCAACACTAATATAACATAGTAACCTAGAAAATTAGTGTAATTCATAAAACGTCTCAAATTATATTTAGTTTTGTGATTATAACATCAATTATGTCAATATTTCATTAATAAGATAATTACTGCATCATCGTTGTGTCATAAATAAATTAAATTATTTGATGTCTAAAAATTACAAATAAAATACCATCATGTAGGAAATCTTTTTAGCTTTGTAATGAATATTTACAATCGAATTTATCTTATGTATAACCCCATATTAAAAATGATTTCCTTATTAAACTTTGATTTTAACTATTTTAACCTTTCCTTAAATAAATTAATAATAAATGTCCTAATCTAATCCATGTGGGCCTAAATGGTCATATTTTATTCCTAAGTTTGTTTTTGGTCGAATTACACTTGTCCAATAGAATTAGGACATGTGTTAGGGTAATAGTAATATCATATTTACCCTTAGTTACCCTATTTACTATTAACCGCGGTAAAAAAAGTAAAAAGTTACTATTCACCAAAAAATTATTTTCATCTCATTGAACCACATTTTAGTCCTTGATATTAACCGTGTCTCTCGAATTTTCGAAATTCCATTCACAGAAGCGGTAAAATTAAGTTTTATGAAAAATTCAGTTTTTTTAACTACCACTTAGTAGTTTCACTATTCATCAAAAATTGATGTTTTTCAGAACAATGCCAAAATTTCATCCTAAGCTATATTTCATATTCCGAATTCAAAAATGAAATCTATTCTACCAAATTCATAACATAGAAGTTGCATTAATTAATTTTATAATTAAATCCCGCTGTTAAAATAAATAGCGTGTTTTTAGCAAACAATATATATCAAAAGATTGACACTTGATTATGTCTGGTTTAAATGTGAAATTAAACCAATGACCAACATTGTATTAAATTGTAAAAATATATTCTAAATATACTTTAAAACCACTCAATTAATAATTTGTCACTATTAATTATTTCGATTAAAAAAGTTGTTTTTAATTATAATTTAGTAATTTTCACTATTCATCAGAATATGAAAGTTATCCGAAAAGTACCAAAATTTCACCTTAGGCTAAATTCGATACTCCGAATCAAAGAATGAAGTTCATTTTGAAAAATAAGATTTACAGAATTTTAAAAAGTGGTTATTACTATTCATAACGGCTAGTTTTAATAATATTTTAATAGCACATCGTTGTTTAGTGAAACTCGGTATTGCGTATTACACACGCTATCGAGGAAGGTCGCGATTGCGTGTAATGCAAGGCAAGACAAGGATGCGTGTTGTGCAAGCTCCTTTTGGTGTAGCGTACAACACAAGACATTAATAAAATTAAAAAGAATATTTTTTTATAAAATCTTGGGCTGTTACATTCTACCCCCCTTAAAATGAATTTCGCCCTCGAAATTCGTCGGGGTTATAAATGGTTTACTATTCGAAAGTTTCTTTAATAGAAACCCACATCGTAAAAAGGAATATCAAAACCAATCTTTAAAAACAAAAGTATGAAACGTAATGGTTACCCAAATAAACTAATCATTGGGTTTCCACATAGGTGAAAATATGGATATGGAAGAGAAATCTTACCATCATGTTCTGATGGAGAGTGGTAGAGAACATGGCTATGGAAAAGCCAGTAATCACAAATCCATAGATTTGTGATGATATAAGGTACCATCTGATTCATCAGGTATAAGATCACTAGGACAACATTTTTGGTTTTCAAGATCATTTCCCTTAAAGTTGAAAATTTGAATTAGAATAAATACTTACTTTATTTTGGTACAATCTCACTGTTGTTCGTGCCTTGAACAATTTCCACTTCATCTCTTAAATAAATGAAGTTGAATTTGTTATTCATGAAGTGTTAGCAGATTATGTGATAGAATGACGGGTCATTCCATCTGTCTCAAACAAAAGGTTAGCAAAAATTATATGCACAAATCGATCTATAGTGAGATTAATCATATATGGTTCCTAAAATGGACTTATACTTCATATATCATACTGCTTAATATAATAAAACTAGTTTCTACTAAACAGGGACTTCCTGTAGGCCAGTGGTAGGCGATAAAGGCCAGTCGCACTTCGGTTGTGGGTTCGATTCCCACAGCCTTGTCCGAAGCGATGGGTTGTCGCCCGTCCTGCAGGTTTTCCTTTTTCCAAAACTATATTACTATAACATCCCATCAATAATATCGAAAAAAAACTTCTATCCTTAAACAATACTAACTTATGTCCAACATAATCCATTCCAATCTTTAGGCTTATCCATAATACTGCAGTCCATTCTCATAACATAGAGATTTAATACCATCGTTGATCCCCATATATCATAAGATATATCTTGTTGGTCACATTCCAAACATTCAAAGTCCTTAATCTTGTACTCTCTTGAATACCCATTGAACCTTAGTGAAAACATGAATGCAGTTAAAAGTTAACACTTTTCACATACCGAAATCCTCAAAATTCTATATACTCAAACCATGATATCACTTAGTCCTTATATCAATCATGAGCTCATGAATACTATTAAACATTTCATTTTCTCGTCTTCATTATGCGCATATCATCTTATTTCCAAAAAATATCTCAATCACTTTGAATACCACATCAATAAATATTGCAATACTCAATGATACAACATTATTTTGGAATCCCATTACATAAACACTTAATCATTCCACCACATCGTTGTCATATTCAACATTGCCAATAGTGATCGCATGTGATTTCCCTTTGTCCTTTGCCTTCAGTGGTTGCTCATGTTGATCATCACTAACCCTTGGATTAGGGCAATTATTAGCATAATGCCCCATTTCCTTGCACTTGAGGAATTTAAGTGTTGGCGGTGCGTTCTCTGCAGTGTTTTCTTTATTCACATCATTAGAAACCCTTTTTCCATTACTTCGACACTCAGCTGCTCGATGACCTTCTTTTCCACACTTAAAACATTTTCTAGTCCCTTTTAGACAATCTCCACCATGCTTCTTTCCACACTTTGTGCATAAGGAAACATTCATCTTCTTTTCACCATTATTCTGAGATTTCTCCTTGAACTCCATCTTTTGTTTCTTGTCAAAACCATGAGATGGATATGTAACACCAACTTCCATTTCTACCTTGATAGCACAACGCACAATTTCTTCATAGCTACTGAAGTCTCTTATAGCTAATGCCCTTCGAAGACTTGGTTTTAAGCCACAGAAAAATCGATCAACTTTACTTTCAGGTTGGATGATAATTCCAGAAGCATACCTTGCAAGTCTTGTAAAATTTGCTTCATAGGTACCAACAGATTCATCGTCCCTTTGCTTCAGTTCAAGAAATTCTTTCTCCATCTTTGTTCGAAGAATACGAGGGAAGTACTTACTGAAAAACAAGTTCTTGAACTCGTCCCATTCCATGGACTCAATTTCATCTCTTGGCCTCGTATTCTGGATAAGATTCCACCATTGATCAGCTTCACCTTCCAAACGATATACTGCTAAGATGACTTTATCATGTTCAGAACATTGAAGAACTGAAAATATCTTTTCAGTAGTACTGATCCATTGTTCAGCCACAAGTGGATCAGAAGACCCACTAAAAGAAGGTGGATGTTGCCTCATGAAGGACTCAATAGAATATTGTTCCCTTCTCTGCTCATTTGGAAGTCCAGAATGATTCATAGCTTGTGTAAGTATAGCAATAAGATTTTGCACTCCATCTCCCATAACATTTGTTTGTTCAGGAGGGCAATCATTGCATTGTCCATTGCATTGATCAACACGGTTCCTTCGGGTTCCAGCCATCGTCTAAAACCCAAAAAGAATAGTGTGAGAGGCAAAAATCATGTTAGGGAAAACAACATAATAAAGGGGGAGTAACCTTAATATCTAACATCTTAGGTTAAATTCTAATATTGTTACCGTAGTTCTCGGACTATATCCTATACGTATACTTATCCTTAGGGGCATCCTTAGACATACCTTAGAAATATCTCTAGGGATCTCACTAACGTTTTCGCATCCTAGTTTCCAAAGGTTGACTAAACCTTTCCTCTGATACCAACTGTAGAGGCCCCGAAGCCTGACGTACATAGACTTTACATTACTTTTGCGGAATACTTAGTACATAACAAAAACACACACACACAAGGATCGTAATAGTTTAGTGTCTTTGGAAACTCGGAATATAATCTTCTAATCCTGGTGAAAGATCTTCAAAATCTCCCATAAAGATCTTCCTTTTTTTTTACCTAAAACCTTTCTTTATATCCTGGGGAAAAGAAAACATAAAAGGGTGAGCTCAAATGCTCAGTAAGGGTAAACAAAAGAAATATCAATCACATCATATACATAAGCACATAACTTTTGGAAAATCTTAACCTGCAAAAGAGATCATAATTTCATAACATGGGGTAAATCATGGAAGTGAAATGTAATCAGAATAATCATAACTTAAAACATGAAACTTTGTGGCATTCACACATAATCATAGAGAATCATTTCTTGTTAGTCAAGACTCATTGTCAAGACTATCTTAGTGGACAAAGTCCCTTTCTGAATCGAGTAACCCTCGTTTCAGTCCTGTTTCACTGAACCGGTATAACCTACCATTCCAGCCCTGTTTATCTCATGAGATATAAAATCTTTACCCAATGCATTGCAGGGAGATATAGGTCCCACCCATCTCATAATGATACCATTCTTATGTGTGCCACAAAATCATAAATCATACATCATTTCATAACCCATGTAATAAAAATGGGATTCTTAAACAACATGACATCATAAAACCATGTCATATAAGATAAAGGAATTCATAAACATAATTCCATCACAACATAGTCAAATCAATGTAAAAATATGGATAGAAACAGAACCCTTTATTATCTTAGATGGAAAATAATTTTGATAAAACACTTGAAATGAATTCTAGAGGAAAATATCCTTTCTTCATCAAAATCAATTTCTTTTCACAAAACATCATGCAATTTTAAAAGAAAGAGATTTTATTAAAAATAGTCATGAAATCTTTTGGAGGAAGCATCATGAAAATAAGGCTTTATAAAACCATAAAAATCCGTTCGTTCCGTTTAAGTTAAAAAAAACATTCTTCGTACTTTTGTCGGAAAAGTCAAAAAGTACCTCGTACGAAAAACGAAAAAAGATTCCTTTCATATCCTTTACTAAAAACTCATCGAAGGGTAAAATTGGATTTAAAAAATTGTAGGTGGATGGAAATAATATTACATATTGAGGAAACATGGATGTGGATAATAAAATACACCCCAGTAAATTTCAAAGTATAAACAATCTCGGATAAAAATGAGATTGTGATATTTCCCTTACCTTAGGTCCAATTTGCTTCGTATGTGTCCGAACCTCCTGTATAATGATTTAAATAATGTCATTGACTTATTACAGAATCATATTCATTGTTATGATATCATATATGGTTCACTTATGACATTATATTACCCGTTCTTTTGTAAATTCCATGTTAAAGAAGCGTTTTGGGTAAAATCGTTTCATTTATCGTAGGTGTTTTGACTTGTTGTTCTTGACATAATTATTACTTATATCATGATTTACTTACTTCCAGAATATAAAATATGATTTATATATCATATATATTCAGTATATATATATATATAATAGATAGATAAATAAAATGAAAAACACCGTTCATGGAGACGGTAGTCCGTACGTACGCATGAACGCTGTTTTTCTTTCCTTATTGTCTTGAAATGTAAGTAAGTAGATGACATAAATATGTATATATATACATAAATCCAATATCTTTATAATTTCATATATTTCATTATTATTTCTTATATATACATTATAATCATTCTTAAATGGTTAACATAGAGAATGAATCTCATCGCGTCGTGGAGACGGTATTCCGTACGTACGCACGAGCGATGATATCATTTCTATAAATATTGAATTGAATTGGAGTGTATTATACAATATATAAGAATCAATATGATGTTGTAATAACTATGTATAGTTATTCTTTACACCATTATACCCATCCATGTAAGGTGGTGGTGGAAAATAGATTACACCACGGTGTGGAGACGGTATTCCGTACGTACGCACGCGCGGTGATTTCTTTTTCCATAGGATGGATAGATGGCGAAATAGGGTTGTTTCATACTTATAATAACATATCATTATATGAGTGATACTGATTTTATTACTTCATAATGAAACAACCTAAGAAGAAGAAGTGGAAGAAGAAATAAAGATGAAAGAATTGGTAACGGTAATTACCTCTTCTTTGAAGTGCCTCTTTGAGACCTCCTCTTAGGGCACTAAAATTGGTCTTTGAGGAAGACCAGAACCTCTAAGATGTTTCTAGGGAAGTGGAGAGGATAAATTGTCAGGGGTTGGCCGAGCTTGAGTCTCAAATTGGTGTGAGGAGGAGGGGGAGGAGGTGTCCTTTTATAAGGGAGGAGAGGGGCACTTTAGGAATATCTCAAAATATTATTTTATATTAAAGTAAAAATCGGTTTATAATGGTTCCAAAGGGTCTTATTTCGAAGATAAAGTGGGTATGGGTCGAAATCCTATCAACCAATAAGATTTAGACAAGTTTAGGGTATTATTTTAACCTTATCAATTAGATTTAACTCTAAGTTAAATAATTTTACTTTTACCGTGTCTTTTTGTTTTCTTTCCCTATATGGTTAATACACTTACTATAACATGCCAAACGAACCCCAAATTGTTTATTATTAAAATATATATCCTTATCTAAGTCATTTGGCCGAACCTTAGATTTTTAAGAATACAATAACAATTAATAATATAATATTTGATTTAAAAACTATTTTGTGTCAATTTTGACACTATTTGATATATGATTTTTGTGAAAGTCATAACAGAATTATATGTTCGAACCAAGTTGATTAAATCAACACTAATATATCATAGTAACCCTAGAAAATTAGTGGAATTCATAAAAAGTCTCAAATTATATTTAGTTTTGTGTTTATAACATCAATTATGTCAATATTTCATTAATAAGATAATTACTGCATCATCGTTGTGTCATAAATAAATTAAATTATTTGATGTCTAAAAATTACAAATAAAATACCATCATGTAGGAAATCTTTTTAGATTTCTAATGAATATTTACAATCGAATTTATCTTATGTATAACCCCATATTAAAAATGATTTCCTTATTAAACTTTGATTTTAACTATTTTAACCTTTCCTTAAATAAATTAATAATAAATGTCTTAATCTAATCCAAGTGGGCCTAAATGGTCATATTTTATTCCTAAGTTTGTTTTTGGTCGAATTACACTTGTCCAATAGAATTAGGACATGTGTTAGGGTAATAGTAATATCATATTTACCCTTAGTTACCCTATTTACTATTAACCGCGGTAAAAAAAGTAAAAAGTTACTATTCACCAAAAAATTATTTTCATCTCATTGAACCACATTTTAGTCCTTGATATTAACCGTGTCTCTCGAATTTTCGAAATTCCATTCACAGAAGCGGCAAAATTAAGTTTTATGAAAATTTCAGTTTTTTTAACTACCACTTAGTAGTTTCACTATTCATCAAAAATTGATGTTTTTCAGAACAATGCCAAAATTTCATCCTAAGCTATATTTCATATTCCGAATTCAAAAATGAAATCTATTCTACCAAATTCATAACATAGAATTTGCATTAATTAATTTTATAATTAAATCCCGCTGTTAAAATAAATAGCGTGTTTTTAGGAAACAATATATATCAAAAGATTGACACTTGATTATGTCTGGTTTAAATGTGAAATTACAACCAATGACCAACATTGTATTAAATTGTAAAAAATATATTCTAAATATACTTTAAAACCACTCAATTAATAATTTGTCACTATTAATTATTTCGATTAAAAAAGTTGTTTTTAATTATAATTTAGTAATTTTCACTATTCATCAGAATATGAAAGTTATCCGAAAAGTACCAAAATTTCACCTTAGGCTTAATTCGGTACTCCGAATCAAAGAATGAAGTTCATTTTGAAAAATAAGATTTACAGAATTTTAAAAAGTGGTTATTACTATTCATAACAGCTAGTTTTAATAATATTTTAATAGCACATCGTTGTTTAGTGAAACTCGGTATTGCGTATTACACACGCTATCGAGGAAGGTCGCGATTGCGTGTAATGCAAGGCAAGACAAGGATGTGTGTTGTGCAAGCTCCTTTTGGTGTAGCGTACAACACAAGACATTAATAAAATTAAAAAGAATATTTTTTTATAAAATCTTGGGCTGTAAAAGACACCCCCATTTCCCTCCCGGAACATTTTCCTCATCTACAGCTGTCTTCCTCGGTAATTTGTTTTTTTTTTCTACAGTTCATCCACCTCTTCGAACCCCCCCCCCCTCCTCCTCCTGTTTGCGATTTCCGTCAGGTGTTCTAGGGTTCTTTTCATTCCAGGTGAGGGTATCACAATTATTTGATAAATGGTGTCATTGTATCATGAATTAATGATGATTTTTTTTGTGATTAGTATGAACCATGATGATTTTCATATCAATTTTACAACATCTAGAGGAGTTGTTTTCCAAACAGCAACACTACACTGCATCAGAAAATAGAATGGTGGCTCAACATATCTGGCTATAGTTCACTCACGATGAAATGTTATTTTAGATTCATCATCTATCAGTATTATGTATTCAGTATACACATACAAGTACACTAAATCTTGGAACCAATTATATCTCGGTTATCAAATAGAAAAATTGGATCATGTTTCTAATTATCAACCAGTTCATGAGGTTGAAGGGGATATAATGGGAAATAGTTGAACATTTGAGGAATTAGAATCATATAATAGAATCTATTTATTATGGTCCTCCCATTGAAAATATGAGATTTTGGTGTTTACCTTCCGATGATGTTGGTGCTTCTTCTCATTCTATTGTATCCACCCACCATGATTCCTGTTATCCAACTTCATTGAGTTAGCGGTAAACTATAAAAATTTATATTTACCTCAGAACTATATAGATCCTTGTTCAAAATAATGGTATTTATATACATGAAAATAGCAATATATAAGCACCTAAAACTATTTATTTTTCTAATTACATTGAGATGGTGGATTCCTATTATGAATATAGTAAATCCTATTGTCATTAAATGGACCTCCTTGATGAATTCCCCTCCCTGTTCTTGGACGACATCACCCTGAGACATCTTTGCGCGAACCCCCTCCCCGTTCACGACCGACATCTTCACGCAAAATCCCCATATTGGGGGGAAGGATGAAATAGAGGTTAAATTTAACACCATTAGCCAACATGCTCTGTGAGTGTGATGAAGGTTAGACCAATCCCATGAAAAGGGGTCTTGATACGTTATTTTTTCCGTTAGATGTGTTCGCTTAACTCTCTCTTGATACTCTTTTTTTGTTGAATTGATGTTTTGAACATGTATTTAGGGTCTGTTTGATAGCACTAATGAATTGAAAAAAACTTAATTTTTTGTTTCTGGTTATGTTTTGACTCCTTCAGTTGTATAGAATCTATTTGATATTTCAAAACATGTTGAATATCTCAATTATTTTGTATTCTAAAACCCATTTTCTGTTTACTATTATAAAAAATTCTTATGATTCGTTTAATCCTTTCTTGATGCAGCCCTCATTTTTTTATTGCTATAAATGATTCTTTGTGTCAAGAACTTGATCATTGGTTATGGAAATGAAAGGTTTAAATAAGTTGTGTCAATTAAAATTCTTTAGAATCACATTCATAGGTTTTTTATCCTAGATTTAGATAAATCAATATCTAAATATTCTTATTTCAATTTATATTAGAATTATGCAAACATTTGTTACTTGTATTTTCCACTATTTTGAGATTTTCTCACTGCTGTCATTGTAATTATTAGAAATCCAAGAATTTAAGAATCTATTTCTGAATTATTTAACCTTTATTGGTTTATATTTTTTTTTGAACATGGTAAATTCCTATGTTTTGGAATTGCATTCTCATGTTTTTTACCCAGATTTTATGTGAATCTGTCTATGAAGATTATTATTATTTTTTCTATGAGAACTATCCATGTATTCCATATATGAATTTTCCACTAGTTTGTACCATCATTTTGAATTCCTAGAATTTAGGAATCCATATTGGAATTAGTTTATGTTAATAGGTTTAGAGTCAAAGAATCTTTACTTCCATGGAGCATGGATGATAAACCTATTTACCATACACATCAGGTGTTCAAAGATAATGTTAGATGTCTGGGAATCACCTTCAAACCTCTAACCATGTTGAATATCTCAAAAAAAATATTCTAAAACACATTTTCTATTTACTATTATAAATAAATTCTGTTATGACTCATTTAATCCCTGCTTGCTGCAGCCCTCATTTTGTTTATTGTTGTAGATGATTCTTTGTGTCAAGAACATGCTTATTTGTTCTGGAAATGACAGGGGTAAATATTTTGTGTTAATTTCAATGTTTTAGAATATTATTCGGTTTTTTTATCCAAGATTTAGATAAATTAATCTGTAAGGATTCTTATTCCTATTTATATGAGAATTATGAAAGCATTTACTACTTGTATTTTCCATTGTTTTGTAATTTTTTCGTTGGTGTCATTATAATCATTTTGAATTCTTGGAATTTAGGAATCTATTTCCAAATTATTTTACCTTTATTTGTTTATATTTCTTATTAACTTGGTAAATGCCTATGTTTTGGAATTGTATTCTCAAGTTTTTGACCCTCGTTTTAGGGGAATCAGTCTGTGTAGATTCTTGTTTATGTTTCTATGAGAAATATGCAAGCATTCCATTAATGAATTTTCTACTGGTTTGTGATTTGTTCACTGTTACATTCAATTGGAATTCCTATAATTTAGGAATCCATCTTGGAATTATTTTATTTTTATTGGTATAGAATCATAGAATCTTTACTTGTTCTAATATTACCACTTCATCAAAAATATTAACCATAAATTCATTATAATGTTTAGTAGATTTCATCCCATAACTAATGCTACAAACTTCTAAACATAACTGTCGCATCAACACCCTGCTTAATGAACTGCCACATTAGCACCCTCTGTGCAATAACAAGGATCATGAGCATGTGGCCAGTAAAGGGGACACATCAGCCGGGGTTTCTGCAATTGCCAATGACAAAAATATTTAGCCCAACTTTCATGAATATTATTATAGCCATTACTAATTATTGAATAAGTGTGGGAGGATATTTATATATATTTTATATCTAGTTTACCCCGATCTCAAGGATTTGTTGTCATTATGGTGGTAGTGAACATACTTTCCAAGTGTAATAAAGAACCCAAATCCAAAACTAGTTCCTTGGATAGAAAAGCCACATGTTTTCACTATGTTAAACCCATGCACATTAATCCCAAGTGTAGGAAACTCATGTGAGAGTTAGAACACAAAAAACCAACTGACCAGCCTTTTATGGTTGACTCAAGATATTATGCTATTGAATTCCAGAATATATCCATCCATAAACTCAATCATGAGTGGGTCCTCAACTCTGGATATTATTGTAACTTGTGTCTATATATAGAGTCTTTTTTGAATCTATTCAAGAAGTTGGAAGGGTATGTCCTTTTAGGAAATAATAAAAGGTGTAGGGTTGAGGGTAGAGACTCTATTCTAATAGAGTAATATGATCAATCCATCATCCACTTACTTGAGGTAAGGTGGGTCCCCAACCTTAAAAAAAATAATATCCTTAGGAGTCCTTGATCAAAATGGATTTACCTCAAGTTCATATAATATAAATGGATATTGAACATAATTAAATATTGATATAATTAATTTATTATAGTAATATTTCCACCTTCAATTTCAACCAAGAAGAAAACTATTTTCTATGAAATGTCTCTCTCCTTCTCAAAGATAAAAAATGATGATTTCTATTATTAATTTCTTTATGATATGGTTTATATTTTTCGTCATATACCACTACTCAATGGGGTGCGGGGTAAGGCATAAAAGAAAACTGAGAAAAATCACTAAAAAACTCAACCACACTAGAAATTCCCAAGGATTTTAGTAGAATGACAACATATCTTTGTAGATATGGTTTATATTTTCCGTCATCTACCACTACTCTATGGGGTGCGGGGTAAGGCATAAAAGAAAACTGATAAAAATCACTAAACAACTCAACCACACCAGAAATTCCCAAGGATTTTAGTAGAATGACAACATATCTTTGTAGATATGGGTTATATTTTCAAAATGTCTCTAAATTTCAATAAATCTTTGTAGATTTAATACAGAACATCAGAACTCGTTATGAATTAACCCAAACACTTTTGGGAATTGATTATTATTATATCTTAGATTTCATATAAACTCTTTTTACTATAATCAGTGCTCATTATTGGAACTTATGTATGACTATTCGTGAATTTTTATAATTTAAAACATTTATGAATTCCCTAAACTGTAATTTTAATATATTTGTTATAATTTTTTTATTAACTTGTTATTGATGAACTGAAGAGGCCACTGGGTGACCCTGAGCTACCACTTGAATAGCAGGTTCATCAGAACCTACCTGGACCGAACCCTGTGAATTCTGATCAGCAAGAGGACTTGCACTATTTCCTGGAGCATGCACCGGCCATGGAAGACCAGACCTATCAAAGGTATTAACATGTGCCTATCCCTTCATACAGAAAGCATCTGAATGACCTTCAAATTTCACAGCCCACAATCTTTACTCCTCTTACAATCACCTTCCATGTGACCAAAGAAGTGGAAGATGAGGCATAAAAGGTTCTATTTTTATTTTCTTCTTTCTTCACATTAGCTGCTTTATTGTATTTATTACTCAGCTCGATTGTATTATTATCACATGATCATCAGTAGTTGCATTTTTTTGGTGCTCCAACTCTTGTGTATGTAGATTCATATCATATTCTTTCAACTTTTCTACTACCGGGTATGTTATACCTGAATCGTCTGATCATAGGGTGTCTACTTAGCGTACAATTTTATTGGACCATCCGATGATCCTCCATTGCATATTGTATTCTCACAGCGCATATTCTTTCCTCTGATTGCAGTGTACTCCATCCGATGATCAATCCGATATTCTCACTCTGCCCATTCGTGTCATTGCACGACCCCTTCCACCTTCATTTCAGCCCGCTGCCACTAGCATTCCAGCCTGCAATAGCCCCCCCCCCCCCACCACCTTCAAATCAGCCTTCACCATCCCCCCAACACCTGCAACCAGCCCCCTTCCACCAGCATTCCAGCCTCCTCCCGCTCCCTTCGCTCCTGGTCGGAAGATGCTGCCCTGCGGATGTCGCTGGATCGGGCCAACACGCTGCGGTCATGCTGCGGTCACGCCGCGGTCACGCCGCGGTCACGCCGCGGTCACTCCGCGGTCACGCCGCGGTCACGCCGCGGTCACGCCGCGGTCACGCCGCGGTCACGCCGCGGTCACGCCGCGGTCACGCCGCGGTCACGCCGCGGTCACGCCGCGGTCACGCCGCGGTCACGCCGCGGTCACGCCGCGGTCACGCCGCGGTCACGCCGCGGTCACGCCGCGGTCACGCCGCGGTCACTTCGCAGTCATGCCGCGGTCACGCCGCAGTCACGCCGTGATGTGGCCCTGCTCTAGCCACATCCAGCAGGGGGGAGGGGTGTCCAGCAGGGGGGGAGGGGTGTCCGCGGTCACGCCACAGTCACGCCGAAATATATCTATACGTTTGTAATCAATCTAAACAAATAATAAGAATGGTGTACCTTACAACATTCGATCCAGTCTTTCGAAGCTTTTCAAAAGTGTTTGATTGTGATCACTTAGAAGTCGCTGAAAGACTCCTTCAGAGTTATCCACAAATCATGGGAATCACCGGACACTTAGTAGGACCTCTCTCAATACCAGTCCTTCCTACTTGTCGAAGTTTTCACAAGTGTTTGATCGAGATCTCCGAGAAGTCACCGAAAGACTCCTTCTGAGGTATCCATGGTTCATGGGAATCATTTGATGCTTAGGTAGGGTCTCTCTCAACACCACAGTCTGTTAGAACCTTGTTTAAAGGTGGGAGAGAAACAAGAGCTAGAGAGAATCGGCTTTGAGGAGTTCTAACGATCACATGATCTCATCCATCAACTGCAACCACTTGCATAGGAATTGAACCAATTCATATAGGCCTTCGAGAACCTCAAAATGTTCAGCCTATTAATGGAACATTACACAAATGTCCCAAATGTTTCAGCTCATTTGAAGCGTACGGCTCAATCCCATTAGTAATCGTTTAACATTTAAATTAAATTATTATGTGAGATGTTCAAACTCCCCAAATCCATCGAAGCAGAAAGAAGCTTCGAGCCGAAAGGCTCTAAAGCCATTTTATTAAAAACAAAAGATGACATAAGAGAGGAGATGGGGCTAGACATTGGTAAAACTGCCTTCATAATAAAGCATTTCATTTTCATAACCCCCCTCCCCGACATCATCATCCCATTCCAAGTTGTAGGTAGATGAGCTATGAGACCTAGTCACCATCGTTGTTCTCCATTGAGAGCAATCTTTCTTCTTCCTTGATTTCCTTGAATAGACAATTTGAAATCCCTCTTTATCAACTGTAGGAAGCTTTCCCTTGCTTAAAATATCCTTACATGGATCACTTCTATGGGCATAATCATCATTTTCTATTCCGGCCCAACTTCCCCCTATATTATTAAGATTCATTTGCCGATTGATCTCTTCCTGGATCTGAGAAGGTTGAACCATTGGTTCATGCTGCTCAGACCCATACTGAGGCTGCCCCAGTGAAGCACCCAGCTTCTGACCCAGCTTACTGGCTCCTAGGCCCAGGGCCTGGATCTCCTATTCCTTCTCCTGTAGGTCCTTGCAACTGGAAGTCAACAGGGCACTGATTTTCATCCACAAACTGGACACAATCAGCCTGTGCTACTGAGAGTTTCTTCTGCCCTTGAACAGATTTAACCTCTCCAGACCCAATTCCAGGTTGCTCCAAGCCTGGATCATCAACATTTACCTGCACCTGTACACCTGATGAGATCAGACCTTGACCCCGCTGCTGAGAGGCAGCATCAAACTCTGACCTTGACTTATCTGCTCCTGGCCTCTGATTTTCATCCTCAATCCGGCCACTAACAGCCCCTGCTATAGTTAGTTTTCCCTGCCCCTGAACCTCACCAGCCCCAGTCCAGGTTGCAAATCTGGATCATCAAAATTCACCTCCTCTTGAAAACCTTCACCTGAAATATCAGAAGCATTCCCCTTCATATTGCTGACTCCAGTCCCTGGTTGATCACAACCTATTCCTGCAAGACCATGCCCAAGTTCCACACTTCCATTTCCTGCAACAGCCTGACCAGAGCCATTCCCAGCTCCAGGACCATTCTTTCTCTTCTTACGAAAAGTCTGAAAATCATGTCCCTTCTGCGAGAAAAAAGAGCAGACAAGTTTTATTCTGTATCTCTCTTTAGATTGCCCTATAGATAGACACTTGGAACAAAATGCAGGTAGTTGTTCATACTCAATTTTCAAAAACAAGTCATCTTCATTTGTGGATAACACAACCCGATCAATGAGGGTGGAATTAAGGTCCACTTCTAGAAGAACTCTAGCAAAATGCACATTATTCTAGCAAAATACCCATAATGTGCCTCCTCAGTTGCTCAATCCATTTTGATGGGAATGCCAATTGTAGATGTAATGTCAAATAATATTCTGGGGGGGGGGCTGGGTGCAGGTGGTACTGGGGGTGCAGGGGGGTGTCAAGGGTGGGGAGTGGGTTTGGGTTTGGGGGGGGGGGGGGTCTGTCCATGGGGTATTTAGGGGGTCCAGTGGGGGGGGTGTTTGTCCTGGGGTGTCCAGGGTCTGGGGGGGGGGGGGGGGGGGGTCTGTCCTGGGGGGTCTGGGTTTGGGGGGGGGGTCTGTCCATGGGGTGTCTAGGGGGTCCAGCAGGGGTAGGGGCTGTCCAGTCATAGTGGGGTCACTACATGTGAGTCTTAGTAGGGCTGCTTTCTAGGGGGGTGTTTGTCCAGGGGAGGGGGGTTTTGTCCAGCAGGGGTGGTGCAAGGGAACATGGGTGTGTAGGGGGTGCAAGGGATGTCTAGGGGGTCCAGGTGTGTCCAGGGGGTCCAGGAAGCGGGGAGGGGTGTCCAGGAAGGGGGGAGGGGTGTCCAGTAGGGGGAGGGGTGTCCGGCAGGGGGGGTGTCTAGTAGGGGGAGGGGTGTCCAGGGGGTGCAGGGGGTAGGGGGAGGGGTGTCCGGCAGGGGGAGGGGTGTTCGGCAGGGGGAGGGGTGTCCGGCAGGGGGGTGTCCAGCAGGGGGGAGGGGTGTCCAGTGGGGCTGTCCAGTTGGGGCATGGGGGCTGTCCAGTGGGGTGCAGGGGGGGGGCATGGGGGTGCGGGGGGGGGGGGGGGGTGTTCAATGGGTCTGTTCAAGGGGGTTGCAAGGGGGTGCAAGAGGGCTGTCCATGGGGGGCATGGGGGTCCAGTGGGGGTGCAAGAGGGCTCTCCAAGGCCGCTTCAACTTTCCTTTTTCTCAACAATCTTGTGATCTAAACCAAACTCACACCAAATTGTTAGTATATAAACTGTAAAGCAGAAAGGGTGTGTGACATACCACTTTTAGCATGAATTGATACCATTACTGCATGCAACTTCCAGCTCTAAACTAGATCTGTTTTCACCTCTAAAATATATGCTTTGTGAGCACACTTACCCCATGGATTGTGTCTCCACTTCTTTAGGTTTGTTCTCTTCTTCACAACCCAAAACACAACCTGTTTTCCCTTGGACAGCTTTACCACAAAGGATTTTTCTTTTCACTATAGGTTGATTTTTCTTTCTCCAAATCACCTTGCTGATTGGACTGTCCCTGCAAGAATTTTCAGTACATACCTTGCCTTGGGGCACCCCTTTCACATTAATCCTTCTAGTTTTAGGATCATGTGAGTTCTTCTCATGCTTCCAAGCCCTTTTTGTGTCTTTCCAGGAGGTTTGTGATTTAGAACTAGTCTTGGAGTTTTTTTTACATTACTCTCAGCATAGGAGTTTTCTCCATGTAGCCCCGGAAATCTGTTCCTCAAAGGAACATATTTGCCGTTGTATTCATGTTGATTTCTTCCATTAATCCCTACTGAATGCTTGTAGCCTACAACTGTCGCGGATGAGGATTTTGTTGGATTGGTGTTGCCCGATCCGGTTGGGTACTGTAGAAATGATGACTACTGTAGCAATGCTGACCGACAGGGGGGTGTCCAGCAGGGGGGTTGTTCAACAGAGGGAGGGGGTGTCCAGTAGGGGGGTGTCCAGCAGGGGGGAGGGGTGCTAAACATGGTCTGTAAATCTGATGTAGTTCAGTCTGTTCCTGTATTATCTCATGATGCTAAACATGTCAGAATTGGTGAATTGGTACCTGTTAAACCTGAATCCTGTAGTGTTGAAGCTGTTGTGGTTATCAGATTAGATAAAATTGGTTATCAGATCAGGGGGCAGGGGGACTAGCAGGGGACTTACAGGGGGCCTAGCAGGGGGCAGGGGGTAGGGGGCTGGCAGGGGGACAAGCAGGGGGCAGGGGGGGCTGGCAGGGGGAGGGGGGGCTGGGGGGGCTGGCAGGGGGAGGGGGGGGGGGGGGGCTGGCAGGGGGACACGCAGGGGGCAGGGGGGCTGGCAGGGGGAAGGGGGGGTGGAAGGGGGGCAAGCAGGGGGCTGGGGGGCTGGCAGGGGGACAAGCAGGGGGAAGGGGGGGCTGGCAGGGGGCAAGCAGGGGGCTGGGGGGCTGGCAGGGGGATAAGCAGGGGGAAGGGGGGGGGGGGCTGGCAGGGGGGCAAGCAGGGGGCAGGGGGGGCTGGCAGGGGCAGGGGGGCTGGTAGGGGGACAAGCAGGGGGAAGGGGGGGCTAGCAGGGGGGCAAGCAGGGGGCAGGGGGGGCTGGCAGGGGCAAGAGGGGGGGGGGGGGGGCTGGCAGGGGGACAAGAAGGGGGGAGCTGGCAGGGGGACAAGCAGGGGGGTGGTAGGGGGGCTGGCAGGGGGACAAGCAGGGGGAAGTGGGGGGGGCTGGCAGGGGGGCAAGCAGGGGGCAGGGGGGGCTGGCAGGGGCAGGGGGGGCTGGCAGGGGGACAAGCAGGGGGGGCTGGCAGGGGGACAAGCAGGGGGTGGAAGGGGGGTGGCTGGCAGGGGGACAAGCAGGGGGTGGCAGGGGGGACTAGCAGGGGCAGGGGGGACTAGCAGGGGGTGTCAGGGGCAGGGGGGCTGGCAGGGGGTGGAAAAGGGGACAAGCAGGGGGGAGGGGTGTCCAGGCAGGGGGGGACTGGCAGGGGGCAGGGGGGCTGGCGGGGGGGGACTAGCAGGGGGAAGGGGGGGAGCTGGCAGGTGGACAAGCAGGGGGCAGGGGGGCTGGCAGGTGGACAAGCAGGGGGGGGGGCAGGGGGACAAGCAGGGGGGGCTGGCAGGGGGGACAAGCAGTGGGCAGGGGGGGCTGGCAGGGGGGGACTAACAGGAGGGTGGCATAGGGGACTGGAAGGGGGGACTGGCAGGGGGTACTGACAGGGGGGGCTGGCCGGTGGCGGCAGGGGGGGTGTCCAGGGTGTGTCCAGGGGGTATTTTGTTTATGTATTTGGACACCCTATAGCCACGGTTTTAAACCGTGGCTATTGATTTATTGCCACGGTTTTAAACTGTGGATATAGACATAATGCCACGGTTTAAAACCGTGGCTATAGATTTTTTTTGGCCTTTAGTAGAGCCACGGTTGCAACCGTGGCTATAAACCTATAGCCACGGTTTGGACTGTGGCTATAGAGTTAAAGCCACGATTCCAAACCGTGGCTGTAGGTCTAGGCCTATAGCCACGCCAAACTTAGCCACGGTTCCTCAAACCGTGGCTATTACCTATAGCCACGGTTTGAGGGCCTATTGCCACGGTTTAGAACAGTGGCTATAGCCCGAATTTCCAGTAGTGTCACTTGTGTCCTTTTGTTTTATTTTGCTTCTCCAACCCCATAAACTCTTTTTATTCATTTAATTTGTAACAAATAAATATTCAATATACTAGTATGTTTTTATAAGAATTATTCGATCTAAACTTACACACACCTACATCTAATGGTTAAAGAACATACTGTTTCTGTTGATGGCGAATTTCGGCCTCAAGAAACGATGATTGTTCAACATTCTTCTAACACCTGCAAAGGTGGCCATTAAGATGACACTATATTTATATATGATATATAATATGTTTATTTTTTACTTAAGCTTCTGTATTTTTCATTTATGGCATACCTTTATGGATTCCATTATGGGTAAACGCGATATCTTCATTTAAGGAAGTGCGGACTACCGCCCCCTCAAAGTGATTTGATTCATTAATACCATATGTGGTACATATAAAGGATATATTTAATGATATTATATATGATGCCATACTAGAATTAAAATACTATTATTTATCATTAAGTTTTAATTCCATTAAATATGAAATAGAAATGGAAGTAGTGTTCATGCGTACGTACGGCTTACCGTCTCCATGAATGGTACATTTCATTGCTTATCTCAAAATGTTATGTACTATTATAAGTACATATATATAATGGATGTATATGTAATATATTACATCTAAATTATGGATATAATTCTGTAATTATAACATATATATCTATAAATATCTCATTTTGTTTTAATTCCATTAATATGACAAAAAATGAAAGTAGAATTCATGCGTACGTACGGCCTGCCCTCTCCATGAACGGTGCTTTTAATTTTTATCTCCAAATGCTATGGAATAGTATAAAATGAATATATACTGGATATATATGATATTTAAAACATCAATACTATTCTGGATATGATGTACCTATAACTACATGGAAAATTATTTTCCAACAAGTTCAATTTTTGACTCATGTACCAAACATCGACAAAAACGTCTGATATGAACTCATATTATTAACCAATTATTATAACATTAAAATATGTGATATGAACTGAATAATAAACTTTATAGGAGGTCCTTAAGAAATTATAAATTGACCAAAGTTTATTATTCATGAATATAAAGAAACGAACAAGACAAGTTGAACTTGAGGTAAGGGATCTTACTCCTCTCTTTCTTTTTAAGTACACTCTTTTATGTCATTCCTTTAAAATATCATATTTCTTATTATTGGGATGTCCTTTTATATTACTCTTACTATAAATTTTATTTTTCATATGATGAGATACCCTATTCTCTCTCATAAATCAATTTTGGAAGTTTTGAGTGGCGCCGTTAGGCTGCCGAATTTTCTTAAGAGATCTAACCTCTCTCTTTCTTTTTAAGTACTCTCCTTTATGTCACTTATTTTAAGCTCCTCTTTCTTAAGTTGGGGAATGTTATTTTATATTCCTATTTCTATAAACATTTTGTTAATATGATGAGAGACCCTATTTGATCTCATCGATCCATTTTTGTATGTTTTAAGTGGCGTCGTTAGGCTGGCGAGTTTTCGAAAGGGATTTTTCATCTCACTTCTATTCCCGTGAGATTTATGCTACATTTTCCACAATTTCCTTTGAGTGGTGTATGTACGGCCCATTATTTTACTCATTGTGTAATATACATTCATTTATTAGTATTTACATCAATTTGGTATTTCCCTTCTTTCACGGGGTGCATGTCTTGAAAGATACCCATGTCGGTAAGGGAACCTTTCACCCTCCTCTTTTGAAAAGACTTCTTTTGTTATGTCTTTTAATTCACATACTATTATGTTGGGATATGTTCTTCTATATCCTTATTGATTTAAATTTTATGTCCATGTGATGAGATACCCTTTTTTTCTCTCATCAACTCATTTTCTGAATTTTGTAGTGATGCCGTTAGGCTGTCAAATTTTTGCAAGGGAACTTCTTAACCCAAATTTGATTCTTTGGGATAAAATTGTACTCCTTGAATATGTCATTCTATGAATATGTGTGAATAACCTCTGATTGTTTTACACTTAATATCCACTTATATTTCGTGTATTAATTTTTCACACATAATTATGTAATTGATTTATCCTTAATCCAAGGATACCGTCTTTGTATGGGACTTCGTCTCAATCTCCGTTCATTGAGGCATATTTTGTTTTATACACAACTTTCTTTTATACGGTGTATAAACCCCTTTTACTTTTCAATTTATTCAAAAGGAATCTTTTTTATACGAATTGTTTACTAAACGACAAAAGGGAATGTTTTTGTCATACGTAGGTGGTGACAACGACTTCTCCGCCGGCGTGACCATTATTTGAGTTTCGGCTTCCTCTACAAGCCATAACTTTTTTTAAAGAAAAATAAATACCATGTTTTACTTTTCTTTTATTTTGGTATTGAAAATGGTTTTCAAAATGTTTTTATATCAATGTGTTGTATTGATATCTTCTGATTGAAAGGTGGAAATGTTATGTTTCCTTTATGAATGTTTTATGTGATCCGATTATGTTGTGGTTCATGGGAATTATTATGAAGATGGGTGGTTCCATGATAAACTAATGGAAGGTGAGCCCGATATAGCTCTCCAATGCATTGGTTAACGCGAAGGAGTAAAACATTAAGGTTTCTCCGAAGCGATTTAGGGAATATTCTGTGGTGGGTATGCCAAACTTAACCAAGAGGGTTACTCCCTACATAAGAATGTTATGAATGCCTCATGTTACCTTTTATGTCTTATGATTTCAATGATTTATTCATGATTTGATGAGGTATGTTAAAGTACCTATGTTTTATGGGTAAAGTATGATTTCATTCTTTGTATATATGAAATCATGTTTCCTTTCCATATTTTTTATAACCCTTACTGAGCTTTTTATTCTCATCCCAAGTTTTTTGAAATGTTTTTCACAGGTCAAGGGAAAGGTACATGATATGATGATAGTTTTAAGAAAGTGTCAAGAAAGAATCCATGTTTTATTTTAAATATGTTTCCGTTGATGGGAAAAAATTAATACTATCTTTATGTAACCACTTTATTTAAATGTGGAATGTAATGCAAGTTTTATGATCTAATTCTCTAAAACTCTAAACCTGAAAAGATCCTCAATGTGTAATATTGTAATAACTCAGGATTAAGTAAGGTTTAAGTCTGGGGCCCTATAAGAAGCATTAATTGAAGTAGTGCTACGGGCGGTATCGTCCTGGGGACTTTGAAATTACATCGTGAAAACCTGGAGGGTCGCACGGGAAAAGGAATTGCCAAGCAGAGGGGTCCATAGGTAGAGGCCTTGTGGAGCTCGGTTTCTCTGTGTGATGAAGGGAACTTGAGAGGGGGTTTTATTCATCAAGTGGGGTGACTCAGTATTAGCATGGGGTGGAGGTACAAGTGGGGGGTGATTCATGTAGTGAAAGAGTTTTCGTGGAGCACTGCCTCCTAGAGCAGAGGTCCCTCGCGAAGTAGAGTGTCGCGAAGCAGTGAGCTTTGCAAAGTACAGTGACCCTACCTTGGCATGTGGATCACATGTATAGAAGGTGTGTTTCACGAAGAATAAATTATCCGCAACAACCAGGGTCCCCTTGGGGATCCCCTTCTTTCATGAAATCCCTTAGGCTTCACAAAAGGCATCCCTCTCGGAAGAGGGGATCAAAACGAGACAATGAGGAGGCTCCTCGAGAAGAAAAAATACCTCGCGGAGCTCATGGTTCGCAGAGAAAAGGGTCCTTTGTGATTTGGAAGCTAAGAAGCCCAAAGGTTGGATGGTCTGTCTCGTTGGTTCAGGGGGAGCTCGGTAGTTATAGGCAAGAGGCGCCGCGAAGTAGAGCTTACTCGGCACGAAGGTGGCTTCGGTTTCTTAGTGGCGGGTCGCGAACGTCAACCGGAATCACGGAGGGGTACTGCCTCCTTTGCTTTGCAGCGGGAACGTGAACATCAGGGGATATCACGAGGCGTCTTGCCTCTGTTGCTTCGCGGTGGGTTCGTGAACGTCAGGGGCGTTCGTGGGACATCCCACCTCTATGGCTTTGGGGCGAGTTCGCAAATGTCAGGGGAGTTTGCGGGGCTTACCGCCTCTGTTGCTTCGCAGCAGGTTTGCAAACATCAGGGGTGTTCCTGGGGCTTCCCTCCTCTGTAGCTTTGCGGCAGCTGTATTGCTGGTGGGGTTTCGTGCCGTGGCTTCGCGAGGCAGGCCGCAGGGTCTTCTTTTCTTCGTTCTTTTCATCCAATTTTTTGGCACCAAAAAATATGATGAAATTTTTCTATAAAATGATGAGGTAATATGATATAATGATATATTTTGATTGAATTAAACAATATGGTTAGATCATACTCAAAGAGGTATGATTATTATATAATTAATAGTGTTAAGTTTAGAAAACCCTTTAAATGTTTTTTAATACTTTAATTAAAATAATATGATTTTGGGATCAATTAATAAAATTTTATATCCCATGGACTAAATTTTTATAACAATGATCAGATAAAATGGGTCATTAAGAGAACTATATAAAATTTTAATAGGTGTATAATTTGACAATATGCCTCAATGAAAGGGAAGTTGTTCTAAAAACCCTTTCCTTGGTTTCTAACCTAGTTGAATGTGAACTAATTTTATTTATAATAAACATAATTATATATATATATATATCCAAATAACTAACCATATTCATATCTATTAATTTTTATATTTATATATTATATTCATTTATTACAAATTCAATGCTTATTTTTTGTTATTATTGGTTATCAGTGTTGGTAGTATGAATCATTTCTTGACAGTTTTGGTAAAATAGTTTCAGTTATCATTAATCATTAATATTTTCAATTTCTATATAAATTTAATTCTATTGTATTATAAGTTTCAAAATTCTTTATGACTTTCTAGGTTCAATGAAGTTATGTTTTATTTATGGTTATTATAGATGAAACTCGTAAGAGGATTCTTATAGTTATTTATAATGAATAGAAATATGAAATCTTAATAATGAATTAAATAATAATATTATCATAAAAAACTCAAATTAATTATTTTATTGTGAATATAATATTGTAATATATATTTTTATGTATATCCATCCTTGATAGAAATTTATACCATCATTCATGTAGGTGGAAAAACTGATACAAATAAAAACATTTTATAACCAACAGATGATAGTGAAAGTGATTTAATTATTATATCATAATTATATAAGAATAAATATATTATAAAATCAACAAAACATAATTTAGTATAGGTGTATAAATAAGGTAAGATAATAAGATTTTTGTTATAAAGAAGGGATGGTTTTTTCCTCTTTGTATACGGATTTTTTCCAGTTATATTTACCACAATCGCACATTTTTAATATTATGAAAATAATTACTAATTTATAAAATTATAATCTCAATAATGGAATAAATATAATATTTATTCATTAAATATATTTTTATAATGATCCATTAAAAATTATAATGAAAAATGAAATGTTTCATTCATGTAGGTGGTAGTCCGCTTATCCCATGAGCGATATTTTCATTTTCCTATTAATGGTACAGGGATAGAAAATGGATATAAAATTAATATAAAATTGTTTCAATATATTTATGATGTTCATTTAACTATATCATGTTTGGTGTAAAATATATGGATGAGGTAGAAAATAAATGATTAAAGGAGTTCAGTTAAGATAATTACCACTTCTTTTGGAGTCCTCTATTATAAAACACCTAATGGACCATCAGATTGGTATTTTGGGGGGACCATAACATCTAATATGACGTACATTTTGTTTGAAAGGTATTTTAGTAGGTATTGGTCAAGAAATAAATATTATAATGTAAGAATAATTGTGGTAGTGAAGGAATCCTTCTGTACTTGAGAGGGGTGTAACCTTTGAAAATAATACTTCTTAAAATATGTAATAATGGAATTTAAAATCATGGTTCTAAATATTTCTACAATTAATGAATAAAATATTTGGTTTTTTCATTCAATCCCATTTTAGTTCTTATAAATCATTTTTTCTACATTTAATTCTATTAATCATTACTATGGGAAATGTGTTTACCTTGGTAAAATATTTGTATGCCTAACATGGACATAAAATACCTATAAAATTAGAATATTTTTTTTAGAAATATTAAATTATTTTTTTCATACTCACTCTATAATCATGGAAAAATTAAAATTTAATCTTAGAACATAAAATGCATACAAAATATTTTTAGAAAAATATTATCTTTTAAGTATAAATAAGAATTTAGTCTCATTCCACGACTAGTAAAAACCATTATATGATAGTTATAGATTATGATTAATTATATTATCATTAAATTTCATTAAAATAAATCATCATTCATGAATAATTTAATTTATTATGATAAAAATACATTGAGGAGAAGAAAAAAGTTTTATGAAAAGTATCCCTTTTTACATTCAAATGATTTTATATTCATCTATTACCAATACATAATAAATGATTTGATGATTATTAATAAAATTAAATATATAAAAAATAATTTTCAAAAAAAATATTACTCAAAATATTAATAATTTTACTTCTAAATAAAATAACAAATTATACAACCTTTTTTGGGGATAATTTGGTTTGTTAGTATTCCCTTTAGTTACATAATTATTTCACAGATGTTGTTATTTTACATTTCCGAATTAATAATTTAATAATTATCTATTAATTTTACTGATTTAATTTCTCAAAATTATTAAATATTAAAACTTAAATGATTCTGTTGAACATCTCAAGAAAATAAATAAAATAAATGCCATTTTCTTAAGTAAATTATACTTATTTTCTATTAAAAAATCATTTATATTATTCAAGATCCGGAATTTTTGTGGATATGTCTTAGGATTATTTTAAAGTACACTTTTTTACTTGTTTTTAGTTCTTTTTGGTTTTTAAATTGGGGTGTGTCTTGGTGAAAGGTGGGAATTTTGGCAGAAAGTGGGAAAGTTCACGGTTGGTGCACGGTTTTCCCAAAATCATGTACCCCAACCCAGAAACTTGTGTGACCATAGGCAGAGGGTATTTACATGTATGGAGAATAATTTTCTCAAACATGTTCCCTATTAGGTGAAACCATGACCCCCCCCCCCCTAGTATAGGCATAAGGTCAATGCACAGGGGTTCGAAAACCATGTGCCTCCGCCGACAAATCCGTTTACAGGAATTACGTACACCTGCAATTTTGTTAAAAAATTTCATAAGCCCCTACCCATATGTGACTAATTTATATATGTGTGTAGGACATATATTATCAGTACAAATAACTAGGGGGTCCTATCCATGTTTTCTAGGACCCATGGAATGCATGAGAATTATATGGGAGAAGAAAGTATTCTCCAAAAACCCATGAGCTGTGAGATAGAGTCTGATGCTCTAAATACTAACGGGGTGCTAGACATGGTGATCTACACCCAAATTGTTATCATTGGACTATGATTCCAATAATCAATATTATAAATTTAAATTAAATTTTTAATAAAATCCCATTTTTTATATACATTTCTAATTGGAAATGTGATATGGATCACACTCTATCAAGAGCCAAAGTATGTGTTATGATTTGGGTGTCCATGGGCATTTAGGGGTTTATGTGGTTAAATAATGAAAACTTGAATAAATTTTAACTATTTGATTTATTAATATTATTTCATTATTTATAAAAAATCATACACAGTTAATGAGTGAATTTTCATTATTTGTCCTTGGTAGTGGCATACTGAGTTCTACACACACCCTACTCAGGCTAAATTATTCGTACCCGAATAGACTTCATGTTTTCTAGACAGAATAAGTGAAAAAGACATTTGTTAGATGAAAGGTTTGTGATAGAATTTTTTTAGGGAAATTTGCATGATTTGGGACCCTCTAGGGAGTTAAAATTGTATTTATTTATTTTGGGTTTTTCCTATTGACAGATGATAAATATTTAGTATGACATGTCTACTATTTTTTTGGATATTTTATTTTCGGTATTGGTCATCTTGTGATACTGGTACTATTCATGCTATATTTATATTATTTTGGTTAATATTTACTTATTACTACTGGTGTATTACTCAGATAAATATTGTATAGTACATCTATGATTGATATATGAACCTCGCTACTTGTCGATAGCCTCTGGCATGCGGGAAGGAGCACTTGAGATCATCTTGCGAACTGGTTGGGGGGACAAGGAGGTGGAACCTGGGTTGGGACGTTACATATTATGAATTTAATTTAAATATATAATATTATATTAGTATTGTAAAAAATAATTATTCACCTTTGTTGGTTGTTTCATGTGAAGCAATAAATTTAAAATATTATTTATTTAAATGAAAATTAAAACTAAAATATCGAGTTATAAAATTGATCCAAATAAATCATAACTATATTAATTTTTATGTATTATTATCATGAATTTGTTTTAATTTTGGCTTTTATAAATTAGATAGGGGATATGTGTACCCAAAGTGGATGAATTGGATGGTGTAGAGCCTATCAAGATATGAGTGAGTACTCTTTCATGTTTTCAATGGATGAATGTGTTCAGTGATTATGTTGCAAAGGGGGAAAGTATATTAGTGGTTGTTTGAGGTGTATAATATAGTTTTTAATTTTATAATGATCATTGTTTTCTTATTTTCAACTATATAGCTTTTGTATGATAGACCTGTCTGGCGTAGTCCAATTGAATGGGTTAAGTAGATTACCATATTTTGATTTAATGGTAGTTCCCTCAACCTAGTTAATGAGAGTCTTAATGATTTTAGAGGTCACAAATATTTCAAAGGGGATTAGTGCGGTGTTGTATGGATGCTTGAATCAAGATTACGGACCAAGGTATCTCTTAAGGGAGATGATAAATTGGACACACGCAATGGTTTTATGATATCTATGCTTATAAGTAACTAGGGATTGCACTAGAGGTGTGTGTAATATTTGGAATGGTCCAAGGGGTTCGGGAGTAGGATAGTCATTTTTTATTGTTAAAAAAAATATAGTGACCTTTGCGAGCTAGGTTTAGATATGGAATTTTGGATGGGAAGTCAAATTAGAGAGAATGATAAAGGTTGGTGTCACTAAGAATAGACCAGGAGATTAGTCACTAAAAGTGGATAATATTCATTGTTAATATCTTTATATTCATTTTCCCAAAGTCCATAAACATTTTTTTAGTGCATTATATAAATAGAACTTTATTTCTAATCTTAAATACAATTCATGTTTAAAATAAAAATTTGGGCCCAATCATTAATCTGTTTGTGGACATCATTATAATTATTTTCCAAATTTTATATTTTGGGATATAATTTATCACTTTGTTTGGAACATTTTATCTTTTAGGTCTGGTGGATGAATCCCAAGGGAAGATGGTGATTTTTGCGTTTGAATGCAGAAAGTTACTGGAGAAAGCATAATGGGCCCAAGGCACATCAAACAAATGTGGGGCCCAAAAATCAATCCCAATGAAGCTAAAATTTTTACAGTAGAAATAGAACAATATAAGTCTAATTTTATTAAACTATGGTTAGATCTAATTCAGAATATTGCAATGAGATACAAGGGGATGAATTTGAGAATTAAAATTGTGGGCCATAGCAGAATTCTCATAAAAACATCCCACCATTTTGAATATAAATCCAAAAAAACAAAACCAAATCACATGATATTTTTATAGCTTATAGAAGACACATGTACTAAGATATTTCCTATTTATGACACCTTCATGTTATTCCGTATATAGTTTCAAACACACACGTCAAAATGGAGGATGAATCTTGCTGGTTTTGTGGTCAAATTTGTAACGTTAATTTCCATTTTATTCTTTACCCTCCTTTTGACTCTCTTAATTGTTGGGGGTGAATTTATTGTTGGGGGTGAATCTAAGGATCCTAATTTGCCTATATAAAGAGTTGGTGGTGAATGGAATTATCATCTAACATTTTTCTTTCAATCCAAGTTTTTATTTCAATTGTAATTTCCTGCTTTTGTTTTGTAATGGCATCGTCAATTTCTATAATGTAAGTTTTTCATTCACGTTTAGTATTTTAATAAAATTTATTCTTCTTCACTTTTTATTTTCCTTTTCTTCACATGTTGATACCGTTGAATCTAATTGTGAATTTATTCACATCCACACTTGTGAATTCATTACACAACGGTGGAGTGTTCATTTTGATTAATGTTTTTCTTCTTCAATCCCGTTTCTTTAAATCAACTACCCGCTTCCATTGATAGAATAACATCAATGGAGGTCTAACCTTTTATGGGTTTATCCTAGGGAGTTTCATGGGCTGGATTGAATGTTATTTTATGTTCTTAAATTCTTAAATTTGTTCTTTATTTTAAGAGTTCCTTTCTTTGATTTATCTTCTTCTTTGTCTTCACCGACTTTAACGACGACACATTTTGAGTGCTAGTATGTTCTAATTCCTTGGAGTGCTCATTTAATTGATCCTCTTAGTGAATTGGCGATTATCCTTGAAATTGTGTATGGATTAAATCGAAGAATGATATTTAGGTATTATTTCATTTAATGGATACCTCTTGAACCGATGAAAAAAAAATCAAATGAAAAACAAAATCATCCAATCAAGCCCAAGAGACATCCTAGGATCGACTCACCTTAATTAGTTGTTTTAATTCAAGTAATTTTATTTGTTTTGTTCATTAAATTAAATCAATATTTATTCAAATAAATTAAATCCAAAGTTGGCCACTACATAGCCAATCCCGTATCCAATCATAGTGTCTCAAGTTTCTTCTTCAGTCCCTGTGGATTTGATCCCTACATGTACTTCAACGACCGCTTTTACCAATAGGGTAAATTTTGGTGCAACCAAATTTTGGTGTCATTACCGGGGACCCAAGTAAGGTTTTTTAGACACCCACCTTCTATTCTCACCTAACTTCTCTTTTCTCACCTATATTTCTCTTTTCTTTTCCCCTTTCTATTTTTGTGTGTCCAAAAAAAATCCAAATCCAAATTTTATTCAACTCCAATGGAGTATCATCAACAATTTCCTTTCTTAAACTCGGGATGGAATCAAATAGAAAATTAACAATGGGAATTCCCTCACATAGGAAATTACTTTGATCAACCTTTGAATGAATACCCCACACCCGATAACATGAACGCTCTTTGTGATGATGAATGTTTAAAAGATCAATTTCCATACCTGTCAATAATGATTGAAAAGATGAATAATGAGGAATTCCATGATGTCCAAATATCTATCAATCCTAATCCTGAAACAATTCTTCAAAAATTTTGTGAACAAATGGAAAAAATGAATTCAGAGGTATCAAGTTTTAGACTAGAACTACAAAGCATTAAAACTTGTATGGACCCCATTTCCACTCAAACCATCCCTTCCTAAATATTGATAGAAGAATATTGTAACAAAAAAACCCCTCACGCCTTTATTGAAGAACCATCCTTAGGATTTGGGATAGTTGGAGAGTATCGAGGAGTTTTTTTAGGGTCTTTAAATCAAGAGGAAACAGATTTTTTTGTATTCGCAAGAGGGAAATTTGTCATTGTGGATGGAAAGTCCTGAATATTTTTCTATTGATTATTTTTCAAAAACACCAATCACTGAATAGTTTGGAGAAATACCAAACATTGAGCCCATACCCACTCTTGAAATTCAACTAGACACTTTTGGGGATGAATCATATTTTCAAACAGAACCAATTCTTTCTAAAATTTTTGGAGAAGAAACCGACTTTCATTCAAATTGTCAATATTCATTAAGAAATTGCAATCGAATAGAACTCAAAATCATTATCCTTCCTTCCCCAGACAATAATTCCATCATAGGTGATACCCACGACCATACTTTAGTCATTCATTCATCTCATGAAACCCACAAAGGGGAGTTAACCCTTGAAATCGTAGGAATGACTGTAGAAGAAACCGGATCAACTATTACTAAAATTCCTTGGATTTTCACTGTTATTATTGACCATGGGATTTCACATGAATAAAATTATAAAAAAATAAATCTGAATCAGGTTGAAGTGGACAAAAATGGGGCCCCAAAAATTTTGAAATTTTGAATTGGATAAGTTGGGGGGTTCAAGTTTAGCTAACGACGTTAAACAAAAGCGCTGCATGGGAGGCAACCCATGGTTTGCATGTTTCTAATAATTTTGAATCATTTTCATTTTCATATAATAAATTACCATAGACTGTTGACATGTTCTTCTTTTATGAGTAAGGATGGGTATGAAATGGGAGCACCATATTTATCTGTGTCACGTGGCGGGATCTCTGAGTAATACCTTACCCAGAAATCTAAAAAGAAGACAATGTATCATCAGTTTATTTTGTTTTGTTTATTTTTATGTTTTTATAGGTTAAAAAAATAAAAGGACATGTTGTAAGTCATAAGGAATATCCATTCACCCCCATCAAAGCCGCTGAGACTTGAACCCAGGATTGAAGGGAGACATTGGCATGCAATTTCTTCATCAACCACCAGGCGACTTCATTCCATGATTATCATTTTCAAATTTCCTCTTTGAACTTCTCTACTACACCCTTATAACTTTTCTTTTATTTAAACACTAGGGACAGTGTTATTCTATGTTGGGGGGAGATGAAATAAAAAATGATTTTTTTTCAATAATAACACGCATTTAAAGAAAAATTCCATTAACCTTGAACATGATAACACACATTGCAAACTCTGAAATTGGATATCAAAAAATTTGGATGCCTTGATTCTGATTTTAATGCATGTTTAAGTTCATGAGCATAGTTTTTGGAAAGTTCGGTTGTCAAATGTGATTGTTCAAAGTTTAAATTTTCATCCTCTTAATAAAAATTCCACAATGCACATCTACTAGATTGTGGGTGTAAATTTGAGTTCTTGGGTCCCTTTCATTATATCATAGGGTTCTGGGGTCACTTTTAATTTAATTTGAGTATCCAAAACAAACAAACAAATAAAAAACAAAAAAAAACAAAAAAATTGAATAAAATAATGACCACATAGAGCAATGTTTTGTCCAAATGTGTGGCATCCAGCACTTGGGGATCGTGACTCCATAGTTGTCTTGCCCAGAGTTAGGATTTATATCTCTATTTTAGATCATGTAATTGACAATATGTGTGGCATCCGACATTTGGGGATCGTGACTCCATATTTGTCTTTCCCAGAGTTAGTAATTTCATATCTATTGTGGTTAAAGAAAATAATAAAAAAATTAGACAATCATCTTAAGGTTTAATGTGATTCCCACCTAGCGCTTCTATTTTTTCCCTTGAACAATAAAATGGTCCCCATATCTTTTGTGATGCACAACACTTTATCATGCTTAATTGGAATTGGATGAAATGTGGCGATGAATTTGAACAAAGGAATGGGCTTGGGATAGGGATATACTTATGGACCTAGATTGTTTTAATTTATTTTTATGGGTTTCATAATTTTTATGGTATGAGATATTTGGGTGAGTAATGTGTATTAAAATGTTTTTGGAAAAGGGGATTTGATTTTCATATTTGTAATATATTTTTCTTGGGACTAGAAAAACTCAAGTTGGGGGTGTGATTAGTCACTAAAAGTGGATAATATTCCTTGTTAATATCTTTATATTCATTTTACCAAAGTCCATAAACATTGTTTTTAGTGCATTATATAAATAGAACTTCATTTCTAATCTTAAATACAATTCATGTTTAAAATGCAAATTTGGGCCCAATAATTCATCTCTTTGTGCACTGCATTATATTTATTTTCTGAATTTCGTATTTTGGGATATAATTTATTACTTTGTTTGGAACATTTTATATTTTAGGTCCGATGGATGAATCCCAAGGGAAGATGGAGATTTTTGCATTTGATTGTAGAAAGTTTCTGGAGAAAGCATAATGGGACCAAGGCCCTTCCAATAAATGTGGGGCCCACAAAACAATCCCAATGAAGCTTATATTTTTACAGTAGAAATTGAACAATATAGGGATTATTTTACTCAACTGTGGTCAGATCTAATTCAGAATATTTCAATGAGATACAAGGGGATTAAATTTAGAATTAAAATGGTGGGCCATAGCAGAATGCTCATAAAAACAGGCCACCATTTTGAACATAACTCCAACACGGATAAACCAAATCACCTGAAATTTTGGTAGATTCTAGAAGACACATTAAAGAATATATGTCCTATTTATTACACCTTCCGGTTCTGTCGTATGAAGTGTTAAACGCACACGTCAAAATGGAGGATGAATCTGGCTGGTTTTGTGGTCAACTTTGTAACGTTAATTTCCTTTTGATTCTTCACCCTCCTTTTGACTCTATTAATTGTTGGGGGGTGAATTTATTGTTGGGGGTGTATCTAAGGATCCTAATTTTCCTATATAAGGAGCTGGTGGTGAATGGAATTATGATCTAACATTTTTCTTTGAATCTATGTTTTTTTTTCAATTGTAATTTCCCGTTTTCGTTTTGTAATGGCATCGTCAATTTCTCTAATGTAAGTTTTTCATTCACATTTAGTATTTTAATAAAATTTATTCTTCATCACTTTTTATTTTCTTTTTCTTCACACGTTGATACCTTTGAATCAAATTTTGAATTTTTCACACCCACACTTGTGAATTCATCACATAGTGGTGGAGTGTTCATTTTGATTAATGTTTTTCTTCTTCAATCCCGCTTCTTTAAGTCAACTACCCACTTCCATTGATAGAATAACATCAATGGAGGGATAAACTTTTATGGGTTGATCCTAGGGAGTTTCATGGTCTGGAATTAATGTTATTTTATGTTCTTAAATTCTTAAATTTGTTCTTTATTTTAAGAGTTCCTTTCTTTGATTTATCTTCTTCTTTGTCTTCACCGACTTTAACGACGACACATTTTGAGTGATAGTATGATCTAATTCCATGGAGTGATCATTTAATTGATAATCTAAGTTAATTGGTGATTAGCCTTGAAATTGTGTATGGATTTAATCGTAGAATGATATTGAGGGATTATTTCATTTAATGGATTCCTCTTGAACTGATGAACAGAAAATCAAATGAAAAACAAAAACATCAAATAAAGCCCAAGAGACATCCTATGATCGACTCACCTTAATTAGTTGTTTTAATTCAAGTAATTTTATATGTTTTTTTCATTAAATTAAATAAATATTTATTCAAATCAATTAAATCCAAAGTTGGCCACTGCATAGCCAATCCCGTATCCAATCTTAGTGTCTCAAGGTTTCTTCTTCGGTCCATGTGGATTCGATCCCTACTTGTACTTCAACAACCGCTTTTACCAGTAGGGTAAATTTGGGTGCAACCAAATTTTGGCGTCGTTTCTGGGGACCCAAGTAAGTTTTCTTAGACACCCACCTTCTATTCTCACCTAACTTCTCTTTTCTCACCTATATTTCTCTTTTCTTTTCCCATTTCTGTTTTTGTGTGTCCAAAAAAAATCCAAATCAAAATTTCATTAATCTCCAATGGAGTATCATCAACAATTTCCTTTATTAAACTTGGGATGGAATCTAATAGAAAATCAATAATGGGAATTCCCTCACATAGGAAATTACTTTCATCAACCTTTTAATGAATACCCCACACCCAATAACATGAACGATCTGTGTGATGATGAATGTTTAAAAGATCAATTTCCATACCTATCAAGAATGATTGAAAAGATGAATAATGAAGAATTACATGATGTCCAAATATCTATCAATCCTAATCCTGAAACAATTCTTCAAAAATTGTGTGAACAAATGGAAAAAATGAATTCAGAGGTATCAAGTTTTAGACTAGAACTACAAAGCATTAAAACTTTTGTGTACCCCATTCTCACTCAAACCATACCTTCCTCAATATTGATAGAAGAATATTGTAACACAAAAACCCCTCACGCCTTTATTGAAGAACCAGCCTTAGGATTTGGGATATTTGGAGAGGATCGAGGAGTTTTTGAAGGGTCTTTAAATCAAGAGGAAACAGATTTTTTGTATTCACAAGAGGGAAATTTGACATTGTGGATGGAGAGTCCTGAATATTTCTCTATTGATGATTTTTTAAAACACCAATCACTGAAAAGTTGGGAGAAATACCAAACATTGAGCCCATACCCACTCCTGAAATTCAACTAGACACTTTTGGGGATGAATCATATTTTCAAACAGAACCAATTATTTCTAAAATTTTTAGAGAAGAAAATGACTTTCATTCAAATTGTCAATATTCATTAGGAAATTGCAATCGACCAGAACTCAAAATCATTATCCTTCCTTCCCCAGACAATAATTCCATCATAGGTGATACCCACGACCATACTTTAGTCATTAATTCATCTCATGAAACCCACAAAGGGGAGTTAACCCATGAAATTGTAGGAATGACTGTAGAAGAAAACGAATCAACCATTACTAAAATTCCTTGGATTTCCACACTCATTATTGACAATGGGATTTCACATGAATCAAATTATAAAAAAAATCAATCTAAATCAGGTTGAAGTGGACAAAAATGGGGTCCCAAAAATGTTGAAAGTTGGAATTGGATAAGTTGGGGGGTTCAAGTTGAGCTAACGGCGTTAAACAAAAGCGCTACATGGGAGGAAACCCATGGTTTTCATGTTTCTAATAATTTTTAATCATTTTCTTTTTCATATAATAAATTACCATAGACTATTGACCTATTATTCTTTTATGAGTAAGGATGGGTATGAAAGGGTAGTGCCATATTCATCCGTGTCACGTGGCGTGATCTCTGAGTAATACCTTACCTAGAAATCTAAAAAGAAGACAATGTATCATTAGTTAATTTTGTTTTGTTTATTTTTATGTTTTTATGGCTTAAAAAAATAAATGGACATGTCGTAAGTCATATGGAAAATCCATTCACCACCATTAAAGCCACTGAGACTCGAACCTAGGATTGAAGGGAGACATTATCATGCAATTTCTTTATCAACCACCAGGTGAATTCATTCCATGATTATAATTTTCAAATTTCCTCTTTGAACTGCTCTCCTACCCCCTTCTAACTTTTCTTTTCTTTAAACACTGGGGACAGTGTTATTCTATGTTGGGGGGAGATGAAATAAAAAATGATTTTTTTTTCAATAAGAACATGCATGGAAGGAAAAATTCCATTAACCTTGAACATGATAACACACATTGCAAACTCTGAAAATGGATATCGAAAAAATTGGATGCCTTGATTCTAATTTTAATGAAAGTTTAAGTTCATGAGCATAGTTTTTGGAAAGTGCGGTTGTCTGGTGTGATTTTTCAAAGTTTACATTTTCATCCTATTAATAGAAATTCCACAATGAACGTCTACTGGATCGTGGGTGTAAATTTGAGTTCTTGGGTCCCTTTCATTATAGGATAGAGTTCTGTGGTCACTTTTAGTTTAATTTGAGTATCAGAAAAAAAAACAAAAAAAATAAAAAACAAAAAAAAATGAATAAAATAATGACCACATAGAGAAATGTTTTGTCCAAATGTGTGGCGTCCAAAACTTGGGGATTGTGACTCCATAGTTTTCTTTCCCAGATTTAGGCTTTATATCTCTATTTTAGATCATAGAATTGACAATATGTGTGGCATCCATCACTTGGGGATCGTGACTCCATAATTGTCTTGAACAGAGTTAGTCATTTCATATCTATTGTGGTTAAAAATAATAATAATAATAATAATAAATTGGATACTCATCTTAAGGTTTAATGTGATTCCCACCTAGTGCTTCCATTTTTTTCCCTTGAACAATAAAATGGTCCCCATATCTTTTGTGATGCACAACAATTTATCATGCTTAATTGGAATTGGATGAAATGTGGCGATTATTTGAACAAAGGAATGGGCTTGGGATTGGGATATTCTTATGGACCTAGATTGTTTTAAATTATTTTTATGGGTTTTATAATTTTTTTGGTATTAGATATTTGGGTGAGTAATGTGTATTAAAATGTTTTTGGAAAAGGGGATTTGATTTTCATATTTGTAATATATTTTGCTCGGGAATAGCAAAACTCAAGTTGGGGGGTGTTATTAGTCACTAAAATTTGCTAATATTCATTGTTAAAATCTTTATATTCATTGTCCCAAAGTCCATAAACATTGTTTTTAGTGCATTATATAAATAGAACTTCATTTCTATTCTTAAATACAATTCATGTTTAAAATGAAAATTTGGGCCCAATCATTCATCTCTTTGTGGACAGCAGTATATTTATTTTCTAAATTTGATATTTTGGGATATAATTTATCACTTTTTTGGAACATTTTATCTTTTAGGTCTGATGGATGAATCCCAAGGGAAGATGGATATTTTTGCGTTTGAATGCAGAAAGTTGCTGGAGAAAGCATAATGGGCCCAAGGCCCATCAAACAAATGTGGGGCCCAAAAACCAAGCCCAATGAAGCTAAACTTTTTACAGTAGAAATAGAACAATATAAGGATCATTTTATTCAACTGTGGTCAGATATAATTCAGAATATTTCAATGATATACAAGGGTCTGAAGTTTAGAATTAAAATGGTGGTCCATAGCAGAATGCTCGTAAAAACAGCCCACCATTTTGCACATAACTCCAAAACGGATAAACAAAATCACCTGAAATTTTGATAGCCTCTAGAAGAAACATGGAAGAAGATAGTTCCTATTTATGACACCTCCAGGTTCTGCCTTATGAAGTGTCAAACGCACATGTCAAAATGGAGGATGAATCTGGCTGGTTTTGTGGTCGACTTTGTAACGTTAATTTCCTTTCGATTATTCACCCTCCTTTTGACTCTCTTAATTTTTGGGGGATGAATTTATTGTTTGGGGTGGATCTAAGGCTCCTAAGATTCCTATATAAGGATCTGGTGGTGAATGGAATTATCATTTAAACTTTTTCTTTGAATCAAAGTTTTTCTTTCAATTGTAATTTCATGCTTTCGTTTTGTAATGGCATCGTCAATTTCTCTAATGTAAGTTTTTTATTCACGTTTAGTATTTTAATAAAATTTATTCTTCTTCACTTTTTATTTTCCTTTTCTTCACACATTGATACCATTGAATCGAATTGTGAATTTATTCACATCCACACTTGTGAATTCATCACACAACGGTGGAGTGTTCCTTTTGATTAATGTTTTTCTTCTTCAATCCTTCTTCTTTAAGTCAACTACCCACTTCCATTGATAGAATAGCATCAATGGAGGGATAAACTTTTATGGGTTCATCCTAGGGAGTTTCATGGGCTATATTGAATGTTATTTTATGTTCTTAAATTCTTAAATTTGTTCTTTATTTTAAGAGTTCCTTTCTTTGATTTATCTTCTTATTTTTCTTCACCAAATTTAACGACGACACATTTTGAGTGCTAGTATGATCTTATTCCTTGGAGTGCTCATTTAATTGATCCTATAAGTGAATTAGGGATTAGACTTGAAATTATATATGGATTAAATCGGAGAATGATATTGAGGGATTATTTTATTTAATGGATATCTCTTGAACCGATGAACAGAAAATCAAATGAAAAACAAAAAACATCCAATCAAGCCCAAGAGATATCCAAGGATCGACTCACCTTAATTAGTTATTTTAATTCAAGTAATTTTCTTTGTTTTGTTCATTAAATTAAATCAATATTTATTCAAATCAATTCAATCCAAAGTTGTCCACTGCATAGCCAATCCCGTATCCAATCTTAGTGTCTCAGGGTTTCTTCTTCGGTCCCTGTGGATTCGATCCCTGCTTGTACTTCAACGACTGCTTTTACCAGTAGGGTAAATTTGGGCGCAACCACCAGGTTAGGTCTGATGATCTCATCAGATGCCTTCAATAGTGATATGATTATACTCATGGGTCCTCAGGGTTGTTACCAATGTCATAGTGTTTAGAAAGATGATTTTATCATATTAAGTTATATAAAAATTATATGTTTCAAGGGTAGTAGAGGTATGTCATATATTATTGGAATTTATATTTTTATGTTTGATATGTGATGTGATTGATGTTTGATGTAGATAATTTAGAGTGGGATGTGAGATGAAATCAATTGGTGGATACATGATAGCTATGGAGCTTACTTATTAATAATATAGTTTTAATTTTAGAGGAATTTGGATTTCATTTTTCCCTCATTAGGATCCATTGATGGTATTCATAATTATATTTGGGGCTTACCTAGTGATGTTTTGATTTAGAAATTCTGGTATGTTATCTCTATTTTTTCCTCCTCAAGAATCACTTCATGTATATTTTATTTTCTTTGGGATCATTCCCCGAGGGGATGGTTATCCTTATTCAAGATTTTTTCTAGATTTTTTTACCCATTAGGATCCATCTTTGATATTTTTCACTAGCTATAATTGGGAAATTTTCTATTTTTTATGGAATATATAAGAGATGATCTTCATAAACATTTTATTCTTAGGTTTGGATATTTTTTTGGAATGTTTTTTGATTGGATTCATGTGTGCCAAAATTTGGATCTGTTTTAAAATTTTATTGATTGTATTATTGGGACACAATATCAAAATAAAATGGTTAACCAGAGGAGATAAAACAAGGTATGGTAAGGTTAGTATATCCCTAATAAGTCTATGATCACACTTCATGTATACTTGTATTTTATATACATTCATTAGTTATATTATACATAGATAAACCTATAAATTATGGATTATATTAGGGTAACTTGTTGATACTATACTAAGATTTATTTTTCATACCCTAAATTTGTTCCATGTTGGATGTATAGATCACAGGTCTGTCACACTGGTCTGATCATAGCTTTCACATTGGATTTTGTTACAGAAGCTCCAAATGATTTAGATATGGGGTTTTAGGTGAAGTTATGGGTTGTTAAAGGATCCATTTTGTATTTTTTTCCTTTTGAAATTCTTTATATTTGATTGAAAACATGGATTATTTTTCGTTATGTATGATTGTATGGATTCATTATTCATATGTTTTAATAAGGTTAAATGTTTATTTTTTTAGGGTTTGAGTTGTTTGTAATTACATAGTTATATACTCTAATATGAAGTTGTGTGGGTTATATCATTATTTTTTTCTTTTTTATGGATGTGATATATATATATTTTAATCTCCATTACATTGATCATAGACTCTCAACACTCACCAAAAAACTCCAAATATAGGGTGGCACACCTAAATTTAGATGGTGTCCCTGGCTTGAGATACTTTATAGAAATATGAAGGTTCCTAAGAATAATGGAAGCAGTTAGGCCCATTTCTAATAATGGTTTTTTCATATATTTCTTTGAATTATAATTTTTAATTATTATATATAAATAATAATTATCTTTGATTATTTTTATTTTTTCATTAATGAACTTTTTGATTGATTCTTTTCATACAAACATTTTGTAAAATGATTTATGTGTGTAATCCCTATATAATATCCAAAAATGCCTAATTAACATTGGAATATCATTATAGAATCATTTGGTGTTAGCACAAATGATTCTAATCTTTTTGGTTGTAACACCCCAATCTTCCACGATACGTTTCCCTTTGAATAATGCAATGGCGTGCATTGTATGCAATGTCGAGATTCTAACACACCACAACCAATCAAACTAGCCGTTATGAATAGTAATACCTACTTTTTGAAATTTTATAAATTTTATCATTCGAAATGGACTTCATTTTTGGATTCTTAATATCAAAATTATCTTAGGGTGAAATTTTGGTACTTTTCAGATAACTTTCATATTTTGATGAATAGTGAAAATTACTAATTTTTAATTAAAAACAACTTTTTAATCGAAATAATTAACAGTGATAAATTATAAATTTGAGTGGTTTTAAAGTATATTTAAATATATTTTTACCATTTAATACAATGTGGATCATTGGATGTAATTTCACAATTAAACCAGACATAAACAAGTGTCAATCTTTTGATAGTTATTATCTCTTAAATACACGCTATTTGTTTTGACGACGGGAATTAATTTTTAAATTAATCAATGCAATTGATATGTTTTGAATTTGGTAAAATAGACATCATTTTTGAATTCATAATATCAAATATAGCTTAGGCCTAATTTTTGGTATTTTTATGGAAACATTCATTTTTTGATGAATAGTGAAACCACTAAGTGGTAGTTAAAAAACTGAATTTTTTATAAAACATGATTTTACCGCTTCTGTGAGTGGAATTTTGAAAATCTGAGAGAAACGGTTAATATAAAGGGGTAAAATGTAGTTCAATTAGATAAAACTATTTTTTGATGAATAGTAACTTTTTACTTTTATTTACCACGTTTAAAAGTAAATAGGGTAATTAAGGGTAAAAATGATATTAATATTACCCAACAAAAATGTCCTAATTCTATTGGACTAGTGTATCTCGAACAAAAACAACTTTAGGAGTAAAATATTATCATTTAAGTCCACTTTGATTAGATTAGGACATTTATTATTATTTATTTCAAAGAAGATTTAAAAGAGTTAAAATAAAAGTTTATTTACTAAAACATTTTTAATATAGGGTTATACATAAGGTAAATTCAATTGTAAATATTCATTATAAAGATAAAAGGATTTCCTACATAATTATAGTTTATTTATAATTTTTATACAATAAATTAATTAATTTATTTATGACACAAAGATGATGTTGTAATTACCATAATAGTGATAAATTAATATAATTGACATTATAAATACCCAAATAAATATAATTTGATACTTTTTATAATTAAACTAATTTTCTATGTTAACATGACATGTTAGGAATTATTTAATTAACTTTTTTCTAAGTAATCATTTTGTTATGATTTTCACAAAAATCAATTTTCCGAATAGTGTCAAAATTGACAAAAAAGAGTTTTTAAAACAAATATTATACTATTAATTGATATTAAATTCCTAAAAATCTAATGTTCGTTCAAGAGACTTATATCATGATATTTGTATCATTAATGGACCACTTTGTGTTCTCTTGGAGGAATATAGTAAGTTTATTAACTATATAATAGAAAAATACAAAGTGACATGGTAAGTGTCAAACTAAACTAAGAGTTAATACTAAAATATAAGGTTAATATAATGACCCCAACATTTCTAAATTATATTTTTTGAGTGGTTTTTGACCCATACCCACCTTAACCTTTAAATAATCCACTTTGGAGCCATTATAAACCAAATATGAATTTATTATAAAATAATATTGCTAACTTTTCCAAAGGTGCCCCTCACCCCTCTTATAAAAGGGTACTCCCCCTTCTCATTAATTCACACATTAAAAGACTTTTGGTTCGGCCAAACCCTGCCCAAATACTCTCTAAAATTCCCTCACTACAATTTAGAGGCCTTATTTTCATCAGAAAGCCAACCTAAGGAGACCTTTTTATCAAATCAAAAGGAAGAACCCGAAGAAGAGGTAATGTTTTCACCACCCTCTTTCAAGTTCCTTTCTTATTCAACTTCTTCTTTCTTTGTCATTTCTATTCTAAAATAATAACTCCAGTATATTCTATATACTATGATGTTATTATAAATATGGTAAAACCATATTCAGCATTCTATTCATCCTTTGAATGGCATGTCACCATACGTGCGTACGTACGACTTACCGTCTCCGCGTCGTTGTATAATTGTCATTCAATAAATTATTATTTGGATGGGTATAATAGTGATTTGTAATTCATGTAAATAATAAATATAACATGATAATTTTTCTATATATATGATATACCATCCAATTATATATTATTTTAACATCAAAAGAATGATATTGTCGCTCGTGCGTACGTACGGACTACCGTCTCCACGAACGCTATGAGATTCATTCTCCATCGTATGCATTCAAGTATAATTCTCATTTGATGATTAAAAATATTGTTTAAGAACTTGATATAATTCGGGATATGAATAACATACAACCTATCCATAACAAACACGGCTTACGTAACAAAGAATATAAAGGAAAATGAGTAAGTTAACACCTGAAATTACGATAATACTAAGATATTATTAACAAATCAATGTTAAAAGATCATATATGATATCATATTAATGTAAATGATTCTTTTATAATTCAATAAAAATTATTTCACCAATATACAGGAGGTTAAACTGCCGTCGACCAAGTAAAAATTACAATGTAACGGGTTTCTTATCTCACTTTTAATTCCGTGAGAATTCCATTGTTCACCACTTATTTATTACATGTGGTGTGTGCACTGCCCATGTTTGTATTAATTGTGTAATATAATTTCATTCATTTATATTTACATAATAATTGTATGATCCGTCTTTCATGGGTGTATGTTTAATATGTTACCAAATCAATAAGGGAATTTTAAATTTCAATTTCCACTCATTCAGCTTTACACATACTTGATTGATTATTTTACTCCAAGATTATGTGTAGAATCACTATTCATTTGATTATGTCATAAATTCCACTCCCCTTTCTGTGTATATAATTTTGATACACATAATCACTCCATTGATAAATTATCAGGTCATCGATATGAACTTGATAAGAGTAATTTTTACTCAATCTCGATTTGTTTAGTTAAACATCCAATTCATTGGATTTGTTTTTACAGGAATATGTGTGAATGTCCTTTGATTATTTTACACTGAATATCTAATCATATTGAGTGTATTTATATTTTTCACTCATAATTATGTCATTGATTTATCCTTAACCTATGGATACGGCCTTTATGAGAGATTTCATCTCAATTTACATTCCATTGAGACTCCTTTATTGTTATACACCAAATCACTTTTATATGGTGTATATAATGTACTTTGACATAATATATCATGGATCCCCTTATTCTCATGATATTACAAAGTTTTTATTTCCTCAATTTTTTTTATTCAAGTGTCTACCTTTTGGTTAGGAGCTCTAACTAAAATGACATTTTAAAATGTTTTAAAGATTGATTATTCTAAATCTTTCTCATTAATGTCCATGTTTTAAAAAGTGTTTTAAGGATTTATTTATATGGACATTAGAGTTTTCAAATCAAAATTAATTTTCAAAGTTTCAAAGTGGTATGGGACACATTTATTCTAAAATCTATTTTAAATGGATTCTTGACAAATAGTGTGACTTTTAAATGATTTCAAGAAAAAGGGGGATATTTCACTCTAATTGTTTTAATGATTATTTTCATCTATGTCAATATCCTTCATCATTCTCGATTGAGGTTAATATGATACAATACATTCTTTTATATTGTATCGAATGAGTTATGTTTGACTGTGGATGTGCTATTTTTATACCATTCATGGTTTGTGGATAAAGTATTTACATTTCGTATGCTAGTTTTAATTCGAATGTTTATGTTATATTTAAAACATTTCATATGAGGAATGCATTAGACTTAGTAAGTGATGGGTGGAGCCTGCTATAGTTCCTCGATGCATTGGTATGTCTCATGAGACAAACTAGTGTCTTGGCACGAGGCCTTGAAAAAATCTTATTTGTAGTATTGGCACGAGGCCTTGGCTACGTGGTTATGATAGTCTGGCGTTATGCATTCCGTCATTATGAAAGTAGTTATTAATATTTTCATGTGATTATTCGACTAGTAAAATATCCATGTGAATAAGTAAATGGAATTATTTCATTTTATCCTTGGCATATTATTCTGAAGATCATGTTTAAAAGGATTTTGTTTTAGTTATACATTTCCTTAAATTTTTATGTTTATTTATGAAAGTTTCCGCTATATTGTTATCCTTACTGAGCATCTGAGCTCACCCCTTTCAATGTTTTATTTTTCCTAGGATGTGAAGAAGTATTTTATAAATGACCTGCAGGGATAGTATGAAGGGGATATGAAGATAATATGTTGTTGTAGTTTTTCCCTTATTGATGTAATGTAAACTTTATGAATATATCTAGTGTTTCCAAGGCTACTAAACTAATCGGTATTTCAAGACTTGATCTTTTGTGATCATGCCAATGTTATGTAATAATGCACCGACTCTGGGTATCTAGGTTCGGGGTGTTACATTGGTCATTCTTCATTGATCACTACAAGAATCATCTATGTTGGAATAATTCTTATACTCTCCAAACTTACAATTGAGGTCAACAGTTTATCTTCATTCTTGAGATAATTATAAAGAATAACTTTATATTATTGTGATAAATCTCTCATAGAAAATATTGCGAAGAATTTTTTATGATCTAATAAATGATATAACAATATTTATATTTCTAGGTTAGAAAATTTGTTATTACACATAGGCCCTCTTCCAATATCATAATCTATAATGATTCCCACATTGAATAATAATTATGATCTTATTATCATTACATTGAAATGTGATAAACTCAATGATTGATTTTACTTCAACTCTCAAATAAATAAATTTTTATTTACTTAAATTATATTAAACATATCATTTACATTAGACCCTTAAATTAGTCCTTTAATTCTCCATGGTAATTATTAAACCTTGAAAATATACTCTTTATTTAAATAAATAAATATCAATAATGTATTCATTTAATTAATAAATAAATATCATATTCACTAAAATCATGAATAAATATCTATGTTATATTCACAAAACAAAACAAATCATTATTTTGAAACATGTGAATAAAAAACAAATAAATAAATATTATATGTTAAAATAATTTATTAATTACTTTATTAATTATTATTTATTTAATAATGAACTCAAATATTTATGCTATAACCTAATTGGTGGTTTAATATATATGATCTACCACTTCTAAATATTTAGTAGACCGTAATACATGAATAATATTTAATCAAAATACTGAATTACCATAGAATTAAACTGATGATCCAGATAAACCAAGTGTGTAACCTTCTATCCCTCCTTTAGAGTAGAATTAATATATTTAGCTTAAAGTCAAAAAAAATCTAACAACACATTAAAGAACTTATAAATAATGAATTTAAATATATAAATTATAATTACATACTATAACACTCCTAGTTTCATGTAAGTAACCATTTCTTTAGGCATTTTAAGTATGTAATTTGTTTTTATGATGTTTTGGATGGTTTGGAAGAATTACAAAGGTATTTGGTACATTTATAAAGTTTCTCGATTGCTTCATAGTTAGTAGAAACCATGAAAATATTATATGAAATAGTGTATAGTGAGATAGGGGCTAAAGGAAAGTTACACGGTTAGGCTCACTGTTTTTCCAAACCATACAAACAACCAGGGGAAACCATGAAATGTGGGATTGTGGGATTGTGGAAGGATGATGCATATTTGGTCTAACCATGTAGTCCAACCATGTAAGGTTCCCCTTGAGATGGAGGCATTCAAATAGTTATTTCATGATTTTCCTAATTGTGCTACTAACTGTGCACAGTGTAATATCAAGATCCTAAAAAAGTGAATATATGCATGGATTAAGTTTTAACACCACTTTTTTGCACCATTTCACTTCTAACACGAATATTCTTCATCTCAAAGGATTTGGAAACATTCCCCATTGAAATAGTAGTGATATAGAGTCATTTTTTAAGCATTGAAGCATCATTCCCATGGTAAGTCCTCATTTGTGGTAGTTTTTCTTAGTGTCTCTTAGATGTACATTCTTCCCTTTCATAGTTTCTTACATCTAGTACATTGAGGATAAACCTATGGTGTTTTATGTCAATAATGATTATTTCTTTCCTTTTTGATGTTAGGGGAAGATATCTAAGGTGGGTTTTTGGAGATTCAACCTAGTTTTCCCAGCATTTTCTCTTCATTCATCATTTTTCAATAATCATAGAGGTAGGTGGCTTCACTCTCTACTCTTATTATTATAACTTGAATGACTAGTTTCAAATTTATAAAATTGATTTAATTTGGTTGTGTAATTACTGTGAAAAAACCTAGTAGAAACCCTCTTTAGTGATGGTTTTAGTATTTTGGGTAATTATATATTTTTTGAAATTGATTGTTCAAAGTACTTTGTTTTCTTGATTAAAAAATTTTTATTTTAAAATATGTCCATTTTTTATTTATAGAAATGGTTTTTTGAATGATTTTAAATAAAATAGTGGTTTTATTGAAATACATTAAAATGGTTTATTTAAAATTTACATGGAATACATTGGTTTGTCTGAGTTCATGATTTTTATGTGACCTTGAATAAGGGACCTGTACTATTGGGGTACACAAGAACATAACCCTAGATAAGGGGCATGTGTCATTAGGGCACAATGAGATTGTCCACTTTTGGATGAGTTTTTTATGGATTAGGAATTTCTAATGAGTATAGAACTATTAAATAATCACGCATCTATGTTTGTGGGTGTGAATTCGTGAATAGGTATGCTAAAAAGGATTATGAAATGATATAAACAGTTGGTTGTTTTTGTCCATGCAAAATTGTGTTTCTTTGGAATAATATTTTTAGTATAAATAATTTTGTTTTCCTAGTAAACTGTTAAATTTTTTCTATATAAATTGTTTTATATAAATTTCCTATCTTGTTATATCCTAATGGCATGAGTTGGGAATTCATATGGGTAATGCCTATTGAGTATCATTTCTCACCCCTTATTTGGAACATTTGTGATTGTTCTGATATTGTTCATTGAGAAAAAAGAAAAGGTTATGAATCACACTTATTTAGTGGTGCTTCATGATACTTGGGTTGTATTGTGGGGTTGGATCATGGATCATGTTGGGAAATTTTTAGTTTTTTTGGTGTCATTGGGTTTTATATATTTGTCTTCCCATTTGTACTTCGATATTAGCTATCTTCAACCATGGAACACTATTGTAGTTTGGTTTTGATAAAAATTGTATTAATTTGAGTTAATTTAAATTGTTATCATTCATCATGTAGTGGTTTTGGATATGGAATGTTTGGTTGGGTTTTGTACTTTTCAAAGTGAAAATTTTCCCCAAATGTTTTTGAATCCATTAGCATTTATTTCCATCATTTGGTGCCTTAGGGATTTAAATTATGTCCATATAATGTCATTCCTCCTTCTCAAGCCAATGAGGATGGGTGGGATGTTACAAATGTTATCATTCATGGTAAGTTTATATTTTATATTTATAAGTTGCATTAGATTGTTTGGTCCTTGACTTGAAAGTGCTATTAGTCTTTGTTAGTATTTGAATCAGTTAATTTTTTTCTCGTTCTTGGAGTTGAGATTTATTATGGTATGTTTCTTGAGTTGGGCTGGTAGAATTATGTAGGATTTTCAGGACATGAAATGTAGAGAATAAAAATATGTGACTAAACTTTTTATCCTGCACATCAAGTCACTAGAAATTTGGGTACATAAGTGTTTTGGAGACATATATAGTAATTGAAATATAATTTTCATTGGTTCAGCCAATGATATAATAATTACAAGAATTTTAAAAAATTATTCCCCCTAGGAGTGAATATTTCATTTTGAGTAATAATTTAGAATTTTTTTTAAATGTATTATTTTTCTAGAATTTAGCAACTGTTTTCAAATGTGAGATTTCAAAAAAGGAATGATATTTTCATTTTATTAATAGTTTTATTTTCAAAATAATGGGGGAATTTTTAAAAATGGATGAACAATGGAAAATTAAAATTTTGTAAATTCGTGATGTGATAGTTGTGATGTGGTAGAATTTTATATTGTTATGTCTTTAGTTTCTATAGAATGATATTTATGGATTTTTTTTACAGAAAATGGAAATCTGTAGGCATTAGAGAAACTAACCAGAATAATCTACTAAGAATGTGGTTGTACCAGAGCCATAGGTGACCCAACATGTTGTTTAGAGTATATTCCAACCCTTTGAGGCTCTGGATATAGGTGAAATGAAGAATGAACCATGGAATGTTGATCACTCCTTCCAATTCCAGATGTAGAATCAACCAATCTTTTGGGGTGATTTGGAACCAGAGAATGTAGAGGTGTGGCTAAAAAGAATGAATTAAATCTTTGATTTCCTCGGCACACCAGTAGAGATGAAAGTCATGTTAGAAATGTATATTCTAGAACATATTTCACTCCAATGATTTCATTTAGTGATTCTTGATAAATTGGAATAAAGAATTGGTTGGGAAGATCTTAAATAATTGTTCATTAAGAAACTATATCCACATATGTTCAGTATTGAAAGAACAATAGAATTATTCATCTTGAAGTAGGAGAGCCACACAGTGATTGAATACATGTTTTAATTTATGAATTTATTCCACCATGCACTATAATTTTCTGTTAATGCATCCTTCAATGCAATATTTTTTTAATCAGTGCTAAGTTAAGTGATTCACTCAATGATTTTTGTGATATGTGTATCAGATTATAAATAAACGGTCAATAGAGTTATAGTGGTAGAAAGGTACATCTTAGGAGCTAATTGGGGGATCATATTGATACTTATAGAAAATAGTGGGGACTCTAATGTTGTGAGAAAGAGAAATAGGGAGAATTATTTACAAGGTATGGGGAAGACTCAGAATCAGATAGTTGGATAGGGGAATATTCCTCCAAGAACCATGATAAAATATAGTTGTTTTCAGTGTGTATTATTTGACCAGATGAAGTGAGAGTGTACAACACCACAAAGAAAATTCCACAATTGAAATCAGAAGGGGAATCTCCATCTATATTGTCATAGTGCTCTCTGGTTTGGTGTTCAGGAAAATTCACATGTGTTGTAGAAATCGTATGCTTCTAAGAGATGAGAGCAAGATTAAAATTATAATTAGTATAACAGAGCTATCCATGGTGATTCTAGGAATACAATTACTCATCAGCAAAGGAATTATCAATAGGGAAATAACGAACAAAGTGTTTTGAGAAAGTAATTATATGTTGCTGAGTAGGTGATTTTTTATGATCTACATAAGATATAAATTGTGTGGTATTATTCTTTTGAATTATACCCTTAAGAATGTTATCTTTGATATGGGTGCATCCTATTAGTTTATTTATTCTTTTTTTGTTGAATTTATTATTTTAATTGTTGAGATGATGTCTTCTTTGTTAAAAGTGAAAACACAGCTTGTTCAAAGAGAAATTTAATTCATTATGTGTATATACTGTTCTAAAAACATTGATGGGGACCGGATGATATGGTATTTTCATGTTATTAAGATGAATCTCTATGATATAATTATTTACATGGATTGGTTGATAATTTTTACATCATGCATTGAATGTTATACTAGAAGGGTTAGATTAACAATAGAAGTTTGTTTCAAGAATATCTTTAGAGGAGGCCAAAATGTAAAGGTCAGGGAAAAATGATTTTATTGACCAATATTTGGAAGGATCGCATAATATTTGGAAGCGTTGAATTTTTCATTAATAGAAGCAATTATGAATAGCAGTTTTCTAGTGGTGGTTCATCAGTTTCCATATTCTTTTACCTTGAATTTATTCGGGTTTCCACCCATTAGAGAAGTGCAATTTATTATTTTTCTACAACATGTACGATTTATTTACCCTTACATATTATTGTGTGAAACTAAAAAAAATTAAGGGATTTGAATTTACATTTGGATGAGCTGGAATCAAAATTTTTCCTTAGGACTAGGATGTCACTGTGGGATGTATCATTATTGTATGTCAAAAAGAAGGATGGAACTCTTCAGATGTGTTTCGATAATCATAATCTTAACTAGGTTATAATAAATAACATGTATGCACTTCCATAAATTAATAATCTTTTAGATTAATTTAGGGGATCTCTCTGGTTCTATAAAATTGAATTATGATCAGAATATCACTAATTCCAGGATCAAAAGGAGGTTATTCTAAATATCTGTTCTAGAAGTAGATATGGAAATTACAAATATGTTGAAATACATTTCATTCTTATGAATTTATCAACGGTGTTTATTTAATTGATGAATCATATATTTCAAAGGTATCTATATTCCTTTGGGGTGGTTTTTTTCAATGATATGTTAGTGTATTCAATGATAAGGACTGAGCATGAGAAGCACTTAGACATAGTGGTGGTAATCTTGCGATATCATCATCTATATTCCAAACAATCAAAGCTTTATTTTTGGATATAATAAGTAAATTTCTGAAACCATTTAATATCAGAAAAAGGTGATTATATAGATCTAGAAAAGATTGAATTTTTTATATCATTCAAATAACCAAATTTTGTCATTGAATTATACATTTTCCTTGGTCTAGGTGGTTATTACCAATGATTTTTTCATGAATATTCTCATATATTTTCTCTAATTCCATGTTTTATAAGGAATAATGTTCCATTACAATATAATAAATAATTTCATAATTCTTTTTCAGATTTGATAATTTCCCTTACATCATCATCAATCTTGATTTTTTTTGAATCAGGATAAGGGTATGTGGTGTGTTGTGATGCTTCTCTATCTGGGTTGGGATGTTTTCTCATGTATGGAGACCATATATTTGCTTATTGATCGTGGAAATTATAGTTTCATGAGAATAATTACACACACAAAATATTTGAAGTTAGCTTACATATTCTATTATTTTGAATACTAGGTGTCATTACCTCTTTGGAGAGATAATTTAAAGGGATTATGTATCATAAAATCATGAGACATATTTTATCACAATGGTATTTAAACCTGAGACAATGAAGATAAATGCATTATCACTGAATATTTGAATTTTAATTCATGTATACACTGGGTAAATTCAATTTTGTAGAAAATTCATTAGGCATAAATTCATATGCCTAGTTAGAAAAGGAATCTCAAAATGATGGGCAATGGATATTGATCCCAACCAAAATTAACTTGGAATTTTAAGAGCAAAGTTAAATATTTGTTTTACTTACTATTTTTATATTTTTTAATTTGATTTATATAGTTAAGGAAGAATAGGTATTTGATTTATAACATTTTCTGATAAGTTAAAACTACAATGGTGGGGAGACCAATGAGGGCTTGCATCTGAATGGGATCTTAGTGTTGTGGTTCAGAAATTCTATGGTTGTACCTATGTATTATTCAGAATAAAATATTCATGATTTATACCATTCAATATGGATGGTTTGTCCAAGAATAAAGAAGATCTATAAGTTTTTTAAAGAATTTTTCTTGTGGGTTGCTATGAAATGGAAGGTGATTGTGTTTGTTTCAAGATGATTAACTTGTCAGCTGGTTAAATAGAGAAATAGTGACCAGTAGGTATGTTCGATCCTTACCCATTCCTGTTTAGAAATAGGAGGATACAACCATTTATTTTCAGATGGGCCTCCTAATAATGGTTTAGAAATATGATTCCATATGATTGATAGTGGATCATATCGCAAAGTCAACCCATTTAATCCCTCTTCATGAATCTCATACAATAGAGGGATTATCAAAAATCAATATTTAGAAACTAGTAAATATACATGGAATACCAGTTTTGAAAGTGTTAGAAAAAGATCTAATTTTTAAAAATATTTTCTAGAAATACTTAATGAAATACATTGGCACACAGGTGTCTATGAGTACAGCATATTATCCTCAGATGGATGTATAATCTAAAAGATTTATACACACTTTTGAAGACATGTTAAAGTCGTGTGTAATTGATTTTGGTGACTCATGGTAGGAGATCATAATGTTAGTGGTGTTCTCAAATAACAAAATTTATCAAGCCCTGATATATATTTCCTCTTTTTAAGAATTTGATGGGAATCCTTGTCATTCCACTCATTTTTTGGGGAACAGATGTGAGACAACAATAGTTGGGATAAGCCTTGTCAATGAAATAATAGAGAAGATTCAATTGATCAAAAATGGAGGGAGACATTTCACAGTCATTAGAAATCATATGTGGATCATTGTTAATAGTCTTTTTTATTTTAGGTTAGTGGTCATTTATTTTTTATGATATCTCCAAGGATTGAACATCAACATTTCAGTACGTAGGTAAAATTATCTCCTTGATACATAGGCCATTTTGATATACTTGAATGGGTTGGTGAGGTGGAATATTAGTTGCATATTCCACCAAGGATTAGTGTGGTACATAGGGAGTTTTATGTATCTCGGTTTAAAAAATATTAGCTCGATACTAACCATGTGATTTGATGGGATCACATTGTTCTATAGGTGTTTCTTTTTTTTGGTTCATACCATAGTATGGATTTTGGATAGGAAAGAGAAATTATTGTGTGTAAAACCTTTTTATAGTGTGGGTTTTGTGTAAATATGGTCATATTCAGGAAGAGACTTGGTAAAGGGGGAAAAATAGTCAAGAAATGGCACGAAATCTTTCAAGAAGGCTGTGTTTTAATACTTTCTTAGGATCTAAAGGCCAATATTTGGGAGAATGTAACACCCTCAGTTTCAAGTATGTAACACTTTATTTATTTTAGTTAAGTATGTAATGAATTTGGGTTTTGTTTGGGAGGGATTGGAAGACTTTTGGATTGTTTTTGGGAAATTTATAAAGGGGAAAAATTGGTGCATGGTTTGTGGAAACCGTTAAACTCATACAAGAAACCATGACCAATGATACATGGGATATGGGGAAGGCACATAGTTAGGCTCATGGATTTTATAAACTGTATGATCACCCAGAAGAATCCATGAAATGTTGGATAGTGGGATTTTTTATGGTTGGAGCACAATTTTTCTAACAGTTCGAGGAACTGTTACATGTTCCCCTTAAGGTAGAGGTTTGTGCATGTTTAGCACAGGGCTTTCCTAATCATGTGACTAACTAAACATGGTTTAAAAATCATAAAAATGGATATCAGTTGGGATTGAGTTTTGACCCCTAGTTTGTGATCTATCTTAGCCCTAACATGAAAATTATTCCTCTAGAAATATTTTTAACCTTTCCCCATTGAATCAGAAGTGATCTATAGGTATTTCTTGGTGCATTGAATCCTGATTCCCTTGGTAAGTCCTCATTTATTGTAGTTTTTCTCTGTTTTTCTTAGATGTAATTTCTTCCCTCTCTTAGTTTATCAGATCATGTTTTCTCAAGATAGATATAAGGTGTTTTATTCCAATCAAGGTTATATTTTTCCTTATTGATATTAGGGGAATATATATAAGGTGGGTTTTGGAGATTCAACTCGGTTTTTAGGGTGTTTTTGTGTGATTATTCAATTTCACAATATTCCTTGAGGTTGGTCACTTAAATCCCGAATCCTCTTATTAAAATATAAATTCATAGTTTGAAATTGTTTAAATTTATTGATTTTGGTTGTGGAATTAGTGTGAAATCCTTTTATAATCCATCTTTAGTAATGGTTTTAGTATTTTTGGAATTGTGGATTTTTTAAAATTTGTTGTGAAAAGTTCTTTGTTTTATTTATTTAAAAATTTTTATTTTAAAAAATAGACTTATTCAATTTATGGAAATTTTTGTTTGAAAGGTTTTCAAAAATGAAATTATTTTATGAAAATGCCTTAAAATTGTTAATTTTAAATGTTTTAGAGTACATGGATTTGTGTGAGTTCATGAATTCGATGTGAACCTAAAAAAGAGGCATATAGCATTGGAGAAAAAGGGATGTGACCCTAGATAAGGGGAATGTTTCATTGGGGGCCAACTAGATTGGCCGCATTTTGATGAATTTGTGGATAGAAGAGGAACTGCTCATGAGTATGGAACCATCAAAGAATCATGCATGTGTTTGTTTGTATTTAAACCATGGAATGAGTATGCCAAATAGGATTGTGAAATTATTTAAAGAATTGGTTGTTACTTTTAATGAAAATGGTTTTGTTTTGGAAAACCATTTTTCATAGAAATGGTTTCGGTTTTGTGATAACCAATTTTAAATTGTTTTATATATTTTTTTATATAAATTTGATAACTTGTTCTGTCCTCGTAGAGTTAGTAGAGAATTCATTTGGGGAAAGCCTGATGAATTTCATTACACAACTCTACTTTAGAACATTGATGATTTTGTAGATATTGTTCATCGAGACGCATGAAATGTTATATTATCACACTTCTTTAGTGGTTCTTTATGATACTTGGGATGTATTTTGGATTTGGATCTTGGAACATGGTTGGAGATTTTTATCTTTTATTGGTGTCATTGAGTTTTATTTTTTAACTTGGGATATGTACTTTGATATTAGTTATCTTCCGCAATGGTACTCTACTATAGTTTGGTCTCTTCATTAATGGTATTAATTTGATTTATTTTACATCATTAACATGAATCATGTAGTGGTTCTAGATATGTAATTTTTTGGTTAGGTTCTTTACTTTGGATATGAAAAATCTTCCCCCAACTCTTTTAAACCCCTTGGAATTAATTTCTATCCTTTAGAACCTTGGGGATGTCACTTATGGCCAAGTAATTTCCATCCCACTTCTCAAGACAATGTTGAGGGGAGATATGTTACACCTCTAATGAATTTTCACCATGTAATATTGTACCATATTCTTGATATATCACTGAGAAGATGTGTATTAACCCTTGTTTTAGTCCTATTAAAATTTCATAATAGAATTTGAGTTTTCCATTTGTATGATGGGGTGAATTGTCAAATCATATTAGGAATGTAAATTTGATAATTTTAAAACCTAAAAGTATTTTTTGGATGATTTTTAAGGCCCAAGAGGTGTCTTAGGGTTCTAGATGAGTTTTAAGAGCATCAGGTACTGAGTACTCAATTTCATTAGAGATATGTAAGTGTTTACAGTTGGTTATTGATTAGGGATAACATTGATGCACGACCATTTATTCTATTTTTTATAAGCACATAGTTTTTCAAATATTCCCTTATTTTATAATAAACTATGAGGGATTGTCTAGATGAGCTGATATGTCACAGTGATTAGTTTAACCATGTTAGAGGAGGCACAAAACCATTAAAAACTATGTAGTTTATTGAAAATGTGAAAAAAACTATTCTTGTAAATGTTTTTTCAAATGTTGTGCTTAGTATTTATGGGGTCTGGAGTTGGATAGTTCCAACAACATGGTTGGTCCATGATTTTTCAGACCTTGTGGACACACCATGTACCACATTAAAGGTGCTAGAAATTACATGTTTTCTACTATAACTAATTATTTTCTTTGCCTCTATCTTTCTCATTCCATCAACACGCAACAACACTCCCTTGGGTTTCCTCTTTCACTTCTCAATTCATAGAGATTTCTTTCTCATTCAGTGTCCGAATTGAACACCTTTTGGTGTGGTAGATGTTTATCAGTAAGCACTTCACTCATCTAGCTTCTAATTTTTTCCCCACTGTATGAAATATAAATTTTATGTGAGATAATTCAACCTATTTTCATGGATTTTATCCATTTCTTAGATTTCTATCAAACTATATCAAATCAAGTATTATTAATGGATGAGTTAAGATTATTTGGTATAAGGTAAATGATCTATAGATTATACATTAAATTTTTATTTATTTTTAAAATGTTTCTCTGTGTCTAGAGGAAGTGTTTTTTTTGTATCTCCATTAAAATAAATATTTTTTGTGTATAACCTAACATGATAAATACAATATTCCTTTTACTAATGATAGAATAATTGGCAGTTGTTCATCCTAGATCTAACCACCCCCATGGTGTTTTTTAAGGGATCAGTCATTGGGATTAATATTTGGAATTAAAATCACCCTTCAATCATATAATATTTATTTCCATCAAGGGAACAAATTTAATATACTTAAACAATCTATCTGATGAATGACTAACACACTTATCTTATGGGAATTAATTATAACATGATAGATAACTTCCTCATTAAATAAACGGTTAATCAATATTTAGTGGGTTATTTAATGTATGGACTTACCCTTGGCCATCAATGAACTAATAATTTGAATGTCATAATCCTTCATTATTATCTAAACTAGTAAATTGAATTAAACGATTGGTTTTGGGTTGCGTAAAATTAAATGCTTCCTGATGGCATATATATTTCCATTATATTTCATAATATTAATATATTATAAATGATCTAATTTCAGAATGGAATGATAAATGGTATGGTCCTCCCCATGGACTTCTTTAATACATACAAATGGAATGAACCAAATTATGTAAATGAATTGTACCATGACATGTTTAAAAAAATATGGCCCTTTATTCCATATTAAATGGGAATTCCTATATTATATTATGAATTATGAAACTCTAGTAAGGAGTCCCTTGGGAATGGTGTCTCATATGAATCATTATATTCAGGTATGGCCTCCCTCTTGACTTATGATACTTGTGCATGGAATCCCTCAGGCATGTCATCCCTTATAGATTATGATAATTTGGCATGCCATACCTCAGACATGGAATCCCTTATTGAGTATGATATTTAGGAATCAAATCCCACATTAAATATGGTACTCAATAATGGAGTACCAATTGATTTATGATATGTGGGAATGGTATCCCCTATTGATTATGTATTTTATGTGTGGAATCCCTTGACAGCCTTTGAGACTCATACTATTATCTAGGGATGCCTGACATACACCTCAGATTAAGGCTACAATTTGTAACTATATATATATATATAGATTGATATTCATCACTATATTGAAAGAAAATATATACAAATAGACAGCCATATATTTGTTTCACTTATAAAGAGATCTTACCGCTTAGGCTAAATATGGTTTGGTCAGTTAAGAATCCTTTAAGGAGACTGAGCTGGACTTATTTATGTTTATTTACTAACTACTTGTGTACCATACATGCACACTACCATGTTTTATACTCAAGGACTGGAGGGCTTTGAAAAATGTTAGAGGTAGCCTATTGTGTTTATCTCACACCCTATATGGGCCTCCATTACACTGTGGTACTCAAGAAGAACTCGTGATTTCTATTTCAGGTTTAGGGATTATAAATGTTTTATTACATTTTTACCTAGGCTCTTATGAGTACAGGACAGAGATAGATTTATTGATTCTCATATAAATAAACTTTACATATATTTTATTTATTTTTTATCATTTATGTATTACCTTATATATTACTTCTTTTTATAAATGAAAACATCACATGAATAGGAATGATTGAATTCGGAGTTGGATATTTTATCAGTTATTTAATTCTTCCAGTGTTAATTTTTTTTATTTCTCCTGCTATTTTTTAACTCTTATACCACTGTGACGTTATGACCATGATGTAGTTGTCGCTTCACCACATCACCTATAGACCCTTGCATTTTTTGATATCCTATAGAAAATGAGGTACTACTCTTGAGGCCACGTGGCCAACTATATCAGGGAACTGATTCTATGGATTCCAAGTCAGTATGTTACAAATAAATATTAGAGCATTCATTTATCCTTATATTTTACTTTTTTTCCTAGAAAATAGGATTAATGGAATATGTTGGTGCATAGTAAATAGTTGTGTCTAGGAGTGATCACCCCACATATTGGTAAAAGGATTAGTGTCTATAATAGGACGATGTTTTATGTTATTTGTTAATATAGTTGATTGTGAGTTCACATTTAGTGATTGGTTTACTTTCTGCTACGTACATATTTATGATATTTGAGGTATATTACTATTGTCCTAATATAGAAAGGTTTTATTTTTACATACATCAATATAGGAATATAAATATTCACATTTCATTCATATTCCATTCTATATAGATTCCATTAATTGATTTCCTAATACATATTTGATATGACTATTGTGATTATATGTCATGATGCATGATTATTTATCATTCATGACTGCATACCCTGTTTAGGTTATTATTCAACATGCTTGACAGATGATATGAATATGTGTATTTTATTCTTATAATATTTAATTACTATGATGATATAGAATATTTGGATATAATTATGATATAATATTGGTTATTATAGTGTTGTCATAAACCTAAATGTAGTTTTACCATATTGTGTGATGGAGGAACCATAACTTACCAATTTCAACATGTTTGATCCCTATATCATTAGTCTAACTTGAAGAATCATTTATGGTTATGATTTAATGGCTTCTAACTAAAATTTATACAGTGTTTGGTCCCCTATAAATCTGAAATGTTGAACCATATAATCAAACCATTACATATGAAATTTCTATATTCTAAAATCAAGAAAAAAACACGGTTGAAGTTACATGAATGCCAATTATAATTAATAAAGGAAAGAACATTTATAAATTTGGAATGTTAATGCATTTAAATGAATCATATCATGTTATAAATTGAATTTTTTATAGATAATGGTTTCCTTAATTATGGTTGGTACCTATATAATTTGGCCACGATGACCTGTATGAATAAATTTCTAAATGTACAAGTATAACCAAGTTGGTTAGTTGAGCAATGTTTCTTATGAGATAAACCTGTTAAGGGTGTTTTTATATTTTTAATAATATTACTACAGTGTGTTTCACTATACTAAACCCATATTATCTTGATGGAATCTTCATAGTTCTCCTTAATCGTTTTTATTCTATAGTTCTCTACCCATGCGTTTAGACTTTCATTATGTGGATTTATTATATAATGCTTAAATAGTATCTTATGGGGTCTTATGTACACATGAATGGTGGTAACTTACATAAAAAATCCCCCCTAAAAATTGATAAATAACCTTGTAGCATACTTTTGAGTTTTTTTATTATGATCCCCAAGTTAATTAAAATGAAAATTATAACCTAAAGGTGTTTTCTTCTATAGATTGGAATTGAAATTTTCATTGACTAATCCCAATTGGGGGAATAATATAGATACATAAAATTGATAAAAGTAATTTATGATTTAATTTTCAAAATTACAATAGTATTTCAGATAAATAATTAATTCTTTATAAGAAGTTTCAAATAAAATATTGGAGATCCTTGTAGTGGTAGTGAATAAAGTCCAAGTACTTTCCCCATATAATTGGTATATAAATTACTTATTTTAGAGACTTTATAATTTTTAAATGTAACTCTAATGTTTGTTAATAGATTATGTAAATCAAAAATATGGCACATTTTTTTAACCCTCAAATAAAGGTAACATAAATCATTCCTTAAGAGATTCCTTGAATGGGAATGTGTATATTACCCTTATATCTCATTCAACATTCCATTATTTTGATCTAGAGATTAAGTGGTTAATACTAGTGATATTTTTTGGAGTGAACTAGTAGGAAGGTGGATGTGTCTTCAAATGTTAGTGGCTAGACCAATTATTATATTTCCCTCATAACATCAAATTTTTATAAAGTCATATGAATCATTTCAGAAGTAAGGTTCTGTTTATCCTGAGTATGACTCTCATTTTGGAAAAAATAACAAAAGTCAGTATGTTTTATTTATTTAAGTTAAACCATGTTAGGGATGTAATCATTGGTAAATTATCAGATTCAGTGGGTTATACATGGCTAGGGAATTGTTGGTTGCTTAGATAGTTGTCTATCCATTCTTCTTATTCATTGATGAATTACTTGGGAGGTCATATATAGGGTTAATAGTAGAAAAAATAATATGACTTTGGGATAAATATTTATTACAATACATCGCATTCTGGGATGCATAGGGTTTATGGGACTATGAAAAATAGTAATTCACGTCCCACTACACTTATGAATCCTAATGGTAGTACGTGCCGATACACACGGTATTAGTCGAGTTAATAATAAGCTATATCACAATGTATGTGTTGGGAGGAAATAATTAAATCCTTAATCTCATGTGATATACATACAGGTAATCTCTGGAGTAGAGTGACCTAGGTGTCAAATGAAATATGACTTGTCTCAAATCTTTCAATGATTTTGTTAAAGGATCATGGGTTATAAGAGTACCAGTCATATATTTTTCTCTTTTATACATGATGATAATGATGTGTGTGAGTGTATCATAGGATATAATCAAATGTACATATAACATGAATCTTATCGAGTGCTCTTTTAGTGTAAAGGTTTTATCTCTTTACATAATTGGAACTTGGTAATACCATGTTGGCCATATCTTGAAACTATGTTTTGTGTTAAATAGATCTTTTTCTCTGAGATGAGTTTCATTTCATTGTTACTGACAACTAGGATACTCTTAAGGTGTGTAGTTTCACATTGATTGTTTTATAGTACGTCCATCAATTTAGAGGGCATTTTTCATTAATGGACTACTTTTAAATACTCAAGAAAAAATCTAGAAGCTAGTGAAATTAGGAATTCAAGCATTTGAGTCTCATTTTTTATGAAAAATATCATAATCGTTTGTGAAATAGAACTGAATATGGATGCTAGATTTAGGCTCTGAATGATTCAGTGGTCCAAAAATTTTGTTCATCGGTAACATGTATTAGATTAGAAGGAAACAAAATGATGAAATGGTTGGTTGTGTACAAAACCTATGAGGAAACTAGTAGTCCATTTGGGCTTCACAAATTATGCATGGATGATCATGAGAAGCATCAGTATTGAGGTAATTATTGCTTGTTAAATATGATTCATCCTCAATTACAACCATGATTTTCAAATGATGTCATTAAGGGATGGTTTGACTATTCTATTTATCAGCATTCTGATATGGTTGAGTATGATTTTTTTTGGAATTTCATTTTGGTTTTGATAGGAGTGCATTAGGCCACATTGTTAATTATTGATAACCACATGGTGTACCACTAGTTTAGATTGGATTATGTACCCTATATTGACATCATCCTAGGTGCAGTAAGATATTTTTGTTTATATTCTAATCTAAATAAAGATATAAGTTAAATGTCAAGATGTATCAATAAATATACTCCTTACAGACATGCACTCAGGTAGTGTGGATAATCTTAGAGGCATGGGTGATAATGGTATTACCAAAAATTAAGATGTTATATAGAATCACAAACACCTTCTAAATTTGTGACTCAATTTCTAGGAGAGATTCAAATGTCCAGCTCAGTCAATGTTCTTGAATGTTAGACATTTTAACAATGAATATATGAAGTATTTGTAAATGATAGAGTACTGACTACCATGGAATGTCACCTTCAACTCTAATAAATGATTCTATGGTTACCCTAAAAATGAAGTTAGTCTCAGATGATATTTTTTTATTTATGATGATTCATGGGTACTCGACATGGTATATACCTATGTTTGTGATATGAGATAATGAAATGAATGAATATTTCAGGGTAGAGAATTCACAGGAATCTACTTATAGGATTTATTGAGAATGTGTGAAATAAACATGGTTTTCCTTGGAATAAAGGCACTATAATTATGTTTTGGTTCTATCATTTCCTAAATATAATTGTTTCTAGGATATTCGGATAGTAGTGTCAAGACTTTCATTCCTATTTATTAACTAAATTTTTTCATTGAGGAACTGTATTAAGCACATCTTTAGGATGAGATTAGCACATTGAAAGTTTATCCTAGGATATTCTTAGAGAATCTGGTGTAAACAGAGAAAATTTTGTTGAATGTAAATAAACTATTTTTCAATTGAAAGTCATTCATTGAGATTCCTTCAAATTCAAAGGGAATGATTACATAATAAATTATGACAATTGAAGTACTATGACTCAAAAGTGGAATTTTAGGAAGAAACCTTTGTTGATTATTTCCACAGGACGAATGGTGAAAGAAATTATGATGTGGTCTTTTGGTATGTTATATAGGCTCGGGTAAGTTCCATCTCAATGTTTTAGTTCATTATTTTAGTGTTTGTTCCATTTTTGGTGGATTACCATTCATATAATTGAATTTATTCTGGAAGAAACATTGCGAATTTAAACACACAACATTATGATTTGGGAAAAAATTTCATGACTATATTAGGTTGATTCTTTTATTTCCACCAAGGATTTACAGGGATAAGAAGTTATTTGGTGGTGAGATTATAAGATCCTATGTTTTGGATCCGTTGAAATTTCCCATAAGAAATTTATTTTTCCATTTGGAAGATGAGATTAAATGTAAAATCATATTCATAATGTAAATATGATATTTGTAACAATTTAAAGTGTTATTTTTTTATTATTAATAAGTACTAAGAGGATTATTGGGTATCAAATGATTTTTAGGAGTATCAGGTCCCAAATACTCAGTTTTAGGAGATGAAAACAAGGGTTCATAGTGGGTGCACAGTTAGTGTCAACTATATGACACAATTGTGTAGACTATTTTGAATATTTACATGAATGTTTAAGCCATTTTTCCTTCAATGATAAATCATTAAACATGTTCTAGAAGAACTGGGGGTACGGAAGAACTTGGTTTAACCATACGAGAGAGGAAAACGAAAGTGAAAAATATCTAAGGTTTATTACTAAGGTAAACCATAAGGCTTGTACACAATTTTTGAAACTATGTTCCAAGCCCATGTAGGGTCTATATTTATAAATTGTGGAAACCATGGTTAGTACACATTTTTCTTAACCATGCAAGAAAACTATTTTGTGTATGACTCCAATTTAGAGGAAGACTTATAGTTGGTGTATGGTTTGAAAGAATGTGAGTCCAATCCTTCAAGCCCAATTATGGGCCTGGAAATTATGGATTTGAATCTCTAGTCGATTTATTATTTTTCTCCCCTTTTTCTTCTTCTGTCTATGTTTAGTGGCCTTCTATTGGGTTCCCTTTTACCCTCGTCTATGAAATGAGACATATTATTCATCTGGTGTACAAATCATGCATGGTTGTGTGTGTTAAAAGAGTATCAATATTCTCTCAACTCATCATTCTCTAATTTTATTTTACCTCACTATATGAAATTATAAATCCATGCCATCTACTTACCCCTATTTTCATAGTGCTTTTTCATTTTAATTATTTCTCAAGAACCTATTCGAATAAAGGCTCTTTATTGGATAAGTGAAGCACCCTTGGTATAAGGTAGTTAGTCTATGCATTTTACCTTAATGTTTAATTGATTTGTAAAATTAACCATTATGGAACACATGTTATTTTCTGTGTGTCTTCATTAAAATGTTTAATTTTTTATATAAAACCTAACACCTTAAATTGAACATCCCTTATTATTATAATTTACCCATTGGAGGTTGTTCAACAAATCTCAAACCACCCCGTTATAGGGTATCCATTATTCCATAGACCTTAGGATTTCAATTTTTATTTGTAATCACCCTTCGAGAATGTTAGCTTTATTTACTTCAAGGGAAATGGTGAAATAAAATTAAGTAAAATATGTATAGTAAAAATGGTACACCAAACTTATGATCATTAATTATAACATCCAAGTTCCTTTTTTATAAAAAGAAATGGTTAATTTTTAATTATTGGTAGGCTTAATTCCAATAAAACCCATTGGACTTGGATGACCTATTAATTGGAATGCTTGACTCCTTAATTATCATGTCAATTTATATATGGAATAAAATATATGGTTTTTGTTTGGGCAAAATTAGAATATTATAATGGAATAGTTACTTCCATGGTCCTTTAGGGAATTTATAAATTATAAATTATTTAAATTCATAATGGATCGATAAATGGAATGGGCCTTCCCATTGAAATCCTTAATTTATACTAATGGAATGAACCTAATGATGTATATAAATTATACCATGACATGTTTATGAAACATGGTCCTTGATTCATTATTAAATGTGATACCTTATTTAATATAAAAAATTATGATACATGGACATGACATATCTCAGGAATCGAATCCCATATAGATCATGGTATTTGGTTTTGGTGTCCATTTTCACTTAGGATAATTTGGTATGACATGAATTGAGCATGTATTTCCGTACAGATTAAGATATTCAGGTATATTGTTCCTTGGGTATAGAACCCCTTATAGATTTGATATTTGGTATTGTAATCTATCTTGACTTATGATACTCGGTCATTAAACCCTATTGATATATGACAAAATGGAATGAAATCCATTATTATTTATGATTTTCTCTAATGTTGTCCCTTGAAAGTGTATAACTCTCATACTACTATCCATGGATTCTTGAGTTACACCTCAAGTCTATAAAAGAAGTATTTTCTATATATATTGCTACAAAATTCACTACATATATAAAACATCTATACACACACATCTATATACTTATTGTTACTTCTTGAAATATCTTCCATCTTTGTATGAAGTAGGTATGGTCACTAGAGGGTCTATTGAGGAACCGAAGCCAACTTGGTTATATTTATCTATTTACTTCTTTAGTGATATACTTACACACTAATATATTTTATACTAAGAAATTGGATAGATTTAAACACTATTTGTAGTGTCCTGCATAGTTTATCTCACACCATGTTCGAACCACCGTTGTACTAGGGTACCCAAACAAACCACAATGTTATAGTTTAATTTCTATAGAATATGATTGTGTTGTTACATTTTTTTATAGAATATAATGACAAGACTGATCAAAACATCTATATTCTCAAATATATATTATTTGATTATTTTGTGTTTCTTTTTTATTATTCTTGTACTACCTATTTTATTAAAAATACTTATATATCATAGCATCACATGGACTTTCAAGATTTCATTTTGTATTGACCAATTTATCAATTATTGTCATATTCCACTACTTAGTAATTTTTATTTCCTCTACTTATGATTAACTATTATTCAGTTGTTCTACTCTGGACAAGAGGGCATGGTCTTCCCATCATACCACCTTTAGAAACCTTCTAATTGTCTTCTTCCTTAGGAATGTACGGAGGTGCGCTTGATTCCACGTGACTGATCAGCTCGGGGCATCGTTTCAGTGGCTCTCAAGTCAGGACACTACATTTTGTATACTCTAACACCATGTTACCTTTCATCCAGGTATGTCCTAATATTTTATTTTCTCTTTATTTTTCATTGGGAGAGTATTTTCATCCCTGAAATTTGGAGGATACCTATAATGGTGAAGAAATGGATTTTTGGATATTTCAAATGAAAAAAATATTCCATATGCACCTTGATAGGAATGCACACACCTTGTTAGTAGAGTATATTCCATGTAATGGTTGTTGGTGAAATGTCATGAACTAAACACATCGTATGAATTTTATTCACATTGTATAAATAGGTACATTCAATATAAGTATAAAAATCATATTTTTAAAAAAGTAGAAAACAATTTTGGTGTATATAGACCATACGGATCACACGACATGTAAATGGGTTACACAATGAGGAAATGTCACAATTTTGGTTTTTTGGGTGTCATTTTAGTGGTAAGTTTTATTCGTTCCCTTTGAAACCCTCCTCTCTCAAACCATAGTCCTCCATATAGAATTTTGATTGATATCACGTTATCTATATCTCTTTGTTTAGTGATCGATCACTATTGGGGATGGATTTATTATTTTTGAGTAAGGGTTCCTTCTTGTTCTTATTTGGTTTTGGTTGTGGCTATGGTTTGGATATGGTTTTGTGTTTTTATATATTTTCCAAATAATAATTTTTAGTGTCTTTTCATTCCTTGTATTCCTAAAGAAGATCTTATGGTTTCAAATCCTCATTTTCAAATATAGTTAGGTTTTCTAAATCCTTGAGTTAGGTGGATATATCTAAGAATTATAAATTCTTAAATTTCATGTTTTACTTACTGATTCTATGGCATTTAAAATGAAATTTCATGTGGTAAAATTAAAAAGGGAATGAGATTTTGTTTTAAATGTATCATTTCATTCCATAAAAAATATTATTGTTTTGGTGAAAAAATGTATTTTCAAACCCAGATGCATATTTTCTTAGATTTGAAATGGTTTTATAAAAATGTGAGAATAGTTTTCAGACTAGAAATTGACAATCATTGCATAGTGGGAACCTTGGTTGCTTAATGAAAGAGACATGAATGACCTAAGTGTGAGTGAAACCAGCAGGAGGTAACTACTTGTATATTGATGAATGATGGATGGAGTAAATATTATCCAGATACAACTCTATTTATTTTGGGGGTCATTAGTGTATAGCTTGTATTTTCCTATAGGATAGACACCAACATGGTCATTCATTATTATTTTTGTCTGATGTATTATTTCATTAAGGTTTGATAAAAATTATACTCATATCACTATATGTTTACCTACTTTTTTTATAACTATTATGTTTCATGAATTGAGAAATATAACATTCAATTTAAGGAAAACCAAAGGGTTTTTTGGGAAATAAATTTAAATTTTTTAATGTAAAAAATCTTGTAATCGAATTTTGTTTTAGAACTCTAGTTATGAATTTGTGATATTAGAATTTGTATATATTATTTTGTCGATTTATATTGGGATCTATGGTTCACAACCAACATATTTCTTTGGGTGGATTTTAACCTTTTTGGTAGGACACAGGAAAATGGAAGGGCCTTTTGTGTCATAGAAGCTTCTCTTTATGGTGTTGAAATAGTCTGGGACGCTTTATGATGGTTATGGTTACTCACATGGAGTATTAATGGTCTATAAATTTCATTCTTATAGGTTTACCTAGTTTGGATTAGTTGTATCTTCCTTTTGCTTCCACTTTTTACTCTAGTTGAATGCCCTCTTTTTCTTATATTAACACTTAATTTTTATATTTATTTTACCAAACCCTATAATGGGATAGCTTGGGTGAATGGTATATTTGACTCTGGTTGGTTAATTAAAATTTGGATTCAAAGGATTAATCATCTAGAAGTGTGTTAGAAAATCCTAAAATATCTCTGTGTCTTGGGTAGATAAGAGTAGTATGATCAGAATTTGGATAAATGTTTTGGAAAAGGAGTCATTCCATCTTACTCATGTTAATGAATTTTTATTTCCATGTGTGGCCATAAAAATCATCAATAAGTCCAAGATACATTATTTTGGTTCATTTTAATGAATTGTATGGAAATATATTTAATTTAACATATCTGATGGGATTAGGATCATGGTGTGTGATTTTGTTATAATAAACTAAGGGGGTTATTTAGATGGGCCATTGTTTTCCTAATGGTGTTTCATTTTGTGGTAGAATTCATAATTTAATTAAATTTTAATCAATATAAAGAATATTTTTATATTATTCAAGTTACTTCAATCGTTTGGAAATTTCCCATGACTAATTTTCCATTTCCTTTTATTTAACAGAAAATTCCTCCTAAAAGAGATCTTCAAAATAAGATAGGGGAAGCCATGAGGCCAGTTCTATAGTGGGATTATCTCATGGACCCTACATTGATTGAATAAGTTATCCATACCATTCATATGCTCGTCTTAGTGGGTTTCATGAATCTGAGATGAGTAGTTGATCATGGAATAAAATTTACCAAGAAGCATTCACCTCTCTTCTGTAGTGAAAAAGGAACCCATGAATCGTAGGAGTTCCTTGAACTAATGAAAGTAATATTCAACTTTTTGATGCCTCTTGAATAGTATTAGGTAGTTTTTTTCCAATTATATTCCCAGAGGTCTAGGAAGAATATGGTGGGGCTCTTTAGTGAATGATATGTTTCTTAAAGGTCTTACCTAGGTTTCTTTTAAGAATATCTTTAATCATAATTTTTATCTTAAGACATTACATGTGGTAAATAAATTAGTGTTATCTCACCTTGGAGAAAGGGGGTGTAATTTTATGGAGTATTCCACACATTTTTATTAGTTTTTTTATTTGGAAACATATCTTTTAACTATTGATTACATGAGGTCCTATAGGTTTGAGATGGGGCATACAGATGATATTTGGTGAAATCTTGTTATTTTTTTGATTTCTGAACCATTTAGTCTCGTTGGATAAAGATTATTTGGCTTAGGTAATCATTGTTGGAAGGATATATTTTGTTGTAGCTTATGTTGGTGGAGCAGTTAACTAGATTTCTTCTTCTAGTTAGAGAAAAAATTTCAGGAGTGATTAGTTTTTTTCAATACCTATTTCAGGGGCTTCTTCAGAGAAGTGCCAAGATATTATCTAATAGTGTGGGAGGTGTGGTTATACTTGGCATCATTATATAGAGGATCCTCAGACATGTCATCATTTTAGGTGATCTAACCATCTGAAATGTTTCTTTGAGAAGACGTCCCAAGGTTGTAAGGTGTGATACACTTTCACCGAGGGATTACAGATTCACATTGATTCTCCAAAGGGTTCTGGGTCTCTATCTCAGGACATGGGGGATGTCAAAGTGGATAATAACAAAGGAATATATGTGTTATAGTGTGTTATAAAGAAATATATTGTAAGTCAAACAATTATTAGAGGTACAATATTCATTTCGTCTTCAATGGTGAAAGCTATTTTTTGACACAGGTGCTACTAATTATTTTACATCACCAAATTTGGTTGACTTGTTGGTTTTGTGTTTGGAACTTATGTTGTTCTTATTGGATATTTCCATCCCTTTGGGAAAGAGATCCGGAAAAGGTTTCAAGTTCACTATGTTTTTGGTGGCGATAACTGAATTTGAGGTTTTTTGGGACTTCTTATTTATTTATATAGAATTCATAGACTTGATTACCATCACTGATAGGATGGTCATCATGAAGGAACATATATATTGTTATCTCCATCAATTATAGTTCTTATATTCCTATGGGGCCACTCATGTATTCTAGGGTGATTGGGACTCTAGGTCACGAACGGTAGGGCATATTATTTATCATGCTAGTATAATCGCATACCAGTTCTCTGAAATTGTTCTTGATTCAATAGACCTATTCTTGGGAATTAAGTAACTTACTATTGAGTGTTTGTATGTTGAGTTCATTCTAGATTATTTTTTTGGTTTTCTACAATAGAGAGAGGTTGTGTTTGTTATTATCCTTCTCCGTAGAATGATTCCCATTTATATGATTTCCTATCGAAAGGGACCTACTAAGTTGGTGAAAATTAAGGTCTCACTTGAGTACATAGGGGTTAAAGGATTTATTCTTCCTAAAATGTCATCATCGGATTAGCATAAACTCTTTTTTAATAAGGAATATTCATGTCTCAAGATTGGTATTCACTATCAAAAGTTGAATCAAGAGACTGTTAAGAACAAATATCCTTTAACTAAAATGGATGATCTATTTGATCATATGATAGGGGATCATATTATTTATAAAATTTTCCTATAGTTAGGGTAATACCTGTTGAGAGTATGAGAAGAAGGGATACCTATGAAAACATTTTGGAATAGACATAGGAATTTTGTGTTTCTAGGTATTCCATTTAGACTCAATAACACTCATGCAATGTTTATGGCTGTGGTGAACTGGATATTTTGTTAGTTATTGGACACTTTTTGTTTGTTTTCAAAGATGATATCTTGGTGTACTCCAAGTTGGAGGAGGAGCATGTGGAAAATTTGGATGTCCTTATTATATCCTTTAAATAACATCTTCTATACGGTAAACATTAAAAGAGTTATTTTTGGTTCTAATAGGCGATGTTTCTAGGAAATTTGATCTATGATAGGGGAATATCAGTGGATCTTGAAAAGGTGTGGGTCGTTATGTTATAGGAAAATCCAAAAAACATGTTTTAGATCTGATTATTTTTGGAATTAACTATTATTAAAGTCATTTTTTGGTTACTTCTCCACATTTATATCTCCTATGATTGCTATGACCCATAAGGGTGAAAAGTTTGAGTGAGTTAAAAAATGGAAATGAACTTTTGAGGAGATGAAGGTGAGTTTCACTTTATCACTAGTGTCAGTTCTCTCGAAATCGTGTTTGGGCTACGATGTTTTCTATAATTCCTTAGGTATAGGTTTGGGATGTGTCTTAATTCAAGGGTAACATGTGGAGAATTATGTCTCATGCCAATTATTACCTCATGAGATTAACTACCAAACCCATGGTCTTTAGTTAGTAGTGGTTATGCACACACAAAAGTTACAACACCCCTATATTTTTTGGGAGTGACTTACAGTGTATTCTATTCACATAAGCTCGAAGTTTGTTTTCAATTAGAGGGAGGTAAACATCTAAGATAGATGTTGGGTTGAGTATATTTAGACCATTAATTTTGATATCATATGTACCCCCATGAAAGAAAACTCAATTTCCAATTCACTGAGCATAAGAGTATTGAATCAAGGAGGGACAAAATCATTTGAAGAGTGGTATCTAAAGGGTTTATTTGTTGAGATGATATTGGGAGTGAAGGAGGTCAATGGAAATGTATTTAGGGAGTCCATAAAGGATCAGTTGTGTTTTAATGAGAAACTATGTCCTAAAAGGAAGAAATAAATCTAGAGAAAAATCATAAGAGGAATCCAAAATTTAGGGGAGACCTTGAGCAAGTTATATCTATCTCTGAGTGGAGATTTGTGCTTTCATAGTGGTTTGGATGTTTACTTCAATATAATAAAGTATTTTTTAGACAGTCTAAACCATTCATGTTGGTATATGCATCATGGGCATCAAAAAATGTACCATGATATGAGATATTGGTATTGATGGTCGGGGATGAGGTGGTTAGTTACAGTTTTTTTATCACGGTGTCTCACAAATCAAAGTGTTAAGGAGGAATGCCAAAGACCTCCAAGTTTGTTGCTACATGTACCCCTTTAATTATGTATGTGTAATAATATTTCCAGGGAATTGATTATTGGTTAACCACAGACTCCTAGTGGGTATGATGTGATTAGGGTGATTATCAAAAGACACACTAAATCAATAAATTCCTTAAAAATCAATGAAATCATTAATGTTGAAAATATTATGGAATTATATTTCTATATGATTATGAGAGTTCATGGGTCTCCCTTTGATGTTGGTTATGATAGGGACTCATGGTTCACAACCAGCATTTGTAAGGTCTTTTAGGATGCAATGGTTCCCTATCTACAATTGAGAACAACTTATCATTCGAAAATAGATAGACAGATAGAGAGAGTTATCCATGTTATTAAAAATATTTTTCTGGGGTTGTGTTCTTGATTTTGGTAGATATCAAGATAGACCATTTCCATAGGTTATGATTTTATATAAAAATATTTATCAGAAATCGATTAGGATGGATCACTTTGAGGGTATGTATGGATAGCCTAGTCGATCTCCATTCTACTAGGTAGAGTTGGGAGATCGGTCCTTTTCTATGATGAGACTAGTTTAGAAGATAACAGATATGGTGTAGATTATCTAGAGGCATTTTTTCAACGCACATAGACATTATAAATGTTATAAAGATCATCATACTTATCTGCAATGGTTTTTTGTTGGTGATTTGGTGTTTCTCACGGTTTCACCTCACTTTGGACATCCTCATTTGGGTTATTAGAGTTTGTTGGAACTATGTCTTGTGGGCCCCTTTGATATCATCGAGTAGCTGGGAATGGTATCCTAATTTTTTCAATTTATATATGGTTTGACTTCAATCCATGACGTGTTTCATGTATCTTAGTTGAGGAGGTATATACCTTATCCTTAAAACGTGACTAGGTGGGAAGGATATATATTTTTAACTTGTTAATACTTTGGTTGAGAAAGTAGTTTAGATTATAGATCAACATGATAAGGTATTGTGTGGAACAATGATCCCCCTAGTCTATGTATTATGGAAGTGTGGACCGGATGGAAAAGATACATAGGATAGGGAGTTATTGATGAGGGAGCTGTGGCCTTCTCTTTTTATAGATCCGTGGTATTGAGCACTTTCTCGGGAAGGAAATATTTATTGGTGGGGATATTGTAATGCCCTGTCACCTTTCTTACAAGTATGTTCTAATATTTTATTTTAATTTCCTTTTTTTGGGAGAGTATTTCTGACCATGAAGTTTAGAGGATTCCTAAAATGGTGACGTTTGGTACTTTTTGGAATTTTAAACATAAAAGAGGGACCTTCTACTTCTCTCCTGGTAGATATTTATCATATAAGTTGGTTACACTATGTATAATGGATGTTGGGCATAACCCATGAACTTAATACACTCCATGAATTGTAAACATTTTGTGTAGTAGTTAAAAACTATATAAGTATTAAAATATTATTTTTAATAAAAATTGGATGGTTTGTTAGTGTATAAAGAAACCAAGGATTAAAAAAGTGTAAATGGGTTTCACATCATGTAAATGTCATGATTTTGGTTTTTTTTGATCCATACGAGTGACAAGTTTCGTTCACTTTCGATGAAACTATCCTCTCATAACCTATAGTCCTCCCAAAGATATTCTGATAAATTCTTATCAATTTGGATCACTACTTTTAGCAATTGATCATTGTTGGTGTTTTATTTGTTCTCTATGGGTATGCATTAAATATAGTTCTACTTTGGTTTTGGTTGTATAAATAGTTTTTCTGTGTTTTTATAATTTTGTATCATTTCCTATAAATCATTCCAGTCTCTTGTGATTCCTTGTATTCTAAAGGATGATATTGTGGTTTAAAATCATATTATTCAATTGAAGTTACAATTTACACACCCTTGAGGTAGGTGGATCTATCCAATAATTCAAATTTCTTGAATTACAAGTTTTGCATGATAATTTATTGAGATTTCATATGATATTACATTTGTTGAAATTTAAATGGTCATGAGTTCTGGTTTGAAAGGGACTATTGATTTGAAGAAAAAAATTGAATAAGAAATGAATTTTTAGTCCATGAAGTAGATTATCTTGGGGTTTAAATAGTTTTATTAAAATGTGAGAATGATTTGAAAAATAATAATTGATAAACATTGTATAGTGGGAACCATAGGGCATTGAGAATGAAACAAGGGGTTCATTAGTGTGTGTGAAACCACTTGAAGGTAACTTATTACATGTCGATATACTATGGAAGGACTCGATATTAGTTGGATCCAACCTTATACCTTTTTAGTTTTTTGAGTTTCTAGTACATATTATTACATAGGCTAGAGCCTTTATGGAATGTGAACTTTTGTTTTGGGTGGTTTCTTTCATAATAGATTATTTCATTGTTGTTGGAAAACATTAATATTTTTATATACGTATTTTTACCTGAATTGTTTTATAAATTAAATGTTTCTGGATTTGGAAAATGTAATATGAGATTTGGGCAAAACCTAATGATTTTTTGAGAAAATGTTTTCATATTATTTTATGTATAAAAATTCTTGAAAATCTATTTAGTTTTAAATCTAGAGAATATGAATTCATAATATTTAAAATTTTATAGAATCATTGGTGGTTTACTATTAGGCTCTATGGATGACACCAAACATATTACTCTAGGAGGTTTTTTGTCCATTTTTTAAGGACATTGGAAAAGGGAATAGAATTGTTTAGAATGATAGCTTTTATCTATTCCACTTTTTAAGTTTGGGATGATTTTTGGAGGTGACATTTGGTCACAATGAGTCTTGTTGGTCAAGATATGTTATTATTTATAGTTTATCCAATTTGACTATGTTTTATATTCTGTTGTATCCACTTTTTACTCTAGTTATATGTACTATTTTTATTATATATAATACTTGTTTAGTATCTTATCATATCCATTGATTTATTAGACAGTTCCAATTTAATAAAAGATGATAGATATTTTTTCCATTAAATTGAAAGGTAAAAATATATTCTCAACCTTTTTAATTTCGTATCACTCATGAAATAACCATTTTATCATACCCCACTATGAGAATATGTCTTCAATATTACCATCAATACATAAAATGTACAATAATCATGACATGAATTAATAATAAAATCAATTATAACTACCAATACACATATATACAGATAAGAATATCTAATGAATCGTATTTCATTTGGAATTCCTATGATCATATATATTCTCATAACCCCATATGTTAGAGATTATAATAGAAAATATTCATGATAATAAGTCTTAATATCTTATTGGTCTCCTTCCCAATATACACTATACCACATATTCCCATTTAGATGATAAAATATGTGTTTAAAAATGTTGTCGAGGAACATAAAGGAACTCATCATTGAATGATTTTTTACGACCATTATATGATTACAATAATTTTAATTCATATTATTTTGATTTAATACTAAATATAAATAATTAGGTGATATGATCATAATTAATAATCCAGATATTGAGATTACCTACAATCAAAAGAAAAAATTTAGTTGGTTCTAAGGAACCAACATCAATAGACTCCAACTTGAATTTTATCTAATTAATAAATATATAACTAGTTATCCTCACATGATAAACATGATTCTACTAAGTATGTCTATAACTAATGGACTAATAATATTGCATTGGATGTTCAGCTTACTATGACATCATCTCTATGAGAAAATACCATTAGAAAATATATCACTTATCAAATACAACTTATCCTATATCATTTTAACATATTTTATAAAAAATGGAGTAGATTTTATCAAGATATAACAATAATTTATTTTCTTATTATAACTCTAAAACCATGAACAAGTCATTATTAATATTTCTTCTTAAGCTGCGTCAGAAGTTGTAACTAACTCGGTCTATATATTTATGAGAACCACTGAATTTAATATGTTTTTAAATTTCAAACTACTTTATCCCTAATATGGTTCTAGATCAAAATAATATAAAATAAAACTATATAAATCCATTTTATTTCATTTTTCTTATTTCTTTATATACTATGAACTCATCAAGTTTAACATCTCAAGTACAGTTTAAAAATTTTGACTAACAGACTTCATATATACCTTGGTATTTTTTTATATTATCACATTCTGGTTTACACATAAACCATATAAAACATTATTATGTATGATGTCATTTTGGATATATTTCTAAATTACTATTAAGCATGTGTACTCTACTCATCAAATGAATTTTCTTTTATTTTTTCACACATCATCTTAAAAGATTTCAGTCCATGTGACACATGTAAAATTTCTATTATGATATTTCAATCTAGTATTTTTCAATAGCTTATCAGTATATGAAATGTGACATAAACTAATAATCCCAAAAAAACTACAAGTGTAGTTCTTGTTCCTTATAACTAGGTTTTTAATTTAATTTATTCATAGATAAATTTTTTTTGTTAGTCTTAATCAATAGTGAGACTAACCTCTTATTTTCTATATGTTATCAACACATCAATCTTGAAAATTTATAGAACTCTGACAAACTAATTGCAATCATATAGAAAATATTTGTTTTCAAAATATATTATATAATTATGATGCTTAGTTTAGTTCATAAATGAATATCTTAACTTATACACCTTATTGGATTTCATTAATTTAACCTACTCTTTTTTATCATGCTATAAGGTAATATTCTATAAGGATTCATCCATAAAAATTCGTTTTATCACTCAATTTCCAATTTAATGATTATAAAAATTATCCATTATATATATAATTCAAGTTGATTTTAGTTTTAGGAATTAGTATAGAAAATTAATCCTTATTTGTACCATGATAATACAATTTGTGTTCAGTTTTTACTCAATATCCCATAAATGTTTTACATTGATTTACGAAATAATAAATATATAGAAATAGATTTGGATACATTGAACCCATTTTTGAAATTATATGGAATTCTTAATCATAGCTAGTAGAAGATTACTGGTCACTATGGGATTCATTTTTACTATTTAATAATATATCAATTATTTTGGTGAATATAAAACCTACTGATTTGTTTTAAATCCCTTAAATAGTATTTGTATCTAGAAAAATTCCTACCAATAAGACATATGGATTTTAGGTTCCTATACTAACATATTTTCATCAAAATCCTATAATTTTTCAATGTGAATATTTATCACTCTATATCCAAAGAGATATAATTCACTAATAGTAGTATATTTGATATTCATTATCACCTTTCTATATTATGATTATTATTATCCTTTATTTATATAGTATAATTAAATGATACATACATTTTGTTTCCTATAATGTATGTTTTTAGATTAACAAACATTATGAAAATGGTTCCCATCAAACACATGAGGCTATAACATAATAGAACTTGTCATATCATAACATATATGATATCTCTTAGTTAATTTAGTTTAAATCTTCTAATCTATTACACATCTATTTTTGAAACATGTTGGGAAAGTAATTAATGATGAATAAAAATATATATATACGTCTCCTAATAAATATAACTTTTATTACCATCACCATTTATATATGAATAAGTTAATGTGATATTCGGAAAATCACCACTCTATATTTACATGATTGATAAACACATAGTTAGAATATAATCTGATAAGGCTACCTGGAGGATCTTATATTTTCTTACCAAGTGATTTAATTTTTACATTGACATATCCTAAATTTTCATAATATAATCTCATGGAGAATATGAATTTAAATTCATATTATCAAAATAAAAATTTGCAAGGTGAAGCTATAGATACTCAAGAAGCATTGTTGTAATCATTTACTGATAAGGGTTTCTTTTTCAAAAACTAAACATGTATGTTGAATATACCTTTATATTTTAGCCTAAATGATTCAAATAATTTATAAATATATACTTGATATTCCCAAATAATAATATATCCACTAGTATGTATGAGTCTAATATTTGTTTCATTATTCTTCATTGATATTGGATATGAGTGATTTAAGTGTAACTGGACTATTAATTTTCAATGAAACAAAAATATAACAATTCCAATATTTAAATAATGTATTATTATATATAAAAGGACACTAAGATAAATTTATTTATAATAAAAAATAAAAAAATCACAATAATAAACCCACATGAAAAACTGATGTTTTGTGTTTCTCATACAAACATAGGAATCTCCATTTCTCCACTTCTGAGAGAATTAACCTTGCTTCATGTATTATTTATAAACATTATTGGTACAATTATTTCAATAAAAAAACATTAAACATCACGTTTTATTTAATTCCCATTAAGTAAAAACATAATAATAATGAATATACCAAAATTAGATGAAATATATTCCAAATTCTTCAATTATCCATCATTTTTCATCCACATTCATTTTTGGCTATGTGAAAATTAATTGGCATCATGTCCATTGATTTCCCCTTGAATCCTTCATCTATTTAAATAATTTTTTAAGGGGACTATTATTAGTGATCTATTTAGTGTATATTCCAAATAACCATCCATTTCTTTACCCTAAATTATTATGAACAAAATTCCATCCAATCCATATCTCCCTGGTGAGTCATAGTCAAAGATTATATAGTTGTTAATCAATTTTATTAATCTTATAATTCATGATTAATATAGAGAACACAAATGGTAAGGATGATAATATGAGTCAAATGGGTACTTTATTATAATTATAGAATTATATCATTGCTATCTGATCAATATACTTTATAATTATGAAGTAATGATAAGTAACTAGATCCATTTCTCGTAGTTTTAATTGGTATAGTACATCATTAATCTCAATTATATTGAACCACTCCATTTTCTTTTCACAAAAAAATAGATTTTTTTCATTGATTATTCATCCATATCATTATGTTGTGTCATCAACACTCTTGACAGACATCATATAGTGATGTAATTGAAATCAAAGACATATTCTCTGAATCTCAGGTAGGAATTGTTTTCACCTTCAGTTACTTATTGTGGTAATGGAACAGGTATAGGGAACATAAACATAAAGTATAAATGTTCCTATATATCGGTAGTTTATAAATGAATCTACCATTATTGGAAATTTATATTGGCAAGGACATGATCTATATCCCATTATTATTATTGTGTTTCAATTTTTTTCATTTCTATTTTATATATTATATAAAATAAGATTTTTTTACTTTATCATCATTACCAAAATGTGGTGTAATAAATTTTATTTATTATATTATAATTATATTCAAAAACATAATATCCCCCATCATTTTATTCAAAATACCCCATCATATGGATATTATTGTGGAAGGGATTTAAATTTCATTTATTATAACCTAGAAGGGTCCCTAACAATTTATTCAACAGTGTTTATGTGGGGAAGTATTTCTAACTACATTAACTCATATATCCTTGATCCATTGAGTGGACTACCAAGTTTTGAAATCATGAACAAGGATTTCCCCAATAACTCCATACTAATATTTTTAAGCATCATGAATTTGATCAACCTTTAATTTGGAGTATATTATTTTAAAGCAAAAATATTATTAAAATTCCCTAATAATTTATTATAAACTGATAAAGGATAAAAAAGTACATTGATATTTGGTTTTATATTAACTCAAGTAATGGAAGGATGCATTAACTTAAAATTTTACGTTATATTATTATCATTGTATGTAAATATTATAAACTAATATAATTAAACATCTATTTATATTATTTGGATTTCACACAATTAATTGAATATCTATCGATGATATAATTTATTCATAAAAGATTTATTATATTTATCTTTAAATCTTTTTTATTTATTAATTTAATATTATTATACTTAAATAAAAAAACATCACATAAATAAATAAAATTATAGTATATAAAATAAAATAAATATATGGAATTATCACTATCTTTTAATACTAGTCTGTTTATCTTGTGGATGATATAATAACTCTTTGCAACAGAGAGAATCTCTTAAAACTATACTTGATTAGAGATGCAGCATTCCACCTCAATCAAATGTGAATTCTTGGTTGGTATCACCATATCTCAAGGCTTTAGCCATATTTTCTTATTGGTGCAATACCCATTACAAGTATTTACTCAAAAATAGGTGGGGGAACCAATAGTTAGGGTTTCATATAAAAAAGTATAGAAATTCATGGTTTTACATAATAATGATTATAGGGATAAATTTTGGGGAATCATATTTAAATTTAGAAAACATTTATCAAACAATAAACCATTCATATAAATATTAAGTTAAATAGAAAGACAATACATTCATTAGTCAATCAAGATAATGAGCATCCAAAAATTTAATGACTGTGAATTTAACATAGAATATATCATTCATGTAAATTCATTATTTTTTGAGATAAATAATGTGAATTAAATATCTAATAATTAAGTTAAATATTCTCTATTAATTTTATTTCCATAGAGTAATGGATATTCCCATCATCTATAATTTTAAATAAATAATTATATCACCCAGACTTTACTCTATTCAATATTTGAATATATACCTAACATTAAATAATAAATCCAATAATAAATAGGTCTATTTATTTCATGGAAAAAAAAAATCAAACCATTTTCCAATGATTGGTCTCATCACCCATGACCCTTCTCACAGGAGGGTCACCCCCCCAGGGACTAAGAACCCTATCCTCACCTTATGTGCATACTTATATTCACTCTAATGGGAATAGAACTCGATCAACATAGATTATTCCTTGTCCCTCCAAAACATAATAATTTTAATTTATTAGAACCTACTCATCATGATAGTCAATGTAAAAAATCACCCTCATGTCATTCCTATTTCCTAAGAATATTTTCCAAGGAAATATTTGAAATTTAAAAACCAAACAAGGGTCACTACCCTCTAATAGCCAATAGTGTACTAAAAACCATATGGATTACTTTATACCACTCCTAAAGTCTATCCTTAGAATTTTTATCATTAAAATATTAATGAAATTTAGATATGGCTTGAGGAAAAGCCGAGAGTCAATCATGGTACTGAAGACGATGTTAATATATTAGGTATGATCGCTTAAAAACTAAGAGTATTCTAAGATTCCATCGAGAATTATATATTTCCCCTCTAATCGATAGTCACATCTAAACATACTCTAACCTCCTTTAATAATCTCCTATTGAAACATCTCTTGATTATGCATGTAAAATCCCAACTATGAGTCAACTTCCTTTTGACACTCCTTTTATTCTAGTTGTATTCTCTTATACACAGTGACATTTCATATTTATAACACAACCTCCAGGAAACCATTCCTACAATATTTATTTAAAACCATAAGTCCTCAGTTCAAATATGGCCACTCACATACTTATGATTTTTAATAGCACCATGTAGAATCAACATGTACCATTATCACCCAACTCATGATCATGAGATTCAGCCATTAACAATGATGGAATCAATGTTCTATAAGGCATGTCATTCTCATAGACCCTTAATCTCTAATGGATATCCTATTCAAAATCAGGAACCTCTCCTATGCTAGAATTTATTTCCATGACCACCCCTCAATTAGTGTAATTCCACCCATGATCATATACATGTACTCTAACAATCTACTAAAAAAATTATTCAATAGGCTAGGACACCTGAAAAGTCATTCCTGATGAACCTGATCTTGAAACAAGATCACCATAGGTTCTTTCATATAATCTTAAATAATATAAATGTTTATAATGAAAATCCTGAGAACATACCATGAATTTATGGTCATGAGAGAATACTACTAAGCTCCTCGCCTCAAGGGAATATATTGTCCCATGATAACTGTACTCATAATTTTCACTTGATCAAACCACACATCGTACGACATAGATCTATGTCTAAACTCAAGGTATCTATGTCTATTACCTATCCTTATCGATCAAGTCTCATGTGAGGTTCATTATGTCTAAGAACATTTCCCAAAGTTCCAACCTATAAACAGGGTTGTATCTAACAACACCTCATTCATTAGCCGATATCGGCATAACGCATCTAATAAACCTACCAACTCTCTCACTCTTTACAAATATTTACTGAAATCATTTTCCTATGAAAATATAATATTATCATTCATCGGCCTACTATGGCTCAGATCCTCATTGAGAATTGTCTACTGTATCATGATATAACATAGAAATAACGATGAACTAACAGTCATCGGGTATCCTTAAATGGTAAAACTCCCTTAAGGTCATTATCAAAATAAATGTTTCAGTGTCTATTTGACCTAACTAGATCACTTATTATGAAAGGAGACAACCATAAAGAATTTACTAGAAAAGAATCAATTAACGATGTAATCCTAAAATTTTTAATAATAACCACACAACATCATCTCAATGATGTATGTCGTACCACACATATGGTTGGGTTAACTAGGATGTAATTCCATGATAAGTATGAAAACATTGTATTGGTTGTTACTGACACTTTAAATAATCGAACCAAACTAACAACACCCTATAAGGGGTCAACCATGTCGTCATTATGCCTTGTAGACCTATTAGGTTCACTACACCTCATATTCATGAGTATTATGTCATCAGCCACACCATTAACAATCTCACCATGGATCCACATATCCTACCATCATATAGAAATTTATTCACATTTTCTTAAGTGAGTAGAACTCCACTCAGAACATATATGGGATAATAGCATTTTGGTTTTTATTGAAACATTAAATAGTTGTCATATGTTTTCTATAAAATCACACACTAGAATGACCATAACATGTATACCCTATGTGTTGAATATGATACATGAGTCGCCTATTTTCTTTTTATGGAATGTGTCGAAATCAGTCATTGGATTCCTCTCAATTTTCCAATTGGTATAAATCCATAAAAATTTATAAACTCCAAATCTCATGTATGTCTCTCAAAGAGAATATATTATAGAAATGCAACATTCCATATCAAGAACAACAATCCCAAAGACCTAGAAACTAAGACTTATTAAAGGAATTCATGTTCCCAATACACCAATACAATATCCATCACAGATTCCCACATATTCATAATAATATTATCTACCATATCCCAACTAGTAATGAAATAGAAAATGAATACCATTGATATCAATTTATAACTTCCTAAATCGGATTCCTCTAATCTGGTGCCCCGAGATAGTTCATCACAAGGCCTCATACACAATTCCCTGTATTCTAGAGGCTGCTGAAAAGTAGTAAGTTCCTAAGCGGTGACAGTAGAGATATTATTCTCTTATATTAGAGTATTTATATAGTGTAAATAACTATGTGTTTGATATAATTGTAAAATAATCATGGTGAAGAAGTAGTAAATAATCTGAAATAGAAGCATGTTGTAATAATAAATGAAATGTAGTGAATACCCAAATGACCATTCCACACAAACAATATTGTTCTACCACTAGGTAAACCATATATTTACATAATTAAATAATATAAAAATAAATAAAATTACAATACCAAATAATTCAACATAACCACTCTCCACAAACATATCTGATAAATACTACATGATCGCTTTCAAGCCTCAACCAATCCTATTCCCACAAAAAAGAGAAATTCTTCTTGGGGACCCTAAAGTAATAGTATCCTGAGCAAGGTGTGTGTACAAAAATCAGTAGGGAACCACTAACACGGTCCCATAAAGAGAAAGAAAAATATAGTTTCTGTTAATGTGAGATAGTAATAAATAAAATATTAACAAATAAAACTAAAATAAAAGATAAAAAATACATATATAAGATAAACAAAATCTGATCCTTGGTTCTGTGATTCCGTTCAATAATACAAGTGTTGGACTAATCTGGGATGTATCATAAAGATGTTTCACCTCATATATGTGTGTGTGTGTTCATAACTATTTACATGTATATATATATATATAAGTAATTCAAAAAATAATATAAATAAATAAACCACACCTAATCCTTTGGCTCATAATCCTGATCAACAAATACCTTTTGGGGAAGCATTGTAAAAGTATCTGAAGAAGCTATATCACCAAGGGGGATACACGTAGTATACTCAAGATTAGTCGTTCTCGACTCCAATCATTACTATATAGGATTCATGGTACCAAAAGAAAATAATATAAAGATATCAGTGCATCTATTATGAACTACTCCATATATATCATGTATCAGACCTATAAGGGCCAGGACCTTGGTCCGTTTACGAAGGAATCCTCATTTGAGACCATATAGCACATCCCTAGAAAAAAATAGATTAATATAGACCTAAGTGGGCTAGTAACCAATTCCATTGACCAAGTAATCCTCTTCAAGACCACAGAGTGCATCCATAGACGAATCAACATAATATTGGCCTATATGGGCTAGGACCCAAGTCCATTGACCAATGGATCCAACGTGAGTCCACCGAGATCCTATATAGAAATCATGGTAAACAATATGATATTTTGATAACCATATACATCAATAAGGCTTCGATGTAGGATACCAAAAATTACCTATAGGAATCCCTATAATGTATCTTATTACATGAGTCTTATCAGCCAAAATCCAATAATCACCTATGGAAATCATAGAGGCATTAATAATAACTATGTGAAATAATTGGAAAATATTGAGTGTCATTGATGCCCAACCAACCACTACTAACTCAGCCTCATGGGATTACAAGTTTTGTATGCATTCTAGGACACACCTGTTATCATATCTTCCTAATCACTGGCAGACTAACTGAAGGTGAGTTGAAATTCGTGCACCCACTATGGTCTTCATATTGAATACATGGGTTTTATCCTACTAAGGATCCTCTAAGGGAATGTGTAAGTATAGGAATCACTTTTATGGGGCCCCATAAAGAGTAATTAAAATAAGTAATCCTATATGGGATCCTATAGGTCTGATCATAAGATAAGGAATCCCGCATGGAACAGTCAACCTCCATGATAATTTGGAACATGAATCTAAAGCACAAGGGAGGTTAGTGACCTCAGACCTTTATCCATTGAATTACCAAATTAAATTATTTATTTTTATATTTCATTGGGGTGAATCAAACTATGATATTTCCCCTCATGGTAAATCCTATTAATATTCATACTATTTAAACAAAAAAATATACTCTAGGGAAGGTATGTCTAACCAACTATATTTAGAAGGTGTTATATTTAATATCCAATGGTCGATAGAAGCATCCAAATCATGTCCAAGAACAAACCATTTGAGTTTTTTCCTATTTTTCAACAAAAAACCATAAATATTTAATTATAACACCATTATAATTAGTTCATTAAAACCCAAAAAAATTAATTTGAAGATGCATTTTATTTAAAGTAGTCATAATGCCCAAACTCTTATCAGCAGATCCCATGACACTAGAATGATGACTTAGTGCTTTAGAACATCTCAAAACATAGGCCCAAACAAAATTGATTCTTAATTCCTATAAAATTACATCAAAATAACCCTTCAAATTTTTTAATTTAATCTTAACATCCTTATAAATTCACCATAGTGACGTCTCTTGATGAAATGATACGCAACAAAGTAATGAAAAAAAATGGGGTAATCCTTTTCCGAGGTAGAGAAAAAAATCCAACATTGGTATCATATTTTAACATGATCTAATGGAATCGGGACAAAAATACCTAACAATAGTGACCTAGATTATAGGAATAAAGAAAATAGAAAAACAAAGGCTAATGTAGTTGAATGCTTAGCACATGCTTTCTAGCACAATTAATGATGTCTGGTTCTATCCAATAATGACTGAGGACTCTCATAGAGGATACAAGAGGAAGGGATACATGCACAAGGGGTAATGGGGGAGGAAAATTTCACAAATCCTTCTAAGGTTTGGAAGGGATAATGGAAATTTTTCCCCTCTTAACTGATCTTCATGGTTTGGGTGCATGGTTTTCAAAATAGTGTGCCAACTGTGTGGTTGGTACTATCTTGACCCATTATCTCTCGTGGTTTCAATGCATTATTTAACAGAGAATGGGCCGACTGTGTTCCCCTACTATCCAAGGAACTCCCCACCTTGTACGGTTGTAGTGCATAGTTAGTTAAACAGTGTGACAACCATACACCATCTTTGTAATAAAATTCATACCCCTATCAAGGTCTATTATAGACAACAATATGTTTTCTCAAACAATTATTCTTTACAAAATGACATTCATGGCTAGGCCGTATAGTTAGCTCCAACTATGCGCTAATAGTGTTCCATGATCTAAAACTTCCTAAAATATTAACTTCCATCCATGAACCCTCTGAGATGCTCCTAAAACCTCAAAGATACAAATAAATTCTCAATCCACATATAAAAACATTAATTACAACCATTTCATCCTTTCAATTTGGGTAAAAAATGTACAATAGTAATTTTATCCATCTAGTAATTGAGTATAAGAAATCCATTATAAATATTTAACTTCGAAAAACACATGATTATAAAAATGAAATAAAACTTTCATCATATCTAAGTCCATGTCTCATGATGTTAAATTTCATGACATTAGTTTCATGTTTCATGATATTAAACTCATGAAATTTGGGTTATTGCTGCATAATGTTGAATTGTATGATATTTATGTCTTTGTCGCACGATGTTAAATGAAATAAAATTTACTTCCTTGTAATATGATGTAAATATTCAAGATTCTATTCCCTTATCCCATGATATTATATTTCATGACTTATGAGTCCTTATCAAATGATGTTAAACTGAACAATGTCCTAATCCTTGCCACATGGTGTTAAACTGCATGACACCTTTAGTATTTTCATAATGTTAAATTTCAGAAACCACAATCCATTTTTATTCCTTATAAAATGACATTAATATCATACACATGGTTAAATAAGGTTTTAGATTCATCCATTATTTTCTTTAACAAATTAATCCATAAATCACACTTTGTGCCTTGAGTGGATCACATTTCCAAAACTCTCACAAGGAAATCGGTAACTACTATGCCCAAATTCAAGAAACACCTATGTTGGACTATGTGTATATTCCCTAACTTATATCCTTATTATGTGCCCAAAATATAATCTTTCATGTTTTGGATTATTCATCCTATAAAAATGGTTCTCTAATATTCATGCAATGAAACCATAATTGTGGAATATGTACTATGAATATGGTTAGAAAACATCCCATGTTTGTTTATCCCATGTGATTACTCATGATCCAAGATGATAGAAACATGATATAAAGTATCTTTATTCTCTATTCAATAGGGTTTTATAGTATCCTTGTCACTAGAATCCAAATTTAGTTATTGTATCACATTATTTTTTTCCCAAGGTCTATATAACATGAAATAAATATATGCGTAAATTGGTACTTTTATCATAACCTAATATTGTGAGTTACATGGTACAAAGAATATATATTCAAGTTTATTGAACCGTTTTCAATGTTTTATAACCTTAAAATCAATATTTAGATGGTATAAATAAGTAAAAAGCTATTGAAAGAGTCAAAAAATATGTAAAATTGAAAACCGACAATGTTCGGTTAGAGAAAACGATAAGTCATTAATTAATAAGAATCAATCACAAATATTGTAAGAGAATGTTAGATCATAAATAAAAGATGAACACCTTATGACCATTGAAAAAATGTGTTAAACTCGCTAGATTCATTGGTACAAGTAAAATTTAGGACAATAATTTATCATATACCTTTATTATGATAATTAGCTAATTACTTTTTGACAGAGCTTTTAAGGTCCAAAAAACATCATTATTATCATTTCTCCGAACATACTTTATTTCATATTTTTTTAATCTTTTAAACAACCTGATGGCTATTGGTGATGAATATATAAGTATTTTAGGGGAACCTTTATTTTCTTTTGGATACATGACCCATTTTGGATTTAAAAAATATTCCCGCAATTTTGTCTTCTAACATGAGGGATTTTTATCAAGATGGGAGGTAATAATGATATCTAAATTTATATAAAATATCATGGTAGGTTACCTCCATTGAATATGTGTATCATAAACCCATTTTATTTCTATACCATCCCATAATACATGGCTCAAACTCCTTATTCCATGGTTTACATAACCCATAATACAACTATTTAGGTGAATTTTATATCCTTGATGATTTTGAACATAAAAAGTAACCAATATTAAGGAATGGGTGTGATTCCTTTTTCGTGAATAATTTGATTTTCCTAGCCGCATGACCCAAAACCAAATGATGCATTGGTATAACTTGAATAACATTAAAAAACCTTCTTAATGAGGCACAATACTCGTCAGGTTGAAAAATCATAAAAGGTGGTCTAGGAAAAAAGAAAATCCTATAGTAACTGGACATGTACCACATTCAATCCAAATAAAATTGATCTTTATAAAAATATAAACATCATAATTCTTATTCGGTGAAAACCCCATAATGTGTGGTATATAAAAAATTTATAACCTTTCTTTATAATCCTACACCATGTTTTTATGAATAAGAAATAATGAAAATAACATAATGAATATACAAAGATTATATAACCCGCCATATGCTCCTAGTAATTTTGAAGTTAAGACGATTAGGCCCCAGGCATAAGAAAAATTTAGTGTATTCCATTTCCATAACATTATCACTCGAATCAAAATTTTGTGTAAATCAATTCATCATTAATTTATAAATGGACATATAATAGTTTGAATGTGATAGTTTTTATACTAATATATATCTGTAATCCATTCCCATTATGAATTCAACATCACATTCCAAATAGAATAGATCCAGTGAATCGATAATGGTGTCTAAAAATATATCCATTCAGTAGCCAATTATAGGAGTAATTCATCATCACTTTTTTGAATGTATGATCTATATGGAATTTGTGATAGTTTTTATAAATATATTCCTCCATGAACTATACATATATGGAATTCATTATTTATTTCTTAATGTACTTCATCTAGTTCATAATTGATAGATTTTCAACCAATATCCTTCAATGATTCATTCCCATAAGGAATTCATTATTAATTTCTAAATGTACAAGAACTAATGCACCTCACATGGTGTTTATGTCGATATCTATCAATAATACATTATTTTGAGGATTTCATCCTCAAAATATTAATAGACCTACTCTAGTGCATTAGTTATTTTTTAAAACCAATATCCAACTTTGAGACAACCCCATGATTAATTCATCATTAATTTCCAAATGGTCCTGCTCTAGTGCATCATCAAGGGTTTTTATACTGATATCTATCTATATGCCACACCAAAGGGAAACTTATTATGGTTTAAGTATTTGATATTATATTTGTTTTGTCATAAATTTTATGGAATCTTAACATGTCTCATTAATTTATAAGATATCAAGCCACTAAACTAGTATGAATAATAAAATATTGATAAAAATGTATGTAATGAACATAACTTCTTTCATTAATATCTCAAAAGGATGGAGGAACCTTTATATTTTCGAGTATATACCATGTTTCTCTAAATAATAGTATCCAAAAATTATAATTCTTACACATTATATTATCTTGAGACTACTTAAACTCATCCATGTTCTACCTTATCTTAGTTATATCTTGTCACATCTGATTTATTATTATTTTTTCTACCTCTTTAATGGATGGTAGTGACGAGGCCATCACAACTACATTCATCTCAAAACTATTGGATTCCTATATAGTTCATTTCTTCTCATCAATAACATTTTTATCGCAAATTAACATATATCATAGGTGGGAATATTCTTTTTAAATCCTACATACTTCCACACATATTTAGTGATTATGACATGATGTTTCTCATCCACCACTTTATAATGGGTGGAATAATTGAGGGATTCTTATAAATATGTGTGTAAATATAATGACCTATCTTTAAATATTACAATATATTGTGTTTTATGTCTTGAATTAATTCTATTATATTTTTTAATTTTTTCATGTTTAGTATGTTATAAAATGTGTCCATAACTCACACATAAAAAACAATAAATTTAAATGTGAAAAATTCAAATTTGTATCCATTTTTACATTATATATATATTTTAAAATAATACAAGACTTATTTTCATGGAAAAACACCATATATTTCAACTTGAACTCTTACGTTACCTTATCCATCCTTAAACCTTGTGGAAAAACAATTTAAAACCTGGGATAATCACAAAAGTCTCAGTAAGGGGTATAAAAGGTAAAACAATTGATAGTCCAGTAATAACATGAAAATAAAAAAACATTTACCTTTTTCTTCAATATTTTTTTGAGTATTAAATAAAAAAAATTCACATGAAAAATACACACACATTTCTCTCATAGAAAATACATTAAATCTTATAGAAAAAAAACTTTTTTAATTATCTTAAAGAATCACACTCATAAAACCATTTCCAAACATTTTTAATTGGAATTACTATATATGTGATTTTTAATATAATAATTACATGATCCATTTGAGAGATAAAATGAGTCTCACCCTTCCTATAATCTATTTTAGGATCACCCTATTTCAAGAGCTATAATGGGGATCTTAACTTTATATAAGATATAACAGGATCACCCATGAAAAATTATAGGATGTAAGCATTCGTTTAAGTTGAATCGGGATCACCCATTTCATATAACACTCATGTAAAATATTTAGAGTAAAACACATTATTGTTTCACATTTAAACATAAATACATTTAAAAAACAATTTTAATCCCATATGAAAAACACGTTCAAATAAAAAAACACTTTTATTTTAAAATCCATTTTCAATACAAAAATATCCAACTAAAAGGGTATTATTAATTAAAGAAAACCTGGAATCTTGAAAATTAATCCAAAAATCATGTAACGGCCCAATTTTTTATCATTTTAAATTATATTCTTACAATTATGTCATATAATTACATGAAATCAAAACACAATGAACTACTAAGTACTATGTGACCTTTAAACATAATATTGTCACTTATGTGAATTGAATTTCTAAAATTCTGAAATACACTATTACGATCTGTAAGATTTTTGGAGTTTTATAAGATGAATTTAATTTTTAGTGAATAATAACCTACCCTTATGAATATTAATCATACCCTTAAGAATATTAAATCATCTAAAATTATAGTAAACTCGCCTATGAATGTATAAATAAAATTTAGGCCTCTTATGATAATATGACTATAGTAAAAGTAATGGTATTTTTGTAAGTCATAAATAATTAATTATAATTATTTAATTAATTTAAAATAAAATTTATTTTCCTAAAATATCTGCATAAATTAATAAATTTATGTCTTCTAGTTTTAAGATAATTTTATAAGGCCTTATGTAATTTTTGAAAGCATTATAAAATCAGTTCTAGTTTTAAAATCCATATTTCTCAGGTAAATTTTGATTTTAATTTAAAATTAAATTAATCATATTTATAAAATTATTTTTGAAAAATGGTGTTAATTTTTGGATTCTACATGTAGATAAATGGTTAGGGTGAAGTTTTGGGTTTTTTCTAAAATACTTGAATTTTTTGTGAATAGTAAAATACATTAATTTATTGTATAAATGAATTATAATTTAAATCCACTATTCATGACATCATAAGTGATGTAAGCATGAAAATAATTAACTCACATGCACTTATTAGTATTCATGGTCCTAGAATCATCAATATTTCTTTTCTTATGGAAAAATAATAAACTAATGATTATAATATTATGAAAAACATCTTCTCCTCCACTATAAACACCACCCTTCTTTACCTCTTCTCTTCAATCATCTCATGACTTGTTTCTTGCCTAAATGGAACCCAATTCTCTCTATAAGATCATATCCAACATCCTTCTACCCTTGGCTTCCTCAAAAGACCAAATCCTTTCCCTTTAAGAGGTTCTCAAATGAGATAAACTCAAGAGGAAAATTACTCTTACTGATTATTTTATTTTTTTCATGTTATTTTCTTTTATTATTTATTTACTCACATAACTTCACCCAAATGGTATGATAACTATAGTATAAGTCATGTTCTATAATTATATTGTGCTAATATTTTATCATCGTCTCTCCTACCCACTCCTTTTTACACTATAAATGAAAACACCGTCCAAGATGTGTTGATTATTCACATTCATGGATGAAAAGTTTTCAATTTGCATTACCATATTCAATTATGGCCAGAAAACCATTTTTATGGATAAACCAGACTATTAAATATCTATTTCATATTCTGTTTTGTTTTTGAATCCTTTTTCACAAATGATGTTAAATAATAATACAAAATAAGTTAATTATGAGAAACAAATGCCAAGTTAATCCAAGCATTTATCATTAATGTTTTATATAATTATTCACCTTCTATCAAAATAACCAAATGAATTTTTTAACCATTTAATATTATTTATGTTCACTAATGTCAAATAACATCAATTTTGGACAAACACTCTCATCATACAAGTGTATCTAACCATGAATATAAGTGAACTGATCATTAATACCAAGAAAATAGACCCAAACAATGAAATTGAAACTCATAACAAATCCAAAAGGTTATGTATAACTTAAAAAGGTTATAATAAGTAAATTACGTGTAGAATAGGTTCTTTAAAAATTAATTAATGAACATAATTTGAATATTTAGGTCATTAAGATCAAGAAAAGATCACCATTGAACTTAAGCTAAGGGATCCTCTCATTCTCACATTTATTCATGAATCTCCTCAATGTTATGTCCTTTTATGAATAACTCTTAATGATTGGGAATGATTTTTCACCTCCCCCATAATTCCCTAATGATTTATAATAGATGATATACCCCATTCTCACTTATTAAGCCCTCTCAAGTACACCTAATACCAGGTCAATAATCTCTAAGGGATTCCACCCGAACCTCCTTTGTTCCTTGGGGTTTCCTTATCATTCTTTTACCAAAATGAAGTTATCTTATCTTTTTATGTGAATCATATAAATAATGTTAACATGTACCAAATTTATTTATCAAAACCCTTTCATCATTATCTTTTGTGTATATACATGTTTTTATGTGATTCTATCAAGAATACTTCCTAATAAGCAAACATGTTTTGAGGGAACTTCCCAAATTCTTACCCGATTTCAAGTGCAATCTATATTCTATTTTAAGACACCATTGTATTTATAAAATCAGTCATTTTATTATGAAAACCTTCTTGCTTCACTTCTGTTTTTATATGAATTATTTTTCCCTTTTCCATTTTAAAGGCTCTATTGTATTTTCATTAAAACAACAAAAAACTATTTAATGCTAAAGTTTCATAAATAATTTCATTACATGTTTTCACTTCTACATGACATAAGTTTCCATGATACATGATTATTTTCCCTTATGAATTTCCATGTATATTTTATTTCATTTCTATCATGGACACTTTTTTGGTACGCCTATTTGTTATGCTTTATTAAATGATTATGGTACCCAATTATTTCCATTTGTAACCCTTATGTTTATATAATATTGATTATGTATGATTATTTATCTGAAAAAAATATTCATGAAAAGTTAAGATGGGTGTGCCCAGATAACATTCCAATTCATTTGGTAATGTTGAGTCTCGTGAGACATTATGTGTGACAGTCTTGGCAGTTGTCCTTGGATTGTGCTACCATGTGCGACGATCTTGGTGCATAGCCTTGGATTGTTATACCATTAGAAACGATCTTGGAGGTTAGTCTTGAATCATGCTAAATACATGTTTTCTATTGTTGTCACATTTTTATGAATCCATGTTTATATGATTCCATGTTTATATGTTATGATTCCATATGTTAGATGTCTATTTATATCCTCATGGCATGCCTTATATACCATGTTCTAATGCTTTTTTCTAATGGTTATTATCTTAATGAGCTATTTATCTCATACCTTTGTTCATGTATTCCCCATGGTAACATATACATAAGTTTGAGCACAATGGATTTTTGGATCTTATTTTGAATATTAAATAAAAAAGAGTTTTTTAGTCCCATGTTTTATGTTTTATGTACCAAGTATTCAAAGACACTAGACTTCACAATTATTGGCTTGTACTATGATGTTTAATTCTGAATAAAATCATGTAATGTTATGTGTAAAAGGCTAGGGTCTCTATAGTTGGTATTAGAGGATGGTCTATTTATTTTTGAAAATTAGGAATAGAGGACCTTGTTGAGAACTTTAAAGATGAGACTAATTATAAGAAAACATCCCTAAATTTGTGCATGTATAGAGTACGTGGTCTATCAAGAAAATATCACGGTTTGGATACAAACAGGTATAGGTATATTTTTAATACATGTACCTAGGAGTGAATATCTAATAATGAGTTTCAGGCCAGACCTGGGGTATCCTGGAATACGACAACGGGCCTTGATGTACTCTTGGTTTGACACTCCTAGGGGATATGCTTTGGTAAATTCACAGGATGGTACAAAACATTATAAAGGGAATAAAAATTTACCATAAGAATATAAGTTAAGAAATAGATCTAGGATAAACTATATTTAAAAATAGGGAATCCCAAGTTAGGATATACTTATACATTATAAGTTTATCCATTTATGTTTAATGTTTCCTTTTGATGATCAATAGCTATGTACTAATCCCTATAATTTTACTTTATTTTTTATATTTAAGGGAAAGAAATATAATAAAATGCTTCAACAATCAAGGTTATAGAGAATGTGAATATTTCCCAAATTATATGACTGATATAATGGGAACAGGTTCTCAAAACATCATGACAGTACTTGATTAGATGGTTCAAGTTATGAATAATCACATGAATCATGTGAATCACATTCCTTATTAAAGTAAATAGTAAGTTTCTATTGAATCCTTCATAAAAAAATGCCTCTCAAGTTTTGTTAATATTCTGATCCCCCCTTGTGGAACAATGGATTAACTCCATTGAAAATAAATTATCCCTCCTCTAGCGGTTAGAATAAGAGAAAATTGTGATGGGGGTCTATCATTTTGATGGGGAGGTTGATCATTGGTGGACACTGATCAAGAATATGAAGCCCTGGGAGGAAATTTATTCCATGGATTGGTAGGAATTCAAGACAATGTTTTTTAAAAAATATTTTCCATGAACTCTCTGTCTCAAGATGAAAAGAGGCTTCCTCAAACTCAAGAAAAAGAAAGATGAGTCAATCAGGGCATATGAAGCAAACTATACAGGGAATTTAAGGTATGCCTCTAGCTTTTTCATGAACAAAAAAATCAATGTAGATCACTTATTTAGTGGACTAAAGTCAAGTCTACAAAAAGTGATGGTGATTTGAGACTTTAAAAACTATGGGGATATTGTTTTTTGTGTCCTCAAGGTTGAAATGGATAACATAGACTCTTAGTGGTATTGTGGGCCAAGAAAATGAAAAGAAAAATTTAATATCATGTGGGTGGTCCTAAAAATAATTTCCATGATTGAAATAAACCCAACCAACCCATGTGTAAAAATTATGGTAAGAAGCTTCTAGGGAACTATCGAAACAGAACTGTGAATTACATCAAATGTGAAAAAATCAGACATTTGAAAAAAAAACATCTTTCGGAATATGAAGAATCCCCATAATGTGTAATAAAAAAGAAAGGTTCATATCCACACTAAACCCATAGTGAATTGTTACAACTTCAAGAAGCATGGGAATTCTGCGAACAATTTCCCTAATCTGATGGTTTTCAGAGGTAATCAACCACAACCACCAAGGAAACAAGGAAGGGTTTATATTATCACTACCGCTAAGGTGGAGCCAGACAATAATCTGGTGAGAGGTATGATATTTATTCATTCAAGAATAGAGAATGTAATATTTGATTCTGGTTCTACACATTCTTTCATATCTTTCAATTTTAGTATAACTATTCAAACACCACCACAAAATTTGGAGGATAAATTATCTGTGAGAATATAAAATGATGCAATTATTGTGTCCATGGTTTATAACTCCTCCCCAGCTGACATTTTTAGACTAAACATCCAATAAAATATCATTATACTTCCTTTAGTGGCATTCTACACTATATTGGGAATGGATTGGCTATCATTATACAAATCTAATATCAACTATCGGGAAAGGGAGATCATTCTTCACATCTCTAAGAATCCTCCGATTATTTACAAGTGTAAGGAGGAAGATTAATCTCTTTAGAATCATTGTCTCAAGTGTTGATATTAATTCCTTAAGAGCAATAATGTCTAGCTCAAATGATTGAGACAAAGGAGAGAGTCAGTATTCAAGACATGCCCATTGTGAAGGATTACACTAAAGTATTCCGTAAAGAGTTTCTTGGTCCTCCTTCTAATCGAGAGGTTGAGTTCTAAATTAAACATATTCTTGGATCTCTACCTATATCAAAGAAACCTTGTAGAATGGACACTATAGATCTGTAGGAGCTCAAGACGTAGTTACAGGAGAATATGGAGGATGGTTTTATACACCCAAGTGCTTCACCATAGGGTGCGCCATTCCTCTTTGTCAAGAGGAAGGATGGATCAATGCACCTAGGCATTTATTATTTTGGTATCAATAAAATCATGGTAAAGAACAACTATCCCCGTCCATAGATATATGACTTGTTCGATCAGCTTCATGGGGCCATTTATTTCTCTAAGGTGGACCTTCATTTGAAATATCACCAATTTAAGGTGAGGGAGGAAAATATTTCCATGACTGTCCTTCGAACAAGGTTTGGAAACTATGAGTTCATAGTGATGCCCTTAAAACTCACTAATTACCCATATATTTTCATGGATATAATGAATAGATTCATTAAATATTACCTTGAAATATTTGTATTAATCTTTATCAATGATATTCTGGTATACTCCAAGAGTAAGGAGGAACATGAGCAGCATTTGAATACTATGTTAAAGTATTTGCAAAGGGATAAGTTTTCTAAAAAGTACAGCAAATTATAGTTCTAGATAGAGGAAGTATCATTCTTCAGTCATGTTATCACCAATAAAGCGATATTCTTGGACCCTTAAAGGACAAAGTAAATTAAAGATTGGCCCAAGCCAACATCTGTAATGGAGATCTGCAACCGTTTGGTTCTATCTAGGTATTATCAATGATTTATGAATAACATTTCATGGAATTAAAACCCAATGACCAAGATGACATGGAAAGGGGTAAAGTTTTTATAGACTCATCATTGTTAAGAATGCTTTAAGGAGTTGAAAAAGAGGATAATCACTACGCTAGTACTCACACTCCCAATAAGTTGAGAAATATTTATAGTGTAAAATGATGCTTCAAAGAAGGGATTAGTATTTTTCTTATTCAAAATGATAAATTAATATCTTATTCCATAAGGAAGAATAAATATAAGAGAAAAATTATCTTACACATGATATGGAGTTAGCAGTTGTGATCTTTTCATTAATTACTTAGCGGAATTATCTCTATGGGGAGAAGTGTGAGATATATACTAATCACAAGAGTCTCAAATATATATTCACATGAAAAATATCTTAATATGTTCTAGAGATGATGGATAGATCTCATAAAGGGTTATGACTGCTTAATCCAATATCATCCTGGTATGGAAAATAAGGTGGCATATGCTCTTGGTAAAAAGGGTCATGTATCTTTATCAATGATGAGAATTGAAAAGGATAAAATCTTCATAGATTTCCAGAGGATGAATATGGGAATAATTAAGGTTTGAACATCATCAATCCTTTCTCAAATGATTGCTCAACCATACCTCATTGAGATAATAAAATATTCTTAAAGAAAAACGTGGAATTTCATAAAAGGGTGGAAGCCATTAAAAATGGTAAATCCTCTATGTTTATGATTGATGAGGAAGGAGTTGTAATATTTGGGTCAAAATTATTTGTACCATATAATCTTGAGATAAAGAATGTTATTTTGAATGACTCACATAGATCAACCTTCTCTATTCACCCAGGGAGCACAAAGATGTATCGAGATCTCCGAGAGAACTTTTGGTGGGACACTATGAAGATGGATATTAATCAATATACATAAAAGTGTCTAGTATGTCAACAAGTAAAGGATAAAAGAAAAAGTATAAGGGGGTGATGAAACCATTACCCATACCAACATGGAAATGGGAGAACATCACAATGGACATTTTTCACTTGACTTGAAAGGGCATCTAGAGGAAACAATTCCATATGGGTCGTTGTGGATCATCTTACAAAGACAACTCACTTTATCAAAATTCTAGAGGACTTACCATTGAATCTAATTTAACAGATATATACCAAATAGGTGGTAACCTTGCATGGAGTACCACTATCTATTTTATCTGATGGAGATATGAGATTCACCTCAATGTTCTGGAAAGGTCTCCAACATGGTCTAAGAACTGAACTAAACTTCAGTACAGCCTTTCATCCTCAAATTGATGACCAATCTGAGTGAACTATTTAGACACAGGAAGAAATGTTGATAGTATGTTCAATGGACTTCAAAGGAGGATGGGACCAATATATTCCACTGATCTAATTCTCCTACAAAAATAGTTTCCACTCAAGAATCCAAATTAGAACCATACAATGCCCTTTATGGGAAAAGGTGAAGATCACCAGCCTGTTCGAATTAATTTGATGAGTGTAATATTCTAGGACCAAAAATGGTCAAAGAAATAGTGGAGAAGGTGAAAAACATTCAGAAACACATCAAGGAAGCCCAATGTTGACAAAAGGGTTATGCTGATAATCATCTATAATGCCTTGAGTTCAAAGTTGGAAAAATAGTGTTTCTATGGAAATATCCATGAAGAAGGTCATGAGGTTTGGGAAGAAAGGGAGGCTAAGTCCTAGGTATATCGGCCCCTTAGATATTCTTGATCATATTAGGGTTGTGGCCTATCAACTAGAACTTCCACTTACCATGTCTAATTTACATGATGTCTTCAATGTATCTATCTTATGAAAGTACCTATGAGATACTTCACATGTACTCTCTTTAGAGGTGGTACAGTTGGAAGATGATCTTTATTATGAGGAGCATACAGTGAAGATATTGGATCATAGAGATAAATTCCTACATAACAAGACTACTCACCTGGTTAATGGAGAAACCATAAGTATGAAGAGGCAACATGGGAACTAGTGGAGGCAATGAAAGAAAAGTACCTGCACCTATTTACGTATTAGAATGTAAAAAAATTCGAGGTTGAAATTTCATAAGGGGGGGATAATGGAATGGTCCAATGTTTTATAAATGAAAATTACCTTATTATAATTAGGTCATATAATCACATTAAATCAAAACACAATGAACTACTAAGTACTATGTGACCTTTAAACATAATATTGTCCCTTCTGTGATTTGAATTTAAAAAATTTGACATACACTGTTGTGATCAGTAAGATGTTTGGAAACCAATAAGATGAACATAATTTTTAGTGAATATAAACCTACACTTATGAATACTAAACTAAACTTATGAATATTAATATGAACCTTAAGATTAGTAAATCATCTAAAATAATATTAACCTCGCTCATGAATGAATAAATAAACTTTAGGCATCTTACAAGTGATAATATGACTATAGTAAAAGTATTTTTATTATTTGTATATTAGTAATAATTAAGTACAATTAATTAATTAATTTAAAATAAAATTTTTTTTCCTAAAAAAATTCATAAATTAATAATTTTATGTCTTATTGTTTTAAGATAATTTTATAAGGCCTTATGTAATTTTTAAAATCATTATAAAATCAGTTATTGTTTTAAAATCAGTATCTTTCGGGTAAATTATGATTTTAATTTAAAATTAATTTTATCATGTTTATAAAATTATTTTGAAAATTGAGTTTATTTTTTGATTATACACATTAATAAATGTTTAGGGTGAAGTTTTTATATTTTATGAAAAACTTGACTTTTTTGGTGAATAGTAAAATACATTAATTTACCATATGAATACAATATAATTTAAATCCACTATTCATAATATCATAAGTGATGTAAGCACCCAAATATAGAACTCACATTATCTTATTAGTATTATTCGTCATGGAATAATCACTATTTCTTGTCTTATAGAAAAATAATAATCTAATAATTATAATATTATGAAAACCCTCTTCTCCTCCACTATAAATACCACCCATCTTTACCTCTTCTATTAACTCCTATAGAACCTTGTGGCATCACTAAAGTATTCCCAAATATCTACCCAATCTCATCTTCCACGTCTAAAATCTCTTGGTCTCCTCAAAATAAAAAATCCTCTCCACTTAAGAGGTTCTTAAAGGAGATAAACTGAAGAGGTAAATTACTCTTTCCGATTCTTTTATTTTCATTCAAGTGATTTTCTTTTCTCTTTTTATTTCCTCACCTACCTTCACCAAAATGATATTATAACTCCACTATAATACATGTAATGGGATTATATTATTCTAATGTGATATTTTATCATAATCTCTCCTCCCCCTACTTTTATACTATAAATGAAAACAATGTATGAGATGTGTTGATTTATCAAATTCATGGATGACGGGTTCTCAATTTGCATTACCATATTCAATTATGGCCATGAAACCATTTTTATTATTGAACCAGAATATTAAATATTTATTTTATCTTATTTGTTTTTATGTAATCCTTTTTCACACATGATGTTAAATAATAATAAGAAAAGTTAATTTTTAGAAAAATCGTCTAATTAATACAATCATTAATCATTAATGTTCTATATAATGATTAATCTTCACTCAAAATAACCTAATGAATTTTATAACCATGTAATATTGTACTTTTTCACTAATTTCATATGAATTCAATTATTTACAACCACTTTAACCAAACATTTTTATCCGAACATGACTATATGTGAACCGATCACTAAAATCAAGGAAGCAAACAGACCCGAACATTGAAATTGAACCTCATAACCAATAAAAAAGGTAATTAATGAACATAAAAATGTTATAATAAATATATTACTTATATAAATGGTTATTTAATTATTAATTAATGAACCTAATTTAATTATTCAGGTAATTAAGATCAAGAGAAGATCACCATTAGACGTAAGGTAAGGGATCCTCTCTTTCTCACATTTATTCATGAATATCCCCTATGTTATGTCCTTTTGTGCATAATTCCTAATGATGGGGTATGATTTATAACCTCCCCCATTATACCATCATGATTTATGAGTTATGAGGAACTCATTTCCCTCTAATTAATCTCTCTCATTTACACCTGATACCATGCCGATAATCTGTAAGAGATTCCCCTCGAACCTCCTTTGTTCCTTCAGGTTGCCTTATCTTTATTTTTCCAAAATGAAGTTATTTTATCATTGATGTGAATTTTATAAATGATGTGAACATGTACCAAATATTTTATCAATACCCTTTCATCATTATCTTTCGGGGATATACATGTTTTTATGTGATTCCCTCCTCAATACTTCTCAATAAGCAAACCAGTTTTGAAGGAACTTCCTGAATATTTTCTTGATTTAAAGTGAACTCTATATTTTATTTTAATCCACCAATGTCTTTATAAAATCAATAATTTTATTATTAAACCCTTCTTGGTTCACTTATGGTTTTATTTAAAGGATTTCTCCCTTTTCAATTTTAAAGGCCCTATAGTATTTTCCTTAAAACCGCACAAAAAAGATTTAATGCTAAAATTACTTAAATACATTCATTACATGATTTCACTTCTACTAGAAATGATGTGACATGATACATTCATATTTTTTCTTATGAATTTCTTTGTATATTTTAGTTCCATTCATTCATTCACACTTTTTTGATATGCGAATTGTTTATGATTTAAGAAATGATTATGGTACACAATTATTTATATGGGTAACACTTATGTTAATATATCATTGATTATGTGTGATTATTTATCTAGAAAACATATTCATGAAACTTTAATATGGGTGCACTCAGATAGAACTCTAATTTATTGGTTAAAGTTGAGTCTCATCAGAGGTTATGTGCAATGCTCTTGGCGGTTAGCCTTGGTTTGGGCTACCATGTGTGACTGTCTAGGAGGGTAGCCTTGGCTTGTGCTACCATGTGAAATAGTCTTGGCGGCTAGCCTTGACTCATGATAAAGACATATTTTATGTTTCTACCACATTATTATGATTCCATTTTTATATGATTCCATGATTATATGTCATTATTCTATATGTTACATGCCTTTTTATATCACCATGTTATTCCTTCTATCCTATGTGTTAATGCTTTATTCATATGGTTATTCCCTTACTAGTATATTTAGCTTATCCCTTTATTCATGTGTTCCTTAGGGTGCCTTATGGAGATGTTTTAGCATAATGGAAGTTAGGATCTCTTTATGAAGATTAAATAATGTAGTGTTTTTTAAGTTCCATGTTTTATTCTTTATGTACCTAGTCTTCAAAGACACTAGACTTCACGATCCTTGGACTTTAATATGATGTTTAATTTTGTCTAAAATCATGTATTGTTATGTGTAAAAGGATATAGTCACTATAAATCAAATAATCGACATAGAAATGAAATAATTTTTGTCTCCATGTATAATAAATATAGAAAAGTTTATTTTCATTTATAAAAATATTGTGTATAAAAAAAATAAAAAGTTTCCCTTTTAAAACCATTAAAATTAATGTAAAAAGGATAAATTATGTGTAATTTCTAAATTTTTTATGTCCATATAATTGTTTTTGAAAAAAATTCTAAAAACATAGATATGGAAAAGAAATATTTTTAAGGAAAACATTAAAATATTTTTTTCAAAAGAAAAGTTCCTTCTCACATTATAAATATTTGAATCGAAATTCCTTTGAAAGAAATGCTATGTTGTGGGTTCCCTAAAATGATGTTCACTTTAAGGTTATTTAGGTGTAGCAGAGTGGCTGACGAGGGTCATCTCTCAAAGGATGATGAAATTTAAAAAAAACATATTAAAGTTATATTACAAATAAAATAAAATAAACTAAGAAACATATAAGGATTCGAGTGGGTTTTTTCAAATGTTTTTAAAAGAAGAAGAATATATTCATTGGAAGAAGATTAGTTTTTTTAAAAAAATATTTAAAAAATTGAATGCGAATAATTTTTTTAGAAAAATATTTTTTTGAAATATTAATAGATTTAGATCTACCTATTCACTTATATTTTAGTCATTATCATTTAAAATAATATACACTTTATTATGATCCCTTAATTTTTTTAATCCTTAGACCCTATATGAATTAACTTAACCACAAAGATTAAATGAATTTAACCCTATGCATACTTTGGAAAATGAAATTGCAACACCCAATTTTAATTGATGTTTGAAGGATATATTGTGGTCACTTATAAATTTATGAAAATTTACACTTTTTAAATGAGGATTAATTTTTTATAGGGATTATATTTTAAATCTAAAAATTCATCTTGTGTAGTTTTTTATTACTGAATATGTTTTTGCACTTACAATTTACACAAATCTCGACCTCGCATGTTTTTGTGTTAAATGTACAATTTCTATATTATTTTCATATAATTTAAAAAAAAATTCATGAATAATATTATTTTAATTACATTATCTCATTGATTCAAAATAAATAAATGAATAAGGAAAGAGTTAGATCGATTACAAAGAAAACTACTCTTCCATGTGTGGATTTGTCATCATGGGGACATTTTGCATAAGCAATGGATTGAAAGGGAAACTCTCAATCTTGTCTCAAATATTTAGTTTTATCCCAAATAAGTGAATAAGATAAGATAAAAATTGTGTGAAATAGAATAAATGGAAGAAAAACTAATATGTTCATTTAAAGAACAAAAACATTACAACAAAGAAGAGGAAACGAATGGCGTTTGGAGGAGATCATGGTTTGGTAGATTCCCTCATCCAATTGGGACTTTAAATGGTATGGAACCACTTATCCTCTAATAACAATCTCATAATTCACTTCCAACCCCAACCAAATGATAAAAACATGAATTTATAGAGTATAAGGGAGGCTAGGTTTTAAGAGGTATTAAGTTTGAATGGGAAAATTCTTCCAAATAAATTAATGAAGATTTCACCACATGTTTGACCTCCAAAACGTGTGAACCAGGTGTCCTTATAAAAGGACGATTCATGAGAAATTTTTGTTTTTATCTCCTCTAAAAATTTTTTCCCAATATAACTAAGGATGAATACGTTATGGATTAAATATAGAATTGATGTCAAATCCGGTGAGTCCATCCAATATTTGACTTCATTTCATTTTTACTCCAATAAAATGCATGATTGTTCTCCCATATTCTGAATAAATGTTTTATCCCATTAAGTTATAAAAACATTAACAAATTTTTATTCTCAAATAATAAATATAATAATATTTATTTTTGAATTACTATAGTTCACTTTAAAGGGTAAAACATGATTTTTCATCAAAATTGAAAATGAATGATCTAATCCCATTTATTTTATAAATAAAAATATTTCACATGATATGAGGAAAATATGTAATTTATTGTCAATAAAATATTCAATAAAGTATGTTTCCAAACTTACCCTTTTTCACTTCTAGGAAAAGTCACATATCATGTATTCAAAACAATTATGACAGGTTATGCATGTTTATATTCCCAAATACATAGTGGAAATATAGGAAAAGTAAGATTCCCATAAAAAGTCAATATCAATATATTTAAAAATCTATGTGTCATAAATTCCCCACGTGTGTGTGTGCCAATCATTTCAAGATCATATATCAACCCTTTATTAAGTATATTCATGTCAAGTAAAATAATTCTTATTACCTAGTTTAATTCAAAAAAATGATTCTGTAGTTGGATTTTGGCTAAGTGGTAATCACCCTATAATCCTACATGAAAAATTGGGGTTCAAAACCCATTGGGCGCATGATACTGTAGCATCACTATAGAATATTGTAGTAGTGTTGGCACTGCAGTAACAACAGGCATTGTAGCGGAGGCAGGTACTGTAGTGGTGGTAGGGCATTATAGCAGTGGCAGGTACTGTGTCGTATTGTAGTAGCGGGCTACTATAGAAATACTATTCACAGAATGCGCCTTGGGCCAAAAGATTTGTGCCTAGGGGCCATGTAATGGCCTAAATTCCCACTAGGCCTTCGGGCTATGTAATGGGTCTCCCTCTACCCAGTTAAAGAGGTATTTTCTTGGATTTAATAATAAATGAGGCTTCGGCCCCAACATTTTAAAAAAAATCAACAAAATGTTTCTATATTTTTTTTGTAATCATATTTCATGACCCACTCACATAATCATTCCCAAAATTCAAACCTTATGTTTTTAACAAATATATCCCTACATGTTGTACATTTCATCACTCCCCTCTTTATTAATATTTTTCTATTTTTTTTTAATTTTTTTAATTATTTAGGGAGTAAAACTGTCTAATATCTGATACACATGCATAATACAATATGGTATAGTAATGAAATTGATCAGAAGAGAAATGAACATATGTACTAACCATTGATATTATATTAACTTCTTTACATAACATGGTAATACCTTCAGTTGAGTAGGAAAATTTTGACAAGTCATTGTTCTGTGAAAATTTTTGTGCAGAAAAAAATGACATACTTTAACATGAACAAATATCACAAAGAATGATTTAATAATTGAAAAGGTTTTATAATGACATAACAAATAAAATCATCGAAGACTTACATTTTTATAAAGATCACCCCTTAATAGTAATGTATTTCCCATTTTTATCTTGCCGCCAATGAATTTTTAAAACATTAATTTTCCTTATGTAAATCAGAATGTAACATTTTTTTAAAGGTGCCAAAATACTTTAAGAAAAAAAGAAGTTAAAAGAGTCTAAAGGAGGGTATTTTATTACAATCATTTTGATTCAAGGGGGTGAACTCAGTTGGAGTATCCCCCATGTACGTGCTATTGATGTAGACACCCTTATTATCAAGACCATCTTCCACCTTGTTCGCCTCTCTATAGGCATGAGTGATAATATGATTGAGCTCAGATAAGTAGAGGAGGTACGAAATCCATTTTGAAGTGAGCGTCCATTCAAGGTGAATCATTCCATGTCTAAGAGTATAGAAAATAGTGGTTGAGTCACTTTCAATATAGACAATGTTCCAGCCCTTTTGATAAAACAAAAGAACTGCATTTATGTTTCTATAAATTTCTGCTTCCAAAGAAGAGGTGATACCACATAAACCAAAGATGCATCCAAGAATGTTACCATTTTTATTTCTGCTGATAATACCATAGCCTTCAGGTCCTCATTTCCATTTTGAGGCACCATCCACATTAATTTTGATCCAACCAGGGATGGGAGGTTTCCAAAAGAACCTCTAGCAAACCCCTTAGTGGGTTGTAGTTTCCTTTGATCCCAATCCTTCGTAAAATGGTGAAATCCTTAACTGAGATGTGACAGGTTCCTGTTTGAATGGTTCCAGCTTCCTTGATCATAGTATATATCCTAATTTGATCTACACAAAAATTGAAAGTGTTATTTCTATGCATAATAGAGTTTCTTTCATACTAGATAAGATGTATGAATTCTTTCACAGTAGCTATGAAAAGCTATATAATTTGAGGAGAGGTATCCACATTAGTGCATCTCTGAAGATGCAGTCTAATAGAGTTCAAAACTGTTCATCTAAGATCAAAAATAACAAAAATAAATTTCCATATAGAAGAGGTAGTGGCACAGGTAAGAAAAAATGATATGTATCTCTCTGTGTTGATTGCATATACGACATTTAGAACAAAGTTGAATTCCAAAAAACTGAAGATTACCATCTGTGGGAATTTTATTATGAGAAATTATCCAAACTAAGGTGAAGTGGTAGGGCCTAACCCAACTTTTATTAAAATGATTTATCCAGGTGAAATCATTTCTATTGGTATTGACATTATAATTGTAATAAAGTTAGGGGTTATAATTCCATTATAAGAAGGCTCCAAAACTAAAAAATCATCGGTGTTGACAAAAGTGTAATTTTCAATAATATTTGAAATTTCATTAGGTAAATTATCATTGGGGGAGTACAAAAAATCATTGATGGATGTGTTTGGATTCATGGATAATTTCATAGGATCAACCATGCTACAAAGAGGGAAACCATTCCAGTTTTCCAACTGAAAATTGAGCGAAGAGTTTCTGTTAACTATCCATCTAGAGAAAGATAGGATCTTTGAGAAGCTATGTTTGATGGAAGGCCATATTGAGGATTGCATGTAATAATATTTTCCTTTTTTGAGGTTAATATTAAAACGTCCACCCAAGAAATCATAAGTCTGTGAGTTTTTGTTCATAATATTCCATGTAAGTTTGGCTTGAAGAGCCTCATTAAAAATATTGAGGTTCTTAATCCCAAGACCTCTATTTTCAATTAGGGTGCAACAATGTTTCCAGAGAACAGTCCCAAGTTTTCTTTCAAGAGTGATTGCACTCTAAAAAGAAATTCTAATTCTTCTATTTATCTTTTAGAGAAGATCAGCAGGCCATTTAGAAACCATCATAGAGTAAACCATTTTCGAAACAATTGTGTATTTTACTAAACAAACCCGCCCTGCCATAGATAAAGTTTTGCCTTTCCAGGAGGATAGTTGGCTATTTATCTGATCATAAATATTTGAATAATATAAGTTTTTGGGTTTCCCCCAAAATATGGGGACCCCAAGGTATGAAAAGGGGAATGATCCCACTTGAATTCCTAGTTAATTCATAATATTATTCATTCTATTGACTAAAAAATTCTTACCAAAATAGATGGAATATTCACTCCAGTTTATGGATTGACTAGAGACATATTCATAGTGAGATATGACATCATTAAGTTTTGTTATATTTTTCTTATCACCTTGTAGGAAGAGACTTATATCATCAGCATATAAAATATGATAGGGAACAGTCCAAGTTCTAGAGGAAAATATGTTCTTAATTTCACCTTTAGTAATCGAAGCCGTGATAATTCTGCTTAAGTAGTCTTCAGCAATAACAAAAAGGATTGCAGAAAGGGGATATCTCTATCTAACACCTTTATTTCATGTGAAATAACCCTTTGGAGAGCAATAAATTAAGACAAAGATGTGAGCAGAGTTGAAAATATTTTTAACTTTGTTTACAAAGTAGTCATTAAAACTGAAACTATAAAGGATATTGAAAATGAAATTCCAGTCAATGGTATCAAAGGGTTATCTAATATAAAGTTTGATGGAAATGCTCCCTCCTTTGAGTTTTTTGAGAATTTTAGTACTTTTAGAGGCAAGGGAAATGCAATCCTGGATATTTCTCCCTTTCAAAAAGCCAAATTGGTTCCAAGAGATAATTGTTTGGCGATAGGTGCCAATCTCGTAGCTAATAGCTTGGATATAATTTTATAAACCATGTTGATAAGATCAATAGGTCTAAAAAGATGGATTTCTGAAGCATTCTCTACTTTCAGAATTAGAGTGAGAAATTGAGCATTGATACTATAAGGAAGGTATCCATTAGTGAAGAATGATTTTACAAGATGGCATACATCATGCCAAAAATGTTCCAATGATGTTGAAAAAAACATTGGGAAAGCCATCAAGACTAGGAGAACTATCTAGTTTTAAACTAAAAACCACATCTCTAATTTCATGATCGATTGTAATGCTATTCAAAAGGTTATTATCATTGTCCCTGACTAAACGGGGGATGATTTCATCTTTGATATCTTTTTTTTGGATAGTACCATTAAAAATGTTACTAAAGTTGGATGTAACAAGGTCTGCAAGTCTCTCATCATTGTCAATGATATTTCCTCCATCTTTAAGTAAGGCAAGAGGTCTACTGGCCTTTCTAATCCTTTTCAAGGTATTAAAGAATTTTGTGTTTCTGTCACCATCCCTTTGCCAATTGATTCTGAGGGTTTGTTTTCAAAGATTTTCTCTTAAGGAGATTAGATAATTGATTTTATTACTTATGTCAACTTTTTGGTTTGTGTCATTAGTAAAATAATTGTAAGTTGAATTCATTTGAATTTGATTATGGGAATTTTCAAGGGAATTAATTTCAATATCATTTTGTTGAGCTCTGTCTTTGCACCATATTTTTAACTTTTGTTTTATAAGTTCTAATTTTAAAATAGAGGCGAAAGCATCATTCGTTCTAATCGAATTCCAAGTATCATTGATAAGATTGTTACAATAGTCAACAATGTTCTAGGACTTATTAAACCTAAAGGGGAGAATAGTTTTATTGGTTCAAGTAGTGTGACTCACCAAAATTGGATGATGATCAGAATTAATCTTAATCAAAGTGATACTAGTGATGTTATTCCAGATATCAAGAACATTAAGGTTTGTGAAAGCTCTGTCTAATTTAATTTACAAAATTATATGTTATTATCATCTATACCAGGTATATTTAGCACCCACCTGATTAATCTCCACAAGATAGTTATCCTCAAAACAAATTTTAAATTCATTAGTGGAAGTGCTTGATTGTTAAGGCCATAGTTTTCACTAAAACCAAGAATTGCATTGAATTCACCAACAATGACCCAAGAATCTTGAATAGTGTTGTTAAAGGAAGATATATTATTCCATAAAGATATTCTATCTTTATATCTATTGAAAGCATAAACAAAAGTGCAGAATAAAATATTTCCATGTAAATTTATCTCACATGTCAAATATTGAGAATCAAAATTATGAGTATGATTATTACTTATTAATACATGTAGAAAGGCCCATAAGGAATAAAAAGTATTATTGTTTGAAATTTCACCTATAAAATTATAACTATATTTTTCAAGACTATTAAAGCTAGGGGTAAACCTGATTTTGGGTTCAGATATAGAAAAACACATCGGTTTGTGCGTAAAAAAATTTAAATTTGCGATGGTGTCAGAGTTAGAAATAACCTGATAGTTCCAATATAAAATATTCATTTATACTTACGCTTCGGGATAGGCCCCTTTTTTGGTACCTCCAGAGTTCTTCCCGTTTTTCGATTTTCTCAATTGCTTGATCAAATTCTTCTTAGGGGTCATTGCACTTTCTTACTATATAATCATTGAAGAGTGAGGAGAGCTATTCTTAGTTTTTTTACCGGTCAAGTATTCATCCTGATGAATTTTATTGCTTTCATCTGATTTTATGTAAGAAGATGCCCTCAGTTTTTTGTCTAGATTCTGAGTGAGGTTGTCTTCAGTGCCTCTGTTTCCTATTTCGGTGATCTACTATAGTTCCAGTACACTGCCATCAACTTGTGTTCTATTATTAGTAGACATAGGGGAGGTGTCCTGGACGGCAGTGGAGATGTTCAGATAATTGAAATCCTCCATTTTCTACTCACCATGTCCTTGTACATTCTGTTCCTTAGATTTGTCAAGGAGCAACAATTTTGATTTCAGTGGATTCTTATCCTCAGTGCTGGTATTAGAGGTGAACATCAAATTGTTATCCTGATGCAAATGATCTTCCTTAACTATGTCAAGATACAAGGTATTTGGTTTCATTGGTGAAACCAAATATTTAGTTTTATCTAAGAGCAGAGTATTGGTTTTCATTGGTGAGGTCTTCCCATCGATACATGCAGTAGAGGTAGACACATAATTGTTATCCCCTTGAACATTCTTTGCTTCTGCTTTTCCTGGGAGTCCATTATTTGGTTTTATTATTGAAGGCTTCTCCTCACTGCATGTACCAGTGAGGGTTTTTAGTGTGTTGTCACCATTTTTGTGAGTATGACTCTTGATATAATGTTCTGCTACTTGAGAGGCAGTAGTATAATTAAAGGTTGTGTAAGTATCAACTATACCTTTATCTTCTTGATAATTCTCAGTTTGGTAATATCACCTTATACTCCATCATTCTCTTGTACCACAGTGAAGACCATGGTAGCAGGGTTCTCAACAAAATACTACATTTCATTGTCCAATTCTCCCTCTTCCACTATGTCTTCCCATGCTTGGTTAGTAGGATTCTTTGATGAGGAAGCATCACTAGTTTTCCTTCTCCAAATTTCCTGCTTCCTCATATGCATTTCAAATTTTTCCAAGACAGGTTTCTTATCCTTCCTATTTCCTCTAACCTCGGTCCAATCCTACTCTGTATAAGGCTGGACTTGTTTTTTTACAACTCTGCAATTGAAAATCGAGTGACCAATAATCTTACAGTAGTCACAAAAGAGTGTTCAATGTTCATACTCAACCATGACTTTAGCCTTATATTATATAGCATTGAAAGCAATTACATGAGGTATCTTTGTTTCCAGATTTACCTCAACCATGACTCTTTCATAAATACCCAAATCACCATTTAGAGTTCTTTGATAAATTTTGATAGGCACTCCTATGAAAGATGCTAGGTCATTCAATATATTCAAGTGCCAAAAATACAAGGTAAGTCCATGTAACCTAACCCAAATCTGAGCCAAAGAGTTACTATGCATAAAAGTATTTAATGTATAATCCCAGTTAGAAAGACAAAGTAGACCAGGCTTCAATTGTATGCTTCCTTGTTTCCAGTCTTGGTCCAAATCATATTGTGAAAGAAAAATTATATGAAAATACCCTTTTCCAATGGGGACAAGCTTCCAGCTATTTTTCCCCCAGCAGTGTGTGATTCTCAGTTTGTGTTCGCCCACTGTCCATGGATTATCCCCTTTTAGGTAAGAAATTCATCTATTTATAGAGTACTTACACATTTTATCCCTTTTATTTAAAGATTATTAATATGTCGCAACCTCAAATCTTCCATCATCGAGCTTTTTAAAAAAAAATTCCATCATCGGGGAATATTTTGTAAGATCTGAGTTTCTAAGCATTTCAACGAAGGATAATCCTTTGAAGTCTTGAGTCGCGGTCTATGTGATATTTTCCAAGTCCGGTTTCTCTTCTTGTCTGGGTGGGGTATTCTTCTCGAATGATTTCTCCCAGGTATGATCAAAAGGTTCCATCTTGTTTTGGATTTATCAGTTTGGGGAACAGAAATCATCGATCTTTATAGTGGGGTTTGCGATTTGACCGTTCGCGAGTTTCTTCGGGATCCCCCCCCCTGCTTTCCTTTCATCAGATGTTCTGAGAATTTAAAATGATATTATTTTTATTTATTTATTTGGTTTTGTTTATTTTTGTAAATTTTTACCAAAAACTTAACACAAGACACACATATAAAAATCCTAAATATCTACCCAAAATTTGGTCACCTCCCCCACATATAAAATATTGATTGTTCCTCAATGTAAACCTAGGATATGATATGTTCACATGAAATGTATAATTTTAAATAGGACAAGTAATATATAAGTGGAAGGGTTAAGAACAATCTAATACTTTCAAGTGATGATGGGGTCATGCAGCGTGATGAAATCAAATACATCAGTGGGAAGTACAATATTGTATTACTTAAAATGTTGCCTGTAAATTGTAAATCTCTTTCTAGTGTCCTATTGTGTGATATCCACTACACCATAATGAAAAAAAATTAGATACAAAATAAGGATCAAATCGTAGGGATAATAACTTACTAGGCATCATCTTTAGTCACGAACTATAAAGAATAACTTATCTCCTATATGAATAACTATTTTTGGATCATTCTACCATGATATGCTTTTGATCATTCCTTGATGAGTCTTGATTTATTATATAATGAAAATAAAATATCCTCAATCTCTTGAATTTGCTGCTTCCTTTGAATTTAAGTTGGTGCCATGTCCATGTAGAATTTTTTTGTAGCCCAAAAATCCTAATGCCCGACTTCCATGGGAAGATGACAAGATTTCCCAACAATAATGTGAAATGGGGACATGCTGATGGGGGTCTTATATTCTATACTATAAGCCCACAAAACAACTTCAATGTGCTTTCTCCATTATTTTATATTTGGATGCATGGTTTTCTCAAAAAAAATTCAACTCCTGATTTGAAACCTCAACCTAGCCATTTGTTTAGGGGTGGTATGGTGTTGTTTTTTTGTGTGTCACCCCATACTACTGAACGAGGTAAGGAAAATTATGATTGAAAATGTGTGTCCCTTTTTCATTGATGATGTAATTTGGTACTCTGACACTATAAAAAAATATTTTCATTGAAAAAGTCCACTACAACAATAGAATCACGAGTTCCGGTGGCCTTAGCTTCCACCCATTTCTCCCAAATACACAACAACGACCAAAATGTATGAGAAACCAAAAGAACATATAAAGGGACCCATGAAATCAATTCCCCAAATATCAAAAATCTCATATAACAATATGGGATTTTGAGGCATCTTGTGTCTCTTCAGAATGTTTCTAGTGTGTTGGCAATGTGATCACGACATACAAATCACATGAGCATCATGAAATAAGCTAATCTAATTAAATTTAGAGTCTAAGACATTAAAAGTTGTCTTTAAGGGTCCAAAGTGTCTTAGATATGAAATTGTGTGGAAAAAATGAAAAAACGACTGAAACTCGTGATCATGAACACACCTCCTTATATCTTTATCACTACACATGCTCCAAAGATAGGGATCATCCCAAACATAAAATCATGAATTGTTATTAAACTTTTGGACATGATGTTTGTTTAAATTTTAAATAATTTATGAGGTGACAAGGTAGTTAACTAAATCAAAATACCAATTATGCATATCTGAAGTGGTACCTGGTTTAGGTGTCAGTCTATACTGTGTGAGTGATCCTACTCATGTGGTCTTCCACAAAATTTTTTGAACCCTCTTTATCTGTTATCTCAGTATCAAATTATTAAATTAGGAGAATCCATCAGATATTCATGGGATTGGATTTAGGCTTCTTCAAGAGGTGCCTCAGAGTTGCACGATAGGAAAAAACAACTACTTTAGAACCTAGTATAAATGAATGGTATTTATCTAAAGAAATATGATGTTGAATAACTTATTTTCAATGGTTGTATAGTTTTATTGGTATTAATAAATTTTCCTCAAATCATAGGCAACCACATGTGAACGTTCATCCACCCTCTAGGAGAATAAAACTCCAACTATGAAGTTTGAATAATCTCATATAAACTCAACTAGAATGTCCCACCATTAGGGAAGTATGATTGGTGGAGTGGTTAGATGCTTCTTTAGATCATAAATGGAATTGTTAAAAGAATCATTAGATGTAAAATCATTATCATTTTGAAGTAATCATGAAATATGAAGATCAATCTAACTGAAATATTTGATGAATTGTTGAAAAATTTGAAAAAATCTTGTATTCCCTAGGAAAGCTCTAACATCATGCACACATAAAGGATATGGAAAGGAGAGAATAATATCTACCCTAGATATATCATCTTATATCCCATGTTTTGATACTACATTCCCTACGATAGTTCCATTCTCATCAATGAAATGACACTTCTCAAAGTACAAGACCAGATTCTTCTCAATAAAATGAATCAACATCTTTCCCAAACTAAAGATACATTCATCAAATTATGATCTATACACTGTAAAGTAATCCATAAATACCTCTGTGTAGATCTCAATGAAATCTGAAAAAATTCTCACCATTCATATCTGGAAGGTACCTTGGGCATTTCATAGTCTAAATTGAATCCTTTGTGTGAAAATGTACCAAATGGAAAAGTAAATGTTTTCTTCTCTTGATAGTCCAGAATTATAAGGACCTAAAATTTCATGAAAATCTATCCAAGAAAAATAGTGTGTTTTTATATCTAGTCTATAAATCATTTGATCGATAAATGGGAGTGGGAAATGGTCCTTGCAAGTGGATTGGTTTAGATTCCTATAATCAATACACACACAAAATATTTTACACCCTATTTATATCTAACACTATTTTCTAATTTTTAAAAAAGGCAACACCACTTTTCATAGGCACAAAGTGAATTGGACTCACTCACTAGGAATCTAAAATTGGATATATTATAACTTCCTCAAGAAATTTTTCATGTTCTTTTTTAACAACTTCAAGAAGAGTTGGATTCAGTATCATTTATGGCTACCTAAATAAATTAACCCCTTCATCTAGAAGAATCCTATGAATGCGAATGGAGGTGATAATACTAAATATGTTAGTCAATGTCCACCTAAATTCCCTGATGCTCTCCCTAAAAAGATTCAAATGTGTTTCTTCATGTTCAAAAGGGATATTATTAGAAATTATAATAGGTAATCTCCCACCACTTAACAAGTATGATTATTTGAGATTTGGTGAAAATAGATTAAGATCCAATGAAGGGGGTGCTATATTCATAGATACATTGAAGGAATTGAAATATAAACACAATGAACATTAGTACTATAATAGACATCATCAAAATGAGAGAATAGTGCATCAAATCCCTCAGCATACTCAACAGACATGTCACAATCAAAGTGAACTTGATCAAAATTATAAGATGAATCCATTTCAAAATCAAATATAAGAGAGTTTTCAGCATTAGAAACAGGTTTGTAAGTGCTCTTGGACATCAAACTAGAACCAATTCACATAATCTCTCTAAGAGTTGGATAGGAAAATTCTATGAGGTTTTTACTTGGAGGTTCAAAATGGGATATAACAAATGAATAATGGTCCTCTTTGGGGTACTTCATGGATTCCATATAATTAAATATCACAACTTCATCTCTAAACACCATGGAAATTGTACCCTTATGGAATGTTATGATATTTTATGCAGTTTTAAGGAAGGGCCTACCTAAGATAATGGGAGAATGAGAATTTAATATTAGAACCAAGGATGTTTGTTTATAATAATGGAGTTTGGTTTGTGTTTGTTGTCAATATACACACATATTACTAGGGAGTTTTCAAGGAATTAGTTCATATGATTGAGGCTGAAAGCAGTATTGATGGTGGCGTAGTTTACTAGTGTTTGACATATTTTTGGGCCTAAAAAATCGAGTTTTGGAAACGGTATGTGGTGAAGGCGTGCGGTACGTGGTAAAGGCATGCGGTACGTAGTGAAGGTGTACGGTACGTGGTTGAGGGAGTGGGAATGGTACATGGAGCTGTGCACATAAAAAAATAGTTATCAGTAACAGTACGCGGTGAAGGAATTTGGTATGCGGAATGCTGAAGTTTGAAACGATAAATGGTTTTCAACGACGGTGCGCGGTGAAGGCATGTGGAACGCAGAAGGATAAAGGTTTGTGGGATTGTTTTGGTTTGTGAAATAGGAGAGTTATGTAGTGGAGGCTAACTGTATGTAGATGGATTTAATATTCTACCACATTAAAATTTTGAGTAAATCAGTTTTTTGAAATTTTTAAAGTTACGTGCCTATTTAAGGAACATCAATCCGCTTTGTTAATTGAAAATATTGGAGATTAAAATTTCTAGATGAAATTCGGTGATGTCTGAAGTGATATGTGGTGGAGAAAACAGTACACAGAAGAGCATGTGGTTCGCACATGTATGTGGAAAATATGAAGAGGAATGGAATAGTACACGGAGTTGGCCAGTACACCGAGAAGGGCAGTACATGGAGGAGCTGGATGGTATGTGGAAGAGATGGATGGTAAATGGAGTAGCTGGATGGCACGTAAAAATAGCAGTGGTACGTGGAAACAATATCAGTACACTGAACACCCAAGAAATCCTGAAAATTTGCCCAAATAAATTTGTGAAATTAATTTCCATAACAGATCAGTGTAAGAGAATCTAAATTAAATTTTTGGGTGATTACAGGACTTCAACATGGAATATATTTATATTTTAGTATGCATGATTTAATGCTAAATAATTGAAGCAGCCTTCAAATCCTTAAAATGAGTGAAGATTATTCAAATGCAATGAGAAAGGGTGAGTCAGTAGAAGTGAGCTGAGGGATGCAGTGTGCTATCACTGAACTATGTAAATGATGTGCGCCAGACATAGTGTGACTATACTAAAACCTTTTAATCCACAACTTGGGAAGATTAGTGGTTTTTTGTATGATAGGAACTCTGTTAGTGTATTCTCCTTAGACGTAGCCCTTAGTGGTGAACCAAGTAAAATTTATGTGTCTTTTCTTTGCAGGTGATTGTTTGTTTTCTACACTTCCTCTTCAGATAGGTTTAACCGGTTCTTATCAACATGGGAACAAGATCCATCAGTTTAAAATAAAAATTTGATACCCTGATTCACCCCTCCCCTCTTATGTTGTTTTAGGGTCTTTCATTTACCCGATCATCCTTCATGTTAAGCATGTAGAAATATTCTAGAAATATCATGTCTCTAACCCGAAAAAGAAAATCCTCTAGGGAACCCTTTGGATATGATTTATCTCTATTCACCAACTTCACCACTACTCCCATCAATATCAACTCACCAACCTAAAAAGAAGAAAATACAGAGTGAGGTATCACATATATTGGAGCACCTAAATAATATAAAGAATCATAAAAGTTTAAATCCCCTATGGTCAATGGTATGGTGAAAATCCCCATATACTCTCACATTTTTGGAATTTCATGATTTTTAGTAATGAGTGATGTCACATTACTTTCATTATTAATCCTCTCATTTCTATTGAGCACTCTTCAATTGGTACAAAGTTATTTTAAGAATTTGTCATACCTTGGGATATTCATAATGGATTTAATAAGGGGGTGTTTATCTCCGCACACTTGAATGTTTCCAAAACCTCTTTTCCATTACCTCTTCATCCATCTTTTTTGTTAGTTTAACTCTAATTGAAAATTTATGGGTTTTAGGAGAAACATCATCAACCATTTTTTTAACTTTTCCTATCTTTTTGGTCTGCTCATCGGTTGTTCTTAAATGGGGATTCTACAAAGTTGAGGTGAATGCCAATGGAATGATAGGTGAAGGTGTATCAGCTGTTTTCTTCCCACTTATAAATGTGGTGGAACTGACATTCCCATTAGGATTTGAAGATAGTTGGGAAGGATGGTTTCCATATTTATTAACTACCAGTTCATAGAGGGCGGTGTAAATATGGATCATTTGTGTCTTCAACACCCCAAACTCAAAACCTTGACCCTTCAGCTCAATTTTTTTAATAAGAAAAATTTGTTACAAAATATCATCAATGTTATAATATTCCATTGGTTGAGAATATCCTTTTTGTTGTCTTGTTGATGCTTGAGCTTTCAATCACCTTTGGGATTTTTGGAAATGTTATTGGTAAGGTGGAGGCTATTATAGATTATATTAAAACAGGGGCCATTATTATTTTTCTAGAGCTATAACTTGTGCTTGGTTGATCTTTCGAACCTTGGTTATATGTTCTATAAAAATAATACTAATTATATTGGGGATGCGGTTGTTGTTTCTATTGATATGGTCTCCCATGGAATATTGTTGCACAATCCTATGTCTCTTTTAGTTGGGGGAAGTAATCATTTGAGTGGTATATTTAATTGAAGAGTCCACAAGGTCTCCTAGAAGTGGTTTGGAGTGTATTTTGAGCCAAATAAATATTCCTATCCATAGTATAAAACTCTTCCAATATGGTATTAATTAAATTACTTTAATGAGAAGATGAGCATGCATAATATAATCCTATAACATGTAGTGTACCTCGATCACCACATTGTTGGTATTTTTCTACAATCTTATCGATCAATGCATGTACAGATGCTGGTGTATTGTCCACAAATTCTCCTCTAGCCAAAAAATCCACCATACTCCTTTCCATAGGCGTGAGGCCTTCGTAGAATAATTTGATGATAATTTTCTCACTAATTTAGTGATGCGGGCATCTTGCACAAAACTTCTTGGATCCTATTTGTACTCATACATTGACTCCCCTTAGGATTTCTTGATTCATAAGATATGTTTTTGAATGTAAATGGTCCATGATGTTGGAAAATCTATGTAAGAGAATATGGTTTAAATAAATCCAACAAGTTACATCTTTAGTTTATAAATAATACATCCAGTCTTTTACAATTCCATCAAGTCGTAATGGGAATGCTATTAGTTTTATTTGATCTTCAGAGAAATTTCTTGTTTTAAGGGTTGAGAAAACCATATTAAATTATTTTAAATGTTTTTTTGGATCCTCACCAAATAATCCTTGAAATTTTGGAAGTAGTTTAATTAACCCAGATTTCAGTTCAATGTCTTATTTGATATTTTGGTTTACAATAAAATTTGGTTGATAGTAAATATCTAGTGCAGCCAAATCTAGATTGGTTTTTTCAAGTTAATTATCAATTTTCTCAGCCATTGGTTCTTGTTTTATGTTGTATTTAGAATTGTTTACAATATCAATGTTCTTATAGTGGAGGAATTTCCCACTTGGTTCCCGTAGACTGAGATTGTCTGATTCAATCCCTAAAGCTATGTTCAATATCAGGGACTGTATCAAATAGATCTATAGGATGGGATTATGTCATAAATAATAGAGATTAATATGATTATACCATATTATTATGGTAATAATATTCAATGAATGATCTAGTAGACAAGAAAATAAATTAAAAAACAAACAAAAATTAAGAAAGGGCAATAAAGAAAGAAAAAAGGATAGAAAAAAGGATAAAATAATAGTAAACAAATTCCTATAATTAGTTAAATAAAATACTTTCCTCCCCAGAAACGGAACCAATTTGAAGGTTTTTCATGCACTTACTCAAATTATGTTCAGTTTCGGTTTATTTAGGAGCAGAAGAGTTACTGAGAAAGGTCATCTCTTAAATGAGGAAGTAATTTAAAACAACATATTAAAAGTGTTTTGAAAATAAAATAAAATAATATAAGGAAAATATAATTATGGGGGTGGGGTTTATTCAATATTTATAAAATAATAAGAATAATTATTCTGGAAGAATATTTTATTTTAGAGAAATGACTGACAAAACAGATCAAGAAGAATTTTTTTAGAAAACTTTTATTAGAAAGCATAATCAATATATGTCTACCTCTTCACAATATTATTAATCATTATCATATAAATTAATATCCAATTAATTATAATCCCTTAATTTTTCAACCCTTTAACCCTATGAGAATTAATTTTACCACAAATTTGAAATCAATTTAACCCTAGGATAGCTACAAATATTGAAATTGATGCACCCTTCTTTAATTGATGTCATAAGTATAGATAAAGGTTAGTGAGAAATTTGGGAATATTTCAAATTTGGAAATTATGATTAATGGTGTTTATGGATTATATTTCATCTCTATTAATTGATCATTTGTGGTTTTTTATTACCTATTATTTTTGTGCTCTCACAATTTTCACAAATCTCAACTTCATGTGTTCTTGTGTTAATTGTTCAATTACTTGCATAGTATCATATAATTTAAGAACTAAATTCATGGATAATATTATGTAAATTATATTATCTCATTTATTTAAAATAAATTTATTAATAAGGTAATATGTATATCGATTACTATGAAAATTATTCTTCCTTAGGTGGAGTTATCATTGTGGAGATCTTTTTCATAAGTAATGGATTTGAAGTGAAACACCCAATATTGTCACCACTATTTAGTTTCATCACAAATAAGTGAATAAAATAAGAATAAAATTGAGAAAACATAATAAATTGAATAAAAACTTATAATCATATTGAAAAAACAAAAACATTATAACAAAAAGGGGAAAAGAAGAACATTTGGAGGAGATCCTAGCTTAGTAGCTTCCCTCCTCCAATTGTGAATTAAAATGGTATGGAACCACTTCTCATATACTCACAATGTCTTAATTAACTTCAAAACACATTCAAAGGAGAAAAATATCAATTTATAGAGTGGATAGGAGGAAAGGTTCTAAGAGGTTTCATGTATGAATGTGGAAATTCAACCAAATAAATTACGGAAACCTTGACCACCTGATATACCTCTAAAATGCGTGAAACAGATGTCCTTCTAGAAGTATTATTCATTCCAAATTTGTTTCTCTATCTCATCTAAATATTTGGTCCCAATATAACCATGGATGAAGAAGTTATGTATCAAATACAGAACTAATTTCCAATCTGGTGAGTTCATCCCATATTTGACTTCATGACACTTTTACTTAAATCAAATGCATGATTGAGCTATGATGTATTGAATCAAAGTTGTAGCCCATTATGTCATTAAAACATTTAACATATTTTAAGTTAAAATAATAAATATAAAAATGTTTATTTATAAATTACTACAGAGCACTTTAAAGGTTAAAATGGGAATTATCATTAAATTTTCAAATGAATTATCTAATTCTAAATATTTTATAAATAAACATTTTTAACTCAATGTAAGGAAATTATTTCATTTATTATTAATAAAATATTCAATAAAAATGTATTTTATATACTATCATTAAATAGAACTAAAAATATGTTGACAATCAACAAATTCATGCTATAAAATGTAAAAGGATTTATATATACATGTCGTAAAAGAGTATAGGTGTATAACATAAAAATATTCCTAAAAGAAATTAAATTGAGATTAAGTCCCTTACCTTGAGTCAGACATATCATGTTTTTTTTATTATTGGATAAAAAACTATTTTTAATTACATAAATTATAAAGAACCATTTTTACACTTTATTATTACTTTTATTCCACTTATTACTAGGTTATATACAATTAATTAATAAATTAATTTTACATTGGATGTTATGACCACATTTGGATTTTATGTTGAAAATGACTTTGATATATTGACTAAGGTCAATGTGTTCATTATTTATAAATTTCTATAATAATAATCACAACATAATTATCATATTTATAGATAAATTACAATTTTAAAACCAATAATGAATGATAATTAGGAAAAATGAACTAACGTTATGATTATGGAGACAGTAGGTTATACGTATGCATTAGTAACATTTTCAGTTTTCAATGATCCTTATTGAAATAAGGTATCAAATATTTTATCATTATATATTGATAATCAAATCATAAATACTATATTGTTTAATTATATATACTTATATATATCATTTTTATGATGTGGTGATGAAAAATGGAATCATGTCTCTTTATGGAGGTAGTAGTCCACACGTCTATGAATGATGTTATAATTTTTTCATGAAAGAATTAAATTGATATAATATCATTTTATAATGATTAATATGTCTTTAATATCATAATTATTTCATTTATATCACATATAATTATTATATTTACCCTTATTACCTACCATGTAAAGTGTTAGTCAAAACCAAATCACATCGATTTGTGAGGTGGTAGTCCACCGTACACAAGAGTGACATTATCGTATCCAAAATGGTGTAGAAATTGGAAAAATGTATATATGATATCATGAATCCATAGCTATAATTATGTTCAAATATATAATTTATATCCCTTTACCCAACCATGAGATCTTTTAATGGGAAAACGAATGACATCAGTTCGTGAGGTGGTAGTCTTCCATACACACGAATGATGATTTTGTAGTGGATTTGATGGAAGAGGAGAATGATTGAAAACATATAACTGACATAATAACATAATAATATATGTAAGATACTATTTTTTATTTAGGAATTTTTGAAGAGTAATTTATAGTGGGGAGAAGGAAATAAAATAGTGACTCATTGAATAACATTTCCTATTCTTCGGTTCTCCTCCTTATGTTTGAACCAACGGCCTTCATACGTTAGATTTATGCCTAAAATAAGAGTTATAGGATATAGTTAGGGAATTTTAAATTTTGTTTTTATAGGAATTTTTTGAAAAAATGTTGTGAAGAATAGATGAAGAGAGGAGAGTGGGTGGCCTTTTATAAGTGAGGCGAGTGGCACAGATGTAATTATTTGAAAAGATTCAATAATACCCATATTTTAATCAAGTTAAAATCCAAAAAAATAGTCCATTATATAACGTAGAAGTGGTGAGGTCTCAACATGAAATTTAAATTGGTGTTTAAAATTTTCATAGGTTTTTTGTACCCGTATCTTGTTAGATTAACCTTTGGGTAAATCCATTTTTATCTTAACTGCAGTAATAAATTTTTTATTGATTTCACTATTCATTTTGGTCAAAAAATAATTTCAAATTAATATAAATTATAAATTATTTTGATTCAAAATTTATATTACTTTTTTACATATTCAATTAAAATAATATTGAAATTTCAATTTAAACTTAATCTCGTAGACACAACTTGATAATGAGTTTTTAAAGAGAAAATGTCCAAAACATTGTAGTGTCTTAATATCAAAACAATATATGAAAAATCTTAAAATGACATAACTTGTATTAATTCATATATAATTGAATATTTTTTTAATTAAAAAAAATTAAAATAGAATATATTATTATAAATAGTTAAAATAAAAAAAGAGCATTTCAATTAAAATTCAGTTTTTTTTCACTATTCATCAAATAAATAAAACTTTTCATAAAAATTCAATAATTCATTTTAAAATAATTTTGATATTATGATTTTGATGATGAACTTAATTTTACATAAAATTTTCTCTAAAAGTGGTAAAATTTTATTTTAAATTATGTATGTCAAGAAAAATTAATCCATCTTTTATAAAAAATATATTTTTTCATAAAACATTTCTATTTTATTTTCAATTATTTCTATTTTATTTAAAATCAATAATTAGCCATAAAATTAATAATTTTTCAATTAGTATTAATTATCTATAATTTGATGTATTTCTTATAATTTATATATATATATATATATATATATATTGTGGAAAATTGAAGATCATTATTGTGTGTTGATTGCACTATTGAACATACAAATCTCAAGGATGAGTATACTGAAATCAATCGAATAGATTGAATTTATTTAAAAAGGTGTTATATTGTTTTTTAATCATAGTGGTTCATATTTTTTATGATATCGTACATAATTCCATTATACTAAAATTTTAGGGTATTCCATAAAAAGGAAAAGGTGTCTTCCAAATCAAGTTATAGTTTAAGTTCCATTATTTTCTCTAGGATTGTGAGAGAATATTTCACCCCAACATGGAATGCACAATAATCGTAACTTCTATATCCAGGGGTGAGACTATTTGAAATAGGTGACCAAATGAGTTATCAATCACAAAATATGGGATATCTTGGATCATTGACTAGTTGTATTTCTATACATTTCACTAGAACTATTGTACAAATATTTCATGCTCTGATCCTCATACCAAGCCCATTCGAAAAACATGGATGCACTTAATAACCAAGTTATTGGTTGAAGATTTATTTTTCATATCTCAAAAAATACATGTGTATAATCTCTCCTATTCTACATATATCCTGGTTTTATGTGATCCAAAAGTATCTAAATTTGGGATACCAAATTACGGGAAGGATCTATTGAGATCAAAGGTACGTTGTATATAAATTAATATTACAAAAAATATTGTTATTGAAAGGTATCCTGATAATGTATCGACATCATTAATAACCAAAAAATGTTTTTTTAAAACAATCAACATGAGGATTGATCTAAATATTTTCTTGCGACATGTTAGGATTATTATTTAGGAGATCTCTCAATACATTAATATGTTAGATAATTTAATGTGACCCATATTGAATGTTCAATACAAAAAAAGGTAATCACATTATTTTAATGATTTGATGACTTTATCAAAACAAGACAAATAGAAAATTGTTATGTATGGGTCCTCTAGGAGTGAATTTTTATATTTCTTGTTAACGTTAATCACAACTATCATTTCAAAACAGTAGAGTAAGTCAAACATCAGTCAAAACTCATATCTTACCACTTCTATAATGACTTCTATTAAAACCAATAGAGTTATGAGAGGTGAGGTAATTATTTTCCTCACATTCATTTCCTCTAAACTCGCAAGGAAAATTATTAAGGACACTTCTTCATTCTTCTCTTCCCAAAAGTCTTCATTTTTTGTTCTTGGTAGGAACGTGTGATTAAAAACCTCTAATTATTCCTGATTCCCACCATTATTTTATCAACCAACAAAACCACCAGATTATTTAAAACAATATATTGATTATGGATAACCATACACATGTTAATTATTGGTGGGAACCTAAATAATAAAAATTAGTCCAGAAAATTTTCAAATTCAATCCAATGTACATGTATGAAAATCTGTTTCTCATTCATTGGCCCAGAGAAGACTTTTATTAGTAGATATCACACTTTATTTATGTTTTTCAAATTTTTTAGAGGAATAACTTCATATGGGATGGATTAAATATACATGATAGTAAGAATTGGCAGTGGTACTAGTGTAATGGAGTCAGGTTCAGAAACAACCTCCTCCATATGCTCTATATAACCAGGTGCCTTGTTTACTAGGTGCCTCATCACTATGTTTTCCAAACCAAACTTTCATCCCATTAGGATAATGTACGAGATAATAAAGATGATACATAACACTCATGTTTTATATAGAACCAAAATGGGATATTATTATAGTTCCATTGATATAAAATATCTCATTAATAGTGGTATTTATCTCATCCCATCTATAGAGGTGTGATTGATTCCTTCTCTATCCCCAACTACCCCTCCTGGGATGACTATTATCAGTAGCACTCATTCAATATGGTGAAATTTTAAATGTTTGGAATTAATCACCATATTTATATCTATATGGTAGTATATAACCTCATTAAGCTATTATTCATATGATATTCCCCTAGGGTAGGTCACATTCATCATGTTTTCTAGTTCCACTTCTACTAAGAGGAGTGTTTTACAAACCTATGAAACAAACATGTGTTTCCTCATGTAAAATATTTATTGGAAATCCAAAATAAATTAAACTATATTTCGGATAGGATATGAATAATTCACCTCACTTATTATCTCCTCACGTGATGAGGAAGTTGACTCAAAGTGCATGAACTTCTTCTAAGGAATATTTTTTTTTCAGTGATCCAATTGAAGCAAGTAGTTTATTGCTCCCTTTTACATCATTACCATTTTATTTTACTCAACATCATCTCCCATCAATGGTGTCTCATTGATCATTCCCATATTTTTGGATAATAATCAATATGATTTGTACTAAATCCATGTGTGAGAATAGTAATTCAAAATGAATATAATAGTTACTGTTAGAGTGAAAGTCACATGTATATGGACCCCTTATACTGCACAAATAATATGAATTAGGAAGGTTTTTTTGGTATTTATAAACCTTGATACAATAAATAAGGTTTGGGAATTTCATCTTAATTCACCTAGACTACCTTTATATTTGGAAGGGTTCTTACCCTTCACAAATAAGTTTTTCAATTACCTAGGATGAGAAGGTACCCTCACAGATGGACACAAAATATAAATTCATTTAAAGGACACGTTATCCATTACTACTAATAGTTTTGTTCATCCTTACATACTACAAGTATAAAGAATTATGTATTAAAATTCATTTTATCATTTATCTCCAAACATTTCTGTATGTGGGGCCTCACCCCACTGATGATTTGAAAATATGGCCTCAATCGGTAATAGGGATATCCTTGGGTATTTAGAATTTATAACCACCCATATGGTCTCCCATCCGACCATATAAAACAATGTAAATAAAAAAATGTATGGTTGTATAACATCTTCATTATTGGAATTATTAAGATAATTTTACTATTGATTGAAATTTGTACATCCATTGTGATGAAATTCACTCTTAATTATCCCTTATAATAAACTAGAAGATCATAACCACTAATGAAAATCCAATGAAATCATACTAGGTGGATAGTATGGTCTTTATTATAGAATAATTTCCATCCCAATTTATAAAATCAGCATTCTTCCAGTGTAAAAAAATAAGTAGCATTCCCCTTAGAATTTTCATGTGACAAACATTCCTTTGGACTCGTTCCAATTATCTCACCTATGATAATCTTGGTGAATAATGTTGCATAAATTTCAGAGGAATAAAAAACCCCTGAAAATCATTCTCATTCCTAGATATCCTTTTCTCAATTATGAATATCCATGGAAATAAAGGGATGAGACCATTTAGAATCATCTGAAACATAAGGGGTGAGAAAGTCATTAAACATGTCCCATGATATTGGTGCACCTCTAATATTCTTTATGCATCATATTCATATTCCTACTTCTCCATGATTTTTATGAAATATGTAATTGTATGAGATCCATATAATTAATGGATCTATAAAAAGTATTTTTTAGAGTAAATGAGAGTTTCTGAAATCTAGAAGACATCGTATAATCCAACACATTTCATTTCCACTATAAATTTTTTTCTATTATGTTGCACCTAGAAAGGCTAGCCCAATCAATGATGAAATCCTCACCATAATGAATATCAAAACAAATACCCAACCAAACATCTAGTTACTTATGAATATCTAAATTATTAAACTATAAACTTGTTTTTTAGTTTCAAATTTATTTCACTTTCCTTTGAGATTCATTAGATCATCCTTCAGTACATATACCTATAAATGGATGTTATTAGATAATAAATGAACTGTATGAGATATGTTCTCTCTCCATGTGTCAGGAGTACTGAGAATCCAAGAAGTAGGTTAGTTACATTATATATGAGGTTTAATTGGTGCATTATTTTGAATAATTATTCCATATAAGGGTAGTAATATAGAAACATGGTACTATATCTAGTTCTCCTTTTAAGATTATATGTCAGCCATGATGACTAGATAATCTCATGCTAGTTAGATTCAATCTTGTTGACTACTAAAGTATGACATCCCCTAATATCTTTGAATTATTCTATTAGTTTCATTATAAAATATGATGAAAAATTTTTTAGAGATAAATTTCATTTATATTCACTGAAACAAAATAACTAAAATATAGTCAAGTTATTGTTAAATCACTATATATTCCAGAGAATACATAAATGATTTGGACCCATATTTTTGCATAAATATGAATATGAACCATGGTTTTAGGAAGTGATTAAGAAATTAGAGGGATTAGCATGTATGATCACATGATACAGTTATGTGATGATGTTCATATGAATTAGTAATAAAGTTTTATCACATGAACTAATCACAAACAAGAATTACACAATACTGATATGTGACAGATTTATATAGAATTCTTAGATAATTGAAGTGATCTTAAATGAGGTTCACAATTATGAACCCCATGACCACTTATTTATAGTTTAAAATTCATGGGATACTAATGGTTGTGTGGAAGACCAAGGGACTAGAGAACATGTTCACATTCTTAGAAACTAGTCCCACATTTCCCTTTAGTATATTATTTCCATGGAGTAAATATTTTGGAACTCCTAGATGATAATTGATCAGGAAATAATGATAAATTAAATGATAAATGGAGACTCAAGAGAAGGTATTCATGAGAATCACATGATTCTTTAATGATAACATGACTCAATTGAGTGATTTTATGACACTTACTGGTTCATGCCAAGCCAATTTTCCTCATGATATTTAGAAGAAAACGTTCATAGATGAAAGATGCAACAAATATAATTTTGGATCAAATTAAATGATAGATATAATACATGAATTGGAATATAACAAGGTTTAAGGAACTCTAGACACCTTATAGGTTATTCTCATGTGGAAAATGTTGTTGATTATGAAAGGGTATCTTCTTGTTATCAGTCGCGTGACACATTGGATATACACGCTAGGCTTAATTCGTGCGATGGTCTCATCTCATGTATATTCTATACACAACATTTGAACCCATACATGGAATCATTTAAATGAAATAAAGTAGATATATTGAATAACTCCTCCCATAAAACCCCCTTCAAAATGGATAATAAATGTAAAATCATGAGACAAAAAGAAAACAATATAGAGGAAACATGTAAAGAAAACAAGAGATGAGCATGAGTGGTGGATATAGATAAAAGTGGGAATTATTTTAAATGATTTATAATCTCAATAACTCCCACTTGGAGAATTAATAGGTAATTCATGTATGGGTGGGTAATGTCTGTAATAGACAAAATACTATTCCATCACATAATGAGGGGATCAAGTGTCGAACAAATATTTGTTGCAACAATATTGATCTTGTGACCATTATTTAGTTTCATTGTCACTTGATAGAACACCAACCACATGATCATAAAGTCACCATCTGATCACATGATCATGTAACTCCATTCAAGTTATGAAATCGCATGGCCCATCAACTCTCCTTTTACTGCCTTATGTAATCACCTGAGAATAAGACATTCATGTGATCATTAACCCATATTCCATTCATATGGCCTATTTACTCATCTAAATTCTCATTTAATACTCATAACATCTTTTGGAACCTCAAATGACCCATTCAACATAAATATAATATCACTTCATCATAAAATCCCGTTTAAGACCCATAATTTCACTATCTCATGTAACCATATCTCTTATGAGTTCATTTAATATTCTTTGTCTTTTAGTGGAAGGAGAAATGTGCCAATATAATACACATCTAATTTTTTATAATCTATAATATTTTCCTCACTTGGTTATATTCCTCCTAATACATATTATGAGAAACCACCTAGATGTATTTCCTTATCATTTCTGGCACATTTTGCTATATTCCCTACAAGTATGATTTATGATTCCCTGTAGAACATTATTGTATAATCCTCATTCAAAAATAGAATGATACTCTCATTCACTATGCTTGATACTCCACTATTTGTTGTTACTCACACCAATAATTTCCCATATGGGGATAGATGTATGGGTTGATCACACCAATAAGAGAACCAGAATCCTTTCAGACTATGTGGGCTTTAATTCCTAATTCTACTTGGAATCCTAAGATGCCTCGCGGAGGTTCGAACCCAACACCATATTTCCCTATATTATAACCCTCCCACACCTTAACTTTTACATGGCCATAATTTCATTTAAATATCATATCATTCACCTATGGATCCATATTCCCCATTGGGATCCACTATATAAATATGAATCATATTACCCCTATTTTCAGACCTTTCAGGACACATATGTTCCTATGGTATGATGTTAAACTGCAATACCAATGTCCTAGTCATAATATGAAAAATTTAATGACAACATCATTACCACATCATGTTAAACTATATAGTATGGTCTTATTACGCATCCTTAAACTGCATAATTCAAACTATAAGGACATTGATTTCTATTTCGATGGGATATAGAGGAAACTTCTATAAGGCTCATAACACATCAACAATATCATATTCTCCTCATACAAGGATGTATTCTCTATGGATAAACTCTCTATTATACTGTATTCCTTATACTATAATTCCCCCATCCAAATCCCCCTAATCCTTTTGTAAATAATCCAATTATTCTCACCAGTTTATATTCTTATTGATTCAAATATTCATAGGGACATGTTTTTTATGAGACCAACCCATCATCATTGTTCCATATTCCCATTAACTTCAACCAAAATGGGATTCTCGTGTGTGTTTCCCACAATGGCCATTTCTAAACACCATTACCCTATATCTCTTTACCATACAATGTTAACATACATGGATCGATCCTTGTCACATGACTATAAAAGGAACAATGTTTTTTATTTAGTGGAACCAAATCCTTGTGATTTGATTCCTTTTTTAAATATCCATTAGAAGCCACTTCATGGGCCTGATATAAAAAACACAAACACCTACTTCCTTTATTGATGATGATAAATTATAGAGTTCCCAACTATATGGATTTAGAACATAGTGACATATTTAATAGAATATTTATGTATTGATAAAATAAATATAGAACCCCCTGATACATATAAATGGGTATTTCAATGGATAACCTCTAATACATAAAGATTTTCATGTCAATGGAATCCCTTAGTACGTACAGACACTCACATTGTTATACACTCCTAAAACATTAGTAGCATTGGGGTAACCACTGATATACTAGGATTTGGGAAGAATAAAAAATATAAATTGAATCTATATGAGACCCTTAGAGTGTGTAATAATTCCCCCTAATAGGGTTTTATAATCCCAACCTCTCATCCTATCATCTAATGTGAGTTCCTATTAGTCAATAGTAAGATTCCACATTAACCACCAACCTTTGAAAGGTATGTCCATAGCATAGAATAGATATGGGAGATTTAGGTTTTTCTAATTGCAAGATTAAACCCCATTTGAAACTTCCTGAGATAGAATCAGTCACCTAACATGATTGTTTAGCGACACACAACCCTTCACAAACCAAACATCCCAATATACCCTATTGGGGGTTAAAATAGAGATGCATGTGTGAAATTATATTATTATTCATTGATATATATATAAATTAAATTTTTTGAAAAATATTTTATGGAATAATTTTATCTTATAATTTCATGTTAATTTCATGTTATTCTATATAACTATATTGTGTTTCAATATTATATAGAAAAAATGGAACTTGTGTTGTGTAATTTTTTGTGATAAAATATTTATTTCATATATTAGAATATCAGGTATTATATCTAGAAACATTTAAAGAAACCCATATATAATGAATCTAAATATCAAATTTACAAAAACCTCTTATTAAAGTTTAGAATGTTATATAATCCATTTTCATGATATCTCATCAATGATGTTTCATACTCTGTGTCTTTAACCTAAATACCATATTTTTCTTTCTTAGACTGAAAAAATTAATATTTAAATATAAAACCATGGCCATGATTTATTAGATATCTCTATTTAATTAAAATATTCATAGATATCTACTTTTATTAAATTAGAATATAAAATTCCATTCTTGACTTATTCATCAATGTCATATAACTCATGACACACCCATTATATCTTACCTCACCTCATGAATATTTCATAATGGTTTTCATTATTACATACACATATATTATTTATTATTTTTTTAATTTTAGTCTCAATTTTAAGGACTAATACAAATATTATTGATATAAATTCATAATGAAACATATTATAAGAGTAATCCCTACTATATAGTGTAATATATTAAAATCCAATCATTTATATTTCAAGTGGATAACTTCATGAGATTAAGTATCATTATCTTATAATCATATACCCTGGAAATATAATATCTTATATGTATGCAAAAATGATGGAATCCGATCATGGAACATATATTTGGAAGTATTTTCATTGTTCTTCATGGTTATAATCATAATGATGACCCTCTATAACCATTTTATGTGATATATAGTTGAAGGAAATTATTATATTGATGTTATGATTAAAGAAATTCATCATATTATAAGATTTTAATTAATAATTTTGTTTTTGAATATACATATAATTAAAATTATAATGTTTGTTTATTCTGGGCACAAAATACAACTAAATCTAGTTTGTTACATTAAAAATTGTATAAGATTCTTGTTTTTTATTTATTTACGGATTTGGTAGTTCTATATATTATTTTTTTGGAAATAGTTTTGTAAAATAGGATAGTGAGTTTTGAACACAAATTCAAATATAATTCTTAGTTATCATTGTTAGGGGATCGTGGTTTCTAATTTATCTATAATATTTGAGATAATTATTAAATTACAATATACTGATTTGCTGTAATTATTTACGGTCTGTCTCTTTTCTTAGAGTTTAAAGAGGAATGTGTATATGTATCAAACATAGAATTTAATATTCTTGTGAAATTAATTTTCTTGTTTCTAATTAATGATATCATTTTGATATAGGGTTTTGTTGTTTAAGGTGTAAATGTCAAACTATATATTCTTCCCCAATATAATTTTTTGAGGAACTATACATAGTTGGACCAAAAACGTTTTGGAGGATAATTTACATGGATATAGTCAACAAAAATCATCTTAACATGATTATAAATTACCTATATATAGGTGATCCATGAATATACTTAATGGTTTGGTTTTTTATTAGATTTCATGGTAATGATTTGGCACATATGAGTGTTTCTTGAGAGGTGGTTTAAAATTGTAACATGATACATTTATGGGTTATATATACATGATAAGTTCAATTTAATGTCAGGTGGTATGCGTTAAATTTTTCGAGTTATATATATCATAGAGTGATTTTGTTAGCTTGGATATGTTCAGAGTGAAAATTAGTGTGATTCCTAGACTAGTTAGATGGGTTATGATTCTTAATTTTTAAAGTAGAAGTGATCCTACCTAGTGGGGGTATAGGATGATATGATAATGGATAAAGACATTTCCATTTAGATTTATTGATAATGTGTTTGGTCCATCCTTAGGTGAGATTCTAGAAAATATTTGGACGGATATCACATACTATGCTTATAGGACTGTATTGATATGAAATGAATTCCTTGATAATTTATTAGTTACCTGATGCAAGATATGATAATATTTTACTCATATAAGTATGGGTAGAAAATTGTGAAAAGTTAATTTGTGATTGTGTACCTATTTCGGTTTGGATGATATTTATATGTGTAGAGGATATGAACTAGTAAGAGTTTATATTGTGGGGGTTAATATTTCATGATAAAACATGGTATAGTGATTTTATGCCCCTTGGTTATGTGGATCCTAATGTTTAAAGGATAATATGTATTATTTATGTGGGTTCCTATATCAGCATGTGGGATGTGGGATTGGGACATGTAAATGTCTTTTAGAATTTCCTATAAGGTCCAAGTGTAAGTGGCGTAATGATTGTATGAGGGTGGGTTTCTATAGTTCTAGACTAACTGAAGGTGAGTCGCAAGTCTTGATTGTGTTTTTTGTATGTTCAAATCATTGGTTTGGATGAAAAATTGATTGTGTGAGACATATATGAGTCAATTGGCTTGATGTTCCCATATCAAAAATTGTGTAACTAGAGAATATCTTATAATAGTGTATTTTTAGATAATTTTTCAAATCATGGGTCGTAGCACCATGATTTCATAAATTTTTGAATATTATGTGATTTTGGTTGTCAAGGAGGGGATAAGAATGTCTATAAACGATAAATTAATGTAGAATGTTTGGATCTGGACATTAGGATTCCAAGGATATCATTTAAGGAATTTACATGGTTGATAGTACACCATTAACTATTGGAAATTGATACTTAAATTTAATATGAGTTTCGATAAGCATATAGGGTGATGTTAATGTAAAGATTAGTATTTATTGTATATGGAACTTTGGTATGTCATGTAGTTATATTCTTGTTAGTTATTTATATTCATTACATTTTTTATTTTATATAAAATGAGTTTTATAGATCACTTTTTTAGTAGAAAAATGATATTTATGCACCTATAAAAATGTGTATATTATTAGTAACATCATGTATGACCCTCACATCAGTAGGATATTAGTGAACTAGAAATTAAAATTTGGGTGGTTAGGGAATTTTCTATAATACTAGTGTGAATCATGTGAATTATATATGTTCTCTCAATAGAAAAAAATTATTATTTGTTGTAGTGGTCAAGTAGAAGAAGCTCCTTGGGAGTGAGAATTATGTATAATTTGATATTTTATTTTAGAGGGGATACTATTGAGGTTTAATTATCTATCATATAGAGACAAATATAGTGGGTTTGTCTTGAATTAATATTTCGTGTTAGAATTTAAATTGATCATTTGGTTTGGAATTAGATGTGGGATTTTAGAGTTTTTCACGACGCCTATAGAATTAAAATAATCGTGATGAGGTTGAGGTGATGGTAAACCAATGTGGGAGAGAAATGGTACTTGAAAGAGGATAAAAAATGAAGGAAAAACTTGTTTATTTATTCATGATTATATTTTGTGGCATGAAATTAGTTTCTTCCATGTTATTGGTTTGAAATTATGTATTTCATGGATAAGATTAACTATTTTTAAGAAATATCGATGTATTTTGAGTTAGTGAATGGGTAATGAAACCAAATCCAATTTGGTTCATAAATAATATATTAAGAGTGTTTTATGTTCAAGTTGTTTTAAGAGAATTTGTGAGATGATTTTTTTGTGAAAATCATGGATAAAAAGAAATATAGTAGGGAGTTTTCGATGGTAATTTTTTATATATTCTTGAATTTTTAAATGAATTATAATTTCAATTATGGGCTAAAGTTTTATTGGATAATTTTTACCCGTATTTGAATTTTTGATGTTAGTATATATATATATATATGATAGTTTTTTGAATGTTTTGAGGGTTGTCAGAACAGATGGGTGCATGCATAAATGTCAAACCATGTAGGGAATTTCAAAATTGATGTAGTTACCATTAACTACTCCATATGAAATCATTATGCACCCTATATTACTAGTAGATGAGATATAGACTCTATAGTTCCACTAAGTAGTTGGTGGATTATTGGTTATTTGATAATATATGACTGCGTAGAATACAGGTGAGGATTTGATATTTTAATTGGGGTTAATGTTTGTAAAAAATATTGGGGAATTTGTTTCCTTTAATATAGAAGGGATTGGTATGGGGTGGGGAATTATTGGAAATTAAAATACATCCTCTCCCTCTTATTTCCCCTCTATGTTTACCTATTGTTTATATAAAATTTAGTGGCCATTATCATGATAGTTTTTTGAATGATTCCTCTTCTTCCCCTTTATTCTTCCTCTTGTAGAGTAAAAACTGATTTTTGTTTTCTTTGAGTTAGGGATTGTGTAATTATTACAACAATGCATGGTGGAATTTTACTAAAAATATGGTTTATTAGAATTATATATTTAGATTATTCTATGGAATTATGAATTCATGTAAGTTATCATGATTTCATTAGAAGTATTATATCTATAAAATTTATTTATTGATTTTAATTTAATAGGATGAAATTGTTTTTTTGTGATATTTTGTTTAATTAATCATTTTCTTATAATATTTTTGTAATTAATCCAAGGACCATCTATATGTTATTAGTCATAGTTTTTATATCTCAATATATCACGGTGAGTTTCCAATGATTTTAAATAATTAAGTTTATTTTAAATTAATAATAATTTGTTGTAATTACTTTTTTCTGAGCTGTTGAGGAGATAGTTGATCGTGGAATGATAGAGGATTCGTGTTGTTTGGTAGAGAATGGTTTGAGGAGGAAAAATATGTCATCAAGGTATGGGTATATATAATATATAACCATATGAATGTTTATAAGTGATTATATATTTCTTCATGGGAATTTGAATTATGTTAAGATAAATATTTAATATAAGTCCCCTTAGTGGAGGAATTGATGCAATTGGAGCCTCGTCATTTAGAGAATTATTGAAATTTGCCAATCATTATAATTCTAGTGTGAAAGGATGAAATTGGGTTGTGGGAGGATATTGATATGGGTTCTTATTTTAGAGGGAGTTTGGTTAAACTAGATTAGACCTCTTATGACTAGTATAGAAGTTTCTTTAGGATTAAGACTACATGATGGTAAAAATGGCTGTCTATATTGTGATTTAATGGGAGTACCCTCAACAGTTTGAGTGATATTCTTGTTTTTCTTTCTGATTTTGATACAAACATATAATCTTGGTAGGGTGAGATAGGTATATTTTCCTCTAGATGATGGGCTGAGAGGCCACCTATAGGAGATATGTGATATGACCCAACCAAGTTTCATGGGATTTCTACATCTATAGATTTGAGAAGAGTTCCCTGTGTACAATATTAGTATAAATGGTCCTTGAGAGTATAAATTGCTATAGTTACATGGGTATTGAAAAAATTAATTAAACCAAACTATTGAGGCTTGCATCAGGTAGAGACTAAAATCTAGGAAGTCACCATGGTTTGATTGATACAGGTTGGTATCAATGACTAGAGGTTTGGTTATGTCTAAGGATCATAGTGGATTCCTTAATGGATGGGATTTTTATGAAAATGGTTTCAAATAATTTTGTCTCATTCAGTTGGGTTTGGGATGGAGAGTATAGCCAAGAATATTGGGAAGATGCTGAGAAATTATGTGAGTAACAAAGCTATATCATGCTTTACTAGCCCTAAAATTTGAATCCCACCCATGTGATGCACTGAATCTTTCATATGTCTAGATACAATTTGGATATAGAATGGAATTTCATAGTATAAATGTGTAATTTCATAAAAATTCCAACTATTTCTATGTGAACTCAAGTTTCACAATTATTGTTTAATTATGATATACAATTGAAGCATATTGACATACTTTAACTTTCTATATGCACATTACATATCATTAAATTATGTTTACAATAATAACTATCAATAATATAGGGAGGTATATGAAAAGTTGAAATAGATGCACTAATGCCCGAATGGCCCGAAGGCCTTTTGTTATTTTATTATAGATAATCTCTCTTAAGGATCACTCATGTCATAAAGACTATAAAAGGAAATATAAGTGTCAAAAATATGTTATAAATTATCAAACAAATTGTGGGACCATTGCATGTGGTGCAGTACAAGATGAATTATTTTTATGGTACAGTATATATAGGGGTGAAATTATATATGATAGTTAGGATCTAGTCATCACCATGCCATGGCAATTTGACCATAATTTGACCATTCGAATAATAATCACGAACAATAGATTAGTAAAAGAGCATTTTAAATGTAAATTCAAATTTATTATAATTATATTTCAAATAAGTTCTTATTTGTCCTTATACTTGTTATAAATATATATCAACAATATTATAAAATTTAATATTATTTAAAGTGGATAAATAATGTGATTCCTTTAAAAAATAAAAATTTATAGAAGATAATTAGATTGTTTTAAAAATATTTCTTTATTATAGTTATAAATTTATTTATATAACATGAAATTTATATTTGAAATATTTATGTCCAAATTGGGTTAGGTTAATTTTTTTTGAATTTTCTAAAATGAATTTTTTTTGTGAATAGTAAAAATATAGTTTAGATATTTTAATATATTATATAACTTCAAAAATAAGTAATAATTGTGTAATAATTATTATGATAGGATCCAAGACCAAAAATAATTTATTTTATCAATATAGTTTATTTTAATGAATTAAAATTAATTTTCAAATGTCAAAATAAATTTCCATTGATTAATATAGAAATAAATATTTTTTAAAAACAATGTTTTGGGGAAATCATCAATTCCAAGATGAATTTAAAATTAAATAAATTGATTATTGTTTTATTATAAATAAAATTCAAAATCCATGCCTAAATTTTCTAAAACCATAAAGTAAAACCATGTGTATATATCGACCATAGAATATCTAACATGGATATTACATCAACTTAGATAAATATTCAGCACAATACAAAAGTACAAGCTCCAGAATGGTAATAGTTTAGTGACTTTGGAATCTTAGAAAAAAAATATAACATGCTGAAAAATATTCAATGTTTCCCAAAAATATATATTCTCCTTTATTACTTATACTTATTAACCATTCATTATAACCAGGGGAAAGGAAACATAATAAAGGATGATCTTAGATGTTCAGTAAGGGAAGATAAAGGAGATATATAAGCATAACATGATAATAAGTGTATTAGAACATGAGAATAACATTTATGATCATACTTTTCTTATCAAATAACATTTACGTTGGTCATAGAATAAAGATTGAAATTTCATAAGATAAAAATCATAATTAAATGAATTGAAAAAGACATGAAAGTAGAACATGAGAATCAGACATGGAATCTTTTTAAACATATAAGTATATAAAGTAATTTTTGTAGTAGTCAACGCATCACTACCAAGTCCATATTTGTAGTATGGTTTCACTCAAAATACCATCATGGTAGTCATGGTTCACTCTCGTGACCATCTTCATAGTCATGGTTTACTCCCAAGTCTATTATAGGAGACAAATTCCATAACTAAACCGAGTTCACTCCTCATTCCAACCATATCTATCTCATGAGATTAAAATATTTACCTAATACATTGGATGGAGATATAGTTACCACCCATGTCATAATTAAATCATACATACATGTTCCATCATATAATCAAAAATCATATTATAACCCATGAAATGAAATGGTTATCATAAACATGTCATCATGTCATATCTTGCGGAAAATAGACAAGTATTATAATATTTAATCAAATTAGAACCAGTGAAAAGAAGTGAGTTTCATAATCATATAACATGGAAATATAAATGGGATTTATAAAAATATATCCAATTAATGAGAAATATGTATCACAAAAACACAACACATGAAAGAGAAATAGGTTTTATGAATATATAACCTGTGAAAGAGAAATTGGTTTCATACACATCATGTTACAAAAAAACCATTTATAGAGAGAATATAAATGTAAACCTTGGATCATATCACCAAAAAATTCGTGAGTGACACCAAAATATGTAATCTAATATGTGAAATAATTTTTAAATGTCTTTTGAAAACATTTCATTGGAAAGTATACTTTGTTATATTTAAAATTCATTTTAAAGACACAAACCCTTTTAAAAACCATTTCCTTTGAAAGTAAACTTTAAAACATATAAAGGAACATATAAATAATTTTTAAATTATTTTTCCATGAAAATATTTTTCCTTGAAAAAATTTTGATATCTATTAATGAATTAAATAAAAAAAATTAATACCTTTTTAATTTAAAATACATTAAAATTGATAAAGAGTGCAAGAAAAAATTATAAAATTCTTTTTCTATAAAAATACATTGAAAATATATAAAAAATCTTTGAATTTGTTTTAAAAACATTTATCTTTGAAAATACATTACAATTATATAAATAATGCTAGAAAAACTTTTTTAAATATTTTTATTTGATATTACCTTTAAAACCTATAAATAATTATTGAAAATATTGTGAAAATATTTTTATTTTAAAATAAATTGAGAATTTATTAAGAATTCTTGAAAAAAATTGAAAACATTTTACATTTAAAATATACACAAAACTTATAAATAATTCTTGAATTATTTTTTAGAACCTTTTTATCTGAAAATACTTCAAAAACTTATAAATGAGTCTTCGAAAACCATAAAGAAAAATAAAATCCTTTTTCCTTGAAAATGAGCTTCATAAACTGTTTTAAAAAAATTAAAACATTTTTTAAAACAATGTTTTTGAATAAAATATATTTTTGAACAGAGGGAGTGATAAATTTAGATTTTAGTAAAAATTATTTCATAATTATCAGATGTACCAAAGAGTGGGAAAATGTTACTAAAATATAAATATATCATGACTAACTAGAGGTGAATAAAATTCAGGATTATACCGAAACTATGGACCATAATATTTCATCAATTAATGCATAATCATAAACTTTCCTGATAAAATATGAGATAGTTGCAATAAAATATTAATTGGTAACTTTGAATTAGACTCAACATTTAATAAAATGAAATTACATGTAGCTTAAAATGTCATAAAAATATGGATATCCGAGATATGAAATTTTAAATGTTAGTATATATTCCTCATGGAGGAATATAGGCGCATAACATGGCATGTGTCTCAATGAAGGAAGTTTTAGGTAAAATTACATGATTTAATTATTAACTATTAAATCATAAACCCCATTAAAGAGATAACATAAAATGGATATGTAAAAACCTATAAATATAGCTATAATAATCATAGAATACATTCATGGTCAATATATAAACCACACAAAAGAAATGTGTAATGCACGAACCCTAAAACCCCAGATTTGGTACATTATTTTACAAAATTTGCATTATTACAAGGATTAAAATCCCAAAGGATAGATAAGTTTGGTAATATTTAAGAACTAGATATATACACAGTTCCCTTATTAAGTTGTTAAAACATAAAACATAACAAAGGAAAATAATTTTGATTCCTGAACTCATTTTAAAAATTTATCATCATAACTTCAGGAAATTAAAAAAATAAAAGGGTGAGCTCAAATTATCAGTAAGGGAAAGTAAATAATAAGAAATAATTAATCAATTAGAATAAACCAACATGGAATGGTAAGTAACTAATAATACATTCCAATAAAATTACTAGATAAGAAATAATCAATATGGAAAGGTAGATCACTAAAACTTGTTCCATTTAATCAATAATCTAAGAATGATACTTAACCATGGATATAATAACTAATTTAACAATCACATGGAATAAAAAAATTAAATGCATAATGATGGAATTCATAATGATGGATATCTAAAAATATCATTGAGGATTCGTGCCAAGAATCTAAAAATATCAATGCTTCATACCGAGAATCTAATACTGTTAATGAATAATTCCAATAATCTAATAAATTTGTAAGACCATTTCCAAGTCCATATCTAATTTTTCTCATAAAACCAACTGATTAATCAAGGTGTTATAATAGGCCCCTACCATCATATATGATATCAAATACATTCATCATTTTTAGAATAATAAATTTAATTAATATATAATGTGTTTTATCATCAAATATTTACGTTGAATAAATAATAAGGGTTTTAAATAATTTCCCAATATATGATTAGTAATGAAAATGGTTTTTTATATTCATGAATGAATTTACCATTTATTTATAATTAAAACATTCTTGTGTAAAATAATCATTACACAATCCAAAGTGTACCATACCACACCAAAACATTTGAATCATAATCCCCTTGAATGAATAACATTAAATGAAATATATAATAACATGAGAATAATAAGATTCATTATATAAATATTCAAAGGGATGTATCTACACGAAATAAAATTTAATTGGTTCATAAAAATAAATAAGTTTTAATAGAATGTAAATTGATTTGAAATCCCTTACCAAATTGTAATCATTTATTTAAAAGGTCGTGAATTTATAAAAGAAATAATTCTCTATGAAAAGAAACTTTTAAAAGATTAAATTAATATTAAAAACATTAGTGTGTCATGAAAAGAGGAAATTTTATACATTCTATATAAGTTAAAAAATATTCCTTTCTCTTTTGTAAGAAAAGTCATAAAGTACCTTGTTTTGTAAAATGCTAAGAAGATTCCATTTAATATATTTTTTAAAAAGTAAAAATAGTTAAAAATAAATTAGACAATAATTGAAGAGTATTAAATACATTTTTAATTTTTTTTTATAAAAAAATAACATGGAAGAGAAATATTCCATAGTCGAGACACAGACATAAACAATCCTAAATAACGATGAGATTGTAAAATAGATACTTATAACTATTTAATAATAGAATTGTATTCCGTTGAAAGAAATAAAATTATATTGATATTATAATCCCATTATCATTATAATAATACTTATAAAATACATTCATTGGTGGTATATTCACTGCACAAAAAAACAAGTATCTTATAAGGCTTGTGTCCCACAAAAGTAAAAGTGAGACAAGGATCCCTTACCTCACACTTCCTTTTTAGTTGTGTGTAGATTAACGTACTGTATAAAGGTTTAAATCAGTTAATTAACTTATACCTAATACATATCTAAATTTATGGTATCATATATGATCCTATTATTTTTATTTTATTACCCTTTTGTTGATAATATTTCGGTATTACCCTTGTTTTGGGTGTTAGTTTCTTTATTTTATGATGCATGTTTTATCATGAATGTCTTAGTTCATTTTCATAGGGTGCATATCAAACATCTCTTGAATATATTAATGTCATAAATATCATATTTAATCATTATATAATTTTTTATAATCATTATTTAAATAATTCTTTTAAAATTTATTAGTTGAGTGTTTGTATTTTTATAGGGAATAAATATATAATTAATATTTTCTACATAATTTAATAATTAAAAATATTTTTATTTCATAAAAATAAATTATGAATTATTATTTTATTTTATTAGTATTTTAGGGTAATTTTATTAGACCTTAGTTAAATTTTCAAACTGTTATAAAATCAGTTATAATTTGAAAAACAATTTTTCCAAGTAAATGATGATTTTAATTAAAGTTAAAGTTTATCATATTTAGAAAATTATTTTCATAAAATTGTGTTAAAATTTTAATTATACAAATTTAAAAATGGTTGCGGGTAATTTTTAGTATTTTTCTAAAATATGTTAATTTTTTTTAATAGTAAAATATGATAATTTACAATAAATAAAAAATTCTTGAATTATGGAGTCCTCGGTGATGTAGTGATGATGTAAGATCATTATTTAGAAGTCACATGATCTAATTACTGTATTCATTCTCTATAATCAACACTATTTTTTCTATTAAAAATTAATAAAATAATGATTAAAATATTTTGAAAACACCCTCTCCCCCTCGTCCACTATAAATACCACTCATCACCACCTCTTCTCCTCACACCTATCAAGCCAAGATCCTTGCCTATATTTTAAAAAATACTCTCACCAATCCCCTAACACATGTCAAGGATCATTTTTTCTAAATAAAATATCAATACCAATCCCCTATGTAGGTACTCATGATAAAGGAATCAAGAGGCAAAACCCTCTTCTTTTTTCTTTTTATTTATTTTTCAAGATACATTATTCTCTAATCTTATCTTCAATTACCCTTGTTCAAGTGGATTTAAAACTAAAAAATCATACATATACTATACTTTTATCATTATTAGTTAATAATTATTCATCAAATATAATCTCCTCTCTCTTTTATTTTAAGAATGAAAACATCATTCGTGAGGTGTCAATCTATCACCTTTATGGACGACAAGATTTCATATTTAAATTACACCTTCAAGGCCAGATATGAAACCATTTTTATGGTTAAAAAAGGTTTTAATATTTTTATTATATATTATGTAGTCTTCTAGAATAAGTTTTTACACATGATATTTATTTTTAAGACAAAATGAATTCATTATGATAAAAAAATGATAATTAAACAAAACTATTATAATTAATGATTTATCTAATGAATAATACCCACCTCTAGAAAAGATGTGGAATTTTGATATTATATGGGATTCTTAATAACATATAAGTTTAGTTTTGGACAATTATCTTTATTCTGCATGATTTCCCTTACACTTATAAAAGTAAACTGATCATGAAAACCAAGGAAATTGATGCTCCCAAATGATTAAATTGAATCTATTAACCCATAAAAAATACAATAAATGAACTTAATAAAGTTATAATAAATGAAATAAATGTATAAATGGTTATTAGTTAATTAATTAATAAATTTAATTTGATAATGTATGCTATTAAGATCAAGTGAAAAATCATTTCACATATAAGGTAAGAGATTCTACTCGAACCTCTATTATTCCTCCGAGTTACACCTTCTTTTTACCCAAATTAAATTCTATTTTTATTTTTATTTATATATTATAATTTTATTTTATATTTTCAAAAATAAGTTATCAAGATCCTTTCATCCACCTCTTTAGGTGATATACATGTTTTTAAAGGGTTCCATACTCAATTCTTAAGGATAGGCAAGCCCGATTTAAGGGAACATCCCGTATTCTTACCCACATCCAATTGTGCTCCATAATATAATTTAAGACACCTTTATTTTTATAAAATCAATAATTTTTTCACAAAAAATGTATCTTGGATAAATTTTGGTTTTATACTAACAATTATTTCCTTTCCATTTTAAAGAAAGTTGAATGTTTTCCCTTAAATCGAACTAAAATGATTCATTTATAAAGTTTATTAAACATTGTTTTCACTTCATTTTGACTTCACATATCCTAATTTTTGCTTGTATTCTTTTATAAATGTATATCTATGATTTAATTCCTTTCGTTTAGGGACACTTTTATGATACACCCATTTATTATGCTTTTGATATGATTATGATACCCAATTCATTCCATGGGTAAACCTTATCTTTATGTTTGATTACTTATGTATGGTTCATTATGTGGAATCTATATTCATGAACTTGTTATGATGGGTGCACAAAAATAGACCTCTAATTAATTGGGTGATGTTTACTCTCATGAGATTTTATGTGCAACGGTCTTGGTGGTTAGTCTTGAATCATGCTCCTCTATGTGCAACAAGTCTTGAATTGTTCTCTTATATGTGCAAATAGCCTTGAATTTTGCTAAAATCATGTCTAATGCTACCTCTATAATACTATTAATCCATGACTATATGATCCCATGTTATTATTCCTTATGTTTAATCGTGTTCCTTTCCATTTTATATCATTATTTTTTGTCTTATTACCCAAGTTCTACTCTTTATTTGAATGTTTACTACCTTACTATGCTTTTTAACTCATCTCTTTGTTCATGTCATCCACAGGTTATCCTATACATAATTAAGTTATTAAGGAACTTATGAGATCGTAGTGGATTATAAATAATGAAATGTTTAATTTAGTCACATGGTTTGAGTTTAATATACATAGTCTTCCATGACACTAGACTGTATGAACCTTGTCTTATAATTTGATGTTTATTTTTACATAAAATCATGTAATTATTTTTTTCACTAGTCTAGGGTCTCTATAGTTGGTATTATAAGATAGTTTAGTTATTTTTAGAGACAAGGAATATAGAACATTATTTAAAAACTTAGGGATAAGACTAGTCTAAGAAAACATCCCTAATTTTTGGTATATTTATACTAAGTATTTAATTAAAAAAATACATCCATATCTCGTTACTAGAAGTGGACGTGGTTCTCGAACAGATGTACATAGGGGTAACAACTCGGACAAGGTGTTTCATGACTGACTCAGAGTGACCTGGTACATGAAAATGTTCTTTACTTCGCACCTGGTTTGGTATTCCCTGGGAATAAAAAGTTATGATATACATTTCCTTTAAGAGTTTATCCTTTTATGTTTAGTGTTTTATTTTTGTAATTATTTTCCATGTATCAAAAGTCCCCTAATTCCACTTTATTTTTCCTAGTTATTGGAAGTAAATAGAATAACACCTACCAATAATCAGTGTGATTGGGAATGAGACATTTAACCTAATGATATAAAAAATATGATGGAAATGGGTGCTCAAAAATCCATTGAAAAGATATTATTTTTCCCCTGGTGCTATGAAGAACAGAAATTTTTGATATCGGTATGTCTTTTTGATGGAGAAGATGATCAGTGGTTAACATTGACAGAAAATATAATGTCCTTGTAGGTGATTAATTCCATGGATTTGGAGGAATTAATAATATTTTTTTTAATAAATATTTTCCCTTAACCCTTTGTCTCAATATATTAATCGAGTTACATGGACACAAGTAAAAGGAAGATGAGTATATTATGGTGTTTGAAGAAAACTTTACAAGACTTGAATTATATGCCTATGGCCTTGTCATGAACACTAAAGGTAAGGAGGATCACTTATTTAGTGGATTAAATCCAATTCTATGAAAAGATTTAGAAATTTGATAAATTGACAGTTATGAAAATATTTTTTATCATTCCCTTGGGGTTGATTAGTAAATAAAACCCAAGATGGAAAAAAGACTTAATATCCAACAAGTCAAAATTATAGAAAGAAGCATCCTGATAATTTTATAAAGTGAACCAAGAAATTATTTAAATGTACAATAATGGGTCATCTCACTAATAACTCTTGAATGGATATAAAGATTCCCAATAACTTGGAAGAAGAAAGGATGGTTAATATCAATGCTCAGTCAGTAGTGTAGTGTTTCAACTACATGGAACATGGGCATTTTGGAGTTGGAAGATGTGATCGTCACATTGAAAATCCTATTGTATGGAATCTATGTAGAGAAGTGTGATATATATAATGATTACAAGAGTCTAAATATATATATTCACACAAAATAAGATTAATAAGTAATAGAGAAAAAGTTTATATCTCATCAAGGATTATGACTAATAAATCCACTACCTTCCAGGTTAGGGAAATAAGGTGGAAGATGCTCTAAGTATAAAGGACCATGCATCTTTATTAATGACGAGAATTGGAAAGGATCCTTTCTTATTAGACATATAAAGTGTGTACATGGAAATAATTAAGGTAGAAAAATCAAAAATCTGTTCTCAAATGATTTCTCAACTATTTTTTATGGAGAAAATAAAGGATTCTCAAAGAAAAGATGTGGAAATTCAGAAAAGGGTTGAAGCAATCAGAAATGGGAAATCCTTCAAGTTATAGATCGGTGAGGATAGAGTCATCTGATTTGGGTCACATCTATGTGTACCATCTAATCTAGAGATAAATAAATTATTTCAAAATGGCATACATAAATCAACCTTATCTATTTACCTAGGGTGCACAAATATGTATCGAGATCTCTGAGAGAACTTCTGTTGGAAAATATAAAAAATTAGATCGTTGAATGTACATCAAAGTTCCAAGAATTTCATAAAATGAACGGTGAAAGGGAAAATTAAAAAGGGGTAATGAAACCATTATCTATACCAATATAGAAATGGGAAAACATGGAAATGAATTTTTTCAATGTACTTCCAAAGTTATCCATAGGGAACAATGCTATATGGTTTATTATGGATGTTCTTACAAATACATATCACTTTATCGAAATTTGATATGACTTATCACAAGATAAAATTTCCTGGATATATATAAAAGAAGTCATAAGGCTGAATGCAGTACCACTATTAATTGTATATGATTGGGATTTCAGATTCACCTAAATGTTTTTTGAAAGTCTCTAGCATGCTCTAAGCACTGAGTTGAACTTTATCATGGTCTATCATCCTCAAACTCGATCATCCAAATAGCTCCATATGAAACCCTTTATGGGAAAAGGTGCATAACACCTACATGGTGGATTGAATTTGGTTAAAATATTCTATTAAGACCTAAAATTTCCAATTAATTGGTGGAGATGTTGAAAACCATTCAGTGAGACATCAAGGAATCCCAAATTCTACAAAGGAGTTATGCATACAATCATAGATGAGACTTGGAGTTTAAGGTGGGAGACATGGTATTCCTCTACATATCTCCCTAGAAGATGATCAGGAGATTTAGGGAGAAAGGGATGTTATGCCTAAGGTACATCTGGCCCTTTGATATTCTTGATCGTATCATAGTTTTGGTCCATCAAATATAACATTCAACAACAACGTCTCAAGTACACGATGTATTCTACATATCCCTCTTGAGAAAGAAAATACCAAACCCCTCACATGTTCTGAATTAAGAGGTGGTATAGTTGGAAAATGATCTCTCCTATAAGGAGCATCCAGTTATGATCTTGGATTGTAAAGATAAAGCCATATGAAAAAACATTACTTAACTAGCCAAAGTAATTTAGCGAAACCATAAGTACGAAGTGGCATATGGGAACTAGAGAAAGGGATAAAGGTAATGTCCCTAAATCGGTTTTCACCTTAGTATGTACTATGAAATTTTAGGGTGAAATTTCATAAAGGGGTAAGAATATAACAACCAAATTTTTTATCTACAGAAATTCATTTCTCATTTTATATTGTATAAACACATAAGAGAACACCATAAAAGCTTTATAAATGATGAATTGATTAAATAATAAGTGTTCCTAGAAGTTAAGGAACCTATAGCGATGAAATAGTAACATCAATTTTTCAATAGTAATGTGGCCCTTATGAATTGTAAACCAGCCAATGGAATAGTAACCTCACCCTTGAAAGTATAAATTAAATTTAAGAATCTTATAAATAGTAATATGCAATAATTATATCATATTATAAGTAAATAGGTGTTTTAAAATTTATTAATTAACTATTGGTATTTTTATAGATCAAAAGTATATAATTTATATTTTTGATTAATTTAATTATTTAAAAAAATTATTTTCATAAAATGAATTTATAAATTAATAGTTTTTGGTCATATGAATTTAAGATAATTTTAAGAGGCTATAGTTAATTTTTTAAAGTGTAATTAAATTAGATATAATTTTAAAAACTCTGTCTTCCAAGTAATTGATGATTTTAATTAAAATTAAAATTTATCATATTTAGAAAATTGTTTTCATAAAATGGAATTCATTTTTTAATTATACATATCTAAAAAAGTTTTGGTTAATTTTTGGTATTATTCTAAAATAATTGATGTTTTGTGAAAAATATTATTTGATATTTTACAAAAAATGTTATATACATGAATTATGGATTCATAGGTGATGTAGTGATAATGTATGACCATTATCTAGAAATAATATGATCTAATTACTATATTTACTCTCTATAATGAACACTATTTATTGTCTTGAGAAAAATAATAAAATAATGATTAAAATACTCAAAAAACACCCCCTCCTCCACTATAAATACCACCCCTCGCCACCTCTTCACCTCATACCTCTTTAGTCTTGAGCCTTGACTATATTTGAAAAAATACACTTATAAAACCACTCCCCCACATCCAAAATATTTTTTTCTTCACCAAATACCAAAACCTATCCCATAAGGTGGTTCTCTAGAAAAATAAATCAAGAGGTAAAACCCTCTTCTGTTTTTTCTTCAGTTTATTTTTCATGTTTATTTCTTTTATTATCTTCTCCACAATTCCCAATGACCAAGGGGCATGAAAACTAAATTATGTTACATATAAAATAATTTTATTATGTTTATGGAATAATTATTTAGAAAATCTATTCTCTTATATCTTTTCTTTTATGAGTGATAACATCATCTATTATGTGTCAATCTATCAAGTTCGTGGAAGACGTGATTTCATATTTCAATCCCACCTTCAAGGTTGGTAATGAAACCATTTTAATGGTTTACCTTGATTATAATATATTAATTATATCATATGTAATATTAGGGAATCATTATGTACACAAGATACTAATTTATAAAACAAAATGAATTTGTTGTGATAAAAAAAATACTAAATTAATATCAATAATTATTATTAATATTTTATCAAATTAATAATCCACACTTATATAAAATAAATGGTCTTTAAATATTATATAAGTTCATTAATAACATATATGTTATGTTTGGGTCAACTATCCTCATTCTATATGAGTTTTTATACACATATACAAGTTAACATATCATGAAATTTGAGGAAATCAATTCTCTCAAACAATGAAATTGAATCTCATAACCCATGAAAAGGGATATGAATGAACATAATGAATTTATATTAAATACAATACATGTATAAAAAATTATTAATTAATTAATGTATTTAATTTTATTATTCTTCATATTAATATCAATTGTAGAATCATTTCAGACATATGGTAGGGATTCTACCCAAACATCGATTATTCCTTCAAGTCACTCTTTCTATCTTCTTACCCAAATGAAAATTCACTTTTATTTTTATGTAAATATTATAAATCATTTTTATATGTTCCAAATATTATGTATCAAGATCCATTAATCCTTATTTTTTTGGAAAATACATGTTTTTAAAAGGTTTCCTAGTCAATTCTTCCCGATAAGCAAGCTTGATTTATGGGAAATTTCATAATTATTATTAATTTCAAGTGTTCCCCATAATCTTATATAATACACATTTATTTTTATAAAATCACTCATTTTATCATGAAAATATATCTTGGTTCAATTCTGGTTTTATTCAAATAATTATTATTTTTTCATTTTAAAGAATCATGAATGACTTCCCTTAAACTGTACTAAAATGTTTTATTTATAAAGTTTATTGAACACTATTTTCACTTAATTTTTAAATCACTTATTAATATATATTCTTATATTACTTTATGAATTTATTTTTTTGATTTAATTCCTTTCTTTCATTTAAACCTTTATGATACACCCATTTCTTATGCTTTTGACATGATTATAATACCCAATTCTTTCCATGGGTAACCCTAATATCTATGTTTGATTACTTATGTATGATTATTTATGTGGAAATAATATTCAAGAAAATTTAATGATTGATGTTCCATGATAGATCTCAAATCCATTGGGTAAAATTTAGTCTTATGAGACGTTATGTGTAAGAGACTTGGTGGTTATCCTTGACTCATGCTCCTCTGTGTGCAATATTCCTTTACTCTAGCTCCTCTATGTGCAACAGGACATGACTCATGCTAACTTCATGTTTAATGTTACTTCCAGATTACTTTGAATCCATAATTGTATGATTGCATCTTGTGATTCCTTTCATGTTTCATTCCTTTTTATAACATTATATTATACCTTCAACCCCATGTGGTAAACGTTATTTTCATGTTTATTCTTTTACTAGTATTTTTAGCTCGTTTAATTTTTCATGTTATTTCCAGGTTATCCTATATAGAAGTAAGGGATCAAATGAATTTATGATCACATAATGGATGGTAAATAATGAAATTTTATATTTAGTACCATGTTTTCAGTTTTATGTACCTAGTATTCAAAGACACTAGACTCTACGATCATTGGCTTGTAATTTGATGTTTAATTATACTTAAAATAATGTAATGGTTTGTGTAATAGGATAATTTCTCTATATTTTTTTTGTTCAGATCCTTATTTTCTCCCTAATTGAACACATAAATGATATTAAACATAACAACGATGAAACTTTGTTACTATCTTTGATTTTAATAATATATAAGTAATTTTCATAGAAATGAATCCATTAAACATCTCCAATTAGATCTTAATGTGATTTGGGTCAAATACAATTCATCTAATAATTTTTGGACAAGTTTTAGTTATATTTAAGACCTTATATTTTGGTTTTAACCTAGAGTTAAACCCTCTAGCTCTTACCATGACAATTTAGATTTTTACACTTTAAGGGTTAATATAGTTACCATAAAAAGCCAAAATAGCCATAAATGAGTCACAGATGAAATTTTAAACATTATCATAATCAGTTGTTTGATGTGTAGTTTTTTATAAATTTTAAATGATTTAATAAAATATTATTTATTTTAAAATATCGATAATATAAATTTTGACACTAGTCATTACTTAAATTTTTAGAAATATCATAACAAGATAAAATCAAACCAATATATCTAAAACATCGATAACATGTCAAATTCATATAAAAATTTCTCGGAAGATAATAATTATATCAACATATATTTATTTTAATTTTTTTAATAATATTTAATTGATATTTCTATTAATTAAAAAATTACTGCATCACCACCATGAAAGACCTTAATTTAATAATTTCATTCCAAAAAAATTAAACAAATATCATGATAAATATAAGAATTTTAGATTTCCAATTACTATTTATAGTCAAAAATATCTTCTTAATCTCCATATATATACGTGTGTGTGTAATACTTATTGAAAACAACAGTGTGATATATCGGACTTCCAGGATAATAAAATACCAAAAAATGATTAAAGTCACTGAAGTGGATCCAAGAGGCCCTAAAAATATATTCTTAAGGTAATTTTTAATTCTTATAATATTATTTTTACCCTTAATTACCCAATATACACTTAACTATAGTATCTAATTTTAAATACTTTTACTAATATTTTTGGTAGAAAAATAAGTTGATATTATTATAAAATAAATATAATACTTATTACAATCACGTAATCCTATTTTTTAAAATTTTAATTTATATAATTGGAAAAATTAAGAATAATTATAATCCCGCAGACAAGATGATGAAGCGGGTTTTAAAGAAAAAATGTTAAAAATATTGAATTATTTTTATATCAAAATTCAAGGTTAAATTGATTACAATTACATGCATTAGATTAAATGAAAACACTGATCTAATTATACTTTAAATCAAATCAAAAAATTGTTTAACAATATAAATAACTTAGATAAAATGGTAGTGTTCAATTAAAATTCAATATTTTTCATTATTCATCAAAATGAGAAACTTCTCAGAAAAATACAAAAATTTAAACCAAATAAAATTTTCATATCCCTATTTAAAATAGTAAAAGAAAAATTCAAATAAAATTTATAAATGTTTCAAAAATTGGATTTAAAATAGGTTTTCCATTAAAATTCGGTTAAAGTACCTTTATTAAAAAAATATTTTTATGTGTAATATTGGGATTGTTCTTATCTTATTCCTATTAAATCTATTAAATGGATATAAAAATTATTTTATTGAATAATATATATATATATAACATTAATATCAATCAATAATTGTAATTAATATAATTTTTTAGGATAGAATAACTTTGAGAGCATAAAAATAGTTCTTTATAAAAAAATCATATATATATTCAATTGGTTCTAATATTCATTTCTATTTATTTTTTAACCAACTAATTCAATCATATATTTTCATAAGGTAGTTTATATTATTCATAACCACAAACTTAGAATCTATGTTATATTTTATTATATTAAATAATAAAATTTTAATAATTTATTATCATTTGGTAAAACTCGTCCACGTGTGTAGTGTTAGAAATCAATGAAACTGGAAATATTTTCGATGAGTCGTACATTAAAATCTAGGGGCGTCACATTCTCCCATACTTTAATATATTTCCTCCTCACAATTTGAACTCAGTATTGAAAAATAAGGGTTTGAATTTTCAAAATGTATTTGTGAAATCCCACATCGAAAAAAGGATTAATGAGACCACCAATTTGAAATACATAAAGGTATGTATGAAGGTCACCTTAAATAACATATACTAGGGTTCCATGTAAAACAACATGGACATAGAAAAGAAATAAATCCATCATGTTCTGATAGATATTGATATAGAAAATGTTATAGATAAATCAATCAATCACAAAGCTATAAATCTTTAGTGATCTAAAGGACCATTTGATTAATTAGAAAATAACGTACGAGGATACCAATTTTGGTTCAAAGATCATTTACCTAGAGTGTAATAATTAATTTAAATAATATAATAATAATATAAGGAAACACAATTACATGATAGGTATAGTTTCATTGTTTGATAAATTTCCACCACAAACTCATCTTTTTCTCCAAATGATGAGTAATTAAGCTGAATTTTTCATGAATGAAGATTTTGAATAAACTTTTTTGGATCAAAAAAATTATAAAAGAATAGTTATATATTCCTCCTGGAATTATACATTAACCAATACCAAAATGGTTAGTATAAGATAAGATAATAACTTAAAAAGAGTTTTTAAAATAAAATAGTAAAACCACAAAATTTTGTATATATTATCCATTACAAAACTATCGTTCCTCAAAAATATTTTATATTAAGATTGAAACTGAAAAATCACAAGGATCGGATCATATAGCCTTCCAAAAAACGTCAAACACTCTAATTATATTATACTAAAAAATTAATTACCTAAATCACATAATATCCAAGATATATTATATATTTCAATAAGATTCCTGAATCTCCATAATTCTATAATAAAATATCATATTACACCAAAATATAATTTAACATTTAATTCTCAAATAAAATCTCAAAGAATTATGTTCACATTAATCATAAAAGGTTCCCAAAAATAGTGAAAATCTTCTAAAATAACATTAATCACTTAATAACAAACTCATTGTACAATCCCGAGGTGATGAATTTGATAATATAATATACCTAAAATCAAAATAACCTTTATCCATTAGATATTTTAATAAAAAATCATGTTAACCCTAACTTCATATAGTCTACTGGTTGGTGATGAACCCTATTCACCCTTTGGTTATGGGTTAAAACCATGTGGTCCATCCATATGTGATGGTTTATCTCCCTTTTTTTGGGGGGTTTCCTTTTTCTAAAACTATAGTAATATTATACAAAAATGTGATAGGAATTCTAAAAATAACCTATATATATTGAACATTAATGAAATGTTGTAACCGTGAAGGTGATCTCATATGATTCATTTTATATTCCCAATATTATAGATACCCATTATTATCATAAATTAAAATATCATGTAAAAACTAACACTTATCCTTACCTTTAAATATATGTCTATAAAATATAATGCATTTATTATTTAAAAAGATTTAAATTTATAAGAGAAAATAATTTCATTGAAAAAACATTGAAAATTTATAAAGTAATATTTAAATCATTGTGGTATAATGATGTTATGAAATTCCATTCATGTCATGAATGACAAAAAAACATTCCTCTTACTTTTCTAAGAAAATACACAAAGTACCTGGTTTTGGAAAAGGACTAGAAGATTTTTTTTAAAACATTTTATAAAAAGTTGAAAGGGGTAAAAATTACTTTAATCAATCATTGGATAACATTAAAAATATTTTTTAATAAATATATAGAACGAAATAAAATGTAAGAGAGATATTCCCTAGTTGAGACTTAAACATAAACAATCCAGAATAACGAAGAGATTATGAAAAAAATACTTATAAATTTATAATCAGTAGAATTGTATTCCCATAAATGAAAGAAAATTATATAGACATGAAAATAACATGACCTTGATAATAATACTCATAAAATATATTCATGGGATATGTATATACCACAAAAAATAAAAAAAATATTTTATTAGGCATGCATCCCACAGAAATAAAAGTGAGACAAATAACCCTTACCTCATACCTCAATTTTAGTTGTGCATGCATTGACCACTAGTATAATGTTTTAAAACATTTTATTAACTTATACTATAACCATTTCCATGTTTATGACATCATATATGATGCTATTATTTTATTTTATTACCTATTTGTTTATAATATTTCCTTATTATCCTTGTTTCCGGTGTTAACTACTGCATTTTACTATACATGTTTTTCTATGACTGTCATAGTTAATTTTCATAGACTATATATCCAAAATATCTAGAATGGAAAAAAAATTATACATATCATATTAAATCATTAAAAATTTATAATTATTATTGAATGGTTAACATGGGAAATTAATCACATCGCATCATAGAGACGGTATGTCGTATATACGCATGAGTGATTATATCATTCCCTTAATGGTTAAAGGGTAAGGAAGTGTAAGGTATATTAATTTTTATATAATCCCCACAGTGTGGAGATGGTTGGACGTACGTACACACATACGGTGATTTTTGTTCTCATAGAATTATTAAGTGATGGAATATGGTTGTTCCAAAATCATAATAACATCTTTAACATATAGATTCTAGATTAATTACTGTATAATTAAAACAATACCTGAGGAGGATGTAGAACTAGAAAAGAACATGAATGAGTCAAAAAATTATTGCCTCTTATTATGTGGTATTACATTAGATATTTACTTATCTCCTTTGGGATTAATTAAATTTTTTTGTTTTTAAATAATTTATTAATATAATTGTTTAATAAAATAACATTATTTTGAAATATTATTCTAATCTTTTAAATTGACTTCACATACATCAAGAAAAAGTTGTAATTCAAATCTAATGCTTTCAAAAATCTATAATATATCGCATAGATGTATAAAATTAATTATAAATATTTAATGATCTCAAATATAAAAAAATTAGTACTTTTACAATAAATTATTTTATTCTACAGTTAATTAAATAAATACTATTTTAGCATTGAAAAAAAATTTAAGGTAATTATATAATTACTAAAAATTCAAAATAAAATTATATAATGAAAAATTATTTATTAAGATAAAAAAAGACATATTGTATCATTAATATCAATATTTTATCCCTATGTGAACACATAAAAGACATAAAATATCATGAGGGTGACATTCTGTAACTATATTTGATTTAAATATTAAATATGTTATTTTCAAGGAAAAGTGTTCATTAAAAAATCTAATTCAATATTACGGTGATAAAAGTCAAAAAAAAAATCATCCAATAAATTTTTTAGAAGTTTAGATCATGATTATACCCTTATATTTTGTTATTAACACTTAGTTAAACCCTTTAACTCTTACCATGACAGCTTTGATTTTTACACTTAAAGGGTTAATATTGTTACTGCAAAATGATAAAATTACTATAAATGAGTCATGGGTTAAATTTTCAACTCTATCCCAATCAGTTTGACCAACTTTATATTTTTATCAGTTTTATATCATTTAAAATAATATTTTTTATTTTAAAATATCAGTAATGTCAATCTTGACATTATTCATCACATGACTTTTTAAAAAATTCATAACACGATAAATTTGAACCAATACTTCTAAAATGCCACTAAAATGTCAAATGAATATATTAAAAATAATTTATGACATTAATTATATCAAATTATATATATTTTAATATTTTTAGAAATATTTATGTGTTATTTTCATTAATTAATCAATTATAACATCATCATTGTGTAAGCCTTCAATTTAATTATTTATTCCCTAAAAATTAAAATAAATTATAAAAATGAAGATGAAAATTTTTTATTTCAAATTAAAATTTATATTAAATGATATATTCTTAGAAACCATATATAAAATATTTAATTCCTATTAAAAATGTTAGGGTGATATATTGGACATCACATAGAATAAAATACTAAAAAATTAATAAAGTCGTCCAAGGGGCTCAAAAGGCCATTCATTTGACACAAGGATGATTTTGGTTGATAATAACTCATCCAATAAAATATTTACAATAGTTAAGGTAAATATATAATTCTTATAATATTATTTTTCCCCTAAAGTGCAAGTTTTACACTTAAACGTTGTAATTATTTTAAATTACTTTTAAAAAAATTGGTCAAAAACAAAATTGATATTACAATACTACATATATAATGTTGATTGCAACAGTGTATTTCTATTTTTCAAAAATCAATTCACATAAGTGGAAAAATTAAGTTTAATACTAATCCCGCATAAGGGATGAACAAATGAGTTTTTTAAAATAAAAAACGTTCAAAGGATTGAAATATTTTTATATCCAAATTCAATTTGAAATTGATTCCAATGACCTAAATTAGATTAAATGATAAAAACTTTATCTAGTTATATTTTAATATAAATTCAAGACATAATTTAGAAATATAAATAACTTATATGAAATTTTAGTTTTTGATTGAAATTCAATATTTTTCACTGTTAATCAAAACATGATACTTCTAAAAAAATACCAAAGGATTACCCAAAGTAAATTGTGATATACTAATTTCAAATAAGAGCATTATTTTATCAAATAAATTTTATAAATGTGTCAAAAATTGGATTTAAAATATGTCTACCATGAAAAGGAAGTGCCTTAATAAAATTGCTGACTTTTATAAATAATATTGGATTTATTCTTATATTATGTATATAAATATATTGGATGAATGTTGTAAATATTATATTGAATATATAATATATATTTTTCATTAATTTCACTCACTAATTTTAATTAATATAATTTATTAGGATAAAATAACTTTGTGAGCATCAAAATAGTTCTTTATAAAAGCATTTTCTATTTATTTAGTTGGTTTCTATATTCATTTCTAATTAATTTGTCACCAATTAATTCAACCATATATTTTCATAATTTAGTTGATACTATTCATAACCACCAACTTAACGGTTCGGTTATATCTTGTTATATTAAATAATAATATTTTAATAATATATTTTTGTTTGGTAAAACATGGCTCTGCATGTATTGTAAGATATTGACGAAATTTAAATTATTTAAGAATAAATTTAATAATCCATAAGTCTCACGAAAAAAATAGATGAGAAAACATTACATTAAGTTGTGATGTTCTTCATACACATTCAAAAATCTTGTATAATATATTTATGTTTATTATACATGTACCACAAAACCATACTATAATATCTAATACTTTATATGATTTGATTGTGACATTATATTACCGATTTATTAACAATTCATGGTTAACGTTCCGTTTTATATAATATCCTCCTAGTTTTTCGTATATATTTTTACTTGTTATTATTAATCCTCTTAATTAGATAATGATTTACATTTTTATAGAATGTAAAAAATTATTTCAATATCATATATATATATATATATTATATATAAAAATATTTATAATAATCTATAAAATATGTAAATGTTAAATGGAAAACACAATTCATGGCGACGCTAGGTTGTACGTACCCATCAATGGTGTTTCTATTTTATTGTCTTATTAAAATAATGTTTGTGAAAAAAATATATGTATATACATAATCATCAGAATATAATTGGTATTTCATATATATCTTACATGTTTACTAAACACATCCTTAATACATTCCATGTAAAATGTAAATGAATCACATCGCTTTGAGGAGGTGGTAGTCCACCTGTACACAAACAAAGTTATCACATTTCCACAAAAAGTAATTTACGAAGGAATGTTTTATATAATAATTCCATAGAAATAAATACATCATAAATAGCATATATATTATATAAAATATTATTTTCATCATAATTACTATCCATGAGAGGTGGTAAATGGAAAAACGAACAATATCTTTTTGCAAGGATGTTTTCCATCTTCCACAAGAATGGTAAGTTTGTTTCCTATTTAATATAGGTGTTTATAGGTGAATGTAGATACATTAGAGTAAAAAAATTCAGTATATTTTGGATAATGAGGTTATTATATAATCATTAAATAAGAATTATATATTTTGTGATTAATTAAATATAGGAAAATTTCATGTGGAAGGGTGTCAACTCTTCTTTGGGTAACTTCTAGTTTTCCCCAAAGGGCTTATTTGGATGTATTTCTACAAAAAGTAAGGCTAGTAGGATTATTTGAGGGATTTTGGGTGGATATTTTGCAAGTTTTGGTGGATAAAAATTTATTTATATGTGTGAATAAGTTGTGGTGTGACTTACTTTTTATAGTGAAAGAGAAGTGACATTCTAGTATATATAAAATGGAAAACACTATTTAGAGGTTTGTTATACATAATTTTCAACCAATAATTGAACATTTTATTAAATGAGTGTAATATTTCTAAATATGTCCATAAATTGTATTTTGGACATGTTCCTACTATTTTCCCCTTTAATTAAAGTTTTACCACTAAGTAATCTTGTTTTTACCTTAATTGTTGTAATTAATTTTACATCTCTCACTAATATTTCGCATTAAAAAAACTAATTTGAACTTATTATAAGTTTTAAATTATGATTATTCAAAATATACCCCATTTATCAAAATTATAATCACAAAATATGAAGAAATTAATTGACTAATCTTCCTGCAAATAGGACGAGATGATGGAGATTTAAAGAAAAAAGGTTCAAAAGATTGAAATGATTTTATATCCAATTTCAATGTAAAGTTGGTTAAAATGGTATAACATTCATTAATTCATGTAAAATTGATCTAATTACACATTAAAACAGAATTAAAATATAATTTAACTATATAAATAATTTATATGAAAAAATAGTTTTGAATCAAACTACAGTCTTTTACACTATTCATCAAAAACATTCTGAGAAAAATACCAAAAATTCACCCAAAGTAAATTTTGATATTCAAATTTCAAAACTCAAATTTTTTTTTTCAAATATAAATTCATTAATTATAAAATTTATATTTATAATTGGTTCTCCATTAAAATGTGGGATAATTTGCTTTTTGAAAAATATATCATTTTATTCATAAAATTATATTTATTCTCATCTCTTGTCTAAAAATCATATATAGTCAACATTAAATATTTGATCGAATATAATACATATATATATTGTTAAAATATTTTATCAAAATTTTATTAACTAATTTATTATGGTAAAACATATTTTTTTACAAAAATATAGTTTTCCATAAACAAATTTCCTATATTTTCAAAGCATTTTTTTCATTTCTAGTTAATTAATTACCAAATAATTTATATTATATAAATGTTTAAACCATAATCTATAACTATAATTTATAATATTAATAACTCCCACTACCAAGCATAGGTTTTAAATATAATAATATTTTTAAAATAATACTCATATCACATTTGAGTTTGGTAAGTCTAGGTCTTGCGTGTAATGGAAGCTATCAACGAAGTATGGAATTATGTGTGACAGAAGCCAAACACAGTGTTGTGTCTATCATAATCTAATATATGTTCTATGTGTAGTGAAAGAATAAAATGGTTTTGTGTGAAAATAATTCCAAACTTATTCCTTTCATATAACACATTCTAAATTCAGTGTTTCTTGAAACAAAATATCAAAAAGAATAAATTAATTTGAAAAAATTCACAAAATCTATGGGGGTTATGTTCTACCCCCTGTAAAATTTATTTTTTCATCAAAATTCATTTAGGTTTTCAAAGTTCTAATAATTTAACGATCCTTTCACAGAAAACATCATTGTAAAAATAAATACTAAAACATCCTTTAAAAAGGAAAGGTTGGAAACATAACAGTTACCCAATGTAACTCAAAACTAGGCTTCCACATCAGAGAACACATGTGGGACGTGAATACATGTACATGGAAGAGAAATATAAATATCTAGTTCTAATTGGGAGTGATAGATAACATAGATAGGATAAAGTTATAAATCATTAGACCATAAACCAAAGAGTATTTAAAAAGGGCATTGATATCATCAAAAATTATGATAACAAGGAAACATTTTATTTCATTAACATTTTCCTAAAGATTATGAATATTCATGTGAATATATACTTACATTATTTCATGAAAACCACTCCAATTGTTGTTCCTCGATCAATTTCCACTTCATCTATTATTACAAGAAATAGTGCTCAATTTTTCATTTTTGAAGCGTTAGAAGGTCATGAGATCCATAAATAGAATTATAGGTCATTCCATGTGTCTTTATCACAACAAAAATGTTAGAAAAGGTTATCAAATATGAATAAATCCTTAATATGAAGATATAAAACTTTTATATCTAAAACGTCATATAAAGTATAATAAAACCATTTCTAGAAATGGTTAAACTTATAACACATATGAAAGATTAATGTAAAAAATATAAGGTCACTAAATTTATCAAAACAAATTATCATAGTCCCTATATATCATAAAGTATCTATTATTTCTCACATACCAATCATGGAAATACTTTCATCTTGTATTCTTTTGAAACATGGAAATTACCATAAATACTTACTAAAAACATGTTTGTTTCCCTATTCCAAGGTTTATTAAATATATTCCTTAAAATCAAAAAAGTTATAAAATCCATCGTTGATAGAACACACCACCTTTTCAACAAATTTTTTATCAATTATGAGGTAATAAATATCATCCACTTTATTTATTCATATCATACATACCTTTACCCAATATCATTATCTCTATATCATGAACATATTTAGGGTTATCTTCCCTTGGTAAAAATGTCACCATTCCATTAAATAACATTTTTAGTACTTCAAATCCAGTAGACATATTATTGAAAATCCTTATCTAAAAACATAAACTAAATAATCCTTATAAATTTCACTATTCTTAATTCTTCAATCCAGATAAGAGAAAATCTTCAATCTTTTATCTTTAATGATTGGATGATAATAGGTCCTTATTTTTCCAAAAAGTAAATTCTTAGATTAGGGTATTAATTTGGGTAATTACCATGTTCTCAAAATATAATACATTGAAATCCTTGACAACATGTCACTATATGACCCTATTTTCCAATCATTTAACATCTACCTCTCCATTTGAGATATTTATTTTGGGTTTTCTTTCCACATTATTAAATCTTGGAAGATGAGTATTATTTCATCTATTTTTATTATCACATGAACTTTTATAAAATCCCATATTCCACTTATTATATGTTTTAGTAATATCACCGAATGTTATGTCATTAATCATATACCTCTATAGTGGAATAGGAATAATCACAAATTTTTTTCCTCTTATTGTCATCCCACTTAGATTCTAATTATAAAATGATCCATCGCATTAAATGTTAAACTGGCTCTTTTTAGTTCCCAAAATTAAATTAAAATTATAAATTATATTTTGATCATAACATATCAAATAAGAAAACCAAATAATAATAAAAAACCTAAGTTATTCTTAAATCTTGACACCAACTTTTAAATCTATTAAACCACATGCTTATCATTAGCTACATATATATACATATGTGTATAAATATCTTAAGGTATCTCACTAAATTTTCCTCATCCTGGTTTCCAAACGATGACTAAACCATTCATTTGATTCAAACTATATTGACATGGGCTTAACATACATGGGCTTAACAAAAGTATATGCACGAGGACTATAATAGAATAGTGTATTTAGAAATATAGAATATAATCTTCTAACATAGTGAAAGATCATCAATGATTAAAAAAATGATATTACCCTTTTTTACTTTTACTTAAAACCAACCATCATAACTTGGGGAAAAGAAATATAAGAAATGGTGAGCTCAGATTCTTAGTATGGTTAAATAAAGGAGATACGTAATCATAAGATGCGCATAAGGGTATGAGAACATGAGAATAACATTTGATGATCGTACCCTGTATATAAAAGATCATATACATGAGTCGTGGCATAAATATTGGTAGTTAATAAGACATAAATCATAAGGAAATAAAATGAATAATACACAAAATCACAATATTATAATTCGACATATAATTGAGGAAGATGCATAATAATATAAAATTATTTCTATAGAAGTGAAGGAATTACTAAAAAGTCTCTATTAATACTATGTGTTCACTCAACATACCATTTTGTAACTCATTTTTCACTTCAATGACCATCATAGTATTTAAGGTTCACTCCCAATACTATCTTAGAAAACAAAGTCCTTTACTGAATCATGTTCACTTTCATATCCAGCCATATTTATCTCATGAGATATAAATATTTAACCAATGAATTGAATAAGGATATAGTTAACACCCATTTCATAATGAAATCATACATACATATTCTATAAGATCAAAAAAAATTACATCATAATCTACGAAATGAAATGGTTATCATATAAATTTCATCATATTAGAAAATGTTGAAAAGAAATAGGATTCATAATCATCTCATAAAATAATATCTCATGAGAAGAAACATGCTTCATAAGTATATAACTCGTGAAAGAGAAATAAATTTAATAAACATATGACCTGTAAAAGAGATATAGGTTTTACAAACATATAACCAGTGACGAAAAAACTTTTTTCCTGAACATATATTTCGTGATAGAGAAATAGGTCTCAAAAACATCATGTTATCAAAACATGAAACATTTAGGGAAGTAATATGACTATATCCCTTAGATCATATTCCTAAAAAATACATGAGTAACACCAATGGACGTGATCATTGATAGAAAATAATTTTTAAATATCATTTAAGAACATTTCTTAAGGAAAATAACTTTTCTTATATGAAAATTGATTTTTTAAAATTTAAAACCTTTTGAAATACATTTTCGTTTAAAATAAAATTGAACACTTTCAAAGGATGGAGGAAAAAATTATGAAAATGACTTCCATAAAAATAGTTTGATAACTTATAAAGAATTCATAAAAACCTTTGGAAAACAATTTTCACTAAAAATACTTTGAAAACAAATTAAAAATGCATGAAAAGTTTTTTAAAACCTTTTTCTTTAAAAATACATTTAAAACATATAATTAATGATTTATATATAACTAAAATATTTTTCTTTTAAAATAGATTAAAATCATATAAATTATTCATGAAAACATTTGGAAAACATTTTTATTTTCAAATACTTTGAAAAATAACAAATATTTCATGAAAACATATGGAAAAAATTTTATTTTAAAATAAATTGAAAAAATATATATAATGAATAAAAAAATTAAAAACATTTATATTTGAAAATAATTTGGAAAATTATAAATAATTCTGAAAAACATTTTTATTTGAAAATATATAGAAAAACAATAAAGAATGGTTAAAAGCATTTTGAAAAAATGTTATTTGAAAATGATTTTAAAACATATAAAGGAATATTTGAAAAACATAAATCATTTTAAAAATCATTTTTCCTTGAAAATGAGCATATAATATCATTTTAAAAAATTGAAAACATTTTTGAAAATATGTTTTTTAGCAAAAACTGATTTCCAACCAAAGAGAGAGATAAAGTATGATTCTATTAAAAACAATTTCTTAATTATATTAGGTAATAAAGATTGGGATAATGTTACTGATACATGAATATATCATTATAAACCATATAATAATAAACTTGATGTGTTATTTTTAAATATAGATCATAATATTTCATCAATTAAATCATAACCATAAAAAATCCTAATAAATAGTGATATTTTTACAATAAAATATTACCATGTGGTAATCATACTCCTCGTCAAAGAAAATGACATTAAATGGAGATTAAAATATAATTAATGAAAGGATATTAATGATAGAACATTTCAATGTCCAGTATATAATCCTCATATAAGGATATAATTTTACAACATGACATGTGTCACAGAGAATGAAAGTTGAGACAAAATTACATTACTAATATGGTAACTTTTGAACCGTTAACACCATGAAAGAGATATAATCAAATAGAAACATAAATAACCATAAATTTAATTATAATAGTCATGGAATAAATTTATGGGTAGTATATACACCCAAAAAAATAAATGAGTGGTGAATAAGGAATAATTCTCAAAGATATAAAGTGATATGAGAAGAACCTTTCCTTATGTCATGATGGTGGGAAATGTCATACATGTTAAAACGAAGACTCCTTGAACATTTCTATTAAAATCCAAACATAAATTATTTTGAAAATGAAATGTATATTATTTTAAAACATTTTATTAAAACTCAAAAAAAATGATTAAAATTAAATTAAAAAATTCATGAGAAACATTAATATATTATTAAAAAAAATTCAAACCATGGATATAGAACAAAAGGTTTTTTAACAAATGAGACAAATAATGTTTTTTTTTCATTTATAAATTCTGTTGGAATCTTGAATATATAGAGAGAGGAAAATGAATTAATCCATTTATACTTATTACAATAGTATATAATAGTAAAATTAATTAGTTTCTTGAGATATGTATCATAATATTTCATTACCAAAAGCATAAACATAAACAGTCTGTATGAACAATGAGATCCTAACATCAAACCCTTACCACATTGGTAAATTTTTAATGTTATGACCCATTAAATAATAGCATAAGAAGAAAAATTAAATATCTTTAAGTGATGGATATTCATGATATTACATTACAATGAGCCTCTATATACACCTCATAAATGATGATAGGTTCATTACATAACGTATATCCCAAAGAAGACCAATTGAGGGAAAAATCCCTTACCTTTAGTCTCAAATTTCTTCATATATTTTTGAAAATCATATATTATAAATATATTATTATTATAAATATTTATATTATAGAACCATACTTATATATAATAAACCATATATTATTTTCTTATGACCATTTATTACCTGTTTATTAATAATTCTATGTTAAATTGCATATCGGGCAACAACTACATTGTTTATCATGTATATTTGGATTTTTTATTTTTGATCCTATTAATTTGATCATGTTTGAATATACCCAATATTTTTAACAGTGAAATAGATATAATATATATTCATTATAAATGTATTTAGAGTAATCTATAAAATCTAGAGATATAAAATGAAATACAAAATTCATGAAGACGGTAGGTCATGCGTACACATGAAAGCTGTTTAGATTTCCTTAATATATGAAATTAAATAATGTTAAATAATATAATAACTTTTTAGAATCAGGTTAATTTCATATAAATATTATATATTCATTTAATTTACCCTAATTATCTTCCATGGAAATAATTAGTGAAAAATGAATCACATCACATCGTAAGGAGGTAGTCTGTTGTAAACATGAATGACGTTATTGTATCCCCCACATAATGGAAAGTAAAAAAGGTATATGTCATATAAAAATTAAAATTTATAATTATGATATATATATATATATATTCATTTAATCTGTCATTATTACTATCCATGTAAAAAAAATAAAAACACACTGTATTTGTTCATGAGTTGGTCTTTAGTAGAACACACGAACAACATTATTGTTTTACAATATATTATACGGTAAGATGATAGGTGTGACATTATAATACAAAATTATAATAATATAATAATTATGTAATATAAAAATTAAACCCATAATTATATCAATCCTCAAGAGGTGGTGATGGAAAATTAATAACATCAGTTCATGAGGTGGTAGTCTGTCGTAGATGGATTCATTTCCCATTTGATGGAAGTGGATATTGATAGAGGTTATAGAATTAAAATAATAAAATATCATTATATGGGAGTAAATTATTTCATTATATCAGTATATTAGAGTAATATTTTAAAGATTTGGAATAATAAATAAAATAAAAACACATTTTTAAGAATTTTACCTCTTCTTCAGAGAACCTCTTTAGATGTATACCTAAATCCCTCTAAGGAAGGTTTAATAATATAAATAAGGAATATAGTGATCGTATAGGTAGTTAAGGAATATATTTGGGAAGTTTTTGGCTGAAAATGGTTTTGGATGTGTGGAGAGGGTATGATATTTGGTGGCCTTTTATAAGCGGGGGAGAGAACACACTTGTATCTTGAGAAAAGAATGAAGGGTATCCCTGTTTTTCACATAAAAAAGATCCAAAAAGGAGAAATTATTGAAATTTAGATGTGATAAGGTCTATATATGGAAATAAATTGGGTTTCAAAAAAGATTTTAGGTCATTTTATTCCTTATTTATTTTAGTTTAACCCCTCTGTTGACTTGTTTTAACCTTAACAGAAGTAATTAATTTTACTGTTTTTAATATTAATTTTGATGATAAATTAAGTTGGCCTTATTATATAATATAAATTATATTTATTAAAAATAAATAATCCATATTTCCAAATTCCATTCACATAAGTGAAAAGAATTTAATTCAAAAACTATTCCGGTAGACGCAACGAAAAAGCAACTTTCCACAAAGAAAATGTTTAAAAGTATAAAATGTTTTTATATAAAAAATCATTATGAAAATTATTCTAGTGGATTAAATTTTATTTATATATATATAATTAAATTAATTATAATTTTAAAACAATAATAAAATAATTTTTCTATTTTTAAATGCTATCAAATAATTTAAAATTCTTAATAATAACCAATATTTTTAAGAATTCATCAAAAAAGATATTTCCTTAAAAAAATTCACAAAACATCACCCAAAAAAATGTAGAAGATTATTTTTCAATTTAATTAAATTTTTTTAAATTAAATTTTCCAAATGTGACAAAAATTATTAAATTTAGGAAAGTATGTGTACATAATGAGATAAAACATATCTTTAGTAACTTATAGTTTTTAAGCCTAAAATTTTAATTATTCTCATCTTTTTGCAGATAAGATTAATTTTATAACATTTTATTTATATAATAAATATAAATTTAAAAAAACAATCAAAATTTTTATTTAATATATATAATGAGAAATAAATTGTTTTTGCATATAAAAATTGTTTCTCAGAAAATCATTTCCTTTATTTTATAAGGTTTATATTCTAATTTCTATTTAATTATATTAAAAGGAATTTTTTTTATATATGTAGATAAAAAATATATATTAAAATATTATTTAATTATATTATTAATCTCTACTCTAATTTCTAGGAAACCACTATCATATTATATAATAATTTTTTGATACTACCCCACATTTTCTTTAAATATACTGTTGTGTGTGACATAAAATAAACTCAATGTTACGTGTAATGAAAAATATTGAAATAAATATTTCAAATTATTTTTGGTTGTTATATATTACACACCTTAATATTAATTTCCCCCTTAAAATTCATTACCTTTGTACCAACAACAAAGGATATATTGGCATCATTTCATCCTCAGTTTCTCATATAGCTCCTTTATAACACTTTGAAATTTTAAAAGAACATTGTTCTCGATAGCATGTATCAAAAAAAAAACAAAGTGTATAAGTGAATATATAAACTGAATAATTTATTATATATTCATAAATTTTGTATCTTAAATTGAATTAATTAAAGACAATAACATGTATCTTCGAGTGTTTTCATTACACACAAGAATGGGTTTTACAGAACAACAATATATTATTAACATTATTATTTAACATAATGCATATCCATTGGAATAAAGGGTATGAATATGATTAAATAACTTATGAAAATAAATTACATACATAAATTTAACAGTTATCTATTGATTAGTAATAAAATAAGTATCATTTAAATGAAAATGAATTATTTTTTGAAAATTGGATTTTTCTTAATGACAAATTATTCACCCTTTGAGAAATTAATTTAAATTAATTTTTATCGCATTAAGAAATTTTATTAAAACAATAATGGTAATATTTTGAATCATAATATAAAAATTAATGATAATATGTTATATAAATGGAATTATAAAGTATATATTTTATATCTACATTCTATTTAATGATAATATGTTATATGAACGGAATTATTATAATATTTATGAAATATTTTTCATTATTTTAAGATAATATATCATTCACTTTTCACTCACATTAAGATGATAATGTCATTCTTGTATGTGTGGACAACTGCCTATACAAAGTGATGTGACACTATTTTTATAACCAGGCCTCATGGATGATATATATAAATATATTTTAAGTAATAATATTATATATATATATATCATATTAATATAATTCTGAAATATTTAATATTAATTACCTTATTTCCATAATGATCATTGGAAAATGGAATATTTTCTAATGTGTATGTTGACCTACCATCTCCATGATCGTAACATACCTCATTTCTCAATACCATATTTAATTATTGATATTAAAATTATAATTTATGTATAAATATGATAATTATTTCATTATTATTATTATATATATTATAGATCTATATGATATTTGTAAAAATTAGTTCCTTTATGGAAAAACACTCATGAGAAAAGAAGTCAATTAACCCCCGAAACATTTAAAATAATGAATGATTATTAACGAACAAGTGATAATATTTCATAAAAGGATAATATATATTAATATGGAATTGGTATATGTTAATAACATGTTTAAAACCAATATACATTAGTTTAGAAAAAGTTCAATCAAATGGAAGCATGATGTATGAGACTTCATCTCAATTTCCCTTCATTCAAGAATATTGTAATGGTATAAACCTAATTTCATTTATTTGGTTTATATATTGAACCATTGACATGTAATATCCTAATTCATTCATATTTCATGGTTTTGGATGTTTCAATTTGAATTATTTCACCAATATTATTTGACTTCAAAATTACAATGTGGTTAAATTTATTGTACAATCTCAATTTCATTTGTGATTGAAAACATTGTCTTGAAATAATAACTATATTGTGATAATTTTTATTTTTAAATTTTATTTCTCTTAAATATAAACATTTTTTTATAATGGATATGGTTTTTTCCTAATCAAAATACAAATTTCTCATATAGTGTTTATTTTTAATGTTATTTGATTAACTGGGGAAATATTGAAAAATTTGTATCCTTATTTAATATGTATATTTGAAGATGAGGAATATTGAGTCATGAATTGCACCCATAATTCATTATATGATAGATTATTTGGAAATGTAGTGATGGTTGGACACCTCATTTTATATATCCCCCAGATGCATCGACAGGTCTCATGAGATAAATCTGTTGGTCAAATTAAATGGGTTTCTACTTATAGCTTTTAAAAAATCTTATAAAAGGTCTTGACTGTAGAGGTATCATATTCTTGACTCATGATGTCATAATTTCCTTAATTTGGAAAATATTTTTTATTAAGAATTAGATTTTAAAAATAATATTATCTCAGGATTCATTTCTTCCTCAGTTGATTGATTAAATGTAATTAGTTTTTAATTATTTACATTTACATTTTGATTATTATTTATTGATTAATTATATCTTTAATTGTGATTATACCTTAAGGGTAATTTTATATCAACATTTTTTTTCAATCCCTTAAATTATGAAGAAGATACCATTGAATTATTTTTCAAGGAAGTACTTTATTTTATGTTATTATGTATTAGGTTATATTTTTCTACAGGAAATGTAAAATAGTTTTAATGTATGAAAATAGTTCTCCCAAAGTACTAAACTGATTAGTTGTTCATCATTTTACCCTTTATATATATACATGTAATAAAGAAATACATTGACTTTGGGTTATTGAGTTTGGGATCATTATAGTTTCCATATGATGAATGTTATTGAAAACGTTGGGAACTAGATTAAGGAAAACCAAAAAAATTTATCATAACCCAATGATAGAAATTAAGGATATTGATATAAGAATATCCTAAGGTTTTGTTAAGTAAAATACAATGTAGTTTTTTCTATTAATACATCCATATCTAGATACTAAAATTGAACCTAGTTTTGTAAGAGGCACCTAGGGGTAACAACACTGAAAAGAGTGTGTTGGCCAATACCTGGTTGTCACCAAGAGAAAACAATGGGGTTTACTGCACAACTATTTCTACACTCACAGGGGATATTTTTAGGATAATTCAAGTTTTCTTTAAAAACCATTATTAATTGTTTTAATATAAAGGCATACCTAAATAAACAATGATAATGATTATGAGATTAGCTATTCATGAATTTTGCAAATTATGTAAACCATTTAACTAGAATTGGTGTAATACCTTATGTTTCATAATTTTATGATATTTTTTAGTGTATTTATTAATTTATAAATGTTTCTTGTTAGGATTAATATAAACCACATAAATTCATGTAATAAAAAGAGTCATAATGATAATTTCTTTAATGGGATGAATCCAATATTTCGAAATGAACTGTTGTCCAAAATATTCTCATCATATAAGGACATAATGAAATGTTTTAACAAGACAAAGAAAAAATTATCTATGTATTATGGATTTGAAGAGAATACAGAGAAGAATACAATAGTAAAGAAAAATAAGGATAAATTTCAGAAGGTAAAGAGTTATTTTCTCATATATGATAATTGTGGAAGGAAACGCCATGGAACTTTCATGAAGGGAATAATATTTTTCTACATATTTCGAGTGAATGGTCTCTATGCTAATGATTTAAAAGGAAGGAAAAAAATTTCAGTGTTTAGTGATTCAATTGAAACATAACGGGGCTCAATGAAAACAAATTCCCTATGCCTTAATAGAAAATATCTCAAAATAATCTAATGGATAATGGTCAAGATTATGGTATTACCGGAAATGAATAGGAATGATTAATTTTCATGTTTTTTGATTGAATAATTATGTCATATTAGTTATTTCAATGATATTCTAATTTTGATAATTAAGAAATTTCTATGTATTGTACTATAATACTTTTTCATGATAGATTTGAAAGTGTTTGTTGAATGTAACTAATAAACCATAAATATGATTCAGTGGAAAGATAGTCTTATTATGAAAAATATGATTGAGAGAAAGAAAACAATATATAAGTTTCTAATATTGAGATAATTATTTTTAGATAAAGAGATTTTTGACATTGATAAGTAAATTGGATAGTGTTGATCAACATCAAAATTATTAATTATTTTTTTAGAAAGTGAATTATGTTATCATTGATGGAGTTAAATCATTTTTGGATTTATGTATTATATCTAATAATCTATTTTTTATTTAATTCATAAGGAATCATTCTTTTTTTCAATAATTTTTTATGTTAATTCAGGTTATTACTATATTTAAATAGATTACATGGTGACGATGTTATCATGTTTTGTATGTGATCGTTAAGAGATACTATATATTTCTTGGGGGGTTAATGATAATATCATTTATTATATATCGTGAAAAATTTTCTAATGTTTAGGATCTCAATCTTATCAGAATCTTCATATAGTTCACCATTTAAGAAACAGTTTAAGTTGTCCTTTGGAACATGTTTTTAAGAATAATTTATTACTTCACCATATGAATATTTATTCATATTGGATAACCTATAGTAACAATTATTTTATAGTAATAACTATATAAGAAGGTAATTTTTATCACTATATTATGGATCAAATGATACAGTAAATGTGAATTTTAGTTATTAAGGAATAAAAAACTCATTTTTGAATACTCATTTTATGGATTAGGATATGAAATAGAAATTAATAAATGCATAACCAAAGGATAAAATTATGGTTATGAAATAGAATGATATCATGTTATTATATTTTTAATATATTCATTGTCAATATATAAAAGAAAACCATCAAATTTAGGAAAAAGATCTTGAAATAAAATGATATTATATTACCATAATTTTTTATGATAAAAATAACCATTTTCACACCGCTCAAGTTTAATGTTTTGTGGTCATTAACCATATCTGAAACATACACATTATTTTTTATCAATGTTCCCTATCCCTCTTCATCGGTATTTGGGTGTTAATTTTATATTCTATGTCCATGTTTTCACTTCCCACCTACGTTCTCCTATTTAGAAACCCAGTTATGTTTTATTCCATATGACCTTTTTGTTTCCCTTTTTCAATTTGTATTTTAATATTTTTTAACACAATAATAATATGTTTTCTTCAAAATGGTATTTCAAAATTTGAAAACCATAATAACTAAGATCTTGTTAAATTTGTGAAGATAAAATTTATTTATTGTGGGGAGAATGTGACACCCCAAAATTTTAGAAAATGAACATTTTTTTTGATAGATTGTATGACTCAAAAATACTAAGAGTAGAAGGGAATATAAAATAATAAGACTTCAATAGCTTGCATTACACACAAAATTATGTTTTACCAAATAACAGTGTATTATTAACATTATTATTTAGTATATCACCTAACCAATGTAATGGTGGGTTTGAATACGATTAATTATCATATAAATATTTATATCTTAAAAAATTAGTTATCAATTGATTAGTAATAAAATAATAATAATTTAAAAGAAAAATAAATATGTTATGCAAACCCGTATTTTTCCAAAAGATGGATTAGTCATGCTTTGAAAAAATATTTTAAAATTAATTTTTTTTTCAAATTTTACAAAATTAATTTTAAAAAATAAACTTTATTTCTGAAATAATAAATTCATTATTATTTTGGGGTGTATTTTTGAGATATTTTTGAAATGTTTAATTTTTTATTAATAGTCAAATTGTGGAATTTTAATGAAAAACTACATTTTTCTTTAATTTGTTTTTAATTTTAAAATATAATTTTAATAGGTTTAAAAGTAAAATTATATCAATTTAATATAATATAATCCAATTTATATTTGTTTAATATTCTTCACATTTAAGTTTGATATAAAAACACTATAAAAGTTTGATCATTCACTCTTAGAAAATAAGATTTATTGTTACGTCTATCGGATTGATTTAAAATTAAAATTGGCCACTTAAAGGAATTTCATTTTGAGAAATGGATTCCATATTTGGTAAAATAATAATTTATATTTTATAATAATTAAACATTATTTTTGTACAAAATTAATTGTTAAAACAGTTAGAAATAATTACTATAGTTAATGTGAAATTAAATTTGTTGAGGGTTAAACTAATAAGATAAGGGTAAAATTGACCTAAAAACATACCCAAATAAAATTGTATTGTCATATATCCACCATATATAATATTTTTCTACAATTTAAAATTTTTAGGATTTTTTAATGATGAATATGTGGGTGTTATTGAATCATTTCAAAAACATGCAAGTATGCCACTAACCGCACTTATAAAAGGCCATCACCCCCCCCCCACCCTCTCTTCTTATAAACATAAAACATGTTTGGATAATCAAAGACCTTCCCAATTAACTTAGAATATTTTCTATAATCATCTGAGAATACTTATATTTGAATGAAACAAAACCAAGGAAGGATTTTGGCTAAAACCTAAGGTTGATGCCTAAAGAAGAAGTAATGTTCTTCATTGATCATTTTAGTTTTATTTCCTTCTCCATCTCATTAAATTCTTATTAAAATATATATATATATATAATAACCACAGTATATTAAATATATTGAGATGTTTTTATTTCATATTTATCACTTGAAAAATCTTTACTTCTATCAAATGTGTTAGAAAATCATAGTTCATTTGTATATAAGACTATCGTCTTGCGAACCGATGTCATTATTTTTTCCACTAACACCTCTTTTAGTTTGTTATTATGGTGTATATAAATAATTTATATGATATTTATAACATAATTTTAATTTTTTATTCATTATTTCATATATTACATTTCTTTCATTCTATTCTATTGGGTATATGATAACAATATTTGGATGTACCACGAACTACCACCTCGTGAAGCAATGTTATTCGTCTTTCACTAACGATTTAAATGGAAAGTAATAAGGATAAATTAAATGATTATATTTGATATTAATGTAAGAAATAAAATATTATTAACATACATATAAATATAATAAAGATAATATGTCATTTTCATTTTACTCACTTTATATGATAATAGCATTCGTGTATGTAGAGACCCGAAGCTTATCATACATTGACATTACATTACTTTTGCGGAATACTTAGTACATAACAAAAACACACACACAAGGACCGTAATAGTTTAGTGTCTTTGGAAACTTGGAACGTAATATTCTAATCCTGGTGAAAGATCTTCAACATCTCCCATAAAGATCTTCCCTTTTTTTTTACCTAAAACCTTTCTTTATATCCTGGGGAAAAGGAAACATAAAAGGGTGAGCTCAAATGCTCAGTAAGGGTAAACAAAAGAAATATCAATCACATAATTTTCATAAGAACATAACCTTTTTTGGAAATCTTAACCTGCAAAAGAGAGCATAATTTCATAACATGGGATAAATCATAGTAGTGAAATGAAATCATAACTTAAAACATTACTCATTGTGGCATACACACATAATCATAGAGAATCATTTCTTGTTAGTCAAGACTCATTGCCAAGACTATCTTAGTGGAAAAAGTCCCTTTCTGAATCGAGTAATCCTCGTTTCAGTCCTGTTTCACTGAACCGGTATAACCTACCATTCCAGCCATGTCTATCTCATGAGATATAAAATCTTTACCCAATGCATTGGAGGGAGATATAGGTCCCACCCATCTCTTAATGAATCCTTTCTTATGTGTGCCACAAAATCATAAATCATACATCATTGCATAACCCATGTAATAAAAATGGGATTCTTAAACAACATGACATCATAAAACCATTCATATAAGATAAAGGAATTCATAAACATAATTCCATCACAACATAGTCAAATCAATGTAAAAATATGGATAGAAACAGAACCCTTTATTATCTTATATGGAAAATAATTTTGATAAAACACTTGAATTGAATTCTTGAGGAAAATATCCTTTCTTCTTCAAAATCAATTTCTTTTCACAAAACATCATGCAATTTTAAAAGAAAGAGATTTTATTGAAAATAGTCATGAAATCTTTTAGAGGAAGCTTCATGAAAATAAGTCTTTATAAAACAGTAGAAATCCGTTCGTGCCGTATAAGTTAAAAAAACATTCTTCGTACTTTTGTCGGAAAAGTCAAAAAGTACCTCGTATGACAAAAGATTCCTTTCATAGATATTACAAAAAACTCACCGAAGGGTAAAAATGGATTTAAAAAAATTGTAGGTGGATTGAAATAATATTTCATATTGATGAAACATGGATGTGGATGATAAAATACACCCCATTAAATACTTACGAATAAACAATCTCGGATAAAAATGAGATTGTGATATTTCCCTTACCTTAGGTCCGACTTGCTTTGTAAGTGTCCGAACCTCCTGTATAATGATTTAAATCATGTTATTGACTTATTACAGAATCATATTCATTGTTATGATATCATATATGGTTCACTTATGACATTATATTACCCGTTCTTTTGTAAATTCCATGTTAAAGAAGCGTTTTGGGTAAAATCGTTTCATTTATCGTAGGTGTTTTGACTTGTTGTTCTTGACATCATTATTACTTATATCATGATTTACTTACTTCCAGAATATAAAATATGATTTATATATCATATATATTCAGTATATATATATATTTATAATAGGTAGATAAATAAAATGAAAAACACCGTTCATGGAGACGGTAGTCCGTACGTACGCATGAACGATGTTTTCCTTTCCTTATTGTCTTGAAATGGAAGTAAGTAGATGACATACATATGTATATATATACATAAATCCAGTAGCTTTATAATGTCATATATTTCATTATTATTTCTTATATATACATTATAATCATTCTTAAATGGTTAACATGGAGAATGAATCTCATCGCGTCGTGGAGACGGTATTCCGTACGTACGCACGAGCGATGATATCATTTCTATAAATATTGAATTGAATTGGAGTGTATTATACAATATATCAGAATCAATATGATGTTGTAATAACTATGTATAGTTATTCTTTACACCATTATACCCATCCATGTAAGGTGGTGGTGGAAAATAGATTACACCACGGCGTGGAGACGGTATTCTGTACGTACGCACGCGCGATGATTTCTTTTTCCGTAGGATGGATAGATGGTGAAATAGGGTTGTTTCATACTTATAATAACATATCCGTATATGAGTGATACTGATGTTATTACTTCATAATGAAACAACCTAAGAAGAAGAAGTGGAAGAAGAAATAAAGATGAAAGAATTGGTAACGGTAATTACCTCTTCTTTGAAGTGCCTCTTTGAGACCTCCTCTTAGGGAACTAAAATTGGTCTTTGAGGAAGAACAGAACCTCTAGGATGTCACTAGGGAAGTGGAGAGGATAAATTGGCAGGGGTTGGCCGAGCTTGAGTGCTCAAATTGGTGTGAGGAGGAGGGGGAGGAGGTGTCCTTTTATAGGGGAGGAGAGGGGCACCTTAGGAATATCTCAAAATATTATTTTATATTAAAGTCAAAATCGGTTTATAATGGTTCCAAAGGGTCTTATTTAGAAGATAAGGTGGGGAGGGGTCGAAATCCTATCAACCAATATAATTTAGACAAGTTTAGGATATTATTTTAACCTTATCAATTAAATTTAACTCTAAGTTAAATAGTTTAACTTTTACCATGTCTTTTTGTTTTCTTTCACTATATGGTTAATAAACTTACTATAACATGCCAAACGAACCCCAAATTGTTTATTATTAATATATATATCCTTATCTAAGTCATTTTGCCGAACCTTAGATTTTTAGGAATACAATAACAATTAATAATATAATATTTGATTTAAAAACTATTTTGTGTCAATTTTGACACTATTTGATATATGATTTTTGTGAAAGTCATAACAGAATTAAATGTTCGAACCAAGTTGATTAAATCAACATTAATATATCATAGTAACCTATAAAATTAGTGGAATTCATAAAAAGTCTCAAATTACATTTATTTTGGTGTTTATAACATCAATTATGTCAATATTTCATTAACAAGATAATTACTGCATCATCTTTGTGTCATAAATAAATTAATTTATTTGATGTCTAAAAATTACAAATAAAATACCATCATGTAGTAAAGCTTTTTAGCTTTCTAATGAATATTTACAATCGAATTTATCATATGTATAACCCCATATTAAAAATGATTTACTTATTAAACTTTGATTTTAACTATTTTAACCCTTCTTTAAATAAATTAATAATAAATGTCCTAATCTAATCCAAGTGGGCCTAAATGGTCATATTTTATTCCTAAGTTTGTTTTTAGTCGAATTACACTTGTCCAATAGAATTAGGACATGTGTTAGGGTAATATTAATATCATATTTACCCTTAGTTACCCTATTTACTATTAACCGCGGTAAAAAAAGGTAAAAAGTTACTATTCACCAAAAATTATTTTCATCTCATTGAACCACATTTTTGTCCTTGATATTAACTGTGTCTCTCGGATTTTCGAAATTCCATTCACAGAAGCGGTAAAATTAAGTTTTATGCAAAATTCAGTTTTTAACCTACCACTTAGTAGTTTCACTATTCATCAAAAATTGATGTTTTTCAGAACAATGCCAAAATTTCATCCCAAGCTATATTTCATATTCCGAATTCAAAAATGAAGTCTATTTTACCAAATTCAAAACATAAAAGTTGCATTAATTAATTTTATAATTAAATCCCGCTGTTAAAACAAATAGCGTGTTTTTAAGAAACAATATCTATCAAAAGATTGACACTTGTTTATGTCTAGTTTAAATGTGAAATTACATCCAATGACCAACATTGTATTAAATTGTAAAAATATATTCTAAATATACTTTAAAACCACTCAAATTAATGATTTATAACTATTAATTATTTCGATTAAAAAAAGTTGTTTTTATTTATAATTTAGTAATTTTCACTATTCATCAGAATATGAAAGTTATCCGAAAAGTACCAAAATTTCACCTTAGGCTAAATTCGATACTCCGAATCCAAAAATGAAGTCCATTTTGAGAGTTAAAATTTCTAAAATTTAAAAAGTAGTTATTACTATTCATAACGGCTAGTTTCAATAATATTTTAATAGCATATCATTGTTTCGTGAAACTCAGTATTACGTACCACACACGCTATCGAGGAAGGTTGCGATTGCGTGTAATGCAAGGCAAGTCAAGGATGCGTGTTGTGCAAGCTCCTTTTGGTGTAGCGTACAACACAAGACATTAATAAAATTAAAAAGAATATTTTTTTATAAAATCTTGGGCTGTTACATTCTACCCCCCTTAAAATGAATTTCGCCCTCGAAATTCGTCGGGGTTATAAATGGTTTACTATTTGAAAGGTTCTTTAATAGAAACCCACATCATAAAAGGGAATACCAAAACTTGGCTTTAAAAACTAAAGTATGAAATGTAACGATTACCCAAATAAACTATTCACTGGGTTTCCACATAGGTGAAAATATGGATATGGAAGAGAAATCTAACCATCATGTTCTGATGGAGAGTGGTAGAGAACATGGCTATGGAAAATCCAGTAATCACAAATCCATAAATTTGTGACGATCTAAGGTACCATCTGATTCATCAGGTATAAGATCACTAGGACAACATTTTTGGTTTTCAAGATCATTTCCCTAAAGTTGAAAATTTGAATTAGAATAAATACTTACTTTATTTTGATACAATATCACTGTTGTTCGTGCCTTGAACAATTTCCACTTCATCTCTTAAATAAATGAAGTTGAATTTGTTATTCGTGAAGTGTTAGCAGATCATGTGATAGAATGACGGGTCATTCCATCTGTCTCAAACAAAAGGTAAGCAAAAGTTATTAAATATACATAAGTCATTCTATAGTGAGATTAATCATATATAGTTCTTAAAATGGACTTATACTTCATATATCATACTGCTTAATATAATAAAACTAGTTTCTACTAAACAGGGACTTCCTGTAGGCCAGTGGTAGGCGATAAAGGCCAGTCGCATTTTGGTTGTGGGTTCGATTCCTACAGCCTTGTCCGAAGCGATGGGCTGTCGCCCGTCCTGCAGGTTGTCCCTTTTTCTAAAACTACGTTACTATAACATCCCATCAATAATATCGAAAATCTTCTATCCTTAAACAATACTAACTTATGTCCAACATAATCCAGTCTAATCTTTAGGCTTATACATAATACCACAGTCCACTCTCATAATATAGTGACATCGATTACCAGAGATTTAATACTGTCGTTGATCCCCACATATCATAAGATATGTCTTGTTGGTCACATTCCAAACATTCAAAGTCCTTAATCGTGTATTATCTTGAATACCTTAGTGAAAACATGAGTGCAGTTAAAAGTTAACACTTTCCACATACCAAAATCCTCAAAATTCTATATACTCAAACCATGATATCACTTAGTCCTTATATCAATCATGAGCTCATGAATACTATTAAACATTTCATTTTCTCGTCTTCATTATGCGCATATCATCTTATTTCCAAAAAATATCTCAATCACTTTGAATACCACATCAATAAATATTGCAATACCCAATGATACAACATTATTTTGGAATCCCATTACATAAACACTTAATCATTCCACCACATCGTTGTCATATTCAACATTGCCAATAGTGATCGCATGTGATTTCCCTTTGTCCTTTGCCTTCAGTGGTTGCTCATGTTGATCATCACTAACCCTTGGATTAGGGCAATTATTAGCATAATGCCCCATTTCCTTGCACTTGAAGCATTGAAGTGTTGGCGGTGCGTTCTCTGCAGTGTTTGCTTTATTCACATCATTAGAAACCCTTTTTCCATTACTTCGACACTCAGCTGCTCGATGACCTTCTTTTCCACACTTAAAACATTTTCTAGTCCCTTTTAGACAATCTCCACCATGCTTCTTTCCACACTTTGTGCATAAGGAAACATTCATCTTCTTTTCACCATTATTCTGAGATTTCTCCTTGAACTCCATCTTTCGTTTCTTGTCAAAACCATGAGATGGATATGTAACACCAACTTCCATTTCTACCTTGATAGCACAACGCACAATTTCTTCATAGCTACTGAAGTCTCTTATAGCTAATGCCCTTCGAAGACTTGGTTTTAAGCCACAGAAAAATCGATCAACTTTACTTTCAGGTTGGATGATAATTCCAGAAGCATACCTTGCAAGTCTTGTAAAATTTGCTTCATAGGTACCAACAGATTCATCGTCCCTTTGCTTCAGTTCAAGAAATTCTTTCTCCATCTTTGTTCGAAGAATACGAGGGAAGTACTTACTGAAAAACAAGTTCTTGAACTCGTCCCATTCCATGGACTCAATTTCATCTCTTGGCCTCGTATTCGTGATAAGATTCCACCATTGATCAGCTTCACCTTCCAAACGATATACTGCTAAGATGACTTTATCATGTTCAGAACATTGAAGAACTGAAAATATCTTTTCAGTAGTACTGATCCATTGTTCAGCCACAAGTGGATCAGAAGACCCACTGAAAGAAGGTGGACGTTGCCTCATGAAGGACTCAATAGAATATTGTTCCCTTCTCTGCTCATTTGGAAGTCCAGAATGATTCATAGCTTGTGTAAGTATAGCAATAAGATTTTGCACTCCATCTCCCATAACATTTGTTTGTTCAGGAGGGCAATCATTGCATTGTCCATTGCATTGATCAACACGGTTCCTTCGGGTTCCAGCCATCGTCTAAAACCCAAAAAGAATAGTGTGAGAGGCAAAAATCATGCTAGGGAAAACAACATAATAAAGGGGGAGTACCTTCAATATCCAACATCTTAGGTTTAATTCTATGATCTTTAGCGTAATTCTATTACTATAACCTATACGTATACTTATCCCTAGGGACATCCCTAGACATACCTTAGAAATATCTCTAGGGATCTCACTAACGTTTTCGCATCCTAGTTTCCAAAGGTTGACTAAACCTTTCCTCTGATACCAACTGTAGAGACCCGAAGCTTATCATACATTGACATTACATTACTTTTGCGGAATACTTAGTACATAACAAAAACACACACACAAGGACCGTAATAGTTTAGTGTCTTTGGAAACTTGGAACGTAATATTCTAATCCTGGTGAAAGATCTTCAACATCTCCCATAAAGATCTTCCCTTTTTTTTTACCTAAAACCTTTCTTTATATCCTGGGGAAAAGGAAACATAAAAGGGTGAGCTCAAATGCTCAGTAAGGGTAAACAAAAGAAATATCAATCACATAATTTTCATAAGAACATAACTTTTTTTGGAAATCTTAACCTGCAAAAGAGAGCATAATTTCATAACATGGGATAAATCATAGTAGTGAAATGAAATCATAACTTAAAACATTACTCATTGTGGAATACACACATAATCATAGAGAATCATTTCTTGTTAGTCAAGACTCATTGCCAAGACTATCTTAGTGGAAAAAGTCCCTTTCTGAATCGAGTAATCCTCGTTTCAGTCCTGTTTCACTGAACCGGTATAACCTACCATTCCAGCCATGTCTATCTCATGAGATATAAAATCTTTACCCAATGCATTGGAGGGAGATATAGGTCCCACCCATCTCTTAATGAATCCTTTCTTATGTGTGCCACAAAATCATAAATCATACATCATTGCATAACCCATGTAATAAAAATGGGATTCTTAAACAACATGACATCATAAAACCATTCATATAAGATAAAGGAATTCATAAACATAATTCCATCACAACATAGTCAAATCAATGTAAAAATATGGATAGAAACAGAACCCTTTATTATCTTAGATGGAAAATAATTTTGATAAAACACTTGAATTGAATTCTTGAGGAAAATATCCTTTCTTCTTCAAAATCAATTTCTTTTCACAAAACATCATGCAATTTTAAAAGAAAGAGATTTTATTGAAAATAGTCATGAAATCTTTTAGAGGAAGCTTCATGAAAATAAGGCTTTATAAAACAGTATAAATCCGTTCGTGCCGTATAAGTTAAAAAAACATTCTTCGTACTTTTGTCGGAAAAGTCAAAAAGTACCTCGTATGACAAAAGATTCCTTTCATAGATATTACAAAAAACTCACCGAAGGGTAAAAATGGATTTAAAAAAATTTTAGGTGGATTGAAATAATATTACATATTGATGAAACATGGATGTGGATGATAAAATACACCCCATTAAATACTTACGAATAAACAATCTCGGATAAAAATGAGATTGTGATATTTCCCTTACCTTAGGTCCGACTTGCTTTGTAAGTGTCCGAACCTCCTGTATAATGATTTAAATCATGTTATTGACTTATTACAGAATCATATTCATTGTTATGATATCATATATGGTTCACTTATGACATTATATTACCCGTTCTTTTGTAAATTCCATGTTAAAGAAGCGTTTTGGGTAAAATCGTTTCATTTATCGTAGGTGTTTTGACTTGTTGTTCTTGACATCATTATTACTTATATCATGATTTACTTACTTCCAGAATATAAAATATGATTTATATATCATATATATTCAGTATATATATATATTTATAATAGGTAGATAAATAAAATGAAAAACACCGTTCATGGAGACGGTAGTCCGTACGTACGCATGAACGATGTTTTCCTTTCCTTATTGTCTTGAAATGGAAGTAAGTAGATGACATACATATGTATATATATACATAAATCCAGTAGCTTTATAATGTCATATATTTCATTATTATTTCTTATATATACATTATAATCATTCTTAAATGGTTAACATGGAGAATGAATCTCATCGCGTCGTGGAGACGGTATTCCGTACGTACGCACGAGCGATGATATCATTTCTATAAATATTGAATTGAATTGGAGTGTATTATACAATATATCAGAATCAATATGATGTTTTAATAACTATGTATAGTTATTCTTTACACCATTATACCCATCCATGTAAGGTGGTGGTGGAAAATAGATTACACCACGGCGTGGAGACGGTATTCTGTACGTACGCACGCGCGATGATTTATTTTTCCGTAGGATGGATAGATGGTGAAATAGGGTTGTTTCATACTTATAATAACATATCCGTATATGAGTGATACTGATGTTATTACTTCATAATGAAACAACCTAAGAAGAAGAAGTGGAAGAAGAAATAAAGATGAAAGAATTGGTAACGGTAATTACCTCTTCTTTGAAGTGCCTCTTTGAGACCTCCTCTTAGGGAACTAAAATTGGTCTTTGTGGAAGAACAGAACCTCTAGGATGTCACTAGGGAAGTGGAGAGGATAAATTGGCAGGGGTTGGCCGAGCTTGAGTGCTCAAATTGGTGTGAGGAGGAGGGGGAGGAGGTGTCCTTTTATAGGGGAGGAGAGGGGCACCTTAGGAATATCTCAAAATATTATTTTATATTAAAGTCAAAATCGGTTTATAATGGTTCCAAAGGGTCTTATTTAGAAGATAAGGTGGGGAGGGGTCGAAATCCTATCAACCAATATAATTTAGACAAGTTTAGGATATTATTTTAACCTTATCAATTAAATTTAACTCTAAGTTAAATAGTTTAACTTTTACCATGTCTTTTTGTTTTCTTTCACTATATGGTTAATAAACTTACTATAACATGCCAAACGAACCCCAAATTGTTTATTATTAATATATATATCCTTATCTAAGTCATTTTGCCGAACCTTAGATTTTTAGGAATACAATAACAATTAATAATATAATATTTGATTTAAAAACTATTTTGTGTCAATTTTGACACTATTTGATATATGATTTTTGTGAAAGTCATAACAGAATTAAATGTTCGAACCAAGTTGATTAAATCAACATTAATATATCATAGTAACCTATAAAATTAGTGGAATTCATAAAAAGTCTCAAATTACTTTTATTTTGGTGTTTATAACATCAATTATGTCAATATTTCATTAACAAGATAATTACTGCATCATCTTTGTGTCATAAATAAATTAATTTATTTGATGTCTAAAAATTACAAATAAAATACCATCATGTAGTAAAGCTTTTTAGCTTTCTAATGAATATTTACAATCGAATGTATCTTATGTATAACCCCATATTAAAAATGATTTACTTATTAAACTTTGATTTTAACTATTTTAACCCTTCTTTAAATAAATTAATAATAAATGTCCTAATCTAATCCAAGTGGGCCTAAATGGTCATATTTTATTCCTGAGTTTGTTTTTAGTCGAATTACACTTGTCCAATAGAATTAGGACATGTGTTAGGGTAATATTAATATCATATTTACCCTTAGTTACCCTATTTACTATTAACCGCGGTAAAAAAAGGTAAAAAGTTACTATTCACCAAAAATTATTTTCATCTCATTGAACCACATTTTTGTCCTTGATATTAACTGTGTCTCTCGGATTTTCGAAATTCCATTCACAGAAGCGGTAAAATTAAGTTTTATGCAAAATTCAGTTTTTAACCTACCACTTAGTAGTTTCACTATTCATCAAAAATTGATGTTTTTCAGAACAATGCCAAAATTTCATCCCAAGCTATATTTCATATTCCGAATTCAAAAATGAAGTCTATTTTACCAAATTCATAACATAAAAGTTGCATTAATTAATTTTATAATTAAATCCCGCTGTTAAAACAAATAGCGTGTTTTTAAGAAACAATATCTATCAAAAGATTGACACTTGTTTATGTCTAGTTTAAATGTGAAATTACATCCAATGACCAACATTGTATTAAATTGTAAAAATATATTCTAAATATACTTTAAAACCACTCAAATTAATGATTTATAACTATTAATTATTTCGATTAAAAAAAGTTGTTTTTATTTATAATTTAGTAATTTTCACTATTCATCAGAATATGAAAGTTATCCGAAAAGTACCAAAATTTCACCTTAGGCTAAATTCGATACTCCGAATCCAAAAATGAAGTCCATTTTGAGAGTTAAAATTTCTAAAATTTAAAAAGTAGTTATTACTATTCATAACGGCTAGTTTCAATAATATTTTAATAGCATATCATTGTTTCGTGAAACTCAGTATTACGTACCACACACGCTATCGAGGAAGGTTGCGATTGCGTGTAATGCAAGGCAAGTCAAGGATGCGTGTTGTGCAAGCTCCTTTTGGTGTAGCGTACAACACAAGACATTAATAAAATTAAAAAGAATATTTTTTTATAAAATCTTGGGCTGTTACAGTGTACATGTGGACTATCACCTTCAAGAAGTGATTGACTCTCTTTTCATAACATCACCACATGGATGGTATATATAAGTATATTTAAAAAAATAATATGATATATATGATATTATTATAATCATTTCAACATATAATATTACTTACATTATTCCTATAATGATCATTGGAAAATGGAAAAGTTACTCACATGTACGTACAACAAACCATCTCCCTGATCATAATGTACTTAATTTCACACACCCATAATTTATTGTTTGTATTAATAGTTTTATTAACGAATAAATATTATAATAATTCCATTATTATTATTCATTATATGATGGAACTATATAAAATTTTCAAGAATAATATCTTTCTTAAAAAAACCCCACATGAGAATACAGGGCAATTATCACTGCAAACAATGAAAATATTAAAAGTTTATTGACAAGCGGGTGATAATATGTTATAAAAGGATAATATATGATATTATAAATATTAATATTGTTATATTAAAAATTAATAACATTTTTAAAACCATTCCACAAGAGTTTAACTAAGGTTCAATCAAAAGGAAGCATGAGGTAAGGGAGTTCATATCAATTTCCCTTAATCGGAGCATATTATAATGTTATGCACCTATTTTAATTTATATAGTTTTCATATTCACCCATTAAAATTAAATACCATGATTTATTTTTATATCATGGAATTTTGTGTTTCAATTTAAATCATTTAATCTAAGGGTATTTGAATTGAAAATTACTAAGTGGTAATATTTATTGTACAATATCACTTTATTTTGTGATTTTTAACATTATCTTGAAATAATAACTGTATTTTCATAATTTTAAAATATAGATTACATTTCTATTAAATATCCATATTCTTAAATTTTGGATATAATTATTTCAAAAACAATTTTTCATTATTATATATGTTTTTTTACTTTAAAAGTTATTTGATTAACAAAAGAAATATCGGTAAATCTGTATCCTTTACTCAATACGGATATTTGATGATGTGGTATATTTATTCATGAATTAAATAGATAATTAAATATATTAGGGGTGAATTTTAAATTAAGTTATGTATGGATCTTTGATATTATAAAGATCCTAGATGTATTGAGAGGTCTCATGAGACAAATAAGCTGGGCAAATTAAAAGTGTTTCTACCTACAATTTTTATAATATCGTATAAAAGGTCTTGATGGTAGAGTATCATGTTTCAGAAACATGATATCCAATAATTAATAATTTCCTTCATTAAGACTGAAGTTATTATTATACATGATATTTTCATAATGATATTATTTTTAGATGCATTTAATTCTTAGTCTGTTGATTAAATTTTATGAATTTTCAATTATTCATCTTTCTATATTATTCATTCTTTATTGATTCACAATAGATTCTGTGGTACATAACTCTTACTAGGAATTTCAGATCACATTTATTTGTTTCCTTTCCCATTTATGTGAGTAAGATATATTTAAAATGATTATTAAATGATTTATTTTATTTATAGTTGTTATGTATTATGTTTTATTTTTCTATTCACAATATAAAATGGATATCATGTATTTTTTTAGTTCTTCAAAACTTCTAAAATAACTACTCATTGGGATTTTACCCTTTTTATCTATTGAAATTTACTAAATTAAGACACCATATCTAGAATACTAGTTTCATAGTTATTATATTCTTATAGATATTAGGTTTTTTACAAAAAATAGACCTGTTGGGTAATATTTTTTCATTGTACATTCTCTGCATGATCCAAAACCTCCACTATTTATTACTTGTAAAAATGTATATTCTCCATTAATATGACATATATGTGTATAATATGTAATGGATCAGGTGTGTACATAATCAGGAGAAATACATAGATCAAATTCTAAACCAATGATAGGTTTTATGGATGCACCAAATGATAAGATCCCATCATGATATGATCAGTAATTTCAGATAGACTGATATAAATAGGGCTTAGTTTTCCATTTTTCATCCATAGATAAATTCATAGTAACCCCTTCTAGAAATATCAAATTATTAATATCATCGATTACTTACATCATTACCTTTATGTGGTATTTTTTCAGAAATTATGTGTTTCTAAATATCTCTAACCATCTCCTCAATTTCATTAGTTAGATCAGTTCCCAATAAAATTCACTCTACATATTCCTTTTAGAAAATTGTAATTCAAAACACTTATTTCAATATAAGGAATCATACAGAGCCATATGAATTATTAGGTGAATGATAATTTTTATGAGATTTAAAAAAGAGGAATGTTTCACCCTGAAAACCTTATAAATACCTAGAAAAAGTTTTATAATATCCTATAGTGTTATAATTTCCCTCTCAAACTGAAAATTATTATGACAGTGATATTTTTAGTTTTGGGTGTAGTGGAAGAATCCAGTGGTGGGAGATATATTTAAATTTATTTTAATTTTCATTTACCAAAACCATAAGGGGGTATCTTGAATATAAAATTTATAATTAATTTATATAATGTAATAAGAAATGATTATATGAGATTCTGATCCTTCATCATTGATGAACATTGATTATTTGAAAAGAACATTTTAGATTGTCTACATTGGGTTGTGAGGATCCATGGATAAAATCCCTTTAGCGACCATCCACACATATTACTATGATCTTGATCAAATCCACTCCATCTTCAACTATTAGTTTGGTGAATTGAATATCTTTCATTATTCCTTACTGATCTCACATTCTTTTTTCTAGAAAAAATAACTATCGTGTTTGTCATTATTGAGAGTGATAGATAAGGTGGATTATAGATAGAATTCTTAATGCACAAAAATTCTCTATTTCAGTTATTCTAATCAATAATATAAACAATATAAACAACCTTCTATTTATAGATCTAGGGGTTTGGTTAAAATAATTATTTATTGAATGCCTAATATTAAATAATAGAATAACCATTAATTAAAACATGAAACATAAAATTATTATTATTTTTTTGGTGCACAAAAATTTGAGAAACAATAAGTATTATTTAACTGACATGTCAATTAATATTTGTCATCGGGCTTTATCTTGGTCCATCCAAACTCCTTTGGAATTTATTGAATACTTGATAAAAAAAATTATTCCCTTAAATAAATATTTTATTCAAAAACCATTAAATAAATTTTTATTAAATATTCAATAAAATAATTAAATACATTTCATTCAAAATCTGAATAATTAATATTTAATTAATTTATGTGATTAGTAAAACATGAATAAAATTATTTCACAGTCTTGAGAATGATTTTTATTCCATTAATTAAATTCAAATAGAATTTAATATAGATCATTGAAACACTTATTGTGTGCCTATCTATGATTAATTCTCATTGGTATTGGGTGAGTTTTCTTAAATTCTAAGGTCACTATCTTAAAATTGTTTAAGGAACCCAAGAGAAAGAACTTAATGTTGCACTGATGAAAATCAAAATAGAATTCTCACTGTTTAATATAATAAATTTTTCACGGCATCCAATCAAGAATTTTTCTTATCCATGTCACCAAATTTTATTTTTTATATATCATTCATTGACTATCTAAAATAAACAAGTCATTATATCATGCCCATGGAATTTTTGGATACAGTCATATTCCATTAAAATGGACAAGATATCATCTTCTATAAATATGGTAGGGAAAAATAAGTCCTCAACATATCCATTAATGACATGTCATTCATGATTCACCCAAGGTACCCTATATCCCTCCAAAATATTTCATGATGGGTTTGGTGTGTAAATTCATGTGCGTGACTCATGAAATGCATCAATAGTAATATTAATTTCTAAGGACTATTACTCATGCTTGTAGATAAGAATATATTATAACCCCAAATCATAGAGAATTATTATTCATGAGCATGTTCTAATAATCACACATTATAGAAATTACCAGGTGAAAACTTCATTATAAGAATCCTTATCGGATTATGAGTATGGATGTGGATCTAAATCACATAATTTTGTCACATTTTTATTTAATTTTGTAATGTTTTAATCAATTATTTTTCCACTATTAATTAAATATTTGGACTTTTTAAATTTTATAAATAAATTCATTAGTTAATATATTTTTATAACATATTTTGTATTTATTTTCTCATTATTAATTAAGTTTTTCAAGATTCGTTTTTAGGTTCTTTATTTTTTTAATTTAATTTTTATAAGTTGATATGCTGCTATTTATGTTAAGTATTATGTATTTGGTTCATAAATCAATTTATTTTTCCATTTTTTTAAATTAATTCTTGTTTTTATTTATTTATTTAGTTTTTATTTTATTTATTTCTTTAATATTCTTTTAATAATTTTAAATTTTTTGTAGTTAAGTCAGTGATGGTTTTTTCACTACTATTGGTAGGTCAAACTACTGATATGTTTTCTTTCCTACTAATACCAAGTCGGTGAGACGTCTCCACAACTCACTTTTCCTTTCCCTTTTATTAGTTGGATGTATATCTCCCTCCCCATGTAGGTCTCACCCACAGTTCCACCCATATTTGTCTCCCATGTCTGTAGAAAATTCTACCGATGCCTTCCCCTATTTCATTCCTTAACTCACTACCGATACATTTCAGCCATGTCAATCTCTCAGGCACCCTATAACCTTACCATGCACCGTAAGCCACCAGTACTTCCTCCCACAAAATGTTCCTTCATCGTATCAGCACCACTAGTGCCATAGCCTTCCACCATCACCCTCCCAATATTGTGGCTAAAACCACTACCATTCTTCTTGCATCATAGGCACCACGCTCTAATATAGACCCAGATCATGCCAAATCAAGTTGAAACCACTATTGATCTACAAACACCCAACTGTTGTATCCTTTAAGCATGTAGTTGAACCACTAATCACTGTTTCCCACCAATTGAGAAGTCGTGTTCCACTGGTAAGAAGTAGTGTTTCAGATCCTAATGAGGCATTGTGGGTTCAAAACCACATGAAGTCGAGGAGTTACTTCATTAACCTTAATACCAGAGGATTTCTACTATCATCTATCTGAGGAGAAGTGCCTCCATTGGTTTGAGGGTACCATAGGAATCCCAGGTGTTGAAATAGGAAGATGTTATGGGGACTAAACACCCTGGTCCACCATCGTGGATGGTTTGAGAAGGAACCAATTCATGTAGAAATGAAATTATGTCCAAATTTACTAAACCACCTAGATAGGAGTTAGTTATAGGGATGTTTTTAAAGTGACATGTCTTTCAAAAAAAATACACATGTGCGATGATACGGTGAAAGGCATGTTTAAGTCGGTGGAAATAGTTGGTGATATATATATGGTGGAAAAGGCATTAAAATGCAGAGCGGTGGTGGGAAAATTTTAATACTCTCATTTACATTCATGATACATCATCCTTAATGATCAATATAGTTGGGGAACTAGAGTAGATAGAGGAAACAAGAGTATATTTGCTAGGAGGATTAATGCAACATGCACCATCACTTTTCTTCAGTGATATTTTTTCTTCCTCTATTTTTATTTTCATCTTGCAGTCGATTATTGTTAAATTGTTCAATTTCATTGAGTCTTGGGTAAATGTTTTAGTTTGGGAAAATTAATATCTTCTGGTAGTATTTTTATCTTCTTTACTTAATTCTTTCAATAGAGAATCAGAATCAACAAGCAATGTTTGTTCTGAATCATAAATCTTCAAATGTTTTTTCACCTCAATTTTATTAACTCACAATTCCATGATCTTTCGGTGAGTTTCATCAGAGAAACAAATTCTGAAAATTCTATTTTACAAATCTTCATAAACTATTGGTGATACTATTTCTATTTACATTTATCAATTTCTTTTGTTGTATGAATGTTCTTGAAATGGAAAATTTCAATTTTTATTTTCCAGCGATTTCAATCATTTGGTGAGGTGGGTTAAACCATTCATTTACTGAGATTGAGAATCCATTTTTAATTTTAGTTAATATGAAATTCAATAAACTAGTAGTATTGTTTTATCCCAACCATAAGTCTTTAATTGTGTACCATTATCTCTACATTTTTTATTTTTTTATCATTTCCATTTTATTAATTAAGTACACTTTTGTATAAGTTTTAGCATTTTAATTATTTTCTTACTTTCAAAAAAAATAAAAAAAAAATTCACCACTATTACAAATAGTTTGGTTTTTTGTTTAAAACCCTAAAACAATTACCATCTTTACCGGTGGATTGATCCTGCACCATTATACTAGTTTATGTTAATAAATTAAAATCTGAGGGTCATGACGACCACCATAATTATCAAATTTTGGTGTTGTTTCTGGGGAAGGCACACAATGAGTGTCCTAGGTTATATAAAAAATTTCAATATATATATATATAAACATAAAAAGTCTCTATGAAACTTTTCCACTACTTTTTTTAAACATAAAACTTCTATAATTTGAACTTGAGTGTGTGTGTTTAATCTAATTCATTTAAAAAAAATTGGAATTATATAATCAATGGAATAAAAATGAATTATTAAATGTTTTTTTGGATAATATGGACACACTTCCTGATAGTGTTCCTATAACCAGCAACAGAATACTGCTTACATTGAAGAGAATGAACAAAAATTGGAGTCTAATTCTGACAACCTTGCAAAACATGGCCTAATTGAATCTCAAATGGATGCTAGGACAGAATATAAAAACTCCTTGTTAGACTAAAACCATGCAATAATAGTTATAAATTCTCAATATCAAGATCAAAAAATGAAAAGGATTGAAATTATTCTCTTAATATTATAAATTAGATTTAAATAATAAGAATAGGTTGAAATGAGTGAAGAAGAACATTTCTATAGAAGATTTGAAAAATAAAATTGAAAAGTATAATGATTTTGAACCTATGAATCAAGGAATTTATTTTGAGGAATCTAATTCTGATTAACCAAACATAGAAATAACCAACTCACTGAATGAAGAACACAACATTGAAGATCCTATTAATAATATAAACGGAGTTAGGTAAGATAATTTTCATAAAAAGCTTAAACAGATTGAAAAAGAATGGAAATATCATTTTATGATACCTAGTATTGAGAAAAATAACTGCTTTAGGATCTTTGAAAATATTATTACACTGGTTGAATATAATTTTTATAAATATAGATTGAATTTTAAAAAATATTCACCCAACTTTTTTCGAATTTTTGAATAATGAACCAGAACTTTATGTGGGGAATAAGGTGGAAGAGGATAATAAGCTAGAAAACATAGAATCTGAAATTTTTGAACCTAAACATAAAACCACTTTTCCTATTTTGTAATGGAAACCCCCGTAATTTCTAAAATTTTGTTGGATGATGTTGATGTGGGAATAATTTTTAAAGAAAGGACAACATATGAGATTACATTTCCCTATTATCAAATTTATAATTTTTTTAAAACTGTATATTTTGAAATGGAAAGAAGTTATGTTAAAAATTGTTTGAATTTGAACAATATGGAATCAAAATTTATTTAATCTGAACTGAAAAATTCCCCTCCCTTGATCTAAAAATTCAAGAACACTCAATAGACAATGTTTTAGAAAATTAAATTTTTAACAAAATAAATATCGAAAAATATATATCCTTTACTCAATATGGATATTTGATGATGTGGAATATTGATTCATGAATTAAATAGATAATTCAATATATTATTGATTAATTTTAAATTAAGTTATGTGTGGATCTTTGATATTATATAGATCCTTGATGTATTGAAAGGTCTCATGATACATATAAGATGGCCAAATTAAAAGTGTTTATACCTATAGTTTTTATAATATTTTGTAAAAGGTCTTAATGGTAGAGTATCATGTTTTAGAGACGTGATATCCAATAATTAATAATTTCATTCATTAAGACTCAAGTTATTATTATACATGATATTTTCATAATGATATTATTTTTAGATGCGTTTAATTCTTAGTTTGTTGATTAAATTGTATGAATTTTCAATTATTCACCTTTCTATATTAATCATTCCTTATTGATTTAGAGCAGATTTTGTGGTACATAACTCTTACTAGGAATTTTAGATCACCTTTATTTTTTTTCCTTTCCCAGTTATGTGAGTAAGATATATTTTAAAGGAGTATTCAAGGATTTAGTTTATTTACTATTGTTATGTATTATGTTTTATTTTTCTATTCACAAAATAAAATGGATATCATTTATTTTTTTAGTTCTTAAAAACTTCTAAACTAACTAAACATTAGGATTTTACCCTTTATATCTATTGAAATTTACTAAATTAAGACACCATATCTAGAATACTAGGTTCATAGTTATTATATTCTTATAGTTATTAGGTTTTCTAAAAAAGATTGACCTGTTGAGTAATATTTTTTCATTGTACATTCTCTACATGATCCAAAACCTCCACTGTTTATTATATATAAAAAATTTTATTCTAGATTGATATGACCTCTATGTATATAATATGTGATGGCTCAGGTATGTACATAATCAGGAGAGTGAATGGTACTATCGTGGGTGCCCTCAAATTATTAGTGGTTTTTGGGTACTTAGGTGTAGCAGAGTGGCTGACCAAGGTCATCTCTCAAAGGAGGAAGTAAATTAAAATAACTTCTTAAAGGTATTATAAAAATAAAATAGAAAATAATTAAAACACTACTTGAAAGGATGGGGGTTATTTATAGTTTATAAATCTAGAAGAAGTTTGCTAGAATAATATTGTTTTTTTAGTTTTGAAATGAAGTTCAATTAAAATGACACAATAAGAAGATGTGTTTTTAGAAAATATTTTAAAAGGTGTAATTGATCTTACTCTACCTATTAATTTACTTATTAATCATTATCATTTAAATCAATATCCACTTAATTATGATCTACTAATTTGTTAACCCTCGAACCCTACGAGAGTTAACTTAACCACAAAGAGAAATTACTAAAACCCTAGGCTAGCTTCAGAACACGCAATCGCAGCACCCTCCTTTGATTATTGTTATAAGGTTAGATTATATTCAGTGGTTAATTAGAGCACATATACATTATGTAAATGGGGATTAATTGTGTTTAAATATTATATTTTAACTCTACAAATTTATCTTGTGTGGTCTTGAATTACCAATTAAGATCGCGCTCTCACAATTTACACAAAATATCAACCTCGCGTGTTTTTCTGTTAATTATTCAATTGCTTTATTAGTTTATTATAATTTAAAAACAAAATTCATGGATCATATTAAGTGAATTACAGTATCTCAATTATTCAAAATAATAAAATGAATAGGGTAGAAGATATATCAATCACTAAGAAAACTACTCTTACATGGGCGGTGTGGTCATCGTGGAGATGTTTTGCGTGAGCAAAGGATTGAAAGGGTAGAACCCAATCTCGTATCTACTATTGATTCCAACCCAATTTGTAAGATTAATAAATGAATAAAAGGGAATAAAACAGAATATTAATTAAAGAAAAATTCAAGATACAAACATGAAAGAAAAGAAATACAAAGAGGAGGTGGGAGAGGAGAGCCTTTTTAAAAGAGAGGTTTGCAGAAATACTTACTTATTCCAAGAGTTTTTAGGGGCTCTCAAGAGACACCCTTTCGTCCCCACAATACCAAACCCATTACCAGACTTTCCAAATATTTAAAACCCCCTTTAAATAGATTTTGTTAGGGCTATGGTTACATAATGTTTTTAAGTGTGAAATGAAAACTCAGTAAAATATTTTATTCCATGTTTTACCGCATTGTTGACCTCAAAAACCAGTGAAATGTCCAGCCTTCTAGAAGGAATATTTGTTCATAATCATGTCCCTGGTCTTTCCTCAAAATTTAGGCTTAATATAATCCCAGATGAAGAAGGTACGACCCAAATGGTAAACTAATGTTCAATCTAGATGGTTCAGTCCATCATTGCCTTCATGGTCCATTTACTCCCCTAAAATGCACGATACAGCTCTCATGTCCTGAATATAATTTGTATCCCATTAAGCCAGGAACACAGTTACATACTTTTAAGTAAAACTAGTTTACATAGCAATATTTATTCTTGAAATACTACAGTAAATTGTAAAAGGGTAAAACTGGATTTTTCATCAAATTTTCAAATGAATGATCTAATCACAAATATTTTATAATTGATCATACTTTTCATAATGTGAGGAATTTATATCATCTATTATCAATAAAATATTCAATAAAATTGTGTTTTATAAACTCCCCCACACTTACCCTTTTTCACTCCTGGGAAAAACCTCATATCAAGTAAACATCAATATCAAATTCAAATCAATTTTAAAACACATATCCTTGAGATCCAACAATTCCACACCAAGAAAAAAAAGATACCATACCACATAAAAACCCATTATTTTAAGTTCTCCATTTATATCATTCAATATATTTCAACTTCATTTATCCTCCCATGCACAAGACTCTTACCTCAATTGAATTTTCTCTTATCACACAAATGTAAATTTTTATCAATGTCTATCTCATCCAAACTCATACAAGGGTCACCATAAGCTTGATAAATTTCTACATAGCCATCCGATATAAGTCAAGGGCATATGTTTATCAAGAGTACTTTTTAGGGTTGTTTTATGGCTTTTGGTTGGTAGGATTAAGATGTGAAAATTTATGAGGCTGGATGAGGGGGTCTTGACTCTTTTTTTAGAAAAATTGCATTAATCTAATTTTCAATTAAATATGGTCTCCTCCTCCATCCTCATAGTATCAATTCAGTTCTATCATCATGAAAATTCATGGAAATTTTACACCATTCATCATTTCATCATCAAAAATGTCAATCTTCTTAAACATGATTTTCTTGAAAGCTCCAGATCGGCACGTCTTTCTACCAATATTAGAAGCTCCAAAAAAGGCACAACTTCACTTACCATGAAAGCTCTAGAAAAGGCACAAATTTCGGTATAATTATTTTCTTTAGTAGCAAAAACATCTCTTTAAATTTTAATTTTCCACCCAAAGTATCATAAAATGTCGTAGCACAACACAAGGCATCTTCCCCCACACTTAAGTTCAACTAGATTATGCATTTTCACTTCAAGAGTTGGTTGGATAGGGAAAATTGGTTTGTCATGTGGCTAACCTAACAGGTTGTTCATGGATTCTAAGGTATACAAGGATTAAATATTCAAGGTAGGCCATTATAAAAAAGGATTATTTGAAATAGGTTCTTTAATACCAAACAAATGCCTCAATCATTTAAACATAAGTACCTCAAACCCTCAAGTTTCGATAGGAATAAATCAAATTCTGGTTAAATCATGCACGGTTTGGTTCTCTCAAGAAGTTATTTTAATGTAAATAATATGAAAATAATGGTTCATAAGCCTCATAAGAAAGTTATTTCAAATATAAAGACAGTGATATGTGTCGTCGGATGCAAAATTTAGTGTATGTTTCATAAAATTACCAAATATTTGATCTTGAAACAAAGTAATTTTCAGAATTCATATATGATCAATTTCAAGGGATAAATTGTATCAATTATTTACATGGATTTAAAAATGGTGATGAGAATCATTTTATCTCAAAAGTTTCAAAAACATACAAAAAAATGAAAAATAAACACAAAAAATTTAAAAAACACAATTTTTTTTTTAAATCATTGAAAAACTAGAAAATAATTAAAATTACTAAACTAAAAGGTTCCCTCCCCCACACTTAAAATATTGCATTGTACTAAATATGAACCCATGAGATAATATATGCATGTGAAGTGAAGAATTTTAAATAGGAAAATTAATATAAAAGTGAAAGGGTTAGGAACAACCTGTTGTGCTCATGTGATGATGGGGTCATGCAGTGTGATTAAATCCACTACAACAGTAGGAAGTCCCTCAATGTATTTCTTCAAACACTTTCCATTTACTATAAATATCCTTCTTGTGTCCTCTTGTGTTATCTCCACTACACCATAAAGAAAAACATTAGTCACAACATAAGGATCTAATCATCTGGAACACAACTTACCAGCCATCAGCTTCAGTCGTGAACTATATAGAAGGACTTTCTCTCCAACATAAAACTCCCTTTGTTGTAACATTTTTCCAGGATCTAATTTTGATATTTTCTTATAGAGCCTTGAGTTCTCATATGAAGACAATCGAATCTCCTCAAGCTCTTGAATTTTTATCTTCTTTTGGATTCGAGCTTGGTCTAAATCCATGTGTCATTTTTTAATAGCCCAATAAGCCTGATTCTCAACTTCCACAGGGATATGGCACGCTTTCCCAAAAACAATCTGAAATGGGGACATACCGATGGGAGTTTTGTATTCTGTCTTATATGCCCATAGAGTATCATCAAAGCACTTTCTCCAATCCTTCGTATTTGGCGGTATGGTTTTCTCTAAAATCTATTTCAACTCATGAATTGAAACCTCAGTCTGGCCATTTGTTTGGGGGTGGTACGGTGTTGATATTTTTTGTGTCACCCCATACTTCCGATGGAGGGAAGCCAAATTCCGATTGCAGAAGTGTGTCCCTTGGTCACTGATGATGGCCTTTTGTACTCCAAAGCTAAAAAAAATATGTGTCTTGACAAAGTCCACTACAACATGAGAATCATCAGTCCTGGTGGATTTATCCTCCACCCATTTACTCACATAATAAACAGTAACCAAAATATACAAAAACCCAAATGAACTAGGAAAAGTACACATAAAATTGATGCCCCACACATTAAAAATCTCACAAAATAATATGGGTTGTTGAGGCATATCATGTCTCCTAGAAATGTTTCCCGTGTGTTGAAAATGTGAGCAAAAATTAAAATACACATGAGAATCATTGAATAATCTAGGCCAATATAATCCAAAATCTAAAACTTTCCTAGCTGTCTGTTGGGGTCCAATGTATACACAATAATCATGTTTATGATAGAATTGTAGAACAAACTCAAACTCATGATCAGGAACACACCTCTTAATAACTTGGTCACTACACATGCGCCATAAGTAGGGATCATCCCACACATAAAATCTAGACTCATTCTTTAACTTTTGGACTTGATGTTTCTTAAAATTTATAGGGATTTCATATGCAATAAGGTAGTTCACTAAATCTGCATACCATGGATGCGTACCAGAGATGGAATAAAGATGCTCATCGGGGAAAGTGTCCTAAAGTGGTACCTGGTCCAAGGTGTCATCCTCTAGTGTGTGAGTAAGCCTACTCATGTAGTTCGCCACTAGGTTTTCTGACCGATTTTTTCCTTTATCTCAATGTCAAATTCTTTAAGAAGGAGCATCCATCAAATTATCGTGGGCTTTGTGTCTGGCTTCTTCAAGAGGTACCTCAGAGCTGTATGGTCAGAAAAAATGACTACTTTAGAGCCTAATAAATATGAACGAAATTTATCTAAAGCAAAAAATGAAAGCAAGAAACTCTTTTTCCATGTTTTTTTAGTTTGATTGGGCTGAATCCAGTGTCCTCTATTTATAGGCAATCACATGTGAACGTCTCTCCACCCTTCGAGATAAGACAGCTCCAACCGCAAAGTTGGAGGGCTCACACATAAGCTCAAAAGTAATCTCTCACTGTGGGGGATGTATGATTGCTAGAGTGGTTAGACATTTCTTTAGCTCATCAAAGGAATGTTAGGTCGGAAAAAGAAAGGAAGATGGCAAGAGGGGGGGGGGTGAATTGCCTTTTAAAAAATTGATTAACAAATTAAAAATCAAAGTAAAGTGCAGCGGAAATAAAGAGGCAAGACACACAAAATTGATAACGGAGTTCGGCCAAAACTCGGCCTACGTCTCCGCTCCCAACTCAACCGTTGAGAGATTCCTACCGCTTGCTTTTCAATGGTTTTAGCAAGAAACCCACTAGGCTTTAAGGTAGCACTAGGACCTATTACAGCTTGCTTTTGATGGTTAAGCAAGAACCCACTTGCTTTCAATGGAATAGCAAGAACCCACTAGCCTTTTTAACGGGTGAAGGCTAGCTCACCGAAACACAAGCCTTTTAAAAGGAAAGGCTTGAAGAAACCTCTTCACACCTTAATGGTGGTGTGATAACCCAAAAGAAAGGGGGAAGAGAAAAGGTGTTGGGGTTTTTAGGCACAAACCCAAAATTAAAGCTCAAAAAGATAAAACAATAAAAACCGTATTTTGAGAAGCCTTGGGCGCCTTTGATTGGATGGAGATGTTGAAGGCCGCTTCCAAGCTTCTTTGGAGGTGCTCTTGGATGTGGAATTGTTGGAGCTAGGTGGGTTCCTTTGAGGAAGTCCGCCGGAGGTTGGCCAATTGATGAGAATTGTGTACGTTGGCTTCACAAGTGTTCCGGTAGGTGTCCGGGGCTTCCTCAGCCTTTATTTATAGGCTAGGAACCCTTGGGGAGGCTTCGGAGCCGTTGGAGAGGTCTTCGGAGCCGTTGGAGGCCAAAAGGAGGTTGACTGGTCAAACCCAACGGCTAGTTTGACTGGGCTACCGGCTGGCCGGTGCAGGGCCACCGGCTGGCCGGTGCCTTGGCAGAGGAGGGGAAGTCTGGTCCAGGTGCCACCGGCTGACCGGTGCCAGAGCCACCGGCTGGCCGGTGGCAAGACAGTAGCTTGCACTATTCAGCCTGGGTGCCACCGGCTGGCCGGTGCTGAGGCCACCGGTTGGCCGGTGGGGAGGCAGTGGCTCCCTCTTGAATGCAGGTGCCACCGGCTGGCCGGTGGTGTGCCACCGGCTGGCCGGTGGACTGATTTTCAGTCCACTTCTTGATTCTTTCTTGGTCCATTTTCTTGGCAACCTTGTGCCTATCATTCACAAACACTTAAAACAATATTAGACAAAGATGAGAGTGATTGTGATCATGAAAATTAAACCTTGAGGGGTTCGAGAGGTACAACAATCTCCCCCTATTTTGATGATCACAATCACCGAAACAATCAAAGTAAAATACTAAAATTGAAAGGAAATACTAAGCATGATGAAAAGAATTCTCCCCCAATCAATCAAGAAATTTCTCCCCCTTTGTGATTATCAAAATAGAACGGGGGCATAAAACTTGATTGAGGGAAGTATTTGAAAAACAAGATTTTAAATCAATTGAAAATGATACTAATTGTTGGAAATTTTGAAATGAAAAATTGAATTGAAAAATTTGAATAACAGTTTGAATTGAAAGTTTTGAATCAAAAACTAATTGAAATTCGAAATTTGAAACCAAATGAAATTTTTGAAATTGAGAGTTTTGAATCAAAAAAAAAAATCGATCCCAACTGTTGGAAATTTAGAAATGAAAATTTAATAGAAAATAGAGAATTTCAAAGCCAAGTGTTGAGTTTGAAATGAAAACTTTGAATACACAAAAAAAACTTAAAAAAAATCCTAACTCCCCCTAAATAAAAACAATGAATCACCGGGGAGTGGTTTTTGAAACCGAAACAAATTTAGGCCCGGAGAGACTTGCCAAAAGGGATTTTTCAATCCAAATTTGTTTCATGGCGGGTCTTCTCCTATAAAACTCATCGGAAAAGAAAAAACTTTTGGGTTGACCATACCGGGCATTTTTACAATTACACTCATAAATGAGATGCCCGGTTTTCTTGCAATAATTACAAAATTTGTAATCGGAGCTCCCCCTTACAAAAACAGTTTGAGCATGGGAGGAGGAGGCTCGGTTGGTATAGCCAAGTCCATTGGTGGTTCTAGAAACCCTTTGGGAACCAAGTATATTATTCAAGTTTTGTTCCCCTTGGGTGAACTTGGCTAGGGTCTCTCTTAGGTCTTTGATGGTTGATTCCATGGAATCAACATTTGGAAAATTTTGGATTTTAAGGGACATCTCCTCCTTCTCTTTGAGAAGTTGTTCTTTTTCGGAGGAGAGCTTTTTGAAAGACTTTTTCAAGGAAACAAATTTTGAAGAGAGTTCATGAAAACCTTTTTCCAATTGATCTCTAGCAAATGAGAGTTCTTCATAAGATAAATGATTCAAAGAATTTGAATTTGAAGAACATGAGGAAGAGGAATCGGAAGAAGTTACCTCATGGAATGCCATTAGGCATTTTGTACCGTTGTCGCTCGAGGAAGAGGAGGAGGATGATGATGAGGTGTCACTCCATGTGGCCTTGAGGACCTTTTTCTTTCCTTTCTCCTTTGGCGTGGCCCGTTTCTTGTTGAGTGGGCAATCGGGCTTGTAATGGCCCTTTTCACCGCACCCGTAGCATTTTACCTTGGGCTCGACTTTTGTGGTGGGTTCTTGCTTTCGGTGCTTGCGGGATTTCTTCTTCTTCTTGTGCTTCTTCATGAATTTTTGCATTTGGCGGGCGAGATTCTCCATTTCCGAGTCGCCGCTTGAAGATGAAGTAGATGAGGAAGATGAGGATGAGGAGGAGCTTACTTCTTTTTGAACCTTGAGGGCGATGTTCTTTGGAGTTTTGATAGGGGTGCCCTCCTTTTGTGCTTGCCTCCTCATCGTGATCTCGTAGGTCATTAGGGATCCGATGAGCTCCTCGACCGGCATATTTTTGACGTCCTTAGCTTCTTGGATCGCCGTCACCTTTGGTGCCCATGAGCTTGGAAGGACCCATAAGATCTTCTTGACCATCGTCTCGGCTGAAACATCATCACCAAGAGATTTCCTTCCATTGCAAATGTCAGTGAAGCGTGTAAACATATCGGTAATAGATTCGGAAGAATGCATAGTAAAGCTTTCAAAATCTTGTCTATACATGTCTAACCGAGTGTCCTTAACTTTGTTAGTGCCCTCATGAGTTACTTCTAAAAGTTTCCAAATTTCATGTGAGGAGGTGCAAGTAGACACTCGATTGAACTCATTTCTATCTAAGCCGCAATGGAGAGCGTTCATGGCTTTGCCATCAAGCTCAAAATTCCTAATATCGGCGGGGGTCCATTTGGATTCATCGGGGGTAGACAAAGTGTAACCTTGCATGACAATTTTATAAATGGGATACCCTATACTTCTAAGAAAAGTAGTCATGCGGGTTTTCCAATAATTATAGTCGGACCCATCAAAAAAATGGAGCCCGACCCAAAGAGTAGCCTTCGGGGGCGAAAGAGGTTGATGCCATCTAAATGGATCTTTGAATTTGAAACCTTTTAAGGAATTACTCAAATTATCCCTTTGATACCAAATGTTAGGTCGGAAAAAGAAAGGAAGATGGCAAGAGGGGGGGGTGAATTGCCTTTTAAAAAATTGATTAACAAATTAAAAATCAAAGTAAAGTGCAGCGGAAATAAAGAGGCAAGACACACAAAATTGATAACGGAGTTCGGCCAAAACTCGGCCTACGTCTCCGCTCCCAACTCAACCGTTGAGAGATTCCTACCGCTTGCTTTTCAATGGTTTTAGCAAGAAACCCACTAGGCTTTAAGGTAGCACTAGGACCTATTACAGCTTGCTTTTGATGGTTAAGCAAGAACCCACTTGCTTTCAATGGAATAGCAAGAACCCACTAGCCTTTTTAACGGGTGAAGGCTAGCTCACCGAAACACAAGCCTTTTAAAAGGAAAGGCTTGAAGAAACCTCTTCACACCTTAATGGTGGTGTGATAACCCAAAAGAAAGGGGGAAGAGAAAAGGTGTTGGGGTTTGTAGGCACAAACCCAAAATTAAAGCTCAAAAAGATAAAACAATAAAAACCGTATTTTGAGAAGCCTTGGGCACCTTTGATTGGATGGAGATGTTGAAGGCCGCTTCCAAGCTTTTTTGGAGGTGCTCTTGGATGTGGAATTGTTGGAGCTAGGTGGGTTCCTTTGAGGAAGTCCGCCGGAGGTTGGCCAATTGATGAGAATTGTGTACGTTGGCTTCACAAGTGTTCCGGTAGGTGTCCGGGGCTTCCTCAGCCTTTATTTATAGGCTAGGAACCCTTGGGGAGGCTTCGGAGCCGTTGGAGAGGTCTTCGGAGCCGTTGGAGGCCAAAAGGAGGTTGACTGGTCAAACCCAACGGCTAGTTTGACTGGGCTACCGGCTGGCCGGTGCAGGGCCACCGGCTGGCCGGTGCCTTGGCAGAGGAGGGGAAGTCTGGTCCAGGTGCCACCGGCTGACCGGTGCCAGAGCCACCGGCTGGCCGGTGGCAAGACAGTAGCTTGCACTATTCAGCCTGGGTGCCACCGGCTGGCCGGTGCTGAGGCCACCGGTTGGCCGGTGGGGAGGCAGTGGCTCCCTCTTGAATGCAGGTGCCACCGGCTGGCCGGTGGTGTGCCACCGGCTGGCCGGTGGACTGATTTGCAGTCCACTTCTTGATTCTTTCTTGGGCCATTTTCTTGGCAACCTTGTGCCTATCATTCACAAACACTTAAAACAATATTAGACAAAGATGAGAGTGATTGTGATCATGAAAATTAAACCTTGAGGGGTTCGAGAGGTACAACAAGGAAGTCCTTCAAGAATCATCAAACACAAAATTAAGATCCTTTTGAAGTAATCGTGACATAAGAAGAGCAATATTACTAAAATTTTTGATGAAGAATCGATAAAATCATACATGTCCTAGGAAAGATCTAACATCATGATCACATGAAGGGTATGGTAAGGATGAAATAATACCTACCTTATATCTATCAACCTCTATCCCATTTTTTGACACTATATACCCTAAGACAATGCCATGCTATACCATGAAATGACACTTTTCAAAGTTCAGGACCAGATTCTTCTCAATACAACGATTCAACACCTTTCCCAAACTACTTAGACATTCATCAAATGAAGACCCATACACTGTGAAATAATCCATAAATACCTCCATGAAGGGCTTAATAAAATAAAAACAATACTCACCATTCATATCTGGAAGGTACATGGGGTGTTGAAAAGTCCAAATGGCATCTTTCAGTAGGCCAATGTTCTGAAAGGAAAAGTGAATGTTGTATTCTATTGATCCTCCAGGGCAATAGGAACCTGAAATATCCATAAAATACATCCAAGAAACAGTAGTGTATTTTACCAATTAGTATCTTAAGCATCTGATCAATAAATGGCAGGGGTAAATTGTCTTTGTGAGTGGACTGGTTTAGTTTCCTATAATCAATACACACGTGCAAACTATTCTTCCCCCTCATTGGAACTAACTCGTCTTTCTCATTCTTAACAATAGTAACACCTCTTTTCTTAGGCACAACCTGAATAGGACTCACCCATTGGTAATATGAAATGGGATAGATTATACCTGCCTCAAGTAATTTTTTAACCTATTTTTTAACAACTTCTAAAAGGGTTAGATTGAGTCTCCTTTGTGGCTGCCTAACCGGTTTATCCCCATCCTCCAAAAAATCCTCTGCATGAAAATGGAGGGGCTAATACCTGATATGTCATCCAAGGTTCACCTGGTTGCCTTAATGTTCTCCCTAAAAAGATTCAAAAGTATTTCTTCATGTTCAAAAGGAAGATTATTAGAAATTATAACAGGTAATCTCACGCCACTCAAAAAGTATGAGTATTTGAGATTTTTTAGTAATGGCTTTAGCTCCAATGAAGGGGGTAGTGTATGGATGGAGACGTTGAAGGAACTAAAATATGTGCAAAAATAAAATCAATATCAGAATAGAAATCATCACAATCAGAGAATAAAGCATCAAATCTATCATCATACTCAATATCCATGTAATAATCAGAGTTCAAATGATATGATTCCATTTCAAAATCAAATATAAGAGAGTCTTGTGCACTATAAATAGGAGTGGAAGTACTCTTAGACATCAAACTAGAACCAATACTCATAATCTCCCAAAGCATAGAACAATAAAATTCCATGGGGTTTTTATTTGGTGGTTTAAAATGGGAGATAACAAATTCAGAATGATCCTCTGAGGGGTACTTCATGGAATCCATAACATTAAATATCACAAATTCATCCCCAAAATCCATGGAAAATGTACCCTCATTAATATTTATGATATTTTTTTCTGTTTTGAGGAAGGGTCTAACTAAGATAATGGTATCATGAGAACATACCTAATCGTCCTCCATGTTAATCATGTAGAAATATGCTGGGAAGATCATGTCTCTTACCCAGACAAGTACATCCTCAAGGACTCCCACTGGATATGTTGTAGCTCTATTTGCCAACTTTACCACTACTCTCATTGTCTTAATCTCTATAACCTACAAAGAAGAGAATACAGAGTGAGGCATCACATTTATAGAAGCTCAAAAATCACAAAGTGAATCAGAAAAATGTAACTCCCCTATAGTGCATGGGATGGTGAATGTCCCAAGATCCTTACACTTTGTCAGATTTGCTAGAGTTGGTGTAATTAGTGCTGAAAAATTCTTTCCAAGATTGATCCTCTTATTTCCCTTGATCCATATTCGATTGGTACAATTTTCTTTTAAGAATTTCTCATACCTTTGGATTTTCCTGATTGCTTCAAGTAAAGGGATGTTGATCTCTACATGCTTGAATGTATCCAAAACTTCTTTTGGCATCTCCTCTTCAGCTATCTTCTTGGTTTGTATAACTCTATTTGGAAATGGAGGGGGTTTTGGAGGAAAATCATCTATATTTTTCTTACCTTTATCTTTCTCCTTTGATTTCTCATCAGTTGGTATGGAATACAGCTTCTCCAGATTTGAGTTAAATCCAGGTGGAAAAATTTTTGAAGATGTATCAGTTGTTTGCTTCCCACTTCTCAATGGGATGGCACTGATATTACCCTTGGGATTTGTAGTAGGTTGGGATGGTATATTTCTAGAATTATTAATTACCAATCCATAGAGGGCAGTGGAAATCTGGATCATTTGAGTCTTCTACTCCCTTAGCTCTGAACCTTAACTCTTCAGCTCATTCTGTTGATTAAGAAAATTTTGCTTCAAAAGTTCATCAGTGTTAGAATCTACCTTTGGTGGGGGATTCCCTTGTTTCTGGATTGTTTATGCTTGGGCTTCAAATATCCTTTGGGGTTATTGGAAACCCTACTGGTAAGGCAGAGGTTGCTGGAAGTTTTGTTGAAAAGGGGGAATTTGTTGTTGTCCAGAGCCATACCTCATGTCCAATTGATCCTTCCACCCTTGGTTGTATATTGTAGAAAATGAATCAAACTTATTTTGGGGGTATGTCTGTTGTTTCTGCTGATATGGTCTCCTTGGGAATACTGTTCTGCAATCCTCTATTTCTTGTAGTTGTGGGAAACTGTCAGTTTGGTTTCTTGTCTCAGTGAAAATTCCACAAGTCCTTGAAGGAGGGGGTTGGGATGTCTTTTGTTCCAAAGAAATCTACCTCACCATAGTTGTCAATTATTCCAACTTGGTATCAATCGAATTAATTTCAAGAGAAATGGACTTACCTGATGTACTCCTCGGACATGTGGTGTACCTCGATTGCCAAATTGTTGGTAGTTTTGGGACATTTTTCAATCAATGCACATGCAGCTACTGGTGTCTTATCCACCAATTCTCCTCCATCTACAGCATCCACCATTCTCCTCCCCATAGGTGCGAGTCCTTCATAGAAGTATTTGATGAGGATTTGTTCACTGATTTGGTGATGTGGGAAGCTTGCACACAACTTCTTGAATCGTTCCCAGTACTCATACATTGACTCCCCTAGGGCTTTCTTGATTCCTAATATCTCCTTTTGAATGGATTTGGTCCCTTGAATATGGAAAAATATCTACAATAAAAGACGTTTCAAATCGTTCCAATAAGGTACATCTTCAGGTTGAAAATAATAAATCTAGTCTTTCACAGCTTCATAAAGTGAGAATGGGAACGTTCTTAGTTTGTTTTTATCTTTAGAAACATTTCTTTGTTTAAGAATTGAGAAAACCACATTAAATTATTTCAAATGTTTTTTCAGATCCTCACCAGATAATCCATGAAACTTCAGAAGAAGATGAATTAACCCTAATTTTAGTTCAAAGTCCGATTTGAGATTCGGGTATACAATATAATTTGGTTGATAGTTAATATCTGGTGCAACCAATTCTAAAATAGCTCTATTAATTTAATTTCCATTATTTTCATCCATTTGTTCTTTTTTTTATGTTGGAATTATAAGTGTTTCCAATTTCAATGTTTTTGGAGTAGAGAAATTCTCCAACTGTTTGAATGTTTAAATTTCCCATAGTTTGAGAATATCTGATTCGAGCCCTAAGGTTGTGTTCAATATCAGGGTTAAGATCTAAGAGATCTTCAGGAATATTTCATGTCAAAAATAAAATAAAAATGAAAATAATGAAAGTGGACCATACTAAAATAAAAATTAGAATTTTTTGTTGATGATCCAAAAAGAAATAGAATAAAATAAAATAAGAATAAAATAAAAAAATCAAATTGGTTTAAGAAGGAAGAGAGAAGAGAGGAAGAGAATATAATGTAAAATAAAATAAATACCTCTAATTGGTTGAAATAATTACTTGCCTCCCCGGCAACGCCACCAATTTTAAAGGCGCTGTCGTGGGCACCCTCAAATGATTAGTTTTTTTTGGGTACTTAGGTGCAGTAGAGTGGCTGACCAAGGTCGTCTATCAAAGGAGGAAGTAAATTAAAACAACTTCTTAAAATTATTATAAAAATAAAATAGAAAATAATTAAAACACTACTTGAAAGGATTGGGGTTGTTTATATTTTATAAATCTAGAGGAATATTTCTAGAAGAATATTGTATTTTTTTTAGTTTTGAAATGAAGTTCGATTAAAATGACACAATAAGAAGATCTTTTTTTAGAAAATATTTTAAAAGAAGTAATTGAAATAAATCTACCTCTTCATTTACTTATAAATTATTCTAATTTAAATCAATATCCACTGGATTATGATCCCCTAATTTTTTAACCCTCAAACCCTACGAGAGTTAACTTAACCACAAAGATGAAATTACTCAAACCCTAGGCTAGCTTCGGAACATGCAATCGCAACACCTTGTTTTGATTATTGTTATATGGTTAGCTTATGGTCAGTATTTAATTAGAGAACACATCCATTTTGTAAATAAGGATGAATTTTGTATAGGGATTATATATGAACTCTACAAATTTATCCTATGTGGTCTTGAATTACCGATTAAGATCACACTCACACAATTTACACAAAATATCGACCTTGTGTGTATTTGTGTTAATTATTAAATTGATTACTTAGTTTCTTATAATTTAAAAACACAATTCATGGATCATATTAAGTTAATTATACTATATTAATGATTCAAAATAATTAAATTAAGAGGTTATAAGTAAGATTGATCACTAAAAAAACTACTCTTCCATGGGCGGAGTGGTCATCATGGAGATGTTTTTCATGAGCAAAGGATTTAAAGGGTAGAACCCATTCTCGTCTCCACTATTTATTCCAAACCAATTAGTAAGATTAATATAAGAAGAAAAGGGAAGAAAAAAAAGATTAATTAAAGAAAAATTCAAGATACAAACATGAAAGAAAATAAATACAAAGAGGAGGTGGGAGAGGAGATCCTTTTTAGAAGAGAGGATTGTACAAAGCCTTACATCTTCCAAGAGTTTTCAGGGTCTCCCAACAGACACCCTCTCGGACACACCTTCCCAAATCCTTGACCAGACTTCTCGAAGAGTGAAATCCCCCTTTGAATGGTGTTTTTGAGGGCTAGGGTTACATGATTTGTTTTAAGTGTGAAATGAAAACTCGGTCAAAAATTTTATTCCACTTTTCACCGCATTGTTGACCTCTAAAATGCATGAATTGGCCAGACTTCTAGATGAATTATTTCTGTATAATCATGTCCTCAATCTTCCCTCAAAATTTGGGCTCAATCCCAACTCAGGTGAAGAAGATACGGCCTAAATGGTGAAGTAATGTCCAATCTAGATGGTTCAGTCTATCTTTGTCTTTATGACCCATTTACTCTGCTCAAATGCACGATCCAACTCCCATATCCTAAATAGAATTTGTATACCATAAATTCAGGAACATAGTTACAAAATATTAAGTCAAAATATTTTACATAGAAATATTTATGCCTGAAATACTACAGTTAATTTTAAAAGGGTAAAACAGGATTTTTCATCCAATTTACAAATGAATGATCTAATCCCAAATATTTCATAATTGATCATATTTTGCATAATTTGAGGAACTTATATCATCTATTATCAATAAAATATTCAATAAAATTTTGTTTTATCATAGATATACATATATCAAATTATAAACCTATGATAGGTTTTATGGACATGCCAAATGATAAGATCCCATCATGATGTGATCAATAATTTCAAATAGACTGATATAGATAGGGACTAGTTTTCCATTTTTCATCCATAGAGAAATTCATAGAAACCCCTTCTAAAAAGATCAAATTATTAATATCATATATTACTTAAATCATTACCTTTATGTTGATTTTTTTCAGAAATTTTGTGTTTCTAAATATCTCTAACCATCTCCTCAATTTCATTAGTTAGATCAGTTCCTAACAAAATTCATTCTAAATATTCCTTTTAGAACATTGTAATTCAAAACACTTATTTCAGTATAAGGATTCATACAAAGACATATAAATTATTAGGTGAAAGAAATTTTTATGAGAGTTAAACTAGAGGAATGTGTACGCCCTTAAAACCTTATAAATACCTAGAAAAAAGTATTAGAATATCCTATAGTGTTTGAATTGCTCTCTCAAATTGACAATTATTCTAACGGTGATATTGTTAGATTTGGGTGTAGTAGAAGAATGTGGTGGTGGGAGATATATTTAAATTTATTTTAATTATCATTTACAAAAACCATATGGGCGTATCTTGAACGTAAAATTTATAAATAATTTATATATTGTAATAAGAAATGATTATATGAGATTATGATCTTTCATCGTTGATGAACATTGATAATTTGAAAAGAACCTTTTATATTGTCTTTATTGTGTTTTGAGGATCTAAGGATAAAATCCCTTTAGCGACCATCCACACAAGCTACTATGATCTTGATAAAATCCACTCCATCTTCAGGTGTTAGTTTGGTGAATTGAATATCTTTCATTATTCCTTCTTGATCTCACATTCTTTTGTCTAGAAAAAATAACTATTGTGTTTATCATTATTGAGAGTGATAGATAAGGTTGATTAGAGATATAATTATTTATGCACAAAAAATATCTATTTCAATTATTCCAATCAATAATCTACACAATAGAAACAACCTTTTATTTATAGATCTAGGGGTTTGGTTAAAATAATTATTTATTGTATGCCAAATATTAAATAATAGAATAAACATTAGTTAAAACATGAAACAAAAAATATTATTATTATTATTTTGTGGTGCACAAAAAATTTCGAAACAATAGGTATTATTTAACTGACATGTCAATTAATATTTGTCATCAGGCTTTGTCTTTGTCCATCCAAACTCCTCGAGAATTTATTGAATACCTGATAAAAAAATTTATTCCCTTAAATAAATATTTTATTCAAAAACCATTAAATAAATTTTTATTAAATATTCAATAAAATAATTAAATATATTTCACTAAAAATATGAATATTTAATATTTAATTAATTTATGTGATTAATAAAACATGAATAAAATTATTTCTCAGGCTTGAGAATGATTTTTATTCCATTAATTAAATTCAAATAGAACATAATATAGATCAATTGAAACACTTAGTATGTGCCTATATATGATTAATTCTCATTGGAATTAGGTGAAGTTTCTTAAGTTCCAAGGTTACTATCTTGAAATTGGTTAAGGTACCCAAGAGAAAGAACTTAATGTTGCACTGATGAAAATCAAAATAGAATTCTCACTGTTTAATATAATAAATTTTTCACAGCATCCAATGAAGAATTTTTCTTATCCATTTCACCAAATTTTATTTTTTATATATCATTCATTGAATATCTAAAATAAAAAATTCATTATATCATAACCATGGAATTTTTGGAAACAGTCATATTCCATTCAAATGGCCAAGATATCATCTTCTATAAAAATGGAAGGGACAAATCACTCCTCAACATATCCATTAATGACATGTAATTCATGATTCACCCAATGTACCCAACATCCCTCCAAAATATTTCATGATGGGTTTGGTGTGTAAATACATTTGTGTGATTCATGAAATGAATCAATAGTAATATTAATTTCTATGAACCATTACTCATGCTTATAGATAATAATATATTATAACCCCAAATCATAGAGAAATATTATTCGTCTTCATATTCTAATAATCATCCATCATAGAAATTACTAGGTGACAACTTCATTATAAGAATCCTTGTAACACCCGAGACTTTTATGTTATATAAATCATCAAAGGAATCTTTTTCTACACAACACTTGCTTGGCTTGCTTTACACGCAATCGCGACCTTCCTCGATAGCTTGCGTCGTACGCAATACCGAGTTTCACTAAACAACAATATGCTATTAAAACTAGCCGTTATGAATAGTAATAACCACTTTTTGAAATTTTATAAATTTTATTTTTCAAAATGGACTTCATTTTTGGACTCAGAATATCGAAATTAGCCTAGGGTGAAATTTTGGTATTTTTCTGAAAACTTTCAATTTTTGATGAATAGTGAAACCACTAAGTGGTAGGTTAAAAACTGAATTTTGCATAAAACTTAATTTTACCGCTTCTGTGATTGGAATTTCGAAAATCCGAGAGACACGGTTAATATCAAGGACTAAAATGTGGTTCAATGAGATGAAAATAATTTTTTGGTGAATAGTAACTTTTTACTTTTTTTACCGCGGTTAATAGTAAATAGGGTAACTAAGGGTAAATATGATATTAATATTACCCTAACACATGTCCTAATTCTATTGGACAAGTGTAATTCGACCAAAAACAAACTTAGGAATAAAATATGACCATTTAGGCCCACTTGGATTAGATTAGGACATTTATTATTAATTTATTTAAAGAAGGGTTAAAATAGTTAAAATCAATGTTTAATAAGTAAATCATTTTTAATATGGGGTTATACATAAGATAAATTCAATTGTAAATATTCATTAGAAAGCTAAAAAGATTTCCTACATGATGATATTTTATTTGTAATTTTTAGACATCAAATAATGTAATTTATTTATGACACAATGATGATGCAGTAATTATCTTATTAATGAAATATTGACATAATTGATGTTATAAACACCAAAATAAATGTAATTTGAGACTTTTTATGAATTCAACTAATTTTATAGGTTACTATGATATATTAATGTTGATTTAATCAACTTGGTTCGAACATATAATTCTTTTATGACTTTCACAAAAATCATATATCAAATAGTGTCAAAATTGACACAAAATAGTTTTTAAATAAAATATTATATTATTAATTGTTATTTTATTCCTAAAAATCTAAGGTTCGGCCAAATGACTTAGATAAGGATATATATTTTAATAATAAACAATTTTGGGTTCGTTTGGCATGTTATAGTAAGTGTATTAACCATATAGTGAAAGAAAACAAAAAGACATGGTAAAAGTTAAATTATTTAACTTAGAGTTAAATCTAATTGATAAGGTTAAAATAATACCCTAAACTTGTCTAAATCCTATTGGTTGATAGGATTTCGACCCTTACCCACTTTATCTTCGAAATAAGACCCTTTGGAACCATTATAAACCGATTTTGACTTTAATATAAAATAATATTTTGAGATATTCCTAAGGTGCCCCTCTCCTCCCTTATAAAAGGGCACCTCCTCCCCCTCCTCCTCACACCAAATTGAGCACTCAAGCTCGGCCAACCCCTGCCATTTTCTCCTCTCCACTTCCCTAGAATAATCCTAGAGGTCCTGGTCTTCTCCAAAGACCAATCTTAGTTCCTTAAGTGGAGGATTCAAAGAGGCGTTCCAAAGAAGAGGTAATATCCATTACCGATCTTTTCAATTTCTTTCTTCTTCAACTTCTTCTTCTTTAGTTGTTTCATGATAAAGTAATAACATCAGTATTACTTACATACTTATATGTTATTATAAATATGAAACAACCCTATTTCACCTTCTATCCATCCTACGGAAAAATGAAATCACCACGCGTGCGTACGTACGGAATACCGTCTCCACGCCGTGGTGTAATCTATTTTCCACCATCACCTTACAAGGATGGTTATAATGGTGTAATGAGTAACTAAATATGATTATTATGAAGTAATATTGATACTGAAATAATATATATATACTCCAATACAATTCCACGATCATAGGAATGATATCATCACTCGTGCGTACGTACGGAATACCGTCTCCACGATGTGATGTGACTCGTTCTACATGATCTTCATTTCATAATGATTATATAAATGAATTGAATGAATGAATATGGTATATAATACACTAATACCATTCTGGAAATGAATTATCTATAACCTAAAGATAAGAATAAGAATTTATTCGACAAAACACGCATAAGCACAAAAAGTTATAAAGACCCGAGTAACAAGTAACAATGAAATATTACTAACAAGAAGCTAATAATATGACCATATATGATATCATATAAATATGTATGATTCTGGAATAAGTCAATAACATTATTTAAACCATTATACAGGAGCTTCGGACACGTACAAAGCTAATCGGACCTAAGGTAAGGGAAATATCACAATCTCATTTTTATACGAGATTGTTTATTCGTAAGTATTTACTGGGGTGTATTTTATCATCCACATCCATGTTCCCTCAATATGAAATATTGTTTCCATCCACTTGCAATAGTTTAAATCCAATTTTACCCTTATGTGAGTTTTTAGTAAAGAATATGAAAGGAATCTTTTGTCGTTTTTCCGTACGAGGTACTTTTTGACTTTTCCGACAAAAGTACGAAGAATGTTTTTTTTAACTTATACGGCATGAATGGATTTTTAAAAAATTGTTTCCAAGAAGCTTCCTTTACAAGTTTTCAAGTTTATTTTTAATCAACTTTTTTATTTTTTTTAAAGTTGTATGACATGTTATGAAAGGAAAAATGTTTTTGAAGAAGAAAGGATATTTTCCTCAAGAATGGAGTTCAAGTGATTTTCAAAATTATTTTCCATCTAAGATAATAAAGGGTTCTATTTTTATCCATATTATTACATTGATTTGATCATGTTGTGATGGAATTATTTTTATGAATTCCTTTATCTTATATGAATTGATTTATGATGTCATGATGTTTCAAGAATCCCATTTTTGTTTCATGTGTTATGCGATGATGTATGTTTTATGATTATGTGGCACACATAAGAAAGGATTCATTATAAGATGGGTGGGACCTATATCTCCCTCCAATGCATTGGGTAAAGATTTTATATCTCATGAGATAGACATGGCTGGAACGGAAGGTTATTTCGGTTCAGTGATACAGGACTGAAACGAGGAGTGAACTCGGTTCAGAAAGGGACTTTGTCCACTAAGATAGTCTTGGCGATGAGTCATGACTAACAAGAAATGATTTTCCATGATTATGTGTGCATGCCACAAAGTTTCAAGTTTTATGTTATGATTATGGGGATCTCATTTTCACTCCTATGATTTGTTCCATGTTAAGATATTATGATCTCTTTTGCAGGTTATGATTTTCAAAAAGATATGATATGATTTTTATTTCCATTATTTGCCTTGCTGAGCATTTGAGCTCACCCTTTTATGTTTTCTTTTCCCCAGGTCAGGAAGATGGATATTAAGTAGAATATGCTAAAAGGGACCCTAGATATGATGAAATAAATGGGAGACACTGTAGAAGATTTATGAACTAGTTGTTTATGTTTCCCAGTTTCTAAAGGCACTATACCTATACGGTCCTTTGTAGTTTTATCATATGTTGTAATAAGTGTGCTTCAATTTTTGAAGTATTAAAAATGTATGTAAAGTATGGGTCGTTATAGTTGGTATCAGAGGAAAGGTATAGTCAACCTTTGGAAACTAGGATGTGAAAGCCTTAGTAAGAACCCTAAGGATAAGTCTAAGCATAGTACACAATCTTAGTGTTTTAGAAATGGCCTTGAATAACCTAGGATAAGACCATAAGCATGAAAATTTTATTCTTGAATTATGTGGTTTCCTATTATAATTAGTGTTGCTCACACTATTCTTCTTGGTTTTAGTCAATGGCTGGAACCCGAAGGAACCATGTTAATGCGGAATGCGATGGGCAATGCAATGATTGTCCCCCTGAGCAACCAAACGATATGGGAGCTGGAATGCAAAATCTTGTAGCCATGCTCACACAACTTTCTCAAGCTATGAATCATGCAGGATTTCCAAACGAGCAAAGGAGGGAGCAACATTCTGTTGAATCCTTCATGAGGCAGCGTCCACCTTCTTTCAGCGGGTCTACTGATCCATTAGTTGCTGAACAATGGATTAGTATTACTGAAAAGATATTTTCAGTTCTTCAATGTTCTGAACATGATAAAGTCATCCTAGCAGTGTATCGTTTGGAAGGAGATGCTGATCAATGGTGGAATCTTGTTAAGAATATGAGGCAAAGGGATGAAATTGAGTCTATGGAATGGGACGAGTTCAAGAACATATTTTTCAATAAGTACTTCCCTCGTATTCTCCGAACAAAGATGGAGAAAGAGTTTCTTGAACTGAAGCAAAGGGATGATGAATATGTTGGTACCTATGAAGCAAATTTTACAAGACTGGCAAGGTACGCTTCTGGTATTATTATCCAACCTGAGAGTAAGATCGATCGATTCTTTAGTGGCTTAAAACCAAGTCTTCGAAGGGCATTAGCCATAAGGGACTTCAATAGCTACGAGGAAATCGTTCGATGTGCTCTCAAAGTCGAGATGGAGATTGGAGTAACCCATCAGTCACATGGGTTTGATAAGAAGAGGAAGATGGAATTCAAAGGAAACTCTAAAGAACACACTGAAAAGAAGATGAACTTTCCATTATGCTCAAAGTGTGGAAAGAAACATGGAGGGAGTTGTCTTAAAGGGACAAGTAAATGTTTTAAATGTGGAAAGGAAGGTCATCGGGCATTTGAATGCCGTGATAATGGGAAGAAGGTGTCTAATGACGCAAACAAAGGAAGGGATACACAGAATGAACCTACAACACTTCAATGTTTCAAGTGCAAGGAGATGGGGCATTATGCCAATCAATGCCCAAATCCAAGGGTTGATGATGATGGTCGACGTCAACAAACTCTTAAAGCTAAAGACAAAGGAAAGTCACATGCAATTTCTATCAGCGATGTGGAGTACGATAACGATGTGGTGAAAGGTACACTTACCATCCACTCTAAAGTAGAAAATGTTTTATTTGATTCTGGATCCACCCACTCTTTTATTTCTGAAGACTTTTCTAAGGGTATCACCGTACTACCTCAACAATTAGATGTTGAGTTAGCTATGACAACACCTAATGGCACATCAATCGCATCAAAAGTTTATAATTCTTCTCCGATCGAAGTTTGTGGGAAAGTGCTTCCTGCAAATCTTGTGATCCTTCCTTTAGTGGAATTTGATGTGATTCTTGGCATGGATTGGCTTTCTCTACATGGAGCTCATATCAATTGCCAAAGAAGGGAAGTCACATTTCATACTCCAGATCAATCTACGATCGTATACCAATGCAAGGATGAACATAACCTTCCAGTGGAAATTTCTTCCATCTTATGGGTATTGATCCCACTAAATGAAGGTTATTTATCTCAAATGGTTGGTTAGAAACTCACGATTAAGAATATGCCCATTGTAAGGGAGTTTGATGATGTCTTTCCGGAGGAATTACCGGGTCTTCCACCAAATCGTGAAGTTGAGTTTTCAATAGAACTCGTACCGGGTGCTTTGCCTATTTCAAAGACACCCTATAGAATGGCCCCAATTGAGTTGCAGGAATTGAAGAAGCAACTCCAAGAGAATCTTGATAAGGGATTCATACGCCCTAGTGCGTCACCTTGGGGAGCACCTGTTCTATTTGTTAAGAAGAAAGATGGATCAATGAGACTCTGCATTGATTATCGAGAACTTAACAAGATCACTATCAAGAACAAATATCCTCTCCCACGCATTGATGACTTATTTGACCAACTACGTGGAGCTCAATACTTTTCCAAGATTGATCTTCGTTCAGGGTATCATCAATTAAGGGTCAAAAGGGAGGATATACCAAAGACGGCTTTCCGTACAAGGTATGGACACTATGAATTTATAGTGATGCCATTTGGTCTTACTAATGCCCCTGCTATCTTCATGGATCTAATGAATAGAGTCTTTAGAGACTATCTTGATCAATTTGTGGTAGTCTTTATAGACGATATTCTTGTCTATTCAAAGAGCAAGGAAGAACATAAAGATCACTTGAGAATTATATTGAAGACCCTGAGAAAGGAGAAACTTTATGCCAAATTTACCAAGTGTGAATTTTGGCTTCAAAAAGTTGCATTTTTGGGTCACATAATCTCAAAAGAGGGGATATCTGTGGATCCAGCAAAAACAGAGGTTATCGAAAGATGGTCGAGACCAACAACAGTAACTGAGATCCGAAGTTTTCTTGGTTTGGCTGGATATTATCGACGTTTTGTAAAAGATTTTTCACGATTATCTAATCCACTCACCAAGTTGACTCGGAAAGGAGTTAAGTTTGTCTGGACAGAGGAATGTGAAGAGAATTTCAAGGAGTTGAAAAGAAGGTTATCCAGTGCACCTGTGCTCACACTGCCTTGTAGTGGAGAAAGGTTTGTGATCTACAGTGATGCATCCAAGAAGGGATTGGGGTGTGTTCTTATGCAAAATGATATGGTGATAGCTTATGCCTCACGACAGTTGAAAATCCATGAACAAAATTACCCAACACATGATTTGGAGTTGGCTGCGGTAATCTTTGCATTAAAGATTTGGAGGCATTACCTTTATGGTGAAAGGTGTGATATTTATACTGATCATAAAAGTTTAAAGTATATTTTCACACAAAAGGAGTTGAATATGCGTCAAAGAAGATGGTTGGAGCTGATTAAGGATTATGACTGCTCAATCCATTACCACCCTGGGAAAGCAAACAAGGTGGCAGATGCATTAAGTCGACAAGACCATGCTAGTTTATCCATGATGAGGATCACAAAAGATCCAATATTTATGGATTTACAAAGGATGGATCTTGGAATTATAATGGAAGGGGAAAAATCTTATCTTTCTCAAATGAATGTTCAACCATCTATACATGTGAAGATTAAAGAGGCATAGAAAGAAGATGTCGAGTTACAAAAGAAGGTGAGAAATGTTCCTGAATTCAACCTTGATTGTGATGGGATAATAAAGTTCAGGAATCGGGTTTGTGTTCCTCCCATCCCCGAATTAAAGAAAGAGCTGCTGGATGAGGCTCATAGTTCTTCATTCTCTATTCATCCTGGAAGCACAAAGATGTATAGGGACCTGAAAGAGTACTTCTGGTGGGATGGCATGAAAAGAGATGTTGCTGAATATGTCTCTCGGTGCTTGGTTTGTCAACAAGTTAAAGCTGAGAGACAGAAGTCTAAGGGGATGTTACAACCATTACCCATACCCGAATGGAAATGGGAAAACATCACTATGGACTTTGTCACAGGACTTCCTAAAACATCCAAAGGCAATAATGCTATCTGGGTCATAGTTGATCGTCTCACAAAGTCTGCACACTTCATTCCTATTAGAGAGGATTTCTCTCTAGATCAGCTTGCCAGGATATATGTAAAGGAAGTGGTAAGATTGCATGGAGTACCACTTTCTATTATATCTGATCGAGATCCGAGATTTACCTCGATGTTCTGGCGAAGTCTTCAGCATACTCTGGATACAGAGTTGAGTTTCAGCACTGCTTATCATCCCCAGACAGACGGTCAGTCTGAGAGAACAATTCAAACCCTAGAAGATATGTTGAGAGCTTGCTCTATGGATTTCAAAGGAGGTTGGGATCAACACCTACCTTTGGTGGAATTTTCTTATAATAATAGCTTTCACTCCAGTATTCAAATGGCTCCTTATGAATCTCTCTATGGAAAGAAATGCAGGACTCCAACTTGCTGGGATGAAGTTGGGGAAAGAAAGCTATTAGGACCTGATCTCGTTGATGAAATGGCAGAAAAGGTCAGATCTATTCAACAACACATAAGAGCAGCTCAGAGTCGACAGAAAAGCTATGCCGACAACCGAAGAAAAGACCTAGAGTTTGATGTGGGTGATAAAGTGTTCTTACGAATATCTCCCTGGAAGAGGGTTATGAGATTTGGAAAGAAGGGGAAGTTGAGCCCTAGATATATCGGTCCTTTCGAAATATTGGATCGTGTTGGGAAGGTAGCTTACCGATTGGCACTTCCACCGAATCTCTCTCAAGTTCACGATGTGTTCCATGTATCTCTCCTGAGAAAGTACATACCAGATCCTTCACATGTACTCAGCTCAGAAGTTGTACCGCTGGAGCAAGATCTTTCTTATGAAGAACAGCCGATAGAGATTCTGGATCGTAGCGAAAAAGTCCTACGAAACAAGACCACTCGCTTGGTGAAAGTTTTATGGAGGAACCACCAACTTGAAGAAGCTACATGGGAGCTTGAGGATATGATGAGGGAGAAGTATCCTCATCTGTTTGTTACAAAGTGATGAATTTCGAGGGCGAAATTCTTTTAAGGGGGGTAGAATGTAACACCTGAGACTTTTATGTTATATAAATCATCAAAGGAATCTTTTTCTACACAACACTTGCTTGGCTTGCTTTACACGCAATCGCGACCTTCCTCGATAGCTTGCGTCGTACGCAATACCGAGTTTCACTAAACAACAATATGCTATTAAAACTAGCCGTTATGAATAGTAATAACCACTTTTTGAAATTTTATAAATTTTATTTTTCAAAATGGACTTCATTTTTGGACTCAGAATATCGAAATTAGCCTAGGGTGAAATTTTGGTATTTTTCTGAAAACTTTCAATTTTTGATGAATAGTGAAACCACTAAGTGGTAGGTTAAAAACTGAATTTTGCATAAAACTTAATTTTACCGCTTCTGTGATTGGAATCTCGAAAATCCGAGAGACACGGTTAATATCAAGGACTAAAATGTGGTTCAATGAGATGAAAATAATTTTTTGGTGAATAGTAACTTTTTACTTTTTTTACCGCGGTTAATAGTAAATAGGGTAACTAAGGGTAAATATGATATTAATATTACCCTAACACATGTCCTAATTCTATTGGACAAGTGTAATTCGACCAAAAACAAACTTAGGAATAAAATATGACCATTTAGGCCCACTTGGATTAGATTAGGACATTTATTATTAATTTATTTAAAGAAGGGTTAAAATAGTTAAAATCAAAGTTTAATAAGTAAATCATTTTTAATATGGGGTTATACATAAGATATATTCAATTCTAAATATTAATTAGAAAGATAAAAAGATTTCCTACATGATGATATTTTATTTGTAATTTTTAGACATCAAATAATGTAATTTATTTATGACACAATGATGATGCAGTAATTATCTTATTAATGAAATATTGACATAATTGATGTTATAAACACCAAAATAAATGTAATTTGAGACTTTTTATGAATTCAACTAATTTTATATGTTACTATGATATATTAATGTTGATTTAATCAACTTGGTTCGAACATATAATTCTTTTATGACTTTCACAAAAATCATATATCAAATAGTGTCAAAATTGACACAAAATAGTTTTTAAATAAAATATTATATTATTAATTGTTATTTTATTCCTAAAAATCTAAGGTTCGGCCAAATGACTTAGATAAGGATATATATTTTAATAATAAACAATTTGGGGTTCGTTTGGCATGTTATAGTAAGTGTATTAACCATATAGTGAAAGAAAACAAAAAGACATGGTAAAAGTTAAATTATTTAACTTAGAGTTAAATCTAATTGATAAGGTTAAAATAATACCCTAAACTTGTCTAAATCCTATTGGTTGATAGGATTTCGACCCTTCCCCACTTTATCTTCGAAATAAGACCCTTTGGAACCATTATAAACCGATTTTGACTTTAATATAAAATAATATTTTGAGATATTCCTAAGGTGCCCCTCTCCTCCCTTATAAAAGGGCACCTCCTCCCCCTCCTCCTCACACCAAATTGAGCACTCAAGCTCGGCCAACCCCTGCCATTTTCTCCTCTCCACTTCCCTAGAATAATCCTAGAGGTCCTGGTCTTCTCCAAAGACCAATCTTAGTTCCTTAAGTGGAGGATTCAAAGAGGCGTTCCAAAGAAGAGGTAATATCCATTACCGATCTTTTCAATTTCTTTCTTCTTCAACTTCTTCTTATTTAGTTGTTTCAAGATAAAGTAATAACATCAGTATTACTTACATACTGATATGTTATTATAAATATGAAACAACCCTATTTCACCTTCTATCCATCCTACGAAAAAATGAAATCACCACGCGTGCGTACGTACGGAATACCGTCTCCACGCCGTGGTGTAATCTATTTTCCACCATCACCTTACAAGGATGGTTATAATGGTGTAATGAGTAACTAAATATGATTATTATGAAGTAATATTGATACTGAAATAATATATATATACTCCAATACAATTCCACGATCATAGGAATGATATCATCACTCGTGCGTACGTACGGAATACCGTCTCCACGATGTGATGCGACTCGTTCTACATGATCTTCATTTCATAATGATTATATAAATGAATTGAATGAATGAATATGGTGTATAATACACTAATACCATTCTGGAAATGAATTATCTATAACCTAAAGATAAGAATAAGAATTTATTCGACAAAACACGCATAAGAACAAAAAGTTATAAAGACCCGAGTAACAAGTAACAATGAACTATTACTAACAAGAAGCTAATAATATGACCATATATGATATCATATAAATATGTATGATTCTGGAATAAGTCAATAACATTATTTAAACCATTATACAGGAGCTTTGGACACGTACAAAGCTAATCGGACCTAAGGTAAGGGAAATATCACAATCTCATTTTTATCCGAGATTGTTTATTCGTAAGTATTTACTGGGGTGTATTTTATCATCCACATCCATGTTCCCTCAATATAAAATATTGTTTCCATCCACTTGCAATAGTTTAAATCCAATTTTACCCTTAGGTGAGTTTTTAGTAAAGAATATGAAAGGAATCTTTTGTCGTTTTTCCGTACGAGGTACTTTTTGACTTTTCCGACAAAAGTACGAAGAATGTTTTTTTTAACTTATACGGCATGAATGGATTTTTAAAAAATTGTTTCCAAGAAGCTTCCTTTACAAGTTTTCAAGTTTATTTTTAATCAACTTTTTTATTTTTTTTAAAGTTGTATGACATGTTATGAAAGGAAAAATGTTTTTGAAGAAGAAAGGATATTTTCCTCAAGAATGGAGTTCAAGTGATTTTCAAAATTATTTTCCATCTAAGATAATAAAGGGTTCTGTTTTTATCCCTATTATTACATTGATTTGATCATGTTGTGATGGAATTATTTTTATGAATTCCTTTATCTTATATGAATTGATTTATGATGTCATGATGTTTCAAGAATCCCATTTTTGTTTCATGTGTTATGCGATGATGTATGTTTTATGATTATGTGGCACACATAAGAAAGGATTCATTATAAGATGGGTGGGACCTATATCTCCCTCCAATGCATTGGGTAAAGATTTTATATCTCATGAGATAGACATGGCTGGAACGGAAGGTTATTTCGGTTCAGTGATACAGGACTGAAACGAGGAGTGAACTCGGTTCAGAAAGGGACTTTGTCCACTAAGATAGTCTTGGCGATGAGTCATGACTAACAAGAAATGATTTTCCATGATTATGTGTGCATGCCACAAAGTTTCAAGTTTTATGTTATGATTATGGGGATCTCATTTTCACTCCTATGATTTGTTCCATGTTAAGATATTATGATCTCTTTTGCAGGTTATGATTTTCAAAAAGATATGATATGATTTTTATTTCCATTATTTGCCTTGCTGAGCATTTGAGCTCACCCTTTTATGTTTTCTTTTCCCCAGGTCAGGAAGATGGATATTAAGTAGAATATACTAAAAGGGACCCTAGATATGATGAAATAAATGGGAGACACTGTAGAAGATTTATGAACCAGTTGTTTATGTTTCCCAGTTTCTAAAGGCACTATACCTATACGGTCCTTTGTAGTTTTATCATATGTTGTAATAAGTGTGCTTCAATTTTTGAAGTATTAAAAATGTATGTAAAGTATGGGTCGTTATAGTTGGTATCAGAGGAAAGGTATAGTCAACCTTTGGAAACTAGGATGTGAAAGCCTTAGTAAGAACCCTAAGGATAAGTCTAAGCATAGTACACAATCTTAGTGTTTTAGAAATGGCCTTGAATAACCTAGGATAAGACCATAAGCATGAAAATTTTATTCTTGAATTATGTGGTTTCCTATTATAATTAGTGTTTCTCACACTATTCTTCTTGGTTTTAGTCAATGGCTGGAACCCGAAGGAACCATGTTAATGCGGAATGCGATGGGCAATGCAATGATTGTCCCCCTGAGCAACCAAACGATATGGGAGCTGGAATGCAAAATCTTGTAGCCATGCTCACACAACTTTCTCAAGCTATGAATCATGCAGGATTTCCAAACGAGCAAAGGAGGGAGCAACATTCTGTTGAATCCTTCATGAGGCAGCGTCCACCTTCTTTCAGCGGGTCTACTGATCCATTAGTTGCTGAACAATGGATTAGTACTACTGAAAAGATATTTTCAGTTCTTCAATGTTCTGAACATGATAAAGTCATCCTAGCAGTGTATCGTTTGGAAGGAGATGCTGATCAATGGTGGAATCTTGTTAAGAATACGAGGCAAAGGGATGAAATTGAGTCTATGGAATGGGACGAGTTCAAGAACATATTTTTCAATAAGTACTTCCCTCGTATTCTCCGAACAAAGATGGAGAAAGAGTTTCTTGAACTGAAGCAAAGGGATGATGAATATGTTGGTACCTATGAAGCAAATTTTACAAGACTGGCAAGGTACGCTTCTGGTATTATTATCCAACCTGAGAGTAAGATCGATCGATTCTTTAGTGGCTTAAAACCAAGTCTTCGAAGGGCGTTAGCCATAAGGGACTTCAATAGCTACGAGGAAATCGTTCGATGTGCTCTCAAAGTCGAGATGGAGATTGGAGTAACCCATCAGTCACATGGGTTTGATAAGAAGAGGAAGATGGAATTCAAAGGAAACTCTAAAGAACACACTGAAAAGAAGATGAACTTTCCATTATGCTCAAAGTGTGGAAAGAAACATGGAGGGAGTTGTCTTAAAGGGACAAGTAAATGTTTTAAATGTGGAAAGGAAGGTCATCGGGCATTTGAATGCCGTGATAATGGGAAGAAGGTGTCTAATGACGCAAACAAAGGAAGGGATACACAGAATGAACCTACAACACTTCAATGTTTCAAGTGCAAGGAGATGGGGCATTATGCCAATCAATGCCCAAATCCAAGGGTTGATGATGATGGTCGACGTCAACAAACTCTTAAAGCTAAAGACAAAGGAAAGTCACATGCAATTTCTATCAGTGATGTGGAGTACGATAACGATGTGGTGAAAGGTACACTTACCATCCACTCTAAAGTAGAAAATGTTTTATTTGATTCTGGATCCACCCACTCTTTTATTTCTGAAGACTTTTCTAAGGGTATCACCGTACTACCTCAACAATTAGATGTTGAGTTAGCTATGACAACACCTAATGGCACATCAATCGCATCAAAAGTTTATAATTCTTCTCCGATCGAAGTTTGTGGGAAAGTGCTTCCTGCAAATCTTGTGATCCTTCCTTTAGTGGAATTTGATGTGATTCTTGGCATGGATTGGCTTTCTCTACATGGAGCTCATATCAATTGCCAAAGAAGGGAAGTCACATTTCATACTCCAGATCAATCTACGATCGTATACCAATGCAAGGATGAACATAACCTTCCAGTGGAAATTTCTTCCATCTTATGGGTATTGATCCCACTAAATGAAGGTTATTTATCTCAAATGGTTGGTTAGAAACTCACGATTAAGAATATGCCCATTGTAAGGGAGTTTGATGATGTCTTTCCGGAGGAATTACCGGGTCTTCCACCAAATCGTGAAGTTGAGTTTTCAATAGAACTCGTACCGGGTGCTTTGCCTATTTCAAAGACACCCTATAGAATGGCCCCAATTGAGTTGCAGGAATTGAAGAAGCAACTCCAAGAGAATCTTGATAAGGGATTCATACGCCCTAGTGCGTCACCTTGGGGAGCACCTGTTCTATTTGTTAAGAAGAAAGATGGATCAATGAGACTCTGCATTGATTATCGAGAACTTAACAAGATCACTATCAAGAACAAATATCCTCTCCCACGCATTGATGACTTATTTGACCAACTACGTGGAGCTCAATACTTTTCCAAGATTGATCTTCGTTCAGGGTATCATCAATTAAGGGTCAAAAGGGAGGATATACCAAAGACGGCTTTCCGTACAAGGTATGGACACTATGAATTTATAGTGATGCCATTTGGTCTTACTAATGCCCCTTCTATCTTCATGGATCTAATGAATAGAGTCTTTAGAGACTATCTTGATCAATTTGTGGTAGTCTTTATAGACGATATTCTTATCTATTCAAAGAGCAAGGAAGAACATAAAGATCACTTGAGAATTATATTGAAGACCCTGAGAAAGGAGAAACTTTATGCCAAATTTACCAAGTGTGAATTTTGGCTTCAAAAAGTTGCATTTTTGGGTCACATAATCTCAAAAGAGGGGATATCTGTGGATCCAGCAAAAACAGAGGTTATCGAAAGATGGTCGAGACCAACAACAGTAACTGAGATCCGAAGTTTTCTTGGTTTGGCTGGATATTATCGACGTTTTGTAAAAGATTTTTCACGATTATCTAATCCACTCACCAAGTTGACTCGGAAAGGAGTTAAGTTTGTCTGGACAGAGGAATGTGAAGAGAATTTCAAGGAGTTGAAAAGAAGGTTATCCAGTGCACCTGTGCTCACACTGCCTTGTAGTGGAGAAAGGTTTGTGATCTACAGTGATGCATCCAAGAAGGGATTGGGGTGTGTTCTTATGCAAAATGATATGGTGATAGCTTATGCCTCACGACAGTTGAAAATCCATGAACAAAATTACCCAACACATGATTTGGAGTTGGCTGCGGTAATCTTTGCATTAAAGATTTGGAGGCATTACCTTTATGGTGAAAGGTGTGATATTTATACTGATCATAAAAGTTTAAAGTATATTTTCACACAAAAGGAGTTGAATATGCGTCAAAGAAGATGGTTGGAGCTGATTAAGGATTATGACTGCTCAATCCATTACCACCCTGGGAAAGCAAACAAGGTGGCAGATGCATTAAGTCGACAAGACCATGCTAGTTTATCCATGATGAGGATCACAAAAGATCCAATATTTATGGATTTACAAAGGATGGATCTTGGAATTATAATGGAAGGGGAAAAATCTTATCTTTCTCAAATGAATGTTCAACCATCTATACATGTGAAGATTAAAGAGGCATAGAAAGAAGATGTCGAGTTACAAAAGAAGGTGAGAAATGTTCCTGAATTCAACCTTGATTGTGATGGGATAATAAAGTTCAGGAATCGGGTTTGTGTTCCTCCCATCCCCGAATTAAAGAAAGAGCTGCTGGATGAGGCTCATAGTTCTTCATTCTCTATTCATCCTGGAAGCACGAAGATGTATAGGGACCTGAAAGAGTACTTCTGGTGGGATGGCATGAAAAGAGATGTTGCTGAATATGTCTCTCGGTGCTTGGTTTGTCAACAAGTTAAAGCTGAGAGACATAAGTCTAAGGGGATGTTACAACCATTACCCATACCCGAATGGAAATGGGAAAACATCACTATGGACTTTGTCACAGGACTTCCTAAAACATCCAAAGGCAATAATGCTATCTGGGTCATAGTTGATCGTCTCACAAAGTCTGCACACTTCATTCCTATTAGAGAGGATTTCTCTCTAGATCAGCTTGCCAGGATATATGTAAAGGAAGTGGTAAGATTGCATGGAGTACCACTTTCTATTATATCTGATCGAGATCTGAGATTTACCTCGATGTTCTGGCGAAGTCTTCAGCATACTCTGGATACAGAGTTGAGTTTCAGCACTGCTTATCATCCCCAGACAGACGGTCAGTCTGAGAGAACAATTCAAACCCTAGAAGATATGTTGAGAGCTTGCTCTATGGATTTCAAAGGAGGTTGGGATCAACACCTACCTTTGGTGGAATTTTCTTATAATAATATCTTTCACTCCAGTATTCAAATGGCTCCTTATGAAGCTCTCTATGGAAAGAAATGCAGGACTCCAACTTGCTGGGATGAAGTTGGGGAAAGAAAGCTATTAGGACCTGATCTCGTTGATGAAATGGCAGAAAAGGTCAGATCTATTCAACAACACATAAGAGCAGCTCAGAGTCGACAGAAAAGCTATGCCGACAACCGAAGAAAAGACCTAGAGTTTGAAGTGGGTGATAAAGTGTTCTTACGAATATCTCCCTGGAAGAGGGTTATGAGATTTGGAAAGAAGGGGAAGTTGAGCCCTAGATATATCGGTCCTTTCGAAATATTGGATCGTGTTGGGAAGGTAGCTTACCGATTGGCACTTCCACCGAATCTCTCTCAAGTTCACGATGTGTTCCATGTATCTCTCCTGAGAAAGTACATACTAGATCCTTCACATGTACTCAGCTCAGAAGTTGTACCGCTGGAGCAAGATCTTTCTTATGAAGAACAGCCGATAGAGATTCTGGATCGTAGCGAAAAAGTCCTACGAAACAAGACCACTCGCTTGGTGAAAGTTTTATGGAGGAACCACCAACTTGAAGAAGCTACATGGGAGCTTGAGGATATGATGAGGGAGAAGTATCCTCATCTGTTTGTTACAAAGTGATGAATTTCGAGGGCGAAATTCTTTTAAGGGGGGTAGAATGTAACACCCGAGACTTTTATGTTATATAAATCATCAAAGGAATCTTTTTCTACACAACACTTGCTTGGCTTGCTTTACACGCAATCGCGACCTTCCTCGATAGCTTGCGTCGTACGCAATACCGAGTTTCACTAAACAACAATATGCTATTAAAACTAGCCGTTATGAATAGTAATAACCACTTTTTGAAATTTTATAAATTTTATTTTTCAAAATGGACTTCATTTTTGGACTCAGAATATCGAAATTAGCCTAGGGTGAAATTTTGGTATTTTTCTGAAAACTTTCAATTTTTGATGAATAGTGAAACCACTAAGTGGTAGGTTAAAAACTGAATTTTGCATAAAACTTAATTTTACCGCTTCTGTGATTGGAATCTCGAAAATCCGAGAGACACGGTTAATATCAAGGACTAAAATGTGGTTCAATGAGATGAAAATAATTTTTTGGTGAATAGTAACTTTTTACTTTTTTTACCGCGGTTAATAGTAAATAGGGTAACTAAGGGTAAATATGATATTAATATTACCCTAACACATGTCCTAATTCTATTGGACAAGTGTAATTCGACCAAAAACAAACTTAGGAATAAAATATGACCATTTAGGCCCACTTGGATTAGATTAGGACATTTATTATTAATTTATTTAAAGAAGGGTTAAAATAGTTAAAATCAAAGTTTAATAAGTAAATCATTTTTAATATGGGGTTATACATAAGATAAATTCAATTCTAAATATTAATTAGAAAGCTAAAAAGATTTCCTACATGATGATATTTTATTTGTAATTTTTAGACATCAAATAATGTAATTTATTTATGACACAATGATGATGCAGTAATTATCTTATTAATGAAATATTGACATAATTGATGTTATAAACACCAAAATAAATGTAATTTGAGACTTTTTATGAATTCAACTAATTTTATAGGTTACTATGATATATTAATGTTGATTTAATCAACTTGGTTCGAACATATAATTCTTTTATGACTTTCACAAAAATCATATATCAAATAGTGTCAAAATTGACACAAAATAGTTTTTAAATAAAATATTATATTATTAATTGTTATTTTATTCCTAAAAATCTAAGGTTCGGCCAAATGACTTAGATAAGGATATATATTTTAATAATAAACAATTTGGGGTTCGTTTGGCATGTTATAGTAAGTGTATTAACCATATAGTGAAAGAAAACAAAAAGACATGGTAAAAGTTAAATTATTTAACTTAGAGTTAAATCTAATTGATAAGGTTAAAATAATACCCTAAACTTGTCTAAATCCTATTGGTTGATAGGATTTCGACCCTTCCCCACTTTATCTTCGAAATAAGACCCTTTGGAACCATTATAAACCGATTTTGACTTTAATATAAAATAATATTTGGAGATATTCCTAAGGTGCCCCTCTCCTCCCTTATAAAAGGGCACCTCCTCCCCCTCCTCCTCACACCAAATTGAGCACTCAAGCTCGGACAACCCCTGCCATTTTCTCCTCTCCACTTCCCTAGAATAATCCTAGAGGTCCTGGTCTTCTCCAAAGACCAATCTTAGTTCCTTAAGTGGAGGATTCAAAGAGGCGTTCCAAAGAAGAGGTAATATCCATTACCGATCTTTTCAATTTCTTTCTTCTTCAACTTCTTCTTATTTAGTTGTTTCATGATAAAGTAATAACATCAGTATTACTTACATACTGATATGTTATTATAAATATGAAACAACCCTATTTCACCTTCTATCCATCCTACGGAAAAATGAAATCACCACGCGTGCGTACGTACGGAATACCGTCTCCACGCCGTGGTGTAAACTATTTTCCACCATCACCTTACAAGGATGGTTATAATGGTGTAATGAGTAACTAAATATGATTATTATGAAGTAATATTGATACTGAAATAATATATATATACTCCAATACAATTCCACGATCATAGGAATGATATCATCACTCGTGCGTACGTACGGAATACCGTCTCCACGATGTGATGCGACTCGTTCTACATGATCTTCATTTCATAATGATTATATAAATGAATTGAATGAATGAATATGGTATATAATACACTAATACCATTCTGGAAATGAATTATCTATAACCTAAAGATAAGAATAAGAATTTATTCGACAAAACACGCATAAGAACAAAAAGTTATAAAGACCCGAGTAACAAGTAACAATGAAATATTACTAACAAGAAGCTAATAATATGACCATATATGATATCATATAAATATGTATGATTCTGGAATAAGTCAATAACATTATTTAAACCATTATACAGGAGCTTTGGACACGTACAAAGCTAATCGGACCTAAGGTAAGGGAAATATCACAATCTCATTTTTATCCGAGATTGTTTATTCGTAAGTATTTACTGGGGTGTATTTTATCATCCACATCCATGTTCCCTCAATATGAAATATTGTTTCCATCCACTTGCAATAGTTTAAATCCAATTTTACCCTTAGGTGAGTTTTTAGTAAAGAATATGAAAGGAATCTTTTGTCGTTTTTCCGTACGAGGTACTTTTTGACTTTTCCGACAAAAGTACGAAGAATGTTTTTTTTAACTTATACGGCATGAATGGATTTTTAAAAAATTGTTTCCAAGAAGCTTCCTTTACAAGTTTTCAAGTTTATTTTTAATCAAATTTTTTATTTTTTTTAAAGTTTTATGACATGTTATGAAAGGAAAAATGTTTTTGAAGAAGAAAGGATATTTTCCTCAAGAATGGAGTTCAAGTGATTTTCAAAATTATTTTCCATCTAAGATAATAAAGGGTTCTGTTTTTATCCCTATTATTACATTGATTTGATCATGTTGTGATGGAATTATTTTTATGAATTCCTTTATCTTATATGAATTGATTTATGATGTCATGATGTTTCAAGAATCCCATTTTTGTTTCATGTGTTATGCGATGATGTATGTTTTATGATTATGTGGCACACATAAGAAAGGATTCATTATAAGATGGGTGGGACCTATATCTCCCTCCAATGCATTGGGTAAAGATTTTATATCTCATGAGATAGACATGGCTGGAACGGAAGGTTATTTCGGTTCAGTGATACAGGACTGAAACGAGGAGTGAACTCGGTTCAGAAAGGGACTTTGTCCACTAAGATAGTCTTGGCGATGTGTCATGACTAACAAGAAATGATTTTCCATGATTATGTGTGCATGCCACAAAGTTTCAAGTTTTATGTTATGATTATGGGGATCTCATTTTCACTCCTATGATTTGTTCCATGTTAAGATATTATGATCTCTTTTGCAGGTTATGATTTTCAAAAAGATATGATATGATTTTTATTTCCATTATTTGCCTTGCTGAGCATTTGAGCTCACCCTTTTATGTTTTCTTTTCCCCAGGTCAGGAAGATGGATATTAAGTAGAATATGCTAAAAGGGACCCTAGATATGATGAAATAAATGGGAGACACTGTAGAAGATTTATGAACCAGTTGTTTATGTTTCCCAGTTTCTAAAGGCACTATACCTATACGGTCCTTTGTAGTTTTATCATATGTTGTAATAAGTGTGCTTCAATTTTTGAAGTATTAAAAATGTATGTAAAGTATGGGTCGTTATAATCCTTATTAGATTATGAGTATTTATCTCGATCTAAATCACATAATTTTGTCGCATCTTTTATTTGAGTTTGTAATGTTTTAATCAATTATTTTTCCACTATTCATTAAATATTTGGACTTTTGTAATTTTATAACTAAATTCATTAATTAATATGTTTTTATAACATATTTTTATTTATTTTCTCTTTATTAATTATGTTTTTCAAGATTCGTTTTTAGGTTCTTTATTTTTTTTATTTAATTTTTATAAGTTGATATGCTACTATTTATGTTAAGTATTTAGTATTTGGTTCATAAATAAATTTATTTATCAATTGTTTCAATTAATTCATGTTTTTAATTATTTATTTAGTTTTTATTTTATTTATATATTTAATCTTATTTTAATAATTTTAAATTTGTGCAGTTAAGTCACTGATGGTTTTTTCACTACTATCGGTAGGTCAAACTACTGATCGGTTTTACCTTCCTACTAATACCACATCAGTGAGACGTCTCACTTACTCACCTTGCCTTCCCATTTTATCAGTGGTATGTACAGATACCTCCCCATGTAGGTCTCACAGACAGTTCCACCCATATTTCTCTCCCATGTCTGTAGAAAATTATATCGATGCCTTCCCCCATTTCATGACTAACCGAAATCTTATTCCTCAACTCACTACCGATACATGTCACCCTATCAGTCTCTCAGGCACCATAGAACTAACCAGTGCACCATAATCCACTAGTTCTTCCTCGCACACATTGTTCCTTTATCTTCTCACCAACACCAGTGCCATATCCTTCCACCATCACCCTCTCAATATTGTTGTTGAAACCATTACCATTCTTCTTGCATCACAAGAACCACACTCTAATATAAACCCAGATCCAGTCAAATCAAGTTGAAACCACTCTTGATCTTCAAGAACCCAACTATTGTAACCCCTACGCATGTAGTTGAACCACTGTTCATTGTTTCCCACTAATTGAGAAGTTGTGTGCCACTGGGAAGAAGTAGTGTTGCAGATCTGAATGAGGCATTGTGGGTTCAAAACCACATGAAGCTGAGGAGTTCCTTTATTAACTATCATACCATAGGATTTCTAGTATCATTTATCCAAGGAGCAGTGCCACCACTGGTTTGAGGGGACCGAAGGAATCACTAGTGTTGAAATAGGAAGATGTTATGTGGCCTAAACACCCTAGTCCACCACCGTGGATGGTTTGAGAAGGAACCAATTCATATAGAAATGAAATGAAGTCCAAATTCACTCATCCACCTGGAGAAAATTTAATTATAGGGAAATTTTTAAATTGAAATGTCTTGCAACGAAAAAAGTACACATGCGCGATGATATAGTGAAAGGCATTTTTAAGTTGGTGGAAATAGTTGGTGATATATCTTAGGTGGCCGAGGCATTAAAATACAGAGTACTAGAGGGAAAAGTGGAAGACTATAATTTACATTCATGATACATCATCCTTCATGAGAAATAGATTTGGGGAACAAGAGTAGATAGAGGAAATAAGAATAGAGTTTCTAGGAGTTGTAATGAAACATGTACCATCACTTTTCTTTAGTGATATTGTTTATTCCTCTATTTTTATTTTCATCTTGCAGTCAGTTATTGTTAAATCATTCAATTTCAATGAGTCTTGGGTAAATGTTTTAGTTTGTAAAAATTAATATCTTTTGGTTATCTTTTTATCTTCTTTACTTAATTTTTCAATAGAGAATTAGAATCAACAGGTTATGTTTATTCTGAATCATAAATCTTCAAATGTTTTTTCACCTCAATTTTATTAACTCACAATTCCATGATTGTTTGGTGAGTTTGATCAGAAAAACGAATTCTGAAAATTCTATTTTACAAATCTTTATAAACTATTGGTGAAACTATTTCTGTTGACATTCATCAATTTCTTTTTCTTTATGAATGTTCTTAAAATGGAAAATTTCAGTTTTTATTTTCCAGTTGTTTCAATATTCTGGTGAGGTAGGTTAAACCACTCATTTACTGAGGTTGAAAATCCATTTTTCATTTTAGTGAATATGAAATTTAATAAACTAGTAGTATTGTTTTATCCCAACCATCGGTCTTCAATTGTGTACCACTATATCTGCATTTTTTGTTTGTCTATCATTTCCATTTTATTAATTAAGTACACTTTTGTTTAAGTTTTAGTCTTTTAATTATTTCCTTACTTTCAAAAAAATTAAAATTTATTTTCACCATTATTACAAATAGTGTGGTTTGTTATTTAAAACCCTAAAACGATTACCTGCTTTACCTGTGGATTGATCATGCACCATTATACTAGTTTATGTTAATAAATTAAAATTTTAGGTTCATGACAACCTCCAGCCTTATCAAAATTTGGCGTTGTTTCTGGGGAAGGCACACAATGAGTGTCCTAGGTTATATAAAAATTTTCAAAATATAAATATATATGTATATATAAACATAAAAAATCTCTATGAACATTTTCCACTACTTTTTTTAAACATAAAACTTCTATAATTTGAACTTGAGTGTGTGTATTTAATCTAATTCATTTAAAAAAATTGAAAGTATATGACGAATGGAATAAAAATGAATCATTATATGTTTTTTGTGGCTACTATAGAGTCACCTCTTGATAGTGTTCCTATAACCATCCACAAAATACTTCTTATATTTGAAGGGAATGAACAAAAAAAAGAGTCTAGTTCTAATATACTTGCAAAACATGACCTAATTGAATCTCAAATGGATGCTAGAATGGAATATAGGAACTCCTTGTTAGAACAAAACCATGGAATTCTAGTTATAAATTCTCAAGATCAATATCAAAAAATGAAAAGGATTGAAATTATTCTCTTAAAATTATAATTATATTTAAAGAACAAGAATAGGTTGAAATGAGTGAAGAAGAAAATTTCTATATAAATTTGAAAATAAAATTGAAAAGTATAATGATTTTGAACCTATGAAACAAGACATTTATTTTAAGGAATATAATTATGATGAACCAATCATAGAAATAACCAACTCACTGAATAAATAACACAACATTAAAGATCCTATTAAGAATATAAATGGAGTTGAATTGGATAATTTTTATAAAAATCTTAAACAGATTGAAAAAAAATGGAAATATCTTTTTATGATACCCAGTCTTGAGAAAAATAACTAATTTAGGAGCTTTGAAAATATTATTACATTAGTTTAATAGAATTTTAATAAAGAGAGATTGAATGTTAAAAACTATTCACCCAAATTTTTGGAATTTTTGAATAATGAACCAGAACTCGATGTGGGTAATAAGTTTGAAGAGGATAATAAGCTAGAAAACATAGAATCTGAAATTTTTGAATGTGAACATAAAACCACTTTTCCAATTTTGAAATGGAAAACCTAGTTATTTCTAAACTTTTGTTGGATGATGTTGATGAGGGAATAATTTTTAAATAAAGGCTACCTGATGAGATTTCATTTCCCTATTATCAAATTTATAATTTTTCTAAAACTTTATATATTGAAATGGAAAGAAGTTCTGTGGAAAATTGTTTTAATTTGAACAATCTTGAATCAAAATTTATTTAATCTGAACTGAACAATCCCCCTCCCCTGATCTAAATATTCAAGAACACTCAATATACAATATTTTACAAAATTAAATATTTAAAAGTGAACTAGTAATATAGGTTGAGAACATACTTGATTTGGGAAGAATTAATTTTTCATAAGCAGTAGATGTAGAGTTCTTATTAAATTATAAGGATATTTTGGAAAAAAATTATAACATTTTGAAACCTAGTTATTTTAATGATCATGTGAATTTTATTCCCTAATTGTCACTTCTAACCTCAATTGAGTTGGTTTCTGAATCTATTTGTAATACTATGACTGAACTATAATATGAACCATTATATGATGGTAATTTTAAAACTGAAATGATTTACTTGATAACTTTCTTCATGGACTTACTTTTCCAAACTCACCCACAATCACCCTTCTATGTGATTATATTGAATTTGAAGTTGAGAAATATAATCATGAGGTCAATTACACACCCTTATAAACACCTAATTATTAGTTGACCCTTACTAAAAATGTTAATTTTTTCAAATCTAAAATTATTCTGGATGTTGAAAACACCATGACCAAAACTATTAAAGGTTGTTACTTAGGAAATTTTTGTAATTGACGAGAATTTAGTATCAATTTTATTAATATTATGATCCCATAAAAAATCTCTATTGAAAAAAAACAGTAAAAGCACATGTGGTGGTTACTACTGAGGAAAGAACACTCACATAGTGACTACGGTTAGTTCTATGTAAGTCTAGCTGGGGATTATAAAACTAGCACTGCATGGGAGTCAACCCATGGTTTTTCTTATTTAAATAAATAAAAAATTACTTAAATAAAGTCTAATTGAATAATTAAAACATAGTTCTTCATATGAGTCAACCTATCATTCTTGATTTGTCCTTTCTTTGTTCAATGTTTTTTGAATAAATTTATTGCATGTTGATGTTATTGAAAATTTTGGTTTAGGTGGTATTATCTTTTTTTACTTTCTGGATAATACGTTTGCTGTTGCAGGTGTCATATAGAAGTTATATTCCCAAAATGATCATTTCTAGGAAAGATTTATGTATGAAAAGTACGCTCTGTAAAATTATTCATTTTATTTTATGCTCCATCGTACTTTAAAATTTTCACTGATGTATCATTGTTACTATGTTTATCAGTGAGTCTCTGACTCACTGATGCACATGAGACACTGATACTTTGTGGTTGATGAGTCACTTCAATGGTGACTCACTGGTGATAGTGTCGGTAACATAATGATTTTATGCTGCTTTTGGAAAATATGTCTGTTTGTTCTTGTATACTGGAAAAATTCTACTGCATGTTTTTTCATGCTATAAATTTTTACAGTCATAGCTGTTATGATTTTAAAAAATCATGCATGTGCCTCTTTGATAAAAATTAAAGTTCATTTTCATTAAAATCACTCACTGTTAGAAACTATATTTGGGGGTATATGTAGGCTAGCAGTTGTTTTTTTGTGTGAAGTTGTTTTAAACTACTCGGTGATTTAGCATGTAATTTTATTGTTCTATTGAAAATATTATTGAATTAATTCTTAAACATATATAAACTTTTTACTTAATAAATTATTATTTCACAATATATTGTTTGAATTTAATTGAAAACATTATTCATTGGTCTTCATGAAAATGCATGAGAACCTGTAGTATTAAAATTTTGTTGTGGAAAATAATTTTCATTTGATTTTCCCTGAGACCCATGAAGCATGTCATTAATCTATAATAATGAAAATCATTCTGAACCATAAAATTCAAATTTTACTCTTTTCTACATTTGAATTCAACTTTGTTGAAAAATTTTGGTTTTAAGTGTGTGGGGGGGGGGTCAATTCATGATGGAGTTAAATAGTGATTAAGGAATCCAATCAATTCCCACAAACATTTACAACTTTTTTTAAAAAAATGGTAAATGTTTTCAAAATTCTTGCTCAAATTTTGATTCTTTGGGTTGTACATTGTTCTTAAGTGATTCTTTCCTAAGGACAATTACCCTACTAATAGTTAAGATCTTATTGAATCTAGAACTACTAAGGATATATGATTGTTGATTGATTTTTCTTAGTGAATTTATGAATTCTCAATTTTAGAACTAATTTTGAGAGTGTTATAAGATTCTTATTTATGAATTTAAGGTCATAATATAAAGCATTTAAGTCTTTTATTTTCCTATGGGATTATTTTTATTTTAATTATTAAAAATTAAAAACCTTATTGAGCCATTTTGAATTATTTTTATATAGATATTTTTGAAACTATATTAAAATTGGCATTTGGGAACCCATGGTGAATCTTTGTGACCCTAGATATTGGGTTAATTTTTTATAAATAAAATCTCATTGTTCAATTTGAATAAGTGATTATGCACAGTGCTCAACACAAGATAAATGGATTGGGAAAAATTATAATAAAGTTTCTAGTTTCCAAAATGAATTCCTTAAGGTGAGGAGAATAATCAACACTTATGAAGAAGGGGGAAATTGATTTGTGTGCAATTATTTAGGTTGTTTCAATATGGGGATTCAAAAAAAATAATTAATTATTATTTTTATTTTTTGGAACATATGATAAAGTAAAATTACATGGTTCTTTTTGTTTAGTTGTTGACTCCACTAGATTTAAACCTCATATCACGCTTGGATTTAGGTCTTAGACTTGAATAGTATTAAGTCATTAGGAATTTTCATAAATGACGCATGGAATCCTTGGTAGTAGATGATTCATTTCTCTCTTGATCACCCAATGAGTATTTGAAATTAGGCTAGAAATATTTTTTAAATTTCATTTCGAAATCATAATACACAATTTCATTTTTCTCTATTTTGAAATTGTTGAACATGTTACATTTTGAGTTGATTAATAAAACACACTTCTATTTTTCAATGATAATAAAGCATAAAATGGTTTGGGGATAAATAATGATTAAGTGTGGGGGAATTTGATGTAGCTCTAAATCACATGATTTTTCAACCTATTTTACTTAAGTTTTTAATGTTTTAATCAATTATTTTTACACTTTTCATTAATTATTTTGAATTTTGTAATTTTATAACTAAATTCATTAATTAATATGTTTTTATATATACTTTTGTATTTATGTCCCCTTTATTATTATTTTTTTCAAACTTAGTTTTTATGTTCTTTATTATTTTGTATTTATTTTTTATAGTATTATATGATGCTATTTACATTAAGTATTTTGTTTTTGGTTTATAAATCAATTTATTTTTTAATTTTTTAAATTAATTCAGGATTTTAATTATTTATTTAGTTGTGATTATAATTAAGTCTTTAATCCCTTTTTAATAATTTTAAATTTTTGTCGTTAAGTCACCTATGGTTTTTCACTATTTTTGGTAGGTTAACCTACTGACAGGTATCCCAAACTACTAATAACCCATCAGTGAGATGCTTCACTAATGAAGCCTACCATTCCCTTCTGTCAGAAGCACATACAGATCCCTCCCCCTATCAGACTCACCAACAGTTCCACCCATCTTCCTCTCCCATGTCGGTATCACATCCTACCAATGCCTTCCCTCATTTAATGACTATCGACATCTCGTTCCAACCCTTACTACTGATACATGCCATCCATGTTGGTCTCTCAAGCACCTCTAAAACTACAGACACACAATATGCCCCTGGTGTTTCCTCCCACACAATGTTCCTCCATCTTCTCACTGCAACTAATGCCATAGACATCCACCATCACCCACCCAATTTTATGGGTAAAACCACTGATGTTAATCTTTCATTACAGACACCACACTCTAATAAAGACCCAGATCTAACCAAATCAAGTCGTAACCACTCTTGATCTGCATACACCAAGCTGCTGGAACCCCTACCCACTCTATCTAACCATTGATCACCATTTGACACCACTGGAGGAGTTGTACGCCACTGGGAAGAAGTATTATTGCAGATCTGAATGAGGCATTGTGGGTTAACCATTACATGAATCCAAGGAGTGACTTAATTAACCTCCAAACCAGAGGATTTTTTTTTCCATTTATCTGAGGAATAGTGCCACGACTAGTTTAAGGGGATAGGAGGAATCTCCATGGTCAAACTAGTAAGATGTCATGCTGCCTGAACACCCTAGTCTACCACTGCGGACGGTTTGAGAAGGAACCCATTTAGGTAGAAGTGAAATTTCATCCATATTCACTGAACTTCCTTGATCAAAGTTAGTTATGAAGGAGTTTTTAAAACAATTTGTGTTGAAAAGAATATATACACATGTGTGATGATATAGTGAAAGACAAGTTTAACTTAATGGAAACAGCTGGTGATATGTAGCAGATGACAGAGGAATTAAAAAGTATAGGTATAACAACCCTACTTTTTATTACACACTTAATATAAATTATTATATAAAACCTTTACTTCATACAACATAGAAGATAGGTAGGTCTAGTATCTTTGGGGGCTAGGAATATTACATAACAACTTAAAATATAAAATGCAACATCTTATTGAAAACTTCCTTTACATGACCACTAGATTCCTTCATACTTAGCATTGCATGGGATAACCTTAGGCCATGCATAAGAAAAGGGTGGGATATAAAGCCTATTAAGGGAGAAAAAAGGGAATAACATAAAGAATAAAATTTATGTTATAAAATAGGAATATCAATGGATCATAAAGCAACATGAACATAAATGCATGATATAACATGGTTATCATAACTTGGAAATGTGGCTACAACACTTAACATGGAATTATCATGAGCCAAGGCTCATTGCACAAGGATCAGGAGTAAACCCTCATTCCAATTGAATTAGCATGAGTAAATCATCATTGAACTTGAATTATAATGATTAAATCCTAATTGAATTTGACGTATCATGATACGGATCTTTACCCAATGCATTAGAGCGCTATCAAGGCACACCCATCTTAAACATTTCATTTCATGCATAAGTGTGCCACATGGATCATAAAACATAGATTCATCATCATTTATTGCATGATAAAGGAATTTATAATTCACACATGAAACTCTATAATCAATAATTAAATGTTAATAAAGGTGAATACCCTTGATAGATAAATGGGCATGGTATTCACTACACAATGACTTTGGCTTGGAAAAACGCGATGCAATTTTGGCAGTATAATGGCATGGCATAAGAATTCATAAAAATGGTTGAGGAGAGATAAATGGGTGTATCATCATATGTATATAAAATTTAAAGTAAGTGGGTCATATAGATACATGTACCAACAAAATTAATGGAATTTGGATTCATAATTCAAAAGAATTGCTTGAATGTAAATGAGGAGAGAGAAATTCCTTGCGGAATTTCAGCATGGTAACAAGTGTACATGGGAGGCATTAGTGAGAGAGAAAATGGTTATCTAATAATTCAAAAGTAAATAGGGTAGTATGGGGTAGGTGAGAAATCATACCCAAACATTTATAATTGAAAATAAAAGGGCATAACAATATTAAGAAACTTGGATAAAATGACAGAGGAATGAATCCCTTACTTGGATGTGTGATCCCAAAGGTTTCCGAGAGGCTTGAGAGAAGCTTGTTGGGAGCTTGGGGAGCCTTGGGAGGATTCTAGAGAGATGAGGGTAGATGTTGGACGAACTCTAGAGGCTTTTAGTGAAGATTAAGTGGGAGCTTGGGTGGGTTTATATAGGAAAGGAGAGGGATTTTTTATTATTTAGGTTTGGGACACCACACATTAAACTAATCAAAACAAAAAACCATCCCATGGTTTTTGCCCATGGTTTTTTCCAAAGGGGAATGGAAAAAATTATTTTATAATTCCAATGGACAAACTTCTTAAAATAATTGGGTTTTTTATGTGGAGGTGATTCATACCCTTAAAGAAATTAATTTAAAAGGCTAAAATGTTTTATAATTCTTGGAGTGTCCACTAAAGCATTGTAAAATAAGTCAAAAAAACCTAAAATAACATTATTTAAATGTTAAAATATATTTTTTTCGAACATAATGTTAATAGTATTTTATTACATCACAATTGGTTCATTATGATGTCATAAAACACATTATATATTTAAATGGTATTAAATATTTACCCAAAAATTCGACTATCTCATAAAATTATGAAAAAATCACAGTTGGATAATTTTGACATCTTGGTTCCATAATAATATTAATTTTATCTAAAAAAATTTCTAAATTTTTGAATTTTCACTTTTAAAATAAAAACTGTCATTTATCAAAAATTCATGGGTTTTGACAAAAACAACTTTCAAACCATAATAAAAATTAAAATTGTATTCACAAAAATTATATGAACATTTATACTTCATAAAAATTAATTTAATAATAACATTTTTCAAAAATATTATTTAATTCAAAAATCCATTAATTTATCAATATATATTTCTTAGTTGAATATTAACTAAAAATATTATTTTTTCTTTAAATACTATTTACAAATTAAAAATAATAAAATGAATGTATATTATTTATCATATAAAAAATAATTCACATAATCATAGTGCTAACATATTGTTACATAACCCCTTATAACACCCAAATTGAACCGTATGGTAAGGTGTGTGATGGTGACAGACTCTTGGGGAGGCTCGGATAACATCGCTCAGGTGGTAACATCTATCAACTTCCACTTCTCCCATAGGCGGTTCCGTTGGACCTTAACATGTGGAATCTCAGATTGGGTTTGGTAAAGAGAGAATCCCAATGATTCCACCTCCTTTCCATGCTCCAAAAAATGGTATTTGTATGGGTCAAGTCTGCTGGATGAGGTTATCGTTTCCTTTGTCTGAGTAAATTGGATTTGTTAAAGCCCTATATTTATACTAATCATGTGATCACTGTTCAACAAATATATTAGAAATGGTCACAATTCTTAATGGTTTTTTAAAATACAAAAAAAATAAAACCAAACATGTCCACATTTTATATAACTATTTTACATAATAATACAATTGATTAGATCAAGAGGAATTTCCATTAATAAAAGTTCAGGTAATTAAAATCTTCCCCCCTTAATAAAGTTTTCCCACGAAATTTCCTTTTTCCACACTAGAACAGATGTGGATAACTCTACTTCATCACTTCCTCTGATTCCCATGTCTCTTCTTCAATCTTTTGGTTTTACCACAACACCTTAAGGAGGGGAATTTTCTTATTTCATAAAACGTCTTCTCTACGATCTAAGATCTTCACCAGTTGCTCCTCGTAAGAAATATCATCTTCTAACTGTATGAAGGTTCTGGTATGTACTTTCTTAAGAGGGATATATAAAAGACATCATTTACTTTGTCCATAGTGGGTGGAAGTGCTAGTTAATAGGCCACAACCCTGACACGATCAAGAATCTAGAAGGGACTAATGTACCTAGGAATTAACTTCCCTTTCTTTCCAAACCTCGTGACCTTATTCCACGGAGATATACATAGAAATACCATGTCTCAAAATTTGAAATCAAGGTATCGTCGATGTTTATCTATATAACTCTTATGTCGACTTTGGTCTGCCTTGATATGCTGTTGAATGGCTTTCACCTTCTCCACCATTTCTTCTACCATTTTAGGTCCTTTCAGCTTATGCTCACCGACTTTATCCCAACACACTGGTGTTCAACACCTTTTCCCATAAATTTCTTCATATGGTACCATTCAGATGCTCGAGTGGAAAATGTTATTGTAAAATAATTCAACCAGTGGAATATTTGGGTCCCATCCTCTTTTTAAGTCCATAGAACATGATATTAGTATATCTTCTTGTGTTTAAATAGTTTTCTCATATTGGCCATCAGTTTGAAGATGATAGGCCATACTGAAGTTTAGTTCAATACATAGAGAATTTTGGAGAATTTTTTAGAAAATCGAGGTGAATCTAGGATCACGATCGGATACAATAGATAGTGGTACTCCATGAAGCCTTACCACTTCTTTAATGTAAATCCATGCAAGTTTATCCAATAACAATTCCTCTCGAATCGCGATAAATTGAGTTGTCTTCATAAGATGATCCACAATAACCCATATAGCATTGTTTCCTCTAGATGTCCTTGGAAGTACAGTGACAAAGTCCATGGTAATGTTGTCCCACTTCCATGTTGGTATGGGTAGTGGTTACATCATCCCCTTATACTTTTACCTCTAATCCTTCACTTTCTGACATATCAGGCACTTTGATGTATATTCAGCAATCTCCCTTTTCATATTGTCCCACCAAAAGCTTTCTCAGAGATCTTGATACATCTTTGTGATGTCTGGGTGAATAGAGAAGGTTGAGCTATGTGTTTCACTCAGAATCTCTTTCTTTATATCTAGATTGGATGGTACACATAATCGTGACCCAAATCTCACAATTCCATCCTTTTTGACCATGAACTCTAAGGATTTCCCATTTCTGATAGCTTCCACCCTTTTTAGAATTTCCACATCCTTTCTTTGAGCACCCTTTATTTTCTCCATGAGGGATGGTTGAGAAATAATTTGAGAAAGTATTGATGATGTTCCTCCCTTAATGATTCCCATGTCCATCCTCAACAAATCTAAGAAGATTGGATCCTTTTCATTTCTCATCATCGATAAAGATGTAGGATCCTTTCTACTTAGAGAATCTACCACATTTTTTTTCCTTACAGGGATAGTAGTGTATTGAGTAGTCATAATCCTTGATGAGTTATATCCATATTTTTTGGGGCATATTAATCTCTTTTTGTGTAAATATATATTTGAGTCTCTTGTGATCATAATATATCTCACACTTCTCCCCATATAGATAATGTTGCCATATTTTCAATGCAAAGATCACATCTGAAAAATCTAAATCATACATGGGATAGTTTTTCTTATGGATTTTTAGCTACCATTAGGAATAGGCTATCACATTATCGTTCTGCATCAACACAAAACCCATTCCCTTCTTCAAATCATCACTAAATACCAAAAAAATTCCCCACTTCTGGGTAATGTGAGAACGGGCATATTGATAAGCCTCATTTCCAACACCTTGATGCTTTCTTTACATTCATCACTCCAAGATAACATGACTACCTTCTAAGTTATCTTTGTAAGTGGGTTTTAAAATCATGATAAATTTATCACAAATCAGTGATAATATCCAGATAACCCCAGGAAGCTACGGATATCCTTTACCAATATTGGCCTCGTCCATCCCTCAATTGCAGTTTTCTTGGAGGGATCCACAGATATCCTATTGCTTGTGATTATATGACCCTAGAATGAGACCTCCTTCAACCAGAACTCACACTTTCTATAAATTTCAAAGAGCCTCTTCTTCTGCATGGTCTCTAGTACAGTTATTAGATACTCTTCATGATCCTCCTTGGTTTTGGAGTATATTAGAATATCATCTATAAATACTACCAAAAAAATTTCGATGTAATATCTAAACACTCTATTAATCAAGTCCATGAAGATTGTTGTAGAATTAGTGAGTCTGAAAGGCATTACTATGAATTCATGGTGCCCTTATCTTTTACGAAAAGCAGTCTTGGAGATATATTCCTTCTTCACCCTTACTTGATAATATCCCAACCGCAAATCCACCTTGGAGAAGTATTGTACTCCACATAGCTAATTGAACAAGTCAACAATTCATGGTATAGGATACCTGTTATTCATCGTGATTTTGTTGAGCTCGTGATAATCAATTCTAAGTCACATTGACTCATCCTTCTTCTTGACGAAGAGGACTAGTTCACCCCATGGGGAATCACTTGGGTGTATAATCCCTTTATCCATATTCTCCTGTAGTTGTTTCTTCATCTCCCCAAGATTCATAACATCCATTCTATATGGAGTCTTGGATATTGGTAACACCCTAGGTATAAGGTCAATTGAGAATTCAACATCTCTTCTAGGAGGAAGACCGGGCAATTACTTAGGAAATACTTCAGCAAATTATCTCAAAATAGGCATGTCTTCAAGAATGGTTGCTTCCTTGGAATCAATCATCTGATCCAGATAAACGTTCTTATAGGGAAATAATATACACACTTGAGATGATGGTTCTAAATAAGGTTCATCTTACTCCTTGAACTTTTATAGAATTAGGGTTCGATTCTCCATATATAGATTCATTTCCCTATCAGGGAAATTTATATTGGCTTTATATAAGGAAATCCAATCCATGCTGAGAATTGCATCAAATTCCACTAGAGGGAGTATTAAGAGGTTTTATAGAAAGTTCAATCCACCAATTAAGACTGGGGAGGAGTTATATTAATGGGATGCAATGATTTCCCCATTTTCTGTACTCACTGATATCTTCACTTCCATGATTTGTGGTGGTGTTGGTATTGTTCTACTAAACTTTCAGGATATAAAAGAATGCATATAATCAGAATAAAAAAGTACATTTGTTATTCTTGAATTAATAAATAGCATACCTGTCAGCACTTCGTTGTCTAGGTTCACTTCGGTTGTAGTGATGGAAAAACCTCTCCCTTACTTCCTTGTAGGTTGTTGGTTTCCTCCTAAAACCCTTGGCTTAGGGCACTAATTTTCAAGGTGCCCTGGTTCTTTGCAGTTGAAGAAATAAACAATGCATTGAGAGTCAAATGGAGTGTTCCTCTCATATGTCGCAGCCATGAGTTTTTCTTGTCGGTATTTAATGGCTAGGTGCCCTTCTCTTTCACACCTAAATCATTTCCTTGTCCCCTTCCGGTAATTTCTGGGGTGCTTCTTTCCACACCTTTGGAAAGTGGGGAGTTGGATTTTCTTTACACCCTTGGATTTATCCATCCGACTACTAGAATTGAAGTCTACCTTACAATTTATATCGCCATGATACCCTGAAGATTATTTTATCTCCATTTCGACCTTGAGGGCACATCGGACAATTTTCTCATAGCTATCGAAGTCAGGGATCTCTAGGGATTTCCGCAGGCTATGTTTCATCCCACCAAAGAAGCGGACAACCTTCAATTCAGGAGTAACGACAAAGCTGGAGGCATATTGTTCAAGCCTTGTAATGTTTTCCTAGTACACTCTGATGGATTTTTCATCTTTTTAAGTCCCTTTTTATCATTAGTCGGAGAGTGTGTTGAAAATATTTATCAAAAAACATCATCCGAAAATCCTTCCATTCTAATGCCTTGATCTCCTCCTCAGGATTTGTATTTTTTATCAATGTCCACCATTAATTGGCTTTACTCTCCATACGATAAGCATCTATAAGAACATTCTCTTGTTCTGGACATTAAAGTATGGAGAAGATCTTTTCAATGGAGTTGATCCATTGTTCGACAATTGAGGGATCAGATTATCCATTAAAAGTAGGAGGTAGTTATCTCATGAATCTCTTGATAGTGACTTTTTAGTTCTAATTGGGGGTTTAATGTTCCACTTGACCTATATTTCTATTCAAATCTTAAGTTAACTGAGAGAGTATCGTGACAAAGTTCATGATTCCTTCTCCCATTGGATTGGCTGTTAGCCCGACTCCTCCTATTACTGGCCATTGGCTGGAATAAAAGAAAAGTTAGGGGTAACACATAAAGGGTAATCCAAGGACAAAATGGATGACTTATAAATAACTTTTATTTCATTAACTTATTAATCTATAGGTTTGAATATATTTTATCCATGATCTATTTTCTAACATATATTCTTATGGGAATTTTTTAATTCTATTAATAATGGTTCATACTAAGATTCTGAATTTACCAAATCATATCCCCTAGTAGTTTCATAACCCAGAGTTCAGCAAGGGCCATTGTTGTGTACCAGGATACCCTAGGTCAAGCCCGAAACTACTTGTTAGAGTTTTCACTCCTAGGTACATAAGTGCCAGAGCCGCCTCTACCTACCCGTATCTAGACAAGGATGTATTTTCTTGATAAACCACTTACTCAATACTCAAAAAAATTAGGGATGTTTTTATTATACTAATTCTTATCCCTAAGTATTTGACTAGGGTTTTCTAATCCTAATCCCAAAGATAACTAAACCTATCCTCTGATACCAACAATAACAACCCTGTTTTTTATCACACACTTCACATAAATTATTACATAAAACCTACACTTGATACAACATAGAAGATCAATAGGTCTAGTTTCTTTGGGTATTAGGAACATTACATAACAACGTAAAACATAAAATGAAACATATTATTGAAAACATCCTTTACATGACCACTATATTCCCTCGTACTAAGCATTTCATGGGATAACTTGAGGACATGCATAAGAAAAGGGTGAAATATAAATCCCAGTAATGGAGTAAAAAGAGAATAACATGAATAATAAAATACATGTTATGAAATAGTCATATCAATGTATTATAAAGAAACATGAACATAAAGGCATGATATATAATTTTTATCATAAAACGGAAATGTGGAAACAACACTTAACATGGAATTACCATGACCCAAGGCTCATTGCACATGGAGCATGATTAAACCCTCATGGCACTTGAATTAGCATGATTAAATCCTCATTTTACATGAATTACCTTGATTAAATCCTCATTTCACTTGATACATCATGATACTAATCTTTACCCAATGCATTGGAGCGCTATCAGGGTGCACGCTTCTTAAACATTTCATTTCATGCATTAGTGTGCCACATGGATCATAAAACATGGATTCGTCATCTTTTATTCCATGATAATGGAATGTGGAATTAATAAATGAAACTATATAATCAATAAGTAAATTTTCATAAAGGTTAATACCCTTGATAGAGAAATGGGCATGGTATTCACTACCTGATGACTTTGCCTTGGAAAAACGTTGTGCAATTTAGGGAGCACAACGACGTGCATAAGAATTCATAAAAATGGTTGATGAGAGAAAAAGGGGTGTCTCATTATATGAAAATGAAATGGAAATCAATTGGGTCATATATATATATATATATATATCCCAACATAAGTAATGGAATTTAGATTCATAATTCAAAAGAATTGCTTGAATGTAAATGAGGCGAGAGAAATTCCTTACGGAATTTCAGCATGGTAACGGGTGTACATGGGAGGAATTTTTTAGATATAAAAGGGGTATCTAATCATTAAAACATAAATAGGGAAGTATGGGTGAGGTTTTAAATCATACCCCAACATTTATAATTTAAAATAAAATGGAATAAAAATATTAATAAACTTAGAAAAAATGAGAAAGGAATGAATCCCTTACTTGGAAATGTAATCCTAAAGATTTGGGAGAGGCTTGAGAGAGGCTTATTGGGATCTTGGGGAAACATTGGAGGATTATAGAGAGGGGGAGTTCAAAGGTTGGATGAACTCCAAATGATTTTATTGAAGAGGAAGTGGGAGCTCAGGTGGGTTTATATAGGAAAGTAGATGGAAATATTTATTATTTAGGTTTGGGACACCACACATTAAACTAATAAAAACCACAAACCAACTGATGGTTTTTTCCCATGGTTTTTGACAAAGGGGAGTAGAAAAATATATTTTATAAGTCCAATGGACTAAATTCTTAAAATAATAGGGTTTCTTATGTGGAGGTGAGTCACACCCCCAAGAAAATCAATTTAAAAAGATAAAATGTTATATAAGTCTTGAAGTATCCACTAAAGCATTGTAAAATAAATCAAACAAACCTAAAATAACATTATTTTAATGTTAAAATATATTTTGGCCAAACTTAATGTTTATAGAATTTTATTACATCACTATTTGTGTGAGTAAATTACATTTGTTAAAGCTTTATATTTATACTAATCATGCGATCACATTTCAACATCTATATTTGCAACGTTCACAATTCTTAACAATATTTTAAAATAAAAAAACATAAAACCAATGAAGATCACATTTTATATAACCATTTTACATAATAAGACATTTAATTTGATCAAGTGTAATTTCCATTAATAAAATTTTAGATCCTTACAAGAGAAACATCAAGAATAGGGGAAGAATCTCTTTCACGTTTCAAGATACATTATCCATCAAGAGCAGCAGAGATGGAGAACTAGAGTGGATATAGTCAACAAGAGTAGAGATACTAGGAGAAGCAATGCACCACACATGATCACCTTTCTTCAGCGAGATTATTTCCTCCTCTATTTTTCATTTCATCATCATGTAGTCGATAATTGTTAAATATTTCAGTTTTAATGAGTCTTGGGTAACTATTTTAGTTTTCGAAAATTAATATCTATTGGTTATATTTTTACCTTATTTAATTAATTATTTCAACAAAGAATCCGAATCAACTGGTGAAGTTGATTCAGAATCTTAAATTTTCAAATGTTTTTACACCTCAATTTTATTAACTCACAATTCCATGATCTTTCGGTGAGTTTGATCATGGAAAAAAATTATCAAAAATATATTTTATAAATCTTTAGTAACTATTGGTGAGACTGTTTCGGTGGAAAATCATCAATTTATTTTTCTATTTTAATTTTCTTAAAATGGCTAATTTCAAGTTTCATTTTTCTTTGGTTTTAATATTTTGGTGAGGAGGGTTAACCCATTCATTTACTGAGGTTACGAATCCATTTTTAATTTAATTGAAGTTGAAATTAAACAAACCATTTTTCATTTTTGATTTAATTGAAGTTAAAAAAAATTAAAATATGTTTCTCCCTATATGGTCTATATATGATGTGTCTCATCAAAATATACTTTCAAACTATAGAACTATATTAAAAATATTGTCATAGAATATCATTGTTCTCATCATAGAAGGTAAATTTTAAGACCTTATCAATACAAAAAATAATCTTGGAAATAATTACATTAAATTATTTCAGAATAATGTAAAACATGTAATAATATGTTTAACTAACATTAAATACCTTTAATATACTTTTAATTATGGTACAAAAAGTTAGTCTTAATTCCCCAACAATAAAAACTCCCACTTGGACTTGAAACAACTATCTATGAACATAAATACACTAGTAATCACATGATAATCATGTTTATATTGAGTCAAGTTTATAGTAAAGGGGTCCTGCACATTTTTTTGTGGAAATTATATTCACTAAAAACTTAACTCTGTGAGAAAACCGCCCCAATATATGACACTCTTAAAGTATGTTCTTCATCCACTGATGAAACCTTTTAACTTTTTCTAGAACCACCATTTTATTATTATCACAATAGAGTGTGATATTATATTTACTGCCATGTACCATTTCATTTTCTCATATGAAGTTTCACACCCATAATTATTATTAGGTTTCCTCAAAAGCTACAATATACTCAGAATCTACAATAGAATTTGTGACCATAAACTTATTTGAACTCTTCTAGCTCACAACACCTCCATTTAAAGTGATATATATTTCATTTGTGACTCAATGTCATCTTGATCAGTTTATAAACCCACATCTTTGTTTCCTCATACGAATAGTTTCTAATATCATCCACAAACAAATAGTGGATCCTTAGTAAGCCTGAGATACCTAAGGATAGGCTTGACTTCCATCTAATGATAGTCACATATCATCCTACCACACTTAATATGTAAACGATATATAGCCTTGAACATATCATAGCATATATGTTTAACCCAATCATAAATGTGTATGGAATAATGTCCATTCTAAGTTTACCCTCACGTGTCTGATGACACATTTTCCTAGAGAGATGATCTCCATGTGGAACTAAAAACAATCCCCTTTGGTTTTTTCTATAATGAATCTCTTCAGTGTCATATCAATGTATATACATTAAATTATGCAAAGAAGCATCTTGAATCCAACACAATAGGGCCTTATCCAAAGATTATATACTTCCTCTCCCAAGTCCTTCTTAGGGAAGCATTTATTCATCCACGACTTAATAGAATATAAGAATATTATTTCATTTACAATGGATAATATTTCATCAGCATATAATATTAAGTAAACAAATTCACACCCACTAAACCATTTTTAGATACAAGGCTCTCTCTCATTATTTACGAAACCAAATTATATTATGGATTAACTAAACAAATTCTATTACCTATATTATTTATTTGATACATAAATATATTTTATTCAATTTTAATATCTCATTAGAATCCTTTTGCTTCACAAACACTTCAGGTTTTGTCATATAGACATCTTACAGATTTTTACCATTATCTAAGGATGTTTTGAAATCCATTCTTCAAATCTAATAGTCATGTTAAACCAAAATTGAATGTATAATTCGTATTTATTTTATCATTTAAATTGGTTTAAAGGTTTCAAAATATTCAATGCCTTGATGTTTCTTAACCTTTTTTCAACCAATCGTTCCTTAAAATGATTAACATATCCTTCCATGTCTTATTTCTTTTTGGATTCCCATTTGTAATGAACTGGTTTTACAACTACTAGAGGGTCTACCAAAATCGAGAAATGGTTTTGGTACATGGAATCCATTTTCGAATTCATGGATTCCTACCACTTGGAAACATCTTTTCCATTTAATAATTACTTCTAGGTTTGATGATAATTATTATGTACTAATAATGAGTCACTATCCCTAGTCACTGGAAAACAATACCATTTTGGTTATTTAACCTCTCCTGTACCCCTAAACAGAACTTGTGTCTCTGAAATGGTTTATTCTTCCATGGGGCTTTGTGGAATATGTTCCTGCAATAAATCATTTATTCCTTGAGCCTTAACTTCATCGAAGCCTATCTCCCTCCCTTTTTCTCTTTTAAATATTTTCTCTCTATCAAATATTATGGTTCTAATTTCCATTATAACCATTTTATATAATGGTTAAAATTGGTAAACACCTCTGGTTTCTATGAGGTATCCTATAATGGTACACTTTTTTCCTTAGGGTGAATGTTCATTACCTGAAAAGGCCTTAACAAATTCTTCACTTACACACACTTATAAATAATATGACATGGTTTTTTCTAGTCAAAAAATCATAGGAAACACCATTTATCAAATTAATTATTACTTAACTTATTAGGTTTATAACTTTTTTAATCATATCCCAAAAATGAAAATGGAAGACTCAGAAGACTCATTATTGATATCACCATTTACAAATAAGGTGTGGTTCCTCCTTTTTCTTACACTATTGTATTGAGGTGTGTAAGGAGGATTGAGTTGAGGTTAGACCCCAATCACCTATAATAAATCAATGATGTATTTATTAAAATATTCTTCACCATGGTCTAAGTGGAGTTTCTTAAACTTTTTACAAATCTAGTTCCCAACATTATTCTTTTAGTTCATGAATCTATTAATAGAATTAGACTTATACCTAATTATGTAGACCTATCGATATCTACTAACATCATCAGTAATGGTTATGATGTTTGAATAAACTCCCCTTTCTTCAACCAAAAATAGTTCACACAAAAAAATCAACTAATTCATAAAACTTTTTAGACCTTTCACATTTACAATAAAATATCTATTTGGCCATTTTTATTTGTAAACATGTTTGACATACCCAAAGTGGTTTAATTTGAAAATAATAAAAATATCTATCTTGATGTAATTTAATAAAATGATTTTCATTTACATGATATAGCCGGTAATGTCGATATTGGATGTGGTATAAGTCTTGTGAAGTAACTTCTTCATTGATTTCCATTTCATGATTCATATAATACAATACATAAATAGAATTATTTAATTTTTATTTACCATAAAAAATTATATCTTTATAAAATAAGAAAAATTTATTCCCAAATTTTAAAATAAATCCATCTGTACCAAATTTGGATTTAGAAATAATTTTTTGGTAAAACATTGAACATAACACCATCCTCTCAAAACCAGGATCATTCCAAAAGGCATCATGAGTAGGTAGTCCCTGATAACTGGGGTAGTGATGTAAGAATGAGAATGGTTCCCTTTTAATAAGGGTTTTTAAACCCAAGAAGCTCAAGGTTCATGATTTGTTAAATGATCTTGATTACATGAGGCTCTGCTAAGGAATCATCCACAATCTTACTCTGAAAGAAAACTTTAGAAATATCAAACCACTCAAGTCTAGATCTCTCCCTAAATAGAATATGCTCGAGCATTCTATACACATCCATGTTTTCATGAGACTTCATGAGCTCAATAGACATAGATGAAAGAACTAAACATTGATAATCGACCACATCATTCATACGCATCTCATAGACTATGAACTCTTCATAAATTTTCTATATAGAAGGAAGATCCTAAAGTGAGGATTCCAGTATGTGTTATTTCTGTTCACAGCATGAAACGACCCGAAAACATCAATACCATTCATTGAGGTTACTATCATTGAGGAGGTTTACTTTCCCCAATATTAATGATATGGATACATTTAATGAAACTCTTTCAATTATATTCTATAATTTAAAAGATATTATTATTAGTACATTTCATTATTACAAATTATGTGAAAAATAATAACTTAATTCATTTTTTTAAATTGACAACTATTTTATCAAGTCCCAATATCCCACACCATTGAACTGAAAATTTCATTTTTTTTAGTACATTCTTGTGGAAAGCATCCATATTCCCCTTCACATATTCCCAACAAGGGTTGTTTATGCTACTTGAATATATTTAGGTCGGCATGTCTTTCCCAACTGTAGGCTTACAGCTATAGGATCTGTTGAGTGGATTCCCCAATCTTGAAATCCTAACATGTATTACATAAACACTTGCCTCCAAGTTAGACTAATATATAAAGGGATTATCCCCTTAGTGTAAGACTATTAATTAAACCCAAAACCTTTATAATAAATCCACATATAAAAGTAAGTATCCAAATAAGGATTGGTAAAAGAAATTGGTTCGATTTTGTTTTTTCCCAAATCAAGTCATGTAATACCAAGTATGAATTAGTATTTTATTGAAGGATTTTAAATTAATATGAGTAAATTGTGTCTTGTTTTATCCTAAACATTTATTGTTGATATTTATGTGGATTTTATTTAATGAAATAACCATACTAGATAAAACATTTCTGCATAATCCATTTATTTAATTTCAATTTTGGCACATTAATTTATTTATTTATTTATAATTGAGGTCTTGTATCCAAAAAAATAAATAATTTGTTCATAAAAATAAATTAGTAAAGTAAATTACCCATTCATTAGATTTATATAATTATTTATTTATGGAGTTTTCATTAAATCTGCCAGTGATCTAGGGGAACTATCACTTATTTCTAGTCCTCGCATCACTTACAATATTCCACCTATCTAATTATGTATCACCTGAGTTGGCATCATAATGGTTCTTTCTTGAACTAACAACACACACCTTAGGATACACTATTAATTACATATATATATAAATAACATGTAGGTCAGGGGAACCAATGGATTGGTTAAAGTGTACTATATAAATAACTATTAAAAAGAAGTTCCTACATAATAATGGCGAGAGGGATAACACATAGGTCATCATTTTAATTTAATATTTTATAATTTAATACACAAGTAATAAATAAATGAAATAAATGATAGCACATACATATGTCTTGGTCAAGATCATGAATGGTCATACATGAAGCTATTAAGCAATTGTCACTAGATAGAATTAATTTCATTATTCATTATTCACAATTAAGATGAACACAATTGAATTAATTAATTATCTTTCATCTTAATGATCATCCAAAATTATTTTGAGATACCCATAATTTATGGAAATCATCAAAAACTAAACAGAATAACCAATAATGACATATTAATTATATTAAATTAATAGAGCATCAAATATTATATAAAACTATTGTTAAATTTCCAAACATACCTGGGTGTGCCAATCAATAACATAAGGTTTTGATGATGCAATTTTCAATTTTAATGTAATTTTTTATTCTTTCCATTAACAGGAGACTCAACTATATTTACAATCTATCTATGTTTCATGTATTATGGTTTACATGTATCAAGGGTACACCCTTGGGTCTATAGTGTGTAATTCAACTAGACTACACTGCATGTGGATACTAGTTACATGTCATGTGTTACACTTTATGTGTGATCAGGATTCATTCATGGGTATTCAATGTGTGTTTCAGACACATTAATTTATTAAATACACCTCATTTACACCACATATATGTCATGTATATCATAAATATTCCTCGTTTTCATTTTACACTGCTAACATGTGTAGACTACATGATGTGTACACTGATACAAGCTATGTAATCCAAAAATATTTTTCTAGGTTAGCGAGTCAACAAGAGGAATACACCATGTGTAATTTCTTCATGGTGATCTATATATCCCTCGGTACATCCATATTCAGTGCACTGGGGTACACGACATGTTCTTCAGAGTAAACCTCGTGTAGCCCTATCATACCAACAAAAAATTGGTAGTTTTATAATGGCATTACTAGTTGTTCTTGATCTATTTTAAAAACATTAAGAAAATTAATCATGATTAACATTTCAAATCATGTTAATTTAAATCAAATTAATGAATGAATATCATTTAATGAAAAATATAGCCACAACTTCACATAGGTAAATAATTAAATATATAATTATAAATTTTAACATGACCACTATGATACCACTTATCAGTTATTAGAATAGAGGAAGTGTGTGGTAGTGGTTAATATATTTAAATTTATTTTAAATATCATTTCTTGAACCCATGAGCGAGGAAATTTCATGTTAAATTTATAAAACAAATATTTAATATTAGATTATATAATCACCTAGGCTTAGGATCTTTCTTTTTTTATGAACATTGATCATTCAAAAGGGCCCTTTTCTGATTTCCATCATTGCTCTATAAGGATAAAAGGATAGAATCCCTATAGAGGTGATCTACACATTCACCTATGATCTATGAGAAACTTCATTCGGTCACTTCATTCTAGTGCATTGAATTTAATGCCTTGTGTTGTTTGTTATCGATAACTTGTTCTTCAGTATTGAAGAAATCACTTTTGTGTTTCCTGTTCTTGAGAGGGAGAGAGAGGGAGGAGTCTGGAGAGAATTTATTGTGGTTGGAAATTCTATATATTAATTTCACTGGTTGATACTCTAAACAAAAAACATAACCATCAATTTATAGATCTAGGAATTAGGTTAAATAAATATTTTACTTTTTTCTTCCATTAAATAATACAATAAAAGTTTATAAACCCCCATGTCACATAATGAAATCATATTATTATTATTAGGTGTGTTCCGAATTTTACAAAAAGTAATATTTAACTGGCTTGTTAATTAATATTTTACACTAGACTCTATTTTGGTCCATTTTAACTCGTATAGAGTTTATGGAATAACCAAATAAAATATTTTATTCTCTTGAATAAATATTTTATATAAAAACTATTAAATAAATATTTTTTAAATATTTGATAAAATAAATAAATATGTTTGATCATAATCTGGTGAATTAATATTTATTCAATTTATGTGATCAATAAGTATTTAATAAATTTATTACATGGTCTTGATAATAATTTTCATTCCATTTATTAAACTAAAATTGATTTTAAATGATATTGTTGGAAACTCTTAATTTTTGACCTTCTAGGATTCTTTCCTGTTGGTGTTAGGTGAGCCTCACTAAAGTCCATTATTACTATATATCAAAGAAGTTCAGGCACCCAAGAGAAAGATCATAATTTTTCAATGATAAAAACCACATACGAATTATCACTATGAAATATAATATGTTTTTCATGATATCACATCATGTAGGTTTCGCATCCATGTCACGAACCTTTGTGTAAGATACATCATTCTTTGAATATCAAAAATAAACACTTTCTTACACCATAGGCATAGAATTCCAATATTTATTATTTATAATTCCCTTAAGAAACATGGTTTTAAACCAAAAATGAATTGATCATCCATACCTGCTTGATAGATTAAAATACCAATATCATAACTGAAAATCCTTCTAAAATTTTCCTCAAGGGTAACAGAAGATTTATCATCCTTCTATATTAGGTCATAGAATTCCTTATCTATTTTTTATGAACAAAAAGAGGAAATTACTTATTAAAAATATGTTCATAAACGCATCCCATTCTCTTGAATAAATGTCACCATGTTTCCTTGTATTCTTTATAATATTCCACCATTGATCTTCTTCTCATTCTAAATGATATAAAACCACAATTAATTTTATATGATTGAAAAAATGAAGAATGAAAAATATATTTTCAATGGTTCTTATATATTACTCAAAAAAAAGTGGATCGTCCTAACCACTAAAATAAGGTAGACATTTCATCAATAAAAACTCAATAAAATGTGGCTCCCACATTTTATTGTTTAGTTGTTCAGCATGATTCATACACTCAGAATGTTATGTGAGAATAGTCGTGGTATTTGTTATTCCATCTATAATAAAATTGGGTTTATCAGTAGGAAAATCATTTCATTGTCTCTAAAATTATTAAGTAGCATAGTTCTTATGGGTTCTAGCAATTGATTAAGACCCAAATAGAATATCTTGAGAAACTAAAATCATATTAGGAATACACATAGTAATAAAAAATAATATATTAGATGTATAAATGATGACCCCTTAATTTAAATCAATAGCACCTTAGTTTTATCTTAGTTCATTCATAATAATCGTCTATTTAAGTACTTTATGATGGGTCATAAAAGTTTTGTGAATTTTCAAAGCATATCCACCAGAAGTGTAAAACTATGTGTGTAGAAATGACCATTTTAATGCACCATGTCAGGATCAATTCCAAATTAATGTACTATTATTAGATTTGTTACCCCAAGATACCAGTCTTCAAGATCCACATCCACTTGTAGTATCCATACAGGTATTTAATTTCATGGAAACTACTCACTCTATCCTTTATAAAATTTGTATGACATTTTATTATATTCTAAATCTTCCTTAGAATTATCCTTTCTAATACGTATAGATATATAATTTTACATATTCATAGGGATATCAATAATGTTTCACAATTATTATTTTTAATGGTGTAACTAAACCTTGTTATGGTAAAAATAGTAGGGACCCCAACGTATCATACATAATTATTACATCTTAATTGAAGAATATTCATTAAATAACATAATTATCCTTTCCAGATTCATATAATTATAGTAACTTTGGAATATTGGTTACATAAATATATAGTTAAAAGTTTATCTACATTATATCCCACCATGTTCTTCATAACTGACACCCTTATTAGAAATATTATACATAATACCTTTTATCATAATTTGGGAAAGGAAACACAATAATGTTTGAGATTAGATGACCAATAAGGGTAAATATAGTCACCCATGATTCTCATAAAATGGTATTACATAATTTTAGATTAATATTTAATACATTACACAAACACACACATTATTTTCATAATATTATATTGTCTTTGGAAACATTGAACACAATCTTCTAATCTAGTGAAATATATTCAATTTTTTCCAAAATGTTCTTCCCATGTAATAATCCTTATAGATATAACCTAATTGAAACCATAATTGTTATACTACACATAGGAAACATTTTAGAGGGTGAGATAATATGATTAATAAGTGTAAAAAAGTCAGATAAGTATGAATAACATGATCATAAGGGTTTGAGAACAAAATCATAATGTTTAAAAACAGAACCCTGCATATTAGTGATCATATTCTTGAGTCGTGGAATAATGATTTGTAGTTCATTAAGACCTGAATCATAAGGGAATAAAATAATATGATCCATGATATCATAACATTGGTCTAAAACATTTATTTTTAGGTTATACATATGCATAAAAACTCTTATTTCAATACTACCCACCAATTCAGTTGTAAAATATTAGGATTGGTCTAACCACCCATGTACCTACATTGGGTTTGGGATGACCACCCATGTACAATGTTTCGATCTTGGGATGCCCTCATTTAGACCCTCCTTTTTGGGCTTGGTCTCTCTACTAGTGTACCCTCCTTTTGTGTCTTGTCATAACCACCTGTGTACCCTACTTTTTAGGATTGGGACAACCACCCATATACACTCTAAGCTAAGAGAACATTTATTATTACCCAATTAATTAGAGGTATATATAGGTCACACACATATCATAATAAAAATAATAAACATGTGTTCTAAAATATCATAAAACATTCATCTTTCATTTCTTGTTAAATGAAATGGGCTTCATAGAAATTTTGTTTTGTCATAACCTATGAAAAAGAGATGGGTTGGAGAATAATTTCATCATTTTAGAACAAAATAACCCATTGAAATAGAAGTAGGTTTCAAAAAATATCATCATGATATAACCCATGGATGTGAAATAGGTTTCATAAACATAATTACATGAAAATAACAAACAATTCAGAAGAATAATAAGAATGGTATCCATGTATCATATCCCTAGTAAGGTGTATGTATCATCAATAGATGTATTCTTATATAGAAAATAATTTTGATCAATCAATTAAAAAATTTATTTAGGAAAGAAACATTTATTTAAAATAATTTATAACAAACAAATACTTTTTCAAAATATAATTTATTTAAAATGACAATGAATTATTATGTAGGAATATTTTAAAAATCATTTAAATCGTTTCTTGAGGAAAATATCCTGGCCGATTTGAAAAACAAAATACTTAAATATAAAACAAATTAAAAATAAAATTATTTGAAAATAACCTTTAAAACATGTAAAAGAATCTTAAAAGGAAATAATGGTACTGACGATGGGAAGTTTTGTTCATGTCGTACATGAAAAAAAATATTCCATTCAATTTTTCAATAAAATCCAAATGTGCATCATTTTAAAAAATATCTTAAATAATTATTTTAAAATATTTTGTAAAGTAATTTAAAACATTTAATGAAATTACTTTTAAAAATTATAGTTGAATAATAAAAAAAATTTATTTTTTTTGAAAATTTGGTTTTATAATAAAATAGATCTCCGACCGAAGAGATAAATATTTCCAGATTTTCTTAAAAATATTTTCCCAATTATATTACGTACAAAATCGTTGAAAATGGTACTATTACTTGAAAATATCATGAATAAACATAGTATATGAAAACTCATGAGTGTATTGAGAGATGGATCATATGATTTTATCATCATAAATAAAATCAAAAACAATCTTGAGAACTAATGTGGTTGTAAAATTAAATCATTCAAAAACATTTAATTATAATCCTCTGGAAATAATAACACTAAATGAAATGTAAAATATCATGAAAACAGGTAAATTCATGAAATAACATGTCAAATGGTCTATATATACCACTCATATAAGAGGATGTTTGTATAACATAACTTATGTCCTAAAAGAGAAAAATTGAGACAAAAGCGCCTCATCGATTTGCTAACGTTTGAATCATAAATCCCCTGAATGAGAGATTATAAAATGGATATTTAAATAACCATAATTTTAATTAGATTTATAATAAAATAAATTCATGTTTAGTATATACACCAAATAAAAAATGGGCACTGAATATAGCATGTGTCTCAATGAAGTAAACAGTGAGATGAAAATCCATTACCCTAAGTCTTAACTTCCATATTAATATTTAAAACATAATTTATAATAAATATGTTTATTAAACATATATTACATAATTATATTCACATATATCATATCATATATGATTTTCTTGTGACCTTCTATTACCTATTTATTAACAATTCAATGTCAAAATATCATTTTAGATAATAATTACTCTATTTTTTATTATATGTCTTGATATTTCTTTTTGATACAATTATTTTGATCATGATTTAATCATCTCCAAAATTTTAATCATGATATTAATATCATATACATTCATTAGATATGTATTTAGTGTAACTCGTGATATTTAGTGATAGAAATCAAAATACACTATTCATGGAGATGTTAGGTCATATATACATGTGAATGATTCCTCCATTTTCGTATCGGATTGAATGATGAAAAATTAAATGATATATAATAATTATAGAATTATATTTATATCATATATATCACATATATTCATTTAACCCATGTTTAATACCTTCCATGAAAATCGTGAATGAATCACATTGCCTCGCGAAGCGGTAGTCCACCGTACACACAAGAAACATTGTCGTATTCCCAAAATTTGGGATTCATGATGGTATATGTGATATAATAATTCCAGAATCTTGATAATATCATAAATATCATTTTTCAACAATATATAAATCATTATTTCCAACCATTAGAGGTTGAAATGAAAAAACAAATAATGTCAGTTCATGAGGTGGAAGTCATCCATACCCATGAACGATGATTTCGTAAAAAATTTGATATAAGTGGACATGGTTGTAAGTCATGCCATGAAAATTAAAACATATCAATAATTTTAATATAATTTTTTTATTATATAAGAATTTTATAATTATAATTTAATCATATGGAGGGGAAAATAAAATAAAAAACGACTATTGATGAATGTTACCTCTTTTACGGGTATCCTCTTTAGGTTTGCACCCAAATCCTTTTTAGGTTGGATTGTTACCAAAACTAATATATATAGGATGAGAGAATTTAATTTGGGATGTGATTTGGGAAGTTAATTTTCAAACCAAATGTTATTTATGTTTTGAGGAAGAGTGGAGAGAGGGTGTCCTTTTATAAGTGAGTTAAGTGGAAGACATCTTAAATTTGGAAAATAATCAATCCTACTAACGTTTATATCATACCAAAAGATTATAAAATGGTAAATGGAATAAAATACAAGTCATAAGGTCTATATATGGTCATAAAATTAGTTTTGGACATGTTTTTATGTAATTACTACCCTTATTCTGCTATTTTAACCCCATGGTAAATAAATTTTTTATCTTAACCATGGTAATTAATTTTTATTGTTTTCACTATTAATTATGCCCAAAATATAAGTATAAATTTTAGAAAATTATACAATATTATGAATAAAAATATATAATATATTTTTACAAATTCAATTACTAGAAGTGTATAAATTTAATTTCAAATTAATCTCATATGCGTGATGATAAAATAGGCTTTTAAAGAGAAAAATTTCAAAATTTTACAAAGTGATTATATAAAAATTAAATATGAAAATAATTCCAATGAAATAAATTGGATTAATTTAAATAAAATTTAACTATTTGTACTTTAAAACCTATTAATAATATAATTTAATATTATAATTAATTTAAATGAAAATTCATTTCTGAAATAAAATTTAGTATTTAAAAATTTTCATTGAGCATGAAATATTTCATAAAAATATAAATAATTCACCCTAACCTAATGTTGACAAAACAATTAAAAAAATAAATTTTATGTTTTAAAATTAATTTATTTATATTTGTGAAAATTAATTTTAGATTTTGTGAACAAATAGTGATGAAATCATCTTTTAGAAGAAAAAAATACAATTTTTGAGATAATATTTGTTTTCCTTTAAATGATTATATTTTTATTTCTAATTTATAGATTATTAATATATTGGTGTAAAATATATATTTTCATAAGTTATAAAATCCTATTCATAACCTCTATTAAAATGTTTAGGTAATAAATAATATTTTTAATAGTATATTTTAGTTTGGTAAAACATGGCCTTATATATACCACAAGAAATAGAGGAAAGTAATTATTGCATGTATTGAAAGATAGATTAGTGTTTTGTGTGATGATATATATCAATATATTAAATTTATTCAAAAAACTAAGTCATTGAAACTATGAGAGTTAAATTTAATCCTCCTTAAAATGAATTTCACCCTCAAAATTCATTACTCTCACAAAAAATAATGATAAATATACCTCATTATATCCTCAATATGTGAGGTATCACTACTAGAATTTGGAGTTTCTGCGCCCCTGCACACGGGCGACCGCCATTGGCGGTCGCTATTAATACTATTAGCGACCGCCAATGGCGGTCGCTAATCCTGCCTAAAGAAACGCGGGATTTTTTCCGCCCTGTCATTCCCCACTTCATTTTTCGCCGCTGCAACATCAGGGCACCTCCCCCGCCGCGCGCCGCCTTCATCCGGCCACCTATGTCATGGCCTTTGTCGGCCGTCGCTTCCCCCTACCCCCTCGTAGGTGAGCCCCGTCATCCCCCACATCATTGGACCACCGGACACATGCACCGTCAACATACCTCAAATCCTCCGGCCGCCGCAAATCCGCCATGACCGGCAGTCGAAGCTTCACCATCCCTCTCACCCCTGCCTCCACCGGTCAACCATACAGTAGCAGATTTGCTGCTGTATTTCGATAGAGGAATTAGCGACCGCCATTGGCGGTCGCTATTGCTCTTTACCGACGAAGCAACAGCGACCGCCAAAAGCGGTCGCTTGGCGGTCTCAATTGGCCTTTAGCGACCGCTTTTGGCGGTCGCTAATGGCAGTTATTGTAGTAGTGTATTATCCTCAAAATGGTAGGTTCACCATAGTTCATTGACCTGTTAAGTTGTCTTGTTTTATAGAGATCTCTCCGAATTATCCAGAATCTCTATTAGTTGTTCCTCATAAGAATGATCATGATTCAGTGGTATGACCTATGAGTTTACTACAAGTGATGGATCACGTATGTACCTTCTCAGGAGAGTTACATGGAATACATCATAAATAGATTGAGGTTTAGTCGAATAAATAAGGGAAAATATTTTTTCCTGATATGATAACGTATTTTAGTGGGAATGATATACCAAGGTCTTATTTTTTTCTCTTGCTTTTTCCATGAAGAAATTCGTAGATGGAATTTCTCAACAGATTTAAATTCTAGATCGCATCAATGATTATCAGCTTAAAATTTTTTGTCAATATTGTGGAGTACATTCAGGATGAAAAATGGATCTAACCTTATCTAAAATATTATCAGCTTTCTTAGGTCCCAATAGCTATTTCTAAAACATTATTCAAGTAATTTGGAGTTATAAAAATCCTTATATAAAAGGATTCATAAGAAACCTTCTTAATTATCAAGTGAAATTTATCATTGTAAGAAAAATCAACATTGTGATGGTGATGATCCCAAACAACTTTGAAATTCATAGTAAATGAACTTAAATTAACCTTTAATCGTATCTCCACAATTTCTAATGTCATTCCTCATCATATAACTTTGAAACCATATAAAAATGAAGAATTTATTATCGTAAATATATATTAAAATATATTTATTCATGATAAACTCCCATCACATTAATTATCGAAGGGTTTACCAATTACTTTGAACATATTTTCCAACTGAAATTCAACTACTCATGATTGTATCCATAAGTATTATGTTAATCTCAAATGGAGAAATGTATTCTTACAAATGATAATTCAAACTACATTACTTAAATAGGAAATTTTATTATACAAAAACATTTCAATTCAATGCTTGGGATCAATAGTATACTGATAGAATATCAAATGAAATTTCATTTTTTTCAGAAATCATGTAGATAGAGATAATCAAATAAAAGTTCACTAATGGATGAACAATATGATTTTCATAGGGTTTTTTCTTACAATAAAACATGAAAATCCAAACAAAGGAGGGAAAATTAGTGTGACCTAATTTGTAATATTCACTTTAATCATTGTGATTGTATTATATTTACCTTTGTGCTTTCTCTTAAGAGTTTTTGGAATTGATCTGCATTTTTTAGCCTCATATTTGGTAACTTATTAGCATAATTACCAAACTCATTGAAATTGAAACACTAAAGTGTCAATAGTTCAATTTGGGGGTAGCTCACATTATTCACAACAGTATCAAACTTTTCCCATCACATCAACATTCATTTATTTGATGACCTTCCTTTCTATAATTAAAATTTTTAGTTGTCCCACTAAAACAATTCACCCATGTTTCTTCCCACACATTGAGCATAATGGAAATATCATCTTCTTCTCTCCATAGTCCTTATGTTTTCTTTGGAATTAAAATTCTCTCTTCTTATTAAAACCATGAGATTGATACATAACATGAAACTCCATTTCTACCTTGATAGCACATAAAACAATATCTTCATAAAATCCCAAGAATCCAATGAAAAATTAACCTCTTAGATCTAGTTTTTATCCACTTAAGAATAATTCAACCTTAAATTTGGGCCCAATGATAATACAATAAGATTAATACAAAAGTCTTATTAACATTTCTTCATTGGAACTAATTGATTAATCATCTTTCTACTTGAGATTTAGGAATTCATTGACCATTATTTATGTATAATATGAGGAAATTAATTATTTAAAAATAATCACTTAAACTATATCAAATTAAAGGAGTCACTTAATTATCACTACCTTATATTCTTATTAAGATTACTCTATTGACAGTCCTCATCTTCTAGATGGTAAACAAATAAAGTCACTTTTTCATGCTTTTATCACTGGAGAATTGAAAATGTATTTTTAGTGGTACTGATCCATTTCTTAGTAACTAAAGTATCTGGGGAACCACTGAATGAAGGTGGGTTCTTCCTCATGAAAAAATTAATCGAACATTGTTTCCTCTATTACATATTTGGATATTCACCATGATTTATAGATTTGGAAATTTTTTGTGTATAATAATGATGTTTTTTATTCAGCTCCCGAAATATTAAATTTCCTAGGAGAGAAATAATTTCTTTTTCCATAGAATTATTTCATATTATGGTCCTTTTTACTTTCATCCAATGACTAGAACCAAAAATATAGTTTTAGAAACACTGATCATAGTGGGGAACCACATAATCAAAAAAAGTAGTTATATGATATTTAAATCATAAGAACTTCTTTTTCATATTTGGAACATTGTGTTTATATAAGGATATTAAAATTCATCAAATGTTTAAATCCTTCATATTTATTTTAAATGAGTTTGTGAATTTCCAAAGAAAATCCCCCAGGATTTCTGAACTAGTTGTGTATCAAGTCCCATTATCGTGCACCAATTCACGATTGAGTTTAGCTCAATTTAGTGTCTTTAGGGTTGTTACACCTAAGAATATATATTATAGAGGAAAATCCACTTTTAGTACCCTGATGGTGATGTAATTTCATTAAAACCACTTTATATATCATTTACCAAACTTCTAAGAAATATTTATAAACTATGAAAAATTCTTAGAGTTATGCTTAGAGACATCCGTAGAAATATCCTAAGAAATATCCCATGATATCCCACTAATGTTTTCTCATCATATTTTATAAACAATAACTGAACCCTTTCCCTAATACTAACTATAACAACCTAATATTCGCATACATGGATTTTACAACTTTTTATAAGAATATTCAATACATTACAGAAATAGAAACTTGAGGATCATATTAGTTTAATTCATTTGGAAACATGGAATACAATATTATAATATTTTGAAGAATATAGAATCTTTCCCATAAATATCCTACCATTTAGTACTCTTCATAGACATACCCTACATAAATCCATTATTCATAAACTGGGGAGATGAAACATATCAAAGGGAGAGCTCAAATTCTCAGTAAGGGTGAAAATGTGAGATATGTAAGCATAACATTAACAAAGGGAAATGATAACATAAATATAATTTTTTAGAACCGAACCATACATATCAAATAAAATAATCATGACTTATAGAATAATTATTGGTATTATATAATACATAAATCCTTAGGGAATCAAATAACATGATCCATGAGAGCATAATATTGGAATAATACATAGATTTTTTGCATATACATAAGAACAATATCATTAATTTTGAGGATACCTATCAACACCATCATAACATGTTAGTATTAGGATAACCACTAATGTATGAGATTTGGGATTGGGATAAAATGTAGTGTAGCCTCTTCTAGTTTTGGGCTAACCACTTGTGTACCTTCCTTTTTTTGGCTTATACGAACCATAAGTGTACCCTCCTTTTAGGGATTCAGTTAACCACTCATGTAACCTAATTTTAAGGCTAGGGATGACCCTTCATGTACCCTGTAAGCACATCAAAAATTTATCATTACCTAATTCATTGGAGGGAGATATAGGTCTCATTGATCACCTAATAGTAATCATGCACATTTTTTCCACAAGATCATAAAACATTCATCATATTGTAACTCCAAAAATTAAATTATTTTTATAGAAATTTTATATTATCATAATTATGTAAAAGATACGAGTGTCATAATCATTTCACCCTTTCATAATTACATAACCAATATAAGAAGTAACAGGTTTCATAACAATATTATCATGTCATAATCTGTGGAAGAGAAATGGAGTTCATAAACATCATACCATAATAAACATAAACCATTCAGAGAAAGAAAAATAATTATATCCTTAGATCATATCCCTTTTAACACATAGGCAACATCAATATATGTAATCCAAGATGGAAGATCATTTTGATTGATCATTAAAAATAATTCATGAGAAAAATAACTTTTCATGTAAAATAATTCTTAAAATATAAAATCTTTTTGAAAATCTAATTCATTTCAAATGAACTTGAAATATTATAAAAAAACTTTTAAAAATAATTTAATTGTTTTTAATAAAATAAAATTTCCACCTTAAAATCGCATTTTTAGACATAATAAATTTTTAAAAACATTTAATTTAAAAATAACCTTGAAAACATATAATAAGTTATTCAAATAAAACAATGGTCATGAATACGAGAAGTTTCATTCATGTCGTACATGTAAAAATAAATATTCCTTTCACATTTTTAGTAAAATGAATAGAGGAATCATTTTTTAAAATGACATGAACATTACTCTAAAAAAATTGTTAAATAATCTAAAACATGGGTCAAATTTTTTTAATAAAATAATATAAAAATAATAATAATAAATTTAAAACATTTTTAGAAAACATGGTTTTTCAAAAAATTGATTTCTTACCAAAGAGTGATATAAAGTTTCATTATTTTAAAACATTTCTCAATTATCATTAGTAAAAAATAGTGGAAAATTTGTTCTATTACATTAAAATATCATGAATAACTATAGGAGAATAAAATTAATGTTTTTATTTATAGACTAATCACAATATTTTATCCTTATAAACATAATCATAAACAATCTAAATAAATGATAATATTTTATCATAAAACTTTTACAACTTTAGTAACTTTGAATCATAAGAACCGTGAAAGAATAAAATTAATTGAAAAATAAAATATAATTTCAATAATAATATTCATTATATAAAAATTCAAATGGTTTTTAAACACACCTCATGGAATAGGATTGGTTAAAAAGGTAACTGATGTCCCAATAAAGGAAAATTGAAATGAAAATACATTATCAATTTTCTTAATTTTGAGTCTTAAATTAAATTAATTATTGATCATCAAATATATATGTAAATAGAAATAAATTTAAGGTTAAAAAACATAAAATACATTCATGTATATTATATTCACTACATAAAATAAATTGGTGTTAAATATGGAATGTGTCTCAAAGAAGTAAAAAAGTGACATAATAATCGCTTAACTTAAGTCTTGACTTCAGTAGTATTCATTAAAAACTATAATATAAAAATTAATTTTATGATAAGTATTTTATTAGACTATATTAACATTTATAATACAATATATTATTTTATTTTTACCTTATATTACTTGTTTTTTAACAATTCCATTTTAAAGTCATATTTTAGGCAATAACTGCTTTGTTTTTCAGATATGTCTTGATTTATTATTTTTGGTCCTCATTAATTATTAATGGTTTCATAATATGCAGATCGTTTAAACTTAAATTAATATATTTTATATTCAGTACATATTTATTTAAATTAACTCATGAAATTTAGTGATAGAAAATAAAATACATCGTTCAAGGATACGTTAGGACATACGTACGCATGAACATTGATTCCATTTTATTTTCAAATAGAAAGAAATAAAATTAAATGATATTTCATAATTATAGAATTATTTTTATGTTATATATATCACATATGTTTATTAAATATATATTTAATAGCATCCATGTAAAGCGTGAATGAATCACTTTTCTTCATGAGGTAGTAGTCTTCCATACATAAGAGTGACGTTATCGTATTCCCCCAAAAATGTAAATAATGAAGGTATGTATGATATAATAATTATAAAAGAAAAATAATATCATAAATATTATATATAAATAATAAACCCTTGATTATGTACAATTTTGATATGTGGTAATGAATAATGAATTACATTAGTTCACGATGTGATAGTCTATCGCACGCACGAACGATGATTTCATAACCTTTTTGTGGGAAATGGAGATAGTTGTAAGTAATAACATTAACATGAAAAAATATCATTATATTTAAGATAATTAGTTAATTATAAAATAATGGTATAATATTAATCTTAGGGTGTAGGGAATACATAGAAAATGGTCATTGATGAACAATACCTCTTCTTCAGGTGTCCTCTTTAGGTTTTCACCAAAATCCTTCCTAGGTTGGATTTCTGACCAACCGAAATCTTATAGGATGATTTTAGGGAATTTGGGATGTTATTTGGGTAGTTATTAGTTAAAAAATGTTTTTTAAGGTTTGATGAGTAAATTATAGGGCGTATCCTTTTATAAGTGATGTGAGTGGGAAACATTTAAATTTATGAAATGATTCATTCATACCCACGTTTTTTATAATTCTAAAAGCTTTCAAAATGGTAAATTATCCAATATAAAATATATAAGGTATATATATTTCAAGTAAATGGTTTATTTTCAGGTTTCTAGGTTATTTTTACATTTATAATGTTATCTTAACCTCATGGGAAGTCCATTTTTTACCTTAACCACGGTAATTAATTTTAAATGTTCTCACTATTCATTTTGTTCAAAAAATAAGTTGAAAATAATATAAATTATAAATTATTCTAAATTAAAATATGTAATAAATTTTTCATAATTTTATTCATAGAAGTGGAAACATATAATTTATATTTCTCCAGCAAATACAATTGGAAATCTGGTTTTTATAGAGAAGAAGTTCAACATTTTCGGAGGTTTTTATATACAAATTCAATATGAAAATGGTTAAACTACCATAAATTGGATCAATTACTATATAATTGAACTAATATTAAATAAAAAAAATTAATGTAATAAGTTATATAAACTAAAAGGTACTTTTTAATTAAAATTATATATCTTTTGCTATTAATTGAAAAATTTAATATTTTAGAAAAATCACACAATATAAACTTGAAATAATTTTCAAAATATGACACCAAAAATGAATTTTATTTTTCCAATTAAATTTCAAAATTTGGTTGAAATTAATTTTAAATTATGAGTCTAAATAGTAACTAAATAGTATTTAAGAAAAAAATATAGTTTTGAGAAATTTATTTATTTTAAATGAATCTAATTTTATTTATGATAAAAATATAGCTAAGAAATATTTTTAAACTATATATTTTCATAATATATTTAATCCTATTCATACTCACCATTCTAATTGATATGTGATAAATGATAATGTTAATATTATATTTTAGTTTGGTAAACCTCGGTCTTTCTTATAATTCAAGATATTGAGAAAAATCGTTGTTGTGGGTAACACAATCTAACTCAATGATGCATTTAATGAAATATATCAATAAAATTTAATTTATCATAAAAACAATAATTCGTAATAACTCACGAGGTTACATTAAAAATGGGATATATAAACATATAATGAGCATAACCGTATGTGAACATGATAAAACCATTTGAAAACCATACCCTATTAATCATAGATCATATATTTAATTCATGGAATATATATTGGTAGATCATAAAATAAAAAAATAATGCAATAAAAGAACATAAAAAATGAGACAATTACATTATAATAATACATTGATTTGTGGAAAACACATAAATATAGAAAAACCCATGTCAATGTTACCCATGTAGACATTCATAACATGATAGGCTTGGTATAACCAATCATGTATCTACTTTGAGGCTGGGATAACCTCTCATATACCCTCTATTAGATAATTGGATAACCTCATATATACCCTTTGAGGTCATAGGACATTACTAATTTTCCAATGCATTGGAGCGAGACATAGGTCCCACCCATCACATAATGAACATTATACATACAGGTGATAGAAGGTCATAAAACAATAATCATATTATAACCCATTCCAAGAAATGAGTTTCATAAAATATTTCATCATAGAATAATATGTTAGAAAGAAACAACTTTCCTAAAAATATTTCTATCATTAAAAAAAAGCATCTGAATAATGAATAATGATGGTATCATTGGATCATATCTAGAGTAGTGATTTAATAAAATCAATGTAATTCATCATATATATAAAATTAATTTTAATAGAAAATCACATAAATATTTCATGAAAATATAAAACATATTTTCAAATAACCTTTTTTAAACAATAAATTCAAAAAAAAAATTTAAAATCCATTTTTTTGAATATAAACACGAAAGATTATAAAGGATTCCTTAAAAAATATATAACATTTCTTGTAGGTAATATCATTCACCATTTGAAAAAAAAAACTTTTTAACAAAAAAATTAAAAATTATTTTCATTTAAATTAATTATTCAACCATATATGGGATTCCCTAAATAATTTAGTGGTCATGAATGTGTGAAATTTTGAACATGTTCAAAAAAAATATTCGTTTCACATTTTCAATCAAATACAATGATCACATTTTTTTAAAAATGATATGAACATTCAATTTAAATAATTTTAAAAAAAAAATAGACATGGCTAAAAATGACTTTTAAAACCCCATTAAGATCATTAAAATATTTATAAAAACATTTTTAGAAAACATTTATGTTTAAGAATAATGGTTTTTAAACGAAGATAGAAATAATGTATGTTTTCATGAAACAAAACTTTATTATTCATGATTAAATAAAGTAAAATGAAAGAAAAATTTTATCATCCTGAAATAACCATATGAGAATAAATTTCCCATGTTTCTTGAAAGATATACCATAAGATATCATCATTGAAATCATAATCATAAACAATCCTGATGAACATGATATCCTAATATCAAACCCTAATGAATTTGGTAACATTTTAATCATAAGACACATTAAAGAATAAAATCAAAATTAACATTAAATATTATGAATATAATGATATTCATGATATAATATTTCAAAGGGTATATATATACACCTCATAAAAGAATATGTGTTCATAAAAAAATGTTTTCTAACAGAAGATAAATTGAGACAAAAGTCAATTACCTTAAGTCTCAACTTCCTTATTACAAGTAGTAAGACATATATAATAAATATAATTTTATAATAAATATATTATAAAAAATAATTGTACATATTATTCAATATATTATTTTCTTATGATCAATTTTCACCCACTTGTTAAAAATTCCATGTTAAAATCATGTGTTGGGCAATAACTCTTTTGTTTTTACTATAGGTTTTGGTTTTTAATTTTCTATCCACTTACATTGATTATGGAACCATAATCTCCCAATTTTTATTTATTAAATATAATTCTTATATATTCATTATATATATATTTATATTAACCTAAAAGTTAGAGAGAGAAAATGACAACATCATTCATAGAGACAGTAGGTCGTACACAAGCATGAATGTTGTTTCCATTTTAGCAATGGAAAAAAGTAATGAATTTTAAATAATATATTTCCTATCTAGAATAATTTTAATTTTATATATATAAAATATTTTCATTATATTAACCATAATTACTTTCCATGAAAATCATCAGTGACAAATTAATCACACTGCTTCAAGAGGCAGTAGTAGATTATATACACGAATAGAATTATTATATACCCCATGTAATAGAAAGTAAAAAGGTTATATTTTATATAATTATTAAATAATTATAATTATGTTGAAACTATAATATATATTAATTTAATCTATCTTTTTTACCATTCAATTAAAACATAAATGTAAAACACATCACATCGGTTAATGAGGTGGTAGTCCACCTTACAGACGAGTGACATTATAATTCAATAAGTATAATAATATCTTAAATCTTTTGTATAAGTATTAAATCCATCATTATATACAACTGTGGGAGGTGGTGATGGAAAATTAATAACATCAATTCATGAGGTAGTAGTTTGTTGTACACATGGGTGATAGTTTCTGTTACCATTTTATGGTAGTGCAGATGGATATATATTATTAAACAAACATAATAAAATATAAGTATACATTAAATACTGGTATTATTATATCAAAATATTTTAATGATATTTTAAGAAAGTGGATGATGAAAAAAACATAAGATTAATAATTTTACCTCTTCTTAAAAGAACCTCTTAGGGTTTATACCAGATACATTATTTGGAGGGATTCTATAAAACCCTATCTTTTTATGTAGATGTATCAAGCCCATTTATAGGTACTATTATTCTTTCTTATGAGTATTTTTCATTTTTGTTTTACCTTGGTCTATGTTTTGGTGATATTTTTAGAAAAAATAGAAGAAATAGGATAGAGTAGGGTTGGTGCATGGTTTGACCTAATCGTGTACACTAACCCGGAAAACTATACAAACCTAGATAGTGGTTTTTGTCATGGATGGAGTGTATTTTTTCAAAATATTATCCCTTAAAGGATAAATTTTGTATCCCCTAAAATAGGCATATGGTTAAGGCACACAGTTTGAAGAAACCATGCACCTTGAGAAGCAAACCATTCATATTGGATTTTAATCCCCTTAATTTTATTAAAAAAATTCCAGAACCTTTATATTATACCCAATAATTCCCTAAAATTACCCATTATCGATTTCTCTCAATTATAGAGCCTCTTGGAGGGATTCCATGCCATTATAACCTTTTTTATGGATGATTTGAATCCCAGATTAAATATTTTCACCCTCTTGGTAAGAGAATATTATCCCATGTGGTTTTCTTTATCTTTACCATTCATCTCCCATCTGTTATAGGGTTTTTGTTCCCTGTTTGAGTTATATTTAGATATTTTTTATCTAGATATAGGGTTTTGTATCTATATATATATTTAACAGATCCTTATTTTTTCTATATTGATTTAGGGTTTTAGATCTGGATCTCATTCTATGCCATTATTCCACACAAACTAGGGATTATTTCATTAGAGATAATTGTCACCAAATTTAGGTAGGTAGTATATGATTTAGATCTCATAGTCATGATTTTAATTGTGTTTATTTAATTATATAATTGGTAAGTTTTTTCTAGAAATTTAGTTTTAAAATTTAATTATTTAATTTTTGTGAACAAATAAATTAAGGGACTCTGAATCAAAAATAATTAATTGTTTAATTGATTTTGTAATATTGAGATTTCTCAATTGAGGTAATTAATTGTTGAATTAATTTTTGAGATATTGTGATTATAGAAGTGAATAATGAATTTATGAATTAATTATGTGATATTTAGATTATGAATTGAATAATTAATTTTTGGGATTTTGAGATTAATGTATAGGATTAAATAATTATTAAATTAATTAATGGAATTATTATAATTAATTAATTGTTGAATTAATTAATGGGATGATGTGCATATGTCATTGTAACATTTTATTAATTAATTTGTGAATTAATTAATGGATTGTTTAACATTGATATATATGTGGTATTTGGATATTATGAAGTATGTGACATTAAATAGTGAATGGTAACATGTAAATTCAACCATAAATTATAAATGGAAACATATAAATTCAATTATGAAATGTTAAATGGTAACATGTAAATTCAATCATATATTATAAAATATAAATGGAAAAATGGAAAAATGGAAATTAAATTATGAAATGATGATTAGTAACATGTAAATTCAATCATGTACTATAAAATATCAATGGTAACATGGAAATTAAATTATGAAATGATGAATAGTGACCTGGAAAGTTAATCATGAATTATAAAATATGAGTGGAAACATGGATATTCAATTATGAAATGATCAATGGTAGTAGTGGAAATCAAACATGTATTATTAATTATTAATGGTAACATAGACATTAAATTATGTAATGATGGATGGTAACATGTAAATTTAATAATGAATTATTAATTATGGATGGTAAAAAGGACACTCGGGAAAATGATTTGAGTACTAGTGTCCTTGGGAACCCGGGTGATATGTGGTTAAATAGAGTAAATGTATAAATGTAAATTATTTCCTTTATTTCTTATATTCTATTAAATATACAACTTCATACACTTTTATTGACTGTATATTATTTTAAATTTCATAAGTGGTTTCTTATTGAGATGTACTGACACCCTAATGGGGCTACCTAATCAATACCCAAATAGATTTCATGGTTGTAGAAAAAGATAGAGTAAAATGACCTATGTTAGATGGATGAGTTGGGATGGAGCATGGATGACAGAACCAGATGTGGTTCAGGACCCGTTGGGAGTTTTCAGTGTCTTTAATTTTGAGTTGTGATTTTACACTTGTAATATAATTCATCATGGAACATCTACTATTTAGTTTTGATATTACATCTCTAGTTTTGGTCATCCTGTGATACTGGAATTTTTATATTATGATATATCATTATTTGGATATTGAATATTTATTTCTACTTTTTTATTTCTCTGGTAAAGATGGTATAGACTTCCCACGGTTTACATTATACCATCACTACTAGTCAATAGACTCTAGTATATGGGAAGGCATGATTGAGGTCATGTGTCCAATCGGCTCGAGGCACTGGTGTGTAGCACCCGGGTCAGGACGTTACAAAGTGGTATCAAATAAGTTTTCTTTTTTAATGCTTGGAAATAGTAAACAAAATACTCATAAGATTTAGGAATTAGTCATGAGATCGTGCATTGGAGTAATAAACCACCTATGGTGGGAAACCCCAGAACCCATGGTGAGATTGTTTTTGTTGTTGTTTGGTGTTATAGTTTCATATTATTTCACCTTGGTTGACGGACCTATGGTGTGATGTGATTTTTTCTGATATTTTAAATATATTTAATCATGGACCAGTATGACATGATAGTAGTGTTTTCATGAATCATACTATTCACTCAATATTATTTTCTTACATGCCTCATTTTAGGAATGTATAAGAAACCGGGTTCTAGGTTAGTTGTTAAACATGAACTTTTTTTTCTAGCTTTTGAAATTTAACTGAGAATGTGCCTAATGTGAAATTAATAATTGTAAAAATTATAAAATATTATTATAATGGTTTTATGATGATAATCATGAATATTATATGAGTTTACCTTTTTTAACTATGAATAAGGTGTATAATGGTTAAGGGTAGAGTTCATTCCTTGGTTTTGACCATGTGGTGGAGTTTAGGGATATGAATTGTTGCAAAATATTGTGTTTCCTGTAAATGTCTTAAAATGTATTATGTGTCCTAATTCTTGTTTTTGGCATTATACAGATATGCCTCCAAGATTATTCTTGTTGAGATTATGATGGGAGGTTATGGCTAGATATGATCTACCTATAGTGGAATATGTGGCACCGATAGTGCTAGTTGAGGAAGTGGGGGAGAAGTTTCGAGAGAACATTTCTTAATATATAAAATTCATGGAAAGTGACCTAGGGTGAGTTGAGAAGAGGATTTATAAACCCATAAGGGAGATCAAGTTGTAGCACCCTCTGAAATTTACTTGAGAGGGTGGATCTGAAGGAGTTGAGTTCTCAGATGATTCTATGAAGACTATAATCAAACATTTGTGAACATTGGTAGAGAAAAGGTTCAATTTAGATGTTTATATGTTATCAGGATCCATGAAACACTGGTGGGATATTTGGGTGCGGACTGAACATAATGATGGTATGTTATTAAAGGACTTCTTGGAGAAGTTCCTAAAGATCTTCTCTCTAGAGATGTTGAGGCAAGAGAATGTTATTAAGTTCATGTGGTTGACTTAGAGGAGTATGTTCATGATGGACTATGATGGAATCTATAAATAATTCCAGTGATTTTCTCTAGAATTTTTAGGGGATGAGTCAACCGCATCATGATGTTTTCAAGAATATATTAAATTTGAGATTATTCCCCAAGTTATCCTCTTTCGATTAAAGTAGTTTGTTGAGGTAGTGGATCAGGATCTCATCGCTAAGGGGAACCTAAATAAAGATTCCAGAGTAGGAAAAAAATTACTTTTTGATGGTCATGAGGTATATATTCTGAGAGAAGGAATCATTGTTACAAAATTGTTAGATTGGGTGATAATAAGAGGAGTATTAATGGGGAAGGGTTAATTTCATAGGAACTTTCACATGTCATCTTTCATAAGTGTGCTAATTCGAGAAACATCTAGAGATAGTGCCCCCAACATCCAATAGAGTGTTGGTCCTATGGAAATATGAGACAACTATAGAGGTTCTATAGGAACTCATGATATATTTGTAGTGATGGAGGGTCTAGATAGAACTAGGGTACCAAAAGGGATATTCTTCACTATATTAGTCTGGTGGTTGGATTTGTACTTGTTGTGGTGGTAGAGGAAATGGAAGTGGAGAGTTGGGGAGAGAGAACTTGTATTAGCAGAGTGGTACATCTTAGGGAGCTTAGAATACATCAAAAGAAAGAGGGGTGGGAAAATTACATGTCATTCAGCATAAACTTATAGATAGATAGGTTGGACCATCAACAGTGAGAGATACTATTCTTCTAGATTATATGATTTCTACTTCCATATTTGATACTGGTTATTTTGATTCCTTTATGTCTTAATAACTTTTAAATGGTTTTATCATGGTGGTGGAGTTCTTCAGTGGGGTATTGAAGATAGATACACTATTTTGAGTAAGATCTAGAGACCTATTTATATACAGGGTTGTTCTTTCTTGGATAAAAAGTATCATTTTCTATTATATCTTTACATAGTAGACATGTTAGGATTTGTCTTCATAATGATTATATACTAGTTAGTAGCATTCCATGCCCACATTGATTGTTACCCATAGGAGAGTGATTGTTATGTATACAAAGGTTGACAACTATGTTCACCATGGAGATTGGGATATCTACACAGGTGGAGAAGTTCCAATTACATTGAATCTAGTAGAGATCACATCACATGATTCAGGTCTATTATTGGTTAATGGAGGAGCGAAGAATGGTGTCTTTCCACCTGTAGTGTAAATATTTTAGGATGTGTTTCCTAAATATTTTTCAGGGATTCAACCCAAGAGGGATGTGTAATTTATTATTGATCTCATGATGGGGTTGAGCTAGTTTCTATTCCACCATGTAGAATAGAACTAATAAAGCTTCAAGAGCTCAGCACATAGCTAGAAGAGTTGGAACATAATGTGTTTATTCATCTGAGTTGGTCTTATTGGGGTTCACAAGTTCATTTTTCCAAGAAGGTTGATGGGAATTAGTGCTTATGTGTTGATTACTAGAAGTTGAACCAGATGATGGTGAAAAACTAGTCTCCACTTCCACGTATTGATGATCATTTTGATTTTTTGAGAGGGGATTGTGTGTTTTCCAACATCAACTTGACATCAGGGTATTATGAGTTGAGAGTTCAGACTTCTGATATTCCAATGACTTCTTTCAGAATTAGGTATGAACTATATTAGTTTGTTATAATGTTGTTTGGGTTGAAAAACACACTTGTAGTGTTTATGGCCATGATAAATATAATATTCAATCCATAAATGGATTAATTTGATCTAGTGATTATAGATTACATCTTGGTGTTGATCAAGAATCATGAGGATTATCCACAACTTCTTGAAAATGTCATGAGTACACTATGTGAGCATTGGATATACATCTATCTATCTAAGTGTCAGTTTTGGATTGATCAGGTACACTTCATGGGTCACATAATCTTGAAGTAAGGTGTGTCTTTGGACACATATAAGGTTTAATAATTGGTTTATTAGGTGCATCCTAAGAACTTTTTTGATATCCATATCTTTCTAGGTTTTTTTGGATATAATTGGAGGTTCATCTAAGACTTTTCTGAATTGGAAGATCTGCTTTCAGGCTTGAAAAAAGGGGATAAAGTTTTACTATTCCAGATCATGTGATAATGAATTCTAAGAGTTTAATAATATCTTGACATTATCACTAATATTGATCTTACCTGAGTGAGGTGAGGATTTTTCACGACCCGTCCCCCGGGGCCTGTGTCGTGACTACCCCAAGACTGCCTTCCTTAGGCCAGGGGATGGCGACTAGCACCAAAGATGTAATTACCTAGAACTGGGAAGGAATTCCCTTTATAACTTTTAAACACACAACCAAGCACACATAAAGATACAAACTCAAGTAAACTAAATAGTAAACAGAGTGAGTATAGTAAGTAAAAGGGGCCAGAATACAAGCCCAACTGGAAAGTACATGGAAAACTGGAAAGTACAAGATGACTGATAGGTGAAAAGCAGCTCTTGGATCATCCACCTCGATTCCTACAAAAAGGGTAGGTACATATCACCTCCTCAGCACTCCACGTCCACCCATATCCTCTGTGTATCGATACGCCATGTGGTCCACCTCCGGGTACCGTCCAGTCCTGGTACCCTCGTCCTCAGTCAGCATTGTCTATCATCTCCATCCAACACAACAAGGTGCGGGCATAGCCCGTATAGGGGTGAGTATAACAATAATCAGTAGGGACCCTGAGACCCTCAAGGTCTCAGAAATCCACCATGGATAAACCACAAAGTATGAAAACAACAGATAACACTACTTAGGTTTATGCCCATACATATACCTAATTTATCAAGTAATCCATCTCAATCATGAGGAATCACAAAGGTACTGACTCATCTCACACCAGGTATATCTTTAGTTATGGTAGTATAGATTATTAGTTATAAATATTGAATCATCTTATTCTGTTAAGAGGCTCTGTTGCTGACCTGCACAGAATCGCTAGGAGCTGACCCACATAGGATTGTTAGGAGCTGACCCACACATGATCGCTAGGAGCTGACCCACACAGGGTTGCTAGGAGTTGACCCACATAGGATCTCTAGGAGATGACCCACATAGGATCTCTAGGAGCTGACCCACATAGGATCTCTCGGATCTGAACCACACATGATCTCTAGGAGCTGACCCACATAGGATCGCTAAGAGTTAACCCACACAGGATCACTAGGAGCTGACACACATAGGATCGCTTGGAGTTGACCCACATAGGGTCGCTAGGAGCTGACCCACACAGGATCACGAGGAGCTGACCCACACAAGATCACATGTCTCTTAAACTCAATGATGTGTGTAACACAAGTTAAACTCGGTGTTGTGTGTAATGAAAAATATCAAAAAAATAATGATTTCATAAAATCAAGGTCTATTACAACCTAGGTCATCTATGGTTATCATTTATTAAAATAAATCATAATTTTTAATGAATCTATTCTAAATTAACATAAGAATATCCCATGGGAGTGTATATCTATGTGTTCAATCTTAAGCACACTCATCATACACCGTGACAATCAATTTAGTACCCATTCCAACCAATTGATATTTTCTATATCTAGGTAAAAATATTTCACAACCACCACTAATAATAATATCTAGAGATGGACTTATTTTCCAAGAAAAATATACTTCTTTCATTATAATAACATAGTAATTTTATTATATTGAGGATTAATCTTAATGTTATATATAATGTTTCATCATAAAGTTTCCAGAAAATTACTAAACATTTCATGGATACAAATGAATAAAATCCAAGCATTTTATACATTAATGTTATATCTTATACTATGATTATTAATTACATATCATTTTTATTAACCCATAAAAATAAAGGATTATTGTTTTTGGAAATATTGACACATAAAAAAGAGGTTCATATAAAATGGAAAATCATCTACAACTAAGTTATTGACGTCTATAACCCTTCTTAGAAGTAACATACATAAAATATATCTTCATATCTTGGGTGGATATACAATATAATAAAGGTTGTTCTTAGATGATCATTATGTTTAGAAATTGGAGATATCATTAAATGATCATTTGTAAGTATACCCTAATAATAATTATTTATGAATGTGAGATTAAAAGTAGAAAATAACACTCAATAATTCATAGTTCATAATCATGATTTAGAGTCTATATCAAAGTAGTTCATAACACACGAATCATAAGAGATTGAAAATTAATGTCCCTAGGAACATATCATGAAAATATTATCATTTCATAAAATAGTGTCCATAAGTGTGGCATAATAATAATTATAGAAATCATATTTCAAGTATCACTTCAAATAATAAAATTTAATATTGTACATAAATTAATTATGGAAAAGCCTGCCTAGTCAATTCCAACATTATTTTAGGAGTAACTTCCACCAAGTTAACTCTTTCATCATTACACAATGCATTGAAGATATATATAATTATTTTTCCACTAATCAGATAACCATAATAGATTTATAAGAATACCAAAATATCATAAAATATTCATCATATCATCATATCATAACCTTCAAAATAAAATGGTTTCATAATCATCTGATCATCATAACGACAAAGCATTAATCATTTCTTAATCAACCTATGCAATGAAAACAGAGTTCATTTCAATTCCAACATCAATATAAATAATCCATAGAAAAGATAAAAATAGTATCATAAAAACATATATGTTGTGAAGTATAATAAACATCAATGGATATTTACTTAGATGAAAAATTCCTTCAAATTAATATTTAAAAAAATTATTTAAAAATATTTAAGATATCTTTATAATTTTGATATATTTAAAAATAAAAATTACCAATATATTTTGAAAATAATTATGATTGAAAATTACCATGGAAATGTGTAATATAACCTCTAAATTAATTAAATTTCATGAAGGTGTAAAAATATATTCATGCCTTATACATCAGTAGTTGAAATTCTTTTCACACATTTGTAATAAGTCAAAAATGCGTTTTTCAGAGATAATTTCATTAAAAATGATTCCAAAACATTATAAATAGTTTTAATGATATTTAAAAAAACCTCTTTAAAAAATTACATTAATAGGAAAAAAATTCTATAAATAATTTTTGAATATCATGGACTTGAAAAAAAATCATTAAATAAAATAGAAATAAGGCTGACATTTCATTAAAAGAATTTTCTCAGTCATTTAACAAAAAAGGGTTAAAATGGTAAAAATTCAGAAACATTACATGAATAAATTCATTCTATAATAATTTAGGTAATTTTTTTAATAATATTGAAATTATTTCCCAAAATATAAATTTACCATAAAAATCCAGAAAAGAAATGGGATTGATGCATAAACACTTAGAATATCAGTAATCTCAAAACCAAAACCCAATTTAAGAGAGAACCATATATTTATTTTTAAATAGAAATATTTCACATGGTAAGAATAATAAAATTCATTCATTTAAATAATATATACCACACCAAAGAATAAAATGGTGAATATGTCATAATTTATAAATAAACAAAAGTGATGTGAGAACCCCTTAATACAAGTATGACTTGTTTCATAAACACATTAACCTATAGTATAATAAATTTTAATTAAATATAAATTTATTAATAAAATGTATACATACTTATAATATCCTTTAGGACACATCAATTACATTTCATCACCCATTTTTTATAAATTCTTTATTTAATCAACATTTTTTGTGTTAAATGTTCCATTTCATGTAAGTTTTAGTTTATCTATTCCTTTCATTTTAATATAATTATGGTAAAATAATCTCTATATTGTTAATAATTTCATTATTATCATATATAATAATTATATACACTTTTATAACTATTTATATAAATTGTACATGAAATATGAACTATATTACCTCTTGGAGATGATAGTCCATATGTACGCACAAGTGATGTTTCCATTTTCTAACAGAAGGAATGAAAGAAATGTAAACAGTAATTCACCATTCCAAAAAATGTAATAACATCATAATTATCATTTAAATTTATTAAATTTATAATTTTTAGAATATGTGATATGTGGTTATAGAAAATGATTGGTATTTTTTCATGGATGTGGTAGTCCACACGTTCGAAAAATGATACATTAATATCCCATTTGACGACAAAAGGCGATTAATAATTTTATTACAGTAACCAAATAAATTTTTTGTATATGGTCTAAAATTATGTTAATATATTGGAATTTGAATAGGGTAGAATAAAAGATTAAATGAAAATGCCATATTAAAATGATCACCTCTACTTTGAATAAACTCTGTTGGATATCTCCTTAAGGACCCAAGGGATGGTCTTTTAAGAAGAAAAACACCTCTAGAATATATATATATAAATTAATAATTCATTTTGGTATAGTTTTTTAAGTTAATATTCTCATTAAATGATAGTAATTGTGGAGAGGTAATGTCCTTATATAAGAGTGGAGATGGGAATCAATGCAATTGCCTAAATTATTACATTAATATAAATTAATTTTCACTTTAATATGTTTAAAATTTGATATATTTAGAATATAGGATTATTATAGGTCCAACAAACACACATCAAATAATATTTAAACTATTTTCATTAATTTTTAACCCTTGTCTATTTATTTTAGTCGTATTTTTACCCTTTTAATGATTACCATAATATCGAATGTTTTACACTTTTGGGTTCAAGACAATTACTATTAATGGAAAAGTTACCCATAAGTGGAATTTTTTTTATTATTTCAACAATATACCATTAAATTGACCAAAAATTTAATTTCATGAATTTTAATTCATTTAATTAAATAATATTGAACATAATATACCATCGATTTCAATTTTAGGACTATTCACATAGATCATTTCTAAAAAATAAATAGAGTAATTTAATCAAATATAAAAATATATAACATACCTAATAAAATATATTTAAAAAAATTTAAGACTATACCTCATACAAATCAAATTAATCTATATGTTTGTAAAATCATTTTCTAGATTTTTATACTACTTTCACAAGACCTTTTTATGTTTTTCATAAAACTTTAATTCAATTATTCCAGTAATAAAAATTGAAAATAAAATAAAATTAAAAAAATCACTAATATTTAGAAGAAACATTTAAAATGAAACATAACATATTTTTATCCCTATGAAAAGATAATATATAAATTAAAATAATGAGTGTGAAATTTTATATTTATTCTTTACTTAAAATAATGTCATGTTCATTATCAAATAATAAATAATTGCTTGTTTCCATAACATGGAATATTGGATGAGGATTATCGAATGAAAATCATACAATATAAATAAAGTGGATTTTATATTGATTTTAAAATTCATATCATATTATTAATACCATTAATTACCCAATTTATCATGTTTTTTATGGAAATGGGATTCTCTCAAGAAACACAATGGTCTGATGGAGACTGATTAGTACATCCCTTTTATTGAAGGAAACATCACAATTTTAGTCATTCATGTCAGGTTCACCATTTTTTATTTCCCTCAGAAATGTGACTTTGTTGGGGAAATCTTTGTTTTTGAACGATCTGTAATGGGTTTTCTCATGGAACTGCAAATATCCAATGTCTTGGTATCCATAGAGACCATATTTCTAAAGGTAGTATCTTGTTTCCAATTTGACACATGATGCTTAAGAACTCACATTGGTCAAGAGGATGGGAACTTGGGCACATCACACCCTTTTGGTTGGAACTATTTCCTACTCCATGACTCTCTTATAGATATAATATATGTTCATCAATCCTTTATTAATTCCCAAGCATGATATGGTTCATCCCAATATTAGCAATAAATTATTAGCATGAGTGGAATTCAGAATTATCCATATATATTTGAGGTAATTCATTAATGGATATATCTGTATATATCTGAGGTTATCCATTGATTGTATCATATTATATACTACTTAGAGATTCTTTGAGCAGAATTATGATTATGGGGGTTTTCTAGCTATGTATATGGGCACTCTGGAGTTTATGGTTATCCAAGTAGACAAATGTCACATCGGAATTTATTGTCATACATGGAGATGGAAGTTGTTATGATGGTGGGATCGAACGCATAGTTGGTCTTCCTATGTATATTTGTGAAAGTAATCACAACCCAGGTAGCTTAGTTTCACTTAATTGGAAACATATTACCTTTTAAGGTTGTGTGATAAGGACCCAACTGTACAGTTTAATATCATTTGGTAAGGATGTCTAGGCAGAAGATTCCTCGTCAATGATTGGTGTGGGACTTACACATAAGAATCCTAAGTAACATGGAAGGGATATGAGCTTTAAAGATGAAATATTCCCTATTGGGGATATTTCCTAGAGAGAACATGGTTTATTTGGGGTATTGGGTTTGAACTGTAGGGAGGCTTCCTACATATCCCATTTGGATGGTAATGAAATCCCATGTAGTCCATTTGTGAGGACCCATGCCTATAGAGACCCTCAAGGGTATGTCTCGCAAGGTAGTATGGTCTTTTGAGATGATAGGTTGGGTATTACTAATGATAATGATATCCAATGTGAAGGGACCATGAGGGATGTTTTAACTTAGGGTGATTTTGGGGTTTAACCTAGGGTTTACTCCTGAGAAGGATACCCGAGTGATGGCAATTATGACTAGGGCTTATTCCTAATTAGGATGCCTATTGAGCGTGGGCCATAGGTGGGATCTCTTTCTGGTTGGAAAGAATCATATTTATCATAGTTAAATCATTAAGACATACTTCTATGTAAACCCTGTAATTATAACTCACAAGGGAGTATGGCCCTTTTAGATGGTAAAGTTGGGTCTTATTCCTAAGGATGATTCCCTGAGTTTGGATTCATGTGGATTTCATTATCACTATTGACCTCTAAGTACATATGATTCATGCTCAATATGAGAAAAAATAGGTTGTATAAGATCTAAGAACCACAAAATCCATAATGTATCATGATGGATGAGTGGTGGGGAATATTGAGGCCTACTCCTATAAAGGATGCCCGTGTATTGGTTGAACCTAGAATATGGATCAAGGGATGATGTTTTTCAGTAGTTTTTTTAGTTTTTCATTGACTTAAGTTACTCAAGGAATCTAATATAACATGGGAAAAGAACGAAGAGGAGTATGTCAACTAAATTCATTTTTAGGGAGTGTGGAAGATTATATCAAATCATGGTATTTAAGGAAAGTATGTTAAGGTTGTATAATACACAAGAAAAAATATCCTCAACCCAACTCAAAAATAGTGCAGTGTGATGGTCCATTTTTCATGGGGGTTAGTGAATAAAGTGAAGGTAGTGACTTAGAGGCCCAAGACCATAGCTCGACATTGATCCTGAGTGGGGGTGCGGTGGAACAGCCCCCATGGTTTGGACCAGTAGGTACAATCATGAATATCTCCCTAGTATGGGTTGCCCAGGTTGTTCTCTCTAGTATGGGTCATCCTAAGTGGGTCCCCTAGGTATAGGGTATCCCATGTCCTACCTCGGTCAAGTAGAACTAGGGAAGTTCAGACTACCTCACCTAGGTTTGGGTCACCCTAGTGTGGGCTGCCTAAGTGCTGGGATAGGGGCCTTTCCTTAGTGAAGGTGGGCCATGGAAGGTCTTCCAAGTACTGACAGACTACTTGGGAAGAGGACATGCATGGTCAGAGCCCTCTCCAAGATTCGGGGTCTAGGAGTCTGGTCTTCCTCTCAAAAATTTTGTGTGGAGGTATCTATTTATAGACCTTAGGGTGGACCTAGATGAATGTACTTGCATGGATAAACCTATGTGTATGGACTTTCATAAATGGATTTGTGATTAGGGACTTGCATGGTGATGTTGTTTCCTTTATAAAAAGTTTCTAACTTCTAATATCCATAAATTTTGGTGTGTTAGTCTATTTGGGATCTACGACCATTCAAATCGAAGTTATGGAAGATATATAGACTTATGGATATGTAAAATACATCAAATATTCTTATAATAAACTTGTAAATTTAATTTTTTTGAATCTAAACCATTTTTCTATTGATATTGTAAATCCATGGCCTACTCTTGGAGAGTGGGGGCCTTTGTGCTTATCCCTCATTATGGAGAAGTTTGTTTAAAATTGAAATCCAAACATGAATTATGTGGAAAACTATATGAAATGCATTCTTCGATGTAAAAAAAATCCCCCATTAGAATTATATTTGTTTAAAACAAAAATAATCTAGTTATAAGGTAACTATAGGGAACTTTGATGCATTCTAAAATCATTATGTGGGTTTTGGAGCTACATTATGTTTGGAAGGATGCTCTAATGTTTTCCTAAGCCAGGGGACCTAGAGAGCATGTGGTTCAACTGATTGATCTTAAATAATTAGTTTATGGGGATCATTAGTCTATTCAATAGATAAATAGTTATTTCAAAATCCTCTTCTTATATAAAATAGATAAAATCCATTTTCTGGATGTTCTTTTGATTTTTCTCTATAAATAAAAATAATTTTGTTTCCGATCATTTGTGTCTTCATCCCTATTTTACTGTTGTAATAATAATATGAAAACTAATTTCCAAATAATTATATCTTCATATTAGATAATCATTATTAAAATGATAGGGATGGGAGATCTTTAACTTTCACCAAAACCTAGGTGTTTTTTATCATTGTTTGACTGTTACTATTGTTGTATGGACAACCCTGTAATATTTGTGTCTATTTTGTCATCACCCTAATTCTTGCCTAAGCCCAATATGGGGGAGACTTGGTGGGTGAGACTTGGATTTTTCTTTGGCCATCCTTTTTTTGTTTTCATGCTAATATGTTTTGTGACTCTTAACTTTTTATTTCGCAATATTTCCTAAACCATATAGAGTATAGGCATAGTGAGCTGAGACTTGAATTTTTTCTATGGTGCCCTTATGTGAGTTTTTATCCTAGTGATTACTATGTATCTTTATGTGGGAATTTTAAATTCATAAATGTTGGACTAATAAATATAATTTTTTAGGTCGAACAGCTTTGTCCATTAATTTTGAGTTGATAAACCACATAAGGCTTGGTTATTAGGCATGTTCTAATATTCATCAGATACTTCTGAGGAGAATCTTGAGATAGTTTTTTCATTTCATAATTTAAATATGGTATTCAATAATAGAGAATGTATCTTCTAATAACAAAGCTACCATTTATTTATAAACCCGTTATGAGGGTTGTTTTATGCAAGGCCAATTGGGGCATGTACTGCATAGTCAAGTAAAGTCATCCTTAGGTTGGCATGCCCGTTATGTGGGAGAATTATGAAAGGCCAACTAGGGGTATGTACTGCATACTCAGTTAATGTAGTTTTCAATAATTATGATATTATCTTAAGGATAAACAAGTAAAGTTTAAGATTTATAGGTCTTAAGACCATAGTGGGTGGTTTTTCCAAGGAAATATATCTGAGAATAAAGGTATCATCTATACTAGCACAAGAAAAAAATGGTGAACCACTCCTACATGAATTTTATATGTGAAGGAGTGTACATTTTTTTATAAGGGGATTTCTAATATTATGTTGTGTAGTTTCAAGTTGTGTTGCAATGAATTAATGCTATGAAATTTAAATTCATTTAGTAAGTACATTATGGGATCCATGCAGTTTAAAGTCATGTAGCAAGGACATAAGGGGGTTGGGTAGTTTAAAGTTGTGCAACAAGGAAATTAGGGGGTTGTGCAGTTGAAAGTCATGAAGCAAGGACATTGGGTAGTTGTTCAGTTTAATTTCATGAATCAAGAAGATTAGGGGGTGTGCAAGTTAAAGTCATACAACAAGGACATTATGAGGGAGATGTAATTTATGATATTTTAGCTTTGAACGAAGGTCTGATTCATCTTCTACTCTTTTTAATGTATCTGGAAATGTACTACTATATTTAGGTATGGAGGGAGAAAGTTTTATGTTGTTGTTTGGGGATTTCCATATCTGAAGCATGGTTTGGGTAAAAGATCTTATGACATTAGAGGAATTATTTCTAGAGGGAGAAGTTACCCGTAGTTGAGAAAGCTGTTATGAGGGATATTTTATACAAGACCAACTATGGAACATAATTCATAGTAAAATAGAGTCACCCTTTGGTTTTAAAACCTATTATGGGGGAAACATATGCAAGGCCAACTGGGGAACATACTACATGGTCAGGAAAAAGAGAGATCAATAATTCTGACATTCTATCACTAAAAACAGATGAATGTTTATGGATATCCAGATTTTATTATGTATAGAGTTTGTTTTGTTGTGAAATTACATGAATAAGGAAGGGATATTTTATGTTGTAATTTCCAAATAATTGGGGAAATGGATGTTCTATGCAGGTCTGACCCAAAAATAGGAGGTAAAATGCCTGTACTTTTGCGTAATATGGCTAAGACCATAAGATAATTGAAACGATGGATGGTATGTGGTCAAATATCACAATATTATTCTAGAATAATTTGAACATGTGAAAGGGGAAATGTTTAAACCATGTTCTTGGATACTTTTAGGTCAGTAGATAGGATATGGTATAAATATACAAAGTATGGCCACTGATTTGTGAGTTTCAGTATACGATCATCAAATCATAAAGGGATAGAAGAGGATTCTCCCAGGAACAATGTTATGACTGGCTAATAAACCCATTATGAGGGTTGTTTTACTCAATGCCATCTAGGGGAATAATAAATATTGAAACAGTTGCATACATTGGCTGAAAACCTGTTATGGGGGCTAATAAATTCTAGGCCAATGGGGGCGTGTACTGCATGGTCAGAAAAAAGAGATCTCAAGTTTCAGCCATTATACCATAAAATGCTGAGGAAAGGTTATGGAGATCTGAATGTATTCAAGATTAGGAGTTTCAATGCATAAAGGAATCATTATACTGATACTATCCATGAATTTGGAGTCCCCTTCATTGATCTGACTCATATGTAGTATTGGGACATATCTTGTTTCCTTGGTGGGTTCTATAAGGAGAAGACCAAAACTAAAAGATCTTGCATAGATTTTTTATTGTATGTAGGATAGGGGGAATTTTATTTTACCCCATGGATGGGGATAGATATTATGGCCTAGGATTCACTACATATCTCAATGGGAAGAGAATCAAGCCACAAGTAGTTCTAGAGGTACAATGCAGTTTGAAGTCATGCAGCACGGATCTTGGCCATGCATTTTAAAATCTTACAGAAAGGATGATGGGTGATTCCAATATGAAAATGAATCTTGTGGATATCCCATGGTGTATATCCCAAGTGTAACTACTTATCTTATCTGATCAATAATCAAGACACAAATGTTTCTAATAGATATGGGTTATTATCTAAAGTTAGAACTTGTAGTGGATCTCCCTATCTAAATCTTTCTTGTACATTGGAGAGTAGAGGATTTTTTTATGTTTTTATGTGGCTGGTCCCATGATTGGAAATTCAACAATCACTATGTATCTTAATTGGATGTGAATCATGGCACACATATTTCTTAAATAAAGTCCCCTCACCTTCATATGAATTCATAAGTGGAGGATAATGGGGGTTTTATTGAATATGGGTTCATACAAAAGATGAGAACTCGTATTGAATCTCACCACATAGATCTGACTCATATAAGGGAGAAAAGAGGCATTATTTTAATAATTTTTGAACTAAACCCATGATTGAGAGTCTGGGTGTCACTAAGTATCTCAATATAATAAGAATCAATCCATATGTAGTTCTTGAAGAATTTCCCCATGAAATTTTGATTCGTACATAGGGAGTGGGGGATTTTAAAATATTGTTGGACCATGGGATATGACCCAAGTGTCATTACATATCTCAATATAACGATAATAAAGACACATGTAGTTACTAGAATTCAATGTAGTTTAATTTCATGTGTCAAGGATGAAGTTGAACTGATGTTAAGTGATGGAAATATTTTGGTCAGGCCCAAGAATGAATGTCTGGGCATCACAGCTTATCTCATTGGGGTGAGAATCTATCCTCATTTAGTTCCTAATAGGATCCCTATGTAGATCTTATTCATGCATAGGAAGTAAATAGGCTTTATGATTAAATTGCAGCTTGACCTATGATTAGAGATTTAGGCATCAATATGTATCTCGATGGGATGAGAATCAATCCACACCTAGTTGTTGAGGTATCGTATAGTTTGAAGTCGTTTGGAGAGGATGTTGGATGTGTTGTTTTACATCTTATAGAAAAGACAATGGGTGATTCCAATATGAAAAGGAATATTGTGTCTAGGCTAGGGTGTAGATCCCAATCATCACTATATATCTTATCAGAGCAAGAAACAATCCACATAAAGTTATAAAAGATATGGGTTCATGTGTAAAGTGAGAACTCATAATGAATCTCTCCATGTAAATTTGACTTGTACATGGGAGAGTATGAGATTTTTTTATGTTTCAATGTAGCTAGGCCTAGGATTGGAGATTAAAGAATCACTACAGATCTCAATGGGATAATAATCCAGAAAAAATTAGTTATTTAATAAAGGCCCATCAACATGATTGAATTCATAAGTAGGGGTAATTGGGGTTTCTTTGCATACGGGTTCATAAATAAGATGAGAACACATATTGAATCTCCTCACATAGATCAAACTCATACATGGTAGAAAAGAGGAATTGTTTTCATCATTTTTTGACTCGGCCTAAGATTTAGAGTCTATACATCACTACGTATATCATATGGGTGATAATCAAGCCACATGTAGTTCTTAAATAATTTCCCCATGTAAGTATGATCCATACATAAGGAGTGGGGGATTTTAAATTGTGGATGGACTAGGGGATATGATCCATGTGTCACTACATATCTCAATATGAAGTGAATCAACACACATGTTGTTCTTGGAATTCCATACAGTTTAATACAATGTGGTAAGGATGAAGGTTAACTGATGTGAAGTGATGGAAACATTGTGGTTTGTCCCAAGAATGAAAGAATGGGTGTCACAATGTATCTCATAGGGGTATGAATCAAGACTCACATGGTCTTTTATAGGCTCCCTATCTAGATGTGATTCATGCATAGGAAGTAAAAGGGCATTATGATTAATCATAGATTGAACCAGGATTAGAGATCCAAATGCCACTACATATCTCAATAGGATGAGAACCAAGACACAGATAGTTCTTAAAAGTTTTTTCCCACACCAATCACACTTTTATGTGGTAAATGGGACTTTTGATAACTTCCATACTGATGGTTGGGCCGAAATCATAATGTCTAGGTATCACCACGCATCTTAATGCAATGAGAATCAAGGAAAATGTTTTGGAAAGGTTCCCTGTGCAGATCTGGTTCATGTATGTGGAAAAGCAAATGGGATTTTCTTTTCCAAAATCATGGATGGACTTGGGATTGGAGATTCAAGTGTCACTACATATCTCAACTAGATTAGAATCAATCAACACATAATTCTTTAAAATTCTTCTTGTGTAGGTTTAATTCATGCACATAGGGGTGAATGGACTTTTTTAAACATTGATGATGGGCCCAATAAAGGAGATCTAGGTGTCACTATGTGTCATTTTGGGGAAATAATAAAGCCACACATAGTTTTTGATAATGTTACCCACACCAATTGATCTTTGATGTGAGGAAGGGGGATTTAATACTTTTCAAATATTATCCATACTAATGATTGGTCCTAATACAAAAAATTGTATGATAATCAAGCCACATGATCCATAGGAATTCCCATAATATATTTCATTATTAGACAAGGAAAAGGGAAATTGTTTTGTGTTTTCATATTGAACCAGGATTGGAGATTCGGGCGCCACTATGTATCTCATTGAAATGGGCATCAATCCACATGTAGTTCTTGGTGAACTATGTAGTTTATTATCATAAATTGAGGATATGAGGTCACCTGATGTGAAATAAGAATTGTGTATGAACCAAGAGATAAAACAAAGGTGTCACGTTTTATCTTGTTGGGGAAGGAATCAAGTAACATGTTGAAATTTATTCCCTATGTAGGTTTGATCCAAATATAGGGAGAAATGGGGATCGAGTGCCACATGGGAGTGGAAATGGGGTGAGTGAGGCTTATTCATAGACGATGCTCATATTTTGAGTGAACATAAGGAGTTTTCTCACATGGTATCTTGGGGATTTATTAATGTCAAATTAGGGAGATGTTGGCCATATATTTTGATGTCATATAGTGTGGAAAACTAGTGTGATGTAGTTTAACGTCTTGCATATTGGACCATATGTCATGTAGTTTATCATCATGTGATAATAATGATGATGCTATGCAGTTTAAAATCACCAAAATGGATTCAAATGGTGTTATGGAGTTTAACGTTCGTCATATAAGATGAACTCTGTGTGATTACACAAAGTATTTCTTCAGGAACCTTTTATTGTTTGGATTTGTAGTTATATCTCCATCCATTGAGATTAATGAATAATATCCATTAGAGTGAACCATATATATGGAGTATAGTCCCTCCAACATTGGATCAAGCTCTGTAGGCTTCATTCCTTATATCATTGGATTCTTAAGGACCAATACCAATTCTCCTTGGAGGAAATAATGAAGTAGGACATTCTTGTTAAAGGCATGAGTTATCTGATTATGATAAACCTCTAGGAGATGCAAGGTGTGAAATATATATTCATCCAGTAACTCTAGTTGACCCAATAATTTTTGGTATTGTTTATTTATGGATAGATAGTCACAAATTACAATACATAGTGATGGAAACTAAACCTCAATGGGAAATACTGCTTCTGATACACACACTAAAGAGTATGGGGTTTCTTGCGTATTAGTATGGGTTATGGTTTGATTAGACCGTAATTCTTGCAAGAGCTTATCCGAAAAATATTTATTATTTTTATCTACCGTATTCTAGAGTATGTTCTATAGGGTCTTGTTAAAATCCCCTATCTTCCAATTGTCTGTTTCATGATAGTGGGATGAATAGTTGGATTTGATATTGTATTCCTAATATAGCTTCTTTAAATTAGAAGAATATAAATTGGTTCCAATTTCCATCAAAATTGTATGAGGGATACCAAATCTGGTAATGGCGTTAGCTTTAACAAAACTAACAATTATTTTTTCTTTGAATTCTTTGAGGGGTATTTCCCCATCCCATTTGGAGAATAAATCAGTAGTAGTAAGGTTGTACTTGAAATACTTTTACATAGCTAGAGGATATAGTCTAACAACATCCAATACCTATGTCATGAATGGACAGGAGTATATAGCTGTATGTAGCAACTCTAGGGTTTGATGGGTCAAATTGGCATACACTTGGCAGGGATGACACTTCTTAGTGAATTATGTACAATCTTGTATCATCAAATGCCAGAAGTATCCATGCCTTCATATTTCATCAAAAATTTATACCCTAATTGGTGGGAACCATAGGCTCCTTCATTTACTTCTTCAATAATAGAAACATTATCTTATCCATCAACAAATCTAAGGACTCTATAAAATCCTCTATTATAGATGACTTTCTGGTGATTTAGTCCATCATAATGAGTGAAATTAGCTACTCACCAGCAGATATTATATCTTCCAACATTATCTGGTGGGAGTAATTCATCTTGGAGATACTCCATGATGGGTGTCATCCATCCCATGGTAAGGCTATATGATTCAGTGATGGGACTGATTTCATTGATCTCTTCTGCTCTGATATGAACAAAAGGTGAAACCATTCGACATTGGGTAATACTGATGACTATTTCATCTAGATTTAGATCTTCCAAAGAAGTAGCTTCATTTAGAAACATATCTTCTTGAGCATTATGTTATCATGGTACATGTGCCAATGTTGAAATTGAAGGAAATTCTTCCAAAATCCCTTAGAAAAAATCACACAGGGGGATAAAATCTTCCTTTTTGATGTAATAATCCCCATTTATCTGTTTTATTATCAATTCTCAATAACCCTTTACCTCTAGGTGATTCACTAGTACTTGGAGTTCCAATTATAGGCCTGCAATTAAAGCCTGATATTTGTCCATATTGTTGGTACCACCTTATAATAACAAGAAATAATATGGAAATATTTCCTTCCCTGGGTGATATAAGAACAATTCCTAACCCTAATTTATTAAGATTATGGTCTTTCATTCTCTTCCATGTTGGACTTATGGAAGTACCATCAAAATACATTTCCCATGTTTGGGGGATATCATGAATAGAGGGGATTTATTTATCAGTTTGTTCAGTGTTTAATGATGTATCTTCAACATATGGGTGATCAATGGGGAAGGCAGCTAAATATTGGACTTTTATTTCTGTCTGAGGAACAAAATGTATATCAAACGGCTACATGATAACTTTACACTGTGCCAGGAACCCTATAAGCATATGATGAATGAGGATAAATTTTAGTGGGTTATTATAAGAGACCAAATGAATATCATGGTGGTATGGTAGTTTGTAATCTTCTGAACTAAAAAGATTAATTCTAGGGATCTTTTCTCAATATCTGAATATCTTTTCACAGTAGTGAGAATGCTTCAACTGAGATAATAAAAAAAATTCATTCCCATCATCATTCTATTGTGCAAGTTAAGAACCCAGTGACCTCTCTAAGGTTGTCACATATAAAATGTGTGGATTTCCTTCAATGGGTTGCATCAATATCATAGGGCTCAATAGGTATTTATTGAGGTAATCAAATGCTTCTTGGCATTCATTAGTCCTCTAATAAGTGACCCTCTTCTTCATTAATTTGGTGAGGGGTAAGAAATTACCTATGAGGATGGATATGAAGCATTGAATGTAGTATAATTGTCCTCTAAGTCCTCAAAAATCATTCATATTTAAAGGAGGTGACATGCCAAGGATATATTTAGTATTATCAGGATCAACATATATTACTAGACTATATACAATGAAGCTGATAAATTTTCCTAAGGTTACCCCTAAAGAAAATTTCAAGGGGTTAATCTTCATATTATGATGTTGAATCTTGTTAAAGATGGTTTCTATATAACCCAAGTGATCAGATAATTTTTTGGAATTATCCACTAAATCATTAATGTAGTATTTGACAAAATTTCCAAAGAAATCATGTTGAAATGTGGCACCAGCGTTCTTCAATCCCAATGTTATTACCTGATAATAGAATACACCTTAAGGTTATCTGAAGGTTGTGTCTTATTCATCTTACGGGGCCATAGATAATTAGTTGTACCCAAAATAGCCATCCATTAATGAAAGGGTGTGGTAGATAGCTATTGTATCAATTAAGAGTCATGTGATTGGAAGTGGGAAGTCATCCTTGGGAAAATTCTGGTTCAGATCTTTGAAATAGATGAAAACTGTGATTTTTACATCCTTATTTTTTAGAGGTAAAATTATGGATACCCATTTTGGGTATTGTACCTCTAGGATAAATAATCCTTGATGTGTTTGTCTACCTCGACCTCAATCTTGGAGGTGTGAGTCGGATGCGTCATATTGGCTACTTTCTTTTATCCCCAATGATCTTATAAAAATCCCAAATGGTGGGTGTCCACCTTAGGGTCAAGGTATAGAATCTATATATATTTATAATAAAACACATCTAGTTACTACTTTAGGAAGGATTTTTATTCCTCCTATTCATCCGGAGTCAAGGGCGTACTAATTAGAGTGGGGTGTGGATCTTTTTTTGTACACAGGATTATTTCTTTCTGTTCATCCACGGTGGTGGAGATGCCTTCCTCGTATTCTATAGGAGCATACTTGATATCTTCTTCTTCATTATCTTTCTCTTACTCTTCCTCATGATTCACTTCTCTTGCTTCTTCCTAATGATGAAATGATAATACAATATCCCCATAGGGAAGAGAGGAATCTCCATTTGGAAATTTGGAGGATTAGCCGATCATTTTGGGATCACTTGTTAGCCTAAATCCTTCTTGGAGTTATAAAGGGGAAATAAGGGACTAAGAAAGATTCTCTTCACCTTCTCCTACAGTCATGACAGCTTCTTTCTATTAATCTAATAGAACCAGACTTCATTGAATCACAAGGGATGGAATGATGATATTTTCATTCAATCTTTTGTTATCACTCAGAGAGTTTATAAATTCTACAGCACCGTTGTGTCCAACTTTTGTTACTGACATTATGGAATCCACTAAATGAAAATGTGAATTCCCCCCCCCCATCAATTTGATTAATATTCAACATTTAATATGCACTAAGATTCTTAAAATGGTTAGTTAGGATCATCTCCAAGTCATTTGGGGCATTGATTCGAGTTATATCATTAGCCATAGAATGTTTTCATCCTAGATGACAATACCTTGCATCAATGTATTGTTTTTTCTAGGATTTAAAGGGTTCATTTCACCATAAAATGTCCCAAATTGAAAATTTGTTTAATATTTTAGACATTGGTGGTATGAAAAAGGAATGGATTCATATTAGTGCAGCCAAGGTCTTCCCAGCAAAATATTGAATGTTGTGTCATGTCTGACCACTGTGAACACTATGTCAGATACAAAATCTTTGAACTACGTTCTAAGTGTGATCTGGAAAAGAGGTTCCTACTCATTATTTTCATAACCCTGTAACATCAAAGTGGATGGAGACAAGTGTGATTCATTGAGACCCAATTGATGACCTATACGGACTAGGATAAGGATGACCACTGGGCCATTGTTATTGAAGGATCAGAGGTTATTAATTTCATTTATCATGTCAAATATATATAATGGGTTGACATATCCTTGTATGACAACATCCATATCTTGTTCGGTGAAGTAAAAGACTGCATGGAATTTTTTATGATCATTCTTTGCAAGATATACTTAATAACAGCAAAAACGACTTCAAACTCTTGAGGTCTTGTTAATTACTCAATGAGTGCTCCTCATATGTCTTCTGATATACATAGATCATCCAGGATTGATAACTTAGCTGGAACATGGGATAGTTTCTTCAAAACATCATACTTTTTATCCAGAGGTCTTTTCTTCTAGAATGATGATTTCATCTTCTAGGAACCTTAGGAGTTAATGTTCCTGATATGGGGGTCTTTCATTGGGAATGGAGCTAGAAGTGTTCCTATCCTCATTGGATCATATTTTATAGGTCTACCTACCTTCTGAGGAGGTGGTGGCCTAACCTATAATAGGCATTTGAATATAATCATATCAAGGAAGACCCTATCATGTGATGAGGAATAAGTCCCTTATTCCTATTAAGCTCGTTGGAGATCATTATTGTGGGTTTGGGTCATGTAGATTAATTGAGTAGCGGTGTGGTTTAAGTAGTTACTCCTAACACGACCACATATTCCCAGGTATCCTCAATCCTAACAACCTCTTCCCCAAATTCCCCAATCAATTATAGTGAAATATGTTTCATAATTAGAATAATAATTTGAGTAGAGATCAGTTAAGTTAATAAAATTAATGGAAACAAATATCAAATCCTCATTTAATAAATATTCTTCCTAGGGTTTGACTCTTGTTGTGTTGTTTGGAAGGATGATGCATGTGATTTTGAGATGGTTGACATGAAATCTGCAAAGGTCAAGGAAAATTGTGACCTTGAAATGAACTCTTCTGCTTTTTTTATTCCTTATACTTTCAACCATGTCACTTATTTAAATATTTCCCTTTATAGGAAAGGTCTTTCGATGCAGTTGGATTTACTGTATCAAAAGTGGAGGGAGTCGCAATTGGATATTTTAGCTATTTTCATAAAATGGAATGAGCCTTATTGATTGTTATTTTTACCATCCAATCACTAAAACTCTATTTATTCTTTATTTTTACTTCTTTCCACCTTCCTCCCTTATCTAGATCAGTAATAGAAACAAATTCCTCCTAGGTTGGTGAATTTTTCAGTTTCACTTTCCCAAAATCCTCTATATTTTAGAGGAGGTCCTTAAAAAGAAAACACTTCTAGATGGGATGCCCTAAAATTTTATGGAAAGTTCAATAGTTTAGGAGATCCTCATCACCCTCTTTTTTGTGATTCTTGGGATTTGGAAACTGGACTAAGTTGTTTACCAAATTTTATATGAATTTTCCATGGACATGGTCATTCTAAAAGGAATATACCATATTTTTAAACTCCTTAAATTGTCATTGTCTATGATATCTTTGATTGTATTGATGTGGTGTTCATTTTTGTTGATGCTCGGGAGGTGAATCCCTATGGTATAATGAAAAATTTGTGGTAGGATAGGGTACATAGGTCGGTTGAAGTGTAATTTTAGCAGCCTCTACCTTTCCTTTTCTTCTTTCCTGATCTGATGGCATTATGTAGGACATGGATTTAGTCTTTGTGATGGATTTTTCCAACTTTTGAGCAATTGAGGCTAGATCTTCAAACCCCCCTGTTTATTTCATAGGGATAAATGGTGTGGGAAACTCATCACTGAGATTTACTACCATGATAGGTAGCACCTCTTCTTGAGGGAGTGGTAGGTTCAAGGAGTAATTCAATCCTTTCCATCAAGCAGGGAAGTATAAGACTATTTCATTCTCCCTTTTCTTGATGTTTGCGAGATCAAAGTTTTTTGTCTTCCGTAGTGTCAAGGTGAAGTGGAATAAAAACTTATGATGGAGATATTTCCATCTAGTGAACGATTGGGACTATGAACTTGTATACCATAAAAAAGGTCAGCCCCTGTAATGATTTCACAAAGTATCTGAGTTTGAATGCTTCCTTCTTCTCAAGGGTTATCATCATGGGATCATAGTGAGAGAAGTAATGTGTCAAGTGCTGCTCCTAATCTCCAGAGAAATTTAAAAACATAAATATAGTATTCCAAATTTTTATAGAAGGAGGATTTGAATCCATCCATTTTTTATATGCCTTCTTTTCTGGATGTACTAGCACGCGTCATCCTTCCATATCTTCCAATCGATTCATAAATGACTTAATGGTATTAATAATCATTCGAGGAATATCTAGACAAGCTAGGAACTAAATAGAAGCAGTTGATATATCCTGAATAGGTAGGACGATTGGTAGGACCACTGGTGGTGACACCACCGGCATCTTTTGTGGAAAACCAATAGGGCAAGTCTAATTGAGATGTTCCTTACAATGTTCTTGTTGTGTACCCAATATAGGAAATTCTTCATCTAATATCAAATAATTCAAATATATTGGTTTTTGATATCCCATGTTGAGTGAATGTCCCCTTTCTGCTTCAATTGTTCTAAAAAACCTACTTTGTTGAGGTGTGCCAACTAGAAGTGAGAGTTGAGGGTCTTCTTGTAGATATATAGCAGGAATATTCCCTCATAGTAACTCTACATTGAGTCTTCTCAAATCTCTCATTTCCTCCTATTGTTTCTCAAATATTTCCTCAAGTGAAAGGTATTTTACTTTTCCATGGGAAATGTGAGATATGGTATGACCCTTACCTTTTCCCTTATTGGGTTCCTTTTGAGGAGGTAAAGTTGGATTATTTGAGGGGATACCCAAATTTTGGGTGATCCTCTGGTTTCAGGTATGCACACTATCTGCATGGATTTCATTGTGGACCATCTCATGAACATGAACTTCATCTTTAGAATCCTATAAATTGGTCTTATGTTCTGGAGTGTCCTTAATGATGGCATTGATGACATTCATAGATGTTTAAGGCATTGTAGGCATTTTGTTAGTATCTCTACAAGATCTGCTTTTCCTATGTCCTCCAAAATACCTTATCCTCTTCTTTTTTGGTTCCCCGATATTTTTTTGATTAATATCGACTCGAATGGAATCACCAAAGAGTTCAATCATGTGATTTCCAAGTAATTTTCCCAAATCAATGGACATGGAAAATTCAGAGGATTTACTCTATGTCATCTTCCCTAATTGGGATGAAACTAATTTATGTTGAGAAGGGAATTATTTGGGTGAAAAATCTCCTAGTCTAGAGGGTTGGGGATATTCCTATACTTACTTCTTAATCCTTTAGGATTGGTTGACTAATACCAAGGTTTGGGTTAAAAAATCACCCAGTTCTATGGGTGGGGGTTGTTCTTAAACTATTAAAGTTTATCCTAACATAGTTTCTCTTTTGATTTTACAAATTCTAGTCCAAACATTGGCCTGGTGAATTATTCAAAACTCACTTAAATCAACCATTTCATAATACCATTGTGCGTTTCTATATATCAGCAGTATCTGAAATTTTACATCCTATAAGAGGGATTCCTTCTCAAGTTTCTCAGATTCTTGACACAATAGTATCTCAATATATTTCTCTCTCTTGGACAAATGTCAATGGAATTTTTTCATGGCCTGTTCTTCATGATAATATCTCTGTTCATGAACATATTTCCTTTGGTGTATCTGACCTGGGGTAATAACATTGTATGAGACCACTTTTGGTGGGATTTTCTGGATGAAGAGTGAAGTGAAATGAAATGCTCCATGTACACCCTATCCTCATATGCAAACACAAGATAGGGAATCTATAGTCATCTTTCAAAAACTCATTAATGCATTAAATAATTCAAATTTAATGGAACCCTACTATTTCTTGATATTTAGATTTTTGGAATCCATGATAGATGTGATGTCAATATAGAAATGCAACCCTTTTATTACCTCAACATGAGTTTTATAATCATAATAGGGTAATACCTTTTATTTTAGGTGAGGAAGAGTTTCCCATATGTTAAGGTGGATGTCATGAATACTATATTCCATCAACACCACTAGAATGTTTCATTGAGAGATGGATAAAGACAAGAAAATGAATGTTATGTCATCTTTAGGAAATTTTTTCCTCATGTTTAAGAGATCTTCTTTATCTTTCACAAGAGGATCCTCAACTTAGTCCAACTAGAGTGGACGCTTCCTGGTTGTATTATGATAATCAATGGGATCATCTAGGGATACCCCTACTATATTGAATTCCAAATGACTCAAGGGAGGTTCATAGAATGACCATATCCTTGGGCTATCCTCTAGTTGAGAAATAATTTTACCTACCAGTGAAAAATAATCATACTTAACTGGCCTCATGTTTGCAAGTTCCTCAAGAAAATAGGGCTTCCTCTTCACAACATTTTTAATTAGAGAATTATTTTGACAATGTGAATTACTACTATGGAGATAACATTTGTAGTGAATTCCATTATGGGGAGGACCATCATGGGGAGGACCATCATTGTGGATTACAATAAGTGGAAGTAACTTTTTCTCCTTGGTCTCCTAGCCACACAGAAGTTTTTCATAGATCTCATCAAGAGATAGGATTTTGAGATTGACCAAATTGTTTCCATGAATCAAAACTTCATGGTGATATTTATGATTAGGACCTTTATAATTACTTCTACTACTTGCATAATTTGGTAATGGGGGGGTAGGATATTGTGCTTCAATAGATAAACGTTTGAGGGTTCAAGAACTCTAACATTAAGTGCATCAAAATCATGAATTGGATCTTGATTCTCCAACTCTTCTTAATGAGACTTCATCTTGGACATATTATTGCAAAAAGTTAGGGTCAATTATTAAGATAAGTGGTAATAATGAGAATGTGTATGTGCATGCCTTGGAGTGGCCACTAGGATAGGCCAATTATCTCTAGTTAGAGAGGGTGTATGTTCTAGATATGATTGTTTGTATGATATCGAGGATCATTCCCAATGAACCTCCTGGATGGGAGAAGAGGTATGTATTTACTCCGAGGTGTTATTATGATTATCCACACTAGGTATGGGGACATAGTAATGTGTCCATCCCACAGATATTGTTTTCTTCACCGTGATGATATTCTCGAAAGTATGTCTATTATGGGAAAAATTCTTCTTCCCTTTAACCATTTCCCAGATATTCTTGGTGACATCAGTGACTGAAACAGGAATATATTTCCATTCCACATCTGGAGTAGGTGTATATACCTGCTCTTGTCCTCCCTTTCCTATTAGGGGTTACTAATAGTACTCATGGGTAGAGATTTGACTCTGGCATCTACTTTTCATAAAGACTTTCCAACTGAATTCTCTGTGTGATTCTAGAGGAGGCTGCTGGTAGGCCTAATAAATGTCAGTAAGTATACATTCCTACTATCTATTTTCACCAAAACATGGTTTCTAGACTTCTTTTAGTGATGTCATATGAGTCTTCTAGAAGGATTGGTTGGTCTAGGTAGGTGTATGTTTCTACTTGTAGGTTGCCTTAGTATTTGGTTAGTGGGATTATTTGAATTCCACCAGGTGAGTCTACTAGATGGTTGTTTGAAGGAGGATGGGTGTATTTGTCTTCTCACTATTTTCCACCAAACTGTATTGGTGGGATTCTTCGAAGGTGGAAAAGTTGTGAACCTGCTCCCAATTGGTCGATTGTCATCCCTGGCGGGTTGTCTTGTGTGCCTGGTTTTGAGGGACATGGGTTGTATAGTCTAAGGTGACACCTTCATCATGTTGTGGGTTCACTTCTGTACGGCATTCGCAATGATTATTATTGGTTAAATCCCTTTATAAGGACCCATGTGTCTTAGGGATGAGTCCAAAAGAAGCCTCTTGATCCACATCCTTGAAATATTGCATGGAATGTTCTTTTTTTGGATAATCTCTTAAAATGGTTGAAGACGGTGGTTGGCGTCGTCTACTTCAGGATAAATGATCTTCATTGACTAGACGATTGGTGGTGATTGTTGGTCTGGAGGGTCTTTCAGGTAGCCTCCAGGGTCGGGATGGTACCGTGCTAATGGTACTCTTGAACAAGGGCATTGGAGACCCAGCGTTGAAGAATCTAAGTTGGTGATGGAATCCATCATGCAGATGAGGATCTAGTCTGACTGATAGCTTGGGTGTTTATGGGTGTAAACATGAAGGAAGCCATTATAATAAAGGGAATTCATGTAATAAAGTGTCTATACATATGAAAAATACAAACAAAGAACTATGGAAATGCAACATCTTTTTGGATGAATACATGTGTGATTAATTGCCTTGTCTTGAACTCATTTCCTTTGAGAATTGAAGGTGCCGAATAGGTCGGTGACACTATCATATTGGTTAAGGATTCACATCAGGTTCACCATTTTTTTTCTAACAGAAATATGTTTTCCTCGATGAACAGAATGGTCTGACGAAGATTGGTTAACATATCACTTTTATTGAAGGAAATTACATAACTTATTCATTCACATCAGGATTATAATTTTTTAATTTAAAAAAATGGATTTTCCTTGAGAAATGGAATGATCCAACGAATATTGATCAGTACATTCCTTTTATTAAATGAAATTTCATAATTTTATTCATTCACATCGGGTTCACCATTTTTTTCCATCAGAAATGTAAATTCATTGGGTAAATTATTATTTCCAAATGGTTTCCGACTAGTTTTTTTGTGGAAAAAGAAACACCCAATAGTCTTGTATCCATAGGGACCTACTTTCCAAAGGCAGGGCCTCATTAGTAATTTTGACCCATTATTCTTAATAACTTGAATTATTCAATATGATGGGAGGATTGTCTCATCAAAACCTTTTGGTGGGAACTATTTCTTACTTTATGACTCTCTTATATATGTAAGATACATTCGTTAATCCTTCATTAACTCCCAAGTATGATGTCGTTCATCCCAATATTAGAAACCAATTATTATCATGTATGGATTTCAGAATCATCCATATGTATTAATAGTTCTTCATCAATGGAGATATTTATTTGTATCTGAGGGTATCCCTTGATGGTAACCTCTTATATAATATGTAGAGACTCTTTGATTGCTATTATAATGATTCTGGTTTTTTATCCATGCAGTGGGACACTCATGAGTTTATGGTCATCTAGGTAGATGAATGTCACTCTGGAATTTATTATTATCTAAGGAGATAGAAGTTGTTATGATGTTGGTATTGATTCCATTGGTGTTCTTCATATGTATCCTTATTAATGGAAAAAGAACCAATGTAGTTCGGTTTCACATAATAGGACACAACATACCTTTTAAGGTTGGATGATAAGGAACCAACCATGAAGTTTAATGTCATGTGGTAAGGATGTCTAGGTTTAAGATTCCTATTCAATGCTTGGTGTGAAACCTATACCTAAGAATCCTAGAGAAAATGGAAGGGATATGAGCTTCCAAGCTAAATTAGACCCTACTTAGGATATGGCCAAGAGAGAATAGGGTTGATTTGGGGTGTTGGGTTTTATCCTCAGGTAGGATTCCTACATATTTGATTTGTATGGGAATCAAATCCCACATAGTTCCTTAGCGAGGACCCACACCTATGGATTCCCTCAAGGGTATGTCTATTGACGCTCCTTTTTGTCACAGAGTCCAATGGAATGTAAAGGGAAATGACTTAGCACAAATTGATTCATCCTTTAAAGAAAACATCAAAAATCGACAAAGGCATGAACAAGGCTTCAAAATCACATGCGCCACGCAAGTTCCATCATGATCACGCAAGTCCACTTGTGCGACGCCTAATGGTCACACAAGTGATTTGTGTGCCCTAAGTGATAACTACCCAGGGTCTTCTCCATCATATAAATAGACCCTGTGGGCCCCCCATTTCAAGAGGAGATTCTTTTCATAATTCATATTTAGAGCTCTGAATGCCCAAGTCTCTTCTTCAGGTCTTCCGAACACTTCTAAGGTAATTCTTTACCTAGAATGGAAGGTCTAAACAAGAGGATTAAGGTCTAAGTGTTAGAATTCACTAACACTTGTGCGCCTAAGGTGTTTTACCCTTAAGGGAAATAAACATACTTGTGTGCCGCCCTACTTCCTCACCAAAACTTGCACGCCTCTCTTTTGGAAGTACCTCAGTATAATTATAAAGGCATTGGTCAAGGATCTCCCAAGTCTTACCATGCTAGTTTACAAATGTACAAGTACCCATGTGTCGCGTAGGTATACCCGCACGACCAAGACTTGTGCGCCCACGCAGTACTTGCGTGCCTGCCAGGACTTGCGCCCCCCTGCCTTTTTAGGTGTCTTTCTTGCCCATTTAACCCTTCTTAAGCCATTCCACCTCGTCTATTCCAGATTCAGTCTTCAAGACACTCTTAAAATCCATTTATGGAATGATTTCTTGATTTGACTTCCTTATCTGAAAGGAACTCCGTGGAATATCTCTCAAAACCTAGTGATTTACACATCTTTATGTCACTAAAGATTGAGATTTCATTCATTAAACCTCATCCTTTAAGATGAGAGAACCCCTTAACCTGGGATTCCTTTTTAGGAGTAAGTCCTAGCCATAATTCCCATTAATTTTGGGCATCCTACTCAGGAATAAGTCCCAAGCCCTCATTTACGTGGGCCTCCTTTTCAGGAATAATCCCCAGTAATAATTCTCAAGACTGGTAATCCTCTTTAGGAGTAAGCCCCAAGTCCTCATTAACCTAGGCCTCCTTTTCAAGAATAAGCCCCATTAATAATTCTCAAGACTAGGCATCCTCCTTAGGAGTAAGCCCCAAGTCCTCATTAACCTGGGCCTCCTTTTCAAGAATAATCCCTAGTAATAATTCTCAATACTAGGCATCCTCCTTAGGAGTAAGCCCCAAGTCCTCATTAACCTAGGACTCCTTTTCAGGAATAAGCCCCAATAATAATTCTCAAGATTTGGAATCCTCCTTTGGAGTAAGCCCCAAGTCCTTTAACCAGTCCTAATTTACTTTTGATATGGACTTTCTTCTCAGGAATAAAACCCAATCATAAGTCCCCTCCTAACTTTGGCATCTTCCTTAGGAGTAAGCCCCAAGATTAGAGTATCCAAATCTCCATGAAGCACATATACCTTTATGGACCCTGTTCCTAGATTTCTTCCCTGAAGTAAATCTTAATCCTCGTTTCTTATAATTGCATCTTTTATGGAACAATTGTCTGGCTTTACCAATACCTCTTTTTTCTCACACCGAGCATGACTCACGTGATCGTAGAGTTTAAAAGTAATTATGAAATCTTTCTTTGAGCCATCAATCATAAACATAATACTCTTTAACTTGAACTACGTGGGTTCTAATTCCTTTTTCAAAATAAAGGATACGTAGGCATCTCATCTGTGTGTACGATCCCAACTTTGAAATAATTCATGTCCTTCGGAATGATAATAAAATCCAAGTGCCCCACTGAGTGGTTTTAAAACCAGTATGGTCATCATAATGACCAAGATACTTTTATGTATCAAAGTATACCATTAACTAAGAATCTATAACAAATACAGATTATTCTCTATCAATGAAGAACCTCGAATATATATAAAATATTCTCTAAATTTCCTACATATCAATAATTGATTGTCAGATCGAAAGGAAAACTCATTTTATACTTGTTAATGTAATAAGGATTCATGAACATAACTTAAATCTATAAAGAGAGTCCCGTAGTAGAAAATAATTCCCCTCAAAAAGGTGTGATGAGTCCGACCTCCCATCCTCTCAACCAATGCAAATTCCTAAGCCTCATCAGTCTACAACTAATGAGTGCCTACCTTTGGAAAGTTGGTTCAAATGGATATGGAATCATTAGATGTTTCCGGTTCTATGAACAAACCCGTTAGAAACCTCTTGGAATGTTTGAACCTTAAATTGATGAGGTCATCCCCAATTCCAGAGGGAAACAAAAAATGGTGAACCCGACGTGAATCCTTAACCAAGTTAAAATTATGTTTTTCTTATTGGTTAGGCCCCTATTTAAAACTCAATGAGAAGGCCAAGAAAAAAATCATTGACATATGTGCTCATCCAAAAGATTTAGTGGCTGAATATATCTTGATTACGTCTGTTATATCAAACAGGCACTCTTTTCCAAGATTTTATGCATTCTAAGAAATGGTTGCTCTCAAGTTCACACCTGTAAATACTGTCGCTGTGAATGCCACTGCTGCTACCATTCCAACTCTAGAGGCTGCCTGACAAGCCCTCCAAGTGAATAATTCACCCTGGTCATTCGGACAGTGATGAACAGTGATCAAGAAGCAAGCGGTTCTAACCACCGTCTCCAACCGTTTCAGGTCGTTATCCCCGGAACACAATCACGATTCACTCTCTTATTCTGGGGAGGTGAATGAGCAGGTCCCTCAGGGACTTAATTCAAGCAGACAGGGGTCCTTCTTGAGGGCTCCCACCAATAATCGCCGCCAGACTCGTACGGAAGTGCACCCTCAACATGATGAGGGTATCAACTCCAGGCATTCGGCTCAGGTTCCTCGAACCCGAGCAGGCAAGACGAATCGCCAGAGGAGAAATCCGGTTAACAGTGAGCAGGTTCTCATCACTGTCATCTCTGGAGAAGTCCACCAACCTAACTTAGTGGAAAGCAACGAGCAGGCACACACACCTGCCTATTTTAATTCTGATATCCAGTAGACTCATCTAGCAGCATCACGCCAATCCCTCCATGAAATTCCGGTGGAGTACTATAGGCAGGAACATACACCTGTTTATACATCACCAGCTAGTCAGAGGGCTCGTTTTGACTACAGATGATGGATCTCGTCAACCACATTCGGCGAAGTTCAATCAGAAGGCACATACACCTGCTAGTATTGATCAAGCCTACCAACAGTCTCGCTTGGTAGCATTCGAAGAAGTCAGTCGGAAAGCTCCGGAGACAAACAGGAGGAAAACTCAACTCTCTGCCCCTACACTTGAGTACTGTCAGGATTCACTAATAGGAAAAGGAGGACAGGATCAGGCACATACACCTACTCCAAGCCTAGAATGGACGTATATCCCCATTCTGGAAGCTGAAGTCACCATGCATATTCTATCAATAGTGAAAGAGTGGAAGAAAATTCCTACTCATATCCTGGATGCCTGTCAGGATATTATAACAGCTTTAGTGGAATCTCAGGGAAAGACACATAAATCTATCCCTACCAGTAGAGTGACACATCAACAGTTCACTCAGGAACAGACACACACATATATTCTAGTCCAAGAGGGTTGTGGGGAATACTCCCATATATCATACGAACAACCAAGTCAGGCACATACACCTGATTTGAGTGGAGATCATCAGCCTAACTAGGACATCTCTCCTAATCCAGAACATACACCTTCTCAGATCATCCACTTTCATCAACAAGTGGTTTCCAAGGTGAGTAAGAAGGCATCTAAGAAAAATACCCTCCCAGCACAGATAAGAGATCAAGAGCCAATATGTAACAATACCTTGCTCGATGCTGGAGTTCTTGAAGACCTTAGACAATTATCTGTTGGAATTCAGGATTCTACTCCCTCATTTCCCAATAGTGGGAACATTAATTCTGAAGGTCTTCAATAGACACTTCCTCATGAAGGCTTGCTTCATGACAATTCAGTCGATCTCAAAGTTTCATCTTCAGATGCGATCCACAAGAACCCTCTGTGGGGCCAGAAGACCAAGGAGCAAGAGATCTCATCTTTTGCTATAACCCACCATGGTGGTCCTCCCCATGATGATGAATTTCGCTGCGAAAGTCCTCTCCTCAGTAGTGATGCACATTTCCCGGAAAATGTTCCAGTGGACAATGTAGTGTCGATAAATCCCTCTTATCTTGAGGCACTTGCAAATGAAAAACCAATCATGTCTGATGTTTCATCACTAGAAGGTGAAATACTTTCTCAATCGGAAGATAGCCCAGGGTGTAGGTCATTCTCCGAACCACCCCTAAGTCATGAATCTTCTAGTTTAATCAGTGATTTCTCTACCAATTCTGTTGAATATAATGAAGAAACAAGGAAGCACCATCTTTGGTCAAAACAGGTAGAATAATATTCATCAAATGATAAAGATGAAATGTTGAACATGAGAAAACAACTTGCAAAAGGTGAAGTGCCAGTCATGTTTTGGCCTCTGGCTGACTCTCAGTATGACATTCCAGAAATGTTGACAGAATATGGAATTCATGATATTCGTCTCAACATATGGAAAACTCTTTGTCAGTTGAAAAAGAAATTATTATCTTATCATGAATATGAAAATCATGTTAAGATAATAGAAGAGTTACAACACCAAATTGACTTGGAATCTCTATCAGTATCTTGATTTCCGAAGGCTGAAAAGCAGCAGAGAGCCCTTCAGCATTCAAGTTGCGCCAGTTAATTGCCAATGCCCCATCTATTATTCATGTCAGAGGATGGGGTGTTCATGGATCATTGCATTTCACAGTGATCTCCAGTCAGTAAAGCCCGCCAAAAATGGTCTCATGCAATGTTATTTCCCATGGCCAGCCATGGATACCTGGCCTTGTTTGTAATCAAAAGCTTGCCCAAGAACAGGCTTTAACTAGTTCCTCTCAAAATCAAGAATACAGAGAACAAGTTTCTGAATTACTCCTGCATCAAGAAAACGAGAATATTGAACAGGACTCTCATTTGGAGCAAGCACATCACCAAGTGAAAGAAGTGTCAGAAATCATCCAACAGTCTTTTGAACCGGGTGATAAAAGTGGATGTCGATTGATGCATCCAGCTAATTTTCGGACAAAGGTCCGTAAGATCAGGAGATATTTTAAGAAAGTCTCAGACATAGAATATCAAGATCCACCCCAGCTCACCAGATTGGGGACTCTTTTAAACCAACCCTCGGAATCAACAAATAGGATTCGAGGAGTTGAGCAAAGACAGCAGGAACAGCCCCAGTCCACCGGACTAGGGACTTTTTCAAATCATCAACCCCCTCCTTAGAGAAAGTCGGTCTTTTCTAGATTGGGAAAGAAGCCATAAGAGGAACGAAGAGAAAATTTATCAAGAGATTCTCTCCAAATTATGGTTCGTCAAAAAGTTCATAAGGGATCGAATCAATAAAAGGCAATGTCTCATCAAAGACATGGAAGGAGACAATATCACAGAAATGCTGATAGAAGGGATGTGATGCATTATGCATCAATAAATGTCATCAATGTCATTGTTGCTGATCCACCAGATGAGGCTCACTCAGAGGGATCAGATAAAGAGGTTCATGTTCAGGAAGTTGTACGCACAAACACAAATGAAGAAGGTGTGCATACACGAAATCAAAGGTTTACCCAAAATCTGGGTGTTAATTTAAATAACCCACTTCCCCCTCTCCGAAAGGGATCAAACAAGGGAAAGGGGAAGAATCAGGTTACATATCCTACCTCTGGAGAGGGACAATCACTCTCACTAGAGCAAAGATTTGCGCAACAGGAGGAAGAAATAAAGGAATTGAGGAGGATGAACGCAGAACTACTTTAGGGTAGTCTTCCTCCTAAGTGTGCTGCAGTCAATCAGCCAAGGGATTTTGTTGCAGCTACTGAGATGGATCAAGAATATCCTCCTTTATCATTACACCCTCACAGGTCTAATACTACGAGTCAAGTGCAACAACAATTGGCAGTGCTGCCATCAGTTGCAGTACCAGCTGCCATACCTGTCCAAGCTCTAGTCAGTGCACCTGTTCAGATTCAAGATCAACCGGATGTTTCTCAGAAGTTAATAACTACTATTGAGTCATTAACAGCTCGGTTGGAAGCTATAGAAGGAAAGCATGCACAGGTTCAACCGAAAAAGAAATATTACCCTGAATGGGTAGATTCAATCTCTCCCCCATCAAATTTTGGGAACCCTGTATTCCCTATTTTCAATGGATCAGGTGATCCTGAACAACATTTGACGAATTACATGTCTTGTTGCGATCCTATGATGGGAACTCCGAAGCAGCAAGAAGCTGTGAAACTCAGATTCTTCATGCGAACCTTGCAAGGTCCAGCTTTTGTCTGGTATACAATCCTGAAATCCCGATCAATTACCAGATGGGAAGATCTCCGTCAATGATTTCTTCTTCAATTTAGCTCAACTTTTCCAAAGAAAACAGTTTTCGATCTTACAAACTGTAAGCAAAGGAATAATGAAAGAGTCTCTGATTTCATTGCTCACTGGAAGGGGTTAACATATTCCCTGAGCTTAGCACTCTCTCAAGTGGAACTGTTGCCAATCTGTGTGGAAAATCTGTGTGACGAATAACGCACTCCATTGATCCATGTGAAATACACAGGAGGGTTTTGAGACCTTACTTCAATCGCTCAACAAATTGAATATTCTCTTATACAGACTAAGGCTAAATATCATGTAATTCCATCAGCTCCAAGAAGGAGAATGGGTAAAGCAGAGACTGCTACAATTATGCTTAAACAAGAACCTGTACCTGCTTCTACTTCAAAACCTTCATCTTCTCGAAGGGCTTAACCTCCTGAGTTCCAACAATAAAGGTCGTTTCGTCAAGATGATCAAAGAGATCAAAGATGAAAACAATTTGAGAATCTGAAAAGCAAAACATACTCTTTCTGAAATGAACAAGTTCCTGGTTACTTCATTTCGGATCTGGAAAATAATTTGGTTCAGTTGCCAAGGCCCAAAAGGCCAAACAAAGAAGGAGATAAAGACCATCCCAATTATTTCCCATTTCATCAGATGCTGGGAAATCCCATCCAGGAGTGTTTTTTCTTCAAAGACCTCCTGCAAAAGATGGTCGACTCGGGACAAGTCAAACTGAAAGGTTCTTCAGCTCAGGTAGCATGTGTAACTGCTACATTTCCAGAGGAGGAAGGCAAATGGAAAGAAGTTAAGAAAAAAATGCACAAAAATATGATGTGTGGATGGTAAGAAAGACAATCAACCAAACTCATGCTATTTTTCAAATGCAATTGAAGAAACCAATTGTGCCTTCTACCGTGAATGCCACAGCAAAACCCTCTTCATCAGAGGGAAAATCCTCGAAGAAACGGCATGATTCAAAGAAAGAGAAAGAATCAGAAGATGATGATTATGTGTCAAAGCCTGAGTTGTCTTTGACCCTAGCAGATTTCATGCCATCTACTTCAAAGAAACGGGCACCGCCCTATCAAATGGCATAGCCAAAATTGGCTAGTCAGGCGGAGTCTTCATCGGATGAAGAATTGATTTTTGGTTCTATTAATATGATTCAATTAACAGATCCGTATGCCAGTTTTAGTTTCGATTATAATGAGCCCGAATTCCCTATATCAAATAGAGGAATCATAGGAAGTTTCAGAGGCTCAGGATACAGGGGAAGACATGAATCTTTAAGAAGCCACTATTCCAATTCTACCCCTGATAGAACTGTGTACGTAGTAGAAACTCATGGTAGAGCCCTTCAGCGAGCTCAACAAGAACAAGCAAGTTCTTCCACCAATAGAAAATTCAGTCCTAGCACAGTTATTCTGGAAGACCGGTTGAGGGTTCTATATTCTTCCTATCAGCAAGTAAATGGATCTAATTGGTCTAATCTTCCAAAACCAGAAATATTTCCAACTCCTATCCTGATACAAGATGCATAAACTTCCAAAGCATCTGCTTCCAAGGCACCTGCTAAATCACATGTTCCTATTGGGAAATGCAGACCTCTGGATCAAAAGTATGATGTATTGAAACACCTGGCCCAAGTATCGACCAAGTTATCAATTATGGATGCTTTGAATCTATCAAAGGATATTCAGGAGGCACTCATCGAGGCTTTGTCAAGTCCTCAAGAGTTTGAAACTGAAATTGTTGCAGCTAAAGTCTATCACGTAGAGAATAATCCTGCAGAATTCCATGCAGTGATATCATTCACTGATGAAGATGAAGATGATGTCGTGCATGGACATATTAGACCTTTGTACTTATCTATCAAGGTCAATGGTGTAGACATCTGAAGAACATTCATTGACAATGGTTCAGGAGTCAACCTCATGCCCATTCGTACACTTCGTCGATTGGGCCTCATGGAATCTGATTTATCTCCTTATACCATGATGTTACAAGGATATGATAGAAATGAACAAGAACCACTGGGCGAAGTTACACTCAGAACTCAGTTTGGAGATCTTGTATCCAATTCAGATTTCATGTTTGTTGATCAAGACTCAGCTTTCAATATCTTTCTTGGAAGACCCTGGATACATCAACATGCGGTTATCCCTTCATCATACCATCAATGTCTCAAATATTGTTTCAATGGTCAAGTTGGGACATTTTATGGTGATAAGGCCCCATTCAATACATGTGAGTCTCAATGCATTGAGGTGGAATTCTATCACATGAAGGGAAAGGATAAATCCACAACCAGAAATATTACCAAAGTTAATGCTCCATATGGTTTGGAAAAGATTCTAGTAAATCCATTTACGCATGTGAGTATAGATTATGTGTTGCCTATCAGTCAAATTGATAGGGTAGACCCAAATCAAAATACTCTAATGTAAAGATCCATAATGTCAATTATGGAAATCGAGCCTGACAACATGGGAGAAACTGGTAACCCACCAGGAAATGATGAAAGATCAAATGGAGAAGTCTTCATTTCATCTGCTGAAATCCAGCAAGTCTATACTTCTCCAACCAGGCCAGAAGAAGTTATAGCAACATCGGAGGTGAAAAATTATATAGATTCTCAATCCATCATCTCCTATTTATTTCCCAAGGAAGACCCTTCAGCATCAATTGGGTCAGAAATGGAAGCCTCTTCTTCAAGATGTTCAAATTTTAACATCTCTTCTGATCATGTAAATTTTGCTTCAACATCTGTTATGCAAGTAGAAATGGAAGAAATAACACATGATGAAGAAGAAGAGGAAGATCTCAGAGATGATCCTCCAGCATTTGAAGAGGGTATCTCTACCACCATGGATGAACTCAGAGAAATAAATCGGGGTAAAAAAGAAGATCCACGCCCCACTATAATCATTGTGGCCATGACTCTTGAAGAACAAGAGATGTATATTTCCTTTTTAAAGAAAAATATAGATATATTTTCTTGGAACTATACAGAAATGTCCGGGCTTGATCCTGATGTGGTTACTCATCATTTGGGTTTACCAGAAGAACATCAAGGATTTAAGAAAGTCGCGAGAATAACACACCCAACGTATGCTTCCAAAATTGAAGATGAAGTGGATAAGCTTATCAAAGCTAAATTTATCAGAGAATTTCAATATCCCAAGTGGTTGGATAATATTTTCCCTATGAATAAGAAGAACGGACAAATTAGAGTTTGCATCGATTTTAGAGATCTTAATCGGCATTGTCCTAAGGATGATTTCCCAGTTCCGATTATATAACTTTTAATTGATGCAACAGCTGGCTATGAAGCACTTTCCTTCATGGATGGATATTCCAGATATAATCAAATCTGAATGGCCCTAGAAGATGACGAATCCAAAGCCTTCAGAGCCCCTCAGGGTGTTTTTTGCTACCGGGTAATGCCCTTTGGTTTAAAGAATGCAGGTGAAACATATCAGCGTGCCATGCATCGTATATTCAAACCCTTTGTAAGGAAGTTTGTTGAATGCTATGTGGACGATTTGGTGGTCAAATCCTAACAATGTTCTAATCACTTTTCTGATTTGGAAATCATATTCCGCAAGCTTCAACAACATAATTTGAAGATGAAACGCTTAAAATGTGCTTTTGGGGTAACCTCAGGAAAATTTCTCGGCTTTGTTGTACGCCATCATGGTATTGAATTCAATCTTGAGAAGAAAAAGTAAATCCTTGGTATGTCACCTCCTCGAAATTTGAAAGAATTAAGAGGACTTCAAGGACACTTAGGCTATATTTGGTGTTTCATCTCCAATTTAGTAGGCAAAAGTTTACCCTTCACCAAATTGATGAAGAAGGGATTCACTTACCAGTGGACTGAAGAATATCAAGAAGCATTTGATATTATCAAGAAGTATCTCTTGATTCAACCAGTACTTATGCCACCTGTTGAAAGAAGGCCACTTATCCTTTACGTGACAGCCTTAGAGAGATCATTGGGTTCCTTTCTTGCTCAGAAGAATTATACTGGGAATAAAAACAGTCTCTACTACCTCAGTCAGACTATGCTTGAAGAAAAAACCTGGTATTCAAGTATTGAGAAGTGTTGTCTGGCATTAATCTTTGCAGTTCAGAAGTTGAGACACTACCTGCAACATCACGAGGTCCAATTGGTTTCTCGCAATAACCCACTCAAATTCATCCTTAGTCGTCCAATGCTTATAGGGCGTCTGGAAAGGTGGGCATTTATTTTGCAGTAATTCGACATTCAATATGTGTCTCAAAAGGAAATAAAGGGCCAAGCTCTGGCAGGTTTCCTGGCTGAACACCCTTCAGTGGAAGACACATCTTCAGATATTGAACTCCCTAATGAGGAATTCTTCTCTATTCAGGATAGTCCTCAGATATGGGAAATGTACTTTGATGGTGCTTCCAGAAGTCCAACAGGGAGGAAAATGGAAAATCCCAAATTCAACAAAGTTGGCTAAGGAATTGTGGTCATTTATCCAGAAAAGGCAGTGTTACCTTATTCCTTATTATTATGAGAAGGTGGTACCAATAATGAAGCAGAATACCAATCTCTCATCACAGGTTTGGAATCGGCGCTTCAAGCACAAGTGAATCATTTAAAGGTGAAAGGTGATTCAGACCTGGTAATCAAACAAGTCAATGGGGATTATTCCATTAGAAAAGAAGAAATAATCTCTTTGTATGATTACGTCAGAGATTTAATGGCAGAATTCCCTTCGGAACCGACATTTTCTTATGTCCTGTGATCACAAAATGCTCAAGCTGATGCATTGGCTAATATAGCCACAACTCTGGCAGATCCAAATCGGGATGAGACAACCATCAGTATTTCCCACCATCGTGCAATTTCACCTTATTTTCAAATCAGAACAGAGGAAATTAATGAAATTAGTCCCATTCCTAAACCATATGGTCATACTACAGGATGGATGTCACCTATCAGGGAATACCTTCAAAATGGAACACTTCTACCTGATATATCCAAGAAAGAACAAATCTGGTAACGTGTGGTCAATTTTACTCTTTATGATAGCCCAGATCACTTAGAGAAAATTCTCTACAAACATGGTTTTGATGGAGTTATCTTCATATTCATTGATGGGGAAGAGACAATGGCTGTCATGAAAGAAGTGCATGCAGGAATCTGTGGTGCCCACCAGTCTGGACATAGACTGTCTGATCAGGTTCGAAGTCTTGGATACTTTTGGCCTTCAATGATACAAGATTGTGTTGATTTCACAAAGAAGTGTCATTCATGCCAAGTGCATGCCAACTTCATTCATAAACCTCCAGAGTTGCTTCATATAGCTAAATACTCATGAACATTTTCCACATGGGGAATGGATGTGTTGGGACCTTACACTTCAGCTACGGCCAAGTAGTTTAAGTATATTGTTACTGCTACTGATTTCTTTTCCAAATGGGCAGAGGAAATACCTCTCAAAGAAGTCATTTCTAAATCCATTGTAAGATTTATCAAGTCTAACATCATTACCATATTTGGTGTCCCTCGTATCATATTGACGGACAATGGAACCAACTTCTGTTCATCCGAGGTGAAGAAGTTGTATCAAGAATACAACATCAAATCCAATCATTCATCTCGGTATCATGTAGCGGCAAATGGCCAGATAGAAGCCTTCAAAAAGACTCTTTCCAATATACTGCAAAAGATGGTGGATAAAGATAAGAATTCATGGCCTGATAAACTCTTTCACGCTTTATGGGCTTATCGGACTACCACCCACACTACAACGCGGTCAAATCCATATTCATTGGTATATGGAATGGAAGCAGTCTTGCCCATTGAAGTTTAACTACCCTTACTTAGAGTAGCCATTTGTAATCAGTCATCTAAAGATGAACAGTCTCAAAAGATATTGAATGAATTGGAACGGTTAGATGAGAAAAGATTGTGCACTTTGCACCACTTGGAAGTCTATCAGAATCGAATAGCACGGGCTTTCAACAAAAAATTTCCTCTTCGTTCATTCACTCAGGGAGAATTGGTATTATTTCTCAGAACTCCAATGATACCAGGAAAGAAACCTCCCAAGCTTGATCCAAAATGGGAAGGACCTTCCTCAATACATAGGGTCTACTCCAATGGAGGTTATTCATTAATCTCAATGGATGGAGAACTCATAACTACTCCAACCAATGCCATATTTTTGAAGAAGTATTTTGTATAAACACAAAATGCATCACCATGGTCCAGTATGACCTTAAACTGCACCATGGTCTGGTATGACCTTAAACTGCACCACTTTCCAGCAAGAAATTAAATTGTATCATCAACGGTCCAGCATATGACCCTAAACTTTTTTCAAGTCCCTTACGTCCAGTAAGACGTTAAACTGCACCATCCACGATCCATACATATGACCTTAAACTGTTTGTATCTTTTCATCCCACACGACATTAAACTGTGACATCCTAACTACATGACGCTAAACTATACAGAAGTCTCTTACGTCCAGCAAGACGTTAAACTGCATCATCCATGGTCCATACATATGACCTTAAACTATTTGTACTTTTGTCCAACATGATGCTAAAATGTATCATCCCTATTTGAAAAAGTCTCTAATACGTCCAACATGATGTTAAATGGTGTACTCTTTTGTCCTCACTGCATGACATTAAACTGCACAGTCCCTCTTTCGTCCTACATGACATTAAACTGTACTTTGTCCCTACTACATGACACTAAACTGTGCAGCACTTATAGTCCTAACTGAAAGACTTTAAACTGCATAGTCCCTTCATATGTCCTACATTACATTAAACTGTGCATCGTTAAGGTTGGTGTTACCTCTAGTTTCTCACACCAAGTATGAATCACGTGAGCTTAGAGAAAACTTAAACCATAACACCCTCTTTGGGCTACTAACCATGTGTAAGTCCCAACACCATCATTTTTTTAGGTCGTTGTCCCCAAGAACAACTTGATCATTAATTCATTCTTTAGTTGAACTACGCGGACTTTGATCCTTGCCTTCTAGGATGGGTACGTAGGCAACCTCCCAAGGTTCAAGCCCAAAACCAATCTCTTCACATCGATTCACCTCCATCTCATACGATTTTGATTCGTGAAACCACCCCTAGAATCAATACCTTTACATTGGTTCACTTTCATCCTTACTATACGACATTAAACTATACAACACTTTTGTCCAGTATGACAATAAACTACAATATTCTTTGACACCCTCACCTAAGAGGGAATCATTATTTACATTGATTTTCAATCATGTTTCATTTCAAAGACTACGTGCATACATGGCAATACCTAAACCTTTTATCTTGGGTTAAATCATCATTGCACTAAAAGTCCCCTTTCACCCTTTACATGTACGAACCAAATTTGTACAAAGGGTATTTCTAGAACTACATGGTCTTGATTCACATCCTTATGGGATACGTAGGAATGTTCGAGTGTCCCTCAAATCCATCCCCAAGTCTTTTGGGCCTAACCCCAAATTCCACTTTCAGTCCTTTGACTGAAACATCCCCATGAAAACACACACTGTGTATTTCTTATAATGGTCCAAGCTCTATGACCCTAAACTAAGATCTCCAATCCTTTTTTCCCACACGACATTAAACTATAGTTCAAGAACTACGTATGGATTGATTACCATCCTTATGGGATACGTAGTGAAGTCCAACATTTCCATTCAGGACCCAGCCACAACATGATTATGGTTAGTATTGATTTATGTATCTTTGCATACATTGGACAATACCCATATTTATGTGTCATAATCCTAACCTTAAATATTTTCAGATCTTCATAACCCTTTTCTTAACTTCTAGTCGCAAAAATGTCAAACTTTTGAGAATTCTTTTACCTGACTATGCAGTACGTGCCCTTAGGCGGCCTTGTATAAATAGTCTCCATAACAGATTTGTCAGCCAAAAGATGTTATTATTTGACTATGCAGCCAATTCCCTTATGTGGCCCTGCATAATTCAACCCCCTAACAGGTTTTTCGGATACTGGTAACATCATTATTGAGAAGAAATCCTCTTTTGTCCTTTTCTATATTAAATGGCAGTATCTTGGGATCCGAAAAATTATCCATCCTTAACATATTTGTCCCATATCCTTTTCCATGATCTGAAAGTATTCAAGTCTATGGTTTATATTCTCCGCCCATATGTTTGGGTCAGACCTTTGTAGGAGTGATATCCATCCAGTTCTTTGATAATCTTATTTGGAAATATCTTCTCCATATTCAAGTACCTCTTTCCATACAGCAAACTCTATACTTTGGAAAATTTGAATCTCCATAAACTTTCACTGGATTTTATCACTAGGAAGGTAAATTTCTGAGAGTTCTTTTGTCTGACTATGCAGCACGTTCCCTTAGGTGGCCTTGCATAAGTAGTCTACATAATGGACCTTTCAGCCAAAAGATGCTATTTATTTGACTATGCAGCCAATTCCCTTAGGTGGCCCTGCATAATTCAACCCCCTAACAGGTTTGTTAAATAATGGTAACTTCATTCTTGGGAACTACTTCTTCTAATGACTTTTAGTTCTTTTTCATATCATTCCTCAGATCCAAATATTCTTAAGTCATAGTTTACATATTTTCCCTCATACATGAGTATGGTACTATGTTTTCAGATGAATTGTAAAGGAATTGAGTCAATTCTAATTCATTCAATCAAAGCTATTTCGACCTTAAACATTAGCCTTTTTATGTCCAACGTTCATGACTTTAAACTGCCCACAAAAGACAAAGGAACTCTAAATAAAAGTCAAGTTCCAACTCACTAAACATATATTTTGTATGATTTAGGTAATATTGAGCAATTAAAAGATTCAAACTATGCTTATTAGGCCCATTGGCTTAGGTAAAATCTAAAGAAGATAGAAAAAGAGAATGCAGGTACAAATGATTGAAGGTGAAAGTGTTTTTCATTGGTGCACAAGAGTTATAAGGACATCCACAGACTGGAGTCTCTTATCTTTTTCAAAAATTACAAAAGACTTTCAACATAACTCTTAATTTGATTTATGGCATCCCGAGTTTCATCAACAGCCACCTGGAATTCATTCATTCAACTGGATACCATAAGAGATGTAGTGATACTAGCTCTTCTTGGAACAATTGTAAAAGAATGTTCTTGAGTTTGGTTTGAGAAAATTTTCTGCTGATCAAACAGTGACTCTGTTTTTGTCTAAGATACTTGGAAGATGGATACATGGATTTGAGAATGAAGCATTGGAAGTACAGAGCCATTTGGAGAGAGTACTCTTTTCAGATATTGTTCTAATACCATATTTGTCTTCTCTCCACCAAACGGCGGTGGAAAACATTTCAGCCCATGGGTTTTCCATTTTCATATCTGCAAGGAAATGGAATGCAGGAAAATTTTGAAAGTTCACTCCAATGTTGTTGCTCTTAATGCACAGCATAACCGAAATAGAGGAGTAGCAGTGCAGCTGCATCTCAGGCATATAATTCTTTGCATCTAGAACATTGAATCCTTGCAGATGAACATAACCATATAGAGGCAGGTAGATGATCTTTGGGAAATTAAGATGATATTTCTTCAAGTACTTAGCCAAATTTGGGAGAGTGATGTCGTAGATATCATAGTAATAATGGCCAACCATGTTCATTATGTCATCAATCCACTTGCTAGCCAGTTCATCAGCCATTCCAATTCTCTTGGGAGCCATTGAATCTGCACAAAAATTTAATAATTAACTCTTAAAGTAAGTTAATTTTTCATAAAATTTGTGAAGGAATTTGAAAAAAAATTTCTAAGGCATTAAGGCGCGCAAGTCTAATTTTGACGCGCAAGTATGGATGTGCCGCACAAGTTTTTGGCATGCAAGTCTAATTTTCACGCACAAGTATGGATGTGTCACGTAAGTTTTTGGTGCGCTAGTATCACCACGCAAGTCCAAATACCTATACAGCAGCGCGACAGCAAAGAAACATCGGAAAACAGAGCAACTTGCGCGGCGAAGGTGACCTGCGCAGCGAGAGCTCGAATGTTTGAAATCTAGATGCTTTGTATGGAAATGGGGCCGCATATTTATAGGCCAGGCTACCCACCTACGCACCTCCATCCGGCGTGCTCCAGCCCTGCGCGACTCACACCTGCACGATGAATGTTGCGCACTGAATACGTGCACGCCGCCTTTCCTTTGGTTTCTTCTTTTCCTCAGAGTCACATCCCCATTTCTTTCGGATCCAAATCTGAGAGGGGACTTTTGTTGATGCTCCTTTTCATCTCAAAGTCCAAAGGAATGTAAAGGGAAATGACTTAGCACAAATTGATTCAGACTTTGAAAAAAACATCAAAAATCAACAAAGGCATGAACAAGGCTTCAAAAGCACATCCGTCGTGCAAGTTCCATCACGATCGCGCAAGTCCACTTGCGCGATGCCTAATGGTCATGCAAGTGACTTGCGCGCCCTGAGTGATAACTGCCCAGGGTCTTCTCCAGCCTATAAATAGACCCTGTGGGCCCCCCATTTCAAGAGGAGATTCATTCAGAATTCAGATTTAGAGCTCTAAACATCCAAGTCTCTTCTTCAGGTCTTCTGAACACTTTTAAGGTAATTATTTACCTAGAATGGAAGGTCTAAACAAGAGGAGTAATTTCTAAGTGTTAGAATTCACTAACACTTGTGTGCCTAAGGTGTTTTACCCTTAAGGGAAATAAACATACTTGCGTGCCTCCCTACTTCCTCACCAAAACTTGTGCGCCTCTCTTCTGGAAGTACCTTGGGATAATTCTAAAGGCATTGGTCAAGGATCGCCCAAGTCTTACCATGCTGGTTTACAAATGCGCAAGTACCCATGTGTCGTGCAAGTATTCTTGCGTGACCAGGACTTGCGCGCCTGCCAGGACTTGCGCGCCCCTGCCTTTTTGGGTGCCTTTCTTGACCAATTAACCCTTCTTATGCCATTCCACCTCTTCTATTCAAGATTCAGTCTTCAAGACACTCTTCAAAGCCTTTTATAGCAGGATTTCTTGATTTTAATTCCTTATCTGAAAGGAACTCCGTGGAATATCTCTAAAAACCTAGTGATTTACACTTATTTATGTCACTAAATATTGAGATTTCATTCATTCAACCTCATCCTTTAAGATGAGAGAACCCCTTAACCTGGGCTTCCTTTTTAGGAGTAAGTCCTAGTCATAATTACCATTAATTTTGGTAATCCTCATCAGGAATAAGTCTCAAGTCCTCATTTACCGTGGCCTACTTTTCAGGAATAATCCCCAGTAATAATTCTCAAGACTGGGCATCCTACTTAGGAGTAAGCCCCAAGTCCTCATTAACCTGGGCCTCCTTTTCAGTAATATTCCCCAGTAATAATTCTCAAGACTAGGAATCCTCCTTAGGAGTAAGCCCCAAGTCCTCATTAACCTGGGCCTCCTTTTCAGGAATAAGCCCCAGTAATAATTCTCAATACTGGGCATCCTCCTTAGGAGTAATCCCCAAGTCCTCATTAACCTGGGACTCCTTTTCAAAAATAAGCCCCAGTAATAATTCTCAAGACTAGGCATCCTCCTTAGAAGTAAGCCCCAAGTCCTTTAAGCAGTCCTAATTTTCTTTTGATCTAGACTTCCTTCTTAGGAATAAAACCCAATCATAATTCCCCTCCTAACTTGGGCATCTTCCTTAGGAGTTAGCCCCAATATTAGAGTATCCAAATCTCCATGAATCACATATACCTTTATGGACCCTGTTCTTAGATTTCTTCCCTGAAGTAAATCTTAATCCTCATTTCTTATAATTGCATCTATCAAGGCACAATTGTCTGGTTTTACCAATACCTCTTGTTTCTCACACCAAGCATGACTCACGTGAGCTTAGAGTGTAAAATTAATTATGACATCTTTCTTTGAGCCATAAATCATAAAAATCATACTCCCTTACTTAAACTACGTGGGTTCTGATTCCTTTTCCAAAATAGAGGATACATAGGTAGCCCATCTGCGGGTACGATCCCAACTTTGAAATAAACTTCAGGTGCCCCACTGAGTGGTTTTAAAACCAGTATGGTCATCATAATGACCAAGAGACTTTTATGTATCAAAGGATATCATTGACTAATAATCTCTAATAAATACAGATGATTCTCTATCAATGAAGAACCTCAAATACATATAAAAGATTCTCTAAATTTCCTACATATCAATCATTGATTGTCAGGTCTAAAGGAAAACTCATTTTATACTTGGTAATGTAATAAGGATTCACGAACATAACTTAAACCTATAAAGAGAGTCTCGGAGTAGAAAATAATTCCCCTCAAAAAGGTGTGATGAGTCCAACCTCTCATCCTATCGACCAATGCAATTTTCTAAGCCTCATCAGTCTACAACTAATGAGCGCCTACCTTTGGAAAGTAGGTTCAAATGGATATGGAATCATTGGATGTTTCCGGTTCTACGAACAAACCCATTAGAAACCGCTTGGAATGTTTGAACCTTAAATTGATGAGGTCATCCCCAATTATAGAGGGAAACAATGTCTCACAAGGGAGTATGGACCATTGAGATGATTGGTCGGTGCTTACTCCTGATAAGGATATCCCCCATGAATGTACCTTGAGGGATGTTTTCAGTTATGGTGATATAGAGGATTAACTTGGGGTTTACTTCTAAGTTGGATACCCTAATTAATGTAATTATGATTTGGGATCATTTTTAATGAGTATTTTAATTGATCTCAGTCCCTAGGTGGGATTACTACATACCCTGTTTATTAGGAATCAATTTTCTTGTAGTTAAATCATGAGGACCTATGCCTATGGAGTCCCTACAATTTTATCTCAGAGGCGGTATGTCCCTTTGAGATGGTAAAGTTATGGAATATTCTTATGTATTATTCCCTAGGTTTAGAGTTATGTAGATGTTGTGATCATCATTGACCTCTAATCCCACATGATTCATGCTTGGTGTGAGGAACATGACGAAGAGAAAGATCCAAGAATCACACAATCCACACTATCCACTGATGGATGAGTGCGGGAGAAGATTGGGGATTAATTCTATGGTGGATTCCCATGTATTAGTTTAAACTAGAATATAATTTAGATGATGAACGTTTTTAGGAGTTTCTTGAGGGGGTGGTTTGACTCAAGTTACTTAAGGAATCCAATAGGTGAATCTAAACTCATAAAATGGGAAAAGAATGAAGAGGAGTATTTCAACACAAGGCATTTTCTGAGAGTGCAGAAGAGTATCTAAAATCATGGTATTCTAGTAAAGGATTTTAAGGTTGTATAAGATGAAAGAAAAAATATCCCCAACGCATCTTGAAACTATCAGGGTTCAAGAGTCCATTTTTTCATGGGGCTAGTGAAGGAAGTAAAGGGAACATCCCGAAGGGTTGGGACCACAACCAAACTTATATCCCGATTGGGGGTGCGAGGGCACATCCCCAATGGTAGGGACCAATAGGTTCGCTCAAGTGGGTTTCCCTAGTATGGGTCAGCCACGTAGGTCATCCTAGTATGTGTCACCCTAGGTGGGTCTCCTATGTATGGGGTCGCCCAGGTGGTACCATGGCCAAGTAGTACTAGGGAGTATCAGAACACCTCACCCATGATTTGGTCACCAAAGTGTGGGCTACCCAAGTACTAGGTTGGGGGATTTCCTTAGTGAAGTAAGTCCATGGAAGGTCACCCAAGTAGTGACGAACTACTTGGGTAGAGGAAATATGTGTCCAGATCCCTCTTTGGGATTTGTGGTCTACGAGTCTAGTTGTCCTCTCGAAATGTTTTTGTGGAGGGTTCTATTTATAAACCTTCTAGTGGAACTGTATGAATGGACTTTCATGCAGGGACCTATGTGGATGGACTTGTGTGGTGATGATCATTCCTTTATAATATTTTCTAAATTCAGAGATCCATAACATTTGATTTATGAGTCTGTTTGGTCACCATGACCTGTAAAATCATATAAATCGAAGAGATCTACAAGTCTTGATATGGTAAATTCACCAAATATTCCCTAAATAAACTATAAAAATTCATTTTAATGCATGGACACAATTTTTTTATTGATATTGGAAATTCATAGCCTCCCCTTAGAGAGTGGGGGTATTTAATAGTATCCCTCACTATGGAGTAGTCTCATGGGAAATTGAAATCCTAATATGAATTGTGTGGTGAGTTTCATGAAACACATATTGTGGTGTCAACATACCTTTATCGAGGTGACAAATATCTACCATAATTAGTATTCATTATCACCAAAAAAATCACAATTACAAAATTTGTGAATTTTCGTCCCAAATTTGGAATCCATTTTATTAAATTAAATAGTTATAAGAGGAATAAACTACTTTTAAATTAAACTCTAAAAGTGGGATGGAAACAGTTATCTAAATGATATTTTTATTGAAAAATTAGGTATGATGTCAATTATAATGAAATTAATTAGATTATGTATAATCAAAAGTAACTAATGAAATTTTAATACTAAATAAAATATTTTTACTCTTTAAATACATGTAATGAAATGATTTATTTCAATAAAATAAGTATTTTTTAAAATTCAAGGAAAAAATACGTTTTTTCATAAAAAAACCCAAAAGTTAAGCATAAGATAATTTTTGTATGAGGATTTTAAAATTATTTACCTTTTACAAAATTAAAATATCTAAATTTGGGAAAAATTATTATTATTCACTGACGAAAATAAATAAAAATCTTTTTATAATAAGGCTTGTTTTTTAAGCATAAAATGATTTTTCTAAAAATTGGGATCGAATTTTATAAGAAATAATAAATAAAGTTTTATTGGGAGGATCGTGATACATGTTTATTATAATGAAGATATTCATATTCAAACTCACAAGTTCAATGACTTGTCTATAGAGGTTATCTTTAGAAAATAATATTTTTATTGTATATCACAATTTTTATAAATCCCAGTGTTATATTCTGAGTAAGCTATAACTATTTGGTTTTATTTTAAACTAAATTTTTGAGGTGTTACACCAATATTTTAATTGTTTAATATGATGATTTCTATAATAAAATGTCTAATATGATGGTAGATGGAGTTTATAATGTCATAGTATTAATAGCACAACTAACTCAGTCTATTAGTAATAATAAGAATCATGTCAAATTCCCTCTTCTAATAAGGAAGAACAAGTGGTAGCTGAGTCCTTTATGTGATAAGGACTTCCCAAATATGGTGGATCTTAAATACCCTAACTATATTTTTGATTAATTAACTCCATTTACAATTTATTTTATGTCCTCTAATGTTTTGAGAATGAGAATATCAATTTTGTCAGATATAAACTAGAGGGATAACCTGATTAGTTGTGGGAACTATTAAAGTAGAAAAGGCTAGAGGAATAACTTGAATATATGGAATAAAAATGATTTAAGAATATATTATCCAATAAATATTTCACCTAAATATTCATATTAAATGTATAGGGATTTACTTAGACTAAAGGAAAATTTGGATGAATCTATTAGGGTATATGAATCAAACTTCATAATTCAGGCTTCATACACCTCCTTCTTTTGCACAGATTCTAAAATTATGGATGACCGCTTATTTATTAGACTAATCTCGATTATAATAAAATCCTTATTTATTTGAGACTTTGATGGCCATTATCAAATAATTTCTCCCCCTTAATTTCATGATATATATTTTTTATTCTAATTAGTCCTACCGAAATAGAGATCAGAAATAGAGGATATAATGTACCTTTATAAAATAATTGAAAAATTCTCATGGTTGTAAAAATTCTAACAACACACATGCCATGAGCGTGGGAATAATCTCCCTAAAAATAGTCTCAAGGGAGTAATAAGATGACAAAAGTGCATAAATGAGTGGAATTATTATAATAAGTATCATATAGTGATGAATACTACTAATCTAATAAATGAATGTAAGTTTCAAATAAATTATAAGCCTATGGTGTCATGTTTCAACTTCATGGAATAACAAAACACTGCAAAAAAATTTCCATAAGATAATAGAATTCAATTATAACCTATGGAAATAACCAGATTGTCCAATGGAAGAAGGATTATAATATTCCACCACTACTAGGAAGATACTAAAAATTATGTGGTGATACAAATTTCTATTATTCATTCTATAATAGAAAACATAATATTTCATTTCGGTTTTAATCATTCTTTTATGTAAATATTTTAATAAAAATATTCAGACGCCACCTCGTAACATAGTGTTTGAGATATTGGTGGAAATAATAAATAGGGAAATTATGTCATCTCATGTATATAACTCCTCCATGGTCAATATTTTTTTGATTAATATCCTAGGAAACCATATCATATCCCCTTTACTGAAATTTGAAACTATACTGGTAATGGGTATGTTTTCGTTATATAGAGTAAACGTTAATTTTAGAGGGAAGTAAATGACTATCCACATCACAAATAATTATTTGATTCTATAAAAGTCTAAGGAAGATGATGAATTGCATTTAGAAACATATTCTTAAGAAATTATAATTTTTTCTTATGAGTAATCTTATCTAGATAAAATGAATAAGATAAAGGAAAGTATCAACATTACTTAGATTCTCATTGTGGCAGAATATAATGATGTATTCCTGAAGTTGTTACATGTTTCATCTCATAACTATGAGTTTGAGTACATAATTAAACTAATATCTAGAGCCCAATAAATATTCAAAACTCCCTATTAAATGGCCATCATTGAATAAGAATAAATGAAGATGAAACTATAAGAGAATATAGAAAAGGGTTTCATAACTATGGGGTCTTCTATATGTACTTCACCCTTTATTATTGTCAATAATAAGGATGGTTTTATGCATCTCTATATTTATTATCTAAAACTCAAGAATATCATGATAAATAAATAGTATCCCCTACCATGGATTGATGACTTGTTTAATCAGCTATGTAGATACTAGAACTTATCAAAATTAGACCTTTAGTCAAGGTTCGATTAATTAATGTTGAGGAAGGATGATATACACAATATTTCCTTTTATATAGGTTCAAATCAATATAAATTAATATCCATTCTTTTGTGACTCATCAATGCCCCCGAAATTTTCATTCATTTGATAAATGGAGTCCTTAGAGATTACCTTGAAACGTTTATGGTATTAATTTTTAATGATATTATCATATAATCCCATTATAATAATGAACATGTGGAGAATATAATTATGTTATTAAAAACTATGAAAGGTATAACAGTTATTAAAAATACAGTAAATTTGAGTGTTGTGTGGAGAAGGAATCATTAATGGGGAATGTTATCATAGGAAAGAGGAAATCTATTATTCCTTCTAATACAAGGGTTTTTTGGAATGGCCCAGACCAAAATCCATAATATATATCCATAGTTTCCATATAATATATGGATACTATTTAAAATTTATGATAATCATTTTATAATATTCAAACTCACTAAGCATTCTAACTATGAAGGGTGTAATGTTTTTCTAGACTAACTAATATGAAGATAGATTCATTAATTTTTTGGAAGATGTTAATAACTATAGTCATAGTCACACTACCCACCTATGGTGAATAAATTTTTATCTATAGTAATGCTTAAATCATGTATTAGTTTGTATCCTCATGTAAAATGATAAAGTGATTTCCTATGAATCTCAAATTTTGAAGATGTATGAGCAGAATAATTCAACACATGATATGGAGATGTTTGGAATAATATTTTCAATAACTATTTAGAGGAATTATATTTATAAAGAGAAGGGTTATGTATATATTTATCATAAGTGACTCAAGTATATTTTCATATATAAGGATCAATACATTCTCTAATGAATATTGTTTTTGGAAATAATGGATTATTATTTGTCAATCCAATACCATCATGGGAAAATAAAATAAAATGGAATATTCTCTAAGTATTAAAGATCCTGTAATTTAATCCATGATGAGGATCAATATGGAGCCAAGCATATAAGAAAAAATAGGACATAAATGTGAATCATAAAAGATGGAAAACTATCCAACATTTCTCAAATGATTACTCAAACATCGATTATGGAGAAGATTATAGAATCGTAAAGGAATGATGTGGTGATAAGAAAGAATATAGATATTATAATGAATCATAAATCTTCAAAGATAAACATTATTTTAAAATGAGTTATAGTATTTTTAGTCATGATTATTCATAACATTGTATCCAGATATAAATAAGTAGTTATTGAATAATTATCAAAACAAAACCTCATTTATCCACCTATGTAGCATAATTATATATAGAGATCACTAAGATAAATATTGGTAATAAAATGTAGTGAATTTGATTTCAAAACATTCATAAAAGTTCCTAGTATGAAAATATGTAAAGGGAAAAGGAAAAAATCTTATGGAGATGATGAACAATTACATAGAGATCTATATAAATAGCAAAACAATGCCATATATTTTTTCAATGGTGTACTGAAGAAACCCAAAAAGAATAATTCTATATGGGTTATGGTGTAGCATTTGACAAAGATTTATCACTTCATTTCCCTTTTGGATGACTTATTATTTTATCAACCTAAAAATATATACATTTTAGAAGTGGTGAGGCCATATGGAATACCATTAATGAATATATCTAATTGAAATATGAGTCTCATCAAAATATTAGATAATTATCTAACATGATTTAAACATAAAGATAAATATCATTACAACCCATCACCCTTAGATTTATTTACTATATGATCACATTGTATAGATTAGTATAGATATATATAGGGATTGAAAAATGGAATTAAAATGAGGTTGAGATCAACAAAATAATTTTCTTATTTCACATTGAAAAATAGATTCCAATTAAGCATTATGAATTCTCCATTGGAGTCCATATGTGGAAAGAAATTGTGAACTGTAACATGTTAGGATGAAGATGGAGAACCAAATATTTTGGAAATATCAATAGAGAAAGAAATAACTGAAAAGGTCAATATAATTTAATAACACATTCAGGCAACACAAAGCTGGAAAAAGGGTTATTCTGATAACATTTGATAGTACCTATAGTTTGACGTTGTATATTATGTATTACTTGTATATCTCAATAAAATAGATTCATGTGGTTTCGGAATAAGGGAATGTCAATTACTAGGTATATCAGCCCCTTTGAATTTCTTGATTGCATAAAAGTTGTTTCCAATATACTAGTACTTCAACCAAATTTATCTCATGAAGGTAACTCCTTCCATAAATAATGTAAAAATAAATAATTTTAAGGAATACAATTTAAACTTTCAAGGGAAGTGTAGAAAAAATATATTTTATGTAATGAATTATATATTATCATAATGGTGGAGTATATATAGAGTGTAAAGGGAAATTTGACCATTAAGAACTAACCATTAACTAATCATTTCAATGTGATTATTATTTTACCATTGGAATAGGAAAAATACCCAATATAATACCAAAATACAAGTTGAAAATAAATTCAATGGTATGATAACTATATTTTAAATAAGTTTTATGTCCATATACACTTTATGTATCAATTTTATGATATTATAAAATTTAGAATTCTTTAAAATGAATAATTAATGTGGTTCCCTTTAAAATTTTGTTTTATAATAAATATATAATTTTAATTTAGTTTAATTATTTATCATACTTATAAATTTATATTTATTAAATAATCCTTATATTTTTAATCATATCATTTAAATTATGCTATGATAAAAAATTTGATAATATTTTAAAATAATTTATATTTTAGCGAATAGAAAAAATATAGATTTGTGTTTTCATTGTATTTTATGATATCATTAATATGTAAAAATATTTTAATAATTAATATGATAGAATAGATGAACAAAAATATGTTATGTTATTAATATAGTGTATTTTATTGAACTAAAATTAATTTTAAATCATACAAATAACATACGAAATGTTAAAATAGAAACTAAGGTTTTAAAAAAATTGTAAAACAATAACTTTCTCATAACCAAAGTTAAATTAAAAAATTTATATTTGTTCTCTTATGAATATAATTCCAAATTCATGTCCTAAATTTCCAAAACTATGATATAAAACTATTGGTAAGCCAATGATTTTTTATTTTCCACAATATATATTTCTAATGAAATTGGATAGAAATTAATAAAAAAATTGTTATTAGCCTCTGTAAATAAACACTCATTTCCACATTCCTATCCATATTAAATCTATTTAGAAAAAATTTCCTTCCATTTTCCCTCTATAGAATCTCTCTCAGGAGTTTTTGTGGTACTGAGGGTCTCTCGTCTACTCTTATTAAGCAACTACCCAAGGTAAGGGAATATACTCCTCTGCCATTTCATTTAATTACTTCCTTTATAAAATGAAGTATAATTTTTAAGTTACTATGTTTTCATACATATAAAATCATACCATAAATTTCCAATTGATTTTATTTCAATAATATACTCTCATTATCTCTCCTTAACCCCATTACATTTAACATTTTCTATACCTCTAATATTTCCAAAATCATTCTCTAGTGTTTCATCCCACTCTTTATTATTGTAAATATCCGGTTCTATTTTTATTCAATAGTATTCACATATATTTAATTATTATTCATTTATTGGTTATTAATATGTATTAATCTTTCATTCCCTTCCCAAGGGATTATATTTTTTCAAAAAATCATGACTTTAAGATCTTATAAACACAATGGTTTTTATTTGAAACATTTTCTCATTATTCATATACTATTAATGAAATGATTTATTATGGTATATTATCCATGAAGAAAAAATAAATTTATAAATATGAATTTTCAACCTTGATAATTATTTATATTTATTCATCTCATGAGATACCATGTATGGCACACATGCAGTTATCCTTGGACACTATGTTATGATTAATAGGTAGTGAGCCTTTTCTTATTCTTATACTGTAATTTTTTAGTAATTTAAACATTATTATAATTTTCAAATCCTATTATTTCATCATTTTTATTCCTTTATTCTATAATAATATTTTCTTTTGGGTTTTTATGATATGCCTTTTGTCTCAATTGTATCATGCTTACTCTAAATTTATCATTACTATACTTTATAGATCACCCTTTTCCTTTTGTTATTTCCATGGATACCCAATAATATACTATATGTTCAAAGAGATATTGTAATATTTTATGGAGTTTAAATAAATATGATATAATATTCTTTTAATGTGGTGGTACTTATATACCTAATATTCCAAAGACATTATACCTCCAGTTCTTAGATTGGGTTTTTTGGATCCTAATGTTATGAATATTGGAATAAAAATGTGTATGACATGTGGGATATTATAACATGATATATCCATGGTGCCTACCTACTGAAGACATGGTTCAACTCATGCAGAACATTGGAAGTGGTGTTTCACTCCCTGTGATCCACTTATAGAATTCACCATTACCATGGGACCTAACTATTAGTGGTATGGTTCAGATTGTGTAGGTGGTGGGCTCCTTGTTTCCCTCCATGTGATTTACATTAAGTATATTATATCATCTATCGGATATTTACATGAGAGGATTTTTTGAATCATGGGGGAGTTTATCTCTTTTTTTACCCTCCTATAGATCTACTTTTGATACGTTTCACTATTTTTTATTAGGTAGTTGTATGTTTGTTCTGAAAAAATCAGAACAAGATCCCTTATTTCTCTCCTTTCCTAAGCGTGGATGTATTTTTCTAACTATATCAATGGGAATACATTATAAATGACATGATATTTTTTTCCTTTACCCTAATGGGATTCCTATGTATTTGTAATGTGGTGTCCTAATTAACACATGATGAAACAAAATATATACTTATTTTTGGAATTATTTATTTATTTTCATCATGAATAAAATTTTACATGATGATATATATTATGTTTACTTGGTTAGAAACTACTTATAGGTACTCCTCACACCCTACATGGGAAACTACGTGAGTGTACAAACCTTATGTCAGTTATATAGGTTTAATGGAATATTTTATAATAGATCATACTTGAGTTTATTGACTGGATTATGATATGGTTTTTGAGGTGAGGCATAGGGTTACTACATTATCTATTGTTTATAATTTATTCATTTGGTTATTTTGTGTATGTGATCAAACTATTGCATGATTTATTATGATGTATGACTATATGAATACATTATTAGTTTTTTATAGCATGGGTCCCTAATTATTAAGTTATGATTTGAGTTAGATATAATATCACACTTTCATTTTATAATATGTGGTTGTGGATGATATTTTATTATTATTTTTATTATTTATGGATACAATATACAAATTACATAGTCCCAAATTTATATCAGAGACCCTCCCCACATTTTTTTATCCCCATTAATATATAGAACCATGTCTTAGGTTATTTAGAGACACTGGATTCAGTGTAATTCAAGAAATGTGAGTTAGGGTATCACATTAGAAACCCTTGTCTAATTTTTATGCATTTTTTATCTCAAATAACCTTTGGTGATGCCAATAATGAGTGATGTTTAACACTCTGTCATTATTTTTTTCACATATGATATGGTTTAAAATTTAAAAATAGTGTTGTTTCCCTGTTTTCAAAATTAATCATCATTGAGGTTAGTTTTAAACCCAAACTATGAATGGGAAACTAATTTATAAGATTTATGTTTACCATATATCATAGAATAAAGAAACTAAAATTTATGTTTCATGAATGAATATACTAAATTATGTTCATTTAAACATTAATGACCCTGAAGACAAATATGAGATGATTTAGGTTCTTTTTTAAAACATTTGGAGAGAAATTACTTCATGTGTGGGAGAACATACATTGAAAAAAAAACATCAATTGATCAAGGGTGATTTTCATATCAAATTTTATATGTTTTTTTCCATTATTATTTTTTATATAAATTTTTATAATTATAATAATTTTAGGAATAATATATTTATGTTCAAATTCCATGATTTTATTTTTATTAATTCAATTTATGATTTGTATCATATTATTATTGATGATGATATAAAGACTTTTGGATAGGTTTAGATGGACAAGATATGATTGTAAAAGAAGAAATGAATGCTAATGATAGATTCATAAATTGACATTTTGGATCAAGAATTTATCAGGAATAAAATAGGATAAGTTAGAAACCTCAAGAAAAAACTCTTATTAATATAGTTTTAAATAAATGCATGATAAGGAATGTGTATGATAATATAATATTTTAAACAACTATGAGAACCCATCCAGGTCAATAGAGGCCAATATAAATGATAGATTGTATACTATCACTCCAAGGGAATCTCATATTCATCACTTTAAGTATAAATTTACAATTATATGTATATTTATTTTAACTTAATAATATTTTTAAAACTACAATATTGTTTGGGTAAAGTGATTTACATTTCATCACTGATAGAGTTTCCACCCTAATAGTAACATATAAGGTGTTAACATCCCAATTTATCCTCAAGGTCCAACATAAGCTATGAACTTGAGGTACCGTAATTAAAATTTAAACTCGTATTCTAGTGGGAATATGAAAATTGGGGATAATTATATTTTTTCAAGAACCTAATGACCGTTACACATATCGGGGCTGCATTTGATATAATGCAACTACCATTACATAACAATACTGCATCCACACTTCAATAAAACGATAATAAGTAAAAAAACATTTTTTTACACACAAAAATTTATTAAATCACACCAATATTGGGTTATATTTTTGATCTATTATAGTTTCATGATACAAAAAAGGGATATGTTATATCCATTGTATCCTTAGGGGTCTAATTTTAGATAATTATGCTAATTTTCAATGAGGTATAAAAAATGTTCTAGAAGTTATCATATGATCTTCAAACACTGATAAATATATAAATTTTTAATAAGGATGAATAGAATTTGATCAAGAATTATTGTTCATTGATCAATGATGTTTCCAAATTAATCAAATTAAAAACATATGGAGGCCAAGTTAATAACTATACAAACATATCTAACTAAATTAGGGAACTCCATAACAAGCTGGGAAGAAGGCATCAAATCCATGGGAGACTGATGATAGTCCATATGGGAAAGGTAGTGGAGTTAATTAAAATGAAAAATATCACTGATGAAATATTCACACTCAAAGTAAATAAAAAAACTAAAAAAACAAAATATATAAGTTTTAATTATATAAATGAGCTATTATCTCCTTTAAATGTTTCATAAAAACCTGAGAACACAGTCCACTAGAATCATCACTGTGGATACAATAAGTATGGTTTATCCATTTAATTTTGTTACAAGAATACAAAATAATAGTCTATTGACACAAGAATACATTATTCTCTATTCATCAATCATATTGATGATTTTTTATTTTATACACTAAGTTAGTTTTTGTCCTTTTTACATAATTGATTGTCTCCAAATAATTCATAGTTCTCTTATAATTCTTTGTGATGTTGAATATTTTCAAACTCCCGTCTTCCAATATAAACAATAAAAGTATTATGATTTATTACAAAAAAGGTGAGAACTTTTCTTTTTATTCTTCTTTTAAAATATTTCTATCCTATTATAAACTCTCTAGTTTGTAAGATAAACCTATTTAGAAAAATCATACAAAATAATATACTCTTCCACATGTTAAAATTTAAATTTCATATTCAAATTAAAATTCAAATAATTATTAAACTATTCTTAAAATTACATGTAATATTCTTCAACCTATTGATATATCCAATCCCTTTTCACCCTTTTATATAATTAGAATAAGTAATAGATTGAGTATAAGTATATAAGAAATCACTAAATGATCCACATATGTCAATGATTCAAATTATATACTCTATCATAAATTAGGATATAATTGATACAATTATGGCATGATAATCACATTAAAACCCAATTAAATTACCTAATTGTGTGACCAACTAGTTTCTTCCAACCCTTTCTCAAAAAAAATCTCATGGAAGTGAGTATAAAATAATCACAGCATATGGATTCTCTTTATTCTCTTGTAGTGTGATTCTATTCATCATAACACCATCTCTTTTTTCCTCAAAAGAAACGACCTAATATTTTAGATATTTTAAATTAATATTATTTTAAACAACGCATGTTACATGAAAAATATAATATAATTTCTCCATGATTAATTTTCACAAGTTTATAAGGTGTTTTTCAACAGGGTTTATTCAATGACTCAGAAACACCCAATGATTCAAACATCAGTAATGGGTCACTAGCGTGGTTTCCCATGGCTGGTGATCATTTATTATTTTGAGAATGTTGATTATGAATTGAAAATTGTAAAGAGGATGTGATTTTGGGCTCATAACACCCTTTTGTGATTAATAGTTACCCATTATAGAACTCTCTTATGGATTTAATCTATATTTATAAATCCTTCACAAATCTAAAATGTGAGGATAGTTTTTTTATGTTAACAATAAATTATTGTAATGTTTTCATGTGAAACCATCAATATGTGTCATTGGTTCTCCATTTTTGTTTCATTTTTTATTATGTTATTGTTGTTTTTAAGCCTCGCAATGAGGAACTCTATAATTTATCATTATCCAAGGATACATTTTTTATTTTGATGTTGGGATCAAAAACATAAGAATGGATTCCTATGTATCAATATAAAAGGAATTAAAACCCATGTAGTTCTTTTCCACTAAATGGAAATGTCTTACCTTTTATTTGTAGGACCCCGGGACACCCTGAGAGGGGAGGGGTGAATCAGGGTGTCAAATTTTTCTTCTTAATGTTTTGGATCTTGTTCCCATGTTGGTAGGAACTACTTAAACCTGTATGATGGATATGATCAGCAATGAAACATTCACATGCAAAGAGATAACACAACAATTTTACTTGGTTCACCACTAAGGGCTACGTCCAAGGAGCATACACCGACAAGTTTTTGGTCATACCAAATTCCACTAATCTTCACTAGATGTGGATTACAGAGGTTCGGGCACAGTCACTCTGTCCCAGGCTCACTGCCTTTACAAAGGTTCAGGGATGGCTCACTGCTTCCCTCGGGTCACTCCTATTGATTCCGCCTGGCTCACTGCCCTTGGTGAAGTCACACTCAGTTTATAGACATGATGGTCTCTTCATCATTGCATAAGAATGCATCCTTAGTTGTTTGTAGATGCTATATTGAAGTCCAATGTTCATACACTGATGAATACCCCTTTGTCTCTTAAAAACCGGGAAAAATACCTTTGGAAAGTACCTTCGCAAAGCACCCTACTTTGCGAGGCTCCCAATTTCGTGAAGCTCAAACAAGCCTTTGCAAAGCTCCTTCCTTTTCATGAAGCTCAAAATTTCGCGGATCTCATACCATCGCACATCTCAAACCTTCGCAATGCTTAGTCCGCCGCAGAGCTCAATTCGTCGCAAATCAACTTCCCTCGTGAAGCTCACTAAGCTAGCGCGGAGCACATGACTTTCGCGGAGCTAGAATAGCCACTGTAAAGCTCCTCTTTTCGGGAAGCACACTGCCTTCGTGAACTTCCTTCGTGAAACGAGAGCAAATAATTTTCTCTGAAAAATATCTCTCTTCTCTCGAGGGGGTCGGCCTCAATTTATAGGCAATTCTGCTGACCCTCGACCGATCAGCGCGAAGTCAGCACCACGTCATTGCTAATCGCGAAGCTCCAAAGTTTCCATCGGAATTCTATCCAAATCGCGAAGCACCTCAGCAATTTTCGGATCACAGAGCTCGTTGTAATCACGGAGCATTACCGTCAACATTATTTTGCGCCTTCTCCGCGAATCTCCCTCGCAAATACCCTCACCACTGCGATGCACTTCAAATTTACCGTTTGCGAAGCTTTGACGTAATTGCGAAGGATCACCACCTCCATTTTTCTGGTCTTCGCGAAATCCAATCCATGCATCCTCTCTTCGCGAAATTCATGTGTTTTCCATATAAAAAAATGATCTTCATGGATATCCACTTTTCGCGATGCTCACCAAACTCCAAATTTTGGACCCCAAAAATTTGGCAAACACTAGAAAACAGTGCCACCTTGTATCTGCTCTTTTTGTACCGCCTCCAGATCATTCATTCCTTTTTCGACGTTCTTGAATCAAACATGGATCTTTAACCACAACCCTTGAAATCGACATGCCACCATGGAATCTCCTTTGTCAACAAATTTTTATGTCATTTGTTTGCTTTGTCAACCTCAAACACACTTCTTCTCGGTGATTTGTATCCTTCAGCAACTCTTCTGATTTCATCACAAACTCCACTATCGTGATATGTATTCTTTGAAGGAATAGATTTAGCATCATCATATTCTATGACAATGTGATGTGCATGGCCATCTCAGAGTTCCAATCCCCACATTTCCATCTTAGAATTCCATTCACTTTCACATTATCTTCTTCTTCAACCTTCATGATCTACTTCATGCGAAGCATATGATTCAATTTTTCAAGAAGTATCTTGCATGGTTCACATGAAATCATGAGTAATTTCATGGTCTTCATAAAAACCCATGGTTCTCATGAAATAATGAGGAATTTCATGGTCTTCATCAAAACCCATGGTTCTCATGCAATAATGAGGAATTTCATGGTCTTCGTCAAAACCCATGGTTCTCATGCAATAATGAGGAATTTCATGGTCTTCGTCAAAACCCATGGTTCTCATGCGATAATGAGGAATTGCATGGTCTTCATAAAAAACCTCATTCTTCTTTAATCATCCTCATATGGATTACTCCTCACTTCTTCATTGTCGTAAACAATGTGTCACCTTTGACACATGTTCTTTGAAATTATGATCAGTACAACAATCATCTGAATTTCCATTCCTCTATTTCATCGGAGTACTTCTTGATCTCATTAATTTTGACCTTCATTGACAACTATTGAAAACAAATACAAACTTATACACAAAGTGGTTCCAACAATCTCCCCCGTTGTATTTTGTTGTCAATACCTTACATATCTTCTAAAATGAATTCGTCAATGTCAAAATGAGACTCTTCTCTTCAATCAACTTTTCTTTTCATACTTTCATTTCACTTTCTCTCCCCCTTATTGACAAGAAATACAAAGTGCATGGTAGGGAGGGTATCAATCCATACTTAAGAAATGTTTCATTAATCATTTCACTCTAAGTCTACTTGAGTAATGCTCGATGTAGAAAACAAGAGGATTTGATTAAGTCAACAAGGTTGTCCATTATTCACAAATCATGATGCCAACATGAGATGAGAACTCATGTCTTTTGTCTTCAAGGGTTTAACACTTTTATTTCAGGTAGAAGAAAATCATATGTGATAGGGAATAATCAACCTGAAACTCTTGCACTCACATCATCAAACATATCAAAAACATTCAAGTGCAATTGGAAGGATAAGTGGCCTTGAGTCACTTCCATTATTTTTATGTCACTGATCAATTCAGTTACTCACCCTTTATAGAATGATCTTTGATCTGAGTAACCAAGGGATAGAGATTGAGAAATGGCATACCTTCTCCATTGACATGTTCTTCAATAAATTCACAGAGTAACTGCATTTGAGTCCTGATGGAGTTGATATTGATTGAAACAGTGATTTTGGAAGCTTCTTCATTTTTCTCCCCCTCGAGGGAAACACTCCTCATCATATTCATCAAGAGTGATCCCTCATCATATTAATCATTGAATATAAATTGAAGAATCTACTAAGTATGGAAACTTCTTTAGCATGGCCATCAAGTGTTGATAGCATTAACTACTTCTCAGGTTCTCCCCCTAAGAGAATGCTTCAACTTCAATTCCCTACATTATTAGTACAGATACATTACACAAATGAATAAGGGAATAAGGTGGTTCCTCCTTGCTTCATCAACATGAGCTGCATGGTTGAGGTTCTTTTCTCAACCAAGTTCCTCTATTCACTCCAGTCTTCATGCCTACACATTTGAACATATGTTCTGACATCTGTTGGTGTGGCATGGATTTCTTCACATTATCTTCTACTTTGTGTGGGGAATTGTTCTGCTTAACAACCATCATGAATGATACATTCTTACTCCTCTTAAGGACTGCTTCTTGCTCTGGTATTAAGGGTAGGCAGCCTTTTGCAATGTGACCAGATTTCCTGCATCTCTCACACAGAACTTCTTTTTCACGTGTGATTCTCTTGGTTTTCAATCTCTCCTGCACGCTATCTTCATCACGTGAAAGTTTTCCTTTTCCTTTAGCACAAGCCTTGGCCTTTTCATCTTTAAGTTTCCTCATTATTTCCAAATCTTCTGGCCAGATGACCAAAATGTCATTTGGAACCGTTGCAGCTGATTTGGGTCTTCCACATGGGTTCATCTGAGTTTCATCCCACTTAGTGTTTCTTTTGGATGAATGACCCTTCAATTTCATGGATCTAAAATCCTGGGTCTTCTCAGCTTCCCTACTTGAGATCTTCTTGGGTAAATGTGTGTTCACAATATTATTTTGATTTCTTCCCAAGGAATAATCTTCCTTGTTTGCTGTCTTGTGTGGTCTTCTGTTCTTATCAGCTCTGGATATCTGTTGACATAGGCATGCACCATTCTTGTGACCACTGCTGATGTATACATCAAAGATGTTATCAAGCATTCCAAATCTGTTTGCTATAAACAGATGCTTCTGGACCTGCAGATGTTGCTTCTTCTTCTCTGGATTTATTCCCTTTGATACATGATTTTTTGGGATTTTCCATTAAAGGGATTTTACCAAAAATCCAGTGCACAATGCCCAAATCTGTTGCAGCACCAACATTGACCCACAAATATTTTCCTCTTTGTATCTTCTGTATGAGGTTGTTGGGTCTTTTTATTAATCTTTTGTGCTCTATTTGAGGAACCAACTTCCTCCTTTTTCTTCTCATCCACCCTAACCATGGTGGTAGGTTTATTCTTCTCACATTTCCTCATCAATACTTGTTTAGAACTTTTCTTCCAACCTGCACTAATTGTAGGAACATATTTAGAAACATGAGTACAAGATGGTTTGGATGGTACCTTCACTTTCTCAATTGCTTGTGATAGATCAATGAGTGAAGTCATGATCTTCTTATCACATGTTGGAGGTCTTTCAACAATAGAATCCTCTAGTGAGAATTAAGTACCAGTAGAAACTGATTCTTGATGTGGATAATCAAGAGTTGTCATAATCTTCTTGTCACATGTTGGAGGTATTTCAGCTTTAGATTCCCCCAACGAACATTGAGTACAGGCATCACTCATTTCATTCTTTTGTGAAGTCTCAATATGTTTATTCTCAATCTTGGTCAATTGGACTTCCAATTTTTGACCCTCAATATTGAGGATGATCTTCTGATCTTCAATCATGATCATATTCTCTTCACAAGTCTTCTTCAATATTTCAACCTCATCTTCATGCATCTTTACTTTTTTTGTAACAAAGAGTCAAGCTCCCTGAATTTCATGGAAGTTTCTTCCAAATAAAAACTCTTGACTTCAGTGCTCTTCTTCAGCTCAGCTTCAAGTGCATGGATATTTTCTTTTAGAGTCTTATTGACTTCCTCATTTTCTTCAAAGACTTTAATCTGTTTGGTGATCTTCATACTTTCCAGAACTTTTCTTTCCAATCCCTTTTCCATATTTTAAGCTTCCCTTTCTAATCGAGTCATCTCAACCTGCATAGATTAGAATAGGATACAAATAATAGCAACCCTTTCTTTAGGAATATCATGCAGATATGTTTTGAGTTTTTATTGAAAGCTTGATTTAGGGGTGTCATCCTTTCCTATTGAAGAATTCTGAGCCACCTGCTCGATGCTTTCCAAGCCTGATGTTTCTTCATTATTTGAATGGCATGGAGAACAAGAAACTGCATCTTCTTTGGTTATGAGGGACTTCTTCAACTGCTTCTTCTCTTTATTTTTCCTGTTTTTCATGGTCTTTCTAGATGTAGACTTCTGCTCAGAAATGAATGCATCATTATCAATAATGCTCTTCATTTTTGACGTTAGGAAAGAAACTCAAATCCACTTCTGACTAGGATTACTGTATAGTATCCAACATACATTAACCTGGCTCTGATACCACTTATAGGACCTCAGGACACCCTGAGAGGGGAGGGGTGAATCAGGGTGTCAACTTTTTCTTCTTAAAGTTGTGGATCTTGTTCCCACATTGGTAGGAACTACTTAAACCTGTATGATGGATATGATCAGCAATGAAACATTCACATGCAAAGAGATAACACAACAATTTTACTTGGTTCACCACTAAGGGCTACGTCCAAGGAGAAAATGACGACAAGTTACCGGTCGTACCAAATTCCACTAATCTTCACTAGCTTTGGATTACAGAGGTTCGGGTACAGTCACTCTATCCCAGGATCACTGCCTTTACAAAGGTTCAGGGATAGCTCACTGCTTCCCTCGGGTCACTCCCGTTGACTCCCCCTGGCTCACTGCCCTTGGTGAAGTCACATTCAATTTGTTGACATGAAGGTCTCTTCATCATTGCATAAGAATGCATCCTCTGTTGTATGTAGATTCTCTATTGAATTCCAATGTTCATCCACTGATGAATACCCCTTTGTCTCTTAAACACCGGGAAAACTACCTTTGGAAAGTACCTTCGCAAAGCACCCTACTTCGTGAGGCTCCCAATTTCGCAAAGCTCAAACAAGCCTTTGCAAAGCTCCTTCCTTTTTGCGAAGCTCACAATTTCGTGGAGCTCAGACCATCGCAAATCTCAATCCTTCTCAATGCTTAGGCCGTCGCGGAGCTCAAGTCTTCACAAAGTGACTTCCCTCACGAAGCTCACTGAGCCATCACAGAGCACACGACTTTGACGGAGCTAGAATAGCCACCGCGAAACTCCTCTTTTCGCGAAGCACACTGCATTCGCGAACTTCCTTCGCAAAACGAGAGCAAAGAATTTTCTCTGAAAAATCTCTCTCTTCTCTCAAGGGGTTCGGCCTCAATTTATAGGCAATTCCACCGAACCTCGACCCATCCGCACGAAGTCAGCGCCACGTCATCGCTAATCGCGAAGCTCCGAAGTTTCCGCCGAAATTCTGTCCAAATCATGAATCACCTAGGAAATTTTCGGATCGCGGAGCTCTTCATAATCACATAGCATTATCATCAACATTATTCTACGCCTTCTCCACGAAGCTCCCTTGAAAATCTCCTCACCGCAGTGATTCACTTCAACTCTGCCGTTCGCGAAGCTTTGACGTAATCACGAAGCATCACCACCTCTATTTTTCTGGTGTTCGTGAAATCCAATCCATGCATCCTCTCTTCATGAAATTCATGCCTTTTCCATATAAAAAAATTATCTTCATGGATATCCACTTTTTGTGATGCTCACCAAATTCCAAATTTTGGACCCCAAAATTTTGGCAAACACTGGAAAATGGTGCCACCTTGTATCTGCTCTTTTTGTACCGCCTCCAGATCATTCATTCCTTTGTTGACATTCTTGAATCAAACATGGATCGTTAACCACAACCCTTGAACTCGAAATGACACCATGGAATATCCTTTTTCAACAAATTTGTATGTCATTTGTTTGCTTTGTCAACCTCAAACACACTTCTTCTCGGTGATTTCTATCCTTCAGCAACTCTTCTTCTTTCATCACAAACACCACTATCGTGATATGTATTCTTTGAAGGAAAATCTTTAGCATCATCATATTCTGTGACAATGTGATGTGAATGGCCATCTCAGAGTTCCAGTCCCCGTATAGCCATCTTAGAATTCCATTCACTTGCACATGGTCTTCTTCTTCAACCGTCGTGATCTAATTCATGCAGAGAATATGATTCAATTTGTCAAGAAGTCTCTTGCATGGTTCACATGAAATCATGAGTAATTTCATGGTCTTAATTAAAACCCATGGTTCTCATGAAATAATGATGAATTTCATGGTCTTCGTCAAAACCCATGGTTCTCATGCAATAATGAGGAATTGCATGGTCTTCGTCAAAACCCATGGTTCTCATGCAATAATGAGGAATTTCATGGTCTTTGTCAAAACCCATGGTTCTCATGAAATAATGAGGAATTTCATGGTCTTCATCAAAAACCCCATTCTTATTTAATAATCCCCAGATGGATTACTCCTCACTTCTTCATTGTTGTAAACAATGTGTCACCTTTGACACATGTTCTTTGAACTTATGACCAATACAACAATCATCTGAATTTCCATTCCTCCATTTCATTGGATTACTTCTTGATATCCTTCATTTTGACCATCGTTGACAACTATTAACAACAAATACAACCTTATAGACAAAGTGGTTCCAACATTATTTTCATTGGATAAGGACCAATCCTTACTTTTTAACATTATGTGGTGAATAAGTCTAGTTCAAAGGTGCATATCAAAGGTTGGTGTTGGAATTATGTGTGAGTATACTTTTCATAGTTGATATTATATTGATTATGGCCAAACATGATCAGGTTAATCATGAAAGTAATATATCCCTTTTAATATCACTCTTATCAAGAATATAGTTTGTTGAAGATAATGTGATAATTCTTTGAAGGAATGTGTCCCTCGGAATGGTGGAATTACTGGGAATATGGCCCAATAAATATGATAATAGATTAATTTTATTTGTTTAAAACTATGATTAAACTCAAAATAAATATGTCCCTCTATGTGATGATATAATATCACTAAGAATATGGCTCAATAAAGACTGTAGAGTACTGATGTATTTGGGTTTGAACCTTAAGGATTCTTCATACCTATCCCATCGTGACGGCAATAAAATCCAACATATTTTTGAATATTCAAGGTCTTACACCTATAATGGAGTCCCTATATATATATTGACTACACTAGTGACATGATCACCACTAATGTCTAAGACCGTGTTAACCCTGTCTGGTATGAGAAACAAGAGGTAGTAAAAGATCTTTATGTCATAAAATTTTGTAGTGGAGGTACTTACACCAGAATTGGAAGACATAGGGTGGAAAAATATTTATCATCTACTAGTTTATGATGATGGGGATTTGTAAGTAATTAATGATATGATATCCCTCAATAATATCTAGGGGCTTAATCTATAAGGGTTTTCTATAGTGCTTTTCTACTCTTTATCCACTAATGGATAAGGGAGAGGATATGATAGTATAGTCAAGAAAAAATGACGAGATTGACACATTCATGTATTCTTTCCAATTAACAAACCAAAAACATATCTTTTTTAATATGTATTTTGGGAAAAAATTATAGATACCACGTGATTTACAACATGTTTCTGGAAACAAGCGGTGGATAAATACTGCCTCTTGATCTGAGAATCCTCTCACCGTAACCTCTAAGGTTGGGGTCCTTATTGACATGAGGATGCGTGATTATGAATATCAAATGGACCCTACCTATTAGGTATGTTATGTGAGTGAACTATTTTTCCATGAAAATGAATGATTGAATGAGGGACACACAAATGTGTCCCACACACTAGCCGGATGAATATGGTGAACACAGTAGATGTCTTAAAGATGGAATTATTGAATTTTGAATAAATAAAAGGCATCAACTTTGATAATATTTAGCATGGATAATGTGATGTCAAAGTAAATGTGGATAGAGAGTGGTGAGAGTGAAAAATAAAATACAATAAGGATACTCCATTCCATTTATTATTCTTGTTATGTGGGATGGGGCATTGAAAAGGGTTTCTTTCAAAAAGGGATTTTCATACTTTATAGGAGGTTTCTTTTATGGATAGGGTATACCCCTTATCACTTTGGGTGTCTTATTTTATGGGAAATACTCCCAGTCAAGGAACACATTGTAGGGGTGATGTTTAAATTATGGTACATAGTAAGTGGATTACCCAACAAATTAAAAAATTATCATGCATTTTCATCATTCCTCCTGATGGTTTTACTCTATCTATATAAACACTTATTTTAGTAGGATCCTTAGAAACATATATTTATTATGGTAGTAACCAATTTTAAAATATCACATGCCACATTTTATAACTGATTTTATGTGGTGATAAATAAGTGACACCCCACACTATAAACAATTTTTGTTTTGGGTGACAAATGAATCACTCAACTGAAAAATGATTTTAGTTTTTTAGAGGCATGGATATTACCACCTAAATCCACAAATAATTTTCATTTTTGGGGGGACTAGGAAAATGTCACCCACCTTAAATGATTTTCCTTTGTGGGGGTACTAGGTGAAGCAGCAGTCCCCGTATAGCATATTCTCTATGAGGGTTTTTTGTAAATTTTTAATTATAATTCATTATTTACTCTCATAAATTTATCCTAACATTCTAAATTATTAATAGTTTTTTGGAATGATATAATAACTTTTAAGACCTAAAAAAATTACCCCATTGGAATGGATGATGGATATCATGAAACAGATTCAGTTTTGAGGAAGAACTTGGATATCTAGAAAAATTTATGATGCATGCATTGAACAACAAGATGGGAAACACCTATATAAACTTGTCAGAAAAACACATTTATCACATAGAAAAGATTGGTGGTTCATAAGAGGATATGAACTTGTGTCCCATGATTAATTCAACATAGATACCTATATTTTATATGAGACTCTTACACATATTAAAGCTCTATTTTCTATGAACTGGTATTACAATAAACTAAATTTTATGCTTCATGATGGTACAATTTTCACATAGAAATTTGAACAATATGCATAGTGATTTTACCATTATTTAGTTTATTGAAATAATATTTCCAATACCCCATTTTAATGAAATATTTTATATATTTGGATTATAGATATAATGGATTATGAGCAGATGAATCTATCTGTTCAGATGTGTACAGTTGAGAGGAGAATGGCTACCACTGGAAATGTTAGGGCCAATCCTCAATACCATGTTATTACCAAAGATATGATCCTAGAGATTTTTTTTTCAAATTTCAAAATTATTATTTTTATGGAAGGATTCCTCGATATATTTTAGGAAATAGGATGAACCCTCAATTCTATCATCTATTCAAATATTTCAGTCAACTTGGATCAAGGTTTCCTCAAACTTTGTTCATACAAACAACATTACCAAAAGTCACAAAATAAGAGAAATCAAGGGTATTAAATCATTTTGAATCAATATTCATATAATTGAGGTTACCAAGGCTTCCATGATATTTTGCTGTAAACTATTTACCTAATCCATAAATCCATTTTTATCCTTTCAAGATGTTGTTAAAATGGGGGTGGATTCTAAAGTGGGACCTATAATATAATAGGAGATTCTATGATGAATGGGCCTTGAATTTCATGTTATATCAGCAATACATTGAGTCCTATGATTTTTTTAACCCTTTTATGTTAATATAAGCATTATGAATTTTTTAGTAAGAAATGTACCCATCAACCGGGTTCCTACCTGATTTGATCAGCCATTGGTTCTTAAGAACCAACATAATCCATATACAACATAGTGAATTCAAGACAAGTCTATGGGCTATATGTCATCTATCAGGATTCTTAATCCTTGGTAGAATATATTATTAGTTCCTCCCCATATTAAACATTTAGGTTTGTGTTGGGATAATTTTTATGATTGAATAGTATTTATTAACTATGGAAGAGAATTCACAAGGTAAATCTATTTAGCCCTATTCAATCATCACGTTTAGTGACTATTTAAAAAACATCATGTAACCCAGTGGGAAAAGTCTAATGGTTTGGCACATTGGTACCTAATCTACTCAACTATCTAGAATTATTTAAGTCACATATTGGGAAACCATAGAGGTAGTACTGATAAGTGTATTTCTTTCATATATTTTAATGTGTTTTAATAAAGGAATTTTTTTACTTAAATGATAAACCATGCCAGTTTTAGATTGATTTTAGTTGTCTTGTATTTTATGGTAGGATTAAATTAATATTTTAAAATGGAATAAAAAGGGATGAAATTTGAAAATTAAATACAGGTGGTGCCATGAGCGAAGCTCACGGCATGGCACAGGAAGTATAAAGTCAAAGCAGAGCTGGTAATTCTGGAGCAGAGAAACTACACGATCAGTACTTCACTTACTCATCGTGACTTCATTAGAAAAAAAGGTTGTTGTTATAAAAAATTTTGATTAGAAAACATACCATGAATGACAAGTAAACGTCATGTAACGTCAGTACATGACGTGACTCTTTTCGACACATGGAGGAAACACGGACTGAGGGTATAGGATGTGTACCTTCAGTACACATCGTGATGGAGGTCAGAAAGATCCCATACAGCACCTATAAATAGAGCCCTTGTCTTCACCATTTGGAGCATCTTCTGGATGGAACACCTCAACCAGATACCTACAGAGAATTTTCACTACCTGCTTCTCCACTTCTGTATGATTTTTATATATTTATTTTTATACACCCGCTCATGGTTAGCATGAGCAGGTGATTTATTTTTTCCGGTGCATGCATGATTAAGGGGAATTGAATGTAAGGTATTTTATAATTTATTAAATTAAAGTTGTGATATCATATTTTCTCTTCAATTCTATCCACTTCCCTGGTTCATCTTACATGACCATTGTGAGTGGGGTTCAGGATTGGGTTTATTTTCTTTCTTTTCACATGATTATTTCCTAGATTGAATACATTTGTTTAATATGTGATCTAGGGAATAGACTTCCACCAGGACTATTGGGTTTGTCCACCCCTATGTTTAAATAAGGTTTTAGGTTACCCATACTTTGTAATCTGAAGTACCTAACTATGAGAAAATAAGAACTTTGGATGTGGAGTATTTATCATGACCATTTAACTTGCTAAGACCTGATTCCAACGAATGCATGATTGTTAATTAATTATCTTACACATTGTCATCTTATTAGCCACTAAATGAGGCTAATATGAATTGGTAATATATATAATATTCATGTTCTTTATTATTCATAAACACCATTTTATTTCATTTTACACTTTGAACATCATTTCACATTATGATTGTAATACCTTCTTAAAATGCACTATTATGTGGTACATTTTTTAACATCATTTTAAGTACCCAATGATTCATCTAATTATACATATTTTAATTTGATATTTTGGGAAATTGATCTAAACTCCAATATGAACATGTTTCATTCAGGGATCAATGGAGAATTCAAGGAGGATGATGAAGATATTTGGCAATGAAAGGAAGCAATTCTGGAGAAGGCAGATTGGAAACCATCCCACTAATGAGACTGTGGGGCCCAACAAACAGGACCAATTAATCCCAAATTTCTAGGGATGCGAGAATACATATATATTAACAAATCACTCTTCATAATCTAAAGCTAATTAGGCTTCCATTGTGATCATATAGGCGGCCCAAGTTAGAGATAAAATTCTGGGCCAGGTTCTGCAGCCCAGAAAAACAGCCCACTAATATGATCTTATCTCGGAATAAACAACTCCAAATGGGCCCATATTTTACATTCGGTTATAAGACATCTGGGGATCCATTTTATTCTTATATGTCCCACTCTGCTTCTTCCATCTAGAAGGACTTACAAGCGCATCTGTTCAGTGGAAGCAAGTTGGATGCCACCTCGGGTAAAGGGTGGAAAAGTCTCCTCTCCCTTACTTTCCACCACCCTAGGCCTACCATACTCAAGTGGGATCCTTTGTACTGTGGGAGGCTCGACCCAAGACTCCCAAAATTCCTATTTAATTCAGTGGTGGTGAAATATTTTTTAATCTTGGATGCTTTGTTCAATTGTAATGTTATGCTGCAATTTTGTTGTCTCAAATTTGTCTTTCACATGTAAGTTGTTCAATTAACTTTAGTTTCTTAATAAAAGTTCTTTTTATACTCTTATTCTATTTTTCTTCATCTCACTTTGATACTGTTGCCTCAAGGTGTGAATTTATTCACACCAAATCTTGTGAAATTATTCACACAACGGTGGACTGATCATTTTATTTTTGTTGTTTTCTTTACTTCTCCATGTCCTCCCTCATGAGTCTACTTTCCGCTTCCATTGAAACCATAGAATTAATGGAGGGATAACTCACTTATGGGTTGATACAAGGGAGTATCAAGGGGCTGGAGTGGATGTTATTTATCACCCCATTAATGTATAATCACTTCTTTAATTGAGATTTTTATTTGATGATTTTTAAACTCCATTGTCCTTGTTGAATTTAACGCCACACACTTCAAGTGCTAATACGAACCTTTACCTTGAAGTGATCAAAACATTGATCCTTCAAGTGTATAGGTGATTAGTATTAAAGGGTGTAGGAATTAAACTAGTAAGTGATGATGTTGTTTTATCTCTTTAAATAAACTCATCTCAAATATAAGAAATTGAAATCATTAAAAAGGAAATATGTCCAATCCACCCCGAGCGATAACCTATGATCAACTCATTCTTTTTAATTGAATTCACTTAAGACTCTTAGAGTTAATTTAAACCCATATAAATAAACCCATGTTCACCACTTCATAGCCAAAAACAGTCCTTAGAATGTGTGTGTCTATAGGTTACTTCTTAGGTATCTGTGGATTCAATAACCCAAGCTAGACTACAAGGACCATTCTACCTTCATATCTTGGGTAAATTTGAGCGAGAACCAAATTTTGGCGCCGTTTCCGTGGACCTAAGTAAGTTATCTTAGACATTATCATTCTTTTTCTTCATCCCTCTTCTCTTTTCTCATACCTCACTCCTATGGAAGTCAATTTTGAACAAGTCCAAACATGGGAAACCTATCCCCACTTTGATCACCCAACCCCATGTGTGATGTACAATGACCATCCTAATTTATACATGTGGGATCATCAACAACCTAATGAACCACATTGTTTTTACCCCTATGATCAACAAAACATCCCAACATATAATTAGTTTCAATCACCACAAATCCAATATAAACACCCTCCGGTGCAATTCCAACAACTTAATTATCCACCTGAAATAGACCATATTTCTCAACCCCTTACCCATCATGATCCACAATTGTTACTTGAAAAATTGTGTCAACAAATGGAAATAATGAATTTTGAGGTTTCATCATTGAGTTTAGAACAGCAAATCATTAAAAATTGTGAGGAACCCATCCCTACACAAACTATCCCTTCCATAACCTTATGTGAAGTGTCTAGTTTCCCACTAACCTCTCATGGATTTATTAAAGAACCAACCTTTGGATTCGGTATAGATGAAGAGGATCAAGGAATTTTTGAAGGGTCTTTAAATCAGGAGGAAATTAAATTTTTGGATTCAAAAGAGGAGAATTTGACATCATGGATTGAGTCTCCTAAATATAACTCCATTGATGAATTTTCAAAAACACAAATCACTGAACCATTAAGAGAAATCACAAACTTTTAGTCCATATCCATTCCAAACACTGATATTTCCAATTTTGTGGCTGAATCTTCTATTCAAAAGGAACCAATTTTGTTACGAAATTTGGAAAATGAAACTGAGTTGGATTCAAAATATCAACTTGTGTCTAAATGTCCTATCCAGCCCGAGCCCAAAATCATTGTCCTTCCCTCACTGCTAAAGAATCCCTTCATAAGGTATAATCATGAACATTCAATTGGAATTCATTCTTCTCTTGAAACCAAAAAAAGTTGTAATGGTCATTTATGTCTTAAAAAAGACTACAGAGGAAACTGGATCAACCATTTTTGATATTCCTTGGATTTTACCACTCATTTTAGAACACAGGTTTTCATACAACAAAAATTATAAACAAAGAATAAATCTCAATCAAGTGGACATAGAGAAACATGTGATCCTAAAAATGTTGAAAGTTGGTATTGGATAAGTTGGGGGGTTCAAGTCGAGCTAATGACCTTAAACAAAGCACTGCACGGGAGGCAACCCGTGGTTTTCATCTTTGAAAATCATCTTTTTTTAAAAATAGGATTAATGAATAATTTTGATAAATAAAAAAAATAGACTATTGACCTATTCTTCTATTATGAGTATGGATTGGTATGAAAGGGGATCACCATATTCATCTGTGTCACATGGTGTGATCCTTGAGTAATACCATACCCAGAAATTTAAAAAGAAGACAATATATCATCAGTTTATTTTATTTTATATATATACTTATATTGTACTTATATATATATACTCTATTGTTTTGTTTGTTTTGTTTTACCTTTTTCTACTAGGGAACTCTGCAAGTGACATGGATATCAAAGGATTAAAAGGGAGCAGCCAAGAATTTCAATTTCAACCACTAGGTGACTTCATTCCATAATCCTCATTTTCAATTTACTTTTTGAACTTTCATTATCTACCTCTACCCCTACTAAATTTTATTTTATTTAAACACTAGGGATAGTGTTATTTTAAGTTGGGGGGGGAGATAAAATAAACAAAATTCTTTGTGTCAAAAAAAATGAATAATTTGAAAAAAAAATTGAAAATGGAAGGAAAAATTCCTTTAACATTGAACATGGTAATACACATCGCACAATTTGAAACTGAATATCAAATAATTTAGCATACCATGATTCTGATTTTAATCATTGTATAATTTCATGAGCATTGATTTTGGAAAGTGTGGTTGTCCAATGTGATATTTCATCGTTTATATTTTCATCCAAATAAAAAAAATATTACAATTCATGTCCTTTGGATAGTGGGGTATTAGTTTGAGTTCATGGGGTCCCCTAAATAAATAGCATAGGTTTGGTGATCATTTTAGTTTAATATGAGTATTCAAAAAAAATTGCACGTAGAGCAATGAACTGACCTAATCTGTGGCTTTCAGCACTTGGGGAAGGTGACTCCATAGTTGTATGGCCCAGAGTTAGTAATTTTATATCTATTTATGGTAATTTTAATTTGTTTTTGACTGAGTTAACTCGAGATTATGCCTGAGTATGTGGGATTCACTTGGTGCCCTAAGGTCTTTGAGCCTGGGAGTCATCAGCAATGTCTCGCTACAGGGCTTGATCTTTTAAGTGCAATTTCAATTACCATGGAAAAATTGAAAAAACAAAAAAAACAAAAAAAATAATACAAAAAAAAATTGAATACTCATCTTAATATTGAAATGTGATTCCACCTAGCGCTTCTGTAATTTTCCCCTTCAATAAAGATGAACCCCCATGTCTATTGTGATGCACAACACATCCTCATACTTAATTGATATTGGATGAAATATGGCAATGAATTTGAACAAAGGAATTGGCATGGGATTGGGATCTTCTTATGAAACTATCTTGTATTAAAATATTTTTATGGGTTTCATGATTGTTTGGTATAAGGTTTTCTAGTGATCATTGTGTATTAAAATGTTTTTGGAAAAGGGAATTCGAATTTCATATTGTTGAGATATATTTTGCTCGGGACTAGCAAAACTCAAGTTGGGGGGTGTGATTAGACACTAAATGAGGCTAATATTAATTGGTAATATATATAATATTCATGTTACTTATTATTCATAAACACCATTTTAGTGCATTTTACACTTTGAACATCATTTCACATTATGATTGTAATACCTTCTTAAAATGCACTATTATGTGGTACATTTTTGAACATCATTTGAAGTACCCAATTATTCATCTAATTATACATATTTTAATTTGATATTTTTTTAAATTTATCTACACTCCAATATGAACATGTTTCATTCAGGGATCAATGGATAATTCATGGAGGATGATGAAGATATTTGTCATTGAAAGGAAGAAATTCTGGAGAAGGCAGATTGGACACCATCCTACTGATATGATTGTGGGGCCAAATATACAGTCCCAATTAATCCAAAATTTCGTGGGATTCTAGAATACATGTATAGGAATACATTACCCTTCATAATATAATGCTATTTCTGCCTCCATGGGGGTCATTTAGGCGGCCCAAGTTAGAGATAAAATTCTGGGCCAGATTCTGCGGCCCAGAAAAATAGCCCACTAATATCAACATATCTCGGAATCCACAACTCCAAATGGGCCCAACTTGTACAGGAAGTTAGAACACATCCAGGGCTCTAGTTTATTCTTCTATTTCCCACTCTGATTCGGCCATCTATAAGGACTTACAAGCACGTCTGGTCGGTGGAAGAAATCTGGCTGCCACCTCGGGTCAAGGGTGGAAAAGTCTCCTCTCTCTTACTTTCCACCACCCTAGGCCTACCATACTCAAATGGGATCCTTTGTACTATCGGAGGCTCGACCCAAGGCTCCCAAAATTTATATTTAAGGTAGTGGTGGTGAATTATTTTTTAATCTTGGATGCTTTGTTCAATTGTAATGTTATGCTGCAATTTTGTTGTCTCAAATTTGTCTTTCACATGTAAGTTGTTCAATTCACTTTAGTTTCTTAATAAAAGTTCTTATTCTACTCTTATTCTATTGTCCTTTATCTCACTTTGATACTGTTTCCTCAATTTGTGAATTTATTCACACCAAATCTTGTGAAATTATTCACACAACGGTGGAGTGATCATTTAATTTTTGTTGTTTTCTTTACTTCTCCATGTCCTCCCTCATGAGTCTACTTTCCGCTTCCATTGAAACCATAGAATCAATGGAGGGCTAACCCACTTATGGGTTGATCCAAGGGAGTAGAAAGGGGATATATTGAATGTTATTTATCACCCCATTAATGTATAATCACTTCTTTAATTAAGATTTTTATTTGATGATTTTTAAACTCCATCGTCTCTGTTGAATTTAAGGTCACACACTTCAAGTGCTAATACGAACCTTTACCTTGAAGTGATCAAAACTTTTATCCTTCAAGTGTATAGGTGATTGGTATTAAAGCGTGTAGGCATTAAACTAGTAAGTGATGATGTTGTTTTATCTCCTTAAATAAACTCATCTCAAATATAAGAAATTGAAATCATTAAAAAGGAAATACGTCCAATCCACCCCGAGCAATAACCTAGGATCAACTCATTCTTTTAAATTGAATTCACTTCAGTCTCTTAGAGTTCTTTTAAACCCATCAAAATAAACCCAAGTTGGCTACTTCATAGCCAAAAACAGTCCTTAGAATGTGCGTGTCTATAGGTTACATCTTAGGTCTTTGTGTATTCGATAACCCAAGCTAGACTACAAGGATCGTTCTACCTTCATATCTTGGGTAAATTTGAGCGAGAACCAAATTTTGGCGCCGTTTCCGAGAACCTAAGTAAGTTATCTTAGACATTATCATTATTTTTCTTCATCCCTCTTCTCTTTTCTCACCCCTCACTCCTATGTAAGTCAATTTTGAACAAGTCCAAACATGGGAAACCTATCCCCACTTTGATCACCCAACCCCATGTGTGATGTACAATGACCATCCTAATTTCTACATGTGGGATCATCAACAACCTAATGAACCACATTGTTTTTACCCCTATGATCCACAAAACATCCAAACATATAATGAGTTTCAATCACCATAAATCCAATATGAACACCCTCTTGTGCAATTCCAACAACTTAATTATCCACCTGAAATAGACCATATTTCTCAACCCCTTACCCATCATGATCCACAACCATTACTTGAAAAATTGTGTCAACAAATGTTAATAATGAATTTTGAGGTTTCATCATTGAGGTTAGAACTGCAAAGCATTAAAAATTGTGAGGAACCCATCCCTACACAAACTATCCCTTCCATAACCTTATGTGAAGTGTCTAGTTTCCCACAAACCTCTCATGAATTTATTGAAGAACCAACCTTTGTATTTGGGATAGATGAATAGGATCAAGGAATTTTTTAAGGGTCTTTAAATCAGGAGTAAATTAACTTTTTGTATTCAAAAGAGGAGAATTTGACATCATGGATTGAGTCTCCTAAGTATAACTCCATTGATGAATTTTAAAAAACACAAATCACTGAACCATTAAGAGAAATCACAAACTTTGAGTCCATATCCATTACAAACACTGATATTTCAAATATTGTGGTTGAATATTCTATTCAAAAGGAACCAATTTTGTTGAGAAATTTGGAAAATGAAACTGAGTTGGATTCAAAATATCTACTTATGTCTAAATGTCCTATCCATCCCGAGCCCAAAATTATTTTCCTTCCCTCACCATGAAAGAATCCCTTCATAACGTATAATCATGAAAATTCAATTGTAATTCATTCTTCTCTTGAAACCAAAAAAGTCGTAATGGTCATTTATGTCTTAGGAAAGATTACAGAGGAAACTGGATCAACCATTTTTTATATTCCTTGGATTTTACCACTCATTTTAGAACACAGGTTTGCATACAACAAAAATTATAAACAAAGAATAAATCTCAATCTAGTGTAAATAGAGAAGCATGTGGTCCTTAAAATGTTGAAATTTGGTATTGGATAAGTTGGGGGTTCAAGTCGAGCTAACGACCTTAAACAAAGCGCTGCACGGGAGGCAACCTGTGGTTTTCATCTTTGAAAATCATCTTTTTTTAAATAGTATTAATGAATCATTTTGATAAATAAAAAAATAGACTATTGGCATGTTCTTCTATTATGAGTATGGATTGGTATGAAAGGGGAGCACCATATTCATCTGTGTCACGTGGTGTGATCCTTGAGTAATACCATACCCAGAAATTTAAAAAGAAAACAATGTATCATCAGTTTGTTTTATTTTATATATATACTTATATTGTACTTATATATATATATATATACTCTTTTGTTTTGTTTGTTTTGTTTTCCCTTTTTCTACTAGGGAACTCTGCAAGTGACATGGATATCAAAGGATTAAAAGGGAGCAGCAAGAATTTCAACTTCAACCACCAGGTGACTTCATTCCATAATCCTCATTTTCAATTTCATTTTTAAACTTTCATTCTCTACCTCTACCCCTTCTAAATTTTATTTTCTTTAAATACTAGGGGCTGTGTTATTTTAAGTTGGGGGGGAGATAAAATAAAAAAATGTTTTCTGTCAAAAAAAATGAATGATTTGAAGAAAAAAAAGTAAATGGAAGGAAAAATTCCTTTAACATTGAACATGGTAATACACATTGCACACTTTGAAACTTAATATCAAATAATTTAGCATACCATTATTCTGATTTTAATCCTTGTATAATTTCATGAGCATTGATTTTGAAAAGTGTGGTTGTCCAATGTGATATTTCATCATTTATATTTTTATCCAAATAAAAAAAAGATCACAATGCACGTCCTTTGGATAGTGGGGTGTTAGTTTGAGTTCATGGGGTCCCCTAAATAAATATCATAGGTTTGGTGATCATTTTAGTTTAATATGAGTATTCAAAAAAAATTGTGCGTAGAGCAATGAAATGACATAATTCGTGGCTTTCGGCACATGGGGATTGTGAATACATAGTTGTCTGGCCCAGATTTAGTAATTTTATCTCTATTTAGGGTAATTTGAATTTCATTTTGACTGAGTTAACTCGAGATGATGCCCGAGTTTGTGGGCTTCACTTGGTGCCCTATGGTCTTTGATCCTGGGAGTCATCGACAAAGTCTCGCTATAGGGGTTGACTCTTTTGAGTGAAATTTCCATTACCATGGAAAATTGCAAAAAAAAATACAAAAAAAATTGAATACTCATATTAATATTGAAATGTGATTCCACCTAGTGCTTCCGTAATTTTCCCCTTGAATAAATATGAACCCCCATGTCTATTGTGATGCACAACACATCCTCATACTTAATTGATATTGGATGAAATATGGCAACGAATTTGAACAAAGGAATGGGCTTGGGATTGGGATCTTCTTATGAAACTATCTTGTATTAAAATATTTTGATGGGTTTCATGAATATTTGTTATAAGGGTTTCTGGTGATCATTGTGTATTAAAATGTTTTTGGAAAAGGGAATTCGAATTTCATATTGTTGAGATATATTTTGATCGGGACTAGCAAAACTCAAGTTGGGGGTGTGATTATCCACTAAATGAGGATAATATTAATTGGTAATATATATAATATTCAATTTATTTATTATTAAAAAACACCATTTTAGTGCATTTTACGCTTTGAACATCATTTCACATTATGATTGTAATACCTTCTTAAAATGCACTATTATGTGGTACATTTTTTAACATCATTTGAAGTAACCAATGATTCATCTAATTTATACATATTTTAATTTGAAATTTTTGGAAATTTATCTACACTCAAATATGAACATGTTTCATACAGGGATCAATGGAGAATTCATGGAGGATGATGAAGATATTTGGCAATGAAAGGAAGCAATTCTGGAGAAGACAGATTGGACACCATCCCACTGATGAGAATGTTGGGCCCAACATACAGGCCCAATTAATCACAAAATTCGTGGGATGCTAGACGACATGTATAGGAACAAATCACTCTGCATAAGATAATTCTAATCCGGCTTCCATGGTGGTCATTTAGGAGGCCCAAGTTAGAGATAAAATTATGGGCCAGATTCTACGGCCCAGACAAATAGACCACTAATATGATCATATCTCGGAATCCATAACTCCAAATGGGACCAAATTTTACAGGAGGTTAGAATACATACTTGGATCCATTTTATTACTCTATGGCCCACTCTGATGTGGCCATATAGAAGGACTTACAAGCACATCTGTTCGGTGGAAGAAACATGGATGCCACCTCGGGTCAAGGGTGGAAAAGTCTCCTCTCCCTTACTTTCCACCACCCTAGGCCTACCATAATCAAGTAGGATCCTTTGTACTATTGGAGGCTGGACCCAAGGCTCCCAAAATTCCTATTTAAGGTAGTGGTGGTGAAGGAGTTTTTAATCTTCGATGCTTTGTTCAATTGTAATGTTATGCTGCAATTTTGTTCTCTCAAATTTGTCTTTCACATGTAAGTTGTTCAATTCACTTTAGTTTCTTAATAAAATTTCTTCTTATACTCTTATTATATTTTTATTCATCTCAATTTGATATCTTTGCCTCAAGGTGTGAATTTATTCACACCGAATCTTGTGAAATTATTCACACAACGGTGGGGTGATCATTTTATTTTTGTTGTTTTATTTACTTCTCCATGTCCTCCCTCATGAGTCTACTTTTCGCTTCCATTGAAACCATAGAATCAATGGAGGAATAACACACTTATGGGTTGATCCAAGGGAGTATCAAGGGGCTGGATTGGATGTTATTTATCACCCCATTAATGTATAATCACTTCTTTAATTGAGATTTTTATTTGATGATTTTTAAACTACATCGTCCTTGTTGAATTTAAGTCCACACACTTCAAGTGATAATACGAACCTTTACCTTGAAGTGCTAAAAACTTTGATCCTTCAAGTGTATAGGTGATTAGTATTAAAGGGTGTAGGCATTAAACCAGTAAGTGATGATGTTTTTTATCTCCTTAAATGAACACATCTCAAATATAAGAAATTTAAATCATTAAAAAGGAAATACGTCCAATCAACCCCGAGCGATAACCTAGGATAAACTCATTCTTTTTAATTGAATTCACTTAACTATCTTAGAGTTCCTTTAAACCCATCTAAATCAACCCAAGTTGGCCACTTCATAACCAAAAACAGTCCTTAGAATGTCTGTGTCTATAGGTTACTTCTTAGGTCTCTGTGGATTCGATAACCCAAGCTAGACTACAAGGACCGTTCTACCTTCATATCTTGGGTAAATTTGAGTGAGAACTGAATTTTGGCACCATTTCCGGGGACCTAAGTAAGTTATCTTAGAAATCATCATTATTTTTCTTCATCCCTATTCTCTTTTCTCACCCCTCACTCCTATGGAAGTCAATTTTGAACAAGTCCAAACATGGGAAACCTATCCCCACTTTGATCACCCAACCCCATGTGTGATGTATAATGACCATACTAATTTCTACATGTGGTATAATCAAAAACCTAATGAACCACATTGTTTTTACCCTTATTATCCACAAAAAAATCCCAACATATAATGAGTTTCAATCATTACAAAGCCAATATAAACACCCTCCTGTGTAATTCCAAAAACTTAATTATCCACCTGAAATAGACCATATTTCTCAACCCATTACCCATCATTATCCATAACCGTTACTTGAAAAATTGTTTCAACAAATGGAAATAATGAATTTTTAGGTTTCATCATTGAGGTTAGAACTACAAAGCATTAAAAATTTTGAGGAACCCATCCCTACACAAACTGTCCCTTCCATAACCTTGTGTGAAGTGTCTAGTTTCCCACAAACCTCTCATGAATTTATTGATGAACCAACCTTTGGATTTGGTATAGATGAAGAGGATCAAGGAATTTTTGAAGGGTCTTTAAATAAGGAGGAAATTAACTTTTTGGATTCAAAAGAGGAGAATTTGACATCATGGATTGAGTCTCCTAAGTATAACTCCATTTATGAATTTTCAAAAACACAAATCACTGAACCATTAAGTGAAATCACAAACTTTGAGTCCATATCCATTACAAACACTGATATTTCCAATTTTTTAGTTGAATCTTCTATTCAAAAGGAACCAATTTTTTTGAGAAATTTGGAAAATGAAACTGAGTTGGATTCAAAATATCAACTTTTGTCTAAATGTCCTATCCAGCCCGAGCCCAAAATTATTTTCCTTCCCTCACTGCTAAAGAATCCCTTCATAAGGTATAATCATGAACATTCAATTGGAATTCATTCTTCTCTTGAAACCAAAAAAGCTATAATGGTCATTTATGTCTTAGGAAAGACTACAGAGGAAACTGGATCAACCATTTTTGATATCCCTTGGATTATACCACTCATTTTAGATAACAGGTTTGCATACAATAAAAATTATACACAAATAATAAATCTCAATCTAGTGTACATAGAGAAACATGTGGTCCTTAAAATGTTGAAAGTTGGTATTGGATAAGTTGGGGGGTTCAAGTCGAGCTAACGACCTTAAACAAAGCATAGCACGGGAGGCAACCCGTGGTTTTCATCTTTGCAAATCATCTTTTTTTAAAATAGGATTAATGAATAATTTTGATAAATAAATAAAAATAGACTATTGACCTGTTCTTCTATTATGAGTATGGGTTGGTATGAAATGGGAGCACCATATTCATCTGTGTCATGTGGTGTGATCCTTGAGTAATATCATACCTAGATATTTAAAAAGAAGACAATGTATCATCAGTTTATTTTATTTTTTATATATACATATATTGTACTTATATATATATATATATACTCTTTTGTTTTGTTTGTTTTGTTTTTCCTTTTTCTACTATGGAACTCTGCAAGTGACATGGATATCAAAGGATTAAAAGGGAGCAACAAGAATTTCAAATTCAACCACCAGGTGACTTCATTCCATAATCCTTATTTTCAATTTCATTTTTGAACTTTCATTATCTACCTCTAACCCTTCTAAATTTTATTTTCTTTAAACACTGGGGATAGTGTTATTTTAAGTCGGTGGCGAGATAAAATAAAAAAATGCTTTGTGTCAAAAAAAATGAATGATTTGAAAAAACAATTGTAAATGGAAGGAAAATTGCTTTAACATTGAACATGGTAATACAAATTGCGCACTTTGAAACTGAATATCAAATAATTTAGCATACCATGATTCTGATTTTAATCCTTGTATAATTTCATGGGCATTGATTTTGGAAAGTGTGGTGGTCCAATGTGATATTTCATCATTTATATTTTCATCCAAATAAAAAAAAGATCACAATGCACGTCCTTTGGATAGTGGGGTATTAGTTTGAGTTCATGGGGTCCCCTAAATAAATAACACAGTTTTGGTGATCATTTTAGTTTAATATGAGTATTCAAAAAAAATTGTGCGTAGAGCAATGAAATGACCTAAACTGTGGCTTTCGGCACTTGGGGATCGTGACTCCATAGTTTTCTGGCCCAGAGTTAGTAATTTTATCTCTATTTATGGTAATTTGAATTTGTTTTTGACTGAGTTAACTCGAGATGATGCCCGAGTATGTGGGCTTCACTTGGTGCCCTAAGATCTTTGAGCCTAGGAGTCATCGGCAAAGTCTCACTACAGGGGTTGACTCTTTTGAGTGCAATATCAATTACCATGGAAAAATAGCAAAAACAAAAAAAAACAAAAAAAATTGAGTACTCATCTTAATATTGAAATGTGATTCCACCTAGCACTTTCGTAATTTTCCCCTTGAATAAAGATGAACCCCCATGTCAATTGTGATGCACAACACATCCTCATACTTAAATAATATTGGATGAAATATGGCAATGAATTTGAAAAAATGAATGGGATTAGGATTGGGATCTGCTTATGAAACTATCTTGTATTAAAATATTTTGATGGGTTTCATGATTTTTTGGTATAATGGTTACTGGTGATCATTGTGTATTAAAATGTTTTTGGAAAAGGGAATTCAAATTTCATATTGTTGAGATATATTTTTCTCGGGACTAGCAAAACTCAAGTTGGGGGGTGTGATTAGCCACTAAATGAGGCTAATATTAATTGGTAATATATATAATATTCATGTTATTTATTATTCATAAACACCATTTTAGTGCATTTTACACTTTGAACATCTTTTCACATTATGATTGTAATACCTTCTTAAAATGCACTATTATGTGGTACATTTTTGAACATCATTTGAAGTATCCAATGATTCATCTAATTATACATATTTTTATTTGATATTTTTTTAAATTGATCTACACTCCAATATGAACATGTTTCATTCAGGGATCAATGGATAATTCAAGGAGGATGATGAAGATATTTGGCAATGAAAGGAAGCAATTCTGGAGAAGGGAGATTGGACACCATCCCACTGATGAGACTATGGGGCCCAACATACATGACCAATTAATCCCAAATTTCGTGGGATTCTAGAAGATATGTATAGAAACAAATCCCTATTCATAGTATAATGCTAATTCGGCTTCCATGGTGGTCATTTAGGCGGCCCAAGTTAGAGATAAATTTATGGGCCAGATTCTACGGCCCAGAAAAACATCCCACTAATTGGATCATATCTCGGAAACCACAACTCCAAATGGTCCCCACATTTACAGAATGTTAGAAGACATCCTGGGATCCATTTTATTTATCTATGGCCCACTCTGATTCGACCATCTATAAGGACTTAAAAGTGAGGCTGTTCGGTGGAAGCAAGATGGATTCCACCTCGGGTCAAGGGTGGAAAAGTCTGCTCTCCCTTACTTTCCACCACCCTAGGCCTACCATACTCAAGTGGGATTATTTGTAATGTTGGAGGCTAGACCCAAGGCTCCCAAAATGCATATTTAATGTAGTTTTGGTGAAGGATTTTTTAATCTTGGAAGCTTTTTTCAATTGTAATGTTATGCTGCAATTTTGTTGTCTCAAATTTGTCTTTCACATGTAAGTTGTTCAATTAACTTTAGTTTCTTAATAAAAGTTATTCTTATACTCTTATTCTATTGTTATTCATCTCACTTTGATACCATTGCCTCAAGGTGTGAATTTATTCACACCAAATCTTGTGAAATTATTCACACAATGGTGGAGTGATCATTTTATTTTTGTTGTTTTCTTTACTTCTCCATGTCCTCCCTCATGAGTCTACTTTCCGCTTCCATTGAAACCATAGAATCAATGGAGGGATAATCCACTTATGGGTTGATCAAAGGGAGTATAAAGGGGATGGATTGGATGTTATTTATCACCCCATTAATTTATAATCACTTCTTTAATTGAGATTTTTATTTGATGATTTTTAAACTCCATCGTCCTTGTTGAATTTAAGGCCACACACTTCAAGTGCTAATACGAACCTTTACCTTGAAGTGCTCAAAACTTTTATCCTTAAAGTGTATAGGCGATTAGTATTAAAGGGTGTAGGAATTAAACCAGTAAGTGATGATGTTGTTTTATCTCATTAAATGAACTCATCTCAAATATAAGAAATTGAAATCAATAAAAGGAAATACGTCCAATCCACCCCGAGTGATAACCTAGAATCAACTCGTGTTTTTTAATTGAATTCACTTAAGTATCTTAGATTTCCATTAAACCCATCTAAATCTACCCAAGTTGGCCAATTCATATCCAAAAACAGTCCTTAGAATGTGCGTGTCTATAGGTTACTTCTTAGGTCTCTGTGGATTTGATAACCCAAGCTAGACTACAAGGACCGTTCTACCTTCATATCTTGGGTAAATTTGAGCGAGAACCAAATTTTGGCGCCGTTTCCGGGGACCTAAGTAAGTTATATTAGACATTATCATTAATTTTCTTCATCCCTCTTCTCTTTTCTCACCCCTTACTCCTATAGAAGTCAATTTTGAACAAGTCCAAACATGGGAAACCTATCCCCACTTTGATCAACCAACCCCATGTGTGATGTACAATGACCATCATAATTTCTACATGTGGGATCATCAACAACCTAATGAACCACTTTTTTTACCCCTATGATCCACAAAACATCCCAACATATAATGAGTTTCAATCACCACAAAGCCAATATGAACACCCTCCTGTGCAATTCCAACAACTTAATTATCCACCTGAAATAGACCATATTTCTCAACCCCTTACCCATCATGATCCACAACAGTTACTTGAAAAATTGTGTCAATAAATGGAAATAATGAATTTTGAGGTTTCATCATTGATGTTAGAACTTCAAAGCATTAAAAATTGTGAGGAACCCATCCCTACACAAACTTTACCTTTCATAACCTTATGTGAAGTGTCTAGTTTCCCACAAACATCTCATGAATTTATTGAAGAACTAACCTTTGGATTTGGGATAGATGAATAGGATCAAGGAATTTTTGAAGGGTATTTAAATCAGGAGGAAATTAACTTTTTGGATTCAAAAGGGGAGAATTTGACATCACGGATTGAGTCTCCTATGTATAACTCCATTGATGAATTTTCAAAAACACAAATCATTGAACCATTAAGAGAAATCACAAACTTTGAGTCCATATCCATTCCAAACATTGATATTTCCAATTTTGTAGTTGAATATTATATTCAAAAGGAACCAATTTTGTTGAGAAATTTGGAAAATGAAACTGAGTTGGATTCAAAATATCAACTTGTGTCTAAATGTCCTATCTAGATCGAGCCCAAAGTTATTGTCCTTCCCTCACCGCTAAAGAATCCCTTCATAAGGTATAATCATGAACATTCAATTGGAATTCATTCTTCTCTTGAAACCAAAAAAGTTTTAATGGTCATTTATGTCTTAGGAAAGACTACAGAGGAAACTGGATCAACCATTTTTGATATTCCTTGGATTTTACCACTCATTTTAGAACACAGGTTTGCATACAACAAAAATTATAAACAAAGAATAAATCTCAATATAGTGGACATAGAGAAACATGTGGTCCTTAAAATGTTGAAATTTGGTATTGGATAATTTGGGGGGTTCAAGTCGAGCTAACGACCTTAAACAAAGCGCTGCACGGGAGGAAACCCGTGGTTTTCATCTTTGCAAATCATCTTTTTTTTAAATAGGATTAATGAATCATTTTGATAAATAAATAAAAATAGACTATTGAACTGTTCTTCTATTATGAGTATGGATTTGTATGAAAGTGGAGCACCATATTCATCCGTGTCACGTGGTGTGATCCTTGAGTAATACGATACCCAGAAATTTAAAAAGAAGACAATGTATCATCAGTTTATTTTATTTTATATATATAATTATATTGTACTTATATATATATATATACTCTTTTGTTTTGTTTGTTTTGTTTTTCCTTTTTCTACTAGGGAACTCTGCAAGTGACATGGATATCAAAGGATTAAAAGGGAGCAGCAAGAATTTCAACTTCAACCACCCGGTGACTTCATTCCATAATCCTCATTTTCAATTTCTTTTTTGAACTTTCATTCTCTACCTCTACCCCTTCTAAATTTTATTTTCTTTAAACACTGGGGACAGTGTTATTTTATGTTGGGGGGGAGATAAAATAAAAAAATGCTATGTGTCAAAAAAAAGAATGATTTGAAAATAAAATTGTAAATGGAAGGAAAAATTGCTTTAACATTGAACATGGTAATACACATTGCACACTTTGAAACTGAATATCAAATAATTTAGCATACCATGATTCTGATTTTAATCCTTGTATAATTTCATGAGCATTGATTTTGGAAAGTGTGGTTGTCCAATGTGATATTTCGTCGTTTATATTTTCATCCAAATAGAAAAATATCACAATGCATGTCCTTTGTATTGTGGGGTATTAGTTTGAGTTCATGGGGTCCCCTAAATAAATAGCATAGGTTTGGTGATCATTTTAGTTTAATATGAGTATTCAAAAAAAATTGCGCGTAGAGTAATGAAATGACCTAATTTGTGGCTTTCGGCACTTGGGGATTGTGACTCCATAGTTGTCTGGCCCAGAGTTAGTAATTTTATCTCTATTTATGGTAATTTGAATTTTTTTTTGACTGAGTTAACTTGAGATGATGCCCGATTATGTGGGCTTCACTTGGTTCCCTAAGGTCTTTGAGCTTGGGAGTCATCGGCAAAGTCTCGCTACAGGGGTTGACTCTTTTGAGTGCAATTTCAATTACCATGGAAAAATTGAAAAAACAAAAAAAATACAATAAAAAATTTAATACTCATCTTAATATTGAAATTTGATTCCACCTAGCGCTTCTGTAATTTTCCCCTTGAATAAAGATGAACCCCCATGTCTATTGTGATGCACAACACATCCTCATACTTAATTGATATTGGATGAAATATGGTAATGAATTTGAAAAAAAGAATGGGATTGGGATTGGGATCTTCTGATGAAACTATCTTGTATTAAAATATTTTGATGGGTTTCATGATTGTTTGGTATAAGGGTTTCTGGTGATCATTGTGTATTAAAATATTTTTGGAAAAGGGAATTCGAATTTCATATTGTTGAGATATATTTTGCTCAGGACTAGCAAAACTCAAGTTGGGGTGTGATTAGCCACTAAATGAGGCTAATATTAATTGGTAATATATATAATATTCATGTTATTTATTATTCATAAACACCATTTTAGTGTATTTTACACTTTGAACATCATTTCACATTATGATTGTAATACCTTCTTAAAATGCACTATTATGTGGTACATTTTTTAACATCATTTTAAGTAACCAATGATTCATATAATTATACATATTTTAATTTGATATTTTTGGAAATTTATATAAACTATAATATGAACATGTTTCATTCAGGGATCAATGGAGAATTCATGAAGGATGATGAAGATATTTGGCAATGAAAGGAAGAAATTCTGGAGAAGACAGATTGGACATCATCCCACTGATGAGACTGTGGGGTCCAACATATAGGCCCAATTAATCCCACATTTCTCAGGATTCTAGAATACATGTATAGTAACAAATAACTCTTCATAATATTATTCTAATTCGGCTTCCATGGTAGTCATTTAGGCGGCCCAATTTAGAGATAAAATTCTGGGCCAGATTTTGAGGCCCAGAAAAACAGCCCACTAATATTATCATATCTCGGAATCCACAACTTCAACTTGGAAAATCTTTTATAGGAGGTTAGAAGACAGCAGGGGCTCCATTTTATGCTTCTATTTCCCACTCTGATTCTCCCATCTAGAAGGACTTACAAGCACTTCTGTTCGGTGGAAGCAAGCTGGATGCCACCTCAGGTCAAGGGTAGAAAAGTCTACTCTCCCTTACTTTCCACCACCCTAGGCCTACCATACTCAAGTGGGATCCTTTTTAATGTTGGAGGATCGACCCAAGGCTCCCAAAATTCCTTTTTAATGCAGTGGTGGTGAAGGAGTTTTTAATCTTGGATGCTTTGTTCAATTGTAATGTTATGTTGCAATTTTGTTGTCTCAAATTTGTCTTTTACATGTAAGTTGTTCAATTCACTTTAGTTTCTTAATAAAAGTTCTTCTTCTACTCTTATTATATTGTTCTTCATATCACTTAGATACCATTTCCTCAAGGTTTGAATTTATTCACACCAAATATTGTGAAATTATTCACACAACGGTGGAGTGATCATTTTATTTTTGTTATTTTCTTTACTTCTCCATGTCCTCCCTCGTGAGTCTACTTTCCGCTTCCATTTAAACCATAGAATCAATGGAGGGATAACCCACTTATGGGTTGATCCAAGGGAGTAGAAATGGGCTGGATTGGATGTTATTTATCACCCCATTAATGTATAATCACTTCTTTAATTGATATTTTTATTTGATGATTTTTAAACTCCATCGTCCTTGTTGAATTTAAGGTCACACACTTCAAGTGCTAATACGAACCTTTACCTTGAAGTGATCAAAACTTTGATCCTTCAAGTGTATAGGTGATTAGTATTAAAGGGTGTAGGGATTAAACCAGTAAGTCATGATGTTGTTTTATCTCCTTAAATGAACTCATCTCAAATATAAGAAATTGAAATCATTAAAAAGGAAATACGTCCAATCCACCCCGAGCGATAACCTAGGATCAACTCATTATTTTTAAATGAATTCACTTAAGTCTCTTAGAGTTCCTTTAAACCCATCTAAATCAACCCAAGTTGGCCACTTCATAGCCAAAAACAGTCCTTATAATGTGCTTGTCTATAGGTTACTTCTTATGTCTCTATGGATTCGATGACCCAAGCTAGACTACAAGGACCGTTCTACCTTCAAATCTTGGGAAAATTTGAGCGAGAATCATCATCCCATGAAATTGGAATCATTACTGCCCAACACCTATTTATATTGTATTCTCCCCCATTATACAAAAATCCAATACTCATTATTTTAGATTTTTTTAAATTAGAATAGGATTATCTTATTTAATTTATATTTTCTCCGACCCTATATCTAGGGGTTCGACCTATGACTTTCATATCCAATACTACCCTATAGTTTTGTGGTCTTTTGGATTCTTGTTTTTAAATTTCTTAATTGGGTAACTCGGTGGTAATTAAGGATACCCTTGGGGAAATCATGTACAATATACCACATGGGTTTATATGGTTTGATCGAATGTGTCCTCATATTATTAGATGGTGGGGTTCATCTTCATCTTTTAAAATATATTCATTTTCCCAATCTGCCAAAATTATTCAGGTGTTAGGGTTAAGAAAATGATTATGGATGCTATATTAGCACAAGAAAATCCAATAAACTTGGTTGAACTCACCCTTACTCTAATTTTTAGGTTACTAGGCCACATAAAAGATGCACAAATCTCCAAATCACTTTAGTTGACCATTTCTATTTTTATATGGCTATATGGAAGAACACATACAATTCCACGAATACCAAAATTCTGTAATCATTATTCATTCCAACTATCACCAAATGTTACTCAATATTTCTTTTATTTTTTGAATGTTCTTAAATAATGAAAGAGATATTATAATACATTATAATTTCTATGACTTCATTTCCACCCCTTACATTGTACCTTAAGTTATGGTAATAAAAAATGATGGAAAACCCCTAGAAGATAATTCATATATCATCTCATTTAGATATGGTATTATTAACACTCAAATAGATCAGTTGGGAATTATTGAACCCCACACCCCTTATAGTTTTTCATGGAGATATGAATCTCTATCACTGGAGTGTTTTTTAACTTTTTATTGGGTGTAAGAGAGAGATACTATCATATTTACCTATTCAGTGTTTGTTGATATTGATGTGTGAGTATAATGGAATGAAAAATAATATTACCTTCCATTTCTAATCCAACTAACCCATCATGGGAATATTCCAAAACATTGGTGGAGTATTATCTAAATGGTATATCAGGAGAACTGGTTCGACTTGTAAATAAAAAAATTCCCCAAATCCTATTTCTCTCTATACTTCAAGAAACAATTTTTAATATAGATAATAATATGACCAAATATATGAAGCATTATTTGGAATGCTCTTCTTCAAGTGTCACTCTCATTGAGAGTGGTACATGATTGTAATTTTCTAATCATATTTCTATTTTTGTTTCTTTTGTTAGACTCACTGCAATGGTACATGGAACATCATCAATCGATATCACACACATTGACCCAATCCTTAAAGTTAATACGGAAGAAAGGGTGAAGAGTATCCCTACAAAAGTGTGATTGATTGAAACATGTCGGTATCCTGGGAACCCGATTCAAAACTATATATCTATAATTGTGAGTGAACAGAGTCTATATCCCAATGATATTATTTGATGTAAGGCGATGAGAAATTTTTTATACATCCATGTTTACACTATAATAATATAGAATCCATTAGAAAATATTGTCTAAAAGTTATATTGTCTCCATAAACACTTTCTCAATATTGTCATAGTTGGGTTTGACTATCAACAGTTTCCAAGACATATCTATCTAGCTCTCATTATTTGGGAGGAGAAAATTTCCCATGATTGTGACCTTATCCAATTAAATATTGTTATCTATCATGTCGAAGCTCTAGAGGATGTTTCTACAGAGATGCATCATTTTTTTCACTTAGGATGTGAGACTTTGTGATTGGATAATTGTACAGACTGCAAATCTTTGTGAATAATATTTCTTGTATTAAGAGTTAAAGAACATTTATAATCATAAAATGTAGGGATGGGAGCCATTAGGAGGATATGTCGAGATCTGGATGATTATGTCAAGAAAACACACCCATAATAAGAAACAGAGGCATACTAGAGGATAAATATTTAGTACTCCCTCAATAATAATCATCAAGGCTTGGTCAATTTTCTTGAAAAAAAACATTTCAATTTTTGTTGTAGCTATTTTATTCATTTCCCATTACCTTTAATGTTGAGAAGAGACTATGAGTTGTGGAGGCTCCTCCTTTTTCAAATTTTGATGAATAAATGAAAACATAATTATTCTCAATTTTATATCATTTTTTCTATTTGAATGTCTCTCTATATCATCTTGAAATAATTTCAAAAGTGTCATCAATATATACCATATTATTTGACATATAATCAATGATTTTAGTTTTAAATTTCCTTACACAATTAAAAATTTTATAAACCACTTAATTTCCTTGGTGTGGCTCATAGATTTTATAGATAAGTATCACCATAATACTATATATAGACTTATTGAATGAGTAATATTTTATAATATGTTTTTTATAATTTTTTGAACTGCATTGTGAAGAATAGAAGAGCTATCAACATTTTTCCTAGAACAAGGGACCTGGAAACAATGATTTGATTATTGCTAGGGTTTTATAGTGGACCCAACAATCTATTAACCTTTTTTTATTTCCCTAAAATTTTACTAATCCATATATAAAGTTGAATATTTTGAAAGACTTGGATTTTTCTTCGAATCCCCTTATGGGTTTTCATCACCACAAATTTTGTGCCACTTAAATATCCAATTATTGATTTTTCTTAGACCATGTGAAATATATTTATAGAGAATAGATTCTCTACTTTTTACTAGGGTTCCATTTTTTGAGTTTTCAACATGGTGAGTGTTATTTCTCTTTCTATTGGAAGTTTAGGGTCTTGTAAGACAGACCAATAAAACTTTTGTTTTAAGTCAAATAACTTTGACAACAAGTGGTAAATTATGTGTAGCATGGGAAAGGGGAATACATAATCTGAGCTACATCCCGGATTAAATTTTTTATCATTTGATATTTTTATTGGGCTTTGGACCTTTATGCGGTTACCATGCGGTTGGCAGTAGCTGCATAGTCGGCCTAAGAGTCAGGAAATTTCTCATTACTCTTACTATTATTATTATTATATTTATTGTATTATTATTATTAGTTTTATAATTATTATTTTTATTATTATTAATTTTTATTATTTTTATCTTTATTATTTTCATTTTTATTATTTTCATTTTTATTATTTTTATTTCTGGTTATATTATTATTATTATTATTATTTGTATTATTATTATTTTTTATAATATAATTATTATTTTAATAATATTATTATTATAAGAATGCAAAAAAACAAACTAAACCCCAATCCCATGTCACCCCCCCCCGGCCTCAGCGCTCCAACCTTAGAGTGATGCCCCCCTCAGCCTCAGCCCCTCCATGCTCTAGTGCTTCCCCCTGACTCACTACGCACAACGGTGCTTCGCTGAGGTCCCTAGCCTCTCCCTACACCTCTCTCGCCCCTTGCAGGACTCACCTAATCCACTTCGACCTCTAGCCCTCCGTCTTCAGCTGACCGCCACCCTTCACCCGCACACCCAGCCTCACCCTTCCTTCACATAGTGTTGCACCCTAACTCCATGAACTCCAATTTCTAGTTAATCTGAATCCCAATATCTGGTGGTCTTCTGGTGAACCCTAACCCCACTATGTGGCGGTCTTACAACGTGAATCGCAGTGACTCTATCTCCTCCCCGACACATGGTTTCTTCCCATACGGTGCCTCTTCCTTTTGAATTTACATTTTCCTTAAGTTTTACCTAACTTTAATGCCTTAGTGGTAATTCATTTATTTTTTTCATTTTCTAGGGTGTGTGTTTGGTCTGTGGGGCATCATCCCTTCTTCCATCAAAGTTTTTCCCCATTAGCTCTCGATTGAGATAGGCGATTCCTCATATTCCTTTCCGATTATGTTCAATTAATACTTGAGTGTTTTAATTAAATTTTTGACTTAATTTGCACCTTCCCAATATACTTAGTTTACCCTTTATATTGTTTAAAAGTTAGTTGGTTTTGTTAAAAGAATAGTTTTGAAGTGTTTTCTCTGGTTATGTTCATGTGTGCTTATGAAAAATATGTTCATTGGTTGAAAAATTCTTTTTTGATAATGTTTTAAGCATGATACGCACCTTCGAAATACTCCTTAATAGGTTGTGATCATGTTTCCGGTTTTAATGAATTTTTTATAAATTATTTGGTTTGTTTATCAAATTTTTTATAAATTTCCTCATCTATTTATAAAATTTTTCATAAACTGTTTGATTTGTTATAAAATTGTTTATAAATAATTTATTCTGTTTATTAAATTATTTATAATTTGTTTGTCTTGTTTGTGTAATTGTTGAGAAATGTTTTGGTTTTTTTATAAAGTTTCCATCACTTTAGAGTTTTTGAAAGACATAGTGAATATGATTTGGTGTGAGTTTGGAAAGGAAAACAATTCCCTTGACAAATGTGACGTATTTGGGTTTGGGATTAGTTATATCTGGTTAAGGGTCCATTTGACATGTTTTCTAAAGTTTCTTGTTTTTCCTAAATTGATTTTAATTTTCAAATAAAGTTGGTCCCTTTTACTGGTTTTTAAGGAGAGATTTAAATGAGGTCTTATAAAGTGTTTCTTTAAGTGTTTTAGAAAACATGGTTTTTAATGGGTTTTTTAAGGTTTGACCATTTGGTTTGAAATATGTTTTTGGTGTTTAACGTTGTTTTGAAAATGGTTCGTAAATTTTTATTGTTTTGGCATGTTTTATTAAATGTATGTTTTGGTAAATGCATGTTTCCATGAAAGAATATTGTAATTTTTTGGTATTTTTGACCATGATTGTAAGAAATAACATTTATTATTGTTTTGGAAACATTTATAAATGTTTTGGTAATGGTTGAATAAGGTAATTCCAAAGGCCCGTTTGATATATTTGAAATGGTATGTTGGAAAACCCCTCTTTGGTTAGGTCTCATGCCTCGTCGATTGATCATGACACAAGAGGGTCCTCAGTATGGGCCTCCTTTTGAGAATATATATCTTAAGGCGTGAGACAAATCTTGAGGTGGTCACAGTGGTGTCGGATTATGTCGTGTGTTCAGTTATATATATGGCTTGTTGTCTGAAATTGCTGCACACCTCTTTGTGAACATAGCACAAAAACTTATCATATCAAGGGGGTTTACTAAGAACAATTGATGCACTAGTTTAGACTATGCACTGGCTAGTGGCCCTTAGTACGGACTTTTCTCTACTAGGGGATTAAGACCCACTATTAGGATAGGTAGGGCAACACTGAGCGTTTGGGTGTTATAACATCATCGAGAGTAGGCATTCCTTCAGGATGAGTCACATGTATAATACATTTTGGCCTTCCTTATAGTTCCTAGGATTCCCGTAATCCTTTGATACGAGCATTTTTAGTTCCATTACCCTTTTTCTGTTTGTGTAATTATACCCTTGAACATGGTTTTAGTGTTTTCTTGGAAAAACATTGTATGTATGGTTGGTTTTAAAAAGGATTTCAAAGTAGCTGTTTTGGAAAAGTTTGTGTAGGTCCCTCTTTATTTATTTTCCTTATTTTGGAATTATATGGGAAATGAAATTGTGATTGCTAGTTTTCAAAATGCATTGTATATATGAAAACATTATTTTATTAAAAAAATTGTAGTTCAAACTAGTATTACTGGACTGTTTTGGAATTAAAAAATTCAAGGATTTCATGGTTCACTTTTGGCATCCATGCTGAGCATTTTTATGCTCACATTGATTTTTATCATTTCAATTACAGGTTTCCTTTGATCAGGTTTTCTTAGTTGAGTTTCTTATCATTGGAGCAAGGTCAGCCTTTAGTTGGGAGGTGACCTGGAAGGTCATGTGGAGGTATGTTGAGTTGTTTTTTTCATTTATTTTTCGGATCCTTGAGTTCAGTTTTATTATTCAGGTTATTCTTGTTTATTTATTTATCATTTGTGAGCTAAATCATTCCCAGTGATTAAATTTTGATGCTCAAAACTGGATTCCAGCCTGCAGGGATTGGGAATGCCCCTCAGGCCATGTCGCGGACTAGCTCGAGTGACCGGTTCAAGGTTGACCTAGATTGATTTGTGAAAAAATGGTATCAGAGGAGGACCTTGTAATTTTGGGTTTTGTTTGTATTTTTTGGTTTTTGAACTGGCTGTTTTTTGGATGATGGCACTTTCAATGATGTTGCTTCGGTTTGATATCGGTTTTGGATTGGTGTTTTATGTGTTGTTTATAAAATTCCACCTTGAATATTCCCCAAGGTTACTGATAATTCATGCCCAGTTTTTTGTCATTCTCAGACATTTTATGTCTTTAATGGTGATCAGGGTCCGTTAAAGTCAATTATGTCGTTTGAAGAGGTTGAGTGTGTTTTTGGGGCATTGCGAACTTCAGAAGTTGTCAGAGTGCGTGCCATTTTGGGTCTGTTCGAAGATCCAGATTTTGATGAATGGTAGTTGTTCACCCCACAATCAATGAAAGTTGGGATGAAATATGATGGATTTAATCCATCTTCATCTGATGATTCATGCCTGAAAAGGTGATGGCGAATAAAAGGGAAGAGATCATGTGTATTCAACAAGGCCAGCCGACGGTGAAGATATATTTTTACCATTTAAAGGAACTGGTTTCCTTTTCTCTAGGGTAGTGTCGCAAGATTTAATAAATACTTCTCTCTTCATTGGGGGTCTTCACCTATTGATCAAGGAGAGAGACCTCCCTTCTAGGGACCATTATTTTGAGAAGTTGGTGGATGAGGTGTTTTTAGCTGAGTTAGTCTCTGAAGCGTAGATGGTTGGAAATCCAGCAGATCCAGTTACTCATAAAGGTTCCCCATCTGGCGAGTAGGGTGTTCCAGAGGGACCTATTTCTAAAGATTCCTTTATAGTGGTTCTGACTTCCATTTAATTAGATCATTTAGTGTTGTTCCACCAGTGTGGCTATTTTGGGGATGTGAATCTGTCGTGTCACATCCCTTTGAAGACGTGTCATCGTTGGGGCTATTTTGATCACTTGGAGAAGTTTTTCATGAATCATCACCTGAAGAAGATGTTGTGACAAGAGGAATTTAGTGCCTGACTATGAGGCAGGAGATGCTTCATCCATCAGAGCCCCATATACAGGTATTGGGGTGAAGCTCACGCGTAGTCAGGAGTTGTTGGGGGTGTGAAGCCTTGGTTCAGGTTTTCTGTTTCATGTTTTCAGTGGAACATTTAAAGTCCTTTTTTTCTTATTTTTCTACTATTAAAGTTTTGACACTATTGTAAGTTCATTGTTTTTTCATGAAGTTATGATGAACTCATTAAAGTATAATCCAATAAGTCATGGTTCTGTTGATGTGGTTTTCTGAGTCATGCGTTTTTCTTAAAATTGTGTTTGACCCATGTATGGGTTGATATTGGTTTAGTTGTGTTCATTTGGAGATTTAAGTGCATGTGGAGTAATCTATGTTTGTGTTTATGCTCAGATTCACTTCTTGGGATAAGTTATGCTTGGAGGTTTTTCTCTAGTGTTTGAGGTTTTTGGTCTGGGTCAAGATTTCCATGTTCAGTGGAGCTATTGTTCACTCATACTATAGATGTTAGTTTGGATCAGTTGGAAGTTCCCACATCCCCCCCCCCCCTTTAGGGTGATTTTTTTGGGTGTTAATTTTTCCACATTATTTGAGTTCTTGTGGTGGGGAGAAACCTCTCATGTTCTCTCATTCTCTTTTATTGTGGTTTCTTTCAGTTTCAATCGGGCATGGATTCTTGTTTAGTCTATTGTTTGGTTGGGTGAATTTCTGGGGGGAAAAAGTGTCTATGGTGGGGAGAATTGTCACACCCTGACTTTTTAAATTATTATTTTTTTATTAATTCTTGGCTCTAGGCTCCTACGCCAAGGTTTGATCTGGGTCCCAGATTAAAAATTTTGTCATTTCATATTTTTACTGGGCTTTGGACCCATCAATGGTTACCGCGCGGTTAGCGGTAGCCGCGCAGTCATCCTAGGAGTGAAGAAATTACTCATTACTCTTACAATTATGACTATTGTATTTATTATATTTTTATTTTTATTTTTATAATTATTATTTTTATTGTTATTAATTTTTATTATTGTTATCTTTATTATAGTCGTTTTTATTATTATTATTTTTTGTTTTATTATTATTATTATCTTTAATATTGTTATTATTATTATTATTATTATTATTATTATTATTATTATTGTAATAATAATATTATTATTATAGGAATGAAAAAAACCCTAACCTGAATCTTGTGTCCCCCCCCCCTCGGCCTCAACATTCCAACCTCGCAGCGACACTACCCTCGGCCTCATCCCCTCTGTACTCCAACGCTTCCCCTGACTTGCAACGCACAGCAGTTCTGCACCGAGGTCCCTAGCCTCACCCTCCACCTATCTCTCCCCCTACAAGACTTACCCCAGCCACCTCGACCTTTAGCCCTCCACCTCCATCCGACCTCCGCCCTTTACCTGCACACCTGGTATCACCCCTCCTTTACGTAGCACTACACTTGAACCACCTGCGTGCCCCTTTCTAGTGAATCCAAACCAGATGTCTAGCAGTCTTCCAGTGAACCCAAATCCCGCTGTCAGGCAGTCTTCTGGTGTGAATCGCAATGCCTCCTCCTCCTCCCCGACACATGGTTTCTTCCCCTTCAATGTGTCTTCCTTTTGGATTTTTGTTTTCCTTCAGTTTTAACAAACTTTAATTCCACGGGGGTAATTCGTTCATTTTTCTCATTGTCTAGGGTGTGTGTTTGGTCCATGGGTCATTGTCCCTTCTTCCGTCAAAGTTTTTCTCCAAACGCTCTGGATTGAGGTAGGTGAATCCCCATATTACTTACCTATTAAGTATAATTAATACTTGATTGTTTTAATTAAATTTTTTACTTAATTCACACCATCCCAATATGCTTAGTTTACCCTTTATAGTGTTTACAAGTTAGTTGGTTTGGTTAAAAAAATAGTGTTGTAGTGTTTTATCTGGTTATGTTCATGTGTGCTTATGAAAAACATGTTCACTAGTTTCCAAAGGTCGTTTTGTTAATGTTTTAATAATGATACTCACCTTCTAAATACTCATTAATAAGTTGTGATCGTGTTTTCAGTTTGAATGAATTATTTATAAATTATTTTTTCTGTTTAGAAAACTGATTATAAATTGTCCCGTCTATTTATAAATTTTTAATAAACTATTTAATTCGTTATAGAATTGTTGATAAATCATTTGGTTTGTTTATTAAATTGTTTATAAATAGTTTTTATTGTTCGTATAATTGTTGATAAATTGTTTGGTTTGTTTTATAAAGTTTCCATCACTTTAGAGTTTTTAAAATACATGGTGAATATGATTTGGTGTGAGTTTGGAAAAGGAAAGCTATTCGCTTGAAAAATGTTACGTATTTGGGTGTGTGCTTGGTTATATCTGGTTAAGAGACCGTTTGACATGTTTTTTATAGTTTCTTGTTTTCCCAAAATGGATTTTAATTTTCAAATAAATTTGGTCCCCTTGAGTGGTTTCTAAGGAGAGTTTTAAATAAGGTCTTATAAAGTGTTTCTTTAAGTGTTTTGGAAAACATGGTTTTTAATGGGTTATTTAAGGTTTTATTTTTTGGTTCGAAACATGTTTTTGGTGCTTAACGTTTCTTTTAAAATGGTTCGTAAATGTTTATTGTTTTGGAAAGTTCTGTTAAATGTGTGTTTTGGTAAATGCATATTTCCATGAAATAATATTGGCATGTTTTGGTCCGTTTGACCCTATTTATAAGAAATGATGTTTAGTGTTGTTTTGGAAATATTTCTAAATGTTTTGATAATGGTTGAATGAGGTAAATATAATGGCTCTTTTGGAATATTTGAAACAGTATGTTGGAAAACCCCTCTTGGTTAGGTCTCCTACCTTGTTGATTGATCATGATACAAGAGGGTCCTCGATATGGGCCCCCTTTTGAGAATATTTATTTTAAGGCATGATACTAATCTTGAGGTGGTTGGGGTCGTGTCGGATTCTATCGCGTGCTCGGTTATATATGCATGGATTGTTGTTTGAATGTGTGGCACACCTCTTTGTGAACATAGCACAGAAACATATCATAATAAGGGGGTTTGCTGAGAATGATTATTGCACTAGTTTAGACTATACACTGGCTACTGTCCCTTAGTACAGACTTTTCTCTACTAGTGGATTAGGCCCCTCGATTAGGATAGGTAGGGAAACACTGGGCGTTTTGGCATTATAACGTCATCAAGAGTAGGAATTCCATTAGGATGAGTCACATGTATAATAAATTCTGGTATTCCTCCGAGTTCCTAGGTTTTCTATGATCCATTAATATGAGCATTGTTAGTACCATTACCCTTGTTGTGTGTGTGAAATTATACCGTTCAACTTGGTTTTGGTTTTTTCGTGGAAAAACTTTGTATGTATGGTTGGTTTTAAAATGAATTTCATAGTATCTATTTTGGAAAAGTTTTTGTGCACTCCTCTTTATTTATTTTCCTTGTTTTAAAATTATAAATACAATGGAATTGTGATTACTAGTTTTCAAAATGAATTGTATATATGAAAACCTTATTTTTTTATAATTGTAGTTAAAAATAGTATTATTGGTATGTTTTGGAATTGGAAAATGCATGGATTCTGTGGTTCACTTTTGGAATCCCTACTGAGCATTTTTATGATCATGCTGATTTTTTTTATTTCAGTTACAGGTTTCCTTTGCTCAAGTTTTCTTAGATAAGTTTCTCATTATTGGATCAAGGTTATCCTTTAGTTAGGAGGTGACCTAAAAGGTCACATGGTGGTATGTTAAGATGTTCTGTTTATTTATCTTTTCACTGCTTATGTTCAGTTTTATTTTTCTATTTATTCTTATTTATTTATTTATCTTTTTCGTTCCAAATCATTCCTATTGATTAAATTTTGATTATCGGCACTGGTTTCCAGCCCGCAGGGATCAGGAATGCTCCTCTGGACATGCCACAGACTGGCTCGAGTGACTAGTTCAGGGTTGACCTGGGTGGGTTCGTGAAACTACCCCAATGAAATGAGAGGCATTATTTTTTTGGTTGTGATTCTTGTAACGCTGAGATAAGAATCAAAATTTAAGCACGGTATTCTGGAAAAAAATGATTCATCATCGTTTAATTACGATGAAGTAAATTATAATTCATGAACTTAAGGCTCTTGGAGCCAATGTGATGGAATGGGTCATGTATATAAGGGGTGAATGTGCACCATGTTTGAAAGGTAGATTCTATTATGATTATATCATGGAATATGGAGATAAAAGGAAATTCTTATGAGGAAATAGATTCCTTTGTTTGAGCATCCATATTGGGGAAATCTATTGTATTGATTTATATTGGGAATAATATTTATAATAATATCATGGGTGTAATTTAAATTTGGATTATAATTTTCACTAATATCCATAGAAGGGTTTAGAAGATAACAGTTTCCCAATAAATGAAGTGTTATTTAATAAAAAATATTCAAATATACAATGGGAGTATATATATAGGAATTGGTCATGCTGGGTAAGAAACAACTTTTATAGTCTGAGATTTTATTTATGTAATGGTAAATTTTTCTTCATTCATGAAATTAAGGAATCCCATGTGAGAATCTCTTGCATGGATCGATATCATTTGCAGAAGAGGGGTCATATTTTATTGTATGATGGAAAGGATTAAAATGAGGTATCCTAGTGTCACTATGCATCTTGTTAGAGTAAGAATCAGGTCACATTTATTTCTAAAAAATGATGTTACCTATACTGATCAATTTGTTACATGGAACTGTGGCATAAACAGAAGAATAGGAAATCATTTCCTTATTATTCAAGGAACATTTCCAAAACTATCATACTAGAATGATTTCACTCCCCACACAACCATAGTAGTCACAGTTCACTTCCATTAATATAATTGTGGATTGGTTTTAGTCCCCAAACCATCATAGTAGTCATGGATCACTATTGAGACTATCATAGTGGATAGACTCCCTTACTAATATAGGTTAACTCTTCATTCCATTCCTTCCTATCTCATAATCATAAACCATACATAGAAATAATATATATTTAATCCTAGGATAATATCCCCAGTAAATATTAATTAGGATCAAATGATTTTATCTTATATGGAAAATGATTTTGAATAATCACTTGGAACATTTCTTGAGTAAAATTACCATTTCAGTTTAAAAATCACCTTTTTTAAACCTAATGTTCACAAAACATTGAGAAAATAATTTTCTATGAAAATAATAATTGAAAACTATATTGGAATAATTAAAACATTGAGTGGTTATATTGGTGGAAAATACCATTCATGTTATACACATTAAAAAAAGATTCATTACATATTTTTAGTAAAAATAAAAAAAAAATCCTCATTCAAAAAATGAAAATAAGATTACATTTAAACCATTTTTTTAAAATTAAAACATGTGTAAATTTTTCTTCGTAAAATTATTATATAATATTAAATACTTTCATTAAATCATTTTTAGTAAAAACAAGGAAATGGATGAAAATGGATATTTGATCAAACAAAGAAATAAATTTGGTTTTACATAAAAAATATTATTTTTTATTATTGATTACATAAAGAGTTGAAAATGATATTGAATCATGTATTTTATTTAAAAAACTATAGGATAATAATACTTAACTATTTATTGAGATTTTTATCATAAGATATCATCATTAGAAGTATAATCATAAACAATATCACTAAATAAAGATAATTTAACATAATGCCATTACAAATTTAATATCTTATGAACCATTAGACCAATGAAATAAATAAAATTACATGGATATATATTTCAAAAAATATATATTATTCATGAAATAAATTTAAGTCCAGTATATACCCCACACAAAAGTAACGAGTAGTGTATAAGGCTTGTGTCCCATTGAAATAAAAGTGAGACAAAAAACCTTTACTAGTTGGAAGATACTAAATTGTAAAAAACATTAGATAATATCATAAAATGAAACATTAAATATCATTAAATAAATATATTAATGATAAAACATGTCAAATTGGTAGTATATACACCACACCAAAAATAAATGAGTGGTGATTATGGCATATGTCTCCTAAAAAAAGAGTTTCTAGAAATCCCAAACCTTATGTCTCAACATCCTTCATACACATTAAAACTCATTTAAAAAAATATTGGTTTATTATAAAAATATAAAAGAACCATGCATATATATAAAACCATATGTTATTTATTTATGATCTTTTATTACCCATTTATTAAAATTTTGTTGTTAAAACCAAGTTTCATGTGATAACTGCTTTGTTTTTTCAATTATGTCTTGAGTTTGTATTTTCAGTCCATTAACATTGATCATGGTTCTATCATCCCCAAAATATAAACCATTATATAAATATCATATATATTCATTACATTTTTATTTTAAACAACCCATAAATGTTGGAGATAGAAAATAAATTACGACATTCAGGGAGACGGTAGGTTGTACACCCGCTGGAACACTTTTTACTTTTTCCATACAGATGAAACAAAATAAATTTAAATAATATATAAAAATTTTATATTCCTTATAATTTGATTTATTTCACATATTTTCATTAAATGTATCTTTATTACCTTCCATTTAAAGTGTAATTGAAAAAGGAATCACATCGATTTGCGAGTAGTAGTCCACCGTACACACATGTGATGTTATTGTATTCCCATGTAATAGAATATAATAAGGTATAAATGATATCATAATTAGGTAAGTATAAAAATTTAATAAATATTATATAAATTTTTTAAATTAATAACTATATATAGCTATGATGTGAAGGAAAATGAAGTTCATCTATTTGCGATGCGTTTGTCTGTCGTACAATTGATCAACTATTTTATTTCTAATTAAATGTAATTAGAGATGGATAGAGGTTATTACATTTAAATAATAACATATCAATATAAGGTATATATGGTATATAATGGTGTTATTAAATCAATGTATTTTTATAAGATTTATTGGAGGTGGACGAATAAATAAAATGAAAAAATAAGTAAATTAATTTATCTACTTCTTTAGAGAGCCTATTTAGGTTTATGCCTAAATCCTTCATAGGAGGATTTACTAATAAAATGAAATCATATAGGATGTGATGATGGAATTATGGAAGTTGTTTTTTAGTAAATTTCCATACCAAAGGGTTTTGAGAATTTTAAGAGGGGATTGGATGGGGTCCCTTTTATAAATATCAGAGAGGACACGCAATCAATTTTTAAAAATAAAAAGGTGTTCCTTTGTTTTGAATGTGAAAAAATTTTCTAAAATGGATCATTATTGATCCATATAGGTGATAAAGCTGAAATTTTTCCATAAAATTAGATCTGGATAAGTTTTTATCTCATTTTCCAATTTTCATTTTACATTAAATCCCTTATAAAACTATTTAACCTTAATTATGGTTATTAATTTTTCTTATTTTTTAGATTCATTTTTTAAAAAAATCAGTTTAAATTATTATTTAAAATGAATTATAGTGATTCCAAATATTGAATTTATATTTAAAAATTCCATTCCTAAAATTGGAAAATTTTAATTTAAAATCACACTATATTAAGATGTGATGATAAAGTGGTTTAATTGAAGTGAAAGTTTTCATACTTATTGAATTTTTAATTTCAAAATTAAATATAAATATTATTAAAATTACATAATTTTTTTAATAATAATATAATTTAAATAACCTCACCTTAAACTATTTTTATAAAATATGGAACTTTGTAAATACATCAAATGAAAAATACAGTTTTTAATAAAAATATGTATTTTTCTGCATTTAGTAAAAAATAAATCTTTTTTAAAAATTATCAAAAATTAAATCAAGCATAATTTTTAAATTTATAATTAAAAAATTATTTTAAAATTTTAAAATAAATTTTCTAGTGGTTTTAATAAATATTTCTGTTATTTTTTTATAAAAAGTAATAAAAGTCATTTTTTGAGAAAAAATCATTTTCAAAGGATATAAATGCTTTACCAAAAATTAATTACTTATTTATATATAAATATTTATTTATTTAAATTTATTATAATTAATTTTCAAAATAATATTAATACTATTCATACCAACAATTTTAATGTCTATGTTATTACAGTTATTTTTAAATAATAATATTAATAATCTATCAATGTTTGTTAAAACCTAGTGTTACGTGTAACATAAGCTATCAAAGAAATTTAATTTAGTTAAAATACATATTTGCTAAAAACATGGGGTGTTACATTCTACTCACTTGTAAATAATTTATCTTGAGAAATTCATCACTATGTGACAAATAAATGAAGATAATTATGCCACATCATATCCGTAAGTTCCCATGTAGCTTCTTTAAATTGTAGATTTCTCCATAAAACATTATCTAGGTGAGTGGTATTTTTTACAATAACATTCACTATATGATAAAAAATCTACGCCATCTATTCCTAATAAGAAATATAATTCTCTAGTTATATTACATTGGATTTCATTATATGTGATGTTTTAATAATGTGCTTTCTCAGTAGAGATGCATGGAACACATCATGGAATTGATAGTGGTTTGGTGGAAGCGCCAAGTGATAAGAAACCATCCTTAGTCATTAAAGAATAAAAATGGGTCCAATATAAAAAGATATCAACATTAATTTATTCCAAAATATAATAAGATTCTTCCATGTATAAATTCATCAAAAAATATTCTCCCCTATATAAATCTCCAGATTATGTCGATGGATATTTTCATGAATTTTATATCAACTATGAGCTTCCTCGATGTTCCATTAAATGGATCTAACATTATATGCTATTTTCTCAGATAAATCATGTCCCATTAATTTTATATATCCAAATTCCATACTATAATATCAGTGTTCTACACTTCTTTCCAAAGTGGGATTTATAAATATCAACTTAAATGCTAAAATGAAAGTTTTTTTGTAGTAAAACTCAACCATAGGAAGTTGTTAATCCTAGCCAACATTAAAATACATAAAACATGATCTCAAAAAATCCTATAGGGTTTGAATTGTTCTCTAAGACTGAACAATAGTTTGGGGATGATATTTAGTGTTGAAACATAGATCAGTGTTCAAGGACTGGTAAAGACATCTTTGTAACATTAAGGTAAAACTCAGATTCCAATAAGATACAATGTAATGTTGAAATCCATGAAACCTTATAAATTCATTAGTTTATATCCTACAAATATTGTCCAATGTAAAATATTATACAATTTCTATGAAGTGTTCTGAATTTTTAAGTCAATCGAGTATAAACCATATAGGATTTTCCCTTTAGATGTGTTGGGATGTCTAATAACAAAATCCATGGTGATGTTTTCCAATTTTCAATCTACTATATGTAATGGAAGTATCATACCCTTGTATTTTTACCTCTCAATTTTAACATAATTACATACTAATCATTGATATTTCTATTCAAAAATACATATCTTTATGTTTTCACACTATAAATACACATTCACATAGACTAGTGGTAGGAGATATGCCCTTGTCGCCTTTCGATTGTCGGTTAAACCACCATAGCCTTACTAGATGTGACATGTTTTCTTTTTTACTAAATTTTATTAATATAATTATTATTACAACCTATGAAATATATTTAATATCCTCATAAATGACTTTAATCCTCAATATTCATATAAAACCTGATGGATATGAATTCATTTGACCTATGAAATGATTATTCTTCCATAAATAATTCATTATATTTGAGTAAAGAGTTACATGTACATTATTATAATCAAACAACTCCCAAAATGTCATTAATCATAATGAAATCCATTTAAATATAACATAAAAATGGTTTTCTAAAACATTAAACTTTTTATCAACCATAAACTCGCAAATCTAGGATGCCATCCATAACTCTTAAGTTAATGAATACATATATTCATCCAAAATTAATGCAATCCTTATATGTTTTATGATTCTTATAACCAAAATACCATTGGAAAAATAAATCTATATCAAAATTATTGCATCCCAATACATAAATAAATTAACCCATTTACATCAATGATCTGTTTTAGCATAGGAACTTCCTTACTCTAGAGGATAACCCTTAGTTTGGGGCATCGACTCAGATAATTCCCATGTTCCTCACATATGACATTAAATTCCATGTAAATTTGTTACTATATGGATTTCACTTACACATATAAAATATCTTCCCCTCTATTTGAGATATTCTTCTAGGTTCTTATTCCTACCTTCTTGAAAAATGAATCTTTATTCATCTATGTTCATTAAAACATGAACATTTATAAAAGTCTTTCAATATCTTATTCGATGCATTATAAATCTCAATAACATTCATGTTGTTAATCATATATCACGATAACTGATAAGAAATAATTATATTATCATTCTCTCCAGTCATCATTCAATTGTTTTTAACATGATCACAAAATTTTCTATAACATTTGGTTTTAACAACATTCCTTGTAGTTAAATCCATTTAATAAAACCAAAAAATGTAGTGTGAGAAACAATAAGCACAGTGGAAGACTAGATAATCATGAAAATTAACTTATATGATGTCTAAATCATGAAACCATCTTTACAATCTATGAAAACATAATATTATCCTATGACATTTATGTTTATTATTAACATCTTTCCTAATGTTTGGTCATGAGTTTGTGAATTTCTTAATCATATCCCTTGGGAGTCTCCAAACAAGAGTGTATAAAGTCCCATTATCATTCCATATGTGACAAACAAGTCTACATTAATGTACCCATTTTAAAGTTATTACCAAAAGATAAAAATGTTCCAAATCTATATCTGCTTGTAGTATCTAGATACTAATTTAATAACATGGAAACCACCAGCTTTATAGTTCACACAAATTATAGGATATTTTCATATACATCGACTTATCCTTATTGCTATCACTAATGTTTTATTATCCTATTTTCCAATGTTTAACTAAGATTTTATCTGATACTAACTACAGAATTCCAAAAATAATCATACATTGATATCATATAATAATAGACTAATATTCATGACATAAAATAATGACCTGGACTATAATTTTATTCTTATAGTTCCTTTAGAAGCATTGATTCAAAAATAAATGTTTCTTAGGTGAACTATAAGGTCTCCAACTATGTCCATCACGGATATAAAACTTCATATAAATATTATACATTATAACTTTCTTAATAACTCAGGGAAAGTAACCATAACAAAAGGGTGAGCTATGATGCTTAGAAAGGGTAAACAAGAGAGATATTAACATAACATGATCATAAAGATATGAGATATATAGAATAACATTGGTAAACCATACTATTCATATTAATGATCATAAATTTAAGTAATGGAATAAATCATGGTATTTTATAAAATAAGAATTATAAAGGAATCAATGAACATAATTCATGTAAGTATAACATTGGTATAAGACATGTAATTTTGGAATTCACATAATAATTGAAAACCATTTCCATACAAGTTAAGTATCATTTTCCAAACTATAAATATCTAATAGGTGACTCTCTAGAACATCATAGTAGTCAATGGTAACTCCTAAGGCTATCATAGTGTATTGGGTTCACTCTGAGAACCATCATAGTAGTCATGGATCACTCCCAGGACAATCATGGTGGATAGGGTCCCTTTCTGAACCAGTTTCATTCCCCATTCTAGTCATGTTTATCAAATGAGATATCAATCATTACCCAATTAATTTGAGTGGAATATAGGTCTCATGCATCATATAATCCATAAATTTTTGTTCCACAAGATCATATTACATTAATCACACCATAACCTAGATAATGGAAATGGGTCTCATAAACATTTCATTAGAGAATAACCCATAAAAATAAAATGGATTTCATAGTCATCTCATTATTTATTAATAAAATAACCTATAAAAAAGCAACAGATTTCATAAACATCTCTTAATCATAATAATAATCCATCTAGAGAAAAAAAATATGAATTTTACCCTTGAATAATTTGCCAAGTAAATCTTAAGTAACATCAAAGGATGTCATCTTATATGGAAAATTATTTTTAACGATCACTTGGAATGTTTCCTGAGAAAAATAACATTTTCAATTTGATAATTACAATTTTAAAACTAAAATTTCACAAAATATTGTGAATTTACATTATGTAGAAAATAATATTTGATACTTATAAAGTATTCTTTAAAATATTGATTGGTCATGATCGTGGAAAATACCATTCATGTCGTACACATTAAAATAAATATTCCATTTAGTTTTTTTATTAAAATGTAAAAAGGTAGATCATTAAAAAAATGAATGGAATATTTCTTTTAAAAAAATTAACAATTTATAAATGGTAAAAAATTTACCTAAATAATCATTTTTTAATTAGAAAAAAAATAAAAAAAATAGTAAAAACATAGATATGGAATAGAATATTTTTTTGACCGAAGATAAATAAATTAGGTTTTCCTTAAAAATGTTCTTTTTTTACACTTGTGTATATAAATAGTATAAAATGAAATAAAAACTTGTATATTCATTAAATATCAAGATTATAATATACTTTATGGTTTTCATAAGTGTTATATCATAATATCACTTCATTGGAATCAAAATAATAAGCAATCTTGATAAACAAAGATATTGTAACATAAAACCATTAAAAATTTGGTATATTTTGAATATTGAGACCCATGAAAGAACTAAAATTGTATGTATATGTATATACCATAATTTTCAAGATACTAATCATTAAATAAATTTATAGGAAGTATAAACACCACACAAATTAATCTAGTGGTGTATAAGGCATGTGTCCCATATAAATAAAAGTGAGAAGAAAATCCCTTAATAATTTGAAAATTATTGAATCATAAGACCCATTAATGAATAACATTAAATTATTCATTAAATACTATGAAACAAATTATATTTATGTTATAAAATTTTAAATGGGTATTATATAACCCACACACAAAAACTAGTGGTGAATATGGAATATGTTTTCCAAAAATAAAAGGGATACCAGAAATCCAATACCTTAAGTCTTAGATTCTATAATAAATATACCAACTAATATATAATAAATATAGGTTTATTATACATATATTAATGAAAAAAAATCAATATATCATAACATATATTATTTTTATATGACCTTTTATTACCTGTTTATCAACGATTTATTATTAAAAACACATTTTGGGTAATAACTAGTTTTGTTTTCATTTATGTTTTGACTGGTATTTTTTATAAAATTACATTGATTATTGTTACATAATCACTATAATTTATACTATGTTATAAATATCATATATATTCATTACATATTTATTTATAGTAATCCATAAATGTTTGATATAGATAATGAATTACACCACTCTTAGAGATAGTAGGTTGAACGTACGCATGAACATTGTTTCCATTTTCTTGATGGAAGGGATTAAATGAAGATAAGAAATATATTACCATTATATAGTAATTATTGTGTAATATATATCAAATATTTTCGTTATATTTATCCTTATTACCTTACATGTAAACCCTAATTGAGAAACGAATCGCATTGCTTCGCAATATTGTAGTCTCTCATACACATGTGCAAAATTATCGTATTTCCAAGTAATTAAAGTAATGTGTTATATGTGATAAAAAGTATAATTATTTCATAAATATCATATAAATGTGTTAAATCAATCATTATATCCATATGTGAGACGATTTAATAGAAAATGAAATATAACGGTTTATAAGGTAGTATTCTTCCATACAAACGATCAACTGTTCCATTTCCTATTTGATGTAAGAGAGTATGTGTATAGGTTATTACATTATAAAATTAAATATTATTATAATGTATATACAACTTATATTATAGAATATATGTTAAATACTATTTAAATGAGGTGGAAGAATAAATAAAATAAATACACAAGTTTAAGAATCTTGCATCTTCTATAGAGTACCTCTTTAGGTTTATACCTAAACACATCATAAGATGGTTTCCTAATAAAAATAAGGACTATTATATGTTTTTAGGTAATTATGTATGATATTTGGATATTTATTTTCTAATCCAAATAGTTTTTTAATCATGAAGATGATAGGAGAGTTAAGTAGGGGAGAGGACAAAGCTGGAATTTCTAAATAAAAATGTATACCAACAATTTAAGAATTCCACTAGGATATAAAATGGAAAATTATAGAACCTTAGAGTAGATAAATTTTATTTAATTCCTTGAAATTGGACTTTATCAAATTATTAATTTATTTTACCCCTTATTTGTTTATATTAACCCTTGGTAAAGCCTTTTTAACCTTTACATCGATAATTAATTTTTACTATTTTTGCTATTCATTTTCAGGAAAAAAAATGTTGAACTTCTTTTATAAGAGTTATTATTATGTTTAAAAATATAAAATCCATTTTATAAAATTAAATTCTCATAATTGGAAAAAATAATTAAAAATTAAACCCATATACGCGATGAAAAACTGGTTTTCTAAAGAGAAAACCTTAATAATTATAGAATGTTTGAATATAAAAGGACAATATGAAATTAATTATAATGATGTAAATTTATTTAATAATAACAAAATTGAACTATTTTAAATTTTAAAACATTTTTAATGGGTTTTAACTTTGTAAATGATTCAAACAAAAAGATGGTTTTTTATGAAAATTAGTATTTTTCTCTATTCACTGAAAATTTTCTTTTTTTAGAAAAATCTAAAATATTCACCAAATGAAAATTTTGACATGTTGATTCCAAAAATAAATTTATTTTTTAAAAATCAATTTTCTAAATATGAAAACAAAATTAATCCTAATTTTTTACAAAAAAAGTAATAAAAATTATTTTTTATGAAAAAAAAATCATTTTGGAAGCATATAATGACATTACTAGAAATTAAATATATATTTGTAAATATATTTTATTTATCTAAAACCATATTACATAATTTTAAAATTGTGATTATTCTTATTCATATTTCCAAGTTTATATACTAAGTTTCAATGGCCATGTTTAAATAATTATATGAATAGTATATCGTAGTTTTTTAAAATGTGGGTTGAGGGTAATGAAAGATATAAAATAAATTTAATTTATTCAAATAAAATATTTCATAAAAACTAATGATGTTATAGTGAGATAGGTATAATAACCTTTATGTTTATAATATTATAATGAGTAAATAATATGTAGTTTAACATTATATAGTGAGGGTGTGGATATTGGATTATTGTTTAACAACGCCCAGCCAGGTTAACTGGTTAATATACTTTAAGATCATGATTCTTTGACCAAAAATGTTCATTTTTTAGTCATGCCTCTAGGACTAGTAATTCCTTTTATGTTCATGTGACAAGGACCGGTCTTTCCTTTTAAGATTACGTGACAAAGACTGAAATGATAAAAAAATTATATCTTGAGAAATATTTTATTTTAAAGTTACATTATATACTCACTATAAAATATAACAAGTGAATATTCACCATTGTAGAACACCATAAATATGAAAATATGTCCTTCCCATTTTATTATAGATTGGGATTTTTCATCCCTTGTATAATCTGGCTCCTAAAAGAGAAAACCACATTTACTTGGAAGAATAAAATGTGGTGAACTCTCTAGTTGAATGATTGAGATGTTTGGTTTTTGTGAAATAATAAATAATTCATTCAGGATAATAAATCTACATATAGAAATTCTAATTCATCTAATGGCATCTGATATTTATCATCTACAAATTTTTTATCACAAATGGAAATGTGAAGTGATATAAATTGTACTTTTATTGACAGAACTGTTTATGCACCATACACTAGAGAATATGGGGTTTTTTATGATGAAGTATGAGTTGTAGTATGGAAAGGCCATAAGTAATGCATAAAAATTTCAGGTTAAGATTTCTTATATTTGTCCATTATTTTCTATATTTTGTTTAATATGGTTTTCTTGAAAGATGATAAATAAATTTCCCAATGCATGATAGTAGGACAAATGGGTGGACCTAATATTATTATAAATACCCTCTCTTTAAGTAAAAGGAAATACATCATTTTTTGGAAAATTTAATAAATTACACAAACACATGACAAAAGACCATATTATTTTAGTGCCTTTGTAATCAAGAAACATAAACACTAATACATAAGTGAGCTACATTATCTCCCATTGGGTTCTCCATGAATCGCGCCCTTCTTAGAAACATCATACATAAAACATATCTTTATAAAATGGTAAAAGGAAACCCAATATAGGGTGATATTAAATGCTTAATAATGGTAAATAAGGGAGAAATGTAAGAATAATCATGAGAATAGGGGTATGTGAGCATGATCAAAACATTAGAAGATCGTATCCTAAATATCAAAGATCATAATCAAGAGTCAGGTCATAAACATTGGTAGTTCATAAGAGATTAATCATAAGGGAATCAAGAGAATAATCTATGAGGGCATAAAAAAAAGAAGACGACATTTTATTTCTAGAATACAACTAAATATATAACATGATTTTTGTAGTAGTTAAAGATCATAGCCAAGGTTACCCTATTAGAATGGGTTAACTCTTAAAACTATCTTAGTAGTCAAGGTTCACTCCCAAAACCATATTAGTGGACAATGTCCTTTACTGAAACATGTTCTCTCCCCCTTCCAATCTGTTTATCTCATGAGTTATAAATCCTTACCCAATACATTAGAGGTAGATATATGTCCCACCTATCACATAATGAAATCATACATATGTGTTCTAGAAGATAATAAAAAATTCATCATATGATGACCCATAAAAAGATATGTGTTTTGTACACATCAAATCATAAACCTTGAAATAAAATGGGTATTGTAAAAAATTAAATGTATCATAACATGTGGAAAATAATCAGGTTTCATAATAATTTTATTATAGAATATTTTATGAGAGGTAACTGGTTTTATAAGCATTTATTATGGAATAACCCATGGAAGAGAACCGAGTTTCATAAAAAAGGTTTCATTTTCAACATAAATCATTAAATTTAATAATAAGAATAGTGTTCTCGGATCATATTCCCAGTAAATCATAAACTATATCAAAGGATTTAATCTTAGATGTAGATTTATTTTGAAATATCACTTGGAGGTTTTCTTAAAGAAAATAACCCTTATTTAAAACACATTTTTTAAATATAAAACATTTTCAAAATCCTTTACATTAAAAAAACATTTAAAACTCATAAGGTAAGATTTAAAAATAATTTTAAACTTTTCCTGGGTAAAATATCATTTTTTATTTGAAAACAATTTTTTAAACATGAAACAATTGGAAAACCTTTCTATTTGAAAATAACCCTAAAAACATATAAATGATTCTTTAAAACCCGTTTAAAAAATATTAAAACATCAAAAAAAGATAAAACTATTTTCTGTGAAAATTAACTTAAATGTTTATTTAAAAACATTTTTGAAAACATTTTTAGAAAACATGGTATTTTGAATAAAATAGATTTCCGATCGAAGAGATAAATACTGTTGGATTTTCTTAAGAACATTTTCTTTAATACCTTAAGCACAAAATATTGGAAAAAATTTGTACCATTATAGGATGATATAATGAATAAAAAGAGGATAATATAATTCATCTGATTTAATGAGATATATATCCTAATATTTCATCAATGGAACTATAATCATAAAAAATCCCAATAAACGATGAGATTGTAGGAACAAAGTCTTACAAATTTGGAAACATTGAATCATAAAAAACATGAGAGAATAAAATTACATGAAACTTAACATATCTTGATTATGAAAAACTTTATTATATTACATATCAAAGGTTCTATATATACCCCTCAAGAAATAATATAGGTTCATAGCATAACATACATCTCAAAGAAGGAAAATTGATACAATAATCCCCTAACCTCATTGTTAACATTTTACCCATAAACCAAATGAATGAGATATCATCACATGGATATTTAAATACCCAAAATATTATCTATGAGAATAATACATTACATTCATGAAAATTATATACACCAAATAAAATAATGAGGTGGTGAATAAAGAATGTGTCTCACAAAATTAAAATGTGAGATGTAAATCAGTTAATACTTGAGTGAATTTTGAATCCTAATACCATGAAATAATAACTTAAATTGAAACATTAAATATCATGAAATAAATTAAATTCATGATACAACATTTCATAAGGTAGTATAAACACCACACAAAAGAAAGGAGTGGTGAATATGGAATATGTCTCACTGAAATAAAATTGAGACTAGAAATCCCCTTAACATAAGTATTAAATTCCTTCATACACATTAAACCTCATTTATAATAAATATAAATTTATCATCATACCATATATTATTTCCTTATGACATTGTATTACTCGTTTATTAATAATTCCATGTTAATGTTATGTTTTGAGTAATAACATCTTTGTTTTTAATATATGTTTTGATTTTTTATATTTTTTCCTCTTACATTAATCATGATTAACTCAATTCAATAATGATAAGTAATATATATTATATATATATGTATGTATTCCTTATATATATTTTAATAATATATAAAATATATATAAAGAAAATGATATACACTATTCATGGAGATGGTTGGTCGTACGCACACATGAACGTTGTTTTCATTTTCTTATCATATTTAAACAAATAAATTAAATGACTTATATATATATTATCATTATAATATAATTTTTATATAATATATATCAAATATTTTTATTAAACATAACCTTAATACTTTCCATGTAAAGCGTGAATGAATCACATCGCTTTGAGGAGGCAGTAGTCCACACATCCACAAATAAATTTATCGTATTATCAAAAAAAGTGGAATGGATGAAGGTATATGTTATATAATATTTTATGAAGCATAAATAAAAAAATAATATAATATAAAAATATTGTGTAAATCATTATTCTCAACATTGATAGGTGGTAATGGAATAACGAATGACATTGGTTCACGATGCGGTGGTCCTTCGTACACAGGAACGATGATTTGGTATCCCATTAGATGAATGTTTGTGATGTGTTTAGTCACACCCTTAGCCTAAAAACAACTAATTATATTTATGATATTGAGGTTGTTATATAATATTTATATTAAAAATAAATAAAAAGTTTTAAGGAAAAATAAAATAAAGATATTCATTGAGAAAGGTTATCTATTTTCATTTAACTCTTTTTGGTTTGTAATAAAGGAATTTCTTGATTGTATTTCTACCCAATGATAGGCCTATAGGATAAATATAGTTATTTTGTGAAGATATGTTTTCATATCATGGTTGATAAAAGGTTTTTAGTGGTGTGAATAAGGGGAAGGTTGTGGACTTTTATATGTGGGGGAGAGGACACACATGTCTTTTTTCAAAGTATGTTAGGCAAACCCAAGGTTTTACCTACCAAGAGGCATCGATATCACACAAAATTAGATCCTAGTGGAATAATTTCCAAAATATTTTTATATAATGGGTTTTTTACATGTTTAGTGTCATTTTTACACATTATATTATATGTTTATCCACTAAGTAATATTGTTTTTACCTTAATCATTGTAACTAATTTTAATTTATTTCACTAATCAATTTTGTAAAAAAATTAAGTTGAGATTATCTGGAGTTATAAATTATTTGGATTCCAAATATGAAATTCATTTTTCAAATTTCAATAACATAAGTGGTAGAAACTAATTTAAAATTAATACTACAGACAGGACAATACAATGGGCTTTTAAAGTTAAAATGTTAAGAGGTTTGAAGTGCTTTTATATCCAATTTCAATGTTAAATTGATTCCAATGAACATTATTGGATTTATTTATGTATAATTGAAATAATTATACATTAAAAATAAATTAACATCTAATTTCAATATATGAATAAATTATATGAAAAAAATGTTTTCAATTATAATTCTGTATTTTTCAATCTTCATCAAAAACTAAAATATTTCAGAAAAATCCAAAAAAATTACCCGGTGATAATTTTTGACATTATGAATTCAAAAGTTAGGTTTATTTTACTTTATTACATTTTTTAAAGTTTCAAAATTTATCATTTTTATTATTCAAAGCAGAACATAAAAGTAATTTCTTTTTAGAAAATATTATTTCCAAAACATATAAAGACTTTACTGAAAATTATGTACTTCACCATAAATATGTTTTCATTATACAAAAAATTTATAAATAAAATTTCAAAAATTATTTATTACTATTCATGTTACAATGTTTAATAGATAGGTTATAACTATCTTGTTTAAAAATGAAAATAATAATATATAATTTCGTAGAAACTCATTATTGTGTGTAACTCAAGCTAAGTCGGTGTTTTGTGCAGTGAAATGTTAAATTTTTTCATTTTATAACTCAAGATAAAATTATTGAATCATGAAGAATAATAAATTATATAAATTTGATTTATTCTAAAAATTGTTTAATAAAGCTTGAGGTTTTACATTCTACCCCCTAAAATGAATTTCTCTATCGAAATTCATCACTCTGATACATATAATTGATGATACTTATGCCTCATCATATAATCAGGTTCCCACATTACTTCATAAAACTATTTGTTTCACCCCAAAACATTAACTAGGTTAATGTTTTTATTTTTTTAAACTTTCTATGTACAATCTATAATATCAACCAGTAGTTCCTCCAAAGAAAGATCTTTCTCCAGTGATATGACCTTTGAGTTTAGTACATGTGATGGATTAGGTTTTTACTTCCCCAAGATATATAAATGGAACACATAACTTACTTGACATAGGGTTTTTTAATCCCCAAGAGATGAGAAACCTTCCTGATATTATCAATAATTTCCAAGGAATTTATATACCTATGGATTAGTTTCCCTTTCTTTCCAAATAGAATAACCATTTTACATGGAGAAATTATTAATAACACCTTGTCACCAAATTAAAAATACAAATCATGTTGGTGGTAATCATTATAAAATTTCTTTTAACACTTTATAGGATGTTGAATGGATCAAACCTTATCTATCATTTCATCAGTAATCTCTAATATCGATATCTTTTTTTCTCGAACATCTTTCTAGAAACCTGGAGCTCTACATTTCCTCCCATATAGGGCTTCATAATGAGTCATATAAACTCTTTAATGGAAGATAATATTATAAGAAAACTCAACTAGAGGAATTTTTTTATCCAAGCCATATTTTAATTCATGAAAATAAGATCTCAGCAAATCCCCTAGGGTTATAATTATTCTTTCAGAATGACTATCCATATGAGGAATATAATTAGTTTAAAAACTCAATTACATATAATGGGATTTATAAATACTTCTCTGGAAAATTGAGGTAACCCTCATATCCCAATCAGATAAAATGAAATTTGGTTCTCCAAACAATATTACCACATCTTTACATTATATCATACAACGCTTATCATGATAGTAGTCTTATCTGATTAATATGAAGTGTAATAACTTAGTCAGCTAATCGACTACCACCAATATATAATTATTCCTTTTATAGGAATTATGGAGTCTAATTACAAAATCCATAGTGTCATTCTCCCATTCCCATTATGTTATGGGTAATGGATGTAACATCCTATTATAATTTTCCCATTCAACCTTAACGTGCAAGAATACCAGTCAATGAGATTTAAATTCTATAATATCTATCATCATCTCATCCAACTATAAGTATTTTTACAAATGTCTATATATATTCTTACTTACTAGATTAATTAAAAATGAATAACTATTGGATTCCTCTAACAAATCCTATTTCAAATCAAGTATGGAAGGAACATATACAAAGTTCCCAAACCTGGTCATTCCATGATGATAAATATTAAACTTATGAACATTTCTATCTTTCTTTTGAATATGTTAATATTACTTTTGTATCTCTTTAATCCTAACATGGATAGAGTTTTGGACATTCAATTGATAAAGATAATATTTTCCCCTTCCTTCGATTTTCAAATCCTGAAATATTAGATCTTTAGTTATCATTACCATGGATAAACTAGAATCATCCTTTTGAATCAAATCATTGGTCACCTTTTTCACTTTACCTTAGTGGAAATATATTAATAATTCATAATCCTTTATCATCTCTAACTATATTTTTTGGATCAAGTTCATCTCCTTCAGTTTGAATATAATCTTATAACTTTTATTATCGATATATATATATATATATATATCACACTTTCCTCTATGAAGATAATTCCTCCAAATATTTAATGAAAAAATTAACACATCTATCTCCAAATCATGAGTTGGTTTATTTTTCTCATTAATCTTCAATTTTCACGAGGCATGATCTATAACCACATTAGTCTTTATTCGACCTCATCCCAATCCCTTCATGGATGAATCACTATAGATTACAAACCCTTATACACTATAGATTAATGTAAGTATATGTGAGTTGACTAACCTTCTCTTTAGATCCTTGAAATTTTCCTCACATTAATCTGTCTAGGGGAACCTTTCACCATGTCAATTTAACTTGGTCAAATTATTAGATAATCATGAAAATTTCTCCACAAACCATCAATATTATCCAATTAAAACATGAAAAATATGGATCTCAATCCAAATTTTTGGTCTAGGCCAATGTTCAATATCCACCATATTTAATGGATCTACTTATAAACCCCCTCTTGAATTTTATATGACCAAAAAATGAAACATTTTAGTCAAAATTCACACTTTTTAATTATTTCATTTAGTTTCTCCTTTTGTATGGTCTTTAGTATAATTCCCATGTGTTTTTCATGCTCTTCTTTTATCATTGAATATATATGAGTATCATATATAAATACTAGAAAAAAACTGATCGAAGTAATCACTAAATACTCTATTTGTTAAATCCATGAAGATAATAGGGCAATTACTATAACCAAAAGTCATAACTATATATTCATAGTGTCCATAAATTTTACAAAAAATTCCATCTTGGTTATACCTTCCTTATTAACCTTCGATTGATGATATCCAGAACGAAGTTCAATCTTGGAAAAGAATTTATCTTTACACAGTTGATTAGAAAAGTCATCAGTATGGGGAAGATGATACTTGTTCTTGATAGTGATCTTGATCAACTCCAGGTAATCAACGTAGAGTTGCATTGATCCAACTTTTTTTCACACAAAAATAGGTTTACCACAAGGTGACACAATTGAAAAAATTAATCCCTTGTCAAGGTTTTCCTCGAGTTTCTTCTTCAATCCCTATAACTCAATAGGATCAATTCTATAAGGATTACATGAAATTTTTGTGGTACTAGGTATGAGTTCTATTGATAACTAAACTTCTCATTTTGGTGTAAGGATAAGAAACTCTTCTAGAAATATATTCACAAATTCCTCAACAATTTAATATCATCGATGTCATGTTTCTCTCTAACCATTTGAGATAAACAGGCCTTATGAATGGGAATTAATATCCACACATTGGATGTGATCTCTTTTGGAACCTTGTACTTATCATGACATTGATAGGTGATCATAGGTTGATTTGACATATAAAACGTAACTTCCCTTCCTCTACAATTGATATGGGATTTATGCAGATAAATCCAATCCATGCCTATGATGACATCAAAATCAACCAGATGAAAACTGAAATGATTTTCAGAAATCACATTCCTACAAAGGTCGGCTAGAGAGTAATTATTCACTTGATATGTGATCATCATACCATTAGTGGTTTCCACTACTAATTCAATATCTAATAATTTTTGTGGAATCATAATACCATTATAAAAACCCTTAGATATTAATGAGTGCCTAGATATAGAATCAACGAAGGCATTATATGTTCTAGAGTATATTCAAAGTCTACCTTCCACCACATCATTATTGTACCCCTCATCCAAAATAGTGATCGCATGAGATTTCCCCTTCTTCCATAGATTAAGAGGTTTCTTATGTCGATCATTATCATTAATCCTCATGTTTTGGAACTAGTTATCATAATTCACATTCTCTATAAACTTGAAGATTTGAAGTTTGGGAGGTGAATTGAGTTAATCATTCTATCTATTTGTATCATTATATAACTTCATTCCATATGTTCAGTAATCAATTTCTTTATGACCTTCCCTTCATCACTTAAAACATTTATTAGAACCCTTAATAAAATTTTCTCAATGATTATTCCCACACATTGAGCATAAAATAAATATCATATTATTTAATCCATGGTTTTTAGATTTTACTTTGAACTCTGTCTTATATTTCATGTGAAAACCATGAGATTGATATGTAACTCTAACCCTCATTTTGACCTTGATTGCGGATCAGACAATCTCTTCACAGATAATGATGTTTATTATAGCTAACTCCCTTCAAGATTTTGGTTTTACGACATTTAAGAATCCATCAACCATACTTTTACATTGGATAATAATACCAAAATCATACCTCGAAATTATTTTAAAATTATGCTCGTAAGTACCAACAAATTTGTCATCCCTTTTCTTTAACTCAAGGAACTTATCATTCATCTTCATATAAAGAACATGATGAATGTACTTATGAAACAATATGTTCTTAAATTCTTACCAATATATGAATTCAATTATATGTTACCGCCTTATATTATTTATTAGAGTTTACCATAAGTCTACTTCACCTTCTAAGAGTTCAAAAACTAAAATGACTTTTCATGTTCTGAACACTGTATATCTAAAAATATATTTCCAGTGGTACCGATAATGGGTATAATACCAGTCCCATATTGATTGTTACCATAGGAGAGTGAACTTTACGTCTCTTGAGGGTAACAATTATGTTCAAAATGAAGTGTTGGATATCCAAGAAGGCCCTGAAGTGAAAATCCATTAACCACTTGCAGTTTTTGCCACCCATATTGTAAGTATTTTGATGGATAATGGGGATGTGAATCATGATGTCTTTCCACCCATATTAGATTTCTTTCAGGGAGTGTTTCCTAAATGATTTTCATAGATTCCACCTAGGAGGAATATAGAGTTTACAATTGACATCATTCTTAGAGATAAGTTGGATTTCATTCAACCTTATATAATTGCACCAATAGAGCTTCAAAAACATAAGACTCGGCTGGAAGAGTTGATAGATAAGGGTTTTATCTATACAATTACATCACCTTGGGGTTATCGAGTATTTTTTTCTAAGAAATATGATGGGACCATGAATTTTTGTGTTGATTACCAGAAATTAAACCAAATGATAGTAAAGATTCGTTAACCTCTTTAGTGTATAGATGATCTCTTTGACCAGTTGAGAGAATCTTTTTCTTCCTACAAGATTGACTTCAGATTAGGGTATCATCAGTTCAGAGATAGGAATTCTAATATATTATATAGATAATTAAAAACAAGTATGTCTATTATGAGTTAATTATGAATCTATTCAATCTGATGAATGAAATGACTCTATTTATGGAATTGATAAACTAAATCTTCTAGCCATACCTGGATCCATTTATATTTATTTTTGTGGATTCCATCTTGGAGTACTCAATGAATCATAATGAATTTGACCAACATATATAAATATTCATGAGTACATTTATAGAGAATTTTTTATATGTCAATCTATCATAGTTTTAATTCAAGATAGATTGGGTACATTTATTAAGTTACATCATCTGTGAGGAAGGAGTGTTAGTGGCCTGAGAGAATGTTCTAGTTGTAGTTTATTGGGGGAAGAATGAGAATTTTTTTGATATACAAATATTTATGGGGTTTGCTGTCTATTATCATAGGTCCATACAATACTTTTCCTACATGGAAGAACCACTATCGAGCTTTAATGAGAATGGGGTCATGTTTTAATGGTTGAGATAATATGAAAATGCAATCCAAGAGTTGAATAAATGTTTGAGTACTATAACAATTTTGTTTCTGCTTGTGTTAGTTGAGGAGTACGCAGTGTTTTGTGATGAATCTGGGATAATACATAGATTCTTGTTTATTTAGGGTGATAAAGTTTTGGCATATGGGTCATGAAAGTTAGGGCTATGATAATGGAATTTCTCTATGAAAAATATCGATTTATCTTTAGTGTATTATTCCTTTATGTGTTGGCAGCATTATTTACTGGGAAAAAATTTACATGTATACAGACCTAAATAGATTAAATTATATCTTTTTTTAGTGGGTATTTATTATCTGGTAGTGGAGATGAGTTTAATGTATGTATTCATTTGATTTTAAACTAGCATACAATAAGTAAACATAAATTTTGTTACCGATGCTTTGATAAAAAAACACAGACTCTAGAATTTCATGAGTCTAACTATGAGTGGCTAATGATGACATTACCTACTGATATACATATTTTGGTTTTGGGGGAAAGAGAAGATGATATCCATATTAGTATCATTGGAGTGTACACTTTTGATTTGGATTAGGGAGAGTGAGTCGGAGGATCCGGAGTGTTTGTCCTTGAGGGAGATCCTAGATGGTGGGGAGTCACCTTTAGATTGGTCCACAGATTAGGATGAGATCACCTATGTCAGGACCATGTTTTTGTTTCAATATGTATGTGATAGGATATTATGTGTGAGTTTCATTCCTTGAAGTGGGATGTACATCTGGGATTGACCATAATCTATTGTGACCTACATCGATAGATTTTGTCTTTGGGCATGATAAAGGAAATAACAGGGATCTTGATATGATGAATCAACTATCAATAGTTGAAGGCTGAGAATCAATGACACGGTGGTTTAATACAGTCATTTCCCATTCCAGAATGGAATTTGGATGACATAAACATGGACATCATGGTAGTAACGTGAGGACTCCTCGGAAGAATTATGTTATTTGGGTGATTATTGACTGATTGGTGAAATTAGAATATTTCTTACCTATTCAAGAGTTGTCTCATTTGATCTGTTGAGGGCATGTATGATCAATATATATTCCATTTTCATTGGGTGTTTTAGTGTATTGTTTCATACCATTTCACATGTCTCACTTTGTAATTTTGGTAAGTCTTACGGAATGTGTTGGGTTCACTAATATTTTGGAGTATGGATTTCCACCCAATGATTGATTGACAGTGAGAATGTACTATAAATTTTTTTAGGACATGCTAAGAGTATGTGTTCTAGAATTTTGGGGATATTGGAAGGAACACATAGTTCTCATTGAGTTCCCCTATAACACCAATTATCATAAGACTATTTAGATAGAACTATATGAGACACTTTATACTAGGCCATGACAATCACCTCTATGTTGGATAGAGGTAGGTAAGTCAGAGTTGCTGGGATAGAGTCACATGAAATAAAAATTAGATAAGGTTTAGTTATTTTTTAAATTTATAGTCACAAATCATAATTTTTAGAAGTTGTATGATGGATGATGTCAATGGCCCATTGAATTTATAGTGGGTGATCGTGAAATCCTTCTGTTGTTGCCTAGATTGGGTCACTGTAGGATTCTGAGACAAGAAAATTTAGTTCCTAGGTTTTTTTGACCTTTTGAGGTTGTAGAGAGAATCAATCCAGTGGAATATAGTTTATCTCTTCCAAAAATGTATAGTGATATGTTCAATTTTTTTCATGTGTTACATCTTCAGCGGTATCACCCTGACCCTTCTCATGTCATCGATGTAGATAATGTTGAACATGAGACTAGTTCTTCCTTTAAGAGGAATATAATTTGTTTTTTATATCATAGTAATAAATTTTTTTGGAGAAATAGTGTGTTGATAGTTTGAGTATTATGGAAACATGTCCATGTTCAGGAGGCAACATGGGAGAGAGAAGCAGATACACGGGCATAATGTCCCAACCTTTTTCTCATCAAAATCCTTGAGATTCTAGAGAGTAAAACTCAAGGATGTACTATTATATGTTAGGGAGAATTTATGATCCCAAACTCTTCTGGATATGTCTCATGCTCAATTTTATGCACTTTTTTCCCTTTTTTGGTTATACATTGGTTTGGTTTTTATTCTTGGTTTTTTAAGTGAAGAATTGAGAATTTTGGATTGAAAGGGGGTAGTGCATAGTTGGAACATGATTTTCTCAATCTATGCTTCTACCCCCTTCCAACCACGAAATCCCATATAGAGGGGAATTGAACAGTTGATGAATGGTTTGTCAAATTGTGCACCCATTTCATAGAAACCATAAACCCCTAAAGAGAGGTGTGTGGTTAAGGCGCACAATTTGGCAAACCATGTTCCCCAACCTAGGAAACCCTCATTGTTGGTTTTTAATTACCTTAAAATTTATTAAAAATTAACCAACCCTTGGTATTAACCACAAATCAACCCAAATCAACCCTAAACCTATTCATCTAAATTTTGTAGCTTTCAGTTGGGCTATAATTCTCCTCGAAACCATTTCTATTAAAATTGAGGATCCAATCGAAGTATCATATCTCATTTTTATGTTATTTATTACCTGATTTGTTCATCTCTCTCCAATATAACTTTATCGATGAATTAGAATAATTTTTATTCCATTGGCATTGGGGTTAGATCTAGGTTTTGATGGTTATGTTCTTTTTTATCTGGGTATTAGCTTTTGGTCATAGATCTTCTGTGTCGTCAATATATTGATCATTCTACTTCAAATAGTCATTCTTAATGGTGATCCTTTGTCAATGGTTTTGAGGTAGGTGTTCTAAATTTCAATTACTATAGTTATTATTTCAACTTTGTGTATGTAATTGTAAAATTTTAATTTCCATTTTTGGAAATCACATCTAGAATTAGATTAATTAATTAGTTAATTAAGTAATGTGATTATATAATTGGCGGAATAATATGATTATAAAATTCATGAATTATCTGATTATGATATTGATGGAATAATGGGATATTTAATTGATTTATAATGGGAATTAAGTGATGTATGGATTAACCTAGAAGGTTTAATGTATTATATGATTAAATATTGATAAATAGTTAAATGGTGAATTATTCATATAATTATATGTGATTGAGTGAATAATCAGGATTGTTTGACAACTTGTAATGGTTAATCATGGTGAGAATGTTTCATAGGAATGTTAATGATTATTAACCTTGATTAATATGATATATGTGACATGTTATTGATTGATAAGTGAGGTGTGGTCCAAGGACAGATTCTCCATATACCCACTCGGTGTCAGACATGATGTTATAGGCCCCAATGCATTCTTCTGATTATTAATGTATGGAACAAGGACTATTTCTCCAAATAACCATGAGGTGTGGGACAAGGACTAATTCACTAAATACTCATGGGGTTCCAGACATGATGTCCTAGTCCCCATGAAATTAGCATTAGATGGGGGTCCCAATCGGTTGTGATAATATATCAAAATTACATGTATAATGAAATCCATGAATGTATGTACAATGATTTCCTATAATATATGTTTTATACTCCATCATAGGAAAAATAAGGTATTATTGGTTTTTTTTCTCTAGAACCTAAGGATTTATGTGGTTATTTAATGAATAATTTAATTATGGAAATATATCACTTTATCACTTGTATTTTATTATTTATACAACTTCATACACTATTATTGACAAGATAATTTTTTACACTCTGTTAGTGGTGGCCGACTGTGTTATACTCACACCCTACATAGGCTTTATTATTAGTACCCAAATAGACTTCATTCTCCCAATATAGGAAAATGGAAAGATCCCTAAGTTGGATAGAAGAGCTGGGATAGAGCATGGATATGGTAACCACATATGATCTCAAGACCCACTTGGGTGTTTTCAGTTTTTTTATTTGGGGTTTTCATTTGTCTCTTGACACTTATTATAGCATGAAATAATTAAAGTTTTTTTTGGATATTGTTTTCCTATTTTTGGTTTATCATGAGATATTGGTATATATTAGTTATGTTATTATTAGGGTTTTGGATTATTATTTTTTGGTTATTGTTCATCCATTTCTTCTATTGTTCTTCTGTGATAAATATGGTATAGTCTACCCATGTTATATATATCAATCCCCCACTACTATTAGGAAGCCTCTAGTATATGGGGAGGTGTGCCTGAGGACATGTAAACAACTAGCTCAGGTCACTAGTGTATGGAACATAGGTTAGGATGTTACATGTGAACCCATCTTTTAGGTTGGGGATAACCACCCCCCACAAAAGACATTATATTTTATTTAAAGGAAAAGGTAGAAAAGCCTAAAAAAATACACTTAATAGGGTTTGAAATAATGTATCCCAAGGGCGTTGGACAGAAAAAAGTAGATACCAATATGGGGAAAGGATATTAGACTTGAGAAGATAAGGATATACTCATCCTAGGTTTCTCTAGATGCATATAAATCTTCCACATAATTTCTTTCATGCCATATATGGTGGATGGTCATGTCATTGCTCATAATTTGCTTTCACCTTCTAATGAAGTATTCAAAAGATCAAGGAATATGACCCTTAGCTGTGATTGAATTGTATATTGTAAGAGAATAGGTATCAATCTACCTTATTGGAATATACCTCTATTTGCAAACAAGAAGGCGTGTGAGGGTAGAATAAGCCACCACTTGGAGAGAGTCGCCACTACAAAATAAATTACATAAAACCACCACAACTAATCCTTTGGGGCCTTTTATCAGTCCAACACACCTCATATAACCCTTACAGTAAGAACCATCCATGTTTAATTTGTTCCCCAATAAAGGAGCCTTGCATTTAACCCATTGTCCTTGAGTGGTTGGGCCGAGGGGGTGAGGGGAAGGAATAGTGTAGGTCCGTGATTAAAGGGTCATCCACTGAGTTTTTGCACAACATGTGAAAATATCGAACAAGATTTCTGGTATTAAAGAGTGTACCCATGGTGGTCCTCATAGAATAATGATGTTGCAGGTCAATTCTGGTCGACTAGAGAACCCAATATCTAACAGTAAAAATTAAAACTTGGTCTTTCCTCTTAGGGAAAATATCATCCACTCATTGAATCCATCGATGAAGGAAAAGAATAAGGATCCATTAGAATTAGAACTTTCATCATAGCATAAACCATACCAAAGAATCGAGTTTTGTAATATTTTTATAACGGTATAAATTAAGGAATAGAAATGGGTTTCGTAAACATATTTTCACCATATACATAAAGAAATCAGATAAATAATAAAAATTATATCCTTGCATCATAACCCTATTAAAGAATAAGTAAACTAAATAGATGTCATCTTAGAAGAAAAATTATTTTGAAAGATCATGTTTAACATTAATTTATTTAAATATAAATTTTATTTGAAAATAACTAATTAAAACACAGAACATATTGGAAATGAATTTCATTGAAAATAAACTTGAAAACTTATTAATGATTCTTTAAAAATAATTTCAAACATTCCTTTAGGAAAATATCATTTCCACTTAGACAAACACTTTTCTAAAACATTAAAAAATTTGAAAATAAATTTCATTCAAAATGATAATTAAATATTTTAACAGAAACTTAAAATAAAATAATTTTCAGGATGACATGAAGTTTCATTCATTTTGTACATGTTAAAACAAATATTTTGTTCACATTTTCTATATAATAAAAACAAGCATTTTTTGGAAAACAACATGAATATTCCATTAAAAATAAATAAATTTTAAAATTGGGTAAATATTTATTTAAAAAAATAATATAATAATATAACCTTTTTCAAAATATTTTTAGAATACATGGTTTTGGAAGAAAATGGATTCCTGGCCGAATAGATTAGTATAGTTAGATTTTCATAAAAACAATCTATTAATTATTTTATGTAAGAAAGAGTGTAAAACATTTACTAATACATTAAAATATGTTGAATGAAAATAAGATAAGAAAATTCATGCATGTCTTGATAGATCTATAATAGTATATTTCATTGGATTCATAATCATAAAAAATCCTAATAAACAATGAGATTCTATTATAAAATCTTTACCACTTTGGAAACATTGAATCAAGATACCCATAAAGAAATAGCATAAAAATAAACTTTAAATGTCATGAGTATAAAAAAATCATGATATTACTTTTAAAAGGTGGTGTATATACACCCCATAAAATAATATAGGTTTATAACAAAACGTATGTTTGAAAAAGGAAAATTAAGAAATAAAACACTTACCAATTTGTAAAATTTGGATCCCTAAGCCCCATGAAAGAGAGAACCTAAATTTTCTATTTCAGTAAAAATAAATTTAATTATAATATTCAAAAAATAAAATCATGTATATTATATACACCACATAAAATAAACATGTTGTTATTATGTAATTCTTCTCATAGAATGTAAAAAAGTGAGACATAAAATCACTTACCGTGTTAGTAATTGTTTAAATGGAAATCCATAATAAAAATAACATCAAATGAAACATTACATAAAATTTAATTAATGATATAAATTACATAACATTTCATAGGTTTAGTATATACACCACACAAAATAAACAAGTGGTGATTTTTAATATGTATCTGAGAAAAAAAAGGGAGACTAGAAATCGCATACCTTAAGCCTTGACATACTTCGTACATGTTAGAACCTAATATAAAATAAATATAAGTTTATAATAAATCTATTAAATAATCATAATAACATATATCATTCCATATATTATTTACTTATTTCCGTTTATAACCCTTTTACTAATAATCTCATCTTAAAGTCATGTTTCGGGTAATAACTACTTTGTTTTTCATATATGTTTTGATTTTTTATTCTCGGTGATCATACTTTGATTAGGGATAAATAAAATAGATAATAATAAGAAATAAATAATTATAATATTTAAAGATAAAATATATTTTTTAAACCTATCATGAATATTGGTTTTGAGAAATTATTTACATTACGACCGTGGAGACGGTAGGTTGTATTTACGCATGAGTAACGTTTCCATTTTTCAATGATAATTATAGAAAGTAAGTAAGAAATAAATTACCATTGTCTAATTATAATAATATCATAAATACCATATTATTTCTTTAAATATACTTATACTTATCATTCATGTTGTGTGGTGATGAAAAGAGAGATCCACTTCGCTTCGTGAAGGTGGTAGTCCACACCTACATGAAGGATGTCATTATCTTTCAGTGAGTGAAAAGGTAAGAAAGAAAATGATATATTATATTTAAATAGTGTTAAATATTTCATTAATATCATAAATATTTCATTTTTATAATATATATTTATTTACTTTATTCTTATTATCATCCATGTAAAGCATTAGTGAAAATGAATCACATCGCTTCGCGAAGCGATAATCCACCATAAATACAAGAGACGTCATTGTATCCCCTACAGAAATGGAAATAAAAATTTATATATGATATAATGAATCATAATGTATAATAATATTGTAAATATCATATATAAACATTATATTCATCATCGTACCCAGCTGTAAGTGGGGGTAATTGAAATTAAATGGCATCAGTTCGCGAGGCGGTAGATCTCTATTCACACAAAAGATTATTTTGTAACCCATTCGATGGACTTAGATATGGTTATAAGTAATGAAATTAAAATATAAATATATAAATATATGGAATAAATTTAGTTTGTTATATCAAAATGTAACAATAATAATTTAATGATGTTGATGAATAAATAAAACAAAAATGCTCATTGATAAATGTCACCTCTTCTTTGGGTATCCTCCTTAGGTTTGCACCAAAAGCCTATATTGGTTGGATTTGTGTCCAAAATAAGGATTCTAGGATTATATTATAGAATTTGGTAAGGTTTTTTTCTAGTTACTTTCCAAAACAAAAGTGTTTTAAGGTGTTAATAAGAGAGAAGAGTGGGTGGCCTTTTATATGTGAGGTGAAAGGCACAATTGTATGTTATTGAAAAGACAAACGTTTACCCATGTTTTTATCCTGAAAAAGGGATCTGAAATGAATTATTATAGAGTCTTAAAATTATAGGTTTTATATATTAACATAATATAGTTTTTAGAAAAAAAAATAGCTCATTTATCCCATATAGGTTTAATTTAACAACCAGGTAAACCAATTTTTACCTTAACCATGGTAAATAATATTTACATTTTTTCTATTTTTTTTGGTAAAAATTTTAACTTTAAAATATAAAATAATATAAATTATTATTATTCAAAATAAGGAATCCATTTTTCCAAATTCCATTCACATAATTGAAATATTTTAATTTATATTTAATCTCATGCACAGGACTAGAAAGCAGGTTTTTGAAGAGAAATGTTAAAATGTTTAAAATGTGTTTACATAAAAATTAAATATGAAATTTATTTAAATGAGAAAAATATTACGAATTGATTTCAAACTGAAATAATTTTAGTTTTAAAAAATTCAAAAATATAATTCAAATATATAAGAAAAATTAAATTGAAATTCAGTTTTCAATTAAGATTCAGTTTTTTTCACTATTCCCAAAAAAATAAAAAAAAATATAAAAATGCCAAAAATTGACCCGATGAAAACTTTGAATTGATAATTTCAAAAAATTCATTTTATTTTATCAAAATAATTTTATAAAATTTTATTAATTTTTAAAAAAAATATTTTAATATCATTTTTTGAGAAAATAATATTTTTAAAATATATATAGATATTACCTTAAATTAAGTATTTTTTATCAACATGTTTACGTTATATAAAAATATTATAATTAATATTTAAGAATTAATTATTACTCTTCTTATCACTACATTTAAGAGCTCGTTAATAATATTTTCTTTTAAATAATTATATTATTAATATATCTTGGTCTTGTAAAAACACATTTTTGAATGTAATATAAGAAAAAATTGGTGTTTTATGTAGCGAAAACTTGAAATTGTGTTTCATGAAACATAATACAAACTAAGTGGTAAACATAATTGAAGTTATGACTAGATTTTTGTGTAAATAAAAATCCATAAAGATTAAATTAATTTGAAAAAAAATCACAAAATATCAAGGTTTTAGATTTTTTCACTCCTAAAAAAAATTTCACCCTCAAAATTCATCAAGGTCATCAAAGGTTTAAAACTTGAAAATTCCTTCACAGAAACCCACATCATAATAAGGGTTAATAAAACATCCTCCGTAAAAATATAAAGTGATTTGTGAATTTTATTTGTAATAGCACATACTAGGTTCCCAAATAAAAGGTCATAAGTGGGAGGTGAAAAAAAGAATAAAAGGGATATCAATCACCTAAATACTAATGGAGAGTTATAGATATCATTTATCACAAGAATTAGTTTGATCCAAAGAGGTTTAATTTCCACATAACAACAAACTAGATAGACATGAATGATGGTCATTAATGTATTTAAAAGAGATTATAGTTGGACAAAAATTTATTTCAATATTATTTTCCTAATGATGTGGAATTCATTTTTAAATATACACTGTGAACATATGAAAATGTACTTACTTGATATATTTTTATTTCATAGGAAACATTTCATCCTTTGGAGTTCCATGATCAATGTTATTGTTATCCAAAACTCATAAAGGTGACTTATTCATGTATGGATCACTATATAAGATTAATAAAATATTGATAATTTATTCATTCTATCTCTAGTAAAAAAATTAATTCTATTAATATAATATAGATAAATATTTATGTGGTGAATTAATAAATTAATCTCTAAAACCACATCAAAAATTAAATTTAAACAACTCCTTAAATGGTTAACCTTATAACCCTTCCTCAACTAAAAATTTATAAAGAAGGTCACTAAATTTATTAAAAATAAACTTAACATTAATCCCCCATATATCGTAAAGTAGATCTTGATTATCCCATTACATACATATGAATACCTCAATCTTTTATTCTCTTGAAGAAAGTTAATAACTTGAATTACCATAAAACCATATTGAAATAATCAATTCTACCTAATTATTTATAAAACATAAAAATTTGAATATACTTCATAAATTCAATAATGTTTTAAACTCCACAATTGATAATATAGAATAATTTTTCCATAAATCATTAATCAGTTCCAAGGTCATCAATAATATCTAATGATCCTTATCCAAATCAATCATCTCTTTATTCCAATATAATTATAATAAAATCAATAATATATTAAGGGTTATATTTCCCTTAATCATGTGTTTTCCACAAATAATTATCTTTCCATTAAGCCATTTTTCTATGTTATTAGTATTATTATTGATATTCATGCATATGTTTTACAACAAAAATTATACTGAAAAATAGTAATATATTTCATTATTCATATAACATAATTATTGAATTACAAAACAAAATTACTTCAATCATTCCAACTCATCCTTATGAAATTAATTATTCATAATCAAATTATTCATTAATTCCTCTTTCCTTTAATATATCATTTATTTTCACTTCAGTGTTAGTTGTATAACCATTACTCTTAACACCTTGCTGATTTTCTTTAGGAGATTTCTCCCTAGGAAATATATTTTCACAATTTCCATAATTTCTATATTTTAATCATTCATCCATTGATAATACCTTAGAGAGATCAATATTCACATTCATTATGATAACAAAACTTTTCATTTTTCCTCAGAAATTGCTTGCATTATTCCATTCTTAACCACAGATAATACAACTTCCCATTCCTTTGATACATTCCCTAGATTGATTATTCTCACATTATCTAAATATAATAAATTGAATCTTGCTCCCTCCAAGGTCTCTATTACCTTAACTCTATGTGAAAACAATTTTTTCCTTCATTAGTGAGTCCGAGAGTTGTTTAAGGTTCTCATTATTAATCATATTCTGTGATAACTGATTATGCATTATCATAATATCTTTCACTGTACTTATCAGCCCATTGGGATTCTCATCAACAAATTTTCTGTCATATTGACTCTTAATCCAATTTCTTTCAATTCTCTCCACTGAATCACACCAAAAATTATAGTATGAAAAACACTAATCATAGTGAAAAACAACATAATCATGGAAAACCCACTAATATGATGTCTAAATCAGGAAAATATATTTTTAGTATATGACACCTCTTATTTATCCTAGGTCATTCATAGTCATCATCTATTTAAATATTTTATGATGGTTCATAAAGTGTTTGTGAATTTCCAAACATACCCCTTGGGATTATAAAACCAGGTGTTCATCAAGGCTCATAGTCTTGTACTATGTGACAACAAAATCAAGACCATCTAAGGTCGGAATAACAAAAAGATACACAAGAGGGGTGTGGATTGTGTCTTTTTTATAATCTTAATAGATTCTGGAATTTAAAAATCTTTTCAATTTATTCAGATATGTAGTGTTCTCTTCTATAATTAATATGAGTAGTAGATAAATAGTAAAGATGTACACAACAGTTTTTATAGCGGTTCTAGGAACCAAGATCCCATAGTCCACTCCACCAACACTATCCCTACAAGCTTGGTGATTTTCACTAGAAAATGACCTCTTATCAAAATACCTTTAAATCCACAATAGAGTGTGGGCAGTTGAAACCTTTACAACAAGAATAAAAATATCTTTCTAGTTCATTTATAGTGAACCGATTTCTATACTGCTTAGGGAAAGAAGCTGAAACTTAATCCATGACTGAGCTCAAGCAGTTGAAACTCCAATAAATCAAAATAGTTTGATTCATTGATTGGTATAGGTTGTTCTACCCAGTTTCAGCAATAACTGACAAAATAAGGATCCTTTTATTTAAAAATTAAATTATTCAAGAAATAATAGCTTTTAAGGGATCCTAGTTGCAAATGATATTCAATTGGAATGCCAACAAATAAACAACTATAGTACTAGCAGTATGAGGTTGAAATGTATAACTTCAATGTGTAGAATCATTAGAAACCAATAGAGTCATTCGTAGAAATTCTATAGAAATATATTCACAAAAATGAACTTTTATATATAATTTATCATTATTTAAAAATATTAGAAAATAAAAAAAATTACAAATAATTACAAAATTTACAAATAATTAAAATTTAAAAAAATAAAATCATTAAAAATATTAAAACAATTAAAAATAATTAAAAAATTAAAAATAAATAAAAAATTAGTATTATTTAATATAAATTAATAAAATATATTATAAATTACTAGAAAGGTGTAAATCATAGAATTTTCAATTCTCAGGTCATAGTAATAACAAATTTGTGTCAATCATGTTCAATTGACAATCAAATTTGTAATTGCTCGTGACCAGAAAGTTGATGAATTATTTTATTTTCACTTTTTGAATAATTTATAATAATTTATATATACACACACATGTGTACAAATATAAAAAAATAAATAGTGAATAATAAAAAAGGTGAATCAAAGTTGGATCTGTAAAATGCTCAACCTAGGGTTCACCAAAAAAATCATGTAATAAAATTCTCAACCTGGGGTTTCCCAAAAATAGAGAATAACAAATTTGCATCAATCCTAAATACTACCAACCCTAAATACCAAACAATTACAAAAATCCATAATATTTCAATGATCATCAAATTTCAAATAATATAAACTTATAACAACCCTAAACGCCAAAAAATTAATATATTAAATCTAAATATCAAGTTTATAAAACTAGGTTTTCACCAAAATAGTATTTACAACAATAAACCAAAATACACAAAAATAATTATGGAGGATAGAAGAAAAGTTTGTACCTAGTATATATGATCTGAAATCAGAAAGAAAATATAAGAAACATGCATTTTTGGAGTTTCACAAAGCGAGGAGATGCAAGGTAGCATTGCGTCATGATTGGGTGAGAAAGGGATCGGTGGAGCAGCAAGGTGGTGCGGCAGCATGACAGTGCGACATGGTGGAGTGCTGTGGTAGTGTGCTGGCATGGTGTGGAGGAGGGGAGGAGTCAAGAAAGTTGTGTTGGAGAGGAGGAAGATGAAGGGGTCTCATAGGTTAAATGAATTTATTATTTGAGATAGACTATTTATGATGGAATGAATTCCATCCCAAATAGTTATTCAGTGAAAAGTATTTGTGATTGGAATTGAATTCTGTTGCAAATACTTTTAAGCCATTGATTATTTGTGCAAAAAGTATTAGTTCATCACAAATACCCATCGCAAATGAGTTTGGTGCTAAGAAGCGGGAGTTCCCGCCAAAACTATTTGTAACAGAATAGTTTCTTCCATCGCAATTAGTGATTATTTTTTATGGAAAACTTATTCCACCACAAATAGTCTGAGTTCAGGGACTATTTGTGATGGTTCACTTGTCCATCCCAAATAGTCGATCACAAAGAATCAAATCTATAATAGTGCAGGACAATCATGTTAGGAATTTTTAGCTCTACTTAATAATGAAATCTATAATGACAACACTAACTAAACATTGGTAAGGTATAAAGACACTTATAGTGGTGGAATCCTAACCTCTAGGCTCATCTCCCTAGGGTAATGTGCACACTAGGTATCCATGATCACTGAGAGTGTGAGTATCCTTGAGCATTGGAATAACCTACCTAGGAATCATTTACCATGTTTCTAGGATTTAAATTGTTAATTTACTCTTTTCTTTTGAAAAATGTTTCATGCTAGCTTTATAAAATCTTTAGGAATTGTTTAATAATTATGCTTTTCTTTAGACGGGACAGTGTCCTACTTATCATTTTTATGCTCATGACTATTTAAAATTTTCAATTTTGAAAAAGGAAACTTATTTTTAAATGTTAAAGTGGGTTTTAAAATGAAAAAAATGAGGTTTTCCCTTAAAATGAACAAAAATGGGTTCTATTTTTTGAAACTCATGAAGTGGTTTCAAAGTGAACTTTTAAAGTTTTAAACATTTAAAAGTTTACATCTTTTCATGAAAATAGTTTTAGAGTTTTAATCTATTATTGATGGTTTTTTAATATGATTTTTAAAAAAAAATCACTTGATGCTAATGGTTTTTATATAAAAAGGGGTACATATCCCATAAATTGTTTTCAAACAAATGGTCAATTTTCATTTGAAATTAAAAAAAATAGATTTCAAGTGGGGTTTTAAGAATTCAAAAGGTATCCTTTTGAATTGTGAAATTGGGTTTGAGATGAGATTTGTAATTTTAAATTAAGATGTGGTAATTTAAAATGATTTGTTCTCTTTCAAAGCGTTTTGTAAAGAGGTTGGTATCAATATGGAATTTGGAAAACATTTTTAAAAAATTGGGTTTAGTGTTAAAAAATGGGTGATTTATTTCATAAAAGGGACTGGAAATGTGTTTAAAAGATGGTGGTTTATTGTGATGTGTTGATATAGATAGACTATATTTTGGTTGAGTTTTGTGATATTCCACCATTTTGTGATTTTTTTTGTGGTGTGCCTTTGATTGGTGGTATGTTTTGATTATATGTCCATTATAAAAATCAGTTTTATGAAATACCAACATCAAAACCAATGTACCCCTATCATAAATCAAGTCACTTCTAGTTGTGGGGAAACCTATTGAGTCATTATCAAGTCTAATATAAACCTATTGAGTTACTATCAAGTCTCTTCTAGTCATGGGGAATGGTGGCCAAATTCATTCCAACTCTATTGAAAATTTTCACGCCTTTCTTGCATATTTTTTCATTGTTCTTAAGATGTAATCCTTCTTGAACATCATATTTAGAATACTTTTTAATATTTGAGTCATAAAGTCATTAATTTCTTATTCATTAATATATTTCCCTAAACCTATTTTTTTGGAATTAATCTACTTATTCTTTCATTTATTCTAGGGAAGATGATTTCTATGTTTTGTATGTGGTATTTAGTTGTTTGGATGAAGTCCTACACTCTTTATTAATTTCAAGATATCTTGGATTAAATGATCTCAAATTTCTCTAGGATAATTTCAATTCCATTATCATTCTCTATTGATTTTGGGTTCTCTTTCTCACCAATCTCAAGTTGAGTTTCCCTTTGTTCTATAGAGTAAAAGTTACTCTAATTTTCATAAACTAGAGTAATGTGAATTCATCTTTGTCCCTAAATGGAATGAAAATATGGTTTCTCTAAGATGAATGGCATAAATTTTAAAATTTATAATCCTTCACTTGATTCTCTAGTTGATATGGAAAACCACCAAGGCTTTGTTAAATTTAGAATCAAAACCCCTTTAAAGAATTAAAATGAAATGTAGCTTTAAATACAATGACTAGAGTGTGAATTAATATTTAATATTTTAATTAGGTGTCATATTAATATAAAATAAAATAGGTGCATAAATTGAAATATGTATCAAATAATTAAAATTGATATAGAGAACCATTAATACTATTATAACAAATGAATAAAAATCTATTAACAGAAATAAAATTATTTTCCTTTTCAAATATAAGGAATTACATAAAAATATTTTATAATAAATACATAGGGTAGTAAATTAAAAGGATATAAAAATATTCCAGAAAATGAAACATGTATCAAAGAATTCAAATTTTTAACAACAAACTCTTCCATCGACTCATTTTTCAACCCATTGTGTGCTTTGAAAACTTTTCAGATTTCAGCAACAAACTAAGAAATTTTGTAGTGTTTTTCCAACTCTCAACCTAGGAACATTTAGATTTAAGGATATAACTATGATCCTCATAATCTTCATATCATGAACATTTATTAATGCATTTTATTTCTTGATAATCATCCCCCATCTATTCTATAAATTCACCTATGTTTTTTTAAATACTTTGAGTAGTAGTCATCCCATACCAGGTACCAGTGATCATTTTGGGTTCCCCTTATTAGAATTATCTACAACGTTCATCTTTGATTATGACTATATTATGTGTATTTATTTATTTATTGTACAAAATTAATATTTTATGAACCTAATAGTATTGATATGAATAAAAAATGGATGCACGCTAATCGTATGACAAAAGAGTATGAAGATGGAGTTAATGAGTTCATCTAGTTTTCAATAGAACATTCATACAACCCTTCTCAGGTCCTTTGTCTATGTTTAAATTGTTTTTATTAAATAAAAATTAGTTTGTAATAGTTGAAAGAATTTTTTACTTTTCATGTAATAGATCAGAGTTATAAATGTTGGACTAAACATGGGGAAAATTGAATGTACACACCGATTGGGATGATACTGCGATTTATGGATCATTTGATATAAATAACAGTTTAAATGATGATAGATATTGTATGGAATAAATGAAAATGTAAATTGAATATAACCTTTTTTATTTTCCAAATTTGTTTGAGAAGTTATATAGTTATTCTAATAGGCTATTATATATCGGTTGTACTAAATACACATCATTGTTAGTTGTATTGAAGTTATATAATTTGAAATTTGGTAGAAGATGGGGAAACACCAGATTTATAGAACTACTTGGTCTCTTTAATGATATTCTACTAGAAGAAAATGAACTTCCTTTTTGAACATATAATGCTAAATGAATGATACATTAAATGGTATTGATCTCTAAAAAATACATGCTTGTCCAAATTATTGTGTATTGTTTCACAAGGACCATGAATCACTCATTAAATTCCCCAAGTGTGGCGTGGATCAATACAAGAAATATGAATCAAGTACTTCGAAAGATGTATGGTAATTTCTTATCATTACATGGTTTAGAAGACTATATGGATGTCAGGAAACTATGAGACAATTGACAAGGAATATAGATACGAGAATTAAAGATGGGAAACTACAACATCCAACAGACTCTCCTCGGTGGAAGAAAATTGATTATGATTATCCTGAATTTAGAAATGAGTTCAGAAACTTCCACCTTGAATTATCTATATATGGAACATATCCTTTTGTTCTACATAGTATTACTCACAGTACATGTCCAGTCATATTGGTAAATTATAATTTTCTGCCATTTTTATGCATGAAACACAAATATATGATGTTATCTCTTATTATATTTAGACTAAAACAACCTAGTAATGATTTTCATGTCTATTTGGATCCATTTACCAAAGATATGAAATTGATGTGGGATACATGTGTTTTAATGTATGATGCTCATAGAAGTGAATAATTCATATTAAGGGACATGTTGTATGGGACAATAAATGATTTTCTAGATTATGGAAATCTGTTACACTATAGCATTAAAGGAATGTTGGGGTATCCTATTTGTGGAGAATGCGCACACTCAGTTCAGTTGATACATTTATTTATGACTGCATTTTTAGGACATTGTAAATTTCTACCTCGATGACATAGATATTGATATTGGATGACAACATTCGATGGGAATACGGAACAAGGTACAACACTATCTCCAATAATGGGTGGTCAAAATTAGATTGGAAAAAGAGATCAATTTTCTAGGAAATACCATATTGGAATTTTTTGCACATTATAAATTTTCTTGATATCATATATATAGGTTCTGGACATAGCGAAAGCGTGCGATGGGCGGTGCCCAACATTGATTTTTTTTATGATCGATGGTCAATCCCAGATCTATAGGATATTTAATCATCGTGATAAATGGAATTGAATTTAAGATAGAAAAAATTAATAATTCCATAACTAAGAGAGGGGATATCAACACATATTGTGTATAGATAATTTAATTAGATAAATAATTACCTATAAGTAATTCTTCCTTCATTGATGAATCCAGTGGCAGATCTATGGTGCACCATCATTGTGTTGTAGAAACCAATTGTATATTTTCTCTAACAGTGATCCACACATATTCTAGGAATCTCCAGACATCACTAATGGATTCTATGGGTTCTAGCACAAAATATCCTTGTGATTGCGTCGTCTTCCTTGATCACCTTGAGAATCGCTTCCAAAGCACTCTCCTTGATCTAGTGGAGGAGGATTGCCCACTGTTCTTGGGAGAATTCTTAGAGAAGGGAACTCCCTAGGATTGATAATATCCTCCAATATTCATTGTGCACAACTGAATTAGGTATTAAGAAAAAAACATAATCAGGTTTTTATATTTCTATGGTTAAAATAAAATAATTACACAAGTTCCCTTATTATTTATTTAATCCTAACAAAACCCCATGTGAAATAATAATAGTAATATTTCTAGATGTGCATTGAACATGTGAATTATAATTAAATATTATTTAATTAAATAATATTCAATATTATCATTTCTCACCAAACTATTAAACTTAGTATGTCATTACTCCACAATATTTATTGGGCCTTGAATAATGTTTATTTATTTATTAAATAAATATCACTTAATTAATCACCAATAAATAAATAGATATTATATTTATTAAATAGAAAATAAATATTTATATGTTATCAAGAATATTTGTATAATTATTAAACCACATATGATAATAATATTTATTCAACCTATTAAATAATAAATAATAATATATTATTTAACTGAGATTATGGACACACTTAGTGTGTGTCCCTCTAGGCCTCTTTCTCAGTGGCATTAGGTGAAGCATCCTAAAGTCCAAGGTTAGCATCTAACAATATTACAAGGCACCCATAGAGAAATAAGTTGATGTCACAATGAAAATTCATCTCATACGAATTTTTACTATGTAATATAATCCCTTTATCACAATATCTCAAATTGAGCAGGTTTCATGCTAGTGTCATCAACCTATATGCTCGATATCTCTTTCATTGACTTTACAAAAATAGAACTTTCCTATAGATCACCATGGAAATGGATTTATTTAGTCTATATCATTTCCATCGAAGGATCTAAGATATAAACTTCCTTTAAAGAACATAATGGAAAAATCCTTTCTCACATTATTCATTAATGCAATATTACTCATGACGCACCCAACATATCCTACCTTGTCGTGAACATCTATTGTCACAACTTTCATCAAGCATATTAGTTCACAACTAATAATACTCATTAATAATAATCTTAAAGTCTAAGTATCAATACAAACATCCATAAATAGAAACATCCAATGACACATAGAAATGTGGATTTCCTACTGGTGGGTCTCATTCTCATAGTATTCATAATTGAAATTGCCAAGGGAGTACTCCATGATAAGGTGCCTCAAAGTCCTATGAGTCTCCGTCCATGATATCTTGTATCATTTGTGTCCCTCAAATGATATCATCCCATTATAGAACATATATTTAAGAATAATGTTGTAGTACATTCGGGTTCTCATCATAGCGGGGAACTGCTATGACCTTTTAGTGTGAAAGCTACTCTTAGGACATTATCATATATTACGTTACATAGAAGAACAATCATGATGTGATAAAGAGTTTATTAATATTAAAAAACATGAATACAACTTTATCATAAAGTAAAAATAATTTGGTTTTAGGGCACCAACTCCAACAGACTCCCACTTTCACTAGATCCAATTGCTAACAACCTTTAGTCTTCTAGCTCTCACATGATAAAAATTCTTCTTTTGAGATAGGCCTTTAATCATGGGGTCTTCCACGTTCTCTTCCATGGGTAATTTGTTACTAAAACTTCACCCCTATGATATAAATCCCTCAATAGGTGATACTTTCAGAGTATATGATTTGTCCATTGGTGTGACCTTGGATCTTTTTCAATAGCCACCGCTGTGGTATTATCACAATACAATGTGATAGTGTCTTTACAACTAGATACCACATCAAGCTCCTGGAAAAAGTTCTAAATCCAAACGGATTTCTTGGGTGCATCATAATCCACTATATACTCAGAGTCCACTATATAATCAATGACAACTGACTACTTTGAACTCTTCCAACTCACAGCTCCTCTGTTGAGATAGAAATCATATCTTGATTGTGACTTCATATCATTCTAATCTATCTAAAAACCAGCATAAGTATAACCCCTAATGACCATCTCCTCCTCTTCTCTATACACCAAGAACATATCTTTAGTTCTTCTCAGATACTTAAGGATAACCTTAATAGTACTCTAATTTTTTTCTCTTGGATCTCATTGATATCTACTTACCATGATCAATGCATAGGAAAAATAAATTCTAGTACATAAAATGGCGTACATGATTGATCTTATCACCAAATATTATGGGATCTTACTCATTATCTCTTTCTCTTATTGTGTCTGGGGATACATTTTCTTAGAAATATGAAAAACATGTGACACTATAACCAATCCCCTCTTGGATTGTTCCATACTAAATCTATTTAGTATCTAGTTAATATATGTACTTTGACTTAGTCCAAGAAGACTCTTGGATCTATCATGAATGATCTTGATCCCTAGAATGTAGTCTTCTTTACCTAAGTCTTTCATGGAGAAGCACTTGTTCAACCAGTCATTTATAGATTGTAAGACTAGTATTTCATTTCTAATAAGTAATATGTCATCAAAATACACTACTAGGATAATTAATATGTTCCCATTAAAACTTTTTTAAATACACATCCCATATTCATTCTTAATGAAACCAAATAATTTTATGGCTTCATCGAATCGAATGTTCCATGGCCTAGATGCTTACTTCAATCCATAAATGAATCTCTATAACTTGAAAATCTTTTTTGGAATCACCTAGAGTCATAAACCCTTCTAGTTGTGTCATATATATATCTTCATGAAGGTTCTCGTTAAGGAATGTAGTTTTAACATTCATCTTCTAAATCTCATAGTTATGGTAAGATGCTATAGTAAGTATGATTATGATGGATTTAAACATGTAAACTTGTGAAAATAATTCATTACAAGCAATTCCTTAATTTTTTTATAACCTTTATCCACTAAACTTTCTTTATAGGTACTTACTTTACCTTCCATGTCCAGTTTCCTCTTGAATACCCATTTTCATCCAACAGGATTTACATCAACTGGCACATCGACCAGAACCCAAAGTTGGTTCTGATACATGGAATATATCTCAAAATTAATAGCATCTAGCCATATTACATCTTCTTGTCTCTATAATTCCTCCTTGTAGGATAGAGGTTCATCATTGTCAACTAATAATGAGTCACCATCCTCGGTGACCAGAAAAAACATATCTCTCTGGATCTCTTACCTCTCTTATGCTCCTATATAGTACTTGTGTTTCTAGAACTACTTTTTCCACTATGAATTGTGGAATCTATTCCTATACCAACTCTTGTGTATCTTGAGCATCAACTTCATCAAATTCAATCTTGCTCTCACTATCCTTTTTGAGGATTTTATCCCTCTCAAGAAATACAGATTGTCTAGAAATAGTCACTTTCTTGTCTAAGGGTTTGTATAGGTAATATCCCTTTATTTCCTTAGGATACCCTATAAAGATACACTTCATGTTCCAGGGTGATAGTTTGTTGCCTAATAAGGCCTTAACAAATGCCTCACAACCCCATACACATGTATGCGATAAAATGGGTTTCTTTACACTCCATAAATTGAAGATAATTCCATTTTCCGCTTTAGTTGGTACTCGATTTAATGTGTATGCTACAGTTTTTAATGCATATCACTAAAAGGATAATGGAAGATCTACATGACTCATCATTGACCTTACCATGTCTAACAAGGTATGGTTCTTCCTTTCACTAACACCATTCCACTATGGTTTATAAGGTGGTGTGAGTTGAGATAGAATCCAAAATTCCCATAGAAATTCGACGAACTCTTTGTTAAGATATTCACCACCTCGATCTGATCAAATATTTTTTATCTTCTTACCAAGATAATTTTATATTTTATTCTTTAATTCCTTGAATTTATCAAAGGAATTGACTTATACCTCATCAAGTAGATATATACATATTTACTCAAGTCATTAGTAAAAGTTATAAAGTAAGAATATACATCTCTATGTTCTATTGTAAATGTTCCACACACATCAATGTGTACCAATCCTAGAAGTTATATAGGCCTTTCACCCTACCCACTAAATTGTGTTTTGTTCATTTTTCCTTCTAAACAATCATGACATCTATCAAGTGGTTTTATCTTAGAAGATTCTAAATAACCATCTTGAAAGAGCTTTGTCAAACGCTTCTCATTTACATGCCTAAGATGGTGATGCCACAACTGGGTGTAATATGATACTTGTGAACATGATTCATTATCAATTTACAACACTTAGTTTTCATAATTTAATACATAAATACCATTATCTAAATGATCCATACCATAACATATGTTGTCCTTATAAAAGAAACAAATTTTATTTACAAATTTAAAAACAAAGCCATTTGTATCTAAACATGACACAGAAATTATGTTCTTGGTAATTGTACCTATATAATAACAATCTCTTAAAACCAAAATCATTCTCCTTGGAAATGAAATATGATAGTCACCAATGGCTAGGGCAGCCATCCTTACTTCATTGGCAGCTCTCAGATTCACCTCTCCTTTGGAAAACTTTCAAAATCTACTTGGTTCCTACATTTGGATACATATGTGATCACCACAAGTTATATCTAATAACCAATGTTTATAAATGGAAATATTTCACTCAATAATGAATGAACCATTATCTTTCCCTTACCTCAGGGTGCAGTTCCTCTTCCAGTGGCCTGACATGTCACATGAAAAACATAATTCCTCCTTTTATTTGCCCTACCTCTGGATCTTTTTTTTCTTGGTAGGACGGTGCTCGAGAGATTTAGACTATTTAAAAATCTTGGGCCCCTTTTCCTTGTCATTCCTTTTCTTATTCACCATAAGGACCATAAGTTTATCATGCCCCATATCCTTATCCACATGGATAATCTAGGTCAGAAATTTTGAAATACTCTTCTAATTATTTCTCATATTATAATTCACAATAAAGCTAGATAAGGTCTTAGGAAGTGACAAAAGTATGATATCTACATGCAAATCATCAGGTAATTTAATCCTTAAGATATCCAGGCATTAAATGTTTCTGATAAGCTTGACTGCATGAGTCCCATCTAGTGGAAACTCTCCAAATTTAGTTCTGAACAAAGCATTGGATATCACATGCCTCACTTGTCTTGCCTTCTCTTGATAGAGATCCCGAAGGTGAGACATCATGTTATAGGCATCCATATCCTCACATTTCTTCAAAATCTCATTGTACATGGATGATAGTAAGAATCACTAAACATATAAAGAATCATTATGATGTTTCTCATAGAGAGATAGTTCTTCGTCACTTGCCTCATTTCTAGGAACAAGTAGTAAAGGTTCTTACAACACATAAAATTTCCTTTCATGGTGAAAGATGACACGTAGGAACCTTTTCCACACTTGAAAATTTGTGCTAGTGAGAAGGTTTTATTTCTCCATTATGGATTACAATGATATGTTTGATGTCATTTTATTGTTGTTTCTACGAAATAAGATGATCTAAATTTTAGTACATTATTTGATAAATTTAGAAAAATAACTAAATATCATATTTATTAGTCTCCCACTATTTTATTGAAACCCAATATCCCTCACCATTGGCTTTGGAATATCATGTTTCTTGAACATTCAAGAAGCAAGGATCCATATTTCCCTTATCAATACCCCAACTTTGGTTAGTCAGGAAACCAAAATGGTTTTAGGTAGGCATTCCAAATGCCAACTGCATTAACTCACAGTTCCTTGATCTGTTGAGTGGACTCCACAATCCTAAAATAATTAATTTATATTTCCTCAACCTTTTCCACTCAGTTACACCAATTCCTCCTCTATCAGTCAACCCTTGATGTGAACCAATTTAATTCAACCCAAAACCTCATGTTAGAATTCCCCAATAATTGAAATCACCCAAGATTTGTCTGGTAAAGCACTTTGAACTTTGTTTCTATTATAACTCAAGTAATGGAAGGCTATACCAACTTAATATTTTATTGAGGGATTTTATCCTTTAGGAATAAATTTCCAATTATTATCTTTATTACATGCTTGTTAATATTAAATGGTATTACTTAAGTTATTGACCATGTATTAGATAATATTTATGCATAAGTCATTTTATTTTAGCTCCACCTTGCATGCTTGTTAATTCATTAATTATATGATCATGAGAAGACATCCATAATGAAATAACCATGAAACTGATATAAATAAAATAAAGGGTATGATCATGTGCTTATACTAATGGTTATTTTATCTAGCGGTTGGTAAAATAACCATTGACCTAGGGGAGAAACACCTTGAACCAATCGAGGTTCGTGTTTATAGCTTTCCAACTTTACACCTTTTTATCACCTTGGATTGGTTTCACCTCATCTCCTAACTTGAACCGCATCCACTAGCTTGGGTGCTCCATCCATTACATATGCCATTTACTCAAACGTATGTGAGGGGGGGAAAGGGGTTTACATAAAAGAAACCATGGGCATGTAGGACTTACATAATAATGTGGAGATAAGGCATACATTCTAACAATTTAATTTAATAATAAATTAAATGAAACCAATCATATACAAAATTTTTGGTCTACCTCATGATCAACCACATGCATGCAACTAATTATGCATTTAATAATACTAGTATTAAATTATTTAATCATTCTTATTTAAGATAAATCACACTCCAATCGATTAATTGTTATCTTTAATTAATCAATACTTTTATCTTAATTATTACCTAAATTTCCTTGAGATTCTCATCCATTATAATTTTAAACAAATTAAATAAATTTATTTAAAATTAACAATGTACATAACTTGTACCTTATAGGTAACATAGTGAATGCTCGTCTGAATCTACCCAACATGTATTATACTTGTATACTGTTTTAATCTTGTGATATATGGCATACACGACTTATCATGTACTTTCACAATGTGTACTTCATAAATGATTACAGGAATTACATGATTTTCCAGTCATGTTTTATGCTTCAATGCACATAGAGTGACAACTTGAAATATGACTCATACATGACATGTAGATATGAACAGTATGTATATATTAATTAAATATTTATATATTTATATATATTAAAACCTATCACATGGTGTGTCCTATCTTTATGACCACACACAAGTACATGTATCAAGGTTTACATAGTAAAATAAAGAAATTTTATATCTACATAATTTGGTAAAAGTTCACAATGTGTAGATCCAATCTACACGACATGTACACCCTTGACCATCTATATGAGGTATACACCTAAGGACTCAACATGTAAAATGTGCCTTGGAAAATTTGGAGTACATGGCATGTACAATGGGCCACACGCCGTGTTGGCTCCATGTTACATGGTCACCAGTCAAGTAGGTCATGTATTGAATACATGGACTATCTTTGACTCAAAGGGACTACAAGCCATGTATTTGAGATACACAGTGTGTACTCCAGCTGACTGTGTGCCAGTTTGTGCCAGTCAACACGCAGTGTAAGAATTAACTACACTGCGTCATCAATTCACACAATTTGAATAATTTTTTAATTAACTCTCAGTGAATTGACCACGAGTACACAACGTGTAATTCTGAGTACATGTTGTGTATTATGTGTTATCTATACAGGATCCTTTTCATCTATAGATGAGTTCCTCAAATTTATTTTAATCATAAAATTAAACATTTTGATTAGATCTACGAGAAACGAAGGAGGAAGAAACAGATCTCACAATTTTTATTAAAAGAATGATTAATCTTGAATTGAAAAGCTAAATTAAAAATTCATAAATCAAAAAATATTATAAATAATTATAAACAATTATGTGTCCCCTTCTATAACAATTGTATTTTCTGGGCACAGCGGAAGCGTACGATGGGAGGTGCCCAACATTGCTTTTTGTCATGATTGATGATCAATCCAAGATCAATATGGTGTTTAATTATTGTGATCAATGGAATTGAATCAAAGATAATCAAAATTAATAAGTTTAGAACCAAGATATAGGATATTAACACATATTTTTTAAATTTAATTTAATTAGATAAAGAATTACCTCTAAGGAATTCTTTCTTTGTCGATAAATCCGACAAAAGATATGTGGTGCACCATCATTGTGTTGTAGAAACCAAGTGTATATTTCCTCTATCGATGATACACACATGTTTTAGGAATCTCTAGACATCACCAAAGGGTTCTATGGGTTCTAGTACAAAAGATCATTGCACTTTCATTGTCCACCTTGATCACCACAAGAATCGCTTCCAAAGCATTTTCCTTGATCTGATAGAGGAGGATTGCTCATTGTTATTTGGATCATTCTTGGAGAAGCGAGATCTCTAGGCTTAAGAGGATCCTCCAAGATTCATTTTTTCCAACTAAATTAGGTCTTTATAAAATAACCTAATTGGGTATTTATATTTCATGGGTTAAAATAAAATAATTCCACAAGTGCCCTTATTATTTATTTAATCCTAGCAAAACCTCATGTCAAATAATAACAGTAATGTTATTATTTATCGACATGCACTGGAATTTTGAATTATAATTGAATAATATTTAATTAAATAATATTCAATATTATCATTTCTCACCAGACCATTAAACCCAGTTCATCATTCCTCCATAATATTTATCAGACCTTGAATAATGACTATTTATTTATAAAATAAATATCACTGCATTATTATCCAATAAATAAATAAATATTATATTTATCAAATAGAAAATAAATATTTATATGCAATCAAACATACATGAATAATTATTAAACCACATACGGAGATAATATTTATTCAACCTATTAAATAATAAATAATAATATATTATTTAACAAAGATTTTGGACACACTTAGTGTGTGGCCCTCTAGGCCTCTTTCTCGGTGGCATTATGAGAAGCAACCTAAAGTCCAATTTTATCATCTAGAAACACACCAAGGAACCCATAGAGAAATAATTTAATACTACAATGACATTTCACCTCATAAAAATGCTTACTATGTAATATAATACCTTTATAACAATATATCAAATTGAGCGGGTTTCATGCTAGTGCCATTAACCTATATGCTCGATATCTCTTTCTTTGAATTTTCAGAAATAGATCTTTCCTATAGATCACTATGGCCATGGATTTATTTAGGCTATATCATTTCAATCAAAGGGCCTAATATATAAACTTATGTTAAAGAACAAAAGGGGAAAGTTGTTTCTCACATTATTCATTAATGCAATATTACTCATGAGGCACCCAACATATCCTACCTCACCGTGAACATCTGTTTTCATGGTTTTCATAAATACATCTAAGTACATGACTCAAAATACTAATTAATAATAATCTTAAAGTCTAAGGACCAATACAAACATCTGTATATAGGAACATCCAATGACACATAGAAATGTGGACTTCCTACTAGTGGGTCTTGTTCTCATAATATTCATACTAGATATTACCAAGGGCATGCACTATGACAAGGTCCTTCAAATTAATATGATTCTATATCCTTGATATCTTGTATCATTTGTGTCCCTCAAATGATATCATTCGGCTATAGAACATGTATTCAAGAATAGTGTCGTAACACTTCCAGGTTCTCATCATAGTGAGGAACTATTATGATCTTTTAGTGTGACAGCTACTCTTAGGACATTATCACATACTATGATACGTAAAAGAACAAACATGATATGAGAAGGATTTTATTAATATTCAAAATCATGAATACAAGTTTATCATAAAGTGAAAAAAGTTAGTTTTAGGTCACCAATTCTAACAATATATGTAGAAAACCAATGTGTTTGATAGTGTTAATGGAACATTACTAAATGTTTCTATAAAAATAGAAGATGGCATCAAGGATAGGTTGGACGTGATTTACATGAGGATAAAGGAATATTTTTTATCGATGAAGGGTAAAGTTCAGACTTTGCTTCCCCCAAAATCTTACACTTTATCCAGACAGAAAAAAATGAAATTGTTCATTTTCTTTAATGGTGTAAAATTTCTATAGGGGTATTCATAAAATATCAATAATGTCATGTAAATGACTAATTTGAACTTATATGTACTAAAATTTCATGACTATCATGTTTTGATAAAATATTTGATGCTCATCACTTTATGTTCTATTCTACTTAAAAATGTACGACATACATTAACCAAACTTCTTCTTTTTCAAATCCATATATAATAATCTTATAGACCCGACAATGTTTCCAATCGTGAATAAGGTGGATGTAGTCATATTATTTGAATTGTATTTGTTCTTCCCATAATCATTCTTTGATATAATGGTCCACATGATTGTTCACTTGTTTATAGAGGTTCAACTATTTGGTCATGTCCATTACAGATGGATGTATCCCATTGAATGATATAAGAATATTTTGAAGAGGTATGTCAAGAATAGAAGTTGGGAAATGGTTGTATTGCAGAATAATATATTGTTGAAGAAGATATTTAATTCTATATTGATTACTTATTAGTTTTTGGTATCATTAGTATCCTACTAATAATAATTATATTTATTTTAAATATCAATTTTAAGTAAAAGTGAGAAACAAAAAGGTCAAAGATACAAAGAATCAAACCTCAATCATGATAACTAGGTCATTCCAAAAAAATGAGAGAATTAGAGTGATTTACCCAATAAATTTTTCATTCAATGGATGTTGTCTCCAAGTTTAGATTATCTTTGATGAGCTCATCAAAATGGAAGGTCATATTATCCCATGTTTTTACATTCTCCTCCAAGATCATTTTCCCCTCATTGAAACCAAGAATCAAAATATGATTCTATTTATCGACCCAATTAGCTTATTCTTTAGTAAGGTCAACTTGAAGAAATCTTTCAAACATTTTATGGATTTACTCCTTTGATATGTTTATCAAGAAGTAATCCTCTAGCATCTCTTATTTTGAGTGAAGGATAAGTTACTAGACTATTAGACTTTTCAATTCCACCTTATCTATGCCCTTCAAAACTCTTCCTTTTGAAGATATATTGGGGACTGAGGGGAAATCACTAACAATTTGAGATGCCAAAAAAGGTTCTATATCTATAATTTTGCCACTTTACTCATTTTTAGCATTATTTTTGCAATTGGAAACTTGCTATCCAGACTTACCATGGTACTGAGTATCATCTTCTTGAAGTGTTGATTCACCCGGTCAAGGCTCTTCTCCAGATTTCTTTTCTTTACCTGAGGATCTGGTAACCATGGTTTTAGATAATATGGATTAGTCCTTTTGGGGTCTTTTTTTCTTCCCCTTATTGACTGGGAAGTTTCCAAAAAGTATATTTCTTTGTTTACCATTTCTTAAACCGGACCCAACACCCCTGTTTGTGTGTGGATCTTGTCCATAGTTCATAATAGGTTGGGATTAAATTTCCATGTCTCTTGGTTCCTACTCCTCAAGAGACCTTGACCCAACCTTCTTCCTTTTACATATTAGAATGTATGTCTTCTATCCTTCAAGGTCAACATTCTCCTTTTAGTTTCAATTAAATAGCGAGAATCTATTCTAGAGATGTAATGAGTTGGTGGAAACATGCTGAAGAACTTTGCCTTGAATAAGTTAATTCATCCTGCCCTATAAAATCTAAAATTGGAGAGAGGGGGGTCTTAGATCATTAGGAGATTTACTGCAAGTGGCCTTGAAGGAATCTAATTAACTGGGATCCTCCTACCTATTTACCTTATAACCATCCTTAACAGTTTCAACAAAGGAGGGAGGGACCCTTGAAGTTGGTGGGCCAACAACCCTTGTGTCCTACAAAAACATCATCCCCCAAATCATGTCTTGGTTTGGCGAATAGGTCAGCCACATTTGGATCTGGATGCATGGGACCTAAATCCTTATGAAGAAAAAAAACATTAGTTGCTTCTATAAATTATAAAAGATCAACTGGGGGCTATGAGAGAGATATTCCCATTCAAAATATGAATAGGGAAGACCCCCCCCCCCCCACACACAGACACAGACACTATAAATCCCCCTATGACCACATCGACATAAAGAGAACATATAACCCAGATGATTATAAGAAGATGAAAAGTATATCCAAGACTCAAAGATCACTACTTATTTATATCATAAATATTCCCTAACCATAACCCATACCCACTCCACTGTAGGTTTAGAAACATCCACCTCGACATAGATCTAAGGATAAATAGAATGACAGATAGTATTTGTTTGATTATTTGAGCATAAAAACCTCCCAACCAAATTACATAACATTTGGATAATCAAAGGGTTTTGAAATGGGATTTGTACTTTAGGGAATCTTACCCATTGTTCCATTGTCATATAGTCTCTATTCAAATGGAAATCATAGGACCATCAAAGGAGGTAGAAATGAGACTTTTTTCAAGTACGAGGAACTCTATACCAAGTCATGATCAAATCCTATAGTGATAAAAACTAGACCATAATATGTCACCTATCAAGAATTTTGACAGTCGCCTGCTTCTGTAAGCCCCAAGAACCAAACAAAAATCGATTGAAAGCATCGAGCGATGGATGGTGAGATCTGAATTGAGCCACCGAGTTAAGTTTCATGAGTGAAGAAGTAGTTGTGAACACTAAGGTCAATTGTGAGAGATGAGCAAATCCATCGAAAAAATTAGGTATGTTAAGGAAGATTTTTATTTTAGGTAAAGGAGGGAGTAAATCGGGATTTGAGAAAGGGAGGATGGGAGGAGGTTGATCCCTAGAAGAAGATAATGGTAGACTTGTAAAGACCTGTAAATTCCATGTAATTTTTCTTTAAAATTATTTGAGATTATTAAAAGTCTGTGAAAATTAATGGCGTGTGATTATGAGCCCCGGTGTGCCCAGAATAGAATTTTGAACATTTTTTTAAGGTACATTCTATAAACGTACAGGTGGCATTTTATAACTTTTGAACTAGTTCTTGCAATTGAAATCTGAGAGAACTGTTGAATCTGCAGCGCCGGAATTCACTTAAGGGAAGCTTCACTTCGACAGCGGTAGTTTGGGAGAAAAAGATAAATTTTGGACTTTATAAAAAAAATAACTTAACAAAGTTATTTTTAATTTGGTTCATAAATGAACCACATTAATGTCATACAACACATTTGGATCCTCTGTCTATTTAAGAGAAGCTCGGGCGTGGGATTTAGGTACGAAGGTGAGGAACCTATGGCGAAGTGTTGTGGTGACTTCCACCGAGGAACGGAATCTTGGATGGCAATGTCGGAGGAATCAAGTTGGGAACAACAAACACTGGCAGCTTCATCAAGCACGGATTCTCCTTCCACCACCATGACATCTCCAATGAAATCCGAGGTAGGGGTTTAATAATAAATTTCATCTTTGTTAAATTAAATTGTTGTCTCTTGTTATGATGTTAACGTGGAGGGTGTGGGCCAAAAGAACAAGGTACGGACCCGCCACCACTTAGTTTCTTGATGCGTTCTTCATGGTACGATTTTAAACATGACAAAAAGCGGAAATCAGGTGGCATGCAATGACGGTGGCATCTAGGGAGGGGCATAGGCATGTACGGAAGGAAGAACGGACCACTGGAGCTCACCCAGTGGCCCATGGAAGATCCAACAGTGTAGCACTAGAATGGAGGCACCAGTGACCAGCACTGTCAGTGAAGACGAAAGTAGAAAAGGTGAAGGCGGCGGCCGGCACTCGCCAGCTGCGGATAAGGGTGACGCAGCTAGGCACTACGGAAAACAAACAGTCGGTCGGATCTCAGTCGACCATGGAGGCAGGAGTCGGAGTTCCGTTGTGTTCCGCGGTGAATAGAGGGACCTACTACCAGTGGGTCCCTCGGACACCCAGGTGGCGCTGCCAATTAAAGATTCGAACAACTCTTTGAGCCGTTCAGGAGGCGGACCGTGCGACCCCCATGCGGGTCGCGCTAGTCGGTGGGCCAATCCGTCTTGGCCTAGCCTAGCTGGGCTAGGACAGGCTAGTTTGGTCTGGTTTAAGTCAGACCCGGACTAGGTCGGGTCATCCTACATCAGGTCGGGTTAGCCCAGACCGGGTCGGACAAGACCCGGACCCCTCTCAAGCCCAAATATACTTAAAAGGTCATATCTTGTGAACCGGGCATCTGTTTGACGAACCGTCTTTGTCGTTGGGATACTTGGAGTGAGACAATCTGTTTATGATACTCCACGAGAGTTTTGGATAAAGTTGGATTATGGCTAGGTTGGATCGACCCTGAATCCAACCAGGCCCTTGGCACTAAAATGCCAATAACTTACAGACTAGGAGTCCGGTTGACGTTCCATATGTTGCGTTAGAACCCTTATGATGTGATGGATCATTGGGTAACTTCTACATGGTACTTTATAATATTTGAAATATTATCGATGGCTTGAGGAGCGGTTTCTCCTAGAAACAAGCGTACTATGAGTGGGAATCATGTGGATGGCTGAGACGTGACGAATGAAGAGCGATTCTGTGTGAATCATCACCAAGCGATTCTATGTGAATTAGCACCCAGTGATTCTATATGAATCATCACCCACTGATTCTGTGTGAATCAGCACCAAGTGATTCTGTGTGAATTAGCACTAAGCAATTATATAAGAATCAGCACCGAGTGATTCTGTTTGAATCATCACCGAGTGATTCTGTGTGGATCAGAACCCATTGATTTTGTGTAAATCATCACCTATCGATCCTATGTGGGTATTTCGAGGGTTAGTACCTATCGATCACGTGTGGGTCAGCAACAGTTCCTCTCAACAGAGTAATATGATCTAGCCTTACAACTAATCATTTGTACTATTGTACTCTATTATACTTGATTTGAGTTGTGTCTATTGTTTGTGCTTTGTGAGTGAGATCATGCTTGTGGTTTTCCTTTTTAGATAGTTGAGAGACCTTTGCAGGTCTTGGGGTACCTACTAGGTATTTTTATACTCACCCCTACATGGGATTCGCCCGCACCTTGTTGTGTCTTGTGCAGACAACGGGCATCCTTAACTGAGACTCAGGGAGCTAGGACCTGATGGTGGATAGTGGTGACGGTTGACGTGGAGATCTATGGGGATGATTTGTACCTACCCTTTAGGTAGTAACCCTAGATGATGATCTCATGAGGTGTTTTTTATTTTCTGTTATATTGTATCTTTTAGTTGGGCTTGTATTCCGACCCCCTTTACTTTCAGTAAATGCTTTTACTTCATCCGTTTTACTATGTGGTTTACTTTGTGGTGTACCTAGTCTGTGTGTTTGTAAAGGTTTAAAGGAAATTTCTTCCCATTTTAGGGATACACCTTTCTGGTGCTAGTCACCAACCCCTGGCCTATGGAAGGTGGGCTTGGGTTAGTCACGGCACAGGCCCTAGGGGATGGGTCGTGACAAAGTGGTATCAGAGGATTCAGTTCTACCAAAGAACTAAGACTCTGATCTTTCCAATGGAGCAATAATGTTAAGGGTTTTGAGTATGTTTTTCAGTTTTGTGAGTCCAGTGTTGGTACAACAGCCAACATATCCATACACTGGGACCCTAAATTCTGATTTTTGACTCGGTACACAAAAACACTGATTATGTCTGTTTTGGAAATGTTTTATTTTTGATCACTTTTGTGTCAAATCACCAGGTATAAATTAATGACCGTGGTGCACCTATTTATTTTCAGGATGCTACCACATAGACAGTTATACAAGATTCTCAAGAGAGTACATGATGATGGCCCACCGAGTGATGAGGCTTCGGAGCAGGGCCCTCTTACTATGGAAGCACCTTCAGTTGGTGCACCGACAGCACCACCACCCATTGGGAAGCAGTTTATAGAATCCCCAATGGCATATGGTGCATGCTAAATGAGCGTGTTTCATATGTTCCAATGGCAGAGACCTCTGAGATTTCGAGGCAAGACTGATCATCAGGAAGTTGAGGACTGGCTGGAGGCTGTGGCTAGATTTTTCCGCCTATTTGGGACAACAGCAAAGTGGATGGTGATCCTAAATACTAGTCTTTTCCTAGGAACAGTAGGAAGATGGTGGAGCCTGACTCTCCAGTTACATGATAAGGTGACCTTCACCTGGATGGACTTTGAGAGCCTCTTTAGGGTGGATTTCATTCTAGCGACACTATGCTCTGTGCGTATCTGAGAGTTGATGCACTTACATAAGGGTGGCTTATCAGTGGCCCTGTACTCGATGAGATTCACTAACCTCTCGTGTTACTCCATAGACATGGTATGGGACCCCTTCATTAGGGCTCGGACCTTTGAGCAGGGTCTCTGGAGGGAGATCAGAGCGTCGATGATATCGTTCAATATCCCAACATAGCCTTGAGTGCTCAAGCGATCATTATTGGTTGAGAGCTTCTTATCTGAGCAGGCACCAACAGTGAGAGCCACCACTAGACGATAGGTAGTCGAGTCTTCTACAGTAGGTAGTAGGCAGACGACGCAAAGGTCCAAGAGAACCAGACCTTCCAGAGGGCGACCCCAGGATGAAGGGTCGGAGTTTTAGAGCTCGAGAGGCAGAGGGGATCAGCAGGGAAGAAGATTGTGCTTCGCGTGTGGTGGTCAGGGCCACATGGATCGCGACTTCATGACCTTCCATACCGACGATCAGTAGATAGTCAAGGAACCACTGAGGTAGCGGGTGAGGTTCAAGTGAGGAGGTCCATAGGGCGGCAGACATGGTAGAGGATCAGGTCGTGCAGCAGGTGGTGGGTGGCAATTTGAGGTTCTACCACCACCACCACCAGGTGGTCCACCCCGTCCATAGGGAGCAGGTGGACAGGGGAGAGAAAAGCTATAGTCAGCAGAGGCCTACGACCATGGTGCTCTGGAGATGATTAGAGGTACGATCTATGTTCACTCCACCATAGTTTCAGTACTAATAGACACAGGTTCTAGTCACTCTTTCATTGCCACATCACTCGTTCATAGCTCAAAGATTCTGATGGAGTTGTTGCCTCAATACTTATGATTAGAGACTCCTGTGGGAGAGGATTCAACAATTACGCACTGGTAAAGTCAGTGTGAGCTCACTCTAGAAGGCGAAAGCTTCAGCTGGGATCTCTTAGTAGCAGCGTTGATGCCTTACGATGTCATATTGGGTACGGACGGGCTATCTATAGTCCATGCTCAAATTGACTATTTTAGGCGCAAATTGTGGTGTGTCCATGATTATGGTACCAGGTTTTCCTTCACCAGTGAGAAGGAAACCTTTGCAGCACAGGATGGACTTTCGCGGATGAGGGTGCAGTTGATCACTCACCAGTTGGCTATCCTCACCCTCGGAGTAGTTGACGTGAGAAGTATGAGATATCCTATAGTGGTGGACCAATATACTGATGTCTTTCTTGATAATGTTTTGGGACTACCTTTTCCTAGAGGTAGACTTTTACATTGACCAGTACCTCAAGACAGCACAGATATCTACACTATTATATCGGATGGATCTCGTAGAGCTTTGTGAGTTGCGGGTATAGTTGGAGGACTTATAGAGAAAGGGGTTAATAAGGCCCAGTGTTTCTCTATGGGCATCCCCAATTTTGTTCTCCAAGAAGGCGGATGGGAGTTTGAGGCTGTGTGTAGACTATCAGCACCTGAACCAGGTGACCATGAAGAAAAAGTATCCTCTACTAAGAATCGATGATCTCTTCGACCAGCTAAAGGGGGCTTGATGGGTTTTGAAGATAGACCTCAGATCAGGTTATCATCATATCAGTTTACGAGACGAGGATATACTAAAGACAGCCTTCAAATGTTGGTATGGTCATTATGAGTTCTTGGTGATGCATTTCAGCATGACTAACGCTCTGGCGGTATTCATGGGGATCATGAACAGGATATTTTATCCTTACCTTTATCGCTTCGTGGTAGACTTTATTGACGACATTATGATATACTAGACATCATAGGAGGAGCACACCATGCACCTGCAGATAGTTTTGGATACACTCTGAGAGTACCATATTTATGGCAAGCTCTCAAAGTGCCAGTTCTAGATATGAGAAGTCCACTCCCTGGAGAACGTTATCTCAGAGGCTTGAGTTGTTGTGGATCCGGAAAAGATAGAGGACGTGCTTTCTTGGAAGCCACCCAGGAGTGTGACCGAGTTGAAACATTTTCTGGGATTTTTTGGGTACTACTGGAGATTTCTACCTAGCTTCTCCAGGGTAGAAGCACCCTTTTCAGCTTTGACAAATAAGGGGCAGCCTTTCTTGTGGATGGAGAAGTGCCAGTGGAGTTTTTAGGAGCTGAGGCAGAGGATAACGAGTGCTCCAATCTTGAGGATACTAGAAGAGGGCATTGGGTATGCAGTATACTATGACACATCAGGGACCGGACTAGGTTTTATCCTAATGCAGGAGCGAGCGGTGATCGCCTACGAATCACAGCAGTTGAGACTGCATGAGTAGAACTATGTTACTTCTTCAGCAATTTTGGGAGGCTCATCTTGGGTATATAGACTGTGAGGCCCAACATGCTCAGATATCTTCAAGATAGGTTCCTGATAGATTTTTTGAAGGTGGGGATCATGTCATCCTCTTTAGAGGGCACACCATGGTACCAATGATGCTATGAGAGGAGTTGTTGGGTGTGTTCCATACATCCCATCTAGTGGTACATCTTGGAATGGAAAAGATGTACTAGGACCTCCGACGTTAGTATTGGTGGCTAAGGATGAATAAAGAAGTTGCAAAGTTCATATCATGATGCCTCACTTGTCAGTAAGTGAAGGTTGAGCATCAGGTACCAATAGGCTTAGCTCAGCCACTTGAGGTACCATAGTGGAAGTGGGATGGTATATTCATGGACTTTGTGATAAGGCCACCACGTACATCTATGGGTCATGATTCCATCTTGTTGATCATTGACCGACTCACCAAGTCGGTCCACTTACTACCCATCCAAGAGTAGGGATCAGTAGAGAGCTTGGGACGTCTCTATGTACAGAAGATTGTACGACTTTATAGGGTGCCATCGATGATCGTCTCAGGTCTTGATGCTCATTTTACATCCCTCTTGTGGAAGGGATTGTAGGAGGATTTCAGGAATCAGATATGCTTGATTACTTCCTTCCATCCTCAGACAGATGGTCAGATGGATCGGACCATACAGACACTCGAGGACATGCTTTCTTCTTGTGTCCTCAATTTTTGCTGAAGTTGGGAGGACCACCTACCACTGGTGGAGTTTGCATACAACAAAAATTATCACTCCACCATTGGCATGGGTCCGTTTGAGTCTTTGTATGGGTGACCTTGTAGATCACCCCTTTACTGGATAGACCTAGGGGAGTCAGCACTCATGGGTCCAGAGTTGGTACAGGATACCACAGAGAAGGTGCAGATCATCCAGGAGAGGATGAAGACTGCACAGATCTGGCAGAAGTATTATGTCTATAGGATACAGAGACCCTTAGAGTTTGAGGAGGGAGACCATGTTTTCCTACGAGTCTCACCTCAACGAGGATTACATGATTTTTTCCGGGGTGGCAAGCTATCTTCAAGGTTCATTAGACCTTTCCAGATCCTCAGTAGAGTAGTAGAGGTGGTGTACTATCTAGCTCTTCCCCCATATATGCACCGGGTGCATAATTTTTTCCACATGTCATAGCTAAGGAGTTATGTGCATGATCCATAGAACGTTATTGAATAGGGAGAGTTGTACATCGATGATGGGGAGACATTTGTGTAGTTCCCAGTAGAGATAGAGGGTCAACAGGAGCGGGTCCTTCGTGCGTGGTCGATTCCTCTAGTGCGAGTTCGTTGGCAGCACATGAATCTCTAAGAGAGCACATGGGAGTGGGAGGCTCAGATATGTGCTCAGTACCCCCATTTGTTTCCCTAGTTTTGTTGTAGCTTTTAGGGATGAAAATACCTAAAGTGGGGAGAATGTAAAGATGTAGAAATTCTATGTAATTTTTTTTTAATTATTTTAGATTATTATAAATCTACGAAAATTGACAATGCATGATTTTGAGGCCCAATGTTCCTAGAATAGAATTTTGAACTTTTTTTAAGGTATGTTCAGTAAACTTATGATCGGAATTTTCTAACATTTGAATTGGTGCTCAGAATAGAAATCTGGGAGCACCATTGAATCCTCAGAACCAGGATTCTCTTAATAGAAGCATCACTTTAACTGTAGTAGGTTAGGAGAAAAAGTTAAATTTTTGACTTTATAAAAAAATAACTTAATAAAGTTATTTTATTTATTTTATGTAACTGTTGAGTGGAAGTGGCGGGACCGATGACTTGTCAAGCCATTTAATGGCTTGACTCTTCTATTTTGTAACCTCGATGTTGTAACATTAAATGCGTTTCATAAAAGAACTGCATTAATGTCAGACAAAATGTTTGGATCCTCCATCTATTTAAGAGAAGCTCAGGCATGGGCATTGGTACAAAGGTGAGGAACCTCTAGAGAAGTGTTTCGGATAATTCCACCGAGGAATGGAAGCTTGGATGGAAACGTCGTAGGAATCGAGTCAGGAAAGAAGAACATCGGTGGATTTGTTAAGGGCAGATTCTCCTTCCACCGCCACGATGTCTCCAATGAAATATGAGGTATAGGGTTTAATAATAAAGTTTATATTTGTTGAATTAAATTTTTATTTCCTGTTATGATGTAAACGCGGAGGGCGAGGGCCAAACGAACAAGGCCTGAACCCTTTGTCGCTTCGTTTCTTGATGTGTTCTTTGTGGGACTATTTTCAATACGATGGAAATCAAAAACTGCATGGTATGTAATGATGAAGGCATACTGGGAGGGCCATAGGTGCATCCGGAAGGAATAACGAACCACTGGAGCTCACTCGGTGGCTCGCGGAAGATCTTCCGGTGTGGCGGCACTGGCGTCGGTGCCGGTGGATAAGATGAAGGCGATGGTCAGCGCTCGTCAGCCGCAGATGAGGGCAGCCATGTGGAAAATAAACTGCTGGCTGGCTCTCGGACGGTCGTGGAGGTGGGAGGCGGCGCACCATCGTGCGCCGCGGTGAAGCAGGCCAAGGCATCGAAGCCATAGTGAAGGGAAGGACCCACTCCCTGTAGGTCCCACTGACCCTAGGTGTAGCCACATAGCGCCACCAATTAAAGAGTCGAATGGGCCTTTGATCCGTTCGGTAGGCGGTCCGTACAACCCCCACGCGGGTCGTGCCAGCCGGCGGGCCAAGCCGGCATGGCACAGCCCAGCTGGGGCAATTTGAGCTTATCATAGCCCAGCCCAGGATAGTTCGGGCTGGGTCGGGTCGACCCGAATCGGGTCAGATCGGACTGATACCCCTCTCGAGCCCAGATACGCTTAAAAGGTTGTATCTTGCTAACTGGGCTTCTGTTAGACAAACCGTCTACAGCGCTAGGATCCTTGGAGCGATACGTCCCTTTTGAGATACTCCATGAGAGTTTTGGAGAAATTTTGAGTACAAACAGGTTGGATCGACCCCAAATCCAACCACGCCCTTGGCACTAAAATGCCAATAACTTATAGACCGAGCATACGGTTGACAAGCCGTCTGTTGCATTGGAACCCTTATGATGTGACGGATCATTTGGTAACTTCTATGTGGGACTTTGTTCTGGTTTAAATATGACCGATGTATTGAGGAGCAGTTTCTCCCAAAAACAAGCATACTATGAGTGGGAATCCTGTGGCTAGCTGAGACATGAAGAATGAAGAGTGATTCTGTGTGAATCAACACCTAGGGATTCTGTGTGAATCAGCACCAAGTGATTATCTGTGAATCAACACCAAGTGATGTTGTGTTAATCATCACTTATCGATCTTGTGTGGGTATTGTGGTGGTTAGTACTTATCGATCATTTGTGGTTCAGTAGCAGTGCCTCTTGACAGAGTAAGATGATCTAGCCTTACGACTAATCATTTGTACTACTGTACTCAGTTATACCTAGTTTTAGCGGTGTATATTTCTTATTCTTTTTTATTGAGATCATGATTTTTGTTTTTCTTTGTGGAAATATGGAGACCTTCGGGGGTCTCGGGGTCCCTACTATGTACTTTTATACTCACCCATACATGGGCTTCACCCGCACCTTGTTGTGTCTTGTACAGACGACATGCAGTTTTTCTGAGACTCGGGGAGCTAGGATCTGACGGTGGATGATGGTGATGGTTGACGTAGAGAGCTGTGGAGATGATATGTACCTACCCTTCAGGTAGGATCCCTGGTGGAAAATCACAAGTGATTTTTTTTCTATTTTCTATTGTATTGTATCTTTCAGTTGGGCTTGAATTCTGGCCACCTTTACTTTCAGTACACGCTTTTACTTCAGTCATTTTACTACGTTGTTTACTATGTGGTGTACCTAGTCTATGTGTTTATACAGGTTTAAAGGCAATGTCTTCCCGTTTTAGGGATATGCCTTTATGGCGCTAGTCGTCAACCCCTAAACTATGGAAGGTGGGCTTGGGTTAGTCACGGCACAGGCCACAAGGGATGGGTCATGACAAGACCCCCCCCCCAGATGGGGGAGGGATAGGGGAAGCATCCATCGCCACATAGGGAAATCACTGAGTTCTAGGAGTAGCTCGTCGAAACTCCTATATCATCAGTCTCCCAAAGTCTCATCACAGTGGATTCCTTATGCACGAAGGGATTTCTAGAAGCGATGTTGTTGCAATTACCATCATAGAGTAGGATCAAGCACACCTTTACATTTTACATAATAGTGAAGATGTTGATCCATACATTGAATCCCCTGAATAAATTATTATAGATTTGAATCCATCAACGGTTAAAGGATGGATATAAAATACACATAATCAATAGTTTATAGGATATTTTTTATATCATATTTATAACAATTTATATAAAAATTTGAATTAAATTGTTGAATGAATTTGATGGATAGCCAAGGGACCAAATGAAAATGTTATATCTTACACTAGTTCTATAACCAATAGTCATATGTTCTATACAAAAGAACATGATGAATGTAGTACGATGAAAAATAGTGTAGTTATTCTTGGGGAGTAATCGATTCACACATATGGTTCTAAGGATATAAATCCAATTTATGTGAATATGTCATATTTCTACATTATCAAACAAATATATGAGTTAGATTATACATTTAAAGTGTAATTTGATTATTGAAAATGGGTTGATAACATGAGTGAAATGAAAGTTAATGAAATGGGCTTCATGAAGGTGAATTTCAGTGTATAATGAGAAAAGGATGATCCATTCATAATGGCATCACAAGTAGTGAAATTATTTTATGTCTTAGATACAGAAAACAAGAATTGGTCGATTATCTTACTGGTGACTAAAACAACTATACAGTTGTATGAAAATTGAATCAAGGATGAACCATTCATTGGGAGATCAAAATTAGTTCATGGTGGTCCTAATGTAGACAACATCTTGTACATTAGAGGGGACTACAAAGAGGGGATTTGGATTCTCTATAGAGGAGTGAAATCCATTCAACATTTAAAAAAATAGAGTTCTATGGGAAGGTTAAACTTATTTTTAATATAATATATTTTTTCTCATAATATTATGTGTTCTCTACTGCATTAACACAATATAAATTAAATGTTTGACTACTCATGCAGACAATGCCATCTGCACACAATGATGTCACCAATCCTGAGGAATAATAGACGGTTGATACTGAAACTGTAGAATTTTTAGGGGATCAACATCATGTTCATGAAAAAAAAATGACACAGCATCACAGTGTTGGATAAAATTATCAAGGAAATAATTAAAGGGTATAAAATTTGAGGTTGATTAGAATCAACATGGCTAACTAGTTGACCCCAACAAGTTAATGTTCATTAGTTATGTTAGGGTAACAATGAGGATGAATGTTCTGATTGATATAGAGTCATGGTGCCATGTATAAACTGTAATGAAGTAAACCCTTTGGGAAGATATAAAGGAAATGTTACGGTAACCTTTCTTTATTTTACCAAAAAATATTTAATGAAATGTTGATTTAATTTTCAATATTCCTTGAAATGTTTGACTATTTTAAATTATTTTCATAAGAATATGTCTTAATGGATGATGGAAAATCCCATAGAGGATTTTGGACTCTTCTTAGCAAATTTCATCTAAGGGATGTTGAGGGGAAAGTAAAGATCCACCCACCAGTTACTTATGAAAACATTATAAAACAGGAAACATGGAATTCTTTAATCAGTCATCATGATGAGAAATAATTACAAGTTCATTGTAGTCGATAATATATTATTTTACATTATTTATTTTATATAATTTGATTCAAAATTGTTAATTTATGAAATATTAAAGGAGTAATGAAAATAAAGAACTTGTATCAAAACCAATGTACCCCTATCGCAAAGAAAGAGTGGGGTATGCTTCACTATAAAATAAATTGGTATGTATTTTAAATCATTAATAAAAATTTTATGTGATATGAAACAACATATGTTCCTTTTTTTATATGTAGATTGATGAATCAAAATCTAAATCCACTTCCATCACATTTCATGTTCTACATAAAGAGGATATCCCAAATAAGGAGGGGAAACTCGTTGATGAAAACACAAAGTTAGTATAGGAAACATGTGTAAGTATGAAGTAATAGTAATTCATTATGATTTAGAAGATTATTACAAAAAAAATATCTATTTATGTTCAAATGTATTTTATACATTTTAGACATAAGAATTGACAACAACCATACCATAAGAAAAACTACTTTCAATAGCTTTGAAGTGACTGGAACAATATGGTCTTGTTAGAGGAGTGGGTTTTGGAGTGTCTCCTAAAACATAATTTGAGAATACAAAACCATAAGAAGATACATATAAGATGATGAAAGGATTATAGTCACAAATAGATGTTTTCCAAGATATTATTTTTTTGTATGGTTTGGCAGACCAATGTATGAGAAAGGATCAAAGAGAATCGGTGGTAGAAGAAAGATCAAAACATGAACAACCAAATGAACCTACTAACTTTGAGGCTAGTCATTCCCATCAACTTCATACCTTACCCAAGGTAATCAATTTTTTTATTACTATTTCTCTTAAATGTAAATCAAACATCTTTGGATAACTTTATATTACTAAAATTATAAAGGGTAAAGTTCTATGTGATTTCTATTTGTAAACACCCATGTACTGCCTTCACAATTAGAAAATGAATTAATTTTGATGGGTCATTTACAATGGTATCCTATCAAAGATGACCCATTTCTGAAAATGGAATCACAAATAAATTATTTTGGGAGGGTCCATCACAAATAAATTATTTTGTGATGGGCCGTCGCAAAAAAAAATATGAGAGGTAGGTATCCCAATGAAAATAATCTTTCTTGGTATATAAAAAATATTTTTTTCAATGGGATTATTAACCCATTGAAAATAATTATTTCCAACGGGTCAATTATCCCATCACAAAAAAGTAAAAAAAAATAATAAAATAATAAATAAAAATTTACAACAATATAAAAATGCACTGTATAAAACCGTAAATATATGAATTAATAAAAATATTACAGTAAATATGTTCATTCAAATGTTTAACAAAATAAATGTAAAAAAATTACATAAATAGTTGAGGATGGACATCTAGAGGAGGTGGTTGAGGGAACTCCATCCCTAAACACTGAGTTAGTCCTCATGTGTACTCCATTATCTACTTGTATTTTTGATACTATTATTGATGCATCTCCTCCTACTATTGTTTCTACTGTCAATATACCTCTTTTAGCTCCCTACGTATGGTCTCTATAAACTCACCCTAAGCTCACAGCCACTCCTCATATTGGGCAGCAGATGATGACGAATCTCTATGATCTCCCCTCAAACTGGACAACGACATCACAGCAGTACCATAATATCTTCTAAGCATCAATCAAGAGCTGATACCAACAACTTGGCCTTTCTCGAAGTCATACTGAGTCACCTGCATCCATGTTGTTTTATCAAATCTCATTACTCTATTGCACTAATCCTCGGTCTTGGTCTGACTCTCATCTAATGTCTGAGAATTCATGGCCTCATACGACTCATTCAATTGCAATTTAAAATAAAAATAGTTAAAATATTATTTGAGGTTGATTTTAAAACTCAAAAACAATATTGACAATAATATGACATTGGTGAACACTTATAATCTCTCCAGTGATAGGATCATTGTACATCTCATTATAAACATCAAACTCTGTAATATTAAGATGTTTGAATGCTTTTATGAGTATAAAATAAATATTTCACATTTAAAGTAATATAAATTATTAAAAAAATGTACTTACCATATGTCATTGATGCATCCTGAATGTATGTCTATCAGATCAATGCATCATCTCCTGCCTCCCCTGGTTCTATCAACCTAATGATGCTATCCTCTATAAACTATATCTTATCCAATGTGAACATAATTCATTCCAAACTTCAGATGAGATTTAATATGGTCAGTGGGTGTAGCAAGACTGATCAAAATGTGTCACTCCCACTTTTTGTAAGGTTTTCCTCCTCAAATTGTGTAAAAATTGATGGCAACGGTCATGCATATAGACCTACCATGCCTCCCAGGTAGATTCATATATTCTACCATCGATGGGAGACCATAAACCCTACAAATAATTAATAATAAAAATTTAATAATTAAATAAATAACAAAATAACTATTATTTTTTTATGTATCATCCAACGATCAAACATACGGTGCCGAACATAAATGGGAATCTAATCTCATATCACCCATGCTATAGAAAAATAATTATGCAATATATCACTCCCCTGTACAATAGTTATATGCAAAAGGATGTGAAAAAATAGAACAAATAATCAAAAAATTTGTATATAAATAAATTTATGAAAATTAAGGAAAACTAACAAAAATATACAACTAAACAAACCTCTGTATTCATGTATCTAACTATAGTCATGGATGTCACTCGGGGATAGGGTCAGGAATCATTAATATTGCAAGACCATGACCTCTTTGATTCATTACTAAACTACTGACACGTGCCTATCATGGGTTGTGACAAAAACAAATAAAAACTAAGTTAAAATGTATTAAATTGGTTAACCTAGGTTGTCTCTAGAGAGGAGTGCACAACAATTATGTTCGTCACATAAATTAAAGAAAGAAGAAGAGGTTCTTTTTGAAATTGTTTGAGTTGAAAAATAAATCAAGCAATAAAAAGAAAGGTTGAAAACTAATGGATGAAGAGAGTGATGGGGTCAGGGTAGGATTCACTTTTTCAATGTCATCATAGCAATACAGATCATATTCCCTCTCTTCCTTTTGAATAACAAATGAAAGACTCCTCGATTGAGTTATCAATCACCTTTGGTTGAAGAAAGAATTAAAACTCACTCATATGTGCATGGAAGTTTGTAAACAATCCCTAAACAAAAAAGGCAAGTCTCAATCGGGAATTGTTACTCCTTATAACTCTAGAAAAGGTTTACTAGTTCCACACACATGCCAATGATCTCCAGACACTCCCTACCTATCACAAGATGCTCGATTGAGACAAATTGCACTAGGCAGAGGGAGATTAAAAGTCTTTAACCAAAGCTATTAACAATGAATACACCAAACTCAAAACACGATCGCATTAAGAAAATTGGGAAACACTGAGAATATATTTTGTTCAGAAGAAAAATAGGGTTTTACATTTAATAAAAAAACTCGAACATTACAAAAGTGAAACTCCCCCTTCCCCAATCACTCAAAGGTTTTACCCCTCCATGTGAAAGTTAATAGAGTTGAAAGGGGAAGAAAAGAGCATGATGAAACTAAGTAAAAAGAAAATAAAAAATTTAAAGAACTTCAAGAAATCAATCCTCTAGAACAGCACCTCTTTCACCTTCTTCAACCCCTTTGAATGGAACTGAACACTCTTATTTATAGGCTTGGGGAGTAGAAAATTTCCCTCCAAAATTACTCACCCTAAGTTTTGAGTCCGGTTGGCATATTAAATGACCGAATTTGGAAATTGGTCCTTCTTTAACGTTGTTCCTCCATGTCTCATCTGTCGACACATAAAATGTCAGATTCATTGTCCATGAAATGAAGGAGTTATAGCCGCCGCACTTAGAATATTTAATTCTGAAAAATAGACTTTGTGTATTCTAATATGTCGAGTTCCAATGAATATATGGACTTGAGAATGAAAGAATCAGGCTCGGCCATATTAACTAAACATGTTACTCCAGATGTATTTCAGTTACATGTAAAATTTCAGCTCCAATGGTTTGTCAATTTATAATATATGGTCCCAAAAATAAATTTATGCTGTTCTGTGCACAGTTTTTGAGGCCTGACTTGTGAGCTGAATTTGAGCTTCAAATGATGGATTAAGCTTTGGTTTCAGAAGGATAAAATGAAGCCCACATGCATAGAAATCCTAAAAAATTAATCATACAATTTGGATCAAAAATATAAAAGATATTCCCGAAATGCAGAATCTCCACAAAACTTCTAAATTTCTAGAATTAACCAATTTCCACAATTAAGCCCATAATTCACCAAAACACTAAAATGATAAAAATAATCTCAAATTGATTAATTATAAGGGGTTAAATCATTTAAACACATATGAAAAATAATGAAAAAATTATCTCTATAAATTCCCCCACACTTAGCACTTGGACTCCAGGACAAGTCAAAATCAAAATCAAATCAAAGAAAATTCAAAACACATGCCATTGAGATCCACCAATTCCACACCAAGAAATAAAAGATATCATGCCTCATCCATAACCATTATTCCAAGTTCTAAAATTATATCATTCAATATTTTTCCTCTTCATTTCTCCTCCCATGCACACAAGACACCTACCCCACATGAGTTTTCTCTAATCTCACAAATATCAATTTTCAACAAAGTTGTCCCCATCCAAACCAATGCAAGGGTCACCATAGGTTTGACAAACTCCTACTTATCCACCCGATGTGAGTCAAGGACATGTTTTTATCATGAGGAATTTGTAGGGTTGTTCTGTGGATTTTTGTTGGTAGGATTTTATGTGAAAATTTTTGAGGCAGAATGAGGAGGGTTTGACTCTTTTTGAAGCAAAATTTCACAATTATAATTTTCAATCATGTGTGGTATCCTCCTCACACCCCTTAGTAGAAATTCATCTCCATCATTATAAAATCTCAAGAAATTTTCACACAGCTCAGCATTTCAGAAAAAAATATCAATCTTCTCAAACATGATTTCTCTTCAAATCTCCAGAAAAGGCACAACTTTCTTCCTCCATTAGAAGCTCCGGAAAGGCAGAGCTTCTCTTATCATGAAAGCTCCAGAAAAGGCACATCTTTCAACAGAATGATTTTTTATCTGCACACACATCTCTTTAGCATTTTAATTTCCACCCAAAGTTTCAAAAAATGAGTTAGCACAATATAAGACAGCTTCCCCCACACTTATGTTCAACTAGATAATGAAATTTCACTTCAAGATCGGGTTGAATAGGGAAAATTGGCTTGTAATGTGGCTAAAAAAAGGTTGTTCATGGATTATATGGGCTACAACGATTAAATGTACAAGCTAGGTCATAATGAAAGGAATTATCTTGAAAAGGGGGCTTTAAAATCTCAGAAATTCCTCAATCATTTAAAACACATGTACCCCAAACCCTCAAGTTTTGAAAGGAATAAATCAAATTATGGTTAAGACAAGCATAGTCTGGTTCTCTAAATAAGTGAAGTGAATGAAAATAATATAAAAAAAATGGTTCAGATGCCTCACAGTAAAGTGATTTCAAAGATAAAGACAGTGAAATGTGGCATGAGATTCAAAAATATGAGTACTTCTCATGAAATTCCCAAAGAATTGAACCTAAAATAAAATCATTTTCAGCATTCATTTAAGCTCAATTTCATGGAATAAATTGGTTAACTTAATGAAATGGGTTTTAAAAATAGCAATGATAATCATTTCAGCTCAAAATTTTCAAAAACACACAAAAAAACTGAAAAAATAAACACACAAAAATTTGAAAACACATAATTTATTTATTTTTTTGAAAACAAATACACAATGAAAATCCTAAACTACAAAGGTTCCCTCCCCCACACTTAAATTTTACAGTGTCCTCAATGCATTCAAGTGGATTTGACATGTAATTATAATTTAAAATGAATCACAGCAACAAGTAATTGTAAAGGAAAGGTACAACCTGGCTTATTAGAAGTGAAATATTGAGTTAAGCTCCTAAGTGTTGCACACTAAAAACATACAAAAAAGAACAAATGAAAACATAATACATTTATTGAAATAAATAAAAATATAAATAGGATGAGAAAAGAAGGATAGATCCTGGTTTAATCCCCCAAGTGGGTCCTGGGTTTTGACTGCCTCCAGATGTGTAGTTTCAGTTGGTTATCCCCAATCTGATGGTGGGTGAAGTTTCTTTGTGATGAACCAACAAAACTTCTTCTTTACATCATGTGCTTCATCCTTTTTGTTGAGTACACCATGAGTATAGTACACCAAATCCACCCCTAAGACAATAATATACAAATTTATTCATGGGGGTAGGACAAAGAATGAGTACTCATCTTTCTTGGTTTCCAATTTCATAGCCTCCTCTTCATTCTCTATTGATTTCTGAAGGTATGCTGCATCATTGGAAGAATCAAAGGGAAATTCAGAGTGTAATTCAATTTGAACAAAATTAAAGAATAAATGATAAATATAAAATTCCTCCCTTTAAATGTAACCATCTTGTGCTTCTTTTTCCTCAGGAAAATCCATGTGGATATCCTCTTGAACTCCCTCTAATAAACAATCAACATGTTCTAGGAGATCCAATTGTTCCTCTTTAAGTGCATATCCCTTTTCTTCCACATCCTCCAAGACAATACAAGAGTTTTATGAGTCTGAAAATCAAGGGGAGGTGATACTCAATTCATTTTTAGTAAAATTAGAAGACAATGAGTTCAGTAAAATATCATCTCCCTGAGTTTTCTCAGCTTCAATTTCGTCTTCAGTGGGAAGTGCCTCTTGAAGTTTAATTTCACCAGCTTGAGGTAGGTAGTCAAACACCTCAATATTCTCTTCAAATTCCATCTTGTTGGTGGTTTATTCCTTTAATGATGATGGATATTCTACATTATGGGGAACAGGGGGATCAATTAGTTCCTCACACTCCTTCCAGAAACCATCTAGATCTTGTTGATCTCTCGTACTTACTTCATAAGGAAAATATTCTTCATTAATCTTCTTCAACAATGGTTGATAAGGGATAAATGGATCTTCTTTTAATTCCATCATGGTCTCCCCAGGTTATTCAACATCAAGGTTGAGTAGGGAATCCACTTCCATTAATGGCTCAAGTTTAGGTTCTGGATTCTATTGGGATGCGTGAATATATTCAATTAGACATTCCATTTTTCTCTCCAGGTCCTATATTTCTTCCTAAATTCCTTGCAACTGATCATTTGTTTGAGTTTCCTCTTCTTGTTTCACCTTGACCATTTCATGAAAAAATTCTGGAAAATAATTCTGGAGTTCAACTAATTCTCTGGAAAATCCCTCCAATACTGAGTATTCATGGTTTTCTTTAAGCTCTTGAATGAGATCTTTGAATTCATCCTCCTTGTTGATTTGGATTCGAGCTCCTCTGATCTGTTTATCCAAGAGATAAAACACTATCCTCTATAGAACAAGGTGAGTCAATAATTGGTTATGTCACTCATGGGTAATTGTTCCGTGAATTAAAGAAAAAATCATTTGAGGACATCAAGGCAAAAGATTTTTTTATGTTTTTTTAATTTGAAAAGAGATAATTATATACAAATGGATTGTTGGCACAGCCTCCCTGGAAACGGCACCAAGTTTTGACACGTGACTGTAGTGGGGTGTGATAAAAACAAATAAAAACTAAGTTAAAATGTATTAAAGTGGTTAACCTAGGTTTTATCTAGAGAGGAGTTCACAATAATTATGTTTGTCACTTAAATTAAATAAAGAAGAAGAGGTTCTTTTTTAAATTGTTTGAGTTGGAAAAAAAAGCAAGTAGTAAAAAGAATGGTTGAACACTAATGGATGAAGAGAGTGATGGGGTTTAGGTAGGATTTACTTTTTCAATGTCATCATAGTAATAAAGATCATATTACCTCTCTTCCTTTTGAATAACAAATTAAAGACTCCTCAATCGAGTTATCAATCTCCTTTGGTTAAAGAAAGAAATGAAACTCACTCCTATGTGCATGAAAGTTCCTAAAAAATCCATAAACAACTAAGGCAAGTCTCGATCGGGAATTGTTACTCCTTATAACTCTAGAAAAATTTTACTAGTTCCACACACGTGCCAATGATCGCTGGACACTCACCACCTAACACAAGATGCTCGATCAAGACAAATTGCACTAGGTGGAGGGAGATTAAAAGTCTTTAACCAAAGCTATAAACAATGAATACAAAAAACTCAAAACACGGTCGCATTAAGATAATTTAGAAACACTGAGAATATATGTCATTCAAAATAAAAATAGGGTTTTACATTTAAGCACAAAACTCCAACATTACAAAAGTGAAACTCCGCCTTCCCTAATCACTCAAAGGTTTTACTCCTCCATGTGAAGGGTAATAGAGTTTAAAGGGGAAGAAGAGGGAATTATGAAACTAAGTAAAAATAAAATATAAAATATAAATAACTTCAATAAATCAATCCTCTAGAACAGCACCTCTTTCACCTTCTTCAACCCCTTTGAATGGAAGTGAACACTCTTATTTATAGGCTTGGGGAGTAGAAAATTTCCCTCCAAAAGTACTCCCACAAATGTTTGAGTCCGGTTGGCATATTAAATGACCAAATTTAGAAATTGGTCCTTCTTTAAGGTTGTTCCTCCATCTCCCATCTGTCTACACACGAAATATCAGTTTTATTTTCCAGGAAATGAAGGAGTTATGGCCGCTGCACTCAGAATATTTAATTCCGCCAGACAGACTTTTCGTATTCTAATATGTAGAATTACAATGAATTTATGGCCTTGAGAATGAAAGAATCAGGCACTTCCATATTAATGAAACTTGTTAATCCTGATGTCTTTAAGCTTGATGTAAAATTTCAGATCCAATGGTTTGTCCATTTATGATATATGGTCCCAACAATAAATTTATGCAGTTCTGTGCACAGTTTTCGAGGTCTGACTTGTGAGATGAATTTGAGCTTCCAAATGAAGGGTTTAAATGAATACCATGAGCATAAAAAGCCTAAAAAAGGGAATCATACAATTTTGATGAAAAATATAAATGATATTCCCAAAATAAAGAAGCTCCAAAAAACATCTAAATTTCCAGAATTAACCAATTTCCACAATTAAGCCCATAATTCACCAAAACACTAAAATGATACAAATCAGCTCAAAATGATTAATTGGAAGGGGTTAAATCATTGAAACACATATGAAAAATAATGAAAATATTATCTCTATCAATTCCCCCACACATAGAACTTGCACTCCCAGACAAGTCAGAATAAAAATCAAATCAAAAGAAATTCAAAACACAAGCCATTGAGATCCACCAATTCTACACGAAGAAATAAAAGATATCATGCCTCATCCATAACCATTATTCCAAGTTCTCAAATCATATAATTAAATATTTTCCCTCTTAATTTCTACTCCCATGCACACAAGACACCTACCTCACATGAGTTTTCTATCATCTCACAAATATCAATTTTCAACAAGGTTGTTCTTATCCAAACCAATGCAAGGGTCACCAAAGGTTTAAAAAACTACTAATTATCCACCCAATGTGAGTCAAGGACATGTGTTTATCATGAGAACTTTGTAGTATTTTTCTGTGGATTTTGGTTGGTATGATTTAAGGTGAAATATTATGAGGCCAAATGAGGAGTTTTTGGCTCTTTTTTAAGAAAAATTGCACAATTCTAATTTTCACTCATGTGTGGTATCCTCCTCACTCCCCTTAGTAGAAATTCAGATACATAATCATAAAAGCTCAAGAAATGTTCAAACATCTCATCATTTTAGAAAAAATTTCAATCTTCTCAAATATGATTTCTCTTGAAAGCTCCAGAAAAGGCACAGCTTTCTTCCTCCATTAAAAACTCCAGAAAGGCACAGCTTCTCTTATCATGAAAGCTCTAGAAAAGGCACAGCTTTCAATAGAATTATTTTTCATCCGCACACACATCACTTCAGCATTTTAATTTCCACCCAAAGTTTCACCAAATGAGTTTCCACAACACAAGACATCTTCACCCACAATTATGTTCAACTAGATCATGAAATTTCACTTCAAGAGATGGTTGGATATGGAAAATTAGCTTGTAATGTGGCTAACCTAATAGGTTTTTCATGGATTCTATGGGCTACAAGGATTAAATGTACAATTTATTCCATAATGAAAGCGATTATCTTGAAAAGGGGGCCTTTAAAACCTAATAAATGTCTCAATCATTTAAAACACATGTACCCCAAACCCTTAAGTTTTGAAAGGAATAAATCAAATTCTAGTTAAGACAATCACAGTCTGGTTCTCTCAATAAGTGAGGTGAATGAAAACAATATAACAAAAATGGTTTATATGCCTCACAAGAAAGTGATTTCAAAGATAAAGACAGTGAAATCTGGCATGAGATTCAAAAATCTGTGTACTTTTCATGAAATTCCCAAAGAATTGGACATGAAACAAAATCATTTTAAGCATTCATTTAAGCTCAATTTCATGGAATAAATTGGTTCACTCAATTACATGGGTTTAAAAAATAGAAATGATAATCATTTTAGCTCAAAATTTTCAAAAACACGCAAAAAAAAACTAAAAAAATAAACACAAAAAATTTTAAACCACACAATTTATTTATTTTTTTGAAAAAAAAACACAAAATGAAATTCCTAGACTACAAAGGTTCCCTCCCCCATAATTAAATTTTGCACTATCCTCAATGCATTAAAGTGCATTTAACATGTAATTAGAATTTAAAATTAATCACAGCAATAAGTAATTGTAAAGGAAAGGTACAACCTGACTTATTATAAGTGAAATATTGAGTTAAGCTCCTAAGTGTTTCACACTAAAAACCTACAAAAAAGAAAAATAGAAAAAATAAGACATTTATTAAAAGAAATGAAAATAGAAATAGTATGAGAAAAGAATGATAGATCTTGGTTTAATCCCCCAAGTGGGCTCTGGGTTTTGACTACCTCCAGATGAGCAGTTTCAGTTGGTTATCCCCAATCTGATGGTGGGTGAAGTTTCTTTATGATGAACCAACAAAACTTCTTCTTTACATCATGTGCTTCATCCTTTTTGTTGAGGACACCATGAGTATAGTACACCAAATCCACCCCTAGGACAATAAGATACAACTTTCTTAGTGGGGGTAGGACAAAGAATAAGTCCTCATCTTTCTTGGTTTCCAATTTTAGAGCCTCCTCTTCATTCTCTAGTGATTTATGAAGGTATGTTGCACCATTGGAAAACTCAAAGAGAAATTCATAGTGTAATTCAATTTGAAAAAAATTAAATCATAAAGGATAAATATAAAATTCCTCCCTTTAAATGTAACAATCTTGTGCCTCTTTTTCCTAAGGAAAATCCATGTGGATATCCTCTTGAACTGCCTATAATAAACAATCAACATGTTCGAGCAGCTCCAATTGTTCCTCTTTAAGGGCATATCCCTTTTCTTCCTCATCCGCCAAGACAATACATGAGTTTTCCGAGTCTAAAAATCAAGGGGAGGTGACACTGAATTCATTTTTAGTAAAATTAGAAGACAATGAGTTTAGGAAAATATCATCTCCCTAAGTTTTCTCAGCTTCAATTGCTTCTTCAGTGGGAAGTGCCTCTTGAAGTTTAATTTCCCCAGCATGAGGTAGGTAGTCTAACACCTCAATATTCTCTTCAAATTCCACCTTGTCGGCGGTTTCTTCCTTCAATGATGATGGATATTCTACATTATAGGGAATACGGGTATCAATTAGTTCCTCACACTCCTTCCAGAAACCATCCAGATCTTGTTGATCTCCCATACTTACTTCATAAAGAAAATCTTCTTCATTAATCTTCTTCAGAAATGGTTGAGAGGGGACAAATGGATCTTCTTTTAATTTAATCATGGTCTCCACAGGTTCTTCAACATCATGGTTGAGTATGGAATCCACTTCCATTAATGGATCAAGTTTAGGTTTGGGCTTCTCTTGGGATGTGTGAACATATTCAATTATCCATTCCATTTTTATCTCCAGGTCCTGTATTTCTTCCCGAATTCCTTGCAATTGATCTTTTGTTTGAGTTTCCTTTTCTTGTTTCACCTCAACCATTTCATGACAAAATTCTGGAAAATACACCTGGAGTTCAACTAATTCTCTGGCCAATCCCTCCAATACTGAGTATTGAAGATTTTGTTCAAGTTATTGAATGAGATCCTTGAATTCATCCTCCATGTTGATTTGAATTCAAGCTCCCCTGATCTGTTTAGCATAGAGAGAAACACCATCCTCTATAGAACAAGATGAGTCAATAATTCGTTCTTTCACTCTTCGGTAATTATTCTATTAATTAAAGAAAAAATCATTTTAGAACATCATGGAAAAAGATTTTTTTATGTTTCTTTTAATTTGAAAAGAGATAATTATTTACAAATGGATTGTTGGCACAGCCACCCCGCCAATGGCGCCATGTTTTGACATGTGCCTATCATGGGGTGTGACAAAAACAAATAAAAACTAAGTTAAAATGTATTAAAGTGGTTAACCTAGGTTTTCTCCAGAGATGAGTGAAAAAAAATTATGTTTGTCACTTAAATTAAAGAAATAAGAAGAGGTTCTTTTCAAAATTGTTTGAGTTTAAAAATAAAGCAAGCAATAAAAAGAAAGGTTAAACACTAATGGATGAAGAGAGTGATGGGGTCAGGGTAGGATTAACTTTTTAAATGTCATCATAGTAATAAAGATCATATTCCCTCTCTTCCTTTTGAGTAAAAAATGAAAGACTCCTCGATCGATTTATCAATCACCTTTGGTAGTGTGTGTGCCGCTTTCGCGGTTGTACCCAACTTTAAAAAAAATTACCTTTGGTTGAAGAAAGAAATAAAACTCACTCTTATGTGCATTGAAGTTCGTAAACAATCCCTAAACAACTAAGTTAAGTCTCAATCAGGAATTTTTACTCCTTAGAACTCTAGAAAAAGTTTACTAGTTCCACACACGTGACAATGATCATAGGACACTCACCACCTAACACAAGATGCTCGATCAAGACAAATTGCACTAGGTGGAGGGAGATTAAAAGTCTTTAACCAAAGCTATTAAAAATGAAGACAAAAAACTCAAAACATGATCACATTAAGAGAATTGGGAAACACTGAGAATAAATGTCATTCAAAATAAAAATAGGGTTTTACATTTAAGCACAAAACTCCAACATTACAAAATTGAAACTCCCCCTTCCCCAATCAATCAAAGGTTTTACCCCTCCATATGAAGGGTAATATAATTGAAAGGGGAAGAAGAGAGGATGATGAAACTAAGTAAAAAAGAAAATGTAAAAGATAAATAACTTCAATAAATCAATCCTCCAGCACAGCACCTCTTGCATCTTCTTCAACCCCTTTGAATGGAAGTGAACACTCTTATTTATAGGCTTGGGGAGTAGAAAATTTCCCTCCAAAATTACTCACCCAAAAGATTGAGTATTGTTGGAATATTAAAGGACCTAATTTGGAACTTGGTCCTTATTGAAAGTTGTTCCTCCATCACTCATATATCGACACATGAAATGTCAGCTTCATTGGCCAGGAATGGACGGCCTTATGGCCGCCGCACTCAGAATATTTAATTCTGCCAGACAGACTTTTGGTATTCTAATATGTCGAGTTCCAATGAATTTATGGTCTTGAGAATGAATGAATAAGGCTCGTCCATATTAATGAAACTTGTTACTCCGGATGTCTTTCAGATCCATGTAGAAGTTCAAATACAATGGTTTGGCCATTTATGAGATATGGTCCCAATAATAAATTTATGTAGTTCTATGCACAGTTTTTGAGGCCTAACTTGTGAGATGAATTTGAGCTTCCAAATGATGGATTGGGATTTGGTTCCAAAAGAATAAAATGAATCCCATGAGCATACAAATCCTAAAAAAGGAATCATACAATTTGGATCAAAAATATAAAATATGTTCCCGTAATACAGAAGCTCCACAAAACTTCAAAATTTCCAAAATTAAGCCCATAATTCACCAAAACACTAAAATGATACAAATCATCTCAAATTGATTAATTGAAAGGGGTTAAATCATTGAAACACATATGAAAAATAATGAAAATATTATCTCTATCAATTCCCCCACACTTAGCACTTGGACTCCCAGACAAGTCAAAATCAAAATCAAATCAAAGAAAATTCAAAACACGTGCCATTGAGATCAACCAATTCCACACCAAGAAATAAAAGATATCATGCCTCATCCATAACCATTATTCAAAGTTCTCAAATGAGATCATTCAATATTTTTCATCTTCATCTCTCCTCCCATGCACACAAGACACCTACCTCACACGAGTTTTCTCTCATCTCACAAATATAAATTTTCAACAAATTTGCTCTTATCCAAACCAATGAAAGGGTCACCATAGGTTTGAAAAACTCATACTTATCCACCCGATGTGAGTCAAGGACATGTGTTTATCATGAGGACTTTGCAGGGTTGTTCTATGGATTTTGGTTGGTAGGATTTTATGTGAAAAATTATGAGGCCGAATGAGGAGGGTTTGGCTCTTTTTGAAGCAAAATTGCACAATTCTAATTTTCACTCATGTGTGGTATCCTCCTCACTCCTATTAGAAGAAATTCAGCTCCATCGTCATAAAATATCAATAAATGTTCAAACAGCTCAGCATTTCAGCAAAAAATTCAATCTTCTCAAACATGATTTCTCTTGAAATCTCTAGAAAAGGCACAGCTTTCTTCCTCCATTAGAAGCTCCGGAAAGGCATAGATTCTCTTATCAAGAAAGCTCCAGAAATGGCACAGATTTCAATAGAATGATTTTTCATCAGCACACACATCTCTTCAGCATTTTAATTTCTACCCAAAGTTTCACTAAATGAGTTAGCACAACACAAGACAGCTTCCCCCACTCTTATGTTCATCTAGGTCATGAAATTTCACTTCAAGAGTGGGTTGGATAGGGAAAATTGGCTTGTAATGTGGCTAACCTAACAGGATGTTCATGGATTATATAGGATACAAGGATTAAATGTACAAGGTAGGACATAATGAAAGAGATTATCTTGAAAAGGGGGATTTAAAACCAAAGAAATTCCTCAATAATTTAAAACACATGTACCCCAAACCCTCAAGTTATGAAAGGAATAAATCAAATTCTGGTTAAGACAAGCACATTCTAGTTCTCTCAAGAAGTCAATTGAATGAAAATAATATAACAAAAATGGTTCAGACGCCTCACAAGAAAGTGATTTCAAATATAAATACAGTGAAATGTGGCACGAGATTCAAAAATCGGAGTACTTTTAATGAAATTCCCAAAGAATTTAACGTGAAACAAAATCATTTTCAGCATTCATTTAAGCTCAATTTCATGGAATAAATTGGTTCACTCAATGACATGGGTTTAAAAAATTGCAATGATAATCATTTCAGCTCAAAATTTTCAAAAACACACAAAACAAAACTGAAAAAATAAACACACAAAAATTTGAAAACACTCAATTTTTTTATTTTTTTCAAAAAAAACACAAAATGAAAATCCTAAACTACAAAGGTTCCATCCCCCACATGTAAATTTTGCAGTGTCCTCAATGAATTAAAGTGGATTTAACATGTAATTAGAATTTAAAATGAATCACAGCAATAAGTAATTGTAAAGGAAAGGTACAACCTGACTTATTTGAATTGAAAAATTGAGTTAAGCTCCTAAGTGTTGCACACTAAAAACCTAAAAAAAAGAACAAAAGAAAACATAAGACATTTATTGAAAGAAATGAAAATAGAAATGGCATGAGAAAAGAAGGATATATCTTGGTTTAATCCCCAAAGTGGGCCTTGGGTTTTGATTGCCTCCAAATGGATAATTTCAGTTGGTTATCCCCAATCTGATGGTGGGTGAAGTTTCTTTGGGATGAACCAACAAAACTTATTCTTTACATCATGTGCTTCATCCTTTTTGTTGAGGAAACCATGAGTATAGTACACAAAATCCACCCCTAGGACAATAAGATACAAATTTCTTGGTGGGGTTAGGAAAAATAATGAGTCCTCATCTTTCATGGTTTCCAATTTCACATCCTTCTCTTCATTCTCTAGTGATTTCTGAAGGTATGCTGCATCATTGGAAAAATCAAAGGGAAATTCAGACTGTAATTCAATTTGAAAAAATTTAAAGCATAAAGGATAAATATCAAATTCCTCCCTTTCAATGTAACCATATTGTGCCTCATTTTCCTCAGGAAAATCCATGTGTATATCCTCTTGAACTCCCTCTAATAGATAATAACCATGTTCGAGGATCTCTAATTGTTCCTCTTTAAGCGCATATCCCTTTTATTCCTCATCCGCTAAGATAATACATGAGTTTACCAAGTCTGAAAAGCAAGGGGAGGTGATACTTAATTCATTTTTAGTAAAATTACAAGACAATGAGTTCAAGAAAATATCATCTCCTTGAGTTTTATAAGCTTCAATTGCTTCTTCAGTGGGAAGTTCCTCTTGGAGTTGAATTTCACTAGCTTGAGGTAGGTAGTCAAACACCTCAATATTCTCTTCAAATTCCACCTTTTTGGTGGTTTCTTACTTCAATGATGATGTATATTCTACATTATGGGGAACAGGGGGATCAAGTAGTTCCTCACACTCCTTCCAGAAACCATACAGATCTTGTTGATCTCCCATACTTACTTTATAAAGAAAATCTTCTTCATTAATCTTCTTCAGCAATGGTTGAGAGAGGACAAATGGATCTTTTTTTAATTTCATCATGGTCTCCCCAGGTTCTTCAACATCAAGGTTGAGTATGGAATCCACTTCCATTAATGGATCAAGTTTAGGTTCGGGCTTCTCTTGGGATGCGTGAACATATTCAATTAGCCATTCCATTTTTCTCTCCAGGTCCTGTATTTCTTCCCGAATTCCTTGCAAATGATATTTTGTTTGAGTTTCCTTTTCTTGTTGCACCTCAACCATTTCATGACAAAATTCTGGAAAATACACCTGGAGTTCAACTAATTCTCTGGATAATCCCTCCAATACTGAGTATTGAAGGTTTTCTTTGAGGTCTTGAATGAGATCATTGAATTCATCCTCCTTGTTGATTTGGATTCGAGCTCCCCTAATCTATTTAGAAAAGAGAGAAACACTATCCTCTATAGACCAAGGTGAGTCAATAATTGGTTCTTTCACTCGTAGGTAATTGTTCCACGAATTAAAGAAAAAAAACATTCAATAACATCAGGGAAAAAGATTTTTTTATGTTTTTTTTAATTTAAAAATAGATAATTATTTACAAATGGATTGTTGGCACAGCCTTCCTGGAAACGGCGCCAAGTTTTGACGCATGCCTATCGTGGGGTGTGACAAAAAGAAATAAAAACTAAGTTAAAATGTATTAAAATGGTTAACCTAGGTTGTCTCAAGATAAGAGTCCACAATAATTATGTTTGTCACTTAAATTAAAGAAAGAAGAAGAGGTTCTTTTTGAAATTGTTTGATTTGAAAAATAAAGCAAGCAATAAAAAGAAAGGTTCAACACTAATGGATGAAGAGAGTGATGGGGTCAGGGTAGGATTCACTTTTGAAATGTCATCATAGTAATAAATATAATATTCCCTCTCTTCCTTTTGAATAAAAAATGAAAGACTCCTCGATCGAGTTATCAATCACCATTGGTTAAAGAAAGAAATGAAACTCACTTCTATGTGCATGGAAGTTCATAAACAATCCCTAAACAACTAAGGCAATTCCTGATCAGGAATTTTTACTCCTTAGAACTCTAGAAAAAATTTACCAGTTCCACACACGTGCCAACGATCACTGGACACTCACCACCTAACACAAAATACTCGATCGAGACAAATTGCACTAGGCAGAGGGAGATTAAATGTCTTTAACCAAATCTATTAACAATCAATACACCAAACTCAAAACATGATTGCATTAATAGAATTGGGAAAAACTTAGAATATATGACATTCAAAATAAAAATATGGTTTTTCATTTAAGCACAAAACTCCAACATTACAAAAGTGAAACTCCCCCTTCCCCAATCACTCAAAGGTTTTACCCCTCCATGTGAAGGGTAATAGAGTTGAAAGGGGAATAAGAGAGCATGATGAAACTAAGTAAAAATAAAATATAAAATATAAAAAACTTTAAGAAATCAATCCTCAATCATAGAACCTCTTTCACCTTCTTCAACCCCTTTGAATGGAAGTGAACACTCTTATTTATAGGCTTTGGGAGTATAAAATTTCCCTCCAAAATTACTCCCCCAAAAGTTTGAGTCTGGTTGGCATATTAAATGACCAAATTTGGGAATCGTTCCTTCTTTAAAGTTGTTCCTCCATCTCTCATATGTTGACACACGAAATTTTATATTCATTGGCCAGGAAATGAAGCTGTTATGGCCAACACACTTAGAATATGTAATTCTGCCAGACAGACTTTGCGTATTCTAATATGTCGAGTTCCAATGAATTTATGGACTTTATAATGAAAGAATAAGGCTCGTCCAAATTAAAAAAACATGTTACTAAGGATTTACTTCATATCCATGTAAAATTTCAACTCCAATGGTTCGGCCATTTATGATATATGGTCCCAACAATAAATTTATGTAGTTTTGTGCACAGTTTTCGAGGCCTGACTTGTGAGCTGAATTTGAGCTTCCAAATGATGGATTAAGCTTTGGGTCCAAAAGGATAAAATAAATCCCACGAGAATAGAAAGGCTAAAAAGGAACCAAATAATTTGGATCAAAAATATAAAAGATATTCCTGAAATACAGAAGCTCTACAAAACTTATAAATTTCCAAAATTAACCAATTTCCACAAGCCCATAATTCACCAAAACACTAAAATGACACAAATCAGATCAAATTGATTAATTGAAAGGGGTTAAATCATTGAAACACATATAAAAAACAATGAAAATATTATCTCTATCAATTCCCCAACACTTAGCACTTGGACTCCCGGACAAGTCAAAATCAAAATCAAATCAAAGAAAATTCAAAACACGTGCCATTGAGATCCACCAATTCCACACTAAGAAATAAAAGATATCATGCCTCATCCATAACCATTATTCCAAGTTCTCAAATCATATCATTCAATATTTTTCCTCTTCATTTCTCCTCCCATGCACACAAGACACCTACTTCACATGAGTTTTCTCTCATTTCACAAATATCAATTTTAAAAAAAGTTGTTCTCATCCAAACCAATGCAAGGGTCATAATAGGTTTGAAAAACTTTTACTTCTCCACCCAATGTGAGTCAAGGACATGTGTTTATAATGAGTAATTTTCAGGGTTGTTCTGTGGATTTTGGCTAGTATGATTTTATGTGAAAAATTTTGAGGCCGAATGAGGAGGGTTTGGCTCTTTTTGAAGAAAAATTGCACAATTCTAATTTTCACTCATGTATGGTATCCTCCTCACTCCCCTTAGTAGAAATTCAGATCCATCATCATAAGAGATCAAGAAATGTTCAAACAGCTCATCATTCCAGTAAAAATTTCAATCTTCTCAGACATGATTTCTCTTGAAAGCTTTAGAAAAGCAACAACATTCTTCCTCCATTAGAAGCTCTAGAAAGGAACAGATTCTCTTATCATGAAAGCTCAAGAAAAGGCATAGCTTTCAACAGAATGATTTTTCATCAACACACACATCTCTTAAGAATTTTAATTTCCACCCAAAGTTTTACCAAATGAGTTAGCACAATAGAAGACAGTTTCCCCCACACTTATGTTCAACTAGATCATGCAATTTCACTTTAAGAAAAGGTTAAATAGGGAAAACTGGCTTGTAATGTGGCTAACCTAACAGGTTGTTCATGGATTCTATGGGCTACAAGGATTAAATGTACAAGGTAGGCCATAATGAAAGGGATTATCTTGAAAAGGGGGCTTTAAATCCTAAGAAATGGCTCAATCATTTAAAACACATGTACCCCAAACCCTCAAGTTTTTAAAGGAATAAATCAAATTCTGGTTAAGACAAGCACAGTCTGGTTCTCTCAAGAAGTGAGGTGAATGAAAAGAATATAACAAAAATGGTTCAAATGCCTCACAAGAAAGTGATTTCAAAGATAAAGATAGTGAAATGATGCATGAGATTCAAAAATCTGAGTATTTTTCCTGAAATTCCCAAAGAATTGAACATGAAACAAAATCATTTTCAGCATTCCTTTAAGCTCAATTTCATGGAATAAATTGGTTCACTCAATGACATGGTTTTAAAAAATAGCAATGATAATCATTTCATCTCAAAATTTTCAAAAACACACAAAAAAACTGAAAAATTAAACACAAAAAAATTTGAAAACACACGATTTATTTATTTTTTAGAAAAAAAACAAAAAATGAAAATCCTAAACTAAAAAGGTTCCCTCACCCACACTTAAATTTTGCAGTGTCCTCAATGAATTTAAGTGGATTTAACATTTTAGTAGAATTTAAATTGAATCACAGCAATAAGTAATTGTAAAGGAAAGGTACAACCTGACTTATTGGAAGTGCAATATTGAGTTAAGCTCCTAAGTGTTGCACACTAAAAACCTACAAAAAATAACAAAAGAAAACATAAGACATTTATTGAAAGAAATGAAAATAGAAATAGGATTAGAAAATAATGATAGATCTTGGTTGAATCCCCCAAGTGGGCCTTGGGTTTTAACTGCCTCCAATGGGTAGTTTCAGTTGGTTATCCCCAATATGATGGTGGATGAAGTTTCTTTATAATGAACCAACAAAAGTTCTTCTTTACATAATGTTCTTCATCCTTTTTGTTGAGGACACCATGAGTATAGTACACCAAATACACCCCTAGGATAATAAGATACAACTTTCTTGGTGGGGGTAGGACAAAGAATGAGTCCTCATCATTCTTGGTTTCCAATTTCACAACCTCCTATTCATTCTCTAGTGATTTGTGAAGGTATGTTGCATCATTGGAAGAATCAAAGGGAAATTCATAGTGTATTTCAAATTGAACAAAATTAAATCATACAGTATAAATATCAAATTCCTCCCTTTTAATGTAACCATATCGTGCCACTTTTTCCTCAGGAAAATCCATGTGGATATCCTATTGAACTCCCTCTAAAAAACAATCAACATGTTCGAGGAGCTCCAATTGTTCCTCTTCAAGCGCATATCCCTTTTCTTCCTCATCATCCAAGACAATACATGAGTTTTCCAAGTTTGAAAAGCAAGGGGAGGTGATACTCAATTCATTTTTAGTAAAATTAGAAGATAATGTGTTCAGGAAAATATCATCTCCCTAAGTTTTCTCAGCTTCAATTTCTTCTTCAGTGGGAAGTGCCTCTTGGAGTTGAATTTCGCCAGCTTGAGGTAGGTAGTCAAACACCTCAATATTCTCTTCAAATTCCACCTTGTTGGTGGTTTATTCCTTAAATGATGATGGATCTTCTACACTATGGGGAATAGGGGGATCAAGTAGTTCCTCACACTCCTTCCAGAAACCGTCCAGATCTTGTTGATCTCCCGTACTTAATTCATAAAGAAAATCTTCTTCATTAATCCTCTTCAGAAATGGTTGAGAAGGGACAAATGGATCATCTTTTAATTACATCATGGTCTCCCCAGGTTCTTCAACATCAAGGTTGAGTAGAGAATCCACTTCCATTAATGGCTCAAGTTTAGGTTCGGGTTTCTCTTGGGATGCGTAAACATATTCAAGTATCCATTCCATTTTTCTCTCCAGGTCCTGTATTTCTTCCCAAATTCCTTGCAACTGATCTTTTGTTTGAGTTTTATCTTACTGTTGCACCTTGATCATTTCATGACAAAATTCTGGAAAATACTCCTCGAGTTCAACTAATTCTCTGGCCAATCCCTCCAATACTGAGTATTCAAGGTTTCCTTTAAGGTCTTGAATGAGATCCTTGAATTTATCCTCCTTGTTGATTTGGATTCGAGCTCCCCTGATCTGTTTAGCAAAGAGAGAAACGCTATCCTCTATAGACCAAGGTGAGTCAATAATTGTTTCTTTCACTAGTGGGTAATTTTTCCATGAATTAAAGAAAAAATAATTTGATAACATCATGGAAAAATATTTTTTTATGTTTTTTTAATTTGAAAATAGATAATTAATTACAAAGGGATTGTTGGAACAGCCTCCCCAGAAACGGCGCCAAGTTTTGACACGTGTCTGTCATGGGGTATGAGAAAAACAAATATAAACTAAGTTAAAATGAATTAAAGTGGTTATCCTAGGTTTTCTCTAGAGAGTAGTGCACATTAATTATGTTTTTCACTTAAATTAAAGAAAGAATAAGAGGTTCATTTTGAAATTTTTTGAGTTGAAAAATAAAGCAAGCAATAAAAAAGAAAGGTTGAACACTAAAGGATGAAGAGAGTGATGGGGTTAGGGTAGGATTCACTTTTGCAATGTCATTATAGTAATGAATACAATATTGCCTCTCTTACTTTTGAATAACAAATTAAAGACACCTCGATCGAGTTATCAATCACATTTGGTTGAAGAATGAAATAAAACTCACTCTTATGTGCATGGAAGTTCGTAAACAATCCCTAAACAACTAAGGAAAGTCCCGATCGGGAATTGTTACTCCTTAAAACTCTATAAAAAGTTTACTAGTTCCACACATATGCCAATGATCGCTGGACACTCACCACCTAACACCAGATGCTCGATCGAGACAAATTGCACTAGGCGGAGGGAGATTAAAAGTCTTTAACCAAAGCTATTAACAATGAATACACCAAACTCAAAATATGATCACATTAAGAGAATTGGGAAACACTGAGAATATATTTCATTCAAAAGAAAAATAGGGTTTTACATTTAAGCACAAAACTCCAACATTACAAAAGTGAAACTCCCCCTTCCCCAATCACTCAAAGGTTTTACCCCTCCATGTGAAGGGTAATAGAGTTCAAAGGGGAAGAAGAGAGAATTATGAAACTAAGTAAAAAGAAAATATAAAATATAAATAACTTCAAGAAATCAATCCTCCAACACAGCACCTCTTACACCTTCTTCAATCCCTTTTAATGGAAGTGAACACTCTTATTTATAGGCTTGGGGAGTAGAAAATTTCCCTCCAAAATTACTCCCCTGAAAGTTTGAGTCCAGTTGGCATATTAAATGACCGAATTTGGAAATTGGTTATTATTGAAATTTGTTCCTCCATATCTCATCTATTGACACACTAAATTTCAAATTATTTGGCCAGGAAAAGAAGTAGTTATGGCCGCCTAAATCAGAATATTTAATTCTGCCAGACAGACATTTCGGATTCTAATATGTCGAGTTGCAATGAATTTATGGCCTTGAGAATGAAAGAATCAGGCTTGGCCATATTAAAAAAAACCGGTTAATCCGGATTTATTTAAGATACATGTAAAATTTCATCTCCAATTGTTCTTCCATTTTTGATATATGGACCCAAAAATAAATTTATGCAGTTATGTGCACAGTTTTCGAGGCCTGACTTGTGAGCTAAATTTGAGCTTCCAAATGATGGATTGAGCTTTGGGTCCAGAAGGATAAAATGAATCCCACGAGCATAGAAATACTAAAAATTAATCATACAATTTGATCAAAAATATAAAATATATTCCCGAAATACAGAAGCTCTACAAAACTTCTAAATTTCCAGAATTAACCAATTTCCCCAATTAAGCCCATAATTCACCAAAACACTAAAATGATAAAAATCAGATAAAATTAATTAATTGGAATGGGTTAAATCATTGAAACACATATGAAAACTAATAAAAATATTATCTCTATCAATTCCCCCACATTTATCACTTGGACTCCCAGAAAAGTCAAAATCAAAGCAAATTCAAAACACATGCCATTGAGATCCACCAATTCCACACCAAGAAATAAAAGATATCATGCCTCATCCATAACCATTATTCCAAGTTCTCAAATCATAGAATTCAATATTTTTCATCTTCATTTATCCTCCCATGCACACAAGACACCTACCTCACATGAGTTTTCTCTTATCTCACAAATATCAATTTTCAACAAAGTTGTTCTCATCCAAACTAATGCAAGGGTCACCATAGGCTTGAAAAACTCCTACTTCTCTACCCCATGTGAGTCAAGGACATTTTTTTATCTTGAGGACTTTGCAGGGTTGTTCTATGGCTTTTGGTTAGTAGGATTTTATGTGAAAAAATCTGAGACTGAATGAGGAGGGTTCGACTCTTTTTGAAGCAAAATTGCACAATTCTAATTTTCACTCATGTGTGGTATCCTACTCACTCCCCTTAGTAGAAATTCAGATCCATCATCATAAAATATCAAGAAATGTTCAAACATCTTAGCATTTCAGAAAAAATTTCAATCTTCTCAAACATTATTTCTCTTGAAAGATTTAGAAAAGGCATAGCTTTCTTCCTCCATTAGAAGCTCCATAAAGGCACAACTTATCTTATCATGAAAGCTCCAGAAAATGAATAGCTTTCAACATAATGATTTTTCATCATCACACACATCTATTCAGTATTTGAATTTCCACCCAAAGTTTCACCAAATGAGTTAGCACAACACAAGACAGCTTCTCACACACTTATGTTCAACTAGATCATGCAATTTCACTTCAAGAGCGGGTTGGATAGGGAAAATGGCTTGTAATGTGGCTAACCTAATAGGATGTCCATGGCCTCTATGGGCTACAAGTATTAAATATACAAGGTAGGCCATAATGAAAGGTATTATCTTGAAAATAGGTCTTTAAAACCTAAGAAATACCTCAATCATTTAAAACACATGTACCCAAAACCCTCATGTTTTGAAAGGAATAAATCAAATTATGGTTAAGACAAGCACAGTCTGGTTCTCTCAAGAAGTGAGGTGAATGAAAATAATATAAAAAAAAATGGTTCAGACCCCTCACAGGAAAGTGATTTCAAAGATAAAGACAATGAAATGTGGCATGAGATTCAAAAATATGAGTACATTTCATGAAATTATCAAATAATTGAACATGAAACAAAAACATTTTCAGCATTCATTTAAGCTCAATTTCATGGAATAAATTGGTTCACTCAATGACATGGGTTTCAAAAATATAAATGACAATCATTTCAGCTCAAAATTTTCAAAAACATAAAAAAAACTGAAAAAATAAACACACAAAAATTTGAAAACACACAATTTATTTATTTTTTTGAAAAAAAACACAAAATGAAAATCCTAAACTACAAAGGTTCCCTCCCCCACACTTAAATGTTAGAGTGTCCTCAATTCATTCAAGTGGATTTAACATTTAAGTAGAATTTAAAATGAATCACAGCAACAAGTAATTGTAAAGGAACGGTACAACCTAACTTATTAGAAGTGCAATATTGTGTTAATATCCTAAGTGTTGCACACTAAAAACCAACAAAAAATAACAAAATAAAACATAAGACATTTATTGAAAATAATGAAAATAGAAATAGGATGAGAAAAGAATGATTGATCTTGGTTTAATCCCCCAAGTGGGCCCTAGGTTTTGACTGCCTCTATATGGGAAGTTTCAGTTGGTTATCCCCAATATGATGGTGGGTGAATTTTATTTGTGATGAATCAACAAAACTTCTTCTTTACATCATGTGCTTCATCCATTTTGTTGAGGACACCATGAGTATAGTACACCAAATCCACCCCTAGGACAATAAGATACAACTTTCTTGGTGGGGGTAGGACAAAGAATGAGTCCTCATCTTTCTTGGTTTCCAATTTCAGAGCCTCCTCTTCATTCTCTAGTGATTTCTGAAGGTATGTTTCATCATTTGAAAAATTAAAGGGAAATTCAGAGTGTAATTCAATTTGAACAAAATTAAAGCATAAAGGATAAATATCAAATTCCTCCCTTTCAATGTAACTATCCTGTGCCTTGTTTTCCTCAGGAAAATTCATGTGGATATCCTCTTGAACTCCCTCTAATAAACAATCAACATGTTCTAGGAGCTCCAATTGTTCCTCTTGAAGCGCATATCCCTTTTCTTCCTCATCTTCCAAGACAATACATGAGTCTTCCGAGTCTGAAAAGCAAGGGGAGGTGATACTCAATTTACTTTTAGTAAAATTAGAAGACAATGAGTTCAGGAAAATATCATATCCATGGGTTGTAAAGACCCGTAATTTCCATGGAAATTTTTTTTTAATACAGGGGAATTTTATGAGTCCACAATTTTTGACGGCACTTGATTCTGAGACCCGGTGTGCCCGGAATCAATTTCTAAAGTTTTGTTTGGGTACGTTCAATAAATGTACGTATGGGATTTATAAATTTTGAACCGGTGCTCAGAATTGAAATCTGAGGGTGCAGTTGAACTCACAGCATCGGTGATTACTTAGTGAGACCTTCACCGCAGTTGCGTTCTAACGAGAGTGAAAGTAAGATTTGGGGGGTTTTAATTAAGTTAAATAAAAAATAAGAGTTAGCTTATTTTTATTTCTTCATAGTTAAAAACTACAAGGGGAGGTTAGTGGTGGGGCCCACCCGCACATAACCTCCCTTGGGAGGATATTATTAGGTGGGGCCCACACAAGCTTCAAACCCCCCATTTATGTGGGATGAAACCCTTAAACTTCCCTTGAGTTAATGAAGCCAACCCTCTCTTCATTTAACTATAACTTTCCACCTTCTCTCATAAGTGTGCCAAACCACAAATTAATTAATAGCATTTATTAATTAATTTGAAATCGTTTGAATTATTTTGGACAACAATTAAATAATGGATTATCTTAACCCATTATTTTGGTTGGCACTTTCTTTTTTGTGGAGCTTTGGAGAACCCTTGGATAACTTTATTCTCTCAACGAAGAACGCCCCTCTCCAACGAAGAACGACGAACATCTATTTATCCCTCTTCAACTGGGGCAAGAAGAGGAAACACCGTCATCCTAAAAGAATGCCGACGATGTCAACTTCTTCTTCTTCTTCCGACGTCAACGGAATGACGTCCGTCTTTTCATGACTTCGTGAACAATCGTCAGCAATCGAGGTAGGGGAATTTGAGTTATTTTATATATGAGTATAAACTTTCGTTCTTTGTCGTTCAAATTTCTGGATTATGGTATGCCAAATGTTATCACCCTAATGAGGAGGGATCGGACCACACGAACATGGCCTGACCCTCCCCCTTTGGTTTTTATTATTATTGACGATGGAGGCAGACCGTGAAGAAGCCGGCGGCACAAGGCCATCGGGTCGCCATAAGGGCGCGGCACACCTGTGCCATGCAGGGAAACGAGCCGCGGCCAGGAAGGCCGCAGCGGTGCCGGAGGGGCGCGGTGCCGTCGTACCGCACCAGAAGAAGGGGGTCATGGCTAGGAGGGTCGTAGTGGTCGTACAATGATCTTGGCACCGTCACATCGCACGGAGAAGCTGGAGGTCGCAGTCAGGTCAGGCAATGGCGGAGGTGGCATGGCGTCGTCGCGCTGCGTGAAGGCCAGCAGAACCGCGGTGATGTCATACCATGGTGGAGGAGCTAGGGGCGGCCAGCTAAGCCAGTCGCTAGTGCGCACTACAGGAGGGACCCTTTGGATCCAGCAGTTACCAGGTCGGCATCATCCGCTGGCCATTTTGGAAGACATGGGGGGTTTAACCCCCCCCCCCCCCCCCATGCATTGCCAACCGGCCACGCGAACCCACCCACTGGCCACGCGGGCCCTCCGGCCGGCCATGCGGGCCCGCCGTCCGGCTTCGGTCGGGCCGCCCTCAACCGGGCTCCCTTCGTCTGGTCCGCCCATGGCCGGACTGCCCTCGGCCGAGCCGCCCTCGGCCGGGCCGCCCTCGGTCGGGCTGCCCTTGGGCCGGACCACTCTATTCAAGCCACCCCTTCGGGCCGGGCCATTCCTACGGACCGGGTCGGACCAGACCTGGACCCGTTTGGATAGTTTACACCTTTTTTCCCATATCTTGGGCTACGGGTGTCTGATTGACGAACCGCCTATGGTGACTAAAAGATTAGAGTGATACGGTTCTATTGGCACACCAAACATGAAGTTTGAACACAGTTGGAGTACGGTCGAGTTGGTTTGAACCTAAAAACAAACCAGGCCCCTAGAACGGAAATGTCAATAACTCACAGACCAGGCGTCTGATTGACGCACCGTCTGTCGCGTTGGAACCCTTACGACATGGCGGTCCTTTGGGTTACTCCTTTTTGGAGTTTAGTGGCAGTCGAGGTATGACTGATATCTTGAGGGAAGATTCTACGGAACTTGAGCGCACCGGGTGCGAGGAATCCAGTGGCTGATAGTGTGGCGGATATTGGAGACAGATCATACGGAGGTCGGTGCTCAACGATCCTATGTGGGTCAACGCATATTGATCCTGTGTGGGTCAGCGCATACCGATATTGTGTGGGTCATATCCTATCTGGTTCATTGTGGGGGTTAGTACCTATCAATCCTGTGTGGTTCAGACTCCGTATGGTCAGAAGCAGTGCATCTTGACAGAATAAGATGATCTAGCTTCGCGACTAATCATCTGTACTTCTATACTTCACTGAAATCCTAGTTTGAGCTGAGTCAATGACCTTTGTGTTTTCCCCATGATTGAGATGGGTTACTAGATAACTTAGGTATATGTATGAGCATATACCTAAGTAATGGTTGTCCATTGATTTGTACTTTGTGGTTTATCCTTATTAGATTTTGTGAGACCTTGAGGGTCTTGGGGTCCCGAATGAGTATCTTTATACTCACCCCTGCATGGGCTTTTCCCGCACCTCATTGTGTTAGATACAGACGATGGACAGCGCTGACCGAGGCAGAGTGTATGAGGACTGGACGGTACCCGAAGATGGACCTCACTACGAGACAGTACCCAGAGGAGACGAACGGACGTGGAGCACTGAGGAGGCTATATGTACCTACCCTTCTGGCAGGATCCATGGTGGACGATCCAGGAGCTTCTAGAAACCTTCCAACTATTTTTCTTTTTAGTTTTACATGTTTTGTCTTTTCCTTGTACTTTACTACTGGGCTTGTATTTCCGGGCCCTTTTTCTTTCCAGCACATCTTTTGTATACAGTTTCTACTTAGTGTTTTTCTTCCAGTTGTGTAATCTATTATGTGTGTGTTTACTTTTATAAAGGCAATGCCTTCCCAGCTTAGGGATTTACGCCTTTGGTGCTAGTCGCTAGCCCCTGGACTATGGAAGACGGGCTTGGGGTAGTCATGGAACAGGTCCCGAGGATGGGTCGTGACAAATTGGTATCAGAGGAGTCGTTTCCACCGCAGAACTTAGGACTCTGATCATTATTTTTTATGAAGCAATAGTGTTAAGGGTACTAAGTGTGGTTTTCAGTTCAGGGAGTCCAGTTTTGGTGTGGCGGTCGATGTATCTATACACCAGGACCCTGACTACTGATTTCTGACTCAGTGCACGAAAACATTGATTGCATATGTGTTTTCAAAAGTTTTTCTTTAAGTAATCTCAACCAGGTCAGCTCACCAGGTATAATCTTTTGATCTTGGCACACCTGTATCTTTTCAGGATGCCTCCACGCAGACATCCAGTTAGAGTTCTGAGAGAGTACACGATGATGACGCACCGAGCGACGAGGCTTCGGTGCAGGACCCTCTTACTATATTGGCACCTTCGGGTGGTGTACCAGCACCACCACCACCCATTGGGAAGCAGATGCCACTAGCCGCACTAGCGGATGGTGCACGCCGACTGAGCGCGTTTCACGAGTTCCAGTGGCAGAGGCCTCCGAGGTTACAAGGTGAAACAGATTCCCATGTAGAAGAGGACTGGATGGAGGTGATTTCTAGTGTTCTCCGCCTAGTTGAGACACCCATAGAGCAGATAGTGATCTTAGATACTAGTGTTTTCTAGTGAGTGACCATGAGGTTGGTCCTCAGGTTCCGAGGCAAGCCCGACTCACAGGCATCTGGGGACTAGCCTTAGGTGGTGGCTGAGAGTTCTCTAGAGCTTGTACAGCTTCGTCAGGACGACATGTCAGTAACTGTGTAATCATCGAGGTATACAGATCGTTCCCGGTACTCAATGAATACGATACGATCAGTGATTTGGGGCTCAGACATCTGAGCCAGCACCTTTTCTCTAGATGCTAGAGAGAACCTTTGCGGATTGAATGTTCTTTGGCTTAGTGGATACAGCTAGTGAATGTTAACAGTGGGAAAGCATGAAACTGATGCCAATCTCAGAGACTTGAGCATGTAAAATGTTTAGAGAATAGGAAGTGTTAAGGACAGATGAATATGAAGGGCAGAAGACGTGGAAGCAGATCTAGGAGAGCAGCATGAGGTGGTGTACTTTTCGACATGTTACAACCACCCGCCTTTGTATTCCTCGCTAGGCTCAGGGAGCTAGAGGGCAGGAGAAGAGAGTAGCTACATGCGGTCAAAGAGTGTGACCCAAGGGCACTAGGAATGATTCGAGGTACGGACTGTGTCTACTACTAGCTGTCGTATCAATAGACATAGTTACCAACCATTCCTTCCTTCCATGAATCTTGTCCTAGACCTAGAGTTTCTGGTTAAACCGTTGACTTTACCCTCACGTCTGTAGATACCTTTGAGATGAGACTCGATAATCACACTTATGCTGATGGTGTGATATGACCCTTGAGGTGAGAGTTTTGGTTGGAACCTCTTGGCGGCAGTGTCGAGGCCTTACGATGTTAGTTTGGGTATGGACTGGGAAACCACAGTTCATACACAGATTGACTGTATTAAAAAAAAGTTTGTGGTTTATCTACAATATTTGGATGAGGTTTTCCTTAGTCGGTGAAAAAGGGAACCCAGGCAGCACAGATTAAACTCTTGCATAGGTGGGTGCAGCCGATCACTCTTGAGTCGGTCAGCCTTACCCTCGTGACAGAGGGAATTTTGAGTTTTTAGTTACAATGGGGACATCTTTTCAAAAGATGTTTCCAGGATTACCCCCCCCCCAAGGGGGAGGGACGTCTTCTTTGGCCAGATATTATCGGAGGTTCGTTCCAGACTTCACCAGAGTTGTAGCACCACTATCAGCCTTGATGAAGAAGGGGAAACCCTTCGTGTGGTCGGAGAGATGTCAGAAAAGTTTTTAGGAGCTGAGGCAGAGGATGACTAGTTCCCCCATCTTGAGGATTCTAGAGGAGGTCGTAGGGTACATAGTTTACTGTGATGCATCAAGGACTGCACTTGGGTGTGTCCTGATGCAGGAGCAAGTTGTGTTCGTGTATGGTTCTCGGCAGCTGAGAAAACATGAGAAAAACTATGCTACCCATGACCTAGAGTTAGTAGTAGTGGTCTTCACCCTGAATATGTGGCGGCACTATCTGATGGGTGACTGCTTCATCGTGTACTCAGATCATAAGAGTCTCAGGTATATCTTCTCTCAAAAGGACCTAAAACTGAGACAACGGTGATAGCTCGAGTTCCTCCAGGACTATGACTTTGAGATAGTTTATACTCTTGGGAAGGGGAACATTGGTGCGGATTCTCTCAGCAGGAGGACTGGTATACAACTGCTAGGAGAGGTGACAGAGCAGTTGGCTACCTTACAGATATCCTTTGTGGATGGGGATGGAGCATCCTATCTACATTCTCTTGCAGTCATGATGAAGCTCACATTTTCATATATTTTATATTGTAAATATTTTTTTATAATCCCACAAAAGTGTTATTGGATGGATAATTGTCGTGTTTTTAGGTTTTAGTGTTATTTTGAGCTGAATAGTAAAAATTGGCCATTTTGGATTTTTAACAGTTTTATGTTATTTTGGTAGTTTAGCCATAACATTATCTACACTGATTTAAATTGAAAATTTCTTTCTTTTACAGATTATACACATCCAGGGATTCATTTACTATTTTTGGACTAAATGATGAATCGTCCATAAGGAAGCTCAAAAGAAGCTCACAAGTGGGAGAAAGAAAACTGTTTTCAGTTCTTCCTAGTTTTAGTGTGGGATCCATAACTCATCCATTATAGGCCCAAATCTTGTGAAATTTGGGTGGTTGACGTACAAAGCGTTTTGGAGCATCTTTTATGAAGTAAACGCCGAGTGAATTGGCCGTTTATGGGGTCATTAAATCACCCTAATTCGGAGGATTGCGTTTTGGAGAGTCTGACTAGACAGAATAAATGGTCAGATTGAAACGGTCATAACTCTCGGAATACATGTCCAAATCCGCAGAGATTTTGAGGGGACACGTCCAAGATAATTATGAACAACATCAAAGAAGGGATCAACATGTTAAGATGTCATTCAATGGGGATACAACGTGTCAACATCCGGGAGACAAATTCTGGCTATAAAAGGAGGAGAGATCAACCCTCTCAAAGCATCCCATTCTCCATCCATTCCTTCAAGGCACCAAGGAAAAGATCTCCACCGAGGGAGGCCGGCCGCAAATATTCACCCTTTATTTTTATTTTATTTCATTTCTTTATTTTGAGTTTTCAATTGAAATTTAAATTTCTAATAAATTCATGCATTGTTTTTATTTTTGTGTCCACCGATTCACCCTCTTCTCTTCCTCTCATCTTACCATTGTGAACTATAATACTCATGATCATGAGTAACTAATCTGAGGAATATTCTGAGGGAGTAATCAGGTTCTTGAACCCAAGACCATGTTTTTAATATTCTTTTAGTTAATTCTAAGGATAACTTATAGTGGGTGTAATCCTCACTGTGGGTGTCTAAAGATTAACTTCTTAATCTACAACCAGTTTCCCTCGATTGAGGAGGTGGATGGAAGGTGTGCTTGGCGATTGTTAAGTAGACTTTTAATTCATAACCAGTGTAGAATAATGTGTGCACACATACTATGGAGTGTGTACACTAATAATATTTTAAACTGACCAATGAAGGTGCTCCCGGAATATTCTCTTGGGAGAACTTCCTTTCTTCCCTAATTACATTCTGTTTAGCATTGCATGGTAATTTAGAATTAAATTTTAGTTTCTTATGATTTATGAATTTCATTTATTTAATTGAATTACATTTATTTCATAAAATATTAAACAAAAAAAGAATTAGTTTAGTTGGACTAGAAGTAGTGATTTATTAACCACAAAATCTCCTCAAGAGAACGACCTAGGTCAGCCACTGTGCTGCACTTAGTATAAATATTTTTGAGAGCGCACACGACAATGCTTCGTCAAATTGGCGTCGTTTCCGAGGATCCAAGTGGTTTTAATTCACTATTTTTTATTCAAATTGTGTAAATAATTTTTCTTTCATTAAAAAAACAACAAAAAATCACAAATTTCAAAAACTAAAAAATATATTCTTTGTTCATGATGTCTTTCAATTCAAATTTTTATTCATGGACTGAATAATCTCATGTGCCAGAAAATGTTTGCAATGAACTTGATGCTCAATTTCATAGGATTAGTGATAAATTTCAAAAACTAGAGAGCCAAATAGAATGGATTTCTGAATATGTACGCACATCCCAAGAGCAATCCGAACCTGAGCCAGAACCTAAACCAGAACGAGTGGTGGAATTGATTTCACCAATAATTTTTTATGTTAAATAACCTGAGGTGGGTGAGAAATATCTACTAAAAGAAATAATCACATCATCTCGCACTCAACCATTGCTCGAGGAGGTCCCAGAAGTACACATTCCAACTGATGCACTGATGGGAGGTCAACATTTTTTGGAAGAATCTTGGAATAACTTTTTTGAATATAACTTGAAACATGATCTTCCCATACTTAATAATGAATCATCAGACACTTTCTACCTCTCTCTTGCTTTGGAATATAAGGAAGAAGACTCACCTGCTGAGATTGAGTTTCCAATGGTCATGCCTGAAGAGATCAATTACCAATCTAAATTACTTGAAAGGGAATATTTCTTTATTAATTCTTCATGTTTCAATCTTATTCAAGCTAAATTGTTTTCTGCCATCTCTTCCTTTGAAATTTCTGATACAGCACAAATGGAGCAGACCATGGATGATATGAAAGATACCACTAAAGTAGTGGTGATCATGGAAGAAGATCTGGAGAAGGTGGCAGTGGTGCGACTACCTCCTCAACAAAAATTTGCATACCATATGGAGGACACCACCGAAGTTAACAGGGAGCACCCTTACCTTTTATTCCCTCCCACTTCGAACCTTAAATTTCTTCTTTATTCTTTCTCGGGGGTTGGGAACATTCTAATCTTATTTGGGTTTATCTACTTTCAGGTTTTACTCATGGATATCGGGAAAACTCATATGTGGTGGTTCATCTCAAAGAAACCACACCCACCTTCTGATTGGGTATAATCCACTGAAACTGCCTGACTTGGGGCAGTAAAATCCTAGCACCCGCTTGGGGGTCTAAAACAAGCATTATCTATTTTATTTTCCTTTTCTCATTCTTTTTATTTATTTTTCTTATTTATTTTCATTACCTTCTTGTAGTTTTAAAGTGGATTCTTGTAGGAGCTTAACTCAAGGCATCCACCTCTAAAATAATGTCGGGCTGTATCTTTCCTTCCCTTTTATTTTCTACCTTTATATTTATATTTTGTTGAGTTGAAATAAGGGGTAGTTAAATTTAAGTGTGGGGGAGTGTCAACCTGCTTAGTTATTCTTGTGTGCTTTTCATTTTGGTTTATTATATTTTTAGGATTTTTGAGCTTTAATGAATATTCTTATCACTTTTCACACATCAATTGACTTTGAAAGAGTTGAAATGATTTTTGAAATAATGGATTTTAAATTATTGTTGATCTGAAAACATTTTTCTTGAATTGGATTATCAATCATTTTTATGAGTTTGGCTGATTTTTGAAATCCATGACCATGAAACACTGACTCAAAATATTTTTCCAATCCTGTGAGGTATTCTAAACCACTTTTACATATTCTTCTTAATACCCACACTTTCTTGAGGTAAACTTGAATTTTTTGTGAGAACCAGAATTTGTGAATGATTCTCTTTCGAAGCTTTTGATTTCATGGAATGTATTTAAAATGATTGAGACATCTCTTTGGCTAGTCAAATTTTATCTTGAGACCTACCTTAACATTTATCCTTCATAAGCCCTTAGATTCCATGAATTTCCTTATAGGTTTAAGCCACATTAAAAGCCAATTTTTCGTTACCTACCCGCACTTTTAGTATTTTTCCATGGATATTTCAAGTTTGAGTGTGGGGGAAGGGCCTTTCGTGTGTGTTCCTTGGGATGTGTATCATTTATGGGTAGTATAAAGTGTGTGTAAATATTTTGGGCAGTGTATAATAAGAGAATTGGGCATGTGTCATCATTTCATTGTGCTTTATTTGTTTCAACAATTTCTCCTTCAAAAAAAAGAAAAAAATTGAGATGAGTTTGAATTCCTCGTTGTAAATTCTTTTATGACTCATTTCCCTCCCAAAAAATCAAGGTCATGAATTTTCATTCATTCATTGTATTCAATTTTCAGCTCATCCTCCATAAAAAAGAAAATAAAGAAAATAAAGTTGTGCCTTTCTGGAGCTTTGAAAAAAAAGGGAGAACATAGATGATATCATTCATTATAATAACTTCTTGGATCATGTACCATATCATTAAAAGGGGTTAGTGTTGTGTTTCACATTTTAAAGTGGGATTGAGTGAGGAATTTTCTTTGTTTCCACTTGATTTAATCATGCATTGTACTTAAAAGTCCAACCTCCTCTTTCTAGCCTGGAACATTTTTCAATCATTTTCCCACCAACCCTAAGCCACAGAATCATTTGAACCTTTAATTAAATCCATCATGATTAAATTTATTTTCATGTTTCACGTTGTGGAGAAATGATAATTTTCCCAAACCTATGGTGATACATGCGATTTTCAAGTATGAGTATAACTCTAGATTCAATTTCTCTTGAGTGAAGAGTGACATAAAATTTAATGTGAGGTAGGTTGTGATTGGGTCATGGATTTATTTATGTGGTTGAAAAAAAATTAGTGATTGAAATGAAAATAATAGAGTATTATTATTCATATATGAGACATGATGGAATTCTATTTTGGATAAAATCATTGATATTTTCTCATTTTTGATCGTTGTGTGGATTTTGATTTGGATGTAAGATGATTGACCAGGAGTGCAATGTTTAAGTGTGGGGGAGTGATGAAGCTCACATTTTCATATATTTTATATTGTAAATCATTGTTTATAATCCCACAAAAGTTTTATTGGATGGATAATTGTCATGTTTTTAGGTTTTAGTGTTATTTGGAGCTGAATAGTAAAAATTGGCCATTTTGGATTTTTAACAGTTTTAAGTTATATCGGTAGTTTTGCCATAACATTATCTACACTGATATAAATTGAAAAATTATTTCTTTTACAGATTCTACACATCCCGAACATAATTTACTATTTTTGGAATAAATGCTGAATCGGCCATAAGGAAGCTCAAAAGAAGCTCACAAGTGGGAGAAAGAAAACTGTTTTCAGTTCTGCCTAGTTTTGGTGTGGGATCGATAAATCATCTATGGTGAGCCCAAATCTTGTGAAATTCGGTGGGTGGACGCACAATGAGTTTTGTAGAATCTTTTATGAAGGAAATACCGAGTGAATTGGCCGTTTATGGGGTAATTAAATCACCCTAATCCGGAGGATTGCGTTTTTGAGAGTCTGACTGGACATAATAAATTCTCATAGTAAAACGGACATAACTCTCGGAATACACGTCCAAATCTGCTGAGCTTTTTAGAGGACACGTCCAAGATAATTATGAACAACATCCAAGAAGGGAGAAATGCGTTAAGATGTCATTTAATGGGGATACAACACGTCAACATCCGGGAGACAGATTCTGGCTATAAAAGGAGGAGAGCTCCACCCTCTCAAAGCATCCCATTCTCCATCCATTCCTTCAAGGCACCAAGGAGGAGATCACCACCGAGGGAGGCCGGCCGCAAATCTTCCCCCTTTATTTTTATTTTATTTCATTTCTTTATTTTTAGTTTTCAATTGAAATTTAAATTTCTAATAAATTCATGCATTGTTTTTATTTTTGTGTCCACCGATTCACCCTCTTTTCTTCCTCTCATCTTACCATTGTGAACTATAATACTCATGATCATGAGTAACTAATCCGAGGAATATCCTGAGGGATTAATCAGGTTCTTGAACCCAAGAACATGTTTTTAATATTATTTTAGTTAATTATAAGGATAATTTATAGTGGGTGTAATCCTCACTGTGGTTGTCTAAAGATTAACTTCTTAATCTACAACCATTTTCCCTCGATTGAGGAGGTGGATGGAAGGTGTTCTTGGCGATTGCAAAGTAGAATTTTCATTCATAACCAGTTTAGAATAATGTGTGCACACATACGATGGAGTGTGTACACTAAGAATATTTGAAACTAGCCAATGAAGGTGCTCCCTGAATATTCTCTCGGGAGAACTTCCTTTCTTCCCTAATTACATTCTGTTTAGCATTGCATGGTAATTTAGAATTAAATTTTAGTTTCTTAAGATTTATGAATTTCATTTATTTAATTAAATTACATTTATTTCATAAAATATTAAACAACAAAAATAATTAGTTTAGTTGAACTAGAAGTATTGATTTATTAACCACAAAATCTCCTCAAGAGAACGACCTAGGTCAGCCACTGTGATGCACTTAGTATAAATATTTTTGAGAGCGCACACGACAACGCTTCGTCAAATTGGCATCGTTTACGGGGATCCAAGTGGTTTTAATTCACTATTTTTTATTCACATTGTGTAAATAATTTTTCTTTCATTAAAAAAACAACAAAAAAATCATAAATTTCAAAAACTAAAAAAAATCTTCTTTGTTCATGATGTCTTTCAATTCAAATTTTTATTCATGGACTGAACAATCTCATGTGCCAGAAAATGTTTGCAATGAACTTGATGCTCAATTTCATAGGATTAGTGATAAAGTTCAAAAACTAGAGAGCCAAATAGAATGGATTGTTGAATATGTATGCACATCCCAAGAGCAATCCGAACCTGAGCCAGAACCTGAACCAGAACGAGTGGTGGAATTGATTTCACCAATAATTTTTTATGTTAAAGAACCTGAGGCGGGTGAGAAATATCTACTAAAAGAAATAATCACATCATCTCGCACTCAACCATTGCTCGAGGAGGTCCTAGAAGTACACATTCCAACTGATTCACTAATGGGAGGTCAACATTTTTTGGAAGAATCTTGGAATAACTTTGTTGAAAATAAATTGAGACATGATCTTCCCATACTTAATAATGAAACATCAGACACTTTCTACCTCTCTCTTTCTTTGCAAGATAAGGAATAAGATGCACCTGCTGAGATTGAGTTTCCAATGGTCATGCCTGAAGAGATCAATTACCAAGCTGAATTACTTGAAAGGGAATATTTCTTTATTAATTGTTCATGTTTTAATCTTATTCAAGCTAAATTATTTTCCGACATCTCTTCCTTTGAAATTTTTGATACTGCACAAATGGAGCAGACCATGGATGATATGAAAGATACCACTGAAGTAGTGGTGATCATGGAAGAATATCTGGAGAAGGTGGAAGTGGTGCGACTAACTCAACAAAAATTTTCATACCATATGGAGGAGGACACCACCGAAGTTAACAGGGATCACCCTTATCTTTTATTCCCTCCCACTTCGAACCTCAAATTTCTTCTTTATTCTTTCTTGGGGAGTTGGGAACATTCTAATATTATTTGGGTTTATCTACTTTCAGGTTTTACTCATGGATATCGGGAAAACTCACATGTGGTGGTTCATCTCAAAGAAACCACACCCACCTTCTGATTGGGGATAATCCACTGAAACTACCTGACTAGGGGCAGTAAAAACCTAGCACCCGCTTGGGGGTCTAAACCAAGCATTATCTATTTTCTTTTCCTTTTCTCATTCTTTTTATTTATTTTTCTTATTTATTTTCATTACTTTCTTTTAGTTTTAAAGTGGCTGCTTCTAGGAGCTTAACTCAAGGCATCCACCTCTAAAATATTGTCAGGTTGTATCTTTCCTTCCCTTTGATTTTCTACCTTTATATTTATATTTTGTTGAGTTGAAATAAGGGGTAGTTAAATTTAAGTGTGGGGGAGTGTCAACATGATTAGTTCTTCTTGTGTGCTTTTCATTTTGGTTTATTATATTTTTAGGATTTTTGAGCTTTAATGAATATTCTTATCACTTTTCACACATCAATTGACTTTGAAAGAGTTGAAATGATTTTTGAAAGAATGGATTTTAAATGATTGTTGATGTGAAAACATTTTTCTTGAATTGGATTATCAATCATTTTTATGAGTTTGGCTGATTTTTGAAATCCATGATCATGAAACACTGACTCAAAATATTTTTCCAATCCCGTGAGGTATTCTAAATCACTTTTACATATTCTTCTTAATACCCACACTTTCTTGAGGGAAACATGAATTTTGTGTGAGAACCAGAATTTGTGAATAATTCTCTTTCGAAGATTTGGATTTCATGGAATGTATTTAAAATGATTGAGTCATCTCTTTGGCTAGAAAAAAATTATCTTGAGACCAACCTTAACATTTATCCTTCATAATCCCTTAGATGCCATTAATTTCCTTATAGGTTTAAGCCACATTACAAGCCACTTTTTCCTTACCTACCCGCACTTTTATTATTTTTGCATGGATATTTCAAGTTTGAGTGTGGGGGAAGGGCCTTTCATGTGTGTTCCTTGGGATGTGTATCATTTATGGGTAGTGTGAAGTGTGTGTCAATATTTTGGGCTGTGGATAATAAGAGAATTGGGCATGTGTCATCATTTCATTGTGCTTTATTTGTTTCATCAATTTCTCCTTAAAAAAAAGAAAAAAATGGAGATGAGTTTGAATTCCTCATTGTACATTCTTTTATGACTCATGTACCTCCCAAAAAAAGCAAGGGAATGAATTTTCAATCATTCATTGTATTCAATTTTCAGCTCATCCTCCATAAAAAAAGAAAAAAATAAAATAAATATGTGCCTTTCTGGAGCTTTGAAAAAAAAGGGAGAACATAGATGATATCATTCATTATAATAACTTCTTGGCTCATGTCCCATATCATTAAAAGGGGGTGGTGTTTTTTTTCACATTTTAAAGTTGGATTGAGTGAGGAATTTTCTGTGTTTTCACTTGATTTAATCATGCATTGTACTTAAAAGTCCAACCTCCTCTTTCTAGCCTGGAACATTTTTCAATAATTTTCCCACCAACCCTAAGACACAGAATCATTTGAACCTTTAATTATATCCCTCATGATTAAATTTATTTTCATGTTTCACGCTGTGGAGAAATGATAATTTTCCCAAACCTATGGTGATACATGCAATTTTCAAGTATGAGTAAAACTCTAGATTCAATTTCTCTTGAGTGAAGAGTGACATAAAATTCAATGTGAGGTTGGTTGTGATTGGTCCATATATTTATTTATGAGTTTGAACAAATTTTAGTGATTGAAATGAAAATAATAGAGTATTATTATTCATATATGAGATATGATGGAATTCTATTTTGGATAAAATCATTGATATTTTCTCATTTTTGATCGTTGTGTGGATTTTGATCTGGATGTAAGATGATTGCCCAGGAGTGCAATGTTTAAGTGTGGGGGAGTGATGAAGCTCACATTTTCATATATTTTATACTGTAAATAATTGTTTATAATCCCACAAAAGTGTTATTGGATGGATAATTGTCATGTTTTTAGGTTTTAGTGTTATTTTGAGCTGAATAGTAAAAATTGGCCATTTGGGATTTTTAACAGTTTTAAGTTATTTTGGTAGTTTGGCCATAACATTATATACACTGATCTAAATTGCAAAATTATTTTTTTTACAGATTTTACACATCCAGGTATTCATTTACTATTTTTTGACTAAATTCTGAATCAGCCATAAGGAAGCTCAAAAGAAGCTCAGAAGTGGGATAAATAAAACTGTTTTCAGTTCTGCCTAGTTTTGGTGTGGGATCCATAACTCATCCATGGTGGGACCAAAGCTTGTGCCATTTGGTGGGTGGACGTGAAAGGAGTTTTGGAGAATATTTTATTAAGGAAACACCGAGTGAATTGGCCGTTTATGGGGTCATTAAATCACCCTAATCTGGAGGATTGCGTTTTGGAGTGTCTGAATGGATAGAATAAATTCTCATAGTAAAATGGCAATAACTCTCGGAATACATGTCCAAATCTTCTGATATTTTGAAGGGACACGTCCAAGATAATTATGAACAAAATCCAAGAAGGTATCAACGCTTGAATATGTCATTTAATGGGGATACAACGCATCAATATCTGGGAGACAGATTCTAGCTATAAAAGGAGGAGAGCTCCACCCTCTCAAAGCATCCCATTCTCCATTCATTCCTTTAAGGCACCAAGGAGGAGATCTACACCGAGGGAGGTCGGCCGCAAATATTCCCCATTTATTTTTATTTTATTTCATTTCTTTATTTTTAGTTTTCAATTGAAATTTAAATTTCTAATAAATTCATGCATTGTTTTTATTTTTGTGTCCACCGATTCACCCTCTTCTCTTCCTCTCATCTTACCATTGTGAACTATAATACTCAAGATCATGAGTAACTAATCCGAGGAATATCCCGAGGGAGTAATCAGGTTCTTTAATCCAAGACCATGTTTTTAATATTCTTTGAGTTAATTCTAAGGATAATTTATAGTGGGCGTAATCCTCACTGTGGTTGTCTAAAGATTAACTTCTTAATCTACAACCATTTTCCCTCGATTGAGGAGGTGTATGGAAGGTGTGCTTGGAGATCGCTAAGTAGAATTTTTATTCATAACCAGTGTATAATAAGGTGTGCACACATACGATGGAGTGTGTACACTAAGAATATTTGAAACTGGCCAATGAAGGTGCTCCCTGAATATTCTCTCGTGAGAACTTCCTTTCTTCCCTAATTACATTTTGTTTAGCATTGCATGGTAATTTAGAATTAAATTTTAGTTTCTTCTGATTTATTAATTTCATTTATTTAATTAAATTACATTTATTTCATAAAATATTAAACAACAAAAAGAATTAGTTTAGTTGGACTAGAAGTAGTGATTTATTAACCACAAAAGCTCCTCAAGAGAACGACCTAGGTCAACCACTATGCTGTACTTAGTATAAATATTTTTGAGAGAGCACACGACAATGCTTCATCAAGTCACTCCCCCACTTCTTTAGCGAGCCAGGGAGGTGCAACATGGAGACACTGACTGTGAGACACGATGTGCCTAGATATCCACAAGGCATGCACCTGATGGATTTTCTGAAGGTGGGGAGCATGTCATCCTCTTCAGAGTATGTACCATGGTACAATTTTCACTTCAGGAGGAAGTGTTGAGGGAGTTCCACACTTCCCCTCTAGAAGTACATCCAGGAGTGGTGAAGATGTATCAGGACCTTCAATGAAAGCACTGGTGGCCAGGTATGAAGAAGGAAGTAGCAAAATTTGTGTTTTGGTGCCTCACTTGTCAGCAAGTGAAGGTGGAGCACCAGGTACCAGCAGGCTTGGTACAACCCTTAGAGGTCCCAGAGTGGAAGTGGGATGGTATATCCATAGACTTCGTGACGGGTCTTCCACGTACATCTAGGATTCATGATTTGATTTGATCATTGACCAACTCACCAAGTTGGCCCACTTCCTGCAGATCATAGAGTATGGTTCAGTAGAGATCTTGAGATGCCTCTATGTGCAAGATATTGTGCGTTTTCATGGAGTACCTTCTTCTATTATCTCTGACCATGTCGCACGGTTTACTTCCCAGCTATGGAAGGGGTTACAGGAGGCTTTCGGGATGCAGCTTCGTTTGAGCACTGCCTTCCATCCTCATACAGATGGTCAGGATGAGCGGACCATCCAAACCTTCTAGGACATGCTCCGTGCTTGTTTCCTAGACTTCAGTTGCAGCTGGGAGGACCACTTGCCTTTGGTGGAGTTTGCATACAACAACATCTATCACTCCACCATCATTATGGCACCCTTTGAGGCCTTGTATGGTCGACCTTGAAGATCGCCACTGTGCTGGATAGACCCAGGGGAGTCAGCACTAGTGGGACCATAGATGGTACGTGCTACCATGCAGAAGGTGCAGATCATCCATGAGTGGATGAAGACTGCACAGAGTAGGCAGAAGTCATATGCTGATAGGAGACAGATACCTCTAGAGTTCGAGTATGGAGACCATGTATTTCTACGGGTTTCACCTCAACAAGGTATATGGAGATTTGGCTGAGGTGGAAAGTTATCTCCGAGGTTCATCGGACCTTTCTAGGTCCTTAGTAGAGTAGGAGAGGTGGTTTACCGCTTAGCTCTTCCACCTCAGTTGCACCGGGTGCACGAAGTCTTCCAAATATCTCAACTGAGGAGATACATGCATGACCCATCACACATCATCGACCATGGGTAGCTGGACATCGATGATGGGGAAATTTTCAAGGAGGTTCTAGTGGAGATTGAGGATCGACAAGAGGGGGTCCTACGTGGATGGTCTATACCTCTGGGGCGCATTCGTTGGCAGCACATGAACCTCCAGGAGAGAACATGGGAGCGGGAGGCTCAGATGCGTGCTCAGTGCCCTCATTTGTTCCCTTAGTTCGAGTTATAGCTTATGGGAACGTAAAACCCTGAGGTGGGGAGAATGTAAAGACCCAGAATTTCCATGGAAATTTTTTTTTCTTAAATACGTGGGAATTTTACGAGTTCGTAGTTTCTGAAAGCGCTTGATTCGGAGCCTGGTGTACCCAGAATCAATTTCTGAAGTTTTGTTTGGGTACATTCATTAAACGTACATACGGGATTTTATAAATTTTGAACTGGTGCTCAGAATTGAAATCTGAGGGTACCGTTGAACTTGCAGCATCGGTGATTGCTTAGTGAGACCTTCACCACAGTTGTGTTCTAACGAGAGTGGAAGTTAGATTTTGGGGGTTTTTAATTAAGTTGAATAAAAATAAGAGTTTTCTTATTTTCATTTCTTGGTAGTTAAAACCTCTAAGGAGAGGTTAGTGGTGGGGTCCACCCGCATATAACCTCCCATGGGAGGATATTATTAGGTGGGGCCCACACAAGCTTCAAAACCCCTAAACCCCCCATTTATGTGGGATGAAACCCTTAAACTTCCCTTGAGTTAATAAATCCAACTCTATCTTCATTTAATTGTAACTTTCCACCTTCCCTCATAAGTGTTCCAAACCACAAATTAATTAATGGCATTAATTAATTAATTTGAAATAGTTTTAATTATTTTGTCCAACAATTAAATAATGGGTTAGCTTAACCCATTATTTTGGTTGGCACTTTCTTTTTGGTGGATCTTTGGATAACCCTTGGAGAACTTTATTCTCCCAACGAAGAATGACCCTCTCCAAAAAAAAAAGGAACATCTCTCTCTCCCTCTTCAACCAGAGAAAGAAGAGGAAACACCGCCATCCTTGAAGAACGCTGACGACATCAAATTTTTCATCTTCTTCTGACGTCAACAGAATGATGTCCGCCTTTCCATGACTTCGTCAATGATCGTTGGCAATCGAGGTAGGGGAATTTTATTTATTTTATATATGATTATAAACCTCCATTCTTCATCATTCAAATCTCTAGATTATGGTATGCCAATTTTTATCTCCATGATGAGGAGGGATCGGACCGCATGAACATGGCCCGACCCTCCCCCTTTGGTTGTTCTTGTTGTTGACGATGGAGGCGGACCGTGAAGAAGTCGGCGACGCAAGGCAGTCGATTCGCCACAAGGGCGTGGCACCTCTATGCCATGCAGGGAACCGAGTTGCGGCCAAGAGGGTCGCGGCGGTGTCGGAGGGGCGTGGTCTCGTCGCACCGTGCCGGAAGAAGGGGTCCGTGGCCAGGAGGGCCACGGCGGTCGGACGATGAGCGCGGCGTCGTCGTGCCGCGCGAAGAAGCCGGAGCCCGCGACCAATTCGGGCCACGGTGGAGGTGTCGCGACGCCATCGCGCCGTATGGAGGCCTGCAGAACCACAGCGCTGTCATGCCGCAGTGGAGGATCCAGGGCGGCCGGCTGAGCTGGCCGCTGGTGCGTGATGCAGGCAGGACCCTTTGGGTCCCATGGTTACCAGGGCGGCGCCATGCACCATCTGTTTCGGAAGACAGTGGGGTTGTAACCCCCCCCCCCCATGCGTGGCTAGCCGTCCGCTGGTGCGCGATGCAGGAAGGACCCTTTGGGTCCCACTATTACCAGGCCGGCGCCATGCGCCATCCGTTTCGGAAGACAGGGGGGGTGTAACCCCCCACCCCATGTGTGGCTAGTCGGCCACGCAAGCTCGTCAGGCTGTCCACGGCCGGGCCACCCTCGGGTAGGCCCAATCGGGTCAGCCTGGGCATCCCCCTTAGGCCAGTCCATTCCTACAGATCGCATCGGACCCCAGTCCGACCGGGTCGGGCTGGGTCGGTCCGACTGGGTCGGACCAGACCCGGACCCGTTTGGACAGTTTACACCTTTTCGCCTATATCTCGGGCTACGGGTGTCTGATTGATGAACCGCCTACGATGACGGAAATCTTAGAGCGAGACGGTTCTATTGGAACACCCCACTTGAGGTTTAGACACTGTTGGAGTATTTTCGGGTTGATTTGAAAATAAAAAACCAACCGGACCCCTAGAATGAAAATGTCAATAACTCACAGACCGGGAGTCCGATTGATGCACCGTCTGTCACATTGGAACCCTTACGACATTGTGGTATTTTGGGTTACTCCTTTTTGGAGTTTAGTGGAGGTCGTGGTATGACCGATATCTTGAGGCCAGATTATACGGAACTCGAGCGCACCGGGTGCGAGGAATCCAGTGGCTGATAGTGAGGCGGAGGTTGGAGACAGATCATACGGAGGTCAGCGCTCAATGATCCTGTGTGGGTTAGCGCATACCAATCCTGTGTGGGTCAGATCCTATGTGGGTCAGCGCTTAGCGATCCTATGTGGGTCAGCGCATACTGATCCTTTGTGGGTCAGATCCTGTGTGGGTTATTGTGGGGATTAGTACCTATCGATCCTATATGGGTCAGACTCCATATGGTCAGAAGCAGTGCCTCTTGAAAGAATAAGATAATCTAGCTTCGCGACTAATCATCTGTACTTCTATAATTCACTGAAATCCCAGTTTGAGCTGAGTCAATGACCTTTGTGTTTTCTTCATGATTGATATGGGTTACTAGATAACTTAGGTATATGTATGGGCATATATCTAAGTAATGGTTGTCTGTTGATTCGTACTTTGTGGTTTATCCTTGTTGGATTTTGTGATACCTTGAGGGTATCGGGGTCCCTACTGAGTATCTTTATACCCACCCCTACACGGGTTTTGCCTGCACCTCATTGTGTTGGATGCAGATGACGAACAGCGCTGACCGAGATGGAGTGTACGACGACTGGACGGTACCTGGAGGTGGACCTCACGACGAGACGATACCCGAAGGAGACGGACGGATGTGGAGCATTGAGTAGGTTATTTGTACCTACCCTTCATGTATGATCCATGGTGGACGATCCAGGATCACCTAGATACCTTCCAGATGTTTGTCTTTTTAGTTGTACATGTTTTGTATTTTCCTTTTACTTTACTTTTGGGCTTGTATTTCCGAACCCTTTTTATTTCCAGAACATCTTTTGTATACAGTTTCTACTTAGTGTTTTTCTTCCAGTTGTGTACTCTATTTTGTGTGTTTACTTTTATAAAGACAATGCCTTCCCAACTTAGGGATTTATGCCTTTGGTGCTAGTCGCCAGCCCCTGGCCTATGGAAGGCGGGCTTGGGGTAGTCATGGCACAGGTCCTGAGGATGGGTTGTGACATAAGTTTTCTCATCTTTAATTGCTTGTTTAGTGGGAAGTTCCTCTTGGAGTTGAATTTCACCAGCTTGAGGTAGGTAGTCAAAAACCTCAATATTCTCTTTAAATTCCACCTTGTTGGTGGTTTCTTACTTCAATGATGATGGATCTTATACATTATGGGGAACAGGGGGATCAAGTAGTTCCTCACACTACTTATAGAAACCATCCAGATCTTGTTGATCTCCTGTACTTACTTCATAAGGAAAATCATCTTCGTTAATCTTCTTCAGTAATGGTTGAGAAGGTAAAAATGGATCTTATTTTAATTCCATCATAGTCTCCCCAGGTTCTTCAACATCAAGGTTGAGTAGGGAATCCACTTCCATTAATGGCTCAAGTTTAGGTTCGAGCTTCTCTTGGGATGCGTGAACATATTCAATTATCCATTCCATTTTTCTCTCCAGGTCCTGTATTTCTTCTCAAATTCCTTGCAACTGATCTTTTGTTTGAGTTTCCTATTATTGTTTCACCTCGACCATTTCATGAAAAAATTCTGTAAAATACTCCTGGAGTTCAACTAATTCTCTGGCCAATCCCTCCAATACTGATTATTCAAGTTTTTCTTTAAGGTCTTGAATGAGATCCTCGAATTCATCCTCCTTGTTAATTTGGATTCAAGCTCCCCTGCTCTGTTTAGAAAAGAGAGAAGCACTATCCTATATAGGCCAAGGTGAGTCAATAATTAGTTCTTTCACTCGTGGGTAATTTTTCCATGAATTAAAGAAAAAATCATTTGATAACATCATGGAAAAAGGTTTTTTATGTTTTTTTTAATTTGAAAAGAGATAATTATTTACAAATGAATTATTGGCACAACCACCCCAGAAACGGTGCCAAGTTTTGACACATGCCTATCATGGGGTGTGATAAAAACAAATAAAAACTAAGTTGAAATGTATTAAAGTGGTTAACTTAGGTTGTCTCCAGAGAGTAGTGCACAATAATTATGTTTTTCACTTAAATTAAAGAAAGAAGAAGAGGTTCTTTTTGAAATTCTTTAAGTTAAAAAATAAAGAAATCAATAAAAAATAAAGGTTGAACACTAATGGATAAAGAGAGTGATGGGGTCAGGGTAGGATTCACTTTTTAAATTTCATCATAGTAATAAAGATCATATTCTCTGTCTTCCTTTTGAATAATAAATGAAAGACTCCTCGATCGAGTTATCAATCACCTTTGGTTGAAGAAAGAAATTAAACTCACTTCTATGTGCATGGAAGTTCGTAAAAAATCCCTAAACAACTAAGGAAATTCCCGATTGGGAATTGTTACTCCTTATAACTCTAGAAAAAGTTTACTAGTTCCACACACATTCCAATGATCGCTGTACACTCACCACCTAACACGAGATGCTCGATCGAGACAAATTGCACTAGGCGGGGGGAGATTAAAAGTCTTTAACCAAAGTTATTAACAATGAATACACCGAACTCAAAACACGATTTCATTAATATAATTGGGAAACCCTAAGAATAGATTTCATTTAAAAGAAAAATTGGGTTTTACATTTAAGCACAAAACTCCGACATTACAAAAGTGAAACTCCCCCTTCCCCAATCACTCAAAGGTTTGACCCCTCCATGTGAAGGGTAATAGAGTTGAAAGTGGAAGAAGCGAGCATGATGAAACTAAGTAAAAAAGAAAATATAAAATATAAATAACTTCAAGAAATAAATCCTCCAGCACAGCAATTCTTTCACCTTCTTCAACCCCTTTGAATGGAAGTGAACACTCTTATTTATAGGCTTGGGGAGTAGAAAATTTCCCTCCAAAATTACTCCCCCGAAATTTTGAGTCCAGTTGGCATATTAAATGACCAAATTTGGAAATTGGTCCTGCTTGAAAGTTGTTCCTCCATCTCTCATCAGTCAACACATGAATTTCAGCTTAATTGGATAGTAAATGAAGGAGTTATGGCCGTTGCACTCAGAATATGTAATTCTTCCAGACATACTTTTCGTATTCTAATATGTCGAGTTCCAATGAATTTATGGCCTTTAGAATGAAAGAATCAGGATCATCCATATTAATTAAACATGTTACTCTAGATTTATTTTAGCTCCATGTAAAATTTCATCTCCAATGGTTTGTCTATTTATGAGATATAGTCCCAACAATAAATTTATGCAGTTCTATGCACAGTTTTCGAGGCCTAACTTGTGAACTGAATTTGAGATTCCAAATGATGGATTGAGCTTTGGGTCCAGAAGGTTAAAATAAATCCCATGAGCATATAAATCCTTAAAAAAGGAATCATACAATTTTGATCAAAAATATAAAATATATTCCTGAAATACATAAGCTCCAAAAAACTTCTAAATTTCCAGAATTAACCAATTTCCACAATTAAGCCCATAATTTACCAAAACACTAGAATGATACAAATCAGCTCAAATTGATTAATTGGAAGGGGTTAAATCATTGAAACACATATGAAAAATAATGAAAATATTATCTCTATCAACTACCGACAGTCTCAGATGATGTAGCATCAGGCTTGTCACTAAGTAGTACAGCCACATCCAACTCAGGAAATGGATCAGATAAACAGTCATTGGTCATCTAAAACATGAAATGACTATTGTCATTAAATAATTTAAAACATGTATTATATATAGATATATATTATTTATTATTATAATATGTATTTAATTGCATCAATATTCATCTTCACCCTCATTTCTGTATATGATGGTGTAAATATCTTCATATTCCTACTCAGTGTCATCAATTTTCATAGGATTTTCAGCTTCATCATCTCTTATTATTTCAAACCCATTTGTTACATCAATAACATCATCATCACCATCGACCCATAACTATAGAGTGTCATCATAGATATTTGTGTATCTTCATGGAAAATATGTATTTGGATTTGTCTCTTAAAAAATCAATTCCTTTCACTTTAGTGGAACCACATTCACTTTGAATAAATTGATTTTCATAATATTTCATTTTTATTATACTCCACCAATAGCTTAACTATCTTTAAGTAGCATAATAATTTGTATAATAAATTTTATGTGCTTGATGATCCAATAAAAAGGTTATTTATTACAAGAAGGATTTTATATTTAATATCAACGATTCCATGGTTTTTGATGAACACACAATCCTCTGTTGTTATCTAACCAATGACATTTAAACATCATTACATAATTATATCACATATAACATAGTTAAATTATTTTTCTATCATTCCATAAAAGTCAACTTCACCTTATCTATGATGAGGTCCTCTTAAGAAAACACCATTATTCATTGTTTTTTTATTCCCTATATGCATGTTCATGAAATCTAAAACCATTCACCACATATACATTATAATATTTAACCATTTTAGATGGTGAGTTACTCAATACACATAATTAATTATCAATTTTATCAGTATGTTGAGATACCTGAAAATTTAAAAAAAAATATTGATATAACAATAATAAATTGATTTTACATGTTAAACCATAAACAATTTACTTTACCAGTTTTTGAAACTAATAGGAAAAATTATTTTGATGGAGTTCTTCAAAATAAGCTACTATAATTTTGGGATACTATTTCTTGATATAATTATCATATAATGTAAAAATAAAATAATATTAATTTACTTTTAAAAATATATATAATAAGTGATAGTAACATGCACTGTACGAATGGTGTTATTTCTTTGTTATTGAGCACAACATATGTATGAGCCATGTGATGTTCATCATTTAAAATTCATCATTCATGAGCTCCATCAAATCCAAGTCTAGGATGATTAAAAACTAATAATTGATTTTCCATTTAATATTAAACATTTTACTTATTAAGACCCATTCTGTTATGTTTTGAAGGATATTCATATTGGAAATAATGAGAGCATAAAAAAATAAATTTCCTCCTGCAAATAAACTATTTTAATTGATCCTTGAAGTGATGCTTTGTTACGTACCTTTTTATTCATTTTCTAAAAGCATATATCATATGGGTATATCCATTGAAACTATACTATCCCTATAGATTTTTATTCATACATTGAATGTAATATCAAATGTTCCATTAAATCAAAGAAAACTGACAAAAAAATCTAATTTACATAAAATTAAAACAACATCTTATTATAGTATACTTAGTGCATCGTAGTCTATTTTATTTGAAAAAATGACTCAAAAATATGATATTTCTTTTAGTACATTACAAATCCTAGAATTCAACAAACCTCTAAATACGGTCAATAAAAGTCTTTCCATTATAACATAACAGTCATGAATTTTTAATATGGTAATACAACCATTTCTAACACATCTATAAAAATTGGAAATATAACCATCTAAAAGTGTAAAATATTCATTACATTGACAAAATAATAAATGATTTTATTTTGAAGCTATATAATCCGTTTTTGGCTTCATTAACTTCTGTGATCTATTATTTTAAAATAGTTCAAGTTTTGGTCGCCTGTAAATTTGGACAAGATCTAATTGTATCATTACATTATCTTTGGTCTTAACATGTGTGTCTAAAACTATATAAAACATATTATCAAAATATTTATTCTCAATATTCATGAAATCCAACATGTGATGGACCAACAATTCAAACCAATATGGAAAATCCTGAAAAATGCTATGTTTTATCCAATTGTTTGCTTTCCCGAATCCATCTATTTTTTATTGGTTTATAGTTGGTCCAAAGGTAATGGTAGGTAATGAAGATACAATAGATTTTAACTCAATATCTAAGATAATTATTAGAGGTCCTTCTCTTCCAATTGAACCTTTTCTAAAATTATATCTATTCCTCCTAAAATGATGATCGGTAGGAAGAAATCTTCGATGACAGTCAAAAAAACAAGATTTTCTTCCATTAATAGGCATAAAACACTTTGATGTCACTCATATAGTACGGAAATGATTTTAGACCATGTGTACTCTAACCAGATAACATATCATATGCTGGTAAGCCACTAACTATCCATATTAATGTAGCTTTAATTCGGGAATTTTTTTTTAAAATAACATCATATGTACTGACACTATTACTCCACAATAAATTTAACTCATAAATAAATAGCTTAAAATAGAAATTAATATTATTTTTTAGATGTCCTGAAATTAATAATTTCAAAAAGATATATGGATCATTCATCAATATCCAAGGAGATAAATTTTACAGAATGATAAAGATGTACCAACAAAAATATTGACTATCATAAGAACCAAATGGAAAGAAACCATCAATAGAAAGATCCAATCGCATGTTTCAGTCTTCTAAAGCAAAATATGGATGTACATGGTCAAAATGTTTCCATGAATCACCATCATAATGATTATTTAATCTTTTATTGATTGAAATATTGGTTTTGTGTCATGACATCAATGACATTGTCTTCTGATACATAAATAAATTCCAAAATATAGGTGTAAGTAGGAAATACCTAAACTATTTTACAAGAATAAATCCAAAATTCCCTAGTTAAGCATCTTTATACCTTGATTTTCCACATGTAGGAAAACTAAATAATGAATCATTTTCACCATAATATAAGATGCAATCATTTAAACATGCATGAATCTTTTGACAACCAAGACCCAAATGATGAACCAGCCTATTTATCTCATAGAAATTTGTTGGAAACAAATTTCCTTATGGAAACTTTGTTTTAACCAAAGAGAATATCTTATCAAAAAATCTATTTGACATTACATTATATTATTTAATAGCCATAAATTTTTCTACTGCTTTAAATTATCTTATCTTGTAACTAGGATATAAGGCATCCTCAACAAACTTAAACAACTCATAAAATTGAGATGGTTTCAACTTAGTAGTTAGATCAATATCATATTGAGTTTTAGTTTGTTGAAAATACAGATCATCCACATCATGTACTAAATTTTGAAACTGTGATGGATTTGGAACTAAATTATCATTATTAACTCTAGGATTATATTCACCATGTTGATACCAAAAAACATAATCTTTTCAAAAACCAATACACAATATATGACCCATAATATTTTAAAATAAGTCAAACATCCTCAAATCACATTTCTTACATGGACACTTAATTGTCCCTTCTAAAACAAATTCTGGTTTTGAAGATTAAAATGATAAAAAATCTTCAACACCCTCAATATAGACATGATTTATATCAGAACTATTTGGATTCCTACGATCATTTTTCCTATAATGATCATGTAATAAAGATTGTTGTTATCTTCCTTGTTCTATATTACTCAAAAAAATATAAAATAATTAAATTTCTTGATGATTGATTTTATATAAGAAAGAGATGATCCAAAAAAGAGTAGAAAATTAAAAAATTATAATTTACTTGTAAATATCATCAATTTCATCTATTTACCATTGATTTTTACTCATTACTGATAATTTTTACTAATTACCATAGGTTTTTACTAATTATAGTAATTTTATGTTCATTTTTACTAAAATTTACTAATTACCACTAATTTTTACTAATTTTTTCTAATTACCACTAATTTTTAATAATTATAGTGATTTACCATTACTTTTTAATAATTAATGCTATTTTACTCTTAATTTTTACTAATTAATGCTACTTTACTGGTGATTGTTAATAATTATATTGATTTATCACTAAATTTTACTAGTTACTGCAAATTTTAACTATTTATTGTTAAATTGTTTACTTATTTTAGAAATTTAATATTAATTTTTACAAATCTTTACAAATTACCACTAATTTTTACTAATTTTTACTAATTACCAATACTTTAATAATTATAGTGATTTATATAAATTTTTCCTAATTATTGCTAATTTTTACTAATTATAGTGGTTTAACATTAATTTTTATCAATTTACCGTTATTTTTTACTAATTTTTACTAATTACCACTAATTTTTACTAATTTTTACTAATTACAACTAATTTTTAATAATTATAGTGATTTATCACTAATTATTACTAATTATCTCTAATTGTTACTAATTACTGCTAATTGTTTCTAATTATAATGATTTAATGTTATTTTTTACTAATCTTTACTAGTTTCTGATAATTTTTTGCTAATTTTTTCTAATTACCACTAATTTTTAATAATTATTATGATTTAACATTATTTTTTACTAATCAATGACACTTTACCATAATTTTTACTAATTATAGTGATTTACAATTTATTTTTACTAATTACTACTAATTTTTACTAATTATACTGGTTTACTGCTAATTTTTACTAATTTTTAGTCATTTCCAAAAAAATTACTAAATTTTACTAATCACTTCTAACTTTTACTAATAATGCTAATTTGTAAAAAATAGAGAGATTTACCATTAATTTTTACTAATCGCTGCTAATTTTTAAAAATTATAGTGGTTTAACATTCATTTTTACTAATTATTGTTATTTCTTAAAAAATGCTATAAATTATTGTTAGTTATTACTAATATTTATAAATTATTACTAAGTTCTATTATTTAATACTATTTATTTATCAATTATAAGTAATTAATATTAATAACACCCACTTACTGGTAATTAAAACAAATTCTTGAAAATCAAAACTATTTACTTTTAAATAAAAACATTACTACTAATTAAAACTAAATATTTCTAATTTACAATAATTATCACATGTACTCAATCATCCGCTCATGTTACTACTCCTGCCATTGACGCATCACCTCCTCCTGCTATTACTACTGTCATCGACGCGTCACATCCTGCCTGCTTCGGTTCTGCCAACTTAATGACAAATTTGGACATAGTTTACACAAATTGGTCATTTCTCAACACCTAAAGATTGGAAATTCTATGATTTATACCTTTTTAGTAATTTATAAAATATATTATAAATTACTAAAAAGGTTTAAATCATAGATTTTACCATCTTTAAGTGGTGAAACCAATTTATGTCAACCATGTCCAAATTTTTCATTGCTCATTACCGGAAAATTGACAACTTATTTCATTTTCAGTTTTTTAGTAATTTATACTAAAAAATACTAAGTATCACTAAGTACCACTAATTATTACTAATTACCACTAATTACAAATATTTATTACTAATTAATACTAATAGCCACTAATTATTTCTAATTACCACTATTTATTACTAATTATCACTAATTATTACTAATTACGACTAATTATTACTAATTACTACTAATGTTTACTTAATTATAGTGATTTATAGCTAATTTCTACTAATTTTTACTGATTGCTGCTAATTTTTAATAATTATAGTGATTTATCACCAATTTTTACTAATTAGCGCTAATTTTTACTTATTACCATTAATTTTTACTGATTATAGTGATTTAATATTCATTTTTACTAATATTTACTAATTACCGATAATTTTTCCGAATTTTGACTAATTAGAATTCATTTTAATAATTAAAGTGATTTAACGTTATTTTAAATAATTACCACTAATATTTAATAATTATAGTGATTTAATATTAATGTTTACTAATTACTACTAATTATTACTAATTATACTAGTTTATGATTAATTTTTACTAATATTTACTAATCGTCACTAAATTTTACTAATTTCTAGTCATTAATAATAATTTTTACTAAAGTTTACTAATTACCACTATTTTTAATATTTTTTAGTTATTACCACTAATTTTAACTATTTAATGTGCTTTACCGATAATTTTTACTAATTACCATTTTTTACTAATTTTCATTACCACTAATTGAAAATAATTAAAGTAATTTATCACTGATTTTTACTAATTACCATTAATTTTTACTAATTATAGTGATTTAACATTCATTTTTACTAATTTTTACTAATTACCGCTAATTTTTACTAATAACGCTAATTTTCAAAAATTATAGTGATTTGCCGTTAATTTTTACTAATTACTACTATTTTTAACTAATTATAGTGGTTTAACATTCATTTTTACTAATTATTATTATTTATTAAAAATGACTATAAATTATAATTACTTATGGTTGATATCAGATCTTAATGTGTCTTGTCAAGACAGACAACATGTCAGGTTATGGGATGAGATAGTGGAGGGACATAATGAGGGAGATCACTCTATTGGGCCAGTTTCCCTAGATGTGGTACCATTTAGTGGTCAAAATACACTGCATTGTGATGTTGGGGGTTTCACTAACAGAACCAACATTTCAGATGGTGGATTTGAGATTGCATTAATTGACAACCAGTCAATTGATGAGGAGGAAATTCAAAGGTCTGCTGATAAAGACCTACAACAGGAGCGGCTGATTATGGTGAGGTCCCACAAGGGGAAGAAAACTATAGTGGATACAGAAGGCTTCCAGTTGGTATTGCATCAGAAATCAAGAATAAATGAGCCTCGTCAGGCTCTGCTGGATCCACTTGCATCACCTGATCTCCCTTTGGATGATATGGGATTGGAAAAGGTTACTCTAACACCTAAATGTAAGGATACTCACCTTGATGAAGAGCATCTTAATCCTAAAAAATTCACACTTTCTGAGATGGTGCAAGTAACTATTGTGCAAGAGGCACACACAAATATATCTGTGGATACTGGTAAACATGTGGAATGGAATTATCCTTCAAATTTCTATGATCTCATGAAAAATGATTATGATTTTTTTGGAAAGGCCTTGAATGAGGAGTTGAAGGAATAATATGAATGTGACATTCCCATGTAGCCATGAAAGTGAACGACCTATCGTAGTTATTGATAAAGAAGTGGTTGATTGGCTATTTTTGCATTTGGAAGTCATTTCTCATATGATGGAGCCAACATTGTTTGGATGTAGTGCCTATTTTGTAGTTCAGAAGCTACTTGCAATCAACTTTGAGGATGGTTTTTGGTCGAATCTAGAACTGAATTTCGGATACCTGTCTTGGAAGTTTAGAATTTTGGAGGAGGATTCTTTGTCATCATCCGGGACATCATATGATGAGTCTGACCAGCCAACCAAGACATGGAGGAGAGTCAGATATCCCATGGGGAGGGGTAGATATCCTCAGAACATGGGATCTAGGGGTAGCCACATGAAGTGACTATTTGTTTCATTGTGGGCATATGGTGTCATGTTTTTTTCATCCCCTTATTATACTTTTATGTTTTCCTAATAAATTTGGAATCATGGGTCTTCTCCCATGGTTTCACCTTTTGAGTATTAATAACATTCACTCACTAATAATTAAATCCAATTATTGAAAATTAAAACTATTTACTTTTAATTAAAACATTACTATTAATTAAAACAAAATATTTCTAATTTAAAATAACTACTTGTAATTATAATTAATTTCTTCTAATTAACTCTAACTAATACTAATTAATAATATTAAAATCTAATATAAAATAAAATTAATAAATTAAAAATATTACATAAATACCTCAAAAATAAAGCTTGTGTCTAACGAAAACTTAAAAATTTCATTCCCTGTAAAAATTTAAACTTTTAATTGAACAATTGAAGAGAATAAGAGGAAAGTTGGGAAGATTATAGCTCAAATGGAGAATGTTCAAAAAAATTGGGAGGGTATATATAGGTTATATTAGTAGCGGTAGGACTATTTGCAACAGGATGCCCATTGAAAATGGTTCCCACTATAAATAATCGAGGTGGAGGTTAAAAAGTTATTTGTTATGGGAACATTCTCTAATCACAAATAACTATAATTAATGAAGGTTATTTTTGATGGTAACATTCTCCCATCTCAAATAGCTTTACTTGACCAAGGGTATGTGCGACAGGATAATCTCGTCGCAGATATCCCTTTCTGTGTTGTGGCGGGAAGTTGGGCCAAAAGTATTTGCGATGGGTACCTTACCTCATCGCAAATAAGTTTTTATTCAATAGTATTTTCAATGGGATTTGAGTCTCATCACAAATAGTCCTCCAGCAAAGACTATTTCCGATGGACGACGAGCCCATCGCAACAAGTTATTTTTCTTGTAGTGCTTTTTGTGAGTGGTATGGTGTATAATATCCCAGGATACAAGCTACACAATAAAGAACTCCCAAAAGATCACATGAGAGTGGGGATTGAGGTAGCTCAAGAGCTAACCACTGGGTTGCCTATTCCACTTGATGATCCGAATATTACAACAGATAATGATGCTATTGGAACTTTCATAGCATGGTCATCTAATCTTAAAAAGATACATGAGGTATGTCTTTAACAAATTTTTTCAAATGAAAAACATATAATAGTTGATGAAAAATTTCTGAAGTGAGGTATGATATTATAGATGGATAAAGGTATTTTTAAACGTAGGGTCAGATCAAGAAAATCTAGTGAATCGACCAAGAAATCAAAAGGACCTTTCAGGAGTACCTTTTCCCCGCTAGTTCCACTGCAATATTTATTATCATTAAAACTTCATGCAGATATCATAGTTAAAGATGAAAATAGGTCTTATATTTTATATGAAGAAGAAATATTTGGAACTTTCATTACAAACAGAGTTGGTTTCGAGATTATAAATGATATTCTCAAGTTTAAATGGTTGGGAATCTCAGTTGTGAATACATACATAAGGTACATTTTAATAATACATCTATCCAAAAAATGATATAATATGTTCATTAAAGTTAATAAATATTCATATTTTTTATAGGAATTTATATTACTACTATATAAAGAGAAAACCGTGAGAAGCATGATTTGGATTCATTAATCCCTATATCATTTCTATGCAAAAACTTTTTTGGAGAAGGAATAAATTGATAAGAAAAAAGATGATCTAAATGATGCATTGGAGATAAAAATAACAGATTATGGGCTCTTTTTTATGTCTATAATACAAGGGTAAAACTCTACAATATAATCACATAAAATATATATATATATATATATATATATTAATTACATATTTGCTTTTGTTTTTTTAGGAAGCACTGGATGCTGATCTTAATCAATATGGATACCCCAGATATTTATTTTTTGGATCCAATGCATGGATATCCAACAAACCGACCACACATGATATTTATTGTGAATTTTTAATGAACTACAATAAACATTTTATAGATAAACTTCAAATTATATTTTTTAGTGTGTGTTTTAACACATATTTTTGTTATGATATGGCGATCACTAAATATTGGCTAAATCATGGTATGAATTCGGTGACTAAATATAAGAAGAATATGGATTACTTCAATTGGAAATAGATTAGGGTATCACTAATGGAAAAATAGCATATACCAACGGTTTGGAACCATTGGTATAGGTCCCCAAACCGTTGGTATAGCATATACCAATGGTTTGGGAAGTCGTTGGGTGATTTTTCATGGGGATAGACCTATCCCAACGGTTTGGTGAAAACCGTTGAGATAAGTGAATATTAAAAAACGTTTCAGCGGAGGTTTGAACCCACAACCTGCACACTATATATCAAATACTTTACTACTATCCTATAGTTACCTTTGTGAATACAATTAGATAAATATGTGTGTGTGTGTGTAATTTATATATTGATTTATTTTATGATATTTGACAAAAGAATTCATAAAAAATAAGGGTACCTATCCCAATGGTTCTCAAAACTGTTGGGATAGGTACCCTTGTAAAAATGATCTATCCAAATGGTTTTCCAAAATCATTGGGATAGGTGTTCTTAAACATCTATTCTAATGGTTTTGGAAAAATATTGGGATAGCCACACCCTTTCCCAATGGTTTTCCAAAACCATTGGGAAAGGTGTTCTAAAAGTGTTCTATCCCAAGAGTTTTGAAAAACCATTGGGAAAAGTGGTGTCAAATAGCCTATCCCAACAGTTTTGGAAAATCGTTGGTATAGGTGCGTTGGTATAGGTAGGATTTTTAGTAGTGTATATATAGAAATATTTCACTATCAAAACATATTTCAAAACAATTTACTTATTTTGGTCAATGTTTTTTCAATGTCTGAAGCAAGATTATAGAAACAATTATGGATATTATGTTTGAAAATTTATGAAATATATTATAAACCATCAAAATGCTATCATCCTGGAATAAATAATTTCAAAAGTTAATTATAATTTCATTAAAAAAAATTCTTAATTTTTTGTTTTTCTATATTTTCCCAGTGCCACCGAGATTTCCAATAACCTTCATACTCAAAAGAATAAGTAAATTTGTTTAGAAATGAGTGGGAAACATACATTGTGGTGAAATGTTTACGGACATAAAATTTAGGTGATTTCCTACTATTTTTATGATCTAACATGGTTTATGATCTTATAAATATATTTTTGGGGTGAAACATTAGTATCAAGATGCTTATATATTATTTTTGATCTCTTTATCAAGGTGATGTATAATGGAGGAAATCAATTTATTTAGAAATGAATAAGCAGAATACATGATGTCAAAATATATACAAACATCATGAATTAGTGACATCCTACTAATTATTTAGTTAATTTTATTGTCATTTTATCTACTTTTTTAGTTAATTTCCTTATCATTTTTATCTGATACTTACTTTTTTTAAATTTACGTATTAGTTCAAAAGACATATCACATGTTCAACACTAATAAAATGAGCTCAGATTATTTTAAAACTTTAGGAAAATGATCCATAATTCATTTTTCATGAGTGGGAATTTATTGCATGCCAATCTGACACATGATGTGGTTATTATAACTCGAAGTACATGTTTTCAACACAAAAGTGTCATTTTAGTTTAAAACATACATCAATAGTCAAAAACAAGAAAACGATCTTCGATTTTTTTCAAACTTTAGGAAAATGATCCATAATTTATTTTTCACATGTAGAAATTAACCAAACATAAATCTAACACCTGATGTGGTTGGTATGAATCAAAGTATGTGTTTTCAATACAAAAGTGTCATTTTAGTTTAAAACATACATCAAATAGTCAAAACTAAACAAACAAGCTCATATTGTTTTCAAACTTTAAGAAAATGATCCATAATTCATTTTTCACATGTAGGAATTAGCCACACGTCAATCTAAGACATGATATGGTCGATATGACCCGAAGCATGTGTTTTCAATAAAAAATGTGTCATTTTAGTTTAAAACACATGTCAAAATATCTAAACTGTCCAAATGAGCTTGGATCATTTTCAAAATTTAGTACAATGATCTATAATTCATTTTTCACATGTAGTTATTGACCACACATCAATTTGATGCACAATATGACTGGTATTACTCAAATTGTGTGGCTTGAGTTTAAAATCAACATTTTAGTAAAAAAGACAAGTGACATACTCAAAATTGAGAAAACACATATGAATTGTTTTTGATACTTTAAACAGTGATCCCTCAGTAATTTTTGACATGTAGAAATCAACCATAACTCAAAATGATACACAGTGTACCTAGTATGACTCAAATTGTGTGGTTTCAGTTTAAAATTGACATTTTATTAATGTATCATTTCATATTTATGTTTAATTTATTTATTTATAGTATTACTAACATAATAATTGTTTTCTTATACAGGTGGATTATTTTTATCAATTTGGGGTGGTTTGTTAGAAGTTGCTCGTGCTTATGAGAGATAGGACTTTGAGGATGCAACTAAGATAATGATAATAAACAAAATGGGTCGAGAATGTATACAGACATCATAAAAATGTTAATTTATACTACTTATTTAGTTAATTTTGTCACTATTTTATATATTATTTTTAAGTTAATTTCCTTATCATTTTTCTCTAATAATTATTTTTTTCACATATCTTTTAAGAAGTCATATCTTGATTTCAATTGTATGTAACAATCCAGAAAAGAGAGAATATGTTGCTTTTGGATGGGGTGTTTCGGGCAGGATGGGTTTTCCTCTTCCATCTAAATGGAATATGTTCTCTCTTTTTTGTCTTTTATAATATATTTGAAATCAAAATGTGCATCACATACTCAATCAACAACACCTAAATCTGATACACAGTTTTCTCAATAGTACTTGAACTATATGTTTTTAGATTATAGTTTACATTTTAGTTCAAAACACACATCACATACTCAAAATAGAGAAAAAAATTCAAATTTTTTTGATATATTAGGACAAATATTCATAAGTCATTTTTGATGTGTAGTAATCAGTTTCACCTCAATATGATAAACAGTGTTCCCAGTATAACTTAAAATGTTTGTTATCAGTTTAAAATTGACATTTTAGCTCAAAAAGTGTGTCGCCTTAGGAAAATATAGAAAACATGCTTGTAATATCTTGTTAATTTAGTAAAATGATTCATAAGTCATTTGGGATGTATATTAATTAGTCTCATATATAACCTACACATGATGTGACCGATATGACTCAAAATGCGTGTTTCTAGTTTAAAATGACATTTTAGTAGAAAAGACAAGGGAAATACTCAAAACCAAGAAAACACATTCAGATTATTTTATACTTTATGAAAATTATCCATAATTTATTGTTAATATGTAGTAATCAGCCACACCTTAATCCAACGCATGGTGTGACTTCTATGACTCCAAGTATGTATTTTTATTTTAAATGACATTAGTTTTAGTAAAAAATACAAGTCACATACTCAAAACTATTCAAATGAATTTATATTTTTTTGATACTTTATAAAAAATATACATAAGTAATTTTTGATGTGTAGGAATCAACCACACCTCAATCTGATACACAGTGTTCCCGGTACAACTCAAAGTGTTTGTTATCAGTTTAAAATTGAAATTTTAGTTCAATAAGTGTGTCACTCACTGAGTACTAAGAAAATGAGCTTGGATTGTCTTGATAATTTAATAAAATGATTCATAATTCATTTTTGATGTGTAGGAATCAGTCTCACATCAAACAAACACAAGATGTAACCGGTATGACTCAAAGTATGTGTTTCTAGTGTAAAATGACATTTTAGTAAAAAAACACAAGTTACATACTCAAAACTGAGCAAACACATTCTTATTATTTTAATACTTTATTAAAATGATCCATAAGTCATTTGTGACATGTAAGAATCATCTTCACCTCAATCTGACATATGGTGTTACTTTTATGACTCCAACTGTGTCTTTTTATTTAAAATTGACATTAATTTTAGTAAAAAAGACAAGTGACATACTCAAAACTAAGAAAAAAAATTCATATTATTTTGATACTTTAGGATAATTATCCATAATTAATATGAAATTTTTATTAACTATATTCATCTTAATCCAATATACAGTGCACCTAAAATAACTCAAAGTGTATGCTGTCTGTTTAAAATTGACATTTTAGTTCAGAAAGTGTGTCACTCATTGAAAACCAAGAAAAGACTCACACATTGTATTGATAATTTAGGATAATGGTTCATAATTTATTTTTGATGTGTAGGAATCAGTCTCATGTTATACCAACATATTATGTGACTGGTATGACTCAAAGTACATGTTTCCAGTTTAAAATGAAATTTTAGTAAAAAACAAATTCTCAAAACTGAGAAAACACATTCGGATTATTTTGATACTTTAGGAAAAATATCCATAAGTCATTTTTGATGTGTATAAATCATTCTCACCTAAATCCAATGCGTGATGTGATCGATATAACTCCAAGTGTGTCTTTTTATTTAAAATTGACATTGATTTTAGTAAAAATGATAAGTGGCATACTCAAATCCAACCAAACTCATTCGGGTTGTTTTAATACTTTAGTAAAATGGTTCATAGGTCATTTTTGACATATAGGAATTATTCACACCTCAATATGATATTATATGTTCCATTTATGACTCAAAGTGTCACTTATCAGTTTAAAATTGGCATTTTAGTTTAAAAAGTGTATCACTCACTAAAAACCTAGAAAATGCACTCAAATTGTATTAATAATTTAGGAAAAAGATTCATAATTCATTTTTGATGTATAGGAATTGATCTCACATCAAATTGACACATGATGTGACTGGTATGACTCAAAGTGAGTGTTTCTAGATTAAAATGATATTTTAGTAAAACACACAAGTGACATACTTAAAAATGAGAAAATGCATTCGTATTTGTTTTTATATTTTAGTATAATGATCCATAATTCATTTGTGATGTATAGAAATTGACTGCATGTTAATCTGACACAATATGTGGTCAGTGTGACTCAAAGTGTGTGTTTTTAATATATAAGTACCATTTTAGTTTAAAATGGGCACCACGTCGCCAAAACCGAGCAAACATGCTCAAATTTTTTTTCATCATTTTATCTATTATTACTTAATTAATTTCCTTGTCATTTTTATCTTATAATTATTTAGTTAATTTTCATTGAGATAATTCTTGAAAACAAATAATAAATGGATTTACGTGCAAGAATCAACCATAACTTAATATGATACACGACGTTCCTAGTATAACTCAAAGTATATGTTTTTAGTTTAAAATTGAAAATTTTTGTTTAGTTTATTTCTTTATATTATTACTAAAATAAGAATTTTTTTTCTTATACATGTGCATTCTTTTACTTGAACTGTGTTTTGTTCAGAAATAGCATGACCAGGGGTTAGGGGCTAAAGAAAAAGGTACATTGATGTTTTTCAATGTCTGTGATAATTTTTTCTTACTGATGTAATTATATAAACTATTGTTTGAAATATCTATAATATGGTGTTTTTTCTTGTATTTGTATTGTAAATTTTATTTCATTTAAATTCTGTATTTGCAACCTTTAATTTATACAGGTTTTGTTGCTGCAGTGTGGTGTAAATTTAACAACACACTGCAATATGCCTCTTTATTAGCACTTTTAATAGTACTAATAAATGACACCCTTTATCGGTGCTAAATAAGATCCTTGATAAAGAGGTTCATTTTGTTGGATTTGGTGCCCTATAACCAACTTCTTTGTACTTTATGATAAACATGTATTCATGGTTTTGAATATTAATAAACTTATTATCATGTCATGATTGTTCTTCTACATAACATAGTATGTGATAATGTCTTAAGAGTATTTGTTGCACTAAAAGATCATAGTAGTTATCCACTATGATGAGAACCTAGAAGTTCTACGAAACTATTCTTGAATCTATGTTCTATATTCAGATGATATCATTTTAGGTAAATAAATGATATAGGCTATCAGGGGTGGAGACTCGTAGGACTTTGAGGCAACTTCTCATGGTGTACACCCTTGGTAATATATGGTAGGATATTATGAGAATCAGACCCACTATTAGGAAAACCACATTTATATGTGTCATTAGATGTTCTTATCTTCATATGTGTGTATTGGTCCTTAGACTTTAAGATTCTTATTAATGAGTATTATTAGTAATTCACTTATATGTATTGAGGAAAACCATGACTAAGGATGTTCACGGTGAGGTAGGATACATTGGGTGTGTCATGAGTAATATTGCATTAACGAATAATGCATGAAAGGATTTATCCCTTCTATTCTTTAATGGTAGTTAATATCTCAGTCCCTTTGATGGAAATGATATAGCCTAAATAAATTTGTGACCATGGTGTTCTATAGTAAAGTTCTATTTTTAGAAAGCCAAAGAAAGAAGTATCAAGCATATAGGGTGATGGCACTGGCATAAAACCTACTTGATTTGAGATATTGTGATAAAGGGATTATATTACACAATAAGCATTCATATGAGGTGATATGTCATTGTGGAATTAACTTCTTTCTCTATGGGTGTCATGGTGTGTTGCTAGATGTTAACCTTTTACTTTAGGTTGTTTCTCCTAATGACACTGAGAAAGAGGCCTAGAGGGTCACACACTGAGTGCATCCAGAATATCAATTAAATATTATATTATTATTTATTATTTAACAAGTTGAATAAATATTATTCCCATATGTGGGTTAATAATTATTCAGGTATTCTTGATCACATATAAATATTTATTTTTTGTTTAGTAAATATAATATTTATTTATTTATTGGTGAATAATGTAGTGATGTTTATTTAATAAATAAATAGAAATTATTCAAGGTCTAATAAATATTGTGGAGTAATAGTCTGGTGAGAAATAATAATATTGAATATTATTTTATTAAATAATATTTTATTATAATTTGCATGTTAAGCGCATGTCGAGAAATAATAATCTTAATATTATTATTTGAAATGGGGGTTTTATAGGATTAAATAAATAATTAAGGGCACTTGTGAAATTATTTTATTTTAACCCTAGTAATATAAATACCCAATTGTTTTATTTTCTCAAGACCTAATTTTAGTTGTGTACAATGAATCTTGGAGGATCCTCTCAAGCCTAAAGAGCTCCCTTCTCCAAGAACACTCCCAAGAATAGTGAGAAATCCTCCTCCACCGGATCAAGGAGAATGCTTTGAAATCGATTCTCAAAGAGATCAAGGCAGACGATGCAAGCACAAATATCTTCCATGGTAGAACTAGAAGACTTATTCGGTGTCTAGAGATTTTTGTAACATGTGTAGATCACCACTAGAGTAAAACTACACTTGGTTTCTACAACGAAACAATGGTGTACTGTAGATCTATCACCGTATTCATCAACGAAGAAAGAATTCCTTATAGATAATTATTAATCTAATTATAAACAATATGTTTTGATCTTCTCTCCCTGGTTCTGGTGTGATTAATTTTGTCTATATTTGATTCAATTCCTTTGATCATGGTGATTAAACATCATATTGATCTTGGATTGATCATCAATCATGACAAAAATCAATGTTGGGCACCACCCATCTCACGCTTCCACTGCTCCCAGAACCTTCAAGTGGTATCAGAGTAGGTACATAATCGTTTATAATTATTTACAAATTTTTGGTGATTTACGCATTTATAATTTAGTTTATCCATTGATGTTTAATCATTCTTTTAATCTAAATTGTGAGATTTGTTTCTTCCTCCTTCGTTTCTCATGGATCTAATCGAGATTATTAATTTTATGATTAAAATAAAATTGAGGAACTCATTTAGAGGTGCCAAGAATTTTGGAAGAATAACACATGAGTACACACTGTGTAATTAAAATTACATATTGTGTACTTGTGGTCAATATACCAAGAGTTAATTCATAAATTACTCAAACCATGTACATTGATGACATGTGGTTTAGTTAATTATTACACCACATGTTGACCGGGATATACTGATGTGTGGTCATCCAGAGTACACACCATGTAGCCCATATACACAACATGTAGTCTATATGGGTAAAAGACAATCCATGTATTCCATAAATGGCCTACCTGATTATTGACCATGTAACACGGAGTCAACATGGCATATAGCCCATTGGACACATCATGTACTCCAAATTTTCAAGTTACATTTTAAACACTGAGTCCCTATGCGTTTACCTCAGATAGATGGTAAAAGGTTTACATTATGTGTAGATCGGATCTACACACCATGTACTTATACCAAGCTACGTAGATTTAAATTTTATTTATTTTACTATGTAAACCTTGAGACATGTACTTGTGTGTGGTCATAAACATAAGACACACCATGTGATAGGTTTTAATATACATAAATATTTAAATGTTTAATTAATATTTGTGTAATGTTTAGATCTGCATATCATGTATGAGTTGTATTAAAATTTGTTACTCTACATGCATTTAAGCATAACACGTGAATGAAAAATCATGTAATTCGTGTAATCATTTGTGACGTACATGTTGTGAAAGTACGTGATAATTTTTGTATGCCATATGTCACAAGAGTAAAATAGTATACAAATATAATACATGTTGGGTATAATTGGATGGGTATTCACTGTTTTTCCTCCAAGGTATAAGTTATATACAATGTTAATTTTAAATGAATTTATTTAATTTATTTAAAATTATAATGGATTATAATCTCAAGGAAATTTATATAATAATTAATATAAAGGGATTGATTAAAAAAGATAATAATTAATCGATTCGAGTGTGATTTATCTTAAATAAGAATTATTTATAATTGAATTATAGTTTTATTAAATGTGTAATTCATTGCATGTATGTGGATAATCATGAGCTATACCAGACCTTTTGTATGTGATTGGTTTCATTTAATTTATTATTAAATTGAAATTGTTGGACTGCATTCCTTCTCTCCTTTCATTATTTAGGGTCTGCGTTCTCATGGTTTGTTTTATATAAAACCTTTTTTTCCCTCACCTATGTTTGAGTAAAAGGAAAATGTAATGGATGAAGATCCTAAGATAGTGGAGGCGGTTCAAGTTTAGAGCTGAGGTGAAACCAATCCAAGGAGATACAAATGTGGACATGTGGAAATTTGTAAACATGAACCTCAACTGGTTCAAGGTGTTTCTCCACTAGGTCAATGGTTAGTTTATCAACCACTAGATAAACTATCCATTAGAATAATCTCATGATCATACCCTTTATTTTATTTCTGTCAAGTTGCATGGTTATTTCATTATGGATGATTTGTCTCAATCACATAATTAATGAATTTACAAGCACGAAAAATAGAAGTAAAATAAACTCGCTTGTGTGTAAATATTATCTAAGACATGGTTAATCACTTAAGTAATCACACTTAATATAAAAAATCATGTGATAAAGATAATAATTGGAAATTTATGCATAAAAGGATAAAATCCCTCAATAAATTTTAAGTCAGTATAGTTTTCCATTACTTTGGTTAGAATCGAACCATAGTTCAAAGTGCTTTACCAGCCAAAGTTGGGGTGCTTTCAATTATTAAGGAATTCTAACAAGAGTTTTTGGGTTGAATTAACTTGGTTCACATCAAGGGTTAACTGCTAAATCAAGACTTAGTGTAACTAAGAGTAAAAGGTTGAGGAAATATAAATTAATGATTTTAGGATTAGGGAGTCCACTCAGCAGATAAAGGAAATGTGAGTTAATGCAGTTGGCATTTGGAATGTCTAGCTAAAACCATTCATGTTGTTTGACCAACCAAATTTGGGGTAATGATAAGGTGAATATAGATCCTTGGCACTATAAAATCCAAGCAATGAGATATTATGAATCCAATGGTGAGGGTTATTGGGTTTTGATAAAATAATGGCAGACTAATAAATATAATATTTAATTATTTGTCTAAATTTTATCAGATAAAGTACGAAAATTTTGGTTATATTATTTTGTATAAACCATAATAAAATTACATCAAATATATCATTATGATCCATACTTGAGAAGAAAAACCTTATCACCGACACAAATTTCCAAGAGTGTAAAAGGTGCCTACATTTCATCCTTCGCAGTGAAAGGAAATTGTATGTGCTGGAAGAACCTTTACCAGTTGAACCTAGAAATGAGGCACGTAATGAAGAACTATCTATCTATGAGAAACATCTGAATGATGATACATATGTTTAGTGCTTCGTGATATCATACATATCCAATGATCTTTTTAAGAAACATGAGGATATGGATGCCTATAGCATGATGTATCACCTTCAGGATCTCTATTAAGAGAAGGCGAGACAAGTGAGGTACGAGATCTATACCACTTTATTCAAAACTAAGATTGGATAGTCTGTGCCAGTTGGGCCTCATGTAGTCAAGATTATCAGTTACATTAAATACATGTACATCTTAGGGATTAAATTATCAGATGTGTTGTGTACAGATCTCATACTTTCATCACTTCCCAAGACCTTCTCCAGCTTTATTATGAATTATAATATGAGCAATAATGAGAAGAGTCTTTCAGAACTTATGACCCTTATTTTCCAAGTGGATAAGGACATGGTTCATGATAAACTCGTGGTCCTTACAGTGAACAAGAAAATAAAGAAAATGGAAGATGGTCCCAAGACTTATAAATATTCTAAAGCTCCCGAGCACTATCCTTCCATGAAAAAGAAGATCTAGAGGAAAGGTAAGGAAAAGGAGGTAGTATGTTTTGCATTGTCAAGAAAGACCACTGGAAGAGGAATTGCACCTAGAAGCAAGTGGAAGTTAAAGGTGAATTCATTATCGAGTGCAATATTTCCATTTCTACACATTTGTTATTATATATAGTTTGTGTTTCTCACATATTTATCCAAATGCAGGAACCAAGTAGATTTTGAAAGATTGTCAGAGGAGAGGTGGATCTGAGAGATGACAATGTAGCAAGGATGGTTTCCTTATCCATTGGTGACTACCACCTTTCATTGACAATGGAAAAGATTTTGGTTTTAAGATATTTTTATTATGTACCTATAGTTACCAAGAACATAATTTCTATTTCATGTTTAGATATAGATGGGTTTATTTTCAAATTTGTAAATAAAAGTTATTTCTTTTATAAGGAAAACATATGTTATAGTATGGAACATTTAAATAATGGCCTTTATGTATTAAATTATGAAAACCAAGTGTTGGAAATTAATAATGAATCATGTTCAAATGACTCATATAACACCCATATGTGGCATCACCGTCTTCGTCATGTAAACGAGAAGCATTTGACAAAACTCTATCAAGATAGTTATTTAGAATCTTCTAAGCTAAAACCACTTGATAGATGGAATTCTTGTTTACAAGGAAAAATGAAAAAAACACCATTCAGTGGATAGGGTGAAATGGTCACAGAACTTCTAGGATTGGTATACACTAATGTGTGTGGACCATTTCCAATAGAATCTATAGATGTATATTCTTACTTCGTAACTTTTACTGATGACTTGAGTAGATATGGTTATATCTACTTGATGAGGTATAAGTCTAAGTACTTTGAGAAATTCAAGGAATTCAAGATTAAAGTATTGAATAAGCTTGGTAGGAAGATAAAGAAGCTTAGATCAGATCGAGGTGATGAATATCTTAACCAAGAGTTCATCAACTTTTTATAGGCTTTTGGGATTCTATCTCAACTCACTCCTCTCTATACACCAGAGTGGAATAGTGTTAGTAAAAGGAAGAATTGTACCTTGTTAGACATGGTAAGTTCGATGATGATTCATGCATATCTTCTATTATCCTTTCATGGATAAGCATTAAAACTGCAGAATACATGTTAAAATGAGTAATAACTAAAGAGGAAAATGGAATTCCCTTAGATATATAGAGTGTAAAGAAACCCATTTTATTGCATACATGTGTATGGGGTTGTGGGGTGTTTGTTAAGGCCCTCTCAGGAAACAAACTAGAACCTCAAGGAATGATGTGTATCTTTATAGGGTATCCCAAGGAAACAAAGGGATACTACCTATACAAATCCTCAAACAAGAAATTGATTGTCTCCAGACAATCCATCTTTCATGAGAGGGATCACATCCTTAAAAGGGGTAGTGGGAGAAATATTTAATTCGAAGAAGTTAATGATCAAGATACACAAGAGTTGGTACAGGAATAGATTCCTTAAGTCCTTGTGGAAGAACTAGTTCCTAAAACACAAGTACTATGTATGAGTGTAATAGAGGTAAGAGAACCAGAGAGATATGGTTTTATAGTCACTGAAGATGGTGATTCGTTATTGGTTGACAATGATGAACCTCTCTCCTAAAAGGAGGTGATAGAGATATCAGAAGATACAAGATGGAAATAATCCATGAATTTTTAATGTATTCCATGTATCAGAACCAAGTTTGGGTTCTAGTCGATCACTAGTGGAAAAAACGTTTAACACGTTGGCATTTTTCACCTCATTTTTATATAACCGACATGCAAAGATTTAATGATCGATATATCACATCGATTATTTTATAACCAATGTGATATATCGATCAGGATCCATATTTTATGTCAGTTATTTTATAACTAATGTAAAATATATGGAGATTAGCTTTTTTACATCAGTTATTGTATAACCGATGTGACAATCTAATCTGGAATGCTTTATCATGGCGGTTATTTTATAACCGATGTGATAAAGGAAATATCGGTGCTTTACCATGTTGGTTATAAAATAACCGACGTGATAAAGGAAAGCTCGGTGCTTTATCACGGTGGTTATTTTATAACTGATGTGATAAAGGAAAGCTTGGTGCTTTACCACGTCGGTTATAAAAAAACTGACATGATAAATCCAATCTCAACAATTTATCACATCAGTATAAAGCGACATATATCACGTCATTTATAAACATATGGAAGTGATATCATGAAAGTTTACAATTTTTTTGTGTTCTATCATGTGTGTGTGCGCGTATAGGGGGTTTCCAAGGGGGTGGGGGTTGTTCAGGTGGGTGGGGGTGTCCAGGGGGGTTGGGTGGGCTATCCAGTTGGGTGGGGTATCCAGGGGTGTCAAAGGGGGTGGGGATGGTGTCCAGGGGGGTGAGGGGGTTGTCCAAGGGGGTTGGGTGTCCAAGGGGGTGCGGGGGATGTCAAAGGGGGTGGGGTGGTGTTCAGGGGGGTGTGGGGGCTGTCCAAGGGGGGTGGGGGCTGTCCAAAGGGTTTGGGGGGGCAGTCCAGGGGTGTGGGGGGGGGGGGGTTCCAGGGGTGGGGATTGTCCAAGGGGGCGGGGGGCCTGTCCAGAGGGTTTGGGGGGTTGTCCGGGGGGGTTGGTCAAAGGGTTGGGGGTGTCCAGGGGGTGTCCAAGGGGGTAGGGGTGGGGTAGTGTTTAGGAGGGGTGAGGGGTGTCCAAGGGGGTGGGGGCTGTCTAGAGGTGTGGGGGGCTGTCCAGGGGGGTGGGGCTATCTAGATGGGGGGGCTGTCCAAGGGGGTGGTGGTGTCTAGGGGGTGTCCAAGGGGGTGGGGGGTGGTGTCTAGAGGGTTTGGAGGGCTGTCCAGAGGGTTGGGGTGTCTAGGGTGTCCATGGTGGTGGGGGGGGGAATCCAAAGGTGTGGGGGGTCCAAGGGGTGGGGGTGTCAAAGGGGGTGGGGGGATGTCCAAGGGGGTGGGTGGGTGGGGGCTGTTCAAGGGGGTGGGGGCCTATCCAGAGGGTTTGGGGGGTTGTCTGGGGGGGTTGTCCAGAGGGTTGGGGGTGTCCAGGGGGAGTCCAAGGGGGTAGGAGGTGGGGGTGGTGTCCAGGAGGGGTGAGGGCTATCCAGGGGGTGGGGGGTTGTCCAAGGGGGTGGGGCTGTCCAGGGTGTGGGGGTTGTCCAGGGGGTGGGGGGCTGTCCAAGGGGGTGGTGGTGTCTAGGGGGTGTCCAAGGGGGTGGGGGGTGTCTAGGGGTGGGGGGCTATCCAAGGGGGTGGTGGTGTCCAGTGGGTGTCCAAGGGGTGGGGGTGGTGTCCAAGGGGGTGGGGGATAAGTGTCAGTTGGGATTGACTATTGCATCGTGGTTTGTGATATTATGACATGATGATTGTATTATTTCATGGATATTAGGCTATAATTTATTAGTGTTGTTTTAGGGGGTGGGGGTGGTGTCCAAGGAGTTTGGTACAGTCTATGTTTGAGGTTTCCACTATGATTTTTAGGGATTAAACATTATGAAAAGATAAGGGGTGTTGCAATATGATTCTATTTTGTTATATATATTTTTACCAGTCATTTAATATGAGAAAATTATGGGTTATGGGGGAGACCATGTCATGGTTTTCAAAGATTCATAGTTATCCTGGCCCCATTGTGTCATGATTATAGGATTTACACTGTGATTTTCTCCATCAAAGTTTTTATTTTAAATTTGATTTGATTCTCAGGTTTACTCCATTTTCTCCAATTTTCTATCAACCATTGGAGGCCCCATGGTTTTCTTGGATTCCATGGAATTTCCTTAAAAAGTTACTTATTCCATGTTATTCTTCCTTTATTATTTGTTTCTTTTTTTCTTCTTCGTCCACTTCTTTTTTATCCTTCATTCCTTCTATTATTAGGGATGTTTGGTCATTTTTAAAATGATGGTTTAATAGTAATCAATGTGTTCTAGGGTTATTAGGAGGGGGTGTCCAAGGGGGGCAGTCTAGAGGGGTGGGGTTTTTTCAGGGGTTGGGGGCTGTCCAAAGGGGTGGGGGCTGTCCAAGGGGGTAGTGGTGTCCAGGGGATGTCCAAGGGGGTGGGGGTGGTGTCCAAGGGGGTGGGGGTGTCCAGGGGGTTGGGGTGTCTAAGGGGGTAGGGGGTGGGGGTGGTGTCCAAGAGGAGTGGGGGTGATGTCCAGGGGAGTGGGGGTGGTGTCCAGGGGGGTGGGGGGGCTATCTAGAGGGGGGCTGTCTAGAGGGGTGGGGGTTGTCCTGAGGTTTCAAATCGTTAGGATCTGTGTAATTTTTAGTAGTGAATCTATACATATTTTAATATTTATACTTCATATTTCTTTTTTATGGAAGGGTGAATTTGGTATCCAGTTGCACTAGGATGTATTCTTTGTGAACCTTAAGAAGAAAGGATCCAAGATGAATTTAAAACTATTATATCTAACTATATTTTGTTTTTAAAATCATATTCAAGCGTATTTTTTTAAATACGCATAGATTTGTTTTATATTTCAAAATTGTTTTACATTCAAATTATGATTTTTTTCATATAAACATATATTTGTCTTATCTTAAAAAGATGTATAATTTTGATATTTGTTGTAGGTAATAATGAGTTGAAGTTGGATTATAGAACATCAAATGAGCAATGAATATGAGGAAGGTGTTGATGCATTTTTTGAATTTTCTAAACAAAATGTTCCAAGTAGTAACATTTTTTTCTGTCCATGCCTGAAATGTTTGAATATGAAGAAGTTGAAAAGTAGAGATATAAAAGATCATCTGATTTTTCATGGTTTTAATCTGAGTTACAACCCTTGGATTTGGCGTGGTGAAACTGGACGGAATGTCACTGATGATGATGATTCGCAAGATGGTGACTCTAATGGAATTGAAGAAATGATTCGCGATATTGTAGCAGAACAAATTGAGATAGAACTGATAGTTGCGTGTCTATATGGTGATGCTGAAAAACCATTATATCCTGGTTGTACAGATTTTATAGTTTTGTTGATGTAATTAAGATTTATTAACTTGAAGGAAAAACATGGATGGAGTGACAAAAGTTTTACAGAGCTACTACAATTGATGAAAGACATTCTTCCAAAAGATAACGATCTTCCAGATTCACATTATAAGGCCAAGAAAATATTATTCCCAATGGGATTGGGATACAAGAAAATAAATGCCTATCCGAATGACTGTATGATACATAGAAAGGAATACAAATTTCTGTCAGAGTTTCCTAAATATGGGACATCACGGTATAAGGTGAAAGAAAAATCACAGGCTGATGTATAGATTACAAAGATCTCTTCAAAGGTATTTTGGTATCTTCCTATAAGTCATCGTTTCAAACGTTTATTTTTTATAATTCACATGATGAAAAAAGGTTAATATGGCATGTTGATGAGTGGTTATGTGATGGAAAAATATATCATCCAGCTGATTGTCTATAGTGGAAGAAAATTGATGAGCTGTATCTTATATTTGGAAATGAAATTATAAATCTCATACTAGGGTTGTGCATAGATGGAATGAATCCATACCAAACCCTCAGTAGCACACATAGTTCATGGCCTGGGTAATTTAAAACCTCTCTCCTGAAGTTTGTATGAAGCGCAAATATGTCATGTTGAGTATAATGATCTCTAGTCCGAAGCAACCCGGCAATGATATTGATTTTTTCTTGTCACCATTGATTGATGGTTTGAAACTTTTATAGGAGGATGGTATTAAGGTGTATGATTCTTATAAAATGGAATATTTTCAACTGCATGCAATGCTTTTGTTCAATATAAATGACTTCCCAGCATATGGAAATTTGTCTGGATATAGTGTTAAAGGGAATAAATCATGTCCAATTTGCGAACAATAAACTTCATATTGTCAATTGCATAATGGGAGGAAAACAGTGTACATGGGGCATCGAAATTTTTTGCCTATGGATCACTATTATAGAAGACAAAAAAAAGGCATTCAATGGCTCAGAAGAATTTGATATTTCTCCAACACCTTTATCCCTTTATCTGTATTTTGAGAGGGTGAAAAACCTTGATGTGACATTGGGAAAGACACAGAAATCTGGTAATGATAGACATATTTGGAAGAAAAGGTCAATATTTTTTGAGCTACCATATTGGAAATTTCATGAAGTCAAACATAATATTGATTTCATGTACATGGAGAAGAATATTTGTGATAGTTTGATTGGAACATTATTAGATATTAAAGGAAATACTAAATATGGGTTGAATGCAAGATTAAACTTAGCTCCCACTCCTAATGGAAGATGAACATTTCTTCCCCCGTCTTGTCATACATTATCGAAGAGGGAGAAAATTAGCTTTTGTCAGTGTCTTCATAATATCAAAGTGCCTCAAGGTTATTCTTCAAATGTAAAATATTTTGTCTCATTGAAGGACTTGAAGTTGATAGGAATGAAATCTCATTATTGTCACATCATGATGCAATAACTTCTACCAGTTGCATTGCGTGGAATATTTCCCATCCATGTCAGAAAGACTATAATGAAGTTGTGTTATTTTTTCAATTCAATTTGTAATAAGGTAATTGATGTGAATGCTTTGAACATTTTGTAAAAGGATGCAATTTTTATACTTTGTTAATTGGAAATGTATTTTCCTCCAACTTTTTTTGATATAATGGTGTATTTAATGATTCATCTGGTTCGAGAAATAAAGCTTTGTGGACCTGTATATCTTCGTTGGATGTATCCTTTTGAAAGTTATATGAAAATATTGAAGGGGTATGTTAAGAATCCATATCGACCTGAAGCCTCCATTATTGAAAATTATATTTCTAAGGAGGTTGTATAGTTTTGTATGAGCTACTTGGCTGTGGCGCAGCGCATAGGTTTGCCTCCATCTCTCCATGAACGAGTTAATAATGATGGAAAGGGATTAGTGGCTTGAAAATCAAATCGTTTTCAGATGAACAGATGAAGAAGTTAGAATCATACATCTTGAATAACATAGATGATGTTCAACCGTATATCACATTGCATATTAATGAGTTTAAACAATGTCATCCAAAGAAGAAAGAAATGTGGATTTTGAATGAGCACAACAAAAAAATTTTGTCATGGTTTAAAAAGACCTTGCTTGGTATATCAGATGTATCAGAGACATTAAAATGGATAGTGGGTGGTCCATGTTTAAATGTGATAACATGGTCCGGTTATGACATTAATGGATATACATTTCATACGAAATCTCATGACAACAGAAGTGTAGTTCAGAATAGTGATGTATTGGTGTTTGCAGAAGCAATGCATTTTTAGAGTGCTAAGGACAAAAACCCAATTTCTGCATCAAGTGTATATTATGGAGTGATTGAAGACATATGGTAGGTTGATTACTTTAAAATTAAAGTTTCTGTTTTTAACTGTAAATGGTTTATCGGTAACAATAATTTCGAACATGATGAATTTGGAATGACAGTTGTCAATCTAAATAGATTGGAAGACACAACTGATTCTTTTATAATGGCAACACATGAAAAAAAAAATTTTATATGTAGTAGATCAATCAGATATGCAGTGGGCTGTTGTTTTACAAGGGAAAAAACAATATGTTGGTGAGGATGAACTTGATGAAGATAATGATTTATGTGATATCCCTACTTCCATGGAAAGATTAACAGAACGTAATGATGAGCATGTTGAAGACATGGTTTATTCCATAAGGAATGATCATGATGAAGGAATTTGGGAAAACATTCTATTTGTACATTCCTAAAATTTTAGGTAACATTTGTTTATTTATTGTTTACATTTATTATTTTCATAAAATGTTAGATATTGTAAGTTTTTTCTTTATTAAAACATGTATTAAAACAAAATAAGTATAAGTTTTTGTTTTTTTTTAATTTTTTTTAGTTTACTTTATCATGTTTACCATTACATAAATTATATATCTATCATTTTTGTTCAGTGATAATTACTTTACCATGTTTACCTTGTTTACCAGGTTTACCATGTTTACCATGTTTACCATCTTGACCATCCTTACCATCTTTACCATTGTTTAACATGCTTACCATATTAACCATGTTACTATTATGTAACTTAGTACAATTTTCTATTTTTTTGATTATAGTAGTATTGTAATATTTGAATTTGTATATTTGTGAACTAATTTTTGTTTTTTTGATTTGAAGGATAATGACAGATCAATCAGTTGATCATAATGACAGATCAATCAGTTGATCAACCATGTGAAATGTTAGTTTCATATGGGTTGGTATATTGTATAGGAGATACAGTTCATCATCAACAATTAGAGGTAGAGAATCATAGGGTCACTATATAGGATATTATAGATAGATCATCTCGAGTACCATTACCTACAGATGAGGTGACGACAGTTGGACATAGTATCGGCCATTTTTTAATTTGTCCATCCAGACTTCTTAGACTCATTACCATAGAGGTATGTATGTTATATCTTCTATTTTATTTTTTTATTAAAGTTTTTTTATCATTTTAAAACTAATATATTTTTCTATTTATTTTTATAGGAATACTTCAAAGGTAAAGAAATACTGTATAGACAACAACAAATACAAATGGCTATGAAATCGAATACATATTCTAGTAGTCTTGACAGATTGTCAAGATATTCAAATTTTTTGGTGGATCATTATGAGTTTCCAATGGAAGCTCATGTTTGTGGACATGCAATAATTGTGGGGATTGTGAAAACTGATATCATGGAGCTTGTTACTGGAGATAAGTTGGGTATCAAAGTGGTGCAAATTTTTTCCATGTAATTCCTAACACCTTTTCCCTGTGTTATATTTATTAAAAATGTATACTTATGTCTATTTTTTATTAGGTATCTTTATAACATTTGTGGGAATAATGAGCGGACAAATGTATATGGATTCATGGACCCGCATTTGATTTCCCTTGAATCACATGCATTGGATGAGGAACAAATAATGCTTTATATTACTAAAATACTTGAACAGAATATAGTCACACAATGTTGGACGATTCCTTTTTGTGAGAGGTATGAAACACATCTCTCTCAAAGATTTCATTATCTTTTAACCTAAAAAACCACTAACCTTAAATTTTCTTTTATCAGTGATCATTGGATGTTAGGGGTTTTTTCCCAAGGGAGAAAACACTTTATTGGATATGCTCTATCCATGGTGATGTGTGGGAAAGTTTTAAGAAAATGTTAGAAAAGTAATATTCAATTTCTCAATAGTTTTATATATTATAATGAATTTTAAATTTATCCCATTCATATTATTTTCTAACAGGGGATGGGTATACTTTCGAAAAAACACAATGAAAAGGAGTGTGAAGATCAAATATGTAAATGTAAAGGTAAATATCCATTTATAATTTGTACTTTTTGATTTATTACATAAAAAAATATATTTAATTTACACTCATTCAAATATAATTTTCATGAACAACAAGGCGTAATCGAATGCAGATATTATATGTTAAGATTTATGTATGAAATAATAACAATTGGGACAGTTGTGAACTTTGACCTGGTAAGATTTCCTTTTAAACTTTTCCATAATATTTCATTTGATTTATTCATTATACACGTTAACTAATATCTTTTTAATTTGTAGCTATTTGATGACCCTCAACCCTATAGTTCTCAAGATGTCAAACACTTACAAGTGGAATGGTCAAATTATTTTACATGTTTGATTGAATTTTAGTTGTTTGTAGTGTAAAATGTAATTTTGAATATTGTCATTGCAATTGTGTATTTGGTAGTCATTTGGGTTGGATTTAGTTTTTTTTTAAGTTGACATTGTAAGTTTTGAATGTTATATATGTGAATGTTTAATTTTGCTCTAATTCTTGTTTTGGTTTACTTATGATGGTTTTTCTAGTATGGATTCTGGTCTGGGGGGGAGGGGTTCTAAGGGTTGGGGGTGTTCAGTGTGGTGGGGGTATATAGGGGTGTGGGAGGGTTTTCTGGTGGGGTGGGGGGCATCTTAGGTGTCCATGAGAGTGGGGGGGGCAGTCCATGGGGTGGGAGCATTTCCAGGAGGGTGGAAGGGCTATCCAGGGGAGTGGGGGTGTCCAGGGGGTGTCCAGGGGGTGTCCAGGGGTGTGGGGTGTCCTGTGGGGTGAGGGGGGGTTCCAGGGGTGTGGGAGAGCTATCCAGTGGGGGGGTACAAGGTGTCCATGGGTATGGGGGGTAGTCCAGGGGGTGGGAGAGGAGGCATCGCCTTCCCTCAAGGGTTGAACGCTGCTAGAAGGTACTCTCATCACTCCCACATGCGAAGATTGAGCTCTCAAAATGTTTCACCAGTGCTTTCTTCCCCTATAAACATCATTCATTCTATCACTTTGATTCTAGTATAACTAGGGGGAAATGTCGTCATGTGTGATGGTGTTTTCCCCCTGGTTATACTGGCATCAAAGTGATAGAATGAATGATGTTTACAGGGGAAGAAAGCATTGGTGAAACATTTTGAGAGCTCAATCTTTGCATGTGGGAGTGATGAGTACCTTCCAGTGGCGTTCATCCCCCCAAGGGATGGAGGCACCTCCTCTCCCAACACCAGCTGTCCAGGGGCTGTCCAAGGGGTGGGGGCAGTCCAGGGGTGTGGGGTGTGTCCAGGGGTGTGGTGGGGGTTGTCCAGTGGGATGGGAAGGTGTCCAGGAGAGTGCGAGGGATTTCTAGGCGAGTGGGAGGATGTCCAGGGGTGTCCAAGGGTGTGGGGGGTTGTCCAGGGGGTGGGGGAAGTCTAGGGGTGTGGGGGTGTCCAGGGGTGTGGTGGGGGCTGTCCAGTGGGGTGGGGGGGGGGGTTCTGGTCTAGTTTTGGTCGGGTTTTGGTTTGTTTTTGGTTTGGGTTGTCCAGTGAGGTGGGGGTGTCCAGGGGTGTGGTGGGGGATGTCCAGTGGGGTGGGAGGGTGTCCAGGAGGGTGGGAGGGATGTCTAGGTGAGTGGGGGGATGTCCAGGGGGTGTCCAGGGGTGTGAGGGGTTGTCCAGGGGGTGGGGGCAGTCCAGAGGTATGGGGGTGTCCAGGGGTGTGGTGGGGGTCGTCCAGTGGGGGGGGGGGGTTCTAGTCTATTTTTTGTAACTTTTTGGTCTGTTTCGGGGGTGTGGGAGGGTTTTCCAAGGGTGTGGGAGTGTTGTCTAGGGGGGTGGGGGTATACAAGAGGGTGGGGGTTTTCCAGGGGTGTGGGGGCTGTCTAGGGGGTGGTGGGTTTTCCAGGGGTGTGGGGGCTGTCCAGGAGGTGGGGGCAGTCGAGGGGTGTGGGGGTGTCCAGGAGGGTGGGGGTTGTCCAAGGGTGTGGGGGGCTATCCAGGGGTGGGGGTAGTCCAGGGGCGTGGGGGTGTCTAGGAGGGTGGGGGTTGTCTAAGGGTGTGGGGGCCTATCTAGGGGGTGGGGGCACTCCAGGGGTGTGGGGGTGTCCAGGGGTGTGGTGGGGGCTGTCCAGTGGGGTGGGGGTTCTGGTATGTTTTTGTTAACTTTTTGGTCTGTTTCGGGGTGTGGGAGGGTTTTCTAGGGGTGTGGGAGTGTTGTCAAGGGGGTGGGGGTATACAGGAGGGTGGGGGTTGTCTAGGGGTGTGGGGGGACTATCCAGGGGGTTGTGGGGTTGTCCAAGGCTATGGGAGGCTATCCAGGGGGTGGGGGCAGTCCAGGGGTGTCTAAGGGTGTGGTGGGGGCTGTCCAGTGGGGGGGGGGGGTTCTGGTCTGTTCTGGTCTGTTTTTGGTAACCTTTTGCTCTGTTATAGGTAATTTGTCTGGTCATAGCAGTGGTTTGGTTTTATTTAAAAAATTGTTTTTTACGTCAGTTATTTCATAATCGGCGTAAAAAATGCATTGATATTAGGTTTAATGTCGGTTATTTAGAGACTAATGTAATAACTTAATGGGAAATGGTTTTTATGTCGGTTATTTCATAACCAATGTAATAAATTGGAATGGATATTTTTTTACATCGGTTATTTTATAACCAACATCGTAGATATGTTTTTACGTCGGTTATTATATAACCGACGTTGTAAACCTCTTGCCAGACAGGTTTATCACGTCGGTTATAAAAATAACTGACATAATAAACGCTTCGGAGGAGTGCTTTATGACATCAGTTATATAATAACTGATGTGAAGGGGTATATACCATGTCGGTTATTAAATAACCAACGTAATAAACCACGACTCTAAAGTGTTTTCCACGTTGGGTTTTTATCAACCGACATGGAAAACGCTTTGGATTTGTGTTTTTTACGTTGGTTATAAAATAACCAACATAAAAAACTATGTTTATAACGTCTCCTGTAATAACTTTGGCCAAAATCTGATGTTAAAAATAAAAAATAACTACTGTAAAAAATGTTTTCTACACTAGTGGATACACCAATTGATGTAAATGTAGGTTCCGGTCATAGCAAAAGCACGGGAGGGGCGGTGCCCAACTTTAATTTTTACCATATTCAATAAATAATTCGGGATCTATGCGATGTGAATTTCATGATCCATAAAATTGAATCAAAGAAATAGTAAAAAGGAATACAATACCCAGAACCAAGAGATAAGATCAACATATTTTGTTTATAATTAATTTAATTAAATAATAATTACATCCAAGTTTATTATTTCTTCTTTGATGCGTTCGGCCACATATCTGCAGGTGTACTATCATTGCATTGTAAAGATAAAGGGTAGATATCCTCTAGCAGTGATCCACATGTGTTACACGTATCTCTAAACATCACTGGAGGAGTCCCCAGGTGTTAGCATGGAAGATCCTTGTGCTTGCGATGTCCACCTTCGATTGCCTTGAGAACTGATTTTAAAGCATTCTCTTTGATCCGGTGGAGGATGATCTCTCTGATTCTTGAGAGCATTATTGGAGAGGTATAAACTCTCTAGGCTTGAGATCTTTTTCTCTAATTCGTTGTGCACAACACAATAGGCATCACTTGGCTTTACCTTATCTAATTAGAGAATAATATAACCGGGGATTTATTTCACTAGGGTAATAATAAATAATTTTTACAAGTGCCTTTAATTATTTCTTTAATCCTAGAAAAAACACACATGTCAAATAATAATAGTAAAATTATTATTTCCTAACATGGACTTAACTTTCAAGTTATTATTAAATATTATTTAATCAAATAATATTCAATATTATTATTTCTCACTAAACCATTAAACTCAGTACACCAATCCTCCTCAATATTTATCAATTATTCTTCCCACAATATATTCTCTCAAATAACTAGTGAAAAAATAAATGTGATCAAGCATACATGAATAATTATTAAAACATGATCGATAATAATATTTATTAAACTTGTTAAATAATAAATTATTTAACTGAGATACTAGATACACTTAGTGTGTGACCCTCTAGGTCTCTTTCTCAGTGGAATTAGTTAAACCTACCTAAATTCCAAGGTTAGTGTCTAGAAAAATTCCAAAGTACCCATAGAGAAATAAGTTAATGCCTCAATGATATGTCACCTCATACAAACTCTTACCATGTAATATAATCCCTTTATCAAATATATCTAATCGAGCAGGTTGCATGCCAGTTTCATCAATCTATATACTTGATATTTATTTCTTTGAATTTTTTGGAAATAGAACTTGCCTATTAATCACCATGGACATGGATTTATTTAGGATATATCATTTCCATAAAAGGGCATGAGATATTATCTTTAGTTAAATAATATAAGGGATAAATCCTTTCTTTCATTATTCATTAATGCAATATTACTCATGACGCACCCAACATATCTTACCTCGTTGCAAACATCTGTCATCGCGGTTTTCATCAATACATATAAGTGTGCAACTCATAATACCCCCATTAATAATAATATTAAAGTATAAGAACATCCAATGGAACATCCACATATAGGAACATCCAATGACACTTATAAATGTGTATTTTCTACTGTTGGATCTCGTTCTCATAATATCCTACTGGATATCACCAACAGCATACACCATGAGAAGGTACCTCAAAGTCCTATAAGTCTCCACCCCTAATAGCCTATATAATTTGTGTCCCTAAAATGATATCATCCAGCTATAGAACATATATTCAATAATAGTGTCATAGCACTTCCAGGTTCTCATCATAACAAAGATCTTCTATGACCTTTTCATGCGACAGTTACTCTTAGGACATTATCACAAACAATGTTACATAGAAGAACAATCATGATGTGAAAAGGAATTTATTAATATTAAAAACCATGAATATAAATTATCATAAAGTAAAAAATAAGTTGGTTTTAAGGAACTAAATCCAATAGACTCCCACTTTCACTAGAGCCAACTTCTAATGAACTTCAGTCTACTAGCTCTCACATGATACTCATGCTTCTGCTAAGATATGAATTTAGTCAAGGGGTCTTCCACATTCTCTTCTATGGATACTCTACTCACTGGAACTTCATCCCTTTGATAATAATACCTCAATAGGTGATTTTAAGAACACGGATATTCTTTTCAGGTATGTTTCCTTTTTTTGGTTTTTTTGAGAAAGAGAGGAATTTCTAGAAATTTCTTAAGTACACGCCGTGTACTCAGTTACTGTGGGTAGTCGTGTGTTGTCCGTGTAACGGTCGAGCACACGGTCATGTGTGGTGACCTGGAGACTGACTTATGCAGGGGCCAAATAAGTTGAGTACACGCCATGTACTTCAAAATTACACACCATGTACTTTATTTTTTTCATTAAACATACCAGGGTCATGTATGATAGAGAGAACACATCTCTTCTTGACCTAGTTCGTCTGAGAGCATCCGTATAGCACAGATCTTTACCGAGCCCCTGATCGAGCATCTGTTCTCCAAATCGAACTCTGAAGGTTGCGTTGGAATCGCATCGGTGAATTCTATCTTCTTCTTGAACACTTTCTTCTAATTCCTTCTCTCTCGTGAGATATTGTGGGTTGAATGTTTTAGATGTTTTTGTATATCTTTGATGTTTTAGGGAGATTCAAGGCTTCAGGTTCATGTATAACGATCCTAAAACACTGAGGTAGGTAGTTTGTACCTTTCCGTAGTTAGTATTTGAGTTATACGTGCAAAAGTTCCCAATACCATTGAATGGGGTATTGCATGTTTATTTTTTAGCCCGAATGTTTGCCTGTTATGCCTTGGTTGATTGGATAGAGATTATATGTTTTTAATAGGGTTTATTTTTCCATGCTATGGAGTTTTTTCCCATGTTTTCTTTTTTTGACCGTTTGGTCTAGTTTTTCCTATTAGGTTGCTTCTTTGTTTTCCATGCCTAGTATTATTAGGATGGATTGTTTTATCTAACATGATGTTATGTTGTAGATTGTTAGCCAAGTAGTTCTTGAGGTTTACTTTGGCTGCCATGTATTGTTGTGCTTGTTTGACTTACACAGGGCTGTGAGAACCTGGTGTAGTAGACCATAGGTAGAATAGATGTGAGGGTTTCTCCAGAGGGTCTTTTTTTACTATTATGATGTGAGACCATAGGAAGAATTGACATAAGTGATTTCTCAGAGTGTTTATAGTTCCTTGATGCGGGCTACAGGGGGAATGAGAGGTAAGTGCTTCCCCATAGCGCCTTTTAGTTACTAATACGAGACTATAGGTGGAATTGATGGTGAGTGCTTCCTTAGAGAGTCTATGCTAAAGATGAACCAGAGGGGTTAGACTGTGTGTACTTCCCAGAGGGTTGCTTGTGTTTTCTAGGTAGGACCAGAGGGTATTAAGTTGTGAGAACATCCCATAGGGTTACTTGTTTGTGATTATATTCTTACTTGATATGTGGTGTTTGAATGATTTGAAACTGTAGGAATGATTATTGTTGAGTACTTCCTTGTTTACTTCTTCTTTTTCTTATTACCTTCCATATATATTCACTGACTATTAGGCAAAAATATCTTGGTGGTTTCCTACTGGTATTTAGTCTCACACCTTGTTTGTGTCATACTTTTGGGCCCAAACAGATTATATTGTTGCAGGTATAGATAAGGGAAAGTTCCCTTCTACTTCAGGTACTTGACTACTTTGGGAGCCGGAGAGCATGGGGCCAAGCTGAGGCTTGCGATACTGAGGAGTTGTTTACTATTTTCTTTCATACTTTGGTTTAGTACTATATTTCAGCATTGTGACATGTTTGGATTCTTTCCTAGACATATGTATCATGCATCATTATATATGTGCTCCAGCAGCTTATTACTTTCAGTCTTCCATTGTTTAATGTTGTATGCCATTATTACTACTTTTTTTATTATTATCAATTTCTCTTCCATTGTGTTACTCTGCCAATGATGGAATATTTTCCCCACTATCACACCCAAGTCCCTCGCTGCTATTCAGCAGCCTCTAACGTTAGGGGAAATGCGCTTGAGGCCATGTGACCAACTGGGTACGAGGCGCCTCTGGGCAGCTTCTGGAACTAGGACGTTACAAAGCGGTATCAGATGAATCCTGTTCTTCTTGATTTACTGTTTGGATCCTATATCCAGGGATAGAAATAAATAGGTACTTCATAATAAGTTTTTCCCAGGAGTAGCTAACCTTTGTACAAGGAAAAGCTAATTTACCACGTTATTGAAATTTTTATGGTTTTTCAATTATTAAAGTTGATTTGATTTCACTATTTGGTTGATTCACATGTTTTGTGCTATTATTGTTGATATTATTGAGGTTCTATTTCTATTCCAACTCGATGAGATGAGGGTATGTCATCTCATCCATCATATAGGCACTTATTAAAAATCACATGTCATCCATTCATGCCATTCCATTTAGAGTGAATTAGTAATTGCATGTTGTTGTGATAGATGTTGTGCTAGATATGTATGTTGTTGTAATGGATGCCTTGATAGAATACCTACTTTTGATAGGGTATTTAATTGTGTAAGTTTTTGTTTAAATGAACGCCAAACTTTGGTTCTTGAGGTGTTATGGGCCCTCATGGAGTAGAATTTGGTGGATCATTGCACCGTTATCCTTGTTTATGACATGTATGAGATGCCAAACTTTGATTCGAGGAGAGTATGAGCCCTCACGGATCATAATTTGGCACTTTAATGTTCGTTTCAGTGTTTTTTGGGTTCTAGAGTAGTTTCTGAGGCTTATTGTCTGAAAGAACCCAGAATACACAGCGTGTAATGATGAATACACTCCATGTGTTCTTCTGTTCGGGAAGAAAATGTTTTTCTTAAGTACACATCGTGTACTGTATGTACATGTCGTGTAGTCTCTAACTGTGTCATAGACTGTGTGGTTAGAGACACGGGGTTGGGAAATCCCTGGTAGGACACGCTGTGTACCATATGTACACGCCGTGTTTTAGAGTCGTATAACCGGCCGTGTGACTAACAACATGGGTCGGTTGAGTCTTATCTAATACACGTCGTGTCCATCTGGAACACACTGTGTAGTGTAAACTGAGTATCTGGCCGTGTCACAAACAAAACGGGATGGTAAAATCACCTAGTACATGTCATGTCTGGCACAAACATTTAGTGTAGAGTCATCCGTGTAACCGGTCATGTCACTAAAAACACAGGTCGGTGGAGCTCGTTTAATACATGTCGTGTCTGGAAAGAACATGTCGTGTAGTCTTGTTTTAGGAGAACTGTGTGGGTTATTCGTGTATAAGAACTCATGAAGGGGAAGAGGGTTCAAGTACACATCGTGTGATAGGACAACACGCCATGTTTATGGGGTGTTACATGGCCTATGTTGGAAAAATTACACGCCCATGTGAAGGCTTAAGGGAACATGTCGTGTAGTCATTATACATGTTGTGTATCCATGTTTTAGAAAAAATTTAATGATTTCTTTCTCTTGTTCCCTTCTCACACTTCTAAGTTTCAGTCCCTATTAATCTTGATCTAAGGTGTGTGCTTGACCTTGCGGAGTCATTCCACTAAGACGTCCTCCGGTTATACACTAGTTATAGGGAAACAATCAAGCACCAAACATGGATGATCAAGGACTTCCAGCAGATCCTCTATTTGTGCCAATCTTGGCACCAGCCGTCATTCCAGACACAGGTGCTGATGCACAGTTCTGAGAGGGCTTTATGAGGTTCTTGCAGACCTTCCGAGGAGTACCAAATCCTGCCCCTTCTATGGCAGAGTTGATGCGGGTCTTTCAGAAGCATCATCCTCCCACTTTCACCAGGGAAGGAGGACATTATGCTACAGAGTCATGGTTAGAATCCATGCTTTCCATCATCTAACATTTGGAGACGCATCTAGAGAGGAGGGTCAAGCTTGATTTGTACATGCTTTGGGACTCCACTAAGAGATTGTGGGATGTGATCTCATAGGTGGGACGCCAGAAGGTTATGGCTTTGGGTGAGTTCCAGCATGCCTTCTATGACTACTTCTACCTGGAGACTTTGAGGGCCGATCGAGCTCAAGAGTTCATGAGTCTAGAGCAGGGTACGCTTTCCATTATGGAGTATTCTTCTCACTTCACTAAGCTACAGATCTTCATGCTTGTTCTAGGTGGTGATGAGTTATTCCTAGCAAGGAAGTTTGAGGATGGTCTGAGGCACGACATCTGATCATAGGTGAACATCTTCAGGTTGACTTCCATCATTTCTATAGTCAACTAGGTGCTGATCACAGAGCGCAACTTGATGGATTATGGAGTTGTGAGCCAGTTCGGTTTGACATTCGGAGTTGGTATCCCTCCTACTAATAGTAGGAAGCACCGCAGGGGGTCTTCACGTGGTGATCCAAGGAGGCGATACACTTCTTTTGGTAGCCAGGTGGTGTGCTACCAGTGCGGGAAGAGTGGGAATACGAGGCCACATTGCCCAAGAGACCCACTGGAGTGCTGATATTGCGGCAAGATGGGTCATCTTTAGCATTTCTGTCAGATCTTCTCACCAGTAGCTGGTGACAGGGGTTCTTCTATGACTCCTTGTACAGGAGCTGTGCCACTATTTTCTCACCAGTCTGGAAACTGGAGTTCTTTCGGCCATTCAGGATGAGGTAGAGGTCGTGGTCGTGGTAGCCAATCACCAGGATTTCAGCGACAACATGGTGGATCAGCTTAGAGTGGTCAGGCAGGGTCGCAGGGCTATGGTGTAGGTCAGAATTTTGCAGTGGAGCAGACCCAGCAGGAGTAAGATCTCGGACCCTCTACAGTTCAAGGTACGATCCTAGTTGCCTCAGTTTTAGTTTCAACTCTTTTCAATACAGGGGATTCACATAGCTTTATATCAGTTTTTGTTATAGAGAGCCTTGAGTTTAGTATCTTTTCTTCTACTGATATCATGATATTAGACACTCCGTTGGGGGCTAGAACAGTTGGTGTACGTCAATGCAAGAAGTTCCCTCTTGAGGTTGATAGGTGTAACATATTTTGGGACCTCTATGTCTTAGATATGACAGGCTATGAAGTTATTCTCATAATGGATTGGTTAGTTACCTTCTAAGCTATTGTATACTGTTATAATCATAGGGTGAGATTCACATCACCAGAAGGCAGATTATTTCTTTATAAGGGTGAATGGGATGTCCATGCCAGTAGAGCAGGACCCGAGCATCATGGGTTAGAAGGAGTTATAACCCAGATTGCTAGTCTATATCTGGATGACCAGGGGACTTCATAGTTGGACTTTCCTCCAGTAGCGGATCATTTCAGGGATGTCTTTCCATAGGAATTTTCAGGTTTTCCTCCAAAACAAGAGGTAGACTTTTCTATCGAACTTGTGCCAGGAGTGGAGCCAGTGTCCATTCCTCCTTATAGGATGGATAACCAGAGTTGCAGGAGCTCAAGAAATAGTTGGAGGAGTTGCAGGTAAAGGGTTTCATCTGACCCAGTACTTCTCCTTGGGGTTCACCTGTCCTGTTTGCGAAGAAGGCATACGGTACCCTCTGGATTTGCATGGATTATCAGAAGCTGAACTAGTTGACGGTCAAGAACTGATATCCATTGCCTAGGATTGATGATCTATTTGATCAACTTCAAGGAGCACGGGTGTTCTCTATGGTTGACTTGAGATCTGGTTACCATCAGTTGCGTGTTAGACCATCTGATATACCTATTACAGCCTTCCGGAGTAGGTATGGTCTATACGAGTATGTAGTTTTGTCGTTCGGTCTCACGAACATGCCTGTAGTTTTCATGGCACTAATGAAATGAGTGTTCCATCCATACTCGGATTCCTTCGTGGTGGTCTTCATGGACGATATCTTGGTGTACTCTCACACTCGACACAACTATGATACCCATTATGAGATCATTTTGAGTACACTGAGAGAGCATAAGTTATATTCCAATCTCTCAAAATGCCACTTTTGGATGGACCAGATTCACTTCTTGGGTCATGTTATCTCAAAGACAGAAGTATTAGTAGACCTAAATAAAGTGAGAGAAGTAGTTTTCTGGGAGTAGTCTAAGAACATATTTGAGGTACTGAGTTTTCTAAGACTGGCTAGATACTACAAACATTTCATACAGGACTTTTCACGCTTAGTAGTGACACTAACGGGCCTGAATAAGAAGGTTGAAAAGTTCTTGTAGTCAGATTCTTGTGAGTCAGCATTTTAGGAGATGAAAGGGAGGTTTACTTCAGCATCGATACTAGTTTTTTCAGAGCTCGGAAAAAGTTATACTGTATAATGTGATGCATCAAGTATCGGGTTGAGAGCAGTGCTTATGCAGGGAGAAGGGGTTGTTGCGTACGGGTCCCAGTAGTTAAGGCCACATAATAGGAAATACCTGACGCACGATCTCGAGCAGGCTATAGTTGTTCATGCTTTACGTTGTTGGAGACACTACCTATTGGGAGAGCATTTTTTGGTTTTCACCAACCACAAAAGTCTCCAGTATATATTCACTCAGCGTGTCCTAAATTTGAGACAGTGAAGGTGGGTTGAGTACCATCAGTATTTTGACTTTGAGCTTGCCTACATTCCTGGGAAGGGCAACACAGTGGATGATATGTTGAGCAGGAGGACTCAGGTATAGGCAGTTCAGGAGGCCAACAGTGAGTGGAAGCTTATGGATCTGTTCTCTGAGATGCATTTGGAGGTGTACAATAGATGGGGGCAGACATTTATTTCTTCTATAGTTGTTACCTCTACTCTTCTTGACTGAGTGCGAATGAGGCAGCTATCAGATTCTGAAGGCCTAGTCCTTTGGGAAAGTGTGTCGGGAGAGGACCCAATTCCCAGATGGACCATATGCGAGGATAAGATCTTTCATTTTCATGGGTGTGTATGGGTTTTAGAGGACATACACGAGGAGATGATGTGGTACTTTCACTCATTAGTTTGGGCAGTTCATCTTGGAGTCACTAATATGTATCATGATTTACACCATCAGTATTGGTGGCCAGGTATGAAGACAGATGTTGCTAGTTTTTTCATGAGGTGTTCCACCTACCAGCAGATGAAGGCGAAGAACCAGTGACCAGCAGGGACTTTTCAGCAGTTAACCATTCCCGAGTGGAAGTGGAACGATGTCACGATGTAATTTTGTGACAGGTTTACTAAGGTCACCTTGAGGGAACTATGCAGTGTGGGTTGTCACTGACAAACTCAAAAAGGTTTCTCACTTCTTTCCGATCAAGGAGACCTTCAGTGTTGATGATCTGGGAAGATTTTACATCCGAGAGATTATATGTTTACATGGAGTTCCACTCTCCATTTTTTCAGACAGGGATGCACGTTTTACTTCTTGGGTCTGGCAGGGGCTATAGAAGGCTTTGGGAACAAAGGTAATTTTGAGTACTGCTTACCATCCCCAGACAGATGGCCAGTCCTATCGTACAATTCAGGTGCTTGAGGACATGCTTCGATCATGCATCCTGGATTTTAGATGTTCTTGGAAGAAGTGAATACCTCTTGTGGAGTTTTCTTATAATAATAGTTTTCAAGAAACTATTCATATGGAACCTTATGAGTATTTTTATGGTAGGTCATGCCGATCACCCTTATGTTGGATGTAGGTAGGAGATATAGCTATAATGGGACCTCGTCTTGTCCAGGAGACCACAGAGCAGATAAAGTTGATTCAGAAGATGATGGCTACTACATAGTCTCGACAGAAGTCTTATGCTGATCATCAGAGACGACCTCTGGAGTTAGAGGTTGAGGATCAGTTTTTCCTACGTTTCACACAAAGTTTGGGGCACAGGAGGATTAGTAGGTAGGGTAAACTTTCACTGAGGTACGTCTAGCCGTTTGAGGTGTTTAAGATAGTTGGGATGGTTTCCTATCGGTTATAGTTACCTTAGAGGTACCAGGCTATGCATGACTTCTTCCACATTTCTCATCTTTGACGTTACTTCTCAGACTCGTCTCATGTTTTTAAACCCGTGGAGGTTGAGTTAGAGGTGGATTCCTTATTCGAGGAGCATCCTATCTGGATTTTTGATCGAAGTGTAAAGTTTCTCCGTGGTCGGTTTGTTCCTCTGGTACGAGTGTTATGGTAGCGCGGGCAAGTACAAGACGAGACTTGGGAGAGGGAGGTCGATGTACGATTGTAGTGGTCGGAGCTGTTCGAGGTTTCTTCTTATACGCCACCTCGCTAGGGAAATTTGGGGATGAATTTCTTTAAGGGGAAAACTTTGTAAGAAACTGGATCTTGTTTTCATGTATGTTTCCTTTTTCTGGTGTTTTGGAGAAAAAGAGGAATTTCTGGAAATTTCTTAAGTACACGTCGTGTACTTTATGAGTACACTCTATGTACTCGGTTACCGTGAGTAGCCATGTGCTGGCCGTGTAATGGCTGAGCACGTGGCTGTGTGTGGTGACCTAGAGACTGCCTTATGCAGGGGCCGAATAAGGCAAGTACACGTCGTGTACTTCAAAATTACACGTTGTGTACTTTATTTTTTTCATTAAATGTATCGAGGTCGTGTCTGGCGGACAGAACACATCTCTTCTTGATCTAGTTCATCCGAGAGCATCTGTACAGCGCAGATCTTTGCTAAGCCCCTGATCGAGCGTCCGTTCTCCGAATCGAACTTCGTCGGTTGCATTGGAATTGCATCAATGAGTTCTCTCTTATTCTTGAAAACCTTCTTCTGATTCCTTCTCTCTCATGAGATATCATGGGTTAAAAGTTTTAGAAGTTTTTGTAGATATTCAGTATTCTAGGGTGATTCAAGGATTGAGGTTCATGTATAACGATCATACAACACCGAGGTAGGTGGTTTGTGCCTTTTCATAGTTAGTATTTGAGATATATGTGTAAAAGTTCCCAAATACCCTTGAACGGGGTATTGTGTGTTTATGTTTTAGCCCTAATGTTTTCCTGCTATGACTTTTTTGATTGGATAGAGGTTATATGTTGTGAATAGGGTTTATTTTTCCATGTTATAGAGGTTTTTCCCATGTTTTCTTGTTTTGACCATTTGGTCTAGTTTTTCCTATTAGGTTTCTGCTTTGTTTTCCATGCCTAGTATTGTTTAGATAGAGTGTTTTATCTGACATGTTGTTATGTTTTAGATTTTTATCCAAGTAGTTCTTGAGGTTTACTTTGGCTACCATGTATTTTTGTGCTCGTTTGACTTGCACAGGGTCGTGAGAACCTGGTGTAGCAGACCATAGGGAGAATGGACATGAGGGCTTCTCCAGAGGGTTTTTTACTATTATGATGCGAGACCATAGGGAGAATTGACGTAAGTGCTTCCTCAGAGTGTATGTAGTTCCTCAACATGGGCCACAGGGGGAATGAGATGTAAGTGCTTTCCCATAGTGCCTTTTAGTAACCGATATGAGACTATAGGGGGAATTGACGGTGAGTGCTTGCTCAGAGAGTCTGTGCTAAAGCTGAACCAGAGGGGTTAGACTGTGTGTACTTCCCAGAGGGTTTCTTGTGTTTTCTAGGTAGGACCAAAGGGGATTAAGATATGAGAACGTCCCAGAAGATTACCTATTTTTGATTATCTGCTTACTTGATATGTGGTGTTTGAATGCTTTGAAACTGTAGGAATGTTTACTGTTTAGTACTTCCTTACTGCTTTTTTTGCTTATTACCTGTCATATATATTCACTGACTATTAAGAACAAATCTCTTGGTGGTTTACTATTAGGATTTAGTCTCAAACCCTATTTGGGTCATAATTTTGGGCCCAAACAGATTATATTGTTGCAGGTAAAGAAAATGGCAAGCGCTCTTCTACTTCAGGTACTTGACTGCTTTGGGAGGTAGAGAGCATGGGACCAAGCTGAGGCTTGCGATGCTGAGGAGTTGTTTACTGTTTTATTTCATACTTTGTTTTAGTACTGTATTTCATCATTTGACGTGTTTGGATACTTTCCTAGACATATGTATCATGCATCATTATATATGTTCTCCAACTGATTATTACTTTCAGTCTTCTGTTGTTTACTGTTGTATGTCATTATTATTGCTTTAGTTATTGTTATCAGTTTCTCTTTCACTGTGTTACTCTTCCAATGAGGGAATATTTTTCCCACTATCACACCCAAGGCCCTCACTGCTAGTTAGAAGCCTCTGGCGTTAGGGGAAATGCACTTGAGTCCATGTGACCAACCGGGTATGGGGTGCCTCTGGGCAGCTTCCGGAACCAAGACATTATAATGATACTTCCAGAGTATGTACTTTGTCCGTTGATGTGACCTTAGCTCTTTTTCAAGAGCCACCATTGTAGTATTATCATAATACAATGTGATAGGGTCTTTAATACTAGGTAACACATTAAGATCTTGGACAAAGTTCTGAATCCATATGGATTCCTTAGCTGCATCAAAAGTCGTTATGTACTCAGACTCCACTGTAGAATCAGCTGAAACTAGCTACTTTGAACTCTTCCATCTCATAGCTCCTCTGTTGAGATAGAAAACATATCTTGATTGTGACTTTAAATAATTATAATATATCTAAAAACCAACATCATCATACCCTCTGATGACAATCTCTTATTCTCCTCCATACACTAGGAACATATCCTTAGTTATTCTTGGATACTTAAGGATAATCTTAATAGCAAACCAATGTTGTTCTCCTGGATCTTCTTAATATCTTCCTACCATGTTGGATTCATAGGCAACATCAAGTCTAGTACATAACATGGTATACATGATTGATCCTATCACCTAAGAATATGGGATCTTACTCATTCTATCTTTCTCTTATTATGTATGGGGACACATTTTCTTAGAAAGATGTAAACCATGTGACACCGGAACCAATCCCCTCTTGTATTCTTCTATATTAAATGTCTTTAGTATCTGGTCAATATATATACATTGGCTTAGTTCAAGTAGTCTCTTGGATCTATCATGAATGATATTTATCCCTATAATATAGGATGATTCACCTAAGTCCTTCATAGAGAATCACTTGTTCAACCAGTCCTTAATAGATTGTAAGACCGGTATGTTGTTTCCAATAGGTAATATGTCGTCAACATATAATACTAGGATAATGACCGCATTACCACTAAACATTTTGTAAACACACGAATCACATTCATTTTTAATAAAACCAAATTATTTCGTGGATCCAGAAAATCTAATGTTCCATGACCTAGATGATTTCTTTAATCCATAAATAGATCTCTACAACTTGAGAATCTTTTTTGAATCACCTGGTGTCACAAACCCTTATACTTGTGTCATGTAGACATCTTATTGAAGGTTCCCCTTAAGGAATACAGTTTTTATATCCATCTGCTAAATCTCATTGTCATGGTAAGATTATATGGAAAATATGATTCTGATGGATTTAAACATGGAAACTGGTGAAAAGGTGTAATATCCTGGATCCAGATGCCACTCAACTAATGCCCCATACTCGGTTGGCCACACGACCTCAAACATATTTCCCTAAACACCAAAGGTTGCTGACTAGTAGAGAGGTCCTAAGGTGTTTTAGTGGGGAAAATATTCTCTCATTGGCAGAGTGTAACACAAAAGAATAAATAATAATATAATAGAGGAAGCAGTAAACAATATATAATTTAAATAAACTGTAGAAGAGTGATAAAATAAATAATCAAGCATCGTTCCATACAAAAGATGATGCAACATGTTATATGTTGTAAGAAAGGATCCAAAACAAGTACACTGTAGTAATACACAATATATGTCTCAAAAGAAAAAAAGAAACAAAAGGATACTAAGAACCATCACAAGCCTCATCTCGGTCTCATGCTCTCTTGCTCCTAAACATCAAATCAAGTACTGGTAGAAGGGAACTTTCCCTGATCAACACCTATAATCATATAATCTATTTGGGACCAAAAGCATGATCCAAACAAGGTGTGAGACTAAATCCCAATAGGCAACCACCCAAGATCTGTGCTGATCTATCAATGAATATATATATATATATAACAGGTAGTGTACAATAGTGAAAGCAGTAAATGGTAGGTACTCAAAAGTAAGCACGAAAGATGTCTAAGAAGACAATATAATCATGTATGGGTGAAGACTGAATCCAAGCTTGTGATTTTTCTTGGAAGACGCATCATTAGTCATTACATTTCATTATTCAATTTATAACTAAGTATGGTCCTGACATCCTAAGGTGGAATTCAAGTATCACTCTTGGTGTGTTCAACCAAAACCATATAATTATGGTGTAACGTAACACCAAACTATATCAAAACCAGCTACATAAGAATTTCAGTAGTCATTCGGGGTTAAAACCCGGTATATAAGCATTTCAGTATGTGTCAGGGTCAAAACCCAGTATATAATAATTTTAGCATGTATTAGGGCCAAGCCCATTATATAAGCATTTCAGCATAAAAACAACACACATAACTTACACTATTACATGGTTAACAACATAAACTCACATGGGAAAATAATTCAATTAACCAATTCCATTTTAAATAACCTAAAAAGGAAATCAAGGCATTCCCATATTCATCCTAGTCCAAATGGCTAAAATTTGGTCATCTAAGGGAAAACGCACCCACATGGTGGCCCTCAATCAAGGATAACAATCTCAAACATGACTTATAATCATTTAATCAATTACCTAATCAACATTAGATAACAACATAGGTAAATATTCAATTAAGAAACACCCCAAAAAATGGGTGTGTGTCACTCTAAAACATACAATCAACTTGAAAATTTTCAAAAGGCATGAGACCGCCTTCCTCATACTCGTATGACTCTCGTCATCTAGCGTCAGGCTTTGATTCGAACTAGAATGGAGTATATCTATAAAACAAGAAAACATTCTCAACCTTTGATAACTCAATTGAGAGAAAAAAATCATGAAGAACGGATTAAGAGGAATTTAGAGCTTACCAATTGGGTTCCAACACATATGAAGGCGTTCGAATCAGAGTTTGGATGGACAAATGGGAGGAAAAATGGCCCTCGGCACTGCTATTTGTGAACCCGAATGAGGATTCTTTCCATCTGATGAAACACGAGGATAATACCTATTTTATCCCAAAAAAAAGTACACAACGTGTACTTGAAACTACATGTTGTGTCTGTACAATTTTTGGCCAGACCATTACATGCATGTGTACTGGGATTACATGGAATGTAACCCTCCATATACGGAGTGTACATAAAAGTACACAGTGTGTATTCCCCTGTCACATTGTGTAACAAGGCTGCAGCTAGTACTTGACCTCTTTTCCCCCATTTTCATAAATATAAATTGAAAAGGAAAGATCTGTACCTTAGAGGAAGAAGCATGTTCTTATAAAATTCCCCCCTTAAAGCAATTCATCCCCAAATTTCCCTTCCAAGGGTGATGAAGAACTATCTGAGAACAGCTCTGTCCACCATGATCGTATGTCGGCCTACCTCTCCTAAGTTTTTTCTTGCACTTGGTCATGTTTCCATAGCACCCATACCAAAATAATAGACTAGCCACAAAAAACCTTTGTGTTATGATCCACAATACGAATGGGGTGCTCCTCAAAGGACTCATCTTCCGCAACTCCACTTCCTCGGACCGAAAGGTGCAAGACGGGTCCAAAAAGTAATGTTGAAACTGAGAAATGTGGAAGACGTCATGCATAGCCTTGTACCTATGAGGTAACTTCAATCTATAGGCAACCTCCCCGGCCCTCTCCATAATCTCAAATGGACTGACGTATCTTGGCGAAATCTTACCCTGTCTCTTGATCCTCTTATGTCCCAATCTTGGTGCGACACATAGGAAAACTTGATCCCTGAACTTGAACTCTAAAGGTCATCTATGGTGATCGGTGTATGATTTCTGATGATACTGTGTAGTAGTTATCTACTTCTGAATCAACTGAACATGCTCAGTGGTCTCCTAGAAAAGATGAGGTCCCAGCATCACTGCCTCTTCTACCTCTAGCCAACACAGGGGTGATCAACATGGCCTACCATACAAAGCCTTATATGATACCATCTGAATAGTATCCTAGAATCTATTGTTTTACTTGAACTCAACAAGGTGTGTTTGTGTCTCCCAGAAACCCCCAAAATTTAGGATGCATGCCCGAAGCATGTCCTACAAACCTAAATCATGTGCTTTGACGGCCATTTGTCTCATGGTAGTAAGTTGTGCTCAAAATCACCTGTATACCCAAAGCCTATTATATCCCTTGTCAGAAACAAGAAGTAAACTGGGAATTCCTATCTGAAACAATAGAATGTGGGACCCCATGCAGTCGTACAATCTCACGGATGTACAACCTCCCAAGTTCATCAACACCAAAGGTTTCCTTGATCAGAAGTAAATGTGAAACCTTCATAATCCTTTCAACCACAACCCATACTACATCATTACCTCAAGGTGACCTTAGTAAACCCATCATGAAATCTATCTCAATGTCATTCCATTTCCATTTAGGAATGGGTAGTTGCTGAAAAATTCCTACCAGTATTTGGTGTTTCACCTTCACCTGCTGACAGGTAGAACATCTCATGACCAAACCGGCTACATCTACCTTCATACCAGGCCACCAGTACTAATGATGTAAATCCTAATACATCTTAGTGACACCGGGATGCACTGTCCAAATTAAAGCATGAAAATCCTGCATCATCTCCTCACGCATGTCTTCTGAAACCCATACGCGACCCTATAACCACAGAACCTCATCCTTTCTTATAGTCTAACCAGGAGGAGGATCCTCTTCTAACATACTCTCCCATAGAACTAGGCCTTCGAAATCTGATAGCTGCCTCATCTTCACTCTATCCAATAATGTATAGTTAATAGCTAAGGATACAAGGAAAGTTTTTCCCTGACTATCGCACACCTCCAAGTGCGTCTCAGAGAACAACATCATCAACTGCCACTCTCTACTGGCCTGCTGCACTACCTATATTTGAGTCCTCATGCTCAGTGCATTAGCCACTACATTGCCTTTCCCAGGCGTGTAGGCAAGATCGAATTCAAAAGACTGAAAGTATTCCACCCACTTTCACTACCTCAAATTCCGATCATGTTGAGTAAAGATATACTTGAAGCTTTTGTGGTCTGTATACATCAAAAAATTCTCTCCCAAAAATTAATGTCTCCAGAAGCGCAAAGCATGAACTACCAAAGATAAATTGAGGTCATGCATCAGGTAATTACTCTCATGTGGCTTCAAATACTGAGACCCATATGCAACAACTCATTCCCCATACATAAGTACTACTCCTAGCCCGATACTTGATGCATATCAGTACATAGTGTAAATCCTTCCTAACTCTGGTAAAATTAGTATCAGTGTAGAAGTCAATTTCCCCTTTATCTCCTGAAAGGTCATCTTATAGGAATCTTCCCATACATACTTTTTCACCTTTTTAGTTAGACCTATCAATGGCACTGATAAATGTGAGAAATACAATATGAAACACTTGTAGTAACTTGAAAACCCTATAAAACTCTGCACCTCAAAGACGTTCTTGGGATGTTCCCAAGTAACTACTGCTCTCACCTTCTCTGGGTCCATTGATACTCATGTCTCTAAGATAACATGACTCAGGAAGTCAATCTGATCCATCCAAAAGTGGCACTTTGCGAGCCTAGCATATAACTGATGCTATCTCAATGTATTTATAATGATCTCAAGATGGTTGGCATGGTTGTATTGATTTTGATAATACACCAAGATTTCATCCATGAAAACCACCACAAAAGAATCCAAGGATGGAACACTCATTTCATCAATGCCATGAAAATCTATGGCATGTTTGTGAGACTGAACGGTATAACCAGATACTCATATATCCCATAACTACTATGAAAGGTTGTATGAGGTATGTTTGTAGGTCGAATGTGCACCTGGTGATATCCTAATCTCATGTCAATCTTCAAGAACACTCAAGCTCCTCGAAGCTGATCAAACAGGTCATCTATCTGTGGAAAGGGAAATTGGTTTTTAACCATAAATTGTTTCAGCTTCCGATAGTCCACACGTAGCCTAAGGGTACCATCTGTCTTTTTGTGAAAAGGATTGGAGAACCCCATGGAGAAGTACTGGGTCTAATAAACCCCTTCACCTCTAAGTCCTCAAGCTACCTCTTGAGCTCTTGTAACTCTGTCGTAGACATCCTATAAGGAGGAATGGATACCAGTGCAGCTCCTAGCACTAGATCGATAGAGAAATCAACCTCTCTTACTAGAGGTAATCCTTAAAATTCATTTTAGAAGACGTCTCTGAAATGATCAACCACTAAAGGCAAATCCATCTGACATGTCCCCTGGTCATCCAAATATAAACTAGAAATTTTTTTTGTCATCCCACTCATCCCATGATGCTCGGGTCCATCTTTACTTGCCTAGACATCCCACTCTCTCTTGTGTAAAAATGATCTTCCCCCTGATGATGTAAAACTCACCCTATGGCGATAGCAATCAACAAAGTCCTGAAAGGACACTAGCCAATCTATTCTAAGGATTCCATCAAATCATGTCATATCTAATACATAGAGATCCCAAATGAAGTAGAACCCACCAATATCAAGGGGTCACTCCTTGCACTATCACACACCTATCGTTCTAATCCCTAACAGAGTTTCTAGTTTCATAATGTCATCAGAAGTGAAAACACAGATCCCAAGGCTCTTAACAATAGGCACGGATATGAAACTATGTGAATCCCTGTATAAAAAAGTGTAGAATCTAAAATGAAGGTGATTATAATAGTACCTCTATAGTATAAGTTTTGGGATCCTACTCTCATTGGGTCTGATGCACTACAAAATTCTGGCCTGTATCGTGGTCTTGTGACACCACTTGGCTGCCCTGAACTAATCCACTCTGATGTCTCTAAAAACCATGAGTCTGGCTACCTCAGCCATGACCACCACCTCGGCCTGAGTAGCCTGACGTCTTCCAGTTTTCTGACTAGTGAGAAGTTGTTGTCCCTACACTAGAATATGGAGTCTGTATAGATCCTCTCTCACTAATCATTGGTGGAAACATCCTGCAAAAGTTTTGTAGATGACTCATCTTTCCACAAGATCGACATTCAACTAGGTCCATCAGGCAATAAGGTTTTGTGTGCCCAACTTTTCTGCACTAGTATCACGTCACCTGGATACATGAAGAAATGTTCTGAACACTAGATTCAATGCAAGTAAGCTCTAGATGATGCTTTCTACTACCCATTGAGATAGTACCAGATATCAGTGCCAAACCACCCTAGCTCGCATCTCCAGATTCCCTCTGATTTCTCTCAGTAATCAGTGCCTGATTCACTATTATAGATACAGTAGTCAGATGAAAGATATTCACCTATGATCATATGTCATACCTGAGACCATCCTCGAATCACTTTGCCTGTGAAAGATCATCACCCATCAGAACAGGTGTGAAGCGCTGGAGTTCAGTAAAAAGAGTTGAGTAATCCATAACTGATAGAGTGCCCTTCTCTAGATGCATGAACTCATGATATTTTTTGGACCTCAATGTATCAGGATAGAAATAGTCATAGAAGACTCTCTATAAGTCTTCCCAATGAATATATCGATGATTTCCCATCTGAGTAACTACATCCCACCATCTCTTAGCATAATCACACATCATATAAGTTGCGAGCTTGACCCTCTGCTCAGGAGGCGTCACCAGGTGCTCAAAGATAGATACCATGGTCTCTAGCCATGACTCTACAACCTGTGGTCCTCCATCCCAGAAAAATGTGGGAAGATATTGCTGCTGGACACTATAGTCAGCTCAGCCATAGAAGTGGCAGGCTGAGACGCTCCCTATAAATTTTGCATAAAGCGTATGAAGTTGTCACTAAATTGTGCCTCAGCACCTATGTTTGAGAAACCATTGGTGCCTTAGCTAGCATGACTAGAGGATCCACTGGTAGCCCATGGCTTACCACCTCTGGGGTATTCTCATCACCACCCTCCTGGTGTACTGCTGGAGGTCCTCATGGTAGAATTGCTCTGTAAATTCCATCACATACACCTCAGTATAATCTTATTCATCAAGGTACATAGTTTAAGATCACAAGAACTAAATAGAAGAATAAAATCCTCAATAGTTCACAAAAGTTGGGTACATTACATGTCCCCTTAAACTATCACATGGGCGTGTAGTCCTCCTACCTTGGTCATGTAAACGTCCTAGGTACATGGTGTGTCAGGCTGACACATGGCGTGTACTCAAGTTTCCCCTCCTAGATAGGTACTTCTACATGGCTAAACTCACATAGGTTCTACCTACGTAAAACTGCATGGGGTGTACCTACGCTACACGGTGTGTTCTACCAAAAACCCAACATCATGTGTTCTCCCTCACACGGTCACCTACCACACGGTGTGTACTCTGAGTACACAGTGTGTACTTAAGAAAAGTTATCTCTTCCCAAATAGAAGAACACATGGTGTGTTTTCATAGCGTTACATGCCATGTTGTCTAGGTTTCTGGATAATAAGCCTCCAAAACTTCTCCAGAACCCATGTTTTTGAAAAATAAAGAAAAGATGTGCAAAATTCCGATCCTTGGGGCCTATACTCCCTGAAAATCAAAGCTTGTCATCCACATTTAGCATATAACAACATAATCTATATCACATGGCTGAAACATGATCCACCAAATCCCGATCCAAGAGGGGCCATACACCTCATGGATCAAAGCTTGGAATCCATCCAAATCAAACCATATCACATACCAATACACCTATCACAATAGTAGGAATATCTATCAAGGTACTATCATAACAACATGCATATCTAGCATGGCATATATCATAATAGCATGCAATCAGTAATGCTCCCTAAATGGCATGGAAAGAATGCATGGCATGTGATTTATAACAAGTGCCTATATGATGCATGAGATGGAATACCCTCATCTCATCGAGTTTCAACACAATAGAAAAAAAAGGATATCAATAATAACATTAAAAATACAAGTGTGTCGCACAATGGTGAAATCAAATCAACTGTAATAGCTCAAAATCCAAAAGCACAATTTAGTTTGAGGAAATTTGGATTTTCCTTGTACACGGGGTAGCTAATCCCGGGCATAGCTAATTACCAAATTCCATTTCCTTTATATCATCTCCAAATAGTAAGACAAAAAAGAAAATAAACCCTTATATACCACTTTGTAATGTCTCGGATCTGGATTCTACTCAACTAGTGTCTCGTACCCAGTTGGTCACATGGTCTCAAGCACATTTCCCCAAACGCTATAGGCTGCTGACTAGAAGCGAGGGCCTAAAGTGTGATAGTGGGGAAACTATGCTCTAATTGGCAGATTGTAACACAATTTAATAAATAATAATACAATATCAAAAGTAGTAAACAACATACAACTGAAATAAACAGTGGAAGACTGATAAAATAAATAACCAAACATCATTCCATACAAAAGATGATGCAACATGTTATATGTTCTAAGAAAGTAGCCAAAACAAGTAAACTATAGTAATACACAATATATTTCTCAAAATCATGGAAGAAACAAATGGAGACTAGGAAACATTTCAAGCCTCAGCTCAGTCGCATGCTCGCTTTCTCCTAAATAGCAAATCAAGTACTGGTAGAAGGGTGCTTTCCCTGATCAACACCTGCAATCATATAATATGTTTGGGACCAAAATCATGACCCAAACAAGGTGTGAGACTAAATACCAGTAGATAACCACCCAATATCTATGTCGATCTGTCAGTGAATATATATATATATATATAATAGGTAGTGTACAATAGTGAAAGCATTAAACAGTTGGTACTCAAAAGTAAGCACGACAGATGTCTCAGAAGACAATGTAATCAAGTATGGGTGAAGACTAAATCCAAGCTTGTGATTTGGCTTGGAAAGCGCATCATTAGTCATTACATTTCATTATTCAATTTATAATTGAGTCTGGTCTGGACATTCTAAGGTGGAATTCAAGTATCAATCCTGGTGTGTTCAACCAAAACCATATAACCATGGTGTAACATAACACCAAACTGGATCAAAACTTTCTATATAAGTATTTCAGTAGTCAACCAGGGTCAAAACCTAGTATATAAGAATTTTAGCATGTGTTAGGGTCAAAACCTAGTATATAACAATTTAATCATGTATCAGGGCCAAGACAGGTGTATAAGCATTTCAGCATAAAAACAACACACGTAACTTACACTATTACATTATTAACAACATAAACTCATGTGGTAAAATTATTCAATTAACCAATTCCATTTTAAATAACCCAAAAATTAAATCAATTCATTCCCATAGGCATCCTAGGCCAAACGGTTAAATATTGTTCATCCAAGGGAAAATGCACCCATAGGGTGGCCCTTAATCAAGGATAACAATCTCAAACATGCCTTATAATCAATTAATCAATTAACTAATCAACATTAGATAATAACATATGTTAATATTCAATTAGGAGACACCCAAAAAAAATGGGCGTGCAACACTCTGGCACATATAATCAACTTGACAATTTTCGAAAGGCATGAGACCAACTACCTCATACTCATACGACTCTCTTCATCCATCGTTGGGCTTTGATTCAACCTATAATGAAGTAGATCTACAAAACGAGCAAAAAAATCAACCTTTGATTACTTAATTGATAGATAATATCATAAATAATGGTTCAATATAAATTTATAGCTTACTTATTGGGTTCCAACGCATTCGACGGTGTTTGAATCAGAGTTCAGACGGACAAACAGGAGGAAAAATGGCCCTCGACACTGTTGTTCGCAAACCCGGATGAGGGTTCTATCTGTCTGATGAAACACAAGGCTACTTCTTGTTTTAGTAAAAAAAGAAAAGTACACAGCATGTAATTGAAACTACATGTTGTGTCTATACAATTTTTTTCCAGACCATTACAAGGCATGTATCCCTCCATACACAATATGTACATAAAAGTACACAGTGTGTAGGCCCTAGTCACGTCGTGTAACAGGCCTGCAACCAGCCCTTTACCTATTTTCCCCCATTTTCATAAGTATAAACTGAAAAGGAAATATTTTTACCTTATAGGAAGAACCGATTCCTTATAAAATCTTTCATCGTAGTCAATTCCTTGACATTGTTTAAATCCTTTAGCCACTAGCCTTGCTTTATAGGTACTTACTTTACCTTCCATGTCCAATTTTCTCTTGAATACCCATTTACAACCAATAGGCTTTACATCAACCGGCGCATTGACCAGAACCCAAACTTGGTTTTGATGCATAGAATCCTTCTCAAAATTCATAGATTCTAGTCATCTTGTAGCTTATGAGCTCTCTACTACCTACTTGTAGGATATAGGTTCATCGTTGTCCAATAATAATTAGTTAGCATCCTTGGTGACTAGAAAACCATATCTCTTTGGTTCTCTTACCTCTCGTACACTCCTACGTAGTACTTGTGTTTTAGGAATTACTTCTTCTATGGGGACCTATGGAACTTGTTCATGTACCAACTTCTGTGTATCTTGAGCATCGACTTCATCAAAGTCAATCTTGCTCCCACTATCCTTTTTGAGGATATTCTTCCTCTCAAGAAAGATGGATTTTCTAGCAACAATCGCTTTCTTATCCGAGGGGTTTTAAAGGTAGTATCCCTTTGTTTCCTTTGTATACCCTATAAAGATACACTTTGTGCACTGGGGTGATATTTTTTTGCCTGATAAAGCCTTAACAAATGAATCGCATCCCCATACACGTGTGTGTGAAAAAACAAGTTTCTTTCCACTTTATAGCTCAAAGGGAATTCAGTTTGGTGCTTTAGTTGGTACTCAGTTTAATTTGTATTCCACAGTTTGTAATGCATATCACCAAAAGGATAATATAAGATCTATATGATTCATCATCGACCTTACCATGTCCAACAAGGTAAAGTTCTTTATTTCACTAACATTATTCCGTTTTAGTGTATAAGGTGGAGTTATTTGAGATAGAATCTCAAACTCCCATAGAAATTCAATAAACTATTGGTTAAGATATTCTCTACCTCGATCTGATAAAATCTTATTTATCTTCTTACCAAAATGATTCTCTATTTCATTCTTGAATTCCTTGAATTTCTCAAAGGACTCGGACTTATACCTCATCAAGTTAATATAGTCATATCTACTCAAGTCATCAGTAAAAGTTATGAAGTAAGAATATCCACTGCTAGCCTCTATTTGAAATGGTCTACATACATTAGTGTGTGCCAATCCTAGAAGCTACATGGCCCTTTCACCCTATACACCAAATGGTGGTTTGGTTATTTTCTCTTGTAAACAAGCATGACATCTATCAAGTGGTTTTAACTAAAAAGATTCTAAATAGCCATCTTGACAGAGCTTTATCAAACATTTCTCATTTACATGAACAAGGCGGTGATGCCACAACTGGTTGTTATATGAGTCATGTGAACTTGATTCATTATCAATTTCCAAAACTTGGTTTTTTTAATTTAATACATACAGACCGTTATTTAAATGTTCGATGCCATAACATATGATGTCCTTATAAAAGAAACAAATTTTATTTCTGAACTTGAAAATAAACTCATCTGTATCTAAACTTGATACAAAAACTATGTTTTTGGTAACAGTAGGTACATAATAACAATCATGTAAAACCAAAATCATTCATGTCAGTAATGAAAGGTGGTAGTCACCAATGTCAAGAGCAGCCAACCTTGCACCATTGACAGGTCGCAGATCCAACTCTCCTCTATAAATTTTATGAAATCTACTTTGTTCCAACATTTGAATACAGATGTGAGCATCACAAGCTATATCTAATACCTAATGTGTAGAAATGGAAAGATTTCACTTGATAACAAATGCACCTTTGGCTTCCCCTTGCCTCTAGGTGCAATTCCTCTTCCAGTGGTCTGACTTACCACATGAAAAACATACTGCTTCATTTTCCTTGCCCTGCCTTTGGATCTTATTCTTCTTGGTTGGATAGTGCTTGGGGGATTTAGACTATTTATAATCCTTAGGCCCCTTTTCCTTGTCCTCCCTCTTCCTATTCACCATACGTATTGTGGGTTTTTCATGCCCCATGTCCTTATCCACTTGTCAAATTAAGGTCAGAAGTTCTGATAGAATCTTCTCATTATTTCTCATATTATAATTCACAATAAAACTAGATAAGGTCTTGGTCAGTGATGAAAGTTTTAGAATTATTCACAAATTATCTGAGAATTTAATCCCTAAGATTTTCATATACTCAATGTATTTGATAAGTTTGACTACATGAGGCTCAGTCAGCGTAGACTCTCCAATCTTAGTCGTGAACAAAGCATTAGATATCTCATACCTCTCTTGTCTTTCCTTCTCTTGATGGAGATTCTTAAGGTGTGACATCATGTTATAAGAATCTATTTTCTCATGTTTCTTTAAGATCTCATTGGACACAAATGATAGCATGAAGCATTGAACATCTATAGAATCATTCATATGTTTCTCATACAGAGAGATCTCTTCATCACTCACCTCATTTTCAAGCGCAACTGTTAAAGGATCTTCTAGTACATATAGTTTACTTTCATGGAGAAGGATGACCCGTAGGAACCTTTTCCACTCCTAGAAATTAGTGCTGATGAGAATATTTTCCTTATCGAGTATGGATCGTAATGATATGTTTGATTTCATTTTTGATGTTGTTTCTACGAATAGGATAAGAGGAATTTTAGTACTTTATCTGATAAAATTTAGACAATAAATAAATATTATATTTATTAGTCTTCCACTATTTTATTGAAACCCAATAGCCCTCGCCATTATCTTCGGAATATCATGTTGTTTGGACATTCAAGTGGAAAGGATCCATATTCTCATTCTCATTACCCCAAATTTGTTTGGTCAAGAAACTTGAAAGGTTTTAGGTAGGAATTCCAAATTTCAACTACATTAACTCATAGTTCCTTGATCCGTTGAGTGGACTCCCCAATCCTGAAATCACTAATTTAGATTTTCTCAAACTTTGCCTCTCAATTACACCGAGTCCTTTTTTGGTAGTCAACCCTTGATGTTGACCAAGTTAAGTCAACCCAAAACCTCAAATTAAAATTCCCCAATAATTGAAAGCACCCCAATATTGGCTAGTCAAGCACTTTGAACTATGGTTTGATCTAGCTGAAGTAATGTAAGGCTATACCGACTTAATATTTTATTGAGGGATTTTATCCTTTATGCATAAATTGCTAATTATTATCTTTTCATGTGATTGTTAATATTAAGTGAGATTACTTAAGTGATTAACCGTGTATTTAGATAATATCTACACATAATCCAATTTATTTTATATCCATCTTGCATGCTTATTGATTCATTAATTATGTGATCGCGATAAAACATCCATAATTAATAACCATGAAACTGATAGAAATAAAATAATAGGTATGATTGTGAGCTTTGTTATAATGTTTAGTTTATCTAGAGGTTGATAAACTAACCACTGGCCTAGGGGAGAAACACCTTAAAGCATATAAGGTTCGTGTTTATAGCTTTCCACCCATCCGCCTTTTTATCTCCTTGGACTAGTTTCACCTTGACTCCTAACTTGAACTTCCTCCACTAGATTGGGATATACATCCATTATATAAGCTTTTACTCTCACATAGGTGAGGGGTAAAGGGGGGTTTACATAAAAGAAACCATGGGAACGCAAGCCCTACATATTAATGAGGATAGAAGGCACACATGCCAACAATTAAATGTAATAATAAATTAAAAGGAAACCAATCACATACAAAGATCTGGTCTAGCTCATGATCATCCACATGCATGCAATGAATTATGCATTTAATAAAACTAACATTCAATTCATTAATTGTTATTATTTAAGCTCTAATCGATTAATTATTATCCTTAATTAATAAATCATTTTATCTTAAACCTTTTCTGAATTTCCTTGAGATTCTCATCCATTATAATTTTAAAAAAATTAATAAATTCATTTAAAATTAATTGTGTGCATAACTTGTACCTTGGAGGTAACTCGGTGAATACCCGTAAAAAACTACCCAATATATATTATACTTGTATACACTTTATTCTTTGTGACATATAGCATACACATAGAATAATAACTATAATACAACCCATACATGATGTTCAGATATTAAATATTATGTAGATGTTAATAAAACATTTATATATATATATATATATATATATATCAAATCCTATCACGTGGCATGTCCCAGATTTACTCCCACACACAAGTACATGTCTTAAGGGTTACATAATATAATAAATGTTAAATCTGCATAATTGGTAAAAGTACACAGCGTACAGATTCAATCTACACAGCGTGTATATTCTTCATTGTGTATCTGAAGTACACGCCTAGGGACTCGACGTGTGGGGTGTACTTTGGAAATCTTGGAGTACACGGTGTGTCAAGTGGACCACATGCCATGTTGACTCTATGTTGCATGATCACCGGTCAGGTAGGCCATGTACACTGTAATGTCCCGGATTTTTTCATGTATTATTTTAATATTATATGGGAATTATTTCGAGACCAGGCTCTGAGAAGGTGTGTAGTTCCGAGGCCCGGTGAGCCCGGAACAAATGTTTGAATTTAATTTAATAATTAAATTATGTGGGCATGCAGTTTTCCTGAAAAGGTGTAATAACTCCTAAACAGGTGCCTGGATCATAAATCTGAGGGCTCCATTTCGTCCAGAGGAGCAGGTTTACCCTAGAAGAGACCTAACATCGACTGGCGCAGGTCGGTGGCGAAATATGGTTTTTGGACGTAACCGTAATAAAATATTTAATTTAAAATATATTATTAAATCTTTGCTGCAGCAAAATATCTTTTTAAGTAGAGATTTCACAGGGGATTAGGGTTACATTTTTCATAACCCTGAATCTCCCTGGAGAGCTCTAGAGAAAACCTCCCAACGCAGCGACAATGTTCTTGACGAGCTTCGCCGGCGACGACGACGCGGCGACCGGATCTTCGCCAATGAACGCCGCGGATCCAGGTAGGATGTTTAAATTGTGATTTCTTCCCCGTTCTTGATTTCTACGATGAACACAGGCTAATCCACAAATAGATTAGTCCGTGGATCGATCGTTTTTGCGGGATGGGCTTTTGCGGGGATTTTGAGAGATTGAATCCATGTTGGTCTTTTGTTGTTGATTTTTTTCTTTCTACTCAATTTAATCCTATTAACGGGAGCGGATCAATGCCATGACGAATGATGGCGGAGGTTCGTTCCTCAAATTTGTTTCATTGGATTTCTCCCCTTTCTCTTCTTCGCGTTCTTCGCGTTCTTCGTGGGGTGATGAACGATGGATCGTTGCGCATCCATTGCGTGACGCAACAATCCCAAATTGAAGATCTGGCGTTGGTACAACCCTATGGAGGTGCGACGGTGACGGCGGAAGACAAATCGATGTGGTTCGGAAATTCCTGTTCTTCGAGCGTTTTCGTGCGGGGCGGATCGGGACATGCTATCAAGGCCGATCGGAATCCCGAAACAGACGAAATCGGTTTCATAGGGGCGGGATGACCCCAAATTCGGAGTTTCATAATGATCAGACATTTGGATCAAGAACCGGATATTCGGCCGAGGCGCGAGGAGGAAGACGACGCTTCTGGAAAAATCCCGACTACACGTCGTGTAGTATGGGATACACGGCGTGTGTTCGTCGGTGGGATTACCTGGCGTGTACTCCAGGAGTACACGGACACGGGAAGGGTACACAGCTAAGGACACGCCTTGTATACCCCTCCCCGGCCAGACCCGGCCAGATACACGGGATACCCCATGTACTAGCACATGGGCAGGCGACACGGGCAGAGACCGTGTACGGGCACATGGCCAGCGTACACGGAGCGAGCCCCAGGTGCTCGGACACGGCGTGTGATTATTCAACACGTCGTGTAGTTACTTTCTATCTGACAAGTCAAATGACATGGACCGTTTACACGAGCAGTACCCGGGTTCAAGGAACACACCGTGTAACCATACTACACGTCGTGTAACCTGTCTTAAATGGATTGAGCCACTTGTCTTCTATGACTTGTACTAGCTTTCTTAGGGTCTGTACCCTTGGTCTTTCTTCTAAAGGTTTCCGGTATCATTTCCTACATACAGAAGTATGATCCCTTCAATAGGACCTCCTAAATAGAGTTTTTGGAATCCCCCTTGTGAGACTTGGAGTCGGATCCTCTATTCATTCCTGGAACCCTAGGTAGAGTTCTTGGTATCGATGTGACCAACTTTACCCAGGCTCCGATCCTCTGCTTAGCAGATTAGCTGAGACTAATTTGTTAGAATCACCCCATGACTTGGCTATGATTCTCATCTGAGCATCATGTTTTCAAAGTACTTGTGGAGTGTGTTCTCTCAGAATGAGTACTTTGTATCTCTCTCCTCATAACTAGGAGTGTGTTCTCCTTGTTACGTGCTTAGTGGAATCTTCGAGCTGGATCTTAGTGGTGGTTTCATGATAGTCGAACATGCATGAGTATATCTGGATATTCTTGTTATATGTTCAGTAGACATATACTGTATAGATCTGACTGTATCTTTCCTTTGTGGTATTTTCCCTTGTTGTATTTCCTTTGTGGTTTTGGGGTGTCCTACTGGGTATTGTTATACTCACCCCTGCACGGGCTTTGCCTGCACGTGTCGTGTCTTGTGCAGACGAGCGAGCCTTTGACAGGATTCTAGGCGGACCAGGACCGGACAGTACTCAATGAGATCAGACAGGCCGAGGTGTGTTCCTACAGCTACAGACTGTAGTCCCAGCACCTTTCTTTATAGGTTGGACTTTGTTACATACTTTCTTTTGGTGGGATTGTACTTTTGGCCCAGGGTTTTACTTTCTTGTACTTTACTTTCCTGTCGTACTATGTTGGTTGGTTTTTAGTGTATGCATGCATCTTTTCCTTCTAGTAGTTTTTACTTTTCAGCTTTGTGGGCTTGGAGATGTACGTGTGTGTGTACAGGTTTTTAGCCAATTCCTCCCATGTTAGTAGCATGCCTACTCGGTGCTAGTCACCAACCCCTAGCCTATTGGATGTGGGCTTGGGGAGTTGTGGCTCGGGCCCCCCTGGGACGGGTCATGACATACACGACCGACCCTAACTTGAAAGGAACTACACATCATGTCCAATGGTCCACACGGCATGTATTCTGGCTGACCATGCACCGGTCCATCCCGGTCAACACATGGTGTAATAATTAACTACATCGTATGTCATTAATGCACACGGGTTGAGTAATTTTTGAACTACTCCTGATACATTGAACAATACTACACGGCATGTAATTCTGATTACACAGTATATACTGCTATGTTACCTAGATATAATCCTTGGAACCTTTGGGTGAGATCCTCGATATAATTTTAATCATAAAATTAATCATTTCTGTTAGATCTGTAAGAAATTATAGAGGAAGAAACAGATCTCGTCATTCAAATTAAAAAGGAATGTTTAAAATTGAATTGAAAAACTAAATTATAAATTCATAAATCACCAACAATTATTAAATAATTATAAACAATGATATTCCTTCTCTAATACTACGTGTAGGTTCTGGGCACATCGGAAGTGTGGGAGGGATGGTGCCCAACTTTAATTTTTCCATATTCAATGAATAATCTGGGATCTATGCGATAATGAACATCGTGATCCATGAAATTGAATAAAAGAAATAGGACAAAGGAATAGAAAACCCAGAACTAAGAGATATGATCAACATATTTTGTTTATAATTAATTTAATTAAATAATAATTACCTCCAAGGTGATTATTTCTTCGTTGATTCATTCTTCCACAGATATGTAGGTGTACTGTCATTGCATTGTAGAGATCAAGGGTAGATATACTCTAGAGATGATCCACACGTATTCTACGTATCTCCAGACGTCGTCGAATGAGTCTTCAGGTGCTAGACGGAAGATCCTTACACTTGCGATGTCCTCCTTTGATCACCTTGAGAACTGCTTCTAAAGCATTTACCTTAATCTGGTGGAGGAGGATCTCACTCGTTCTTGAGAGTGTTCTTGGAGAGGGATGAACTCTCTAGTCTTGAGATCTTTTTCTCCAATTCGTTGTGCACAACACAATAGGTGTCGCTTGGCTTGCCCTTGGCTAATTAGAGAATAATATAACTGGGCATTTATTTCACTAGGGTAATAATAAATAATCTTCACAAGTGTCTTTAATTATTTCATTAATCCTAGCGAAACCCCCATGTCAAATAATAACAGCAATATTATTATTTTCTAACATGCACTTAACTTGCAATTTATTATTAAATATTATTTAATCAAATAATATTAAATATTATTATTTCTCACTAGACCATTAAACCCGGTCTGCCAATCCTCCTCAATATTATTAGTTATTATGCCCATAATATATTCTCTCAAATAACTAGTGACCGAATAAATGTGATCAGGCGTACATGAATAATTATTAAACCACGGCTGGGAATAAAATTTATTCAACTTGTTAAATAATAAATTATTTAACTAAGATACCGGATACACTCAATGACATTAGACGAACCTGCCTAAAGTCCAAGGTTAGCTTCTAACAACATGCCAAGGCACCCATAGGGAAAGAAGTTAATGTCGCAATAACATGTCGCCTCATACGAATGCTTACTATGTAATATAATCCCTTTATCAAATATCTCTAATCAGGCAGGTTAAATGCCAGTGTCATCAACCTATATGCTTGATATCTCTTTCTTTGACTTTCTAGAAATATACTTGACTATTGATCACCATGGTCATGGATTTATTTAGGCTATATCATTTCCATCAAAGGGTCTGAGATATTATCTTCTATTAAAGAATAGAAAGGATAAATCCTTTCTCGCAATATTCATTAATGCAATATTACTCGTGATACACCCAACATGTCATACCTCATCGCGAACATCTGTCATCATGGTTTTCATCAATACATATAAGTGTGTGACTCATAATATCCATTAATAATAATTTTAAAGTCTAAGGACCAATATACACATCCACAGATAGGATCATCCAATGACACTTATAAATGTGGATTTCCTAATGTCAGGTCTCATTTTCATAATATCCTACTAGATATCACCAAGGACGTACACCATAAGAAGTTGACTCAAAGTATTATGAGTCTCCACCCCTGATAGCATGTATCATTTGTGTCCCTTTAATGATATCATCCACCTATATAACATATATTCAAGAATAGTGTCATAGCACTTTTAGGTTCTCATCATAGAAGGGATCTGTTGTGACCTTTTAGTGGGACAGTTACTATTAGGACATTATCACATACAATGTTACATAGAAGAACAATCATGATGTGATAAGGAATTTATTATTATTCAAAACCATGAATATAATTTATTATAAAGTACAAAAGAATTTGGTTCTAGGGCACCAACTCTAACAGTAAAGCCTATTGGATGAAAATGGGTATTCAAGAGGAAACTGGACATGTAAGGTAAAGTAAGTACCTATAAAGAAAGTTTAGTGGCTAAAGTATTTAAACAATGTCAAGAAATTGACTACAATGAAATATTTTTGCCAGTTTCCATGTTTAAATCCATTAGAATTTTAATTTCTATAACAGCTTACCATGACTATAAGATTTGGAAGATGGATGCCAAAATGACATTCCTTAATAGTGAACTTTAGGAAGATGTCTACATGACACAACCATAAGGGTTTGTGACTCCAGGTGATGCCAAAAGGATTTTCAAGTTGCAGAGATCTATTTTTGGATTGAATTAATCATTCAGGTCATGGAACATTTGATTCGATGAAGCCATAAAATAATTTGGTTTCATTAAGAGTGAATGTGAGTCATGTGTTTACAAGAGGTTTAATGGGAATGTGGTCATTATCCTAGTAGTATATGTTGATGACATATTATTTATTAGAAATGACGTATCAGTCTTATAGTCATTTAAGGACTGGTTGAACAAGTATTTCTCTTTGAAGTAATTAGGCGAAGCAGGTTACATTCTAGGGATAAAGATCATTCATGATAGATCCAAGAGGTTTCTTGGACTAAGTCAAAGTATATATATTGACCAAATACTAAAGAGATTTATTATGGAACAATCCAAGAGGGTATTGGTTCCAGTGTCACATGATTTACATCTTTCTAAGAAAATGTGTCCTGAGACACAATAAGAGAAAAAGAGAATGAGTAAGATCTCATATGCTTAAGCGATAGGATCAAACATGTATGTCATGTTATGTACTAGACTTAGTGTTGCCTATACATTGATCACGGTAGGCAGATATCAAGAAGATCCAGAAGAAAAACATTTGATTGTTGTTAATTTTATTCTTAAGTATCTGAGAAGAACTAAGGATATGTTTTTGGTGTACGGAGGAGATGAGGAGCTGGTCATCAGGGGTTATACAGATGTTGGTTTTCAAATAGCCAGGAATTATCTGAAGTCGCAATTGGGGTATGTTTTTTTCTCAATGGAGGATTTTTGAGATGGAAGAGTTCAAAGTAGTTATTTGTCGTTGATTCTACAGTGGAGCTTGAGTATATAGTGGCTTTTGATGCAGCTAAGGAAGCCATTTGGATTCGGAACTTTTTCCAGTAGCTTGATGTGGTGCCTAGTAGCAAAGACCCTATCACACTGTATTGTGATAATACTGAAGAAATGGATCTTAGAAAAGATCCAAGGTCACTCTAGAAGTATCACCTCTTGAGGGATTTCTATCAGAGGGGTGAAGTTGTAGTAAGCAGAGTACCTGCAGAAGAGAACGTGGAGGACCCCTTGTCTAAAGTCTTATCTCATCATAAGCATGAGTATCATGTGAGAGCTCTCAGAATGAAGGTTGTTAGCAGTTGGATCTAGTGAAAGTGGGAGTCTGTTGGATTTGGTGTCTATGGAATCCCACCTTTTTATTACATAACTTTTCATTACATTTTACAAACAGAGGATCTTTAAAGTCTAGTGTCTTGGAAATCAGTAATAGAAAACATGAAAAAGACATAAAAAAAATATTCTAAACCACATATAAGGCTTCATCATAGGTTCATCCTATGTACAATTACTGCATCTCATATCTTGGAGACATACATCAAAGGAAAGGGTGAGCAAAAGGCCCGGTAAGGGGTAAACAAGGGAATCAGTTTACTTGTGATATCAATAAGAACTTGATTAAAAATATGAAGACATGAGAATTGGAAAAAGAGGAATATAATAATAACAAGAACATTAATAATAACTCTAATATGTGGCTACAACATTTCATTTAGACATTTAGGAACATATAACCAAGGTTTATCCCTGAGGTGTCATAAAAATTACCAAGGTTATTTACCAAGGTATCGTGAAAATTATCATCTCTAAAGATTAAATTCTTTACCCAATGCATTGGAGCGCTATCAGGGTGAACCCTTCATATTTATTTATTTTCATGTGATCCACATATATCATAATCAAACATTTCATAAATAACCCATGGAGAATAAAAGAAATGGGTTTCATTTCAAGATCGTGACATTTTAAAAGTTCTTAAAAATAAGATCATTATATCATTTATAACCCATGGAGAGGGAGTGAGGGTTATATCTATGTAAATTCCAAAATAAAATATATCATATTTATATATTTATGAACACCCATAGAAAGGAAATAGGTTTGTGTATTCACATAAATAAAACAAGAGAGTTTCTGGAGAGAAAGAGATATAAATTTTGAGGTGAAATTTTTGCAGCATAACGACTATATAACATGGTTTTAGAAAACATTGAAAAGAGAGATGAAAAGGGTCACACACTCATAAATAATTCATAATATAGTATGGGTACATAATAAGATCATGGTATGGATATTTTAATGACATACCTCATGAAAAGGAAACATGAAAGAAAAGAGAAGATGTGATTTCTTTACGAGAAATTCGGCAGCCTAACGACGTCACTTAAAAATTTAGAAAACAAATTGATGAGAGTGGAAAGGGTATCTCAACAATTAGACATGAAATGGACAGTAATGAGAACATATAAGAACATACCCTAAACATAAATAGATGGAAACTAGAAGACACGACATAAAGAAAGTCATGGCTTAAAAGAGGAGAGTGAAAGATTCTCTTACCTTGAAGAGTAACTTTGAAAGCTTGAAGGTCAGGACCTTGAGAGGCTTGAGGGAACCTTGGGAGGACTAATTGGTAGGTAAAGAGACCAGAAATTCGTTGGGGAGGATTTGGAAATGAAATAAATGAGAGAATGGCTTGGTATTTATAGGAGAAGTGAGGGAACAAATCATTAATTTCCAAGGGACACCTCATCAGTGGTATTGGAAAAACCATGGGCTTACCCATGGTATTTGTCCATGGTATTGGCCACTTGGGACACCTCATAGCATATCATACTATCCATAAGTCTACCATAATTATTACATAATTATTACATCCTTAATGATGTCATTAAACACCCGAAACTCAAAACTGTATTTTTACTATTCATCAAAAATTCAACCGTTTCAGAAAAATCTCAAAAATTCACCTTAACCTAATATCGATGCTCTGAATTCAAAGATGAACTCCATTTTATGAAAATGATTTTCTAATTATGAAATATTTAATTTTTAAGTAAAAACACTATTTACTGAAAATATAACTGTTTCAGAAAAAAACCCAAAATTCTCCTTAACCTAATATCGATGCTCTGAATTCAAAAATGAACTCCATTTTATGAAAATAATTTTCTAAATATTTTTAATTTAATTTTTAAATAAAAACACTATTCACTCAGAAAAAAAACTAATACTTAACTAATAATTTCTAAAACAGTTATTTACTTATTTTATTGAATCACATTACCTAATCAAGGTGCCTAAATTATATTAATACTTTATTAAGTGAGTTTACTATTTCATTTGGTTACATTACTATTTATAAGCGCAAAATTACTATTCATAATTTACTATTCACCAAAAATTAAGTTGATCTTATTAGACTCTAAATTTCTTACTGAACACAACTGTAGAAGACCATTTTTTGAAAATCATTACACATTATTAATTATTTAAGGTTTACATAAATATTTTTAAATATCCCTTTTTTCCAAAATTCATCAATAATATGCATCTTATATTTATTCGGACATTTGAAATTCACAAACTTTACCATAAGAAGAAATAACAATTTTATTTATATCAAAGGATTACACAAAGCAGCTAAGGTCTCGCTACATATCCCCTTATAACACCAACATAGGACCTAAGTGTAAGGTGTGCTAAGGTGACAGAATCTTAGGGCGGCTCGGCCAACATTGCCCGAGTAGTGACCTCTATCAGCTTGAACTTCCATCGTAGGTGATTTTGTTCAAGCTTCACATGATGAAGTTCGGCTTGGGCTTGGTCTAGATTAAATCCCAGTGGTGCTACCTCCTTCCCAAGTTCCGTCAAATGGGCTTCGAACGACCCGAGTCTACTGGATGAGGCCATTGAATCTTCTTTCGTATTAATTAACCAAGATCACTTGTATTTATAAACAATAATTGTAATGTTAAGAGTTTAGTTTCTAACAGTCATATTGACCAACGGTCATATAACAGTCGAAACCCAATAGTCTCATTTAATTATACTCACTTCATTAATTAAAGAATATATTTTTGTTGAGTATAAAATAAAATAACACACAAAATTAGGAAACAAAAATTATTCAAAATTTCGGTTCGTTACATTCTTCCCCCCTTAAGAAATTTTGTCCCCAAAATTTTAACTTGTACCCTCAGAAGATAAAAGGTGTGGGTACTTCTTCCTCATAGACTCCTCTGGTTCCTACGTGGCTTCTTCACATTTGTGGTTTCTCTATAGCACCTTGACAAGTTGGGTAGTCTTGTTGCGTAGAACCTTGTCTCTACGATCCAAGATCTCCACTGTCTGCTCCTCATAAGAGAGGTCACGTTCCAGTTATACCACCTCTGGGTTTAGTACATGTGAAGGGTCAGGTATGTACTTCCTCAAGAGGAATACATGGAAGTCATCATGAACTTGTGCTAGATTTGGAGGAAGTGCAAGTCGATAAACCACTGCTCCTATGCGATCAAGGATTTCATAGGGGCCAATGTACCTAGGGTTGAGCTTTCCTTTCTTCCCAAACCTCATAACTCTCTTCCAAGGTGATATTTGAAGAAAGACTGTGTCACCAACATCAAAATCCAAATCTCTCCGATGGTTTTTGGCATAGCTCTTTTACTGACTCTGAGCAGCCTTAATGTGTTGTTAAATGGCATGAACTTTTTCTGTCATCTCTTGCACAAGATTAGGCCCAAGAAGCTTTCTCTCACCAGCTTCATGACAACACATTGGAGTTCTACATTGATTCCCATATAGAGCTTCATAGGGTTCCATTTGAATGCTCGGGTGGAAGATATTGGTGTAAGAGAACTCAACTAAAGGGAGATGTTGATCTCATCCACCTTTAAATTCCATTGAGCATGTTCTCAGTATTTCCTCGAGTGTTTGAATATTAATTTCAAATTGGCCATCAGTTTGGGGGTGATAGGCCGTACTGAAATTCAATTCAGTGCTAAGAGCATAATGAAGACTTCTCCAGAATTTTGATGTGAACCTTGGATCATGATTAGATACGATATAAAGTGGAACTCCATGCAACCTTACCACTTCCTTCACATAAATCCTGGCAAGTTGTCAAGAGATAAATCTTCCCGAATAGAGATAAAATGGGTATTCTTGGTGATATGGTCCACAATAACCCATATCACATTGTTTCCTTTGGAAGCTATTGGGAGACCAGTGACAAAGTCCATAGTGATATTGTCCCACTTTCATACTGGTATGGGCTATAGTTGCAATACCCCTTTAGGAAGTTGTTGTTATGCCTTCACTTGCTGACATACCAGGCACCTTGAAGTGTAGTCAGAAATCTCTCTTTCCATATTATCCCACCAAAAATGATCACGAAGGTCCCTATACATTTTTTTGATTCCTGGATGTATAGAGAAAGTAGAACTATGGGCTTCATCCATCATCTCCTTCTTTATTTCCAGAATAGATGGAATATATAGTCTTGTATGAAATTTCAATATACCTTCTTGATCAATATTGAACTCAGGAAACTTCCCATCCTTCATAGCTTCAAACTTCTTCTGTAACAAAGGATCATATTTCCGAGATTTCTTGATCTTCTCTAGTAATGACAGTTGAGAGATCATTTGGGTTAGGTTTGATGATGTCCCTTACCTTATAATTCCCATGCCCAGATTTACTAGATCATTGATCAAAGGATATTTTTGAATCCTCATCATGGAAAGAACAACTGGGTCTTTCCTACTTAATGCATCAGCAACTTTGTTTTCTCTTTCAAGATGATAATGAATTAAACAATCATAGTCTTTAAGAAGTTCCAAACATCTCCATTGTCTCATGTTCAATTCCTTTTGTGTGAAAATATACTTCAAACTTTGATGGTCTGTTTATATATCACATTTCTCCCCATAAAGATAGTGTCCCCATATCTTCAGAGCAAAAACGACCGCATCCAGCTCCAGATCATGCGTAGGATAGTTCTACTCATGAGTCTTTAATTATCGAGATGCATAAGCAATGACTTTTTCATTTTTCATGAGGACGCACCCAAGCCCTTTGAGAGATTCATCGCTAAAAATAATGAATCCTTCTCCACTTGAGGGAAGAGTTAACACGGGTGCAGTAACCAATCTCTTCTTTAGCTCTTGGAAGCTTTCCTCACACTCCTTGTCTAGATGAACTTGACCCCAAAGAGTTGGTCAAATAAGTCATCAATTATTGGAAGAGGGTATTTGTTTTTCACTATGATCCCATTCAGTTCTCTATAATCAATACATAGCCGCATTGATTCATCCCTCTTCTTCACAAAGAGAACTTGTGCTCCCCAAGGAGACACACTTGGTCGGATAAACCCCTTCTTCAAAAGATCTTGGAGTTGTTTCTTTAATTCCTCTAGCTCCACATTTTCCATCCTATAGGGGATATTTGATATCGGATGAGATCCAAGTACGAGTTCAATGGAGAACTCTACCTCTCTTTCCGGGGGAGGTCCGGGAAAACTTCTTAGGAAATACGTCAACGTATTCCAGGACGATAGGGACATTTTCTATCCTTAAACTCTCATCTCCTTCTTTTTATTCACCGATCAACTCCATAAAGGATATAGGGGATTCTTCTAGACAAAGTTCAGGTTGAGATATCTCTCCTTGGAAGATAATTGTAGGTTTTCCATTCAAGACTACTGATATTTCCTTACTCCTACATTTGATCTTAGCATTATACTTTAAGAGTCAGTCCATCCCTAGTATAATGTTGAATTCCAGCATGGGAACGACTACTAGATTTGAAATAATATTGTGCTCGCTAAAGTAAATACTAGAGTTTCTAAATACTGACGATGCTTGGATAATCCCACCAGGAGTCTTGACTGATAACTCTACTTTTAGAAAATTGGGGGTTGATTCTAAATTCTTTGCAAACTTGGAGGAAATAAAGGAATGCGTAGAACCAGAATCAAACAAAGTACTTGCTAGCTTTGAGAGGACAACAAGAGTGCCTTCTACCACATCATCCGGAGCTTCAACTTCAGTTGTCGTGATAGCAAAATCACGTCCTTTCTCCCTTGGCCTATACTGAGGCTGATGGGGGTTCCCCTCCACTGCCCTCAGATTTGGACAGTGATTGGAAAAGTGCCCAAGTTGTCCACACTTAAAACATTGGACCTAAGGTAGGTCCTGCACCATATTTCCCTTGTCGTTTGTTTTAGGAAGTTAAGGTTTCACCTCACTACGATAATTCCTCAAAATATGGCCATCTCTTCCACACTGGTAGCATTTCCCACTCCCGAGCAGGCAGTTCCCCGAATGCTTCTTCCCACATTTATTACACGTGGGACGTTGCACTTTCTTACCTACTCTTACCTGATCAAAGGTCCTCCCTAAGCTGGGATCTATCGATATCTTCTTGTCGTTTGATTTATGAGACAACTGTTTCTCACCAAACTCCAGCTCGACTTTCATCACATTTTGCACGATCTCCTCATAGCTGTCATAGTCTCAGTTGGCTAGATTCTTCTGCAGATGAGGTCTCAGTCCACCGAAGAATCTATCAACCTTACCATTTGGATCCACGACAAATCTAGATGTGTAACGTGAAAGCCTTGTGAAGTCCATCTCGTAGCTTCCCACAGATTCATTCTCCTTCTGCTTTAGCTCGAGAAACTTCTTCTCCATTCTTGTTCTCATGGAATGAAGGAAATACTTACTAAAAAAGATCCCTTTGAACTCTTCCCACTCTATAGCCTTAACTTCCACTCTTTTCCTTGTGTTTTTAATCAGTTCCCACCACTGATCATCTTCTCCTTCTAAGCGATAGACAACCAGGGTGACCTTCTCTTGCTCTGAACAACGGAGCACAAAAAAGATCTTCTCGATGGAGCTGATCCACTACTTAGCAATCAATGGGTCGGTCGATCCACTGAAGGTTGTTGGTCATTGATTCATAAAGGACTCAATAGAATGTTGTTCCCTTCGCGGTGAGATTGGTCTCTCAGCTTGATTCTAGTTATTTCCCATAACTTGAGTCAGTTGGTTCATCATTCACATGAATGTTTCCATTCCATCTTCCATCGGAGGGCTGTCAGCGCATGGTCCATTGCGGTCACCATTTTCATGGTTCCTCCTATTGCCCACCATTTTATAAAAGAATAAAATCTTAGTGAGAAACTTATTTCCTTTATGAATCTTTTAACTATAAAGGATTTTATGTCTTAAAACTTCATACTTAGACAATTACATTTCTCTATAATTCCTTCATAATGATTCATAAAAAGTTTGTGATTAACCAAACATATCTCCTGGGAGTGTCATAACCAAGAGTGCAGCAAGGCCCGTTGTTGTGTACCAGTTCTCATTCGAGTCTAGCTCAAAGCGGTGTTTTCGGGTTTTACCCTTATTTACATCTGTGCTAGAGCCACCTCTACCTACTCATATCCAAACAGAGATGTATTTGTTTAATAAACCATTTACTCAATACTCACCAAAATACCAGGAAGTTTTCCTACATTTAAAATTTTCTATAGGGTTCTTCCTAAATTTTTCATATCCTAATTTCCATAAATAACAAAATTATCCTTTGATAACAACTATGTCATCCTGCCTTTTTATTACATAACTTTTCATTATATTTTACAAACAGTGGATCTTTAAAGTCTAGTGACTTGGAAATCAGGAACAGAAAACATGAAAACGATATAAAACATTCTTCTAAACCACTTGTAGGGCTTCATCATAGGTTCATCCTATGTACAATTACTGCATCTCATATCCTGGAGATATACATCAAAGGAAAGGGTGAGTAGAAGGCCTAGTAAGGGGTAAACAATGGAATCAGTTTACTTGTGATATCAATAAGAACTTGATGAAAAATATGAAGACATGAGAAATGGAAGAAGAGGCGTATCATAATAACAAGAACATGAATCATAACTTGAATATGTGGTTACAATATTTCATTTAGACATTCATGAACATATCACCAAGGTTTATCCCCAAGGTGTCGTAAAAATTTCCAAGGTTATTCACCAAGGTATCGTGAAACTTGTCATCGCTAGAGATTAAATTCTTTACCCAATACATTGGAGCGCTATCAGGGCGCACCCTTCATATGTATTTATTTTCATGTGATCCACATATATCATAATCAAACATTTCATAAATAACTCATGGAGAATAAAATAAATGGGTTTCATTTCAAGATTGTGACGTTTTAAAAGTTCTTAAAAATAAGATCATTATGTCATTTATAACCCATGGAAAGGGAGTGAGGGTTATATGTATGTCAATTCCAGAATCAAATATATAATATTTATATATTTATGAACACCCATAGAAACGAAATAGGTCTAGGTATTCACATAAATAAAACAAGATAATTTCTGGAGAGAAAGGGATAGAAATTTTGAGGTGAAATTTTCGCAGCATAACGGCTATATAACATGGTTTTAGAAAACATTAAAAAGAGAGGGGAAAAGGGTCACACACTCATAAATAATTCATAATAAATTATGGGTACATAATAAGATCATGGTATTGATATTTGAATGACATACCTCATGAAAAAGGAAACATGAAAGAAAAGAGAAGATGCGATTTCTTTTACGAGAAATTCGGCAGCCTAACGGCGTCACTTAAAAATTCAGAAAACAATTTGATGAGAGCAGAAATGGTCTCTCAACAATTACACATGAAATGTACAATAATGAGAACATATAAGAACATACCCTCAACATAAAGAGATTGATACTAGAAGACACAACATAAAGAAACTCATGGCTTAAAAAAGGAGGGTGAAAAAATCTCTTACCTTGAAGAGTAACTTCGAAAGCTTGAAGGTCAGGACGTTGGAAGGCTTAAGGGCACCTTGGAAGGACTCCTTAGGAGGTAAAGAGACCAGAACTTCATTGGGGAGGAATTGAAAATGAAATGAATGAGGGAATGACTTGGTATTTATAGAAGAAGTGAGGGAACAAATCATTAATTTCCAAGGGACACCTCATCGGTGGTATTGGAAAAACCATGGGCTTTCTCATGGTATTTGCCCATGGTATTGGCCACTTGGGACACCTCATAGCATATCATACTATTCATAAGTCGACTAGAATGATTACATAATTATTACATCCTTAATGGTGTCATTAAACACCCAAAACTCAAAACTGTATTTTTACTATTCACCGAAAATTCAACTGTTTTAGAAAAATCCCAAAAATTCACCTTAACCTAATATCGATGCTCTGAATTCAAAAATGAATTCTATTTTATGAAAATAATTTTCTAATTATGAAATATTTAATTTTTAAGTAAAAACACTATTCACTGAAAATTTAATTGTTTCAGAAAATTCCCCAAAATTCACCTTAACCTAATATCGATGCTATGAATTCAAAAATGAACTCTATTTTATGAAAATAATTTTCTAAATATTTTTAATTTCATCTTTAAATAAAAACATCATTCACCTGAAAAAACTAATACTTAACTAATAATTTATGAAACGGTTATTTACTTATTTTATTGAATCACATTACCTAATCAAGGTGTCTAAATTATATTAATACTTTATTAAGTGAGTTTACTATTTCATTTGGTCACATTACTATTTATAAGCGCAAAATTACTATTCATAATTTAATATTCACCAAAAAATAAGTTGATCTTATTAAACTCTAAATTTCTTACTGAACACAACTGTAGAAGACCATTTTTTGAAAATCATTGCACATTATTAATTATTTAAGGTTTACTTAAATATTTTAAAATATCCCTTTTTTTCAAAATTCATCAATAATATATATCCAATATTTATCCGGACATTTTAAATTCACAAACTTTACCATAAGAAGAAATAACAATTTTATTTATATCAAAGGATTACACAGAACAGCTAAGGTCTCGTTACATAACCCCTTATAACACCAACATAGGTGTAAAGACCCGTAAAATTCAAGGGAAATTTTTTCTTAATTTTCTTTGGAATTTTACAAGAGCGCGGTTTCAGACGGCACCTGATTCCGAGGCCCGGAGTGCCCGGAATCATTTTCCAAAGTTTGGCTCGGGTACGTTCAGTGAACGAACGAGTGGGAATTCCTAACTTTTGATCCGGTGCTCGGAATTGAAATCCGAGGACACCGATGAACTCGCAGCGCCGATTTTTGCTTAAGAAGACCTTTTCCGAAGTTGCGTTTGCCTAGGAGGAGTTGTTTAATTTTTCTGGATGAAATGAAGAGTAAAATAAAATTGTGATACAATATTTATTTTATATCTTTAAAGTGGTTAAAATCTTTTTTTGGAAGTTGGGTGGTTTAACCACCTAAGAGAGGATTAAGGTGAGGAGGGGCCCACCTGAGCCCCACCTTTTCAAATTCCCTAACTCCCCCTCTCTCCCTCTTTAAAGCTTGATAACTTAACACTTAATTAATTACATAACTCATGTATAATTAATTAAGTGTTTTGTTTTTGAAATTTATGTTTTTGAAATGCTTGGCTTAGTAAATAAAATAAGGAGGGACCTTATTTTATTTGGATTGTTGGGTGAGGTGTGGAAGAGCTTTGGAGTGAAGTTGAAGAAATCCTCCACCTTCTTCATCTCCTTCGTGGAAGAACGCGAAGAACGTTCACCGCCCACGAAGAACACCGACGATGACATCTTGACTCGTCTTCTCCGATTGCTTCCTCCTCGACTTCTTCGTCTTCTAACCGACATCAACGTGCGACTATCGAGGTAGGGGTTTACTTCAATATGATTATCACTTTCCATGTTTTCCCCTTCTAAATCTATTGTGGGATTGGGAAAAATGTTTGATGAGGATTGTAGGGAATTTTATTTAATTTACGTGTGAATCGTTTGAAACAAGGTTCAATTTTTAATTAATTAAACATTATGCCATTTGGGTGTTGGTTATTCCCGATTGTTAGCATCTAATGCGGAGGGCACGGGCCGAACGAACACGGCCCGACAACCCTCCGTAATTTTTTTTTTGGTGCGTGGATTTGACAGTGATGAGGAATCGAATCCGTAATGGGAAAATGAGGTATCCGTTCCGAAGATCTCGATCCGAGAAAATCGCCGGCGAAGACCGCAAGTGGAACGGACCACCGGAGTGCGTCCGGTGGTCCGCGGAAGACGGCGGTCGCGCGCCGCTTCGGCGCGGCGGCGCCGGCGACCCGCGGCGGAAGCGCGCTGCCGGAGTAACCCACCGCGGCTAAGCCGCGGTGGTCAACAGGCGGCCGGCAAAGCCGGCCGCGACGGTCCAAGGGCGGGACCCTTTAGGGTCCCGCGTTTCGTTTTTCGGCCGGCCAAACGGCCAGCCGTTTCCAGGAATTCCGGGGGATTAAACCCCTGGATGAAGGCGGAGCGGGCCCCCCACGTGGGGGGGGGGGGGGTTGTTTTGCAAAGCACGGGGGGCTGCGCCCCCCCCCCCCCCCCCGTTTCCTCGACCAGCTCTCGGCCAACCGGCCGAGTTGAGCGGCCGGGCCTAGACCCCAGGTTTCGGACGGGTTTCGGTCTTTTGGCCATAACTTGATCCACGGACCTCCGAATGACGAACCATCTGCGGAAACGCGATCCTTGGATCGAGACGGTCGTTTCGGTATATTACACTCAGGGTTTCGGAATACTTTGAGTTCGGCCGGGTTGGTTCGTACACGAAACCAACCGGGCCTTCGGAGCGGAAACGCTCATATCTTGAGCTACGGACGTCCGTTTGACGTGCCGTCAGCTTTGTTGAGTTCCTCGTAGTGAGACGGATCTTTTGGCATACTCCGCCCGAGGTTTGGACGCAGGTGGAGTACGGTCGGGTTGGTTTTGCCTTAAAAACCAACCGGGCCCCGGGGACGAAAATGCCAATAACTCTCAGACCGGGCGTCCGATCGACGCGCCGTCTGTTGCGTTGAGTTCCTGTTGACGATACGGAACTTTTGAATACATCAACTCTAGTCTTTGTGACAGTTGATGTATCAGCCTCTCGGCTCGTGGAGCGGACCCTCCTGTACGAGCTTGTTGTGTGCGGGAACCCTAGTGCTGGCTGCGACTGTTACTGTGACTACTACTACTACTGCTGCTACTGTGACTGCGACGACGACAGTACAGAGATCCTGTGTGGATTCGACGACGACGACTACAGCACTCAGCGATCCTACGTGGATCAGTGCTACAGGTCCTGTGTGGGCCCGATCCTGTGTGGGTCTTTGCGCTCAGCGGTTCTGTGTGAACCAGCGCCTACAGGTCCTATGTGGGCCCGATCCTGTGTGGGTCTTTTGCGGGGGTTAGTTACCTATCGATCCTTCGTGGGTCCGACGACTTAGATGGATCAGAGATCATCTTTACCGTCTTTCGAAGAAGTATACCTGGGTGAGCTGAATCCTGTTGCTTTCCTGTGTGGATTGTGTTGTGCTATCCTGTGTGGATAACGTTTTGCTTTCCTGTGTGGAATACGTTTACTTTCCTGTGTGGACTGAGTTGTACTTGGGCTCGGAGGTTAGAGCGTATTTGAAATTGATGACTTAGGTATATGTATGGGCATATACCTGAGCAGTGTTAGTTGTTACTTGTGGTTGTATCTTCCTTTGTGGATTATCCTTTGTGGATTTTGTGAGACCTTCGGGGGTCTCGGGATCCCTACTGAGTAGCTTATACTCACCCCTGCACGGGCTATGCCCGCACTACGTTGTGTTGGTTGCAGACGACGGACAGCGTTGATCTTGGCTGAGGCTTGCAGAGCAGGACGGTACCTGGAGGTGGACCACTAGGCGGGACGTGTTCGGAGCGGACGACGGGACCCGTGGAGCAGTGGAGCTATCTGTACCCACCCTTCAGGTGGGATCTCCAGTAGACAGCTCGGTGTAGCGGCTTTTACTTACAGTTGTTGTTTTCCCTTTTCGAGTTGTACTTTACTTTCAGTTTGGGTTTGTATACTGGCTCATTTACTTTTCCGCACTTTCAGTTGTACTCTGTTTTTACTTAGTGTTTACTTTCCGCTTGCTTACTCTGTGGTGTTTGTTTACTTTACAAAGGCAATGCCTTCCCTTTTTACCAGGATTTACGCCTTGGTGCTAGTCGCCAGCCCCTGGCCTATGGAAGGCGGGCTTGGGGTAGTCACGGCACGGACCCCGAGGGCGGGTCGTGACAATAGGACCTAAGTGTAATGTGTGTTAAGGTGACAGAATCTTAGGGCGGCTCGGCCAACATTGCCCGAGTAGTGACCTCTATCACCTTGAACTTCTCCCGTAGGCGATTCCGTTCAAGCTTCAAATGATGAAGTTCAGCTTGGGCTTGGTCCAGAGCAAAACCCAGTGGTGCTACCTCATTCCCAAGTTCCATCAGACGGGCTTCAAACGGCCCGAGTCTACTGTATGAGGCCATCAAATCTTCTTTCTGTATTAATTAACCAAGATCACTTGTATTTATAAACAATAATTATAATGTTAAAAGTTTAGTTTCCAACGGTCATATTGACCAGCGGTCATATAACAGTCGAAACCCAATAGTCTCGTTTAATTATACTCAATTCGTTAATTAAATAATATAGTTTGGTTGAGTATAAAATAAAATAACACACAAAATTAGGAAACAAAAATTATTCAAAATTTCGGGTCGTTACAGTGTCCTACAACCAACTTCTTTATACTTTATGATAAACTTGTAGTCATGGTTTTGAATATTAGAAAACTCCTTATCACATCATGATTGTTCTTCTACATAACATAGTATGTGATAATGCCCTAAGAGTAGTTGTTGCATTAAAAGATCATAGCAGTTCCCCAGTATGATGAGATTGAAGTTATGTTCTATATTCAGATGATATCGTTTGAGGGACACAAATGAGACAGGCTATCAGGGGTGGAGACTCGTAGGACTTTAAGGCACCTTTTTATAGTGTACGCCCTTTGTAATATCTAGTAGGATATTATGAAAACGAGACATGTCAGTATGAAACTCACATCTATATGTGTCATTGGATGTTCCTATTTGCGGATGTGTGTATTGGTCCTTAGACTTTAATATTATTGTTAATGAGTATTATGAGTCACGCACTTAGATGTATTAACCAAAACTGTGACGACAGATGTTCGCGGTGAGGTATGATACGTTGGGTGCGTCACGAGTAATATTGTGTTAATGAATAACGTGAGAAATGATTTATCTATTATGTTCTTTAACGTAAGTTAACATCTTAGGTCCTTTGATGGAAATGATATAGCCTAAATAAATTCATGGTCATGGTGTTATATTGACAATTTCTATTTCTGAAAAATCAAAGAAAGAGATATTGAGTATATAGGTTGATGACACTGGCATGCAACCTGCTCAATTTGAAATATTATGATAAAGTGATTATATTGCACAATAAGCATTCGTATGAGGTGACACGTCGTTGCAACATTAACTTCTTTCGCCTAATGCCATTGAGAAATAGGGCTAGAGGGTCACGCACTAAGTGTATCCAAAATCTAAGTTAAATTTATTATTATTATTTATTATTTAACAATTTGAATAAATATTATTCTCGTACATGATTTAATAATTATTCGTGTATGCTTGATCGTATAATGATATTTATTTGTTATTTAGTAAATATAATATTTATTTATTTATTGCAAATAATGTAATGATATTTATTTAATAAATAAACATTATTTAAGGTCCAATAAATATTGTGGAGTAATGGTTCGATGAGAAATAATAATATTGAATATTATTTGATTAAATAATATTTAATTATAATTCGCAAGTTAAGCGCATGTCGAGAAATAATAATATTAGTATTATTATTTGACATAGGGGGTTTGCTAGGATTAAATAAATATTTAAGGGTACTTGTGCAATTATTTTTATTTTAACCCTATAAATATAAATATCCAATTATGTTATTTTCTCAAGACCTAATTTCAGTTGTGCACAACGAATCTTGGAGGATCCTCTCAATCTTAACGAGTTTCATTCTCCAAAAACGCTCCCAAGAATGGCGAACAATCCTCCTCTACTGAATCAAAGAGAATGTTTAGAAAAAGATTCTCAAAGTGATCAAGGCGAACAACGCAAGTGCAATGATCTTCTGTTCTAGCACCTAGAGACTCTTTCGACGACGTTTGAAGATTCCTGGAACACGTGTGAATCACCGCTTGAGGAAACCTACACTTGGTTTTTACAACGCAACGATGGTGCACCGCAAATATGTCGCCAGATTCATCAACGAAGAAAGAATCCCTTAGAGGTCATTCTTAATCTAATTAAATTAATTATAAACAATATGTGTCGATTCAATTCCTTTGATCACGACGATTAAATATCGTATAGATCTTTGATTGATCATCGATCATGATAAAAAGCAATGTTGGGCACCGCCCATCGCACGCTTCCGTTGCATCTGATAAAAGCATAGAACTTTTAATTGCACTCTAATAATCAACGTTTTTTTTTGCGTTGACAATGACAAATTTTAGCGCTGTTAAATGCCTGTTTTATAGTAGTGAATACTAATAAAATATATTTATGATGTTCTTTATAAATTCTAAATTTCTTTCAAATATTTTACATAATAAGAACTAAAATAAAAGAGAATAGAAATAAAGCAATACAATATTTATTAAATAAAAATAAACATGGAGTTTTGAGGGGGGGCTCTTGGATTCAGCCGAGAGCTCTCTGGATTTTCTACTTCGTTAGGGTTCTGTCCCCTAGCCTCGGCGGTGATTCCCTATGGTGTGGTGGCTCCAGTGGTTTGGTATCGTTCTTGGTGGCCCTTGATGGGTGGGCGGGAGGTTTCGTCTTTGTTGAATTTAATTATGGCATCATCAATGTTTATGACATGGTCATCGAATGAACTTCAATGTAAAAAAGATGAAAGTGTTCATCATTCAACCACTTTGTGTAACATTTTTCATCTTTTTGATTTGATGAATGATATTTTTCTTGATATGGACCATATTGATTCTTAACACAATTTCAATAATAATCAATTATATTCACTTCAAAGGTTAAATTGGAATACACAATTTAGATAATAATCAATTATATTCACTTAAAAGGTTAAATTGGAATACACAATTTCATTATTTGTGTTTTTCTAGTTATTATAAACGAATTGTGACGTCGATTAAAGGCAAAACGTAATGTTGACTGTTGACGAAGAATGATGGACGCCAATTAAAAGCAGACAAGTGGCAGGAGAAAGTATGCAAGTCAAGAGTCATATTTTATTATCACAATACATAGAAAGGTTCAATCTTAAGTTTTAATTCCAAGGGTTTAATTTATGAAACACAACTTCCGAATCGACCCATCACGGGATTACCTAAACAACCAACCCTCCAGCTCAATCTACATAAAAATGCCGACAAAGATTCATGAAGAAGACGACGGGATCCATTGATCGCCCTGTATAAAATTCTCCACAGAGTAGCTATTAACATGCTCCGGCGGGATCCTGCTGCTCCAAGAAACTCTCCCCGACGGATTAGCACCCGCCCCCTTGTTCCCGAACTCCCCGTAATACAAAGTCTTCAAGGCAAAACCGCCATTGTTCCACTGCAGCCATCCCTCCGGCCGGATCAGGGCCTCCAAGTCGCAGTTGATGAACACCGTCCTTGAATACTCCTTCCACGGCCTCCCCAGGAACGTCTTGAACTTTCCCGGTCGCTTGCGGTACAGCTCCATGTACTCGCTAGTTCCATTCACAACGCACCCGTCCAACACAAACCCCGTGGACTCCCCCGGATCCACCCGCCCCTGCGCAGTCACCGCATTGCTCGCCCCTTTATCCAGATTCGCCTGCCGAGGCCGCACGAGGATCACGCAGTTCTGGAAGATCGCCGCCGAATTGCCGAAAATGAAATCCAGGGTGCCCAGGATGACGCACGACTTGTAGTACTGCCGCAGGACCTCCGCGTAGAGCGTGTCCTGGTTGCCCACGAACTCACAATTCTCGATGACGGATTTGTCGCTGTCCGACCGGAATGCCACCGCCTGGTGCGCGTTGGGGCCGGCGGTGTTCTCCACCGTCACATCTCTCATCATGAACCCGTCGCCAAGAACAGCTGCATCAAACATTGAGAACAACCACACCAGACATTACGGTGAATGGAATTTCGAAGATGAAGAATGCCCATTCTGCTGTCAAATCTAACTTAAATTGGCACGGATTACCGAGGGTGGCAGTGTTGTACGTGGTGACGCCGGTGCCGACGAACGACGAACCGGAGAGGATGGTTTTGCCCATGCCCTCGCCTAAAAACACCAGATTCTTCTTCTGCAACGGGATTCTAATGGTCTCCTTGTACACCCCAGCCAGGATTCGGATCACGAACTTGCCCTTCCCGTTTACCGGCGCAGCATTAACGGCGTCCTGCACCGTCTTGTAATACTTGCCTTCCACCACGCAGCCGCTCCGCCGCTGGCACACCGTCGCGTCCGCCTTCAGACCCGGCGGAACCCCGCCGGGCTTGAAGGATCCAGGTTTCGTCCCGGGGATTTCCCAGAAGCCGTCCCTCTCCGTCTTGGGCGCGGCCCACCCGTCGACGCCACTCCCGTAGATGTCCAGCGACGCGATCATGCTGAGCGCGTTGCTGGTCCGGGAGATCATGCCGTTAATGAACGACATCGTCTGGTCGACCAGCCGCGTGTCGTTGGCGTAGGATAGCCCCGAGAAGCAGGCGTACTGCTGGTGCAGCGCCGCGCTCATCCAGGCCCGCGCGTCCTTCAGTCGCACAGGGCCGCCGCCGACGCGCGTCAGGATCTGGGACGTGGATTCGACGCGGTAGGCGGAGCCGTCGAGGACCTCTGCGCAGTTTTTGGCGGCGATGGAGCGGTTAGGGCTGGCGGCGGAGGAGTCCAGGATCTGACGAACCATGGACTGGGCGGTTTTGAGGTAGGCAGAGGGGACGGACAAGGCAGCGAGGATGATCTGGTCGGGAGAAGGGTTGGGAGGGAGGGGAGGGGATCCGGAGGACGTGAGGGATTCTAGGCAAATTTTTGGGAAACGGGTGGCTTTACAGGCTTGAGAGATCATCGGCGTGGTGGGGTGAGGGGAGGAGCCGCGGCGCGGGGCGGCGGAGGAGGGGAGGGAGAAGAGGAAGGGGAGAGAGAGGAGAGCGAAGGCTAGGGCGAGGAGGGAGGCCATGGAGACGAAGAGCAAATGAGAACGGAGGATCCTAAGGGGATTGAATTTTCTGTGCATCGCGTGGGGCTTTATATGAGAAATTGGTAGGATACGTCCGCAGAGGGTGAGACTGAAGCAGACCTCGTCTTTGGAGGTGGAGAAAGGGCCCGTGGAATGGGGTCGCGGAGCAGCTGCCCCTAGTGAACGGACCCCCGTCCGTAGACAGTGGGCAAGCCCTCTCTTCAACGGAACGGAAGTGTTGATCTTTGACGGGCTCTAAATCGATAATAAAGTCATTTTTAATTTGATTAATTTGATAATAGAAAACTCATCACAATTGGGTCGGTGGCCAGGAGGGCGCTGGTCATGGCTTCATAACCATCGCCACTGCACACGCTCCCTCTCCTTGCCGTTATCTGAAATCTTTCTTGTTGTCCCTTTCGATCGGCTCCTGTTCGTCGTTGTTCTGCACCGACTCATCCAACAATCAAGACCCTCGAGTTCCGAAAACTAGACAAAATCCATCAAGTCAATCGAAATCATGCCGATACCTTACTCATCTGATTGATTTAGACATGGACCACCATACGCCCCGCCGGAAAATCCCACCTCAGCCACGCCGCCGTTCCTGGTGCTGTTCTTTCTCTGTTCCGCCCACCAGCCCGGAAACCCTCCGGTGCCCTCGCACCAAGACGCCGCACGCGTCCGGGATTTCCTCCAAGCACGCTCACTCTTCTTCCCCCAATTCCCCTCCCAGTTCCAAATCCGGGTTAAGCTACCGTCGCCGGATCTTGTCCCCGGGTCGTGTCTCTCCCATCGATCCCATACAAGAAATCGATCCCGATCCGTCTCCCGCTGGAAACATTGCCGCCCCATTTAGATCGGAGAGCTCTAGGGTTCAATCCGGGAGGTCCCCTCCCGTACCTGAGGATTCCCCTTCCTCGGGTACCTTGGCGAGCTCAACCAGTGGAAACGGTGGTGAAATATTTGACGTGAGGTTGAATTTGAAGGGAAAGAATGGGTGTTCCTTAGTTTTGGAATTGAATTCGGAGGCACTGTGTTCGAACAGCGCAGTTTTTGCGAATTTGATAACAGAGAATCGGAAACGATTCTGTGGCGAAACCTCAAGCACGTGTAGGATTGAAGTTTGTGACGTTGAGGATCTGAGTACGTTCCGCCTGACCATTGAACTTATGTTCGAAGAAGATATCACCAAGAAGCTCGTGATGATTGGGGTGGATCATTCAATCGATGTACTTGAGGTAATTTTCGTTACATCGTTCAGTTTCTTGAAAACTGTGTCGTGCTTATGAACATGTTTATTCACGTTCCCATGCGCATGCTCTAAATGCGCCTTTCGATTTTATGATCATGACACGTTTCTTTATTCAAGGTATCTGCAGGCATAATGTTCACCAAGGGAGTCCAATGCTGCTTAAAATACCTTGAAGCGGTTCCTTGGAACGAGGAAGAAGAGGAAAAACTGAGGAGCCTCTTCACAAAGCTCAAGTTTGATGAGTCCAGTTGCAGAGACATCTTATCAAGACTAAACTCGGACTCCGTTGATTCCCACCAGAAATTGGCCAGACAACTAGTTTGGTCCGTCATTGATGGTGCCAATACCACCGCGAGGAATGAGCTGAAGTCGTTTGTCAAATCCCTTCTATGCAAGAGCTTAGTGTCTAGGAATGAAGACCTGCCCGGCCTCAACAAAGAAGACCTCTACCTTGTCTGTGAGCATTGTCTGGGTTTACTGGTAACGCTTTTTGAGGATGAAGGTGACCACGACAAGCCTTTGATCGAACGAGTCTCAAGGCAAGTTGATAATATCATCTGGCTCCTAGAAATCCTGGTTGATCAGCAAATGGCAGACAAGTTGGTTGGCATGTGGGCAGATTGTTCGGATTTGACTAGATTGCATGGGAATTCTTCTCCGATTGTGAGATTTGAAGTCAGCCGAGTTTCAGCTACGTTATTCATTGCAATCGGGACTGGGAAACTGCAATGTCAGTTTGAAGCAAGAACGCGGCTGTTTCAATCATGGTTTGGGCCGATGTTGTTGGACTTTGGCTGGCTGAAAAGATGCAGAAGGGGGCTTGACATGAAGATCTTGGAAGAAGCCATGGGCCAGGCAATCCTCACGCTTCCTCTGGAACAGCAGCACTTGCTTTTCATGGAATGGTTCCAGTGTTTCTCCAACTGTGGGGCGGAATGCCCAAATCTTGGCAAGGCCTTCCAGATTTGGTGGCGCAGATCATCATGTAGAGCTCTGGAAACTCCTTCCATTGAATTCAGATAAGTGTGAATTCTTTCATATTTCAGGTGGTCTGAATTGAATATATATGGATCAAGTTTAATCATGTACGATGCTTTTGTGGTCAATAGCTTTGATAGCAGTAGATTGTTGTGGATTCATTTTTCTGAATTTGGTTTCACATTCTGTTATCACAGTAAGCATTTTGTGGAACACGTAGCCTGCATGACTGTAACCCGGCAAACCCTATATATATATATGTTATCAAACCATCTGATAGCCGAAAGCCACATTCGATTACGACTAGTTTGGAAGAAGTTGGACAGGGATATATATAGAAGTGGTCAAGTCCTTTTAACAAACATTTAATACAACTGCACATCCAAAACTCAGATTCAAAACCTTCAGTCAAGATAGCAAATCCCCTAGTATTTGATATATGCACTTGTTCATTAAAATGAATCCATCATTTGGACAGTGAACTTTAGGATGATCAACACGGCAACGGTGACCAGCCATGACAGACCATATACCTGTAAATAAAACATGCCTACCCACAACAAATCCAAATGAGATTACCTGTATCATGAGGAATTCTGAAAAATTAACTGATTATTCCTGGGGAAGAAAGAAGAAACCCTAAAACCAGTAGCAACAACAACACGGGAAAACTTGCATCTCAACTAATTGGTTCTCACGGACTGCTCCATTTTATGAAAATCTTGTATGCACGGACCCATTTGGAAATACTGTAATAGTTGCACAAAGAACCTTGCATTTAGTGGAAGACCAAGACCAAACAATGTGGCATGCAATTGATTGCATTTAGTGGAAGACCAAGACCAAACAACGTGGCATGCAATTGATAAGTGTGGGGAGGGGTGTTAAGGGTGGGGGAGGGGTTTGGGGCGTGGTCGCAGGGTCAAGTCTCCGGGCCAGCGATTTATCTGCATTTTCTTTGTTGCGTCTGTGCCGCTTTCACGGTTGTACTCAATTTTTAAATGTAGCATGGAAGTGATCTTAGTGAAGTAAAAGTTCACTATGGTTAAGTTGCATGTTCAAGCTGGTATGAAAGAATTATCATTTTACTTAAAAAGCATTCAAAAACCGATACACACGTGCATGCCAAACATAGTTTGCAAGTGCAAATTGACTTTCATGCATGCCCCTTCAAACAATGTTGCTGCTAGTACATTTGGAATCAAATATACTGCAACATCAAAGATATGTAATGTTTTGATTCCTTTTCATCGATCCAAGTTGTTAATTTTGTAAGCAGCCTCCACCAATAACATAATGCAAGTGTGATGATCTTGTCAAAGGCCATGAAAGATGTTTTCTATTTTTCATGTCTTGAACGTTCTTCTACAACAACAATATCGTGAAAAGTCTTTACAAAGTATTTGAAATGCTTTATTCCTTTTTTAATGTCAAATATTATTTGGGGGTATAAACATACGTAATAACACACACACACATCTCACAAGAGCTTATTGGACCAGGCCACCCTCCAAAAGGCGGACTTAACTCCTTCAATTACTAAATTTTATTACACCAACCCCAAGGCCTTTTTTACAATAGGGCCTGAAGACCATTATTACTGGCTTGGAGGCCTTTATGATGGGCCCAAAGGCCTTCCAAACAGTTTTTAGAGCTTCCGCTACATTGCTTGCTACAAGCCCCGCTACAATGCATGCTACAGTGTTCCTACAATCTCTACTATAGTGTTCCTACAATCTCTACTATAGTGTTCCTACAATACTCTAGTCGTTAGGTTTTGGTTTCTTGGTTATCAGCACCCAACTCTTACCACTCTAGCAGAGGGTTGCCTACTACCACTGTTTGATCAAACTGTGGCTATAGGTCCCTTAAAATAATAAAAATTATCTTTCACCGAAGTTCAAACATGTGGCCTCCAATTTATGTATGTATTTATATATATATATATATAAACATATATGGGGAGGCCTCGATGGATGCAGGTTGAGAAGAGCTGGGATTTTCTCTCGGAGTGCTCTGCTCCGAGAGGATGATGCGGCTGATGTTGATGCTTTTCCACAGGTGTTGATGTTTCCCCTGTGTCATCCACTACCCCCTTACCCCTCTTCTACTCCTAGCTTGGTTACATTTTCTGTTTCTATTAGGAGGCCTCAATATTTGCTCTGGCGTTCAGTCTGCCGTATGTTTCTCCTTATTCTTCAGCTTGGTGATCCGGCGATTTGTTTAAGGGACCCTTAGCTGAGGAAGACGAGGGCTTCTGGTGGGAAGTTTTCTTTATCATCGTCTTGCTTCTCTGGAAAAAGAGTGTTGGCAGGTTTGATCTTAGCCACCATGGTACATCGACGTTCATGCTCTCGTCCCCACAGGCTTTCCATCCACCGATGGTGTACTGTCCCTACTGCAACATTCTACTGATAGTCAGTGTGCATGCAAGGTTTCATCTGTTCCAATTGATGGCCCACTGGTGTTGATGATAGGCGTGTGTGTTGAAGGTGTACTGATCTTGGCCATTTCTTAGTACAGGTCTACTGAAGAAACCCACTCTTTGTCGTTCTTATTGGTGCAGCTATGCTTGGTGCCGACTTTCCTCCTCCCCAGGTGTTGATCGCTGCCTTTTGCTTTCATTGGGAGGTTTTGTGGTGATGGATCATAGTGTTGCTGGAGATTCTTTGGACTGCAAAGCGTCTTCCACATCGGTCCCAACGGTTGAGAGCTCGCAGGTGCTTTTATTGTGCTGTTCCTTAGGAGCAAGATCAGCATTGACGCCCACAATGCTCCTCATTGATGTTGGAGATGATAGTTTCCATAAGCGCCTAAGGTTGCCATTGCAGGTTGCCATTGCAGGTTGCCATTGCAGGATCCGGGCACAGTGAATGTGGGGTGAGGTGGGTGCCAGATTATAAGCGCCTAAGGTTGATGTCGTTGTTGCTCAAGGATCTGAACTTGAATCCTTCCGGTGATATTCACACATTCTCTAAGAAGCTCGAGATGTTAGTCTCGATCCGTTGGTGGTAGCGTGAAGAATCTAGATTACTTTGACATCTTTGTGTTAATAACATAAGAATGAGTGGATTATTGTTACGACCCCCTCCTGTCAAAGATACCGCATTGAGGGGAGAGATGACCACCCCCGAGTTCCGCCTTCAGTAGGTCCCAGGTTGGCGACTAGAACTGAAGGTATAAAAATCTCACAATATGATAGGTATTACCCGGTATAAATGAAACAAGATTGGGAGATATGATCAACAATCACCAAAAAATTAATGCAGAAAAAATAAAGGTAAACCAAAAACAATTCCACAATGCATAAATAAAGCATAACTAATGCATATAGAAGTCTTCAGAATAAATACTGAAAAGACAAGTCTACTACAACGACTCAATAACAGCTCCAACCCAGTTAGTAATGTCCAACTCGGTCCCCAAAGGCCTCACGGAAACCTGAAAACAGTTTATATAAATTGGGTGAACATAACATGGATACTCGGTAAGAACATAACTAATGCCTCAATTACACATGTGAAAAATGTAGGTTCTGAGCGCAGCGGAAGCGTGCAATGAGTCGTGCCCAATTTTGCTTTTTTGTCATGATCGATGAACAACTCGAGATCTATACGACGATAAACGTCGTGATCAACAGAATTGAATTAAAGAAAACAGACGATGGTAATCACACCGGAACTAGTGGGAGGATCATCACATATTATTTATTATTAATTTAATTAATTAAAGAATTACCTTGTTGGAGTTCTTTCTTCGTTGATGAATCTGATAACATATCTGCGTTGTACGGTCGTTGCGTTGTAAGAATCAAAGCAGATTCCCTCTAGCGGCGATCCACATGCGTTTCACAAATATCCGAACGTTGCTGTAAGAATCTTCGGGTGCTAGCACGACAGATCTTATCGCTTGCGTCGTCCGTCTTTGATCGCCTCAAGAACTGCTTCCAAAACGTTCTTCTTGATCTCTCTTGACTTGAGAGTGAGAGGTGGAGGAGGATCGCTCTCCGTTCTTGGGAGCGTTCTTGGAGAAACGAGCTCTCTAGGGTTTGAGTGGATTCTCCAAATCCCTTGTGCACAACCAAAACAAATGAATTGGCTTTCCGAGAAAATAATATAATTGAGTTTATATACTGCTAGGGTTAAAATAAAATAATTGCACAAGTAATCTTTATTATTTATTTAATCATGGGAGAACCTCATGTCAAATAATAATAATAATAATAATAATAATATTATTATTATTTCTCGACACGCGCTTAACTTGCGAATTAAATTAAATATTATTTAATAAAATAATATTCAATATTTATTATTTCTCACTGGACCATTAATCTCGGATATTTATCGGCCCTTGAATTATGTGTATTTATTTATTAAATAAATATCACTGCATTCTTCGTTAATAAATAAATAAATATTATATTCACTAAATAACAAATAAATATTTATTAAATATTCCGTTCACATTATATTTTCTCGAATAACTGGTGACAAAATATATGTGATCAAGCATACATGAATAATTATTAAACCACGTTCGAAAATAATATTTATTCAACTTGTTAAATAATAAATAATAATATATTATTTAACTGAGATTTTGAATATACTTAGTGTGTGACCATCTAGGCCTCTTTCTCAGTGGCATTAGGCGAAACAGTCTTAAGTCCAAAGTTAGCGTCTAACAACACGCCAAAGCATCCATAAAGAAAGAAGTTAATGCCGCAACAACATAATACCTCATACAGACGCTTACTGTGTAATATAATCTATTTATCACGATATCTCAAATCAAGTAGGTTCCATGCTGATGTCATCAACCTATGTGTTCGATGTCTCTTTCTTTGAATTTCTGGAAATTGAACTTGTCTATAAAACACCATAACTATGGATTTATTTAGGCTATATTATTTCCATCAAAGGGCCTGAGATATCAACTTTCGTTAAAGAACAAAAGAGAAAAATCATTTCTCGCATTATTCATTAATGCAATATTACTAGTGATGCACTCAACGTATCTTACCTCATCACGAACATCTGTCGTCACGGTTTTCATCAATACATCAAAGTAGATGACTTATAATACTCATTAATAATAATTTTAAAGTCGAAGGATCAATACACACATCCATAGATAAGAACATCCAATGACACATATAAATGTGGATTTCCTACTGGCGAGTCTCATTCTCATAATATCCTATTGGATGTTACCAAGGGCGTACACCATGAGAAGGTGCCTCAAAGTCCTATGAGTCTCCACCTCTGATAGCCTGTATCATTTGTGTCCCTCAAATGTTATCATCCAGCTATAGAATATATATTTTTAAGAATAGTGTCATGACACTTTTGGGTTCTGATCATAACGGTGAATTGCTATGACCTTTAAGTACAAAAGTTACTTTTAGGACATTATCACATACTACGTTACACAGAAGAACAATAATGATGTGATTAGGAGTTTATTAATATTCAAATACTATCAATACATGTTATCATAAAGTACACATAAGTTTGTTCTAGGGCACCAACTTCAACAGACTCACACTTGCACTAGAGCAACTGCTAACAACCTTTAGTCCGCTAGCTCTCACATGATACTCATGCTTCTGCTGAGATATGCCTTAGTCAAGGAGTCTGCCACGTTCTCTTTTGTAGGTACTTTGCTTACTGCAACTTCACCCCTCTGATAGAAATCCCTCAAGAGGCAACACTTACATAGTATATGTTTTGTCTTTTGGCGTCACTACTGGAAATTTGGGCTATAGCCACGGTTCTAAACCGTGGCTATAGGCCCTCAAACCGTGGCTATAGGTAATAGCCACGGTTTGAGGAACCGTGGCTATAGGTAATAACCACGGTTTGAGGAACCGTGGCTATAGGTAATAGCCACGGTTTGAGGAACCGTGGCTAAGTTTGGTGTGGCTATAGGCCCAGACCTATAGCCACGGTTCAAACCGTGGCTGTATACTTAATGCCACGGTTTCAACCGTGGCTATATTAGACGCCGAGCAGGCTTTATAGCCACGGTTGACAACCGTGGAGTTAGGTCTATAGCCACGGTTAAAAACCGTGGCAATAAACCAATAGCCACGGTTTAAAACCGTGGCTATAGGGTGTGCACATACATAAACAAAATACCCCCCCAACCCCCTGGACACCCCCCTGGAAACCCCCCTGACACCCCCCTGACACCCCCCTGGACACCCCCTGGACACCCCCCTGGACACCCCCTGGACACCCCCTGGACACCCCCCTAGACACCCCCTAGACACCCCCCTGAACACCTCCTGCACCCCCCCTATGCCTTGTAGACACCCCCCTGCCCTCCTCCCCACTGCCTTGCAGACACCCCCCTGCCAGTCCCCCTGCCCCCTACTACCCCCCCTGCCAGCCCCCCCTGCTTGTTCCCCTGCCCCTGCCAGTCCCCCCTGCCCCCTGCCACACCCACTGCTAGTCCCCCTCTGCCACCCCCTGCCAGTCCCCCCCTGCCCCCTGCCACCCACCTGCTTGTCCCCCTGCTTGTCCCCCTGCCAGCCCCCTGCCCCCTGCTAGTCCCCCCTGCCCCTTGCTAGTCCCCCCTGCCAGCCCCCTGCCAGCCCACCCCCCTGCCCCCTGCCAGTCCCCCCTGCCCCCCAGCCCCCTGCTAGTCCCCCCTGCCACCCCCTGCCAGTCCCCCCTGCCCCCTGCAACCCCCAGCCCACCTGCACCAGCCCCCCCCTCGCAGCCCATCTGCACCAGCCCCCAACCCCAGCCCCCAGCCCCCAGCTGCACTAGTCCACCCCCAGCCCAGCTGCACCAGTCTCCCCCTGCCACCCCCTGCTTGCCCCCCTGCCAGCCAGCCCCCCTGCCACCCCCTGCTTGCCCCCCTGCCAGCCAGCCCCCCCTGCCACCCCCTGCTTGTCCCCCTGCCTTTCCCCCCTGCCCCATGCTAGTCCCCCCTGCCACCCCCTGCTAGCCCCCCTGCCCCCTGCTAGTCCCCCCCTGCCACCCCCCTGCTTGCCCCCCTGCCAGCCAGCCCCCCCTGCCCCCTGCCAGTCCCCCCCTGCCACCCCCTGCCAGTCCCCCCTGCTAGTCCCCCTGCCAGCCCCCCTGCCCCCTGAATTTGAAGTTGAATTTTATAGAACTATAAGAACAAGATGCAAGAAAGTAAACGAAATATAACATACACTATTATTTAACATGCTTTAGTCCCATGGGGACCTACGTGCATAAAAATAACAAAACCTAACTCACACATTTTATTATGGTCAAAGAAAACAAAAACCCTACAACTGTAAACTAGAAAGAATCACAATATGAGGGATAATAACATAAGTATACAAGACTCACAGGCTTCAAAATAAATGAAACAAAAATGAAAATCACAGTACTAGAGTGGGTAGTAGTCCAACATTCCCATTCTCTTCATGCTGAAATCTTGATGCACGATGCACCAGGATCCAAAAGTTCATATTCTCATTTCTGCACTTGTGGAACTATCACCAAGAAGGGTCTTCACTTCTTCCTTGAAGGAAGGACGTCATCTCCACTATAAAACAAGAAATGATATGAGTTCAAGGAGAGATAGGTATGGAAAGAGATCTGATGAAGCAAAGCAGCAATGTCGATCAAGGTTTTCACCAGAGGAAACCTATAGAAATATCTTAGAGGATGAGAAATACAAATGATCAAGATTTTGAAGATACTTGGGTCATAGGGGTTATCACTACCCTTACACTACAATACCTCAAAATGGAACAACCAATCTGGTGAGGCCACAAATCCACATGAAACAAAACACCCCCTACACCCCCCATGCCCCCCTTAGTCCCCCATGCCCCCCTGCACCCCACTGGACAACCCCCATGCCCCAACTGGACAGCCCCACTGGACAGCCCCACTGGACACCCCCTGCACCCCCTGGACAACCCTCCCCATCCTGCCGGACACCCCTCCCCCCTGCTTGGACAGCCCCTCCCCCTGCTGGACACTCCTCCCCCTGCTGGACACCCTTGCCCCCTGCCCCCTGCCCCCTGCACCCCACTGGACAGCCCCCATGCCCCAACTGGACAACCCCACTGGACACCCCCTGCACCCCCTGGACACCCCTCCCCCCTGCTGGACACCCCCCCTGACGGACACCCCTCCCCCTGCCCCTTTCTACACCCCCTGGAATGTGTTTCTATTGATATAAATGGTCATCTTATTGAGGTATGTTTTGTATTAGAAAACATACCAAAGTACAATGAGCATTGCAGGATAATAGGCCATGCCACTGATAAGTGCAGAATGGTACAGAAATTCTGCAATCCATCCTCTATTAATACTTCTTTGAAAGATGCTCTGAAAGGGAAAAATATTAATACCAAACACTATGTTAGAAAAAAATACAAAGAAGGTTAAAAAGAGGTCACCTGGTATAACAATTCTGCTACTAGTAAATCCTAGGAAGACTTAGTAGAGGAATAAGAATCCCAAGGATGTGTTCATGCTGAAACTGGTAAAGCACAATTCTGCTGGATATATTCTATAAGCAGATCGTCAACTCGTACTCCCAACTTGAGCACCTTATCAAAGAGGGTTCTCTACCGCAACTAGAATTAAGATGAAACATCCTATCAACATGGGCTACCAACAACCAACATACATGAATCAAGAAATAGAAAATAGAGAGTTCCCAACATTTTTTACACAACCAGAACATGTCTAGGAGCACCATTACAGACCTCACCCTATAGGTTACACATGACATATACTAATAGGGCTGCCACATTTTACTCTACCTGCTGTTACACCTATTCATGCTCGTTCTCAGCTAGACATTCCTCAAGGACAGCCCCTCCCCCTGCCTGGACACCCCTCCCCCCTGCTGGACAACCCTCCCCCCTGCTGGACAGCCCCTCCCCCTGCCTGGACACCCCTCCCCCCTGCTGGACAGCCCCCCCTGCCTGGACACCCTTCCCCCCTGCCTGGACACCCCTCCCCCCTGCTGGACACCCCTCCCCCCTGCTGGACAGCCCTCCCCTACTGGACAGCCCTCCCCCCGTGCTGGACAACCCTCCCCCCCTGCGGGACAACCCTCCCCCCTGCCGGACAGCCCCTCCCCCCTGCCGGACACCCCTCCCCCCTGCCGGACACCCCTCCCCCCTGTCGGACACCCCGCCCCCCTGAATGGAAATATTTCAATAACAAGTAGAAATGAATTAAATATATACAAATTAAACAGAGATATAAATGAGAGAAATAAGTAATAAAACCTGAATTAAAAATGTTGGATTCAGTAATTAAAAAAAAGAAAAGGCCATAGTAAGATAAAGAGGCTCTGCTAGTCCCCCTGCCCCCTGCCAGTCCCCCCCTGCCAGTCCCCCCCTGCACCCTGCCAGACACCCTGCCAGTCCCCTGCTAGTCCCCCTACTCCCTGGACACCACCGTGACCGCGGCGTGACCGCGGCGTGACCGCGGCGTGACCGCGGCGTGACCGCGGCGTGACCGCGGCGTGACCGCGGCGTGACCGCGACGTGACCGCGGCGTGACTGCAGCGTGACTGCAGCGTGTTGGCCCGGTCCAGCGACATCCGCGGGGCAACATCTTCCACTTAGTTTCAAATAGGATGATATTGATGGCATGAGAGGATGTTTTCTCAGAAGATTTAAAGAAATGAATGCTAATCTGTGATGACTAGAGGATTGGATGACCCCTGATATACCTAATTCGGTGAGGTTTGGAGATCTAGAAATGTGTAGGAATACCTAGAGGAATAAAATATGCCAGACAATTCCAAACGAATGTTTTCAGTTGAATTGAGCCTTTGTACCACCTGCTATGCACGTTTTGTGGAAAGATGGATGAGAGGCAGCGCTGAGAGGATATATAGTTTAGGAATAAGGAAATACGAAAAATTATAGAGCTAACCATTCAATGTTTCTCTAAGGAGGAGTAGCCGCCGCAAGGTGTCGTCCTGGAGCAGGGCCAAATCACGGCGTGACCGCGGCGTGACCGTGAAGTGACCGCGGCGTGACCGCGGCGTTACCGCAGCGTGTTGGCCCGATCCAGCGACATCCATGGGGCAACATCTTTCGGCCAGAAGCGAATGGATCAGAAGGAGGCTGGAATGCTGGTGGAAGGGGGCTGGTTGTGGGTTTTGGGGGGATGGTGCGGGCTGATTCGAAGGTGGCAGGGGGGGTTGTTGCGGGCTGGAATGCTGGTGGCAGCAGGCTGAAATGAAGGTGGAAGGGGGCTGGTGTGGGCTGGATGTGGCTGGAGCAGGGCCAAATCACGACATTACCACGGCGTGACCGCAGCGTGACCGCGGCGTGACCACAGCGTGTTGACCCGATCCAGTGACATCCGCGGGGCAGCATCTTCTGGCTAGGAGCGAAGGAAGCGGGAGGAGGCTGGAATGCTGGTGGAAGGGGGCTGGTTGCAGGTGTTGGAGGGATGGTGCGGGCAGATTCGAAGGTGGCAGGGGGGGCTGTTGCGGGCTGGAATGCCGATGGCAGCAGGCTGAAATGAAGGTGGAAGGGGGCTGGTGTGGGCTGGATGTGGCTGGAGCAGGGCCAAATCACGGCATGACTACGGCGTGACTGCGACGTGACTGCGGTGTGACCGCGGCGTGACCGCGGCGTGACCGCGAAGTGACCGCGAAGTGACTGCGGCGTGACCGCGGCGTGACCGCAGCGTGTTGGCCCGATCCAGCGACATCCGCGGGGGCAACATCTTCAGACCAGGAGCGAATGGAGCGGGAGGAGGCTGGAATGCTGGTGGAAAGGGGCTGGTTGCAGGTGTTGGGGGGATGGTGCGGGCTGATTCGAAGGCGACAGGGGGGGTGTTGCGGGTAGGGGGGATGTTCAAACATAAATACACCGACCGAGATGCTCGGATAAACCAAGACTCCATTGCTCGGATAGAGGCGATCTAGCAATACTTCCGCATGCAGTAACTATCAGAAGGTTATAATCATAGATGAAATGGTTTAAGATAACCAGACACAGTATGAGAATTTTAATGTAAAACAACCAAATGAAGGGGTCGTGCAATGACACGAATGGACACTCCTCCCCCCCTGCCGGACACACCTCCCCTGCTGGACACTCCTCCCCCCCTGCTGGACACCCCTCCCCCCTACTGGACAGCCCCGCCCCCTGCCTGGACACCCCTCCCCCCTGCTGGACACCCCTCCCCCCTGCTAAGGTGGGCAGTGTGAGCCGCGGGAGTCGGAGTTGGATTATGGACATGTGATTTGGTCTCATGCTACTTTCCCATTGTGGAGTCACCTGTAATTAAAACCAGGCTACTTTTCATAAAAGAGGCATTTTTTTTTTAGCAATATGGGATGGGATAGTAGTGGTCAGGTTGCATCAGTGTAGAGAAGCAGAATTCTTAGAGAAAAAATCAGAGGAAGATTCATTTTGATCATAACGCAGTTTTTTAGACAGAATGGAATAGTTATTAGTAGCATAAGAAAGAGGAGGAGAAGTACCTGGAATAACAGGATCTAGAGCAGATTGTTGTTCGATAGAGTTCTGAGAGAGATTCTACTTCTGCTCTGGGGGAACATTAAAAACCTACATATGTTAGGGTACGAGAACCGAATCTGAATTGTCATGTAAAACAGGTGCTGGAATCTTTTTCATGCCTGCTCAAGCTTCTAGGTCTATGGAGGCAGGTTTCACCATGGAGCTAGAAGACTAGGGGGTTTCCTGATTTTCCTTTTGCATACCTAATTTAGGTGTGGAAGTAACATGGGTCTGCTTGGCGCTTAAGTATGGAGTGTCAGCCACATCATTTTCTTTAGTGCAAACATCATTATTGTGGATTGAAGTACTAGGAGTACAGGTTAGTTTCTTCAGTTCATTAGTAGAAAAATTCCCTCCATCCAAGATTGGGTGCTAGAGATTATGCTTTTCTAGGTCATGTTGATAGCTAGAAATCTTTTCCTGCTCAGTTGATACTCTAATAGTGTCTAGTAAAAGGTTTGTAATTTCAATTGAGAGGTTTTGATCCTTAATAGTGTTTTCTTCTTCCTCCACTTCATCCACCCATTTGGTTCCTGAACTATCTCTTATGTGAGTCAAAGTGTGAGTTTTTTTGACCCAAACTTCATATTTCTTTTTGGATATTTCAGGCATGTCTATCATGGGGGATTTGTCTTTTTTAGGTCTCCTCATTTCCTTCCATTCATTCTCAGATGGTTGTATTACCTGCTTCCTAATCACCCTACAGTTGAAGATAGTATGCCCTATGATTTTACAGTGATCCCAAAATGGGGGTTTTTGCTCATATTCCACTATATCTTCAGTTTTGTATTCATTGGCATTGAAGTTAATTGAGCTGGGAAGTTTTGAGTCAAGGTTTATTTCAACCATTACTCTGTCGAATAGATCCAAGTCAGCATGTAAGGTCCTTTGATCATTTTTAAGAGCGGTTACTATGCATGAGACAATATCATTCAGTATTTTTGGGTGCCAAAAAACCAGTTAAGTCCATGCAATTTGATCCAGACTTGTGCCAAAGTGTTTCTGTGTGTGTGCGGATTAAATGTGGAGTCCCACTCTAAAATTTTAAGTAAACCCGACTTGAGGTTGAGATTACAAGTCTTCCAAACTCTTTTAAAATCATCTTGTGATCTTAACAGTAAGTGAAAATATCCTTTTCCTATGGGGATTAGTTTCCAATTTGCAGTATTCTAGCAGTGTGCAATACGAGAGTGACGTTCAGTAAGGGGCCAAGGGTAGTTACCTTTGTGGTAAGAGATACGACCCATCACTGAGAATTTTCATAGTTGTGCGCGCTGTTTCAGGGCGTCTGGGTTCACTTCAACTAGATAACCACCATCATCCTATCGCTTTACCAGAGGGTGCTTCGCCATGAAATCATTGCCCTGGTTAGAGATTTTTAAAGCATCCAGGAACGAAATCCCTTGGACTCAACTGGTAAAAGGATGGTTGCGGGAGATATCTTCAAGTGTCTCCACATTTCGCGTAGCCACGGAATGATTGTGCACAAGGGGAAAATGTGTCATCTGCGGCGTCGTGAAATGATGAGATTCAAAACGCCCAGGCGTAAGGAAGATCGCCATGGGATTGAGAGAGGAGCGAGCGAACGTACCGAGAGGAAGAGGAACACCGGCTGGGAGGTGGGGTGATCGCATCATCGGAGGAGAATCATCCCAAGGTGGGTGGCCACGTCGTCGGAGTAGAATGGTAGCGAGCGCACGGGAGGAAGGCGGTGGGGATCGCGAGCGGGGAGTAGGGCAGAAATGGGGTGGGGATCGCGAGCGCACTGGAGGAAGGCGGTGGGGATCGCGCGTATCGGGGAGGAGGGCACCGCCGAAGGTTCGGGAGTATTGGGGGCCGGAGGATATCCGCGCGCGCAGTATCGCGGAGGAGAAGGGAGGAGGAGCCCGACAAATTTTAGAGAAGAAAACCAACATTCATATTTTTATAAAAATTAAAAACACAATGGAAAACCATTAATGGATACCCAAATACCATTTTGTATCTTTCCAATACATATATAAATCTAAACCATGCATTTTACGTCCTAAATTTCCCACAAAATCCAACCAGGAATTTAACCAAACACTTAGTGTGTGCTATTTACCAAGACAATTCCAGTTATCACAAACAAGGATTACTACACTAATTTCACACCAAAAAATCTAATCCAAGGCTCATACATTCATATTTATAAATATAAGAGGGTTCAAAAATCAAGAAACTAATAGATCTTAAATTAAAAAGTAAAGTGCATGAGAAATCCTACCTTAAAGGATGGTCAATCCAAACCATTATCACTCAACCAGCAGCCCACTCACACTCACACACTTCCACATATATATATATATATATCGTTAAACATATGAATGTGTTCTCCATACCATGAGGAAACATGCACACAATATATATATATATATATATATATATATATATATATATATATATACATACATACATACATATCCATACCTGGGAATATGAGCGCGTGCCTTCGAAACCAATCGCAACACCCTACCATAATTACCCAGGACTCAAAAACACCATGCATACCTAAAATAAAATTAATTCAAACAATGTAATCAATATACGATTCAAAAACCAAGAAAACATTTAAGAAAAATAATGTTAAAGTAAAATAGTATTTTTAAAGTGAGAAGTCCCAAATGGGATTTTTACCATTAGGAAACCATTCACTTCATAAAAAACCAAAGAGGTCATCACTTCCCACCCAATTTTGAAAATTACACAAGCCATTTGCAAAGTCATAGAACCTTTTAATAATGGGAGGGATATGGAGAAGATAATGAATCCCTTTATTTAAAAAAAGTTTCAAGAAAAGAACCCCTTCCAACAATATTATCATTTGAAGTCTCATACATGAATTCATTCCAATCACCCATGGATGTGCCTGTGTCAAATGGCATGGCACATGTAGTCTTTCCCCAAACAATTTTTCAAGGAAAAAAACACGTACCTTCCACTAACCCAAAATTTATTTCATGAAAACCAACATGTTTCATCAAGCCAACCCAACACCAGACAAACAATTTCAATAAAATACATTTTTGGGAAAACACTACCCTAATCATCTAACTTAAATATTTAAACTAAAATGACATTTTATCTAACCCAATTTGGATAGGCATACACATAGGCATAAATGGAAAATAATCTCAAAACCTATTTTTAGAAAATTCTACCAACAAGAAAACATTACCATGAACTAGCCACAAGTATAATAAAGGTTTGAAACATATTTAAAAGTTAATTGAATCGACTCAATAACTAATTTTTTTCAATCTAAAAGGAAAACATGAAAACACCTACCTCAAACATGCACGGATGCAATGAAACTCTCATAAATGGATGAGTACACCCTAATGGATGAACTGCACCCCCTGGAATCCAATAAAGCACAAAAATCATACCTCATCCCTTAGGGTTTGGACAAGATGAGTAAAACCCCAAAAAGAAATCCAAGAAATCTCACCAAAGGGGAAGCCACGTGCTAGATAGGGGATGATGTCGACGGGGTCACACATCAGAGGGGAGATGCTAGTGAGAGAGGAGGTCTGGCTTGAGGAGGAGGTGATGCCAGCGAGGGTGGAGGTTCGACATGAGGAGGAGGCTGTCAGGGAGCACGTAGGAAAGGGTAATCGTCGGGATAAGGATACGCTGTCGGGGAGGAGGCTGCGCAGGGATATGGCTACGGACCGGGGGAGGATGAGGAGGGCTGCGGGGAGGAGGAGATGCCGTCGGGGAGGAGGGATGCGCGGGATAGGGCTGTGAATCGGAGGAGGAGAGGAGGGCTATGGGGAGGAGAAGACGTGGTTAGGGAGGAGGGCTACGCGGTGTGCGAATTGGGGGAGGAGGAGGGCTGTGGATCGGGGAGGAGGAGGAGCCCGATAAAAGATCGGGAGAAAAAATGATGAAACAGATTTAGCCACGGACAAAAAATTTAACCGTGGAAAAATAAAGGCTATAGCCACAGACCTATAAAACCGTGGTTATAGGTCCGTGGCTATAGCCCGAATTTCTAGTAGTGCGTGACCTTGACTCTTTTGTAAGAGCCATTGTTGTAGTATTATCACAATACAATGTGATATGGTCTTTACTTCTAGGTATTACATCAAGCTCCTGGACAAAGTTTCACATCCAAACAGCTTCCTTCACTGCATCAGAAGCCACTATATACTCGAACTCCACTGTAGAATCAACGACAACCGATTGCTTTGAATTCTTCCAGCCCACAGCTCCTCCGTTGGGATAAAAAATATATCCTGACTACAACTTCAGATCATTCTGATCTATTTGAAAACTAGCATTAGTATAACCCCTGATGATCAGCTCCCCTGATGAAAACTAGCATTAGTACATAACATGACATACATGATTGATCCTATCGCTAAAGCGTATGAGATCTTACTCATTATCTCTTTCTCTTATTGTGTCTAAGGACACATTTTCTTAAAAAGATGCAAACCATGTGACACTGGAACCAATCCCCTCTTGGATTGTTTCATACTAAATCTCTTCAGTATTTGGTCAACATATGTACTTTGACATAGTCCAAGCAGCCTCTTGGATCTATCACAAATGATCTTGATCCCCTAGAATATAGACTACTTCACCTAAGTCATTCATGGAGAAACACTTGTTTAATCGATCCTTAACAGACTGTAAGACTGGTATGTCATTTCCAATAAGTAATATGTCATCAACATATACTATTAGGATAACGACTACATTTCCATTAAACCTCTTGTAAACACACAACTCACATTCGTTCTTAATGAAACCAACTTTTTTTATGGATTCATCGAATCGAATGTTCCATGACTTGGATGATTGCTTCAATCCATAAATGGATTTATGCAACTTGAAAATCATTTTGGCATCACCTAGAGTCACAAACCCTTCTGGTTGTGTCATATATACATCTTCCTGAAGGTTATCATTAAGGAATGCAATTTTGATATCCATATGCCAAATCTCATTGTCATGGTAAGCTACTATAATAAGTAGAATTTGTTGGTTTGGTGTAGCCCGATTCGTTCTGGATGTTGTTGGGCCGACTTCCGACCCATACTGCGCACCAGACCGCAACTTTCGTGGGTCGAGATTCGCTGTGAGTTCGTTGGGGGTTGCAGGGGGCAACGCGTCCCTACTGCGGGGGTTCGGGGGTCAAAGGTCCACAACCCACATTTTGGGGCATTGTAGCATCTCTGATCACTGTAGCAGAGTTGACTGACCGACACCAACATGACACTGTAGCAGTACAGACTTTGGAGTCTACAATACTGTAGCTCCTTGGACTTCCAGTCGCTGGCCACTGTAGCACTTTTGACTTGGGTGACCACCTTTCAATTTAGCGATGCAGACTTCATGTGCGGTTGGTGGAACGATGGATCATCTTTCTTCTTTTGTAGCCCATTTCGGGCTAGGGTTTCGTGGTTAGAAACCCTGAGAGATCTCCTGTAAATTGTGCTCCCGAATCATAGTGAAAATTCTGCCTCTCCATGGATTAAGAGATTATTCCCAAACCATGTAAATCTCTATGTTCTCGTTCTTTTTCCCCCCTTTTACTCTTCTGTAATTCATTTTTTACTTCGTTGCTCCTGATGTTTTTTCGCAACAGAATTCTAATGGATTTAAACATGGAAACTGGTAAAAATGTTTCATCGTAGTCAATTCTTTGATGCTGTTTAAACCCTTTAGTCACTAGCCCTGCTTTATAGATATTTAATTTACCTTCCATGTTCAGTTTTCTATTGAATATCTATTTGCACCCAATGAGCTTTATATCAACTGACACATCAACCAGAACCCAAACTTGGTTCTGATACATGAAATCCATTTAAGAATTCATGGCTTCTTTCCATCTTGTAGCTTTTGAGTTCTCTACAGCCTCATTGTAGGAGAAAGATTCATCATTGTCCACCAATAACGAGTCACCATCTTCGGTGACTAGAAAACAATATATCTCTTGTTCTCTTACCTCTCTTGCGCTCCTACGCAGTATTTGTGTTTCAGGAACTACTTATTCTACGGGGACCTGTGGAATTTTTTCATGTACCAACTCTTGCGTATCTTGAGCATCAACTTCATTAAAGTCAATCTTGCTCTAACTATCCTGTTTGAGGATGTGCTCCCTCTCAAGAAAGGCGACTTGTCTGGCGACAATCACTTTCTTGTCTGAGGGGTTTTATAGGTAGTATTCTTTTGTTTCCTTGGGATACCCTATAAAGATACACTTTGTGCCTCAGGGTGCTAGTTTGTTGTCTGAGAATGCCTTAACAAACGCCTCACAACTCCATACATGTGTATGTGACAAAACAGGTTTCTTTCTACTCCATAACTCGAAGTGAATTCTATTTACTGCTTTAGTTGGTACTCAATTTAATGTGTATTCCGCAGTTTGTAATGCATATCCTCAAAAGGGTGATGAAAGATCTGCATGACTCATTATCGGACTTACCATGTCTAACAAGGTACGGTTCCTCCTTTCAATAACACTATTCCACTATGGCGTGAAAGGTGAAGTGAGTTGATATATAATCTCAAACTCCTGTAAGAATTCAGTAAACTCTTGGTTAAGATATTCACCACCTCGATTTGATCGAAGTTTCTTTATCTTCTTTCCAAGTTGATTCTTTACTTCATTTTTGAATTCCTTGAATTTCTCAAAGGACTTGGACTTATACCTTTTTAAGTAGACATAGCCATATCCACTCAAGTTATCAGTAAAAGTTATGATGTAAGAATATCCACCTCTAAACTTCTACTGGAAACGGTCCACACACATTAGTGTGTACCAATCCTATAAGCCCTTTGGATCTTTCACCCTGTCCTCCAAATGACGGGTTGGTTATTTTTCTTTGTAAACAAGCATGACATCTTTCAAGTGGTTTTAGCTTAGAAGAGTCTAAATAACCATCTTGAAAGAGATTTGTTAAATGCTTCTCGTTTACATGACCAAGACAGTGATGCCAATGCTGGGTGTTATATGAGTCGTGTGAACATGATTTGTTATCAATTTTCAATACTTGGTTTTCATAATTTAATACATAAAGGCCATTATTTAAATGTTTCATACCATAACATATGTTGTCTTTATAAAAGAAACAACTTTTATTTTCAAACATGAAAATAAACAAATCTGTATCTAAGCATGATACATAAATTATGTTCTTTGTAACCATAGGTACATAATAACAATCTTTTAAAACCAAAATCATCTATGTTGGCAATGAAAGGTGGTAGTCACCAATAACTAGAGCAGCCAGCCTAACACCATTAGCAGCTCTCAGATCCACCTCTCCTCTAGCAATCTTTTGGAATCTGTTTGGTTCCTGCATTTGGATACAAATGTGAGCACCACAAGTTGTATCTAACACCCAATGTGTAGATATTGAAAGATTACACTTGATAACGAACACACCTTTAGCTTTTTCTTGATTATGGGTTCAGTTCCTCTTTCAGTGGCCCACCTTGCCACATGCAAAATATACTGCCTCCTTTTCCTTGTCTTGCCTCTGAATATTCTTCTTCTTGGAAGGACGATGCTCGGGAGCTTTAAACTTGTTATGAGTCTTGAGCCCCTTTGTCTTATTCTTATTTTTCTTATTCACTATAAGGATCACGAGTTTGTCACGTTCCATGTCCTTATCCACTTGATGAATCAAGATAAAAAGTTCCAAAAGACTCTTCTCATTATTGCTCATATTGTAATTAACAATAAAACCAGAGAAGGTTTTGGGAAGTGATGAAAGTATGAGATTTGTAAGCAATTCATCCAGGAATTTAATCCCTGAGATGTCCAAGCGTTCAATGCAGCCAATAAGCTTGACTACACGAGGGCCAACCGGTGTAGTCTCTCCAAGATTAGTGGTAAACAAAACGTTAGAGATCTCGTACCTCTCTTGTATTGTTTTCTCTTGATAGAGATCTCAAAAGCAAGACATCATGTTATATGCATCTATGTCCTCATGTTGTTTCAAAAGCTCATTGGTCATGGATGATAGCATGAAACATTGAACATATGTGGAATCGTTCAATGTTTCTCATAGAGTTTTAACTCTTCACCACTAGCCTCATTTCTTTAGGAATAAGTTCTTCCAGCACATACAATTTTCTTTCATGACGAAAGATAACATATAGACACGCCTTTGCCACTCTTGGAAATTTGTGTCGGTGAGAAGGTTGTTCTTCTCAAGTATGGATCACAATGATATGTTTGATGTCATTTTATTACTGTTTCTACAAATAAGATGTGCATAGATTTTAGTACTTTATCTGATAAAATTTAGTCAAATAAATAAATATTATATTTATTAATCTCCCACTATTTTATCGAAACTCAATAGCTCACCATTGGCTTCAGAATATCCCGTTTTTTGGACATTCAAGTGGTAAAGATCCATATTCCTCTTCTCATTACCCAAAATTTGGTTGGTCAAGCAACTTGAATGGTTTTAGGTAGGCATTTCAAATGCCAATTGCATTAACTCACAATTCCTTGATCTATTGAGTGGACTCTCCAATCCTGAAATCCTTAAATTGGATTTTCTCAACCTTTGTCTCTCAGTTATATCAAGTCCTGCTTTAGTAGTCAACCCTTGGTGCGAACTAAGTTAATTTAACCCAAAACATCAAGATAGAATTCCTTAATAATTGAAAACACCCCAACTTTGGCTGATCAAACACTTTGAACTATGATTTGATTTTAACTGAGGTAGTGGAAGACTATACCGATTTAATATATATATTTGAGAGATTTATCATTTTATGCATAAATTGTCAATTATTATCTATATTACATGCTTGTTAATATTAAGTAGAATTACATAAGTGCTTAACCATGTCTTAGATAATATTTATGCACAAGTCAATTTATTTTAGTTATATCTTGCATGCTCGTTAATTCATTAAATCATGTGATCGTGACAAAACATCCATAATGAAATAACCATGCAACTTGACAAAAAGAAAATAATAAAGCGGTATGATCATGAGCTTTACTAATTGTTAGTTTATCTAGCGGTTGATAAACTAACCGTTGACCTAGGAGAAAAACACATTGAACCAATTAACGTTCATGTTATAGCTTTTCACTTGTCCACGTATGTATCTTTCTTGGATTGGTTTCGCCTCAGCTCCAAACTTGAACCGCCTCCACTAGCTTGGGAGCTTCATCTTTTACATATGTTTTTACTCATATGCAGGTGAGAGAAACATGAGGTTTACATAAAAGAAACTATAGACACACAGACCCTTAAATAATAAGAGGAGAGAAGGCACGCAAACTAACAATTTAATTTAATAACAAGTTAAATGAAACCAATCACATACAAAGGTTTGATCTATACTCATGACCATCCACATGCATGCAACGAATTACGAATTTAACGAAACTAACATTCAATTCTTAATCGTTCTTGTTTAAGACAAATCGCTCTTGAATCAATTAATTATTTTCTTTAATTAATCAATTCTTTTATCTTAATTTTTATCTGAATTTCCTTGAGATTCTCATCTATCATAATTTTAATCAAATTAAATAAATTTATTTAAAATTAATTGTGTACATAAATGTACTTTGGAGGAAACATGATGAATACTTGTTCGATTCTACCCAACATATATTATACTTGTATACTGTTTACTCTTATGACATATAACATACACGACTTATCACATACTTCCATGATGTGTACTTCACTTTAATGATTACACACGAATTACATGATTTTTTGGTCATGTGTTATGCATCAATGTACATAGAGTAACATATTTAATATGACTCATACCTGATATGAATATCAGAACATTATGCGGATATTAATTAAACATTTATATATTTATATATATTAAAACTCATCACATGGAATGTCCTATCAATTTAATGACCACACACAAAAACATCTCAAGGTTTATACAATATAATAAATAAATTTTAAATCTGCATAATTTGGTATAAGCACACGACGTGTACTGCTCTCACCGTCTATCCGAGGCACACGTCTTAGGACTCGGCGTGTAAACTGTGCCTCAGAAAATTGGAGTACATGATGTGTATAAGAGACTACACAACGTGTGGTCTCCGAGTTACATAGTCATCAGTCAGGTAGGCCATGTATGGAAATACACAGCCCATCTATGACTCAAAGGGACTACATGCCGTGTACATGGGCTACACAACGTGTATTCTGGGTGACCGTGTGCCACCCTGGCCTGGTCAACATGCAGTGTAAGAATTAAATACACCGCGTGTCATCAATGCACATGCTTTGAATTAATTCCTGATGCATTGAACACAAGTACACGACATGTAACTCTGGTTACACGACATGTACTCCTGTGTTATCCATCCAGAATCCTTGGCACCTCCAGATGAGATCTTCGATTTTATTTCATTCATAAAATTAATCGTATTGATTACATCTATGAGAAACGAAGGAAGAATCAAATCTTGTAATTCGGATTAAAAGAACGATTAAACTTGAATTGAAAACTAAATAAAAAATGCATAAATCAATCAATGATATTTAAATAATTATAAATAATTATGTGATCACTCTGATACCACTTGTAGGTTTCAGACGCAGTGGAAGCACACGATGGGTCGTGCCCAACTTTTCTTTTTTGTCATGATCAATGATCAATCCGAGATCTATATGATGATAAACGTCGTGATCTACAAAATTGAATCAAAGAGAATAGACAATGTAAATCATGCCGGAACCAGATGGAGGATCATCACATATTATTTATAATTAATTTAATTAATTAAAGAATTATCTTGTTGGAATTCTTTCTTCGTTGATGAATCTGACAAGAGATCTGCATTGTATGGTCGTTGCGTTGTTGGAATCAAAGTAGATTCCCTTTAAGGGTGATCCACACGTGTTCCAAAAATATCCAAATGTCATTGTAAAAAACTCTGGGTGCTAGCACGACAGATCCTATCGCTTGCATCGTCCGTCTTTCATCACCTCGAGAACTGCTTCCAAAGCATTCTCCTTGATCTCTTAACTTGAGAGTGAGAGGTGGAGTATGATTGATCTCCGTTCTTGAGAGTATTCATGGAGAAGGGAACTCTCTCGGGCTTGAGAGGATTCTCCAAATCCGTTGTGCACAACCAAAACAAATAAATTGGCTTTCTGAGAAAAAAATATAACTGACTTTATATACTAATAGGGTTAAAATAAAAAAATTGCACAAGAACCCTTTATTATTTATTTAATCCATGCGGAACCCCATGTCAAATAATAATAATAATAATATTATTATTTCTTGATGTGAGCTTAACTTATGAACTAAATTAAATATTATTTAATAAAATAATATTCAATATTTACTATTTCTCACTAGACCATTAATCTCGGTCCTCTATTTCTCTACAATATTTATTAGGTCTTGAATAATGTCTATTTATTTATTAAATAAATATCACTGCATTATTCGCTAATAAATAAATAAATATTATATTTACTAAATAACAAATAAATATTTATTAAATATTCTGCTTACATTATATTCTCTTTAATAACTGGTGACAGAATATATGTGATCAAACATACATGAATAATTATTAAACCACATTCAGGAATAATATTTATTCAACTTGTTAAATAAAAAATAATAATATATTATTTAACTGAGATTCTGGATACACTTAGTGTGTGACCCTCTAGGCATATTTCTCAGTGGCATTAGGCGAAACAGCCTAAAGTCCAATGTTAGCATCTAGAAACATGCTAAGACACCCATAGAGAAATAATTTAATGCTGCAACGACATAATACCTCATACGAATACTTACTGTGTAATATAATCCCTTCATCACGATATCTCAAATCAAACAGGATGCATGCTGGTGTCATCAACCTCTGTGCTCGATGTCTCTTTTTTTGACTTTCTGGAAATTGAACTCGCCTATAGAACACCATGAACATTGATTTATTTAGGCTATATCATTTCTATCAAAGGGCCTAAGATATCAACTTTCGTTAAAGAATAAAAGGGAAAAATCTTTTCTCGCATTATTCATTAATGCAATATTACTCATGACGCACCCAATGTATCCTACCTCGCTGCGAATACTGGTCATCATAGTTTTCATAAATAAAATGATATACGCGACTCATAATACTCATTAATAATAATCTTAAAGTTTAAAGATCAATATACATGTCCGTAGATAGAAATATTCAATGACACATATAAATGTGGATTTCCTACCGACGAGTCTCATTCTCATAATATCTTACCAGATATTACCAAGGGCGTACACCATGAGAAGGTTCCTCAAAGTCCTATGAGTCTCCATCTCTGATAGCCTGTATCATTTGTGTCTCTCAAATGATATCATTCAGCTATAGAACATATATTTAAGAATAGTGTCATAGCACTTTCGGGTTCTCATTATAACGGGGAACTGCTATGACCTTTAAGTGCGACAACTACTTTTAGGTCATTATCACATATTATGTTACCCAAAAGAACAACCATGATGTGATAAAGAGTTTATTAATATTCAAATACTATGAATACATGTTATCATAAAGTACATAGAAGTTGGTTCTAGGGCACCAATTCCAACAAAAAGAGTACGCTAATGTGCTAGTGAACCAACAACAGAACCAACAAGAACCTATACAAGTTATATAACCAAACCCAGCCTCACCATGACTTTCTCACTAAATCATGCATCCAATATAATAATATAGCATTGAGATCATAACAAACCAATGCACCCCGCAGCCGCTTCCCCACTGATTTTCCGCTCTCACGTCCCAATGTCAAACGTCATGTGCTCCCATCCCTTTCACACATACTACATCACATCACATCTTTCCTGTAGATACCTAAGTCACACATCCCATCACATCACGTCACATCCTTCCCATAGAAACCTGGTCCACATATCACATCCTGCCCAAAGACACCTGGGGCAACACATCGCATCTCGTCTAAAGACACCTGTGCCAACACATCACCACTGGGTAATCTATAACCCCAACTCGTATCACAAATGATAACAAAAGAGCGGGGGAGAGGGGTTAGTCAACCATCCGTATCACTACCATCCTAGATGTTGGGGAAAACACCAGGAACCTAACACCTATGAGCATTGGTAAGGTTATTCAATTCGGGCGGGGCACATATAAAATAACATAAACATACATGATTTATAAATAACAAACAATACCCAATCTACGAGTTCACATCAACGAAATTAGCGCACACCGCATCACATTCACGTACCACACTTCAACCGTCACAACCGCTGGCACCAATAGATGCAACACACCATGTTGGAGTTGATGTCTTTGAACCAACTTCTATGCACTTTATGATAACTTGTATTCATAGGTTTGAATATTAATATACACCTTATACTATCATGATTTATCTTTTTCATAACATAATATGTGATAATGTCCTAAGAGTAGCTGTTGCATTGAAAGGTCACATCAGTTCCTCACTATGATGAGAATTCAGAAGTGCAACGGTTGTATTCTTAAATATACGTTCTATAGCAGGATGAAATCATTTGAGTGACACAAATGATTTAGTTTATCAAAGGTGGAGACTCATAGGACTTTGAGACACCTTCTCATGGTGTACGCCCTTGGTAATATCAAGTGTAGGATATTATGAGAACGAGACCCGCCAGTAGGAAATCTACATTTATACGTGTCATTGGATATTCCTATCTGTGGATGTGTGTATTGATCCTTAGATCTTAAGATTATTATTAATGAGTGTTATAAGTCACATACTTTGATGTATTGATGAAAATCATGATGACATATATTCACGGCGAAGTAGGATATGTTGGGTGTATCATGAGTAATATTTCATTAATGAATAATACAGGAAATGATTTGTCCCTTCCGTTCTTTAATGGAAGTTGATATCTCAGGACCTTTGATGGAAATGATATAGCCTAAATAAATCCATGACCATTGTGTTTTATAGGAAAATTCGATTTTCGGAAAGTTAGAAAGAGATATCGAGCACATAAGTTGATGACACCGACATGTAACCTCCTTTATTAGAGATATTGCGATAATGGATTATATTACACAAAAAAACATCCGTATGAGGTATTATGTAATTGTGACACTAAATTCTTTCTCTATGGGTGGTTTGGTGTGTTGCTATACGCTAATCTTAGACTTTAGGCTATTTTTCCTAATGCCACTTAGAAAGAGGCCTAGAGGGCCACACACTAAGTGTATCAAAATCTCAGTTAAATAATATATTATTATTTATTATTTAACAAGTTGAATAAATATTATTCTCGCACGTGCTTTAATAATTATTCATGTTTGTTTGATTGCATATATTATGTCACCAATTATTCGAGAGAATATTATGTGAGAAAAATATTTAATTAATATTTAATTTCTATTTAGTGATTATAATATTTATTTATTTATTGGTGAATAATGCAGTGATATTTATTTATTAAATAAATAGTCATTATTTAAGGTCCAATAAATATTTGGGAGGAATGGCGGATTGAGTTTGATGGTCTGATGTGAAATAATATATATTGAATATTATTTGATTAAATAATATTTAATTTAATTAGCGAGTTTAACGCATGTCAAGAAATAATAATAATAATAATAATATAAATACGGGGTTTCACATGGATTAAATAAATATTAAAGAGCACTTGTGCAATTATTTATTTCTAACCCTAGTGGTATATAAATCTTATTATACTATTTTTTAAGAGAGCTAATTCATTTCGTGTTGTGCACAACGACATCCTCAAGCCTCAAAGAGCTCCCTCTCTAAGAACACTCCAAAGAACGGAGATCGATCTCCCCCACCTTCCACTCTTGAGTTTAGGGAGATCAAGGAGAATCCTTTAAAAGCGAATCTCGGAGTGATCAAAGGAGAATGACGCAAGCGATGGTATCTACCATGATAATACTCAGAGATTCATATGATGAAGTACGAAGATTTGTGGAACATGTGTGGATCACCGCTATAGGGTACCTTATCTTGATTCCTACAACGCAACGATGGTACGACGTAGATCCATTGTCAGATCCATCAACTAAGAAAGAATTTCACGTAAGACAATTCTTTAATTGCTTAAATTAATTATAAATAATATGCGATGATCCTAAACTTTGGTTCCAACATTTATCCATTGTCTTTATTATTTGTTTCAATTTCGTTAATCATTATGTTCATCATTGTGTAAATCTCAGATTAATCATTGATCATGAAAAAAATAAAAGTTAAGCATGACCTTACTGATGCTTCCGCTACGCATGAAACCTACAGGTGGTATTAGAGCGGTCACATAATTATTTATAATTGTTTAAATATTATTGATTGATTTACACATTTATTATTGGTTTTCAATAATTATTTAATTGTTCTTTAATCTGAATTGTGGGATCTTCTTTCTTCTTATTCATTTCTCGTAAATATAATAAAATCGATTAATTTTATGAATGAAATAAATTTGAAGATCTCATCCGAAGGTGCCAAGGAGTTTGGTCGGATAACACAAGAGTACATGCCATGTAACCTTGAGGTGCATGTTGTGTACTAGTGTTTAATGCATCAAGAATTAATTTGGAATTTATAAGTCGTGTGCATTCATTACATACGGTGAATTTAATCATACACCACATGTTGATCGGGCCAGCCTGGCACATGGTCAGTTGGAGCACACATCATGTAACTTCTATATACGACATGTAGTCCTTTAGTCATAGATGGTCCATGTATCTTCTTACACAGCCTACACGACTGGTGGTTGTGTAACTCAGAGACCACACACAGTATAGCCCATGTACACATCGTGTATTCCAAAATTTTCTATAGCACGGTTACACGCCAAGTCCCTAGACGTGTGTCACAGATAGATGGTGAGAACAATACATGTCGTGTATCTTAAATGCACACGCCATGTACTTTTACTAAATTATGTAGAATTAAAATTAATTTATTATAGTGTGCAAACCTTCTCAGGATGTACTTGTATGTGGCCATTAAGTTGATAGTGACGAGTTTTTTATATATATAAATGTTTGATTAATTTCTGTGTAATGTTCGGATCTATATATCATGTATAAGTCGTATTACAGTTATTACTCTACACACATTGGGGAATTACACACTACGTAACAAATATCATGTAAACTGTATGATCATTAAGTTGATAGTACACATCGTGATATTATGTGATGAGTCGTGTATGCCACATTTTGCAAGAGCAAACAATATAAGAGTATAATACACATTGAGTAGTTTAGACGGTACTCACCGTGTTGCTTCTAAGGTACAATTTTGTACATAGTTAATTTTAAATAAATTTATTTAATTTGTTTAAAATTACTATGGATGAGAATCTCAAGGAAATTTGGATGATAATTAAGATAAAAGAATTGATTAATTAAAAGAAATAATTGTTTCAAGCGTGATTTATCTTAAATGAGAATGATTGGAATTGACTGCTAATTTTATTAAATGCATAATTTGTTGCATGCATGTGGATGATCATGATCCCAGACCAGACCTCAGTATGTGATTATTTTCTTTTTAATTTCTTATTAAATTTAATAAATGGTCTGTGTGTCATCCCTCTTATTATGTAAGGGAATGCGTTCCCATTGTTTCTTTTATATAAAACCTTTAATCAATCCTTTGGTTCCCCTCACATGCGTGCGAGTAAAAACATATGTAATGAATAAAGATCCCAATCTAGTAGAGGTGGTTCAAGTTTGGAGCTGAGGTGAAACCAATCCAAGAGAGATACAAAGGTGGATAGGTGGAAAGATGCAACATGAACCATAAATGGTTCAATGTGTTTTCTCCATAGGTCGATGATTAGTTTATCATCTGCTAGATAAACTAACCATTAGTAAAAGCTCATGATTATATATCACTTTATTATTCTATTTATTTCAACTTGCATAGTTATTTCATTATGGATGTTTTGTCATGATCACATGAATTAATGAATTAATAAGCATGCAAGATAAAACTAAAATAAAATGGCTTATGCGTAAATATTATCTAAACATAGTTAACCACTTAAGTAAATCCACTTAATATTAACAATCTTGTAATAAAGATAATAATTGAAAATTTATGCATAAAAGATAAAATCCATCAATTGTATATAATAAGTCAGTATAGACTTCCAACACTTCAGTTAAAATTGAACTATAGTTAAAAGTGATTGACCAACCAAAGTTGTGGTGCTTTCAATTTTCAGGGAATTCTAAGTTGAATTTTTGGGTTGACTTAACTTAGTTCACATCAGGGTTTACTGCCAAAGCAGGATTTAGTGTAACTAAGAGGTAAAAATTGAGGAAATTCAATTTAAGGATTTTAGAAATGAGGAGTCCACTCAATAGATCATGTAACTGTGAGTTAATGCATTTGACATTTGGAATGTCTACCTAAAATCATTCAAATTATTTGACCAACCAAAGTGGGGGTGATGAGAAGGGGAATTTGGATCATTGCCACTAGAATGTTCAATCCATAGGATATTTCAAAACCAATGGTGAGGGCTATTGGGTTTTGATAAAATACCGGGAGATTAATAAATATAATATTTATTTATTTTTCTAAATTTTATCAGATAAAGTATTAAAACTCTGCTCATATTATTTGTAGAAACAATAATAAAAAAACTTCAAACATATCACTACGATCCATATTTGAGAAGGATAATCTTCTCACAAGCAAAAATTTCCAAGAATGACAAAGATTCTTACACACTATCCTGCACCATAAAAGGAAATTGTATGTGCTAGAAGAACCTACTCCTGATGTGCCTCGTAATGAGGCTAGTGATGCAGAGTTATCTATTTATGAGAAACATTTGAATGATGCTATATATCTTCATTGTTTCATGCTATCATCCATGATCAATGAGATTTTGAAGAAAAATGAGGACATGGATGCGTATAACATGACGTCTGTAATGTCCTGGGGAGTGGCTCGTTAAGGAGTTTTCCAAAAAAAACTCAGTTCCATCAAACGGTTCCACCAAAACGGTGGCACCAGTCACGGTCTCACACTGAGATGGTGGCACCGCTTACGGTGGCACCGATCACGGTCTCACACCAAAACGGTGGCACCGTGACGGTGGCACCTTGTGGGTGTCATCGTGATGGTGGCACCATGTCCTTGGTACCATGTGGGTGGCACCTTGATAGTGGCACCGTGTCCTTGGCACCACTTATGGCGTCTCACCAAACGATGTCCCAACCTTGTTTCTTTTTCCAATTTCCGACTCCTTCCGCTCCCGCAACATATCTTTTGATGTAAAAATGATTTAATACCCCCTTTCAAATCCATTTAAAGCCCATAAATGATATATGGAATTCTCCAAGAGCCGGGCAACCCTTAACTTACCAAAACGTGTGGTTTTTCCTCGGTGTCACACCCTTTCCCCGTACTTTCCAGTTCCGCCCCTATCACACACATTTTCCTTTGTTTAAAGGAAATACTTTAACCCTTAGCCGTTATGTCCACCTATCTAATGGAAATTATTAAATGAAAATTAACTCCATCGTGTGTAACCACCCAACCGCATGGTGAAACCACGATCCATCTTTAAATCCGTTCAAAATTCAATATCCCATAACTCCAGGATCTCACCTTTTTATCGCATGGAAATTCCTTTTTCTTCTTCTTCTTGGCTGGGTTCGTTCTTCCCCTTGGTGTGTTTGGAGTTCCCCTTCCCAAGGCTAGTGGTGCACCTGTATTGGAGCCTTCCTACTCACCCATGGAGTCCCCGAAGTTTCTCCCTTGCAAGTCACGCATCCCCAATTCTTGGCGTATAGAGGAAAAAACTTCGACTCTAGATCAACCAAGTAGGGTTTTCCTTCATCTCTCTTTACTGTGTATCATGTGGGGTGGGTATGCTATTGTTTCTGTGGGGATGGATGAAACCAAACCTTAATAAAGATAATAAACAGACTTTTAAAGAATGAAGGAGTGTGTTTGATGATGATGTTGTTCTCTTTTATCTTCCTTTATATGTTTTGGATTATATGGGCTTACGTCCACTGAAAATCATGACCATTGGTAGTCCTTCTTTGTGCACTAATGAACCCTGTCTTCTGTGATGATTGAATGACTGTAACATGGAAACTAGTTAATCACGTAAATTTGGTTGATTAAATGGATGCCAATGAATAAGAATCCTTGTGTGATCACCCCAGTTAACCAAACGGAAAGACGGAACTAAATTAATGGCATAATCAAATTTGAAAAAACTCCCTTTCTCTGTTCTGGTGATGTTTACGGTTGATTCTTGGGAAGTGATGTGGATGGGGATGAGATCCTCTGTTGTTGTGCAGTTGTTGGTTTGTGGATCTAAGGCCATGTGGGGCTGTATCTTGAGGCTTGGTTTGGTTCTAGTACTTCGAGGGATATCACATATACCTTTTGTTATTGTGACTTTACAAGAGAACTGGGTGTGAATGCTTAAGTTGTTGTTTGGCTGTTTTCCTTTCTTTGGCTTGTGGCTATGCCTGTTAGTTGCCCAGTAGTGCAAAATTACTTAAATGGAATCACTTGAATATGAAAACAAGAATGGGTTCGATGGGAAATTGGTTTCTGGGAATGAGTTGTGACATGGTTGTGGATGTGGTGTTTCTTATAAATGAACAGTAACGAGGGTGTTTGTGTTGGGCTAGTTTGGAACCCCTAGGTTGAGATGAGTGCTTGTTACCTCTATATATAATTTTAGTTCTTATGTTTCTTATTCACACCCCATCCAAGTTGAGTACTTTGTACCGAACACCCCCATTTCATGGGGGAGGGTGTTTTTCCCAACACTCCTATGAGTGGATGGTTATTAGCTCCTTTTCTGATCCCTTTCCCAAGTAGACCAAGATCCTTCAGGCAGACTGTGATGTCCTGAGGTCCATTATAGCCCAAGATTCTTCAGGCAGGGTAGTTGTGGTGGTTGGGCCAGGTGTGTGTGGGCATGTTGTTTCCCAAGTGTCTTCGGGATGAGGCCCAGGTGTCTTCGGGCTTGGTGGTTGTTGTTCTGGCCCAAGTGTTTGCGGGCGTGGTTATGGGTGGTTATGGCCTAGGTGTGTGCAGGTGAGGGATGATAGTGGGATTGCGATGAGAATGGTGGGAGAGGTTTAACGAGTAAGATGTCTTCAATAACTAGTGAGAAAGTGGTGCGGGGTACCCAAATATCGATGTTCCATTACTATTACTTTACTTGACTTGAGTTATTTGGGGAGTGTGCCTTGGTGAAGTTGGGTGGATAGAATCCTTGCTAGGTGCTTCAGTTTTTCTTATTTTCCACGGGGCATTAGAATGCCTCCCCACTTGTGCATGAGAGATTTTGGTTTTCCCTACTGATTATGACTGTATACTCACCCTACATATATAAACTGTTTTCAGGTTTCTAAGAGGACTTTGAGGATCGTGCAGGACTATACTAGTTCGGACCTTGGGATAGTTTCTGTTTCCATTTTTATTTTTCTTGGTACTTTCCTTTTGGGGTTTTCTTGTACTTTTGTAGCATTTACTTTTGGACATGCATATGCGAATGGTTCGCTTTTGGATTTACTTTTACCTCGAGTTTTGGTGTTGTTGGGATCTACTATCTTATCTCCCAATCCTATTAAATAAAAAGGGCAATGCCTTCCATTTTGTGTGTGATTCTATACCCTTGGTTCTAGTCGCCACTCCATGACCTATTGAAGGTGGGTCTTGGGGGTCATTATATCTCCTTCAACTTGAAGAAGGAAAGGTCTAGAAATCTGCTGTCCCTTCTCTCATTTTGGTGAAGGCGGACCATGACAGAATGATATCAGAGGAAGGGGGTTGAGAGATAGGATGAATTTTGGAGTTAGGCACAATAAGGATTGCATGGAATGGTAGGGAAATAGTGTTATACAATCTTGGTGTGTGAAATAGGCTAGGGAAGACCAGTTAGGACACATGATTTTAGGCCCCCCTGTGATCCGATGCAATGACTCTGGACCTACCGAACGACCAAGTGAGGCTACACTGATTGCAGGGTAGAGACCCTAGGAAAGGTACATGCATCATAATGACTTGTGTTCTTGTGTGTATTGGGTATTTTGGGGATTTAAAATGAATAAAAAGTGTAAGAAAAATTTAAAAGCAATCTTCTACACTACTCGGGCTTAGGCATTCCTTGTTTACCTTGCAGCTATGACACCTGGATGATGACCATGAGTAGTGTGGGACATCGAGGCCCAGGAGGTTGACTTGGCTGATCAGTAGAGGACTGACCGAGAGGAGGAGGACAATCAGTGGCAGAGGATGCTTTTTGCCTTTCAGCGACAGACCTTTGGGAAGTATGAGGGAAACACCTCGAACATGGAGACCGAGATCTGGCTAGAGGAGTTGGTGATAACTTTTATCTTGATACAGGCTCCAACAGAGTACTGGGTTCCTCTGGTTGTAAGCCAGATGCGGGGAGCGCCGCGTCAATGGTGGACTCTCTACCTTGGGGAGAAGAGGGAGACTGAGGTTACGTGGACTGACTTCGAGAAGGAGTTCCGAGCAGAATTCCTCTCTTCCACGATGATGGCTGAGAAGAGGTAGGAGCTGCTCTCCCTTCAACAGGGGATCATATCGGTAAGAGAGTTGGGGAGCGAGTTCAAGGATATCCTTTTCTTTGCTACGAATCTCTTCCAAGATGAGGAGTCTCAGGCGAGACGTTTAGAGGAGGCACTTTGACCTTCTCTTCAATATGTCGTTACTCCTTTCACCCTACCGATATACTTGGAGGTCCAGAAGAAGGATGAAGTGGTAGAAAGGATGCACACACTGGGAGGTGTTCCGTGAGAGGGGAGCCAGTTTGGATCGTCAAAGGGGAAGGCCTTCAACAGCAGGCCTCCAACGTCAGGGCCTTCTAGGTTTCGACCAGTGGGGAGTAAGCCCCAACAGTTCCAATTTCGATCTCCCAGTCCTTCCCCTTTCCTCGTGGGCCTAGGACCGATATGATTCATATGTGGAAGCCATGGGTATCTTCGAAATCAGTTCCCGGACCAAGCGCAATACAGTGGGGGTGGGCAAGTTCAGCACCCACCTTAGCAGCAGCAGCTTCTAGCTGGGTCCTTTCAGCAAGAGCAGCAGGGACAACGAGCTCCTGATCCTATGAGGGAATATGTTACAGGAGGAGGCCGACCTTAGGGAACTCCTCAGCGACCTCAACCAGGGCGTGGTCGGGGAGGCGACCAACATCCGAGAGGCAGAGGAGCTGGGCGTGGGTAGTTGCACGCCACAGAGGCAACAGTTCCAGTAGGGTCGTAAGTCATTCGAGGTACGATCAGCTTGTTTAACACTCTTGTCTATGCCTTGTTTGATACATGAGCTTTACACTCCTTTGTTGCACCCAGTCTGGCCTGTTATCTGGGTTTAGACACTGAGAGACTTCTAGTGCCCCTGGTGTTGAGTACGCCAATTGGAGGTCAGACCGACTTGTTTTATGTTTGCCGAGGGTGTAGACTGATGATAGGGCGACACCAGTCTAGTAGGGATCTTATACTGTTGCAGATACAACCATATGATGTCATCCTAGGCATCGAATAACTGTTTTCTATGAATGGTGTTATCAACTATTTCCTAAGAAGATTCATGTTCTCCGATGAGGATGACCAGCGTGTGGCTTTTTTTGTAGAACAGAATTGTCAGGTGGGGAGACAGCGTGTGGAGCCTCTTCTTTCTACATTGGTCGAGCTTTCAGTAGAATTAGTGGATGCTGAGATGATGGATGTTCTAAGAGTTGTTAGAGATTTCCTCGAAATTTTCCCCGAGGAATTTGTGACTCTACCCCCTCGACATGGCGTTGAGTTCGGGAAAGACTTACAACCCGGTGCCCATCCGATTTCCATGGCTCCTTATTGGATGACGCCTTCTGAGTTGCGGGAGTTGCGGATTCAGATTGACGAATTGATGAATAAGGGGTTTTCCCGACCTAGAATGTCACCATGGGGTGCTCCAGTCTTGTTTGCGAAGAAGGAAGATGGTGGTCTCAGACTGTGCATAGACTACCGGAGGCTAAATCAGGTAACGGTCAAGAAACGTTACCCCCTCCCGATGATAGATGATCTCTTCAACCAGTTGAGGAGAGCAGGTTGGTTCTCTAAGATCGATCTGTGGTCTGGGTATCACCAGTTAAGGGTGAAGGACAATGATATCCTGAAGACTGCTTTCAGGTGCAGGTATGGGCACTTTGAGTTCGTAGTCATGTCGTTCGGTGTTATGAACGCACCTGTTGTGTTCATGGGGATCATGAACTCTGTTTTTCATGAGTTTTTGGACTGGTTCATCATTGTGTTCATCAATGACATTTTGATATACTCATGATCAGAGAAGGAACATATTAAGCACCTTAGGACGGTCTTGGAAATCCTTCGACACCACCAGCTCTATGGAAAATTGTCCAAGTGTAAGTTCATGACACGAGAAGTGCATTTCCTTAGACACGTGGTGTCTCAGTAAGGGGTAGCGGTTGATCCATCAAAGGTTGAAGAAGTTGTTTATTGGGAAGAACCCAAGAATGGGATGGAGGTTCGCAGTTTTCTGGGTCTGGAAGGCTATTATCAGAGGTTCATACCCGACTTCTCTCGAGTCGTAGCTCCTCTAACAGCCTTGACTAGAAAGGAGCAGGCTTTTGCGTAGAGTGAGTAGTGACAAGAAGCCTTCATTTATCTAAAGGGGAAGTTGGTTAGTGACCCAGTACTGAGGTTACCAAAAGAAGGGATGTTGTTTGAGGTGTTTTGTGATGCTTCAGGACTTAGCCTAGGGTGTGTGCTGATGCAGCAGCGAGGAGTGATATCTTATGGGTCTAGGCAGTTACGTCCTCATGAGCGTAACTATGCCACCCATGAACTAGATCTTGCAGCAATAGTGTTCTCATTGAAGTTGTGGTGACATTACCTCATTGGGGAGAAATTTGTGGTCTTCACAGATCATAAGAGTTTGAGGCATATCTTTACTCAGCGGGACCTGAACTTGCGACAACGAAGGTGGGTAGAGTTTCTTCAGGACTACACCTAGATGTAAGGGAGGATGGTGGTAGAGGTTGTCTGTTTCAGATGACAGTGCAGTCCTCTCTACTGTGGTAGGTGGAGGAGTCTCAGTGGGGAGACATATAGAGTGAAGTGATGTGCGATCGGGTTAACCAAGGTAATGCTCAGGAAGGGTGGTCGGAAGATGGTCAGAATCAGATGCTTTTCTGAGGGAAGTTGTTTGTCCTGGAGATGATGCACAAGGGAGTTCTGCGTGAGTTCCATAACTCACTAGTAGCGGTACACCCTGGAGTTTCCAAGATGTACTGAGGCCTGAGGGAACGGTTTTGGTGGCCTGGGGTGAAATGGGAAGTGGCGGAGTTCGTGGAAAGGTGCTTGGTGTGTCAGTAGGTGAAGGTTGAGAATCATGTCCCAGGAGGTTTGTTACAGCCTTTAGATTTCCCCGAGTGGAAGTGGCATGAAATCTCGATGGATTTCGTCACAGGACTACCTAGGGTTCAAGGAGGTTGTGATACTATCTGGGTAGTGGTAGACCGACTGACAAAGTCAGCTCACTTCCTGTCGATCAAGGAGTCGAGTGCGGTAGATGACTTAGCACAGAGATATGTAGACGAGGTAGTGCGGTTTCATGGAGTTCTAAGGTCCATAGTCTTGGATAGGGATGCACGGCTTACCTCACGAGTCTGGAGGGGATTGCAGCGTGCTTTTGGAACCCAGCTACGCCTTAGCACTGCTTTCCACCCCCAGACAAATGGGCAGATAGAATGAACCATCCAGACGATGGAGGATATGCTACGGGAATGTGTTTTGGACTTTGGGGGATCATGGGTATGACAATTTCCTCTGGTAGAGTTTTCTTACAACAATAGCTATCACTCTACCATTGACATGGCTCCATTCAAAGTTTTGTACGAGAGGCCATGTCGCTCACCTGTGTGCTGAACAGAGGTTGGGGAAGTAGGTATTCTTGGCCCAGAAGTGGTGCAGAGCACAACTGAGAAGGTTCATCTTATACAGGAGAGGATGAAGGTAGCTATGGACCGGCAGAAGTCGTATGCTGATTGTAGGAGTATGCCCTTGGAGTTCGAGGTTGGAGACCATGTGTTCTTGAAGGTTTTCCCTTGACGTGGGCAGCGACGGTTTGGAAAGGGGAGTAAGATCTCTCCTAGGTTCATTGGGCCTTTTGAAGTGTTGGGGCGAGTCATAGAGTTGGCATATCATCTGACATTACCACCTCAATTGGAAAGGATCCATGATGTTTTCCACGTCTCCCATCTTCGTCGGTATCTACACGATGATTCACATGTCCTCGATTGGGGAAAACTGGATATCGAGGACAACATGACATTTTTAGAAATACCTATGAGGATTGAGGATCGTGAGGAGAAAGTGCTTCGTGGATGAACCATCCCTTTGGTTCGAGTGTTATGGAGGCATGGTGGGCTCGAGGAGAGTACCTGGGAACAAGAGGCACATATGCGTGCCTAGTACCCAGAGCTGTTTTGAGTTTTGTTTTGTACTTGTTTGTGATGAAGTGATTTACCTTGTTAACTATGAAATGTGTTGTTTTCCTTGTTCTCTGAGTGTGTGTGGAGAGTCCTGACTATGGGATGGGGAAAACCTGATCCCTAATCAAGACGCATTAGGGTGGATGTAGTTAAACCCATGTGGGTGAGTCAGTGCCACCCAAAGCGAATAGTATATTGACATGGAAGAAGGGACTCCCTAACCCATATGGCTGGATGGTATGACCTTTGAATGTTTGTGTGGTTACTTGAGGGAGATGTGTTCCCAGATTTCGATGAGGTTTACTCTTGAGAGGTATCATTCGAGGTGGTTGTTCAGACCCCTCTCTTTTCTTCGGGTCTGGTTTTGATTCTTGAGGGAGAGAATAGTTTGAGAGGTATCTGATGTAATGGCCCATGCAGTGGCTCATTAAGGAGTTTTCCAAAAAAAAAAACTCAATTCCATTAAATGGTTCCACCAAAACAGTGGCACTGGTCATAATCTCACACTGAGACGGTGGCACTACTTACGGTGGCACCGGTCACGGTCTCACACTAAAACAGTGACACCGCTTACGGCGACATCGTGATGGTGGAACTGTGATGGTGGCACCATGTGGGTGGCACCATGACAGTGGCACCATGTGGGTGGCACCGTTATGGTGGCACTTTGTCCTTAGCACCGTGTGGGTGGCACCGTGACGGTGGCACCGTGTCCTTGGCACCACTTACGGTGTCCCACCCTTGTTTCTTTTTCCAGTTTATGACTCCTTCCACTCCCGCAACATATCTTTTGATGTAAAAATGATTTAATACCCCATTTCAAATCCATTTAAATCCCATAAATGATATATGTAATTTTCTAAGAGTCAGGCAACCCTTAACTTACCAAAACATGTGGTTTTTCCTCGGTGTCAGACCCTTTCCTCGTACTTTCTAGTTCCGCCCCTATCACATGATTTTTTCTCTGTTTAAAGGAAATCCTTTAACCCTCAGCCATTATGGACACCCCTCTGATGGAAATTATTAAATGAAAATTAACTCCATCATGTGTAACCACCCAACCGCATGGTGAAACCACGATCCTTCTTTAAAGCCGTTCAAAATTCAATATCCCGTAACTCCAGGATCTCACCTTTTTATCTCATGAGAATTCCTTCTTATTCTTCTTCTTGGCTAGGTTCATTCTTCCCCTTGGTGTGTTTGGAGTTCCCCTTCCCGAGGCTAGTGGTGCGCCTGTACTGGATCCTTTCTACTCACCCCCGGAGTCCCCAGAGTTTCTCCCCTACAAGTCGCGCATCCCCAGTTCTTGGAACGTGGAGGAAAAAACTTCGATCCTTGATCAACCAAGTAGGGGTTTCCTTCATCTCTCTTTACTGTGTATCATGTGGGGTGGGTATGCTATTGTTTCTGTGGGGATGGATGAAACAAAAACTTAATGAAGATAATAAACAGAATTTTTAAGAATTAAGGGGTGTGTTTGACAATGATGTTGTGATCTTTTATCTTCCTTTATTTTTTGTGGATTATACGGGCTTACGTCCACTGAAAATCATGGCCGTTGGTGGTCCTTTGTGCACTAATGAACCCTGTCTTCTGTGATGATTGAATGGATGTAACATGGAAACCGGTTAATCATGTAAACTCGATTGATTAAATGGATGCCCAATGAATAAAAATCCTTGTGTGATCACCCCGGTTAACCAAACGGAAAGACAGAACAAAATTAATGGCATAATCAAATTTGAAAAAACTCCCCTGCTCTGTTCTTGTGATGTTTATGGTTGATGCTTGGGAAGTGACATGGATGGGGATGAGATCCTCTATTGTTGTGTAGTTGTTGGTTTGTGGATTTGAGGCCGTGTGGGGATGTATCTTGAGGCTTGGTTTGGTTCCAGTACTTCGAGGGATCTCACAAATACCTTTTGTTGTTGCGACTTTACAAGAGAACTGGGCGTGAATGCTTAAGTTGATGTTTGGATGTTTTCCTTTCCTTGGATTGTGGATATGCCTTTTAGTTGCCTAGTAGTGCAGAATTACTTAAATGGAATCACTTGAATATGAAAATAGGAACAGGTTTGATGGGAAATTGGTTTTTGGGAATGAGTTGTGACATGGTTGTGGCTGTGGTGTTTCTTATAAATGAATAGTAACGAGGGTGTTTGTATTGGGCTGGTTTGGAACCCCTAAGTTGGGATGGGTGCTTGTCACCTATATATATAATTTTAGTTATTATGTTTTTTATTCGCACCCCACTCAAGTTGAGTACTTTTTACCGAACACCCTCATTTCAAGGGGGAGGGTGTTTTTCCCAACACTCCTATGAGTGTCTGGTTATTAGTTCCTATTCTTCTCCCTTTCCCGAGTGGCCCAAGATCCTTCGGGCAGGCTGTGACAACCTGAGGTCCATTATAGCCCAAGATTCTTCAGGCAGGGTATTTGTGGTGGTTGACCCAGGTGTGTGCGGACAAGTTGTTTCCTAAGTGTCTTCAGGATGAGGACCAGGTGTCTTCGGGCGTGGCGGTAGTTGTTCTGGCCCAGGTATTTACGGGCGTGGTTATGGGTGGTTATGGCCCAGGTGTGTGCGGGCGTGGGATGGCAGTGGGACTACGGTGAGAATGGTGGGAGATGTTTGACGCGTAAGATGTCTTCAATAACTAGTGGGAAAGTGGCACGGGATACCCAAATATCGATGTTCCATTACTATTACTTTACTTGACTTTCATTATTTGGGGAGTGTGCCTTGGTGAGGTTGGGTGGATAGAATCCTTGCTAGGTGCTTTGGTTTTTCTCCTTTTCCACGGGGCATTAGAATTCCTCCCCACTTGTGCATGGGAGCTTTTGGTTTTCCCTACTGAGTATGCCTGTATACTCACCCTACGTATATAAACTATTTTTAGGTTTCTAGGAGGACTTCGAGGATCATGCAGGACTGTACTAGTTCGAACTTTGGGACAGTTGCTGTTACCGTTTTTCTTTTTCTTGGTACTTTCGTTTGGGGGTTTTCTTGTACTTTTGTAGCATTTACTTTTGGACATGCATATGCAAATGGTTTGATTTTGGATTTACTTTTACCTCTAGTTTTGGTGTTGTTGGGATCTACTATCTTATCTCTTGATCCTATTAAATAAAAAGGGTAATGACTTCCATTTTTTGTGTGATTCTATACCCTTGGGGCTAGTCGCCACTCTGGGGATTATTAAAGGTGAGTCTCGAGGGTCATTATCTCTCCTTCAACTTGAAGAAGGAAGGGTCTGACAATCTTCTATCCCTTCTCACATCTTGGTGAAGGCATGTCATGAAAACTTCACACCTTCGAGATCTCTATCAAGAGAAGACGAGACACGAAAGATATGAGATTTCCAATGCTCTGTTTACAACTAAGCTTGGAGAGTGTTTGGTGGCCTCATGCAGTCAAGATTATTGTCCACATTGAACACTTAGACATCTTAGGGATTAAATTTCCAGACGATTCACTCACAAATTTCATGCTTTCTTCACTACCCAGGACCTTCTCTAATTTTATTGTTAATTATATCATGAGAAATAATGAGAAGTGTCTTTCAGAACTTCTTACTTTGATTCACCAAGTGGATAAAGACATGGGTCATGACAAATCTGTGATCCTTATGGTGAATAAGAAAAGAAAGAACAAGGAGAAGGGGGTCAAGACTCATAACAAGTCTAAAGCTCTCGACCATTTTCCTTCCAATAATAGGAAGATCCAGAGATAGGACAAGAAAAATGAGGCAGTATGTTTTTCATGTGACAAACAAGGACACTAAAAGAAGAAATGCACCTCGAAGCAAGGGGAAGCTAAATGTGTGTTTCTTATCATATGTAATCTTTCGATATCTACACATTGGTTATTAAGTATAGATTGCGGTTCTCACAACTGTATCCAAATGCCAAAACCAAGTAAATTCTGAAATATTTCTAGTGGATAGGTGAATTTTTGAGCTAAAAATGGTGCGAGGATGGCTGCTTTATCCATTGTTGACTACTACCATTCATTTCCAGCAAAGATGATATTGGTTTTAAGAGATTGTTATTGTGTACCAGTTTTTACCAAGAACATAATTTCTGCATCACGCCTAAATGCAGATGGTTTTATTTTCAAGTTTGAAAATAAAATTTCTTTCTTTCATAAAGACAATATATGTTATGATATCAAACATTTAAATAATGGTCTTCATGTATTAAATTATAAAAACCAAGCATTGACAATAGATAACGAATCATGTTCACACGACTCATATAACACCCAGCTATGGCATCACTGTCTTGATCATGTAAATGAGAAGAATTTGGTAAATCTCTATCAAGATGATTATTTAGACTCTTATGAACTAAAACCACTTGAAATATGTCATTTTTTTATAAGGAAAAATGACTAAACCACCATTCAGTGAAGAGGGTGAAAGAGGCACAAATCTTTTAGGATTTGTACACACTGATGTGTGTGGACCATTTTTAGTAGAAGTTAGAGGTGTATATTATTACTTCATAACTTTTATAGATGACTTGAGCAGATATGGATATGTTTACTTGATGAGTTATATGTTAGATTCTTCTAAGAAATTAAAATAATTCAAGAATGAAGTAGAGAATCAACATGGAAAGACGATAAAGAATCTTCGATTAGATCGAGGTGGTGAATAGATTAACCAAGAGTTTATTGATCTGTTACATGATTTTGAGATTCTATCTCAACTCACTCCACCTTACATGCCATAGTGGAATGATGTTAGTGAAAGGAGGAACCAAACCTTGTTAGAAATGGTAAGGTCGATAATGATTCATGCAAATATTCCATTATCCTTTTAGGGATATGCATTAAAAACCGTGACATACACACTAAACCGAGTACTAACTATAGATGAAAACAAAATTCTCTTTGAGTTATAGAGTGGAAAGAAACCTGCCTTTTCACATACACATGTGTGGGATCACGAGATGTTTGTTAAAACATTTTTAGGCAACAAACTATCACCCCAAGGAACAATATGTATCTTTATAGGGTATCCCAAGGAAACAAAGGGATACTACCTATAAAACACCTTGGGCAAGAAAGTGACTGTCGCCAGACAAACCATTTTCTTGAGAGGGAGCACATCCTTAAAAAGGATAGAGAGATCAAGATTGACTTCGATTAAGTTGATTCTCAAGATACCCATGAATTTTTACTTGAACATATTCTATGGGTCCCCATAGAATAAATAGTTCCTAAAACACAAGTAATGCATAAGAGCACTAGAGAGGTAAGAGAACCATAGAAATATGGGTTTCCAGTCACTGAAGATGGTGACTGATTATTGGTTGACAATGATGAACCTCTCTTCTACAAAGAGGCAGAAGAAAGCTTAGAAGCTGCAAAATAGAAAGAATCCATGAATTATGAAATGGATTCCATGTATCAGAACCAAGTTTGGGTTCTGGTTGATGTGTTAGTGATGTCAAGTATCTAGGGTGAAAATACATATTCAAGAAAAAACTGGACATGAAAGGTAAAATAAATACCTATAAAGCAAGGCTAGTGGCTAAAAGGTTTAAACAACATTTTGGAATTTACTACAATGAATATTTTTCACTAGTTGTCATGTTTAAATCTGTCAGAATTATACTTACTATAACAACTTACCATAACTATGAAATTTGGTATATGGATGTAAAACTGATTTCCTTAATGAGAACCTTTAGGAAGATGTCTACATGACACAACCAAAAGGGTTTGTGACTCCAAATGATTCTAAAAAGATTTGAAAGTTACAGAGATCCATTTATAGATGGAAGCAAGCATATAGACCATGGAAAATTTGATTTAATGAATCTATAAAATAATTTTATTTCATGAATAATGAACGGGTGTCATGTGTTTACAAGAGGGTTACTAAGAATGCAGTCATTAGCCTAGTATTATATGTTGATAACATATTACTTATTGGAAACAACATACCGGTCTTACAGTTTGTTAAGGACTAGTTGAACAAGTGTTTCTCCATGAATGAATTATGTGAAACAATCTATATTCTAGGGATAAAGATCATTCATGATAGATCCAAGAGGATTTTTGAACTAAGTCAAAGTACATACATTGACCAGATACTAAAGAGATTTAGTATGGAATAATCTAAGAGGGGATTGGTTCAAGTGTCACATGGTATACATCTTTCTAAAAAAATGTGTCATCGAACACAACAATAGAAAGAGATAATGATTAAGATCTCATATTCTTCAATGATAGGATCAATCATGTATGACATGTTATGTACTAGATTTGATATTGCCTATGCATTGAGCATAATATGCATATATAAAACAGATCTAGGAGAACAACATTGGTCTACTGTTAAGGCTATCCTCAAGTATCTGAGAAGAACTAAGGATATGTTCCTGGTGTATGGAGGAGATGTAGAGCTGATCATCAGAGGTTATACTGATGCTAGTTTTCAAATAGATCAGAATGATCTGAAGTCACAATCAGGATATGTTTTCTATCTCAATAGAGGAGTTGTGAGTTGGAAGAGTTCAAATCATCCAGTTGTCATTGATTCTATGATGAAGTCTAAGTATATAGCATCTTTTGATGTAGTCAAGGGATCTATTTGGATACAAAACTTTTTCCAAGAGCTTTATGTGTTACCTAGAAGTAAAGAACCTATCACATTATATTGTTATAATACTGCAATAGTGACTCTTTCAAAAAAGCCAATGTCACACCAACGGAAGAAACACACACTTCGAAAGTATCACCTCTTGAAAAGTTTTTCTCATAGGGTTAAAGTTGCAGTAAGTAGAGTTCCCATAGAAGGAAACATGGCAGAGCCTTTTACTAAAGGCCTATCATAGTAGAAGCATGAGTATCATGTGAGAGCTAGCAGACTGAAGGTTGTTAGCAGTTGGCTCTAGTACAAGTGAAAGTATGTTGAAGTTGGTGTCCTAGAACCAAATTCTATGTATTTTATGACAACTTATATTTATAGTTTTGAATGTTAATAAACTTATTATCACATCATGATTGTTCTTCTGCATAACATGATATGTGATAATATCATAACGCACTGAAAGGTCATAATAGTTCTTCGCTATGATGAGAACCCAGAAGTTCCATGATAGTATTCTTAAATATATGTTCTATAGGCAGATGAAACCATTTGAGGGACACAAATGATTCAGTCTATTAGGGGTGGAGACTCATAGGAATTTAAGTTACCTTCTCATGATGTATGCCTTTGATAATATCTAGTGTAGGATATTATGAGAACAAGACCTGCCAATAGGAAGTCCACATTTATATATGTCATTGGATGTTCCTATCTATAGATGTGTATTGATCCTTAGACTTTAATATTATTACTAATGAGTGTTATAAGTTGCGTACTTTGATGTATGGATGAAAACCATGACGATATATGTTTGCGGTGAGATAGGATACATTGGGTTCGTCATGAGTAATATTTCATTAATGAATAATGTGAGAAAAGATTTGTCCCTTCTGTTATTTAAATGAATTTGATATCTCAGGTCCTTTTAAGAAAATGACATTGCCTAAATAAATCCATGGTTTTGGTGTTCTACAGGAAATTTTTATTTCTAGAAATTCAAAGAAAGAGACATCGAACACATGGGTTGATGACACAAGCATGCAACTAGATTGATTAGAGATATCACAATAAATGGATTATATTACACAGTAAGCATCCATATGAGTTATTATGTCATTGCAGAATTAACTTTTTTCTCTATGGGTGTCTTTTCGTGTTTCTAGATTCTAACCTTAGACTTTTGGCTACTTTGCCTAGTGCCACTGAGAAAGAGGCATAGAGGGTCATGCACTAGGTGTATCCAAAATCTCAGTTAAATAATATATTATTATTTATTATTTAACAAGTTGAATAAATATTATTACCGCATGTGGTTTAATAATTATTCATGTTTACTTGATCGCATATATTTTGTCATCGGTTATTCGGGAGAATATTATACGAAGAGAATATTTAATAAATATTTAATTGATATTTAGCGAATATAATATTTATTTATTTATTAGGGAATAATGCAGTGATCTTTATTTATTAAATAAATAGTCATTATTCAAGGCCTGATAAATATTGTGGAAGAATGACAGATTGAGTTTAATGGTTCGGTGAGAAATAATATATATTGAATATTATTGGATTAAATAATATTTAATTTAATTTGCGAGTTTAGTGGAGGTTAAGAAATAATAATAATAATATTATTATATACATGAGGTTCCACATGGTTTAAATAAATACTAAAGGGCACTTGTGCAATTATTTATTTCTAACCCCAACGGTATATAAACCAAATTATATTATTTTTTAAGAGAGCTAATTCATTTTGTTGTTGTGCACAATGAAATATAGAGAGAATCATCTCAAGACATAGAGATCTCCCTATCCAAGAATGCTCCTATGAACATAGATAAATCTTCCTCAACCTTCCACTCTCGACTCTAGAGAGATCAAAGAGAATCCTTTGGAAGTGATTCTCAGGGTGATCGAAGGAGAGCGATGCAAGTGATAGGATCTTCCGTGCTAGAACCTGAAGATTCCTACGATGATGTTCAAAGATTTTTAGAACACGTGTGGATCACCACTAGAGGGAATCTAATATTTATTTCTACAACACAATGAAAATACGATGCAGATCCATTGTCAAATCCATCAACGAAGAAATAATTTCACACAAGGTAATTCTTGATTTGCTTAAATTAATTATAAATAAAATGTGACGATCCTGCATTTTAGTTTTGACATTTATTAATTTTCTATATTCTTTGATTAAATTCCATTGATCAAAATGTTCACTGTTGTATAAACATAAAATTAATCATTGATCATGAAAAAAAAAAGTTGGTCATGACCCATCCGATGCTTTCACTGGGCCCAAGACCTACACACAACACAACCACAATACAAGGCCACACAACAATTCTCACTTCTAGTTACAGATTTCACCACACTCGTTAGTTATCCATTTCATTTGAGATTACCCAACTCATTCATTTATTCAATTCAGTTAGAGAATTACCACACATCTCTTTCCAGTCTATCTCGTTTATCTACCATCCTATTTTGTTTCATTTATCATCCCAGTTTATCCCATGGTTAATTGGGAAACTATCTTAACCATGATGCACTAAAACTGGACCAACTCACACAACCACCACCACAAAACCACAAATAAACAATCACCGTTGAAGGTATTGGGGTGTACATCAGAAGCTGGTGGCTTGAGGATTTAAAATTTTTCATTGTTGGGACGGTGATAGTTGTTGTCTCGAGCGATCCGAGCCCCGGTATGTTCCTGATGATCTTGCATGAATTAAATAGATCATGCAAGTAAATCGAAACGTGTACCTCGTTCCGACTCGAAATCCGTGCTTGACATATGCTTTCCACCGATGACCGTTTCTTAAAGGATCCAAAGTAGAATCCCTATAGATCATTCACACGTGCTTAAAAAATCAACTGGAGCATTGATCGAAAATTTTGGTTGCTAGTATGGCGATCTGATGATACCTTCAACATCCCGATGATCACCACATCAACGTTCCTTCGATGCGTGGTGACCATCTTGATCCGATCACTCAGATTGAGAGACTATATCTCTAGGAAGTGGAAGAGGAGATATACGCTCTCAAGAGCTCACCATGAATAGTCCATAGGCAAGCGCCTCCCTCCTTCTATTTATATTGTGTTATGAAATTATCCCGAAAAGGCTCCTTGGCGCCCCGAATATTTTTACAAACTATATAAATGATATATGACTACTGTACTGAGTCATAAATATCATTTATATTTTTATCACTTTTAATATTATAAATATATTATGTGATAAAACCTAAACTGTTAACTCGACTCATCATTCCCACAAATATTAAATAAACCTCGAATATTTTAAACTAACATTCATTCATATAATATTTTCCATGTATTTATTTTAATATTTGTAAATATATTTAATAAATAAATTCAATACCAATTATTCTTAACTCAAATAATATAAATTTATTTATTCCTTTGGTGATCGTACATCCTTGAACAAATCTCAGACCCCAGTAGTGGGGTCCACCATATCATATTTACCCATTCACCAGAATAGGGTAGATTTTTGAATATGTTATTATGTGTGACCCTCTAAGATCTTATCTCAATAATAGTGGATAATATTCACAAACCAAGAGAGGATTCTAACAAACCATCAAGTCCCCTAAAGAGATAAGGGATAGTCATAGCAACAACAACCAACCTATGAACATACACTGTATAATATAATCTCTTTGTCTTTAGATATCTCATAAAGCAGAACACACACTTGTGTCATCATCTTTTCTTAATTTATTGTTTGTTGATATAATTGGATGAATTTATCTTTGACTATCTTGACCAAGGATTTATAAAGGCACTATCATCCTAATCAACTAGACCCGAGATATATTACTTCCTCAAATCAGAAGTGACAGATTCTATCTTGATCATTCAACCAATGCCATACCACCAATGATGCACCCAACACAATCTACCACGCCATGATTTAATTATCATAGTTTTTGTCTTGCATCAAAGTACGTGACCAAATGACACACATTGATAATGATCTCAATCCAGGAGACCAATATACATGTACATAGATAGGAAAAACCAATGACACCTAAAAAATGTGGTGTTTCTTTTGGAAGATCTGTCCCCATGATCTCAAATACTATATATCACCAAGTTCAAACTTCATGAGAAGAAGTCTCAATGCTTATGAGCCCCCAACACCTGATAGTCCTAAATCAACTGTGTCTAGTTAGTATGATGTGTCTAGACCAGAATACATTTATTTAAGATTAATGTCATATTGTCTCAAGGTTCTCGTTATAGCATTATATCTATTATAACCTTTTGATATGACAATTCATCTATGGACATTACCATTTTAATAGTGGAAATAGAAAAGTATACACTATAATGGTAAGTGTACATCACATATCTCACTATATACAAGAAATGGTAATAAAAAAGGGCTGTTTAGTTGGGTCTAGGGAACCCACTTTTACAACACTCCTAGTTTCACTAGAGCTAACTTGCTAACCTTACTTGTTATCTCTTGCAAGATTAATACCATGTTTCTAATGAGTCACGACTTTAGATGCTGGGTGTGCCACATCTCCGTTGCATAGATATTCTGCTAAGTGTGACCTCATCTCCTTGAGTAAAACTTCTCAAGAGATGTAATCCCCGAGTATATCTCCTTTTTTCCACTATCAAAACTTGAAATCTTGGATAATGATAGTACTAGTATTATCATAATGATAAAAATTTACATACTAGGTGTGATTTGAAGTACTGGAACAAATTTCTGTGTTTAATAACTACTTCTTAGCTGCCTCAGAAGTTGTAAAATACTCTGTATTTTTAAGTATGACTACCACTAGCTTGTATGATCTTGTCTCGCTCATCCCCTTAGCACGACTGCGATATTACATCACATTGATCTAAGGAAGACTAGTTTGTGTCCCCTCAAGACTAGTATCTTTTCTTCTCTATATACCAAGTATATATCATTTGTACTTACTCTAGTACTATTGGATAGTTCTGACTTCTTCCCTTACAGTTCTTCTGGATATAACTGATATTTTCCTTCTATAAGAATATGTTTACACTATCATATATTGTACATATCATGTCATACATGAGTGATCCATTACAGAAGTGTATGTAACTCTAATCACTAATTTAATCTCCTTCTATGTCTATGCATGTCATGTCAGAGAGATATATGTTGCGTGACATTGGTAACAATTCTCTCTCGAATTATTCCAACTTGCATTTTTCAATACATTGTCAATATATGTACGGTTGATTAGGTCTAAGAAACCGTTAGATCTACCTTAGTATATCCTATTTTTTAGAACTTAAGTTTCTACTTTAAGACAATATCTAGATAATATCTTCCATTCAGCCTTAACTCATTGTAAAACTAATAACTATTTTCAATATGTTACCAAACATATTTCACTTGGAAAATAATGGCGCTCTCACTAACCTCTGGTAGACACATGACAAAAATTCATTCCAAATGAATGTTCTAAGATCTTGTTGACTACTTTAATCCTAATCTGGATTTCAGTTTCGTCCACCCCTTATTGGAATTCTATGATGTCATCATCCCTTTTTGGTTGTGTTGTATAGTTACCTTCCATGATTGGTGATCTTAACATCCAATTCTCAATAATATGATCTAAGAAATCATCTATAACAAGTAAAATTATAATGAATTTAGACACATCAACTTGGCGTTACCAATCAAGCCTTATTACTACCTCGCTTATACCATCCATGTATCGTCTCACTTGAATACCCACCACAGTATTCAAAATAACAAGCCCCTGCACTTTGTTACATGAAATCTATTATTGAATTTTAAATTATCTTGTCAATCTTATCTAATTTTCATATACCACTTGTAGGAATTATTATTCTCAATGAATAATGTATCACCGACCATGGTGAATATAAAACCATCACTGTGGTTTCATCTTTCCTATGTAGTAAGTGTCTCTAGAACATTCCTCTTCCACAACTCTTGTAGAACTCATTCCAATGCCAACTATTTGTGCATTTTTGGTATTGACTAGACCCAAGTCAATCTTGATCCCACTATCTCAAGAAGAGATGTACACCCTCTTATATAAATGTAGTATATCACTTGACTATAACTTTTTCTATTTAGAGATTTTAGTAATATCCTAAGAAAATTTTATGATAATTATATTATATGCACATTGTGTTTTGCATGATGCAAGTTTGTTTATGTATTTAACAAACACTTTGCATAAAAACACAAGTTCTTATGACATAAGGTTTCAATCATACTAAAAATCATATGATATCCATTATAGTTGACATATTATTATGGGATAACACTGTTATTTTAGAAGCACGTCTTGAAATATAATGGAAGTTTCTACAATGATTATTAGTCTCAACATTGATAGTAATTTTATTAACATCATGTCTTTGATGTATAAGGAAATGTGTGTTTAGGAATTACTCCACGCTATATTTATTATGATAAATTTTAACATGTAAGACCCATCATTGATCATCCTTATTAAAATCATAGCTCTGATGTGAATAAGACAATGTGCGTTTATGAATTACTCCACGTGACATTATCTTGATCGATGAATGCATGGTCAATATATTCTTTAGCAGACTGGCTCGAAGAAACTCATATCTTCTAACCATGCATATACCATACTTCATTTTCACATTCTTTAATAAATGCTTAAAGGAATCTAATGAAGTATATTTACCTCTATTTTACCCTTGGAATTGTTCACGCTCTCTTGCTGAACTAATTCAGAAAGCTTTGTGGTGTATCCTTATTTCTAAAGGCTTATTTAACAAACTAAATAAGTATATACGTCAGTAATACCTAAAGTATTTAACTCCATTGATTCTAAATACCATACTATGTATATATTTAGCATCCACTTTTAATTTTACTTGACAAAGAATTATCTTGCACACAACAAGGTATATATGTCTTATATTTTATATTCATCACGTATTGCCTATGACTCATGTATCACTGAACTTTTGGTTGAGTATGAAAAAACACAAAAAACATTCATTATTGAATTTAAATAATGTCTCATTATGTCCAAAGGATATGTGAGATAAATGTTTTGGTTATACTCAATAAAAGTTCTACTAGAATCATTCACTTGACAATATTGAAGTTGTGCACTTCTCACCGCTGACTTAGGGATCACCCTTTCCTAGCTGCTTGAAGAATACACCTTAATTATTGTAATGTTTATATACTTGGTTACTATATTTCAACACATATATGTGATTGAAAAATTGTATGTAATACCCAATAAATATGTCAGAAACAATACATATAATTGATGAATATACCTGAAGAAGAGCAGTTACTTACTTCTTTAATTCAGTTCATTGTGATTAAACTTCAATACATATTTTTCATGACATATGAAGAAAATAACCTCATTTTTAATAACCAACCTCTTTTCATTGAAAGAAATTGTGAATGTGTCTTTGGTGTCACCCTTTCCATTTGCCTTATCACATTGTATTTCAACTTGTTCTCCATAAGAATTAAAGGTTATATTTTCTTTAATTTCTTATTTACTAGGAGAAACTTACCTAAAAGGTAATGAAACATTTAATCCATCCTGTTCATTTGTAATATTAAATGAAATTGGAGTATACTGGTGAAAATTAAATTTGAATGACTTGTGATCCATCTTTCAATTACATATAGCCAATGTAATTATCACGAATTCATACCTTCACTTCCTCATAGCAAGATTCTAGGAAATGAGAGAAAATGTAATATCATCATTGTCCTGATGTAGTATCCACAAATCACATTAGATGTTGACAATAAAATTATGAAATAACCATCATATATGTAACACATGAGTATCCTGTAAGTATTTTTACACTCTTGCTTCCTGAGGTGGCTTAATAAGTATTGATGACTCAAACACCTTGAATTTCTAATATCGTAGTATTGTGCTCAAACACTTGTACTAAACTTGGAAATTTGTGCTAGTTTGGACATTTACTTTTTCCAATATTTATCGCAGTGAATTTCTAGTATTACTAACCATTTTCTACACAAATAAAATCTAACAGATTTTCACCTTTTATATTGATTACCTATTTAGACATTATTGATCAATTAATTAAATCATTTAACGTCTTCCACTATTTTATCAAATTCTAGGAACCCTCTGTACTAGAATTAGAATACCTTACCACTTGAGTATTCTACTGGCAAGGATCCTTGAACCTCCCCTCATAGTCTACAATCTATGACTACACCACTACTCGGAGAGTTCAAGCTAGGTCATTGACTAGCCAATCATATTAACTCACGGCTCCTTGATCTGTTGAGTGAAGTCTCAGCTTCTTAGAATCTTAACCTTGATTCTCTCAATTATTTTCCCCTAAAGTGATCATAATTTAGCGATGGATAATACTTAACTAATAACTTCAGTTAAGTAAACCAATTGTTCTCATATGAACTCTCCAATAGTAGGAGGTACCCTCAAATATGGGTGCCCGAGCACCCCGAACACCTGGTTGCGTTTAAATTCAAATGACGAAAAGCATTTGCAGCTTAATATTTCTTTGAGGGTTTTAGTTTTTTCTCAAGGAATGTAATACATTTCTATTACACGTTCATTCTATATTTTTGCGCTCACAACTGAACATTAATAGAAAAATATTCATTGTTTATTTATGTATTTTATTGCTTATTATTTTATGTGTTTTCTCACATTCATGAAATTCATAAAATAATAAACAAATTCATAAAGAAAATAAACTACCCGAATGGTCTTGAGTATGAAAAACTGGTTGATCCATTTAACTTTAATAGATCAAACAAAACCTAGGGGTATCATACCTAAGTCGTAACTTGGATCATGATGCAGCTCGTCCTCATCAACTGTGTCCACTGCTCGTCTGGATTTCACCTTGTCTTGGCATGGTCCATTCCATACATCATCTTTTCCAAAGTAAAAATGTACTCGCACGCAGGGGAGAGTGGATAGGGTCACAATATACAATAGATAAATTTGGATGTGCAATTCCTTATACATATTTAAACAAAAAGATAATGCATAGACCATCAATCAATTAATTAATTACCAAATTATTACAATTATCGCACACATGTAATAAATAAGTAAAGCAAACATACACGAGTTGAGCCACTTGCTCAAGATCAGTTAATGAGTAAATTAAAAACATGATACAAATTAAATCTCAATAAATTAAGTATGAGAGAATTTAATTAAATTAAATTAAAATAATTTAATTTTATTCAATCCTATAATTAATTTAATTTTAATTTCAATAATTAAATTAATTAAATTATTTAATTTCATACCAAAATTAAATCAATTTTCTAGTGTATTAAAATTATTATTTTAAATCAAATTAATTTTTAATTAATTTAATTTATTACTAAAATTAAATTAATTAATTTTGATTATTTAATCAATTTCTCGGGCTCCGAAACCCCACGGTGACCCAAATTAGGTCACACCGAACCCGTGAAGATCCATTTTGGATTGGAAAAACCTCTTGAAGGGTGTTCTGGCCCAGACATACCTGCCCTAATCCATTCCATGTCAGGGGATCTGTGTATATCAATGTAGACCCATTACGGGTCAGAACATATCTGTCGGAAGCCATTATATGGTTGGGAAGGGGGTTTGGTAGGATCTGCTCGCACTAGAGTTGGCTGACAGGGGTTGCAGTGGTCTAGTAGGGGATCTCTCGAGTGGTTGACGGTGGTGAAATGAGGGCCGACCAGATTTGGGAGGGGTCGACCTCACTGGATTTGGCCACTCATTGGTGGATCGGGACTCTGGGGAGATGCTGCGTGGTGAGAGCGGCTTGGCACGGGTGCAGTAACCGTGGTTGTGGTGGCTCTGGTGGGAAGGCACGTGTGACACACTGAAGGGTGGCCAAACAGACCGCTAGTAGTGACACTGCTCGCCTACAAAAATTGGGGGCATATGTATCTGGTTGCGGGTGCCAGCGCGGTGACCCTACGGTGGAGCGACTTAGGTTGGAGGGCTGGGAGTAGGTCACCGACAAGTTGGGGTCGGTGCTAGTAAGTGGGATGATTTGGGACGGCCAGACAGGTGGCGTAGGAGAACAAGTGGGCCGCTAGATTGCCGCTTGAGAGAAGTGGGAGACCAATAAGGGCGACGTTCAATTGTTCCACTAGGGGAGGAGCGATAGCTAGAGCTCATTTGGAAGGGGAGAAACAGAGGAAAAAAGAGAAGATATGGAAGGAGAGAAATCAATATCTTTCATTTGGTTATCCAACGTTGAAGGAGAGAAACGCGAGGGGTCGGAAGAGAGAGAAATCTATTTCTCTCCCACACATAATTTCAGCTGATTTTGAATCGTTCCAAAATCAGGACGATTCCAATGGAAATACTCAATCCCAGTCGAATATTTTATACATTTCCCATATTTCCCTTATATCTCTATATAAATAATTATAAATAATTTATAAGTAATTTTGATTATAGAAAATTTTGAATATAAATAATTATGATTATCTTGAATTAATAGTTTATATAAATAATTTATAACTAATTTTGAATTAATAAATATTTTGAATTAATAATTTTGAATTAATAACTATTTTGAATTAATAATTATTTTTAATTAATAATTATTTTGAATTAATAATTTTTTTAATTAATAATTTTGAATGTATAATTTTGATTACCTTGAATTAATAATTTTGAATTAATAAATTATATAAATAATTTTAATTATATATAGTTTATTTTTTTTAAATTTTATAATTTGTATTAATATATGGTGGTAGGTGTGGTGTCCGTGCAGATCTAATCGATATTGGTTTTTTATATTGAGCAATTATGCCCTTTAATCCCATGTGTATGTGTTATATTTAAACAAAGGTTATTTGTTTCATTTGCACCAAAACAATTTCTTTTCTTTTCTTTTAAAAATTGTCACCAAACATGATGGGGAGAAATCCAAATAATTTATTTTCTTTTATTAAGTTATAGATCCAAACACAAGGAGAGAAATCACAATCATTTCATTTCATTTCTTTTCTTTTATAAACTATCAAATCATTTCTTTTATTTTATTAAAATATAACCAAACACAGTGCTAAGAAGAGGCACTAGGTTCTTTGCTTCAATGGTGGAGGGCGATGAAAGCTAGGTTGGTCCAGTCGGCTACTCAGCTAGAGGAGAGAAGGGGACCCCTCCTCTTTAACCCATTTTAAAAAAAATTCTTTTACAATTCAAGCCAACTTTCCCTTATATTTTGTTTTACATGGATCAGCTGGTACCTCTTTATTTCCACATCCTCTTGGGGATTTTCAAACCTATCCGCCCAACAAAATTTGTTTTATTTCACATTTTATAAGGCTATGGACTTAGACTTTTAATAAAATAATTACTAATATTATAATAACAAAACAAATTATAATTGTTATAATATTATAATAATCTAATTATTATAATATTATAATTTTCACATAACCGTGGAATGAACTCCAGTCAGAAAATAATTCTCTACCTCATGAGTTCTTATAGTATATCTATTTCATTGGAAACCGTCACTAATGATACAACCCAGATATAAATTCATATATAAGAAATATGATTCAAATTTTAATACCTGAACTCAAATTGTAAACGATCCATATTTTTTTTCTGGATGACCATAACATGGTCATCTAAAATCATATTGAAGTGTGGTCAGATCTGTTGAGACCGATTTAATACCCTTTACTTAAATTTAATGCAACTTAATTTTTATTTTGTTCAAATGATTTATGCATTTGTTCTGATACCAAATAAAGGTACCAGGCCACACAATAGAAGTTTGTGGGTCAAGGATTTAAAATTTTCTATCTTCGTGATGACGATACTTATTGTCTCGAGCGGTCTGAGCCCCGGTATGGTCCTGAGGATCTCATATGAATTAAATAGAGTAATAAAATTAATCGAAACACCTCATTTCAAATCAAAAGTCACGCTCGAAATCTGCTTGTCACTAGTGATCACTTCTTGAAGAATCCAAAGAAGAATCTCTCTTGATCATCCACATGCTCTTCAAAAATATGCCGAAGCATCAATCATCAAATTCCAGGTACTAGCGTGGTGATCCAACGATACATTAGATGTCCCAACAATCACCGCATCGACATTCCTTTGATGCATGGAGATCAGCTCGATCTGATCCCTTGGATCGATAGATTCTATATCTCAGAAGTGAAAGAGGAGAGAGTATCTCTCAAGAGTTCATCATGAATAGTCCACAAGTGAGAGCCTCTCTCCTCCTATTTATAGTGTGTCATGAAATTACCTGGAAAAGGCTCCCTGACCCCCTAAATATTTTGACACACTATATAAACAATATATGACTACTGTAATGAGTCATAAATATCATTTATATTTTTATCACTTACTGGTAATATAATAAATATATTACATGATAAAACCCGAGCCATTAACTCATATCTTTTTCCCCAAAAATATTAACTGAACCTTCAATATTTTAAACTAATATTCGTTCATATAATATTTTCCATGTATTTACTTTATTACTTGTAAATACATTTAATAAATATACTCAATACCAATTATTATTAAATAAAATAATATGACTTTATTTATTTCTTTGGTGATCGTACATCCTTGGAAAAATCTCAGACCCCAATGTTGGGGCCTACCATGTCTTATTTACCCACTCACCAGAACAGAAAAGATTCTTGAATATGCTATTGTATGTGACCCTCTAGGCCCTTATATCGATACCAGTGGATAATATTCTCATACTAAGAGTAGAGTTTAGCAACCCATCAAGGCCCCTAAAGAGATAAAAAATAGTCATAACAATGACAACCAACCTTCGGACACACACTGTGTAATATAATCTCTCTATCTTTAGATATCTCATAAAGCAGGACACATGCTTGTGTCATCTTTCTTTCTTACTTTATTGTTTGTTGATCTAACCGGATGGATTTACCTTCGACAACCTTTCCCAATGATTTATTAAGGTACTACCATCCTGATCAACCATGCTTGAGATATATTACTTTCTCAACTCGAATGCGATAAATTCTATCCCGATCATTCAATCAATGTCATACCACCAATAATGCACCTAACACAAGCTACCTCTCCACAATTTCATTATCATGGGGTTTTCCATTCATCAAAGTACATGATCAAATGGAACACATTGATAATGATCTCAAGTCATTAGACCAATACACATGTCTATAGATAGGAACAACCAATGACACCTAAAACACGTGGTGTTCCTTTTGGAAGGTCTTTCCTCATAATCTCAACTACTAGAGATCACCAAGTGTGAACATCATGAGAAGAATTCTCAATGCTTATGAGCCCCCATCACCTGTTAGTTAGACATCAAATATGTCCAGTCAATATGATGTATCTAACCATAGAAAATTTATTTAAGATCAATGTTATATTATCTCGAGGTTCTCATTATAGCTTGTGATCTTCTATAACTTTTTGATATGACAATTAATCTATAGACATTACTATTTAAACAGTGGATGCAAAAAATTATACACTATAATGGTAAGTGCAAATCATTCATATCTCATTGTATACATGAAATGGTAACCAAAAAGTATTGTTTAGCTGGGTCTAGGGAACCCACTATTACAACAGTCATCGCGTCACATCACCCAAGCCATCTCACAAAACTACTGCCATATAACACCATTACCACATATCACAACAATAGACACCACACCAAAACCACTACATCATAACCATTTCACCACAACCTCTGTGCCACAACCTCTGCTCCATAACCTCAACATACCACATTGCACAACTGTCCACCTTGCATCCATGCTAACCTACCATCGCATCACTACCCCACGTATTATACAACCTAGTTGGTCACTATCATCATCGCAAAATAGCCCAAACCACATAGGGCAAACACAACAAGCACAAGCACAAAACAACAACAAAAACTGACTTCCATAATTATTTAGAGGCATTATCACATATTTTCTTTATTTATCAATGGATATTACCACACAAACCAAAATCCAGGGGTAACCAATTTATTAGCCAAATATACATTTTTTAACAATTTATTTAGGGTGTGGTCGCACAATAACATAACAAGGGTCATCATAGCATAAAAAATGCAGTGAAAGCAAGGCTCCCGACATCCATTATTCTCATAATTTGAAATAGACATGCATAATAACATAAACAACATATATCAAAGCAGTAAAATATGCGATAACTTCCCATACCCATCAATTTTAGACATGCTGATTAATTATCTCATTATGCTGACTCTTATAATTCCTAAAAAGGTAAAAAAAAATCCTGAATATCTCACACATAACATATAAACAGGGGATAACGAGGATCCCCTACCTCAAGGAAGCTTTCTAATCTCACTACACACTGCAGGGAAAAGAAGAAACTACACAGAAACCACAACCGTACAAGGAACTCACAGATCAACCTACACCATACCAAAGGGTTTTTAAAACAAAACTCATACACACCCAAAAAACAAAAATGCACCACTACAGTGGGTTTCCAAATAATAAAGTATAAACCATGGGAAAGAGAGGATAACTCACCACAAATCACCAACGGACATCCACTGGAACCCAAGGATCAAAACAAGGGAAAAAGGTCTAGAAGGTCTCCTAGAGGAACCTAGAGTTTGTCCGGTGATGAAAATAGTTTGTCGTGAACCTCTATTCACTTAATTTCTTATTTTCCTAAGAGTTTACCATAGTGGCACAACCTAGGGTCGATCACAAGGAGGCCGCCTACACACACTATATTTTCTATTGTCACTATTATTATTTAACTAATATAAAACTGGGAAGGGAAATTGAAATGAATAAAATATAAATAAAATATAAATATATAAATATATCAAAAATATAAAACACAATGAAAAGGAAGAAAAGAAACAATGACATTAGTAGAAGAAAACCATTCTTCTTAGGGTTTCATGGTGGAATTATCATTGTTATTCAAAATATATATCAATGCATTATCCAATGTTGAGATCAAGACCCTTCACTCCAAACCCTCTTGTTTGAATGGTATTACCCAACACTGATACTTCTGCATGTAGGATTAATCTCTTCCACATCAATACCCAATCAAAACTCCACCATTTGAATGAATTAGATATCAATGAGAAGGGAAATTATTAAACGAGGGGGAAGAAGAAAATAGCAGAGAAAGTGGGGAGACCGATCACTATAATAATTTAACCACTAATTAATCCTTATAAAAAATCATGATAAATTAATAAAGCACATAAAACTCAAATACCACCACTTCCCCCCTCGAACAATAGTGAGGGTTAGCTCTCCACAAGCATGGAGTTAGAAAGAAGCACAGTGGGAGAAACACATAAAATAAAAGAGATGAAAGAAAAGTAGAAACAAAAGGAAGAATAATAAAGATATCCTAATATATATTATAAATATTAAGAACATTTACAGAAAAAAACTCCACCTTAGCCCCCTAAAATGGCCATATCATAAACTGGGAGAAGGGACACATATTTATAGGGAGAAGGGGTGAAGAATTCACACTCAAAACATTTAATCCAAAAGTTTCCATGCGGATATGCCAATAAATGACCGAATTTGTAACTGGTGTCTTCATAAATGTTGTTCCATAATGTATCCTCTATTTTACCTCCAAATTTCAGCTTCATGGGACGCGCCTAGAATGTGTTTTGAATTTATTATTGGTGGTTTCTGTTTCTGGACGCAGGTTCTAGGAAGGTTCCTTCACAAATATGTCATTTAATGTCCCCCATAATAGATTCCAAACACCATGAAATTAATTTTGTGAACGCTCCATTGAGTCCTAGTGCATCTCCAAGTGGAATAACCTAATGTTTAGGTGTGTAGACCGAATTGGGTTTCTGTTACGGAGGTTGGGTCCATCCAGCCCGCCAGGAAATATCTTCAACTTCATTGATTTGTTTAGGCCTCTAGATGCACGAATCAGACCCTAGTCCATAAGACAATGTTAAGGGAAATAATATAATGGTTCTAAAAAAATTCTAAACACAAAATTTGAAAATATAGTTTATGATAAATGACCAAAATACCCCCATGATAAAAATCTGTTAAAATTACAGAATTAGGCCATTTTTGCATTTAGGCACAAAATAACACTAAAACCTAAATATGTAACAATTATTTATTAAATAAAACTATGGTGGGTTCATAAAAATTTAATTATAGTATAAAATATGTTAAAATATTATCTTCATCAATCCCCCACACTTAAGTATTGAACTCCTAAGCAATTATCGTATATTCAAATCAAAATTCACATGACAATCAAAAATGAGAAAACATCCATGATCTTATCAAAAACAGAATTTCGTCACGTCTCTTCTATGAAAAACAATTTCATTAACTTTTCATTCCAAAAATTTAAATTAGTTCAACCTCATAAATCCATCCATGTTCCAATCACAACCTTCCTCACATTGAATTTTATGTCACTCTTTACTCAAGAGAAATTAATTCTGGAGTTATGCTCATACTTGGAATGTGCATGTATCACCATAGGCTTGTGAAAATTCTCATTTCTCCACAGCGTGAAACATGAAAATGAATTCAATCATGAGGGATTTCATTAAAGGTTCAAATGACTCTGTGGATTTGGGTTCATGGGTAAATGATTTAAAAATTCAAGGCTAGAAAGAGGAGTTTTTGACTCTTAAGTACAACGCATGAATAATAAAGTGAAAACATAGAAATTTATCACTCAATACTCATTGAGAATGTGAAACACAACACCAACACCATTTTTTATAGCATGGAACATGAGCCAATCAATTATTACAAATAATGATATCATCCAAATTCTCCCCATGTTTTTATTTTTCTTTTTTTTGTAAAGATCTAGAAAGGCACAACTTTATTTTCCTTTTTTTGTAAAGATCCAGAAAGGAACAACTTTTATTTTTTTAAGGAGAACCTAATGAAAGAAATGAATCATAATGACATTATGAATCATGCCCAATTATTTCATTCTCCATTTCCCAAAATGTTGATGCACACCTCACACCACCCATCAATGAAACACATCCCAATGAGCGCACATGAAAGGCCCTTCCCCCACACTCAAACTTGAAATATCCATGAAAAAATACCAAGAGTATGGGCAGGTAAGGATAAATCAGATTGTAATGTGGCTTAAAACTATAAGGCAATTCATGGAATCTAAGGGATAATGAAGGATATATGTAAAGGTAGGTCTCAGGATAATATGCGGCTAGCCAAAGTGGTGCCTCAATCATATTAAAAACATTTAATGAAATCCAAAGCTTCAAAAGAGAAAAATCACAAATTATGGTTCTCACACAAAATCCATGTTTCCCTTAAGAAAGTGTGGGCATTGTAAAGAATATGTAAAAGTGGTTTAGAATACCTCACAGGATGGGAAAAATATTTTGAGTTAGTGTTTCATGGGAATGGATTTCAAAAATTAGTTAAACTCATAAAAATGATTGAAAATACAATTCAAAGAAAAATGTTTTCACATCAACAATAATTTAAAATCTATTTTTTTCATAAATCATTTCAATTTTATTAAAATAAATTAATCTGTGAAAAGTGATTAGAATATTCATTAAAGATCAAGGTTCCTAAAAAATGAGAAAAAAGAAAATTCACAAACAAAATAAGCAGGTTGAAACTCCCCCCACACTTAGATTCTACTACCCTTCATTTTTTCTTGAAAAATTATAAATAAGGGCAGAAAAACTAAAGAAAAGGAAAGAAACAACCTGACTTTTTTTTTTCAGTTGCACTATTGAGTTAATCTCCTAGCTACTACCACTTCTTCCTATAAAGCAATAAATAAATAAATGCATCAGAAAAATAAATAAAAATAAATAGAGATGGGAAAGGGGAGGGATAATGCTTGGTTTGGCCCCAAAGTAGGTGCTAGGTTTTTACTGCCCCTAGTAAGGTAGTTGCAGCAGGTTAACCCCTATCTAAAGGTGGATGGGGTTTCTTGCTTAGAAACCACCACATTTTATTTTTCCTAACATCCATCAGTAGATTCCAAGAGCGAGTATCCCTAAAGAAAATAATAATGGACCCAAAACCTAGAAGAGATGAAAAATTTAATTTGAGATTAAGAGGGGGAGGGAAAAGGATGTAGGGGTGCTCCCTGTTTTCTTCCATTGGAAGAGTGGTGTCCACTTTTGGCATAGGTGGTTGAATAAGAAGTGGCTTCTCTTTTGGTTTAGGATATTCAATTGATTCATCATTAATTTCTTCTATTGTTCCATCATCCTAATTTTCACCAGTGTACAACTCAACAAGAACCTCCATTCTCTCCTCAACATGAGGACCTTCTTCTTCTTCATCCAGAGCCTGCAGTAGTGGTGCTGAATCTACAAAGTCATAATAATGGACATTAGATTGAAATACAGAATTAATGAAATTTTAATGAAATGAATGCTCAGAAATTAAAAATTTCTCAGAAATTTTAGCTTCAGAATCCTTTTCCTCAAGCAGAGCAGCTGGGAATGAATTTGTTGGAGAGGGAAATGGATTTTAAAGTTTTTCTTCAAGATAGACAATTTTATCTTGAAAGGTAGGTGGAATAATCTTTTAATTCTCCTTATCTTGTCTTTGTTTTCATTCCATCCATTATACTTTAACTTCTTCTACTTGGACGGCTAGAAATGTCATTATCTTGCTTTCTTTTTCCAGCATTCTAGAATTCTCTTGAATTATCAAGGAATTTTCTTTCAATTCATGTTCATTTTCAAGCATTTGAATCTTCAATGTATCTTCCCTGCTTGGATCCCCATAAAAGTTATCCATAGGCCAATAATTATAATAATTTCCATGAAAATCCATATTAATTGACATAATGAAAGATATGAATCAAAGATATTTTTTTTATGTTTTTTTGATTTTTTTGATATTTTTTTTATTTTTATTTTTTATAAAAAATAGCATGTGTAAGAACTTGGCCTCCCTGAAAACGGTTCCAAAACACTACAATAAAAACCGGGTTTAGTGGCGGTTTTGTGGCCGCGGTTCACAAAACTGCCGCTAAACGTTTTCTCCGAAAGGTAAAAACCGCCGCGAAACCCGTAATTTATTTTAACAATCCCGACCCTTCCCTACCCCCACCCCGATCGTTCCCCCAAACCCCCGCGCCCTCCCTTCTTCCCCTAACCCCCCGGTGACCCACAACCCTCGACCCCCAACCGTCCGATGACCCCCAACTGTCCGGCGACCCGCGACCTCCGTCTCCGGTGACCCCACGACCTCCATCTCCGGCGACCCGTCTTTTCCAAGTATGTATCAATTTAAGTTTTTTGATAAATCTCTTAGAGTTATGTTTCCTTTCATTTAAACATTGTTTATTAAGCCTTTATCTAGTTGGATTAGTTGTTTCATATTGAATAAGTATGAGAGTTTATTTATAGATGAAAAACGAATTGATTGATGTTATGAATTCCCAATTCATTATGTGAATTTCCAGGAGAATCCCATGAATTCCCAATTCATTATGAATTGATGTTATGAATTCCCACGAATCAATGTTATGAATTCCCAATTCATTATGTGGATTAGTTGTTTTGGGAAATTCGCAAAACAATAATTCACTTCATTAAATATATTCATGACATGAAATTAGTTTAATTCAGTTTTTAAAATGAGGTGATAAATTTTTCAACATATATGGGAATTGAGGAATTCATGATGTGAATTCCCTATTCACATCATGAATTATATCTTCCAAGAATTTTAACAATCCAACACCTATGTTCTAAAATTTCCTATCTCCTTTATGATTCCATCAAACCTTCCATGGATGACGTATGAGAATCCTATTTGATCTATAAGAAAGACCATGTTGGATATTGGTGTTCTGAACATAGATTTTTAAGGTAAACCTTCCAGTTCATCTTCCGCTTCTTGATCTATTGTTGATTAAAATTATATTTCTCATTGAATGGAAGGGGGAATCCTATTGCTACCACAAACATTAGGATTTTTCAAAAACATTTCTTATTTTGAGTTGGGTGGTCTTGGAAATCTCCCTTTAGTCTGTTCTGATTATGCTAGTATGTGAAAAATTATGATCGCATCGACATGCCACATGCACAACCTAAATAATTGGAATTATCCCTTCTTTCTAAAATCCTCTTGTTGATCCCTCCCAAGGATCCCTTTTTGCTCTCTTAGCATTATGGTTAAGACTTGCATTAACATTTGTGGTGTTCCAACCCCTCATGATTTTATGAGATCCTTTGGAATCATGTCTTAATTAAAGATCTTTACATTGCATGTGAAATATGGAAAATGGTTTAAGATGATTTTGGTGATTCGTATCTATAGGAGGATTTGAAAATTAGGAATAAATGGTAAAATTAATAAGTGATGGGATGAATTAACTAATATGTCTTGTAATAATATTTTAGACCTGATTGATATATACTATCAGTGATTCATCCTAATACAAGAGAATCCACCATTTGACTAGACACACACACACACACTCAATTTTCTCACCCTATTAAGGAGTGTTACACTTTTAGGAGGTCGAGCCACCTCCATAGGTTTTCCAGTGTCTCTTAGGAGCAGAGTAGTGGTAGAGGATCTAGAGAAACCCCAAATTCTATAAAAGACATAGATTCCCCTCCACAAATCAATAACTAGATTTCCAACAGATGTTTACACTGAGGAAGGGGACATAGTACTCTCGTACAATAGCAGTAGTACCAGCCAGCAGGGTAAGTAAAGGGGAGTCATGTCGGATCATATAGTAGAGGGGTGAGAGAGATTCATACTATGCAGTCTACTATGACTAGTCTGGAGGTAGTACCTTCTACCACCAGAGGTACAACTCTTGTGTCATTATTTCTACTCAAGTTACTCATAGTAGTGATCATTGCATTCCAAGATTCAAGGGGTGATGATAGTAACAACAACACCCATTCCAGATCCTTGAAATCCACCTTAACTAACTCCAATTGAATTATTATCATGTTGAAGTTGTTAATATGATTTACAATAAACTTCTCTTCTAACATACTCATGCCGAATGATGTCTTTAGTAAGAACATTTTATTTATCACCATGAGATTCTCAAACATGTTAGAAAAGATCTTCATAAGTTCTGAACTAGTGTCACTTACTAAATATTTTAAATTTATTATGATTGAATTAAGTATAATAGTTTGTGTTAAAGTTGTAAATTCATTTCTAAATAATTACTTCAAATTAAATGTGCTTATGACTTGAAATATACATAAATGTTTGAAGTAAAAATTGGACATGTCCTTTGTATTATATCAAATCCAAATTTTATGGTTTGCATGATTTTTTTTAATATGAGTTGTTTGAAATATTGAAGATAAATTTTTATAGTACTAAACACAAAACATATTTAAGTGAAAATAACATACATCATTCATTAGTTTTTAAAAGAGATTTTAATGAGAACCCCACTATGGAAATCCAAGTAGATGAATTAAAATTGCACAACCTAATGATATAATGAATAAAAAAGGTCTCTCCAAATTCAAGGAAATAAGAAACACTATCAAATTCAAAGAGAGAGGTAAATTCAAATAGACAGTGAAAAGATTGAAAAACATAAAGAGCGATGAAACATGACCAATTTTCATGAACTGACCTAGGCTACCCATAATCTGGGTACCCAAGCTAGCCTACGATAAGTCTCAAAGGGTGTCATATAAGGGATAAATATTTCTCGTAATGTCGTTGTACTAATGGTATGAAAATTGTGCATCTTTGTTGTGTTCAATGACATCACTTTCAATGGGGTGTTGTTTGAGGCAACATAAATGTGTGATTGACAGTGTTATGATAATTTTGTAACCTGATATTCTTACTGCTCCTCAATGAGGTGTTCACGATGTCTCCTAGGGACCAGACTTGTTTGGTTTGTCTGGGCATGCTAAGTAAGTGGTAAATGTGATCAATGAATCATCTTTATTATATTATGCATACTTTATGATCAATGGGTCATCTTTATTATATTATGATTCTGCAATCTTACACTATCGTATATTTTGTGTAGACACATTGTGATATACATGGATAAAAGCTGGATCACATTACCGAGGAACACACCTCAGTATGTTAAGGGTTTGAATGAGTTTTTAGATTTTGTGATTTCTAATCGATCTGTTGAAGGGAGAATAAGATGTCCATGTCCTAAATGTAAATTTAGAACATGGTTGAAGAGAGATGAAGTTTATGAACATTTAATACTGAATCAAATTCCCTGGTCAATATTTGTGTTGGACTTGTCATGGAGAATCGAACAATACAGAAAGATTGAGCACTGATGTTAATCCACAGAATGAGGTCCCAAGTTCATCAAAAATGGAAAATGAAATGAAAAACCTCATAAATGATGCATTCGGCACTGCAAGACACCACTATCAACATCAAAACATATCAGAACAACCAGAATAGGGTGATACAAATTGCAACATGACAAGTGATGTTTTTGAGACTGTAACACAAGTAGATCAAGATTGGAACATATCATTGGATCCTCCTCTTGATTCTGTAGAGCCAAATGTAACGGAAAACTTCACTGAGAAAAATGCGTTTCATGATTTAGTTGACGATGGAAATCAAGAGTTGTATAGTGGGTGTTTGAAATATTCAAAGCTTTCATTTCCGCTGAAGTTGTACCATATCAAATGTCTATGTTGAATTAAAAATAAGGCAATGTCCATAATATTGGAATTGATTCGTGATGAATTTCCTGAAGCAAAAATCCCAGAATCTTTTTATGATATGAAAAAATTTGTTGACAAGCTTGGTCTGAATTATATAAAAATACATGCGTGTCCCAATGATTGTATGCTTTATTGGGGAGAGGATTCAAGTAGACAGAATTTCAAGAAATGTTATTCTTCTAGATGTCAGTCAAAGGGTGATGTTAGAAGTCTGAATGAACCTAATTTCATGAAGAAGAAGAAAATGAACACACCTGCAAAGGTTTTGCATTACTTTCCTTTGAAGCCGTGATTGGAAAGATTATTCATGTCATCAAAAACCGCCGAACACATGAAATGGCATTCTGTAGATAATAACAATGATGGGTTAATGAGACATCCACGAGATTCCCAATCATGGAAGAAATTTGATTCATTACATCTAGATTTATCAGCTGATCCTAGGAATGTTCGATTGGGATTGGATGCCGATGGATTCAACCCATTTGGGACTTTGAGTACCAGTTATAGCATTTGGCCAGTTGTTTTGATCCCTTATAATCTTTCTCCATGGATGTGTATGAAACAATCATCTTTTATCATTTCAATGATTATTCCTGGAAAACAAATTCCTAGAAATGATATTGATGTACACTTGCAGCCTTTGATTGAAGAATTACAGGAGTTATGGAGTAACGGTGTTGAGACATTTGATGTTTCTTCTAAAAAAATGTTCAAAATGCATTCTGCTTTACTGTGGACCATTAGTGACTTCCCTAGGATTGGGAATTTATCTGGTTGGAACACTTATACGGGTTTGGATTTTCCTGTTTGTAACTTTTATTTTGAGCCCAAACGGCTACCTCATAGTAGAAAATGGTGCTTCTTATGCCATCGAAGATTTCTCGATGCATCTCATAGATTTCGGCTGAACAAATCAAAATTTAATGGTTTCATTGATCGTACACCACCTCCAAAGTTGTTGACCTGTTCTGAAATATTGACACAACTTGAAAATGTTGAAACAGAATTTGGGAAGGTTCATCATTTGAATGATAATGGAAAATGGGTCCGAAGTGCATCGTCAAGTGAAATCAGAACGCAACAATGGAAGAAAAAAAGTATATTCTTCAAAATTTCGTATTGGGAATTTAATTTGTTGCACCACAATCTTGATGTGATGCATATTGAGAATAATGTCTGTGATAATTTGATTTTCACATTACTTAATGAGCATGTAAAGTCGAAGGATCATCTTAATGCTCGCAAAGACTTACAAGTAATGAACATAAAACACGATCTCTGGCCAGATGAGAATGAAAAGTATGTTCCGGCCATTTTCACAATGAAAAATAGGGATAAAGATACGTTCCTTTGAATTTTAAAGAATGTGAAGGTATCTAATGGGTATTCAAGTAACATATCGAGGTGTGTTGACTTGAAGAATCATAAGTTACATGGATTGAAAAGTCAAGATTCACATATTTTGTTACAGTAGTTACTACCATTGGCATTGCGTACATTATTACCTAAAAAAGTTACTGCTGTTGTACTCCAATTCTGCACATTTTTCAGGCAATTATGTGAGAAATTTGTACATCCATTTCAGCTTGACAACCTCCAGGAGAGGTTTGTATTGAATCTTTGTGCAATGGATATGATCTTTCCTCCATCTTTTTTTACTATCATGATGCATTTAACTGTGCATTTGGTTGAAGAAGCTAAATTAGGAGGCCCCGTTCATTATCGATGGATGTATCCAATTGAGAGGTATTTTATTTATATGTTTTCCAGTTAAGTAAACAATTTTTGACATTTAAATAAATGCATAATATTATTATTTTATTTCACAGATATCTTGGGAATTTGAAATCATACGTGAGAAATAAAGCTCAACCAGAAGGCTCTATTGCTAAAGGCTATTTGGTCGAGGAGTGTCTTACCTTTTGTTCCTGGTATTTAGATGATATTGAGACAAAATTTAATCGAGTTGGACGTGTTGATGACACATCAACTCAATCTCAAATGCATCAGAAATCAAAAATATTTCCTGCTATTGGCCGATCAGTTGGGAGGACCTCAAATGTGACACTGACAGAATTGGAATTATTACAGGCACATAGATATGTGCTGCTGAATAGTGAAATTGCAGATCCATTTATTGAAGAGTTGAGGATACAAACAAAGAGATGAATGAGAGGCCGAACATGAAATGAGAAATATATAACGAAAGCTGTGAATAAAGAGCTTGTAGAATGGTTTGCACGACGTGTAAGTTCATAAATATTGCAATAAATATGAATATTAGTTTGACACATAAAATTTGTAAATATATTAAATTATATTTCTTTTTTCAGATCATGAATACTGATACTCGAGCAGACTTGTCAGAAGATTTAAAGTTTCTTTCTAGAGGTCCTATAAAGCAAGTTAGAAAGTTCGACGCTTATAATGTGAATGGCTTTAGATTTCGTACAGTCGATCGAGAAGTGGGTTTAAAAACACAGAATAGTGGTATATTTACATTTGCTGAAGTGGGATACTATGGAAAGATGCATGATATTATTGAATTAAACTACCATGGACATTTTTATGTTGTTTGATTCAAATGAAAATGGGTCGATATTATCAGAGGTGTTAAAAGAGATTCATTTCAATTTACTTCTGTGAAATTATCTCACTTGATGGATGTTGGTGATCGTGAAATTCACGATCCATATATCTTAGCATCACAAGAAAAAATGGTATATTATGTGAATGATGTTGTGGATGAAAGGTGGAGTGTAGTTACTCATGTAATACAAAAAGATTTGTATGATATGGGTGATGAAGTGGAAGATTTGACCTCTGAAATTGAATGTCATCAACAACAGGAAGCAGAATTATTTGTCCATCATGATATTGAAAATATTAGTCTTGCAAGGATGAATGAAGTGGATGAAGCAATGGAGCATGAAACTGACATGATTGAAGGGGAAAATGATTGTATGTACAATTATTCATTCATGCAGCAACCACTTGTTTCATTTCTACAGTCATTCATTATCATTGTTATATATATTTTGTTTGTTAGTACTGGGCATCTATTATCATTTTTAATTTTTTTTTCTGCATAATTTTTTTGAAATATATATTCTGAACTTAATTTTATTTGATTAAATGATAGGAATTCCAAGGAGGAAGCGGTATACAATTTCTTCTAGTTCTGCGACGGATGAAGATCCATCTGGGTCACTCCCCACGACATCTGAGGCACCAACTGCCTACACCCCCGCACCATCTCCCCCTGCACCATCTCTCACACCATCAGAGGGCCTCCCATTAGAGGCTGAGTCATCGACTCCCCCTACAGGTGCCTCATTAGTTGGGCGGCGACAGACCCCTTCCAGTTCACCCCGTACATACTGGAGGGTCACAGTCATAGGTATAAATTTTAATTAAATAAATTTATTGCATTTTGTTTATACTAATTGTTTGCTCATTGAAGATGAAAAAAATGAAACCGTGGAGAAACACTTAAAAAGATCATATGTTTGGAACTTGAATGGCCAAAATATAGTCGTGCCATTTGATTCTTATGGGGTCCCTACGGATGATGCCGCGGGGTTACTTGGCCAGATTATAGGTCAGTTGGCAGCGGGGCCCATTTCCCTTCCCATTTCATATGATGATTGGATACATATGCCTCCAAACTAGAAAAATGAAGTTTTCGATTCTCAAATAAAGGTAATTTTATTACATTATGGTTTAATTGAATTTCATGTTACTAATATGTTCAAAATGAATTTCTGTATACATATGTTCTTCCACTTCACAGTTGCTGATGTGATAGCACATAAGTGGACTTTGAAAAATCTTGGTAAAAAATGGAAAGATTTGAAATGGAGATTGTGGTGTGATGTCAACGATACTTCATTGACTTTGGAACAAATGTATGACAAGCTACCCAGTGGGGTACCGAAAGAGCAGTGGAATGTTTTTGTTGACAGACATCGTGATGAGAAGCGGATGGTATTGAAATATATATTATTATATTATCCTCATTTTACATTAATACATGTATATGAAGAGAAGATGACATTGGATACATTACTGTTAAATTGAATTTTATATATTTCAGGATCTATCATGACAGAATGCATCAAACAGGGCGAAGCAAGTCATCCCTCACACGGCGGGCTCAAAAGGCTTTTCTAGAAGACGAATGTCATTGTTAATATTTAAAATAGTTTAAATATTTATAATAAAATATTATCTATTTAATATATTGAATTTTTGATTTATCTTTGCTTAATAAAGTCACAGAATTTAGGGCACGAAGCCTCCCAGACTGAACTGTGGTTGGATGTTCACAGAAAATCAGATGGCTCTTTTTTTAATGAGCCTGCCAAAGAAGTTGGGGTATGAAGTCAAATTTTTATTATAATAACTTATTATCAGTTTTTACTATGTTAATATGTATTGATATTTTATTTATAGGAAAAAATTAAAGAACTATGGGATTCCAATCTTGGGCAGTCCTACTCAGTCTCCCAGGATGACCCGGTTGCTCAAGTCCTTGGGAAGGAGCATCCTGGTAGAGTGCGCAGGATGGGTTTGGGACCCATACCATCTGAGGTCTTTACCAGGACATCAGGGATTCCAGCCGCATATACTCCTGGTTATAGTCATCCCATACCTGAAGATGCTCAGAGGGATATTTCTTCTCTACGATCCACAGTTCAAGACCAAGGGGCTCAGATATCCGCTATGCAGAAAGCGTTGACTGATTTATATCAGCAGATGAGCAGATATGCCCCCAGTGGTAGTGCACCGAGTGGTGGTGAGCAGGTAAATCACAAAAAATAAAAATAATTTAGTTTGAAAACTTTTATTGGTTTTAAGTTTAATTATAAATATGCAACAATATTTAATTTTCAATATAATGTTCTTACAGGTGACAGCAGGAGATGGAGGTGGAGACGGTGATGATGCATCATCGGACCATGAGTAGTATTGTTGATGTGTTGAACAAATATGGGAAAGGTTGGTTTGTATATATAACATATGTGGTGTTGGAACCTTTAAAAACCCATTGGTCTTGGAGGAGCTTCAGTGGCTAACCTTGAATGATCACAATAACCTCAGGTGGTAAAGAGAATGATGTGTTTGTTTCATTGGTTAGATGATCTATGGTAATAGGCTCTTTGATGTTTCTGTTGTAAATTCAGCATTGGGAATTGGACTCATTAGGGTGTTGCATGTCCAAATAGACATGTTGAATGGATATCACTAGATCAAGATGATTTTCTGAGGTGATTTTCATGATCATTTATAGTTTTTATGAGGCACGTAACCACATCACATGAAAACCAATGCAACTCCCTTCCCATGAATCTTCCCTCTTTTCTAACTTTTATTTAATGAACATATTGTGAGATTGTTAGATGACATGTCATATGATAAAAAAGAATAATCAGAGGGGTTTTACATGATTAATTGGGCTATTTTATGGGGCTTCACATGATCAGGAACAGATCACATGAATTGCATAACCCCTTTGCATGATGTTCCTAGGGTCATGTGATCATGAGCCTCATTGAAGTTCACATGGTCCTTGTGACCTAGGTGATTAATCTATATGTATACATGCTATAATTTTCTTTCCTTTGGGTATATATTAATACCTATTCTTTGGGTATTTCTTTGTTCCTAAAATATAAAATGCTCATTTGGCTAGCATCAAAAAATGCCCCCCCACAAAAGTGATGTTCAAAGGAACAAGGACTCAGTTATGAGGTAGGAAATGACTTCATGAGTCTCTTATGATTTCTCTGGTTGGAATTCAAAACATCTTTTGGTCTTCTATAAGTCCATTCATATTCCTTGAGGATCCCTATAAATAGGGGGTGAGAGGCTGGTCATTTGACCGGTGACATGAAGCTCCATAGCTCTCAAAATCTCCTCTCTCGTGCGATTGTTTTGCAAGACAACTTTGCATGACCTCATCACAAGAACCATAAAAGAGACCTAATCATGTGATCATGTCACTTGACCTCTTTGTGTGATCACCTTGTCTAAATATCTCACTTAATCAATCCATGAACTAATCAATGGTAATTTATTTGAACTTTTATGCACACCCTTGTCCATTAGTCTATCTTATGTGATTCGATTGTCTCTTGAGGATTTTTTCATGATCTACTAATCTTTATGTGATTCATGTGACCTTCACATGGTAACATGATTATATGTATTAAGAAAAATCATGTGATCAAAAGATGTTTTATGGGTTATGTGATTTTCGTGACCTATAATGAATCATGTGGTCCACGTAATGTTTTCCATGTTATGCACTTATTTTGTTTGATTAGAACAACTGATTCTCTCTTAATGGTTACATATCTTCTAATATATTCTCTATTCTCTTTAAATATGTCCTCTATTTCTCATATGTCTTCTTATGTGGTAGACTGGAGAGACCTTATTTCCTGGAACCATAATGTCAATCATCGATACAAAGTATTTTATAACAATGATGTTTTAAAGGTTCTTATTCTGACTGAACATCAAAATTATCCTCTATTGAACATACTACCTTTATATAGATTTGGACATCAGGATGATAGTTCTATTCTTCACCTGAATACAACCTTTAGTCTCACATGCTGTCACTCTCTGTTGACTATATTAAAATGATATTTTCTGAGGATAGTCAGTTAATTGTGGCACCGTTCCTAGGGAAATATTATACATTTAAAAATTCACCATGGTTTCATATATTCATGATATCACTCATCAATTTATTTCTCATATTTACTCAAACATACTCATCTTCTCTCTAGAAAACCAAAAAATTGGCTTGAGATGAAAGTGTGATTTGTACCCTAGTGGTAATTTCTCTGATGAATGGGCATGGCCATTTTGGGTTAGGTAGATCTGCACAAAATTCCCCTATCAATTTCATTCTATTAATCATTACAAGGAGAAATATATTTTTTAGTTTATCATGTACCATAAACCATAATTCCATAGTGAGTTGATTAGTTGATGGTTTCTAGGAACCAAAACTATTTATCTAGCCCATGGTGAGGTAGAAATTGGCCTATGAAATATTTTTAAGCTTGGGGGTATACTTCTATTAGTGGAAACATATGATGAATTCCTTCCCGTTGAGAATGTTTGGGATGGAAATAAATAGACTCAGACCTTATCATGCGACATTCTTTCTATTGTAAAGGAGAGGTAAAAAAAGGATTTGTACTTGCATTTGATTATTTCATTCAATGATTGGATTAATATCTTCTTTTATGGAAGTGGGGCTCATAAATCTATCGTACGCCCTCATCTATGCCCTTCTCAACAAGTTTGGAATGTCATGGGATCATTTTGCGCTACTCTAGAAGCTAGAGAGTATGCCTCACGGGGCTACCAGATGAGACTACATGTATCCCTAAGTCTTTGGTTAGCAGGATAGTTGGCCATGTTTTTAAATAGAGGGCTCTTCTCTGTTGGGGATTCACATTTGGGAATCTGGGTCTTCATGTTGGTTATAGAAGAATGAATGGTAGAAGGGAAACCTCTCAACCTATCCATTCCAAAACATTCTTATTTTTATCAGCATCATGACCATTTTCAACAGGGTAATATACCTTATCAAATTAGTGACCCTTTTAAATTATTATTTTGTTGGATAGGTGATCATTTTTAGCGTTATAAGCATCAGAATACTACCAAAATTCCTGATGATCTATTCTGTACCAGGATGCTAAATGTCTCTGGGGTTGAGGCGATGTATTTAGGTTATGAAAAGGTTATAAAATGATGTTTCCCATATTAGTAGTGATAGTTGATATATCATGCCTAGTTGTTGTTTGAGAATCCCATATGTCTTTCTGTAGAAGTCGATATGTGGTATGTTAATGCATGGACCCTTTGATGTTATTAAATGATGTTTCGTATATTAGTTACAAGAGGAATTGGCCATGTAATTTTTGTTAAGAATTTTATTTTTCTTAGAATTCTTGTTTGGTTTGTTTTTCAGGGCAGTGGTGCAGTATAAGCAGAAATGCTATTTTTTTTTCGGGTCAGCATTTCGCGGCAGTTTTAACTGCCGCTAATGTTTTACCAGTTATACATTTAGAGGCGGTTTAAACCACCGCTAAATGTAATCAGCAATACACTTAGCGGCGGTTAAAACTGCCGCGAAATCACGCCGGAATTAGCGGCGGTTTTAACCGCCGCTAAGCAGGCGCATGACACGCCTGAATTTCGTGGCGATTATAGCCGCTGCTAATTAAATAGCTCGTAAAACCGCCGCTAAATTTACCAAAAACCACCGTGAAATGAGGCACTACGACGCTTTTCTTTGACCGCTGCGAAATGCATAAAACCGCCGCTAATAGATTGCCGACGCCCAGTTTAGCGGCGGTTTCTGTATACCACAACCAAACCATATAGCGGCGGTTTAAATCACCGCTATATGAAAAAAAACCGCCGCTAATAGGCGGTTTTCTTGTAGTGAATTGATGAGAGGAATTTCATACACTTTACCCTATTCAATTTAATTCTTATCTTCCTAAGAGTGTACTATAGTGGCACAACCTAAGTTCGATCACAAGGAGGCTTCCTACACGTACTTATTTTCTATTGTCACTATTATTATTTAACTAATATTAAACTAACTTATATAATATATATAGGGGGAGGGAAATTGAAATTAATAAAATATAAATATAATATAAATATATAAATATATAAAAAATGTAAAACACCAAAAAAAGGAATAAAATACACAATGAAGTTAGTAGAAGAAAACCATTGTTCTCGGGGTTTCATGGTGGAATTATCATTGTTATTCCAAATATCTATCAATCCATTATTCAATGTAGAGATCAAGAACTATCACTCCACACCCTCTCATTTGAATGGTATTACCCAACATTGATACCTATTTATGTAGAATAAATCTCTTCCACATCAATACCCAATCCAAACTCCACCATTTGAATGAATTAGATATCGATGAAAAGAGAAATTATTAAATGAGGAGGAAGAAGAAAATAGCAGAGAAAGTGGGGAGACCACTCACCAAAATCATTTAACCACTAACGAATCCTTAGAAAAAAACATGATAAATCAATAAATCACATAAAACTCAAATACCACCACTTCCCCCCTCGAACAATAGTGAGGGTTAGCTCACCACAAGCATGGAGTTAGAAAGAAGCACAGTGGGAGAAACACATAAAATAAAAGTGATGGAAGAAAAGTAGAAATGAAAGGAAGAAGAAGAAAGATATACTAATATATATTATAAATATTAATAACAATTACAGAAACAAAAATCCACCTTATCCCCCTAAAATGGCTATATCATAAACTGGGAGAAGGGACACATATTTATAGGGAGAAGGGGTGAAAAATTCACACTCAAAACATTTAATCTGAAAGGTTACCCATGGATATGCTAGTAAATGACCAAATTTGTAACTAGTGTCTTCATAAATGTTGTTCCATAATGTATCCTATGTTTGAAATCAAAATTTTAGCTTCATGGGATGTGCCTATAATGAGTTTTTAATTTATTATTGGCGGTTTCTGTTTTTGGACGCAGGTTCTAGGAAGGCTCCTTCACAAATATATCATTCAATGTCTCCAATAATGGATTCAAAACGACATGAAATTTATTGTGTGAATGATAGATTTATTCCTCGTGCATCTCCAAGTATAATCACCTAATTTTGAGGTGTGTAGACCGAATTGGGTTTCCGTTATGGAGGTTGGGTCCACACAGTCTGCCCAAAAAAAATCATCAACTTCATTGATTTGTTTAGGCTTCTAGATTCATGAATCAGACCCTGGTCTAGAAGACAAAGTTAAATGAAATAATATAAGGGTTCTAAAAAAATTTGAATCAAAAAATTTGAAAATATATTTTATGAGAAATAACCAAAATACCTCTGTGATAAAAATATGTTAAAATTGCAGAATTAGGCCATTTTTGCATTTAGGCTCAAAATAACACAAAAACCTTAATATGTAACAATTTCCTATTAAATAACACCATGGTGGGTTAATAAACATTTAATTATAGTATAAAATATGTGAAAATATTAGCTTCATCATCCAGATCAAGAGAGAGAGGTATGGATGAATGAAAATAAATCGACAAAAAATGTTATAAAATAACCTGGAACTTGACACTTTCACGTCATGTAACCCATTCACAACATGAATTCCCATATTTTCAACTTTCTTCGAAATTCAAGTCACCCAGGACTTTAATTAATTACACGTCATGCACTACTTGCATGATGTGAATCCGTTTCATGGTCTCCCTTAGCCCACATAAAAGTCATGAAACCAGTCGACTACATAAGCTATGAATCACCAATTCATATCGTGTAAACCATTCACAAAGTAAATATACTGTAGCATCTCTAATACACCTCCAACCACCATAAAAAATCCTCAAGACTCCTCTAAAACACCTCTAATACCCAAAACTGGCAAATTAATATACCTAGAAGGCACATACCATTACATTAGACACCTGTAAAACAACTCTCACCTTTGATAATCAAAGACCAAGCCCAGAAGAAAAGAGGTCTGAACAACCACCCTGTGAGATATCTCTCAAGGATATAATTACTCCTCAATTCTTCCACTAGAAAAATACACCAACCAAAACACCCACAAAACACATTGTACAGCCATATCACCACCTCTCACCAAGCACAACACTACATCATCTAGTACTAGCTACAACCATCATTTTGAACATACGAATCATGTAATACCCTGACCCTAGTTACCTAGAGTCGGTGAATTATTACATAACATTGGCATGATCACAAGAAAGATCAAATCTCGAAAGACCGATTGGTTTAGTAGCCTTGGAAACACTAGATATATTCATAATGTTTTACATTACATCATAAAGTGAAAAACTACTACAACAACATATTGTCTCCATAGTCCACACTATTAACCCCTCATAATATCCCTGCAGGTCATTCATAATTTACTTCTTCACTTCTTGGGAAAAATAAAACATAGAAAAGGGGTGAGCTCAAATGCCCAGTAAGGATAACAATATAGTGGAAACTTTCATAAATACGAATAAACATTTAGGGAAATGTATAACTAAAACAAAAGCCTTTAAAACTTGAACTTTCAACATAGTATGACATAAATAAAATGAAATAATTCCATTTACTTATTCACATGGATATTCTACTAATCGAATAATCACATGCAAAATCAATAACCACTTTCATAATGATGGAATGCATAATGCCAGACTATCATAACCACATAGCCAAGGCCTCGTGCCAAGACTACAAATAAGATTTTGTCAAGGCCTTGTGCCAAGACACTAGTTTGTCTCATGAGATCTACCGATGCATCGAGGAGCTATAGCGGGCTCCACCCGTCACATATTAAGTCCAATGCATTTCCATATGAAAAGGTTTAAACATAACATAAACATTCGTATTAAAAATAGCATACGAAATGTCAATAATTTCACCATAAACCATGAATGGTATAAAAATAGAAAATCCACAGTCAAACATATCACAAAACCTTCAATACAACATAGGATTTTTGTATCATAATAAATCAACTTCACATAAGCGTAAAATCCAACAAAGGATGTTGGCATAGATGAAATCAAAACTCTTTTTAGAGAAATATCTCTTCTTATTTTGAAATCATTTAAGATACATATAAAATAAAACATTTTCTTTGAAAATATTCTTATAAGCTTGTAAGGGAAGCTTTGAAGATTTTATCACGACGGAAAATAGCCACACCCTCCGTATAAGTTAAAAAAACATTCTTACCTTAATTCTGTCGAAAAGGTTAAAAAGCACCTTGTTTGGAAAATGACGGAAAGATTCCTTTATAAAACTCTTATAAAAAGTCAAACAAGGGTATAAATGACTTTAACCCATATTATAGTAAATAGTAAAAAACTTTAGAAATTCTTTTTTAAGAAACATGGATGCGGATGATAAATAGATCCCAGTAGATTATTACGTATAAACAACCTCGGATAATGAAGAGATTGTGAAATAACCCTTACCTTGTACTTTTCCTTGGTTGGGGTAGGTTAACCTCCTGTATAATGGTGAAATAATTTTAATTAAATTATACAAGAATCATATGCATTAATATGATATCATATATGATCTTTTAACATTGATTTATTAATAATATCTTAGTATTATCGTTGTTTCGGGTGTTAACTTACTCGTTTTTTATATGTTTTGTTACGTAAGCCATGTTTTTAATGGATAGGTTGTATATTATTCATATACAGAATGATATCAAGTCCTTAGACCTTATTTTTAAATCATCAAATGATAATTATACTTGAATGGATACGATGGAGAATGAATCTCATCGCGTTTGTGGAGACGATAGTCCGTATGTATGCATGAGCGACAATATCATTCTTTTGATATTAAAATAATATATAAATGGATGGTATATCATATATAAAAAATCATTAACATGTTATATTTATTATTTACATGAGTTACACATCATTATTATACCCATCCAAATAATAATATATTGAATAACAATTACACCACGACGTGGAGACGGTAAGCCGTACGTACGCACGTATGGTGACATGTTATTCAAAGGGTGGATAGAATACTGAATATGGTTGTACCATATTTATAATAACATCACATTATATATAAGATACTGGAGTTATTATTTTAGAATGGTAACAACAAAGGAAGAAGAAGTGGAAGAAGAAAGGAACTTGGAAAAGGGTGGTGAAATCATTACCTCTTCTTCGGGTTATTCCTTTTGATTTGATCAAAAGGGCTCCTTAGGTTGGTTTTCTGATCCAACTAAGGCCTCTAGGTTGTAGTGAGGGAAGTTGGGAGAGTATTTGGGCAGAGTTTGGCCGAACCAAAAGGCTTTTAAGGTGTGAAGAAATGAGAAGGAGGAGTTCCCTTTTATAAGAGGGGTGAGGGGCACCTTTGGAAAATCTAGAAATATTAATTTATAATAAATTCATATTCGGTTTCTAATGGCTCCAAAGTTGATTATTCAAATGTTAAGGTGGGGATAGGTCGAAAACCATGCATCCAATAGAATTTAGTCAGGTTTGGGTCACTATATTAACCTTATCTTTAAGTATTAACTCTAAGTTAATTAGTTTCACTTTTACAATGTCTCTTTGTATTTTTATATTATATGGTTAATAAACTTACCATATACATCCAAGCGACCCCCAAGTGGTCCATTAATGATACACTTATCATGATATAAGTATTTTGGCCGAACCTTATATTTTTAGGAATTTAATATCAATTAATACTATAATATTTATTTTAAAAACTCTTTTATGTCAATTTTGAAACTATTCAATAGTTGATTTTTGTGAAACTCATAACAGAATTATAAAATATTTACCGCAGTAATTATTCAAAATGCCTAAAAATAAAAGTTACCTTTTTACACAATTTGAAAATCTTGATTCCAAATATGGAATCTATTTTTCCAAATTCAAAACACAGAAGTGGTAGAAATTAATTTAAAATTAATTCCCGTTGTTAAAACAAAAAGCGTGTTTTTAAGAGATAATAACTATCAAAAGATTGGCATTTGTTTATGTCCGGTTTAATTGTAAAATTACATCCAATGACCAAAATTGTATTAAATGGTAAAAATATATTCTAAATATACTTTAAAACCTCTCAAATTTATAATTTATCACTATTAATTATTTTGATTAAAAAAGTTGTTTTTAATTAAAATTTAGTAATTTTCACTATTCATCAAAATATGAAAGTTATCCGAAAAGTACCAAAATTTTACCTTAGGCTAAATTCGATATTCCGAATCCAAAAATGAAGTCCATTTTAAAAAATAAAATATATATAATTTCAAAAAGTAGGTATTACTATTCATAACGGCTAGTTTGATCGGTTGTGGTGTGTGTTAAAACTCGAAGTTGCGTACAACACACGCTACTGTATTATTCAAAGGAAAGCGTACCGTGGAAGCTTGGGATGTTTTATTTTAAATTTTTTATGTCCCCATTTAGTCAAAAAGTTTAAAATATTGTATTTAAAAAGGGTTCACTATTAAAAGTTGATAAAAGTGCAATACTAAAAATGAATTTGTTCTCATAATATGGATTCTAAAATTATAAGGATTATATAAAGTTTAAAATTTAGTTAATACTATTCATAACCTCTTTTGAATGGAATTTTTTTTTGGTAAGTCATGGTGCGATTGAACTCGGTGTTGCGTGTAGTGCAAGTTATTGAATTATTTTGAAGAAATAACACACTATGAAATCTTGGGGTGTTACATTCTCCCCTCCTTCAATAAATTGCATCCTCGCAATTTGAAATTGTTCTTCAAGAATAAAAGGTTGAAAATAGAAAATATATTTGTGGAAAAACCCACATCGGAAATTGGGTTACTAAAATTTAGTCTTAATATGAGGAAAAGAGAAATGAAAGGGTCACCACCAAATTATGATCTCGATTAGGAGAACATTGGTGGCAATTAGAGAAATATAATTGGAGGAAAAACATAAATATTTATAGGTAGTGATTGAGGTCATGAATCACAAATAAGTATAAAATTGAGGTCCTTAAACTCATCAATCTATGATGATTTGAAATACCATCAGTTTAACAAAACATAGGGTATTGGGATAACACATTTTTGACGTTTCAAAATATCTCAGTTGAAATCCCACATCAAAAAATGAATTAATGAGGCCTCTATTTAAAATAAAGAGTGTAAAGTATGAAGATTACCGAAAATAACACATACTAGGGTTCCATGTAGGAAAATATGGATATGGAAGAGAAATATAACCATCAATTATCTGATGGAGAGTGGTAGAGAACATGGCTATGAAAAGGCCAAAAATCCCAAAGCCATAAATTAGTGATGATTTAAGGTACCATCTAGGACAACATTTTTGTTCTAAGTTCCTTTTATTAATGTTGAGGAATTTATTTATGAGATTGGCTAAGATCATAAGGAGATATACTTACTTTATAATTAGAGTTTTATCCATTAATAAATTTATACCACAAACTCATCTTTCACTCTAAAAGATAATAGAACGTAAAAAAATTTCTATTTATACTATTCGTACAGGGTTCCAAAATAAATGAATTTATAATTCATCTACCAGATCTTTTAAAAAAAACTGCATTATTTAATCCAGGATATCTCATGGGCCAGTGGTAGGTAAGACACCCTTGTCACCCTTCGGTTGCGGGTTCAAGTCTCGCGGCCTTGCCGGTCGCAACGGGTTGCCGCCCGACCTCCGGGTTGTCCTTTTATGGCCATCCAAAATAATCCAAACTAGAACTATCCAAAATACTTCTGTCCAAACTCATAGTCCAACATTTATAAGGAAGGTAAACATAATGTAGATCCTTTTTACCCCATAATAGCATATTAATACCTTCATCATGTATTCTTTTAAAACGCTGAAACATCCTGAATTACCATAATCCTTATTGATTACATTCATGCTCCCTTATTCCATATAGAATGCTGGATATACTTCATCAATCCAAAAATATTTTAAACCCCAACAATGATGGAATATACAAATCATTAATCAGCTTCAAGGTAGTCAAGAATATCCAATATAATTTATCCAAATCAATCATGTATTATTCTAAAATCACTACCTCGGTATCAGAACCATATTATGGTTTATCTTTCTCTCAACCATATATTTTCCAAAAATTTAACCTGCTATTGAGTCACTTTTATTTGTTCCACACAATCTCAAGTCCTTAATGAAATAGTACTATAGTACAATCCTTATATACTCCATAATTATTATAACAAGTACACTGTTGATACAACACTCAAATGACATAATCAACATAAGAACTCTAATCATTCCTCTTCATCTGTGGTAGTATCATAACTTTATTATTATCCAATAGCATCATTTGCGGAATAGTCTGATGACTGAGACATAGGTTCACGTAGTGTCCAAACTCCTTACAAATGAAGCATTGTACATTTGAAACTATTTTCTTACCCTTGCAGCCACGTACTTTGTGCCCTTTTCCTCCAAACTTATAACAAACTCCCATTCCTTTCAGGCAAGTTCCAGGGTGTTTCTTTCCACAGTTATCACATATGGGAAAATTCTTCTTTTCCCTCTTCCCTTTATCCATCTTTCTCTCTTCCATCCTTTTCTTTTCTTGCTTCCCTTCAAAGACATAGGACTTAGTAAACTCTTTACTTATCTTATCAACACATGATATTATTTCTTCATATGATGATAATACATGTGAGACTATTTCTCTTATAAATTCTGGCTTAAGACCATGAAATATATGATCCTTCTTTCTCTTTGTATCATGTGCATTGCTAGAGTTCTCATTCCTTCTACTGGGTGCCATTTCTAAACAATGGCATACATTAGATTAGTTTATGAATAACAATACCTAATCCCAAACTTGTAAAACACATAACATAAATTAAATAGTTTATGGATATAATCCATAATCATAAAAATGTCTCCTTTGAGGAAGTATATACTCATAAACCCTTCATAATGATTTGTAAAGAAAATGAGAGTTATCCTAAGCATATCCCCCGGGAGTGTCGTAACCAAGAGTGCAGCAAGGCCCGTTGTCGTGCACTCATTCCCGTTCAAGTCTAGATCAAAGCGGTGTTTTCGGGATTTACCCCTAGGTACATCTGTGCCAGAGCCGCCTCTACCTGCTCGTATCTAGACAGGGATGTATTTCTCGGAAAACTCACAAAATCTCTACAATACCAAAATTCTAGGAAGTTCTTCTATACTAATCCTCAAAATTCATCTTAAATCTATGTGCTCTAATTAGAGTTTATCTAAATCTAGATTCCAAGGTTTTTACTAAACCTCCCTCTGATACCAACTGTAACGCCCCGACCCTAGTTACCTAGAGTCAGTGCATTATTACATAACATTGGAATGATCACAAGAAAGATCAAATCTCGAAATACCGATTGGTTTAGTAGCCTTGGAAACACTAGATATATTCATAAAGTTTTACATTACATCATAAAGTGAAAAACTACTACAACAACATATTGTCTCCATAGTCCACACTATTAACCCCTCATAATATCCCTGCAGGTCATTCATAATTTACTTCTTCACTTCCTGGGAAAAATAAAACATAGAAAAGGGATGAGCTCAAATGCCCAGTAAGGATAACAATATAGCGGAAACTTTCATAAATAATAATAAACATTTAGGGAAATGTATAACTAAAACAAAAGCCTTTAAAACTTGAACTTTCAACATAGTATGGCATAAATAAAATGAAATAATGCCATTTACTTATTCACATGGATATTCTACTAATCGAATAATCACATGAAAAATCAATAACCACTTTCATAATGATGGAATGCATAATGCCAGACTATCATAACCACATAGCCAAGGCCTCGTGCCAAGACTACAAATACGATTTTGTCAAGGCCTTGTGCCAAGACACTAGTTTGTCTCATGAGACCTACCGATGCATCGAGGAGCTATAGCGGGCTCCACCCGTCACATATTAAGTCCAATGCATTCCCATATGAAAAGGTTTAAACATAACATAAACATTCGTATTAAAAATAGCATACGAAATGTCAATACTTTCACCATAAACCATGAATGGTATAAAAATAGCACATCCATAGTCAAACATATCAAAAAAACTTCAATACAACATAGAAGTTTTGTATCATAATAAATCAACTTCACATAAGCGTAAAATCCAACAAAGGATGTTGACATAGATGAAATCAAAACTCTTTTTTAGAGAAATATCTCTTCTTATTTTGAAATCATTTAAGAGCCATATAAAATAAAACATTTTCTTTGAAATAATCTTATAATATTTTAAGGGAAGATTTGAAGATTTTATCATGGCGGAAAATAGCCACACCCGCCGTATAAGTTAAAAAAACATTCTTACCTTAATTATATCGAAAAGGTTAAAAAGCACCTTGTTTGGAAAACGACGGAAAGATTACTTTATAAAACTCTTATAAAAAGTCAAACAAGGGTATAAATGACTTTAACCCATATTCTAGTAAATATTAAAAAAGTTTAGAAATTATTTTTTAAGAAACATTGATGTGGATGATAAATAGATCCCAGTAGATTATTACGTATAAACAACCTAAGATAATGAAGAGATTGTGAAATAACACTTACCTTGTACTTTTCCTTGGTTGGGGTAGGTTAACCTCCTGTATAATGGTTAAATAATTGTTATTAAATTATACAAAAATCATATGCATTAATATGATATCATATATGATCTTTTAACATTGATTTATTAATAATATCTTAGTATTATCGTTGTTTCGGGTGTTAACTTACTCATTTTTTTATATGTTTTGTTACGTAAGCCATGTTCGTAATGGATAGGTTTTATATTATTCATATACAGAATGATATAAAGTCCTTATACATTATTTTTAAATCATAAAATGATAATTATACTTGAATGGATACGATGGAGAATGAATCTCATCGCGTTCGTGGAGACGGTAGTCCGTACGTACGCACGAGCAACAATATCATTCTTTTGATATTAAAATAATATATAAATGGATAGCATATCATATATAAATAATAATTAACATGTTATATTTATTATTTACATGAGTTACACATCATTATTATACCCATCCAAATAATAATATATTGAATAACAATTACACCACGACGTGGAGACGGTAAGCCGTACGTACGCACGTATGATGACATGTTATTCAAAGGGTGGATAGAATACTGAATATGGTTGTACAATATTTATAATAACATCACATTATATATAAGATACTGGAGTTATTATTTTAGAATGGTAACAACAAAGGAAGAAGAAGTGGAAGAAGAAAGGAACTTGGAAAAGGGTGGTGAAATCATTACCTCTTCTCCGGGTTCTTCCTTTTGATTTGATCAAAAGGGCTCCTTAGGTTGGCTTTCTGATCCAACTAAGGCCTCTAGGTTGTAGTGAGGGAAGTTGGGAGAGTATTTGGGCAGAGTTTGGCCGAACAAAAAGGCTTTTAAGGTGTGAAGAAATGAGAAGGAGGAGTGCCCTTTTATAAGAGGGGTGAGGGGCACCTTTGGAAAAGCTAGAAATATTAATTTATAATAAATTAATATTAGGTTTCTAATGGCTCCAAAGTTAATTATTCAAATGTTAAGGTGGGGATAGGTCGAAAAAAATTCATGCAATAGAATTTATACAGGTTTGGGTCACTATATTAACCTTATCTTTAAGTATTAACTCTAAGTTAATTAGTTTCACTTTTACAATATCTCTTTGTATTTTTATATTACATGGTTAATAAACTTACCATATACATCCAAGAGACCCCCAAGTGGTCCATTAATGATAAAATTATCATGGTATAAGTATTTTGGCCGAACCTTATATTTTTTAGGAATTTAATATCAATTAATACTATAATAGTTATTTTAAAAACTCTTTTATGTCAATTTTGACACTATTCAATAATTGTTTTTTGTGAAACTCATAAAAGAATTATTACTTAGAAAAAAGTTAATTAAATCAATACTAATATGTCATATTATCCTAGAAAATTATTTTAATTCATTAAAAGTTTCATATTATATTTATTTGGGTATTTATAATATCAATTATTTTAATTTTTCACTATTATAGTAATTACTGCATTATCATTGTGTCATAAATAAAATAAATTATTTAATGTCTAAAAATTATAAATAAAATATCATTATGTATGAAATAGTTTTATATTTCTAATGAATATTTATAATCTAAAATCCAACATATATAACCCTATCTAAAAATTGTTTTTCTAAAAGATATATGCTTGTGTTATTTTTGTACTCATTTTAACTTAATTAAAATAAAGTGTCCCTATCACCTACAAGTGGCTCCATGAGGTCCCAAAGTTGACCCAAAGATGCCCATGGTCGGAAATGTATCCACCAATAAGGTTAGGACACGTTTTAGGGTAATTTAGTATTATTATAATATTATTTTTTAACCCTTATTTACCGGATTTACCCTTAACCATGGTAAATAAAATATTTACCGCAGTAATTATTCAAAATGCCTAAAAATAAAAGTTACCTATTTACACAATTTGAACATCCTGATTCCAAATATGGAATCCATTTTTCCAAATTCAAAACACAGAAGTGGCAGAAATTAATTTAAAATTAATTCCCGTTGTTAAAACAAAATCGTGTTTTTAAGAGATAATAACTATCAAAAGATTGGCATTTGTTTATGTCCGGTTTAATTGTAAAATTACGTCCAATGACCAAAATTGTATTAAATGGTAAAAATATATTCTAAATATAATTTAAAACCTCTAAAATTTATAATTTATCACTATTAATTATTTTTATTAAAAAAGTTGTTTTTAATTAAAATTTAGTAATTTTCACTATTCATCAAAATATGAAAGTTATCCAAAAAGTACCAAAATTTCACCTTAGGCTAAATTCGATATTCCGAATCCAAAAATGGAGTCCATTTAAAAAAATAAAATATATATAATTTCAAAAAGTAGGTATTACTATTCATAATGGCTAGTTTGATCGGTTGTGGTGTGTGTTAAAACTCGAAGTTGCGTACAACACACGCTACTGTATTATTCAAAGGAAAGCGTACCGTGGAAGCTTGAGATGTTTTATTTTAAATTTTTGATGTCCCCATTTAGTCAAAAAGTTTAAAATATTGTATTTAAATAGGGTTCACTATTAAAAGTTGATAAAAGTGCAATACTGAAAATGAATTTGTTCTCATAATATGGATTCTAAAATTATAAGGATTATATAAAGTTTAAAATTTAGTTAATACTATTCATAACCTCTTTTGAATGGATTTTTTTTGGTAAGTCATGGTGAGATTGAACTCGATGTTGCGTGTAGTGCAAGTTATTGAATTATTTTGAAGAAATAACACACTATGAAATCTTGGGGTGTTACAAATCAGGGAATTTCATCTTCCATGTCAAGGTATTATCCTCTTTTTACAACATTGATGTGACCACATGGTTTTAATACCATCAAATTATAACATGTCTTGATTAGGATTCATGTCCTCCACTTTTTATATATGTTAGAAACTTTATCACACATTATACATCAAGAAAAACAACACATCTCATAACATAGAAAGATTCAAACATCACATCACAAGAAAAAGATGGAAAATAAAAACTTGAAATAGCTCGACATATTAGGAAAAAATATGTGTCTCTTACTCCCAAGTACTCTCCTATAGGCCACCATTTATCCACAACATGTGAACCAAGGGAATGATTTTTCCATAGAGCAGCTTCTCGATGATTCTAAATCTCTACTAGTTTCTCCAAGAACATCATATCATCCTCGATATCCAATTATTCCTAGTCAATAAAATGAGAGTCATCATAAAGATACCGATGAAGCTGAGACATATGAAAGACGTCATGTATACTCTCAATCCACGGTGACAACACCAACTGACATTCCACCTCGCAAACTCACCCCAACACCTCAAAGATCCCAACAAACATAAGAGAAATCTTAATCCCCTACCAAACCTCTACTTCCCTCATTTAGGGGAGACTCAAGAACACATGGTCTTTAACCTCGAACTCTAGGGTCCTCCACCTATTATCATCATAGTCCTTTTGAAGGTCCTGCACTGCCCTCATACACTCATGAACTGACTAGATCTTCTCGGTCGTTCTCTACACCACATCAAGACCAATAACTGTTGACTCTCCAAACTCCATCCATCATAATAGAGAATGAAACGGTTGCCTATACAAAACCTTAAACAGATCAATATCAATGTATGAGTGATAAATATTATTGTACACAAACATGAAAAAAATCCAGGTGTCGTATTCAAGATCCATCAAAGTCCAATATGCATGCTTGCAACATATCCTCCAACATCTCGATAGTTTGCTCCATCTTCCCATCTTTTTGAGGATGGAAAGAAATGATAAGGAAAAACTGGGAGCCAAAATCATGCTATAATCCCCTCAAGACTCATGAGGTAAAATGAGGATCTCAATAAAAATTGATGGTTCTTGGTATTCAATGAAGAGTAACCACATCATGAACATGTCACCTCACCAAAATATCCATGACACTCGACTCATGGATCGCCAGGAAGTGATTTGATTTCATTAGTCGATCCAATATCATGCAAACCAAATCACATCCTCCCCAAGCTCGAGGCAATACTATGAAAAAATGCATTGACATGTCCTACCATTTCCACTCAGGGACATCCATGGATTGTAACAAACCTACCAGAACACAATGCTCCACTTTTATCTACTGACAAAGCAGACATTTTCCTACAAACTCCGCCACTGATTGTTTCTTCCATGATCACCAAAGATATCTCCTCATTCCATGGTACATTTTTGTCACACCATGATGTACCACTAATGGTGATCTATGAAACTCACAAAGAACTCCCTCACGCATCACCTATGGAATAAAAAACCTCCCCTAGAATAACACTCGGTTCCAATCATCCTCTGACCATCCCTTAGGAGCATCCCCATGGCCAACACGATCACGTATCACCTCTTACTTTGACTCTCCCCACTGAGACTCTTCCACCTACTGCATCAAATATTACTCCATAGTCATTTAATGAAGACAACCTCGACCACTACTCTCTCCAACATTAAGATGCATCACTCCAAGCTCCTCCATTCCTTCCAAAACATCCATAGACTCCTAAGTCACATCCTCCCAGTACTTCCTAACTCAACTGATCAATAACTACATTACACTTCCCTAGGGTGTAAGTGATCAAAAATTGTAATCTTGAAGAAAATTCATCCACCACTGCTGGAATAGATTCATATATTGTTTAGGGAAAACATATCTTAGGCTCTTGTGGTCTGTGAAAAATAAAAAACGTTGGCCGATGTGGTAATTCCTCCACAAATTTAGCACAAGGACAATTACTGTCAATTAAATATCATGGGTGAAATAGTTATTCTCATGGATACCTAACTTCCTAGAACTATAAGAGATCACCTATCTCTTCTAAATCAACACATATCTCAATACCAGAAGGTATGCATTACAGAAAACCTCAAAAACACACCCTCTTTAGAAAACTAAATCACTAAGCAACTTCTCCTTTAGGTAACTGAACACTATCTGTCACTGATATATCCACACAAAATTATAATCCATCCTAGTAAATACTGTTAGTGGGGCTGAAACTTGAGAGAAATTAGGTAAAAACCTCTGATATAGATCATAAGACTAAGAAAAATGAGAACCTACGAAATGTTCTTAGGTGATTCCCAAGAAACAACTACCTTGAGCTTCAATGGGTCTACTTCCACACCCTATCAAGACACCGCATGTAAAAGGAAGCACACCTATTGAATAAAAAACTCACACTTGGGAAAACTTCCCATAAATTTAGGGGTGTCCAAGGAACTACAAAAAAATTTAAGATGCTTAGCATGTTTCTCATTTGATTTTGAGTAGACCAGGATATCATCGATGAATATGATGATGAACCAATTCAGGAACTCATGAAATATGTAGTTCATAATCCCCATGAACAAGGCTAGTGAATTTATAATATCGAATTACATGACTACAAAATCTAAGTTCCCATACCGACATATAAATATTCTTATAAACATCATCATATTTCACCCTCAATCGGTGACATCCATACCACAAACCAATCTTCTAGAATGAACTAGCCCCTCTCAATTGGTTGAAAAAATCTTCTATCCTCAAAATAGGATAATATTTCTTGAATGATACCTGATTCAACCTTCTATATCCTATAAAAAACCTCAGACTACTATCTTCCTTCTTGGAGAATAATACTTGAGCACCCCATGGTGACACACTGGGTAGGATGAAACCCCTTCACATCAAATCATCAACCTACAAGCTCAAATCATAAAACTCTATAGGCACCATATGATATGAAGCCATCAAGATCATAAATGTTCCCGAATCCAACTCTATCCCAAACTCAATGCTACATCGAGGAGGTAGTAACACAACCTCCTCTGGAAAAAAATTCAAGAACTCCTCCATAACCTTGGGAAAATCCCCAAATTGAGATTCTACTAAAATATCATCCAATTGCAACAAAAGAGGATCCACTTTCCTACCACCCAATTAATAACCTCACTCTCCAATGAACATGACTCACTGGCCCTCCACATAAAAAAAACTCTTCTCTAAAAGTAGTTGATGACTACACACATGGAATATAGACAATCGATACCAAATATAATATCATATGGTTATATCTACAATAAAGAGAAGTCCCCCACTGACTGGTGCTTCCCCATCACCAGTCTACATCCCCAGCACACATCAAACAAATAATCCTAACCTCCAACTAGTGTAGATAACATTAGGGGAACCGAAATCCTCTCCATGTCTAATCACATCATATGGACTAAAATAAGGGAAACAAAGGAGTGTGGAGCTCCTGAATCAAACAAATCACATGTAATGCATTGATCTGGTTAATACTAAATGGTTCCCTAAGCTAGTGGGTCATATGGCCTCAATCACACCTCCCCATACACGAGAGGCTTCCAAATATTAGTGAGGGTATGTGATGGTAAGGTGGAGAGACTATACCCTCATGATCATAGTAAAACAATGATATCAAAAGTAAATAAATCAATGGAAGCATAACAAACTCATTGAGAGAAGATATCATCCAGATGACAGTAATAATAATCAAAACCAAAGTAGTGTCCTATACAATATGATGATCATGTCATTTCCCTATATAAAATGACATGAAATACATGAAAATAGGAATACAATACAATACATCTATAAAAAAATACAAGAAGAACAAAAAGGAATTAACTCCAGCTAGAATCACAAGCATAGATCAGTCATGTACTCCCATGCTCCTACGAACAATCAATCAAGCATTGTAATGTGGGTGCTTTTCCTAATACCTACCTGCATCCATGAAGTTTTTTAGGTACCCAATAGCGGCCCAAACATGGTGTGAGATAACACTCAGTAGGCTACCACTAATGGTGTCTATAACAAATCCAGTTTGTGCATATAAGCTGAGTAGTGTGAAATATATGACAATAGTATAAATGTGTAAGAAAGTGTCATACATGTAAAAGTGATACTGTCTAGCCTACCAAGTATAACTATAAACCAATAATCGAAAACACGTGCTTAACCATAAAGCATGATAAAGAAGGAGTAATACTATTTAGTCTAATATCCATAACCAAAAACCCCTAAAAAGGGTCAGCTGTAATCAAGCCACCGTAATCATGGGATAACTATAAAGAATGATAAAACATCAACATCAGCCTATGCAGTTTAACCCAGTTTCATACCAAATAGGATGGATCTAAGGTATAAATTGACCAAGGTATACTATTAAGTCCATGAAGTATATCCATAGAAAATTTGATAAATACATGGTTGGAAACCAAGGAGCATGTCTAGGGTGTTCGAAGAAAGCCAGATCCAAAGAGTAGCAATGTCCTTGGCATCCCAAGTAATCTAGATCCATAGAGTAGAAATGTCCATGAAAACTTGGGATTACACATCCATGGAGTATAAATGTCCATGAAATCCAATGGAATCAGGATCCAAAAGAGTAAAAATGTACAAGGAACACTCTACCATTTATCATTTCATCATTCAATTCATTATCATTCCACATTTTCCATTTAAACCCATACATCCATTTTAATAAAAGTAATCACATAGTAAAGGAGTTATGAACCTTATCCTATCCATTTATTTAATTATCATTATATAAAAACAAGATCAACTGACCCCATGGGTGGAATAATCTTATAAAAGGTGAAGTGTGCACCCCATGGGTGGCTCAGGCTGAGGTGAACAACCTCTAACCATAAAATAATACTCAGTGAGAAACCTAAACAGGTTCCAAATCATTTATTCAAGGCATTCAATTAATTTGGGAACAACATCTAAAAAGTCCAGCATGTGACACAATGAAAAATAAGCATATAAAACAATATAATTTGAGGGAAATATATAGAATAATTATCATACATCCATGATAGAATACTCATCTAGCATTGTCTCCTAACTTGACCTAGATTGGAATAAAAAGGAAGAACGGACGAATACCCTGGAAATAAGGCATATTGTCTAGCACCAAAATAACTCCTTCGATACAAAGAAAATTGAATAATGAAGCAATATAAATAAAGAACTCACCATAGTAGATCCAAATAGATGAATGAATCTTAAAACGGAGTTCAGATGGTTAAATGATACCCAATCTTAGCTTTAGGATTCAAGGGTAGCTCCTGAGTGAGAGAGAAGGGAGGTGTGTAAATGAATTACATGTTTTGTAAAGATTGGTATTTACCTTCTGGGGAAATCTCCTGATTGAGAGAGAAGGGAGGTGTGTAAATGAATTACATGTTGTGTAAATATTGGGATTTACCTTCTGGGGAAAGCTCATTACACATCATGAATTGGCCTTCCCGGGCCAATAAACATCATGTATTGAGTACGCGCCATTCATTGTAAATACACATCGTGTACATGGATTGCAACCTGACTTCAACCCCCTAACTTCTTCTTTATAAAACAACCCAACCAACCCATGTTCCATACTTTAGGTTCTAATCCAATAAGAGAACTTAAACAAGAGTTTGAACAAAAATGAAAGGATCTTCGCAACATAGAAGAACCAGAGATCTTACAATCTTCCTCCCTTAAAGTAATTCCTCCTTAAATTATCCTTCCAAGGGTGGTCAAACATTGTTTGAGAATAACTATGGCCACTGGGCATGTATGTTTTTCTCCTTCTCCCAAGTCTCATCCTACACATGGATGTGTTTCCATAACACCCGTACTAGAGGAACTGATCAGCCACAGAGAGCCTTCATCACCCTGTCAATGATATGAATAATATTCTCCTCAAATGATACATCTAACTATAACTTAACCTCATTAACCTGAAGAGTATGAGACAGTTTTGAGAGATAATTACATAACTGAGATACATGGAAGATGTTATGAATTGATCAATACCTCTGAGGTAACTATAATTAATAGGATACCAGCCCAACTTTCTCTAGAATCTATATGTGCCTAGCCTCAGAGAGATATATAAAAATACCCAATCCTCGAACTCAAACTCTAGAGGATGTTGACAGAAATTGTCATAGGATTTTTTTCTAGACTATATAGTATCCATCCACTTTTTAATCAACTGGACCTACTCCAAAGTCTCTTTCATGAGATGTGGTTTGAGACACACTGCCTCTTTTTCCTCTAACCAGTATATAGGTGATCGACGTGTCCTACCATAAAAATCCTCATAAGTTTTAATTTTTATTATCACCTAATACATATTATTATAGGTGAACTCAACTAGGTGTATATGAATCTCCCAAATACCCCCAAAAATGTGCATGAATGATCTAAGCATGTCCTCTAAAACCTATATAGTGTGCTCTGATTGACCATTAGTTTGAGGGTGGTATGTTGTGCTCAGAAGCACCTGTGTACCCAATGCCCTCTATAATCCTTTCCAAAACTGAGATGTAAACCAATTATCCCTATTTGATATAATGGTATGAATAACCCTATGAAGGTCACAATCTCAAAGATATAATGTCTCCTTATAGGTTCCAAGTGAAGCGAAAGCATATGAGGGATGGTGCCCAAATTTTCATTTTTCTATTATTGATAATCAATTCAAGGTCTATTCTGATGAAGAATTTCATGACCAACAAAAATGAAACAAAGAAAAATCAAGGGATAGAAAAACCCGAAACCAAGAGAGAGTAGATCAACAAATTTTGTATACAATTAATTTAATTAAATAAGAATTACCTATAAGGTTATTCTTTCTTCATTGGTGCATCCGAACATATATCTCCAGTGCGTCGCTGTTCCATTATAGAATCCAAGTGTAGTATTTCTCTAGCGGTGATCTACACATGTTCCACATATCTCTAGATGTCACCAAAGGATTCTCTAGGTGCTATCATGAAAGATCCCTACAGTTGTGATGTCTGCCTTCAATTAACATGAAAACCACTTCCAAAGAGTTCTCATTGATCTGGTGGAGGATGATCGCTCTTGCTCTTGAGATAATTCTTGGAGAAGAGAGAACTCTATAGGTTTGATATCCCTTCTCCACTTTTTTATGAACAACCGAATAGGGGTCTCTTGGCTTTCCCTTGACTAATGAGAGAATAATATAACCAGACATTTATTTCACTAGGGTAATAATAAATAATTTTCATAAGTGCCTTTAATTATTTTATTAATCTTAGAGAAACCCCCTTGTCAAATAATGATGACAATATTATCATTTCCTAACATGTTCTTAACTTACGAGTTATAATTAAATATTATTTAATAAAATAATATTCAATATTATTATGTCTCACTATACCATTAAACTCGGTCTGACAATCCTCCTCAATATTTATTAATTATTCCACCCATAATATATTCTCTCGAATAACTAGTGAAAAAAATAAATATGATCAATAACACATGAATAATTATTAAACCATGACCAAGAATAATATTTATTCAACTTGTTAAATAATAGATTAGTTAACTGAGATACTGGATACACTTAGTGTGTGACCCTCTAGGCCTCTTTCTCAGTGGCATTATACAAACCTACCTAAAGTCCAAGGTTAATGTCTATTAACACACCAAGGCACCCATAGAGAAAGAAGTTAATGCCACAATAACATGTCACCTCATATGAAAATTTATTGTGTAATATAATCCATTTATCACAATATCTATAATTGAGAAGGTTGCATGCCAGTGCCGTCAACCTATATGCTCGATATCTCTTTCTTTGACTTTTTGGAAATAGAACTTGCCTATTGATCACAATGACCATGGATTTATTAGGCTATATCATTTCCATCAAAGGGCATGGGATTTTATATTCTATTAAAAAAATGGATAAATTCTTTCTTGCATGATTAATTAATACAATATTACTCATGACACACCCAATATATCCTACCTCACTGTGAATATCTTTCATCACAGTTTTCATCCATACATCTAAGTGCACGACTCATAATATCTATTAATAATAATTCTAAAGACTAAGGAACAATACACACTTATAAAGATAAGAACATATAATGACACTTATAAATGTTGATTTCTCACTATCGGGTCTTATTTTCATAATATCCTACTGGATATCACCAAGGGAATACACTATGAGAAGGTTTCAAAGTCCTATGAGTATCCACCTCTGATAGCCTGTATTATTTGTGTCCCTCAAATTATATCATCTGGATATAAAAAATATATTTAAGAATAGTGTCATAGCACTTCTGAGTTCTCATCATAATAGGGATTCACTATGACCTTTTAGTGAGAGAATTACTCTTAGGATATTATCACATACAATGTTAAACATAAGAACAATCATTATGTGATAAGAAATTTATTAATATTCAAAACCATGAATATCAATTATCATAAATTATAATATAATTTGGTTCTAGGGAACCAACTCTAAAAAATTCTCACTTTCACTAGATTCAATTACTAACGACCTTTAGTACGCTAGCTCTCACATGATACTCATGCTTTTGTTGACATAATACTTTAGTCAGGGGATCTACCATGTTCTCTTATGCGGATACTCTACTCACTATAACTTTACCCCTTTGATAAAAATCTCTCAATAGTTGATACTTCCAAAGTATGTGCTTTATCCATTGATGAGACCTTGACTCTTTTGTAAGAGTCACCACTGTAGTATTATCACAATACAATGTGATAGGGTATTTACTTCTAGGTACCACCTCAAGCTCCTAAAAAAAGTTCCAAACCTAGAAGGCTTCCTTGACTTCATCAAAAGCCTCTATGTACTCGAATTCCACTGTAAATCATCTACACCTGGCTGCTTTGAACTCTTCTAGCTCATAGCTCCTCTATTGAGATAGAAAACACATTCTGATTGTGACTTCAGATCATTATGATCTGTCTGAAAAACCAGTATCAACGTACCCTCTGATGACAAGCTCCTCATCTCCTCCATACACTAGGAACATATCCTTAGTTCTTCTCAGACACTTAAGGATATTATTAACAACAGTCCAATGCTTTTCTCCTAGATCGTGATATCTTTCTACCATTATTAATGCATAAACATCATCAAGTATAATACATAACATGAAACACATGATTGATCCTATCGTCGAAGCATATGATATCTTACTCATTCTATCTTTCTTATGTTGTGTATGTGGACAAATTTTCATAAAAAGAAGTAAATGACGTGACACTAGAATCAATCCAAACTTGGGGTTTTCCATAATAAATATCTTTAGTATTTGGTCAATATATGTACTTTTTCTTAGTCTAAGTAGCCTCTTAGATTTATCACGAATGATCTTGATCCCTAAAATGTAGGCTACTTCACCTAAGTCATTAATGGAGAAGCACTTTTTCAATGAGTCCTTAACAGATTGTAAGACTGGTATGACATTTCCAATAAGTAATATGTTGTCAAAATATACTGCTAGGATAATGACCGCATTCCCACTAAACCTTTTGTAAACACACAACTCACATTTTCTTTTAATGAAACCAAATTATTTTATGGATTCATCAAATCTAATGTTCCATGACCTAGATTCATTATTCAATCCATAAATGGACCTATAAAACTTGTAAATCCTTTTGGAATCACCTGGTGTCAAAAACCCTTCTGGTTATGTCATATAGACATATTCCTGAATGTTCCCATTAAGGAATGCAGTTTTGACATCCATATGCTAAATATCATAGTATTGGTAAGATTCTATGGAAAATATGATTTTGATTGATTTAAACATAGAAACTGGCGAAAAGGTTTCATCATAGTCAATTACTTGATGTCGTTTAAACACTTTAGCCACTAGCCTTTCTTTTATAGGTACTTACTTTACCTTACATGTCCAATTTTCTCTTAAATACCCATTTACACCCAAAAGGATTTACATCAACTAGTGCATCAACCAGAACCCAAACTTGGTTCTGATACATGGAATTCATCTCATAATTCATAGCTTCTAGTCATCTTGAAGCTTCTGATCTCTCTACTGCTTCCTTGTAGGAGAGAGGTTCATCATTATCCAACAATAATGTGTCACCATCCTCGGTGAATAGAAAACCATATCTCTTTAGTTCCCTTACATCTCTTGAGATCCTATGCAATAATTGTGTTTCAGGAACTACTTCTTCCATGGAGACCTGTGGAACTTGTTCCTATACCAACTCCTATGTATCTTGAGAATCAACTTCATCTAAGTCAATCTTACTCCCACTATCCTTTTTGAGGATGTGATCCCTCTCAAGAAAGAAGGCTTGTCTGACAATAATCACTTTCTTGTCTGAGGGGTTTTATAGGTAGTATCCCTTTGTTTCCTTGGGATACCATATAAAGAGACACTTAATACACTTGGGTGCTAGTTTTTTGCATGAGAAAGGCTTAACAAACACCTCACATCCCCATACACATGTATGTGATAAAATGGGTTTCTTTCCGCTTCATAGCTCAAAGGGAATTTCATTTTCCACTTTTTTTGGTACTCAATTTAATGTGTGGGCCATAGTTTGTAATGCATATCACCAAAAGGATAACATAAGATTTGCATGACTCATCATCAACCTTACCATGTCCAACAAGTTACAATTCCTCCTTTCACTAATACCATTCCACCATGGTGTATATGGTGGAGTGAGTTGTGATAGAATCCCAAACTCCTATAAAAAGTTGATTAACTCTTGGTTAAGATATTCTCTACCTCGATCTGATTAAAGATTAATTATCTTCTTACCAAGATGATTCTCTACTTCATTTTTTAATTTCTTTAATTTCTTAAAGGACTCGGACTTATACCACATCAAGTAAATATATCCATATCTACTCAAGTCATCAGTAAAAGTTATAAAGTAAGAATATCCATCTATAGCTTCTACTAAAAATGTCTACACACATTAGTGTGTACCAATACTAGAAGATCTGTGGCCCTTTCACCCTATATAATAAATGGTATTTTGGTCCTTTTTCCTTGTAAAAATTCATGACATATATCAAGTGGTTTTAGCTCAGAAGAGTCTAAATAACCATCTTGACAGATATTTTTCAAATGATTCTCATTTACATGACCAAGATAGTGATACCAAAACTGCGTGTTATATGAGTCATGTGAACTTGATTCCTTATCAATTTCCAACACTTTGTTTTTTTAATTTAATACATACAGACCGTTATTTAAATGTTCCATATCATAACATATGTTGTCCTTATAAATGAAACAAATTTTATTACTGAACTTGAAAATAAAACCATATGTATCTAAGCTTGATACAAAAATTATGTTTTTAGTAAGAGTAGGTACATAATAACAATAATGTAAAAAAAAATCATTCCCATCGGCAATAAAAGGTGGTAGTCACAAATTGAAATAAAAACCATCCTTGCACCATTGGTAGCTAACATGTCTATCTCTCCTCTGGAAATTTTCCTAAATCTACTTGGTTCCTGCATTTGAATATATATGTGATCACCAAAAGATGTATCTAATACCCAATGTGTTTAAATGGAAAGATTTCACTCAATAATGAACACACCTTTGTCTTCCCATTACCTCTAGGTGAAATTACTCTTATAGTAGCCTGACTTTCCACATGAAAAACATACTGCCTCCTTTTCCTTGCCCTACCTTTGGATCTTCTTCTTCCTGGTCGGATAGTTCTTGGGGGATTTATATTGTTTATAAGTCTCAGGTCCCTTTGTCTTGTCCTTCCTATTCTTATTCACCATAAGGACTGCAAATTTTTCACGCTCCATGTCCTTATCTACTTGGCAAATCAAGTTCATAAGTTATGATAGACTCTTCTCATTATTTCTCATATTATAATTCATAATAAAACTAGAAAAGGTATTGGGAAGTGATTAAAGTATGATATATATAGGAAAATCATCGTATAATTTAATCCCTAATATGTCTAGATGCTCAATGTAGCCAATAAGTTTGACTACATGAGGCCCAATTGGCGTAGACTCTCCATGCTTAGTCGTGAACAAAACGTTGGAGATCTCATAACTCTCTTGTCTCGCCTTATCTTAATAGAGATCCTGAAGGTGATACATCTATCTATAAGCATCCATTTCCTCATGTTTCTTTAAGAGATCATTAGACATGGATGATAGCATGAAGCACTGAACATCTGTAGTATCATTCAGATGTTTCTCATATAGAGAGAGATCTTAATCAATCACCTCATTTCCAGGTGCAACTGGTAAAGATTCTTCCAGCATATACAGTTTCCTTTCATGGAGAAGGATAACCCATAGGTTCCTTTGTCACTACTAGAAATTAGTGCCAGTGAGAAGGTTTTCCTCCTCGAGTATGGATCACAAGGATATGTTCGATGTCATTTTTGATGTTATTTCTACAAATAATATGGGTATAATTATAGTAATTTATTTGATAAAATTTAGACAAATAAATAAATATTATATTTATTAGTCTCCCACTATTTTATCAAAACCCAATAACCCTCACCATTGAATTTGGAATATCCTATTACTTGGATATTCTAGTGGCAAGGATCCAAATTCCATTCTCATTACCCCAACATTGGATGGTCAAGCAACTCAAATGGTTTTAGGTAGACATTCCAAATGCCAACTACATTAACTCACAATTCCTTGATCTCTTGAGTGGACTCCCCAATCCTGAAATCATTAATTTAGATTTCCTCAACCTTTACCTCTCAGTTACACCAAGTCCTACTTTGGAAGTAAACCCTTGATGTCAACCTAGTTAATTCAACCCAAAACCTCAAATTAGGATTCCATTATAATTGAAAGCACCCCAATTTTGGTCGATCAAGCACTTTAAACTATGGTTCGATTCTAATCGTAGTAATGGAAGGGTATACTTACTTAATATTTTATTGATGGATTTTATCCATTATGTGTAAATTTCCAATTATTATCTTTTCACATTCTTGTTAATATTAAGTGGGATTACTTAATTGATTAACCATGTATTTAGATAATATTTATGCATAAGAAAATTTATTTTAGTTTCATATTGCATGCTTGTTAATTCATTAGTTATGTGATTATGAAAAAAAATCTATAATGAATAACCATGCATTATAACAAAAATAAAACAAAGGGTATGATCATGAGCTTGTTCTAATTGTTATTTTATCTATCAGTTGATAAAAAAAACCACTTACCTAGGGGTGAAACACCTTGAACCATTTAAGGTTAGTTTTTATAGTTTTCTACCTATCCACTTTAGTATCTCTTTGGATTAGTTTCGTCTCATCTTTTAACTTGAACCGCCTCCACTATCTTGGGAGCTCCATCCATTACATATGCTTTTACTCACACACAAGTGAGGGGTAAAAGGGGGTTTACATAAAAGAAACCATGGTCACATAGGCCTTACATATTAATGAGGAGAGAAGACATGCAGACCAACAATTTAATTTAATAATAAATCAAAAGGAAACCAATTACATACAAAGGTCTAGTCTAACTAATGATGATCCACATGCATGCAATGAATTACACAATTAATAAAACTAGAATTCAATTCTTTAATAGTTATTATTTAAGATAAATCTTTCCTGAATTGATTAATTATTATATTTAATTAATCAATACTTTTACCTTAAACCTTTTATGAATTTCCTTGAGATTCTCATCCATTATAATTTTAAAAAAATTAATAAATTCATTTAAAATTAACTGTGTACCTAACTTGTACATTGGAGGTAACCAAGTGAATACCCGCCCAAAACTACCAAACATGTATTATAATTGTATAAAATTTATTCATTGTGATATATAACATGCACATAGAATAATAATTTCAATACAACTCATGCATGATATGAAGATCTTGAATATTATGCAGATGTTAACAAAACACACACGTATATATATATATAAAATCCTATCACATGGCGTGTCCCAGATTTATGACCACACTCATGTACATGTCTAAAGGTTTACATAATATAATAAATTTTAAATCTATGTAATTGGTAAATCTACATGGCATGTAGATCCGATCTAGACGATGTGTACATTCTTCACCGTGTATCTGAATTAAACATCTAGGGACTCAGCGTGTGAGGCGTACTTTGGAAATATTGGAGTACACAATATATCTAGTGGCTCACACGCCATGTTGACTCCATGTTACATGGTCATCAATCAGGTAGGCCTTGTATGGAATACACAGCCTGGCCCTAACCCTAAGGGATTACACACCACGTCCAGTGGGCCACACGACGTGTAGTTCGGTTGATCGTGTGCCAGTCTATCCTGGTCAAAACATAGTGTAAGAATTAACTACATCACATTTCATTAATGCACACAGGTTGAGTAATTTACAAATTAACTTATGGTGCTTTGAACATGAGTACACGACGTGTAATGCTGATTACCCGGCGTGTACTCCTATGTTATCCAGTCAAAATCCTTGGTACATATAGATGGAATCCTCAATTTTATTTTAATCATAAAATTAATTATTTATGTTATATTTGTGAGAAACGATGGAGGAAGAAATAGATATCTCAATTCAGATTTAAAGAATGATTATCTCGAATTGAAAAACTAAATTACAAATGTATAAATCATAAATTAAACTAAATAATTATAAAAAATTATGTGACCACTCTAATACCACTTATAGGTCTCGGGCATAGCGGAAGCACGAGAGGGATGATGCCCAACTTTACTTTTTTCTGTTATTAGTAATCAATCTGAGGTCTATTTCAATGAATAACTTCATGAACAATTGAATTGAATCAAATAACAAGTAAGGTATAGAAAAACCCAGAACCAAGAGAGTGTAGATCAACACATTTTGTTTACAATTAATTTAATTAAATAATAATTATCTCCAAAGTTATTCTTTCTTCGTTAATGCGTCCCACCACCGATCTGCAGTGCACTGCCATTGCATTGTATAATCCAAGTGTAGGATTCCTCTAGTGGAGATCCACACGTGTTCCATGTATCTTTGGACATCACTAAAAGAGTCTCCATGTGATAGCACATAATATCCTTGTTCTTGTGATGTTTGCCTTCGATATCCTTGATAACCGATTCCAAAGAGTTCTCCTTGATCCGATGGAGGATGATCGCTCTCATTCTTGAGAGTGTTCTTGGAGAAGAAAGAACTCTCTAGGATTGAGATCTTTTCTCTAATTCATTGTGCACAACCAAATAGGCGTTGCTTGGATTTCCCTTGATGAATGAGAGAATAATATAACCAGAAATTTATTTCACTTGGGAAATAATAAATAATTTGCAAAAGTGACTTTAATTATTTCATTAATCCTAGAGAAACCCCTATGTCAAATAATAATAGCAATATTATTATTTACTAACATGCACTTAACTTTCCAGTTATAATTAAATATTATTTAATCAAATAATATTCAATATTATTATTTCTCAATGGACCATTAAACTCGGCCCACCAATCCTCCCCAATATTTATTAATTATTCCTCCCACAATTTATTCTCTCGAATAACTTGTGAAAGAATAAATGAGATCATACATACATGAATAATTATTAAACCACGATCAAGAATAACATTTATTCAACTTTTTAAATAATAAATTATTTAACTGATATACTAGATACACATAGTGTGTGACCCTCTAGGCCTCTTTCTCAGTGGTATTAAGAAAACCTGCCTAAAGTCCAACGTTAACATCTAGTAACATGACAAGGCACCGATAGAGAAAAAAAATTTAATTCTACAATGACATTTCACCTCATAAGAATACTTACCATGTAATATAATCCCCTTATCACAATATCTCTAATCAAGAAGGTGGCATGCTAGTGCCATCAACCTATATGCTCGATATCTCTTTCTTTGACTTTACAAAAATAGAACTTGCCTATTAATCACCATGAACATGGGTTTATTTAGGATATATCATTTCCATAAAAGGGTTTGAGATATTATCTTCCATTAAATAATAGAAGGGATAAGTCCTTTCTCACATTATTCATTAATGAAATATTACTCTTGACACACCCAACATATCCTACCTCACCGCGAACATATGTCATCATGATTTTTTTCAATACATCTAAGTGAACAACTCATAACATCCATTAATAATAATATTAAATTCTAAGTAAAAATACACACATATACAGATAGGAACATCCAATGAAACTTATAAATGTATATTTTTGACTGCCGGGTCTCGTTCTCATAATATCCTACTGGATATCACCAAGGGCGTACACCATGAGAAGGTGCCTCAAAGTCCTATGAGTCTCCACCCCTAATATCCTGTATCATTTGTGTCCCTAAAATTATATCATCTAGCTATAAAACATATATTCAAGAATAGTGTCATAACACTTTTGGGTTCTCATCATAGCAAGGATCCACTATGACCTTTTAGCGTGATAGTTACTCTTAGGACATTATCACATACAATGTTATACAAACAAACAATCATGATGTGATAAGGAATTTATTAATATTCAAAACCATAAATATAAGTTATCATAAAGTACAAAATAAGTTGGCTCTAGGACACCAACTCCAACACTCCCAAGATCATCTACTAAGAAGGTCTCCCTAATCATAAGGAAGTGGGAAACCTTTGTAAGACTATCCACAACAACCCATATGTCATCACTAACTTGAGGTGACCTCAGAAATATTGTCATAAAATCCATTGCAACATCATCCCATTTCCACTCAGGAATGGATAAATTTTATAAAAGTTTATCTGGTCGCTGGTGTTACACTTTCACCTATTTATAGGTGGAACACCTCGTGACAAAACCAGTTACTTCCTATTTCATCCCTGACCACTGATATTGATGGTGTGAGTCACGGTACATCATGGTTATGTCAGGATGTACTTCCCAAGCTAAGGCATGAAACTCTTGCATAATCTCTTCACGTATGTCTACTAGAACCCAAACATGACTATGTATACATAGAATTTTATCCTCACTAATGGTCCAACTAGGAGGTAGGTCCTCACCTGCCATGCTCTCCCTTAGGTCTAAGCCCTCTGAATTTGATAACTATCTCATCCTCAATCTATAAAGAAGAGTAAATGTACCTGCTAAGGATGAGGGAAAATTCTAGCCTTGACCATCCTATACTACCATGTGAATCTTTGAGAATAAATCCATAAGCTACCACTCACTATTAGCCTCCTGGAATTTTTGTATCTGAGTCCTGCTCAGTGTATCAAAAATTGCATTTCCCTTTCCCGAGCGTGTAGAAAAACTTGATGTCAAATGACTGCAGGCATTCCATTCACCTTCATTTCTTAAGGTTTAGGTCACACTGTATAGATATGTACTTAAGTCTTTTGTGTTTCATGTACAAAAAAAATTTTCTCCCTATAAATACTGCCTCCAACAACACCATACATGAACTAAAATGGCTAACTCGAGATCATGTGCTGGGTAGTTCCTTTCATGTGGTCTCAACTGACAAGACCTGTATGCCAGAACTCGCTCCTCTTGAATCAAAACTTCTCCTAGCCCGATACTTTATGGATCATAATATATAGTATATCTTTTTTTCAGCTTTGGAAGAATCAGGATTGGCGCTGAAGTCAGTCTCCCTTTCAGTTTCTAAAATTCTGTCTCATAGGTATATGATCATAAGAACTTCACACCCCTCTTAGTCTAGCCTGTAAGAGGTTCTGCTAAAAGTGAGAAGTACTATATTAAACACCTATAATATTCAACTATCCCCAAGAAAAATTGTATGTAAAATATGTTATTGGGATTCTCCTAGGAAACTCTAACTCTCATCTTCTTTGGGCCAATTGATACTCCTGTCTCTAAGATAATATGACCAAGGAAGTGAATCTTATTCATCTATAAGTGTCACATTGTGAGATTAGTATATAAATGATACTCTCTTAGTGTATCTAATATGATATCAAGATGTTTGGAATGATTGTGTATAATTTGAGAATACACCAAGATATCATCAGTAAATACCACCACAAGAAAATATATATATGGATGGAAAACCTGGTTCATCAGTTCCATGAAAACTTATGGCACATTTGTAAGACCAAATTACATAACCAAATACTCATATAGACCATACCTACCATAAAAAAATGTATGAGGTATATCTGGTAGTCTAATACACACCTGATGATAACCTGACCTCAAATCAATCTTTATGAAAACCTGAGCTCCTTAGAACTGGTCAAAGAGATCATCTATCCATGGAAAGTGACACCAGTTCTTAACCGTCAACAAATTAAATTTTTGATAATCCACAAATAAACATTGGTTTCCATATTTATTTTTCACAAAAGGTCTAGTGAACCATATAGAGAAGTACTGGGTTGTATAAACGCCTTTTTCTCTAAGTCCTATAGCTTCCTCTTGAACTCCTACAACTCAGTAGTAGCCATCATGTAAGGAGAAATGGATACCGTTGAAGCTCCTAGCACTAGATAATTGGAAAAATATATTTCTCTATTAGAAGGTAGTCTATAAAATTCATCTGATAAAATTTCATTGAAATGATCAACCACTAGAGGAAATCTTCCTGATGCATTCCCTAATCATCTAATACAAACTAGCAATATGGGTTGTCATCCCACTCAAACCACAATGCTCTAGTCCAACCTAGATCACCTAGACATCCCATTGACCACTTTGAATAAAAAATCCACCCTATGGTGATTTAAAGGTCATCCTACGATGATATAAATTGACATGGGAAAGATAATAAACTGGATAGTCCATCCTGAGTATGATGTCAAATCTTATCATCTCGAGGAAAAAAAGATTCCATACAAAGAAAAAACCACCTATTTGAAGGGGTAATTATTTACACTAGAAAATATACTCCAATTTTATTCCCAATGGAGTATCAAGTGTCAAAACTCCATCATAAAACTGAACATCAAGTCCAAGACTCTCCACAACAGTCAGAACTATGAAAGAATGACAAGAACCTATATCAAAAAGAGAAGATACTAGAGTAGAGTCTACTAAGATAGTACCTCTCATTGTATATGGTCCAATACTATACTCCTCAAGTGCAGGCTGTACATGATATATCTGGCCTAAACCATAGCCTTATGAAACAACCTCACTACCCGAAGCAGGCCCACTTTTCTGTCATGGTAAAACTAGTGCCTGGATATCTCGGCCACAACCATCACCTCATCCTGAAAAACTGGTACTACTATAGATCCCAACCTGATGTGGATCTATGAATCTTGCTCCTAATCTTAGAGTCAGGGTCGACCCCTTTCCACTAACTGTTGGAGGGAAGGTCCCATAGAAATGCTGCATATATCCCATCCTACCACATGCTCGACACTTGATTTTTCTCTATCACACTGTCTCCTCATATATAACCATCTCCAACAATAATAATAGAAGATAGAGCTACCATAATTAACACTATGGATGGTATTCTCCTCATGAGAAACCAAAAAATGTCTTTTTCTTCCACTAGGCACTGAACCAATGGGCTGAGAAGTTGTACCGACTTACTCTGTGCCCCCAGTTTTACTCAAGTTACATTCAATAATAAGCGCCTAATTCACTATCTTTTTTATAGTATTAAATCAAAACATGTTAACCTATTATCAAAATATATTATTAACACTTTCCTCAAAGTGTATCACCCTTGATAGCTCATCAGTAAGATAAATCAATGCAAAGTGTTGAAGATCTATAAAACGTGCTAAATATTCCATAACGACCATCACACCCTTCTCTAGACACATAAACTCATTGGCTTGATCATCCATCAGAGTCTTGGGAAAGAAGTAGTCATGAAACTTGGATTAGAAATCCCTCTAAACCATATCTCAAATCCCATCATTATGGTTCAAAACATTCCACAAGTTCTTAGTTTCTCTATGAAAAATATATGTCATGAGCTTCACTCTTCTCCCAAGAGGTGTCTCAAGATGCTTAAAAATCAATAAAGTAGTCTCAATCTACAACTCAGTAGCCTATAAACCACCATTCCCTGAAGACATGGGAAGATGTTGTTGCTGGAACATTGTTTCCCCAGAATGTGTGTTCTGGTTAGGAATCACTATTTTCAGACAGTTTCCAATAGATTTTTTATAGATCCGGAAACACCCAATGATTCTATATCCAAAGGTAACTACTTTATAAAGTTAGGCATTTATTAAGGATTTTGATCCTCAATGATTAAGAAATCACATTGGTCGAGTGGATGATAGGTCAGACTCATCACACCCTTTTGGGGGGAATTATTGCCTACTCCAAGACTCTCTTATAGGTTTACGATATTTTCATGAATCCTTATTAATTTACCAAGCATAATGTAGGTTTCCCTAGAAATTTGAAATCAATTATTAGCATGTATTGAAATCATAATCATCTGTATGTATTCAAGATTCTTCATTAATGGAGATATCTATATGTATTTGAGGTTCTCCATCAATGGTATCCTCTCATATACTTCTTAGAAATTCTTTGGTCATTATTACGACAATAATGGGTTTTAAGCCACTCAGTGAAGCAATCTAAAATTTATCATCACCCAGGGAGATGGAAGTTAATTTGATGTTGGGATCGAACCCATAAATGAGCTTCCTATGTATCATTGTGAAAGGAATTAGAACCCGCTTAGTTCAGTGCTGCTTAGTGGGAAACATCATACATTTTAAGGTCATGTGATACAGACCTAATCATACAGTTCAACATCATGTGGCAAGGACATCTAGGTGGAAGGTGCCTAGTCAAAGCTTGGTGTGGAACTTATATCGAAGTAGCCCAAGGAACCTGGAAATAATATGAGTTTCCAAGTTAGATTAGAACCTTATGGGAATGTGGAATAGAGAGAAAAGGGTTGATTTGGAGTGTTGGGTTTGAACCTCAAAGAGGCTTCCAACGTATCCTGTTTGGATGGGAATCAAAGTCCATGTAGTTTAGTAAGTCTCACAGGGGTGTATGTCCCTTTGAGAGAAATAGGTTGGGGCTTACCACTAAAGAGGATTCTCTTATAATAGGGTCTATGAGAGATGTATTAACTCATGGAGTTTCAAGGTGGACTTAATTTGGGGCCTATTCCTAAAGAGGATGACCAAAATAAGGAAATTAGGGTTGGAATCCTGAGGAGGATATCCATTGAGATCGGGCCTTGGGTGAATAATTCTTACGTATCCCAATTATGGTGGGAATCAGAGTTCTCTTAGTTCAAGATATGAGGTAGATTTTGTGGATTTTGTGATCCTTACAAATCTATAATCCCACATGAGTCATGATCAATGTGTAAAACAAGAGGATGTGAAATATTCAACAAACCGCACACTTTCTCCTCTATTGATGGAAGTATATAGGCCTACAACGAAAGAATCCAAGGTGACGGTGGATGAGGGCATGGAGCAATGAACTCGTAAATGTGAAATGAAGGTTAAATTCATTAGTTCTAGCCTGAAAGGTTAGGGGATTACTCTGGGATGGATTCCCTAAAAATGGGTCTCGTAGTGGGAGGAGGATATCATTACCTGTGAAAGAGAAAATAAAGTGTGATCCTCACTCTTCCTACTGGGTACTGAAGGCTCTAGGTCTCAGAGATGAGGAGGGGAAGACAGAGTCCTATCCCTAAAATCCGAGTATGGTAACTCCACAAAATTTTATCTAGGATAAGGTTCTATGTGACCATATATATCTATATCCATAGACACTCTGAGAATCCTTACCCTCTGGTAAGACAAGTGTGGGAAACCCCTGACCATAGATATCCAAATCCAAATAGGAGACACACTGATGTGCCTTTCCCAAAGGTTTGATAAATCAAGAGGTCTTAGTGGGGGTTTCAACTTGGTCCCTTTCAAGAAAGAGATCCAAGGAAGGAGAGAACCTACCATGAATGGCTTAAAATATATCTTAAAGGATATCTCACGCAGGCGGTCCACTTAGGTATGCCACACTGAAGTTCCCAGTCAGGATCCAAGTATCACTGAGAGGGGGAGGGGGTGAATCAGTAATATCATTTTCTTTTTATGTTTCCTATTTTTTGAAACAACCTTCGCCTCCTGTTAAAGACTTTCTTCCCTGATGAACACACACAACCATAAGAACACAAGATTTACAAGGTTCACTACTCAACAAGAGTAGCTACGTCCTTGGTATGGTGTGGAAACAATCTAGTACCACACAATCCACTAGAAAAAAATCCTTTGATGTGGAATACAATGAGTAGGATATACCCTTAAACTCGTGTATCACTTTCAAAACAATCCAATAGTGTGTGTGCGCCCTCTTAGCACAAATAGGGTAATATAATGATTCTATTCTTCTTAATGAACTTTCAAAAATCAAATCTTTCAAAACAATTCTTCAATTTCCCATCCAGAAGCTGATAATAACCTCCTGGTGCTGACAACTTGTGCTCCACTCCCTACTTGCACGCCTCCCTACTTGCGCGCCTCACTGTTTGCGCGCCTACTCACTACTTAGACGACACCATTGAGCACAACTCACAACTTGCATGCCAAATTTGGCTTATACACAACCCACTTCTTGAAAGCATGTCCCTGCTTGCATGCCTCTAGAAACTTGCGTGACAAAACTTGCGTGACACCCTACTTGCGCGCCTTATTAATAACCCTCAGCTTGTGCGCCACTTCAGCTTGTGCGCCGCCCTATGCTACTTGCGTGATCAGATAACCCTACACTACTTGCGCGATTAGAGCTCTAATTTTTTCTTAAGTGTTGAGCATTAAAAAATGAGGAGGCTAGATGTCTATTTATAGGAATTTTGATGACTTGCGCGCCACATATACTTGTGCACCACTCCAGCACTTGCGCGCCCCTCCATCACATGTGCGCCGCTCCATAACTTGTACGACACTTTCTTTCCTTTGTCATATTTTGATATGATGATGTTTGAAATATGACTTTGCACATAACATACATTTACATTCCACACTTGTGCGCCCATTAGACTTGCGCGTCGGTTTATGACTTGTGTGCCAATTTTTAAGTTACGCGCCACTTTATTTCCTTTGTCATATTTTGATGGGATGATCTTGAAATATGACTTATGTGCCACTTACACTTGCACACCACTTACACTTGCATTAAAATACTTGTGTTCCACTCTTGACTTGCGCTCCAATACTTGCGCACCACTCTTGACTTGCACACCAATACTTGCACACCACTCTTGACTTGCGCGCCACTTTCTTTCCTTTGAAAAAATCACTTATTTACTCTCTCTACTCTTCATAAGGCTTGCATCACAATTTCTCCAAACTTATGATATTTGTGAAATACAAATCAGTAAAGCATATTCATAGTGTACAAGTCCTTTACAAAGTGAATTTATTTAGCTTCTTTGACAACAAAAGACAACACTCTGTAACATGAATCTTTTCTTACTTCCTTATCCATCCAACTTGGTCCCAAAAATACCCCCTTTGGATTTTTTTGTCAACCATGATTCATAAATCACTGAACTTTGTAACCTTAAGCAATGGATTACTTATCAACAATTCTAAGCCTACATGATCTAACTCATTGTAGGAAACAAGAATTATTAACAGCCAAAACAATCCTGTCCAAAAGCAGTGACTATGAAATAGAATGATCGTATCTCCTCAGCCTTCTTCAGAATATCTTTCAATATTTTACTTCAACATTCATCACTTCTTCAACTTTCCTGGAAAACAAAATTGTTTCCTACAACCACTCCAACAAACAGTTAGAGTAGTTCACACACATACATGCTGGATTCACAGCTTACCCACAACTCCCCCTTTATGCATGCATCTATAAGGATAGATTTATGAAACAATTATACCCCTTGAAAGCACTATCCAAAGGCAAGATGAGAGTGGGGATAGAAACACGTACCTTAACCTTGATGAGAAGAAGGTTGGGCACCCATGTTGAACCTAAATTTTGCAAATGGTTCCTTCGGTAATGGTTTTCTGAATATATCAGCAACTTGTTCAGATGTAGGAACATACTTCAGTCTCAATTAATTATTCTCCACCTGCTCTTTGACGAAGTGGTACTTTATATCAATGTGTTTTGAATGATAATGTTGTACTGGATTTCTTGTAAGATTGATTTCACTCTGATTATCAAGACCCAAGAGCAATGGCAACTTTACTTCAACAAGTAGATCTTCCAGTTGAGTCTTCATCCACATTAGTTGAGTTGCAGCTTGAGTAGTAGCAACATACTCAGCTTCAGCTGTGCTATGAGTTACTGAATTCTGTTTCTTGGTATGGAAACTAACACAACTTTTCCCCAAAAATAAAACTCCACCAGATGTGGATCTTCGGTCATCAACATTTCCTGCCCAATCAGCATCAGAATACCCGAATAGATCAATATTTCTTGAGCCATCATACCTGATTCCAAAATTTTTTGTGCCTTTGATATATCAGAGAATTATTTTTCCCGTAATAAAATGTGATTCTTTAAGATCACTCTGAAATATTGCACATAAAGTAACAGCATAGACGATGTCGGGTCTTGAGGCATTCAGATAAAACAGACTTCCAATTAGCTTTTGAAAATCTTTCTGATCAACTTCCTTTCCTTATCCATCTTTAGACAACTTGGTTCCCACTAAAATTGGTGTGGAAACTGGTTTCGAATTTTCCATACCAAACTTCTTCAGAAGTTCCATATGAGATAGAAAAATGTGATTCTTCTTCTGTGAAATTTGTATCCCAAGAAAGTACTTCATTTCTCCCAGCATGGACATCTCAAATAACTTCTTCATTTCCTCAGCAAAATTTTCACATGATCTTTCATCATTTATAGAAAATATAATATCATCAACATAAACAATAATGATCAGTGAAAACTCCTGACATTCCTTGATGTAGAGATTGCTGTCAACTCTCCCTTTCTTAAATTCCATCTTCTTTAAGAAAGTATCTAATTTAGAATACCATTCTCTTGGAGTCTGTTTTAGCCCATAAAAATCCTTCTTCAACCTTAACACATAACTTTCATCCTTTCCAATAATAAATCCACAAGTTTGATCAATATAGACTTCCTCGTCAAGTTCTCCATTAAAAAATATGGATTTTACATCCATTTGAAAGATTTTGTAACCTCATTGTGCATAAATAGCAAGAAAAATTATGATTATTTCTAATCTTTCCACCGGAGAAAAGGTTTCATCAAAATCAATGCCTTAAATTTGTGAATACCCTTTACAAACCAATATTTCTTTGTTTCTTATTACTTTACCTTCTTCATTCAGCTTGTTCTGGAAAAACCACTTTGTACCAATGATGTTCTTGTTTTCCGGATTGGGTACAAGTTCCCAAGTATCATTCTTCTCTATCTGATCAAGCTCTTAATTCATTGCATGAACCCATTAGGATGCTCAAATGCTTCATTTACATTATTCAGTTCAACTTTCGAATAAAGAGATGTATGTGATATAACATTCGTTGTTCTTATTGTTTGAACCCTCTGATTTTTATCTCCAATAATGTTCTGAGCCTCCACTTTCTTCCTCAACCTAGGATGCATTGTTTGAACTCCATATTCATCACTTGAAATTTCTGAGTTAGATTCGTCTTCTTAAGTAGGATTAACATAGTCTGCAGCATTATCAGAATTGTTAACAAAATCTTCTCTATCCTGCTCAACTTCCACATCAACATATGATTTATTTTCTTTCTCAACATTTTAAACAATTTTTACATCTAAAGAATCAATAATTCTTCCTTTTTATTTGTTGATAAATCTATATCCTCTTACTTCTGGAGCATAGCCAAGAAAAATTCCATCATCTCCTCTTTTCTCAAACTTTTCAAGGTTTCCACCTTTCTTATTTATAATTCATGGACTCCCAAAAACTCTTAAGTGTTTTATACTTGGACTTTTTCCATAGAACATTTCATAAGAAGTCATATCTGAGTTTGGTCTAAAGAAACATCAGTTCTGAATATACACAGTAGTTCTCATGGATTACCTCTAATAATAATGAGAAAGACTATTCTCAAGAAACATAGTTCTCCCCATTTCCACCAAAATTCAATTCTTTCTTTCAGCAACCCCATTTTTTTGAGGTGTGTATGGTGAACTGAACTCATGATGAATTCCATGATTCTCAAGATAACATTCAAACTCTTCATTCTTATACTCACCACCATTATCAATTCTCAACTTCTTTACTGAATACTCACATTCCTTTTCTAATTTCCTTCTAAAACTCTTAAACATTTTCAGAGCATCTGACTTATGTATCATGTAAATAACACAAGTAATGCGAGTAAAGTCATAAATGAAAGTAATGAAGTACTTATCTCCATTTTTTGATTGCTTTCTCATTGTTCCACATATATCAGAATGTATAAGTTCCAAGGGTTGTTTTGAACGAATTACAACTCTCTTATGAAAAGAGTTTATAATCTTCCCTTTTTCATAGATAGTGTAACACCAATTTCTTCTTCTTGATAAATCAGGCATATCTCAGACACTGTCTCATATTGATAACTTACACATATTTCTCTGACACATATGTCCCAGAATTTTATGCCATAACTGATTTTCATCCACTACACCCATGTAACAAGAGTTCTGCACTTAACCAACTTGGAACAAATTACCTCTTGTACGTTGGCCCCTTGTAACTATATTTCCATCATTTTTACATTTCAAAATAAATCCATATTTTATGAAGATAACTTTTTTTCCCTCATCACAGAGTTGTGACACACTAAGTAGGTTATGTTTCATCTTTTCTTTTCCAATTATGGCTGATCCAACACCTTTGATCCTTAGAGATTCATCATTTCCAAATGTCACTGTTATTTCTTTGAAGTCTTTCACATTCTTCAGCAGCTTTAAGTCTCCTGTCATATGATAGGAACATCCACTATTAAGAATCCATGAATGTTCTCCTTTTATATCTTTCAAATAAGTTTCGATAACAAGAGATTTTTGTTCTTCCTTTTTCTTCACTTCCTATTGTGCTTCCTCCGATTTCCTAACCAAGTCAACGTGTTCTGGCTAGACAACCATGCAATCTTTCTTTTCGGACTTATTAGACCTGTCCCTTTTAGCTTTTAAAAACTCTAGATTTTGAGAATTATTAATAATCTTTTGTTGCTCTGCTAACACACTAAGGCATCCCTTGGCAGGATGTCCAGGTCGATCACATCTTTCACAAATAGTTTCCAGTGGTTGGAACTTATTCTCAACATTCACACCAGTCTTCTCAGATATCTTCTGAAATTTATTTAGAGACTTTATATTTTTAAAGGGTTGAATCCCCCTAAATCCTTGTCTTTAAAAACTTGTGGTATAGATGTGATGTTGTTGGTTTAACCAACACATATTTTCCATGTGTCTGAATCCACCACAATACCAGCAGTAACCATAGAAAAAATATTTTCCTCTGAAACTTCTATACTGACCAGATTTATGAACACGCTTCTCAACAACCTTCTTAATAGAACTATGCTGACCATAAACCTTCATGTTTTCATTTCTAACTCCCTTTATCAGTTTAGATTTAACAACACTAGAAGTATTAGAAGTCTTTATTGACTCGTGATTTTTATGTACTTCTGATTTTTCATCATTGCTGACTTTGACCACATACATGGTATTTCTATCCTTGTTCTTATCAGAACCAGTTCTGTCTTTCATTTCAACCTTTGAAGGTAACTTTTGTGGATCCTTATTTGGTTCATTCTTTCCGGAACATTCACCAACTTCTGAGATAGAATTTTTGAAACTGATATTCATTTCTTTAGTTTTATAAAGTTTCTATTGGACAAGTTCCAACTCCTCTTATTTTTCATTCATCTTTACTTCAATATGATCATTACGATTCTTTGTATTCTCAAGAGAATTTTTCAGATAATCAATCTCCTTTTCCATCTTAATTTTCTCATTAGTAAAACCTTCTTGATTGTTTAATGTGGAATTTTCATTTATCAGCTTGTTGTTTTCCTTCTCAAGTCTTCTGATCTTCCTCAGTAATTCTTTCAACTCTTCCTTCAGATGATATTCAAGTTGAGTTTCTTCTTATTTTGAACTGTTTCTCTTGTACTCTTCATTATTCACTACAACAATAAAGGTATTCTCTCTAGTTTTTTCAGAAAATAATTTCTCAGATTCATCTTCGCTATCTTCTTCATCTTCATCTTTAGATAAAAAGCTTCTTATTTTTGATTTGAAGAACTTTTTATATTTACCATTTGAAAAATATTTATCTTTGTTAGCTTGTTTCTTCCACAACATTCTTGGACTTCTATTTTCATCATCACTATCTTCTTATTTATTCTTTGGAGGACAGTTACCTACAAAGTGACCAAAAACTCCACACTCAAAACATTTCAAGGGAAGTTTACCCTTGTATTTACCTGTTCCTCTTTTCACATTCTTAGAAAACAAGGATAAAATTTCATCAAAATTTTTACATACCTATTCTTCAGAATCAGATTCAACAACATCATCTTCAATAAGAGTCTTCTTTGACTTATCTCTCTTTGTATCCTTGAATGACATTTCTCTATCAGCTTTTTTTCCCCTTCAAAGTCTTCTCCCTTCTCATCTCATAAGTAATGAGAGTTCTATGAAAATCCTCAAAAGATAATGTTTCAGGATCTCTATCTTCTAATGAAGACACTTTAGTATCAAACTTGTCAGGTAGAATTCTCAAGATCTTTTTGACAACTGTAGAACCCTCCAATGTTTCACTAAGACATCTAATTGTACTGACAATATCATTTATCATGGTAAATAAATCCCCAATAGATTCAGATTCTCCAATTTTCAAGTCTTCATACTTCAGTCTCTAGATTTTTAGTTTAGCCTTCTTCACTTTTTTATTTCCTTCATATATGTTCTTCAGTTTGTCCCAGATTCCTTTGGATGTAGCAACACCTTTCACTCTTAAAAATTCACTCTCATAAAGAGATGAGAGTAACAAATTTTTAGCTCTTCCATCATTCTCAAGATTCTTCTTATCAACAGGAGTAAGAGGAACCTTGTCATAAATAGTAGGAAATCCATCTGTTGTAGTTTCAAGAACTTCATATCCAAGAGACATAAGATAAGGCATCATTCTATCCTTCCATATGTGATAGTTTTTTCCATCAAAAATTGGTATCCCCTTACTGTTCACGCAAATTAGATTCTCCATCACAACTTCTCTTCAACCACTTTAGAAAAGAATAAATGAAGGGAACCTATCGCTCTGATACCAATTGAAGTTCCCAGTCAGGATCCAAGTATCACTGAGAGTGGGAGGGGGTGAATCAGTGATATCTTTTTATTTTTACATTTCCTATTTTTTGAAACAACCTTCACCTCCTGTTAAAGAGTTTCTTCCCTACTGAACACACACAACCATAGGAACACAAGATTTACAAGGTTCACTACTCAACAAGAGTATCTACGTCCTTGGTATGGTACAAAAACAATCCATTACCACACAATCAACTAGAAAACAATCCTTTGATGTGGAATACAATCAGTAGGATATACCCTTACACTAGTGTAGCACTTTGAAAACAATCCAATAGTGCATGTTCTCACTCTTAGCACAAATAGGGTAATGTAATGATTATGTGCTTCTTAATGAACTTTCACAAATCAAATCTTTCAAAACAATTCTTCACTTTCCTACCCAGAAGATGGTAAGAACCTCCTAGTGCAGACAGCTTGCGTTCCACTCCCTGCTTGCGCGCCACCCTGCTTGCAGGGCACCTACTTACGTGCCTCACTGCTTGCACACCACCTTCTTGTACGCCTACTCACTACTTGCACGCCACCATTGAGCACAAATCACAACTTGCATGCCACCTTTGGCTTATACACAACCCACTTCTTGAAAGAACCTCCCTACTTGCATGCCTCTGGAAACTTGCATGAAAAAACTTGCATGACAAAACTTTCATGACACCCTACTTGCGCGCCTTATTAATAACCCTCGGCTTGTGCACCACTTCAGCTTGTGCGCCGCCCTCTGCTACTTGCACGATCAGAGAACCCTCCACTAATTGCACGATCAGAGCTCTAATTTTCTATTAAGTGTTGAGAATTAAAAAATTAGGAGGCTATACGTCTATTTATAGGCATTTTAGTGACTTGAACGCCACATATACTTGTGTGCCACTCCAGCACATGCGCGCCCCCCATCACTTGTGCGCCGCTCCAGCACTTGCATGACACTTTATTTACATTTTCATATTTTGATATGATGATGTTTGAAATATGAATTTTCACATAACATACATTTGTGCGCCACACTTTCATGCCCATTAGACTTTCGCGTTGGTTTATGACTTGTGCGCCAATTTTTAACTTCCACACTACTTTATTTCCTTTTTCATATTTTGATGGTATAATCTTGAAATATGACTTGCGAGCCACTTACACTTTCTTGACACTTACACTTGTGCTTCAATACTTGCATTCCACTCTTGACTTGCATACCAATACTTGCGAGCCACTCTTGAATTGCACGCCAATACTTGCGCGCCACTCTTGACTTGCGCGCCAATTTCTTTCCTTTGCCAAAATCACTTCTTTAATCTCTCTACTCTTCATAAGGCTTGCATCATAAGTTCTCCAAACTTATGATATTTGTGAAATACAAACAAAAAAGCATTTTCATAGTGTACAAGTCCTTTACAAAGTGAATTGATTTAGCTTATTTGATAAAAAAAGACAACACTCTGTAACAAAAAACTTTTCTTACTTCCTTATCCATCCAACTTGGTCCCAACACACACAAGTATGTCGCAAAGGTATATCGTGTAGGTATGCCATGAAGGTCCTAGGAGGAACTAAAAAATGATTAATATTGGAAGGGTAAGCCTATGAAATCTTGATGTGCCTTGGGAAATGGACTATCAAGACAAAAAAACATGGGTGAGGTTTTAACTTAGGCACCCTAGGTGTCCCTTGATGTCCTTGAAAGAATCTTTCATAGGTCTTTGCTTACAGAAAGGACCACATGTTGGTAAATTCTTCTTAGGGAAGGAGGGTTCTTAAACAAGTATCTTGTATTTTATACACTGAAGGGACTTTGATCCTACTTATCCCTTTAAATTATCTCTTTTATCATGTTTTATAGAGGTACCTAAGAAAATTTAGGGGACTTGGTAAAAGGAGATATGCAATGAGAGCTTCAAGAGTTCTTCTAAATTTTTCAGTTATTGAAATGGGGAGAAAAAGGGTCTTATTTATAGGCAAGGAGGGGGTTTGGTTGAAAGGAAGTTGTCCGCATAGGTCATAGGCACAAAACCTCGACATAGATCCCCCACTTAGGGGTGAAAAACATAAACTACCATGCAGGTACTTTGGTGTAGGTCCTCTGCATATGTACTCAGCATAGGGAATACACTTTTAGGCTGTACTGGAAGGAGCCGCATCGACCGCTTGATGTGTAGGTATACTGTGTAGGTCCCTTTAATTATATTTCTTTACTTCCATTTAAATTTCCTTGACAATTTAACATATCCAAAGTGATCTTTCATAATTTTTTTCCTTCCTTTATTAAAAAAGGTGTGTCAACAAAATCCCCCCTTTGGATTTGATTCGATTGAAAAGAGGATGTACTCATGAGGTAAGATTATGGGGAAAAATATTATGGAATATTAATACTAGATTACACAGGTCCTCTATGTAGCTATTTCGTGTAGGGAATAGGTGTAGGTCATTCGATGTAGGTCGGCGGCGTAGGCCAATGGTTCCTATAAATACCCCTCTTCCCTTTCCATTTTCTTCTCCCTCATTTTTAATTTTTTCTCTCGTTGTGTAGCTCGTTCATACTGCTATGTTGCGTTGTGCTATTATGAAGGTCCTTTGAAAAATTTCTCAAGGTATAGCCACCTGAGAAATAAAGTTATGTGGAGTTATTTTATCAAAGGAGCTATATAGGAGGACCTCATCGAAGGACCTGCGCTGGGTACCTCATCAAAGGACCTATATAGGGGACCTCACCGGAGGAGCTATGCGAGGATTTTCCTTTGCCAAATTCTTGAATTACTTTAAGTTAGAATTTGAAATTTCTTGAGACAATATTCCAAATTAATGAGAAAGCAACTGGTGATTCTCTTGCAAGAAATGGATCGCTTGATGACTTCAACTGAGGAAGCTAAAATTCGCCAAACCAAAGTGATGAAAGCCGTTGGACCAAACTATTATGACGTTTTTGAGAATACCCTTCCTAAGTTAGAGAAGGGCCTAATTTTATACCAATGAAAATATCTGCAAAGAACCTATCTGCCTCTATATAGGCATAGGATTCTCCAAGACTCCCTCATTCCATAATATAATATTTTTTTCCAAATACTTGGTTTGTGAAACACATCAACTATCATTGTATGAACATTAATACAAGGGGTGTCCCTGTTCATGAGGGACAAATTCCTATTGGATGAATCATACATCACTGTGGATGTACCCCTAATGTGAAGGATCACGTTGTAGATCCAAGGCTGCATTTCTATGATTTAACCTTTTGTGCATAAAAAAGGTCAATATAATGGATAGAAAGAAAACCACGATCTCTGCTCTGGAGGAGGAATCATACTTGTGATGAGTTTATGAAAGAGATGCATGATGTTAACATTTATAAAGATTTCTGGGTAGGAAAAACTTATTTTTACAAAAATGACATCATTCCTAAATTACTGAGCCGATAGAGTCCTCAAACCAACTCTTTCCATTTAACGCACAGTGAGGTTGGCCTCAATTTTTGGGATGTATACCAAATATCTGGGGTTCCCATTCTTGGATAGATGTACGATGAATTCATTCCACCAAAAACAACATGGGATGATGCTGCAAGGACACCACCATTAGCTCATGAATTATTAAAAATAGAAAATAAATTTCATAAATAAAATAAATATCATTGTCCTAGGGCTGATGTTCGTGTAAGAGTATGTATGGATCATTTTTAGAACCAAGGAAAGTGAACGGTCCTACTTGTGGACATCTTACCATTTTCCTAACTACGGATAATCAGGGTATTTTAGGCACGTTCTATCCCACACTGGAGATGGGTGATTACAAGAATTGGGGTTACAAGGTTAATCCCAATATTTATGAAAAGGTACAATTAGTTGGATTCCTTTCTATGTGGATAAACATTTATTTTCTCCCAGTCCATGAGTTTGGTGGTGGTTTAAGGCCAAGGACTTTTTTTATTGTAGGAAAGTTGGTGGAGGGGAAATATATCGGGTTGGAAACCCTAGTATTAGAATGAATCTATCATTGTCTATTGAATTTATACAATGGGAAGGCTCTATTTAGATTTTCAGGACCATTCCAGGTGTTATGGGGTTGGATTGCTGCACATTTCTGTTCATATTCGGTACTGAATTCAGTTAGAGTCCCCAATGGACATTTTACCCCATTTGTGCAGAAGGTTTCTGGGATTTATCCTCTAAACATGAAGCTTGATAAGGTGCTAAAGAAATTGAATGTATCGAGATAATTTAGCTTTTTTTCTTTTGGTAACCCACCAATTGGAACATTTATTGATGATGGTAAGGAAGAAAATTATGAGTTAAGGTCGTACATGATGAATTTCAAGGATAGTTTATTATCAACTAGGATTGATGGAGAAATCATATGTGAGGCTTATTTCCCTTATAGGTTTGCTCGCTAGTTCAAATGTCTTCAATAATCAATGACCTTTCCTCCCACATATGTTAGGCATGCGAAGCGCCCAATGGTAGTCTGACAATTATGGATTATGATGGATTTTGAGATATCCAAAATGTCGATTACACTACCTCAATCATATGTATCAATTAGATTGGTGTCTAGATAGGCTAAATCTTGGGTTTCTTCATACCATAATGAGGATTTAACAAAAGGCATACATCGGGAAGAGGCAATGACAACTTTCATTTATAGAAATCATGGAAAAAAAATCTAAAGCCAAAGATGATGTAGAGGCTTCATAACCTTCAAAATGTCCTCACAGAAAATCCACCAAGAAGACCAAGGCTAGGGAGAACTATGATGGAGGTAATGGAAATGAAAAATCACCAAAGTATGGTTTTATGGGAACCCCAATCGATACACTAGATGAAACCCTTGGGTCTCCATAATTTTCTCCAGGAGGGAGAACTATGATGGAGGTAATGGAGATGAAAAATCATCAGCAATTACCTCAGGTTTCTGTTTCCAAGAAAAGTAGTACAATCTCCCCATTATCTTATGAAAATAAATGTAAGATAGCATTAAAACTAGTCTGGAGAGTTTGTCAAAGTGAGTGTTTACACTTTCATCTAGTATTATAACTTGCTCAACACACTTTTATGACCATGTTCATCCTTTACAGGACCCGCATCATTTTCTTCTCTTAAGGGATGTGATATTGGTCCCTCAAGGGTTGAGAAGGAAACCCTAGGAGATGTACAAATTCGTGCTGATGAATCTATTACTTTAACAGATTAAGTTCCAAAGGATGTGGCTGCATCTTCTCCTATTTCTATAGAGAGAGGAGGGTCATGCTAATTTCATATGCATTTCTTCTAGTATCACATGTTGTTTCTAACATTATTTTCTCATAATATCTCAGATATGTTTCATGTACCAAAGGATCCTGTGAAAATTAGTGTTGACATTCCCATTTATTCTAGAGGGATAAATAAGGATCTAAGGTAGTCTGAGGATGATTCTAGCACTGATCCTGATTCAGCAAGGCCTGAAGACATTGCACTAGTTATAGAGCTGATAGAAGAGAACGTCAGTAGAGCCAATTTTGGCATCGATCAAAATTTGTTGGATACCTTAAATAGTGAGGATGATATGATATACAAAGTTATATACATTGAAATGATGGATACTCTTAATCCATACATTGATATTATAGGTTCCATAAAGGAGTTTGGGGACTTTAATGAGGAGATAAAAGGGCGTAAGTTATTTATTATTCATAATTGTTCTTTTATTTGATATTTCATATCAAAGCTCAATTTATGAATCCTAGTCTACAGATAATCCTAAAAAGGAATTTCAAGAATGGGGCATCCCACTCTATCCTGCTTCCATTAACATTGAAGAAGTACCAACTGAGAATCCATCATTGGGAGATGCTCTAGAGCCTCTGGTTATGGTGACCGAGTGAGCTCAGGAGAATGAACCTCCTTAAGAAGTACATTCTCAAACTACTAAAGTTGAGAATACTGGGGAGGAATCTACTCAAGAAGCTAACTTATTGCTGGGTAAATGTCATTGACTGTCTTGATCATGCTTTTTTCTTACTACACTTTTGGAGCTAAAAATCATTCTAATTCACCATTTTAGGGTTATCAGTTCCTACCATTAGGTATAAAGGTGAATCCTCTACATTGGATCAAACAAAAATGGAAGATGAAGCATCCACTGCTTTTAAAGGAGCAGATCCAAGCACCTCTTTGAGTGATCTGATTCTGGAATATGTACCACCTCATGGAAGTGATTCTGATTCAGACATATAGCTACAGGTTTCTCTCAGTATCACACATAACAAGACATGGATAAACATTTATAAGATATTATCTAAGAATCCTTCGGAAAAGATGCCTTCACATTTTTTATGACTTCCACCACTATTTATTATACTGGGATTTTTTTGGATTTAATTATCACCCAATTTATAATGCGGTGAAAGAGACTGTTCTCCGACAATAGAAAGAACACAAAGTTTAATAAGTTCTTGTAAATTACAAATTGATCACCAATTTTGAGAGTTTTTGAGTTTCAGTATCCCAGGTGGAGGCCAAACATAATGTAAAATTGGAAAATTTTGATCAGAAAATCAAGGCACAATCAATTAAAGTGGGGCACCTTCATCAGGAGGTGTTGCATCTTCAACAAGAGTTGGATTCCACTCAAGAGGGACTTGAACAACTCCATTAATCATTAGGATAAGCCCAAATTTAAGGGGTAACTAAAATTAGAGCTTCCATGGAAGCACTTCATAAAGCCAAAGAGACTATGGCTGGTCAATTGGCTGAGCTTCAACAAGCGGTTGATAGAGCTCAAGAATCTGTTCAACAATTGAAGAGTAATGCTGAAATATTCTTGTAATATATGACGAATAGTCTCCATTATGTGAATGTTCTTATGATTTTACTATATAAATGAAAAGTATTTTGTTTCCAATCATATATATGTATTCATATATGATTTTTTTAATTAAAATATCAAAACTTATTTTCATAACATTGAATATTTACGTCAGATAATCATAATTACAATGACAGGGATGGGGGTGCTCTAATTTTTACCTAATCCAAGAGGCTTAGTAAGTGAAATTTGACTGTTTCTAGGGTCATATGAACAACCCTATAAAATTTGTGTCTTTTGAATTTTTATTGCTCGATATTTCCTAAACCATACAAAGTGCAGGTTTAGTGAGTTGAGACTCAATTTTTATCTAGGGTTCCCTTTGTGGGCTTTCATCTTAGTGAGTACTCTTTTTTTGTTACTAGTTTAAAGTTATGCGTGTTAGAATAATAAGGCTAGTGTTTTAGGTCTAATAGCTTTGACCATGAATTTTGTGATTATAACTCAAACAAATCTTGATGGCTAATAATGTACCAATATTTTATTAGATACTTCCAAGGGGAATCTTGATTCATGATTTTTATGGTTACTAAATCTAAAATTTAAATTATGAGAATAGAGTATGTCACTTCCAATAATGAAGTTACCACCATTTGAAAAACCCATTATGGGGGCTGTATTATGCAAGACCAACTAGGGAATATACTGCATGACCAAATAGTGTCATCCTTAGGCTAACATACCCGTAATGTGGGAAAATTATGCAAGGAAAACTAGGGAAAATACTGCATAGTTAGGTAAAGGAGCTCTCAAGAATTCTGAAATTCTATTACTGATAGACAAAGGTGTTTAAAATTTGGATGTCTCAAGACCACAGTGGGTGGATTTTCCAAGGAAATATGTCTGAAAATAAAGGGGTCCCTATGCACCGATATAAGCCATGAATGAAGAGCCACTTTTACAAATATTTAGTGTATGAAGAAGGTTATATTTGTCAGAAATGATATTTTTAATATTTTTCTATGTATTTTAAAGTCATGATCAAGGACATAATGCTATGCAGTTTAAATTCACGCAATAAAAACATTATGCTTCTTTGATTCAAGGTCCTTAGCTTTGAACAAAGATTTTATGATTCTGCAATTCTTGATACTTTGTCTAGAAATGTGCTACTATATTTAGGTAAGGAAAGGAATAATTTTAAGTTGTGATTTGGGAATTTTTGAATCTAAAGAATGACACGAGAAAAGGGTTAATGGAATTTAGAGAGGGTTTCTTCCAAGAACGAAGTTACTACTATTTGAAAAACCCCATTATGGGGTATGTATTATATTGGTTCAACTAGGGAAGGTGTTGAATATCCAAACAGTGGAATCCCTATGCTGATAGACCCATTATGTAGGCGACTGATGCAAGGCCAACTAGGGGAACATACTGCATAGTCAGGTAAAGGAGCTCTCAAGAATTATGACATTCTATTGATAAAAGCCGATGAAAGTTTATGGAGATTCAGATATTCCCAAGAACAGAGTTTGGTTATATGGAGAAAAGTACTTTAATACAGAAGGGGTATTTCCAATTGCAATTTACAAAGAATTGGAGAAATAAGATCTCTACGAAGTCCTAACCCAAATGTAGGAAGTACAGTGCCTGTAGTTTTAGGTTATACGACTAAGACCATAATATTATGAAAGAAATGGAGGATTATGTGGTTTAATGGACCATGGTCATTCTAATATATTTTGAACATCTGAACATGAAAAATGTAAACCACTATCTTGGATACTTTTTGGTCAGTAGAAAGGATATGAGACAAATACACAAAGAAAGATCACTTTAAATTTTGGGGATCCTGTATAACGTCATTAAAGCATAAAGGGATAAAAGAGGATTCTCCTAAGAACAAAATTATATCTATTTGAAAAAACCATTATAGGGGATATATTATGCTGGGACAACTAGGGCATGTTATGCATAGCCAAATAGTGACATCCTTTGACCAAAAAACCTGTTATGTTGGAGAATTTTATGCAAGGAAAACTGGGGAATGTACTGTATAGTTAGAAAAAAGAGCTCTCATGTATCAGAATTTTTTTCACCAGAAACCAAAGAAAGATTATGAAGATCTGAAAGTATTTCAAGATTAGGAGTATGACATGAAAAGGGGGAATTTTACAATTCATAAAGGAAGTGTTTGGACCGATGATATCCATTAATTTATAATCAATTACATATATCTGCATCATATGTATAAAAAGGGGACATCTCTTGTTTCCATTATGTTTTCTCTAAGGAGAGGGCCCAAAATAAAATATTCTGTATAGATTTTTATTGACTGTAGGAGAAAGGAAATTTTGATTTATCTCTTGGCTGGGACTAGAATTTAAGGCCTAGTATTCACTACGTATCTCAATGGAATGAGAATTAAGTCAATCATAGTTATCTATGTAATATGCAGTTTAAAGTTGTTTGACGAGGACATTATGCTGTGTAGTTTAGAGTCACACAATAAGGAAATTCAGGGATTTGATATGAAGATCAATTGAATATTGTGGATGGACTAGGGTATAGGGATCAAGTGTCACTACATATCTTGCAAGGTAAAGAATCAAGATACACATAGTTCTTAAATAATATTTACTCCACCCTAATTGAATTTACAAGTGGGAAATAATGGGGGTTTCTCGAATACGGTCTCATACATAAGATGAGAACTGGTATTAATCTCCTCATCTAGATCTAACTCATACATGGAATAAAAGAGGCATCAATTTCATGATGTTGCAGCTGGATCCAAGATTAAAATTCTGGACATCACTACGTATCCCATATGGATGAGAATCAAGACATATGCAATTATTTTAATGGTTTCCCATGAAGTTATAATATATATATAGGAAGTGGGGTATTTTTATTAATTGTAGCTGGACTTGAGATAGGATATTTGGGTGTCACTACGTATATCAATAAAATAAGAATCAATCCACACGTAGTTCTTTGTAATTCCATGCAGTTTAATGTAATGTGGTAAGGACGAAGATAAACTGACATGAAATGACTAAATATCTCATCAAAAAAAGAACTGAACCACACTTAGTTTATTTTAGAAGATCGTGCAGTTTATCGTAATGCTATGAGGATATCTATTTTGTCTTTTAAGGTCTTATATCCAGGACCATTGATAACCCCAAATATGAATTGAGATACCCTACTTATGAAGAGAAGTTCTTTACCCAATTCCTAATCCCACATAAGCTATGCTCGGTGTGAGAAATAAGAAGTGTTAAAAGATTTGTTTGCAACACAAAGGTAAAATAATCGAAATATAAGGATATAATGATTGAATGGCATCTGAGCTAGGGTATAAGGCATGGGAATCACTATGTATCTTACTAGGGGAAAGAATAAAGAAACATGTATTTTTGAAATTGTTCCCCATATCATCAGGTGTTGATGTGAGGAGGAGGGTTTTTTTATAATTTCTAGGATGATGGTTGGGCTTAAAGAAGGAAATATAGGTATCACCATATATCTCATTGAAATGAGAATCAACTTACAAATCTTAGAAGAGGTCCCTATGAAAATCTGACTCATGCATGGGGAAAAGGAAGAGGGTTTTCTCTTCCAAAATCGCGGTTGGGCCTAGGATTGGAGATCTAGGTGTCACTACATATCTTGCTGAGGAAATAATCAAGCCATACGTAGTTCTTGAAATGTTCTTTTTAGTTTAACATCATGCAATATGGACAATGATTAACCGATGTGAAAAGACAAAAATATTACAGTTGGGCCAGGGTTAAAACATAGGCATCACTACATGTCTCAATGGGATGAGAATCAAGCCACACATAGTTCTTAAAACATTACCTATACAAGTTTGATTCATACACATAGGGGATGAAGGGGATTTTTATTTTTGTCATGGATGGGACCAATATTGGAGATTTGGGTGTCTCTACGTATCTTATTGGAATAAGAATCAATCCATACCTAGTTCTTGAAAATATCGTTCCCCACACCAACTGATTTTGATGTGAGAGATGAGGGATTTTGATACATTCTAGAATAATAGTTAAGATCAAGGCACATGATGGTATGAGAATCAAACCGTGTATTTTGGAAGAGTTATCTGTATAAGTTTGGTTCATATACAGGAAAAGAGTAAATAAATTTCTGTATGGTTTTGGCTAGGCCTAAGATTGGAGATCTGGGTGTCACTACATATCTCATTAAAATGATAATCAAGCCACACATAGTTCTTGAAGAACTGTGCAGTTTAACATCTTGTAGCAAGGACATAAGTCACCTGAAGTGAAATAAACTTTGCAGATAGACCAGGGACTTTGACCCAGGTGTCACTACGTATCTTTCCAGGGGTAAGAATCAAGACACAAATAGTTCTTAAAAAGGGTTCCCTATGCATATCTAATTCAAGCAAAAGGAGAAATGGGGATCAAGTGCCAGTAAAGAGTGGAAATGATGTGAGTAATGCTTATGCATGTAATCTAATCATCTTTTAAAATACCGCAAGGAATTCCAATTTGTGGTATCTTGGGGGATTTCTTAACATCAAATAAAGGAGACATTAATCGTACAATTTAATTTCATACAACAAGGACAAATGGTGTCGTGCAGTTTAACATCACGCGATAAGGAAAAAAGTGCTATTTAGTTTAACATTATGTAGAATGGACATGTATGATGATGTGAAGTTTAATTTCCTATGGCTATAATGATGATTTCTATGTAGTTTAATGCCAAAAACTAAGACATTCTCTATGTGATTAAACAAAGTACTTCTTCAAGAATCTTGCATTGGTTAGAGTTGTAATGAGTTTTTTTTCCATTAATATTAGAGAATAAGCTCTATTAAATTGGAATTTATATATGGAGTAAGGTCCTTAACTATTTGTCTCAAGATTTAGAGTCTTCTTTCCTTGTATCATTGGAGTCCTAAAGACTAATATGAATTCTCCTTGAAGAAATGAATAGAGGTGAACTTTCTTGTTAAAATCTCTTTCTATTCTATTCTGATAGACTTCCAGGTGATGCAAGGTATGAATTCTCTTTTAGTATAATTGCTCAAGCTCATCTATTCACTTTTATAATTTCTCATCCGTAGATAACTAGTCACATATGAAAACTCAGAGTGAAGGCAATTGAACTTCAATGGGAAAGAAAACTTCTGTTATGTATACCAATGAGTATGGAATTGCTCGTGTGGAAGTTCAAGTAGTAGTCCTATAAGCCCATAAATCAGGGAAGAGTTTATCAGGACAAGATTTTTTATCTTTATCCACCATATTATGAAGTATATTTGATAGGGTCTTGTTGAAATCCTCTATCTGTCCATTGGCTGCTGCATAGTAGTGGGATGAATGATTGGATTTGATATTGTGTTCTTGATATAACTTCCCTACCTCAGTAGAATAGAAATTGGTGTCATTTTCCATCAATATAGTATGAGGGACACAAAATATGACGATGATATTGTATTTCAAAAATATAAAAATGCTTTTGGACCCAAATTATTTAATATGTATTTCCTCAACCCATTTGGAGAAGAAATCGGTAGTAGTAAGAATGTACTTAAACTGCCTAGCCTTAGTTAGAGGATAAGGTCCCACTACATCCATTACCCATGTAGAAAATGGCCAGGATTATTTATTTGTATGTAATAACTCTGGGTGTTGATGAATGAAGTTGGAATGCACCTGGAAGGGATGACACTTCGTAGTGAAATCTGTACAATCCTGCATCATCAAAGGCCAAAAGTATCCAAGCCTTTGGATTTGATCAGAAAGCCTATGCCGAGACTAGTGGGAACCATAGACTCTGACATGTACTTATTTCATTAAAACCATGGTTTTGTCCCCATCAATGAATCTGAAAATAGTTCCATCAAATCCTTGTCTATAGAGGATCTTCTGGTGATCTGGGCCATCATAAAGAGTGAAATTAACTACTCATCACCAGATTTTCTCTCTTTCAACTCTATCTAATTAAAATACCCTGTTTTTTGAGATATTTCATGATGGATTTCATCCATCCCATGGTAGGACCAAATGATTTGGAAATGGGACTGATTTCATTGATTTAATCTATTCTGATTTGAAAAAAAGGTGAATCACTCAATGATGAGAAAAGCTAATGATAGTCTTGTCCTGATTTGGATCCTATAGGGATGTAGCCCTAGCCCTCTAGGCCTAGGTCTAATGAAGAAGAATATTTAAGATTCACAACTGAAATTATGGAATCCACTAAACGTGTGCTTGGATTTGGTCCCACCCTTTCAATTTGATGAATTGGAAGTATATAATCTACATTGAGATTCTTGAATGGGTTAGCTAGGATCTTTTCCAGACCATTTAGATCATTGATTCTTGTTACATCCTTTTCCATGGATTGTTTTACCTTTGTGTGATATAAATATACATCAATGTATTAAGATTCATAGGTCTTGAATGGGGCCTTATCACTATTAAATGTTCTAATTTGAAAATTGAAGTAATACTTGATACATTGGTGGTATAATGAATGAATGGATTCTTGTTGATGTAGCCAAGGCCTTACTATAAGAATGTTGATAGTTGTGTCCTACTAGATAACCCTAAAATATTAATCAGATACAAGATCTCCAAATCAAGTTTTAAGTGAAATTTTTCCTAGAAGTTATTTTTCATTCTTATCAAAACCTTGTAACATCAGAGTGGAGGGAGATAATTTAGTTTTAGTGAGACCTAACCGAAGAAGTGTACAAATGAGAATGAGGTTGACTCCTAAGCCATTATCAATGAAGACTCATTAGATATCGATATTTTTAACCCTTCTAGATAAATAAAAGGGCTTGATGTGTCCATGTAAAATATCATCCTCATCTTGGTCCATGAAAGATATGACTGCATAAAATTCTGCATGATAATTCTCTATACGGTTAACCTCAGCAGCAGAAACCTCAGTTTCAAACTCTTGACGACTTTCCAAAGCCTCAATAAGTGCTTCTTGAAGATCTTTTGATAAATTCAAAGCATCCAAGATTGATAACTTGGATGGTACTTGATCCAGTTGCTTCAAGAAATAATAATTTTGGTCCAAAGGTCTGCATTTTCCATTATGGAGATGCAGTTTTCAGGTACCTTGGAAGTTGATGCTTCCAAGGTAGATAAACCATTTTTAGGGAAGAAGCTGGAAATACCTCTTCTCTTGGTGGGTTACACTTGATAGTTCTACCCACCTCTCGAGAAAGTGGTAGTATAGCCTCTAATTAGTCTTCCAGGATGATCATGTTGGGGCTGACCCTATCATTTGTGGGGGAATTCCCTTGTTCTTTCTGAGCTTGTTTAAGGGCTCTCCCATGAGTTTCTACTACATAAAAAGTTCAACCAGGGGTGTAATTGAAATAATGACTTCTAGCATACCCAAGTCTTACCGTGTATCCTCAACCTTGATGAAGTATTTCCCCATTTCCCCAATCAAGTAAAGGGAATTTTGGTTCATAATCAGAATCATCATTTTCCTAGGGATCCATTAAGTGAATAACATTGACGGAACCAAAGATCAACTCTTCATCTAATGAATATTCTATATGACAGACCGATTCTTTTTGTTCCATTTGGTGGGGGTAGTTCCCATACTTTTGAGATAGTTGGAATGTAATCTACCAAATTCAAGGAAAACTTTTGTCTTGACATGAGCTCATCTTCTTCTGACCTCTCTTTATCCTTCAGACCATGTCACTTCTTTGAGTATTGGCCTATGGAGGGATGATATTTTGATGAATATGGATTGGTTACAGCAGAAGTGGTGGGATGCATAGTCAATTGTTTCAACTATGTTTTTATAACTACATGAGTTCAATTGATTTTTTTCTTGACCATACATTCATCAAACCTCTGTGAATTCTTGTTTTTGACTTCCTACCACTTGCCTTCTTCCTCTGAATCGGTTGTAGTAATACATGATACTTGGGCTGGTGAATTTTTCATCTTCACATACCTGAAGTCCACCATCTTTTATAGGAGTTCTTTAAAAACCAAACAGTCTGGGATGGGGTGCAACAACATTTTATGAAAGGGGAAATAATTTAAAAGATCTTCATCTCCTTTTTTATTCAGCTTCTCAGGCCTTGGTAACTATACTAAATTGTTTTCAAAAGTTGAGATGAAGTATCCGAGGACTTGGTCATTTCAAAAATAATAGAACTTGTTTTTTCAACTCCTTAAATTGTCTATACCTTTGATATTTGGGATCATATTGAAAAAGCATTTGTTGCTACTGATGCTCAGGAGGTGGAGCACTAAGATTTGATAAGGGATTTGAAGTAGAAGCAGGTACAGGTGCTTGCTTGAGTGTAATTGAAGTAGCCTATGATTTTCCTATTCTCCTTCCTGGAGCTGATGGGATTATTTGGGATTTGGATCTAGTCTCTATTATAGAGTTTTCTAGCTGTTGAGAAATCGAAGCTAGATATCTAAACCCTCCAGTGTATTTCACAGGGATTAATGGTCTGCGTAACTCATCATGGATATTTGCAACACAAATGAGGAATAATTATTCTTTAGGGATTGGTATATTCAAGAATTTTGTTAATCCTTTAAACCAAGAAATGAAATCTAAAATTATTTCATTATCCTTTTTTTTAGTTTGTAAGATCAAAGACTATTGTCTTATACTGCATTAAGATGAATTGGAAAAGGAATTTCTGATGAAGGTTTTCCCATCCAATAGTCAATCGAGACTGAAAACTTGTCTACCCAAAAAAGGACAACCTCTGCAGTGATTGAAAAAAACATCTGAGCTTTACTTATTTTTATTACTAAGGGGTCCCTATCATGGGATCACAACTAGAAATGAAATGCATCAAGTTCTGCTCCGGATTTCTGAATCATTAAATATTGGAAATGTGGTATTCACAAAGTTTGGCGGGGGAGGAATCAGAAATACCCATTCAGGGTAAGCCTTATTTTCCAGTTGTATCAGTGTGCGCCATCCTTCCATAGATTCTAATTGAGTCATCAACAACTCAATGATATTCATAAGAATTTTAGGAATATCTGGATGAGCTGGGAACTATACAGATATAGTATCTAGATCCTAAACTGGTGTAGTAACTGGTAGGACCACCAGTGATGGTGCTACTAGTATTTCTCTTAGATAACTCACAGGGATATGCTTTTAATGATGTGATTGACCCTGTTATGACTATTTAACCAATGGAGGGAATTCATTTTTCACATCATTAGTTACAATAAACCCTCTTTAATGAGGAGCTCCTACTGAAAGTGAAAACTGATGATTTTTTTATTGAGCATGCTCGATAGGAATGCTGCTTCAAAGTAGCTCTTCATTGAGTCTTTTCAACTCCTTCATCTTCTCTTATTACTGGGAAAATATTTCCTCAAGCGAAAGAGATTGACCTTCTCCAAGGGGAAGGTGAGACAAGATTTAACATTTAACTTTCTTCTCATTAGGTGCCTTGAAAAAAGGTGTAAGTGGATTATTTGAGGGAACACCTTGATTCTGGGAAAACCTTTAATTTATGGTAACCACACCTCCTTCATTTGCTTTATTTTGGACTATATCAAGAATATAAACTCTCTCTTCTGATTCCTCTGAACTGGACTCATTGTTTGTAGGATCTTCCATAATGTAATTAATGACATTTGCCGATTCATAATGAATTGATGGAATTCTGTTAGTATCTTTGTAAAATCATCTTATTATTCATCCTCCATGAGACTTTGTTCTCCTATTTTTTGGTTCCCTAGGAACTATTTGACAGATAGTAATCTGAAGGTAATACTCACATAGTTAATTTTTTCATTCATTTTGTAGCTTCTTCCCTAATTAGGAGAAAACTAACTTCCACCGAGGAGGGGATTATGATTATAAAAAATCCCCCAGCCCGCAAGGCTAGGGCTATTCCTATTCTTCTTTATCAATACTTTAGACTCTATTTTTTTCTCCAAGGGCTGGGTTAAAAAATCCCCCATCCCTATGGGATGGGGTGATTAATGAACTGTTTTGGATGATATCAGCACAACTGCTCTTCTGATTTTACAAATTCTAGTCTGAACCTTTGCTGGGTGCATTATTTGGAACCAACCTAAATCACCTGTTTTAGAAGACCATTGTGCTATTTTAAAAATTTGTACAATCTGATGGCTGAAATCCTCTAAGAAGGGATCATACTCGATGTTTTCATACACTTGATGAAAAAGTATCTCAATAGCTTTCTCTCTTTGGTCCGAACTTTGGTAAAATCTAGTCAGGGCCTGTTCTTATTGAACATCTATTTGGTCATGAATAATTTTTTTTATTGTAGCTAATCTAGGGTAATAAAATTTCATGAGACCACATTCAATGGGATTTGCTGGTTTTAGAGTACAGTGAAATACATTGATCTATGTGCACCCCATCCTTTGATATGAACACTAGATGGGATTTTTTAGATCAATTGTCTCAACCTATTTAATGCATCGATTCATGCACGTTTAAGGGACTCCTAATGTTTCTCGATCTTTGGATGTAGAGAAACCTGGAGAGATACCAAGTCAATTTGGCACTGAAACCCCTCTATTACCTTCACATGATTTTGATATTCATAATATGGTAATACTTTAGCTTTAGGATATTGAATAGTCTTCCATATATTGAGGAGGATATCATGAATACAATCTTTTTCCAACATCTATGGAATGTTGTATTGAGAGGTGGTGAAAGGCCAGAACATGACTGATATTTCACCCTTAGCTAGTTGTTTCCTCATGTTCAACATATCCTCTTAATATTTTTCTAGAGGTTTCTCAACTTGGTCTAACCAGAGTGGATGTTTCCCCATTACTTTACCACAAGTAATGAAATCATTTGGTGTTTCCTCAACTATATTAGAAGGAAAATGAACCAAGGGAGGTTTGGAGAATGACTGTCACCTTGGGATATCTTCTAGATGATAAAGTATTTCACCTTTCATTAATAAGGTATCAGACATGACTAGCCTTATGTTTTAAAGTTCCTCAAGATAAGAGGGCTTTCTCATCACTACATTGTCAGTTGGAGAATTGTATTGAAAATGAAAAACACTATTACAAAGAGAACTTTCACAACAAATTCTATCATGGGGAGGACCACCATGGTGGATTACATCAAGGGATAAATCATCTTACTCCCTGGTCTTCTGGCCACACTGAGGTTTATCATGGATCTCATCTAGGGATAGGTTCTCAAGATTAACTAAATTTTCATGAAGAAAGGATTCATGATGAAGTGTCCGATGAGTAACTTTAGAATTACTACTACTACTCCCATAATTTGGTAATAGGAGGGTAGGATCTTGATCTACAACATATAAATTTATGAGAGTTTTAAGAACTCTAACATTAAGGGGATTCAAATTGCAGATCGAATATTGATTTTCCAACTTTTCTTGGCGAGAATTTTTCTTAGATGCCTTATTAAACATAGTTGGGGCCACTTAATTGGAGAATTGGTTATCATGGGTAGGTGTATGTACCTATCTTGAAGTGGCCATCAGAATAGGTCGATTATCTCCAATCAAATCAAGTGTATGTTCCTGATATGGTTTTCCATATGATATGGGGGAGTATGCCCCATAACCCTCCTAAACTAGAATATAGGTGTGTATCTGCTTCAGGATGGTATGCTAACAAATCATCCCAGTTATGGGGATGAAATTATGTGTATGTCCCTCTGGTACTAATGAAGTTTTCGCTATGTTATCTAGAAAGCTTCTAGGATATGGGAAATAATTTGTGTCTTCCCTTTCACCATTTCCAAAATGTGTTTGACGACTTCAGTGGACGAAAAAAGAATACACACCCATTCCATGTTTGGAGTAGGTGTATGTACCTTCTCCTGTCCTCACTTTCCTATCAGTAGATACTGACAGTACTCATGTGTGGGGGTAGAGAGTTGAGTCTGCCCTAGGTTTGTCATGGAAGCTTTCTGACTAACTTATCTGGGTTCTTCCAAATGAGACTTTTGGTAGGATTGATGGATGCTGGAAGGTTTATGTGCCTAATAGATGTTTTCTTCAAGCATGTTTAGTGTAATTATTTTAATGCTGATAGATGAGACTTTTGGCAGGCTTTTTGAGTTCAGGAAGGTGTATATTCCTACTTACAAGTTACCATCTGGGCTTCCTTAAATGCTGCCATACAAGCCTACTAACTGGATGATAGATTATAAGTAAGTGTATGTGCCTTATCATAATAATTCACTAGATTTTAATGGAGGTATTGGTTGGGAACTACCAGATGAGTCAACTGGCTGGAGGAGTTAAGGCGGACGGGTGTATGTGCCTATTTGTTTTTTGCCACTAAGCTGGGTTGGTGGACTTATCTGGAGGTGGAAAAGGTAGGAACCTACTCCCTGTTAGCCTACTATTGTCCCCAATGGTTCGTCTTGCATGCTCAGGTTTGAGGGACCTGGGATGGACAACTGAAGATAACACCCTCATCATATTGAGGGTTTATTATCGTGTGATGTTAGCAGTGGTGATTGTTGGTAGGAGCCATTGGGAAGGACCCCTATGTCTTCAGGATGAGACCATGGATGACCTCTTGGCCAAACTCCATAAAATAGGGGTGGTATTAGTGATTGTGTTCCATGGATAAGCTCCTGAAATAGTTGAAGATGGTGGTTGGAACTATCTACTTATGGACCACTGGTCATCGCTGAATGAATGATCAGGGGTGGTTCTTGATTTGAAGGGATTATCAGGAAGCCTCCAAGGTCGGGATAATACTGTGTTGATGGTACTCAAAAACCAATGTATTAGAGACCTAGCGTTTAATACGTTGAGTCAATGATGTCATCCTTCGAGTGGATGAGGATCTATCTTGAGAAACAGTCGGGGCATTCATGGGTGAAAACTTGAAGGAATCCATTTGGAAGGAAGGGAGTTCTTAGAATAAAGTGCCTGTATATATGAAAAATACAAACAATGAACTCCAAAAAAGTATTATCTTTTGGATAAACATATGCATGATTTATTTCACTATCTGGACCTTTTTTATCAATTAATAGGGGCCTAATAGATAGGTAACACTATCATATTGGTTAAGCATTCATACCAGGTTAAACATTTTTTGTTCCCCCCAGAAGGTGTTTTTGGTTAGGAATCACTATTTCTAGATTATTTCTAATGGATTTTTTATGTAACCTTAAATACCCAATGGTTCTATATCCAAAGGGACCTGCTTTCCAAAGGAAAGAGCTCATTAAATATTTTAACCCACAATTCTTAAGAACTCACATTGGTTGAGAGGATGGGAGGTCGGGCTCATCACACCCTTTTGGGGAGAATTATTGCCTAGTTTGGGTCTCTATTATAGATTTAAGATATGTTCATGAATCCTTATTAATTTACCAAACTTAATATAGGGTTTCCTATAAATTTACAATCAATTATTAGAATGTATGGAAATCACAATCATATATATGTATTCAAGATTCTTTATCAATGGAGATATCTATATGTATTCGAGTTTCTCCATCAATGGTATCCTCTCATATACTTCTTAGAAATTATTTGGTTGTTATTATGACAATACTGGTTTTTAAGCCACTCAGCAGGGCACTTTGGAATTTATCATCACCCAAGGAGATGGAATTTGTTTTTATGTTGGGATCGAACCCATAAATAAGCTTCCTACGTATCATTGTGAAAGGAATCAGAACCCACATTGTTCTGTGCCAATTAATGGGATACATCATACCTTTTAAGGTAATGTGATAAGGACCTAACCATACATTTTAACATTATGTGGCAAGGAAGTATAGGTAGAAAGTTCCAATTCAAAGCTTGGCATAGTAATTATGCCGAATTATCCCAAGGAACCTGTAAAGGATATGAATTTACAAGTTATATTAGACCCTTATGGGAATGTGTCATACAGAGAAAAGGGTTGAGTAGGAGTGTTGGGTTTGAACCTTAGGTAGGCTTCCTACATATCCCATTCGGATGGGAATCAAAACCCATGTAGTTCGATAAGTCTCACAGGGGAGTATGGCCCTTTGAGAGAAATAGGTTAGGGCTTACCCCTAAAGAGGATTCCCTTATAACAGGGTCTGTGATAGATATATTAACTCAGGGAGATTCAAGGGGGACTTAATTTGGGGCATATTTTTAAGGAGGATTCTAGAACTAAGGGAATTAGTATTGGACTCCTAAGGAGGATATCCATTGATCTCAGGCTCTGGGTGAAGGTTTATTATGTATCCCAATTATAGTGGGAATCTAAGTTCTCATAGTTCAAGATATGAGGTGGATTGTGAAGATGTTGTGATCATTACAAATTTCTAAGACCACATGAGTCATGCTTGGTGTGAGAAACAAGAGGATGTGAAAGATTCAATAAACCACACACTTTCTCTTCCGCTGATGGAAGAGGCCAGGCCTATGTCGAAAGAAGCCAGTGCAACGATGGATGAGGGTGAAAAGTAATAAACCCTTCAATGTGAAATGAAGGTGAACGTCATTGGGTTCAGCCAAAATGTATAGGGGCTTACTCCACAAGGTATGCCCCAAAAAATGGGTCCCTTAGTGGGAGGAGGATATTATTCCCTGTGGAAGGGGAAAACAAGTGTGATCCTCATTCTTCCTACTGGGGACTGGAGGCTCCGAGTCTCATAGATGAGGAGGGGAAGATAGAGTCCTATCCCCAGAATCTGAGACTGGGAACTCCACAACATTATCTCTAGGGTAAGGGTCTATGTGACCATGGATGTCCAGATCCATATACACTCTGAGAATACTTACCCTCTGGTAAGATCAGTGTGAAAAACCTCTAACCATAGATATCCAAATCCAAATGGGAGACACGCTGATGTGCCTTTCCCAAAGTTCTAATAAATCAGGAGGTCTTGGTGGGGGGGGGGGGTTCAACTTGTCCCCTTTCAAGAAAGGTCACCAAGTAAGGATAGGCCCTGGAATAGATGGCTTAAAAGAGGGCTTAAAGGATAGATCATCTAGGTGGTCCACATAAGTATTACACACAGGTATACCACATAGGTATGCTACGTAGGTATTCCACACAGGTCTTAAGAGGAACTGAAAAAATGCTTAATATAGGAAATATAAGCCCGTGGAAGATTGATATTGCTTGGGAAATGGACTATCGGGACAACAAAAATTGGGTGAGGTTTTAACTTAAGCACCCTAGGTGTCCCTTGATTTCCTTGAATTAATCTTGCACATGTCTTTTATTAAATAAAGGACCATGTGTTGGTGACTTATTTTTATGGAAGGAGGGTTCTCAAAAAAGTATCTTGTATTTTAGACCCTCAAGGGACTTTTATCTTGTTTATTACTTTCAATTCTCTCTTCTATCATGTTTTAGAGATCTATATGAGAAAATTCAGGGGACCTGGGTGAAATATCTATGTGATTAGAGTATCAATAGTTCTTTCAACTTTTTTAGTTGTTGAAATGGGGAGCCCAAGGGTCCTATTTATAGGCAAGGGAGGGGATTGGTCGAAAGGAAGTTGTCCACATAGGTCATGGGCGTAGAACCACAATGTAGATCCCCCATGCATGGGTGAAAAACATAAACTACCACATAGGTACTTTGATGTAGGTCCTTTGTATAGGTACTCGATGTAGGGGATACACCTTCAGGATATACTTTTAGGAGTTGTGTTGGCTGCTTGATTCATAGGTATGCGGCGTAAGTCCCTTTAACCAGATTTCTTTACTTACTTTAAATTTCCTTGACACTTTAACATATCCAAAGTGATCTTTCATAATAATTTTTCATTTATTAAAAAAGGAGTGTCAAAAAACACACACGCCATCTCTTACACAAATGATGCAGGTTATGAATCTCTTTGAACAATCTGCATAAAGCATAAAAAACTCTCTCAGAATTGGTAATCAGTACCCATTTTAAGAACAATGAGAAGTGCTGCATTTATTATTGCTGGAGGTTCTACTGCCATCCCATGGCCCACCACCTCTGGAGCTTGGTCATTGTAAGATTTTGTGTCCTATAACCAACTGGTTTTACTTTGATTACATGTATATTTAATGTATTATTACATATTGTCATTTTTCTACGTGACTATGATTTAATAATTTCCTAGAATATTTGTTGCATTGATAATGTCATGGTAGTTCCCCGCTATGATGAGAACGTTGAAATTATATAACAATATTATTAAATATAGTTCTGCGGTTGGATGACATACTATGATGGGACACATAGCATGCAGACCGTCAGGTGCAAGTACTCATAAGCATATGAGACTTCCTATCATGAAGTTCTCACTTGGTAATCTCCAAGATAGGAGATTATGAGAACATACCTGCTAGTAGGAATTCTACATGTTTTGGTGTCATCATATATTTCTATCTACGAGCATGTGTAATGATCATTAGACTTTAAGATTATCATTAATACATTTCATGACTTGTGCACTTTGATTTATTGACAAAAACCATCACCTAAGCAGTTGGTGAGAAGTAGGGTATGCTGGGTGCGTTACGAGTGGTATGTTATTAATGGATAAGTTGAGGAAGGATTTCTCCCTTCCATTTATGGAAGTTTATATCTTGGCCCTTTTATTTAAATATAAATTTCGCATGAAATTCCATGGCTATGGTGTAATGATGAGTTTATTTCAGGAATTCAAAGAATTATGTATCAAGCATACAAGTTGATGACACCATCATGAAAACTGCTTGATGAGATATTGCGACAAAGGTATTATATTACCCAGTGAGTGTTCGTATGTGGATGTCATTGTTGAGACTTTACGTTCTTCCTCTTGGGTGCCTTGACCCATTTCTAGACAGTACTCTTGGAATTTAGGCAAGCCCGCCAAATTCCAATGAGAAAGAATCCTAGAGGGTCACGCACTATGTGTTTTTGGTTGTCTTAGTTAAGTTCTATTTGAATTTAATTAATGATATAAATATTATTCTCAAGACCGTGTAATAATTTTATTCAAGTTAAAATGATCACATAAATTAAATAAAATTTATTTATTTATTTTATTGAACATTTAATATATATTTATTTACTAGTTTGTAAATAAAATATTTATTTAAGAGAATAAATTATTTATTTATTTATTCAGGTGTTCAATAAATTGAAGTGGAGGTCGAGTGGACCAAGGCTAGTCCAGTAGTAAAATAATTATTTTCAAGATAGTAAATTATTATTTAACTAGTTTGCACAAGTTAAAATAATAATGACGCTGCTATTATTTTGTGATGTGGAATTTTATTTATAATTCCATTTTTCACAAGTTGGCACACCATAAATAATGACGCAGTATTATTATTATGAGAATGGGTTTTCTCTAAGTTCATGAATGTATTTAATTTATATTTTTCAATAAAATATTGTAACTAAAATTCCATGTATATAAATAGACAAGTACGCCTATTGTTCCATACAACACATCACATGCCTGGTGAATTGAGAATTTTTGAGCCAAACAATTTCTCTCTTGAATCCTCATATCTCCCCTCTCAAGAACGAGAGACGTTCTTCGATACTGAAGAACAAGTAATAAAGAACGACCGACACAAGACACTTGCTTCACCGTGCTAGCACCTAGAAAACGAGCTGTATCGATCGGAGGCCATCAGAGCATGTGTGGATCACCGCTATAGGGATTCTAGTTTGGAACCTTACAAGTGAAATGAGATAATCTGGAAGGGTCATTCTGGATAATCAACATCATCAATGAAGAAAATACCGAACATCCAGGTATTATTTTATTTATGAAATTAATTAAATTAATTATAAACATGATGTGAAAGATCCTCACTAAAGGTTTTGAGGCTCTTCCTTTTTTATATAAATCTTTGATTATATTCCATGGAGACTGGAATTCATTGTCGTATTGATCCCAGAATAATCATTGATCATGGTAAAAATCAAAGTTGGGTCCTGTCCCAACCACGCTTCCACTGTGCCCAGAACCTACAAGTGGTATTAGAGGGGTTACATCATAGTTTATAATTATTTAAATATTTCATTGATGATTTAAGTATTAAATAATTTAGTTGTTTCAATTCAAGTTAATCGTTCTATAGATCTTAATCTCAAGATCTATTCGTCCTATTTCTTTTCTCATTCACCTTAAAAAAACGATCTGTTATTTTAATTTTGATTAAAATAAAAAAGAGGATCTCATTTCGAGGTTTCAAAGGTTTCTATCCACACAACACTAGAACACACAGCGTGTATTCGACAGTTCATGCCGTGTGGTCAAGGTTCAATGCACCAGGTCTGGTCCACCAAACCTAGCTGTGTCATTGGAGTTTGTCTAAGTCTTAATGACTCCATGTGTTGACCAGGAATAGGTGGCACACAGTTTCCAGATTACACGCCATGTGGCCCAATGGATATAACGTGTAGTCCCTTTGGGTTAGGGTTGGACCGTGTACCCCGTACACGACTTTCCCGGATAGAGACCATGTAATGAGGAACTACATGGAATGTGGACCACAGGATACAACGAGTACTCCGAAGATTTCCAAAGTACACTCACACACCATTTCCCCAGGCATGTACTTCAGATGGATGGTGAACTATAGTACATGTCATGTAGTTGGAACTACACATCGTTTACTCATCCAAATTATGAAGATTTATGAAGATTTATTATTATATTATACAAACCCTTGAGAGATGTACCATCGTGTGGGCGTAAAGCTAAGGCACAACACATGATAATTATTTTATATATATATGTTTAATTTAACATCTGCGTAATGTTCATTTATACTCATTGGGTAGTTATGAATAGGAATTCACTGGGTTACCTCCAAGGTACAAGTTACATACAAAGATAAATTTAAATGAATTTATTTGTTTAAAATTATGATGTTTGAGAATATCAAGGAAATTCAGAAAAAGGTTTAAGATAAAAGGATTGATTAATTAAAGATGATAATTAATTTATTCGACCATGATTTATCTTAAACAATAATGATTAAAGAATTGAATGCTAGTTTTATTTATGCGTAAATATAGTTTCATATATGGATTATCATGATCTAGAACAAGACCTTTGTATGTGGATTGTTTCTTTTAATTTATTTATTTGAATTAAATTTGTTGGCCTGTGAGCCTTCTCCTCATTAATATGTAGGGCCTACGTGCCCAAGGTTTCTTTTATATAAAACCCCTTTTTACCCCTCACCTACATGTGAGTTAAAAAAGGGCATATGTAATGGATGGAACTCCCAAGCTAGTGGAGGTAGTTCAAGATAAATCTGAGACGAAACCAATCCCATGAGATACAGAGGTGGACAGGTGGAAGCTGTAAACACAAACTCAAAAGGTTTAAGGTTTTTCTCCCCTAGATCAGGGTTAGTTTATCGACCGCTAGATAAAATAACCATTAAAAAATCTCATGATCATGCCAATTACTTGATTTTATTTTTGTCAGTTGCATGGTTTATCATTATGGATGTGTTGTCATGATCACATAATTAATGAATTAAACAAGCATGCAAGATGGAACTAAAATAAACCAGACTTATGCGTTAATATTATGAAGAAATGATTAATCACTTAAGTAAGTTCCACTTAATGTTAAAAAGCATGTGATAATGATAATAAGAAATTCTCACATAAGTGATAAAAATCCCTCAAATAAAATATTAAGCCAGACCAAGCCTTCTGTTATTTTATTAAGGAAAAAACTCAATAAAACTATGTGTTTGACCAACCCTTGTTGGGACACTTACTTTTATACAGGAATCCCTTATGAAAGTTTTTGAGTTTACTTAACCATATTACATCAAGAGGAGTATCCATTGAAAGACTTGGTGTAATATCATAGGAAAGAGATGAGGAAATCAAAATTCATGATTTTAGGATTGGAGAGTCAACTCAACAGATCCAGGAGCTGCAAACCCAAAGTTGGAAAAGACCTGCCTAACTAAATACCTTCTAATAGCTTTACCAACCCTTGTTGAGGTTATTCAAAGGGGAATATGGATCCTTGACACTAGAATGTCATGGAAATTGGACATTCTGAGTTCAATGGTGATGTCTATTGAGACTTGATAAAATAGTGGGAGACTTAATAAAATTTATTATTTCTTATAAAATGTAATCAAGAAAGTACTAATGATCTTCTCTTTTAAATTGTAAAATAAAAATGACAAGCTCGTCAACCACTCTATCCATGAAATCAATTCTAGATAAAGAAAACATCCTCACCGGTAGTAACTTCCAAGAATGGTTTAGATGCCTTCGGGTTATCCTATGTCATGAATGGAAGTATTATGTGCTAGAGTCAACATTAACTAATTCACCTACCAAAGAGGCGAGTAATGAGAATTTTCTGGTCTATGAGAAACATATAAATGACGTGGTCGACTTCAATGTTTGATCTTATCATCAACATCTAGTGAGATCATGAAGTCTCATGAAAACATGGATGCTTATAGCATGCTTGATCACCTCCTTGGTCTTTACTAGAAGAGAGAAAGATAGGAAAGGTTTGAGATTTCTAAGTCACTCTTTCAGAGTAAGCTTTGAGAAGGTTCCCCAGTTAGGCCTCATGTAGTCAAGCTCATTGGCTACATTGAGTGCCTGGAGGTTCTTAGGTTTAAAATTCCCAAAGAACTGGGCACCGATCTCATTCTCGTATCACTCCCCCAGATCTTCTCTAACTTTCTTGTCAATTTCAATATGAACAACATTGAGAAGTCTCTATATAATATTATTATCCTCATTCACCAAGTGGAAAAAGATATGAAGCACGAAAATCCTTATGTCCTTATGGTGAATAAGAGGAAAGGGAAGACGAAGAGGTTTAAGCCCAAATCTTCTTCACATCCTTCCAAGAAAAGGAAGATCAAAGGAGAGGCAAGGTAAGAAGAGGCTTTTTGTTTTGCATGTGTAAAGAAGGGCCACTGGAAGAAGAACTACACCCAGCCTAAGAAGAAAGGAGATTCTTTAGCTGCATTTGTTATCAAATGCAATATATTTATTTCTACAAATTGGGTATTAGATATAGCTTGTGGTGCTCACATATGTATCCAAATACAGGAACCATGTAGATTTAGGAAGATTGATTGAGGGTAGGTAGATCTACAAGCAGCCAACGAAGCTAGACTTGCTGCTATAGCTTTCAGGGACTACCACCACATGTTTCCAACTGGGATGATCTTAGTGTTAAAGGGTTGTTTTTATGTTCCTTATGTAACCAAAAACATAATTATGTATCTAGACTAGATATAGATGGATTTTTTTTCATGTTTGGAAATTAATGTTTCTTCTTTTATAAAGATAGCATTTATTTTGGTAAGGCACATTTATACAACGATCTTTATGTGTTGGATTACATGAACCAAGTAATGGAAATTGATGAAAAAGATACTTCACATGACTCATACCACACCCAACTTTGGCATCAATGGCTAGGTCATGTAAATGAGAAACTCTTGACAAAGATACATCAATATGGATATTTAGATTCTTTTGAACAAAAACCACTTGGTGTATGTCATGCATGTTTACTAGGCAAAATGACTAAAGCCCTATTTGTTGGGAAAGGTGAAGGGGCTAAAGAGATTCTTGAATTGGTTCATACTGATGTGTGTGGACCATTTCTAGTTGAAGAAAGGGGTGGGTACTCATACTTAATAACTTTTACTGATTATTTTAGTAGATAAGGATATATCTACTTAATGAGGTATAAGTTAAATTACTTTGATAAGTTCAAGGAATACAAGAATGAAGTTGAGAACCAGCTTAGTAAGAAGATTGAGAAACTATGCTCAGACTGAGGTGGGGAATATCTTAATCAGGACTTCATTGATTACTTACGGGAGTTTGGGATCCTATCTCATATCACTCCTCCTTACACACCTAAATGGAATAGTGTAAGAGAAAGGGGGAACCACATATTTTTGGACATGGTGATATCGATGATGAGTCATGCAAGTCTTCCATTATCCTTTTGGGGGTATGCGTTACAAAAAACATCACACATACTAAACCAAGTACCAACTAAATTGATAAATGGTATTCCATATGAGTTCTATAGAGGGAGAAAATCCATGTTATTGAATTTACATGTGTGGGATAGTGAAGCATTTGTTAAGGCCTCTTCAGGTAACAAACTCACACCCCGAGGCACAAAGTGTACCTTTGTAGGATACCCCAAGGAAACAAGGGGATATTACCTATACAAAATATTAGACAAAAAGGTTATAGTGGCAAGGCATGCCATATTCCTTGAGATGGAGCACATATCCAAAAGAGATAGTGGGAGAAAGATAGACTTTGATGAAGTCAAGGCTCAAGGTAGAAAAGAGTTGGTACATGAATTGATTACACAAAGCCCTATGGAAGAAGAATCTATTCCAGAGACATAAGTACTGCGTAGGAGTAAAAGAGAGGTTAGAGAACAAGAACAATATGGTTTTCTAGTTACTGAGGATGGTGACTCATTATTAGTTGATAATAATGATCCTCTAACCTACAAGGAAGCAGTAAGTGGCATAGACATTGCCAAGTGGCAAGAATCCATGAATTTTGAAATGGATTCCATGTACCAAAACGAAGTCTGTATTTTGGTAGATCCTCTAGTTGATGTAAAGTCTATTGGTTGCAAATGGATATTCAAGAAAAAATTGTACATTGAATGAAAATTCAGTACCTATAAGGCATGATTAGTTATAAATGGGTTTAAACAGCTTCAAGGAATTGACTATGATGAAACCTTTTCATCAGTTACAATGATGAAATCCATTAGAATTATACTTTCCATCATAGCTTACTATGACTATGAGATTTGGAAAATAGATGTAAAAAAAAAATTCCTTAATGGGAACCTTCCGGAAGATGTCTACATGACACAACCTGAAGGGTTTGTGACTCCAAAGGATGCCAATAAGGTATGGAAGTTGAAGAAATCCATTTATGGATTAAAGAAAGCATCCAGGTCATGGAACATTCGTTTTGATGAAGCCATAACAGAATTTGGTTTTATCAAGAATGAATGTGAGCCTTGTGTCTACAAACAGTTTAGTGGGAGTGAAGTCATTTTCCTAATAGTATATGTTGATGTCATATTACTTATTGGAAACATGATACCAATCTTACAATCTGTTAAGGCATGGTTGAATCAATGCTTCCCCATGAAGGAATTGGGTGAGGCAACATATATTCTTAGGATCAAGATCTATCGTGATAGATCCAAGAGATTGCTGGGCCTAAGTCAAAGTACATACATTTATAAGATATTGAAGATATTCAGTATGGAACAATCCAAGAGGATATTGTTGCCAACGTCACATGAAACTCATACTTCCAAGAAAATGTGTCCTCAGACACGTGAGGAAAGAAAGATAATGACAAGGACTCCATATGCATCAGCGATTGGGTAAGTCATGTATGCCATGCTATGTACTAGGCTGGATGTCACCTACGTATTGAGTGTGGTAGACAGATATCAAGCTGACCCAGGTGACCGCCATTGGATGGTAGTCAAGACTATCCTAAATTATCTGAGGTGTACTAAGGATATGTTCCTAGTTTATGGAGAAGATAAGGAACTAGTCATCAGAGGATATGCAAATTATAGTTTCCAGACTAATCAAGATAACATGAAGTCATAAACGGGATACATCTTCACATTGAATGGAGGTTCAATGAGCTGGAAGAGCTCAAAGTAGAGTCTCATCACATATTATACAACAGAGTCTAAGTATATCGCAGCTTCTGAGGCAGTTAAAGAAGCAGTTTGAATACAAAGCTTCATATAGGAGCTAGATGTGATACCTAGTAGTAAATATCCCATCACACTATATTGTGATAATACTGCAGTAGTGGATCTCACAGAAGAGACAAGGTCACATAAGTGGATGAAGCACATACTTCATAAGTATCATCTCTTGAGGAATTTCTCTCAGAAAGGTGAAGTTGCAGTGAGCAGTATTTCCACGGAAGACTACGTGGTAGACCCCTTGACTAAAGCCTTGACTCAGCAGAAACATGATCACTATGTGAGGCATAGTAGACTGAAAGTCATAGGTAGTTGGCTCTAGTCTAAGTGGTAGTTTATAAGAGTTGGTGTCCTAGAACCAACTAGTTTTACTTTGATTACATGGATATTTAATGTATTATTACATATTTTTCATTGTTCTTCACGACTATGATGTAAGAATTTCATAGAGTATTTGTTGCATTGATAAGGTCATGGCAGTTCCCCGCTATGATGAGAACCTTGAAATGCTATAAAAATATTCTTAAATATAGTTCTATGGTTGGATGACATACTATGATGGGTCACATAGCATGAATAATGTCAGGTGTGAGTACTCGTAAGCAGATGAGCCTTATTCTCATGAAGTTCATACGTGGTAATCTTCAAGATAGGAGATTATGAGAACATACTTGCTAGTAGGAATTCTTCATGTTTTGGTGTCATCAGATATTTCTATCTGCAAGCGTATGTACTGATCCTTAGACTTTAATATTATCATTAATACATGTCATGACTCGTACACTTTGATTTACTAATGGAAACCGTCACACAGATAGTTGGCGAGAAGTAGGGTATGCTAGGTGCATCATGAGTGGCATGCTATTAATGGATAAGTCGAGGAAGGATTTGTACCTTCCATTTATGAAAGTTGATATCTCATCCCTTTGATTGAAATAAAACCGTTGCACTAAATTCAATGGACATGGTGTAATGATGAGTTTATTTCAGGTAGTAAAAGAACGACGTATCAAACATAAAAGTTTATGACACTATCATGAAACCTACTTGATGAGATATTGTGAAAAAGGGATTATATTACACAGTGAGCGTTTGTATGTGGATGTTGTTGTTGCGACTTTACATTCTTTTTCTTGGGTTCCTTGACCCGTTTCTAGACAGTACTCTTGAACTTTTGGCAGGCCTACCTAATTCCAATGAGAAAGAATCCTAGAGGGTCACACACTAAGTGTTTTTGGTGGTATCGGTTAAATTCTATTTGAATTTAACTAATGAAATAACTATTATTCTCAAGACTATGAAATAATTTTATTCAAGTTAAAATGACCACATAAATTAAATAAAATAAATTTATTTATTTTATTGAACATTTAATAAGTATTTATTTACTAGTTTGTAAATAAAATATTTATTTAATAGAATAATTTATTTATTTATTTATTCGGGTGTTCAATAAATTGAATTGGAGTTCAAGCAGACCAAGGCTGGTCTGGTAGTAAAATAATTATTTGAAAGAAGGTAAAAAATTATTTAACTAGTTGGCATAAGTCAAAATAATAATGGCGCTGCTATTATTTTGTGATGTGAAATTTTATTTATAATTCTATTTTGCGCAAGTTGGCACACCATAAATAATGAAGCGGTATTATTATTATGAACTTGGGTTTTCTCTAAGTTAATGAATGTATTTAATTTCGGTTTTACAATTAAATATTGTAACTGAAATTATATGTATATGAATAGACATGTATGCCTATTGTGCCATACAAAACATCACACGTTCCTGGTGAATTGAGAATTTTTGATCCAAACAATTTCTTTCTCGAATCCTCTTCTCTCCCCTCTCAATAATGAGATATATTATTTAGGAATGAAGAACAAGTGATCAAGAATGACCAATACAAGGCACTCGCTTCACCATACTAGCACCTAGAGAATGAGTAGTGTCAATCAGAGGCCATCAGAGCACATGTGGATCACCATTAGAGGGATTCTAGTTTGGATCCTTACAAGCACAACGAGATAATCCGGAAGGGTCATTCCGAATGATCAACATCATCAATGAAGAAAATAACAAATATCCAGGTATTATTTTATTTGTGAAATTAATTAAATTAATTATAAACATGATGTGCAAGATCCTCTCTAAAGGTTTCGTGCCTCTTCCTTATTTATCTAAATATTTGATTATATTCTGTGTAGGCTAGTTTTAATCATCGTTTTGATCCTATAATAATCATTGATCATGATAAAAATCAAATTTGGGTCCCATCTCAACCACGCTTCCACTGCGCCCGAAACCTACAGTCATTACCACCATCCTGGCGCATGATTAGAGACTGTCATGGTGGAATGCATCTACAATACCAAGCACACACATCCTAAAAAAGTCGTTAAAGTCAAGATAACAGATAAAAGCATAGGACAAGTATAATCCTTCCTATAAAAAAGCCATACCCCCTTCCTTCTCCTAAATCCACAACTAGGTGATAAAAAATGACCGTAAAGTACACTGAAGAAATTGCCTATTGCCCACTCCTAAAGTTAGTTCTAGGTCAAGATCTCTATTTCATAACATGGGTCCCAGTATATGGACTATCTAGTACAATTGAAAAATCCATTTATCAGTGACATTTCCATTTCAAAATTTTAATTTCATTTAAATTCATATTTGTTTACCATTATATTTAAATTATTGAACCAAATTGATCACCACTTCCAATATATAATGGCCCATACACCTTATAAATCTAAGTGTGACACTTATTTAATCCCAACCATAACACGTTCCAGTCCATGCGACCAATGGTCCATGACTCAACACACCATAATTGACTACTTAGGGTGTATTCAATAGCCTATGCATGAAAACACTATTTAGGTTATGAAAGAAAATCTAGGTACCAATTATGTTTCTCAATATCCTACAATAACATTAGCAGATAACAATTTTATAACATCAAATACACATAATAAATGTCATGAAGGCAAGCAATGCATCCTATATAGCATGACATATGCATGGAATGTGAATCCTCTAAGGTGCCTAAAATGCTTCATGAGATAGAATGCCCTCATATCATTGGAAAATGGTAAAATACATAATCATAAAGAACATAAAACATCAAGTGTGTCACCCAATAGTGGAATCAAATCAACTGTAATAGGCAAAATATAGAACAACAATTCCTCATTCCAGACATTTTTTATTTTACTTGTACGCGGGTTAGCTACTCCCAGACACAACTCATTACCAAATTACAATTCATTCCTAATCTCTTGTCTATTATCTGAAAATAAAGGTAAGAAAATAAATCCTATGATACAACTTTGTAACACCTTGATCCAGTTAACAATTAAACGATGACCCGAACCAGTGGTTCACATGTCCTCAAATGAACCTCCATGTATGTTAAAGGCTTTCGACTAGCAGTGAGAGTCTGTGATGGTACAATGGGGAGACTATACTCTCATTATTAGAGTAACACAACAATATCACAAGTAAACAAATAAGTGTAATCATAATAAAAATCATCAATAGAATATATCATCCAGTTGATAGTAATTACAATCAAAACCAAAGTAGTGTCATATACAATATAATGATAATTTCATGAATCTATAAAAAATGGTAGAAAATACATGGAAATATAAATCTAGTATAATACATGTATAAAAAATACAAGAATACCAAAAAAAGAACAATCACCATCTAGCATCACGAGCATAACTTAGTCCTGTGCTCCCCCACTCTTATACATAATCAATCAAGCATCATAAAGTTGGTACTAGCCCTAATATTTACATGCATCCATGAAGTTTTTCTGGGTACCCAATGATGGTCTTAATAGGGTGTGAGATAACAATCAGTAGGCCACCACCAATGGTGTCTATAACAAATCTAGTCCACCTATATAAGGTGAGTAGTGTGAAATATATGAAAATAGTATAAATGAATAAGCATGCGTGATACATGTAAAAGTGATACTGTCCAACCTACCAAGGCTAATTGTAAACCAACAACCAAAAACATGGGATAACCGTAAATCTTGATAAAACATGAGTAATACAATCCAGTCTAACAACTTTAATCAAACAGAAATAACAAGGTTTAATTTTAATCAAGACACTATAATCATGGGATAATTATAATGCATGATTAAACATACACATTGTCCTATACCATGTAATCCAGTTTCAAACCTAAAAGACTTTATCGACAATATTAAATGAACAAGGCATCCTCATCTATTCCATGGAGAATCTCCTTAAAAAAATTGATAAATAAATGAGTGTAATCCATGGAGAATGTCCAAGGTGTTACAAGAAATCTGGATCCAAGGATTAGCAATGTCCTTAACATCCCAAGTAGTATGGATCAATGGTGTAGAAATGTCCATGAAAACTCTAGATTATAGATCCATGGAGTAGAAATATCTATGAAATCCAATGGAATTAGGATCTAATGAGTAGAAATGTCAAATACATCCACTACCATTTATCATTTCATCATTCAATTCATAATCATTCCACATTTTCCATTTAAACCCATTCATCCATTTTAATACATGTAATCACATGGAAATGGAGGCATAAAACTTCTCCTACCCATTCATTTAATTATTATTAGATAATGATAGGATCAACTCACCCCACATGTAGCATAATCATATAAATAGGGAATAGATCGCCCCATGGGTGGCTCAGGCTGAGGTGAACGACTTCCAAACATAAAATGGTACTCAATGGGAAATTTAAATGGGTTCCAAATCATTTATTCAATACATTCAATTAATTAGGGAGAAATGATCAGAAAGTCCAACATGTGTCATAGTAACAACTAATCATATAAAGCATCAAACTTTTAGGTAAAGGTATAGACCACCTACCATATACCCATGGTAGAACACTCATATAGTATCAGCTCCTAAATCGACTCATATCGGAAGAAAAAGAAATAAAGGATGAATGAAATAGAAATAGGGCATATCATCTTACACCAAAATAACTCTGTCAATATGAAGACAAATGAATAAAGACACAAGTTGAATGAAGAACTCATCAGTGCATATCTAATGAGATGAATGACTCTTGAAAGGAGGACGATCGGTGAAATGGAACCCAAGACTAGATTTATGATTTAAAGGTATCTCCTATATGATAGATAAGGGAGGGGGTTTGGATTTTGTCAAAAATGAGTCCCTACCTTTTATTTTAAAAACTAACCCTAGAAATTTACACAACATGTAAATGCATTACACATCACGTAACAAAAAGGATTTATCTTATGGGAAAATCTCTTTATATTTCACAAATTTTCATTCCCAGGTCAATACACTATGTATTGAGTACATGCCGCGTATTCTAAATACACGTCGTGTACTTATCCTATCACTTGCCTTCATCCCCTAGATTTCTTCTTTCCAAAAAAACCCAACCAGCCCTCGGTTCTAACTTTAGGGTCTAAGAAAAAAAAGACAACATAAACAAGAGTTTGAATAGAAATAAAAGGATCTGTACCTCATAGAAAAACCCAAGATATTACAAAACACATTAGGGTATATGATAAAATGATCGTACCTTGAACAACTTCCAACTTTGTTGGTGCTGCTTCCTCTAACGCATGCATCTGACCATGCCCAGATCCCCTACCTCTCTACCGCCAGCCTCCATGGATTCACTTTGGCTTATTTACCTATGGATGGGGACCATCACAAGTATTACGTCTACCAAATCCACCTACTCTAGGCTATTGAACAATAACTTGTGGTCCTTGCCGCTGAAACAACCTCAGAGGTAACTACTACTATAGAAAAGGGGCCTAATCGCCCATCTCAAGCTGATCTCCCTGAGCAATCAGACACTGAGCTTGGTGGTGCCCATATATCCCATATATTTAGAACTAAAATGGATAACCTCAAAAACATACTTGAAAACCACATGTTCATGATGGTTGTGAAAGAAACTGCCATGGCTAGTTCCTTACTAAACGAAACCCTAATTGCCTGAACACCCGCGACCCACTTCCTGAAGGTTCACTCCTCGAAGCACCCTGGTAGACACTCTCTCAAGGCTAAAAACCAAAGAAAGAATCTACTTGATAGCCTCATCCTTATTATACACATCTAGATACATTTAGATTGTAAACAAAGTGATTACATACCTGATCACTGGGAACAAAACCTCTTCTAGACACCATGATCTGGAATTGTCATTTGAAAAAACTATTGGAACAAAGCGTAGGAGGCTCTTGAAACTAATCTCAAGCTCCTGCACACTCAGAATCTCATTTTGAAGGGATATCAACTCCTAACTCTTGTATTTATTCATCATTGATGAAAAAAACTCTTCCCATAACTCCCTTTGAAATTCTAGACACAACACGTCTTCCTCCCCACGGTCACCAAGAAACAACTTCCACCATTAACGTGCAATTACCTGCATCTGACTAACTACCAATGGAACCAAAAACTCAGCTCATGCTTGGATTAGACTAAAAGTGATATAAAACTCCTCTATCCAATACTCCATCTATAGATCAAATATTCTACCCTTATACTTACCCAAAATCTCTCACTGAAAGGAACACAAATCCCACTTCCATGCCTCATCCTCCTTTGTCAGGTCAAACCTATGATGATCAAATAGATAATCCTACTAAGCCTCAACTATATGAGAAACTCATGTATGATTAACATTATCTATTCTCGAAAAGCAATGAGAACACCCTAATCCTGGTAGAATGGAATTTTATAAAAGTTTTTATTATTTATTTAGTTTATTTTCCCAAAACACATAATTGAAACACGAAAACAAGTCATCATGATCCATTTACCTCTCCTAGGTCTCTACCATGAAAACAATTCCATATCATTAGGTTATTCAATAAGCTCAGAGTCCTTACACTGGATTATGGGGGGCCCTAAAATCCTATGACCTAGTCAGTCTCTCTAGTCCATGTCACACACCAAGGTCAACTGGTGTCATTTCCATAACAACCCACACAAACCTCACAATACCTAACATATAACTCCATTATATATCTCAACCAAACCTCCAATATCACTATGTCATGACCCCCTACCTCCAAATATACCATAATGAGGAGAGGGATTATGACCTTGAGTCCCGCCTCTAGTAGGCCTCAAGTTGGTGACTAGCACTAATTGTATAAAAATCTAACAATATAAGAGGAATTACCCTATATAAATGAAACAATATAAAGAGATAGGATAAAAAATCACCAAAAAACTCCAGCATGCAAAATAAAGATAAAAAAACCTTCCCATAATACTTGAATAAAGTAGAACTGATCCATATAAAACTCTCTAAAGTAAATACTAGAAATAAAAATCTACGACAACACATTAGCATCTCAAACCAACTAGTAATGTCTAGATTAGTCCCTAAAGTCTTCCTGGAAACCTGAAAAATAGTTTATATACATAGGGTGAGCATAATAGGTATACTTAGTAGGGACATAACCAAGAACTCAGCTGCACATGTGAAAATACCACGCTAATGTGCTAGTGAACTAACAACAAGACTAAAAATCACCTATATAGGTCATCTAACCAAACCCAGACTTACCATGGACCACTCACCAAATCATGCATCCAATATAATAATATATCATTAAGATCATAACCCACCCATAGACACCTGGTCCACACATTGCATCACATCACATCACAACCCGCTCGTAGACACCTGGGCCACACATCACATCACACCCAAAGAAACCAGAACCTAAACATCACATCTTGTCTAAAGACACTTGGTCCAACACATTACATCACACCTGAAGAAACCTAGGCTAACACATCACATGCCGCTTGAAGACACTTGGTTAAAAACATCACTGTTGGGTAATCTCCAACACTAACCCGTATCACTACTACTGAAGGAAGAGTGGGGGAGAGGTGATAGCTACTCATTCGTATCACTACCATCCTAGATGTTGGGGAAATCACCAGAAACTCAACACCTCTTAGAATTAGTAAGGTTATCCATCTTGGGTGGGGCATATTTAAAATAACATAATCATACATGGTTTATAGATAACACAAAATACCCAACCTATGAGTTCACATCAACAACACTAGCTCACACCACATCACATCCATTATATCACATCAACCATCACAACCGATACCACCACTAGATGCGACACACCACACAACCTCAACACACAACCACACAACCATTCTCAATTATAGTTATAGGATTCACCACACTAATTATCTATACGTTTCATTTCACATTACATAAGTCATTCATTTATTTAATTTAGTTATCCAATTACCACAAATTTTTTTCCAGTCCATATTGTTTATCCATCATCCTATTTTGTTTCATTTATCATCATAGTTCATACCATGGATAATAGGGAAACTATATCAACCATGCCATGCTATAAATGGACCAACTCACAGAACCACCAGCACAACACCACACATCCACCATCATCATCACGTCACATTGACCATGCCATATCACAACAAAACCACCATATAAAACTATCACCACATATCACAACAATAGCCACTGCGCCATAACCACTACACCAGAACCACTGTTCTACAACCACTACACCATAACCACTATGCCAAAACTACTACACCACAACCACTGCACCACAACCTCTACACCACAACCACTATACCACAACCTTGTCACACCACAATGCACAATTGTCCACATCACATCCATGTTAACCAACCACCGCATCAATGCCTCGCGTATTACATATCCCAACTGGTTAGTAACATAATTGCACCAGACCAAACCATGTAAGTAAAACACAAAAATCACAAAAATCACAAGAACACAACAACACACACAATACTCTACAATTATTCAGGGGAATTATCATATATCTTATTTATTTAGAAATGGGTATTATCATAGAAACCAAAATCCAAGGGCAACCAATTTATTATCCAAATATAATTTATTTATTTAGCAATAGGTATTGGTTCTTCTACCAAAATAACATTGATGGAAAACTTCAAACTACAAGCTTATTAAATGTTATTATTTATGTTTTGTTTTTTAAGGAAAAGTGGTGCCTCGGTCAAAGATTATTATTTATGTTTTGTTATTCAAATAAATATATGAAACATTTTGGTGAAATTAGATACTATCAATAATATCATGGAAGAGGTTTTGAGTTGATTAAGAAGGGTAGGGGATGGTTTGAGGAGGTCCTTGTTTGAAGTGAAGGATGTCTATAATTTATAGTAATATCATTGATCTACTAAAATTGTAGTTACATTATGTGGTTCATAAATTTTATATATATTCAATTTGTTATTTTTCAATAAATATATCCACTGAAAAGGGTTTACATAGTTGGTCAAGCATGGGAAATTCCATTTGTTTATATAGTCGATATAACACTTAGAGAAAATGGTAAATACTTCTTGCAGTTGATCTAGAAGGGAATTGTTGATTAGAGATTCACATGTATCCATTCCATAGAGTGGACCAATAAATTTGGTTGATTTAGAATTTTTATTTTATATAGACATGTGGTCACTTATCTATTGCATGTGGTGATGATTTTATGAAATCAAAATATTATGAAGAAACGAATCTGGTGACGTTGTTGCTCTGTTCTTTATGGGATTGAGCCTCATGAACACTAAAAATGATATCGATCTACTTTTATGATAATCAAATAATCAAAAAAATGTTAATTATCTGTGAATAATGATATTTCAGTCGAGGATGATGATGATTATAAGCCTTTAAGATGAATATAATACTTTGATAAAGATTATATAACTTCAACATAAGAATCTAACCATAAGTTTTCTAAACATAAGTCATTATAAAAGTTGAGATTATATATTTTCAGGTGAATAAGTATTTTTTTAAGCATAATCCATTGATTCATATTATAACACTTTATATAATAATTCTACTAAATGAAATCCTTTGAGATATAGAAATTTTTGAGATGTTATTGAGATAAAAATATTTGAATATCACATAATGTAATAAATATAGATTCTCCAAGAAACTTAAATGAGAATTTGAATATGAATTCAAAGGAGTTTGAATGAAGAATAAAAAGTGAATATTTTTGATTGATTGAAAATTATAGATCACACCTATACATGAATATCATATAGTTTTAACATTTTGAATATGGGAAATAATGTTCATGAGATTTTATTTTATGTTATTATCAATGTATTATAAAATGTGATGAAAGTGTGTGAGATGAATTGAGAACTCACACAAATTTTGTGAGAATTCTAGGATGCTGATTTATTTTTATACTTGAGAGTGGCGTTGAAGTTGGGAGTTATTAAAGAAGAAATATATCTACTTTTCACATGTTTATTCAAGAATGTTTATTATGATCTAGATCTACCCAGATAAAAAGTAAGTCTAAAAACCAACACTATTTATAAATATTTTGTGGGAATACACATGAAAAACTACTAATACCTTTTCTCTCATAGGAGGACCAATTTATATTGGTGTAGAGAACAAAACAATTCAATGTTATTTAATTTTTGGATGTTATATTGAATAATTTTTATATCGTTAAATGGAAATTGGATGTGGTGGAGAGAATAGTGGAAAAAATATTTTAGATTAATTTTTAAGATACCAGAGAATCTGTGTCAGGGGTATTATCAACATGGAAATGATTATTCCTTTTAGCCAAGCTGTAACGACCCAAAGTTTTATCAATGTAAATTCCATTCTTATAATTATTTCATATGTTATAAACACATATAGAACACAATAAAATCTTTATAAATGATGAATGAATGAAATAATATGAATTTATAGAAGTTAAGAAACCTATACCATTGAAATAGTAACTTGAACTTTGGAATATAAGTGTGGCCCTTATGAATAGAAAACCAACCAATTGAATAGTAATCTCACCAATTAAATTATAAATAAAATTTATCCATCTTATAAGAGACACTATGATATAATTATATCATAGTATAAGTAAATATATATTTTAAATATTATTAATTAAGTGTTGGTATTTTTGTAAGTCATAAATATTTAATTACAATTTTATGAATAATTTAATAATTTAAAATAAAATTTATTTTCATAAAATGTATTCATAAATTAATATTTTTATGTATTATGATTATAATATAATTTTATTAGGGCTTATTTAATTTTTCAAAGTGATATAAAATCTTTTATAATTTTAAAATCTGTATTTTCCAAGTAAATGATGATTTTAATTAAAAATTAAATTTCATATATTTATAAAATTATTTTAATAAAATGGACTTTGTTTTTTAATTCTACACATAAAAAAATGGTTAGTGTAAATTTTTTATATTTTTCTAAAATACTTGAATTTTTGATGAATAGTAAAATACAATATATATACATTATATGTTAAATACACTATTCATTGAGTCACGAATTATGTAATCAAAATTGGTTCAAAATAACATGATATAATTACTATATTTAGTCTCAAGAATCAGCACTATTTCTTATCTTGAGTAAAATAATACACTAATGAATTAAATAATGAGAAAACACCCCCTCCTACACTATAAATATTACCCTTCACCACCACTTCTCCTCACACCTATCAAGCCTTTATACTTGTATATATTCAGCCCAATAATCTTACCAATCATATCCCCCATGTCCAGGAGCTTTTTTTCTTAAAAAAAATACCAAAACCAATCCCCTATGGGGGTTCTCAAGAAGAAGGAATCAAGAGGTAAAACCCACCTCTGTTTTCTTTCAATTTCTTTTTTCAAGTTCCTTTCTTTTCTTATATTATACTAAATTAATATTATACAAGTGGAATGAAAAATCTAGTATCTTATATATACTATGATTTTATTATGTTTATGGAATAATTCTTTATCAAAGCTCATCTCCTCTCACTTTTATTTTAAGAATGAAAACATTATCCCTGAGGTTCCAATCAATCACCTTCATGGACGACGTGCTTTCATCTTTCAATTCCACCTTCAAGGATGGTTATGAAACCATTTTTATGGTTTAACCAGATTATAACATATTTATTATATTTTATTTAATGTTATTAAATAATTTTGTACATGTGATATTAATTTATAAAAAAATGAGTTCGTTGTGATCAAAAAATGAAAACTTAATCTAAACAATTATTATTAATAATTTATCTAATGAATCATCCTAAATTTCAGAAAAATGGTATTTTAATATTATATATGTTAATTAATACCATATAAGTTAATTTTCGGACAACTATCCTCATTATACATGATTTTCCATACACATATACAGGAAAACTGATCATGAAAACCAAGGAAATCAATGCTCCCAAACGATGAAATCGAATCTATTAACCCATAAAAAAGTCCATAAATGAACTTAATAAGTTTATAATAAATAAAATATATGTATAAATTGTTCTAGACACATTAATTAATGAATGCAATTTGATTATTTAGTATATTAAGATCAAGTGCAGAATCCTTTCGAACATAAGATAAAGGATTCTACCCGAACCTCTAGTATTCCTTCAGGTTACTCTTTCAATCTTTTTACCCAAATAAAATTATCTTTTATTTTTATGTAAATTTTCTAAATTCTGTGTATATTTTACAAAATCATGTATCAATATCCAGTCATAATTATTTTTTTTGGGGATATACAAGTTTTTTTAAAGGTTCCATACTCAATTCTTCCCGATAAGCAAGCCCGATTTACGGGAATTTCTGGAATTCTTACCAATTTTCAAGTGTGCTCCAAAATATGTTTTAATAAACCATTATTTTTCTAAAGAAACTCAATTTAGCCTAAAAAACTTCACTATTTTGATTCTGGTTTTATACAAACAATTATTCATTTTCCATTTTAAATAATCTTGAAAGTTTTCCCTTAAACCGTACTAAAATGCTTTATTTCTAAAGTTTCGTAAACACTATTTTCACTTCAGTTTGACATAAATTATAATTACATATTCATATATTCCTTTATAAATGTACATGTATGATTTAATTCTTTTCTTTTATGGACACTTTTATGATACACCCATTTATTATTCTTTTGACATGATTATGATACCCAATTCTTTCCATAGATAACCCTTATATTCATGTTTGATTACTTATGTATAATTATTTATGTGGAAAGAATATTCATAAATATTTTATGAAATGTGTTCCTAGATAGTGATCTAATTAATTGGGTAATTTTTAGTCTCATAAGACATTATGTGAAATGGTCTTGGTTGTTATCCTTGACTTGTGCTCCATGTGCAACTTTCTTGGTGGATAGCCTTAACTTATGCTAATTTATGTGAAATGAGCCTTCAATCGTGATACTCTATGTGAAAATAGCCTTGAATCATGATAAAGTCATGTTTTATGTTCCATCCAATTACTATGAATCCATTATTATATGATCCCATGTTATGATTCCTTATGTTTAATCATGTTACATGCCTTTTTATATCATTATGTTATACCTTCTAAACCATGTGCTAAGATTTATTTTAATGTTTATTAACTTACTAGGATTTTATCTAATCCATTTTTTCATGTTATCCCTAGGTTATACTTTGAAAATGTAAGGGATCAAAGGAATTTATAATCTCTTAATGGAAGATAAATAAAGAAAAGTTTTATTACCTCCCACGTTTTCAGTTTTATGTACCAAGTCTTCCAAAACACTTGACTTTTCGATACTTGGATTGTAATTTCATATTTAATTATTCTTAAAATCATTTAATTATATGTGTAAAAGGATAGGGTTTATATAGTTAATATCATATGATGGTATAGTTATTTTTGGAGACTAGTAATAGAGCACTTTATTAAGAACCCTAGGGATAAAACTATGTATGAGAATATATCCCTAAATTTTGGTATGTATAGAATAAGTGGTTTATCAAGAAAATACATCCTTGTCTGGATACTACAAGAGGATGTGGTTATAGAACATATTTACCTAGGATTGGAACTCCTACAAGGTGTTTCAGGCCTAACTCAGGGTAGCCTAGTACATGAGAACATGCCTTACTATGAAGCTAGTTTGACACTCCCAGGGGATATTCTTTGGTAAATTCATAAGCTCATTATAAACCATTATTAAGGGAAAAAAGAAAATATCTATAAGAATATATGTTAAGAAATAGATCATGTATAACCTAGATTGAAACCTAGAGAATCACAAGTTAGGATATACTTTTCATTTAATATTTTATCCTTTTATGTTTAAAGTTTCCTTTTTATGCTTATTTGCTAAGTATTCAATCCACATAATTGTAAATTATTTTTCTTAGTTAATGGAGGGAAATAGAATAACACGTACCAACACTCAATGTGATAGACAATGTGGTTATTTCCCTAATGATATGTCGAATATGATGGAAACCAGTTCTCTAAAATTCATGACAGTACTTTATCAACTAGCTCAAGTTATGAATAATAACTTAAATCATATGGAATACCCTCCTTCTCCAAGGAAATAACAAGTTGCCATCTAATCCTTCATATTGAAAAGGCATCCCATGTTTAGTGTATCTTCTAATACCATCCTCATTGAACAGTGGATTAACTCTATTGAAAATATATTCTCTATCCTCTAGTGCTCAGAAGAAGGGAAAGTTGTGCTGGTGGTCTATCAATTTGATGGGGAAGCTGATCAATGGTGGACACTGATAAAAAACATGAAGTCCAAGGAGGTAATTGATTCCATGGATTGGGAGGAATTCAATATTTTTTTCAATAAATATTTTCCTCGAACCCTCTGTTTCAAGATGTAAAGAGAGTTCTTCAGACTTATGCAGAAGGAAGATGGGTCTGTTGGAGCGTATGAAGTAAAATTTTAGAAGGATTGCATGATTTGCCTCCGGTATTATCAAAAACACCGACACCAAGGTGGATCACTTCTTTAGAAGACTAAAGTTGAGTCTACAAAAAACATTGGTAATTCGAGACTTTGACAGTTATGAGGATATTTTCCGTTATGCCCTCAAGGTTGAAATGTAGATTGGAGACTCTCAATGATCTCATGGACCCGGTGACAAAAAGTTGAAAATGTAGTATAATATGGGTGGATCAGAAAATAAATCCCATGATGGAAAAAAGACCGAATGTCTCACATGTCAAAATTATGGTAAGAAGCATCCTGGGAACCGTCTAAAGGGAACTAAGAAATGATTCAAATGTGGAAGAATGGGGCATATGGAAAATAAATGAAAAAGGGATATGAAGAATCCCACTAATGTGGAATAATAAAGGAAGGTTCATATCAATGCTTAGACAATAGTGCAGTATTTCAACCGCATGGAATATGGTCCTTTTGGAAACCAATTCCCTAAGCCCAAGGTTTTTAGAGGTAATCAACAACAACCTCCAAGAAAACAAGGAATGACTTATGCTATCACTACTACTGATGTAGAGTCGGACAATGATGCAGTGAAAGGTATGCTAGTTATTCATTCAAGGATATAAAACATACTATTTGATTCTGGTTCTATGAAATCTTTCATATATTTTAAGTTTAGTAGAAATATTCAAACACCACCTCAAAATCTTGAGTTTGAGTTTTCTAGGAGAACAACTAATGTGGAAATTATTACATCCAATGTACATAACTTCTTCCTGGTTAATTTTTGTGGATTGAACCTCCCATAAAATCTTTTCATGCTCCCTTTTGGTAGAGTTTTATGATATTTTGGGCATGGATTGGATATCTTTATACAAACATAACATCAACTTTAAGGAAAGGGAGATCACTCTTCACATCCCTAAGCATCCTATAATTATTTACAATTATAAGGAGGAAGATGAATATCCTTCAGAATCATCATATGAAGTGTGGATATTACTACCTTATGAGCAAGAATATATCACTCAAGTTATTGAGATAAAGGATATGATCATACTCAAAGATATTCCCATCGTGAGGGATTACACTGATGTATTCTCTAAATATTTTCCTGGTCTTCCCCCTAATTGAGAAGTTGAGTTCTCAATTGAAATTATTCCTGGATCTCTACCTATATCAAAGAAAACTTATAGAATGGACACCATTGAGCTTGAAGAACTGAAGAAATAGTTACAAGAGAATCTTGATAAGGGGTTTATATGTCTAAGTGATTCACCATGGGGTGCACCCGTCCTATTTTTCAAGAAGAAGGATGGATCAATACACCTCTTCATTGATTATCGTGAGATCAATAAAATATTGATAAAGAACAAGTATCCCCTACCACATATAGATTAATTGTTTGATCAACTACACAGGGCTAGCTATTTCTCTAAGGTGGACCTTCAGTCAGGATATCACTAATTAATGGCGAAGAAGAAAGATATTCCCAAGACTAACTTTGGAATGAGGTATGGACACTATGAGTTCATAGTGATTCCCTTTGGATTAAATAATGTTTCATCAATTTTCATGGATTTAATTAATATAGTATTTAGGGATTACCTCGAAAAATTTGTGGTTTTATTTATCGATGATATTATGATATACTTAAAGAGAAAGGAGGAACATGAGGAGAATTTGAATACTATTCTAAAAACATTGCAAAGGGAGAAACTATATGAAAAGTATAGTAAATGTTATTTCTAGATAGAGGAAGTATCATTATTGGGGAATGTTATCACTAGAAAAGGAATATCTATGGAACCTTCTAAGACAAATATAATCAAATAGTTTCCCATGACAACATCTACAGTGGATATACATAGATTTCTTGGTGTATCTGAGTATTACTGATGATTTTTGAAGAACTTATAATGTTTTTAAAATCCAAAAACCAAGTTTACATGGAAGGGAGTAAAGTTTTTCTTGACTCAATAATGTGAGGAAATCTTTAAGGAGTTCAAAAAGAGGCTTATCACCGTGCCATTACTCATAATCCCAACAAGTGGATCACTCTTTATGGTGTACATAGATGCTTCAAAGAAAGTATTACACTGTGTACTAATGAAAAATGATAAAGTGATAGCCTATGCCCCAAGGAAATTGAAAATTCATGAGAAAAACTTTCCTACACATGATCGGAGTTGGAAGCTGTGATCTTTGCGTTAAAAATATGGCGACATTATCTATATGGGGAGAAGTGTGAGATATATACTGATAACAAGTGTCTGAAATATATATTCACATAGAAGGAGATTAATATGATCCATATAATATAGTTATATCTCATCAAGGATTACAACTACTCAATCCACTACCATCCTGTTAAGGAAAATAAGGTGACATATGCTCTAAGTAGAAAGGATCCTGCATCTTTATAAATGATGAGAATTGAGAAGGATCCAAAATTCTTAATTTTACAGAGGATGTACATGTGAATCATTAAGGGATGAACATCATTAATTCATCTATAATTATTTATCAACCGTCCCTTTTGGAGAAAATAAAGGATACTCAAAGAAATGATGTGGGAATTCAGAAAAAGGTGGAAGATATCAAGAATGGGAAATCCTCCTAGTTCAAGATCAGTGAGGAAAGAGTCGTAAGATTTGGGTGATGACTATGTGTACCATCCAATACAGAGATAAAGAAAGGTATTTTGAATGATTCAAATATCTTAAACTCTTCTATTAACCCAAGGATCAAAAAATTCATTGATACCTTTGGGAGAACTTTTGGTGGGATAATATGAAAAAGGAGATCACTGAATATATGTCAAAGTGCATGGTATGTTAGCAAGTGAAGGATAAAAGAAAAAAGTATAAACAGATGATGCAACCATTACCCATTACAATATAAAAATAGGAAAAAATCACCATGGACTTTATCAAAGTACTTCCAAAAAACATCCAATGGAAACAATGCTATATGGGTTATTGTGAATCATCTTAAAAAGACAACTCACTTTATCACAATTTGAGAGGACTTATCACTAGATAAACTTGCATGGATATACATCATATAAGTGGTAATGTTGCATGGAGTACCACTATCTATTATATCCTACCGAGATATGAGATTCACCGCCAAGTTCTAGAAAATTATTAAACATGCTCTAAGAACTGAGATGAACTTTAGTAAGGCCTATGATCCTAAAACTGATGGCCAATCTGAGCAGAATATTCAGACACTAGAAGACATGTTTAGAGCATGTTATATGGAATTCAAAGGAGGATGGGGCTAACATATTCCACTAGTTTAATTATGCTAAAATAATAGTTTCCACTTGAGAATACAAATGGATCCATATGAATCTGTTTATGGGAAAAGGTTCATAACACCAACATGTTGGGATGAAGTCAGTGAATGTAAGCTACTAGGACCTGAAATGGTCAATGAAATGGTGGATAAGGTTAAAACCATTCAGCAGCACATCAAGGCAGCCCAAAGTCGACAAAAGATATATGTAGACAATTGTCGATGAGACCTTGAGTTTAAAGCTAGAGAAATGGTATTCCTTCACATATCTTTATAGAAGATGATAATGATATTTGGTAAGAAAGAAAGCTAATTCCCAGGTACAATGACCCCTTCGAGATCCTTGATCATGTTAGAGCTATAGCCTAGCGACTAGAACTTCCAACAATAATGTCTCAAGTATACAATTTATTCCATGTATCCCTATTAATGAAGTACAAGCCAAACCCCTCGAATGTACTAAATTAAGAGGTGGTATATTTGGGGAATGATCTTTCTTATGAGGAGCAACTAGTAAAAATCTTGGATCGTAGAGATAAAATTCTATGCAATAAGACTACTCACCTGGTCAAATTACTATAGAAGAACCATAAGTACGAAGAGGCAACATGGGAGCCGGAGGAAGCGATGAAGGACAAGTACCCACATATTTTTTCACCTTAGCATGTAAAACAAAATTTCAAGGGTGAAATTTTATAAGAGGGGAAGAATGTAGCCACCCAAAGTTTTATCAATGGAAATTCCCTTCTTATAATTATGTCATATGGTATAAAAACATATAGAACATAATAAAATCTTTATAAATAACGAATTGATGAAATAAGAATCATTTATAGAAGTTAAAGAACATATACCATTGAAATAGTAACTTAACCTTTGGAATAGTAGTGTGACCCTTATGAATAGTAAACCATCCAATTGAATAGTAACCTAACCAATTAAAGTATAAATAAAATTTATCAATCTTATAAGTGAAACTATGATATAATTATATCATAGTATAAGGAAATAGATATTTTAAAAATTATTAATTAAGTATTGGTATTTTTGTAAGTCATAAATATTTAATTACAATTTTATGAATAATTTAATAATTTAAAAGAAAACATATGTTCATAAAATGTATTCATAAATTAATATTTTAATGTATTATTATTATAATATAATTTTATGATACCTTAGTTTATTTTTCAAAGTTATATAAAATCAATTATAATTTTAAAATCTGTATGTTTCCAAGTAAATGAAGATTTTAATTAAAAATTAAATTTCATATATTTAGAAAATTATTTTCATAAAATGAAGTTCATTTTTGAGTTCTACATGTCAAAAAATGTTTGGGGTGAATTTTTTGTATTTTTATGAAATACTATAATTTTTGATTAATAGTAAAATACAGTAATTTACAATATATATACATTATAAGTTAAATACACTATTCATTGAGTCATGTATGATATAAGAACAATTGGATCGAAATAAAATGATATAATTATTATATTTAGTCTCAATAACTAACAATATTTCTTTTCTCGAGCAAAATAATAAACTAATAAATTAAATAATGAGAAAACACCCCCTCCTCCACTACAAATACCACCCCTCACCACCTCTTTTCCTCATACCTCTAAAGCCCCGATCCTTGTATATATTATGCCCAATAATCTTCCCAAACCTATAACCCATGTTCAATAGATTTTGTTCTTAACAAAAGACCAAAACCAATCCCCTAAGGAGGTTCTCAATAAGAAGGAATCAATAGGTAAAACCCTCCTCCATTTTCTTTCAATTTCTTTTTCAGGTTCCTTTATTTTATTATATTCTCCTCAATTACCCTTGTCCAAGTGGAATTAAAACTCCATTATATTACATATACTTAACATTTATCTTGTTTATGGAATAATTCTTCATGAAATATCATATCCTCTCTCTTTTATTTTAAGAATGAAAGCATTGTCCGTGAGGTGCTGATCTATCACCTTCATGGACGACGTGATTTCATATTTCAATTCCAACTTCAAGGCTAGTCATGAAACGATTTTTATGGTTTAAAAAGATTATAATATATGTATTATATTTTATTTAATTTCCTAGAATCATTTTTTACACATGATATTAATTTATAAAACAAAATTATTTCATTGTGATAAAAAAATGAAACATTAATCTAAACAATTATCATTAATGATTTATCTAATGAATTATCCTAAACTATAGAAAATTGGTATTTTAATATTATATAAGTTAATTAATAACATATAAGTTCATTTTTTGACAACTATCCTTATCATACATGATTTTACATACACATATACAAGTAAACCGATCATGAAAACCAATGAAATCAACGCTCCCAAACGATGAAATTGAATCTATTAACCCATCAAAAAGGCCATAAATTAACTTAATAAAGTTATAATAAATAAAAATATATGTATAAATGGTTATTTAATTATTAATTAATGAATCAAATTTTATTATTCAGGACATTAAGATCAAGTGTAGAATCATGTCAGACATAAGGTAAGGGATTCTACCAGAACCTCCAGTATTCCTTATGGTTACTCTTTCTCTCTTTTTATCCAAATGAAAATCTCATTTATTTTTATGTAAATATTATAAATTATATGTATATTTTTCAAAATCATGCATCAATATCAATTTATCATTATTTTTCGGGGATATACATGTTTTTTAAAGGTTCCCTACTCAATTCTCCCTGATAAGCAAGTCTGATTTAATGGAACTTCCCAAATTCTTACCAATTTTCAAGTGTGCTACATAATATGTTTTAATCCACCATTATTTTTCTAAAATAACTCATTTTATCATAAAAAACTACCTTGGTAAAATTCTGGTTTTATACAAACAATTAAAGCTTTTCCATTTTAAAGAATCTTGAAAGTTTTCCCTTAAAACATACTAAAATGTTTTATTTCTAAATTTTCTTAAAAACTCTTTTAACTTTTTTTTGACATCAATTATTATGATATATGCCTATATTAATTTATTAATTTCCATTTAATATTTAATTGATTTATTTCATGGATACTTTTATGATACACCAATTTATTATTCTTTTGATATGATTACGATACCCAATTCTTTCCATGGGTAACCATATGTTTAAATTTGATTACTGATGTATGATTCTTTATGTGGAAAAAATATTCATGAACATGTTATGATGTGTGTTCCTAGATAGATCTCCCATAAATTTGTTAATTTTTAGTCTCCTAGATTTTATGTGCAATGGTCTTAGTGGTTAGTGTTGACTCATGCTCCATGTGCAACGATCATGGTGGATAAACATGACTCATGATCCTCTATGTGAAAGAAGCCTTGAATCATGCTACTCTTTGTGCAATGATCCTATAATTGTGATAAATTCATGTTTTTGTTTCTACCACATTACTATTAATCCATGATTATATGATCCTATGTTACAATTCCTTATATTTAATCATGTTCCTTGAATTTTTATATCATTATGTTATGCCTTCTAACCCATGTGGTAAGATTTATTTTAATGTTTATTACCTTACTAGGATTTTAGATCATCCCTTTGTTCATGTTATCCCCATGTTATCCTATACATATGTAAGGGATCAAATGAATTAGGTTCTCTTAATGGATGATAAATAATGAAACGTTTTATTAAGTCCCACGTTTTTAGTTTTATGTACCCAGTCTTCCAAGACACCAGACTTCGTGATACTTTCCTTGTAATTTGATGTTAAATTATGATTAAAATCAGTTAATTATTTGTGTAAAAGTCTAGGGTCTCTACAGTCAGTATTATATTATGGTCTAGTAATTTTTGGAGACTAAGAATAGAGAACTTTAGTAAGAACCCTTGGGATAAGACTAAGTATGAGAAGATGTAACATTCCAGGTAAATAAATAACATGAAATTTTTCATATTTATTAATATTTTTGAACTAAATATTAATTCTAATTTAAAGGGGACACTATGTTCGATGTTATACCCGATACGCAACAATGAGTTTCTTTGAAATCTTATGTTTCACACTAATAATATAATATTATTATTTTAAATGGTAGTTAACACCTAGCCGTTGTAATGGAGGGAATGAACATAACTAACTACAAAATGATTATATATGTTTTTAAATGTTTTTACAATTATCCAATAAAAGTTAGAGGTTTAAAATGTGAATGAATCTAATTTTAAACATAATTTACTTAAAAAGGTTGATTTACCGCCTTTCAGTGGAGAACCCTCTTTAAATCTAGTTTTGGTCACTTTTATATGTTCAATTTGACAAAATAAAATTCTTATTTATAATCGGGACATCAAAATTTAATTTGGGTAAATTTTTGGTATTTTTCTAATAATATTAATTCTTTTACAAATAGTGAGAAATATGGTATTTTAATTCAAAACTACCTTTTAATCTAATTTATTTATATTGTTAGATTATATTTTAAATTGGTTTTTAAGTGTAATTAGATTATATTTTTACCCTTTAATCCAATGTTGGTCATTGGAATTAATTTCACTTTGAAATTATACATAAAAAAGTGTCAATCTTTTGATAGTTATTGTTTCTTAAAAACATGCTATTTGTTTTGACAACAAGAATTAATTTTAAATTAATTAATCCAAATTATACATTTTTAATTTGGTAAAATAGACATCATTTTTGAATTTGTAATATCAAATATAGCTTAGGCTTATTTTTTGGTATTTTTATGAAAAACTTCAATTTTGATGAATAGTGAAACCACTAAGTAGTAGTTAAAAATCTGACCTTTTTATTTAAATGAAATTTTACCGCTTCTGTGAATTGAATTTCAAAAATCCAAGATACATGGTTGTTATTATTAAGAAAATTTTGGTTCAATAAGAAGATTTTTTTGTGCATAGTAACTTTTGAATTTTATTTATCGCTGTTAAAGGTAAATTGGGCAATTCATGGTAAAATGAATATTATAATAATAAAAAATTATCTTAACACTTGTCCAAACCCCTTTGGATGAGTCATGGCTGACCATGGGCATCCTTAGGTCAATTTTGGGACCCCATGAAGCCACTTGAGAATGATAATGACACTTTATTTTAATTAACTTAAAGTAAAAACAAAAATGACATTAACAAATATATTTTAGTATATAAATTTTGACATGGGGTTATATAAGTCATTTTTTCAACTATAAATAATAATTGGAAAGCTAAAAATCTTTCCTACATTATGGTATTTTTTTAAAAATTTTTAGACATCAAATAAATTAAATTATTTATGACACAATAATGATGTAGTATTTACCTTATTAATAAATGATTTAAATAAATATGATTATTAATATTAAAATAATATCTAAAAACTGTCCAATTCTTATTGGATGATTTTATTTCGACCATGAGTCGTCTTATACTGTTTCTGTTGATGGAAAACTAACACCTCACGAAACGATGATTGTTCGATTATCTCCTACCACCTCTCATGGTGGCCATTAAGATGAAACTGTATTTATATATGATATATATATTATGTTTATGTTTTATTTATGCTTCTATATTTTCCATTTATATCCTTATTTTAGAGTTTCTATTATGGGTAAAACGCGATAATTTCATTTGAGGAAGTGCGGACTACCGCCCCCTCAAAATGACATGACTCATTAATGCCTTATGTGGGAAATATAAAGGATGGAATTAATGATATTATTTATGATATTATATTGGAATTATAATATACCTATGTATCATTATGTTTTAATTCCATTAAAATACAAAATAGAAATTAAAGTAGCATTCATGCGTACGTAGGGATTACCGTCTCCATGAACGGTACATTTTATTTCTTATCTCCAAATGTTATGTACTGTTATAAATAGATATATATATTTGATATATAATATATATTGGATATATAATATATATATGATATATAAATATTTTATATCATTCTGTAGATAATGGAATTTTGACCACATGGAAAAATAGTAATTATAACAAGTTCATTTTTTACTTAAGTTCCGAACATCGATAAAATATCCATTATGAACTGAAATAAATAACTAATTGTTATAGAAAGTTAATAAGTGATATAAAAGGAATAATAAAATTTAAAAATTTTCTTAATCAATTAGAAATTAACTTAAGTTTATTATTCAATAAGAACAAGGAACATACAAGACAAGTCAGACTTGAGGTAAGGTGTTTCTTATCTCACTTTTAATTCTGTGAGATTTCCATTGTTCGCCACTTATTTATTGAATGTGGTGTATTGTGTAATTAAATTTGATATATATTATCATGATTATCTTTATATTTGTGGTATTCTATGATTCATTTGGTGGTTGTTAATTTTTTTTCATATGACTTGATTGATTACAACAAAGGGGTTTTCATCTCACTTTTATTCCCGTGAGATTCATGCTATATGGTCCACTATTTCCTTTTGTAAGGAGTATGCAATACCCCTGATTGTATTCTTTTTGTAATATAATTTAATGTATTGGTATTTACATATTCATTGTATGATACTTCTTTTATGGGGTGTATGTTTCATAAGTTACCAAATCAGTAAGGGAATTTCAAATTTCAATTTCCACTCATTGGGCTTTATGCATATTTCATTTATTATTTTACTCCATGATTATGTGTGGAATAACTATTTATTATTTGTGTAGTAATTTCCACACCCCTTTCTGTGGAAATACTTTTCATACACATAATCACTCCATTGATAAATTCTCAAGTCATCGATATGAACCTGATAAGAGTAATTTTAACTAAATCTCCATTTATTGAGTTAAACATCCAATTCATTGGTGTTGATTTTACAAGAATATGTGTGAATGTCCTCTTATTGATTTAAAATTAATATCCAATAATATTGAGTGTATTTATATTTTTCACCCATAATTATGTCCTTGATTTATCCTTAACCTAAGGATACGATCTTTATAAGAGATTTCATCTCAATTTATATTCCATTGAGACTTCTTTGTTGTGATAAAACAATTCACTTTTATATGGTGTATATAATGTACTTTGACATAGTATATCATTAATCCCTTTATTCTCATGATATTATAAAGTTTTTATTACCTCAATTATTTGTATTCAAGTTACTCTCTTTTGGTTAGGAACTCTAACAAAAATATCATTTTAAATGTTTTAAAGATTTATTATTCTAAATCTTTCTCATTAATGTACATATTTTAAAGATGGTTTTAAGGATTTATTTATATGGACATTAAAGTTTTAAAATTAAATTTCCTTTTAAATTTTTCAAAGTGGTATGGGACACTTTGATTCAAAAATCTATTTTTAAACGGCTTCTTGACAAATAGTGTGACTTTTAAATGTTTTCAAGAAAAAGGGGGATATTTCTCTCAAATAGTTTTGATTATTATTTTAATCTATGTCAATATCCTTCATTATTCTCGATTGAGGTTAATCTATTACAATACAATCTTTCATATTGTATTGAATGAGTTATGTTTGACTGTGGATGTATTATTTTTATACCATTCATGGTTTGTGGATAATGAATTGACATTTCATATGCTTGTTATAATACAAATGTTTATGTTATATTTCAAACTTTTCATATGAGGAATGCATTGGACATAGTAAGTGATGGGTGGAGCCCGTTATAGCTCCTCAATGCATCGATATGTCTTATGAGACAAAATAGTGTCTTGGCACAAGGCATTGACAAAATCTTATTTGTAGTCTTGGCATGAGGCCTTGACTACGTGTTTATGATGTCCGAAATTATGCATTCCATCATTATGAGATTAGCTATTCATATTTCATGTGGTTATTCAACTAGTAGAATACCCATGACTATGTTATATTATGGAATTATTTACTCAGCTCATATTCCTTCCATAAAGTTTTCATGTTAATTATTTTTAAAGGCATGATTTTTCATTTATTCACCATGAATAATGTTTATTTTATCTTCTACTATATTTCTTACTCTTACTGAGCATTTGAGCTCACCCCTTTCTCATGTTTTATTTTCCCAGGATATGAAGAAGTTAGTTATGAGCGACTTGCATGAATAATCTTGGAATCTTGGATGTTTTTAATGGAATAAATTAGTGTTGTTTTTATTTTCAAGTTGTAGTGTTGAAATTATGTATATATCTTGTTTCCAAGACTACTAAACTGATCGGTCCTTCAGGAATTGATTCCTTATAATCATGCCAATGTATTAAAATAATGCACCCGCTCCTAGATTCTGGGGTCGGGGCATTATAGTTGGTATCAGGGGAAGTTTAGTACAAACCTTGGAAGCTAGATTTAGAAAAACTCTAATTAGAAAACACTAACCTAAGATAAACTTTGAGGATTAGTATAGAAAAACATCCAAAAATTTTGGTAATGTAAATATTATGTGGGTTTTCTAAACAATACATCCCTGTCTGGATTTGAGCAGGTAGAGGCGTCTTTGGCACAAATGTACCTAGAAGTGAAAACTCCGAAAAGGAGTTTTGGGATTGACCTAGTGTATCTTGGTACACGACAACGGGTCTTGCTGCACTCTTGGTTACGACACTCTCGGGGGATATGCTTAGGATAATTCACATTTTCTTTACAAACCGATTTGAATGATTTTAATATAAGATGAGAATAAATAACCATCGTTAATCCTAAGGTGTTTTAGATTAAAAATAAGGTGTTATGATATTCTCTAAATGATTTTATGACTCACACTATGCTTTCTTGTGTTAGTCAATGGCTGGATTCCAAGGAAGACATAGTAACATTGAACATGACGAACAAGGTGGATGTCGGAGGAAATGCGCAACCGAATGGAATGTTGATCGGTGTAAAAGATATCGTGGTCATGCCGAATCAGTTTTCCAAAAATATGATAAAAAACATATATATTAACCAACTCTCAAACTCAACAAAGAAGAGAAAGGCGGTGAATGATAAGAGCTTCAGCAGTGGAGACCATGGAGAAAAGAAATCTCAATTTCCATCATGCAGGAAATGTGGAAGGAGACACCTAGGGAAGTGTCTCAATGGAACAAAGAAATGATTTATGTGTAGGAAATGTAATGTCCCAGATCTGGGTTCCACTAAACGGGTGCCTCGGACCCGGTTGGTCACACAACCTCAAACGCATTTCCCCAAACACCAGAGGCTTCCGAATAGCAGCGAGGGCCGAGGGCTGATAGTGGGGAAACTATGCCCTCATTTTTCAAAGTGTAGCGCAGCGGGAAAGATAAATAGAATAAAACAATAGAGGAAGAAATAAACCATACATATTTACAATGACAACTGTAGTAAAAGATAACCAAAATTATATAGATAATGCTACAACATGTCTCTAGTTATAGGAAAACAGCCAGAACATGTTACACAACAGTACAATACAATACAATAGAAAGTACAGGTACAACAGAACAAAATAGAACAACCGGAAGCATCGCGAGCCTAGGCTCGGTCCCATTCTCCCCTACTCCTCAACAATAATCAAGTACTTGTATAGGGACCCTTTCCCTTATCCCCACCTACAGCAACATATTCTGTTTGGGCCGAAGACATGACCCAAACAGGGTGTGAGAAATAAATCCCAGTAGGCACCCACCAAAGGCCCGTGCCCAACTGTTAGTGTAAATGTGCAACAACATGTGCAGTGGTAAAATGAAACAACAAAGCAGTACTCAAAAGTAACTAACTTTACTAGTTATATTTCCATTTTAATATTCATTTAACCATTCAGTATAAGGAAATCACCACGGTGAATTTTCTAAGTAAACAGTCAGTGTCCTCAGACAAGAAAACCCTTACCCTCAGGTAATCAGAATCGAAACCCGTAGATAATTTCCCTTAGGCATAACAGATATTTCCCTCAGGCATACGAAGTGTCTCCCTCAGACACAAAATCTACTTCCCACATGCACAATAGAAGTGTTGCCCTCAGGCGAAATAGAACACTTCCCTCAGGCTAAATAGAACACTGCCCTCTGGCTAAATAGAACACTACCCTCAGGCTAAAGTAATCGGGCCGAGCCCAATAGATGAGCAAGAAATTATATAAAATTCATCTCAAGGAAATTTAAATCATGCTAAAATTTATGGTATACCCTCAGGTAACCTGGACAAATGGATAAATAGAGGAACGCACCCCCAGGGTGGTCCTGGATTCAAGCAGTGATCCCAAACAGCAGTTCATTATTACATTTAATCACCTATACAATTCAAGGTATTAAAAAAGGCCAAGGACTTAGCCACATGACACCCCAACATGGGTTAGTACCACAATGGTATACACAAATGCACAATAGTTGTAAATTTAAACACTAGACCACCTACCTCGATCGCCCCTGATCGGTATATGCGAACAATGCTCCTCGAATCGCCCAAGAACAACGTAGATCTGAGGTAAAAGAATTACTGTTAAAATGTAAATAACTTCCCCTCAGGAAAGAATTGGTAAGAACGGTTCAAGGAGAGGGGAGGTCTTACTTGTACGGTCCCAACGAGATCGACAGAGGCAGAGTCATATTCCTGATGCTCGATCGGGTGATATCCAAAGCTCTATCCGTCCTCCTGAGCTCTCCTCCAGTTCTAAGACTTCTTTGTGAATAGAGGAGGCTACTACCCATTTTAATAAAAAAACAGACTACACGAAATGTACTATTGATTACACGACATATACTTTCCATTTTTAACTGTTCCTACAATGGATTCTTTCCACCGCGACACTGTTCGTCAGTTGACATGAGTACACGACGTGTATTCCTGATTACATGGCATGCACTGTCGCTCAGCTGGAGGCTGCCTTCACCACCATACTATTTTCCCGCCGACTGACTACACGGCGTGTACATACCCACTACACAGAATGTAGTCAGTTTTTACACCTCTCATCGTCATCCTGGCTACACACCCTGTGTACTCATCCCACATGGCCAAAGTACACAGCGTGTAGCCACAAAAAGTGATTTTTCTCCATTTTCCTTATTTTCTCAAAAACACTTAAGGAAAAGAGAAAGAAAGAAACCCGTACCTCAAGAATAAGAATTGGGTTCTTACAAAATTCCCCCCTTAAAGAAATTCGTATTCGAATTGACCTTCCAAGGGTGGTGAAGATAAATCTCAGAACAACTCTAGCCACTGAGAACGTACGTTGGTCTCCCACTCCCAGGTTTCGTCCTGCACTTGGCCATGCTGCCATAGCACCCGTACGAGAGGAACTGACCGGACTTGGAGAAACTTCATGCTCCTATCCACGATACGAATCAGATGCTTCTCAAAGGACGCATATATCTGCAGCTCAACCTCCTCTGGCTGAAATACGTGAGACGAGTCTGAATGATAACAGCACAATTAAGATACGTGGAAGACGTCGTGCATGGACCAGTACCTCTATGGTAACTACAAACGATATGCAACCGGCCCGACTCTCTCCAGAATCTCAAATGGCCCCACATACCTTAGTGAAAGTTTACCCTGTCTCCTGATCCGCCTGTGTCCCAACCTTAGTGAAACACGCAAGAAAACCTGATCCCCGACCACGAACTCCAAGGGTCATCTATGGTGATCAACATAAGATTTATGATGAGACTGTGTGGTAGCCATCCTCTTTTGAATCAGTTGGACCTTCTCAGAAGTCTCATGCATGAGACCTGGTCCTAGTAAATCTTCCTCACCTGCCTCTATCCAGCACAAAGGTGACTGGCATAACCTACCATATAAAGCCTCATAAGGTTCCATCTCAATAGTCTCCTGAAAACTATTATTATAGGAAAAATAGAATAGGGGTATATGCTTCTGCCAAGAGCCCCCAAAGTCTAGGACGCATGCATGCAACATGTCCTCTAGAACCTGTATTGTACGCTCTAACTGACCATCAGTCTGAGGGTGGTATGCTGTGCTCAAAAGCACCTATGTACCCAGTTCCCTCTGAAAACTCTGCTAGGAAAGAGATGTAAAACTGGCGTCCTTATCTGAAATGATAGAACGAGGGACCCCATGAAGATGTAAGATCTCTTGGATATACAACTTCTCGAGCTTTTCAACTCCAAAGGTCTCCTTGATCGGAAAAAAGTGAGATACCTTTGTGAGTCTTTCCACAACAACCCACATGACATCATTGCCTCGAGGTGACCTCGACAACCCAGTCATGAAGTCCATCGTGACATCATCCCATTTCCACTCTAGAATGGGTAACTGCTGTAATAGTCTGACTGGCCTCTGATGTTCCGCCTTCACCCGCCGATAGGTGGAACATCTCATAACAAAACCAGTTATCTCCCTCTTCATACTCAACCACCAATACTGACGTCTGAAGTCACATTACATTTTGGTAACTCCGGGATTAACTGCCCAAGTTGAAGTATGAAACTCCCACATCATCTCCTCGCATATATCCCCTGGAACCCACACTCATCCATGGAAACACAGTACCTCATCATCGCCTATCATCTAACCAGGAGGAGGGTCCTCACTTGCCACTGACTCCCGTAGAACTAGGCCTTCTGAATCAGATAGCTATCTCATCCTCACTCTATCCAGGAGGGTAGAATTCATAGATAAAGATGAAAGATAGGTTTGACCCTGACTGTCGTGAACCTCCAAATGCATCTCAGAGAACAAGGCCATAAGCTGCCACTCATCACTGGCCTCCTACACTGCCTGTATCTGAGTCTTCCTGCTCAGTGCATCATCAACTGTAATACCCTTACCCGGTGTATAGGAAAGCTCAAAATCGAAGGACTGAAGGTTTTCGACCCACCTTCGCTGCCTCAGATTCAAGTCACGCTGAGTAAAGATATACTTGAGACTTTTGTGTTTGGTGAAAACCACAAAATGATCTCCCAAGAAATAATATCTCCAACAGCGCAACGAATGAACAACTACAATCAACTCGAGGTCATGTGTTGGGTAATTCCTCTTATGTGGCTTCAACTACCGAGACCCGTACACAACAACTCAATCGCCCTGTATCAACACAGCTCCCAGCACAATACCTGATGCATCACAGTAAACTGTATATCTCTTTCCCTAATCTAGAAGTATCAGGATTGGTGCTGATGTCACACTTCTCTTTAGCTTCTGAAAGGCTGTCTCACAAGATTCTGACCAAAAAAACTTCACACCCTTCTTAGTCAAACCCGTCAATAGCGCTTCTAAGCAGGAGAAGTCCTATATAAAATTCTTGTAGTAACCAACACATGACCTCGAGTTGATTGTGCTGGGCTATCTCGACTCGCTTGAACATCCCACTCTCCCTTGTATAGAAACTCTCCACCCTCTGGTGATGTGAAATGCACCCTGTGACGATAGCAGTCTACAAAGGCTTGAAAGGGAACCAACTAGTCCATCCCGAGAATAAAATAATAGCTCCTTATCTCTAAGACATAGAGGTCCCATAGGAAGTGACACCCACCAACATCTAGGGGGCACTCCCTACACTGATGCACACAGGCCGTTCTAGTCCCCAACGGAGTGTCTAGCGTCATAACATCAGAAGAAGAAGAACACACAGAGCCCAAGGCTCTCCCCAATGGGTACAGATATAAAGCTATGTGCATCACTCGTATCAAAAAGTACTGAAGATAAAATAGAAGCTACTAGAATAGTACCTTTGATAGTAGAAGGTCCGAGATCCTACTCCTGTTGGGTCTGTTGCACTGCATATGCCTAACCAGTGCCGCAACCCTGCGACAAAGCCTAGCTACCCTGAGCTGTCCCGCCCTGCTGCCTCTAAGATCTTGGTGTCTGGCTACCACAGCCACGACCACCATCTCGTCCTGTATGCCCTGATGTATTCTAGTTTCCTAAATGGTAAGAAGCTACTGGTCCTACTCCCGCTCAAGGAGTCTGCACAGAACCCCTCTCACTAGCCACTGGTAGAAACACCCTACAGAAGCACTACAGATGACCCATCTTTAAACAAGCTCATCACTCCATTGGGTCACGTGGACACTAGGTCCTCTTGTTCCCCTCTTTATCACACTGGTAGCACATATATTGAACACCTGAAACATTCTTCTGGCTGGTACTGCCACCATGAGAGAAATCTATCTGCCTCTTCCTCTTCTAGTAGAAATAGTACCAGAAACTGGTGTCGAACCACCATAGACCACACCACTAGCCTCCCGATGGTTCCTCTCTGTAATCAGTGCCTGGTTCACAATAGCATGTACCATAGGAAACCTAAATACATTCACCAGTGCTCAGATGCCATATCGAAGAACATACTCAAAGTGTCTAGCCCTCAATGTCTCATCACCCACCAGAACAGGTGAAAAACGCTGAATCTCGGTGAAGCGAGCAGAATAATCCATCATTGACATAGAGCCCTGTTGCAAATTCATGAACTCTCGAGATCTATCTGCCCTCAGCGTATCTGGGAAGAAGAAGTCATAGAAAGGTGTCTGAAAATCATCCCACGCCATGTATCAGTGATGCTCAGACTGGGTGGTAACATCCTGCCACCTCTTGGCAGAATCACGCAGCATGTATGTAGTGAGCTTGAACCTCCATGCTGGAGGCGTCTCAAGGTGGTCAAAAATATTCTGCATAGACCTCAAACAAGAATCCGCAGCCTATGGTTCGCTATCCCTTGAAAACGTAGGCGGATGCTGCTGCTGGAAGATAAGAGTCAGCTCTACCATAGATGTGGTAGCCGAAGGTGCTCCTTGAAAGGTCTGTATGAACCGCATGAAGCATTCATGGAACTGTGGCTCTACACCTGTGTCTGGTATAACGGCTGGCGCCACATCTGGCTCTGCTGGAGGGTCCACTGGTAGCCCATGGCCTACCATCTCTGGAGTATAATCGTTGCTGCTCTCTTGGTGAAAAACGCGTGGTTGTCTCAGCGGCATGACTCTACAAGTTCAAAAACACACCTTGGAATTAAGTTTATCAAGAACTGAATAACAAGGGGACCAAAATGGGAACAGGAGGAAGAAAGCATTTAAAGATTTGCAAAACAATACTACATGGTGTGTATATTAACTACATGGCCTGTACCTGACTTTCTTCCCCTGCCTGGGTCCTTCTACATGGCTTAGCCACACAAATCCCTTTAAACAAGACTACACGACGTGTATGTCATCTACACGGTGTGTATGGTTTTAATTTCCAACTGCCCGTGTCGTTCGTGACACGGATGACTACTTGTCTAATACTACACGGAGTGTTACACCCACACACGGCATGTACACCACCCCGTTTCCCCTAGCCACATGACTAAGTCCACACAGTCTCACACTGGTAAGGACTACACGGCGTGTTCAAGACAAGGTAACACTGAACCGTGTTTGTTAGCTACACGGCCGGATCCCCAGGTCAGACTACATGGCATGTTCCAAGGTGGACACGACGTGTATGTATCAAGGACTCCTCCATCCGTGTTGTTAGTTACACGGTAAGACTCCGAGTCAACACTACACGGCGTGTACATCCGGTACACGGTGTGTTTTCCCCAAGCCTTACCCTTCCCCATGTCCCCGTCCACATGGTCTATGGCATGGGAAGAGACTACATGGCATGTACTGAGGGTACAAAACATGTACTCAAAAAGTTTTCATTTATTCCTGAACAGAAGAACACACAACATGTTTCCGAGGAAATACACGGCGTGTATCCTAGGTTTTCCAGATAGTAATCCTCTGAAACTACTCCAAAACCTAGTTAATACTAAAAAACAACACCTAAGTGCCAAATTCTGGTCTGTGAGGGCCCATACTCCCCATGAATCAAATTTTGGCATCTTATTCATGTTATACTCAAGTAGCAATTCAATAATCCACCAAATTCCAGTCATTGAGGGCCCATAGTCCCCAAAAACCAAAGTTTGGCATCTATACTATCAACAAGCTCACACAGAAATTACCCTATCATATATCAGGTATTTATCAAAGCACCTATCACAATAGCATGCTTTTCTAGCATAACAACTATCACAACAACATGCAATTTCTAATGCGCCTACATTGCATGTAACTATGCATGACATGTGATTTCTAGCATGTGCCTAAATGATGCATGAGATGGAATACCCTCATCTCATCGGGTTTCAACTAAATAGAACCCATGAATATAATATAAAAAACATCAGTGCATCACCCAATGGTGAAAATCAAATCAACTGTAAAATTTTCAAAATCAGAATAATTGCAAAAATACAAGGTAGACTGGATTTTCCCTGTACACAGGATAGCTACTCCCAGGCACAACTTATTAACAACTACTGTTTTCTTCCTATCCCTGACTAAGGCTCCAAACAGTAAGTGAAAGAAAAAAAACCACCTCTGATACCACTTTGTAACATCTCGGATCCGGGTGCCACTCAACGGGTGCCCTAAACCCAGTTGGTCACACGACCTCAAGAACATTTACCTAAACACCAGAGGCTGCCGACTAGTAATGAGGGTCCAAGTCTAATAGTGGGGAAACTATGCCCTCATTTGTCAAAGTGTAGCACAACGGAAAAGATAAATAGTAGACAACAACAGCGGAAGCAATACACCATACACATTTACAATGAACAACTGTAGTAAAAGATAACCAACAATATATAGATAATGATGCAACATGTCTCTAGTTCTAAGAAAACAGCTAGAACATGTTACATAGAAGTACAATACAATACAATAGAAAGTACAGGTACAACAGAACAAAACAGAACAACTGGCAGCATCGTGAGCCTAGGATCGGTCCCATGTTCCCCTACTCCTCAGAAACAATCAAGTACCTATATAGGGACCCTTTCCCTTATCAACACATGTACCAACATAGAATTTTTGGGCCGAAGACATGACCGAAATAGGTTGTGAGAAATAAATCCCATTAGGCACCCACCAAAGGCCCATACCCAACTGTTAGTGTAAATGTGCAATAGCGTGTGTAGTAGTAAAATGCAACAACTAAGCAGTACTCAAAATTAACTAACTTTACCAGTTATATTTCCATTTTAATATTCATTTAACCATTCAGTATAAGGAAATCACAACAATGAATTTTCTAAGTAAACAGTCAGTGTCCTTAGACAATAAAACCCTTACCCTCAGGTAATCAGAATTGAAACCCGCAGGTAATTGCCCCCACGCATGACATATATTTCCCTCAGGCATACGAAGTGTCTCCCTTAGGCACATAATCTACTACCCACAGGTACGAAAGAAGTGTTTCCCTCAGGCGAAATAGAACACTGCCCTCAGGCTAAATAGAACACTGCTTTCAGGCTAAATAGAACACTACCCTCAGGCTAAAGTAACCGGGCTGAGCCCAATAAATGAGCAAACAATTATATAAAATTCCTTGAAATGCAATTTAAAGCATGCTAAATTTTATGGTATACCCTCGGGTAACCTGGCCAAACGACTAAACAGAGGAACGCACCCCCAGGGTGGTCCCAGATCCAAGCAGTGATCCCAAACAACAGTTCATTATTACATTTAATCACCTATACAATTTGAGGTATTCAAAATAGATAAGGCCTTAGCCACACGACACCCCAACATGGGTTTGTAGCACAATGGTATAAACAAAATCACAATAGTTAGAAATTTAAACACCAGAACACCTACCTCGATCGCCCCTGATTGATATATGCTAACGATGCTCCTTGAATCGCCCAAGAACAACATAGATTTGAGGTAAAATAACTCATGTTCAAACATAAATAACTTCCCCTCAGGTAATAATCGATAAGAACGACTCAAGGATATGGGAGGGCTTACCCGTATGTTCCCAACGAGATCGACGGAGGCGGAATCGGATTCCCGATGCTCGATCGGGTGATCTCCAATGCTACGACCGTCCTCCCGAGATCTCCTCTGGTTCTAAGCCTTCTCTGTGAACAGAGGAGGCTACTACCCATTTTAAGAAAAAAACACAGACTACACGGTGTTTACTATTGAGTACAGGGCATGTACTTTCCATTTTTAACTATTCATACGACAACTTCTTTCCACAGCGACACTATTCATCTGTCGACATGAGTACACGACGTGTATTCCTGATTACACGGCATGCACTATCGCTCAGCTAGAGGCTGCCTTCACCACCTTACTATTTTCCTGCCAACTGACTACACGACGTGTACATACCCACTACATGGCGTGTAGTCAGTTTCTACACCTCTCATCGCCAGCCTGGCTACACACCCTGTATACTCATCCCACATGGCCAAAGTACACAGTGTGTGGAAGAGTACACGGCGTGTACCCACAAAAAGTGATTTCCCCCATTTTCCTTATTTTCTCAAAAACACTTAAGGAAAAGAGAAAGGAAGAAACCCGTACCTCAAGAATAAAAACTAGGTTCTTACAGAAAATAAAGACATAAAGTAAAAAATTGCTGTGAAAAAATGAAGAGTACTATGGAAGAAAATAAAAATGATTCCAAGAATCCATTTACAGTCATTTATCGTAAATTTTCGGCACCTGGTCATTACTTGAGTGAATTCTCTATTCTATAGGATAACCCCTTGTAAAGGAAGAACCTATGTAGAAATAAATAGACGGTGAAATGCTTAAAAGTATTAGTGCTCTTAGTTGATGAGATTACTTTGGAAGAATTTTCTCTTATGTGTAACCCTGTAGCTTATTATGTGAAAATTCTATTTTAGGAAGAATTGTGTTTTTAATTGTTGATATAGTAATAAATAACCATTTGGGTTTATATGATCCTTGAATTTGAGGCAATTATATGTTATTAAATTTTGGGATGAAATTGTGAGGTATGAGATAACATTTGTGGTGAAATTATATTATAGTTATTTTGAGGAATTTATCTCATTTTGGAAATGTTATAAAATATAGTTTTTGAAAAAGTACAACACACGGACCATGTGACAACCCATCACGTCAGACAAAGCTATAGGAATCGAACCCGCAACCATAATGCGATTGAGATTTATCGCCTACCACTGGACTACATGAAGTCCCTGATTAGTGTGACTAATTATTTTTAGTTAAATGATTTTATTGATCAATAATAAGTTGATTTGGGATCTTATGTCTTATCAAATGGATATCCTTAGTATAGGAAAATTATTTGGGGATTAAGTGATAAATGTTATTTTGGAAGATGTTTGCTCTGTTGGGAATAATGTATGCCTAAGGAAAATATGATACTATGAAATTTCATTTGAGGAGTAATGGTGGATTTTTATCTATGTTTTTATTGTGTATTTATAGTGATTTGGGTTATTTATGGAAATTATTAACATATCATAGAGAATATGTGATTAGGTTAATTACCTTTAAGTATGTGACTTTAAGAGTAGTTGATGTAATTTGGAAATACAATTTAATGTGGAAGACTGAATAGTCAAAATCTTCTATGTTTTGGGTTTCAATATTATTTTGGATTATATTGATGGATTTTAAGGACAATTGTTTATTGAATTGTATTTATTGAACTTTGGATATTGTTGGCTTAATTTTACGAGTAAGATAATTATTTATTTCTCTAAAGGATTATCCTTTTTGGGGATCATCTGATCTTGTACTAACCATTTTAGTTTTGGATAATCTCTAAAGACAAGGTAAATATATATAGTTTATCCTTTGTGGATTATGTGATTCTCTAGAAGTTGATTCTATCACTTCAGATGTGACCAAGTCATCTTGAATGCTCATCGTTTGAAAAAAAGATGATTTAGTGGTAGAAATTTATTAAAGGATAAAACTCTACTTAAAAAGTAAGTATATCTCTTTATGTTCCTAGTCAATCTCATAAATAAATTCCTCAAATTTATGAAATGGAACTTAAAAAAAATGTTATCCGTTTACTTTTTCTACTAGGAAACTAATGAACATTTATCTCCTCACAAGTTTGTGGTTTTCTTACTGTTAACTTTCTCCTAATCATGTTTTCTATCCCTCTCCATCATAACTTGACACTTAGTTTATCTTCCATATCCATGTTTTCCTACATGTAATCCTAGTATGGGTTATCTCAGGTAACCTTTGTACTTTTCTTTCTTTCTTTTAAAGTTATAGTTTTATTGACTATTTTTCGATGTGAGACTTTTAATGAAGTTTCCAAGCCCAATTTTAAAATTGCGAGAACGCAATTCCCAAAAGGGGGAAGGATATAACATCCTAGGTAAATAAAGAACACGACATTTTTTATATTTATTAATATTTGTGAACTAAATATTAATACTACTTTAAATGGGACACTATGTTCGATGGTATACCCGATACGCAATAATGGATTTCTTTGAAATCTTACGTTGCACACTAATAATATAATATTATTATTTTAAATGGTAGTTAAAACCTAGCCAGTGTAATGGAAGGAATGAACAAAACTAACTACAAAATGATTATATATGTTTGTTAAATGTTTTTACATTTATCCAATAAAAGTTATAGGCTTAAAATGTGAATGAATCTAATTTTAAACATAATTTACTTTAATGGGTTGATTTACCGCCTTTTAATGGAGAACCCTCTTTAAATATAGTTTTGGTCACTTTTATATGTTCCATTTGAAAAAATAAAATTATTCTTTAGAATTGGGACATAAAAATTTACTTTGGGTAAATTTTTGGTATTTTTATAATAATATTCATTTTTTATGAATAATGAGAAATAATGTATTTTAATTCAAAACTGACTTTTAATATAATTTATTTATATGGTTAGATTATATTTTAAATTGGTTTTGAAGTTTAATTAGATTATATTTTTACCCTTTAATCCAATTTTGGTCATTGGATTTAATTTCACTTTGAAATTATACATAAACTAGTGTCAATCTTTTGATAGTTATTGTTTCTTAAAAACACGCTATTTGTTTTGACAATGGGAATTAATTTTAAATTAATTAATCCAACTTATATGTTTTGAATTTCATAAAATAGACATCATTTTTGAATTCAGAATATTAAATATATCTTAGGCTGAATTTTTGGTATTTTTTTTTCTGAAAAACATCGATTTTTGATGAATAGTGAAACCACTAAGTAGTAGTTAAAAATCAGAATTTTTCATTTAAATGAAATTTTACCACTTCTGTGAATTTAATTTAGAAAATACTAGATACATGGTCGTTATTATTAAGAAAATTGTGGTTAAATAAGATGAAAATAATTTTTGTTGAATAGTAACTTTTGACTTTTTTACCGCGGTTAAAGGAAAATAGGGTAATTCAAGGTAAAAGGAATATTATAATAATACAAAATTACTTTAACACTTGTCCTAACCTTATTTGATGAGTCATGGCCGACCATGTAAATCCTTGGGTTAATTTTGGGACCCAATGGAGCCACTGAAGAATGATAAAGACACTTTATTTTAATTAACTTAAAGTAAAGACAAAAATGACATTAACAAATATCTTTTAGTATATCAATTTCTACATGGGGTTATATAAGTCATATTTTTGAATATAAATAATCATTGGAAATATAAAAATATTTAAAATATTATGGTAATTTTTTTATAATTTTTAGACATCAAATAAATTAAATTATTTATGAAACAATAATGATGTAGTATTTACCTCATTAATAAATGATTTAAATAAATATGATTATTAATATTAAAATAATATCCAAAACCTTTTCAATTATTATTGGATGATTTTATTTTGACCATGAGTCATCTTATCTTCAACTTTAATTAGTTTTAGACCTATAGAAACTGAATATCACTATATAATAAAATAATATTTTCACACTTTCCTAAAGAGCCCCTCCTCCCCCTTATAAAAGGACACCACTTCTAACCCATTCCACACACCTCTCAAGCCCCCTGGCTCATCCAACCCCTACCAAAATAATCTCTCCAGATCCCACTCTTCCTTCTATAAGGATCATTTTAGGCAGAAGGCACTTCAAGAAGTCATTTTGGTTCAAACCAAAGGAAGTTACCCAAATTAAAGGTAATGCTTTCTCTTAAATTCTTTTGTTTTATTTTGTTTTATTTTACTTATCCAACCCCAAAACACTTTTTATTACTTTATTTTATAAAAAAAAACAGTATCCTCAATATACTAGGATGTTTTTATGATAATTATTCAAACTACACTTACACAATCCTCCATCTAATGGGTGAAGAACATACTGTTTTTGTGGATGACAAACTAACGCCTCAAGAAATGATGATTGTTCGATTATCTCCTACCACCTCTCATGGTTTCCATTAAGATGGAACTGTATTTATATATGATATATATATTATGTTTATGTTTTCTTTATGCTTCTGTATTTTCCATTTATATCATTATTTTATGGTTTCCATTATGGGTAAAACACGATAATTTCATTTGAGGAAGTGCGGACTACCGCCCCCTCAAAATGATATGACTCGTTAAAGCATTATGTGGGACATATAAAGGATAGAATAAATGATATTATATATGATATTATAATTTAATTATAATATACCTATGTATCATTATGTTTTAATTCCATTAAAATACTAAATAGAAATGAAAGTAGCGTTCATGCGTAAGTACGACTTACCGTCTCCAGGAATGGTACATTTAATTTCTTATCTCCAAATGTTATTTACTATTATAAATAGGTATATATATGGGATATATAATATATATATGATATCTAAATCATTTATATCATTATGGAGATAATGGAATTTTGAACACATGAAAAAATAGTAATTATAAAAAGTTCATTTTTGACTCAAGTTCCGAACATCGATAAAATATCCATTATGAACTCAAATAAATAACTAATTTTTATAGCAAGTTAATAAGTGATATAAAAGGAATAATAAACTTGAAATATTTTCTTAATCAATTATAAATTAACTTAAGTTTATTATTCAAGAAGAACAAGGAACATACAAGACAAGTCAGACTTGAGGTAAGGGGTTTTCTTATCTCACTTTTAATTCTGCGAGATTTCCATTGTTCGCCACTTATTTATTGCATGTGGTGTATTGTGTAATTCCATTTGATATATATTATCATGATTCTTTTTATATTCATGGTATTATGTGATTCATTCGGTGGTTATTAACTTTTGTTCATGCGACTCGATTGATTACAATGAAGTAAGGGTTTTTCATCTCACTTTTATTCCCGTGAGATTCATGCTATATTGGCCACTATTTACTTTTATGTGGAGTATGTAATACCCATGATTGTATTATTTTTGTAATATACTTTAATTTATGGGTATTTACATCTTCATTTTATGATACTTCTTTCATGGGGTGTATGTTTCCTAAGTTACCAAATCGGTAAGGGAATTTCAAATTTCAATTTCCACTCTTTGGGCTTTAAGCATACTTCATTGATTATTTCACTCCATGATTATGTGTGGAATCAGTATTTATTATTTGTGTAGTAATTTCCACTCCCCTTTCTGTGTATATAATTTTGATACACATAATCACTCCATTGATAAATTCTCAAATCATCGATATGAACTTGATAAGAGTAATTTTAACTCAATCTCCATTTATTGAGTTAAAAATACAATTCATTGGTGTTGATTTTTCAAGAATATGTGTGAATTTACTCTAATTTATTTAAACATAATATCCAATAATATTGAGTGTATTTATATTTTTCACACATAATTATGTCCTTGATTTATCCTTAACCTAAGGATACAGTCTTTATAAGAGATTTCATCTCAATTTACATTCCATTGAGGATTCTTTGTTGTTATACAACAATTCACTTTTATATGGTGTATATAATGTACTTTAAAATATTATATCATGAATACCTTTATTCTCATGATATTATAAATTTTTTATTACCTCAATTATTTGTATTCAAGTGTCTCTCTTTTGGTTAGTAAATTTAACTAAAATATCATTTTAAATGTTTTAAAGATTTATTATTCTAAATATTTCTCATTAATGTACATGTTTTAAAAATTGTTTTAAGGATTTATTTATATAGACATTAAAGTTTTAAAATTAAAATTCCTTTTAAATGTTTCAATGTTCTATGGGAAACTTTTATTCAAAAATCTATTTTGAAATGGCTTCTTGAAAAATAGTGTGACTTTTTAATGTTTTCAAGAAAAAGGGGGATATTTCTCTCAAATAGTTTTGATTATTATTTTAATATATATCAATATCCTTAATTATTCTCTATTGAGGTTAAAATATTACAATACAATCTTTCATATTGTATTTAATGAGTTATGTTTGACTGTGGATGTGCTATTTCTATTCCATTCATGGTTTGTAGATAAAGAATTGACATTTCGTATTCTAGTTTTAGTACGAATGTTTATGTTATGTTTCAAAATTTTCATATGAGGAATGAATTGGATGTAGTAAGTGATGGGTGGATCCCACTATATCTCCTCGATGCATCAGTAGGTCTAATGAGACAAACTAGTTTCTTGGCATAAGGCCTTGAAAAAATCTTATTTGTAGTCTTGGAATGAGGCCTTGACTATATAGTTATGATGTACGACATTATTCATTCCATCATTATGAGATTAGATATTGATATTTCATGTGGTTATTCTATTAGTATAATACCCACGACTATGTTTTATTATGGAATTATTTACTCAGTTAATATTCCTTCTATAAAGTGTTCATGTTAATTATTTTTAAAGGCATGAGTTTTCAATTATTCACCATGCCTAATGTTTATTTTATCTTCTACTATATTTCTTACTCTTACTGAGCATTTGATCTCACCCCTTTCTCATGTTTTATTTTCCCAGGATATGAAGAAGGTAGTTATGAGTGACTTTCATGAATAATCTTAGAAGCTTGGATATTTTTAATGGAATAAATTAGTGTTGTTTTTATTTTCAAGTTGTAGTGTTGAAATTATGTATATATCTTGTCTCCAAGACTACTAAACTGATCAGTCCTTTGGGACTTAATTCCTTGTAATCATGCCAAGGTATTAAAATAATGCACCGACTCCTAGATTCTGGGGTCAGGGCATTACAGAAAACATCCCTAATTGTTTTTGTAAATATAGAGAAAGTGGTTTATCAAGAAAATACATCCCTGTTTGGATACTACAATTGGATATGGTTCTGGAATAGATATACCTAGGAGTGAAAACTATGACAAGGTGTTTTGTGACTGACTCGGGGGTAACCTCATACATGACAATGATCCTTACAATGCACTCGGTTTGACACTCCCTTTAGATATTCTTGGGTATATTCATAATCTCATTACGAACCATTATTAATGGAACAAAGAAAATACCCATAAGAATATATGTTATTAAACAGATCATTGATAACCTAGATTTAAACCTAGGGAATCACAAGTTAAGATATACTTTTCCTTTAAGAGTTTATCATTTTATGGTTAAAGTTTCCTTTTTATGCTTATTAGATAAGTATTCAAGCCCCCTAATTGCACTTTATTTTTCTTTGTTAATGGAAGGAAATAGAATAACATGTTCCAAAAATCAATTTGATAAGAAATGTGATGATTTCCCTAATGTTATACCGAATATGATGGAAATAGGTGCTAAAAACTTCATGATAGTACTTGCTCAACCAGATCAAGTTATGAACAATAACTTGAATCACATGGAACACCCTCTTTCTCCAAGTAAAGAGAGAGTTTCCATAAAATAGTTCATGCAGATAGGGCCTCCAACATTTAGTGGATCTTTTGATCCCATACTCATAGAATGGTGGATTAACTCCATTGAAAAGTTATTCACTATCCTCTATTTCTCATAAGAAGAGAAAGTTGTGGTGGAATTTTGTCAATTTTATGGGGAAGGTGATCAGTGATGGAAACTAATAAAAAACACAAAGTCCAAGGAGGAAATTAATTCCATGGATTGGGAGGAATTCAAGAAAATGATCTTCTATAAATACTTTCCCCAAAACCTTCATCTCAAGATGGAAAGAGAGTTCCTCATACTTAAGTAGAAGGAAGATGAGTATATCATAGTGTATAAAGAAAAATTTTCAAGGCTTAAAATATATTCCTTTAGCTTTTTCATGAACACCAAAACTAAGGTGGATCAATTATTTATCAGACTAAATCCGAGTCTACAAAAAGTATTGGCAATTTGAGACTTCAATAGCTATGAGGAGATTTTTTGTTGTGCCATCAAGGTTGAAATAGAGATCAAATACTCTCAATGGTCTCATGGAACCAATGAAAAAAAATAATAAAATAGATTCTAATATGGGTGGATCAGAAAATAAATCCCATGATTGAAAAAATACCAAATATCCCACATGTCAAAATTATGGTAAAAATCATCCTGGGAACTATCTAAAGGTAACTAGGAAATGCTTCAAATATGAAGGAATGAGGATTATAGAAAAGAACTTCCGAAGGGATATGATGAATGCCCTAAGCCAAGAGTTTTTGGAGTCAATCAACAACAACCTCTAGGGAAACAAGAAAGGTATTATGCTATCACTACTGCTAATGTGGAGTCAGACAATGATGTGGTAAATTATTGCATCCAAAGTACATAACTCATCCCTGATTAATTTTTGTGGACTGAACCTCCTAGAATATCTTTTCATACTCCCTTTGGTAGAGTTTGATGCTATTTTGGGTATGGATTGGCTATATTTATACAAATCCAACATCAACTATTTGGAAAGGGAGATCACTCTTCATATCCTGAAGCATCCTCCAATTCTTTATAGGTGTAAATAGAAAGATGAATCTCTTTCAGAATCATCATCTCAAGTGTGGATATTACTACCTTATGATCAAGAATATATCTCTCAAATGATTTAGACAAAGTATATGATCATGCTCAAATATATTCCCATCATGATGGATTACACTAATGTATTCCCTGAATAGTTTCTTGGTCTCCCCCATTAACAAGAAGTTGAGTTCTCAATTGAAGTTATTATTAGATCTCTACCTATATCAAAGACACCTTATAGAATGGCCACTGTTTAGATGGAATAATCGAAGAAGTAGTTACTGAAGAATCTAGACAAGGGTTTATGCATCTGAGTGCTTCACCATGTAGTGCGCCAGCTATCTTATTCAAGAAGAAGGATGGATCAGTGTTCCATTGCATCAATTATCATGAACTCAATAAAATAATTATAAATAACAAGTACCCCTACCAAAGATAGATGAATTGTTAGATAAACTATGTGGTGCTAGTTATTTCTCTAAGTTGGACCTTCGGTCAATATATCACCAATTAAAAGTGAGAAATGCAGATATTCCCAAGACTACCTTTTGAATAAGGTATGGACACTATGAGTTCATAGTGATTACCTTTGGACTCACCTATGCTCCAGAAAGTTTTATGGATTTAATGAATAGAGTCTTTAGAGATTAGCTCGACAAATTTGTGGTAGTCTTTATCGATGATATTCTGATAGACTCTAATAGAAAGGAGTAACATGAGGAGTATTTGAATACTGTGATAAAAACTTTTATAAGGGAGAAACCATATGAAAAGTAGAGTAAATTTGAGTTAAGGATGGAGGATGTATCATTATTTGAGCATGATATCACTAGAAAATGAATATATGTGGACCCTTCTAAGACAAAGTCCATCGAAGAGTTTCTTAGGACAACATCTATAATGAATATCCGTAGCTTTATTGGTTTAAACGAGTATTAATGATGATTTTTAAGAACTTATCATGATTATAAAAACCTATAACCATGCTTACACGGAGGAAATAAAGTTTTTCTGGACTTAATAATTTGAGGAAAGCTTTAAGGAGCTAAAAAATAGGCTTATCACTGTGCCGGTACTCACAATCCTGAAAAGTGGAGAACTATTTATGCTGTAAAAAAATGCTTCAAAGAAAGGATTAGGATGTGTACTGATGAAAAATGATAAATTGATAGCCTATTCCTCAAGTTAGTTAAAAAGTCATGAGAAAAACTATCCTACACATGATCTGGAGTTGGGAGATTTGATCTTTGCATTAAAAATCTAGCAGAATTATCTCAATGGGGAGAAGCGTGAGATATATACTGACGAAAAGAGTCTAAAATATATATTCACAAATAAGGATCATAATATATGCCAACATAAATTGTTATATCTCATCAAGGATTATGATTTATCAATCCACTACCATCCTGGTAAAGAAAATAAGTTGACAGATGTTCTAATTATAAAGGATCTTGCATCTTTATCAATGATGAGAATTGAAAATGATCCAATATTATTAGTATTATAAAGGATGGACATATTAATTTAGGAACATCATCAATCCTTTCTCAAATTATTTCTCAACCATCCCTTGTGGAGAAAATAAAGGACTATCAAATAAATTATGTGGAAATTCAGAAAAAGGTGGAAGCTATCAGGAATGAGAAATCCTCCGAGTTCAACATCAGTGAGTATAGTGTCATAAGATTTGATTCATGACTATGTGTACCATCCAATCCATAGATAAATAAAGCAATTATTAATTCTTTACATAACTCAACCTTCTCTATTCACCTAAGGAGCACAAAGATGTATCAATATCTCTGGGAAAACTTTTGATGGGACAATATGAAAAAGTAGATCACTAAATATACATCAATGTACCTAGTATGTTAGTAAGGGAAGTCTAAAAGGGAAAAAGTATAAAGTGATGATGCAACCATTACCCATACCAAAATAGAAATGGTAAAACATCACCATAAACTTTGTCAATAGAATTCAAAAGTCATCCAGATGAAACAATGCTATATAGGTTATTGTGGATCATCTTACAAAGACAACTCACTTTATCACAATTTGAGAGGACTTCTCACTAGATCCACTTGAACGAATAAAAAAAAATAAGTGTTAAGGGTTTATGGAGTACCACTATCTATTGTATTCGATCAATATCCAAGATTAACCTCGAATTTTTGGAAAATTCTCCAATATGATCTAAGAAATGAGATGAACTTTAGTATGGCCTATCATCCTCAAACTGATGGGCAATCTGAGTAGACTATTCAGAAACTTGAATACATGTAGATAACATGTTCTATGGAATTTAAAGGAGGATGGGACCAACATATTACACTAGTAGAATTATTCTACAAAAATAGTTTCCACTCGAGCATCCAAATGGATCCATATGAATCCCTTTATTGGAAAAGGTGTAGAACATCGACATGTTGGGATGAAGTTGGTGAATGTAAGCTTCTAAGACCATAAATAGTCGATGAAATGGTGGAGAAGGCGAAAACCATTTAGTAACACATCAAGGAATCCAAAAGTTGACAAAAGAGATATATAGACAATCATCTATGGGACCTTGAGTTTGAAGTCAGATACATGGTATTCCTTTGCATATCTCTATGGAAGAAGATCATGAGATTTGGGAAGAAAGGGAAGCTAAGTCCTAGGTACATCGGTCCCTTCATGATCCTAGATCGTGTTAGAGATGTGGCCTATAAACTAGCACATCCACTAATAATGTCTTAAGTACATGATGTATTCCACATATCCCTCTTAAGGAAGTAAATACTAGACCCATTTCATGTACTGAATTTAGAGGTGGTACAGTTGGAAAATGATCTTTCTTATGAGGAGCATCCAGTGAAAATCTTGGATCATAGATATAGAGTTATACACAACAAGACTACTCACCTGGTCAAAGTACTATGGTGGAACCATATGTAAAAAGAGGCAACATGGGAGTTAGAGGAAGAGATGAAGGAAAAATACCCACCCCTTTTTTGACCTTAGTATGTAAAATGGAATTTCAAGGGTGAAATTTCATAAGAGGGGAATAATGTAAAGAACCAAATTTTTATCAATGGAAATTCCTTTCTTATAATTATGTCATATGGTATAAACACATATAGAACACAATACAAGCTTTATAAATTATGAATGAATGAAATAAGAATCATTTCTAAAAGTTAAGGAACCTATACCATTGAAATAGTAACTTAACCTTTAGAATAGTAGCGCAAACCTTATGAATTGTAAAATGACCAATTGAATAGTAAAATCAAAAATTAAATTATAAATAAAATTTATCCATCTTATAAGTGGCACTATAATATAATTATATCATATTATATGTAAATAAATATATTAAAAATTATTAATTAACTGTTATTATTTTTTTAAGTCATAAAAATTTAATTACAATTTTATGCATAATTTAATAATTAAATAGAAAACATATTTTCATAAAAAGTGTTCATAAATTAATATATTGATGTCTTATGATTATAAGATAGTTTTATGATACCTTAGTTAATTTTTCAAAGTGATATAAAATCAGTTTTAATTTTAAAATATGTATTTTCCAAGTAAATGATGATTTTAATTAAAAATTAAATTTATCACATTTAAAAAATTGTTTTCATAAAATGGATTTCATTTTTTAATTCTACAGATTGAAAAATTGTTAGGGTGTTCTTTTTTGTGATTTTTTTGAAACACTTGAATTTTTGATGAATAGTAAAATATGGTAATTTATGGTATATATACATTATAAGTTAAATAGAATATTAATTGATTCATGGATCATGTAAGCACAATTGTTTAAAACTCACATGATATAATTACTATATTTAGTCTCAATAATCAAAACTATTTCTTGTATTGAGAAAAATAATAAACTAATGAATTAAATAATGAGAAAACACCCCCTCATCCACTATAAATACCACCCCTCACCACCTCTTCTCCGCACACCTCTGAAGCCTTGATCATTATCTGTATTATAACCAATACTCTTCCCAAACCTCTCCCCAAGTCGATATCTATTTGTCTTAATGAAATATCAAAACTAATCCCCTAAGGAGGTTCTCAAGAAGAATGAATCAAGAGCTATAACCCTCCTTCGTTTTCTTTCAATTTATTTTTCAAGTTCCTTTCTTTTCTTATCTTCTATTAAATTTCCCTTACCCAAGTGGAATGAAAAATATAGTATATTAAATATACTATAATGTTATAATATTTATGGAATAATTATTCATAAAATATAATCTACTCTCTCTTTTCGCTTAAGAATGAAAACATGCTCTGTGAGGTGCTGATCTATGACCTTCTTGGATGGCGTGCTTTCATATTTCAATTAAACCTTCAAGGATGGACATGAAACAATTTTTATATTTGAAACAGATTATAATATATGTATTATATCTTATGTAATGTTTTTGAATCATTTTTTATAGATTATATTAATATATAAAATAAAATGAGTTCGTTGTGATAAAAAACACTAAATTAATTTAAACATTTATCATTAATGATTTATATAATGAATCATAATCAATTATGAAAAAATGGTATTTTAATATTATATAAGCTAATTAATAAAATATAAGTTTATTTATGGATAATTATCCTCATTCTACATGATTTTCCATACACATATACAAGTAAACTGATCATGAAAAACAAGGAAATCAACGCTCCTAAATGATGAAATTGACTCTCTTAACCCATCAAAAAGGACATAAATGAACTTAATAAAGTTATAATAAATCAAATACATATATAAACGGTTATTTAATTATTAATTAATAAATCAAATTTTATTATTCATTACATTAAGATCAAGTGAAGAATCATTTCAGACATAAGGTAAGGAATTCTGCCCGAACCTCCAGCATTCCTTAGAGTTACTCTTTCTATATTTTTACCCAAATGAAATTATCTTTTATTTTTATTTAAATAATATAAATTATTTTAAAATTTTTAAAAATTATTTATAAATATACACTCATCCTTATTTTTTGGTAATATACATGTTTTTTAAAGGTTCCCTACTCAATTCTTCCTAATAAACAAACACAATTTAAGGGAACTTCCTGAATTCTTACCATATTTCAAGTGTGATCCATAATCTGTTTTAAGACACCATTATTTTTATAAAATAACTAATTTTATCATAATAAAATACCTTGTTTCAATTCTTGTTTTATACTAAAATTTATTCCTTTTCCGTTTTAAAGAATCTTGAATGTTTTCCCTTAAACTGTACCAAAATGTTTTATTTCTAAAGTTTCTTAAACACTCTTTTCAGTTAAGTTTGACATTAATTATCATAATATATTACTATATTTCTTTATTAATGTCCATTTATTATATAATTCATTTCTTTCATTGACACTTTTATGATATTACCATTTATTATAATTTTGACATGATTATGATACCCAATTAATTCCATAGGTAACCCTTATGTTTATGCTTGATTACTTATATATGATTATTTTTGTTGAAATAATATTCATGAACATGTTATTATGGGTGCACCCAGATAGTTCTTAAATGCATTGGTTAATGTTTAGTCTCATGAGATGTTATGTGCAACGGTCTTGGTGGGTAGCCTTGACTCATGCTCCATGTGCAACAGTCTTAGTGGATAGCCTTGAATCATGCTCCTCTATTGCAAAGAGCCTTGAATCCTACTACTATATGTCAAAGGATCCTTGAATCATACTAAATTCATGTTTTATATTTCATCCACATTACTATGAATCCATGATTCTATGATCCCATGTTATGATTCCTTATGTTTAATCTTGTTCAATGCCTTTTTATATCATTATGTTATGCCTTCTAAGCCATGTGATAAGATTTATTTTAATGTTTATTCCCTTATTGGGATTTTAGATCATCCATTTTTCATGTTATCCCTAGGTTATACACTGTATATATAAGAGATTAAAGGAAGTTAGGATATCTTAGTGGATTATAAATAAAGATATGTTTTATTAAGTCCCACGTTTTCAGTTTTATTTACCTAGTCTTAAAAGGAAATAGACTTTATGATCCTTGGATTATAATTTGATGTTTAATTATGCTTAAAAACATGTAATTATATGTGTAAAAGTCTATAGTCACTATAAAAACCTTGAAAATACTACATGCTTCTCTCATTCTAATTATTACTACACATGGATCTGAGGTTGTGAGAAATAATTAAGTGGATCAAGAACCCTAACATGTTTAAGAGGTTAGGTTAAATGAGAATAAATCATAAAAGAAAATTTGATCACCGATTCAGCCCTACCCCTTTTATTGATCAAATTGAATCTTGAAATAAAAATTAGTATTAGAGTAAAGATACCTATAAAGAACCAAAATTTGTTTCTAAGATGTATATAACATAAAGTTTGTGAACAATTAAGAAATACCTATCATCAATGGCCCAAAATTCAACAATTATAGGAATAATATGGTGTCTTATATCCTTTAACGCATCCCAAAAGTTATATATTCTTCTATAATGGTTTTTACAAGTATTTATGAATCTTCTACTATTGATCAATAAAATAATAGAAATATGGAGCCGGATGGAAAGACATAAATTTATATCTTGATGTATCTATCAGAAAAGGTGAACATGATGGTAACGAACATTCAAAAAAATATAGGACATATGGGAAACATAGAGAAGAGTCAATTAAGGTAGTATCAAGGTAAAAGGATCCAAAAGTTGTTTTATAGGTGTAAATATAACTCTATTTAAATTGATAATTATAGAATATAGAAAACTATTTCACTAGGGGGAATGAAATATTTAGAACCATTTGAGGATTTGGGGAGAATATTTTTGATTAAATCATAGTCAATAAGTTGATGAGAATTTTTTTGAATAGATTTTATTCTAAAAAATTTAGTTTTGGAAGAATGGGAAGATTTCTCCTTGTATAAAAATCACAATATTCTCATTTAATATGAAATAATAAAGGATCCATTATTCAAAATAAAATTTAAAATATGAGATATATTTTTAATCAATATGAAAATGAAATTTAAGAAAAGAATAGTATATTGAACCAATGATTAAAATTATAAGTATGATGAAGAATTTATCAAAATTACTTCTCTTCTATAAAAGAGATCCAATAAAGGAAAATTGAATGGAAAAGGTATTAAATTATTTTGATGCAATAATTATTATGATATTGGTTATATTACAAATTATTTCATAATGATATAGGTTGAAGAACCTGAATTAGATGAGGAGTAATAAAAAATAGACAAAAAAGAGGTAAGAATGATTATAAGCATTTCATAATACAAAGATGAATCATTATTAAAAAAAAGTGAAAAAATTCACATATTCAATGAAGTCACATTATTTTCTCATGTTGTGAAATTACTGGATTCATCTATAACTTATGATGATGGAGAATAAATAGTAGAATGTGAATTGGGATTGGATGTAGTGTTGGAATATTTCCTCAAATAGATTCCTAAACACATGAAAAGAAGATATTACTAAAGGATAAGAATAAATAGGCTGAAGAAAATTTGAAGATGATGAAGAAGGAAGCCTCATACGTTGATGATATCAAGAAGAAATATTTTAGAGAAGTTGAACCAGAAAAAATTATTTGTGATCATGAAGAGAAGCTAGATGTAAGAGAAGAATAACGACGTGGGACCTAATCAATATGTCTCACAGTTCAAAATGAGATAAAAGATATTTGGATAATGCTTCAAAATGACTTTCGAGGACATTGTTTAAACTTCTATAACTAATGATAATAAAGGTTATAAAAGGCATGTAAATTATATAACTAATTGATATCAATGTAAATATTTAATTTTTAATAGTGCATGTGGAAAAAATAATTCGAAAGAGGTATGGACTATGAAAAATGAGTGTAAAATTTTAAAATCAAAAGAATATGCAATATTCCTTAGAGACCCCCTATAGAAGAGAAAATCAAGGATTACATTGTATAAAGACAACAAAAACATATTGATGGATAAATAAGGAATATATTAAGAAGATCAAATATTCTAGGGTTCTATTGGTGCTTTGAAAGGTATGTACATAGAGCCTATTCTTGTGGGTATCATATGCCATAACTTGGAATAATACATGAAAAAGGGGTATGATTGGATGAATAATTTGTTCTAATTCATATTGGAAACATGTTTTGATAAGAACATCAGAAAAATATATCCACTTAGAAATATATTTGAATAATTATAATTGGTGGGTATAAGGTGTGGAATAGATGATCACAATGGATAGGTATGTATGACAAGAATCCATGTAGAGGTTTTATATAATGCAAAATTTAAGTATTATACATTTATGAATTTAAAAAGTGAAAATTAAAATCTTAATTGAACTAATAAGGACTATAAGGAGTGATTTATAGTGTACTTGAACCAATTGGTCAAGGAAAAACAAATGGATAAGGAATAATTGAGTGATAAGGAAAAATGAATGAATCTGGTTTTAGATAACGAGTTCAAAAATCAAGATAAACTAACCAAAAATATATATTTTATCATTCAAAAATAATAATGAATTTTTTTTCGTTAGTCTATGAATGAAAAATCTATTTTATAAAAATATAACAATCCCAAGAATATGTAGTGAGAAGGTTGATACACACAAGGAAATGATGTTTTTTGAACCCTAAAATGAAGAAAACTACTTCAAAAAAAGTAACAACTCAAAATAAAGATAAAAGAATAAAATAATGATAGGTTTTTGGAAAAAATACATGTTTTCTATGTGGGAGAATAAATTATCCTAGGTCGATAGTAAAATCTATGCCTGAGTGTTTCCTCTAAGGAAAATAGAAGGTACCTCCATATTCTCATTTACTATTGTTTTTCTCTACTGACTTGTAAGGGATTAAAAGAGAAATATGAGGATATCACTAATAGAAAACAAGAATAAATTATCCTTTATGAAGTATATTTATGACCATGAAATGGATAAATAGGATTGTACCAATTGAGGGGGTTAAAATCTACGGTAGAATTGCCAAAATTCAGAACCAATGTGAATATATAATTTCTAGAAAACCCCATGAAATATATATTATGATGAATTCCCATCACAGTTACATTAATTTTTCATGATGGTATAAAACTTAATATAAAGAGTGGACTGTTTATTCATAAAACGATTTGATAAATAGGGAATTATTTTGATGGTATATAATTTTTTTGATGTTTTATTGAGATAATTATATGTAATTAAATTTTAATTGTAAATCAACATGACCATAACCAAAAAATGATTTCTGATCATGGTATCACATATTGGTTTTTATGGAAAAAATTGAAACCATTATTAAATCTCTCTTATTTTCTACATTGGGTTGACACATGTTGACCGAAATTAAACTAATTAAGAAGGATCATTTGTAAAAAAATAATGTAGTATCATCCTTATGCCATAAGTTTCTTATTATGTTCATTAAAATTTGATAATAGGTTTTCTCAGTGTGAAGAGTATACCTTTATTTTCTCTTTTCACTTGATTTTTAATAAGGGGAAAAATAAATAAGAACATCTATTGACTATAAAAATGTGTGGAGATATTCACAACATTTACAATGAGTGATATTGTTATTCCCAAAATATTTTGGTTGAATTTTTATCAAAATATAAATTTGTTCTTATTGAAATACATGTTGATTATTATAGTATTTTTATGAATTTCATTCCTAATAAAACATCTAAGGTCACAAGATAATATTGATAGTGCTTTTACTACTTGAAAAACATGTGTGGACATATTTCAAGTAGTATCTAGGTAAAAATGATGCTTGATTTTTTATTCCATAAATAAATTCATAAAAAGTGTTTGTAGATGTATAGAAACTATAAAAAATAGCTTAGATGATATTTTATGTTGATTAAGAATCACTAGATATGTTTTGAAGAGACCTTATTTCAATGTGAAGTAATTATATAATTCTCAGATGCACAATAGAACCACTGATTGAGTAGTCAGGTCATGTGGTTGATACTTTGATCATATAGTCAACTGGTTCATCTTGTTGTCAATCCACTAACCATGGATTTACATAGTTAGTTTGGAATGGTTTATTGATTTTTTTTATTCTACTGATCCAACACATAAATAAAAATTGATAATGCTTCTTATGATCAAACCATAATGGTGTGGATGAGTGGAGTTGTACACATGGTTGATTCATATAGTAGAGCCAAATTTTTGGTTGATTTAGATGGTGTGGTTGATCTATACCAATGGGTACTTATCTTATAGTGATTTGTAGAGTTTATAGAATATTTATATTATAATTAAATTAACCAAAAGATGTTGATAATATGTTATTCATGGATTAAAGCACTGAGACCACCCATTATTATCTTGATTTACTATTCTATGAATCAAAGCATCAAAATGAAGGAGATGTTTTGAGACTAGAAGTGATTAAGTAGAGGAGTAAGATGATCATAATTCAATTAGATAAATATATGTGTTGGATGAAGATAATAATATTTTAACATAATCCACTAAATATAATTGTTCTAAATATAATTCTTTATAGAAGTGAAGTGTAAGACTTTTCATGAGATTAAGTATTCTTTAGAGTGCATCACTTTGATTTTGAACATATGAATTTTCAATTTATGCATTCTGACTATAAGCCTATGAGACATGGAACAATTTGAGTGATCTGTAGTAAATTACTAATATGAGTTCTTCACTATATGTTAGGATTCCATAAATAAGAGATATATTATGCGACACACATATTTATTTTGAAGGAATTAAAATAAGATGATTTTCTAGATTTATTTATTTGAATATCACATAAATGAATAAAGCCTAAGGCATCAATAGATTTAAATGAAGATTTAAATGGGAATTAAATGGATTTTAAATAAGGAATAAATGGTGGATATTTTTGAATGATTTAAAAGTGGATATCATAACTACATTTAAAAATAATGGAATTTCTATATTTTAAATATGAGGGTTATTTTTCATGAGATATTATTATATGTGATTATAATTATAGGTAGTAAAGAGAAGAAAGAGTTTAAGACTAATTGATAACTCACATACACTATGTGAGAATATTAAGTACCCAATATATTTTTATGATCGAGATAATGAATCAAATATGGGATTAATTTTAGAAGAAAGTGATATATTATACACTCAAGTTTTCTTTAACGATGAGGATGATCAATATCTCCCAAGATCTAGAGGAAGTCTTCAAACCAGCAATATTACTGATGATCTTTAGGGAATACATGTGAATACCTACTAATCTATCTACTTATATTGTAGGAATAACATACAATGGTTCATAGAACACCAGGAAGCATAGAATTTTATTTGTTGGATCTTTTTTTAAAAGCCTTTATTTGTTTGAGTGGACTCTAGAAGTGATAGAGAGGAAAATTGACTCTGTATTTTAACCAACTATTGATGATAATGGATAATCCATGATGGGGGTATAACCAACATGGTAAGGAGTATGAAATTAATTCAAAACATATAAATACAATATTATTATATTGTTATTATTATTACTATATATGAATGCGAGGTTTTGTGGAATCATTTATTAGATCAATAACCATATCATGTTTAAGTGGTTGGGGGAATACCACATAAAGGAAAAGTAATAACTAATTAACCCCTATACTTCTCAAAATTTTGATATGATATTGGAATAAAACTATCATTATTTTAGTGAAATTATATTCTTTTGATGCAACAACCATCATTTACCTCCATTCCATCCGTTAGAAAATGAAAAAGTCGCATGTGCATGATACCTCCTTCACAAATAGTGCGATTAATTTTTCATAAATACCTCACATAGTTAGTTATAAAGATTGATTTATTGAATAAATATAATATTTATTACAGAATTATTATTTTAGAATTATAAATCATATTCTATCATCTTTCAAACACATTCTTTTGAATATAAAAGCGTCACCTGTCTATATGTGTGGACTACCACCTCGATGAAGAATCTATTTAATATTCCATCACCACCAAACATGGAATTTTCTGAAAATTTATTTCATGAATAATTATTATATTTATAATATTATTAATTTTCTAGAAAGTTAATTTGGAAATTATATTAATAGAATTAACAATAAACGGGCATTGGAAAATTTTACCATTTAAAATGAGCACAAAGAGTTACTTTGTAGGTAGCCTTCTTAAAATTCTCATTAATTTATATTATTCTGATAAACATTCATGGAAATAATTTATAAATTTAATATATTTCCTTTTAAACCATTAATATTATGTAAAAGTTATATTATCACTATAAAATAATAAGTTCTTACTCATTCAACTAGTATACTATGTTCTTGTTTTTGTCAGCTTTACAATTGATATGAACGTTGCTTTTATATTAATGTCACAAATGATAAAGTAATATAAAATAATTATAATATCATGAAATAATGTTAAATTCAATATGTTTTAAATAATTTTTATGGTAATATATCGATTTATATTGGTTAATAAAATCAATTCATTTTATGAGATCAAAATGTTTTAAAAAAAAATTATTTTTATGAATTAAAAGATAAATGTTTACATAAGCTTAAAGAAATCACCATATTAATCCATAAATATATAAAAATAATTCTATAAAACTTCATGAACATCCTATAAATAATGTAACCATGACCAAGGTGAAAGGATTTGAACTGTTGAACAAAAACATGCATGGAAAACAGAACATTTAACATAAACATGTTAATTTTAATAATGAATTAAAAATTGGTAATAAGAAATTATAAGTCAATGGTATATTGTAATATAAATATAAATATTTTTAATTTAAATATTAAAAATAATTCTATACTAACTATACCTGAGATTGGAGCCTGTTTGACTAGGCGAAAGCCTAATGTAATGGTTAATTTTATAATCTCAATTTTTATAGGGGTTATTTATATACCGATTTACATAAGGATAATGTTGAGTTTTTTATATATTAATACCCATATATTTATTCTTCCAAATTTATTTGTGGTTATTTTAAAAATTCTATCCATTTTCCCTCTATTTGGAACTCAAATCAACTAGAAGTATCTTTATAGGAAAAGATAACCTTATTTCTCCTTTTTATTTGAGAATATTTCCATCTATATCCATATTGATTATTTTTATTTTTGAATTTTATTTTATATAATTAAATTATTTATTATGGAAAATATCTCTTATATTTTACAATTTATCCAAATGTTTAAAAGGAATATTTTTATTGTTTTTGTATAAGTTGTTTTTGACATTCCTTGCCATGGTGTGTAAAGAATATTTTTTAAACATTAACAACATGGACACATTTTCCCATATTCATGACCATTATATATTATTATTTTTGCTTTTCCAAGTTAACATGGACTTTGAAATAAAATCTCATTCCCATTAATTAGAAAATATTTCATTTTAAAAAAGTTACTAAAAGAAAATGATATTTCTTATTATTTACAAAGAAAGATCGAAATTTATTTATAAATGGGTTTTTTCATCAATGTTAACATCCTTAATAATTTATTATTTTACACTAGGGTTATTTCACAATGATAATATCATCCTTATTTTTTAGTATGTATTATGATCATGTTATTACATTTACTGATCGTGTAAAACAGTGACATTTCATATATTAGTTTTCCAATAATAATGTTTATCATTATTAGTGGAAGTAGATTATATGTTATATTGATTATTCATTATTTTCATATGAAAAAATTATTCTAATTATTTCGTTATGGGTGAGGCCTAGAAATATATAGCCTATCGATGCATCAGTAGTTCCCATAAGACAAACAAGGATAAACATTCGAGGTGTGCCTTGTAAGATGCCATATTTTTCTAGGTATGTCTCTCACTATTATTTTTTGTTAACTATCATTGAGTTGGGTTTTTATTTATTTAAACCTTTTCTTAGATGTTAGGTACAAGTTGGGTTAGGTGTTATAAGGTTGAAGTAAGAATAAGAGGTGAGTTCTGGATGCAGAATTAAATCACGTCGTAAACCAAATTCATGAAGTGAATTATTCTAGGTAGACCCCATTAATTTAATTCACAACTTGAATTTAATTCACCCCTAAAATTAATTAACCCCTAAATTAATTACACCCCATGAAAACACTCTATGAAATGAATACACCCCATGATTTCATTCACATATTAAAGATACCCCATGAATTAATTACACCCCATGAATTCCTTCCATACCCTGAATGCAAACCCATGAAATGGAACTATTGTCATGGATAAAGTTCACAATGTAAAAAGTTTTTTTTAACACATGGATGATGAAAATTGGGATAAATAAGGGAATATATACTTTCAAAATGAGAAAGTTATTCAAATTGTTAATTAGTTTCACCCAATAATTTTTAAAACCCTCAATCATTGTTCATTGTTTGAAAGAAATCCCTTATCTCCACTATAGTACTTCCATGGATGGAGTCTAAGAATCCAATTCAATCTAGAAGAATGACTACATTGGATATTGGTTTTCTAAAATAATATTTTTAAGGTATACATTTTGGTTCTTCTTCCATGTCATGATCTATTGCTGACAAAATTTATAGTTCTTATTGAAAGGAAGGAAGGAGTTAATAACTGTCACAGACATGAGGTTTTGACAGTACCTTCTCCACTTTTAAGTTGGGTAGTCAAAATATTATCCTTTTTTCAGATTTAGTTATCTATAGTATTTGAGATATGTGTGATTGTTCCTGTAAACTTCTCATGAGACCTAATTAATTGGATAATATATATTTGAAAATAATCATTTTTGATTGTCTATTGGATTCCATTGAGACCATTGGTATAAATAATGAGATATAAAATCACCTGATGGGTATGCCAACCTTGGACCTTATTTAGACATTATCATCTTGACATTTGTGCCCTATGATAAATTGGAAAAATTGATGGATTTTTGGATTATCATTATGCATTGGAATAAAATGTAAATTGTGTGATTGATTAAGGTAGAATCACCTTGTAAAAATTTAGTTAAATGGTATGTTAATAACCTTATGGTAATATGATAAAAGAAACATGTTTGATATAATATGAGGATAATTGGAAACCTTGTTTTATGAAACATAACTAGTAAGAAAAATGATAATTTGATGAATTGATCATTGTTTCTTAGTGGTTATATATCTTGAATGTTTGATTAAGTTTTGAAAATTACTTTTTATTCTTTTAAGATTATGTGACTGTAGACACCATGAAATGTGTTCCATGCACTTTTCCGTAAAACGTCTTAAACTGGGCTCTAAAATTTCGTGGTGAAAACACCTACGCACCGCCATGCTGGAGTTGGATAAAGAATTTATTTTGGATAAGTCTTGAAAGTGGCTCCCTAGTAAGGAAAAATCACAGCGGCGTGCAAGTCTACTTTGGAACCACCCATCCAGTGCGCAACCACTTGTGCGCCACAAAATTGTCATGCAACCCACTTGCATGGACAAACTCCTTTCACCAAAGAACCTATTTTTCCTATAAATAGACCCTTGGGTCCTTCATTTGTATGGAATAATTTCCCCATAGATGAATTGGTGCTCTGGACTCCCTAGTACTTCACCCCAATCTTCCAAAACATTCAAGGTAGTTCTTCAACACCTTGAGGAGAGGACTTAAGGGAGGATCATTAGACTTAAGTTCTTTTAGTGTTTGAAAACCATAATACTTTTGCGCCTAAAGCACCCAACCTCACCAAATCAAAAATATTTGTGTGCCACCTATTCCTTTCATAGGAACTTGAGCACCCCACTTATGAGACCACCTGTGAATACTCTTGAAGGCTTGAGCCAAGCCTCACCCAAGTATTTCCATACAAGTTGTTCATCACTTAAGTGAATATCAGGTTACCCAAGTCTACTTGTGCGCCCATACTTGCGTTCCATTACCTACTTGAGTGCCCCTATTTGATTCACTTACTCTCTTAAATATACAAGCCATCATGACTTCCTCAAAGCCATTCATGGAAAGGCTTCTTCTTCCTTGGATCCCTTGTCTGAAATGGATTCTGTTGAGACCTCCACCAAAACCTGCTGACTTATCAAACCTTTGGGAAAGACACATCAGCGTGTCTCCTATTTGGGTTTGTATATCCATAGTCATAGGTTTCCCACATTTTTTTATAATGGAGTTAGGATTCATGGAATGTACTTGGGTTTGTATATCCACAGTCACATGGACCCTTCTCCCAAAAACAGTGTTGGGAAGTTCCCAATTTGGAGGAGGGTTAGGTCCTGGCCTCTCCCTTCTCAAAGAGATGACCCAAAACCTCAGGTATCTGGTAGGGAAGGTAAAGTTCACACTTTATTTTCTTCCTTTTGAACAATGGAGAAGTCTCCCTCCTCTACCAAGATCAATTTTAGGGAAACCATCCTAGCATAAGCCCCCATATTTTCTTGAAGGAGGTAACATTATTTCTCCTCCTCTCTTCTTCGGTGCCAAAGACTAGAGGGGAGATGGGCACATGGACTTTTGTTACCCTTTCCCTCTCCCGTTGAGCTTTGTCACCATGGACAACCATCCTTGGGTAATCCCCCTAACCTTAATCCCTTATTCCTTTCATTGAGACCTTGTATAATGTAAAGTTAATAGAGGGAAGGCTCGTCGCCTTAAACTCTTCTCAGGTCAACTCGACCTCATCACCTCACCCTCTTCTCGGGTCAACTTGGACTCGTTGTCTCACCCTCTTCTCAGGTCAACTCAGGCCTCATCCACTCTCTCCACCATATGTGTGCCCTCTTTCACCTGTGGAGGAGGAAAAGTGTATGTGTCATTGTTTAATATTTCACATCCTCTTGTTTCTCACACCATGCATGACTCATGTGGGCTTATAGATTTGTGATGATTACAACATGTGCACAAAAAATTCTTTTATGAAGGAACTAACTAGGATATGTTGAAATCCCATTCAGGGACCGACCTCACTGGATATCCTCTTTAGGAATCCAACCCTAATTCCCTTAATTTGGTAATCATCCTTAGGAATAAGCCCCAAATTAAACACCCAAAATCATTAAGGAATCATTTTCAGGAAGTAATCCCAAACTCATTTCTCTCAAAAGACTATACTCTCCTATGAGACTAATGGAACTACGTATTCTTTGATTCCAATCCCCATGGGATACGTAGGAAGCCTCATTGTGGTTCAAAACCAACATTTCAAATCAAAACTATTCTCCTTGATCCATACTCCAAACAGGGTCTAATCTAACTTAGAAACCCATATCCTTTCTAAGTTTATTGGGTTGTTTCTGCATAAGTCCCAAACCAAACATTTATTAATCACCTTTCACTTATATTTCATTACCACATGAAATTAAACTATATGGTTAGTTCATTATCACATGACCTTAAAAGGTATGATTTTTCCCATTAAGCGGCACTAAACTATGAGGGTTCTCATTCCTTTCACAAGGATACACAGGTAGACCATTTCATGGGTACGATCCCAATATCAAAACAAGACTTCATCTCCCTAGATGACAATAAATCCCAAATTTCCCTGTTGAGTGGCTTAAAAACCAGTATCATCATAATGATGATTAAAATAATCTTGAAATAGTATATTAGAGGATACCATTGATGGAGAACCTCGAATACATATGGATATCTCCATTAATGAAGAACCTCGAATGCATACTGATGATTCTAAATTTTATACATGTTAATAAGTGATTGTAAATTCCAAGGTAAACTTATGTTATGCTTAGTGAATTAATAAATATTCATGAAAATATCTTAAATTTACAAAGAGAGTCCTAGAGTAGATAATAATTCCCCTAAAAGGGTATGACGAGTCTGACCTCCCATCCTCTCGACCAATGTACATTCCTAAGTATCATAAAGTTTAAACTTAATGAACACTTAACTTTGGAAATTAGGTCCCCTTTTGATAAAGAACTGTTGGAAGTTTCTAGTTCCAGGAATAAATCCAATGGAAACCACTTGGAAGCAGTGATTCTTAAAACTAGAACACACGTTTCAAGGAACTACGAAACAGTGACATTGATGTGATTGATTCTTGATGGTTGGATTCATATTGGAATGTCGACTTTTTTGGGATACTTTTCATGATTTATGATGATGTATGAGGGATTTGTGATTGATTTCGTAGCACATGAAGGATAGAAACAGAAAGTACTCGATGTATGAGGGTAGAGTATATGATTATATTAGAAGTCTGAGGAACATATTCATAGTCTCTGGATGTTCAAGGGTGAAATTATGGATAGGATATAGGTAGAGTCCATTTTTTTAATTTGATATTTTGTGGGGTTCATCCTCAGTGGGAGATTATTCCATCGATTGGGTGATACATCTTGACATAGTAAGATAATTCCCTAAATAGAGATATTAAGTAGGGAGATAAAGTAGGTTAGAATAACCCTAGGCATCACCACAAAACTTTAGGGTTAGTAGGATTGTTTCATGTGTAGTATTAATTTTATAAATTAATACCCTTATTATAACATTATTGCATGCAATATATTTATCAGACTGGATTTTTGTAGACATGGTGGTGTCAACCTTCTATGTTTTTCTCATAAAAAGGATAAGTATCCATTTTTTACCCAAAAAAATTTCATGGATGTGGGTTTAGACTAGGGAAAAGGACCCTATTTATTTTTAACTTGTTATATGGGTTGGATATGGGAGACGAGGAAAATATGGGGTTGAGGACCGGGGTGTTTGGAGTCTTTATTTGAGTATAAATTTTCTTTTATATGTATTAATTTCATAACACCATTTAGTTAAATTTTGTTTTTCATTAAATTATTCTATTATTATTTTGATTTATTCAGTTTTCCCCTTCTGATTTTTGGTTGTCTGTTTAATCATTCAAATTGTCTCTATTATTTTTGATAATATGCTATTAATTTTATTGTCTCATTATAACTCTTTACTAGTGTTTATATTCTCCCCATTATATTCCCTACACTCCCATTTCTAGTTAAAAGCCTCTTGAATATGGGGAGGTGTACCACATGTCATGTATCCAACTGACTCAGTCACTTGAGGTAGCACAAGGTTGGGGAAATTACAAAGTAGTATCAGAGCATCATGTTTTTTAGTTTCATTTATATTTTGGAATGGTACAAATGAGACAAGGATATTTATGAACATGGTAATTAGCTTGTTCATGGGAGTATATAACCCATGCAAGGGAAAAAATATGGGTATCCAGGGATGGGATTTTTGTTCATGATGTTTTTTTACAATTTATTATTATTTTACCCGGGACGATTCATATGTTATTTGATGTTAAAGTTATTGATATTTATACTCATTTCCCAGTATGGAATGAGATATGTTTGAAAGAATAATGATAGACACATAGGGATATATGTTGACATGCATTGTTCATACTAGGGACATATTTATCAAATTTGAAATATTTTGACCATGAAAAATATGTGAAATGAGAACCCTTGATATACTTTATAAACAAAATGAATGAATATTTTATGTTATGTGAATTTAGTTATTAAGATAGTGTAGAGGAATAATGATCCAATGGTTCTCTATTGTTATCACATGTTGAGGATGATCTTTTTTGTACCATGAGTTCTAAGGTGTGTATGGAACCTTTGTATAAAAAAATGTCTCCTCATTATATTTTATTTTATTACCAAGAGAGTGGAAATATACATTATCCTAAAACTGTAAAGCTATAAATTCATAAAAATATATAGTATCAGATAGATTATCAGCTCTATGAAAGATTTTAGAGGGTTATATGATCCATGGAAAGGGATACTGTTCGCACTATGCCTTTTATGTCTAAGTTTAAGAATGAGTTAAAACTAAGACACCCGCCAACACTCACTGGGGATGGATTCCACCAAGTATTTGATTTATATATCTATTTAGTCTAGTAAATCTATAATCATATTTAGACACTTGAATATATGAGGGTGAAGCTTTCTACTTTTATGCTTTGTGAATCCAAGCATTGGTGGGTCATTATAGATCAATTCAGGCGTCAAGATAAGTTATCCTAGAAGGTCATTGAAGCTATGTTTCTAAGAAAATTATATCTTGAGACATTGTGTGATGAGAAGGATCATGATTTTATACATTATACATAGGAGGGATTATCAATGATGGACTACATTGGAAGCCTCACTGACTTATAGAGATTTATTCTATCCATTGTAGTTGATCAGATCTCAAGGGTGAGATGTTTTTTGGATGGGTTTCACTATGAGATCATGTCACAAGTGAATGTATTTCATGTGAGAATACCTTTAGAAGTCATGAATCAAGCTCTCATATCTAAAGGAAATAAGAGATCATACCAAAGTGGTGGCCATTCAGTTTTAGTTAGGCGATATGAGAACTATTCTTCTAGTGTCACGAAGAATTAATATAATAGTTTTATCCATGAATGTTTCATTTAGAGCATGAGTGGACATACATATCAAGAAAATAATTTGGTATAGTTCTTTCAGTGAGCTAGGCTAGGCCATAAGTGCTCTTATTTTCCTCACCCCACTATGGAGTGTCATGTCTATATCTAGTTGGTTAATCATCACAAGTATTGTTGGAACATTTTGTAGTAGAGTAGTGGTGGGGAATTTAGGTGTGAACCATATTCTAGGAGGGAATGAGCTACTGCTGATCATACTGGTAGCTTGAGTTACACTAGTTTCTCAATCCAAGGAAGGATATGTGGTACCTTGATTAATGATCAACAATACCACTCATAGATAAAATCATAGGGGAGTCAGACTTGAGTCTTGTGAAGAGGGATGATCTAGAAGCATGCTTTACAGTATGCTCCGACCAATTTTAATTTAGGACCTTTTATTGTCAGAGTTACATTTCTTATATCATATACATTAACATGAATTTTATTTGATACATGGCATCACATTCCTTTCTATCTATTATTTTTTGAAAATGGTTTTGATTTGAATTTGTACAGAATAGATGGGGTTATGCCCATTGACACACTGTCTAGAGCAAAACCATAGGGTATTAATCACTATAAGAATTGTTTTATTGAAATTGGTGGTTGTTATTTCCTTTGAAAATATTATGTTATATAAATAATAGGATTCAATATGATTATTGGAATTTATTTTCTAGTTCAATACTAGTACCACAACAAACTAAATCAGAGTAGAGTTATCTTTTTTATCTCCAAACAGAAGTAGATATTCTCACCAAGGTATGTGGTATATTTAGGTTGGTTGTACAAGACCAATTTAGTAAAAATTGGATTGTCTCATGGCTCAAATAATAAGACTTGTTCTAGATGATGGAGGAATAAAACAAGATACTTTTCCTCTAGTGGTGGATATTTTTTATGACATATTTCCTAAAATGTTATATGGATTACCACCCATGAATAATATTGAGTTCATAATCGAGTTGGTTCTAAGAATAGAGATAGTCTATCAACCACATTGTATGATGACACCAATAGATCATTGTGAGTTGAAGCTTTAGTTGTATCAATTATAATCCAATGTTTTCATACAACCTAGTATATCTCTATGGGGTTCTCCTGTTAATTTCACTAATATTGATGATGGGACATTTTGTTTATGAGTAGATTATAGAATACTGAACCAAATGAAATTAAAGAACTGGTATCACCTTATAAACATTGATTATCACTATGATCATTTGAGAGGTGGAAATATTTTCTTTAAGATTTACATGAGGTTAGGGTGTGACTAGTTGTGGGTGATACCATCAAACATTCCCTGAATAACTTTTTGGAGAATTTATGGCTTATTTGAATTTGTAGTGATGTCATTTGGTTTGAAGATTTAGTTGGAATTATTAATGTTCTTAATTAATAATACCTTTAGTCATTTACTAGATCATTTTGTGGTAGCTTTTGTTAATGAAATCTTAGTGTACTCACATTCTGAATAGGATCATCCCCATCATCTTGACATCATACTGAGTAAATTGTGAGAGAATCGTGTTTATTCCAAGATATCCAAATATAGTTTCTTGATTTATGAAGTGAACTTCATGGTTTATGTTATCTTAGAGGATGGAGTTTGAGAATGTTTTAGTTATTCTTTCTTGGGAGTTACTTAAGAATGACTTTGATATTTGATGTTTTCTTAGTCTACCAGGTTATTACTGATGCTTCATCTAGGTCTTCTTCCATATGGAAGCACCGATGTATGGGATGACCATTAATGGGGTGAAGTATGTTTGGTCATATTTTTGTGAGAGGGGATTCTAATAGATGAACAGTAGACTAAACTCAACACCAATCCTCACCTTACATGTGCTAGGAAAGGAATATAATATGTACTGTAACACATTTGGAGTCAGAATTAGAGAATTTCTGATACATGAGATGACTGAAAAAATTCAATTGATCATAAATCCATTGGTGACCCTATAGAGCTAAAAGAAATCATACTATTTCCATCAGATATTAATTATTGAGTTTTAGGTTGGTCACCAAGTATTTATTCAGGTGCCTCATAGGATGGGGAAATTCCATATCCAAAAACAAGGGAAGCCATCACCTATGTTTGTTGGACCCTTCAGATGAGTGTAGAGGATTGGTAATGTTTCATACCATTTCCCCCTTACATAGTGCTATAAAACCATGAATTATGTGTTTCATATGTCATATATTAGAAGATATCATTATAATACTTATCACGTGGTGGATATTGATGATGTCGAGTGGGATGTATAAGTGTTCTTTGAGGAGAATCTGATTCATATCATGTACCACAATGAGAATAATATCTGAGAAAATACCATTCCACAAGTATGAGTAGAGTGGAAACATGGTCTTGTTCAATATATAACCTAGTATAGGTAGTATTATGTGTAACCACAATGGAAAAATTTTTTCATCGACACCCCACAATGATGCATGGAACAACTAAAGGATAAGCTGTTATATGGTAGGGAGGTTGTAAGATCCTTTTTTCTAGGTACATCTCTCTATAAATTATAGGTTAACTCTATTTGAGTTGGGTTATCATTTATTTAAACCTTGTTTACTGAACCTAGTTCTGGGTTGGATTAAGTATTGTAAGGGTATAATAGGAATAATAGTTGAGTTCTAGCTATAAAGGAAATTCACATCATGAACCAAATTCATAACATTTATTTTTCTAGGAAGATCCAATGAATTTAATTAAATAGATGAATTTAATTCACAAAATGTATTTAATTCACCCCATGTATTTAATTCACTACCTGATATTAATTCCCCCCTAAAATTAATTCACCCCTAAATTAATTACACCCTATAAAAACATCACATGTATTTAATACAACCCATGAAATCATTCATATCATGAAGACACCCCATGAATTATATACGCCCCATAAATTAATCACACCCCTGAATTCCTTTCACGCCCTGAATACACCCCATGAAATGGTACTCACATCATGAAAAAATTTTATAATGTGAAATATTTCTTTTAAGATTTTTAATACATGGATGATACAAATTGGGAAGAATAAGGAAATCTATACTTTACTGATGTGAAAGAAATTCACATCATGAATTAGTCACAAAAAATCCTTTTTAAAACCATCTAGAATCATGTATTTTGTGAATGTGTTAACCTTTCTCCTCTTCAGTCCTTCCATGAAATATGTCTAAGAATCCTCCTTGATCCATAAGTAAGACCAAATTGGATCTTTGTGTTCCAGACCCATATTTTTAAGGTATTCCTTCTGGTTATTCTTCTTCTTCACAATCCATTGGTGAAATAATTTATGATTCTTAATTAAAGGAAGGAATAATTTTATCTCCTTTTAGACATGAGGTTTTTTTATCACCTTCTATTTCTTTTAGGTTGGTGGTATAAATCTTACCAATTTTTTTATTTAATTATCCATAGTATGTGAGATACGTGCAATGATGATGACACACCACGTATGTGAACTAATTAATTGATCAATCCCTATTAAATAATAATATATTTTTTAGACCATCAATTGGATTCTATTGGGTCTATAGTTGCGTAGAATGATGTCTTCCACCACCTGATGGGTGCACTAGCCTTGGACCATGTTGAGACCTGATCATCTTTATATTAGAGTGCTATGATATATCAGAAAAATTGATTATTTATTGGATTAGTCTTATGAATCAACATAACATATTAATTGTGTGATTTAATAAGGTAGAATCACCCTAGGTAACTTTGGTTAACTAATACATTAAAAACCTTAGGGTTAAATGATAAATGAAATAAGTTTGATATATTATAAGGATAATTCGAGACCTAGTTTTATGAAACATAATCAGATAGAACAATGGAAATTTTAGGAATTAATCATTGTTGCATTGGTATTGAAAATTTATTTATTATATTTTGACTTTATTTGAGATCTATGTGATAAATTATTAAAGGTTGGATGAATATCAACATGTTGAATTTATCTGGATATGAATCATGATTTATGTTGATTACTGAGGGAATGGTTTATGATTTCATACCACCTGAGAGCTACTCACAAAGGTACTTGATGACCAAGGGAAGAGTATATGATTATATCAGATGTATTAGGTCTATATTCACAGTATTTGGATACCTAAGGGAATTAATCAGGATAACATGCACACATTGGCCATTTTTATGATGTTTTGTGGAATTCATCCTTACCCAGATAATCTGGAACAAATTGGGTGATATGTCCCGATATAGGAGGATCATTCCATAGATAGAGATATTTGGTAGGGCACCCATGTAGGTTGGAATAGAACCAGGTGTCACTTTCAAACTCGAGGTTCAATAGGTTTCTTTCATGTACATTATTAATTAAATAAATTAATATCATGATTATAGCTTTATTGGATGTAGTATATTTCCCATACTGATTTTTTGATATGGTAGTGTAGACATGATGAGTTATACTCACACCCTCAGTGGGACTTCATTTGGTATACAAAAATATTTCATGGGTGTAGGTTTGGACTAGGGAAAAGGACCATATTGTTTAATTGTAGCTTTATAGATGGGTTGGATCTTGGAGATGGAATTGATATGGGGTTCTATATTAGGGTATTTGGAGTATTTATTTGATATTTCCTTTTCTTTTATCTATATGAATTTCAACACTTCATTTAGTTACATTCATCTTATAATTACATTATTCTATAATTATTTAGATTCATTATGTTTTTCCGTTCTTATTTTTAATTTTCTATTTGACTATTCATATTATTTCTATTATTTTCGATACTCATATTTTATTTTTCCTCTATAATTACAACTCATTATAAGTGGGTGTAGTATCCTCACTATATTCCTTAAAACGTCACTACTAATTGGTAGCTTTTGGAATATGGGGAGTCATACATGAGGTTACATGTCCAACTAGATTGATCACTTTAGGGAGCACCAGGTCAGGGACATTATATGCCTATAAAATTATTTATAATGTCTTGGAATGAGGACATGGTTGTATGTAAAATTTCTTAAGCTAAGTTCTTGATAGGTATATAACATTTCTTTGAATGAGACTTTAATGGTATGCATAATTTCTTAGAATGAGGCCTTAATGATAATATTATGATGTATAACATTATTCATTTCACCACAATGAGAATATTTATTGTTCTCAATGTTATTATTTATGTCACTTTGTCATCCATGATATATTGATCATTAAATACATTTGTTATATAGAATATTTAATTAACATTTATCTCTCTATATTTCTCAATCCATTCTTAATACATAATATATTTCATTGTACACTACTCTTTACTAAGTATCTAAGTTCAACCCTTAATTTTTTCCATTCCATAGTAAACTTGGAAGTGAATTATAAATTATTTCATCATCATAATAGAATAAATAATAATTTTCTAACTAATTATTATGTTGTATTTTATTTTTTCAAAAGTAACATATGTCTCATGCATGTATCTTATCCCATAAGAATACTAAACTAATCAATCCTATGGAATGTGAATTCTTGTATTCGGCACCATTATAATAAAGTAACCACCATATTTGGGTTACTAGAGTTGAGGTTATTACATTTGGTATCAAAGAAATTATATTAAAAAAATTTGGATCTAGTTTTAGAATAATAAAGTTTGATAGAATAGAAATTTTGATATACCATTAATATATTTAAGAAAAAAATATTGAAAATTTTACTAACAATGGAATCCCATTTTATTATTCATCATTCATAAGTTTATGACCTAAAATAATGCACAACATTGTTTAAAAATGCTTCCAAAAATAAGTAATAGAAATTGTATCAACAAACATAGCGTATATAAGAATTTCCCTTATGAGAGTGTTAATAAAGAAAATGAGTGGAGTTACAAATATGACAGGTTTAGAAATATATTAGTATAGTCGATGAAAGTTATGAAAAATAATCTTTACCATATATAAAAACTTATTGATCCACATCGTGGTAAATAAATATTGGTATGTTTCATGATACATCAAACTCCAATATTCAATGAGATAACTAATCAATTGGTAACTAAAAGATGGATCAATTCTCTAGAAATGAAATTAATTTATTTGTGAGGTAGTGAAATAGGTAATGTTATAATGGTGATGTATCATCTATAGGTATATAATGATTAAGGGTATCCATTAATTAAAAAACACTAAAGACACGAGTGAGATAGGGAGAATGAAATTCAATAATTCTAAGGGGTTTTATGAAAAATACTTTCATCATGAAAAATATGATTATATAGAAAGAAAATATATTAATCTAAGACAAAAAGAAGGAGAAAAAGATATTGAGAATGGGGTTAAATTTATGTGGATAACAAGACATTCTCCAAGATATTAATGTTATCCAAAATGAAATATCAGTCACTTATTTTATGGGATAAAGACTATATTTTTAAGGGAATTATACTCATAATTTTTTTTATAAACTGAGGATATTGTATCAAGTTCCCTAAGTATAGATAAATAATTTACCAAGTCTTATGATTATGAAGGAAAACAGGGAAAAAACTAGACAATTGAACACTATGTAAAGAGAAATTTGGAAAAGGGAAAATCAGAAATGTCAAAATTCAAGAATTTAGTAATTTTATAAAGATACGTCCTTGGAAATCCATAACTGGAATGGTGTGGATGAAAATTACATCATACTCATGAATGAAAGGAAATTTAGAATCTTCCAACATCCAATGGTTCAACTGTAAGGATATGAGGTACTTTTCAAACAATTTTCTCAAGATTCAATGGAATTCACCCTAGAAAAGGAAAAGGAAGAAATTCATAGATTATATAATTAATATATTAGAGAATTAAGTTATTAAGGATGTGATAATAGGTATTTAGTTCCTAAAATCAATGATAACTAATTATTTATGTGATTCTATATTTAAAAAACATTTCATATATTACATGTTTTCTATTAACATTTAACCATACCCTAACCCTGGTAAAAAGAAGTTTTTAATTAATCCCCCTCGGAGAAATCATTTTGAAATAAAGATATATCCAGAATTCTCCAATAAGATGCATGGACATTCCCTTGACACAAACATGATTTTCATTTCTTTAATTTCCTTTAAAATAATACTCAATATAGATTGGTTTTGATATTGTAATGAAAGAATTTATTTCTTAGAGAATTAGATTACTATTTTTTATTGGGAAGAGAATCCCTTATTTTTAAGGGATATACTTCATTATCTATTTCTTGTTTGGATCCACCTCCTATAGCTCATCTTTATGAATTTTTGGGAGAAAAAGAAGAGAAATAATAGTCAATATATGGTAAAGTCATCTTAAAAATTAAGGATGATCCTATTTTATGGAAATAAATTTTTGTATTTCATGAATAATTACCTAGAAATCCACCTGATCATTAATTTTAGTTTACCACAGAAATTAACTTTTTATGAAAAAACCCATATGTAATACTTCCTATAGAATAGATATTATGTAATTTGTTTATTTGATGAAACAACTACAAGAGTTGTGTGAAAAGGGAAACATTTTCCCTAGTCTTTAACCTTTAAGAGATTTTGTTCTATTTTTGAGAAAGTTAGAAGGGTCATTGAGGTTATGAAGTGATTAAATGGAAATAAATTTCATTATTTTAATGAATAAGTTTTATTTAATAGGAATTAATGATTATTTGATTAAAACCAGGCTACTCAATATTTTTCAAAGAATGATATACACTCTAGTTATCATTAATTAAGAGTGAAAGATGATTATATACCTAATAAGACATTTCATATGAGGTATAGACATTATGATATTATAGAAATTCTATTTTTATTAACTAATTCACCCTCTTTATTGATGGATTTGATGAATAATGTACACAAGGATTATCTTGATAACTTCTTTGTGGTATATATTGACTATATCTTGATATAATATAATAGCTATGAGGAAAATTAGAATCATTTATAGATAATTATTCAGACTCTTAAAAAAAACTAATTATATGGTAAATTAATTAACTGTTAAGTTTAGATCTAGGATTTTTCTTTTCATGGCCATATTTTCTCTATGGATGGAATATCTATTGATCCTTTAATGGAAATTAAAATCTAGGAATAACACACACTGATGAATATAATTGAGATACCTACCTTACTTGGGTTATCCTAATACTATTGGTGATTCAACAAAAATAGTTTCCTTATAAGATATACCATCATCATGTTGACATGTAAATGGGATATATTCAAATGTTTGAAGGAATCAGAAGAATGTTTTAAGGAGCTAAGTATGAGATTATTCAATTAATTAAGGTTAAATTTACCATAAAAAGGAAGAATTTATAATATATAGTGACCCATCAAAAAATGGACAATGGTGTGTCCTTATGAAAACTAATAGTGTGATTTCTTAAATAGAACGAGACAAGAAATGGTCCCCTAATTCATGACACTATGAAATTTATTATATAAATTCAAGTTTATAATACATGCATGGGGTGTAACAAGATTACAATATTCTGAATTGAGGGAGACATAAAAAAGGTGAATAAAGGAAAAATTGTGATTCATATCTATCAAAACATAATGCATCATACCTCATAAGAATGAATCTGCAAGCCTCTAGAAGAAAAATTAGAAAAATTGATGTGGAGAATCAATTAATATGAATACAATAAACAACATATTAGGTTTTAATGATTTCTATAATAAGTGACTAACTTAGACCACATATTAGCATAATGACCAAACTCATTGAAACTAAAACATCTCACAAATTGATCCCTATTTATTACTCAATTATTTGATTGTTTAGGAATATTTAATTTATAGTAATGAGTCCTGTGACCAAACTTAACCTCTAGGTAACACTATCCATTATTTACCAGACATTACCCAAGCTAGTTTTTACCACACTAATCCCAAGGTGAGAACGTCATTTTCTTACCTCTATATTTTATTGATGAATGATTACCCATTTTCTTCCATCCATTCCTTTTTTATACTTATTTTCATAGAATAAATGGTCATTAATGAACTCCATTTATTCTTTATTAGCACAATGAACATGTTTCTCGCAACTTTTGAATTAAAAAGAAGATAATTACATTCAATATCATATATTCAAATCTAAGTAAAACTGATTAGTCTTACTATTAAGATCTCAGATAAAATATGGTACATTCTAGTACATTTTGTAACATTTTATACATACTTAGCTATATAATATTTATCCATTTTCCTCAATTCTAAGAATTGTTTCTCTTTCCTAGCCCGAACAATTATAGGTAAATATTTTTCAAGGAATATATTATTAAGTGTCTCACATTCTATGAAATCAATATAATCTATCTCTTTGATATTCTAAATTAAAGACCACTATACACCAGATTCAGCTTCAAAAATATAAATTAAAAGAGTTAACTTTTTTATGTTACAAACAACCCTTGACATAAAATATATTCTCTAGCGTATTGATCCATCCTTCAACAACTATTGGTTCTAAAGTTCTACTGAAAACTGGAGGGTGCTGGTTCATAAAGTTCTCCACTATAATCATGTTCCTATATAGTAGATCTAAATTACCTCTAGCATGAATTAAACCACCATTTATAGCTTGTGTCAACTAATCCATCATAATATAAAACTTCTCAGTTCCAATTATGACCATTCTGGGTTTCTAATTTTGATGTATGTTGTCCTCATGGTGCATTCCAACTAAAATCTGCATATTTACTCACCATTAGTTAAAATATTATAAGTTTATTCCATTATCATAATCCTAAACCAAAAAATTCATCTAAACCTTGATCTGATATCAACTATAAAGACCCCAACTTAAAAATTTCATATTCAAGTGAATATAAACAAGAATTCACTTTCTTGCTTACCTAAAGATCATTTAGGACTAAATTTTTTGATAGTTAGATCATAAATATTGCATAAAAATATAATATATTGCAAAGATGATACTCCTAATTAGTATCAGTTTTAGCCATGAAATAAATCTTAAAAAAGAAACATGTTTTATTTTCTTAACATATATTGAAAAATTAAATCACGACCCCCTCCTTGTCCCTAACTATCCTTAAATAGTTCTGAAAAAATTTAAAATGTGGGATGAGAAATAAAATCATAGTGAGGAACATAAAATAAATAAACCCATTATCCCTGATGAAATCATAAAAACCATTGAAATACCATTTCTTAAAATCCTACATTTTTATCTGAAAAGGGCATCATTTTTCCTTTAAAAAATCATTATATTTCCATTTTGAAATCAAATTATTTCCATGAAAAATCATTAGTATGTATATAAAAGTCATGTAGGTAACTTGGGACATAATCATCTTAAAACCCTTACAATTGGAATAACTATATAGAAAAATTCCATTATAATTCTCTGGATAATATAATCATTACCCAATGAATTAGAGCACTATTTGTGTACAAAAATTATATAAGCTATATATAGATCACCCATGTGCTATAATAGGGATTGAACCTTTATATAATCCGTATAAATACCACCCATGAGATATAATGGGGTTCAACTCATTATAAACAATGTCGGAGGACCATATCACGAATAAAACCCTTTATAAACTCTTTTAAACCCGTATTAAAAATACATTCATATATAAAAATAAACTTATCTTCCAAAAACCAATTTCATTACCAAAATACCCAGAAATATATAATGTGGATTTTTTTTGAATAAAACAAGAATTTTTATAAAGGATTCTGAATATTAAATGATGATTAACATGATAGAAAAATACTTTGTTTCCATATACTTTAAAATAGAATAATCCTACAGTCTTTTGTAAAGAATGAAAAATATTCCTTAAAAGATTAATTTTTTAAAACCATTGAATGAAATTGACATAAAATTAAAATTAAAGTTTTTTTATGTCATAGAAACACATTAATAAAATAAATTTTAAAATAAGGGCATGAAAGAGAATTATTTTGAAAATAAACCCTCATAGCATTTAAAATGAGGTTTTATGTTAATGTGTCCCTTACCTCGATTTCAAATTGCTATTTTTGTTCTTTATATGTCAAAATAATAAAACTATTTTAATTATTTACTTTCTTGATAACCTTTTTTAGATAATTATCACCTTTTTTACTTATTAAAATAATATAATCATTTATGTTTATGTAGGATGTTTTGATTATATTTGGTTCATAAGTCCAAAATGAATTTGGTATGTTGAATATGGTCAACGAATTCATTATTTAATCATTTATAGAATAATAATACTGAAATAATTATCATTTATATACATAAATCTTAATTTTAAAACTAGTCATTAATGATGGCTATGAAAAATGAAAGACGTTACAATTATGAAGATTGTAGGTTTTACGTACGCTTGAGTTACATTTCTATTTTTCAATGAACAGTAAGGAAATAATGTACATATTTTTTTTATAATTACATAATATTAATTATATAATAAATATCATATTATTTATTTAAAAATAATTTTATATATAATCCATGTGATTTGGAACTAAAAAACGAACCACATCGCTTCATGGAGGTGGTAGTCCACACGTATTCACGAGCGATGTTATTATTTTCCAATTAATGGAAAGGTAAGAAATTAAATGATATAATATATTTTAATAATGAGAAATATTTAATTAATTATATATATATATATATACATATATTAATTCCACCATTAAAACTATCCTTGATAGATTGTGATGAAAAAATAATTACATCAGTTCGTGAGGTGGGTAATCAGCTATACAAATGGATGATGGTTTTGTTTTCCATTTGATTGAAGAGTAGATGGATTTAGGTTGTTACATTTACATAAAAAACCTATGTATATTTATGATAAACAATTAATTATTTAATAATGGTTAAAGATTATTTTAAGGAGGTGTAAGAAGAAATAAAACAAAAACACTCAATTAAAAATGATACCTCTTCTTCGGAAAATCTCTTAAAGTTTACATCAAAATAATTTCGAAGTTGGAATTATTATAATAAATACCTATAGGATGTGAGGAATTATAAATTTATAGTATTTGAGTTAATATTAGACAATCCAAAAGGTTTATGATGTTCTATGAAATGAGAGGAAGATGTTCCCTTTTATAAGGGAGGGGAGGGGAACTCTTAGAATTTTTCTAAAATATTAAATTAATATTGATTTCAAAATGGATCCAAATTGAAACTATTTGAATCAATGATGAGGATGAGTTGAAATAATATCATCCAATAAAATTCAGAAAATTATGGATCACATTTGTAACCTTATCCTTTTTAAACCCTTCATGAACCCTGTTCACACTTATCATGAAAACAAGGGTTTTTATACTATTTGGGTTATAAAAGATCCTATAAATGAAAAAAACAGCTAATAAATGGATCATGTGTGATATTATTAAAAAATTTCAAATCAATTGGTTGAATTTTTTACTTTTATGAATTTTATATCATTTATAAAAATATATTTTATTATAAAATGTCATTAATGTTAATTTTTAAAATGATTCATTACATTGACATTATTAACATGAGGAAGATATATTAAATTTGAAAAAAATATTTTATAACATCCCTTAGAATTTATTTTCTTTGAAAAAATTCATTTATCACATTAATTATGTAAAATTATATTTATCTTAATATTCTGAATATTAATTATTTTATTTTTCCATTAATTGAATAATTATTGAGCAAACATTGTCAAAGGTTTTAAGAGATTTATTTTTTTCACTAAAAACTAAAAATAATATCACATAATGAATATAAATACTTTATCTATAAAATCTATATTTATAACCAAACACATGCACTGATTATCTCCATGTTAAAAATATTATATCTTTTAAACATAAGAGTAGGTCATTTTTGACGTTTCCTTACATAAAATATTATAAATTTCATAATAGCATGAAAATAGGAAATTCCATATATTAGACCTCTTATATGATTATGTATAAGACATATTAATCCAATAAAATTAATACAAGTGTTATGGTCATTATTTAGCCCTTACCATTTTATTTGATACTTTAATCACCTGATTTACCATTCATCGTGGTAACAAAAATTACTTGGGTTGCTATTTCTATTAAACAAATATAAAAGAGCCATATTTAATAAGCTCAAGCCCACTAATTAAAAATATCAAATTAAATTTTCATGATTCAATTAACCAATGTGGAAAATTTTAATATAATACTAAATTGAAAAATGTGATGAAAAAAAATCTTTTAGAAAATGTCCTTTATAATTAAAAAATATTTTTTACTAAATACAATTGTAAAATTAATTTCAAAAACCATAATTAGATTATTTTAAATAAAAATTAAATAATAAAAATTTAACACGTCAAAAATATAATTTTACATTTTGAATACTTGAAATTAAATATAATTTTCAATAATAAAATCAGTTTTTTTACTATTCGCTAAAAAATAAATCTTTTCTTAAAATTATCTAAAATTAATCTAAAGATAATTTTTAGATTTGGATTTGAAAAATGAAATTTGTTTTGTCAAATTAACATTCTATAATTTTAAAATTATTTTTTGAAATAAAACATTTTAAAAAAGAAGTTTAGTAGAACTATTTTTTTATTTAAAAGTTATTTAATATCATTATAATGAATACAACTACATAATTTATGAATACAATAAATGTGAAAATGATTTATTCTATCATTAACTAGGTTGTTACATTATAACTGATTATAGTTAAAAGTTTATCTTAATAAGTTGTATTTAGTTTCATAAAATAAAGAATCATTATTAAATTATTTAGATATATTACATTAAATATAAATGAAAACACTTCAACATTAAAAGGTATATTTTAAGAAAATCAAATTTTTTTAAAATACTATAATTTAATATTAAAGATAATTAAAAAATTAAAAAATTTTAATTTGAAAACAAAATTATTATTTTTGTTTAAACATGTTTATTGAAGCTTAAGAGGAAATTTTTGGGATTGTTCAAATTTAAATTTTGTAGGTGAATAATGGAAAATATATTTTTTGAAAATACTAAGACTTTTATAATGTCAAATGGACATATGAATAACCTAAAACTTTTGAAAAATTTTTCATTACAATATATATATATTTTAATTTTTAATATATATTCTAAAATATCATGTTTGAATTATAAAAATATATTTGATATTTTTGAACATAAGTATTTTTTTTAATATTTTTTTAATATATTATACATTATTATTTTAAAATTATTATTTATAAATTTAATAAAATTAAATGGATTTAAAATTTAAAATTAGTGGGTTAAAAGTTTCTAATAATGGAATGATTATTTTTATTCATAAAGATTAAGTTTTCTTGTTTAAATTCTAGTTACCAAGGTAATATCGTTATTTTTCAAAGAACAATACTTTTCTAAATATTATTTTTTAAAACTAAATGAATCTATATTAAATTTAATAATATAAAAAACTTTTTTAGGTTGAAAATTTATACCTACATGTATTATGAACCTTACTTAATCTATCTCATCTAACATTCATTTCATTCTATTCTTACCCCTTACTTAACATTCGTTTCCATATAGATGTCCCTCCTCATATCTTATAAAAGGTAGATCACTTCCACCATTTCAATACATCACTACTATTTCAATATTTCTATGATAAACAACCCGAATTTACTCTTCTTTATTTATATTACACATTCTAATTCCCTTGATCCCCAAAAATATTTCTAAGTACTTCAAATATAAGGAATCCATCAAGAGTTAGTTTAAGGTCACAATTTATGTAACACATCTTTATTAATATATATATTTTATTATTTACTTTCTTAAACATTTTTAAATATAATATAATAATATCATAAAAAAATTTCTATGTGTATATGTTATAATAAGAATGGTATAACCATTATCTTTTCTATTATATCTACTAAGAAAAATAATATTCATAATTTTTTATATAATTGATGAACATGAAAATTTATTTTATTTTTTTTGAGAAAAATAACCTTAAAATTTTGAAAATAACCATTTAAAATGGTATATTCACAAAACATTTGGAAAATATTTTTAATTTAATAATAGAAATTTTTAAAAATTTAAAATAATAATTAAATCATTGATTTATCAAAATAGTGAAAAATTCTATTCAAGTCATGCATGTTAAACAACTTTCTTTCACATTTTTTCTAAAAGATAAACAGACAGTGTTTTAAAGACGATGTAAAGATTTCTTTTGAAAAGAATTTTAAAAAGTAAAAATGTGTAACTATTTATCTTAATATATCCTTCTTAAATTGTTAGAAACATCATTGATTTTTTTTAGAAAATATATATTTTGATTAAAAAGGATTTTCGATTGAAGAGAGAAATAAAGTAGTATTTTCTTAAAAACATATTCTCAATCATTCTATGTACTAAAGAGTATAAAGAGGGTACTATTACTTGAAATATTTCATGAATATAAATTATAAATTAAAATATAATTATTTTAATATATATATATATCTATATAAAATAAATCACCCAAGGGAGATGTAAACAGAAAAAATCTCGAATAATCATGAGATTGTGAAATAAAACCTTACCACTTTGGTAGAATCTGAATCTGAATCCCCATAAATGAAATTAAATCAAATAAAAATTTAAATAAAATAAATATAAATATATTCATGATATAACATATAAGAAGGACAATAGATATACCACATAAATGAAATAATTGAGGAATATGGAAAATGTGTCATGGAAGTAAAAGTGAGATGAGAAACCCTTACCTTAGGTCTGATTTTCTTCATACTTGTATTTACCACCTTTATAATGGTTTTAAATGTATTATTAATTTATAACATAACCCCAATAAAATTTATAATATCATATATGATCATATTATAACATTTTACCACTAGTTTGTTAACAATACTTCATTATTTTCATTGTTTCATGTGTTTATTGTCTTGTTTTCTCCTGCACGTTTTGTCTTGATTGTTCCTGTTATTGTGATTAGAGTATATATATATATCATATAAATAATTATAATAATGTTATAAGTATCATATTTTATCAGTATATAAAATTTTATTAACATTTATGAATGTTGGACATTGAAGACGAATCACATTGCTTCATGGAGATGATAGACTGTACGTACGCATGAGCAAAGATAATATTTCCTTAATGAGTGAATGGTTAAGAAAGTGGGTGATATATTAAAATTATATAATAAAAAATATATCATTTATATCACATATATTAATTAATTTTATTCTTATAAAATTCCATTTAATGTGTAACTGAAAAATGAATAACATCGCTTCATGAGGTGGTAGTCCACATTACACACGAGCGACAATATCATATTTAAAAAGAAGTATAACATTAAAATGTGTATGTGGTATTAAAATTAAAAAAGTATAATAATATCATCAATATCATATAATGTTTTAAATCCATAATTATATTTATCCTTGAATGGTGGTGATGGAAAACGAACAATATTATTTCACGAGGTCATAGTCCTCCATACACATGATCGATAATTACATTTCCAATTTGATGGATGTGGAGATGGATAAATATAATTTCATCATTATATTAAATTATAAGTATATGATATATACTAGTGTTATTATATTAGTATTTTTATGACATAATTTATGGTGGAAAAATAATAGTTAAAATGAAAGAGCTTTGTGAAGATAATAACCATCTAAAAGAGAAACCTCCATTGGATATCATATTAAAAACCTTAGAGGTTGTATTATGGGTGGACCAGAAGAACTATAATATGTATAAGGATATTGGGGATAGATTTTTTCATATGTTTTTTATCCAAAGGTATGCAGGGCTATGAAGAAGTGAGGAGAGATAATTCTTTTTTATAAGTGGGGAAGGGAACCCTCTTGGATGTTACATAGATACTTCCCAAAAGAATCCAAAATGATAAAGAAATTCACATAAAAAGTGATTATATAAAACCTTTTATTCTAATTTTAGATATTATATGGTAGAAATATGGCCATACAATAATATTTTTACAAGTTTATAGGTCATTTTAACCATTATCATCATAGTTTACCCCCATGATAAACTCATTTTTACCTTAAGCGTGGTAATTAATTTTTACTATTTTACAATTAATTTTGTTTGAAAATTAATTTTACCTTTTTAGATAATATAAATTATGCTTACTAATAATATTTAGTCTATTTTTACAAATTTAACTTAGAAATGCGGATGAATCTGATTTTAAATTACACCTGTAGATGCAATGAAAAAGCGTGTTTTCTAAGAGCAAATTCTAATAAGTATAGAAGGTTTTATATAAAAATTTAATATAAAATTGATTAAAATTAAATAAACTAATTAAATTTTAATATAAATAAAGTAATTTTACATTAAAAAAAATTAAAAATTTAATTTTACTTTCTAAATAATTTAAATGAAAAGGCAGGTTTTAGTAAAAATCATTATTTTTCATGATTCATTGAAAAATGAAACATTTAAGAAAAATAAAAAAACTAACACTAAGATAAATTCAATATTTTTATTTAAAATATGAAATTTATATTTTGAAATAAAATTTCTAAAATTGGTAAAAATTAATTATAAATTATGTGTATGAATCATGACTAAACCACATTTTAGAAAAATATTATTTTTCAGAAATAAATTCCTTTTCTTTCAAATTATTCTTTTTTTTTCTAATCAATTAACAACCATTAAATTTATTTTATACATTTTTAAAATGTAAAATTTTCATAATTTAGTTAGTAGTATTCATTCCCAACAACTTAATGTCAAGTTTATAATGGTCATGTTTAAATAATAATATTTTAATAGAGTATCAGGTTTCATTTAAACCCAGTGTTGTGTGAATCACATGATATCAAAGATATTGAATTTATTTAAAAATAAATGCATCATAAAGTCTCATGTTGTTATATTCTCTTGAAATCAGGGTTTTGTGTTTGATACATGCTATCAAACATGATGTTCTTATTTAAAAATATCGATGTGTTACATTTTCCCCTCCCCCTTAAATAAATTTCATCCTGACAATTTAGTATTGATCTTGATAATCACGAGTTTGACATTTTTAAATTCCTTCACTAAAAACACAGATTATAGAAATAGTTAATAAAACATCCTCTTAATAAGGGATAATGGTAAGTGAAAAGGTAATATGGAATAACACATAACTAGGTTTCTATATTGGAGAAAATTTGTGAAAAGTGAATATATGGGAATATAAGAAAAGAATAAATAATTATAGATTGTTAGAGGTAAATGATCATAATAATATGAATGATCAATAGAAAATTAATTACCCTAAAACCATAAACCTGTGATGATTTAAAATACCATCAGTTAATCATAAATGCAGGCAATAAGATGAAGTTTTGTTTCAATATCCATTTCATAGAGTTGAAAAATTCATTTACCATATAGACTAGGAATATATTAAAATATAATTACCAGATATATTTCTGTTTCATATGCACAATTTCATCTTTTTGTTGTTCTTCGATCATTTTCCTTTTCATTTCTCACTTGAATAAATGAATATCCAAAAATATTTTTTATGTTTGAAGCACTAAAATTAATAATTAATAGATCATTATCACAATAAAATAATGAAAAGTTATTCATCCACTCTTTGGATATTTTCCAAGAAAAAAGGGTTAGAACAACTTATCTAATAACACCCAATATTGAAATCAATCCATTCCATAAATATTTAACCAAAAGGATCATCCAAAATTTTTCTATCCAAATTCTATGTACAAATTTTATTTATGTAAGGTCACTAAATCTACATTATATTCCCCATACAATATAAAGTGTCCCTTAATGTCACATTAAATTTATGTGAATACATTGATCACTATAAAACCTTAATTAAAAAATACATAATTCCAAAAATAGAATCTTAGGTTTTTAGAGATATTCCATAAATCAATACATGAAATAAACTCCATCAATGATAACATAAACCATCAAACCAATAATCATTTTCATGGTCAAAAATAGTATCACATAAAAATATCATTATTATCTCACAGTCATGAACATATTAATTGTTATCCTCCCATAATCACATATTTTCCAAGAGGTTCAACTTTTTACCAAATCAAGTTTTTGGTCATCAGTACTGTTTAACATATAATTTCAAATACATTAAGATATACTACAATAGAAAAATATTTATATTTGTTATTATTATTATTATAACCAAAATATCATTGACTAAATACTACTCTAACATAATTATGAAATCCAAACACAAGCACATTTATCTTTCCACTAAATCAATGGTAATAGAATAATGTTGACTGTAAAGACCCCATCCTCAATAGCCCAGAGTTGGTTGTTACATTATTACATTGGTATTAAGTACAAGCGATCATATCCCAAAGTACTAAATAGTTTAGTATATTTTGAAAACTAGATACAAAAAAATTATTACATTACAACTTGAAATATAATACATTAAATTATCTCTATTGGAAACACCCATATTCTTCTAGATTTTCTCTATATGTCAATAATAATATACATCTTAACATCCTGGAAAAAATAAAACATAAGAATAGTGTTAGCTCAAATTCTCAGTAATGGTAAGAATAAAATATAATCTATTATAAGAAAACATAAACAATAAGGCAAGGTAAATAACTAAAAACACATTCCATTAAAACTTAATCTTAATCATAATATGGAATGCATAGAAGGTGATCAAATAATGCTATATAAATAATCAAATAAGAATGAAACTTAACCACAAATATTCTATTAGTCATGTAATCACATGGATTATCAATAAATTATCTCATAATGATTTAATTAATAATGTTGGACATAATAAACATACCTTCAAGGTTTCGGATAAGACATTATATATAATCGGGAATGACGTTATCCAATACCCAAATTATTTTGTCTTATTTGACCTACCGATGCATCGACGGGATATAGTGGGACCCGTCCATCACATACTAAATCTAATTTATTCTTCATATGAAAGGGGTGAAACATAATAAAAAAATACATTCATATTGAAACTATAATATGAAATTTAAAAAACTTTGCCCATATAATAAACATATTCATAAATCATCAAGTGTAATATAATGAATGGTATAAAAAAATACATCCACAATAAAACTGATCATTAAAAATTCCATAAAATATAGTATATTATATCATAAGAGATCAACCACAATTAATCATAATACCCAAAAGATGTTGTGGAAATAGATGAGAATACTATAATATAATCATTAAGAAATTTTTGAGAGAAATAAAACTTTCCTCTGAAATCATTTATTTAAAAATTTACACTATTATAAAAGAAAGAAATTTCATGGAAAATAAAATTTTACACTTGTAAAGGATTCATAAATACATTAAGGTGTCATGAAATTGGTAAAATAATCTCATTCCATATAATTTTTTTTAAACATATTCCTTTAAATTTTGAAAAAGAATCATTTAAAATAGCATTTTTAAATGAAATAGTGATCGTTAACCAAATGAATTGATTATGTGTATCATATTTAAATCCATATAAAACAAGTGTAAATACCAAATAATATAATATAAATTCATTTAAAACATATTAATATCATTACATAATCAATGGAGTATAAATTTAACCCAAATAATGGAAATTGTGTTAAGAATTACCTTACCACTTTGTAATCAGTCGAACCGTATGCCCCGTAAATTAATGATCATAAAATGAAAAATTTAATTAAATTAATATAAATAGAATAATAATATGATATATTAATGGTTAGTATATACACCATACATAATAAACTAGGGTTGAATAAGGAATATGTATCACAATAGTAAAAGTTAGACGAGAAACCCTTACAATATGTCTGAAATCATTCCACCCTTATACTTAATGTCATGGATAATCAAATTAGACTAATTAATTACATAATTAATATAATAATAAACATATATTTTATTTATTATAATATTATTAAATTCATTTATTTCCATTTTAATTAGTTATAATATTTAATTTTTTTGTTCTGGGAGAGTTTGTTTTATGGTTTTATAGTCAGTTCCCTTGAGTATAAATATGGGAGTTCTTGTAAAATGTGAATAAAATCTCCAAAATTTAAATTATTTAGTATTAATAAACTTATATAAGTTTAAATGGTCTCATAATATATAATTTTTTATCTATTATAAGGATTCATTAGATAAAATATTGATGAAACTTTCTTAATTTATTTTGATAGTTTTTACGACTATCACAAACTTGTGTCATTTAATTTAATATTATATTTATATATTTGTTACAGAACATTAGATAACATATAATATGTATATTAATATCTTATTTAACCATAATAATTTATTTATCACTAGCATTGAAGGCAGTAATAAAAATAAAAACTCGTCATCCATGAAGGCGGTGAATCGACACATCATGGATGTTGTTTTCATTTTTAAAAATTTAAAGGAGAGGAGAAATGGATTTGATGAAGGATAATACTTTAGAACAATAAAATTAAATCAAATATATTATAATTAATTTACCATTCCAAATTGGATAGGGGAGGTTAATAGAGGATTAGAAATGAAGATAAATCAAAAGAGAAAGAATGAGGATTTTACCTCTGGAATATCGCTCATTGGGAACATCCTTAAGACACTTGGATTTGGAATTTTGGTAATACCACCAGGTATCTCACATGTGGAAGATTTTTGGTAAGTAAAATTTGAATAATTTACCCAATATTAAAGTCTTTGGAGGTGTGAGGAGAAGTGGTGGTATTTATCAGGGAGGAGAGGGGAGTTTTTTAATTATTTTATTCATTTATTTATTATTTTGGGAGAAGGATATCAATAGTGTGGATTATTATGACTAATTATAATAAATAGCTCATTTGGTTTTGAAATAATGTATTCTTACATTAGTAATGACTCAAAATTTCTTGTATTTAACTAATAATGTTAAATATCATAAATTACTATATTTCCCTATTTATAAAAAATTCAAATATTTTAGAAAAATATCAAAATTTCACCCTAACTAGTATTTGACATGTATATTTCAAAAATTTAATCCATTTTATAAAAATAATTTTCTAAATATGATAAATTTATTTTTTATATAAAATAATCATTTATCAAAAAATGTCAATTTTTATATTATAATTGATTTTATGAAACTTTGAAAAAACATTAATTATGGTCACATAAAATTATCATATAATAATAATAAAAAAAATATTAATTTACGAATCTATTTTATGAAAATAAATTTTCTTGTAAATAGTTATTTACTTATTAAATTATAAATAAATATTTACTTTTCACAAAAATACTAACACTTAATTTATCATTTTTAAAAAATTTATTTACTTATTCCATGATATAAATTTATCATATTTTCATTTATGAGATTGATAAATATTATTTAAACTTTAATAGGTGAGGTTATTATTCTATTGTCTAAATTACTATTCCTAACAGTCACATTACTATTCCAATGGCCATGTTAATGTTTAAGAGTATATAAAGGTTCATTTAAGATTGATGCTGTGTGCAACGTAAGCTATCAAATAAATTGAATTTATTTAATAAGATACATACCATAAAATATTGGGGTGTTATATTCTTCCCTCTATTGAATTTTTTTTCCTCAATATTTTCATGAGTATTACGTTCTAAACAGATGAGGGTAGTTTTTCTTCATAACATCCTCAGGTTCCCATATTTCATATTCCATTTTCTGTTTTCTTTAAAGAACTTTTAGTAGTCAAGTCACCCATTTTCTCTATACTTTCTCTATAATGTGAAGAATCTTGACAGGGTCTTCACAGTAAGACAAATCAGGTTCTAGTTCTATTTCATCATAGGTGAGTAGATGTGTTGGGTTTAGAATGCAATTTCTTAACAAAGAGATGTGGAACACATCTTGCAGTTCAAAAAGGATTGGGAGAATATCCAAAAAATAAGACATAGCTCCATTTATATCTATAATTTTAAAATTCCTGATGTAACTGAGGATCAGTTTTTCTTTCTTACTGAAACTTTTGTAACCCTTCCTTAGAGATACTTTCAGAAAGACATGATCTCCCACTTAAAACTCCAAATCCTTTCTCCTTTTGTCAACATAAATCCTTTTCCTACATTGAGGTACTTTAATATGAGCTTGAATAATCATTAAATTTTTTGTTTTCTCTATGATAAGTTCTGAGACTAAGTTTTATCTCACCAACTTCATCCCAAAAAGTTGGAGTATAAAATCTCTTGCTATATAATTCTTTATATGGAAACATTTTAATACTAAAATGGAAAGTATTATTGTATTAAAACTATACTAATGATAAATAATGATCCCATATACCTAGAAATTCAAGTGAGAATGATCTCAACAAGTCTTCTAATGTTTGAATAGTCCTTTTAGAATGTCCATCGATTTGAGGGTGATAAGAAGTACTCAGATGAAGCTTAGTATCCAAATACTTTTGAATAATCTTCCATAATTTTGATGTAAATCATAGAAATTAATTAGAAATTATTTATATAGGGGAACCATGAAGTATTTAAAATTCATTAATATAGATTTTTGTAAGATGATCCAATGTAAAATCCTCCATTATAGCATGGAAATGTTCAGATTTTGTAATTCAATCAACAATTACCCTTATTGCACAATTCTTTCTTGTATTATTTGTTAATATAGTTACAAAATCTCTTGTAATGTCATCCCATTTCCATATAGGAATAGGTGTAGGTTTCAAGACTCATATTGGATGTTGTCTTTTAGCCTTCACCCATTAACAAACTAAAAATATTGATATATATTTAAAAATCCCCCTCTTCATATTATCCTCCCAAAAATGTTTCTTCAAATATCTATACATCTTGGTGATACCAGGTTGTATAGTGAAATTAAAATTATGATAATAACCCAATAATTCCCATTTAAGCTCACGTATGGAGGTAACACAAATCCACATCCAAAATCTTAAAATTTTTCTTTATATACAAAGTATACTAATTTCCCATCAATCACAGCTTTAATTTTTTTTTAAAAATTCTTATCATCAGGCTAAGAACATTTTGTATTTTACAATAAATATAATTTGTAAAACAGTTGAAAAATTAGTGATGTTTTACCTTCATTGATAATTCACATATCTATCTTTACTAGACCCATGTACAAAGGATCGCTGCCAATCCTCATTTTTTAGAACTCCATGATCCATCCTCCTCAATGCATCTTCTAACTTATTTTCCTTCCCTATGTGGTAGTGTATTGAATAATCAAAATCCTTGAGTATCTTGAGACATAACCTTTTCCTTATGATGAGTTCATTTATTAAGAATATATATTTCAAACTCTTGTGATCTGTATATATCTCACATGTTTCACCATAGAGATAGTGTTTTCATATCTTCAGATCAAATATTACAATTGATAACTCAAAATCACGAGTTGGATAGTTATTTTCATTATTTTTATCTACAACGATACATATGAAACAACTTTATCATTATATATAAGGATACAACCAAGTAATTTCCTCAATTCATCACTATAAATCAAAAATCCACAATTTTTTAATAGTAGAATCAAGATAAGATAATTCACTAATCTCCTCATCAATTCTTCAAATAATTATTCAAATTAATTTTCCCAAATAAATTTAACCCCATTAAAAGTAATCTTGGTTAATGGGTTAGTTATTCAAGAACAAATCAGAATGACACACTGATAGTAACCTGTTAAACCAATGAAAATACCTACCTCAGTTATGTTTGTTGGTATAGGTCATTACTATCCTACATTTTTCTTCATATTATCAACTGATATTACATCATAAGAGACAATATGGATATGAAAATAAACTGTTTAAAGACAAAAATCACACTTGTTAAACTTATCATATAACTCCTTTCTTATAAGAGTATCTAGAAAAAAATAAAATTGGTTATCATGGTCCTTATAGATTTTAGAGTAAAAAAAGATATCATTAATAAATACCACAACCAAATTATCAAGATATTCCTTAAATATATTGTTCATTAGATCCATAAATATAGAGGATGTATTAGACAATCAAAATGTATTTAATGTAAAATCTTTATATCAATACCTTTCTCAAAATAATGTCTTTGGAATATATTCCTTGTTTAATTATAATTAATGATATCCATAATGAAGATCAATAATTAAAAAATATTTACCTCCATGACGTTTCTCAAATAAGTCATTAATGTGAGGCATAGGATACTTGTTATTTATCGCAATAGCATTGATATCCCTATAGTCAATGACCATCCTCATAGATCCATAATTATTATTAATGAAAATATTTGAATATCCCCAAGGTGAAACACTAGGGAATTTAAATCACACAACACTCAATTTCTATAGTTGTTTATTTAACTATATTATCTCATCCATGGCCATTATATATGATGTTTTTGACATAGGTCTTGAATCTAGTATTAAATCAATATAAAACTCAACATCCCTCACTGGAGTATGTCCATGTAATTCCACTAGAAATACTTAAATGTATTCTTTTACAATAGGTACATCATTGATTTGAGGAACACCTTTTTCATAAGTATGTTTTACCTACTCTTATTTTACAAGAATCTAATTTATAAGAGCTACTAGAGGTGGATCCAGATATGAATCACAATATTAAGTCTCCCCTCTAAAGTTAATAAATTATATATCTTTATATATAATCATAATTTCATTATCTTTGCAAAAAAATATTTTGTTATAATTTGAAATATATTCCACAACAAGGATTATATAAAAATAAACCATATGTATGGTAATAGAATTATCAATTAGAGGATATTTATGTGTCATAATAGTAATTTATTAACACATATTTGTTGCAATAAGGTTTTCACTGGGATTTTTGACTGAAAAATACCTTATTAAGGTTAATTGTAAATATCCAATTTTTACAGAAAACTAGGAAGATATAAAAGAATGTGATGATACCAAATCAAATAAAGCTTTAACTAAATTTGTGAAGATGATTAAAATACCTTCCACCACATAATTATAAACTTCAAGATCATCTATTGGGAATTCATATGCATGGACTTTCTCCCTTGTAATTTTTTGGGGCATGTTTCCTTGATATATATGAAAATTATGTGCATAGTGTCCCCTATCCTTACAGCTGAAGCATTGTACATTTCCAATTTTTTCATTACCTTGAAATCATGAGACTGGTGGAATTTGTCTCCACACTTTAACAAAATCCCATTCCCAATATTAATGTTCCATGATGTTTCTTTCCACAATTATTACATGTTGAAAATTATATTCCCTCTTTCTTCCCTTTTTCTTTATTTCATTTTATAGAGTACTCAACCACCCCCTTATTTTCTTACTTCCCTTCGAATCCATATGACTTGGAAAATTCTTTCTCCATCTTAATGGAACAAGATAATATATCCTTGTATGATGAGAATGTTTGGGAGATTCATTAACTTTGTAGAATTGTCTTAATAACATAAAAGAAACAATTAATAGATAGAAAATAGATAGGTCATAAAATAATTTCATCAAAGAATAACTTGTGAAAAGCAGTGGGTTTCAAAAGAATATAACACATGGAAGATAAATGGGTTTCATAAACATATAACCCATGAAAGGGAAATGATATTCATGAACATTGTACCATCAAAAGATAAAAAATTCAATGAATGAATAGAACCTTTGGATCATTTCCCAGAAAATCAGGAGTAACCATAATAGATGTTATCTTAGATTGGAAATAATTTTAAAATATATTTTAAAACATTTATTGAGTAAAATAAACTTTATTCTCTAAAAATGGATTTTTAAATAAAAAAATGAAAAACATTTTCTTTTAAAATACTTTGAAAACATTGAAAGAAGTCTTGAAATATTTTTGAAAACTTTTTTCCATGAAAACTTATAAAAGAAGCTTGAAATAATTTTGAAACTCATTTTCATTGAAAATTATTTTAAAAAATATAAGTAAATATTTAAATCACTAACAAAATTTTCATTGAAAATAACATTTTTAAAATATATAAGGGATATTTGGAAAGTAACTTAAAATAATTTTTGATCATGGAACATTTTTTGAAAATCTTTTTCATTGAAAACTACATTAAATTCAATAAACTTTTATAATATTACAAAAAAAATATTATTCATAAATAACCATGTAAAATTATAATGTAATATTCAAGGAAATTATGGTTAGGTTAGTTCTTAAGTATATACATGCCAAAAATTCTATTTTCACCTTAAAAGTTTAAAAAAGTTACTTGTCTGGAAAATGACAATAAAATTCATTTTAAAACTATTTTCTAAAAAGTTAAAACATTTGTTAAAATTTACTTTAAACAAAATATCATAATAATAAATTTTTTTGAAAACATTTTAGAAAACACGATTTAGAAAGAACATTGATTTCAGACCAAAAGGAATGATAGAGCCATAATTTCATAAAAATATTCTCTTAATTACCTTAAGTATCAATGAGTGGAAAAATAATACCATTACATTGATATAACATGAATATAAAAAGGGTAAGATAATTAGTGAGGTTTATTGATATATGTATCATAGTATTTCATCAATGGAAACATACTTTTAAAAAAACTTGATAAACGATCAGATTGAAGCTATAAACTGTTACCTAATTTGGTAACATTAAATTATGATGGAAAACATAACTTTACATAAAGCTTAAAATATCATTAAAATAATGATATTCATGATATAACTTTTCAAAAGACATTATATACACCTCATATAAAAAATAGGTGTGTAACATAGCATGTGTCTCAAGGAATTAAAATTGAGACAAAGTTATTTTACTTATTTGGTAACATTCCAAACATAACCACCATGAAATAAATATAATCAAATAGATATGTTAATACCCATATAAATAACTATAAGAATACTATAATATATACATGGATAGTATACACACAACACAAATGAAATGGGAGGTGAAAAAGGAATTTATCTCATGAAAATAAAAAAGTGAGATGAAACCCGCTTACCTTATGTATCGACTCTATTCATACTCATTCAAACCTCCACTTATTTCCGTAACTCGTTTTTGTTTGCACAAAATGGATTAAATGGATGGATTTATACTTAAGTTATGATTCACAGAAAATGGAGGTATTTTGCTAAGTGGATTGGGAAGAGATTGTCCCAACATAAGTTGTTTGAGAGGTGTGGAGAAAGGGAAGAGGTGGTGCCCTTGTATAAGGGGGCGGAGGACACACCTATTATTTTTTGAAAAGAATTGTGTGTTCCCCAAATATTACCTTCTCCAAAATTATAAAAATGGATAATTTGGGAACCTTATAGGTGTATTGGATGAAATATGTCCATACAATAGGTTTTGTACATGTTTATAAGTTATTTTTTCCCTTAAGATTAATGTTTTGACCCTTATTATGCTTAATTTTACCTTAATCACAATAATTAATTTTAATCACTTTCATGTATAATTTTGGTAAAAATTAAACTGATCTAATAAGAGTATAAAAATAAAACTTATTACTAGAGTTTATGTCCATATTTTACAAATTCAATTTATAGAAAAGGTAAAATTAATTTTAATGCTAATTCCACAGATATGGTGATAAATCGAGTTTTTAAAGTGAGGATGTTCAAAAGTTCATTAAGATTATAAATATAAATTTAATATAAAAATGATTATAATGACATAAATTGTATTTATATATGTATTATTTAATTATTTTGACTTTAAAACAAATTTAAAATATAATTTAACTATACAAATATATTATAAAAAAAGAAGTTTCGAATTAAAATTCGGGATTTTTCTCTATTCATCTAAAAATGAAGTTTCTCAAAACAATCCCAAAAAATAACCCTAATATTATTTAAAAAATTTTATTTAAAAATCTAATATTATTTTATATAATTCAATTTCTATGAGTTTATATAATTAAATTTATTATTGTTCACATAAGGACATAAAAATCAGTTCCTTTAAGAAAATATTATTTTTAAAAAAATAAGTAAATTACCAAAAAAATATATTTAACTATAAATATTTTTTATTTATATTAAAAAATTATAAATTATATTAAAAATTAGTTATTAATATTCATATTACTATGTTTAATAGCAAGATTTTAACTATCTGGATTAAATAATTATAATAATAATGTGTTATTTTGTAAAAACATAGTATTGTATATTACACAATTCAAGTCGGTGTTTTGTGTAGTGAAAGAATACCTTGGTGTATATTATAACAAAATTATGTCCTAGTGCGTTAATAAAAACCTATTTTTAGTGTTTCATGAAATTCTAAATTTCAAAATTTTTGAATTAATTTGAAAAAAATAATTCACAAAATCTTAAGGTGCTACATTCTTAGACATATCATAAATAATACATATCTTCATAATCTAGGGATATTAAAATGAGAAATCATGATCTCAGATTCTAAATAAGGTTATAAAATGGAGATATATAAGCATAACATCATAATAAGTTTATGAGAACATGAGTATAACAACTGAAAAGAAAACCCTAAATTTCAATGAACATAATATTATGTCATTAAATAAGGATTTCTATTTTATAATACATGAATCATAAAGAAATAAATAACATGATCTATGAGGGAATAAAATTGGAATAAGACATGGAATTTTTGGCTTATACATATTCAAATAAAATCATTTCATATTAGTCATAGATCACTACCAAGACCATCATAAAATAAAAAAACCTTTACTAAACTGAGTTCACTCCCCATTCCAGTCATGTATTAATGAATCAGGTTCACTTTCCATTATAGACATATATTATTGAACCATGTTCACTTCTAATTCTATTCTTGTCTATCTCAAGAGATATAAAACTTTACCCGATGCATTGGAGGAAGAAATAGGTCCCAGTAATTTCATAATGAAAACCACTTTATGTTTTCCAAAGATGATACACATATATCATATCGTAACCCATTAAATGAAATGGGTATCATAAACATTTCATCACATCATAACCTTTTTAAATGATATAGGTTTTGTAATCATTTCATCACAACATATATCATGAAATGACATGGGTCGCATAACAATAAAACTAGTGGAAGAGAAATAGGTTAAATGAACATCATGAAATAAAAACATAAACTAGTTAGAAGAAGAATATGAATGGTAACCTTGTATAATATCAACAATAAGGCCAGAGTAACAACAATGGACATCATCTTTGAAGGAAAATAATTTAGAATGTTTTTTTTTCAAAAATTTATAGAGGTAAATATATTTTATTTATTGAAAACTCTTTGAAAACATATTTTTTTTTGAAGTCATTTTTTTTGAAAATAAATTTGAAAACATGCAAAGAAATATTCAAGTCAGTGATTGTTCATGATATTAGAATATATTTTTTTTCATTCCATACATGTATGCATGAATGTTCCTTTAACATTTTTGTTAAAATTCATACATGCATTAATTATAAAATGACATGAAGATTACTTCAATTTTTTTTTATAAAAATTAAAACATGTGTAAAAGTTTATTTTAAAAATCATAAGAGGGTAATAAAAAATTTCATATTTTTTTGAAAACCTTTTTATAAAACAAGGTTTTGAATGAAAATATATTTCTGACTGGAGAGAGAAATAATATAATATTTTATTAAAAACATTATCATAATTTTCCTAAGTAAAAAAGTGTAGAAAATCATACCATTACAAGAATATTTAATAAATAAAAATAGGAGAACAAAATTCATTAGAATAATTTAGATATAGATCATAATATTTCATTAATGAAATCATAATCATAAACAATCTTGATAAATTATGAGATTGTAGCAATTAACTATAACGACATGGATAACATTGAATCATAATCCTCGTAAGAAAATAACATTAAATTAAGCTTAAAATATCATGAAAACTAGGATATTGATTATATAATATTCCAAAGGGGAAGTATATAAACCCTGTAGAATAATATACGTGGATAACATAACATGTGACTCAAAGAATGAAACTTGAGAGAAAATTTCCTTAAGGATTTAGTTATTTTTGAACTGTAAATCGCATGAAATAGAGATCCCAAAATGGATATTTCAATACAAAAAAATATTTATTTTAATAAAAATAAAATAAATTCGTGGTCATTATATACACTATATATAATAAAGAGGTGGTGAATATAGAATTTTCCTTATGAAAGAAAAAATTGAGATGGAAATCCCTTACCTTAACTCTTGAATTCCATCATACAGATTCAATAATCCTATGTAATTAATATAAGTTTATAATATATATATATATATATATATAAAATATAACCATATTAATTTATATAATACCATATATTATTTAATTATTACATTGAATTACTCATACTTTAATAATTCTATGTTAAATATATGTTTTTGGAAATAACTGCTTTGTTTTTCATAAATGTTTTGATTCATTATATTTTTTTGGTTATCATACCTTCAAAATTATTTCATCATAAAAATAATGGTTACCATGACATAAATATCATAAATATTCTATATATATGTATTTATAATAATCTATAAAAGATAGAAATTGGAAATGAAATACATAGTTCAAAGAGACATCAGTCCATACATACACAAGAACGTTGTTTACATTTTCATTTCATATTTAATGAAATATAATTATATGATATATTATCAATATATTTTAATCTTTATTTCATATATAAAACATATTATTATTAATTTTTTTTCTTCATATTTTCTATTTAATGGTTGAATGAATCAAAATTCTTCACGAGGCAGTAGTTCGCCGTACACATGAACGATATTATCGTATTCCCACAAAATTGAAATTAGGAAGGTATGTGTTAAATAAAAATTATAGAATCATAATAACATCATAAAAATCATAAATATGGTAAATAAATATTATATACATCATTATTTTTATCTATGATATGCGGTGATGGAAAAACAAATGACATCTGTTCATAAAGCCGTAAGCCGCCATACATATGAATGATGATTTCATAACCCATTTGATGGAATTGTATATGAATTTATGTCATGATTTTAATATGAAAACAAAAAATTATAATTAACATACCTATATTATTATATATTCATGATTTAATATTAATTTAAATCATTTTTGGGTAAAATAAAAAATGTTCGTTGATGAACATTAACTCTTCTTCAGGTATCTCCTTTTGGTTTTCACCAAAGTCCTTTGTTGGATGAATTTATTAATACATTAAGGCATAAAGAATGATTGGAGGGTCTTAGGGATGAAATTTTTATAGGTATTTTGAGATCCAAATGGCTTGAGAGGTGTGAAGATAGTGGAATAGTGTGTGGCCTATTATAAGGGAGGAGAGTGGAAAACTTGTAAATTTTTGAAAGAGAGAATTATGCCAATGGTTTTTATTTAGATAATGTACCCAAAATGGATCAGTGTAAAACCTTAGACTTTATATGGTCATAATATGTAAACCAAATGGGTTTTGGATAGGTTTTGGTTCATTTTTTAAACTTATTTTTTGTTTTAACCCCTAAGTAATTTTGGTTTTACCTTAGTCGATGTAATTGTTTTAAACTTTCTTTCACTAATAAATTTGGTAAAAAATTATGTTTTCATTAATAGAAATTATAATTTATTCTAATTCCAAATATTGTATCAATTTTTCCAAATTTGAATCATATAACTGGAAATATTTAATTTAAAAGTAATCATATAGATATGTCGAGAAAGCGGGTTTTTGAAGTGAAAAAAGATCAAAATTTTACAATAATTTTATTTTTAACTTCAATATATTATTGATTATAATGACCAAAATTGGTTTTACAGTTTTATAATTGAACTAAATATAATTTAATACTAAATTAAATTATAATCCAACTATATTAATATATTATCCAAAAGTGTATTTTTCCAATAAAATTCATTATATTTCAGTATTCCTCAAAAAATAAAACTTATTTGAAGAACAAAAGAAATCACCCTAATGAAATTTAGACTTTTTAAATTGAAAAATGATGTCTATTTTGTTAGATTAAATTTATGAAATTTTCAAATTGTAATTTTATTATTTTTCACAAAATACATAAATATCATATTTTTAAAAAAAATAGTATTTTTAAAATGTATAAAGATATTACAAAAAAATTATATTTTATTATCAAATATGTTTTATTTACATAAAAACTGTATAATTAATATTAAAAATGTAGTTATCAATGTTAATTTTTCTATATCTAAATGTTAGGTTAAAATAGTCATGTTTAAACATCTATATTAATAATATGTCAATATTTTTTTAAAACTCAGTGTCATTTTTCACACAAACCAAGTGTTGTATATAGTGAAAGATCACCAAAGGTTGCAAGTAAAAAAATCCTGACTTGGTGTAGAGTGTAATGCATGCCAATAAGGAAGTTCCATTCATTAAAGAAAAATTAAATTCATGGTGTTACATTCCACCCCCTTTAAGATGAATTTATCCCTCTAAAATTTTCACCCTGATACAAAAAAAGAGCATACTTATGCCTCATCATATCTTAAAGTTCCTAGATAGATTCATCAAAATTTTAGTTTTGAAAAAAAAAACATTGAAAGGGTTAGTGGTCTTTTTCATAGAACTTTCTCCCTATGATCCAGAATCAACAATGGTTATTCCTCGTAAGAAAGTTCCTGCTCTAGTGATATGACCCTTGAGTTCAGCACATGTGAAGGGATAGTTATATACACTCTTAGGGAAGACAAATAGAACACATCATGTACTTGAAAGAGGTTTTTGGGAATCCATAAGTGTTAAGAGACCATCATAATATGACAAAAATTTCAAAGGGTTCAATGTACTTAGGAAATAGATTCCCTTTATTCATGAATCTCTTAACCTAATTTTAAGGATAAATTCATAGAAACACATTTTCCCAAAATTAAAAATCTAGATCACATTAGATATTTTCCTCTAACTTTTCAAAAAAATTTGAGATCCCATGATTTGTAGTTGAATTGACCTAAGCTTCTCAACCTTTTTGTCAACTATCTCAAGTCCCAATATCATTATTTCTCCAAATTCATTCCAGTATATAATAGATCTACATTTATTTCCATAGATGGATTCGTATAGATTTATCTAAATTCTTGAGTGAAAGATATTTTTTGTAAGGAAACTGAACTATAAGAAGGTTTTGATCCCAACCACCATTTAAATCCAACGAACACGATCTCAACATATCCTATAGGGTTTGAATTGATACTTTAGACTTTCCATCCAATTGAGGATGATAAGAAGTGATGAAACTAAATTCCATATCAAGGGATTACTATAGAAATTACCATAACATTGAGTAAAAACATGGATCCCAATAAGGTACAATGGAATGTTGTACTACATTTAACCTTACCACTTCGATAATGTATATCCTGACAAGCTAATCGAGAGAGAATTATTTTTTGATAAAAAATAAGTGTGATGACCTAGTATGAATATCGGCTAAAAAACATATAGAATTATTCCTTTTAATAATTTTGGAGAGTCCAATGAAAATATATATATTGATGTTCTCCCATTTTCATTTTATTATGGGTAATAGATGAAACATCCCCTAATAATATTTTTCCTTCAGCCTTAACTGGATGGAATATCATGAATAGAGATAAAAATTCTGTAATATATCTCTTAAATCCATCCCATAAAAAGTATTGTTTCAAATATCCATAAATATTTGTACTTACATTATGAATAGATAATGAATAACATTGAGAATCCTCTAACAACTCCTTCTTCGATTCTATTATCAGTGGAACACAAACAAGTTCCTGAACCTTATCATCCCATATTAATCAAGGTTAAACCTAATAATGTTTCTAACCTTCTTTTGTAGGTCAACTTCTTCTTTAGGTTCCTCTTTAATCTTCACTTGGATAGTTGGTTGAACATTCCATTAATAAAGATAAGTTTTTTACCCTTCCATCATTATTTCTAGATCCATCCTTGGAAAATCAAAAAATATTGTATCTTTTGTGATCTTCATTATGGATAAGCTAAAATTATCCATTTGACTCAATGCATTGTCCAACTTATTTACTTTACTTGGGTGGTAACTTATTGAACATTCATAATATTTAATTATCTATGAACATATTATTTGGTGAATGTTGAACTCATTCTGTGTGAATATATAATTTAAACTTTTATGATTAGTATATATGTAACACCTTTCTATAAAATGATAATGCCTTCATATCTTTAATGCCAAAATTATAGCATCTAACTCCAAATCATATGTTGGGTAATTTGTCTCATGAATATTAAGTTATCATGAATCATAATCTATAACCATGACATTCTGTAAAATAATGCATCACAATCTATTCTTTGATGAATAACTATAGATTACAAACCCTTCTCCACTAAATGGTAATGTAAGAAAATGTGTGCTGACCAACCTTGTCTTCCGCTCCTTGAAAGTTTCCTCACATTCATCTATCCAGAAGAAATTTTATCCTTTCCAATTCAACTTGTTAAGAGGATTAGATAGGTGTTATAAATTACCCACAAACTATTGATAATAACCAACTAAAACAAGAAAACTATGGATCTAAGTCACCATGGTTTGTCTCAACCACCATTACATAAGCACCTTCTTTGATGGATCTACTCATATACCCTCTATTAAGATTATGTGACACAAAAAGGAAACATTTTTAGCCAAAATTCACACTTTTTAAATTTTCAATATATCATATCTTTCCGTAGTGTCCTTAGTACAATTATCAAGTGTTCTTCATTATCTTACTTATTCATTGAATGGATAATAATATCATCTATAAAGACTATCCCAAAACGATCTGGGTAAACCTTAATGACTCTATTCATAAAATCCATAAATATAGTAGGGGAATTAGTAATAGAAAAAACAATCCCGATATATTCATAGTATCCATACCTTATAAAGAATGATTTCTTGGGTATATCCTCCTTATTAACCCACAATTTATTATATCAATAACAAGGGTCAATCTTGGAAAAGTATTGAGATCTATGTAGTTTATCAAGTCATCAATGCATTTAAGAGGATATTTTTATCTTAATTGTGATCTTGTTCATCGCTTTATAATCAGTGAAGAGTTGCATTGATATAACTCTTTTTTTCAGAAAAAGAATAAGTGGCCCCAATTTGACAGACCTGGTAGGATGAATCCCTAAACAATTTTTTCTTGGAGTTTCTTCTTCAATTCCTTCAAATAAATTAGAAACATTCAATAGGGAGTTTTTAAAATTGTTGTTGAACTAATTATGAGTTTTATTAAGAAATAAACTTGACCATTTAGTTGAAGACTATTAAACACTTCTGTAAATACATAAATAAATTCATAAACAATATGAATATTATCAATTTCATGTTTCTATAAAAAAATTTGAGATAAACACCCCTTATAAATGGGAATTAAGATTCATACATTGGATGTCATTTCCATCACATTATAATAATTATTGTCACATTGATTTATGATCATAGATTGTTTTGAAATGTCAAACAGAACATCCCTTCCTTAACAATATAGTGGGATTTATGCAGATTAATCCAATACATACCTAGGATGACATCAAATTTATCCAAAGGAAGAATTAAAAGATTTATGGGACACACATTCCCACCAATTTCAACTAGAGAGATATCTAAGATTTGATATATAATAATCATAACTTTAGGGGTAAGCACTACTAATTCCACATCTAATCATCAGGTTATAATATTTATACCCTTATCATTTTCATCATATATGAATGAATGGGAAGATACAGGGTCAAATAATGCATTATAAGTTCTAGAATTAATGTTAAGTGTACATTTCACCATGTCAATACTGCACACCTCATCATAAATAGTGATCATATAAGATTTTAACTTGTCCCTCAGCTTAAGAGGTTGCTGACATTAGTCATCATTGCTAACCCTCGATCTTGGGCACTGTTTAGTATAATTCCCATTTTCCTTACACTTGAAACACTTTAGTGGGGGAGGTGAATTCTGTTCAAATTTCTTTCTATTCGCATTATTAGCTAGATTCTTCCCATCAATTTAGAAATCAGTAACCTGATAACATTCCCTGCCATACAAAAAACATTTTATAGTACCCATATGGAAATTTACTCTATATATGTTCACACACATAGAGAATAAAGGAAATTCCATCTTTTTTTCTTCCTTTTTTCTTAGATTTTCCTTTGAAATATACGTTCATTTTCTTTTCCAAACCAAGAGATTGATACGTAACAAAAACTTACATTTCAAACTTTATTTCATATCGATTTTTTTTCATAGCTACTAAAGTCTATTATGGTTAATTAACTTAGAAGAATTGAATTTAAGTCACTGAAAAACTGAGCAACCTTATGTTCAAGTTGGATAAATATACGAGAAGTGTACCTCACAAGTCTTTTAAAATATCCTTATAGGTAAAAATGGATTAACCATCATTTTTCCTCAGTAGAAAAGACTCTTTATTCATATTCAAATGAAGAATATAAGGAATATACTTATTGAAAAATAAGTTCTTAAACCTTCCCTAATCCATGGATTTAGCTTCTTCTTGTTTCCTTATATTCTTGAATTGATTCCACAATATATTCACTTCCCCATCCAAATGATTGAAAATCAGAATGAATTTTTCATGTTCCAAACTTTGGAGAATGGAATGTTTCATTTCAATATTAATGATCCATTATTGAAAAATTAGTGGATCAGAAAACCCTACGAATGAAGGTAGACATTTCCTTATAAAGGGATCAATGTAATTTTGTTCCCTCTATTTCTTTTTTGGAAGTCCATCATGATTCATAGTGTGAGAATGTTTTGTGAGAATAACATGGGGATTTTGAATTCTATTTCCCATAAAATTTGGGTTCTGAAGAGGGAAATCATTACATTTTCCACCACACTCATCATTAAAATTGTTCCTTTAGGTTCCATCTATTGAATAAATCCAAAATTCATAGAGTAATAAACAATAATCATATTGGGAAAACATATAATCATTAAAATAACTTAAATGATGTCTTTATTATGAATCCTTCTTTAATATATGACACCTTACATTTATCCTAGGTCATTCATATACATATTCTATTTAAATCATTCATTATTATTCATAAATTGTTTTTGAATTTTCAGAGAATATCCCTTGAGAGTGTCAAACTAGGTGTGTAGTAAGGCCTGTTTTTATGCACCAATTCTTAATCGACTCTAGTTCAATACAATTTTTTCAGGATTGTTACCCCAAGTTACATATTTTAAAGAGACACATCCACTTGTAGTATCCATAGAGGGGTGTATTTATTGGAACCTCCCAGTCTATCGTTTTCCAAAATTCTAGGGCATTTTATTATACATTGAATCATCCTTAAACTTATCCATAGAAATGTATTTATGGATCTCATCATGGTTTTCTCATTATAGTTTCCAATGGTTAACTAAATCATTCCTATTATAACAAATATAACAACCCATTATTATCATACATAAAAATCCAATCATTTTTGAATATTTATTAAATTACACAAAAACACACCAAAGGACCATAATAGTTTTCATTATTTTGAAACTTGAATACATAAACTCTGATTCATGGGTTATAAATTTTATCTCCCTCTATGTTATTTATAACTATAATTTTTATTATACATATCATACATAATACTAATCTATATAAGTTGGGGAAAGGAAACATAAGAAACAGTTAGCTCATATGCTCAGTAAGGGTATATAAAGGACATAAGTAAGCATAAAAAGAGCATAAAGGTATGAGAATGTAATAATATCAACTAAAATTCATGACCTATATATCAAAGATCATAATCTTGAATCATGGAATAATGATGGGTAATACATAAGACATGAACCCTATGGAAATCAAAGAACATAAACCATGAGAGAATAACATTGGAATATGATAGGGAATTTGTGGCATACACATAAGCATGGAAAATAATTTCATATTAGTCTCGGCTCACTGGTAATACCATTATAAAAAAATCCTTTTAATAAAATGCGTTCACTCCCCGTTCAATCCCTCTATTACTGATGAAATTTCACGTCCTATTCCAACCCTGTATCGCTGAACCAAGTTCACATTCCATTCCAGTCTTGTTTATCTCAGGAGACATAAATAATTACCCAATTAATTGGAGTGAGATTTAGGTAACAACCATATCATAATAAAAAACATATATATGTGATACATAGGATAATAAACATTAATCATATGTAAATCCCTGAAATGAAATGGGTATCAGAAACATTCTATCACATCATGGCCTATGGAAAAGTGGCAGATTTCATAATCATTTCATTGTATCATAAACCATTAAAAGAGGTGGGTTTCATAAGAAAATAACTCATGGAAAATAAAAAAGGTCTCATAAAAATCATGACCTAAAAATATAAACCATTTAGAGAAATAATATGAATGGTAACCTTGGATAATATCCCCATTAAGTCATGAGTAACACCAGCAGATTTTATCTTATATGAAAAATAATTTTGAAAGGCTAATTTAAATAATATTTTTAAGGACAATATCCTTTATCCATTTAAAATTCATTTAAAAACATATAACCTTTTGAAAATAGTTTTCTTCAAAAATAAAATCAAAACATTATAAAAGAAGCTTCAAAATACGATTGGATAGGCTTTATTCGCCCTCCCCACTCTCCTAGCGATGCCTTAGGACCGATGTTCAAAATCTCTTCTCCCACCACCTCTATGGGGGGGGGAGGGTATCTTATGCCACTCTAAAAAAAATTGCCTACACTCATTCATACCCTTATCAAATCAAGATTTTCTTTTATCATTTCCAGATATCCAGGTTTTCCCGAAGGTCCATGATCTGCTCCAAGTATCTCCTCAGCTTCCAATCTCAGCTTTGGAGTTCAATCATGCTTTTGATCTATAACGACCCAATGTTTTATCAATATAAATTCCTTTATTATTAAATTCCATATAATCTCATGAAATCACAACACAATGAACTACTAAGTAATATATGACCATTAAACATAAGTTTTTCAATTATGTGTTTTGAATTTTGAAAAACAGTCATGTACTATTGTGATCAGTATGTTATTTGAAGACTGATAAGACAAACATAATTTTTTATGAATATTAACATAACCTTATGAATAGTAACATACATTTATGAATAGTAATCAGAAAAAATAAATTGAAACATCACCCATGAATGTATAAATACAATTTAGAAATCTTAATAGTGAAAAACAATTATAGTATAAGAATTAGTATTTTTGTATGTCAAAAATATTTTATTTATAATTTCATGACTAATTTAATAATTTAAAATGGAAATTTATTTTCAGAAAATTTAATAATAAAATTTTAATTTATTTTCTTATGGTTATAAGATAATTTTATGGGACCTTGATTAATTTTTCGAGGTGTTATAAAATGAGTTATAGTTTTAATGTTGTTTATGTTGAATAAATTGTGATTTTATTTAAAAATTAAATTAAAAATATTTCAAAAATTATTTCAAAAATTATTTTCAAAAAAAAAGTTTATTTTTTAATTCTAAACATCACAAAATGGTTAGGGTAGATATTTGGTATTTTTCCAAAATACCTGAATTTTTTTTGAATAGTAAAAATATAGTTTTCAGTTTTCGGTTTGTTTAATGACATCATGATGATGTAATAATTGAAATAAAATTCTGGAAGACTTTTTTACAGTAAACTAATATATAATGTTTCCCAAGTGGCTAATACCATGAGCCAATACCATGGTCAATCCCATGGTTTTTCAAGAAACCACTAATTATGTGTCCTTTGAACTTAATTAAAAACTCTCTCTCTTTTAATATAAATACCCACACTTCCCTTCGTTTTTGTGCATTCCATATCTATAATCCTAGAATATCCAGTGTTTTTACCTACCTAAGATCCCTCCCAAGGTTTCCTCAATACCCAAAGGTCCCAACCATCAGGATTTAGGAGTTACTCTACAAGGTATGGTAATCTACCTCCCTTCTCTTTTTCAAAGCTTTCATTTTATGTTATTATTTTTAATTTCAATTGGATTATGTTGGGATATATAATTTTATATACCCCTTTATTTCCATAATATTTGATAATTATTAGAGACCATTTTTTCCCTCATAAATTCATTTTATGATATTTTAAGCGACATCGTTATGCCGCTGAATTTTCATAAGGGATCTCTCAACTTTTCTTTTCAAGTTCATTTATTTTATTTTATTTTCTCACCTCCTTTCATCCAAATGTTGTGATGAATATAGTAACTTACATTTATTTTAATTTTTTCATGATAAATGAATAATAATTCATTATCTCTCATTTCCCTTTCTTTTATGCTAAAAATAAAAAAACACCATCCAATTGTACTAATTTACCACATTCAAGGGCGATGGGTTTTCAATTTCCATAACCATCTTATATTCTGATCATGAGACCATTTTCATTGTTTAAACAGACCATAATATATGCATTATTTTCTAAATATGGTTCTATAATCATTTAGTACATATTTTTTGATTTATAAAACAAAACATGTTCCTTGTCGCCAAAAACTGCATGTTAACCCAAAGGTTTTTCACTAAAGTTTTACATAACAATTAATCTTCACTCAAAGTAACCAAATTATATTTCCCATAATTTAATCTTATGGATGTTAAAAAATATAATATAACCCCAATTCTGGACAACCATCCCAATTTTACATGATTCTCTGAACATGAATATAAGTGAACCAGCCATTAGAAGAGAGGAAACAAATAGACCCGAACAATGAAATTGAAATTCCCAACCAATCAAAAGTTTATGAATGTACTAAAAAGGGTTTTAATAAATAATTTTCAAATAGTCTTGGTTATGTAATTATTAATTAATGAACCTAATTTTATTATTAAGTTTGGTAATATCAAGTGGAGAATACCATCAGACTTAAGGTAAGGGATCCTCTCTATTTAACTTTTATTCCAGAATGTCCTATATGTTATGAAATTTTGAGTATAATGACTAATGTTGGGTATGATTTATAAACTTCACCATTAATTTAATCATTATTTATAACTTATGAGAAACCCCTTTCTCTATAATTAATCCCACTTAATTACAACTGATACCATACCGATAATCTGTAAGGAATTCTACCCAAACTATGTTTATTCTTTGGGGTTGCTCTATCTTTCTATTTACCAAAATTATGTTGTATTTTATGTTTATTTAAAACATATAAATTCTATTTATATAATACAAACTCATGTTTCAAGATCCATCCTTGATTCTCTTTCAGATATATACATGCTTTTAAGTGATTCCCTCCTCGATACTTCCTAATAAGCAAACTCATTTTAAGGGAACATCCCAAATTTTCACCCAATTTCAAGTGAACTCTATACTATATTTTAATCCATATTTTTTTTCATAAAATAAGAATTTTTATTATTAAAACCTTCTTGGTCAATTATTTTTTTGAATAAAATATTTTCCCTTTTCTGTTTTAAAAGTTCTATATTATTTTCCTTAAAATCGCACAAAAATGTTTTAATGCTAAAATTTATAAAATACATTTCTTACGTGTTTTTACTTAACTTTGACATAAATTGCCATGATATATTCCTATTTTACCTTATGAAAAATCATTTATGTTCTAATTACTTTCTTACATTGACACTTTCATGATACACCCATTGGTTATTCTGTATGTCGTGATTCTGGTACCTAATTCTTTCCATGGGTAACCCTAATGTTTATGTAAGATTGATTATGTATGATTATTTTTGTGGAAAACATATTAATGAAATGTAAGATGGGTGCACCTAGATATTTCTCCGATTCATTGGGTAAAGTTAGGCCTCATGAGATGCTATGTGTGATGGTCTTGGCGGTTAGCCTTGGCTTGTGCTACTATGTGAAACGATCTTGGAGGTTAGCCTTGACTCATACATAAGTCATATTTTATGTTGCATCCACATTATTATGGTTCCATGTTTATATGTTACCATGTTTATATATTATAATTCTATATGCTCCATTATTTTGTTATCATTATGTCATTCCTTCTAACCCACATGCTAAAGCCTTATTCTTATGTATATTCTCTTTTGACATTTTTAGCTCATCCCATTGTCCATGTTATTCCCAGGTTACCCTATGCAGATGTATGAGCACAATAGAAGTTAGGATCTCATTTTTGTGTTTAAATAAAATGTTTTTTTATAATTTTTGAATATGTACCTAGTATTATAAGACACAAGACTTCACGATCCTTGGATTGTTCTTTGATGTATTATTATTCTTAAAATATTGTAATGTTATATATAAAAGGCTATGGTTGCTATAGTTGGTATTGAAGGATGGTCTAGTTATTTTTGGAGATTAGGAATAGAGCACCTTATTTATAACCTTAATAATGAGACTAAATATAAGAAAAAATCCCTAAATTTTGGTAAGTATACAGTAAGTGGTTTATCATGAAAATACATATATGTATGGATATGAATAGGCAGATGTGGCTTTTTGATAGATGAACCAAGGGGTGAAAACTCCAAAAAGGATTTTTGGTCTTGAACTGAGGTATCTGGGCACACAAAAACAGGCCTTGCTGCAGTCTTGGTTTGACACTCCCATGGAATATGATTTGGTAAATTCATAAAAATAGTATAAACCATTTTTAATGGAATGAAAAAACCCATAAGAATATAAGTTAAGAAATAAAACAAGGATAACTTAGATTGAAACAAATGGATTAAAATGTTAGGATATACTTCCCATTTAAAAGTTTATCCCCTCATGTTCAAAGTTTCTTTTCTTTTTATGCTCAATAGATAAGTATTTAATCCCTCTAATTGAACATTATTTTTCTTAGCTAATGGTGGGAAATAGAAGAACTCGTTTCAACTGTCAATGTGAAAGGGAATGTGAAGAATACCCAAATGATAAGCCTGATATAATGGGAACGGGTGATCAAAACTTCATGATAGTACTTGCTCAGTTGGCTCAAGTTATAAATAATAACTTGAGTCATGTGGAATTCCCACCTCCTCCATGAAAAGAGAACGTTTCCATAGAATACTTCATGTGGAAAAGTACTCCTATGTTTAGTCGATCTTTTAATCCCCTCCTTGCAGAATAGTGGATTAACTTCATTGAAAATATATTCTTTGTACTCCAGTGCTCAGAAGAAGAGAAAGTGGTATAGGCGGTCTATCGTTTTGATGGGAAATCTGATCGGTCATGGACACTGATCAAGAATACAATGTCCCAAGAGGAAATTGATTTGACAGATTGTGAGGAATTCAAGAAGATGTTTTTCAATAAATATTCCCCCCTAAACCTCCATTTAAATATGGAAAGATATTTAATTAGACTCAAGTAGAAGGAAGATGAGTCCATCAGGGCGTATTAAGAAAACATTAGAAGGCTTGCAAGGTACGGATCTATATTTGTCATGAACACTGAAAGCAAGGTGTATTTCTTCTTTAGCGGACTAAAGCCAAGTCTACGAAAAGCATTGGTGATTCGATATGTCTAAAATTATGAGGATATTTTTCATTGTTCCCTCAAGGATGAGATATAGACTGTAGACACTCAGTGGTCTCGTGGGACTGATGACAAGAAGCGAAAAATAGAGAATAACATGGGTTGTTAAACAAACAAATCCCATGATGGAAAGAATCTTGAATATCCAACTTCTAAAAGGTGTGGGAAGAATAATCCTAGTAACTGTCTAAAGGGAAACAAGAATTGCTTCGAATGTGGAAAGCTGGGACATCTGGACAATAACTGCTGAAGGGATATGAAAAATCCCACTAATGTGGAAGAAGAAAGGTAGGATCATATCATCGCTCAACTAGTGGTGTAGTGTTACAACTATAAGGATCATGGGAATTATGATAACAATTTCCCTAAACCAAGGGTTGTCAAAGGAAATCAACAGAAACCTCCAAGGAAACAAGGAAGGTCTTATGCTATCACTACTGCTGAGGTGGAGCCGGAAAACGATGTGGTGATAGGTGCGCTAGTTATTCATTCAAGAATAGAGAACATACTATTTGATTCTAGTTCTACTAATTCATTAATATCTTGCAAGTTTAGTAGAACTATTAAAATCCCATATCAAAATTTAGAGGATAAGTTACTTGTGAGAACAACGAATGGGTAAATTATTGTGTCTATGGTTTATAAATCCTCCCAGGTTAATGTTTGTGGACTCAACCTCCCAGAAAATCTCTTCATACTTATTTTAGTGGAGTTTGATGCTATCATGGGCATGGATTGGCTATATTTATACAAATTCAATACCAACTTTCAGGAAAGTGCAATCAATCTTCACATCCTGAAGCATCCTATGATTCTTTGCAACTGTAAGGAGGAAGATGAATATCATTTAGAGTCATTGTCTCAAGTGTGGATATTAATTCCTTATAAGCAAGCATGTCAAGCTCAAATGACTGGGACAAAGTAGAGAATCATGCTTAAGGACATGTCCATCATGAGGGATTGCACTGATGCATTCCCAAAAGAGTTGTACGGTCTTCCTCCCGACCAACAGGCTGAGTTCTCAATTAAACTTATTCATGGATCTCTACCAATATCGAAGAAACCTTATTGAATGACCACCATAGAGCTGGAAGAGCTGTAGAAGCAGTAACATGAGGATCTGAAGAAGGGTTTTATACACCCAAGTGCATCACCATGGGGTGTGCTAGTCCACTTCATCAAGAAGAAGGATGGATCAGTGTGCCTCTTCATTGATTATCGTGAGCACAATAAATTCATGATAATGAAAAAGTATCCCCTTCCATGGATATATTACTTGTTTGATCAGCTTTGTGGGGCTAGTTATTTTTCTAAGGTGTACCTTCAGTTGTGATATCATCAATTAATGGTGAGGAAGGAAGATATTCCCATGACTACCTTTCGAACGAGTTATAGAGACTATGAGTTTATAGTGATTCCCTACGGACTCAATAATGCTCTAGAAATTTTCATGTATTTACTGAATAGAGTCTTTAGAGATTACCTCGACATATTTTTGGTAGTCTATATTGATGATATTATGATATAATATAAGATAAAGGATGAAAATCTGGAGAATTTGAATACTATGTTAAAGACTTTGTGAAGGGAGTAGTTGTATGAAAAGTAAAGTAAATGTGAGTTCTGTATGGAGGAAGTATCATTATTTGGGAATGTTATCAGTAATAAAGGGATATATGTGGACCCTTTTAAGGAAAAGTCAATTGAAGAGTTTCCAAGTCCAACATCTATAATGGAGATCCACAGCTTTCTAGGTTTAGTTGGGTATTATCAACAATTTTTGAAGAAATTTTCATGATTTTTAAACCCAATGACCAAGATGACATGAAAGGGAGTAAATATTGTCTGGACCCAGGAATGTGAAGACTGTTTCAAGAAGTTGGAAAAGAGGCTTATCACTACACCAATACTCACACTCCCAGCAAGTATAGAACTATTTGTAGTGTATAGTGATGCTTCTAAGAAAGTATTAGGCTATGTGCTGATGGAAAATTATAAATTGATAGCCTATGCCTCAAGGCAGCTGAAAATCCATGATCAAAACTATCCGATGCATGATCTAGAGTTAGCAGCTATTATCTTTGTGCTCAAAATCTAGTGGCATTATCTCTATGGGGAGAAGTGTAAGATATATACTAATAAAAAGAGTCTCAAATATATATTAACACAAAAATAAAATAATATACACCAGTGAATATGGATAGATCTCATCAAGGATTATGACTGTTAAATCCACTACCATCCCTTTAAGGAAAACGAGGTCGTGGATTCTCTAAGTATAAGGGATCCTACATCTTTATCAATGATGAGAATTGAAAAGGATATGATCTTATTAGATTGGTTGAGGATGGACATGGAAATAATTAAGGGAGGAACAACATAAATCTTTTTTCAAATGATTTCTCAACCATCTCTCATGGAGGAAATAAAGGATGATCAAGGAAAATATATAGAAATTCAAAAAAGGGTGCAACATATCAGAAATGGGAAATCATATGATATCAAAATTGATGAAGAAGGAGTTGTAATATTTAGATCATGATTATGTGTACCATCCTATCCGGAGATAAAAAATGAGATTTTAAATGATGCACATAGCTCAACCTTCTCTATTCACCCAGGGAGCACAAAGATGTATCGAGATCTCTAAGAAAAATTTTGGTGGGACAATATGATAATGGAGATTTCTGAATATACATCAAAGTGACTGGTATGTCAGAAAGTGAAGGTTGAGAGATATAAGTCTAAGGGGATGATAAAACCACTACCCATACCAATATGGAATTGGGAGAACATCACCATGGAATTTTTGACTGGAATTACAAGGACATCCATAGAAAATAATACTATTTGAGTCATTGTGGATCATCTTACGAAGATAGCTCACTTTATCCTGATTCGATAGGACTTCCCATTGGATCAACTTGCACGGATATTTATCAAAGAAGTGGTAAGGCTGCATGGAGTACCACTATCTATTATATCCAATCGTGAACTGAAATTCACCTCAATGTTCTGGAAAAGTCTCCAACATGAACTAAACTTCAGTACGACCTATCATCATCAAAATAATGGACAATCTAATAAAACTATTTAGACACTGAAAGATATGTTGGGAGAATGTTATATGGAATTCAAAGGAGTATGGGACCAGCATCTTCCACTAGTTCAATTACCCTACAACAACAATTTCTACTCAAGCATCTGAATGGAACCATATAAATCCCTTTACGGGAAAATGTGAAGAACACTGGCGTGTTGGGATGAATTTAGTGAGAATAATCTATTAGGACCTGAAATGGTTGAAGAAATGGTGGAGAAGGTGGAAATCATTCAACAGCACATCAAGGCATCCAAATGTCGACAAAAGAGTTATGCATGAAATCGTTGATGATACCTTTAGTTCAATTTTATAGACATGGTATTTCTACGCATATCCCCATGGAAGAAGGTCATGAGGTTTGGGAAGAAAGGAAAGTTAAGTCCTAGGTACATCATCTCATTCGAGATTCTTGATCACGTTGGAGTTGTGGACTATCGACTAGAACTTCCACCTACCATGTCCAAAGTACATGATGTCTTTCATGTATCCCTCTTAATAAAGTACATACCCGAATCTTCACGTGTACTCTCTTTACAGGTGGTACAATTGGAGGATGATCTTTCCTACGAGTAGTAATAAGTAAAGATCTTGAATCGTAAAGATAAAGTTATACATAAAAACACTACTCACCAAGTCAAGGTACTATGGTGAAACCATAATTCTTTAGAAGCGACATGGGAAATGGAGGAAGCAATGAAGGAAATGTACCCACACCTATTTATGGCCTAGAATGTAAAATGAAATTTCAAGGGAAAAATTTCTCATGGGGGGAAGAATGTAACGACCCAATGTTTTATCAAAAGAAATTCCTTTCTTATTAAATGTCATATAATCATATGAAATCACAACATAATGAAATAATAAGTACTATATGACCTTTAAACATAAGTTTTTCACTTATGTGTTTTGAATTTCAAAAAACAGTAATCTATAATTTTGATCAGTAAGTTATTTGGAGTCTGATAAGATAAACATAATTTTGGATGAATGGTAATATACCCTTATGAATATTAACATACCTTAATGAATAGTAATGAATAGTAATCATCCAAAAAAATAGAAAGATCACCCGTGAATGTATAAATACAATTTAGAAATCATAAAAGTGAAAAAACAATCATAGTATAAGAATTAGTAATTTTGAATGTCAAAAATATTTTATTTACAAGTTTATTATTAATTTAGTAATTTAAAATGGAAATGTATTTTTACAAGATTTAATCATAAATTGTTACTTTGTTTTCTTATGGTTATATGATAAATTTATGGGACCATGATTATTTTTTCAAGGTGTTATAAATCAAGTTATAGTTTTAATGTCATTTTTGTTGAATAAATTATGATTTTATTTAAAAATTAAATTAAAAATATTTTCAAAATATAGTGTTCATTTTTGAATTCTAAAAATTGAAAATTGGTTTGGGTGAATTTTTGGGATTTTTCTAAAATACTTGAATTTTTTGTGAATAGTAAAAATATAGTTTTGAGTTTTCGGTATGTTTAATGACATCATGATGTTGTAATAATTAAAATAAAACTTTTGTAGACATTTGTATAGTAAAATAAGATATTAGTTTTCTCATTTAGATAATACCAAGGAAAAATACCATGTTCAAGACCATGGTTTTTCAAGCCCATGGTTTTTCAAGAAACTACTAATGAGGTGTCCTTTGAAATTAATTAAAAACTCTCTCTCTCTTTTACTATTAATAACCACTCTTCAATTAATTTTCTTTCATTCCATATCCATAATACATAAATATATGGGGTTTTAATCACCCTAAGATCCCTCCCAAGGTGTCCTAACTCTTCCAAGGTCCCAACCTTCAAGATTTTTGAGTTAATCAACATGGTAAGGGAATCTACCTCCCTTTTATTTTTCAAAGCTTTCATTTTATGTTATTATTTTTAATTTCAATTGGATTATGTTGGGATATATCATTTTATATCCCCCTTTCTGTCCATATTATTTTAGAATTATGATAGACCCTTTTTTCTCTCATTAATTCATTTAATGAAATTTTAAGCAACGCTATTAAGCTGCCGAATTTTCATAAAGGATCACTCAACATTTTTTTCAAGTTCATTAATTTTATTTTCTTTCCTCACATACTCTCATAAAATTGTTGTGATTACTCCAATACCTTAAATGTACTGGAATTTTTTTAAGATAAATTAATAATTATTCATCATACCTATTTTACCTTTATTTTTAGTTATAAATAAAAAAACACCATTTGAGGTATGCTAATTTACCACTTTCAGGGACAATGGGTTTTAAATTTTCATAATCGTCTTCAATTATGGTCATGAAACCATTTTCATGGTTGAGTCAGACCATAATATAAGTATTTTTTTTTATGGTTTTGGATTCTTTTTTTTACACATGGTTTCTATTTATAAAACAAAACATGTTCCTTGTAGCCAAAAACTGCCAGTTAACCCAAAGGGTTATCACTAAAGTTATACATAATGATTAATATTCACTCCAAGTAAAAAAATTACATTTACTAGAATGTAACTTTATTTATGTTCAACAATAGAATATAACCCCAATTCTGTACAACCATTTCCATTTTACATGATTATCCAAACATGAAAAAAGTGAACTGACCATTAGAACCAAGGAAACAAACGGACCCAAACAATAGAATTGAACCACATAATGAATCAAAAAGGTTATGAACGAACTCAAAAAGGGTTTACTAAATAATTTAAATATATAATATTTTATTTAATTATTAATTAATGAGCCTAATTTTATTATTCAGGTCAGTAAAATCAAGTGGATAATACCATCGGACTTAAGGTAAGGGATCCTCTTTATTTAACATTTATTCAAGAATATCGTTTATGTTATGCCATTTTGCGATTATTCCTAATGTTGGGGGTGTGATTTATAACCTTAACCCTTACTTCCATAATTATATATAATTAGTGAGAAACCTCGTTCTCTCTCATGAATCCCTCTGAAGTACACCCAAAACCGTGTCGATAATCTGTTAGGAATTCTACCCAAACTACCTTTATTCCTTCAGGTTTCTCTATCTTACTTTTTAACCAAATGAATTTGTCTTTTATTTTTATTAAAAACTTCTAAATGAGGTTTATATTATCCAAACTCATGTTTCAATATCTATCCCTCATTCTCTTTCTAGGATATACATTCTTTTAAGTGATTCCCTCCTCAATACTTCCCAATAAGAAAAATCGTTTTAAGGAAACTTCCCAAATTTTTACCCAATTTACAGATCCCTATATCCTCTATTTTAAGCCACCATTTTCTTTATAAAATCATAATTTTTAATATAAAAACCTTCTTGGTCAATTCTGGTTTTGTATAAAATATTATTCCATTTTCTATTTTAAAATATCTATTGTATTTTCCTTAAAACCGAACAAAACTTTTTTAATGCTAAAATTACTCAAATACATTTCTTACATGTTGTCAATTATTTTTGACATAAATTACCAGGATATATGCCTATTTTACTTTATTAAGGTCCATGTATGTTATAATTCCTTTCTTACATGGAAACTTTCATGATACACTCATTGGTTATACTTTATGTCATGATTGTGGTACCTAATTCTTTCCATGGGTAACCGTTATGTTTATGTAAGATTGATTATGTATGATTATTTATGTGGAAAAAATATTCATGAAATATAATATGGGTGCACCCAGATAGCGCTCCAATGAATTGGTGAAAGTTTATTCTCATGAGATGTTATGTGCGATGGTCTTGGCGGTTATCCTTGGCTTGAGCTACTATGTTAAACAATCTAGGAGATTATCCTTGACTCATACTTAAGACATTTTTTATGTTTCTTACATATTAATATGATTCTATTTTTATATGATTCCATGTTTATATGTTATTATTCCATATGATTTATGTTCTTTTATCATTATGTCATGCCTTATAACCCATGTGCTAAAGCCTTATTCTTATGTATATTCCCATACTGGGATTTTTAGATCATCCCTTTGTTCATGGTATTCCCATGTTACCCTATGTATATGTATGAGAACAATGGAAGAAATGAGATCATTTTGGTGTTTAAATAAAAAGTTTTTTATAATACTTGAGTATGTACCTAGTCTTCCTAGACACTAGACTTCATGATCCTTGGATTGTGCTCTGATGTATATTTATGTTTAGAATCATGTAATTTTATATGTAAAAGGATAGAGTCACTATAGGATCTCTTCAATCTAACCTTGGTGGATCGATTCCATCACCAACAAACTTCAATTGATGTGTTTGATCATTTTTTTGGATCCGGGGGTTTACAAGATCGAGCGGTGGTGGGGCTTCTTCACAGAAAGAAAATTATGATCATATTTTCATCAATGGAGGATCTGGTTACCACATGGTATAAGGATCCTCACAAATGCAACAAGATTTTCTTCTATCTTTTCTTGTGTACCTTTGATTTCTATATGAAGAGAGATGCTCCGACTGTAGTGATTTGGGTAAGTTTCCCTAATCTCCTTCTTTCCTTTCAAAACCCTTATATTTTGTAGTTACTCGAAAACCTATTTGGTCGCTACTTATGCTACGATAATAGAATGGAGGCTGTGATCCATCCTATTTGTCCCCGCATATGCATGGAGGTAGATTTTTTAAATTTTCTGGTGGAATGCGTGTGGATAACATTTGGAGAAAATTTTTGGTGGAAAAAAGAAGTTGTCATTGATTCGTGGACTGATCATTGTGCATCCTGCAGGCAGCTAGGTCACCTTGCTGTTGTTTGTTGCAATGGGCATCAGATCAAACAAGTGCATCCTTATGAGAAAGTTTAGACTCTGGTAAGACCAGAGTCTGGAACACATGGGATTGTAATTGAATAGGAGGGTATCTGTCACCCCTCATTGGATAAACCTGCAGTTGATAATGGGTCAACAAAGGTTGGGTATGGTAATAGTGACCTCGTTCTATCGATGGCTTCTCAAGTTGAAGATCCCAAATTTTCTCAACCAAGGTCCTCTGATATAGTTACAGGTCTAAGGAATTTTCTAGCTAGTCCAAATCTCTATGGTAATTTTCCTTCAGTGCATATGATGGTGGGGAGTGATCGTATCTCCTATACAAGGGTTCTGTGTTCTCGCAGAGATAATCTTCCTATAGTGGTGAATCAAATTTAATTTGAGGGTGTGTCAAATGTAGGAAAGGGGAACGGGTCCATTGAGTCACACTTGTATTAGGAGGAAGAACTTTATATTATTCCTAGGCAAAGAAATCCATCTCAAATGTTAAGTAATTGATTTGATGGGTTGGATGAGGAAGGGTCCAAACAGGAACCATGCCCGATCCAGGGGAAGGAGATGCAAGAGACAGTGGAAATGTATACACCTCTTTAATTAGAGGCCGATTATGAGAAAGATCTCTCTAGTCAGCTCTCGGTGGACATTATGGAGGGAACTCAAGTCATAGGGCATCATAATCCAATTAAGAATAAGGGACACAAGGGGAATTGCAATACAGGGGGATGGATTGTGGTTGATGGGAAGAAATCCAAAGGCCAGAAGGACTTTTCTTAGATACTGAATATGATGGGGATAAGGTCATCGAGTTGGACCAAGGTGATGACCAATGCAACTATGGACCGGGTTCTAGGAATTAATAAGTGAATGTTTCTTCAAAAAGGAAAACAAAAAGTCAAGAGTAGGAATTCTAAAATACAAAAGTAAGAGGAAGAATTTGGAGAGGTCGAAGGGGAAAATGGGAAGGAACATCTAGAACTCCTTATCTATTGAAATGTAGAAATAAAAGAAGACTCCATTAAGCTCATAGAATCAAAGGAGGAGAAGAACATAATCTTATAGGGATATCTTTGAGGTGATTTTATCAAATATAAAAGGGAGTGGATCTACAAAAAAGACCTTCTTTTAGCACATGTATTTAACAAAAGAAAAATAATTGCAGAAGAGTATATCCAAATATGGGACAATCTTATCAATTACGTTGAAGACCTTTTCAAAGATGACCTAGATACAAAGGGTCATGAATTTCATTGGGGGATATATCGGGTAAGAAATTCCAATCTTTTAAGTCTCACTTTAAATGACTATGATTTCTTAATGTTCCTATAGCTTTTGACCTTGAACTTGTATGGTTCCCACTTTCACTCAAAATAGCCTTTGGAAATAAAAATGTAATATTAGAAGTATAAAATAAGATTTAAATAAAGGATTTATCTTAAAATATTAACATATTTTTCATTATGTACACATAAACCTGAAGTTACCTTTCAAATCTTTAGTAAAATCCAAATGGAAATTGTTTTGTAAAATGAAATGAAAATTACTTACCAAAATGTTTATAAAAACTATAACATGGGTAAAAAATAATTTAAAAAAAATAGTGGGGTTACAAAAAAAATTAAAACATTTCTGAAAAAAATTCAAAACCTTTTTAGAAAACATGGTTTTAAATGAAAATATATTTATGACCGAGAAGAGAAATAAAGACAACTTTTTATAAAAACATTTTCTTAATTATCATAAGTAAAAAATAGTTTTAAAATGGTAACAACACATGATGATATAATGAATACCCATAGGAGAGTCAAATTCATGATAATTCTCGAGATATGGATCATAAAATCTCATCAATAGAATCATAATCATAAATAATCCCAATAAATAATGAGATTATTGCAATAAACTCTTTCCACTTTGATAATGTTGAATCAGAATACCCATAAGATAATAACATTAAATTAAGAATAAAATATCATTAAAATTTGGATATGAATGATATAACATGTCAAAGGGGTAGTATATATACATCTTACAAGAATATATGTACATAACATAACATGTGTCTCAAAACATGAAAATTGAGAAAATATTCCCTTACGGATTTGGTAAAATTTTAATCATAAAAATCTTGAAATAGTGATCCTAATATAGATATATAAATAAAAATAGGAATAATAATAAAATAAATTCATGGGTAGTATATACATGACAAATAAGAAAGTGGTGGTGAATATATCATGTTTCTCACAAAAGTAAAAAGTGAGGCAAAAATCACTTACCTTAAGTCTTGAATTTTTTTGTACTCATTAAATAATCATATGTAATAAAAATAAGTTTACTAAACATATACCATATATCAATATTCATTTATACAGTACAATATATTATTTTATTTTGACTTTATATTACTTGTATCTTAATAATTTCATGTTAAAGTTACGTTTTGCGTAATAATTGCTTTGTTTTTCATAAATGTTTTGATACATTATATTTTTTTTCTCTTACCATAATAATGCTTTAATAGTATCTAAAATTATAAACATGATATAAATATCATATATATTTATTTTATATGTATTTATAATAATCTATAAATTATTTAAATAGGAAATAAAATACACTGTTTGTGGCGAAGGTAGGTCATACGTACACATGAACATTGTTTCCATTTTCATATAATACTGAAGGAAAGAAAATTATATGGTATATTATCACTAAATAATAATAACTATTATATATATATCAAAAAAATATATTAAACTCATACTTAATACATTTCATGTAAAACATGAATGAATGACCTCGCTTCGCGAGGTAGTAGTCTGTCGTACAAATGATTGACATTATCTTATTCCCACAAAATGGAAAGAATTCAAGTATGTGTGAAATTAAAAATAAAAAATCATAATAACATAATAAAAATAAAAAATATCATGTAAATCAAGTACATAAATTATTATTCTCAATCTTTATAGGTGATAATGGAAAAATGAATGACATCAGTTCGCGTTGCGGTAGTCCACCGTACCAACAAATGATTATTTTATAAAACATTTTTTTGGAAGTGTATAGGATTTTAGGTAGTAAAAAAAACATAATACATCTAAATATATTTAATAAACTGGGGTTATTATATAATCCTGATATAAGGTGAATTAAAGGGGTTTTATAATTAAATAGACAAAAACGTTTTTTGATGAATATTACCTCTTCTTTGGGTATATCCTGTGGGTTTTCACCAATGACCTTCCTTGGTTGGATTTCACCCCAAAGTAGAAAAAACATATGAGGGGAGGGATGTTTTGAAGAGATTAAAGTAGGTATTGGATGATAAAAAGAGATTGAGTGGTGTGAAAAGAGGGGAGGAGGGGTGTCCATTTATAAGAGAGATGAGTGGAAAACCTATAAATTTTTGAATGAGAGAATTCCACCAATGTTTTTATATTTAAAAGGTGCAAAAATTTATCAAATATAACATTAGACATGATAAAGTATAAATATTTCTATAAAAATGGTTTTGGAAAAGTTTTGGGTCATTTTTACACCATATTTTCAAATTTTAACCACTTTGTAATCTTGTTTTTACCATAATCGCTCTCATTAATTATTAATTTCTTTCATTAATCAATTATATAAAAAATTAAGTTAAGATCATTATACATTTTAAATTAGTTTGATTAAAAATATTTACTCCATTTTTTAATATTCTAAATTCATACGTGGAAAAAATAATTTAACATTAATCCCAAATACATGTCGATAAAGAATGTTTTTAATAAGAAAAAGATAAAAATTTTAGAAATTTTTTATATTTAATTTAAATAATAAATTTATTCCAATGATCTGAAATAGATTAATATGAATTTAATTGAAATAAATATACTTTAAAAGAAAATGAAAACATAATCTATCTACATAAATAAATTGAATGAAAATCCAAGTGTATCTAAGTAACCCGATATCAAATTCGAGCAAAGACATGTTTCCAAGATACAATAGAATGCACTATAGCAGCCACTTTGGCAGTCACTATATTAGGTACTATAGCTGGTACTGTTGAAGGTATTGTAGCAGGCACTGTAGTAGCCAGAAATATTCATCTGTTTGAGCTTTCGGGCCACCGGTTTGGTCATTAAGTCTTTTAAGGCATCGAACCACCAAAGGTCTTCAAGACAGTTAGGATTTTGGGCCACATAAAGGACTTTAGGGCTACATCAAGGCATTTGGGACACATGAAATTATTCTTAAAATGGACTATGCAAATTCTATAAGGAGAATTCTCCAAATGATGATTCCAGGAAAGCACATTCACCAGAGCATAAAAATTGGTTTTGGAAGAATGATAGGGTAAAGAAATTCACATCGGGACCAGCTTGTGAATGTATGAGAAGCCTAGCTGAACAACCATGCAAAGGTAAAAAATCTAATTTCATGATGTAGACGTTGGGGAGGGGCAGTTCCAAGTAGATATGGTCTAGAAGAATTCCTCTAAGACCTACAGGTCATGTAATGGCACGAAACTTAGAGGCCATGTATGGGTTTCCCTTCAACCCTTAAAAAGGGGATTGTCAAGAATAAATAAAAATATAGGGCCTTCAGGCCATATGGGGATTATTTTTATCTATTCATAAAAAATAAAACTCTTCATAGAAATCCAAAAAAAAAATTCCCTAATATAATTTTAAACTTACTAATTAAAAAAATGAAGTATTTTATATCAAATCAAATTTCTAAAAGTGTCAAAATTTAATTTTGTTATTATTTAAAAAATAAATAAAAATTATATTTTTTACAAAATTTTATTTTGAAACATATAAAAATTATACCAAAAATTATATATTTTATTTTAAATATGCTTCGTTTTATGTAAAATAATTATAATTAATATTTAAAATGAACTTTTTAATATCAATATTTCTAATTCTAATGGCTAGGTTTAAGTGGTCACCTTTAAATAGCTATATTAATAACATGTTGAGGTTTTTGTAAAACACAGTGTCGTGTGTCACACAAACTAACCACATGTTGCATGTAGTTCAAGATAACCCAATGTTGTGTGGAACAAAATATTGAATTTGTATCATGTGTAACACAATCCATCAATTAAATATCATTTATTAGAAAAAAAATTCATCAAAGCTCAGGGTGTTACACATGGTTCCCACTAGGCTGGTGCACAGTTTCTTCTAGCTATGCGTCAACCGCATGCCTCCATCTTTTTGACCTGAAAACCTATATTTTTCTAAAATAATATGGGGAAACCCATTTAATAAAGTTAGAACCAAAAAATAAGACAAAAATAATTCAAAATAAAACAAAAACTATGTTATTACTGCTATCCAGTCCCATGTACCCATTATTTATCTATAATATCCAGAGATATATGATTGTTTTATGCAAACTAGTGTGATCCATTTTAATTATCTATTCTATTGTTAATGTGAATTTTTAACTTTTTAGAAGATGTACTGTGAGTTTTTTCTCATTAACCTTTGGGATCCATAGGGATTTATGAACATTTTATTCCATTAATAATGAGAATCCTTATCCTAAGGTAACCATTGAAACAATTTCGAGACTATGTGACTCATTATGATATCCCTAAAATGGACCTCATGTGTTTAGTGTAACCACTAACCATTTTCTCTCTTGGTTAGTATACATTAAGGCTTTTGAATCATCAAATTATTCATATTATAATTTCACACAAATCCATTTATCAGTTCTTTATACCTATTATTCCACTTATAATGATGTTAAAAAACCTTTAATAGATCTTATTAATAGAAGTACAAACTCAAAGAAAACATAAACAATTTGTGCAACTATAAAAGGTTTATCATAGTCTTAAATACAAGATCTTTAAATGACAATCATGATAATGGTTTTTCGGAATTTTAGAAGGATAATATTAGTTTATAGTTGGATGAACTTAAAATTCACATCATTAGTTTTATATTCATGACATTAAATGGTACCACATTAGTTCTTATCAAATGAAATTAAAATAGTCAATGTGTCTAGTTAAGCGGTTCTGAAGTATGTAATTTGAGATTCCTAGAATGGGAATACCTAATAATAACCTAACATGTCAGAGTCCCAAATATAAAAAAACTAGCACCTCCCTAGATTGTGATAAATTCAAATGCTCCCTAATGTATAATATAAAATAATATTGTAATCACCCACTAAGGGAATTATGGAGAACCACTAATAAATAAATATGTTAAAATTATTTCCTATTAATTTTTGATTACTCCATGACCAAGGTTACCAATATTGTGATTGGAAAGGTTTTTATTAATAAAATAAAATAAATAAGATATTCCTCACATAATAAAAAATAATCTAAAAGATATGATCTGGCATCCCATCCTCAGACTCCACGAACAATTCAAAAAATAATTAGAATATCCAAATGGATTCCTACCATTGGAATGAATTAATTAACCCATATAAACTATGGTAATGATAACATGATGGAATAGAAATGGTGAACCAAATATGAAATTCTTTACCAGTGAAAGAGATCCATTCTCCATGCACCTTATTCTTTTGAAGATACACTGCTAGGTTATTGGAATTATATTTACACTCCTGGAACTCATATCACATCTGAATGGAGTCATTGAATGTTCTATATCATCTTAAGATTCATATTTTGACTTGTGGAAACTATTTGGAACCTCATTCCACCACATGTATCATGATAGTTCTCCAATTATATGCTTATTTTTAGATGATTGTTGTGGTCCCACAACCCAAAAGGGTGTTCTCATGAATCGAAGCCTCAAAATGAACCATGTTAAATGATTTGGTTCATGAATATCAAAACAATGGATCCTTAAAATATATTAATAATTCATATGAATGAATATAGAATATGAATTCCCACACTCCAGTCTACCAATGGTTGGTCATAGGTAACTATGTTTCCCCTATTGACACATCTAATTTATTTAATGTCATTTCTGTAGAATAAAAAAAATAAAAATACATTACTTTATGGAGGTTTAAGAGGACACCAATAGAAATACTATTGTTTTTTTGAATCTTCCCATGAGTACCCCCACTATTTATCACTGTCTCCAGTGATGAAACACACTTAATCCTCTTGATTATGATGAGTAGGTTACCTCAATGTTCTAGAAATAATTTTTTAAAACTATAATAACCAATAGTATTTCACTCTGATGGAAATTATCTCAAAAATATTGGGAGGAGCTACACACCCCATATCCCAAAAAAACCCATTAACTTCATTATTATATTCCAATTGAAACTTCGGATCCTCATGGGATGGATTCTACTCGAGAAGGTTTCTTCCCACAATTTATAACCATAATTATGATTGAGGTACTTACCCTAGTCCCCAACCAAAATAATTTATACATAAGTTATTCTTTATGAAAACAATGATATTCGATGTGGTTGATACATAAGTAGACTGTAATGTCCTCTATCCACATCATTATACCTAGATAATGACTCAAAGAAAATGAAATAATGGATACAAAGTTCATCTCCATGGTATAATAATGTATATCATTAGCACTTATCAAAAGAAATATACTATGAATTTATTACCAACAAAACCATTATAAATAGATCTAGAGGTCATCCTTAGAGTTATAATCAGGGAATTCTTTCCCATTATAACCAACATATTAATAAGAAAGGACCTCTTCATCATATCATATAGAATATTTTCAGCCATTGAGGTCCTCTATATGTGAATATGAAACCAAATACCATTGAAACATCACCCTAGAGAACCCTCAAGGAGGCAATACTTTCCCCAATAGTTTCAAGGATGATCATCAATTCTCTCTCCATAGATCTATATGTGAATTTCCTCCCCAAATTAAGAAAATTAGCCCAGAATTGTGTTATACCCTTCTAGACTCACTGAAAATCATTAGCCATAAAGGTCCTCCCCATGGAATCAAGTCTAACAACACTGGATGTTATCCTCAGAAATATGTTGCAAAATACCTTTTTCATCTAATGGAATTGAAACATGTGATCAAGGATGACCCTTTAGAATGGATGATTGATTGAAAAAAAATTAGAGCAATTTAAAAATATTCATGTAACCCAGGTAGCTCACAATAAAAGCACAAGGTATCATAAAACTCCTATGTTAACTCACAAATAAGTTTTCTATGAAGCTATCCAGTAGCTCCTTAAAAGTATTCAATTAAATGATTATTTAAGACACCCATGGGGAAACAATGTTTTCATTCCCAATGACTGTATGTTACCGTCATCTCTCCATTTTTTGGGTTCAAACTTTATGGGGGAACCCAAAGCTCTTATCTCACGGAAAAAACATTTACAATCCACTAAACCTAAAAACCATCACGATCTATTGAAGGTGATAACGTGTGAAATATAACATACACATGATCTTCATTGTATTTTCCTATAGTTGAGATTATATCTAAAGACTCCATGCAATTATGAAAAATATTCTTGCAAAAGGAATAGTCCATACACAATTCATGTCTTCATGCAACACATATATTTTTTAAAACCAATTCCATGGTTATACACATGTTATCCTCTTTTAATGAAATAAATATCTAAGAATGTTGATGGTGTATAACACCCAAATCCACATAATTAATCATCTTTCATAGAAAATCCACATTCATGAGTGATATTAAAAACATTCACACCCAATCCCATTACTCAAACCATGTGTTGGTAAGTATCCATGTTTTTATCTCAAAAATAGGTATGGGTCCGTAATGACCACGCCTTACTCCACTTGTTGATGTATCCACTTTTGTAACAAAGGGTTATTTACTGCATGATGTTAAACAGTATGGATTGATAATTCCTCATGATATTAAGTTACACAACTAGAAATATATAAGTCTCGATTCATATTTCTTATAGTTCATATTGGATGCCTCATTGAGGTTAAATCCTACCTCCCAAAAAAATTAAAATCTGATATCATATTCTTGGAATGGTGAAACCCATACCAACTTAGAAAATATTAATCTCTCCAAAGAATACCCATAAAAATATAACCCATTGAAATCCTCAAGAGGCATTAAACTGATTCCATCATTATGTGGTTAGTGTATGGAGATCAATTTCCCCACAAGAAATTAAAATTTTGAATCACTTTAGTACTCTAAACCAATACTTCCCTTACATGACATGAATAAATGGAATACTGTATTATGTTATGATCATAAGGTTCCATATGTGATAAGAAAATGGTGAACCCTTCTTGATGCATATGAAACCCATAATTTTCTATGTGATGAGCATAGGATGTCCCATTTGACCAATATGGGATTTGTTAGGTGAAAAGTATGGGATGACTTAGTTAATTAGCGTAGGATTCCTTATGTAGTGAGAATAAGTTTCTCTATGTGACAATCATGGGATAACCATGGTTATGATACCTGGATTACATATATTATGTTCATATTTTTATTTATGTGATGAGTGTATAATTCTTAGTGTGATGATTCTAGGAGGCCTTATGTGACAATCATAACATTACCCGTGCGATGAGTATATTATGACTTGGGTGATGCAGATATGATTCCTTTTTTGACGAGAACAATATGACTTAAATGATGAATAATTGGGACTAAGGATATTCAAATTTTGAAATTAATGGTATGTTTTTCTGTTTTCAATCCACACAAGGTTGATCAAGGAGATAGAAAGTTAGGATAAGTACTTTTTAGGGATATTCTGTGTTGAAGGTGGCATATTTTTCTAGAGTTTACCAATGTTTTACCCTTAAAAACATTTGAGGATATTATTTTATTAGTTGGGATGTTTTGAAAATGTTTCTTAATTAATGGAGTAGTTATATGATAATTTGGTTGAATGGGTACAATTTTTTAATATTCGGTAAATGACAAGTTTTCTAAAAAAATAGAAGTTTCATGAAATAAGGTTGTTTGAAGAAGGATAATAAAGAATTGCTAATGTTTAATGTCTCTAAAAGGGACATGTTATGGAACTAGTATACATTTTAGAATCTAAGGCACCACAAAACAAGTATATATGGTGTGGAAAGGTTTTTTCAAAATGGTGATATTTTTTTATTAAGATACTTATAATCATCATTTAAAGATTTAAAGTTTTTTAATAGTCCTAATCACTCAAAATTAAAGTAATAATTAAATTATTATATCTCTTACAAGAAATAGGAACCGTAATGATTAAAAATTTCAATAAAATTATGGTTGAGAACTAAGGGGATCGAATGTATTATAGTGAAGGTTATTTCATAAAAAATTATATGTGATGAAAAAAGTATATGTTTCATGAAAATGGATATTTTACAAAATAATCTCATAATTTAAGATTCAATTGGGAATAGTTTTTGGAATTCATTTAAGCATCATATTCCATCCATCATCATGAAACCAAATTATCAATGTATACAAAAATATGAATAAATCCTTCATTTATATAAACTAAGGATGACTTTAGCCAAAATATTAGTTAGGTATTAGTTGAAATAATTTGTCTGAGTGTGATAGAGTGATGTCCATAAAATACCAATAAAGTAAGTGATCTTGGTATGGAGTGAGAATGACTGAATAATTGTAATCCACTAAAAGTAGAGATTTTATTGGATTATTTAATGACCAACACACTATGGGAATATGCCTATTAGACTAGACCTTAGTGGAGAACTAAGTAATTTTTTTGGGTTTCTATTTCAGCGTATATATGTTGGGTGATTACAAAATTCAGTCATATAGGTCTAAATATCTCCTACCAATGTGAGTAAATGATCTATTTTATTTGATAAAAAAGTTGACACCATGATATACTCCTCTCCTATTAGGGCTTCCAAGGGTCTAATAAGGTAAAATAGATACCTAGGGCCAACAAGCCTGTACCCAAGTGTTAGAGGCTTCTACTTGGCATACAAGATACATATGATCAAATTAGTGTGGGGGTGAATTTCCAAATTATTGTAATATTTTTGTAGAAGTTAATACTATAGGTATTATTTGATACTATAACATTCGACATTGTTCATCCGATTTGGGACTTTGGGTCACTGGTTTCGACCTATGAGTCTCAGGGCATTTGGGCCACCAAAGGCCTTCAGGACAAAGGGCCTTTGGGTTGTAAGGGCCTTCGGGCTACCAATGGCCTTTGGGACATAGGGATTTTGGGCCATAGAAAATAACAAGAATAAACTTATGCATACCACACAAGAGTATGCCTAGACCGGGATTCAGAGAAGAAATAGTAACCACTAGAGAAGATCTAATAGGATTGGAAGAATGAGAGGGTATGTAAAATGCCATCGGGACCAAGCACCGTACAACTCTGTATAGGGAAATGCCATCCAATTAGCCATGCAAGGTTGGGAGCTAGGCACCTTCAAGATGCAGATGTTGGGGAGGGGTTGTTTCAAGTGTGTCAGGTCTTGGGCCTTTAAGTTCATGTATTGGGTCATGTATGGGCCATGTGCCTTAGGCCTACGGGTCATGTAAGGGTGACCCTTCAATACATAAAAGGGATATTATCCAAAAATAAATAAAATGAAGTCCTTTGAACCATTTGGTTTGAGACATGATCATATGAATTAAATTTCAGATCATGCCTCTTTATGATAGATAATTAATTAAATTTTTGGGGAGTACCCCTACTTGATTGAACTAACATTTAGAGATAGAAATATAGAATGAGATATATTCTATGATACCTTTGGATAAATTTTTTCTTTTCTATATATCAAGTGATATAGGTTAGTTATATAGTTGGATTTTCTAGAACTAAATTAGATCATAAAGTGAATGATGTAGATGCTAAGTTTAAAAATACTCATACACAATATCTATCCGTCAAAATCAATAAGAATGTGATTAGATGAAAAACAAAAAAGGTCATGTGAGAGAAAATGAAAAATATATGTTAAATAAATACCAATGTAAATGAGGAAAAACTTCAAGTTCTTTATAAGAAGTTCAATGATCTGAAAAGGTATCATGTTGGAAATGTAAGTAGTTTATATAATTAAATTTTTGTTGTTGTTAGAGCAATTCAACATATTGGGAAAGAAATTTAGAATCTTTACATTTTTAATAAAATCATGAAAAGGATTCCATATTTTTATAATTTTAATGCTTCATCTTTGTAGGAAGTATATCTATCTATATAGTCTCTTGATGATTTTTTAACCCATTTGGTGGCATATGAAGTGAGATTTAAACATGAAGAGACTCAAATTCAATAAAGTAAGTAGATAAAATTCAAATCAATGGTTATAGTAGTGTTAATGGAGAAGAAATGAAAGAGGGTTCTATTTCAACAATTTATATGAAATTCAATGATGGAAAAGTGATATTTAAAGGAATTTTTCCTGTGGCATGTTATAGTTTTTGTAAAGAAAAATTGAATCAAGAAAAGTGATTTTTAAAGTATGAGACATTTCTACATTATGATAAATAAAATTAAATGATGAATAAAGTGAAGAAGAAATCAATAATATGTCTATAAGGATGTTCCTGTAAAATGGTGACATAAAATAGGAAATAAATTTAAGAAGAATAGCTTCATTAGAAAAATTGAATATGATGATTTTGACATTTTAGAGTAAGTAGAAATTATCACCACCCATCCCCTGGGGCCCATGCTATGACTACCCCAATCCCACCTCCCATAGGCCAGGGGTTGTTGACTTGTGTCAAGTACGCATATCTCAAACAAATGGGAGGCATTTAACTAAGTACATGTAAACACGAACACAACTCCAATCCATATATGTTATAAGGTGAATACACTATGTAAAAAACACAAGATATAATAATTGAAAATTGAAGGTAAACATGGATAGAATACATGCCGAACTAAAATAGAAAAGTAAAAGTAAAAGTCTCCGGAAATCCTCTATAGAAAACCCTACCTAAAGAGTAGGTATAGAAATAACTATCTAAAGTCCCAGAAGCATGTCTCGTCTGTTGGATCACTCAATGAACCACTGGGCCCTGGTCTAAAAAGGACTCCGTCAAAGTTTCAATCGTCTGCATAAGACACAAAACATGTGGGAGGATCCCATATAGGGGTGAGTAAAACAATACTCAAGAGGGTCCCCAAACCACAAAGGTATACCACAAAGAAATACACAAAGAAGACTACCAAAGAGGTACATGAAGTGTATCCTCTAAGAATTATAGTCAAGAGAGTTATAAGAGTCATCTCACACTGGTATAACATAAAGTATAGAAAGTAAGATTATTAGTCATAAAGATGAAAATCGTGTATAGCTGAGGGAATCATCCCTGGTGAGTCATTGAGTTCTGTCGGGCCATAGAGGTCCACTTATCTTCCAGGACACTGAGGTCCACTCAGCTACCAGACTACTGAGAACTGCTCATTTTACAGGCCACTGAGGTCCAGTCGGATAATGGGCCATTGAGTTCCACTGGTCTACCGAGCCACCATGGTTTGCTCATCTGTCAGGCCATTGAGGTCCACTTAGATATCAGGCCACTGATTTATGCCTGTCTGTATGATTTTATGCCGATTCATTAAGGTCCCCTCAGCTCCTGGGTCACTAAGGTCTGCACGTCTATCGGGCCAGTGAGGTTCGCTCGGCTACCAGGCCACTAAGGTTTGTTCTTCTGTCGGACCATTAAGGTCCACTTGTTTGTCGGGCCACTAAGGTATGATCAGATACTAGGCTAGTGAGGTCCACTAGTCTGTTGGGCCACTGAGGTTGACTCATCTGTTGGGACACTGAGGTTCTCTAGATTATCAGGCCAATGAGGTCTTCTTGTCGCTTCCTTCCCATCACATCCAGCTGTAGGATTTCCGCTCATAGCATGCCTAATTCTGGGAGAATATACTCCTCAATCCATTTTTCATAACTCCACCTCCATGTAAAATTACTTGAAGTATAGAAAAAAGTACTACCTCGTCCCGACGATCCAAAATGGCTTGTCAATCGGACGTACAGTCTTGATGTTATGTCTGTTTTAATAAAAAGGGGTCGGTTGGGTCTAGGCCTGGTCTCATAAACCCGACCCGGTTTGAGTGACCTGACTTGACCCAGTCCATCCCATACCACAGGCTAATCACATTAGTCATGCTAGACCCGACCCATTAGGCCATGTGTCCAGCCCACCGAGCCACTCAGCAGCCCGATCATCCTCAGGCCCGGCCGGCACTGGCGGGCCAGTTTTACTCTAGTTAGGATACCCAAAATCTTGGTTCCCTTGGCCTGGAATGTAATGGTGGTCCCGCTTAGTTCTTCCGAGGATGTGATGCTCGTCGTGTCTTTTCGGACCCCGCAGAACGCCGTATAAGCAACCTGCAGTCCATCTGGACCAAGGTTCTATGTCGGGGGATGAGGGTCCCAGCAACTTCTGACTCAGCCGCCTACCAGCGGCCCTAATTCAACATCCGTGGTGGATTACATAGGTTCCACAGTCACTGGCCATCGATCTACTATCCCTTGCCTCCATCGTGGACCTACTGGACATGCCCCTATGTTTCCACCACTACCCACATGGTCGTGGCCTTCCACGCCACCAGCTGTTGAGCCGGAGGTCACCAGGCACCACCATCTATCATGGGCTCCTATCACGGGCTATGTTTCCACTGTGGTCCCACCAAGATCGCGAATTTCTATCACCACATAAAATGAGAATAAGGTAGCAAAAAAAGACCGCACCATGCACACACAAAATATGGACCATGACATTTGTTCATTTTTTCATGGGTTGTCATTGTGAAGAGGTTCCTCAAAGAATAGAGAACATTATGTGAATCCATCTCCCTTAAATTACCATAATTCATGACCCCCCGCAAGAAAGATCGAGTTTTGGGTCAACATTTAGGTGGGTTGATCTGCATTCATCGTTTATAAATCATTAATGGTGGGAAAATGAAATTAAAAATAACAACCCCTACCTGGGTTTCAATCGATTGCTGACGAAGGGTGAATCATGCGTTCATTATTTGTCAATTCTACAACGTCTGATCTGAACCCGTTATTTGATCACTCATCATTCTTCATCATTCTCCACGTTCCAAACCCACTCCACTAGGGCCTCAGAGAAAATTAAGGTTTTTTCTAATGATCTCGTATCTCTGTTAAACACTTAAATAGTGGAAATGTGTTTTAGTGTTTCTATTACGCCAAGTCACAATGTCGTATGATGTTTCATTTATAAAATGAAACAGTATTTATGTTATGATTGAGTTTCAATGTCACTACATTATTTCATTTATGAAATGAAATATATGGCTTGATGTTGCATTGCAGCGAAAAAATTTGGATAAAATAAGCTTTCTTAATTTTATTTTATTTTTCTTTAAAATGACCAAAAATTAACTTTTACCCTCGACCAATGTCATTTGAGGATAAGCCCATCCAATTGAAATCACACCATCAAAAGTTCAATGGTACTCTCAGATTTCTAATCTAAGTTACAATTTATGAGTTATAAGTATTAGAAAATAAAATAATCTTTATTCAATTATTTTATTTATAGCCAAAAACTACTTTCCAATATTGTCTCACACTGTCCAAAGTTATGCTCTTCCTAAGGAAAAAACGCCCTCACGAGATCAAAGGTGGTATAATATTTTTAATCTGAGTCATAATTTTTGAGTTATAAGGATTTGAAAAATAAAATAATTTCATTTAATTATTTTATTTATGGTTAATCTGTTTTGGGTTTCTTACTCGAGGACCGCATTGATAAAACGTATGTCGCGCCTAGGGTAAACCCACAATCATGAACACAAAGTTTCCCTCAGATTTCTGATTCAAGAACCCATTTAATATTTATTTCAATTTTTTAGTAAAACAAATAATGAGTGTTATTTAAGAACTTTACATTTTTCTGACAGACCATTTCGGGCACACCGGGCCTCAGAATCGCACGGTGTCCCAGCTCTTGGTCTTAGAATTTTTTTCAGAAAGATTCTAAAAATAAAACTGGAAAATCTAAGTCATTACATCTTCCCCACCTTAAATATCTATGTCCTCAAAAGCCAAACCATGATATTTTTAACCAAACGAGGATACGAGCACAAACATGAGCCTCCCTCTCCCTCGTACTCTCCTAGAGGTTGATTTTCTACCACTAAACATGCACTAGAGGAATCGATCATCTATGGAGGTTCCCCACTTGTCAATCCTCAATCTGAACTAGGAACTCTGCAAAAGTCTCCCAGTCATCAACATCTAGATTTCCCTAGTCAATGATGTGTTATGGGTCATGTATGTATCTCCTTAGTTGGGATACGTGGATGATTTAATGCACCCGCTCTTACTAAGGAGGTAGAGCCAAGGGGTATTCCACCTTGTCCACTCTATATAGTAACGAAAAAGGTCTGATGAAGTTGAGAGATAACTTGATTCCCTAGTCAAATCTATATATCCAATGTTGAGGATATACCTAAAGAAACATGTGTTCTTTCTCCTTGAACTCCAAGGGTCTCCCTTACCTATTAGTATAGGACTTCTGACAACTCTGTGCCATCATCATCTACTTCTAGATGACCTGAACCTTCTCTGTCGTAGCCTTCACCAACTTCGGGACCATGATTGCTGACTCTCCAGGGTCAGTCTAGAAAAGTGACAACCTACCGGGTTACTTGTAAAAGGCCCCAAATGGTGCCATATTGATGGAGGAGCAATTTTTGTATTTGAATGCAAACTCTACGAGAGCTGGGTGATCCTTCCAACTATGTCCAAAATCAAGGATGTAATCACATATCAAGTCCTCTAAGACTTGAATAGTCTGTTGCATCCAGTGATCTGTCTGTGGGTGTAAAGTTTTTCTCATGTGCATCTGAGTCCCAAATTCCCCCTACAATCCCTTCCATAATCGGGATGCAATGCATGCACCTCATTTGTAGACTATTTTTTATGGGAATCTACGGAGTCAAACTATCTCCTGCACATAGATTAGTCCCATGCTCCCTACGGGATTCTGTTCTTGAAAAACATACAAGTGAATGGCATGGTGATTTAGTCAACTATCACCAAGATGGTATTGTTTCCCCTGGACCTACATGATAAACCAATCACAAATCCTGTCGATATCCTTCATCACTCCCTTATTATCACCTTGAGGAAGAAAATAGAAACCCCTTCCAAGTTTAGGGGCTCAAAACGGTGTGTTAAAATACCATGAAACGGATTAAACATGTGATCATCTTTTATATCAATAGGTAAGCCCAGATTCAACCTATTCTGTCATTCCCAATGTCTTCCTTGACACCCACATGCATATCTTGATGCATCTCATCACACTAGGAATCCTATACTACTAATGTACATCCTCTAAAAGGAACAACGTATTCCCCACCTTTTGAATATCCATCAGGTGTATTCCCTAGGGAAAACTAAGCACTTAAAGGCTCATAGTTAGTATCATCAAGTTGTGCCTCCCCGACTCTCTTTATGATTGGAGGGGTAACAACCCCACGATTAGAGGTAAGATAGATCATCTCCATCCATGAAGTAAAAATATAATGAGGCCAACTACTCTATTTCCTCATTAAATATCTACAAACTAGATCTCCTACTGAGAGCATCTGCTAACATTTTTCCCTTCCTGAGAGTTTGTACTACTTTGAAGTCATAATCCCAGAGAAACCCTAGCCATATTCTCTATCTCAATTGTTAAAAATATTATGGGCACATTTCCATCCATGCAAAAGGATTCCCCTTTCAAATAATTTATGCGTTCATTGTCCCTTGGTAGTGGGTACTCATTCTCCGTGTCACATGGTTAAAGTGCTGATTATCTACACATAACCTCTAACAAAGGGTCTTACTAAGCCATTCTTCTTCAAGTCCCCCCACCTACACCCTCCACCCACAAAGCTCTGTGAAAGCCATATAATATACTGATTCTCATATCGATGCCATCTTGGGGTGTAGAATGAGGAAAAAGTCCATCTCCATGTTGGGCGGTAATCCTGGAAACATATTTCAAAAATACTTCCTTGTATTCCAACACTAATTTTGGGAACTAAAAACTCAAAACATCCACTGCCACATGGGAAAGGCTACCTAACTCAATAATGATAGGATTCATCCTACTATGCATGAGTTTATCCTGTGTTGTCTAGGTCTCCTTTTCAAATACTAAGGAAAACCCCATTTAAATGTTGCAGACATACCACATCCTTTTTCCTGATATAGTCAATCTGAGCATGAACTGTGGATGACCTTTCCATACCCAAACTAACATCGTTTGGACTCAATTCTACCATTAAGAGGTTCTAACCAAAACACTCACCTCAAGGGTCAGATCACACTGTCGGTATAAGTTTGGTTATCAAGTCTCCTCCTATAGGTATCTCTAGATGTAAGGTTCAAGTCAACAGTTTAACTGTAAACTCTAGGTCTTGAACAAGATTCATGAAAAGATAGAATGATTAGCACTTATGTCAATTAATACGGAATATAAGAGTATACATATAACATACCTTGAATCATTCATGGATCCCTTTGATCATATTCCTTGACCGCATATGGCTACCCCCTTCATCTATCCTCCAGCTCCCTGAACCTATTGTGGACCACATTGGGGTGGTGGTTATAACTTGTCGAAATGTATACAACATCCTGCTGCTCTTCCATTAACCTTTCCACATCTTCCACCAAGCAGATTCATTTATTCATGTCACTATCTCTGCCCTACTGGCACATCCACCATTACACTGTTAGCATGACATGTTAGAAAATATCTAGTATGATATCCACTTCTATCTTTTCAAAATCATTACCTCTTTTTAGGATAATTGGACTCACCCGATGAGCCTTGAGCTATAGATCCCATGTTTTGGAACCTCTTCTCTAAACGGCTCACATGTCCAATTCTCTGAGACTGACATCGGCTAACTTATTTCCCATTACTAACATCTACTACTTGTATCTGATCAGCCAAAGGACTTTTAACCACAAGTGTTCTCTATAGAAACCTAGCACAAGTAGAAATGCATATAAGAATAGTGTTGGATTGGAGGTACCTAAACACACCTCGCTCAGAGTCCCAATCCTTAAAGAATTGGTCATATCATATACATCGAGTACCTATAAAGGTTAGTATGCCTCGATGAATACTCAGTTATTGATGTGTCATCCTGCAAAGCTGTAGAATCTCTTGGGCATGAATAGCCCTTAACTTTTATAGAAAGTTAACATTCACTAAGAAAGGTTCTCAAGCTCTAACCATGGAAGAGTCACCTCATCATAAGATCAGGTAGTCTAAACCCCACCATCGCCCTACTGAGCTACGTAGAAGGCTCACTACCAAGACCACCATCTGATCTAATGTTGTATTGACTAGAGAGAAAACTCAGTAACCACATCAATCTAGTCATTATCCACCTGTGACTTGGGATCACCACATAATTTGAGAGGTCTCTGTCACTAAAACTCGTGAAGTTCTCTTAACCCACGCATCTCATTTGCTGGTACTACAAGTAACATGTTCTACTCCATAGGTGGTGGTATAGATGGTACAAAAACTGGTGGTTTTGTGTCTGGTACGAACCCCTGTACCCATATTTCCACCCCGCAGATCATCCTCATGAACACATAGTGTAATTTTGGTTGCCTGTATACATGGAAGCATCTTAAAAAAACAAGATTTACCATGATCAATAGAGTACACCTGGTGAGATGACTCAAGAAGGACATGGAAAAATAAACCCATTCTTATATGATGCATGTACCATCATTTTCCATGTAACTAGTGTTTTCATGTACCAAGTCAAAAACCAGAATTCAGGGTCCTGGTGTATGGATACATTGACCTCCGCACCAACACTAGATTCCCCTTCCTGAAATTTGAACTCAAAACACTTAACATTGCTTCCATAAACCGAAATCATAGACTCTGGTTTCATAATGTAGAATCGGCCTCCTTTGATACAACTTTGTCATGACCAGTCCCCCAGAGATTATGCTGTGACTACCCCCAGCCCGCCTCTCATAGTCTAGGGGCTGGAGACTAGTGCCAGTAGGCATATCCTAAATAAATGGGAGGTATTTTCTTAAGGACCTATACACACGCACATAACTCCAAGCCATAGAAGATGGAAGTTGAATTCACTATGAAGACAAATACAAGGTAAGAAAGTAGAAAAATGAAGGTAAAAGGGCCAGGATACATGCTCAATTGAAAAAATAGTAAAATTACAAGTCTCTAGAACTCCTATGTATAAAACCCAACCTGAAGGGTAGGTACAAAAACAGATGGCCAATGTCGCAGAAGCACATCTCGTCTGTTGGGCCACTCTATGCTTCACATGGCCCTGGTCCACTAAGGACTTTGTCAAAGCATTGATCTTATACAAAAAACATGAAATTTGTGGGTGATTCCCATACAGGGGTCAATAAAACAATACTCAATAGGGACACCAAACCACAAAGGTATATCCCAAAGTAATACACAAATTAGAATACCAAAGAGTTACATGAAGTGTAACCTATAATAAATACAGATAAGAGAGTGTCTAGAGTCATCTCAAATAGGTATCACCTAAATTATAGAAATCAATATTATCATTTATAAATATGAACATATTGTACTACTGAGGAACTCATCCCAGATGATTCATTGAGGTTTGTCTGTCCACTAAGGCCTACCTATCTGTCAGGCCACTGAGGTCTGCTTGGATACCAATCCACTGAGGTCTGCTTGGCTATCGGGCCACTGAGGTATGCTCATTTACGGGGCCACTAGGGTCCACTCTTATTTCAGACCACATAGGTCCTCTTAGCTACTAGGCCACTGAGGTACACTCATCACTTCCGTCTCCTCACATCCAGACGTAGGATTTCCACTCGTAGCATGATTGATTTAGGGATAATCTATTCCTCAAGCCATTGGTCTTAAATGAAACTCCATAGAAACACACTTGGAGAATGTCAAAAGGATCTCCTCAACGTGAGGGTCCCAACACAAAAAATGGCTCGTCAATAGGACATATGATTTGGAATACATGTTTGTTTCATTGAAAAGGGAATGGTTAGGTCCGATCCTAGTCTGACCCTGTTAGACCGACCCGACCTGAACCGACCCAATCTCTCCTTGGCCATGGGCCAGGGCTATTGGGCATGCTGGACCCAACCCATTGGGCTGTGACTCCAGCCTATTGAGCTGCCCAATGTCCCATTCCTCCTCTGGCCTGGATTGCACTGGCGGGCCGGTTTTACTCCAATCGGGCCGCCCAGTGGCCTGTTTCCAATGGATCGGCCCGCAATGGTGGGCCGGATCAACCCCACCAATGATGGTGAGCTGGCTCGGTCCAACCCAGGACACAACACTCATAGAATCCATTTGGACCTTGTGGACCACCGTATGCAACATGGCTAGTCTTACGCGTAAACGCCCCACAGTCTAGTTGCGCTATATTTTTATGCCATGGGACGCAACTCCCAGCTGCTTCCCATCGATCTTCCAGCTGGTGGCCCTGATATGAAACCTTCGGTGGCTATTGTGGGTTACAAAACCACCAACCTTTGAGTCATTTCCATTTTTCGCCGCTGTGACCCTCCTGGCCATGACCCGCTATCGCTGTCATGGCCCACCTAGCCACGGCCTCCTCTGCCTCCAACTACCGAGCCAGTGGTTGCTTGGAACCGCTATCTCTTGTGGACTTCTAGCACTTTCTATCCTGCCACATCGGTCTCACTTGGACCACCAATTGCTGTCACCACGAAGAATGGGAAGAATGTAGCGAAGATGAACAAACCAAGAACACATGAAGAACAAACCATGGCCTTTCTTCATGTGGGCACGGTTCTTCCCTGTTAGGAGGTTTGATGATGAACAGAAAACATTATGTGAATCCAACTCGCTTTAATTCCCACTAGTTAAGACCCCCCACAAGAACGATCGAGTCATGGGTCAACATGTTCATGGATTGATCCGCGTTCATCATTTAGAAATCAAGAATGGTGGGAAACTAAAATTTGAAATAACAAACACTGCATGGGTTTGGATCGATCTTTGCTGAAGGGTGAATACTACATTCATCATTCAACAATCCACAAAACTCTGATCCGAATTCATTTTTTTGATCCATTTTTGTTCGTCACGATTATCCTCTTTCTAACGCCACTCCTTTAGGGCCTCAGAGAAAATCCAATATGGTTTCAATGATCCCATATCTCTATTAAACAATTAAATAGAGGAAATGTGTTTCAACAGTTCTGTTATGCTGAGTCACCATGTCATTATCCTATTTCATTTATGAAATGAAACAACATTTTTGTTACGCTTGAGTTGTTGTGTCATTACATTGTTTCATTTATGAAACAAAATATCTGGCTTGATGTTGTATTGCAATGAAACATTTTGGATAAAATAAACTTTCTTATGTTTATTTTTATTTTTCTTTAAAGCACCCAAAAATCAACTTTTTCCCTTGACCCGTGTTGGTAGTGGTTAGGCCTTGCATAAGAAAAGTACACCCTCACAAGCTCAATGGTACTCACGAATTTGCTATCCGAGTTACCGTTTAGGACTTATAAGGATTTGAAAATAAAATAATTCTTATTCAATTATTTTATTCATGGACAAAAACTGTGTTCCACTGTTGGCCCATGCCAACCAATGTTAGGCTCTAAGAAATGAAATCATGCCCTCACGAGATCAATGGTGGTCTCACATTTTCAATATGATTCACTGTTCATGGGTTAAAAGGATCTTAAAAATAAAATAAATTTATTTAATTATTTTATTTACGGTTATTCCATTTTTGGGTTTTCTCGTTGGAGGCCTACACAGACAAAACCAAAGTCATGCCTAGGGAAAAACTACCATTGTGAACACAACGGTTCCCTCAAATATCAAATATGGGCACCTGTTTAATAGTTATTCAACTTTTTTAGGAAAACTTTTAACACACGCTATCTAAAAATATAACATTTTTCGATGGACCATTCCAGGCACACCGGGCCTGAAAATCGCACACCATCTGAGCCCCTAGTCTAAGAATTTTCCCATAAAGTTTCTAAAAATAAAACCAAGAAAATAAAATTCATTATAGAAATAGTGTTTGATCCTAATTCTAAAAATTCAATAATGCCTATAGTTGAGAAAAGTATACCCTACATAATTAAAATGCAACCAACTAGTTGATGTTAACGAACTCAAGGTGGAACTTGAGGGTGCAGTTGATGAGACTAATATTAAATAAAATTAAAATAGAAAAATTGGATAATTACAAAAAGAATAATATTTTTATATTCATAAACATGAATTTTAGATTGATTTTCATTAAGGAGAATAAGAAAAACACTGGACAACTAATTAAATCCCATGGGAGCTTGTGGAGATTAAAATAAATTTTTAAGAGTTTGAAATATTTTTCAATGAACATAATTTGGGTTCAAGAATAATTCTATGATATTTGAGTCTCTAAAATAAGTAGTAATTACATTTTATAGAAAGTAAGAAACTAGATAAAAAAGGGAACTAAAAAGTAAACTATCATTTGGAAGGTTCTTAGATGAAATTAATTTATAAAGAATCAATTGTTTATCTAAAGGTGTAATTAAATATTTTAATGATAAAATAAATAAATTTATAGTTAAAAATATAATTGGTTGTGATACAAAAAAATTAAAGTTAGGAATTATGATGGGCCAAAAAAATTGGAAGCATAAATCTGGTCTTTTATATGACAATACAAAGGTAATAAAAATTCTAATCGAGATATTTTCAAACCAATGAAATGATAGAAATAAAAATAATCATGAATCATCAATAGAAAATAATTAGTAGGATATCTCTAGGAATTAGGGGGATATTCAGAGGAATGAATGTGAGAATTTATTTCCTCATATGGAATGACAATTATATGGATTTCTAAGTCACACCACATCTTACTATAAAGTGATAAGAATCCATAAAAATGGGTAATGCATAGGAAGTCAATATTTAATAATGAGGATATATCCTTCATCATATATAATAAATAACTTTTAGATATTACTTTTTCATTTATCTAACATTTGGAATATTACTACTAATTATAGGCAAAGTGGAAGTCTAACCAATGACTTCACTACATAGAGACAAATGAAAATAGGTAATCTAAAAAAAATCACCCCACAAAATAAGTACTCTCCATTGAAATAAAAAAATGCATATTATTTTAGTTGGAATGGTATAACGAAATTTTTAGGGCCAGCTTATTCCTCAACTCAACCAGGTATATCATGGATAGAAAATAAGAATATTTATAAATCCAACCTTGTAAAGATCAAACTCAAAGGAATAGAGAATAGTCTCAATTGGAATCGTGACTATAGATACTCATTCCATATGATGGGGAATGTGAATTAATTGAAAAATATTAAGGAAAGAGTTTATGGAATAGTTAAATTTGACAATGATGGTGCTTAAAGATCTAAGATATTTGAAATACCCAATTGGCATGTTTTGTACTAAATAATATGGAACTTCACAATGGGGAATGTTTTTGTAACAATTACTTGTGTGTGATTCAAAAATAAAACTAATTATTAGTTGTAATATTTAATTAGAAAGGATTAACTTTCAGAGGAAATGTGGGAATTTCTATTGTGAAAGGCCGGAGGATAAATGGTAATTCATAATAAGTACATTGAAAATAAAACACCAACCTCTTTTAAATTAAAGAGGAATACAACTTATGGAAGGGGAGATTGGGTGAAATTAATAAAAAATTCATATAAAACATATCCATGTTAAATTATTTAGAATAAATTACTAGTTTTGAAGAGTTATGCAGAAAATAAATCTGATTCTTTCAAGAGTGAAAAATTAGTCTGAAATTTTTATCCATTGAGGAAAAAAGGGCGTCGAATCTTCTTGATCTCATCAACAATAATGGTTTTCATCTAATGATTATGTATGAAACACCTGGTTAGAGGTAATTAATTTATCTTATAGATTATTATAGTAGAATTTCTTTTTGGATGTCTATATAGAGTAAATGAGAATTAATTTATGGTCTTAAGAGATACCTCTTAAGATTTGAGAAATAAACACGCTTAACAATCAATATATTTCAATTTGGGGATGGAATGAAAAACGCATCCATTAAATTTTGAAATTAAATAAAAAATAATTTTATAAAGAATTAGGATTCATCAGTGATAACACCATTACCAAATGGGGCTATTGAAGGATGAAATTGACAGGTAATTAATATGGACCAATCAATGGTGATTAATAGTTTTGTTTCACAAAACTTATAAAAATAGGATTTTAAATTATTGGTGTTCATGAAATACCAGACATGGATGAGTGCATGATAATAATGGTCACACTATGAAATATGTCATGGAAGGAATCCCTCAGTAATGCATTTTTTTGTTTATAAAAGTAAGTGCTTCATCCAAAATGAAGAAATAAATCAAGAAAATGATGGGGATGATTCAAATTAATGAATATTATATAGATACTAAATGAAGATAAGAACCTATAAATTCTATAATAATAGTCTTATAAAAAATTATGAAGAAAATGATATAAAGATAATTGAGTATAAAATTATGAATAACTTGAGGAGATCAAATATTGATTTGTTTCAAGTTGAGAAATATGGTGAAAAAGAAACATGATCAAATATAGATGTATTTTAAGGATCTCATACAATTATTTGTTCCTAAAATGATGATTATTTTGAATTTGAATCCAAATAGGAAACCATTTAAAAAAACAAATCTAGCACCTTATAAAAGAAGAATACGAGTAGATTTCTATGTATCTAAAATTATTGGATATTTTTCTAAAACTATATAAAAAAGGAGAATGAGGATTGTAGAGTATTATTTTCTCTTATCAACAGATGAACCATCCATGTATGAAGAAGAGGAATAAAATGATAAATCATTTTTTATGTCTATGAATGATGAATTAGATTGAATTTTCAAAAACCAAACCTTGTATCTTATTAAGAGTCTAGAAATTGAAATTGATTAGAAAAATGTGGGTCATCATGAATAATTTAAATAAATAATTAAATATAATCTAGATTAATGTATTCTTGAATTTTAAAGGTATTGAACCGATTAATGGATTTGGTATTAAATAAACATTTTATTCAGTAGCATAGAAATAATTAATCCGGAACATTTAAGGAATGAAAATTCAATGAGAACATAAAGTTAAATAGATGGATGTAAAAATGGAAAACATATTTATTATTCTTGAATAAGATTTTTTCATTAAAAATAGTTTTATAACTAATTGTAAATGAAGAAAAAATGGTCTCTAGATTGAATAAGTCTCTATATTGTTTACAGTAAGAAGAAATAACACCATATTCCTAGCTAGATAATTTTTTCTTCTATTTTCAATTTATAAGAGGAGGTGTCGACAATAATATCAATGTGAAGAAATCCCATGAATTCTAATTTATGATGCCTGTGTATGTGGATGATATAATATTTCATGGAATAAGGAACAGATCCTTTGAGAATTTTCTATTCACATGAAATTAGAATTTCAAATTCCCATGATTAGTGAAATATGGGCAGGGGAGGAATTATTGAGTACTGTAACAGTATTGTAGTGGAAAAATTACTGTAACAAGAACTATAGAAGGTGAAGTACTATATTAGGATCAGTAGTGGTGGTGGTACTGTAGAATTATGGGTACTGTAGCAATAATATTCACCAAATGGGCCTTTGGGCCAAACAAAATGGGCTTTAAAGTCTTGTAGATAGGCCACTTGGCCTTTGTACTTCAGGCTATGTAATGGGTCTCCCTATATCCAGACAAAAATAAGTCATTCCTTTAATAATAAAATTAGTCTTTTTCCCCAACCCATTAAAAATATATATTTTTAGGCTGTAAGTGATCCACAGGAAGGAATTAACAATCATTTCACAAGAAAATTATGAAACAGAGATACTAAAAAAGTTCAAAATTAATGATTCCAAACTAATTTCAACTAAGATTTTCCATTATAAAAAATGTTGGAAGCAAGAGGATGGGAAATCAATATACGACAGCTTGTATATAAGGGTAATTGGATGCCTTTTGTAATTAACAACACCATGGAAAAATATCTTAATTGTAACATGTTTTTTAGTTTCCTATAATGTAATATGGGGGCATATCATTTCACAATAGTTAAAAAAATCAGGAATCATATTCAATGTACTTTATATTTTTTCTTATGCTTTAAAGTAGGAAAGGATAAATAATATATTAGTATTTTTTGAAGCTGACTGAGTTGGTAATGTTGTTTATTGAAAGTCCCCATCTGGTGTCTCATTTTTCAATGGATATAAATGAGTTGTTTTCTTGATAAAGAAGAAGGAAATAAATTATATTACTTTGGAAAAAATAAAGTATATATTTTTCAAAGAGGTATAAACTCGACTATTGTTGAATATGGGATAGCTAGATGATATTTATGTTAAAATAAAATAGTTGATGGTTATATTACTTTAGAAGAATAGTGTGATATAGCACATGAATAATCTTGTTCAATACTTTCATACCAAAAAAATTGAGACCAAATATTAATTTATCAACAAAAAGGTGGAATAAGGATTGACTAAAATAGAACATGTTGGAACTATTGACCAAGTGGAAGGTATATTCACTGATCCATTGGAAGCACCAATGCTTGATAAACATTGTTGAACCTTAGTGTTCACACAACTCTGATAGTTTGAGTAGGTTCAATTTTTACCCCTCCTCTTATGTTTCTTACAATCTATAAATTTTTTTGAATTTGATATAGGCTTTATGGGGAGATAAAAACCATGTGGTGTTTTCCTGAAAAAAATAAAATTAAAAATTTATATTGTTAGAAAGAGTAGATTTTTGAAAATAGTCAAAAAATGGTTTGATTTTCAAAAACTCTGGGAAATTTTAAAAAATGGATTGAAAATAGAATTTTTTTTTTAATTTTGGATAGCCCTATTGTGATATGTGTGAAGTGGTAAATTTAAAATTGATAAGCCTCTATTTCTAGAGAGTGATATTTAATGTTGTTTTCTTTTAGTTATATAAAATGGAACCTGGTAGGTGTCATTGAAAATAACTAGAATAGGTTGTTGAGAATATATATTAATCTGATCCAAAGGAGAACTAATGGCTAATTTAGAGTATTTTCCAGGATTTTTAAGCTATGTATAGAGGGAATAGAGAGGATGAACAAATGAAATTAGATCATTCTATTCAGTTATAGAGGTAGAATCCAACCATATTTTGGGGTGATTCATAACTAGATAAAGCATAAGTGTGGCTGAATATGGTGAATCGAATCATTGATTTGATAGGAACGATAGTTGAGTTTAAAGTGATGTTGGCTACATACATGTTGGGGGATCTATCATGACAGTTGTTTTATTTTTATGTTTAGGATAAATTATACCATGGAATTGTATGGGTGGATTTTGAATAATTTTTAATCAAAAAATTCTATCCTCTCTTGTTTAGAATTGATAGAACAATATACTTTTTCATATTGAGGGAATAGAACCTGGTAGTGACAGAGTATGTGGCTAAATTTATGAATTTAGTCAGCTTCACACCTGATGTTTCTAGAATTGTTCCCTTAAAGGCATGCATCTAGGAATTGTGGTTAAGTCTATATATTCTCACAAATATTAACATGTCATATATAAAAGATTATATAGAGAAGGGAAATAGTGAGATGGTGGAAGAAAGTGACATATCTAGAATAGTAAATGGAGGAAGCATGTTGATACCTATGGAAAATGGTTGTAACTTTAATGTTGTGAATAAGTGGAAGAGGGAAAACTATTTCAAAGGTAGATGTGTGACTCCAAATCAAATAGTGGGATTGTTGACTCTTCCTCTTAGACTGAATATTAAGTTGGGATGTTTTCAATGTGTTTCTTTTGATCATAAGAAGAGATATTATACAACACCACCTGGAGCATGCTACAATTAAAACCAGATGGAACATGTTTGGTGCTATTGAAACAATGATCCAAGATCATGTTCTAGGGACACATATCATGTTTTTTAGATTTCATATGATTAAATAGTGTGAGGTCAGCATAATAGTTATCATCGGTATACGTGATCTATATCTGGTGATTCTAGGAATAACATGACTTCTCAACCACTGCAATTCCAGCAAGTTAACAAAATGTTGAGTGAAACAAACAATCAATAGTATGAATCTATGAATGTGATCATGGATTATAAATTTATACCTTTGACTATGATAGGTATGAACCTTTTTAATTATACCCTTATAAAATATTTATTTTATACAGGTTCATCTCATTCATTTATTTCTTCTCATGTTATTGATATTTTCGGTTTTCATGTTGAGATGATACCTCATATTTTGAAACATCAAACTCTTCTTGGCCAAAGAGAATGTTCAGCCTTTATGCGAAAATAATATTATATAACTATTGATAGAGATGAATTGAGTTGGTATTTATCTATACTTTAGATGGATATATATGACATAATTTTGGGTATGGATTTATTTACAATATTTAAATCTCACATCAAATGTTATACCAAAAGGGTTACTTTTACAACTGATCACATAGTCGATCATCTCAATAGAAGATACCAAAATAAAAATTCAAGTGGAATGGGATTTTTGGATAAAATATTTGGAACTATATAATACTAGTTATCATAATCTATCATTTCATCAGTGGATGATATTTAGGATAATGGTTTTATAGTAATCATTGATCAGTTTCGTAATATGTTTCCTAATAAATTCTCTGGGTTTCCATTTACAAGAGAAGTGGAGTTTAAAATTAATCTCTTACCAGGAAATAGTAATATCTCACATAATTATTATAAAATGTAACTAATGGAATTAATGGAATTGAATATACATTTATAAGAGTTAGTAAGAAAATGGTTTATTCATCCTGGAACGTCTCTGTGGGATTCACCAATTTGGTTTGTGAAAAAAGGAGAATGAAACTCTTTTGATATTTGTGGATTATCATAATCTTAACTAAGTTGTGATAAATAATATGTATCATATTCAATTCCTTGAAGACCCATTTAAAAAATTGAGGGGATCTCATTGGTTCTCAAAAATTGATTTGGTTCACGGGATATCACTAATTTCATGTTCGGAAGGAGGGTATTATGAAAACAATATTCAGATGTTTCTATGACCCTTAAGAGTATGCGGTTATACCATTATGTCATATGAATTCCCTATATATCATTACAGAATTGATGAATTGGATATTTTGAATATATCTGAATTCTTTTTTGGTGGTTTTTCTGGATTAAATACAGGTGTCTTCAAGTACAAGGTTGAGCATGAGTAACACTTGGCAACAGTGTTCGGTATCTTGTGAGATTATTTTCTATATGAAAAATTTTAGAAGTTTTATTTTTGGATTAAATATTTAAGCCTCATTGGAGAAATTATCTCTGAAAATTTTATTTCTATAGATCCATAAATGATATAGGTTGTGATCTCTTATAAACACAAAAATAATATGTTTGAGATACACAGTTTCTAGAGAAATAGCTGGTAATTACAGATGTTTTATTCTTGAATTTTTTAAGACTATATTCATTAATGATATCTTTAAAAAGGAAAAATTTTATATTCCTATGTAATGATGAATTTCAGAATTATTTTCAATATACTAATGTTCACCTTAAAATATAACCAGAAATTATATTTTTGGAATCATAAAAAAACTATGTGGTGTATTATGATGCTTCAGGATCATGGTTGGGATGTGTTCTCATGTAGGTAGATCATGTTTTTTTATCGATCACAAAAGTTTCAATTTCATGAGAATAACTACCCAAAAAATTATTTGGAATTATTTTTAGTTGTCCATGATTTGGAGATTTGGAATTATAACCTATTTGGTGAGAAATGTTTAGTGTTTATGGGTCATAATATTTTGAAACACATTTTATCACTATAATATTTGAACATGAGACAAAGATAATAGATGGATTACCTTGAAATGATCTACATAAACTTGATGTATACACTAGTTAAAGGAAATTTGGTGATAGGTCTATTAATAATGAAGTTGTATTGTTAGTTGGAGAAGGAGGATTTGGATATGTGGAAGTTGTATCGGTGATAACCGGCATGCACCTGGATTGTGAAGACAAGGGTAGTGTTGCAGTTTTCTTTCCTAGTTTTTTGTTCTATATTTGGTTTAGAAGATTAAAGAGGCACTGAAATCTAATTATAATTGTGTCTCTAAGATGTAAAAACTCAATAGTGGGGATACCATTGAGGGATGGAAGCAAGATGGGAGTTCAGTTTTGAGGTTTAAAGATTAGATGGTCGTACCTATGGCTTGTCAAGAACAAAAAATTCATGTTGATCACCATCCAAGATGGATTTTTCATCATAGAATAAACAATATTTATAATGAATTGAAATAATTTTTTTTGGGTTTGAATGAAAATAAATGTAGTTGAGTTTTTTATCAGATGGCTCACCAATAAGAAATTTAAGGAAAAGCACTAATGACCAGTGGTTATTTTGTAGTATCTTACAATTCCCATATAGAACTTGGAGAAAATAGCTATTTATTTTGTAATAGGTATACTAGGGACATTTTGGAAACATGATCTCATTTGGGTGATAGTGGATCAATTTAGAAATTTGTCCCATTTCGTCCCTATTCATGAATCTCATATGGAGTAATACATGTAAAAATATATATTTAAGATGTGGTAAAGAGGCATGGAATACCATTTTTGATAGTATCAGAGCAAGATCTAAGTTTTAAATCACATTTTATGAAGTCATTACAACAATCCCTTGGGAATCAGTTGACTATGAGCATAGTGTGTCATCCTAAGATGGATAGGAAATATGAAAGGATGATACAAACATTGGAAGACATGATTGGGTCTTGTTTAATGGAGTGTGCTTGATCATGGGGGGAGAACATAATGTTAGTTCAGTTATAGTATAACAATTCTCATTGGGACTCGATAAATATGGATCATTTTGAATCATTGTATGGGCATCCGTTTCATTCTTCAATTTGTTGGGTGGAAACAGGTAACACTTCATTGGTTGGACTAATCCTTGTGAAATAGACAATGCATAAGATTTATTTATTTTGGAAGAGAATGGTGATGATTAAGATTCATCATAAATTATATGTTTATCATCTTTGAGGGACACTTTCATTTGACGTGAGTGATCATATATTCTGGAGAATCTATCCAAGGCTTGGTCATTGTCATTTTTTGGAATCTGGGAGAGTAATCTCCTCGATACGTAGTCCCTTTTGAGATACTTTAACATGTTTGTGAGGTTTTATATCGGTTATATTTTATACAAAGCTTTAGTTTGGTACAAAATGTGTTCAATTTATATCAACTAAAAAGTATCAACCTGATCCTAACCATGTGATGCTATGGGATCACATTAAACTATATCTGGATGCATCATTGAATCATGTGCTTATGCAGATTCTAGATAGGTAACTGAAAGTCATTCTTGGAAAAAAATTTATTGTGTAGGTTTTTCGGAAACATGGTCAGATTCAAGAAGAAAATTGGGATCAAGAGAAGGAAATGGTCGAGAAATGGAAATAACACTTTCAGGAAAATGGTGGTTTTCTAATTTAGAGGGATGGAAAAGCCAATGGTGGTGAGAACTTAGCACCCCTAGTTTTATGTAATAACCCTTTATTTAGTAATTTTATAAGTATAAATTAATCGGATTGAGTTTATGATGATTTTTAAGAGTTTTATAATGTTTTGGGGGTTTTTCTATAGGTTCATGGTTTGAGATCCATTACTAGACACCATATATTTTCTTACTGGAAACTATGCAACTATAAAAGTAAAAACTAGGAAGGAACATGATTAGGTGCACAGTTTAAACAAACCATGTGGCCACCTAAGAGAAATAGGAAAAAAAATGGGACAAAGGGGTTTAGCATGGTAGTAACATGGTTGGTTTAACCATGAATTCCAAACATACAATGGTTGTTTGGAGGCAGTGGCTAGCACAAAGATAGTGCACGACTTTACTGACCTTGATCTTTAACCGTTTAATGTTAAAAAAATATATTGATTTCATGGATCTAACTCAGTTTAACCTTTAATGTATTGTTATTCACCTAATCCAACCCTAACATGAATTTCACTTCTTCCAATGGATGGAGATACGCATCCTTTTGATCAGAGAGTGATCCAGTTGTGATTTTAGGTGTGTTAGAGGCCATGATTCCTTGGTAAGTGCCAATTATTGGTTTCAATCCGTAGTTCTCCTCTTATTACCTCTCTTTGATTCATGCATATATTCCTCTGGGGATATATTCATGTTGTGTGATGTCAATAATGATGATATATAGATGTTTTGGTGGTAGGGAACAAGATTACAGGTCAGTTGTTTTTGAGTTTGAAGCTAATTTTTTGGTGTTTTGTATCGTTCTATGGTTTCCCAATGCTTTATAGGTAGGTGGATTCACTATCAACTCTACTTTTTAGAACAAGGAGTCTTGATTTCAAATTTATTTATTTCTTTTAATTGAAAATTTAAATTTATTTTCAATTCTCGATGGAAACCCTCTTTATTGATGGATTGTGACATTGTGGAAATTGGTTGTTCTATGAAAAGTGCTTTACTTCTTGATTTTAAAATGGTGATTTTAAAATATAGTTTTATTTTGATTCATGGAAAAGTTTTATTTAATTTTTTTCAATAAATGGACTATTTTATTTAAATAGTTTGGCAGAACTGGATTGGAATGGTATTGGGCATAAATGATTGGATTGTGTTCATTTAGAATGACATGCCCTTGTGGAAGGGGTGTGTACCAATGGGATATTTGGTATATGGTTACTTGTTCTGACTGAAAATTAATTTTTTATTGTAATCATAAACCCCCTTTTAAGGGATGACAGGGAACCAGATATAAATTCAAAAACCTAAGACATTAAATTGTGCCCCAAAGGACCAAAATCCATAATACCAGACCAAATCTACAAGGGTAGCTCCTCCCCAGCATAAAAACAATTATTCTATCTTCCACCTTCTCATCGCTGCTCAAATAGTGATATCATGTAGAGATGCACAGTCTTGGTACCAATGAAAAATACATACCTTCTCAAACATTCAATTCTAGATATCCATCGGTGAAATCCGCCAGCTCTAAACCTCATCTGGAATAGCCCTGAAGTAGATTTGAAGGTAAGACCCTTGAACCCTAGGCCACACAGTAGAAGAAAACACCACAATAGTTATCATGGTACATTCACAATAGCTAGAAGATTCATAGTAATAATCATATTTAGACAAACAAACAAAAAACAAATAGTGAAAAACATCACCACAAGATCATAATTTTCACCTGGTCATGTATGCATGTAAGCTTGGAAAGGAATTGGTTATTCCAATTGGATTTACATAATTATTGAAAGACTTGTTTGGTTTTTTCCACATAAAACTAATTTTCTTATAAATGGTTTTTTCTTTTAATATAAACATATTTAAAAATTTTAAAACTAATTTATATAATGTCATATAATGTTCTATCCATGTTTCATGGGTAGGGAAGTCACTATGGAAATCCTAGAGTTTTATTCTCACCTCCTTCGTGACCACTTTGGTTCGTTTGCAGATATTATCTATTGAGACATTGGTAAAGTTAAGGTATCCCACTTATTTAGCGATGCATTGTGATACTATGGGTATGGCTTGTTGAGTTTTATCTTGGAGTATATTGGGAGGTATGGATTTTATATCGTTGGTGTCTTTGGTTTTTTTGGTTTTGGTTTCAATTTTTTACTCTAATATAGTTTTTTTGTTTACATTGAGTTTTATTTGGTTTTACTCGTGCATCATATAGTGGTTTGGTTTTTATGGTTATCTTTTTTGGTTGGTAATTCTTTAAATAAAAAATTTTCTCCCACTATTTATGAATCCATTTTCATATATTTCCAGTCTTGGGGTGTCATATAAGGCCAATAATACCCTCCTCCTCTTCCCAAGCCAATGGCGGACGAGCGGGATGCTACCAAAAATTTATTAAACAATGGTATTTGATTGAATATTGTGTTTTTTCAATTTAAATAGGTTTGAACATGGATAATTCAATATAGGTGTGTTTTTTAGGAGAATTCTGGGTTGAAGGTTTAATTTTCTTAGATTTATGGAAAAATGTTTTTTCCATAAAATCATTGATGGAAAGAGTTTATTCTAAGGAAGTTTTTCTAAATGTTTCCTGAGTAACTGTAGTGTTTTGTGATAGTTTGGGTGGGAATATTATGGTGATGAAGATATAATAAATGATAATTATCATTAAATTTAGGATTTTTGTTGAAAAAATATTTCATAAAGTAGGTGTATGAAATATATATAAGGTATAAATTCTTAATAAATATCATGTTCCATGAACTGATATACATTTTTAAATTGATGATTACTTGAAATAAATAAGTATGGAAAGGCACAACTTCTTAAGTTGGAGATTTATACCTATAAATTGAATACTAATATTCAATTTAATGATAGTTTTTTTCATGAAAATTTTTCTCTGAATTTTCATAATACTATATGAACAGATTTCTTATGTATAATGATAACATCACACAAACACACATTTCTTGAAACCTAACGTTGAAAACTATTTTGATAAAATGTATTTTAGTTAATATAGTTTCAAGAAAATTTTATTTTATTTGAAAATTATAAGTTTCTTGAAAAATTATGTTCATGAAAATAATTGTGAAAAATTATTTATAGTTGGAAAAATATTGTAGAATTCATTGAAGCAATATATTCAGACCATTATAGTACAAAACCACATCACCATATACTAATATGTAAATGTTTTATTCATGTGGATAAAATATGGAATAATTCAACCAAATAAATGTTCTAGGGGGAGTTTTTGTATGTATTATAAGGGAGCCCATGTGTTTTCTATAAAAAGTTTGTAAAAAAAGTGTACCTGACACTAATAGGCCATGAAAAAAAATAATCCATGAAATCAACTTAAGATTAGTGAATTTTGGTACCACTGATACACTATCTTTATAGGTTCCTTAGAGTATCCTATAGTGGTCAACTATGAAAAAAATTTGAGTTGTATTTCTATTAAATATTGTATGTGTGTTGGGATTGAATAATTCTATCAAAATAATTTAATGACTCCCTACAGACATGGGAACAATATCCTTATTTTTAAATAGAATATTTTACCCCCTAATTCACCCTATCCCTGTAATGGAGTCCTATGGTCTAACAAAAACATATTATCCCTATTGTGATAGACATGAGATTCCATCACGGTATAAGATGAGGAAGATATTAAAATCTCTATGATTAATTTAAATTCCTATATAGTCTCATATCTCTAATGGAAGGTTATCAACATGTTGATGTGGAAAGTGATGTAATTAACTGTAGTATACATCATGATGTCCTTAATAATGATATTTATGATAAGTTTTACATATTTAATGGTTACCTATACTAGGTTATGGGATTTATAGTGATAAAATAACATAACATAGTCATATTTTGATCAAAGGATCCACCACCATCACCCTGTTGGAAGAAGACTGTCTGCCATTGGAAAGCAGGGAAAGGGGAGTTGGATCATTTCCATCCATGGCATAGTTCCATAAATAAGATCATTAAAAATTTTATTATAAAAAGATATGATGAACCCAATGTGAATCTCTTCATCTTCAGTGAAAAGATGATGAGTACTTTCAAGAATGTCATAATCTCTATAAAATACATATTCCCACCTCTAGTATTGAAGAATCATGTAGAATTCTAGACACCTTACATTCCATGAGAGGTTCCCAAACTTCCACTAATTAGAGTTGGGATATAATAAGTGTTGATTATGCTACTAGAATCCATTAAATCACACATGTGGTGATTTTATATATTTATTCACAACTATCAACTACCACATATCTTATAGAATATACACTCTTCCACACCTTTCACAAATGAATATACTCTAGTGGAGGGTCACCAGTGACATTATCATCCACTATGAGTGGGAATAAATGTCACAATCTAATAGAGTGCATTTAATGATTTGGTAGTCATGGTATAATAATGACACCAATAACATTAGGAATTAGGTATGTCAAATAGACACATGTTACAACCACCAAACAATTTGGGAGCCTCTCCTAAGAGCACACCAATGCCATCTTCTTCTATACCAAAGTGGTTGGGGATGTTGAAGGTGGGACAACATTATCTACCACTGAAGTGTCTTTATGGAGTTACCCCACTAGTTGAAATTTCCAATAACAACGTTCCACCTATCCAGTGGTTGAATATGATAATCCTACCCTTATTCTAGTTTCACTAGTATAGACATATTGATGTTCCTATTATGGTAAGGATGTCATTATTTCTCCATAATTGTATTATCTAAAATATCATTAAGGCCTTAGTATCATCATTTTCCCCCAAACATACTAACCATTAGGTTGGGAAAAATCATAGTATTACTAAGATCGAGACCTTGTATATCCACCAGGAGTGTAATATTTAGATTTCTAATCCACTATCTCTTAAAATAAAAAACATTAAAATCTTACCCATTATGCAAGGGTTTATCATCGAGGCCATATCTATAACACCAACAACAACATAGGTCCTCCCAATGACACTAAAAATAATTCCCATGGAAAATAACCTTGTGATATAGAAAAAATATTGTTAATTAAATTTCAAATATTCGATAAAGGGAACAGATAGGGAACCATTAAAAATTAACTTGTAAACTTTTAGAGTCAAGGATCAAAGATTATTTAGAAGTTGTGATCATCTATCAATCACAAAATACCCAAAAAGAAAACAACCAGAATATGAGGCTGTTTAGACTCGATATCAAAGTAGAAAATATCTATAGTTCTCTCTATAATCACTTGTGAAAGAATTATATTTTTCCTCATTTGATAGGATTTTATTTTGTTTTACCAAAAAAGATTTTTTTTTGTTCCCAATACCATTTCACTAGAAATGGTGGAGTATCATGATCTACACTAGCATTATCAAATGAAGAGAAAAATATGGATTCTCCATAAGAACTAAAAACTATCCCTTAATATTAGGATTTAGATTCAATCTAATGGTGGAAATACTATTGGATCATGTTTTAGATCATAAACGTATCCCTAAAATCTAATGCACTATATATCAGATGATATCACGCCCATAAGGTGATTTAAAATATAAGAAGTCATCATATATCCCTCCTATTTATTCTCATCAACCTATCACCTCAGAGTAGGATTTCTCCTCCTAGTGAGATGTGAAAGAATATGAGAACCCATGGAAATAACTAGCTAATAACTAAAGTATAGTCATTCTCTGTACACCAATGAATACACACTTGAAATTCCTAGAAGTAATCATGAAAAACCCTATAAAATATATCAGATAGAACTTGTGGGAGATGTTCAACCACATTCAGAGCCATTTCCATGCCTAATATAAGAGATGAAATAAATTTATGCTCTAGAAAAGTAGTTTACAAAGTTAAATCATGTAGTGATTCTTGTCCCCCCCCCCCCACCTGAGAAATGGTGGATACTACCAAAAAATGGTAAGTATATTATAAATATATAATTCTTCAATTATTAGTTATTAAATTAGAATATAACCCATGTGAATATGGGAGGTTGGTGTAGTATTCTACTCTATAGTTCAGTTCACTCTGTTGTCTACAATAGATTATTTTATTCAACCACCTTATGATACCTATAACACTCTACAATATAATACAATCATGGATAATTTCATCAATGTCAGTCTATCTAAAAATTAATAATGTGATTCTAGTGATAAGGTATGTCTGTCAAAATTCTACTTGGAGGATCTACTAATATATTTTACCCTTTCAGTGATGTCTAAACCATTAGTAAATATTGTCTGTGCTACCTAGAAGTCTTCTTAATATGTAGCTCCAAAAATACACTTTACCCCTGACTAGGTTAAAAGTTTGTTTGAGATGTTCTATATTTAACAATCCACATAGGAAAAATATATATATGCATGGTTCACCATTAAAATCAAATAGATTCAGTCGTATAAGTATCTCCATTTCATGACCCATCAAGGGTAAAATCTCAGTTGAGGATATGTTCAAGGATACCTCGACATCTTTCAAGTGGATTAAAGAGAACTGATAGTCAACACTTGTCTCACTGGGATCGAAGCATGCAACTCTGCACACTAAAGAAATGGTCAAATAGTATATATGGATCCCTATTAAGTGGATAAATATGCCTTCTATCCATTTGAATTTGGTAATGGCACTTCAGGGATTATCTATCCATTCATGGCAGAAAAACATGATTAAGACTAGAAACTAACCTAGTCAATTCTATTATCTTTTATATAGAATCCATTGATATGTATAAAGGTTCAATTTTTCCTAAATAGAATCCATATTTTTCATGAGTGGACTATTTTCCCTTAGTGAACAATTTTTGAAACCCAAAAGTTTCTTCAAAAAATGACATAGGTGATATAGACTAGGACAATTGGTATTTTTCCTATTAGTACAACCTGATGGTTGGAAATCTTGAGTAGAAGTAGGTGGACCTGCTCTGATGGTTCATCAAGATTATATGAGGACCGTAATTCATCTAGCATTTTAATATGAATCATTTATGCACCACTAATAGGGATGATATTCATACAATATTACACCACCTGGCCTACTCCACCCGACATAAGATAATTTTAACTAACACTCCAATGGAAAAAATAGAGAATAAATGCATCATCGACATTATCACTCTATGTAAGGACCTAACTAAATCTCTTAAAAATAAACATCCCCAAGAACATATATAGGTTATATATGAGGATAATATATAATATGTGCTTATGAATTCCATCTTTCATTAAAATTATAAAGTATGATTCTGGGAATTTACATAGAGAGCCACCGCCTAGAGGAGGTGTGCAATGGACCAAGAAAATGTCTCATCTAAAACATCTAATAGAGCTATAGGAATTGTTGATTCGTATACACTCAAATAAGTTAAAAAATCACATGAATAACAAATATTCAAATAACTTTAAGAATGTAGATAATTGATGTTTTATATTATCACATAGAGATTCTAAAGTTATTATCCTTTAGAGTATGATTTCCAAATTTTTACTAAATAATCAATTTTCTTGATCAGTAGTTTACAATAACAAATGAAATTCCATTGATTAAAATAAATTCATTTAAATATGATCCTAAGACTAATTTAAAATGAGATTTATAAAAATGATATCATCCATCTAACTCACAGATCATTCATATCATTTATCCACAAATTTATTCAATTTTCATTAGATTCTTCTGTTAAAATTAGTTAATTTCACATATATTTGTGAAAATCTCTTTGTATTAACAAATCCACCACCCCAGAAGTGTTAAAAATAAAACTCAGAATTAAATTCAAATATAATCTATTAGTCATAACTCAATATCCTCAATTTGGTTAAATTTCCACAAATTATACTCCTCTTGATCAGATTCATATAATGATATATGGGTTATACTAAATCACTAAAACTAATACATATAAAAATGATTTATCTTGGTTGAGAATGATGGTCAATTAAGGTAATAAACCTTTTACAATAAATCCCTCACCCCTAGGAGTTGTATCCATACATGATAGAGTTAATCTCCATCATATATGAAGAAAAAATCATAAGTAATAGTTTCATAAATGTTAAATTGAAACTAATCTGTATAAAGAATTGTAGAATAAAAAATTCATAGTTTAAATAAAAAAATCATAATATTAATATACAACAATGAAAGGGAAACACAATATGGGTTAAGGAAAAAAATATATAACATAATCATAATAAATAACCATGATCCTTAAAATCATGGATGATTTTTATTCTTATAATTAATCATTAATAATATTCAAGATGGGGATGCGGTGATTTAGATAATCAAGGACTCCTCATCAAATATAATTATGCATAAAATTGTCCCAATGTGAGTCATCATCTAACAACATTAATCATTATTTCATATTTCAAATCCTGAATCTTTTGGAAAATCATTGTGTGTGATCTCTAGGGAATCGACTAATAAAACACCCTCCTGACTTTTGATAAGACCTTGGATTTTATGGTATAGAGTTTTTAACACAAACTCATATAGACTAAACTGCCTAATCTGGATCCCCCAAATCACATCATGATAGGAATAATTACACCACAAATTAAATACATGAATCTTCCAAGAATTATTTATTATATGATTTTATCATTTGAGAAGTTGTGTTTCGCTTCATGGAATTATAGAAATCAATAATATATCCCATATCAAGCATCATGTTGGGAATTTTCTTCCATAAATATAAAGAAATGTTAACGAATGTCCAAAAAACCCTTAATAACCTCCTTGTGTCTATGGGGCACCATGTCAAACATTAAATATCCTCATCCCTTATATTCCATTAGAAACCTAAACTATCCATGCACTTCTCCTTTCCCTTAACACCATCATTACTAACATCTGGGATAAACATGCCATCTTCCACATGGAATCTTGCACTCTAGTGGTAGTTTCCAGAAGATCATGAGTGGTTTTTTCAACTAATATATATTTTTAACATAATAAATACAATGTGAAAATATAATACAATTTCAAGATGTTGATATGACTATTTCACTTCCTTGAATAATTATTACATTGATATCTTGACTTATCAATTCTCCTTCCATTTCATGAGCATGACACAAGACTTTTATCTTTTAGAATACCCATTTTAGCTTCTATAAAGGATCTCTACTATACTTATATCATATAATAAACTCTATGAGTCACGAAATTAATTCCTAGTATCCATATTTTCCTAGGATACCTATAAGCACTTATTCTATGAAAAGTGGCATAGTGGAAAAAATATCATATAGATCCTTCAATTATCTACCAAGATCTATGTAACACTATAGTACCACAAAAAATTATAAACACAAAAAAAATCCCCCAAATTATCCACATTAAGGATCATGAGTAAATTATATAATAACAAATAATAGATGTTTTATTTGAAAGAATAAAATTTCCCCACCATCGATCAATTTATTATCCTCGTGAAATGAACACCTCGATATAAATCCCAAAAGACAACAGTCATCCACAACAACAAAATAAAATTTAAACATGTTAATGGAACTTTGTATTGACTAATGATCCTCAAATATCAACAATCTATTACCCCTAGTTGACAATTAATTCTTTATAATTAGATTTAACTCTAAATCCTCCATCACTACATCATTGGTTCTATGAAATTTTAAGGAATTCATGTTAATGATTTATTTTACCCTTCCAAAATATATTCACTCAACACTCAGGATCATGTGATATTCGAGTTACTATGAATTTAAAGGGAAACCCCTTCTTAAAATGACATAAATAATCCTTGAACTATAATTAGATATAAAAAACACATAACAAGTGGAATTTTTCATTTGGGATTTAATAACTCTATGAATCAAGGTTGGTCAATTGGAATGGAATAAAAATCAACTCATAGGCTACAAGGGACATAATATCTTAAATAAAAACTTATGAAATTAAAAATATATCCCAAATAAAATTATCTCTCTACTTTACTTCTATTATGATAAAACTTTACAAGCTCATTATCCTTAGATATTCTGAATTTAAACATGAAACATCCATCACATTAATAAATTATTCCTCAATTTCACTCATTTTTTATTTTTTTTATCTCTGAATATTATTGTGTAATGTGAAATGATATACCTCAAACCATAATAATTCAAACTAGTGTAGTACAACATTCCAAACCATCAATCTCTTTATAAAATAAAATTAAGAGGTTCAATACTAAATATGGGGAGGTGGTATTGTTCAACTAAAAATCTGACATATAAAATTTCCAAAATTTTCATCATTATTTACTAATTTATCATTTTTTAGAAAATATAAAGGGAAAAAATTATTTATCTAACCAGTAAAAATATTCTTCATGAGACTACAGAAAAATAATTCCCCCAAAATTATTCCTATAATTCCTAAAAAATAACTTAATGAAACACTATAATAAAATTTATGTAGATTAAAATGAAGGCATGTGAAATGATAGTCAGGAATATGGGTATTATGGATAATTCATCATGTAATGTGGATTCCTATAAGGTATTATTTGACCTCTATCAATTTCTTAAAAGATCAAATATAGGGTAGGACTCAAAGTCAAGGGGTTGATAAAACTAAATTGATTACCTCAATCATGTACATTTGGTTCAAATTAATCATGATTTTTTAATATTATAAATAATATTTTTGTAGTTACATATGTATTAAGTTCTATCAACAAATATAAAATGTGAAATAATCTGTAATATTTCACTTAAAAAATTATAGTGAAGTGAAATTTAGAAATGTGCAAAACCACACCATACATAACCATAAATTAATAATTTAATCATAGATTTATTTTGGAGTTAAAAACATTAGACAATATCCAATTCAATAATCTTAATGCATTTCTCATTGGGGTAAATAATAAATTGATAATCTATGAGTCCCACCTAAAAATTTAAATTTTATTTTTGATAATTGTTCTAAAAATATCAATTTAATAGAATGAATTTAATGGAAAATTTCTCATTAACCATGGAAGGTTCAAAAATAATATTGTGGGTGACTACATATTATCAAGAATGTCCCCTCACAAATAAAATAAAATTTTATCATTATTGTTGTTAATTAATAAGAGAGGATACAAATGGAAAATGAATCAATGGGGGTAAAAAACATTGAATGAAAAAGGATACTACTCTAAGGAAATTATTTCTCATTTGATATGATTGTAGTGTCTCTTGGAGTCTTGTTAGCTGTAATAAAAAATGGGTGATAATAGAAATCAGAATCAAGTTCTTAAAACCCTATGATTTATAAAAATCCTAAGTTGTATATATTAAGTAGGTAAGAGTAGAAAATGTGATGAATATATTTTGGTATGGAAATAAATATAGATGAATAATGAAGTATAATGAGAAAATAATACATGTTTTATCATAAAAAAATAAAATTTTTACAAAAATTGGAAGTGGGGAAAATTTTATAACTTGGGTTACATGTTATAAAAATCCATACTAGTCTTCTTCCCATGAGTGGGATTATAAATATTCCATGTAGAATAATAATATCCAATGATATTTGGAATAGTATAAGGTGAAACCAATATTTAAACTAGCTACTACTCCAAAATATAACAGTTCTGGGCATGAAGAGTATGGTATATGGTAGGAGGTGTGATTTATAAAGAATGAATAACCTATGTCACATACACCACATTATGTGACCATATGATCTGAATATATATTCTAATTTTGGTAGAATAATCAAAATAAGTAATGTCTTTCACCTTCTATAAATCCATTCACTTATCCATGAGGATGTTTGTAATGATAAATTCTTGTTTTCCTACTGGTTATGTAATACCCTCAATAATGTGAACAAAAATCAATCATTCTAGGATAGTGATATCTGTTGGAGAAGGGGTAGGGGCTGGTCTAGAGGGACTACAAAAGTAGTGGCAGGTGAAAACTGGTAGTTAGAGGACATGTTGGTAATAATATATGGCCAAAGATGATGACACAATATCTATGTTAATGAACATGGAATTGTAACCCCTTTCCTAAAATAGATCCCAATGTTTCTCCATAATAAACTAGATAAAGTAACCAATATAAAGAAACCCCACATAGAATGTGTGGGTGAAGTGGTGATTACTAGGATTGTGTAGAATCTCCACCATTGAAGCAAGGGATGGGTTATTATAGAGTCTATAGAACCCAGAGACCAATTTTCTCCTTCCAATAAGGTATACTCATTCCCCCACACATAATTTGTTTCATTACTCTCCAATAGGAACAACTATAATTGTAAGTGAAATCAATAGTCTAAAAGCATCATAAAGATGACACGGTTAGGGAGGAATCAAAAACTCTAGGATGATTTTCTTAATTAAGGATATAGTATCTTACTATCTGTGTTCCCCATGCCTTCTTATAGTGAACATAAACGTAAATGATAAATGTTTTTCATATAAATGGCAGTTCTAGTATAATGGAGGATAATAGAAGAAGCTCTAGCTCGATCCTCATCCATTGAGAATCTCCTAATGCTACCAATTTATGGGACCAATACCTATGGATGATGTTCAGTACATAACTATGTTATTACACAAACTTTGTATACTTTGGCACATTCTTACCCATTAGATCAACCAGCCTCCTAGAAAGAAAAAATTCTATATTTTTCATTTATTTTGTTTCTAAATCACGTTTTTATACTCCTTTATCCCAATGAATCAAGAACTATAGATGTACAATTCAATTCTAGACACCTTTTTTAAAAAACTATATTAATACAAGGCTAGTTAAAAATTTATTTGAAAAATTGTTACAAAAAAATTAAGATAAAATCTAGAAAGATATCTTGTATTGTTTCCTCCCAAACATAGAAAATAGACTCTTGGTACATAGATTTTAGATTCTTTATGAACTCACACTACATCAATATGTACCCTATAATCTCAATATATACAATTTTTTTGGTTCACATAAGCCTCATATGTAACTTTTATATGGGATCATGGTGTTTTAGAAAACTAAGTTGGAGGTATGTATGGGTGAGAAACAATGTATAATCATCCCCAAATGAAGCATTGGATACAAATTATGATAAATGTGATGATATGTCCCATGTATCATGTTAAGGTAAAGAGGCATCAGTGTTTCCTTTCATTGAGGATTCATAGATAGTTTTTATTGTACCTTTAAATAGAGGTATTGGGGGCTTGGTTTAGCTTTGGATTGTTTAACATGTGATATTGGATGGGTGGGTGGTGGAAATATAGGTGTGTGAGGGGGGTTTAATAGAATTCAAAGGGAAGGAGTAAGGGTGGTAAAAGTATTTAAAAGAGAAATAAAATAGAGAGAATAGATTAAATAGTTGAAGGGGTAATTCCTAGTTTAGTTAATACGAAAGGGTTTGTAAATAAACAAAGTTAAACATATTGGGGTTTAACCTAGGCCTTCGATGGGAATATAGGGCATTTGAAAATTGGAGGTCTTAAAAGTGTTAGATATCTAGTTGATGAAGATGATGAATAGTTATAGTGTTGGTTGGGGTTGTTATAGGAAATTTAAATCCTATTTATATATTTTTTATATAAAGTACCTTATTTTCACTATGAATAATTATTTATAAATCCTAAATATGAACGATTGGATATAATAAATTCCATGTCGAAAACCAAATATTAGATGCAAAAATGGTTGGATCGGTTTCAAAACAAATTCAACAAAGTATTTCTCAAAAAGAATCCTAGATTTTCTCTCTTATAACACACTATAAAAATTTAATGTTAATTATTTGGAATTAAGGTTTACGATATTAGAAATATCTTGTTGTAAATAATCTATTTCATAGAGTGATCAGATGGTAAATTTATTGGAATATAATCAATAATATTTTCCAATAATGTTTCATAGTGTAAATCATACCTTGACTCTCTTATAACACTCCATAAAAAAAATAATTTTAATTATTTGGAATTTATGTTTATAATATTATATTTATCATGTTGTAACTATAATATTTCATGGAGTGATCTGATGGGAATTTTTTTGTAATAGAGTCGATAATATTTTCCCACAATGATTCATAGTGTGACTTAAATTTTTTAAGACATGTCCTATGAGTTCAAAATCATGGAATTTCTACTCTAGTCGACAATAAATATCACATCATGAAGTAATTTCTTCCTGGAATAAATTTTTTGTGTGCAGTTATGAGAGAGAATAAAAATTAAGTGTCATTTACCAAATTATATTATAATCATTATAACCTAAATTATCTTCTCTGATTTTTCTCTAACCTGATGTTATTTATTTTAAGGATCCTACAATGGAGTTGGGAATGTCTTCCTATAGTCTATATTTTGGAAAATAATTTTCATATTATTAATGATTTTACAAAAATACTGTTAAAACATTCATGGGTTAAGGAATACACAACACCTCATTTAATGTCAATAGTTTGATTTCTCTTCAATTCATTTATCACACTACAATGAAAAAACATAGCCTTCCCAGAAAGGTTCCATATACAACAATAGATATGGATCATTTACATTTAAAGGGTAATTTTCCTCATTTTTTGTTTTAACATCTCCATTTTGGAATTCATTGATCACCCTTCAAAATATCAACCCCCGTGACTTTAATTTACCTGATGTTATTTCTTTTGAGGATCCTACAATGGAGTTGGGAATGTCTTCCTATAGTCTCTATTTGGGAAAATAATTATTATATTATAAATTATTTTATAAAAATAATGTTTAAACATTCATGGGTTGAGGAACACACAACACATCATTTAATGTCAATAGTTTGACTTCTCTTCAATTTATTAATCACACTATAATGAAAAAATATATCCTTTCCAGAAAGGTTCCATATACAACAATAGATACAGATAATTTATACTTACAGGGTAATTTTCCTCATTTTTTATTTTAACTTCTTCATTTGGGATTTCATTGCTCACCCTTGAAAATATCACCCCCCATGACTTTAATTTACCTCAAAACAAATTCGAACATTACCCCTTTGCGCATCCATTTTAAAGTTCATTTCCTAATATGTGTTGCGTTCTAATTCCACTAGGAGATGGATTTTTTCATAGATAATTACAAATGTGTTCATATTAATTGTGGTTTTATATGGTTTATTTTATTTCCATAGTGCACCATCACGATTTATTCACCAATATTTCCTACTGGAGGTCACTATGTTTCCTAAAATATCACTGATCATCTTGTTGGAATGTCCCACAAGGAAAATATTTTGTGGGTGATAATGGGTGTTATAATTTTATCATACTTTTTATTTTATTTTTATTTAGAATACTCATCAAGTAGTTATTGAAATGAATTACCCTTTCATTGATGAGTAATTAGAGAATTCAAAAATGTGCAAAATTATTTTTTCTTGAAACTATATCTCTGCCTTCAAAATATTGAGAGTGGTATCCTCTTTATCTAAACATTTCGAAACATAACCATCACACACTAATATTAATGATTTACTAAAGGACTTAAACAAGGGTATGATAAAATATATTACCCACATATTGAATAAATAAACCTCTAGATAGAGTTTCTTCAGCATCTTATTTGTTTTTTTGAATATTTCTAACTCCTTGATAGTGATCATATCATCAATCATAATCTCTTGAATATCAAAGGAGTTTGTGATAAGATTATCGAAATTGAAGTATAGTTAAAATTTTATAATCATTCTCAAGGTATCTACTTATGGGTGATGAATGAAAAAATTCAAAGACACTTGGTTATTCCCCAAAATGTACACACTATTGAATAATATTATATCCATAATGTTTTAATAGTGGATCATCCCAATATTATTGTGATATATAGGCCAAGAATATCTTCTTTTGTTAGTAAGAAAAATAAGTGTATAATATACAATTTGAAAAATATTTCTCTATATCATAAAACCATGACCTAGATTAAAAATCCACATTGTACAGTGTCATGTCTTGTAATTTTTCCATAATTTCCATCACATCATCTTCATTTTCATTTCGAAGATACATCCTTGAAAAATAGTATTCTATGATATTCTATAAAAGTTTATAATGATTAATGATGAGGTAAAAATCTTTTAGAAAAATTATCATCTATATAATACTAGGATATTTTTCATCCTTGTCCAATAAATATCTCAAATCTTCATGTTCATTGTAAAACATTTCATTATAATACACAATATATAATACAATTATTGAACGAAAATTCAATAGGAAGAAATTCCTTCTTTGTGGTGTTGTAGTTTACTATATTTTATTTAGTTTTTCCTCACAAAATATATGGGTTGAAATATGAGAATAAATCATTATCATAAAACCAATCCCATAGATAAATCCCTTAAATAACACATAATATTGAAATCGTTATACCAATTCCGAGATATAATATCAAAACTTCCCTTAATTTCACTTTCAAAATAGAAAAGTATTATCGATAATATTTATCAAAATATAACAGTAATTAATTAAGAAAAAGTCATGTAAAAAATAAATCATGTAAGGATCTTCAATAAACCCATAGTGGAACCATACATAATGATGATTTATTTTTACCCACATTACTATTATAGGTATAGGTGGCTCAATTATGACATTGGTCTTTTCAAGAATGTCCGATATTCATTTTTTTGAAATATGGTGCTTGATAATAATTAATCCTTGTGAAATTAAATTTCACTTCTCTTAATTCAGAACTAGGCACTTATCTTCACATTTTTTAGAACTAGATCTAAAATATTTTTTCAAAATATAAAATAAACACACATATATGAAGAAACATCCATGATAATTTCCAAAACAACTATCTATTATATAATGAAAAATATGTGGCATAAACTATTATAAAGTGTCTAGTGTATTACAAATTGAAAAATTCATCTAGATTTAGTTAATGGTTTTATATATAAATTTAAATATATTCAAGGAATGGTCATTAAATTTCATCAATATTTGGTTATATATATAGTATTCATAAATGAAATAATAAAACACATTCTAAACAAATGTATCCATAATTTTATCTATAAATTGTAATGGGAAGAGATTCATTAAAGTGGTTTCATTTATATTTATAGAATAAAAAATAGTTTTCATACTATAATATTTCTTATAGGTATCACCAACTTCTATTCATTCGTTAGCATTGTTTTTCCTCCCTTCATTAGCACCACATAAAGATGACTCACTGAGTCAATATCTGAAATAAATAATATACTTCTTGGACCGAATAATTTTACCATATCCTTTTGTAAGACTTACTAAATTTTTGGTGTGTTTAAAATCTAATATCAATGTCTTGTATTATCCCATAATCATGAAAAACATTGTGGTTTCACACTATATGTATTATTTATTTCAGCAATAATCCATGTTATATAGTGATTTCATTATCTAAAATTTAGAAGTAGTTTATCCTCTAACTGTTTTTTTCAAAATTGAGTTGATAATAAATGGTAAATGTTATTTATCTCATATAAATGACTACCTTAATGCAATAAAAAGTTTATTTTACTCAAATTTATATATTTTTATGTTTAAAGAGTCAATTCCTAATATGGTTACCTTGTTTTTCTTTGGTCCACCGAACGTCTTGAAAATAACTATTGTACACTTATTTCAACTTAAGTCATTATTCTATTATATCACCAATAATGTGAAACTCTGAGAAATTATGAGATTTATTCTTTTTTATTTCTATGTTTTCCTGAGTTTTAAGCTACACCAATATTATCTTGCACTATACGCAACACTATATTATCTTAGAGTATACACAACATTATTCTTGGCTTGTGTTGCACATAATTTCAATTTCCTTTAATAGAATTCATTTCAAACAACACTGAGTATAGATTTTGTTCAATTTATAAATGAACTAAGTTTGGATTATATTATATGAAACACAAAAAGAAGATTTCACTACATGAAACACTGACTTGGCTTGCGTTACTTGCAAGAGCGACCTTCCTCGATAGCTTCTGTTGTACGCAATACTGAGTTTCACTAAACAATGATATATTATTAAAATGTTATTATATAAATGGATATAAACTATCCATTATGAATAGTATTAACAAAAATATTAATTTTATATAACATTATAATTCATCTTAGACATTTTCTAGAATGTGATATATGAACAAAATCAATTTTCCATATAAAAGAAGAATTTAAAAAAATATAATTTTACCACCTTTTGATGAAACTCCCATTTTAAATATTGTTTTTGACACTTTTATAAGTCAAATTTGTCAAAATAAGCTTATTATTTGGAAGAGGTACATAAAAAAATTATTTTTTTTGAATTCTAGATATTTTTATAACAAAATTAAAATTTTAATTAATAGTGAAAAATACTACATTTTAATTCGAAACTGCCTTTTTATCTAATTTATTTATATAGTTATATTATCTTTTTAATTATTTTAAAACTGAAGTTGGATAATATTTTTATAATTTAATCCAATTTTAGTCATTTTAAGTAATTTCACTTTTAAATTGAACATAAACACATGTCAATCATTTGATAGTTGTTACTTCTTAAAAACCTGCTTTTGGGTTTTGACAATGAGAATTAATTTTAAATTAATTACTACAACTTCTATATTTGGAATTTGTAAAAATCGATTCCATATTTGGAATCATAAGGTTCAAATTATATAAATAGGTACCATTTATTTTTGACATTATGAATAGTAATTTAAGTAAATATTTTATTTACCATGGTTAAAGGGTAAATCTGGAAAATAAGAGTAAAAAATAAAATTATAATAATATAAAACTACCCTAACACTTGTCCTAATCCTCTTGAATGTGATCTTTCTGACCATGGGAATCCTTGGGATGATTTTGGGACCCCATGGATTCACTTGGATGTGAAAATGAAATTTTATAAGAATTAATTTAATGTAAAGAAAATTATAACTTAAACATATATCTTTTACTAATCCTCTTGAAAATGACATTTTAGGAATTTCCTAAAGTGCCCCTCTCCTCTCTTATAAAAGGGCATATCCTCCCTCTCCTCTTCACTCCATTTTGAGCCTTAAAGCTCAGCTAAAACCTACCAATTCCTCTTATAAACGTCCCTAGTTACATTCTAGATGTTATGGTCTTGTCAAAAGACCATCTGTAGTTCCCTAAGAAGAAATTTAAAGGAGTCATATCGAGGAAGAGGTATTTTATTTTACCAGTTCTTTCAAATTTATTTCTTCTTCTACTTTGTTTCGCACGGATTCCGGGGATGACCTCCTGGACGGGAGATTCAAACGTTCCGATCGGTTTCTAGCGGGATTGTTCGTAGAAACAGAAACATCCAATGATTCCACATTTGTTTGGACCTACTTTCCAAAGGTAGGCGCTCATTAGCTTGTGGACTAATGAGGCTTAGGAATTTGCATTGGTCAAGAGGATGGGAGGTCGGACTCATCACACCTTTTTGAGGGGAATTATTGTCTACTCCGGGACTCTCTTTATAGATTTAAGTTATGTTCGTGAATCCTTATTACATTACCAAATATAAAATGAGCTTTCCTTTAGTTTTAACAATCAATGATTAAATATGCAAGAAATATAGAGAATCTTTTATATGTATTCGAGGTTCTTCATCAATAGAGAATCATCTATATCTGTTTAGAGATTCTTGGTCAATGGTATCCTTCAAAACATTTATATAAAAGTCTCTTGGTCATTATGATGACCAAGCTGGTTTTAAAGCCACTCAGTGGGGCACTTGAAGTTTATCGTCATTCAGAAGGACAGGGATTATTTCAAAGTTGGGATCGAACCCATAAATGGGCTACCTACGTATCCGTTGTTTTGGAAAAGGAATCAGAACCCACGTAGTTCGAGTAATGGAGTATGATGTTTATGATTGATGTCTCAAAGAAGAATGTCATAATTACTTTTACACTCTAAGATCACGTGAGTCATTCTCGGTGTGAGAAACAAGAGGTATTGGTAAAAATTAGACAATTGTTCCATGAAAGATGCAATCATAAGAAATTGTTTGGGGCTTATGTATGTATGACTGCCCAAATAGATGAAGGTTTAGGATTTACTTTTAGAGAGAAAATCCAGGAACAGGGTCCATAAAGGTATATATGCTTTATGGAGATTTGAATACTCTAACTTGGGACTTATTCTTGAAAAAGGAAACCCAAATTAGGAGAGGATTGATAATTGGGTTTTACTCCTGAGAAGGAACCCCATATAAAACGTAATTTAGGACTGGTTAAGAGAAATTAAGGGACTTGGGGTTTACTCCTGAAGAGGATGCCCAAAATTATGACTGGGATTTATTCCTGAAAAGGAGGCCCAGGTTAGGGGACTTGGGGCTAACTCCTGAAAAGGAAGACCAAAATTATGACTGGGATTTATTCCTGAAAAGGAGACCCAGGTTAGGGATTTAAGGTTTGGGGCTTACTCCTGAAGAGGATGCCCAAGTATTTGAGATTGGGGTTTACTCCTGAAGAGGATGCCCAAGTATTTGAGATTGGGGCTTGCATCCTCTTTAGGAGTAAGCCCCAATCTCAAATACTTGGGCATCCTCTTCAAGAGTAAGCCCCAATCTCAAATACTTGGGCATCCTCTTCAGGAGTAAGCCCCAAACCTTAAATCCCTAACCTGGGTCTCCTTTTCAGGAATAAATCCCAGTCATAATTTTGGGCTTCCTTTTCAAGAGTAAGCCCCAAGTCCCCTAACCTGGGCCTCCTTTTCAGGAATAAATCCCAGTCATAATTTTGGGCATCCTCTTCAGGAGTAAACCCCAATTCCCTTAATTTCTCTTAACCAGTCCTAAATTACGTTTGATATGGGGTTCCTTCTCAGGAGTAAAACCCAATTATCAATCCTCTCCTAATTTGGGTTTCCTTTTTCAGGAATAAGTCCCAAGTTAGAGTATTCAAATCTCCATAAAGCATATATACCTTTATGGACCCTGTTCCTGGATTTTCTCTCTAAAAGTAAATCCTAAACCTTCATCTATTTGGGCAGTCATACATACATAAGCCCCAAAAAATTTCTTATGATTGCATCTTTCATGGCACAATTGTCTAATTTTTACCAATACCTCTTGTTTCTCACACCGAGCATGACTCACGTGAGCTTAGAGTGTAAAAGTAATTATGACATTCTTCTTTGAGCCATCAATCATAAACATCATACTCCATTACTCGAACTACGTGGGTTCTGATTCCTTTTCCAAAAAAAAGGATACGTAGGTAGCCCATTTATGGGTTCGATCCCAAATCTGAAATAATCCTTGTCCTTCTGAATGACGATAAACTTCAAGTGCCCCACTGAGTGGCTTTAAAACCAGCCTGGTCATCATAATGACCAAGAGACTTTTATATAAATGTTTTGAAGGATACCATTGACCAAGAATCTCTAAACAGATATAGATGATTCTCTATTGATAAAGAACCTCGAATACATATAAAATATTCTCTAAATTTCTTGCATATTTAATCATTGATTGTTAAAACTAAAGGAAATCTCATTTTATATTTGGTAATGTAATAAGGATTCACGAACATAACTTAAATCTATAAAGAGAGTCCCGGAGTAGACAATAATTCCCCTCAAAAAGGTGTGATGAGTCCGACCTCCCATCCTCTCGACCAATGCAAATTCCTAAGCCTCATTAGTCCACAAGCTAATGAGCACCTACCTTTGGAAAGTAGGTCCAAACGGATGTAGAATCATTGGATGTTTCCGGTTCTACGAACAAACCCGCTAGAAACCGATCAGAACATTTGAATCTCCCGTCCAGGAGGTCATCCCCGGAATCCGTGCGAAACAAAAAATGGTGAACCCGACGTGAATCCTTAACCAAGTTAAAGTGATGTTCTTCTTATTTGTTTGGCCCCTTGGGCCAACAAATCAATCATTGACATGTGCTCATCCAAAAGATGTAGTGGCCAGATTCATCTTGATTATGTCTGTTATATGGAACATGCACTCTTTTCTAAAGATCTTCTGCAAAATGGCTTTTCTTAAATTCACCCCTGTGAATACTGCTGCTGTGAACACCTCTACTGTGAGGTCTGCTGCTATGAAAACCAATGCTGCTACTCCTTCTAGAACGTCGTCCGCTCTAAGGATGACATCACCAACTCAGCGTCTTCAACGCTGGGTTTCTAATGCACTGGTTAAGGAGTACCATCGCAACGGTACTATCCCAACTCTGGAGGCCACTCGTCAAGCCCTCCATGTTAACAACTCTACCTGGTCGTCCGGACAACGGCGACCAGCGATCAAGAAGCAGGCGGTGCTGACTACCGTCTCCAACCGTTTCGGGTCGTTATCCCCGGAACGCAATTTCCATTCACTCCCTTACTCCGAGGAAGTGAATGAGCAGGTCCCTCAGGGCCTTAACTCAAAAAGACAGGAGTCTTTCCCGAGGGCTCCCATCAACAATCGCCACTAGACTCGTGCGGTAGTGTGCCCTCAACATGATGAGGGTACCGACTCCAGGCATTCAGCTCAGGTTCCTCGAACCCGAGCAGGCAAGATGAACCGCCAGAGACGGAATCTAGTTAACAATAGGCAGGTTGTCATCCCTTCCATCTCCGGAGAAGTCCACCAACCTAACTTGGTGGCAAATAACGAGTAGGCACAATCACCTGTCCGTTTTAATTCCGCTGTCCAGCAGACTCGTCTGGCAGCATCACGCCAATCTCGCCAGACAATTCCGGCGGAGTACTATAGGCAGGAACATACACCTGCTTATGCATCATCAGTTAGTCAGCAGGCTCGCCTGACTACATATGATGAAGTCCACCAACCTAACTTGGTGGAGAACAACGAGCAGACATACACACTTGTTCGTTTTAATTCCGCTGTCCAACAGACTCGTCTGGCAGCATCACGCCAATCCCGCCAGGCAATTCCGGCGGAGTACCATAGGCAGGAACATGCACCTACTTATACATCACCAGTTAGTCAGCAGGCTCATCTGACTACATATGATGGATCTCGTCAACCGCGTTTGGGGAAGTGTAATCAGTAGGCACATACACCTGCTAATACTAATCAAGCCTACCAACAGTCTCGCCTGGTAGCACATGGAAAAGTTAGTCGGAAATCCCCGATGACAAAAAGGAGGCAGACTCAACTCTCTGCCTCCACACTTGAGTACTATCAGGATTCACTGATAGGAAAAGGAGGACAGGAGCAGGCACATACACCTACTCCAAGCCCGGAATGGACGTATATCCCCGTTCCGGCGGCTGAAGTCACAAAACATATTTTGTCAATGGTGAAAGAGCAGAAGCAAATTCCTGCTTATATTCTGGATGCTTGCCAGGATATCATAATAGCTTCAGCATCATCACAGGGACAGACACATAAATCTATCCCTAGCAGTGGAGTGACACATCAACGATTCACTCCGGAACAGACACACACATCTGTTCTAGTCCAAGAGGGTTATGGGGCATACTCCCCCATATCATACGGAAAACCAAATCAGGCACATACACCTGATTTGAGTGGAGATCTTCAGCCTAACCTGACCATATTTCCTGATCAGGCACATACACCTGCTCAGAGTAACCACTTTCGTCAACAAGTGGTTTCTAAAGTGAGTAAGAAGGCATCTAAGAAAAAGATCCGCCCAGCACAGTCAGGAGATCAAAGGCCAATCTGCAACAAGGCCTTGCTCGATACTGGAGTTCTTGAAGCCCTCAGACATTTATCTGTCGGAATTCAAGATTCTACTCCCTCAGTTCCCAATAACGGGAACATTAATTTTGAAGGTCTTCAACAGACACTTCCTCATGACGGCTTGCTTCATGAAAGTTCGGTCAATCTTGAAGTTTGTTCTTCAGATGAGAGCCACAGGAACCCTCTGTGTGGTCAGAAGACCAAGGAGCAAGAGATCTCATCTTTTTCTGTAACCCATTATGGTGGTCCTCCCCATGATGATTAATTTCGCTGCGAAAGTCCTCTCTGCAGTAGTGATTCACATTGCCTGGAAAATACTCCAATGGACAATGTAGTGCCGAGAAATCCATCTTATCTTGAGGCACTTGCAAATGCGAAACCAGTCATGTCTGATGCTTTATCTCTAACAAGTGAAATAATTTCTCAATCAGAAGATAGCCCAGGGTGTAGGTCATTCTCCGAACCACCCCTAAGTCATGCATCTTCTAGTTTTATTAATGATCTCTCTACCAATCTTGTTGAATCCGATGAAGCAACAAGGAAACACCAACTCTGGTCAAAACAGGTAGAAGAATCTTCATTTAATGATAAAGAGGAAATGCTGAACATGAGGAAAAAACTGACAAAAGGTGAAGTACCATTCATGTTTTGGCCTTTGGATGACTCCCAGTACGACATTCCAAAGATGTTGACGGATGATGGAATCCATGATATTCGTCTCAACATATGGAAGACTCTTTGTCAATTGAAGAAGAAAGTATTATCTTACGGTGATTATGAAAATCATATTAAGATAATAGAAGGGTTACAACGCCAGATTGATTTGGAATCTCTATAAGTATCTCGGTATCCGAAGGCTGAAAAGCAACAGAGAACCCTTCAACATTCATTCCTTGGCGCACTAAGAAAATTGCGTCAGTTAATTGCCAATGCTCCATCTGATGTTCATATCAGAGGATGGGGTGTTCACGGAGCAATACATTTCACAGTGCTTTCCAGTCAGCAAAGCCCGCCGAAAATGGTCTCATGCAATGTTATTTCCCATGGTCGGCCACAGTCAATGGGCTTTGTTCATAATCAAAAGCTTGCTCAAGAACAGGTTTCAACTAGTTCCTCTCAAAATCAAGTATATAGAGAACAAGTTGTTGAATTGATCCTACATCAAGCAGGCGAGAATATTGCACAAGCCTCTCATCTGAAGCAAACACGTCATCAAATGACAGAAGTTTCGAAAATCATCCAACGGTCTGTTGAACCGGGTGATAAAAGTGGATACAGGTTAATGCATCCAGCTAATTTCCAAACTAAGATTTGCAAGATCAAGAGAGATTTTAAGAAGATCTCAGACATAGCATGTCAAGAGACACCCCAGCTTGTCAGACTGGGGACTTCTCTAACCCAACCCTCAGAGTCAACAAATGGGATTCGAGGAGTTGAGCGGAAGCAGCAGGAACATCCCCAGTCCACCGGACTGGGGACTTTTTCAAATCCTCAATCCCTCCCTCAGAGAAAGTCATTATTCTCTCGATTAGGGAATAAGCCTCAAGAGGAACGAAAAGCTAAGCTATCAGGAGATTCTCTCCAAGTGACGGTTCTCCAAGAAGTTCCTGAGGGATCAAGTCAACGTAATTACATGTCTCATCATGGACATGGAAGAAGACAATATCACAGAAATGCTGATAGAAAGGATTCCATGCAATATGCATCCATTAATGTCATCAATGCTGTTACTGTTGATTCACTAGATGAGGCTAAATCAGAGGGATCAGACGAAGAGGTTCCTGCTCAAGAAGTTGCGCACACAGACCTAAATGAAGAAGGTGTGCGCACACGTAATCAAAGGCTTACCCAAAATCTGGGTATTCCTTCAAGTAACCCACTTCCCCCTCTCCTAAAAGGATCCAATAAGGGGAAAGGAAAGAATCAGGTTACTTCTCACCCTTCCTCTGAAGGAGGTCAATCGCTCTCATTAGAGCAAAGGTTTGCACAACAGGAGGAAGAAATGAAAGAATTAATAAAGTTGAATGCAGAACTACTTCAGAGTAGTCTTCTTCTTGAGAATGCTGAAGTTCGACAGCCAAAGGAATTTGTTGTAACTACTGATATGGATCAGGAATATCCTCCTTTATCAGTACACCCTCAGAGGTCTAATCCTATGGGTCAAACGCAACAACGGTTGGAAGCACTACCATCAGTTGCAGCACCAACCACCACGTCTGTCCAAGCTCCATTCATTGCACCTACCCAAAACCAAGTTCAACCTGTTGTTTCGCAAAAGTTAATAACTACTATTGATTCATTAACAGCTCGGTTAGAAACTATGGAAGGGAAACAGGCGCAAGTTCAACCTGAAAAGAAAGTTTACCCTGAATGGGTAGATTCAATTTCTCCTCCATCCAGTTTTGGAAACCCTGTTTTCCCTAATTTCAATGGATCAGGCGACCCTGAACAACATTTGACGCATTACATGTCTTGTTGTGATCCTATGATGGGAACTCCAGAGCAGCAAGAAGCAGTGAAAATCAGATGCTTCGTGAGAACCTTACAAGGACTAGCTTTTGTCTGGTATACAAGCTTGCAATCCCGGCCAGTCATCGGATGGGAGGATCTTCGTCAAAAATTCCTTCTTCAGTTTAGCTCAACTTTGCCAAAAACGACAGTTTTCGATCTTACAAATTGCAAGCAAAGGGAGAATGAAAGAGTCTCTGATTTCATTGCTCGTTGGAAGGGATTAACGTATTCCCTGAGTTTAGCACTCCCTCAGGAGGAACTGTTGCCAATCTGTGTGGAAAATTTGCGTGACGAATTACGCACGCCATTGATCCCTGTGAAATACACAGGAGGGTTTCGAGACCTTACTTCAATCGCTCAACAAATTGAAGATTCCCTTATACAGGCTAAGGTTAAATCTCGTATAATTCCATCAGCTCCAGGAAGGAGAATTGGTAAAGCGGAAACTGCTACAGTTATGCTTAAACAAGCACCTGTACCTATTTCTACTTCAAAACCTTCATCTTCTCGAAGGGATCCACCTCCTGAACGCCAACAACAAAGGCTGTTTCGTACAAATGATCAAAGAGATCAACGACGAAAACAATTTGAGGATTTGAAGAGTAAAACATACTCTTTCCGAAGTGAGCAAGTTCCTGGTTACTTCATTTCAGCTCTGGAAAATAATTTGGTTCAATTACCAGTGCCCAAGAGGCCAAACAAGGAAGGAGATGAAGACCGTCCCAATTATTGTCCCTTTCATCAAATGTTGGGGCATCCCATCTAGGAGTGTTTTGTATTTAAAGACCTCTTGCAAAAGATGGTCGACTTGGGACAAGTCAAATTGAAGGGTTCTTCATCTCATGTAGCATGTATTACCGCTACAGATCCAGAGGAAGGAGGCGAGTGGCAGGAAGTCAAAAGAAAAACTGCGAAAAAATATGATGATTGGATGGTCAGAAAGACAATCAATCAGACCCATTCCATTTTGCGAACACAATTAAAGAAGCCAATTGTGTCTCCTACAAAAGCTGCAGTAAGGCCTCAATCAAAAGACAAATCCTCAAAAGGGCAGTGAAATTCAAAGAAGAAAGATGAATCTGGAGAAGATGAGTATGTATCAAAGCCTAAATTGTCTTTGACTCTGGCAGATTTCATGCCATCTACTTCAAAGCCACGGGCACCGTCCCACCAAACGGAACAGCCTAAACAGGCTAACCAGGCAGAGTCTTTATCAGACGAAGAGTTAATCTTTGGTTCTGTTAATATGATTCAATTAACAGATCCATATTCCAGTCTTGATGAGCCTGAATTCCTTGTATCAAATAAGGGAATCCGAGGAAGTTCTAGAGGTTCAGGATACAGGGGAAGACGTGGATCTTTCCGAAGCCACTACTCTAATTTTACCCCTGCTAGCACTGTTTATGCAATAGAAACTCGTGGTAGAGCCCTTCAGCGAGCTCAAAAAGAACAAGCAAGTTCTTCTGCCAATGGCCAACTCAGTTTTGGCACAGTTATTTTGGAAGACCGATTAAAGGTTCCATCTTCTTTATCTCAGCAAGTAAATGGATCTAATCAATCTAATCTTCCAAAACCAAGGATGTTTCCAACTTCAATACAAGATGAATTAGCTTCCAAAGCATCTGCTTCCAAGGTACCTGCTAAACCGCATATTCCTATTAGGAAACACAGACCTTTAGATCAAAAGTATGATATATTGAAACACTTGGCCCAAGTACCATCCAAGTTATCATTTTTGGGTGCTTTAAATCTGTCAAAAGATCTTCGAGAAGCACTCATCGAAGTTTTGTCAAGTCCTCAGGAGTTTGAAGCTGAAATTGCTACAGTTGAAATCTATCACATAGAGAATAATCCTACAGAATGACATACAATGATATCTTTTACTGATAAAGATGAAGATGATGTTGTGCATGGGCACATAAAACCTTTGTACTTATCTGGCAAAGTCAATGGTGTAGATGTTCGAAGAGCTTTCATTGACAATGGTTCAGGAGTCAACCTCATGCCCATTCGTACACTTCGTGGATTGGGCCTCACAGAATCTGATTTATCTCCTTCTACCATGATGTTACAAGGATATGATAAAAATGAACAAGAACCACTGGGAGAAGTTACACTTAGAACTCAGTTTGGAGATCTTGTATCCAATTCGGATTTCATGATTGTTGATCAAGACTCAGCTTTCAATATCTTTCTTGGAAGACCCTGGCTACATCAGCATGCAGCTATTCCTTCATCATACCATCAATGTCTCAAATACTGTTTCGATGGTCAAGTTGGAACATTGTATGGTGATAAGGGCCCGTTCAAGACATGTGGGTCTCAATACATTGAGGCGGAATTTTATCACATGAAGGGAATAGAAAAATCTACAATGAAGGAAATTACCAAAGTTAATGCTCCATATGGTTTGGAGAAAATTCCAATAAATCCATTTTCACATGTGAGTACAGATTATGTGTTACCTATCAGTCAAATTGACAAAATAGGCCCAAATCAAAATACTCTTATGGAAAGATCCATAATGTCAATTACGGCGATCGAGCCAGACAACATGGGAGAAATTGGTAACCTACCAAGCAGTGATGAAACCATAAGTGGTGATGTTTTCATTTCATCTGCTGAAGTCCAACAAGTCTATACTTCGCTAATCAGGCCAGAAGAAGTTATAGCAACACCAGAGGTGAATAATGATGTCGATTCTCAATCCATCATCCCCTCTTTATTTCCCAAAGAAGACCTTTTATCATCAATAGGGTCGGAAATGGAAGCTTCTTCTTCAAAATGTGAAAATTTTGACATCTCTTATGATCATGAGAATTTCGTTTTTTCATCTACTTTGCAAGTAGAAACGGAATAAATAACACATGATGAAGAGGAAGAGGAAGATCTTAGAGATGCTCCTCCAGCATTTGAAGAGGGTATCTCTACCACTGTGGATGAACTCAGAGAAGTAAATCTGGGTACAGAGAAAGATCCACGCCCCACTTTAATTAGTACGGCCATGACCCTTGTAGAGAAAGAGATATATATTTATTTTCTAAAGAAAAATAAAGATATTTTTTCTTGGAATTATACAGAAATTCCTGGCCTTGATCCTGATGTTGCTACTCATCATTTGGGTTTACCAAAAGAACATCGAGGTTTTAAGCAAGTCGCGAGAAGAACACACCCAACCTATGCTTCCAAAATTGAAGCTGAAGTGGATAAGCTGATCAAAGCCAACTTCTTCAGATAAGTTCAATATCCCAAGTGGTTGGATAATATTGTCCCTGTAAAGAAGAAGAACAGACAAATTAGGGTTTGCATCGATTTCAGAGATCTTAATCGGTATTGTCCTAAAGATGATTTCCCAGTTACGATTACAGAACTCTTAATTGATACGACAGCTGGCTATGAAGTAATTTCTTTCATGGATGGATATTACGGATATAATCAGATCCGAATGGCCCCAGAAGATGAGGAATATACAGCCTTCAGAGCTCCTCAAGGTGTGTTTTGTTACAGGGTGATGCCCTTTGGTTTAAAGAATGCAGGTGCAACATATCAACGCGCCATGCATCGTATCTTCAAACCTCTTTTAGGGAAGTTTGTTGAATTATATGTAGATGATTTGGTGGTTAAATTCAAACAACATTCTAATCACTTGGCTGATTTGGAAGTCATATTCCACAAGCTTCGACAACATAATTTGAAGATGAACCCCTTAAAATGTGCTTTTGGGGTAACCTCAGGAAAATTCCTCGGCTTTGTTGTACGCCATCGTGGTATTGAAGTTGATCCTGAGAAAACCAAATCAGTCCTTGGTATGTCACCTCCTCAGAATTTGAAAGAATTAAGAGGACTTCAAGGACACTTAGCCTATATTCGGCGTTTCATCGCCAATTTGGCAGGCAAAAGTTTACCCTTTACCAAATTATTGAAGAAAGGAGTCACTTACCAGTGGACTAAAGAATGTCAAGAAGCATTTGATGTTCTCAAGAAATACCTCTTGAGTCCACCAGTACTCATGCCACCTGTTGAGGGTAGACCGCTTATCCTCTATGTGACAGCTTTAGAGTGATCATTGGGTGCCTTTCTCGCTCAAAAGAATGATGCTGGGAATGAAAATAGTCTCTACTATATCAGTAGAACTATGCTTGAAGCAGAAACCCGGTATTCAAGTATTGAAAAGTGTTGCCTAGAATTAATCTTTGCAGTTCAGAAACTGAGACACTACCTGCAACATCATGAGGTCCAATTTGTATCTCGTAATAATCCGCTCAAATTCATCCTTAGTCATCCAATGCTTACAGGACGTCTGGAAAGGTGGGCGGTTATTCTACAGCAGTTCGACATTCAGTATGTGTCTCAAAAGGCAATTAAGGGCCAAGCTCTGGCTGATTTCCTGGATGAACATCCTTCAGTGGAAGACACGTATTCAGATATCGAACTCCCTGATGAGGAAGTTTTCTCTATTCAAGAGAGTCCTCAAACATGGGAAATGTATTTTGATGGTGCTTCTAGAAGTCCAACAGGGAAGAAAATGGAAAATCCTAAATTCAACAAAGTTGGTTTAGGAATTGTGCTCATTTCTCCTGATAAGGCAGTGTTACCTTATTCCTTTTTGTTGTGGGAAGGTGGTACCAATAATGAAGCTGAATACCAAGCTCTCATTACAGGCTTGGAGTTAGCGCTTCAAGCACAAGTGAATCACTTAAAGGTGAAAGGTGATTCAGACCTGGTAATCAAACAAGTCAATGGAGATTATGCCATCAGAAAAGAAGAATTAATCCCTTTGTATGATTACGTCAGAGAGTTAATGTCGGAATTCCCTTCAGAACCGACATTTTCTTATGTCCCAAGATCAAAAAATGCTCAAGCTGATGCACTGGATAATATAGCCACCGCTTTAGCAGATCGAAATCGGGACGAGACAACCATCTGTATTGCCCACTGTCGTGCAATTTCACCTTATGTTCAAGTCAGAATAGAGGAAATTAATGAAATTAGTCCCATTCCTGAACCGTATGGTCATACTACAGGATGGATGTCACCTATCAGGGAATACCTTCAAAATGGAACACTTCCACCTGATAGAGCCGAGAAAGAACAAATCCGGCGACGTGTGGTCAATTTTACTCTTTATGATAGCCCAAACCACCTTGAGAAAATTCTCTACAAACGTGGTTTTGATGGAGTTCTCTTCAGATGTATTGATGGTGAAGAGACAATGGATGTCATAAAAGAAGTGCATGCAGGAGTCTGTGGTGCCCACCAGTCTGGACATAAACTGTCTGATCAAATTCGAAGGCTTGGATACTTTTGGCCTTCAATGATACAAGATTGTGTTAATTTTACAAAGAAGTGTCATTCATGCCAAGTATATGCCAACTTCATTCATCAACCTCCAGAGTTGCTTCATACAGCTAAATACTCATATCCATTTTCCACATAGGGAATGGATGTGGTGGGACCTTACCCTTCAGCTACGGCCAAGCAGTTTAAGTACATTCTTACTGCTACTGATTTCTTTTCCAAATGGGCAGAGGCAGTACCTCTCAAAGAAGTCAGTTCTAAATGCATTGTTAGCTTCATCAAGTCTAACATCATTACTAGATTTGGTGTCCCTCATACCATATTGACGGACAACGGCACCAACTTCTGTTCTTCTGAGGTAAATAAATTGTATCAAGAATACAACATTAAGTCCAACTATTCATCTCGATATCATGTGGAGGATAATGGCCAGATAGAAGCCTTCAACAAGACTCTTTCAAATATACTGCAAAAGATGGTGGATAAAGATAAGAGGTCATGGCCTGATAAACTCTTTCATGCTTTATGGGCTTATCGGACTACCACTCGAAATGCAACGCGGTCAACTCTATATTCATTGGTATATGGAACAGAAGCAGTCTTGCCAATTGAAGTTCAATTGCCCTCACTCAGAATAGCCATTTGTGATTAGTTATCTACAGATGAGCAATCCCAAAAGCGGTTGAATGAATTGGAACAGTTAGATGAGAAAATATTGTGCACTTTGCACCACTTGGAAATCTATCAGAATCGAATAGCACGAGCCTTTAACAAAAAAGTTCGTCTTCGTTCATTCATTCAGGGAGAATTGGTATTGGTTCTCAGAGCACCAATGATACAAGGAAAGAAGCCTCCCAAGCTTGAACCAAAATGGGAAGGTTCATATTCAATACATAAGGTCTACTCCAATGGAGCGTATTCTCTAATCTCAATGGATGGAGAACACATCACGACTCCAACTAATGCCAGATTTCTGAAGAAGTATTTTGTATAAACACAAAATATTGTTCCCTGAGCCAAAACAGTCAAATTGGTTCATATTATGTCCTACATGACACTAAACTATATTATGTCATATCTACATGACGTTAAACTGTACAGAAGTTCCTTATTGCGTCCAAGATGACATTAAACTATATTGTGCACGAGATGACATTAAACTATATTTTGTCCTAGCAACATGACATTAAACTGTGTGGCACTTTCATCGTCCAGCATGACGTTAAACTGTGTCAGTTCCCTTATCGTCCAACATGACGTTAAACTGTCACATTGGTTACTATTATGTCCGAGATGACATTAAAATATATTGTGTCCGAGATGAAATTAAACTATATTTTGTCCTAGCAACATGACATTAAACTGTGTGGTACCTCCAGCGTCCAACATGACGATAAACTGTAAAAAGTACCCAGAACTGATATCCTCATATTGGTTCACCTTAGTCCTAGCTACATGACTTTAAACTGTACAGAAATGTTCTATCGTCCAACATGACGTTAAACTGTATAAATGTTCTATTGTCCAACATGGCATCAAACTGTAACAATTACTTGAATTGTCCTACATGACATTAAACTGTTAAAAAGTTTCTTTTTTTTTCGTCCAAAATGACATTAAACTGTAGAAAAGAAGATGTCCCTGCAACATGACACTAAACTGTGCAGCACCAGTTCGTCCTTGCTATATGACGTTAAACTATACAGCAATGGTCCAGTATGACTTTAAACTGCAACTTCGTCCCACATGACATTAAACTGTGAAAAAGTTCCCTAAACCGTCCAGCATGACCTTAAACTGCATCATCCCTGTTCCATGTATATGACCATAAACTATTTGCAAATCCCTTACGTCCATGTATAAAAGTCCCTGGTCCATGTATAAAAGTCCCTGGTCCATGTATAAAAGTCCCTTACGTTCGGAAAGACGTTAAACTATATAATCTCAAAGGTCCAGTATGACATTAAACTACACCATTCACGGTCCATGCATATGACCTTAAACTATTCGCACTTTCGTCCGACATGACGTTAAAATGGTACACTCTTTTGTCCTTACTGCATGACAATAAACTGCACAATCCCCCTTTCGTCCAATATGACGTTAAACTATATTGTCCCCATCATCCAAACTACATGACGCTAAACTATACATAAAGTCCTTGATATGTCCTACATGACATTAAACTGTTATTTTGTCCCTGCTACATGACACTAAATTGTGCAGCACCAATAGTCCTAACTACAAGACTTTAAACTGCATAGTCCCTTTATATGTCCTACATGACATTAAACTGTGCATCGTTAAGGTTATTGTTACCTCTTGTTTCTCACACCGAGTATGAATCACGTGAGCTTAGAGCTAACATCAACCATAACACTCCCTTTGGGCCACTAACCATGTGTAAGTCCCAACAACATTTTTTATTAGATCGTTTTCCCCAAGAACAACTTGATCATTAATTCATTCTTTAATTGAACTACACGGACTTTGATCCTTTCCCTCCAGGCTGGGTATGTAGGCAACCTCCCAGGGTTCAAGCCCAAAAACAATCTCTTCACGTCGGGTTCACCATTTTTTGTTTCGCACGGATTCCGGGGATGACCTCCTGGATGGGAGATTCAAACGTTCTGATCGGTTTCTAGCGGGTTTGTTCGTAGAATCGGAAACATCCAATGATTCCACATCCGTTTGGACCTACTTTCCAAAGGTAGGCTCTCATTAGCTTGTGGACTAATGAGGCTTAGGAATTTTAATTGGTCGAGAGGATGGGAGGTCGGACTCATCACACCTTTTTGAGGGGAATTATTGTCTACTCTGGGACTCTCTTTATAGATTTAAGTTATGTTCGTGAATCCTTATTACATTACCAAATATAAAATGAGCTTTCCTTTAGTTTTAACAATCAATGATTAAATATGCAAGAAATTTAGAGAATCTTTTATATGTATTCGAGGTTCTTCATCAATAGAGAATCATCTATATCTGTTTAGAGATTCTTGGTAAATGGTATCCTTCAAAACATTTATATAAAAGTCTCTTGGTCATTATGATGACCAGGCTGGTTTTAAAGCCACTCAGTGGGGCACTTGAAGTTTATCGTCATTCAGAAGGACAAAGATTATTTCAAAGTTGGGATCGAACCCATAAATGGGCTACCTACGTATCCTTTGTTTTGGAAAAGGAATCAGAACCCATGTAGTTCGAGTAATGGAGTATGATGTTTATGATTGATGGCTCAAAGAAGAATGTCATAATTACTTTTACACTATAAGCTCACGTGAGTCATGCTCGGTGTGAGAAACAAGAGGTATTGGTAAAAATTAGACAATTGTTCCATGAAAGATGCAATCATAAGAAATTGTTTGGGGCTTATGTATGTATGACTGCCCAAATAGATGAAGGTTTAGGATTTACTTTTAGAGAGAAAATCCAGGAACAGGGTACATAAAGGTATATATGCTTTATGGAGATTTGAATACTCTAACTTGGGACTTATTCCTGAAAAAGGAAACCCAAATTAAGAGAGGATTGATAATTGGGTTTTACTCCTGAGAAGGAACCCCATATCAACCGTAATTTAGGACTGGTTAAGAGAAATTAAGGGACTTGGGGTTTACTCCTGAAGAGGATACCCAAAATTATGACTGGGATTTATTCCTGAAAAGGAGGCCCAGGTTAGGGGACTTGGGGCTTACTCCTGAAAAGGAAGCCCAAAATTATGACTGGGATTTATTCCTGAAAAGGAGACCCAGGTTAGGGATTTAAGGTTTGGGGCTTACTCCTGAAGAGGATGCCCAAGTATTTGATATTGGGGCATCCTCTTCAGGAGTAAGCCCCAATATCAAATACTTGGGCATCCTCTTCAGGAGTAAGCCCCAATCTCAAATACTTGCGCATCCTCTTTAGGAGTAAGCCCCAAACCTTAAATCCCTAACCTGGGTCTCCTTTTCAGGAATAAATCCCAGTCATAATTTTGGGCTTCCTTTTCAGGAGTAAGCCCCAAGTCCCCTAACCTGGGCCTCCTTTTCAGGAATAAATCCTAGTCATAATTTTGGGCATCCTCTTCAGGAGTAAACCCCAAGTACCTTAATTTCTATTAACCAGTACTAAATTACGTTTGATATGGGGTTCCTTCTCAGGAGTAAAACCCAATTATCAATCCTCTCTTAATTTGGGTTTCCTTTTTCAGGAATAAGTCCCAAGTTAGAGTATTCAAATCTCCATAAAGCATATATACCTTTATGGACCCTGTTCCTGGATTTTCTCTCTAAAAGTAAATCCTAAACTTTCATATATTTGGGCAGTCATACATACATAAGCCCCAAACAATTTCTTATGATTGCATATTTCATGGCACAATTGTCTAATTTTTACCAATACCTCTTGTTTCTCACACTGATCATGACTCACGTGAGGTTAGAGTGTAAAAGTAATTATGACATTCTTCTTTGAGCCATCAATCACAAACATCATACTCCATTACTCGAACTACGTGGGTTATGATTCCTTTTCCAAAACAAAGGATACGTAGGTAACCCATTTATGGGTTCGATCCCAACTTTGAAATAATCCCTGTCCTTCTGAATGACGATAAACTTCAAGTGCCCCACTGAGTGGCTTTAAAACTAGCCTGGTCATCATAATGACCAAGAGACTTTTATATAAATGTTTTGAAGGATACCATTGACCAAGAATCTCTAAACAGATATAGATGATTCTCTATTGATGAAGAACCTCGAATACATATAAAAGATTCTCTAAATTCCTTGCATATTTAATCATTGATTGTTAAAACTAAAGGAAATCTCATTTTATATTTGGTAATGTAATAAGGATTCACGAACATAACTTAAATCTATAAAGAGAGTCCCGGAGTAGACAATAATTCCTCTCAAGAAGGTGTGATGAGTCCGACCTCCCATCCTCTCAACCAATGCAAATTCCTAAGCCTCATTAGTCCACAAGCTAATGAGCGCCTACCTTTGGAAAGTAGGTCTAAACGGATGTGGAATCATTGGATGTTTCCGGTTCTACGAACAAACCCGCTAGAAACCGATCAGAACGTTTGAATCTCCCGTACAGGAGGTCATCCCCGAAATCCATGCGAAACATACTTCCTATTATTTTTTGTTTCATCTTAAATTAATAAAATTATTATCACTAATATAAATATATATTATTATAAATATGAAACAACCCTATTTAACCATCTATCCATCATACGAAAAATGAAATCACCGCGCGTGCGTATGTACGACTTACCGTCTCCACACCGTGGTGTAATTTGTTTTTCATCTACACCTTACTTGGATGGGTATAATGGTGGAAATAATAACTATATATGATTATTATAACATTATACTAATATATACTTCAATACCATTCATCAACTATGGGAAAGATATCGTCACTCATGCGTATGTATGGCTTACCGTCTCCACGATGCGATGCGATTCATTATCCATGTTAATAATTTAAGAATGATTATAATGTTTATATAATAAATAATCATAAATATATGATATAATAATCCTACTGAATTTATATATGTAATTTAATTACTACCATTCAATTTAATAAGGATACAAAAAAAGCGTTCGTGCGTACGTACGACCTACCGTCTCCATGAACGGTGTATTCCATTTCTTATATCTATCTATTATATATATATATATTCATATACTGAATATATATAATTTATAAATTATGTTTTACATTCTTTAAGTAATTAAATTATGATATAAGTAATAATATCAATAATAACAATTCAAAATAGGAATGATAAATAAAATGATGATTACCCAAAACGTTTCTTTAACATGGAATTGACAAATGAACGGGTAATATAAAGTAATAATTGAATCATATATTATATCATAAATATTAGTATGGTTATTTTTCAAGTTAATAATATGTTCAAACCCACTATAAAGTATTTTCGGACACATATAGATGAAATCAGACATAAGGTACGGGATAATTTTTCAATCTCATTTTTATCTGAGATTATTTGTACATAAGTATTTAATTGGGGTATATTTATCATCCATGTTCACGTTTTTTAATAATATTTTCATAAAATGTTTACTATTCATATATATCTTTTTAGATTCATTTTTAAACTTTTTTACATTTTCTACATGGCATGGAAGGAATCATTCTTTTGTTTACCATACGAGGAACTTTTTGACATTTTCGACAAAAGTACGAGGATAATGTTTTTTTAATATATATGACATTAACAGATTTTTACGCTTTTATAATGCATTATTTCCATGAATATTCATTTACAAGATTTCATGTTTATTTTCAATTAAATTCTTTTTTTTTGAAAATTTCACGACATTTTTAGAAATGAAAATATTTTTGAAGAAGAAAGGATATTTTTCTTAGGAATTAAGTTTAAGTGTTTTATCAAAATTATTTTCCATCTGAGAAGAAAAAGGGTATATATCTATAACTATTATTACTTTGATTGGACTGTTTTTATTATGTAATTATTTTTATGATGTCCATTTATCTTATATGTATTATGTTATGATGAAATGACGTTAAGAATCCCATTTTATTTCATGGGTTATTCTATGATGAATGATTTATGTTTTGTGACACATGTAAGAATGGTTTTTTTATGAGATGGGTGGGACCTATATCTCCCTCCAATGCATTGGGAAAATATTTATATCTCAATATATAGACATGAATAGAACATCAAGTAAATCTGATTCAGTAATGTAGGGATGGAATGACAAGTAAATCCAGTTCAGTAATTAATGGCTGGAATGACAAGTAAACCTAGTTAAGTAATGGACTATGTCCACTATAATGATCTTCGCAGCAATGAATTGTCTACAATGGAAATAATATTATGTTCTTATTAAATTTCCATAATTAATTTTTTTATGCCAATGCTATTCTATCATGGTTAATGTTTTACTATGAACCATGCCTTACGTACTTCCAAGATTTATTTCATGACTCACAATTTTTATGTTTAAACATTATCTTCATGTTTTTATGTTCAAATGTTTATGGTTTGTTTTATGTCCTCCACTTTTACCCTTACTGAGCATTTGAGCTCACCCTTTTTATGTTTTATTTACCCCTGGATATAAATAAATGTTTTAGGTAGGAAAAAAGGGGAAGATATTTATGGGAGATGTTGAAGATATTTCACCAAGTTAGATGATTATATTCCATGTTTCCAAATAAACTAAACTAATATGGTCTTTGGGAATCTTTTTGTGTCATTTATTCATTATTCCTCAAAATAAATGTAATTTTCATGTACGTCAAGCTTTGTTCTATACAAATAAGATATATAATATTCACCTCCTCCTCTTATTTTAGATTCTATAATGATATTTCTTTGAATAAATATTCTTATTCAGAGAAAATGATAGCTTCAAATTCCCCATATCTTTTTTTTACTTGAATACCTTCACCAAATCAAACAACACATGCTCTATACTGAATATATATGTGATTCATAATTATTTTACATCAATCAATGAATTCCTGGTTGTGAGTAAGGATCTCTCATTAATTATATGGTTATATATTTCTTCTTCCATTTTATAAATATGAAAATCCATAGGGAAAAAATTATCTAACCATCATACTAAAATCATCCAAGATATTATGAGGGTAATTTATGATTATTTCTTACAGTTATAACACATTTGTGGTTAGATATATCTCATCTAGTATGAAATACCAAATGATAGTCAATGACCTTAGTTTCAATTTTACACCCAAATAAAAAATACAATATCCAAAAAATTACATTATAATGCATTTAATATAGAATCCTTTTGGGTATCTCATATATGGAAGGCTTTTTTCAAAAACAAAACCCACTGGACTCTACTCCCTATGGTATATAAATCCCAACTCCAACATCTTCTTTTAATCCATAAAAAATACTTCAAATTTTTTTCATATGTCCTAACTTGAGTGATAGCTTCCATGAACGGGATATTAATATGGATATGTCTACAAAATTAAAAGTTATTTTTATAATCACATTTTACATTCCCTTGTCTCATTGTGTAAATTAATGGAAGCAGGGTTTTTTTATGGGCTCAATGCTACATCATCCTAGTTTTTTACTTCTTCATATTGATATAAAACTCCTCATTCTTTGTAAATTCTTATATGTTTCTCTTGATTCAATCTTTTTTTGTTTTAGATTAAATTACAAATATAATGTCTCCCTCCTCATGTTTTCTTTCCTAAGCATTTTCCTTTATAATTTTCTACCTTTAGACCTTATACTTACCCTTACATGTTTTACTTCTTCCTAAATTTCATATATATCACAATGTGAAACAAATTTCATCCTTTCTTGTATAATTCTATTTTTTACCAAACAATATATATTCTCATTTTTCTAAAAGTGTTTGATAAATATTCCCCACATAGCGCTTGAGATTGTCGAGGGATTATATTAGTTTTTAAATTTCGTTTTCCTTTTTTAGAATCCCCTGATATTCCACATAACTAAATATTCATAGAAAATTATTAATGTTGGATTTTTTTTGAAACTAAGGATATGGGGTGGGATAAGACTAATGTTGGTACTTCAGTTGAGGTGGATTTTTTTGAGCTCTCAAGGGTTGAAGTTGATAGAATCATCATGGGGTTTTTGGCAATGAAGAATTTTTATGTGTGATTTTTTTTCTTGGAAAGTAATATCTATTTTGTATTATATTATAGCATGAATTTCAAATTTAATAGGGTATAAAATATTTGTGTTGGTTATAAACTTTTTTTAACAAATTTTGGCCTGGATTGTAACCATTATAGTAACAATTCAGGGTATGATTATCCCAACACCCACATTTCACACTTAATATTCTTGTAGACCCCCAAAAATACCCCAATATTATACTTCCACTATTGTATTTGATGGTGGTTCCTACTATACAGAAAACTTAATATTCCCAGGTTTCTTCTTGAGGGTGTCAACTTGGTAAGCTAGATTGTTCATCTCATCAACCTGATGATCTCTTCTCCAGGGATGGCCATAGTATCTCTACCAGTGGGTGGATATGTAAAAAAATCATAAAAATACCTTCCATATTTCACTTTATTTACCATGAATCATATTTATATTGAGACATAAAAAAATAATCGAGCATCTACCTAAAATCCATAATAGAACATCAATATTGGAACCAAACATTGAGCCCATGGTGTGGGAACTTTCTCAATATTTCTTGGAATCTTGGAAATGAATCTCATGAAGACTCTCCATAAGTTAATATAGGGTTTGAATATTACTCCAAAACATCAATTTCTATATGGGAGGAAAATAATTATCAAATAACATCATATATTGCATAAAAACATTGTGTTTGTTCTAGTAGTTTGGGTTTTCAACCAATTTATAGCTCTATACGATTGATTAAATGGTTACACAATAATCCTAATTTTATTGCTCGATATTGAATTGTGGTTTAAAGTATTTCAAGTCTTCAATTATTTGGATAAATTAATGTGTGGGTGCTCTCTCTATATTCCACTAAATTGTCCCATATTTTAGATAATCTTAATATGGAAGTTCATGATCTCAAAATTTTTCACATGGATTGGATAAAGAATGATTCTCATGGTTGAACCATAAATGTAGGGTAATCTATGATATATTATGGTATAGTTGAGAATAATTAGTTGGAAACCATTCTACTAGTCAATATATGTCAAATAATAAATTAATCATTATTAAGAAATGGGTTTGTTCCACTCATCCATGGATAGTTGTACATTGAAAACATAGTTCTATTCATCTTGGTTTCATACTGGATTGGATCCTAATAAATAAAGGAACAAATCCATGAACATAAATAAACTAAAACATAAAAATAGAAATCATAATAAAAAATAATAATTCAATCAATGAATTTTATACACTTACAAGGTCACTATACCTCATCGGGAAAAACAAAAAAAAAACAAGATTGATCCACTAGAATCATTAATTCCTATATATGATAATTAGTATAGAAATGTTTAAGAATTATTGATCTTCTATTAATTATAATAGTTTCTATAATAGAATTCTGAATCATCCTATGTAGTGACTCGAATTTTGAGCCTTCATATTTGGTTATTCATATATTGACCTCATCACAATTTTTAGGGGTCAAGATTTAATAAAAGAAAACTAAATTTTTATTTTGAATATAAATTTTATAGGAAACTTTAATGGGTTCAACTTCAAAAACATTTACAAAAGAATATATAATCCATCTTATTTATGTATTATTAAAATTATTTTTCCTTGATTTCATTTAATTGACATCAACCTATTATGCTTAAATTAGTTAATTCTACCTATATTTGTGATAATATATTTGTATTGAAAAATCCACAAGCTGAGATTTGTTATGATTGAATGTTATATTTAATGAAAAATTGATATATTATATATAACTCAATTTTACAAATTGATTTGGAGTTCCTCGAATCTCACTCCTCTTGGCCAGATCTATGTAATGAGTTATGGTTTACACTAAAACACCAAAATAAATTCATAAACAAATTAATTACCATGGATTATATTAATTATTAAATTTAAGTCCCCTATAATTTATATGTCTCCCCATTTAAGTAATCAATCAACACAAGAGAGTGGTATTATCTATTGTAAATTAATAAAAATATTAAGGAATTGTTTTCAAAAAAAATAGAATTTTCATCAAGAAGTTGAAAAAAATGGAATCAAATAAACTTACTTGAATTAAGAAAAAACAAGATAAAATATAATAGAATTAAAGGATCAATAAAAATTAATCAAAGGAAAAAAATAAAATAATAGCCATAAAAAATGTAACAAATTTCAGAAATTTCAATAGAGATGTCTATTTATATTGAAAACCCATTTGTGGTGTGACCGAGGATGTCATAGAACAAACCATCAAAAAATCCTTTGAAAAATCCTTTATCATCAAACTAGTAATTTCATAAGTCATCCACTCATGTAATGATTCTTTTTACCAAAATTGAATATCAAATATATCAAAAATACCTGGCATGAGATCCATATGGAATTAAATGAAATAGAAAACTCATGAATGTTAACTAGACCATTCATAGTGTGGTATGTAGATTGACGCCTGATCTTATTTAAACTCACCTATATCATATACATTCTATCAATAACATCATGATAGTATTAATAATTCTATTTGTCACATACATAAAAGTATTGTGATTTTTTATTTCTTTATTACATCAGATGTGTTGTAGTACATCACATAGTATCATGATTGATATTTTTGTTTTCCCCAGAATAGTCATTATATCAGGAAATTGTTACCTTAAATAGTAATACATTAAAAAATTAAAAAAAATAGGATCCTCCATTTAAATTTTCGTCACCATTAAAAACCACAATAGTGATTTACCATTATATGCTAGAACTGGCCCATAATGGTCTTACACCAAACCTCTTATTTTGATTCCACGCTCATCAGCATCTATAGTTGAGTGATTGAATGCCTTGTGGGGGATGGGTCAGCTATGGGTGTCACTCAAGGATTAGATTTTTTTCACTAATCAATTAAGGGATTCCAGGAAGATACTATCAAATTGTAATGCACATGAATGATGATGAGATTACACTTCTTGGTCCTTGGTATCATCCTTATATAAATTTTATAATTTAACCATTTATCCTCTCATTTTTCAGTTATGATGTGAAACTTTTGTCATTGAGTAAACCTCAGTAAGTTTCTATGATATCTCTTTATTTAACATATTTTCTATCACAAAATCCATGATTTTTAGTCTCGATTCCCATACCCCATATTTTTTAATCTATCGGCAAGAACATGAACCATGACCATAGGGTTTTGGGGGAGAATCAATTGTAGTTCCTTATATTACCTTTCTTGGTTTTATAAACACAATGGATCCTAAAATTATTACAAACCTATCAAAAAATATTCTAAATACCTATAACTAGGATCAATAATTTCTATGAAATGAAAACAATATATGAATTTATTATATGAATCATCCTTCTCTACCTACATGATTGCCTAGAATAGTACATACACAATATCTCATACAAAACCATTACCCTCAACATATCCAACTATAGTCATCATTCTAGAACAAGACCATAAATAATATAATCTCACAAATAATGCCTCCTAGGCCTATCATAAGGAAAAGTTTCAAGATACTTTTCATTTCATAAGAATAAGTTATACCCGTTTAATTATAAGTATGTTCCTATAATCATTATATGTTACATGTAGGAAAACATTACAAAGAATTTAGATATAATAATGACACATTAATCTAAGTTAATTAACCTTCCAAATTTTTCCTTAACAACATATTCCCAAAACACACCATCCACGAGTGTTTTTTAATCATGGGATAGCTCCAAGGAATAGTAGATCCCAGTATAGTGGAAGTAGGTGAAATTTATGCCCTTGTTTCATGAATTTATTCAACCCTCTCATGATAACAAAAATAAAATTTATTTTTACCATGTTTTGAGTATAGTAGCACAAATTTGTTATGATTTCATAGCTTAAAAGTTAATAATCTAAGCCAATGGTATGATTAATTCTTGGATAAATGAGTCAGTGTTGTCTCATGTTGGTTCTTGGTCTCTAGTAACATTTTTATTTTCACAAATCACTAAATCATTAAGGAAATGAAACATACATCACATGTATGAGAAATATCATCCACCAATACAAAATCTATTATAAAAACGCATTGAATTCATACCCCTACTACCCCTATATTATAAGTAAGTCCCATAATATTTCTAACTCTTAAAAAATGCTCTAATGAAGAGAATAAATTTTCTAATTATAATTTCATCAAGCTTATAGTTTGATGAGACCAAATCAAGAATAAATTATTCTCAGTTGATCCACCTAGATCTTCTCCTTTATACTCTTGATGTATGAGAAAATGATCACCCAAAAATAACAATACCTAAGGATCATTCAATGCAATTATTTTATTTGCCTTTGAAAAACTTTCTTGTGTTCATTTGGAAATAGAATGATCTTAATCCCTTTGTATAAACCTATAGTGATGCTATAAATCCCATTTATTTGTTGTTTTATATGACTAAGTCATAACAAACCAATTGATAGTACAAATATGTGATGTGAGAACATTCTAATTTACAGTAATTATCTAGACATTCCACACTCATAGTCAGGTAAAGAAATATTAGGTGAAAGAAATTTTCTTTTGAATTGATGAATTATGTGATCAAGGACATCAATATTATCCTAACCCAACCCTCAATTCTTGAACTAGTCCCCCTATCAAAGGAAATTCATGAGTCCCTCATCAATTCCTCATGTTCACTCAAAAATTTGATATATAAGTTTTTGTTTTCAAATCCTACCTCATAGTGTAATGTGGGTGCATGGACTACTATACCATCACCTCTTTCTCAGGGAAGTTGATAGTAACATTGTTCGGGTTCATATAAGCCCCCTTTAACACTTTCGAAAACTCAATGTAGTTAATGTTCATAAGTGACATATGGGCACAAGATCTTGGATAATTATATTCCTAAACACTAATATAAACATGATAGGATACATAGAGACAGTTCTAGCCTCATCGATCCTCAAAATTCAGGTATGTAAAAAATTATAAACAAAATATTATCATAACGATTCAACAGAGGGTCCAATTTTCTTATTTCAAATATAATACTGAAATAATTTTTGTCTCAAAATATTTGACATTGAAAATATTACTAAGACCACATTGGATCTATGATATCATAATCATACCTTCATCATAGAACCAGTTCCTCATGTACTCCCTCACAGTTTTAGGGGTAATCCCTGATGATGCCACCAACATTGAACCATGTGAATCCCAATAAAATGATTTTTGGTATTTTTATATGGATTTAAAGCATCCTTAGGTTACAAAAGTTGAGTGTATTAAGGCCCCAGATGTTTTTATCCATATCTCACTAAACGGAGTGATCTAACCACATAGGGTAATATTTTATTAACCCAAACAAGAATAATCCTTTGGTATTGAGTAATTTCCTTTTCAACTAGATGATTATCAAATATTTAGTATCCTATGCTATAATGTTTATACCATTACACAAACTATCGATCATCATTAGGGCTCCTTGAAATTTATGAATTGTGTGTCGAAGGGCCTCCCAATTCCATTAATCAATGATCAACCATGTATTAGTTCCATAACATGAAAACAATATAGTCCTTGATATTGGGCGCACTAAATCCTTAATAAAAGTAATAGTTTGGATGGTTCTTTTACTCAGTATCTTTAGGATTCTTGATCTCCAAGATTGAGATATTTGTCATCCATAGGATATAAATAATTATAGGACCTGATCTTATTTGAAATAAAAGACCATGATATTTCACTATGTGAAGGGTATGGATTCTGATCCCTGATGGGGTATTCATCAACATTTATAGCACAAGTTTTTACCTACTAGGGTTTGTTTTATGGATCAATATATAGTTAAATCAACTGAGGTGATATGATCTATGTGAAACCATCCATTTATACTCTACTATGATTTAATTATGGAATATGAATTTATTGGTGTTTACTTTTCTATGGTTTATTCATGTCCTCCTTGACATAATAGGATATCTTAGAAAATAATAAATAAATTAACGGGAATTCCATAGAGATGAGGTTCAGAGCCAAATTGCCCAATTCATTTTCCATTTATATACCAAAAAACTACATCCGAGGGAACTAGAAATTGATGGAATATGTTAGTAAATTTCAATATGAAATGGATTTCAAAAAATGTACATTTTCATGGTATATGAACTTTTATTTTTCTACCACACTCATTCTATGCTTGGTAGAGTTGAACTGGTATAAGAACTATTAATGGAGTTCCTCCCAGCTAGTGATGGAAAATAGTTCTTAATGGATATACCAAAACAAGGCGATACATTCCAGATTCTAGATAATGTAGAGATATTTACATTTCTATATCTTCTATATGGTTTCAAACATCGTGACACACTAAGAGATGAAATTGGAAAGATAGTTCACTAGATAGCATGTACAATTTTATGAGTAGATTCTCGATTTTCAATAATTGAGTGTTAGATGGACTTTATCTAACTACTAAGGTTATAGATTCTTTTAATTATATACCAAGGATTTATACATCTCTATGAATTTAAGAAGTGTAGTGAGAGTTCAATTCATGTCAACACATGGGGAATCAATACACCTCTTCCCCCTCAGTAGTCATATGGCTAGTGTAGTAGGGTGGAAATGATCCAATAGTTGGATTTCATGTTACTCCACTAGGGATGGATCCATGGGGAACATAGAGTTATGAAATGTGTATGAAATGAACCCTAATTCAATCGTTGGAAGATGGGTGGAACCACCGACAATGAACCTACATGACTGATTGAGGTCTATCTTTTCTAAAGGTTTTATTTGTATAAAGAAAGGGCCATCTTGAAATTCCTCAAGGGTAGGACTATATCCTCCAAGGATCATAGTATTCAGCTACTTGTATCCCTAATTCTTGTAGAACAAAATCAATGATATAGGAATCTTATCCAGTATATTTATTGGATTTAAGTGTAATTAAAGCTTCAAAATCATTATTATCCTTATCAAGGTTCCGACAGATGATGTTCAATAGTAGTAACTGAACATGGATCCTGATACCAATAACCTATATATCTTACAAGGTTTTAACACCTATAGGATGGTCCAACTATTATTTTTTATCCTTTGAATTCATACTTTCCCCATGTTACTCTTTACTAGAATCTCATTTTAGATATTAATTGGAATTTATGTTGATAACATTTACTATAGAAATGGTCACCAATAGAGTATCAACAACATCATCTAGTATGCCTATTTGGGAATTCCTCATTTTCACAAGACAGAAATAAACTATATATTTGAATACTATTCCCACTCAAATTTTCCTATGGCGGATCTAACTTGAACAATGGAGTATGGTAATATGAGAAATTTAGAACACATTATATGAAATACTTGATGATATCCATTATATATAATATGTTGAGACACTAAGAGAGTTGTGAGGTAAACCACTATAAATTTATTATGGACGGACTAAAGGTTCTCATGAATTCTTGTGTTGGTTAACTAATATCCCTCAAAGTGTTTTAACTTCACACATAAATTTCATTAAATATGTTTTTTTGATGTTCATAAATAAAATCAAGGATGGTGAAATGTGGGGGTGCATGTTGATATAACATGAACAAATGTTGGTCACTATCCACGGTTTCCAATAGGATATCATCTTCCACTTTCCCATTCTCAGAGAGTATATCCATCTTTGATGTAGTAAATTTGTTAAAAGTCACTAGAGGGAGAGATGAGGACCTCTTATATTGTAGTTTCCTAGGAAAGTGCATTATCATATGTGATTTTATTCCCTGGACAGAGGGAGTTTCCCACTAGGTTAATGTGCTGTTTCTCCTCATCCCTATATAAGAAAAATAATATGTATCCTCTTATTGGGGGTTCTCATTTGGATCCCATATCTCAACTGGACGCCTCTCCTCAATAGAGATTTCTAATCTCGACCATGATGTCTTTCCTTCATCAATTATAGAAGTGGATAGAATGGTTTATAATGATTAAAAATATAGATCTACAACTATTCCAATGATGGAATAAATGATTTCCTCTACATATAGGTTCTTATAGATGAATTTCATGACCCCGTGGACTTCACCCTTAGGAATGATCATCCATAGTCAATGGCTTCTTAATACTAGTTATAATTATGGAGTTTTAAACATCAATCCTAAATCACCAATGGTCATTGATTCTGAATTTTCAATAGTGATCAATAATTTTTGTTTCTTGTAATATATCTACTAAAAATGTGGAATTAATTAGAGTGTGAGCTTTGGAGATTCATGAGGATCCATTCCATGAGAATTTCTACTGACATTGTGGAGTGGATGACCTTGTCATCTAGTGTCCTTCTATCGTGGGGAGGACATTAAGGTATGATGACCACATCAAGAAAAGGTGGGATTCCATTATGGTCGTTTGCTATACCAGTTTTAGGGAGATTCAACCCCATATTTCAAATATATAACTTCGTAGTCGATCCCTATTTGGAATGAACAAAATCTTATATAATAGATGATGATATGGGGGATGCGATGATATTATAAAAGTACATAGAAGCTTATGGAGTTTTGGTTTTTAGTTGATGTTGACATCATACATTTAAGACTATTGTGGGATGAATAAGGATATAATCAACCAAACCATCAGCTAGTTGGGTTTTCTATGACTATTAAAGATGTTCAGTTATGGGATCTGTCATTGGTGACTGCATTATAGTAGCTCCATCAGACACAATGTGTATATACCCTACCTCATCTAGATAGGAAATATTTTATAATTTTATTCAATGGAAAGACCATGATATTGGTAGGTAGTGTCAATGGGGAGTGGATTGACCCTTGTGGGTCATCTATTTAAAATGACCATATCATATAACTGCATATTCATGATATTATCAAGCCATATCATGTGTTGGGATGACTCCATGATACACATAGTGTTGTAAAAGTCTGTTGATGACCCTAAACTATTAAATTTTGGATGTGGAAGTGGATCAATTATGTATATGATCCTTTGATGATGTTATTATAACCACCTGGGAATAATTTTATGGGATCACTTCAAAGCTAGTTCACCTATCCCAATCCCTTTAAGTGGTGTTTGGGGTTCACATGAATTTTCAAGTGGATGGAATTATCTAAGTGAATTTGAATCTAAATGTGAGTACATATCAAATGACGGTAATGCCCAACACGCATAACATAACATGTCCTATAAATATCATAGGAGGATAGTTTTACCTTGATTTCACCATTTCTATTTATGGTTCATTCCATCGAGACCGAAAATCATGTTGGAACATGTCAAAGATAGTCATTATATGAGTCGTGCAATATAAAATTCTAAAGGCACTAGCCTTTCACCACTAAGGATGATGTCTTTGGAACCATGATGGAAATGAGATGATGAGATGTAAGCCCTTTCCTCCATTGAGTCCACTCTAAAGTTTTCTACATGGTCTCATCCACCCTTACTGATTTAATACATTTTCATTAATTCACTTCCTGGTGCCATAATCATATAGAAACTTTTTAGTACCATACAATCTCAAATCCTAAATGAAATATTATTGAAGTAAAATCCTTATTTATTTCCATAATTCATATAACCAGTACATCATTGATAAAACACTCAAATAAAATAATTATTCAATCTAGAAACACAAATACATTAATTATTCCAAGTCAACCATAGTAACAACTTATGCTTGACCTTAATCCCTTGGATTCTTATGAGCTATATTTCCTTGACACTTAGGAAATTTATTTGTGTATTTACCCATTTTACTATAGTTGAAACACTGGATATTAGTCTTTTCTTTGTTCCCTATGCATTATTTTTCCTAATATCCCTTTTCTCCACACTTATAAAAAACACCCAGTCCTTTCAATCACTTCCCAGTGTGATTCTTTCCATAGTTATCACATATGAAAAAATCCTTCTTCCCCTTCTTTCCTTTATCCATATTTCTCTTTGTCATCCTCTTTTACTCTAGGTTCCCTTCAAATCCATAGGACTCATATAATTCTTTACTTATCTTATTAACACATGATACTATTTCCTCATATGATGAGAATACATGACAGGCTATTTCCATTTGAAATGTTGGCATAAGACAATGAAAGATATGATCCTTATTACTCTTTGGGATATGAGTATTTCTAGAGTTCTCATTCCTTATACTAGGATCTATTTAGAAATTATGAAATACCCTAGGTTAGATAATATCATAATGTAGAATCCAAAAAGCTAGAAAAATTCTCAAAATTAATTGAGGATTTTTACACATCTAGTCTCATAATAATTAAAATGGTTTCATTTCTGTCATATTTACTCATAAATACTTTATAATGGTTTGTAATGAAAATATGAATTATCCTAATCATATCCTTTTGGTGTGTCCTAACCAAGACTCTAGTAAGGCCTGTTGTTGTGCACCAGTTCCTGTTCGAGTCTAGCTCCAATCAGTAATTTCAGGTTTTACCTGTAGATACATTTGTGCCAAAGCCGCCTCTACCTGATCATTTCTAGATAGGGATGTATTTCATGGAAAATTAACAATATCTCTACATTACCAAATTTATAGTAAGTTCTTATATACAAATCCTCAAACTCTATCTTAGGGTAATGTTTCCAAATCAAAGTTTATCTAAATATATTTTTAACATTGTTTCTAAACTTCCTCTGATACCAACTATAACTCCCCGACCCTAGAAGCCTAGAGTCGGTGCCTTATTTTAATACATTAGCATGATTATAAGAAATCAAGTCCCAAAGGACCAATCGATTTAGCATTCTTGGAAAATAGATTACATACATGAACGTTAAATTACACATTCAAACATAAAACACAAAGAAAATAATCCTGTATGAATGCCATTATTCCCCTAGATTAACCCTGCTTATCAATCATAATATTCTTCTTGGAATCCAAGGAAAAAAAAATAAGATATGGGTGAGTTCATATGCTCAGTAAGGGTAAATAATTTAGCGGAAGATATAAACATTTAAGCAAGATGAGTAATAAAAACAAAATCTTTTTAAACATAAATTTGAACATAACATGGAAAAAATAAATCAAACATTACCATATAAATATGCACATGAATATTATACTAGTAGAAAAATCACATCTAATAACTAATTTTATAATGAGGGAATGCATAATTCCAGACATCATAACCACATAGTCAAGGCCTTGTGCCAAGACTACAAATAAAAATTTTGTCAATGCCTTGTACCAAGACACTAATTTGTCTCATGAGACATACCGATGCATCGAGGGGATATAGTGGGTCCCACCCATCACTTACTAAGTCAAATACATTCCTCATATGAAAAATGGTGAAACATAACATAAACGTTTGCACTAAAACTAGCATAAGAAATGTTCATACTTTAACCATAAACCATGAATGGTATAAAAATAGCACATCCATAGTCAAACATATCATAACTCATTCAATATAGTATAAAATATTTTATTATATTAAAACAACCTCAATAAAGAATAATATCCAATAAAGGATGTTGACATAGTTTAAAATAATCAATAAAACTCTTTAAGAGAAATATCAATTTTTCATGAAATCATTTAAAAGACACATAAATTAGAATGGAAGACATTTAAAATTCATTTTTCAATCAAAGTGTCCCATACCACTTTGAAACTTTTGAAAGTAATTAACATTTTAAAACATTCATGGCCATATAAATATATCCTTAAAACCATTTTGAAAACGTGTACATTAATGAGAATGATTTAGAAGAATAAATATTTAAACCATTTAAAATTATGTTTTAGTTAAAGAGTCCCTTAAAAAAAATCCTTTGAAAAATATTTTATGAAACATTTACATGGATAATAAATATGTCCCATAAAAAACTTACACATAAAAAATCTCAGATAATAATGAGATCGAGGAATTAACCCTTACCATGTACTTTCCTTTGGTCAAGGGTATGTTTAACCTATTGTATAATAATCATAGTATGTTATTAAATTATAAAAGAACCATATTAATATTTATGATATCATAATTTATTCATTTATGGCTTTATACTACCCATTTTATAATAATTTCTATGTTACTATAACATTTCAGGTAATAATCGCTTTCTTTATCGTATGCATTTTAACTTGTTATTCTTGATTGTATCACTTATATCATGATTTAATTACTTCCAAAATATAAAACATTATTTATGTATCATATATATTCAGAATATAAATATTTATTATATAGATATATATGAAATAGAAAACACTGTTTCTGGAGATGGTAGGTCGTACGTACACATAAATGTTGTTTCCATTTTCATATCGTATTGAACAGAAGTAAGTGAATTAGATATTTTTAAATACATACATATATATATATATATATATATCTAGTAGCATTATTATTCCATATATTACATACTTATAAATAATATGCATTTGTATAATCATCGTTGAATGGTGAATGTGGAATTGAATATTATTGCGCCGTGGAGACGGTAAGGCGTGCGTACGTACGAGAGATGATATCATTATATTGATGGTGAAATAATATATATTTGGATATTATATTATATATAAAAAATACTTTACATGTTGTATTTATTATTTAAATTAATTATAATAATTATTATACCCAACCAAAAAAATGAAGTGTTGGATAACAAACTACACCATGACGTGGAGACGGTAAGCCGTACGTACGCATGTATGGTTACTTTTTCATTCATAGGATGACTAGAATAATGAATATGGTTTTAACATATTTATAGTAACATATTAGTATGTATATGGTACTGGATGTATTATTTTTTTTATGGAAACAACAAAGAAAGAGGAATTGAAAGAAGAAAAGAATTTTGAATGAGGTGATGAAATAATTACCTCTTCTTCAGGTTCTTCATTTTTATTTGAACAAAACAGATCCTTAGGTTGTCTTTATGATAAATTTAAGGCCTTTATGTTGAACTGAGGGTAGTTTGGAGGAGATTTGAGAAGGTCTTGTCCAAGCCAAATGGATTTGGAAATGTGAAATTAATATAAGGGGAAGTACCCTTTTATAAGAGAGGTGAGGGCCACTTTAGGAAAAGCGTAAAATATTATTTTATTATAAAATAATATTCAGTTTATAATATCAAAAAATAGATTTATTTATATTCTAAGGTGGGGATGGGTCGAAATCCTCTCAAACAAAATGGTTTTAAACATGTTTAGGTTACCATATTAACCTTATCTTTTAGATTAAACCCTTTGTTAAATAGTTTAACATTTACCATGTCTCCTTGTATTTTTATATTATATGGTTAATAAATTTACTTTAAAATGAAAAGAGAACCTAAAGTGGTTAATTAATGAAATATATAACACTATATAATTCCTTTTTATGAATATTATATTATTAGTAATATTATATCATTTAATAATATAGTATTTATTTTAAAAACTCATTTATGTCAATTTTAACACTATTTAGTATTTCGTTTTTTTGAAAGTAATAAAAACTTTATTTCTTCTAAAAAATAAATTTAATGAACCCTAAAATGTCATATTAACCTATAAAATTCATTTATGGCATCCAAAGTTTCAATTTTATTTTATTTTTAATATTTATAACATCTATTATTTTAATCTTTCATTAATAAGGTAAATACTGCATCATCATTGTGTCAAATATAAATTTAATTATTTAATGTATAAAAATTATAAATAAAATAATATGATATAGGAAATATTTTTATCTTTCTATGTAATATTTATAGTCTAATTTATCTTATTTGTAACCATATATTAAAAATGGTTTAGTTATTAAGCTTTGAATTTTACACTTTTAACTCTTCTTTAAATAAAATAATAATAATTGTCATAATCTAATAAAAGTTGATAAAAAGGATAATATTTTATTCATAAGGTTTATTTATGTCTAAATAAACATATCCAATAGAATTAGGACATGTGTTAGGGTAATTATAATATCATTTTTACCTTTAATTACCCTATTTACTTTTAACCGTGGTAAATAAAATTCAAAAGTTTCTATTCACCAAAATTTATTTTCATCCATTTGAACCACATTTTACTTAATAATGTCAACCATTAATCTCAGATTTTTTAAATTCAATTCACAGAAGTGGTAAAATTACATTTTATGAAAATTTGCAAATGTGCCTAGAAGTTAGGTAAAAGATGTTAAAAAAATCAATAAAATTTTATATATCTAATATTATTATAAAATGAATCCAATGAATTAAATTGGTCTCATATACTTATTATATATCTATTTTTACTTTAAAACAAATTTAACTAAAAATATTAATTTTTTAAAATAAAAATTCTTCATTAATGTACTATGTAGTATTTTTCACTATTCATCAGAAATTGAAAGTTTTCATAAAAATTATAAAAATTCACCCTAAGATAATTTTGATATTCTGAATCCAAAAATGAAGTCTATTTTACAAAATTCATCTTTTAGGAGTGTCTAATATTAGTTTTATTATTGTTATCAAAAGAACATAAAAAGTAGTCGTTTTAAGAAAATAGTTTTTCTAAATATATAACTATTTTAAAAAAAACATATACATTTCATTATAAATATGTTTTATTTATGTGAAAAAATTATAAATAACAATAAAAATTTATTTTTTACTATTCATATCACAATATTTAATTGATAAATAAATATATCATTTAAAAAATTATAGTACTAATGTTTTATTTCACAGAAACTCACTCTTTCATATAATGCAACCCAAGTTGGTGTTGCGTGCAGTATAAGATATTGACTTACTTTAAATATATAACTTAATATGAAATATTAGGGTGTTACAAAATAACTAACCCCCTGAAGCTGATCAAACAAGTCATATATCTATGGTATGGAATATTTTTTATTTATTGTGATTTTATTGGGCTTATGATAATCAATGCAGATATGCATTGATCCATCATTATTCTTGATGAAGAGGGCTAGTACACCCCACAGTGAAGAACTCTAGAATATAACACCCTTCTCCATTTTCTCTTGTAATTGCTTCTTCATCACTTCCAGCTCTACGGTGTTCATTCTATAAGGTTTCTTTGATATAGGCAGATATCCAAGAATAAGTTCAATTAAGAACTCAACCTCATGAGCAAGAGGAATACCAAGTAACTCTTCAGGGAATACATCAGTGTAATCCTACACGATGGGAATGTATTCAAGCATGATTTTTTGATTCGTCTCAATCATTTGATCTAGAATTTTTTTTGCATAAATAATTAATATCCACCTTTGAGACATTGATTCTAAAGTAGATTCATCTTCCTCCTTACACAAGAAAAGAATTGGAGGATTCTTCAAGATATAAATAGTGATCTCCCTTTCCTGAAAGTTGATGTTGGATTTGTATAATGATAGCCAATCCATTCCCAATATTCCATCGAACTCCACTAAAGGATGTATGATGAGATTTTCTGGGAGTTTCAATCCAAAAACATTAACTGGGGAAGAGTTATAAACCATGGATGCAATAATTTCCACATTCACTATTCTGACATAAAACTTATCCTCTAAATTTTGAGGTGGTTCTTGAATAGTTTTACTAAACTTCCAAGATATGAAACAATGTGTAGAACCAAAATCAAATAGTACGTTCACTATTCATGAATGAATAACTAGCATATCTATCGCCACATCTTTTTCTAGCCCCACCTTAATAGTACTGATTGCATAAGCCCTTCCTTTTCACATTGGAGTTTGTTGTTGATTGCCTCTGACAACCCTTAGCTTAGGAAAATTGTCCTCATAATGTTCATACTTCTTATAGTTGTAACACTGCACTATATGCTGATTTTTTATCTGAACCTTCAATTATTCTTACAAATTAGTGGGATTATTCATATCCCATCAGCCATTTTTAGCCATATGTCCCAAAATTCCACATTTGAAGTGATTCCTAGTTCGCTTTAGACAGCTCCCAGGATTCTTTTCCCCACAATTTTTATAGGTGGGATGGTCAGGCTTCTTTACATCATGGAATTTATTTGCAGAACCACCCACATTAGATTCTATTTTCCTCTTCTTATCACCAGGGCCATGATACCATTGAGAGTCTATGATCTCCATTTCATCCATGAGTGCACAACAGACAATATCTTCAAAACTGTCAAATTATCAAATCACCAATGATTTTCATAGACTCAGCTTTAGTTTGCTAAAGAATCAATCCACCCTGTTTTCATTGTTCAAGAAAAATATGAAGGTGTACCTTGAAAGACTTGCAAATATTTCTTGATATTTTCCGATGGACTCATCTTCCTTCTACATTAGTCTAAGGAACTCTATTTCCATCTTGAGATTGAGGGTTCAGGGAAAATATTTATTGAAAAGCATTCACTTGAATTCCTAAAAAACCATGGAATCAATTTCCTCCAAGGGCTTCATATTCTTGATCAATGTCCATCACTGATCAGCTTCCCCATCAAAATGATAGACTGTCGGCACAACTTTCTCTTATTCTCATCAATGGAGAACAAAGAATATCTTTACAATGGAGTTAATACACTATTCTGTGAGGAGGGGATTGGAAGATTCACGAAACATGGGAGGACTTTTTCACATGAAGGATTCAAATCCAACATTCTCTTTATGTGGAGGAGAACGATGTTCCACATTATTAAGGTTATTGTTCATAACTTGAACCGGCTGAGAAAGTACTGTCATAAAGTTTTGAGCACCGGTTCCCATCATATCAGGCATATCATTAGGAAAATATTCACATTCCCTATAACATTGATTGTTGTCATGTGTTCTTATATTTCCTTCCATTGCCTAAGAACAATAATTTACAATTATATAACTTTAATACTTATCTATTTAGCATAAAAAAGGAAACTTTGAACATAAGAGGATAAAATTGTAAAGGAGATGTATATCCTAACTTGTGATTCCTTGTGTTTAAATATACTTTTATCCTTGATCTATTACTTAACTTATATTCTAATGGGATTTTTTTATTCCCTTAATATTTTTTTGTACCATGCTTATGAATCACCAAAGCATATCCCCTAGGAGTGTCAAACCAATAGTGCAGTAAGGCATGTTTTCGTACACCAGTTCATATTAGAGTCTAGCTCAAAGTGGTGTTTTCGGGTTTCACCCCTAGATAAATTTGTGCTAGTGCCACCTCTACCTATTTGTATCAATATAGGGATGTATTTTTTTTTATAAACCACTTACTATATACTTACCAAAATTTAGTGGTGTTTTCTTTTACTTAGTCTCATCCTTATGGTTCTTACTGAAGTGCCCTACTCCTAATCTTTAAAAATAACTAGACCATTCTCTGATACTAACTATAGAGACCCTAGAATTTTACATATAACATTACATGATTTTAAGCATAACTATACATCATATTACAAGCCAAGGATCATGAAGACTAGTGTCTTTTAAGACTAGGTACATAAAACATAAAACATGGGATGAAAAAACACTTCTTTATTTAATCTTAATAAAGAGATCCTAAATTCCCATAACCCCTTATATCTTTATAAGGTACCTTGGGGAAAAAATTAACAAAAGGATGAGATAAATATCCTAATAAGGGAGTAACCATAAGAACAAACCATTAGCACATGGGATAGATGGGATGAAACAGTGATATAAAAAGGCATGTAACACATGGAATCATAACATATAAACATGGAATAGAATAAACATGAAGTCATAATAGTGTGGTAGCAACATAAAACATTCCTTTACCAGGAGTCAAGGCTAACATCCATGATCATTTCACATGGTAGCACAAGAAAAGGATAACATCTAAGACTATCACATATGAGGGCAAAAGACAAGGCTAACCACCAAGACTGTCACACATAATATCTCAAGAGACTAAAATTTTGCCAATGAATTGGAGTGATATCTTGGTACACCCATCTTAATTTTTCATGAATATTTTTTCCACATAAATAATCATACATAATCAATCTTACATAAACATAAGGGATACTCGTGGAAAAAATTAGGTACCATAAACATGTCATTAAGCATAAAACAATGGGCATATCATAAAAGTTTCCATGAAGAAAGGAACTATAATATACGTAGACATTCATAAGAGAAAATAGGCATGTATAATGTTAAGTGATTTCAATAATAATTGACAACAAGTAAGAAAATTATTTAAGAAATTTTATCATTAAAACATTTGTGTGTTGTTTTAAGGAAAATACTATAGAGCCTTTAAAATAGAAAAAGGGAAAAATACTTTATATAAAACCAGAATTTAAACAATAGGGTTTTAATAAAAAAATTGATTTTATAAAAATAATGGTTTCTTAAAATATAAGATAGAGTTCACTTGAAATCAGGTAAGAATTCAATAAGTTCCCACAAAACAGGTTTGCTTATCGGGAGGTATTGGGGAGGGAATCACTTAAAAACATGTATATTCTCAAAAGAGAATGATGAAAGGGTCTTGATAAATGAATTTGGTACATGTAAAAATCATTTATAAGATTAAAATAAAAAAGATAATATAACTTCATGTTGGTAAAATAAATATAAGGCAACCTGATGGAACAAATAAGGTTCAGGTGGAATCCCTTATGGATTATCGGCATGATTTTGGGTGTACTTAAGAGGGATTAATTAGAGATAAATGGGTTTCTCATCACTTATACCCCATGAGGTTATTTTTATGGGGGGTTCTAAATCATACCCCATCATTAGGGATTACACAAAAAAGAAATAACATAGAAAAAAGTCTTGAATAAAAGTGAAATAGAGAGAATCTCTTACCATAAGTTTGATGGTGTTCTTCACTTCATATTAGTGACCTGAATAATAAAATTAGGTTAATTAATTAAAAATTACAGAACCTATTCTATATTTAAAATATTTATTATAGCCATTTAAGTTCATTCATGACATTTTTGATGGGTTAAGTGTTTCAATTTCATTGTTCGAGTCTGTTTATTTTCTTGGTCTTTATGATTAGTTTACTTATTTTCATGAACAGAGAATCAAGTAAAATGGTGGTGGTTGTCCAAAATTGGATTTATATTTTATTATTTTAAATCCATATGGTTAAATGGTTGTAAATTTAATTTGTTTACTTGGAGGTAAGTTGAATCATTATATAAAACACTAATGATAAATACTTGTATTACTTTGGCGATTTTGCTCATAATTAACTTGTTTTGTATTATTATTTTAAATCATTTATGAAAAAGGATTCCAGATCATCACATAAGATAAAATTCATATGTTATTATCTGGTTCAACCATTAAAATGGATTCATGACCAGTCTAGAATATGGTAATATAAATTGAAAACTATTCATCCTTGAATGTGATAAATCAACACATCTCAGACGGTATTTTCATTTATAGAATAAAAGGAGGGGGAGGGAGAGATTCTGATAAACTACCCCATTAGCATGATATAATCCCAATAAATGTATGTTATTGGATTTATCATACCATTTGGGTGAATGTAGGTGATGAAACAAACAAGAAAAGAAAAAAACTTGAAGGAAAATAAAAGAATCGAAAAGAGGAATTTACCTCTTGAGTTTATCTCTTTTGAGTGCCTCTTAAGAGGAGAGTACTTGGTATTTTCAGGAGAACAAGGGCTGTTAGAAGTGGGGGAGGATATTTGGGAGTGTTGGGAATAAATTAGGAAAGGAACAATGCTTGAGAGGAGTGAAGAGAAGAGGGGAGCGTGGGTGGTGTTTATAGTAGAGGAGAGGAGGGTTTTCATATTATTTAATTCCTTAGTTTATTAATTTTCCTCAAGACAAAAATAGTAACGATTCCATGACCAAAAAAAGTAATATGAGCAGGAGAATTATATCTATGGTTTCTTATATCATCCATGATGCTAGGAACCTTATATTTATCTTATAATGTATATAGATTTTAAATCCACTTTTCAAAAATAATTTTCAAAATATGATTAATTTAATTTTTAATTAAAATTATAATTTACTTGAAAAATATATATTTTTATACTATAAATGATTTTATAATGATTTCAAAAATTAAATAAGGTCTTATAAAATTATCTTAAAACTAGAAGACATAAATTTGTAATTTATAACCACCTTTTAGGAAAGTATATTTTATTTTAAATTAATTAATTAATTGTAATTAATTATTTATGACTTACAAAGATACCAATACTTTTTCTATGGTCATATTATCATTTATAAAATGCCTAAATTTTATTTATACAGTCAATGGTGAGGTTACTATTATTTTGGATGATGTACTATTCATAAGGGTCATATTACTATTCATAAACGTAGGATACTATTCACCAAAAAAAAGTTTGTCTTATCAGACTCCAAACATCTTACTAATCACAACTGTGTATGTCATATTTTTAAAATTCAAAACAAAGAAGTGTCAAAAATATGTTTAAAGGTTACATAGTACTTAGTATTTCATTGTGTTGGGATTTCATGTGATTAATGACATAAGATGGGATTTTCCATTGATAAAACATTGGGTCTTTACAATGAGAGTTTGCTATAAGTGTGGAGAAAAAGGATTCCAATTTCATAATTGTAAGGGTTAGAAAAAGGTTTCTGATGTACAATGCTTCAACTGCAAGGAGATGAGACACTATGAAAATCAATGTCCCCAGAATTAAAAGAATATTCCTCAAATGATGTTACTGAATAATGATTATGTTAGGATACTACCGCAGATGAAGTGGAAGGATTAATATTCCTCATTAAGAATCATGCCATTTGAATATTTTATCATCAGTGTACTGGTTATAAGAATTATGGAATATATGAGGATTGTACTGAAATACTATTTCATTAAGTATTTGAGGTTGTATGATGAATTTTACCAAGGAAAAGTGATTCAGTAGAAAGTTAAACTTTGTGTAAAATGCATGATTGAGGTAAATAAAACCCTTAATATATATCTGATGTTGAGATAATGATGAATAAATGATTGTTTTTAATAAGTACTAACTAGCTTGGAACTAATTATTGACTTGTCGATAAGTGGTCTAAGATATCATTGATGGAGTTTACAACAATTTTGGATTTAAGGAATATATCCAATAACATTTATCTTACTTAAGGAATATAGAAGAATTATTGTTTCCAATATGGTTTTTATGGTAACTCAAGTTATTACTATATTTCATGAGGAACATGATGAAGTTATTCACATGATTAGAATGTGAAAATTTAGAGCATCTTCTTATTGATTAAGGGTTAATGATAAGTTAATCTTCGAAATTTAAATACCTTCATTCTAAAGTCTTGAATCATTATATTTTTGAATTTATAACCATTTATGAAATGGATTATGTTGATCATTGTATTATCTTTTATAGGTTAATGTATTACTTCAAAATATGGCGTAACCTGTGCTAAGTGATAACGTATAGATAGTTCAAGGTGCATCAAAGGATGACACAACTAGAAAATGAAGCTACTACCATGGATCTATAGACACTGTTTTAAAACCATGGCTACAACCCTATTTTTTTGTGGCATATCTCCATGGTTTTTCAAACCGTGGCCATATGCCTACTTTTTCATTTCCCTATGGACACAATTCTCCAAAACCGTGGCTATAGGGTTCCCGCCCTTCTGCGGGAAAAAAAATCCAGCCAAAAAATTGGATGGAAGCCCTATCACCATGGTTTTGAGTCTATTCCCATGGGTTTTATTAATATATATATATATCATGATATATATATATATACATATACACCTAAATTCTGGCGTGGTGTAGTGGTAAGTGCACTGAACTGCAAAGTTGAGGTGCAGGGATCAAAACCCACTGGGAACATATATAATTTTTCCTATTGCCACAATTTTAAATTTGGAGGCCTATTTCCATAGTTTTCAAAACTGTGGAAATAGGTCGGGACCTACTTCCACAGTGATAGTGACCACAGTTGGCCAAAATCGTGGTCGTAGCCTTTGGCCACATTTTTGGGGCCTATTGACCTGGTTTTGAACCGTGGTAATAACCCTTTTTTCCAGTTTTGTTGGTTTATAAATAGAAAAAAATATTTATACTCTTATAGGGTGGAATAATTAATCAAATCAAGTAAATTAGACTTAAATAAAATGTTTTCCTCTTATCATAATCTTTTATAATATCGATGATTTTTTATATTATTTTATAGTTTTGTAGTAATCATCTTTCATCTGAACATGTTCTCTATCACATTCCATTGTAACTTCATAGTTATATTTTTCTTCCATGATTAAGTTTTTACTTCCAAATAATGTCACCCCATTCTAATGAATAATTTTTTTTGGGGACCACCTAATTTCCCTTAAACCCTTTTTAGGAGAATATTTTATTAACCCTTTTTCTGATGTGGGTTTCCCATAAGGGAATTTTCAAGCATCAACCTTTAACTTACGAAGTGCCATTTCAAATTTCTAGGATGAAATTATGTTGAGGGGGGATAATGTAACATCCCAAGAATTTAAAAATATATTTAATATGGAATTCATGAAACACTAAGTCTCTAGAAAACAACACTTTGTTATAACCTAGCCAGTAAACATAATTTTTCAACCTATGTGATTTGAATTTCAAAAAACTGACATACATGGTTCCGTTCAGTTAGATATATAGGGTCTAATAAGACAATTTTTTTTTTGAAGAATAGTAACATACCCTTATGAATATTAATGAATTGTAATGAATAGTAAATCGGCCTAAAAAATAGAAACCTCACCCATGAATGTATAAATACAATTTAGATATCTTATAAGCCAAAAAATGATCATCGTATAAGTATTGGTATTTTTGTATGTCAAAATATTTTAATTACAATCTTATGATTAATTTAATAATTTTAAATGGAAATTTTTTTTTATAAAATTTAATCATAAATTGTTTCTTTATTTTGTTATGGTTATAATATTATTTTATGGGAACTTGATTAATTTCCCAAGGTGTTATAAAACGAGTTATAGTTTTAAAGTTTTTTTAGAATAAATTATGATTTTATTTAAAAAATAAATTAAAAATATTTAGAAAATTATTTTTAAAAATTGGATTTCATTTTTGAATTCTACATGTCAAAAAAAATTATGGGGTGAATTTTTTATATTTTTCTAAAATACATGAATTTTTCATGAATAGTAAAAATACAATTTTGAGTTTTCAGTATGTTCAATGAAATAATAATGATGTAATAAATAATAAAAAATGAGGGTAGAATTGTGTACAGAAAAATATTATATGAGGACTCCCACTTGGATAATACCATGGGAAAATACCATGGGAAATCTCATAGTTTTTCAAAATCCACTAATGAGGTGTCCTTGGAAATTAATAAAAAACTCCATCTCATTTACTATAAATACCAACACATTCCTTAATTTTATGTTATTCTAAACTCATAATCCTCGAATATATGGTAGTTTTACCTCCCTAGGAGTCCTCCTAAGGTGTCCTCAATTCCTCAATGTCCCAACCTTCACATTTTCGAAGTTACTCTAAAAGGTAATGGAATCTACCACCCTTCTATTTTTTCAATATTTCATTTTATGTTATTATTTCTAATTTCAATTGGATTATTTTCAGATATTTCATTACATATCCCCCTTACTTTCCATGTTATTTATGAAATATAATATACCCCTTTTTCTCTTAACAAACATTTTTATGAAATTTTAAGCGACGTCATTAGGCTGCCAAATTTTCGTAAAGGATCTCTCAACTTTTCGTTTATTTTCAAGTTCCATTATTTTATTTTTCTTTCCTAACCTCATTTAATCCAAATGTTTTGATTAATCTAGTAACTTAAATGTACTGGAATGTTTTCATGATAAAGTAATAACACTTCATCATCTCTCTCTTCCCATTCTTTTATTCTAAAAATGAAAACACCATCTGAGATGTGCTAATTTACCCCATTCTTGGACGATGGGTTTTTAATTTCTATTACCATCTTCAATTATAGTAATTAAAAAATTATTATGGTTGAACCAGAACATAATTAATGTATTATGTCTCATATATGGTTTCAAAATCTATTTCTACACATGTTTTTTATTTATAAAGCAAAATGAGTTTGTTGTGTTCAAAAACCGCAAATTAACCCAAACGGTTATCATTAAATAATTTATATAATGATTCATCTTCACTCCAAGTTACCAAATGAAATTTACAAACATGTAACCTTATGTATGTTCTTTAATAACATATACTTCAATTCTATTCAACCATCCTCATTTTACATGATTCTTCATTCATGTATATAAGTATACCGATAATGAAACAAACGGACCCGAACAATAAAATTGAACTTACTAACCCATGAAAAAGGTAATTAATGGACCTAATAAAGTTATAATAAATAAAATATATGTATAAGAGGTTCTGTAAAAATTAATTAATGAATTTAATTTGGTTATCCAGGACACTAAGACCAAGTGAACAACACCATTGGACTTAAGGTAAGGGTTTCTTCATCTTGCTTCAATTTTTGTGAGATATTATATATTCACCAATACTACTTGTGTATGTTGTATCTATACTTCCCATTGATGTTTCATATCATGAATATATTTATTTTAATGATATTACATGTATATTTGGATGATTATTAATTTTGGTTCATAGGATTCAATTGATTACAATGTTTTTTAAGTATTTTCCACCCGAACCTTCATTTCCATTCGGGTTACTTTTATTTTATCCCCACCTTAATTAAATTATTATTTATTAATATTTACTCCTCATATATTCTGTTATAATTTTCAATAAATATGTACCAACCCTAATCCTACATTCCCTTATTAGGATTTATATTTTTTAAAAGGATCTTTCAAAAATTCTTCCCGAAATACAACCTCGATTAAAGGAAATCTTCGAATTCTTACCTATTTTGGATTTAACTCTATAATATATTTTAATAAATATTTATCTTTATAAAATCAAAAATTTTAACATGAAAAATATATTTTGGTTCATTTCTAGTTTTATGAAAGCAAAAAATGATTTTTCACTTTAAAATCCTTTAATATCTTCATCAAACTGCACTAAAATGTTTTATTTTGTAATGATTCTTTAAAAAACTATTTTAAAATTATTTCACCTCAATAAAAATTTATTTAATCGTAAAATATAATTTCAATTTCATTCCCTTTTATTTTATGGGATGTACATGTTTAAAATTTGGTATATCATATAATGTGTATCCTTATTCTCATTAAATTTTAATTGATTATGATTAGAATGTTTCACGATGGTTTGGGACACTTTGGAATGTTTAAGGATTATTTTATCATGAATTTTTCAATGGTCTCATTTAAAATTATCTTTATTTTTGTAAAAATCCTTTTATTAATATTTTATGTCATAGATATTTATCTTCTATGATATCATCTAAAAATTATGTTTTCGAAGGTTTTCTGATTACTTTGATTGTGGATGTTCTATCTTGATATCATTCACTATATTACTCTGAATGGTTAGTGTTTATGTTTAATGACTGGGGAAATTTATTTACATTTCATATTATAGTTTTAATATGAATGTATATGTTTATTATTTTTAACCACATTCATAATAGGAATTCATTGGACTTATTATGTTATGTTTGGGGCCCTTTATAGCCCCTCGATGCATTTATAGGTCTGATGAGACAAACAAGGTCACAACATGAGGCTTTGACAAAATGTTTATTTATGGTCTTAGCACATGGCCTTAAAAGTATGGTTATGATGTCTAAAATAATCATTTCCCTCATTATGAAAATTGTATTAATAGTTCATGTGGTTATTTAACTAGTATAATACTCATGGTTATGTTTTATTATATAATTATTTACTCAACTCATAATCATGTCATAATGTGTTCAAGTTTATTATTTTTTAAAGGCATGTGTTCTTAGTTATTTACCATTCTTAATGTTTATGTTTATGATATATTCTTCGGTATTAATTACCCTTACTGAGCATCTGATCTCACCTCTTGATTATGTTTTATTATCTTAGGACATGAAGATGTTTATTTTCATTGACCTCTAGGGATAAACAAAGATTTGTGGATGTTCCCAATAAAACTTATATGTTTTATGCCTTTTCAAGTTATATTGTTGAACCTATGTATGTGTCTGGTTTTCCAAAACAACTAAACTACTTTTTCCTTCAGTATTTGATTCCTTTTAATAATTTTTATATATTACAATAATGCACCATCTCTATTCTTCTGGGGTTGGGGAATTATAGTTAGACTTTTCTCTTGGAGTTTTGGGTACTTTTACAGTCATTTGTTTTCGCTGCTTTTCTTATAGTTATGTTGTAGACGCCGGAAAAGTCCGTTGTTCCCAAACGAAGCTCCGGACGCGGAAAGAGAAGTGATATTTGGAGTCAGAGGCACGTTCCGGAGGGCCCGGAGGACTTGCGCGAAATTTCAGAGTCCCGCGCGCAAAGTTGAGTCGCGGCGCACAATCCTCCCGGGATGCGCGCAATGCGCTGGGCCGGCGCGCTATTTTGCGCGCCCGTGGCCTGCGCGGCTCCCTTACGCGCCGGGTCCTGATTCCGCGCCCGCGAAGGGAATTCCGTGCCCGAGACCAGATTCCGCGCCCGGGGTTGCCTATAAATATAAGGCGACCCCCGACGTTTTGAAGGTTGCCAGAATCCGAAGCGTCGCTCGTTCGCGCAATCCAACCCCTTCCGCGCGCAATGCCGATCTTCAGGTAACCTCCTTTCTTTCGCGCAATAGAGCCTTGGGGTTCGCCTTCGCGCGCAATCCCCTTGGCTCCTTTCCTTTGAATAATCCTTAACCCGAAGGCCTTTGCGCGCAAAAGAAGCCTCTTGCGCGCAATTGCCCCCGGGTGCGCGCAATCCAGCCCGATTGCGCGCACCCCCCATTTTCAAAGTGGTCATTCGTTAGAGAATGAGCCGTTGCCCCCGCGTGCTGTCCGAAGCCCGGTGCACGCAATCTCAATCATCCGTGCGCAAAGGGCTGGCCCGATTGCGCGCCAGCCTGCCATTTTGCGCGCCGACCTGCTGTTTTGCGCGCAAAGCTCCTCTTTTGCGCGCAATCCGCCGGGGTCGCCCCCTTTGACCCCCTGAGGGTACCCGCCTGCGTGGCGCCCGATGATCTTCGTCCTGGGTGCCCGCACCGTGCGTTGTCTTTCCGTGCGGCCCTCCAGGCTTGCGCGAAGTGACACGGACCCATCGGCGGCAACCAACGTCCAGCATGACGTTAAACTGCACATTTGTCCAGCATGACGTTAAACTGCACATTCGTCCCGCATGACGCTAAACTGCATCCGTCCAACATGACGTTAAACTGTACTACGTCCAAGCTGTACGACGCTAAACTGCCTAGCCCCTATCGTCCGTGCTGCAAGACGTTAAACCGCCAAGCACCTTCGTCCTCAGCACACGACGTTAAACTGTACTTCGTCCGGCAAGACGTTAAACCGTCCGCTTCGTCCTCAACACACGACGTTAAACTGTACTTCGTCCGGCAAGACGTTAAACCGTCCGCATCACCCGATCCCGTGCCTCGCACGCAGGGTCCCCCCCGGTTTGGATGTGGCCCCCACCCGCTCGTCTCTGTAGGGATGTCGGGATTGCCCCTCTTTAGGGACGATTTAATGGGAGCGGCTTTTCCCTACGGGGGTAGGGTATTACAAACCCCTAGTTTCTTGTGGGGGGCTGCACATGTGTATCTCCATTGCGCTCCCCCACTACCGAAGCCAGTAGAGGGTGTGACTGGGATCGAGGTGTCTCCTACTTTCGGTCCAAGTCCCTTCCAACTGAGTTTTGCCGCATCCGGGCTGCCTCAAGTGCGTAAGTCCTGACAGAATGAACTACGTGGACTTTGATCCCTGTCTTCTAAACAGGGTACATAGGAAACCTCCCTGAGGTTCAAGCCCACCACCTGGTCGTCCCGGTCGTATTCACGTCGGTTCGTCCATCAGTGGACCCCTCCAGGGTTCACGCTTGCGTCGATTCACCTATGAATCCGCCCCTGTGGGAGACTGCCCGTGTGTATCTCCACTGTGCCTCCCCACAGCCCCCTTTTTCCATCTCTCATTTTATCGTCCAGCATGACGTGAAACTGTGATCCACCCGGCCGTTCCATCCCCCTCTGTGCGAGGTGGTTCGGTTCAATCCTCCGCCCGGCGGCCTCGACCCCTTCGTGAGTCGGCTTGCCGACGTCCAGCATGACGTTAAACTGTATACCCGAACTACGTTGACTTTGATCCGTGCTAGCGCGCGGTACGTAGGAAGCCTCTACGGGGTCCAAGCTCTTCACTCCATCATCCATCCTGATCCTTACCCGGGCCGCCACATCCCGGTGGGGTCATGCCACTTCTCTCCACTCCACATCACTTGGGAAGCCGCCCATGCGCTGGCCCCAGCGTCGGAGGTTCCCCGCAAGGGGTTCTGTCATCTGATCCACTTTTCGTGTTGATCGGTCCGATGCCGTCCCCGCTGGACGTTAAACTCACGGCGTACCCCGTGTTAAACACGGGAAGCTGAGGAAAACCTCAGGGGACACAGTTCCCCGCACCCAGTGCGGGATGCCTCAGGCCATCATGCCTTCGAGAAGCCCTATTAGGGACGGAAAGCAGACGTGCAGAGCCGCAGTGTTACGACATGCCCCCAGCACCCAGAGCCACCCGGCCTTCTCACCGCAGGTTGCTGCCCCGACCGGACTCCTTGGAGCGTCCGGGCGGAAGCAGCGTAATTAACCGGTGTCCATGAAGATATGGCGCCGGGAACGAGATTCACGAGCATGTCTTAAATCTATGAGGGAGACCCGGATTAGGCGACGAGTTCCGAGGAGACGTCCAAGGAAGGAGGAGCCGACATCCCATCATCCCGGTTTCGATCAAGGAGCAGACGCCCCTGAATAAGGGACGGATGCCGCCCGCCTTTGGAAAGCGGGACTGCGGGACCACAAGCCGCGCGCCCATCCCCTCGGGTTGACGGGTGCACGCGCGAACGCGTCCTGGCGGAACAGCGTAACCTGACGCACATCCGCACCGAAACAGAAAAATGGTGAACCCGACGTGAATCTCTTCTCCTCGATACGAGGACCGATGGCTTTCAGAGGTGTTGGAAGACCGACATGTTGCCCGGCCAAACATTCAGTCTTAACCGCCAGGGGCTGGGGAAGGGACATCGGGCACTCCGTCTCGCAACGTCGAGGGCCTGGGTTCCCCCCACGGAAGGCGTCGTGGCGCTAATGGTTGGTTGTCGATTCCTTTTTCCTATCAGTGTTAATGGGTCCTTCTCCCTGCTTTCAGAAATCAGGTCGCCCGATCCAGTGCCCGATCGCCACCCGCCCACTGGCGCAGGGGTAGGGGAAACACCGACGCGGCTACTCCGCGCGGTCCCGCCCGTTCCACAGTCGTCCCAGCAGCCGCAATTGCGGGACAACCACGCCCTCTCTCCCCCTCGGAGGTCATCCAGAGAAGGGTGATCAACACCCTGGTGCGGAGATATGAGGAAGAGGGAGTCATCCCCACTAGGGACATGGCTCGCCTAGACCTTGAGGAGGCTGCACCTCACCACCACCGCCGCCCCCGAGGGCCGCGCAGGGAGGCACCGCTGCCTACCTCAACGTCCAACCGCTTCGGGAGCTTATCCCCGGAGCGCTCTGACAGTTCCCTTCCCTATGCGGATGAGGTGGAAGATGCCCGGGATCACCCTATCCGGGATTCGCTCCAGGGATCTACGGTAAGGACTCCCGCCAGGCCACGGCGACACCGCCGCCAGGCCTCTCAAGTCGAAGAGCGGGCTCTCCACCTGCCCGCGCCGCTCATCCCGACTCGTCTGTCCTGACGCCAACGTCGGGCACGAGCGGAAGAGGATTCCCACCTTGGGGCCCTAGAAACAGCGGCCGCATTGGCCCAAGCCACTGTTGGCTCCAGTCGCCAGGCCCCTGCGCATCCTGAGAAGGGGAACTTCTATGCCCGACCTGGATCGAGGCCTCGACCGCCCCAAAGGCAGGTTGGGTCGACTCTCCCGGTTGCTGGTGCAGGCAGTAGCCACCGCGGACCACCTCGCGGTAGCGCTATTCACTAGTGGGATCTACTCCGTGTGGCCGATCCAGGAGGCATGGGTCATCCCACCTTCCTATCCCGGCCCGGAGGCCTGCCCGGAATCATCTCTCCCCGCGTCCCCTTTGATATCTGTCCCGGTGCCCCTCGCACCTTGGATCCCAGTCCTCTTGGCCCCAGCACCAGTGCAGCCGGAGGACGCCAGGACGGAGATCAGCCCTGCCCCGAAGAACCACCCAGGGTCAGGAAGGCAAGGCGTCGACGCCGAGGGAAGAATGTTACGGAATTCCGGACAGAGATCCGACCGGTTCGCTTCTCTGATTCGGAGGCGGAGTACGATTCGGCGACAGAGCCCTTTCCCCAATCCCGCCAGTCAAGGGCAGGGGTAGGAATGCGGCACGTCAGCCTCGTGCTCCCCGAGAGCGAGATCGATGTGATCCCCGCTTCTCTCCGAAGGTATATCCGGAGTAACGAGGGCCTGGTAGACCCCCAAGGATCAAGCTTGTGGTTGGTACCGGCCCCTCCGGAAGTGCCTTCCGTCTCGATCGGAGAAGCCGGAGACTTTTTCTGGGGACCGACGGTCGAACCACGATCTGGTGCACCCTCGGCGAGCACCGATGCTACGACAGGATGTTCGCTCGCCGGCCCATCCTATCGTGATGTGGTAGCCAGGGCACCGCCACCCTCAGAGGGCGGCCCGGGATATGGAGGCCAATCGGCCTGTTCGCCGTATTCACCGCCGGCTAGCCCGTCAGCCCGGCGGCCCGCCTCGGCACCACTGCCGGTTCCCCGTCCGTTCCCAGCCATTGAAGAGGACCAAGGAGATCTGGGTCCCGAGTTTGAGTCGTGGAGCTTCTGGACCGTCCTTGTAGAGGGCCACTTCCCTGAGAAGTTTTGGCCAGTCGCGGGACCGGGCTTTGATGCACCCGAATCGCTCACCCCGGATGAGTTCGAATGCTTCCGCCGAACTCTCCGGGAGACTCGCTCCTGTCTTCACCGCCTACAAATGCCATACCCTGGGAGTCAAGTGCACATGGAGGATATTGGTGAGTAGTGCCGTCAAATTGACCTGGCCATGCTCCCCGCGGTTCGGCACCCCGGGTCATTTGAGCACCACGAGGCCCTCCAACAACGATGCGTTGAGTGTTTTCAAGTACTCCGCAAAGTTATCGAGGAAGCCACTCCCCACGTGTATATCCGTGGATGGGGGCAGTACGCTGCCCTACGCTTCAGTGTGATTCGCCGACAGCCCGATTCACTGGGTGGCCCTGAGGGTATATCCCCAGGGACAGAAACGGTCAATATGGCTGACCTGTCGGGAGAGGGGAACGACTTGGAACTTCTCGACGGGGGCTTCCCCCCCGAAGACAAGCCGTCGTCAGAGCCATCGGTGAGAGTCACTCGTCATTAGAGGAACCTCATGGGGCTCCCCGCACCCACTGAAGCACTGACGTTGAGCCGAAACGTCAGCAAAGGAAAAGAGCACAGCGAGGCTATAAAGCCCGCCGACCCATCTGCCTCCATGCAGAGGGCAGAGGAGGATCCCGAGAAGGCTACACTACGTCAGAAGCTCGCCAAACAGAAGAAGCTGGTTGACCAGCTCCTCGCTGAGCGCGCTGCAGAACGGCGGCCTGACTACGGTGATCCTAGGCCAGGACAGCAGGGACCGGAACAACCGCTCCTCGATGAGACTCTCCCGGGCAATCGTGATTACGCCGTGTTCGCCGACAGGAGAGAGGCCATTGCCTACGGCAAGAGGGCGCGGTATGTTTCGCCACACCCTCCCGAGCGGCGTGACTACCTGAGAGACCCCGCTCGGATTCCTCCCGCTGCCCCAAGGGCCGCTCCGCCCGCCATCCCACGAGCTGCCGAGTTCGACGACCCGATCGACGACCCGATTGAAGGGCCATGCAATGCGCTCGTGGTTAGAGATCCTCACCAGGACTGGAACCCATGTCCGGACGATCCGATGTTGGCACTCATTGCCCGCTTGGAGGCCTTGGAGACTCGGCAGGTGGCGATCCCACCGGACGGCAAGCCCTACCCAGCATGGGTGGATGACATGCCGGCGCCTCCGAGATTCGGGAATCCCACTTTCGCTCCCTTCAATGGGACTGGAGATCCGCCACAGCATTTAGCCCACTTCAACTCGAGGTGCGGGCCTATGTTGGGGACTCCGGCGCAGAAAGAGGCCGCTAAGCTTCGCTGCTTTGTCCAGACACTGGAAGGGCCAGCATTTGTCTGGTACAGCCAGCTCCCCGTCGGGTCGGTAACCAGCTGGGAGGACCTCCGTAGACAGTTCCTTTACCAGTTCAGTTCCACGACCCGGAAGACAAGTATCGCAGACCTCTTCAAGTGCAAGAAGAGGCCTGATGAGCGAGTCGCGGACTTCGTCGCCCGATGGAAGGGTCTCACGTATTCCCTTGACATGCCATTGACTCAGGAGCAGTTGCTGACAATGTGCGTCGGGAACGTCAAGACCGAGCTGGTCCCTTCCCTGATCACTCAAAATTACCCCGGAGGGTTCAGGGACTTCTCAGACAAAGCTCAACGTCTTGAGGAAGCCCTGCAACAGGCCAGCCAGGCACACCCGCTTCCTCCTATGATTCCTGCAAGGAGAGTCAGCAGGGCTGAGCCCGCTGCTGTCGCCCAGATAGAGGCCCCCAGGCCATTGGAGCTGCTGCCGGCGAGGCCAGCTCCACAGCCTCACAGGAATCCGCCTCCACGGGCTCAGTTCCCGGCCCAGCAGCGGCAGCCTCAGAACCGGCCGGCCCCTCTGCGTAATGTACCACCACAACCCAGGCGAGATAATCAGGGTCCACCTCCTTGGCCGGCCCCTCCATCCCCTCGTCAAGACCACGCTCCCAGGGGCCCGCGACACCTGACTTACTCATTCCATGAGGATCAGGTCCCCGGTTATTTCCGGAGCGCCCTGGAGCAGAGGATTGTGCGACTGCCTGAGTGTTGGAGGCCAGAGGAGGCACATCTTACGAATAACCCCCGCTACTGCCCCTACCATCGGGCCCTGGGGCACACCATCCAGCGGTGCTATGTGTTTAAGGATTGGCTCCAAGACCAGATTAACAACAATGTAATCAGGTTGGGCCCAGCTCCAGCACAAGTGGCGGGCGTGTTCGTGGGATCAGATGATGATAGTGGCAACGAGGACGAATGGAAGCTGGTCTCCGACCGCGGATCCCAGAAGTATAATAACTGGATGGCCCGCAAGACGACCATTCGCGCCCATGGAATCATCCGTGCGCGCTTGAATCAGCCTGAGCCCCCAGAATCTGCGGGTGCTGCTTCGGCATCGTCGTCCCAGCCTGCCTCTTCCAAGAGGAGAAAACGGCGGCAACACAAGAAGGAAGAGCGCGCCCTGCCGGTTCCGCCACTATCTCACACTCTCGGCGATTTCATGCCCCCAGAGATGGGGGTACCTCCTCGGATCCGCCCGGTGATGGATGATTCGTCCGATGACGGTGTTGGGTACGCTTCGGTTAACACCGTCGAGCTGGTAAACCCCTTTTCGGTTCCCGACATTGAAGAACACCAGGTGGACCTCCCTAGTGTCCCCGGTCGTCGCCACCGTCGGAAGAACCGCAACAGCAGGAGTCGCCGGGGCACAACCGTTGGTACCTCCAGCCAGGCCGTGCACGCCACTGAGACTAGGCAGCAGGCTCAAAACCGAGCACAACGTGCGCCGCCCCCCCATTCGGGGATGACGGATTCGCCTCCGCCGCTGTTTGTGGTGTGGGACCAGGCAGAACCGCCTCAGCCGCGTCGTGACGAGCTCCGCCCTGCCACGAGTCCATCCCGGCCTCCTGACCCCAGTACGGTGACCATTTCCCGGACTGCAGCCAGTGAACAGCGAGATGCGCCAAGTACCAGTCGGCCGCCGATCCAACCGGCAAGGCCCGTCATGCTTCCAACCGCAGAGCAACCTCCTGCAACCAGGGGCTCACGCTTGGCCAAAAAGTATGATGTCCTGAAGCACTTGGCTGAAATCCCAGCAAGGCTCTCCATCCTTGAGGCTCTGCGCATGTCATCTGAGATGCGTGAGGCACTCGCTGAAGCCTTGAAAAGCCCCCTCCAGTTTGAGACAGAGGTTGCGGCTGCAGAGGCCTTTCACGCCGAAACGATCGAGGACGCCGAATGTCAGGCAGTTATCTCGTTCTCTGGTAAGGATGAAGACCAACCTATACAGGGACACATTCGTCCGTTGTATGTCACTGGCCAGTTCAATGGCCTTGAAGTCCGACACTGTCTTGTCGACACGGGGTCCGGGATTAACCTGATTCCAACTCGGACGCTCCGGAGATTGGGGTTGTCTGAGGATGACTTGATTCCCTCCGACCTCAGGATCCAGGGGTACGACCGCACCGAGCAAACCCCGGTCGGCAAGATACGTTTGAAGACCCAGTTCGGTGACTTGGTTGCCAACACCGAATTCATGGTAGTCTCTCAGGACACTGCGTACAACGCATTGATGGGCAGGCCATGGCTCCACCTTCACGCGGCGGTTCCCTCGTCATACCACCAATGCCTCAAATACTCCCTTAATGGTCGAGTAGGCGTGCTTCAAGGAGATGCCTCTCCTTTTGCCTCGTGTGAAGCCCGCTATCTGGACGCGGACTATTACAAGAGCAAGGATAAGCAGATCCTGGCAGGTGAGGTTGAGCCTGTCGCTGTTGCAAGTGATCCCTGGGCAAGTCTGGATGACGCTTACGTCCTCCCGGTTCAACGGTTGGACGTGGCCATGGTCTCGACGGCCCGCGAGTCTCCTAATGAGATGACCGCGACCGCCCGTGCCAGCACCAGTGGCCCAGCAGGATCTGGTAGCCCCAATGCAGTTTCCAACGTAGTCTCTCCCATGGACGATCCCTCCCCGAGTGGAGAGGACGTGGAAGACGCACCCCCAGCCTTTGAGGAGGGCGTCCCCGCCACGGTCGATGAGTTAATACAGGTGAACCTTGGAACCGAGGCCGATCCAAGACCCACATTGGTCAGTGCCGCCATGCCCTCTGAGGAGCGGCAGCAGTACGTGGACTTTCTCAGGCAGCACCGTGATGTGTTCGCTTGGGGCTATGACGAGATGCCGGGGCTAGATCCTCAGGTAGCCGTCCACCGCCTTGGTCTCCCGGCGAACCATCGCGGGTTCAAGCAGCCTCCCAGGAAGATGCACCCATCCCACAGTGCCATGGTTGAGGCCGAGGTTTACAAGCTTATCAAAGACAACTTCGTGAGGGAAGTTCAGTACCCCAAATGGCTGGCCAACATTGTGCCAGTCCGGAAGAAGAACGGGCAGATCAGAGTCTGCATCGACTTCCGCGATCTCAACCGCCACTGTCCGAAGGATGATTTTCCCCTTCCAGTGACAGAGCTGTTGATTGACGCCACGGCAGGGTTCCAAGCCCTCTCCTTCATGGATGGATACTCTGGATACAACCAAATCCAGATGGCCCCTGAGGATGAGGAGTTCACTGCCTTCAGGGCCCCCCAAGGTACCTTTTGCTACCGGGTCATGCCTTTCGGCCTGAAGAATGCAGGTGACACCTATCAACGGGCAATGCACCGCATATTCAAGCCAATCCTCGGCACACTGGGGGAATGCTACATCGACGACTTGGTTGTCAAATCGCGCCAGCGTCAGGACCATCTCAAAGATCTTGAGAAAGTGTTCGGCTTCCTCCGGTCTCGCTGCCTGAAGATGAACCCGTTGAAGTGTGCCTTTGGGGTCACCTCCGGAAAGTTCCTTGGATTTGTAGTAAGATACCGGGGTATTGAGATCGACCCAGAGAAAATCAGGGCGATTAGCCAGATGCCTCCCCCAGGTACCATCCGGGAACTGCAAGGGTTCCAAGGCCACTTAGCCTATATACGCCGATTCATCGCGAATCTGGCCGGCAAGTGTAATCCCTTTTCTCGGCTCATGAAGAAAGGTGCCACCTATGTATGGGATAAAGAGTGTCAGACCGCTTTCGAGGAAATCAAGCAGTACCTGCTTCAACCTCCGGTTCTGATGCCGCCTGTATCCGGGAAGCCGCTGGTCCTCTATGTGACCGCCCTGGAACGGTCCCTGGGTGCCCTTCTCGCCCAGAAGAACAACGAAGGAACGGAGAATAGCCTCTATTACCTCAGTCTCATGCTCCTCGATGCGGAAGTTAGGTATTCCCCCATTGAGAAGAGATGCCTGGCGCTCGTATTTGCCGTACAGAAACTACGGCACTACTTGCAGCACCATGAGGTACAGTTGGATTCTCGGGTAGACCCGTTGAAATATATCCTGAGCCGACCTATGTTGAATGGCCGTCTAGCGCGGTGGGCTGTGATTATCCAACAGTTCGACATCAGGTATGTGTCTCAGAAGGCCATCAAAGGGCAAGCATTGGCAGACTTTCTGGCAGCTCACCCGACCTCCGCGGATCAGCCGCTGGATCTAGGCTTTCCTGATGAGACCATTCTCTCGGTTGATCGAGCCGATCCATGCTGGCAGATGCACTTTGACGGTGCCTCCCGGAGCCCCACCGGTAGAAGACTCGATAATCCTAAGATCAACAGAGTGGGCTTGGGCATCGTCTTCATTACCCCGGAGTGAGCCGTGCTGCCATACTCTTTCCTGTTGTCAGAGGGCTGTACCAACAATGAGGCGGAATACCATGCCCTCATCACCGGCCTCGAGTTGGCTCTCGAGATCGACGTGCCCCGTCTGTGCGTGAAAGGGGACTCTGAGCTGGTCGTTAAGCAGATCAACAGTGACTATGTTGTCAGGAAGCCAGAACTCGTGCCATTGTTGGAGTGCACCCTCCTTCTGATGGCTCGATTCCCTTCTCGGCCAGAAATTGTCCATATTCCCCGGTCACAGAACGGTCGAGAAGATGCTTTGGCCAGCCTTACTGCGTCACTTTCAGAGCCTGAACAGGACAACCTGATCGTCCGCGTGACGCGGCGCAGGCTCATCGCTCCCGTTATCCCAGAAGAAGATCGCGGCCCGTCGGTAAGTAATCTCACCGCGGTTGCCCCTGTGCCCGGAGCCCCGAGTACCCCAGATATGACAGTCGGATCAGCCCCTGATTGGAGGACGCCTTTGGTTGAGTACCTCCAACATGGCATTCTTCCATCGGATCGGGCCGAGCGCGAGCGAGTTCGACGCCGCGCATCGCAGTTTGTCCTCCAGAGCAGCCCCGGCCTGGAGCAGATCCTCTACAAACGCGGGTTTCATGGTGTTCTCCTCCGTTGCCTTCAGGGAGTTGAGATCCCACGAGTCATGCAAGAGGTTCATGCTGGTTCATGTGGCGCCCACCAAACTGGACCGAAGCTGTCCCACCAGATTCGGAGGTTGGGATATTTCTGGCCCTCCATGATCCATGACTGCATCAAGTAGGCCAGGAGGTGCCATGCGTGCCAGGTTCATGCGAACTTTGTGCATCGGCCGCCGGAGCCTCTCCATACCACCAGGTATTCTTGGCCCTTTGCAGTCTGGGGGATGGACGTTGTGGGACCCTACCCACCGGCGACAGCTCGCCAGTGCCGATTCATTCTGACCGCCACGGACTTTTTCTCCAAATGGGCAGAGGCGATTCCGCTCAGAGAGGTCAAATCCTGTTCGATCACTGACTTCGTGACCTCCAACATCATTCATCGATTTGGAGTGCCTCACGCTATCCTCACGGATAACGGAACCAATTTCCGAGCAGCCGAGTTGAAGAAGTTGTACACCAAGTATAACATTCGCTCGAACCATACATCTCGCTATCATGCGCAGGCAAATGGACAGATCAAGGCGTTTAACAAAACCCTCTCTAACATTCTTCAAAAGATGGTTGGTCAGAACAAGAAGAGTTGGCCGGACAAGCTCCCCAACGCCCTCTGGGCTTATCGGACGACGACTCGCAATTCCACCCAGATGACCCCTTATTCCCTGGTGTATGGAGCTGAGGCCGTCCTGCCCATTGAGATCCAGTTGCCGTCCTTGTGCACTGCGGTCTATGACCAGCAAGCGCCGGACAGAGTTGTTGAAGCCCGTCTAGTCGAGTTGGAAGCACTGGATGAGAATAGACTTCACGCTTTGCACAACTTGGAGAGGCATCAAAGCAGAATGGCTCGAGGTTTCAATAAGAAGGTTCGCCTCCGCTCCTTCCTGCAGGGTGATCTAGTGCTAGCCCTAAGAGCACCGATGATCCCCGGCAGGAAGCCGCCCAAGTTGGAGCCCAAGTGGGAGGGACCTTTTGTTGTCCACAAGGTCTATCCCAATGGCGCGTACTCCCTAGCGACTATGGATGGTGAGCGTGTCACTCCTCCCACCAACGCTAGGTTCCTCAAGCAGTACTTTGTCTGAGTGTACCAACGTCCAGCATGACGTTAAACTGCACATTTGTCCAGCATGACGTTAAACTGCACATTCGTCCCGCATGACGCTAAACTGCATACGTCCTGCACGACGTTAAACTGCATACGTCCAAGCTGCACGACGTTAAACTGCCTAGCATATCGTCCGCGCTGCAAGACGTTAAACTCCCAAGTGTTTCGTCCAACATGACGTTAAACTGTACTACGTCCGAGCTACAAGACGTTAAACTGTTCAGCATTCGTCCTGCATGACGTTAAACTGCCTCTCGAGAACTACGTGCGGCTTGATTCCCATCCTTATGGGATACGTAGGACCGCCTGAACCTTCATGTTTCAGGCCCAGCCCCATCCTTCGGGAATTTCCATCCCATCTCGGGCCCTTGGCCCAGTTGCCCCCGGGTGTGCGGCGTATGGTGTGAGCGCGGGGCTATGCCCTCATTCACGTCGGTTTGCTCGTCACGCTGTACGCCCCCCCACGTTTGGGGATGCCTTCTGCTCCCCCCTTCCTTTTTTCTCTCTTTTCGTCCTGCATGACGTTAAACTGCCTCTCAAGAACTACGTATGGCTTGATTCCCATCCTTATGGGATACGTAGGACCGCCTGGACGCTTGTGTTTCAGGTCCAGCCCCGTCTCTTGGTTGATCACGGGGATCTGCCCTCTTCTGGTTGCTCTCAGGGTGAGTCCTCCGACCCTTCCCGGTGATCTGTTAACATGTTTTGGGTACTTCGGTCTATGACTCGTAGTGTCAGATTCAATCCCGACAAGTCCTGTGTTGCTTGTCAGGCCTCGCGCTTCCTCTTGTTCGAGCCTTCACTCAAAGGGATCCTCGTTAGCGGTTTGGGTACGATGCCTCAGAGCTCTCCTACCGCTCCGGGTCGATTTACCGGCGGGTCTTGGGCCGCAAATCGATATGAATCCTACGATTGAGCGGTCGATGCTCGTTTGCTTGCCCCGTCTTAGGCTGACGCGATCGGATGTTGTGTTGCGAATATGGTCAGCAACGTCCTTGATCGCCATGTCGGCTCTTTCAGGCTCTGAACATTGGTTGCGCAGTCCTCATCACACTCCGCCTTTGTGCGTTGTAGTGGAATCTCGACACTCTCTTCATACTGACCTCCAGTACACCTCTACACGTTAGGCAGACCAACCAGGGTAATGGTGTCGTTCAAGGCTCCCACGATCTGAGCACCAAGGATATATGCGGATGTCCTCCCTAAGGGCCATGCGTAGCTGGACCCTCGTCCCCATAAGGAGGAAGGAGTCGCCCGAACAATCGCGTTCTGGGCCCAGTATATCTGGAGGCTAGCATCTCTGCCCCTCGGGTGATGGACATACGCAGGCCCCGATCCCAAGACTCTTCTCTTAGAATCGTGCGTGACCGCAGGGCTGGGTATGTTCCCACCTCCGCCGTGTCCGCTGTACCGCAATAAGCGGGTTCCTCCATGGTCCGAACCACACGACCTTAAACTGTGTTGTCTGGTCCTACCACACGACCGTAAACTGTGATCGTCTTGGCCGCCCGACGAGAAACGGCACTGCATCGTGATGTCCTCCTCAGGGGACACTCATGTTGGGCGCTGGTTAATAACCACGCCATTCATCAATGCCTTCCGTGGCTTGATTATTGTGGCGACGCCAGAGATTTCTCAATCACAGGCATGTCGCCGCACAACGAAAAACCATTCATCTTTAAGGACAAACAAGAAATATCAAATGCCGCTCCTTCTGTGTGCGAGGGTCAGACCCGCACTCTTCCCCGCGCTGGTGCCCGATTGTGTTGCGCCGCGCTTCAAGAACTACGTGCGGCTTGATTCTCATCCTTATGGGATACGTAGGAACGCCCGGATGTTTGAAACTTCGGGTCCAGCCCCCCACCTCTTAGAGATTCCCCCTTCTCTGGGGAATCCGCCGCCTTCAAGTCACCCTCAAGGCGTGTTCCCCGACCCCTTGCAGTGGTCCACCGGTGTCAAGAGTACTCTGGTTTATTGCCAGGAGGGTCAGGTTCAGCTTGGTCAGGTTCCTTCCACTTTTAAGGCTTCGTGCTCCCTTTCATTCGGACCCATCATCCACGCCCTGGGTGGAGCCCCCGTGAACGGTTCGGACACAATGCCTCAGTGCTCTCCCACCGACTCGGGCCGGTACCCCCAATGGCCTCGGGCAGCAAATCGATATGAATCCTGCGATTGAGCGGTCGATGCTCGTTTGCTGCCTCATTCCACCAACGGTTAGTGCGATATTGATGCTGCTTTTCCGCCACGGTCGGCAGTACTCCCATATCGTTACTCCGGTGCCCCCAGTCCTTGAGTGAATGGCCGCATGATTCACATTTTCCACCTCCCATTCTGACCAGGCGAAACCTCGACACTCTTGACACTATCCCTCAGTGCGTCTTCGCATATCCAGGGGATAGGACCACGATGTGGCGTACTTTGAGGTCCTTATGGTCCGAGCTCTAAGACCTTAAACTAAGATCTCTCCTTATGGTCCGAGCTCTAAATACCTTAAACTAAGATCTCCCCTTATGGTCCGAGCTCTAAGACCTTAAACTAAGATCTCCCCTTATGGTCCGAGCTCTAAGACCTTAAACTAAGATCTCCCCAAACGAGATTCTACGTCCTGCATGACATTAAACTGCACTCTCAGAACTACGTGTGGCTTGATCTCCAGCTTGATGGAGTACGTAGGAACGCCCGGGCATCTCGACTCGGGTCCAGCCTCAGGGATCATTAAGTCCCGCCCCTCCTCGTCGCCGGCCGTCTGGCCTGACTTCGGGTAGAGTGGTGCAGTTGTGGTATTCTCCCCGATTCAGTTCGGGATGCCCCATCGCAATGATGGGAAGCGACGGTTTCCTCGTCCAAGAGGTTCTGTCTGAGAATTGGGGTGACTCACGGCCAGATTAGTGCATCCGCCTAATACGCTTTCCCCATGGTGGCGCAATTCTGAGAGCGTTGGATTCTGTCCGAACAATCGTCACTTCGCCCCACGCTTCGCATGCCCTGTTGATCTGGATTTCCACCCTTGTGTCTGAAGGAACCCCCAAAGCGGTATTCATGATGACATGTGGTCCGCCTCCTGCAATATGAATGATGACCTTCGGTCCGTCTATTGCAGTTGTTATGGTCGATCCACTGTCCGCCTACCGTCTTGGGTATTTCCTGGAAGGCCGACCGTTGTGGATGTCTGGATTCGGGACACACGATTCACCCTTTCTCATTTCCCTATGTTCGGATAAAATCTCAACGCCCCTAGCATTGTCCCGCTCGTGTGTTGGAACAAGTTGGGGGGATGATAAATTGATTAGGCTTGAGGTCTCCTTTCCTAGGAATGACCTCCCTCTTTTCTCCAGCAATCCAGGCCCAACTATGGATGCCTGATGCTTGGTTAGCGCTCCCGCAAGACAGTGAATTGTGGTTGAGCATGTTAAGCCAAAAGATGCAGATAAATATATTGGTTCATACAAATGGATCAAGGTAGCAGAAGCAAAATGTTCTGAGAGTGGAAAAACAAAGCCCTTAGGGATTAGCGTGCTGAATGAGTCTCTCTAACGCCGCTACCCTTTGGCTGACGGCCTCCAGGGCTGCTTCTCGCTCTCTGCGTGCCCTCTCCTCGTCGGCGGTCGCAGCACGCAGTTCGTCGATTCTGGCCTGTGCATGCTCCCGCTCGACCTGAATTGTGACCATCTGTTGGCCCGCCTCCGTCAGCTGTACCTGGGCGTCAACCAGCTGGGCTGCTAGTTGCTCCACAAGCTCGGTACACGTTGCGACGAAGGCCTCCTTCTCTGCCGCCTGCCCTTCGAGACGCCGGACTTCCTGCTCCGCCGCGAGGAGCGCCCGCGTGCTCTCCGACATGTCCCGACTTTGTGTGACGTCGGCACGCCGGCAGCTCTCGCGCATCTTTTCGGCCATGAAATCACGGACCGTCAGATGGAGGCGTTGAGCATCAGCTCCCCCGGCACACAGGAAGCGCAGCCAGGTTTGAAGTGATCCCATGCGCCCCAGCCACTCCGATGGGTCTCGCTTGAGGAAGCGCTGGATGCACTTCCACCCCCTGCGGCGCGTTATCCGGCTCTCCTCGACCGCCTCCGCGTCCGAGTCGTCCATCTCCTCGGGGTCGGCAGGCCGGTAGGCAGGGAAGGCATCCAGCAGGTCTGCTGCAGGGTCCGCCCCTGGGAGGTCCTCATGAGGGATAGGTTCCCCAACATCTGGGCGACCTTCTTCTCTCTCCCCAGCGGCGCTGACACCCTTGTCAGCCCCCGACCTCTCTCCGATGTCAGCACCGCCGGCGTCCGCAGCCCCCTGATCAGCAGTTGGTGGGGCCGGCTCGGTTTGGGAAGTCTGTTCCGGAGCAGGCGGCATGTCCACCACTGGTCCACTCGTAGATGGCCCGGGTTCGGCAACCCGACGAGCCTCCAGTGTTGAGATCACTGCGCGGGGCATTCCATGGTTAGTCACGGATCGTCAACGGCAGGCACCAGCAGTAAAGCAAGGATACTTACGGGAGGTCAGAGCGTCATCTTCCGCTATCCCGGCCGCCGCAGGAACAGTTGCAGCAGGGGGCCCTTCCGCGCCTGTCAATTCGATAATGGGTGCCTGGCCCCTGCCTTGTCCTGCTGGCGCCCCTCCTACTCCCGCTGAGGACGCCTGACCAACATCCGTGCGCTCCTGAGAAAGATGGAGAAATGGGTTAGAAGCTGCATAAGGGAATGGATGAAGCAGGTTGAGTAGGGATAGAAGCGGACCTCGAGGAGCTCGGTGACATCAACATTGTCAGAGCCGGCCACCTCGCCGCTCTCCCGCGGACTCCCCTGATGGGATCTTCCCTCGGAGCCTTCATCCTCCCCCATCTCCTCCTCTTCCTCGGAGTCGTTGCTACTGTCGTCTTCTTCCGGCGGCATCTGTTCTGGAGCGGGCTCTAGACCGAGCATCACCTTCACCAGAAGGGATGGCTCCGCACGCTGACCACGTTGGCGCGCGTAATCGTCCATGGCTGTCAGATACGCATACTGCCGGTTGAAGTCCACCCTGTCGGCACTATGGAGGCGCCCGACCTCTGGCAGATGGATTCCTTCTCTGAGAATCTTTCTCCAGATGGCGTCGGTCCCCAGTGACTGCCGCAGGGTCATCCAGGCCGACCACAGCGCCGGGAAGACTGCATCGTGGGAGGGTTCGAGCAGACGTCTCACCTGCTTCCCGGGCCGCTCTTCGACCACCGCGCGTGCCCCCTCTCTGGGCGCCGAGGTCGTAGCGGCAGCCTGCGATGTGCCCGCCGCCGAAGTCCCTGCTCGCGCCGGCTCCGCTGCTTGGCGCGCCTCCGTTCTCCCCCGTGTGGCGGCGCCTCGCCTCCTTCCTTGACGCCCGGTCTCCGCACGGGTAACCTCGAGCCGCCGAACTAGCTTCCGTAGAAGCCCCTCGGGGTACGCGATGGCCCAGTGTTCGGCGTACTCGGTTGCCAAGCCTGCGTCAACCCCGATAGGAGGGAGAGTGATGACGTCGCCAGAGCCGAAAGCGGCAAACATCAGCCACATCTGGCGAAGGACGCAAGGGTTCGTCTCCTCCCGGACAGCAGTGAATACCCTCTTCGGCATCCGCTGAAGGCACCCGAACTGCCTGGCGAACCGGGTTGGCACGTAAGGCTCGCAGATCACCTTCCCGTCGATCCGAGCCACGAGCACTCCGCCCCGCATGTTCAGGAAGTATTCATGCTGCTCCAGTGGACCCTGCCCATTGTCGATCATCTGGCCGACGGGAGTGGGGAACGGACTAAAGTTGAAATTGTCATGATTGCCAATCCGAATCCTCACGCCCTCCTCACTTAGGGTCATCGGAGCGACCCCCGCGATGTTCAGCAGGGAGGGTCGCATGCCGTTGCCCGGAGGAATGATGGCGTTCGGAAACATGTACCCACCGAGGTGAGCAGCCACCCAGCCGTGGAAGAACTGAAAGGGCCCACAGATCCTTCGTGGCGACCCCCCTCGTGAGATGCGTCCCAGGATGGCGTACAACCTCACCAGCACTGGGACCCCGAGGTTGTATCTTTTGTTGGCGGCCATATTGCCCGCCACCGCCAGTGTCGCCGGGCGAACGCCCATTCTCGCGTCCCGCACTGGCAGGAGCCACCCACTCAGAAAGGCGGCCAGGAACGCCGCGTACCGGACATTTGGGTCCCGGGCCTCGATGACGCGGTACCCCCATGAGCGGTAGTCGCCCGTCTCCAGGACCCGCCAGTACGACCCGTTCCGGCTCCTCTGAGCTGCGGTCGGGCACCGCTTCCCCCTGCTTGGCATCTTGACCGCTGGGTCATGCTCTAAGAACTGGCCGAACCACTCCTTGTAGGCTATGTCCTTCTGGAAGTCCTTGACCCCGAGCCGTTCTGTAGCCAGGTCCAGCAGATGCCACGTCAGGATGGGAGTCCGTGACCTGTCACCCCAGGTGTTCCTCGGAGGCAGGAACTCATCATACTGGTAGCCCTCCAGCGGGATACCTCCGATGCAGTGGATGTCCCAGAGACCGATGCCGACCTCCCCATGGTGAAGATGGAAGGTGTTGGTATCCGAGGACCAGCGGGTGAATAGCTCCGGCCCGAGCTCGGACTGCTGGTAGAAGTGGAACTGCGACGTCCACACCGCCTCAAACAGGCCGATGTACCGCAGCTCCTCTGCGAAGTGATCGCACGTGTGGCGTACCCAGAACGCCCAGGCCCACTCGCTGGTGAAATTGCCCCCAGATCGCAAGTCCCAGTCCTTCAGCCAATCCTTGGTGTCGTCCGTGACACTCTGGCGGTATGTGCTCGAGTAGAGGGCCGGAGAATTCTCCGCAGTAGGCTCACCCCCGTCAATGGTCCGCGTCCTCGGGTTCAGGACGTAGACATCTAAGTGCCTGGTCTCCCTGGCAGGATGCCCATTGTTGGTGATGTTATAGCGGGGAAGCTCGTCCTCCCGAGTCACCCAGGTCCGTGGCGCATCAACCTCGAACCCTGGCACCGGAACCTCATCTAGGATGCCGAAGTTCCAGAGCGGCAGGTTGTCTGACAGCGGATATGTCTTCTGGGCCGACGTCAGCAAGTCGAACAAGGATTTATTGTTGGAAACAATCTCCTTGGCTCCGTAGACCTCCTCGTTCGTCGCCATCTCAGCTCTGCGAGTGGCGGCATCCCCCTCATTTCCTCGGTGCGCGGCCATCTCAGAAGTTTCGGGAGTCGTGCGGGTTAAGGGATGAAGCGTGCGGGATCGGACGAGGCTGGTAGAGAAGTTTGAAGGTTGGCGCGCAATCCAAGTGGACGGCGCGCAATTGGGAAGAATATCACGCAAAGTTCCGGGTTTTCGCGCAAAGACAGGCGAATTCCGGATGGTTTTGCGCGCCGATCGGGCGAATTTCGCGACCGGAAAAGGCAATTTCGCGCACGAGAGCGTTGAAGCTTATCGCGCGGAAGGCCTGTGTATGGAACGCGGAACCCTGGACCCCTATTTATAGACGAGGCCGGGATTCCGCGCCGCGCGGAACGATCGATTGCGCGACCGCGACTGCGAATTGCGCGCCCGACGCCCCTCTTTGCGCGCCTAAGTCCCGCGCAGCCCCGGACTTCGGCATTCCGGCGTCTCCCTCGGAACCCGATCGTTGCGGCCTCTCGCCGATCAGATTCGGAGGGGGGGCTTTTGTAGACGCCGGAAAAGTCCGTTGTTCCCAAACGAAGCTCCGGACGCGGAAAGCGAAGTGATATTTGGAGTCAGAGGCACGTTCCGGAGGGCCCGGAGGACTTGCGCGAAATTTCAGAGTCCCGCGCGCAAAGTTGAGTCGCGGCGCGCAATCCTCCCGGGATGCGCGCAATGCGCTGGGCCGGCGCGCTATTTTGCGCGCCCGTGGCCTGCGCGGCTCCCTTGCGCGCCGGGTCCTGATTCCGCGCCCGCGAAGGGAATTCCGCGCCCGAGACCGGATTCCGCGCCCGGGGTTTCCTATAAATATAAGGCGACCCCCGACGTTTTGAAGGTTGCCAGAATCCGAAGCGTCGCTCATTCGCGCAATCCAACCCCTTCCGCGCGCAATGCCGATCTTCAGGTAACCTCCTTTCTTTCGCGCAATAGAGCCTTGGGGTTCGCCTTCACGCGCAATCCCCTTGGCTCCTTTCCTTTGAATAATCCTTAACCCGAAGGCCTTTGCGCGCAAAAGAAGCCTGTTGCGCGCAATTGCCCCCGGGTGCGCGCAATCCAGCCCGATTGCGCGCACCCCCCATTTTCAAAGTGGCCATTCGTTAGAGAATGAGCCGTTGCCCCCGCGTGCTGTCCGAAGCCCGGTGCGCGCAATCTCAATCATCCGCGCGCAAAGGGCTGGCCCGATTGCGCGCCAGCCCGCCATTTTGCGCGCCGACCTGCTGTTTTGCGCGCAAAGCTCCTCTTTTGCGCGCAATCCGCCGGGGTCACCCCCTTTGACCCCCTGAGGGTACCCGCCTGCGTGGCGCCCGATGATCTTCGTCCTGGGTGCCCGCACCGTGCGTTGTCTTTCCGTGCGGCCCTCCAGGCTTGCGCGAAGTGACACGGACCCATCGGCGGCAACCAACGTCCAACATGACGTTAAACTGCACATTTGTCCAGCATGACGTTAAACTGCACATTCGTCCCGCATGACGCTAAACTGCATCCGTCCAACAGGACGTTAAACTGTACTACGTCCAAGCTGTACGATGCTAAACTGCCTAGCCCCTATCGTCCGTGCTGCAAGACGTTAAACCGCCAAGCACCTTCGTCCTCAGTACACGACGTTAAACTGTACTTCGTCCGGCAAGACGTTAAACCGTCTGCTTCATCCTCAACACACGACGTTAAACTGTACTTCGTCCGACAAGACGTTAAACCGTCCGCATCACCCGATCCCGTGCCTCGCACGCAGGGTCCCCCCCGGTTTGGATGTGGCCCCCACCCGCTCGTCTCTGCAGGGATGTCGGGATTGCCCCTCTTTAGGGACGATTTAATGGGAGCGGCTTTTCCCTACGGGGGTAGGGTATTACAAACCCCTAGTTTCTTGTGGGGGGCTGCACATGTGTATCTCCATTGCGCTCCCCCACTGCCGAAGCTAGTAGAGGGTGTGACTGGGATCGAGGTGTCTCCTACTTTCGGTCCAAGTCCCTTCCAACTGAGTTTTGCCGCATCCGGGCTGCCTCAAGTGCGTAAGTCCTGACAGAATGAACTACGTGGACTTTGATCCCTGTCTTCTAAACATGGTACGTAGGAAACCTCCCTGAGGTTCAAGCCCACCACCTGGTCGTCCCGGTCGTATTCACGTCGGTTCGTCCATCAGTGGACCCCTCCAGGGTTCACGCTTGCATCGATTCACCTATGAATCCGCCCCTGTGGGAGACTGCCCGTGTGTATCTCCACTGTGCCTCCCCACAACCCCCTTTTTCCATCTCTCCTTTTATCGTCCAGCATGACGTGAAACTGTGATCCACCCGGCCGTTCCATCCCCCTCTGTGCGAGGTGGTTCGGTTTAATCCTCCGCCCGGCGGCCTCGACCCCTTCGTGAGTCGGCTTGCCGACATCCAGCATGACGTTAAACTGTATACCCGAACTACGTTGACTTTGATCCGTGCTAGCGCGCGGTACGTAGGAAGCCTCTACGGGGTCCAAGCTCTTCACTCCATCATCCATCCTGATCCTTACCCGGGCCGCCACATCCCGGTGGGGTCATGCCACTTCTCTCCACTCCACATCACTTGGGAAGCCGCCCATGCGCTGGCCCCAGCGTCGGAGGTTCCCCGCAAGGGGTTCTGTCATCTGATCCACTTTTCGTGTTGATCGGTCCGATGCCGTCCCCGCTGGACGTTAAACTCGCGGCGTACCCCGTGTTAAACACGGGAAGCTGAGGAAAACCTCAGGGGACACAGTTCCCCGCACCCAGTGCGGGATGCCTCAGGCCATCATGCCTTCGAGAAGCCCTATTAGGGACGGAAAGCAGACGTGCAGAGCCGCAGTGTTACGACACGCCCCCAGCACCCAGAGCCACCCGGCCTTCTCACCGCAGGTTGCTGCCCCGACCGGACTCCTTGGAGCGTCCGGGCGGAAGCAGCGTAATTAACCGGTGTCCATGAAGATATGGCGCCGGGAACGAGATTCAAGAGCATGTCTTAAATCTATGAGGGAGACCCGGATTAGGCGACGAGTTCCGAGGAGACGTCCAAGGAAGGAGGAGCCGACATCCCATCATCCCGGTTTCGATCAAGGAGCAGACGCCCCTGAATAAGGGACGGATGCCGCTCGCCTTTGGAAAGCGGGGCTGCGGGACCACAAGCCGCGCGCCCATCCCCTCGGGTTGACGGGTGCACGCGCAAACGCGTCCTGGCGGAACAACGTAACCTGACGCACATCCGCACCGAAACATATGTCATATATCTTTTTTATTTACACTGTATATTTTTTATTCCAATATAAATATTCCATGTGTTTTTTTCATGTTGATAAATATCATTCCTTATGGTTTTTCATTCGATGCTTGGGTGCTTGTCAACATCCAGTCTGGATCGGGAACGCCCTTCAGCTATGTGATGGATTAGGTTGGGTTCCAAGTTTGGGGGAAACCTGGTTCGATTCATTAAAAAAAATATCTTCCCAAATATCTCCTCAACATCCCTCTCCTCAACCTAAAAGCCTTTCCTTTTGAATAAATACCTCCAAGGAAGCTCTTTGGTGCAAATCAAAAGGAGCCACCTGAAAAAGAGGTAACATCCTCCCTCAAGATCCTTTGTCTTATATTCATTCTAAAACCCCTAAAATATTATTATTCCATGATTATATAATAAAATAATTATACTAATTATACTTATATGATTTATTACATGTTTTCTACCTACACATACACACACTTCCATCTAATCAGTAATAAACTTTCTATTTTTTTGAACGTGAACTACCACATCATGAAATAATGTGGTTCGTTTTTTCTTTCCCACCTCTCACGGTTGAGAATTATGATGGACACTATATTTTTATATTATATATTTAATATTTATGGTTTATTTAATATTCTATAACTATTATATAATATATTTATTCATTATTTTCATTTTTTGTAAATATGATAACTTTGTTTGGGGACGTGTGGACTATCACCTCCTCAATGCGATGTGATTCATTCAAAATTTACTTGGAATGTATTAAGAATTCTATTCATAAATTTATATTAAATATATATTATATTTATGATTTATTTATTATTATTTAATTATTAATAAACACAAAACTTCATGCTTTCTATTTTCTATAAGTACAGTGGTTTCATTTGGGGAAGTGTTGGCTACCATCTCCTCAAATCGATGTGATTCATTCACACCCTACAGGGAATGTATTTAGGATGTGTTTAGTGAAATGGTATAATATATATGAAATAATAATTCTACTGTAATTATAATATATATATATATATATATATATATTTCATTTACTTTATTTGATTCAATATGTTCGTAAAATGAAGGCAGTGTTCATGCGTACGTACGGCCTACCATCTCCATGAACAGTGTTTTCCGTTTTTCTATATTTCATAGAATATTGTAAATAAATATATAATGAATATATAAAATATTTACATTATGTTTTTTATTCTTTAAATCATTATATAAGTATTAGGACGAAAAATATAACAAATTAAGAATGTATAAAAAACAAAACGAATATTACCCGAAGTGTTTCTTAACATGGAAGTGTTAATAAGTGGGTGATATATAGAAATTTATGGTATAATATATTATAATATGGTTCCATCGTAGATTTATAATAAAAATATATTTATTTTATAGTAGTATTGAACATGTACAAATAAATTCAAGACTTATGGTAAGAGAGTTTCATCTCACTTTTTATTTATGTGAAAAAAAATCAATTATCCACCACTCATTTCATTTGTATGGTGTGTATACTACCCCTATATTTATTCTATGATTATTATAATTAAATTTATGAATATTTAAATATCCAATTGATGAACTTTATTTCATGGGATTTATGTTTTAAGAGTTATCAAACTAGCAAATTAATTTTGTCTCAATTTTCCTTCGTTAACACAAAAGCCATGTTATGCATCTATATTTTTATATGAGGTGTATACACTTCCTTATAACATGTTATATTATCAATATAATTATTTTAATTATATTTTAAGAATAATGTAATGTAATTCATTCCATGTTTTTAGGATTTAATGTAACCAATGTTGTAACGATTTATAACTTCAATCCCAACGTTTATCGAGAGTGTTTATGATTATAATTCCACTGATTAAATATTATGATCTATCTCTCAAGAAATATGACGAATTTTCATATCCTTTTGATATGAATGTTATATAAATTTAATGGTAAAAATTTTTCATACTTGAGATATTAAGATTGTTTGGAAAATAGTTTTATGAAAATATGAAATTATTTCTTATATTTGTTGGAAATATTTGTTCTTTAAAAATCAAGTTTTCTAAAACTTTTTAATTTTTTTTCTGTGAACCTTTTATTTTTAAAATAAAATTTTAAAAAATTATTACCTTTTAAAAAATGAGTTTTTAAAATGAATATTTTTGTCTTTTTTCGATCAAACCACTTTTATGAACTTTTAAAATTAAATGGAATGTTTAGAATGTATAGACCTACCAGGCATCATGAACATCAGTTCCTTGATACTTTCTTTGTAAGTTTACTAAGATATTTTTTTGAATAATTTTTTTTACAAATATTCTATAAATTTGTTTATTTTAAATTGGTTTTCAAATAAAAATGGGGGTTCAAAATTTTTTTTCTGTACAAAAATGTTTTAAATCATAATGAAAGCTTATTCTATATGTTTTAAAACTATTTTAATTGAAAATGATTTTAAAAATGTTTCCAAGATTAATTTACTAGTTTTCAAGGAAGAAGGTTTTCTAAATGATTTCATGCCTTATTTCTAATTTTCAAGGTATTTTCAAAGGAGATGGTTTCTAAAATGTTTTTTGTTTTAAAGATACTTTTTCAAGGAAGGAAGTATATTTTTCTCACGAAATGTTTAAAAGGAAACGATAAAGATTTCTTTATAGGAAAATGATTTTTGAAATTGTTTCCTGAAAATTATTTTCAATTAAATGCTATTGAAATTAAGAAATATTATATGTGATATTTCAAAATACTGATCCATATAAGTTGAAATACTTTTATAAATTTTATTATTTACTAGGGATATGATCTAAGAATACTATTCATATTCTTTCTTGAATGGTTTATGTTTTGATGGAATGATTTTTTTTAAACAAGTTTCTCTTCCATGGGATATATGTTTTTGAAAATAGGTTTATTTCACGGGTTATACTTTGATGAAATGATTATGAGACCTACATCCTTTCCATAGGTATTGATATGATGAAACATTTATGATATCTATTTCACTTAATGGGTTATGATATAATTGTTTATTATTTTTTGGCACATGTATGTAGGATTTCATTATGATATGGGTGGGACCTATATCTCCCTCTAATGAATTGGGTAATGATAAATGGTATATGATCTCAAGTGGTACATGAGTTGTAGACCAAACCCCAAAAAATAAGGAATATGGGTTGTATCCCAAGATCTAAAGTACAAATGTACCTAAGTTGCAGCCCAAACCCAAAAATAATAAGGTAGATGGGTTGTAGCCCAAGACCAAAAAAATAAGGTGCATGAGTTATAGACCAAGATCGAAAAAATAAGGTATGTTAGTTATATCCCAAAGCCTAAAATAAGAAGGTAAAGGGGTTTTAGCCCAATCATGAAAAAAATAAGGTAAATGTGTTGTATCCCAAGATAGAAAACATAAAGGTTCATGGAATGTATCTCAAGCCTAAAAGTAAGAGGGTAAACAGGTTGTAGACCAAACCAAAAAGTAAGAGGGTTAATGGGTTGTTAGAACAAGATCGAATCATGTAGATGGGTTGTAGTCTAATCTTGAAATATTATTAAGATCTTGGTAGGTATCACTGACATAGGATTTTCTATGTTCATATGTATGCCACAATTCTATATCTTACTCCTATGTTATGATTTAATGGATTGTGCTCTTGATTCCCTTAGGATTCATGAATTATGACCATCTAATATATATTCCATGATTTATATTTATGATCTACGATATGCGGGGTATGATCTGCTAATTTTATGATCATGTTATCACACCCTTATGCTCATGTTTAAGCTTACATATCTCCCTTGTTTACCCTTACTGAGCATCCGAGTCACCAATTTTGTTTTTCCTTCAATGAAGATATATTTTATGTTTGATATGTATATGTTCGGTGCTAATATTGGATAACCTAATGGGATATAATGTTGGTAACCCATGTTCCATTTTTTATGTTTTCGTGTTTACAAAGGCACTAAACTAATATGGTATTTGGGAGTTTGTTTGTTCAATGTTTTATGTAGTCTGAAAAGAGGATATAATTTCTATGTATGTTCAGACTGGGTCACTATAGTTGGTATCAGAGTGAAGTATTAATCAAAATTTGGAAACTAGGATAAGAACCCTTTAGTGATATCCCTTGGAATATTTATAAGGATATTCCTAGGGTTGTATCTAAGGATAAGTTAAGGATGAGTTAATGTTAAGAAAATACCCTAGAATTTTAGTAAAGGATAGAGTGAGTGGTTTCCTAGAAACACTTCCCTAACTGGATACTACAAGTGGAAGTGGTTTTGGAATAGATGTACCTAGGTGTAACAACTCTAATAAGGTGTGTCGGTCCTAACTTGAGCATAACCTAGAACATGAGAACGAGCCTTACTATGCACCCATTTTGACACTCCCATTGGGATATTATTTGAAATTCACAAACTATTTTCAAACCATATTGAATTATTTGAGTAGAATATGACTATGAATAACTAATGATAAACCTAGAGTATCATATAATAAGAAAGGTGTCATAATTTAAATATCATATGACTGGTTTTTTATGATTATGTTTTTCCTCACTATGACAGATATTTCTTACTCTATACATTTTTTTAGTCAGTGGTTGGAACCCAATGGAACCACATTAATGGTGATTGTGTTAGAAAATCTAACAATTATTCTTATAAGAATCTGAATGTTATGAGATCTGGAATTCAAAACCTTGTTGTTATTCCCACAAAACTTTCTCAAGATATGTGTCATGCTAAGATTACAAATGACCAAATAAAGGAACTATATTTAGTTGAGTACTTTATGAGGAAATGTACACCTTATTTCAGTGGGTATTCTAATCCAGTTGTTTCTGAACACATGATTAGAACCACTAAAAAGATATTTGTTATTATTCATTGTTTGGATCTCAATAAAGTCATTATAGAGTTTTATCAATTGGATAGTGAGTAGCTCTAGTAGTGGACTCTAATCAAGAATATGAAGAAGAAAGATGAAATTGAATCCATGGATTGGTATGAGTTCAAGAATTTATACTTCATTAAGTAATTTCCTCATGTTTTTCAAACAAAGAAGGGAAAATAGTTCCTTGAGGTTAAGAAAAAGGATAATTAATTTTTTAGTACCTGTGAAGATAATTTCACAAGACTTGCGAGGTACACTTCTAGAATTATCATCCAACATAAAATTAAGGTTGCTAGGTTCTTTAGTGGATTAAAGCCAAGTATTAATATGGAATTTTCCATAAGGGAATTTATTATCAATGAATATATTTTTAGTTGTGCAATCAATGTTTAAATGGTGGTTGTAGTTATATATAAATCTCTTGGTTTTGACAAGAAGAGTAAGATGGATTTCAAAGGACAATATAAAAACCATGGAGATAAGAATATGATCCATAATTTATGCTCTATTTATGGAAATAATCATGGTGGAATTGTCTTAATGGGGCTATTAAATGTTTTAAGTGTGTAAAGTAAGTACATCTATTGTATGAATTCCAAAGTGATTTGAAAAATTTACATAATGATGAGAATAATGATAAAACTCCACAGATTGAATCTTCAACATTTTAGTGTTTCAATTGTAAGGAGTTTGGAAATTTTTCTAGAAAGTTCCCAAATACAAGGTTTAATAATGGAGATCGTCACCAAAAACCTCCTAAGATAGAGGAAAAAGGGAAAGCTTATGCATTCACAATGGATTGAGTGAAACATGATAGTTGGGGGACTCCGTAGTGGGGTATTTACTATGGGATTTTTTAAAAACAAGATCTATGAAAATCATGTTGTTAATTATTTAGTGTAACTTGATTTGAGTATAATAATTTATTATCCGTATCTACATTAATTTTTTATTAATAAAATAAATTTAATTTTATATATTTTCAAGGATGAACCTAAGATTTGAATAGAAAATATTTTTTTTATGATAAGGGCATATTTAAAAAATAAAGGGTATCTTTTGGAAGCATGCATGCTTTGAAAAAGTATTTATGGTCATTCATGTCATTACCATGTTCTAAGAGAATACTTGATGAAGTTATTCACATGTTTTGAATGTGACAGATAAGATCTATTATATAATATATAGTGGAATCAATGTTAAGATTATTTTGAGAAAATTTATGACCTTCTTTCTAGAGTTTTGGAATTTCATCTTCTAGAAGGGTTATAGGGTTAACCATTTATGGAACTGTTTGTAGTAAACAAAAAATAATGGTTTATAATTTAAATTATTATCTCACCATATGTGGATTTATGAATATTTCATAACTTATAATAACCTTTTTGTTGTTATAAAGATATATTTAATGAAATTTCATTTTATTTATAGATATTATGATTTTCTAATGCTTCAGGAATGATAAACTCACCTTCACTCCTTGTAGTAAGAGATGAAGTGTGAATTGATCAAGGCACTACTAAATAATGAAATTATGAATAAGGAATCGAATAAAAGTAATTATACATTTTAAGGAAAAGGGTCTTGAAATAACATATTTTCCTATTATAATGATTTTGATTATATCAATGATGTATTTCATGATTCTTAATTTTAGGATTTTATGATTTTTAAATTTATCCAGATAACTGAATTTCTTTTGATTATTGATCTTTATAAATCCTTATAATTATTTATTCTTTCCATCCATGTCTGTGTTTTCACTTTCCACCTATGTTCTCCCATGAGGAAACCTAGTTGTGTGTTACTTTGGGTAATCATTATGTTTTCAACATTCCCTTATTTACGTAAGTTTTGGTATTCATTTTAAAATGTGGTTTTATATGAAATGAAATTTCAATTATTAAACCTTTGATAACTTAGAATAACTTTTAGTGCTAAATTAATTTTAAGGGGGTAGAATGTAACACCCCTAGATTTTGTGAATTTTTTTATTTCGAATTAATATAATATTTTATATATTTTTCATTTAAAAAAACATAATATATATATATACATATTAATACACTAATTCAAACATTCATTATATGCTACACCAAGGAAAACTTGTACTACATGAAACGCCGACTTGGCTTGCATTACACACAACACCGAGTTTATGTGTAACAACACTTTTTATTATAATTATTTAAATGAGATAGTTATAACATATCCTTTAAACATAGTAATATGAATAATATAAATAAAGTTTTTTAATTTTACTTATAATATTTTAAAATTTATAGAACATATTTATAATTAAATATATAATGTTTGGTAATGTTTTTATATGTTTTAAAATACTATTTTCTTAATAAGACTGATTTTTATGCCCTTCTATGAACAATAATAAAATTGATTTTAGAAACAATTATAAATTTAAATAGATAAAATAAATTTCATTTTTTAGTTTAGAATTTAAATATTGTCTTATGACTAGTTTTTGAGATTTTAGTGAGAAACTTTATTTTTGGATGAAAAGTGAAAAATACTCAATTTTAATTCAAAATTTATTTTTCAGATAATTTATTTGTATAGTTAAATTATGTTATAAAATGGTTTTAAATTAAAAATAGATTAATTATACATCTATTAATCCAATTTATTCTACTTGAATCATTTTTATAATGAATATAGATATAAAATCTTAAGGAACATTTTAACATTGTCACTTTAAAAATCCGCTTTCTCGCGATGACTATGGAATTAACATTAAACATAATTTTTCCACTTATGTTAATTTAATATATAAAAATTTGAATAAATGGTTTTAATAATTATAATATTTTTATTCTGACAATATAAACATATTTTTTGACACAAAATCTTAGTAAAAGTGATTAAAATTAATTACAACTATTAAGGTAAAATTAAGCTTTTCAAGAGATTAAACCCTAAACGTAAGGAAAGGATGACCTATAAACTCTTCAAAAACTAGTTAGATAAAACTATTAAGTCCATAAACATTATATTATTTATTTTTGTTGGTTTTTATGACTAATATTTGTTAAAAATGTTGGTACACCTAATTTTTTTCGAAAAATGCCAAGTGTGTCCCCTCCCTCAACAATAAAAAGGAACTCACTCCTCCCACATAATCACACCACTCAAGACAATTTTACTTTCCAAATATATTCCCAAAAATCTCCTCAAAATTATTACCCTCAACCTAGAATCATTTTCATGGGAATAAATTCCTCCAAGGAATCTCATTGGTGCAAACCAAAAGGAGTTACCTGAATATGAGGTAACATCTTCCCTCAATATCCTTTATTTTATATTCATTATTCACACTCTCAAATATTATTATTCCATGATTAAATAATAAACTCAGTATAATTATAATTTTTGTATGTTTTTATTATATTTTTTTTACCTAAAATTACACACACTTCCATCTAATGGGTAATGAACTAATCGTTTTTCTTCACGGTGAACTACCGCGTTATGAAATGAAGTTGTTTGTTTTACCTTTACCACCAATAATAGTTGGTTATTATGATAAAAACTATGTTTTTATATGATATATATAATATTTATGATTAATTTATGCTTCTATAACTATTATATAAAACATACCTTCATTGTTTCAATTTTATGTAAATATAATAACTTGTTTGTGGATGTGTGGACTACCACCTCCTCAAAGAGATGTGATTCATTCACAACTAACATGGAATTAATTAAGAATGGTTTTAGTAAAATTATATTATATATATATATTATATATAAAATTAATTTTTTATTCTTTTATTATTATATAAAACATACCTATATGCTTTCCATTCTGTGAAAGTATGATAATTATTTTGTGGAAGTGTGGACTACCGCCTCCTAAAAGTGATTTGATTCATTCAAACATTACATGGAAAGTATTAAGGAAGAGATTTTTAAATTTATAATATATATATGAAATAATAATTCTACTTTAATTTTAATATTTACATATTTACATATTTACATATACATATATGAAATTTAATTTCTTTCTTTCAATACGTCAGTAAAACAGAAGCAACATTCATGTGTACGTATGACCTACCATCTCCAGGAACAGTGTATTCAATTTTTATACCATTAATATAATATTATAAATCCATATATGATTAATATAATTATATCTATATGATTTATTACATTATTTAAATCATTATATGAGTATGAGTACCAAAAATATAACAAATTATGACACATGTGATTAAACTAGAGGAATATTACATGAAACATAACCTTAACATGGAAGTGCTAATAAGATGGTGATATAAATACATATATGGTATTAGATATAAGAATATTGTTATGTGTTATATTTATAATAAACATATATTTATTATACTTGAATATTTAACATGTATAAATAAAGTAACGACTTAAGTTAAGTGAGTTTCATCTCAGTTTTCATTTTGGTGAGATATGTGCCTTATTAACCACTCATTTCATTTTTTTGATATTTATACTACCAGTGGATGTGTAATATGACTATTATAATTAAATTTATGGGTATTAACATATCCATTTGATGATATTTATTTAATTGTTTTTATGTTTCAAAAGTTACAAAATCAGTAAAATAATTTTGTCTCAATTCACCATTGTTGAGACACATGCCATGTTATGCACCTATATTTTTATATGAGGTGTATATACTACCTTTTGAAAATTTATATCATGAATATAATTATTTTAATTATATTTAAATATTCTTTTAATTTTTTCCTTACCATGTTATTATGGTTTAATGTTACCATAGTGGAAACGGTTTATAGCTTCAATCTCATCGTTTATCGAGATTGTTTATGATTATGCTTTAATTATTGAATGTTTATGATCTATATATAAAGAAATATAATAAAATTAATTACCCTATAGATATAAATGTTATATAAAATTAATGGTACCATTTTTCCACCCTTTGGTACATAATATAATTTAGAAACAAATTCTATGAAAATCTGATTATTTCTCCTTTCAATCGAATATTTATGTTCTTTAAAAACCATGTTTTCTAAAACGTTTTCAAAAATTATTTACTACGATCCTAGGATTTTAAAATAAATTTTCATCCATTTATTACATTTTTAAATAATTTTTTTAGAAGTAGTCTTCGTTTTATTTTTCAATTAGTCCAATTTTATGACATTTTAAGGTGAAAAAGGGAATGTTCGACTTGTTCAGACCTACCCTCTACCATGACCATCATTTCATTGATTATCCCTTTGAGTATTTACAAGGTTATTTAATTAAGGAAATTATTTCCTTATATTCTCAGAAAAAAATATTTTAAAATTCTTTTCAATGAAATCGGGGTTTTCAAAAAATGTTTTATGTAAAAAAATTAATGATTTTCAAAGCCTCCTTTATATGTTTTCAAAGTATTTTCAAGGAAAACAATTTTAAAAATGGTTTCAAGTTAAATTTATAAATATTCAAGTAAAAAGGTTTTAAAAGTTATTTTGGGCCTTATTTTTATGTTTTCATTGTATTTTCAAAGAAAATGGGTTTCAAAAGGTTTTTTGTTTTAAAGAAAATTTTTCATTGAATAAAGGATATTTTCCTGAAGAAATGTTTTAAAGGAAATGGTAAAGATTTATTTATAAGAAAATTATTTATGAAATGGTTTTATGAAAATTATTTTCAATGAAAGGCTATTTAATATAAGAAATGTTCCATGTGATCTTTCAAAATCATTCTCTATATAAGATGAAATACTTTTATGTAGTTTATGATTTTCTAGGGATACAATCCAAGAATACCATTCATATTCCTTATTTAATGGTTTATGTATTGATCAAATAAAGTTTATGATACTCATTTCACTTCCATAGGTTATATAACTTTAAAACCCCTTATTTTAATGGGTTATGATTTGATGAAATGATTATGAGACCTATATATTTTCCTTGGGTAATGATATAATGAAATATTTATGATACCTACTTCACTTCATGGGTTATGATATGATTGTTTATCAATTTGTGTTACATGTATGTATGATTTAATTTTGATATTGGTATGAACTATATCCCCCCCCAATTTATTGGGTAATGATAAATGGTATGTTATCTCAAAGGGTATACGAGTTGTAGCCCAAGATTGAAAACAAGAAGGTACATGGGTTGTATCCCATGGCCAAAAACAATAAGGTCCAAGGGTTGTATCCAAATCCTGAAAACAATAAGGCACATGAGTTGTATCCCAAGCTCAAAAATAAGAAGGTACATGGTTTTTAGACCAAAAACAAGAAGGTAAACGAGTTGTATCCCAAGATTGAAAACAAGAAGTTACACATGCTGTATCCGAATACTGAAAGTAAGAGAGTACATGGGTTGTACCTCAATACCAAAAATTAGATGGTATACATGTTGTTAGCCCAATACTAACGTATTTACATGGGTTTCAGCCTAATAATGACATTGTATTAAGGTCTTCATAGGTATCCTTGCCATATAATTTTATATGTTTAAGTGTATTACACAATTCCATGTTGTACTCGTATGTTATGATTTAATGGATTATGCTATTGATTCACTTATTATTCATGACATATGAACTAATGATATTTATGTGATGATTCTAATTTATGATCATTTATATATAGGTTATGATCTTCTAATGTTATGATCACATTCAAATAACCTTATTCTCATGTTTATACTTACATATATCTCTTGTTTACACTTATTGAGAATCTGAGCTCACCCCTTTTTATGTTTCCTTCCCTGGGTAATGAAAATATATTTTTTTGTAGGATATTTCTAAGAGGGGTGTTAATATTGGGGAACCCTATGGGATATAATGTATCTCATCCATGTACTGGTGTTTATGTTTCCATGTTCCTAAATACACTAAACTAATATGGTCCTTGGGCATCTGTTTGTGTAACGTTTTTAAGTATTCTGTAAAAATGATGTAATATTAAGTACATTAAAACTAGGTTGTTATATTTGATTTTTAAAAAAATATATATTCACACTAATATAATTATATTTTAACATATTTATTATTTCATGAATTGTGTGGACTACCGCCTTCAGGACATAATATGTTTGGATTTCCATCATGGATTTACAAGTTCCAAAAAAAGTTTGGTATTAAATGATAAATATGAATAATTTGATATCATTAATGTTCTGTCATGGAAAATTAGAGGACATATTATTGATATGAAAAATAAATGATCGACATAAATATAATCATTTGAAATAAGAGTGCTTAGAATATAACCTTTTATTCAAATAGTGTAATATATTCATATACATTAATTATTAATATATTTTTTTAAAACTATAATACATCACACTAATAAAAACTAAATAATATCATTATTATTTTTGAATGATAATGTTACAAAAAAAATACCTTTATAATCATTCATTAAATTGGGTCATGTTCTTGTTTGGGTTAGTTTAACTACAAACTTGAACAACACTATAAATTCATATCATGGATTACTATAAAAAGTTATATACTAGTATTGTATGATATAAATGTATATATAATTAACTTTTTACTTAGAGATACTATATCAGTATCAATTTCATAAATTAGGGAAACACCCTTCATTCGTCCAAAAGCATCAAAAATTGCTTACAATAGACATTATCTTTAGAGATTAGGTCTAAAATACTAATGGAAATAATTTTATATATCATAAATTATTATAAATCATCCATAACAGAAACATTAATTTCCTAGTAATATTGTTCTTATTATGAATAATGAATAGGAACACTACTATTATAAAACTAGTATAAATGATCAAAACTTTAAACAATAATGTGTAATGTATAAATAATTCATGCAGAGAATGAATATAAGATTAGAGTATTTATGAAAATGGATATAATCAAGGTTTTAAATTGTGAAATTAATATGAATATTTTTATGATACATAACATTATTTTTGGATATTTCTAGACAAGATGTAATGATTTTCCATATGAAATTCCTCCAATTGAGAAATATTTTTTATTATTCACCTCATTTGCATTGTATGGTTTATATAATAACTATTGGAGATTTTATGTCCTAAAATTACATTTTCCACTGTACTTAATGATGATATTTTATCTCCCTCTTTCAATAGTTTATGATTGTATTCTTACCAAATATATATGTGAATTTTTCTATTTTAATTTTCATTTATTAGGGATCATTTTATAACCACCACCTATTTCCTCTTGTGTAGTTCATACATTTTCATGGAATATATTGTTCACTATTACTCATGAAATTTAAGGGATTTAAAATTATGTAATTTTATCCATCTCTCATATTCTTTTTGATTCAAGATATACCTTTTTAATGGTGAAAAACTAGCAAATGTTTGTAATTTAAAAGTGTGTGTAATGTAAAATAAAATACAAAATTTTATGGATATTGGAAAGTGGATTAAGATGTGGCATTAATGTACCTTTTGGTAATCACCATGAAATGGGGTGGTTAAGAATTGACTCGATCATTACCTAGATGTTAAATGTGTGGGCCTAATACTACATATAAATTAAGACACTCTCAATGTTTATACTTTGGAATATTCAAAAAAAATTAACAAACCATGATGAAATATTTTTCCAACCATTTTTATAGCATCCTACAAAATCAAACAATCAATAATAATTAAAAACTTCCATGGATAACACAACACATCTACTATACCCTCATCCCTATATATCTCTGATAAGATTAATATATGTTACATTAATGACAACCCACAAATTCTAAGTTGATTAAGGAAGGTTTTCCTAGACATACACATTATTATATTTAATGATGAAGTATTTTATGTACGTATTTCCCATTATATGGATTACCAAGTATTATTAAAAAAGAGTTTCATTAGGGAATTTTATGAATAGTCTTGATGACTCTTATGGTGAATGTATTGGACTTAATCATGTGACCGGTGGGGCCTGAAATTATATTACCCCTCAATGCATGAAAATGAATCATGTTACATAAGAGGTTGGGTATTGGTGTATAACACATCCTATAATAGGATAGTGTTATTTAAATAAGGCCTTGGAAAAATGTTTTGATGTGTGAAATTATGAATACTATTATAATGAGATCAATGATTTTTTATATCTATGTATTCATTTATTTTCATGGATACAGCAAGCCCTCAGTTTATATTGATTATAGATTCATATTGTTTATTTATTATTGACATATAAATGATTAAATGTTTATTTTATGTAAATTAAACTATATTCTCATCATTATTGAGAATTATATATCATAATTATTTGTTTTCTTTTCCCTAAGAAACCTAGTGGAGTGGTATGTGTAATATTTAGAGTTAGGATATAAGGGTTAACAGTGTTCTCGCAATATTTTCATGTTGTGTCTTATATTTTCAAATGATATATATATATATATATATATATATTTATCAAGTAATACTTGATTACAATAATTTTATATCCACCTATAATAATTTTGTTATATACTAATAATTAAATATTATTATTAGATCCAGGTTTCTATAGTCTGGGATATTACAGTTGGGTTTAGAGAAAGTACAGTATAGACCATATGTACTACATTTAGCGGAAAATTTTTAGATAGTAAAATTTTTATAAAAACTGACAATATTTATATGAAACACTCTATAAAACAAAATATAAATTATATATTACAATTTAATATCATGAGATAAATTTTGGAATTTTATTTTATAAAATAGTGACTAATGAGAGTAATGGGAATTGTGTAGACACACATATTAAATAAAGGCATATTACTAAAAAAATATAACAAATCTGAAGTTATGGATGATATTTTCATAACTATATTGGGTTATTTAACCCCGGTTATGAAAACTATTATCACCTACATTGATATAATTTCTGATCCTCAACATGGTGTAACTATATTGGAGTATTTCATGAAACAAAAACCTCACGATTTCAATAAAATAACAATTCCATTGGTATCAGAACAATGGATCAAGTCCCTTGAGAATTTATTTCTCACATTGGGATGCAGTAAAAGTAAATATTCATCATGGTAGTCAATTTGAAGAAGGGATATGTGGACTAATGGTTGTTTCTACTTCAAAACACTAATGATTAATATGACATAAAGTGAATGGAAAAGGAACTTTTAAAGATATATTCTATGAAAAATAATTTCCTAATGAGAAAATTATATAAATTGAAAGGAAATTAATCAATATTAATCAAAATTAAGAGTAATATTTTTATGAATATTAGGCTAAAATTAAAATGTTAGATTTACATGTCATTAACAATGTACATAGTCCACAAATTAAGACTAATAATTTCTTTGATGGGTTAATTCCAAGCCTTCAAGTGGAGTTGGTCTCTTAGATCGTTTCTTCAAATTTAGATATAGTCTCAAGTACCAATAAAAATGAAATATTGTTCTCTTGAATATATGTAATAAAGGGAAATAAAGAGAAGAAGAGTTCAACTAATATTTGTGGTAATAAATATATGGACACGATTAATAGAGGAAGGATTGTATTTCCCACAAGTGATAACAATGAAATGAAACACCCTGAGGATTGTATGAATGGAACTAGTAGTTTTTAAAAGTTTGGATAAAATGAAATCAAGCACAAAAAATCAAGGTAAATAAAGATGTTATTGATGTTTAACGTTTTAACTATATAGATAAGATAAATTATAAGAACTAATGCCACAAACCCTAGGTAAATTTATCACAAAACAGACCACAGGAGAAATACTAAGCTTTTGTAATTACAAAATCTATAGTTCATGTTCATAATTATGTGGTGGTGGGTCCTTTCATAGTACCCTTAATGATATCTAATGTTTTATGTGATTATTGATCATCAAACTCTTTTATATCTTCTTTTTTCCAAAAAAACATTATATAATTTCCTCGAACCATATAATGGGAGTTATCAATTAACATACCCAGTGAGAATATTATTTCAAAAAATATATGCCAAGAAGTTCCAATTACTATGAATGGGAATTACATATTTGAAATTATATATCATACCTATATTTGACTATGATATAATCCTTAATATTTATTAACATGCAATATATAATGAAAAAAATTAACTTCAGGGGTAAGATATTATAATTCGTGAAGGTATAGTAAAATCTCGAATATTTAGAGGGAAAATTTCAACATTTAAATATTTTCTGAATCCTCCCCTAATAGATCTTTTAAGTGTAATTTTTAGTTGATAGAAATTTAAGGTGTGATCTATGGATATAGAAGATATCCTAAGAATATAGGATGTACATATTGTACAAATATTCATTAATTTTATTTCACGAAAATTAACTTGACATCAATTAGAGTATGAAGTTAATTTATCCACTAAACTCATTACTAATGCCAGAATAATATATAAGTAGAACTAGATGATTTGGTGAATTTATTTATGTAGATACAATAGTTATGGGACAAGGGGTTTATTCACCCTACTGTTTCCCAAGGGGGAGACCCTATTTTATTTTTGAAGAAGTATGGATCCAATAGGTTCTGAAAAAATTATAAGGATATCAATTTAATTACTATATAGAAGAAGTATCCATTTAGAGACATTGGTGAATTATTATTTTAAATTAAAGGAGTACAATAATTTTAAAATATATATATTCACACTATTTATCATAACATATATTTAAAGAAGGATAATAAATAGAATAAATGATTTCAAACAAAGTATGAACAATATGAGTTTACAATATTGTCATTTATATTGACTAATGTTCCATCTAACTTTATGGATATGATAAATATAATATTAAAGTATTATCTTGATAACAATTTTTTGGTATTCATTGGTGATATCATGATATAATCTAATAGATATTAAAATCATTATTTTAATCAACAAATAATTCTATAAACCTTTATAAAAATATATATATAAAGTATAGTAACTATGAATTTTGGATTAATGAATTTTTTTGGGTCCTATTGACTCCAAGGATAAAATATCAATTGATGCAATGTTTTCATTGCAAAAATTAATTCCACATTATTCTTTACATAACCCATGATATTATCCTCAGTTAAAAAACACATGTTGTGTTTGGGTCAAAATATGTCTCCATGATGGAATACAGAGTAGATTCGATTTTCATTTTCCTCAAGACTGCTCACACACCATGGAATATAGATTCCTTATAAAATATTCTTGATCTGTTGATGTGGTGGCTAGAACCTATCCCCTATAATAGGCCATGGATTTCAAATATTTCTGATAAAAAGGGATTAAGGACTTAAACACATATTTAAGGGTGTTTATAGTTCGTTTTTAATAAAAAAGAACCTATTAGTGTATATATGCCTCATCCAAGGATGTAGTTTTCTTCTCAGGTTTTGATTTTACTTGATACAAATCCCAAATAGGCTTAAAAATCAAAATTTATGGCATTCAAAATTCCTGTTTTTTTATAAATAAATTTGAGATATCATGAAATCCATTTTTTATTCTCCTTTATAAAACTCATTAAACAAACTCCTTCACACAATTATCTCACCCAAATCCCTCACCAAGGTCAACTGGTCCATCAATAGAGATACCCACCACCCCTAATTTTTATGAAATATAGATGAACACCTACATGGAGAACAAGGTAAGAGCTCTGATCATCCAACTTGTTTTCCCAAGTATTCTACTAATAAGTAGGTGAACCACCAGAGCCTACCCTCATTTGGGTGAGGATACCTATGTAAATCCCAAAATAGGTAACCCTCTTCCCAACCCTCAATTTGGGAAACACAATTGGATGACCAACTACTTAGAAGACCCACTAACTGGCTAGACCCTATATGAATGACTGGCAAATTAGGTCACCCACTACTTGGGAGAACCATTAATTGTGAGACCCCCTACTTGAAAATCCCCAAATTGAAATAGCCAGCATGGGTTACCCACTACTTGGTAGTCCCACTAAATGGGTGACCGACTACCAGGAAGAGACACCACATGTGAGACCCACCACATGGGAGGCATCCTATGTGTGAAACCACTACTTGGGAAACCAACTTGGGTGACCCCTTAATTGTTAGATTCACTACATGGATTGCCAAATACATGGGAATTAAACTACTTGGGTGACCCACTACTTTGGTGATCCCCTACATCAGAGACAATATACTTGGGTGACCCACTAATTGGGTGAACCTTTTCCATATTCACTCCACTTGGGTAACCCTTCTTCCAATCCACTACATTGGGTACCCCTTTCTCAAAACTATTACCAGGGATATGAAGATTCACCAAGAACTCACTACTGTTATGCACTCATTATTCATTCCATATAGACCTACAGTTGAGATACTCAAGTTAGTGTCTCTGATGGTCCTCCTCTCTAGGTGTAATCCCATGAAAAATCCAATAGGGCATCCTTCTAGGTGTAATCCCCAATCATAACAATCTCTGATACTCAACCTATCGTAACATATGGAGGGGGATGGGTGTGGGGTGGAATTAGGAAAGGTAATCCTATAAGGTGTAATCCCCAACAAAATATTCAATTAAAATTAATTTAAAAATAATCATGGTTATTATTATTCACCTTGAATTGAGTTACTCTTATTGGTTTCAAATATACTCCACATGGTTATCTTTATCCACCTCCAGTAAAGATACTCAACTTAGTTTCAAATTCATCTACGTCCTCCTAGATGTCAACCCCAACTACACCATCAATTAACTAGAGTCAATATACTCTTACTGGATTCTAAAACAATCAATTACCATTTATTCAAGATACTATTTTTGGTCAACAACATTCACCTCGAGTAAAGATAATCTAATTTTTTGAAATTATATGTAAATCCTCATAGGTGTAATCCCAAACTAAACCATTATTTTTCCTTGTGTTGAGATAATACTCATAGTTATCATCATTCCCCTTAATTCAATATAAAACTCTTAGTTCTAGATACATGGTAATCCACTTAGGTGTAATCCCCAACTAAAAATCCAATTATTATTGATTCAAGATAGTATTCACAGTTATCATTTTTCACATCATGTCAATATACATATAATTGTTTAAAATAAATGTGTATCATTATATTTTTAATCCCAAACTAAACCTTCAATTACCATTGAGTCATGATAATATACATGGTTATCAATATTCACCTCATGTTGAGTTACTCTTCTTTGAATAAAATACATGGTCATCCTCTTAGGTGTAATCCCTGAAACATTCTTCAATTATAATTAAGTCTATATACTCTTCATGGTTATAACTACTCACCATTAGTTGAGATACTCTTCATTGATCAAGATTCTAGGGAAATAGTAATTTATAATACCCATATAATTTCATTGAGTTGAGATACTCCTCATGGAATCCTAAAACACTATTTTGTGTATAGTACATTTCATAATTGGATATGTGTCATGGAATATGTCCTTGAAAACATTTTTTGAAGGTCAACATTATGGAATCAATCAATATGAGATCAATGATTTTTAGTACCCAAGTTTTCATTTAATTTCATGGATATATAATCTCCTAAGTTTCACTATATTAGGACTTCATGTTGTTCATTTATTCTTTCCAAATCACTTATGTAATTTTATGTTATATATACTTAATTTCTATAATACTCCACACTGAGAAAATGAGATAATCCTTATTTTTTCTTTCTTATAAGAAACTTAGAGGAGGACTACATATAATTTTCAGGGATATGATGGAAGGGATAAAAATATTTTTTCTATATGTTTTTCTATATTTTTCGTTATCAAATATAATGTATATAAGTGTCCATTATTTAATTACTACTAATCTCTTAGATCCTACAGGAACTCTTATATTATATACCAATACTAAAATATAACTTAAAGCATATGATTTATGGATACTAGAATATTTCATTATGTATCCAGTTCTAAAGGGGAAACTCAGTCTTGTTAATGAAGATACTAAATAAAACTAAAAAGAGCGGATACTTCATACAAGATATGATATAAAATGGAAGGAGTAGTTTATTCAAGCCATGTGAGGGTTCCAAATTTGGGTTAACAGGCTGGTGTTGGAATATTTTATTGACCACCATGGGGAACCACAACAGCGGGGAAACCATTTGGATAGCTTCCCATGACTAAATTATCTGTCTAATTACCAAATTTTATGAAGAGGTAACCCCATGTTTTTAATAAAGAACATGAAGAAGGGGAAATGGAAGAGTGAGAAATTTTTAAATTTTATGATTTGAATTTCATAGGAAGTGACTAATCAGCTGAGGATGACCATTTCCCAAATTTAAAACAAGGATTCCATTACCAAATCTTTTAGGATAGGGTTAAGACAATTATTCTCAACCACTAATCATGTTCAACATAATGGATCATCCATGTTTTTATTGGGTGATATTAAATGATAGTTCTTAGCTTAGATGTGTGGATGACCTTTGGAACATTGTTCCATAACCAAAGGTTATAGTTTTTAGAAATAAATATTTTTTATGGAAATTAAAAACCCAATGACATGAATTGTAGATAAGAAACTGAGTAATAAAATCATGGGTGGTGATAACACCATGAGTCAACACAGTCATGTATTCCAAACATCAATGGGGAGTACTAGGTCTGATGGAGAACCACTCACATGAGAGATAGAGAATAGGTTGAAGTTTTATTTCGATAGGGTTGAGTTATTCCCTAATGTAGGTTTTATTAATCCGATATAGGTTGAACCATATGTTGGGGTGGATTTCATGGATAAGGATGAGGGATAAATTTATGAGAATTAGGGATGGAATTGAATTATTATAAAACCATGATGTTTATAAACACAATTAAACATAATGATGGTTGAACTATTTTGTCATATAAAGAACTAGGCTAGTAAAAAATGTATATCAATTAGAGAATAAAACGCCAATATTGATGAAATATTATTGGTTCACACACAATTTATGATCTTGGTACATGGATCAAGGGATATGTTTTCAATAATATAATAAAACTAAGAAAAAAATTACATGAATAGGAAATCCCATATGTTAATATAGAAAACCTAATGGTTAAATTCTCATAGTTTAATGTCATATTGATTTATCCAAGGTATTTTAGTTTAAGGTCATATAAAAAAGACCATATCCTTTTTGGTGTGATTATTCCTCAATGCGAAGGGTGTAAAGGACACTCGCCAAAGGGGAATTGAGCATTGATACTTGGAGAATGAAATGGGAGACCTATTTTTGGGTCCAAGAAATAAATTCAAGGTATCATCTAGATATCCAATGATTCAAAAATCATGCTTAATATACTTAATAGGGTAAATTTAATTTTTATAGATCTAAATCATATATAATGACTGTGGGGAGGAAAAGATTAGTGCTCTGACGAGAAGATGGATGGAAAAAACTTATTTGGGACTAGTATATTCAAATTATTGATATTAAGGAGGTACTGAATATAGATTCCAAAATTAAATCAATGATAAGGAATCCAAACATCCTTATATATAATTTATATTGAGAATCAATCCACATTGATTTATTAAGGTGGTGTGGTTGGAGATAGAAACTAAATAGGGTTTTTTATGAGGTGATAACCATTGAATCACATAGTTATAAGGAATATATTGGGAACTATTATTAGATTTGGTTTCCTAGGAACAACTTATTTTACTTTGCAATTATTGTATATTCAAATGTTTGAATACTAATAAAACATACTATTACATATTTTTAATTATTATTTTTAAATTAATGTAATAATGTCATTGGATATATTTTGTACTAATAAGTTCATATCGGTTCCCCTATATGATTGATTCATGATGTCATATGATGATATTATTAAAAATAGTTCTATGTTTTTATAACATACTATGATAAGACAAATTTTATATAGAATGGTAGGAGATATTACTCATAATTGGATGATGATTATTCTTAAGGATTTCACATTTAGTAATCTCCATGAAGAGATATTATGAGAACAAGCCGTCCAGTAGGTATATCACAAGTTTTGGTTTCCTATGATATTCCAATTTGAGAGTGTGTGTAATGGACCTCATACATTAAGATTAACAATTATGAATTTCATGACATAATCACATATATTTATGGAGAAAAACCATCACACCATACGTTGGTGGGATGTGGGGGATGTTGGTTGTGTCATGAATAACATGTTATTAATGAAACTTTCAAGGAGGAATTTTCGCTTCCATCTTTATAGAAGTTGATATCATGTCTCATTGATTGGAATAGAACCATAATATAAAAGAAGGACATATCGGGCATATAGGTTGGTGAGATAGATGTTCAATCTTCTTGATGAGTTATTGTGACAAAGGGGTTATATTACACAATGATAAATCGTATGTGGTTGTCAACATTGGGACATTAAATTATTTATCCTGGTTTCCTTATCCTGTTTATAGATAGTAATCTTGGACTGTAGGAAATCCCACTGCATTATGCTGAGAAAGAATCCTAAAGGGTCACACACAAAGTTATTTCATTATTCTTGATTAATTTTGATTTGAATTAAATTATTAAAATAAGTATTATTCCAATATATGAGGAATAGTTTTATTTGTTTTTTATTGATTAAAAAAATTTATTGATGGATGAAATATTTAATTAAATATTTACTTTGGTATTTATCAAATTCTAAGAACAATGAATGGACCCAGACTGTGACCTTTGTTAAATATTTATCATCTAGTTGGTAAAAAGTTGTTTGTTGTTGGACAAGTTAGAACATACCATAAAATAGTATTTCTATTATCATATGAAATAGAGTTGGTTAAAGATTATTATATTTTTTAATGGTTGATACATAATTAAATAATATTTTAACCTAAACCCAAGCTCTATAAATACATTTCTCTATATATTTTGAATGTTTAATCACAAATTGGGAAAATATAATCATTTTACACAAAAGACCTTTCCCTCTCTCTATAAGTTTTATCCTATTTTCCTCTCAAGAATGAGAATAACTCATTCAAGACTAAATGGTCTTTCAGATATCATGAATAACAATTTAGGAGAATTAATTCCCATTCTAGAGCATAATAATCAATTGGTGTTTCCTGAAGATTAAAGGACCATGTGTGGATCACTACAATAGGGATTTAACAATAGAATCCTAACAACACAGTGAAGATAATTCTTATTTTTTTATAGATAAATACTTTTATTAATGAAACTTTTCTAATTGGATGTAATCATTTATTTATAACTAAATAAATTAATTATAAATTGTATGTGTATGATCCACTCTAAGGGTTTTGAGAAACTATAAATTAAAAATTATTTTAATTTAATGTGAACCAACGGTGCTTCATACTATTCTAGAACCTTCAAGTGGTATCAGATAAGTTTCATTTTAAATTTATAAATATTTATTTTATTAATATCTATATGCGTAATAGTGGTTATATTTTAATTTTTATAATTATTCATCCATTAATCGTATTGTTTAAATTAACATTCCTTGTAAATTTTAATTTCCTCATTCATGATTCAAAATTTATTTATTCTAGTAATATATAAAGAATGGCTAGAGATTCCATTAGGTATTTTTGAGGAATATAGTCAGATCGCATGGGATTACACAATGTATTTCTGTAGTATAATCTATATACCCAAGTTCACTACACTTTATCATGTTACAAGATACATGAATCACTATGTAGTAATTACACATGGTGTATGCATTGCACATTGCATATAGATTATGTCATCCTAGAACATGATATATCAGATTACACGGGGGTGTACATAGCATATATATTGTGTAGTATACAAGTTTTAGTGCTGAAATTCACTAAAAACATGTTTTCAATTAAATAGTAAAAATTTTGTAAGACTCGTAGCCTATTTCCTTAATGATTTACATGATGTTTATTTGGAATAAATAGTGTGTAGTTCATTAATTTCCATATATGAAATACAAGATTAGTTCTTCAAAGAGATATGTGGACACATGGAATATGATATACATGGAGTGTAACTATATTTTAAACATTTTATATCCCCACTTCTGATGAACATGTCGGGTTTTTTAATGGGTTGCATGGACACATGGAATGTTGAACACACAACATGTAGATAGTTAGTACATTCCATGTAGTCTGTACAAGGAACATGCCAAATCTCCAGGAATGTACCCTATGTTCATTTCATCTATGACCATTCATGAGATTGAAAAGGACTAATGTATGTGTTGGTTGTTTTAATTTAATTGTACATGGGTTTGAAATTATTTAATTTTAAATTAAATTATATGTCCAAAGAGTCATAAATCCCTCTATTATTATGTAGGACACTCATTTACAAGTCATTTAATGTAATTCCACTTAACCAATCATTTTGTTTCCCCAAAATTCATGTGAGTTATAATTACATGTAATTAATGGAGTATTCAAAGGTGTGTGGAGTCGGTTCAATATGGAACCATAATGATACTAACTTAGGTGATGCACATGTGGGAATTTGGAATGTCATAACTCATTACAAGACTAGTAGAACTACTTAATTCCTCTAGGATACAGATTAATTTATTGTATACTCAATAAATTGACATTTAGATATGCTCAAAATCATATCATTTATTTATTTATGTCAATGAATTATTTAATTAAGGGATGAAATTCCTTTAGAAAATAAATAAATTAATTAATGTGAAATGGTGGAATTTAAATAAATTAATGCATAAATCTTTTGTCTGTAATGGTAAATTAATTATGTGAACCCAACTTAATATTAATAATTCATGTGAATGATAAAACATTTCAAAAATTAAGGCATAGTAAATTAATATTACTCAACATAATATTATGCTAGACTTGTCCTTCCATTAAATGATTATTAAGGAATGCCTTAAAACTAAGTGTTTGACAAAATTTCATTGGAAAATTTAATCTAAATGTGAATTTATAAATAATTTTATAGGTTTAAATAACCATATTACATCAAGAGAATTATACCTATCTAGACATGATGTAGCATTGTGGCAAGAATTGATGAAATCCAATTCAGGATTTCATAATTTTGGAGTCCACTCAACAAATCAAGGAGCCTTAATCCCACATTTAGCAAAGACCTACAAACCTGAATACCTTCAAATAGTTTTACCTACCATCATTGTGGTTATCAAGAAGGGTATATGGATCCTTTCCACTATAATTTCCTAGAGAATATAAATTATGAGTTCAATTGTGTGGGATATTGGTACTTGAAAAAATTGTTGAAGTTTTAATAAACTTAATTTCATTATTTCTTGCATAATTTTTAATCAAAATAATTATAATAATATTATTTATTATAATTTTAGATAATGGAATCATCCTCATCCACACTATCCCTATGATCTATATTAGACAAATACTATCTCCTCACTACTAGTAACTCTCAATAGTGGTTCAGATACATTCATGTTGTACTATGCAATGAACAAAAAACTTACATGATAGAATCCTTAATGACTGGATTTTCTAACATGGAGGTGCATGATTAAGTTTCCCCCTATAGATGAAAATAATTTTAAATATTGGTTTTACATTCAATTTTTGACTCTACCATATATATCATGTGAACTCATAAATTCAAATGAAAACATGGATTCTTATAGAATGATTGAAAATATCCATGGTTTATATCAGGATAGAGAGAGACAAGAATAGTTTGAGACATCTAGGGCACTATTTTAGAGTAAAAATAGGGAGTGAACCCATTTGGTCCTTACATAGTAAATATCATTAGCTAAATTAGTAACATTGTAGTTGTATGCTTTAAAATCCAAAAAGTAATTTTGAATCAATCTCATTGTTGCATCACTCCATTAGATATTCTCTAGTTTTGTTCATAATTTTAATATGGATAACATTGACAAGTCTCCTGCAAATATGCTCACAATTATTCACCATGTTGATAGGGAGATTAATTGTGAAAAAATATTGGTCCTTATGGTGAACATATGGAATGGGAAAGTAAAATTATCTAAGACTAAAGCTTCTCCAAGCCCTTCTAAGTAGAGAAAAATCGAGGGGAAAACAAGGGATCATGTTGAAATTGGATTTTCATGTGTAAAGAAGGGCCATTGGATGGAAATAATGAACTAATCCTAATAATTAATAAGAAGTATAAGATGTATTTATTATCAAGTGAAATTTATCTATTTCTATAAATTAGGTATTAGATACATTTTTTCTCTCACATATTTATCCAAATATAGGAACCAAGTCGATTCATAAAAATTGAGCGTGTTGTAGTAGATATTGGAATTCTCAATAAATATCAAAATATTTTGTTTCTAGGAAGGACTACCACCTCATATTTCTAATTATAATTATATTGGTTTTGAAGGATTCTTATTTTGTGATATATGTTACAAAAATTATTATTTCTATATAAAACATTTATATGGATGTATTAATTTTCAATTTAAGAATAATTGTGGTATATTTTATGATGATAAAATTTTTTATGAAAAGGAACATTTAAATATAGTCTTCATGTTTTATATTACATGAAATAATATTTGGAAATCAATAACGAAACTACTTCACATAACTGATACCACTCCCAACTAAGGAAGAATAGGATAAGCCAATTAAACAAATATTATTTTACTAAATTACAAAAATATGGATATTTAGAATCATTTGAAGTAAAAACCACTTTGTGTATGTCAAAAATGTATACAATGAAAAATTATCAAATCCATGTTTGGATGAAAAGGGGAATGGGATAAAGAGCTTAATGAATCATTTCACACTGATGTGTGTGAAAAAATGCCTATTAAAGCAATGGGTGGGTACTCATACATTATAAATTTTAATTATTATTTTAGTTGATATGGTTGTGTCTTCTTGATTTGGTATAACTCAAAATTGTTTAAGATATTCATAGAATAATAAAATCAATTTTAGAACCATCTTGGTAAGAAGATTAAGAAACTACACTCAGACCGTGGTGGAGAATAGATTAACTAATACATAATTGACAATTTATGGGAGTTTTAGATAAAACCCCAACTCACACATTTTTATAAACCATATTAGAATGGTCTATGTGAATCAAGAAATCACACCATGTTATATATGGTGAGATCAATTATGAGTAATACTTTTCTTCCATTATCCTTTTAGGGATACATGTTACAAAGAGAATCAAAAATAATAAACCAAGTGTTGACTAAAGAGTAAGATGGTATACCATACCATTATGTAAAGGAAAGAAACATTTGTTGTTGTAAATACATGTGTGGGGTTTTAAATCATTTGTTATGGCCTCTTCAGGTTACAAACATTCACCCCAAGGAAAAGGTGTACATTTAGGGGTTTCCCTAAAGAAATAAGGAGATATAACTGATAAGAACCATTTGATAAAAAGGTGATATTGTAAAGACATACATATTCATTGTGATAGAGAAAATATCTAAATCAGATAGTGGGGAAAATATAGACTTCGATTAGGTTGAGGGATAAGATATATAAGAGTTGTAACCAGAAGAGTTTCCATAAATCCCATGAAAGAAGAAGATGTTATGGAGACATAAGTACTATGAACAAGTAATATAGAGGTTATAGAACCATAATAATATGGTTTTTTAGTAATTTGGGATGGTGAATCATTATTAGATGATAATAATGATCCTCTAATATACAAATATGCAGTAAGGGGTGAAAATTTTAACATGTGGAAATAATCCATGAATTTTGAAATGGATTGCATACACAAAAACAATGTCTTAATTTTTATAGATCCTATAGAGGATGTAAATAATATTACTTATAAATCGGAATTCAAGATTAATTGGTATAATAATGTACATGTTAGTACCTATAAGGCATGACTAGTTGCAAAAGGGTTTAAAAAGTCTCAAAGTATAGAATATGATGAATCCTTTTCACAGGTTCCAATGCTGAAATGCATTATAATTATACATTCCAATGTGGCCTTACATGACTATTATATTTAGAAAATATATTTCAAAAAAGATTTTTTTTAATGGGAACCTTCTAGAATTTATCTATATGACACAACATGGAGGGTTTGTGAGTATAATGGATGAAAGAAAAGATATTAAGAATGTAAAATTCCATTTATGGATTAAAGCACTAATCTAGGTCAGGGAATAATTGATTTGATGAGTTCATAAGGGAATTTTGATTCATAAATAAATAATATGATCCTAGTATCTATAAATATTTTAGTGTGAGTGAATTCAATTTATTAATAGTATATGTCATTGAAAAATTACTTATTATAAATTATATACCAGTCATATATTCTATTAATGAATGATTGAATAAATTCAACTCTATGAAGAACATAGGTGATACATATTTCATTGTCAATATAAATATATGTTGTGATATATCCAAGAGACTAATTGACCTATGTAAATTTACATACACTGATAAGATATTGAGGAGAGTCATTATAGAATAATCCAAGTGGTGATTATTTCCAATGTCATATGGGATTCATATTTCTCATAAAACCTTTCCTCAGACAAATGAGTAAAGAAAAATAATGGAAAGGAATATAAACACATTTTTTATTGGATAATTCATGTATGATATACTATGTACTAGTATATACGACTCTTAGACCTTAAGTCTGGTAGTAAAATATCAAGATGACCCAAATAATGACCATTAGATAGTGGTCCATATTATCCTTATGTATCTGAGAAGTACTAAGGATGTATTTTTGGTCTGTAGAGGAGATGATGAACTAGTCATCATAGGATATTCAATTATTATTTTCCCAAAATATTAAGATTATATGAAATTAAAAACATAACAAATATCTATATTAAATATACGGGTTGTGAGGTGGGAGAGCTCAAAGAAAGATGTGGTCATAGATTCTACAGTAGTGTCTGGGTATATTGAGCTTATAAGGAATATAAAGAAGTATTTTTTATAAGAATCATCATCTAATAGCTTGAAATTATGAATAATAGTAGAAAATATATCATAAACTATTGCGATAATATAGTAGAAGTAACCCTCTCCAAGGATCCAAGGTCGCATCAATATGTGAAGCTTATACTTTGGAAGTATCATCTCTTAAGATATTTTTATATAATAGGAGAGGTTTATAAGAGTAATATTTTCATTAATGAAAATATGGTTTACCCCTTAGATAATACCTCAACACATTAGAAACATGATTATCATGTGAGGTCCAGCAGACTGAAAGTCATAGGCAGTTCAGTCTAGTCCAAGTGTGGGTTTATTGGAGTTTTTTCCCATATCCCAAGTGATTTTACTTAGGATTACATGTATATTTAAAATTTAGAATATTAATAAAAAAATTTATTAAATATTTTTCATTTTTCTACATGACTTTAATATAATAATGTCCTCTCTAATCTATCACTCTGATAAGGTCATAGATTTTCCCCACTATAATGATAATTGTAATGTGCTATGATGAAATTCTTAAATATAGTTATATAGTTAGAAAAAAAATTCTATGATAGGACACATAATATGTATAATATATAGTTTAATTACCTGATATAGGATGGATCTTCTTTTCATGGAGTTCTTACTTAGTCAACTACAAAATGGGAGAATATGGGAACAAACCCGCCAATACAAATTATGCATGTTTTGGTGTCACTGGATATCACAATCTAGAAGAATGTGTGATGATCATTATAATTTATTGTTATAAATGATTCATATCATGACTCTTTCACATATATTTATTGACCAAAACTATCATTCCATATCTTGGAAGGAAGTAGGGTACATTTTTTACATCACTAATGACATGTTATTAATGGATAAGTTGATTAATAATTTTTACCATCCATCATTATGGAAGTTGATATCTCGTCCCTTTGATTGGAATAGAAAATTCACATAATGTTCCATGTACATAGTGAAATTATGTGTTTACTTTGGATATTCAAAGAATGATGTATCAAGAATATATGTTAGTAAAAATGATTTTCACCCTACTTGATGTGATATTATGACATAGGGATTATATTATATAGAGACCGTTCAAAAGTGGTTATTGAAATTGTGAAATTATTTTATTTCTATTGCTTGAATTGATCCATAGATAGATGTTAATATTTATTTTCATATAAGCCCACCTAATTCCAATTATAAATAGTCCTAGAGGGACACACACTATGTGTTTCTATTTACCTCGATTAAATTCTATTTGAGTTTAATTTTTGGAATAAATATTATTCTCAAGAATGAGAAATAATTTTATTTTAATTGTTATGATCGTAAATATTTATTAATGAATGAAATAATTAATTAAATATTTATTTGGCTATTAAATAAATGATATAAATGAGTAATGGACAAAGACCGTTTCCATTGATAAATATTTATTTTCAAGATGGTAAAATATCTACTCATCAATTTGAAAGGAATCACATACCTTATAATAGAAATATTCTTATTATATGGATTTAATTTTTTAAATACTATTATTTTATTTAAGGATAGATACATGATTAAATAATATTTTAACATAATCCCTAGCTCAATAAAAAGATATTTATGTCTATTATTTAAGTCTAATTGAGAATCGAGAATCGTTGCGCACAATAGATATATATATATCTTAAATTTTCCACTTATATTCCTCCTAATAATGATAAGGAATCATTAAAGATCAAAGGATCTTGAAGAAATCAACACAAATAGTAAAAGAAAATTGATTCAGTATACTATCACCAAAAAATCAATTAAAGATTCTTGGAGATAAAAGAAGAACATGCATATCACCATTAGAGGGATTATAAACATGAATCCTTACAGTTCAAAAAAGTTAATAGATAAGTTTTTTTAGAAGATCATCAATGTATTTAAGGAAATGATCCCAATATGAGGTAATCATTTATTCCGATCTAAAAAAATAAATTGTAAATTTTATATGAAATATAATTTCTCTAGGATTCAGGGAACACTTAATTAAAAGAAATTTTAATTTAATTCCCCACAAAGGAACTTCTGATACTCCCAAATAATTCAAATATACCTTTTAGTTTCATATTACATAGAAAGTAAATTGAACATATAGTTTTACATCACATGGTAAGGCTGAAAATAGATATCTCCATTTTTATAAACATTACATGTATTGATCATGTTAGGAAATAATACACTAAAACCCATAAAACAATGAGATTCATTCTAAATGTTGAAAAAATAGAGTAAAGGTAGAACACCCATGTCACATGAGAATAAACAACATGGTTTTATGGTTTGGGTTCATAATTTCTTGTTGAAAACCAAAAGTGACTCTATAAAAAGGGAACTGACATGGGGGACCAAACAAGACTAATTTTCCCAAAAATGGGAATAGATGCATGTGTGTATGGAGGGGGACACTGAGAGTATTTGAATTCAACTATAATAATATGTACATATTAAAATTAAATCATAACATCAATGATACTAATCATAAGTTGGTGATGAATGAAATAAGGATGTATGATGACCATGTTTGAAATGTGAGTTCCACTACCATAATGTCATGAATTAGGGACATCAATTTTGTTCAACCACTATACATGCCTTAGAAACACATTCCTTGCCATGCTATTAACATTAATAAATGATATGTGTACCCTAGATGGTAGGCATGCCATTGGTTCCCTGTGTAATCACTATTGTAAAATATTTTAGGAAAACGTGGGTTAATGGATATTTTAATTGAGGGAGATGCAATATGTAAAATTTAATTAAAAATATTTTTTAGCAGAGTTCAACACACTATATGTCACACCACAACACATTAAAAAAAATTTAATGGAACATCAATAAAATAATGCAAGAATATAATTGGATATTTTCCCAATATAAGTAACATATAGTTCATTATGTTTCTTTTGAAATGGGAATCAAGGAACACATAGTTCTTGAGGGTGGTTATTTAGGAAACCAGTACCAAGTATGGGGGGATGTCCTCTTAGTTGAGGATTACATCTCAGTTGTGTAGTCTATGAATTACATAAAAAAAGGATAACTACACATTTCATGTCCATATATCTAGGGCTGAGACCAGTGAGGTTTAATGTTATGTGGATAGGATATTGTTCATGTTTTATAGTTTTATACTATTATGGATATATGATTTGTAGTTTAAGGTTGTTCGGTTTTAACTAATGTTCCTATTATAAAAGGGTCATGAGATAAGGAAATGTTCCCTGAAGGATAATATCCTGAGGAATGGAAATTGGGTCATAAAAATTGAAGTTATTCAATAGGGATAAAATTACCTGATTTCTAATGTCATTCATGAAGCACTTATGTAGTTCCAAATGTGAACTTTAAACACATAATTCTTTAGGAACTGCATGTTAATGGTGGTGTTATTTTCTCCTTATCCATGGTGATCAACCAACATGGAATATTTTCGAGGACTATGTGAATTTAAAATTGGACATCCCATTTGGATTCCAATTTTAGATGATTTATACTAATTATAACTATATATCTGAATTCCAACACCAAATAATGTGGGAGTAATGACCAGAGATGAACTATCTTACTGAATACTCAGTCTTCATGGTTTGGAAGAACCCAAGAGTTCTATAGCGCTGAATTTCTACTCTCATTTAGGGATTCCAACTCAGATATATAAACTTGGGATATTTTATTTAATCTAATTCTATTGTTAATAGACATCCATGGTAACGATAGAGGAATATTTATTTTTATCACTTCTTCTATCCCATAAACCTAGAAGGTGTCACCTGGGTAGAAGTTCAACTCATTATCTCGTATTCCCACAAGGAATTAGATATACTTTTAGATAACTTTTCTTTGTATGATCTATCATTATCACTATAATATAATAGAGGATATTTCTGAATGAAACTATATATACATTTACTTATGCATGATTGAAGTAAGTATGGTTCGATCAAATGTAGTACTTACTATGAATCGTGTTTATCTATATGTCATGGAAGTTGGTTCCAATAACCATGATAATGGTGTTATTGATATCAAAATGATAATATTTTTGGGAATTCATAATAATGATCTAGAACCAATTCGTTACATCTTTAAGGGGAATGGATTCACCCCACATAGAGAAGAAATTAATAGTAATAAGGAAAAACTTATGCTATCAATCTATTTCTAGTGGGTAGGAACTGATGAAGCTGATATTTTCATAAATTTTATAATTTAATTCAAATTTTATAATCCCACCAAAGTGTTATTTTATTGTAAATTATAACATTTTTATGTTTGATAAGAATTTGGAATTTAAATTAAAAAATACTGAAATTTTGGATTTTAATTGATTAAAATTTACTCAATATTATAAACATAACATTTTAAAAACTAATTTTAAAAGTTAAATTCCTTTATTGTAAGACACCATACATCATGGGAAACTTTCCATTAAATTAGACCAAAATCTCAATCCATAAGATGAATTACCAATAAATATCACATTTTGCACCTCAAAAACTATGCACAAATATGGGTACATCTAAAGATGAGTTTATTTCTCAAAGAGGTCCACCTCAATGGTGCTAAAATTATACATGGTGATAGAGATAATTATTGGAAACAACATTAATAACTATATATCCACCAAATTTGGCATGCGTCAAGGACATAAATGCACGAGAATTTGAATTCATGTAATACAAACAGTCACCTGGATAGAATAACTTTATCAAAGTAAATAGTCTTAACCCCTACATCCCATGGAAAATAAAGTTAATAGATTGTGAGTGCTTGAAATATGAGTATATAAAAACATTAATGAAAATCACTTTTCATGATTTGTAAATTAGTTATGACATAATATTAAAATATTAAAATGGACATGATTTGGATCAAAAATTTTCAACTCCCTTTCCTATAAATATGTGTATCATCTTCAATTACAATGGATCGCCATTTTCATGGGCTATGGAGGATTTTAGTTTTTGTAATATTTTTTCATATTTTAAAATTATATTATATTATTTCCCTTATTCTTAGTTACTTTTTTTTCTTTTCAATTTTTTTATTTCCACCAGATTTTTCTCCCCATGTTTGTGGATAACTAACCCTATTTTTTGTTCGAGGGGGAAAGTGGAGGTGTTGGAGTTTATTTTACATTAATGATTTCTCATTCATTATTATAATATTTAATTATTGGTTAAAATTATTTCGTTGAGAAGTCTCTACACTTTATCTATTACTATTTTCTTCCTCCTCATTTAATCATTTTCCTTCTTGTTGATATCTCATTTATTCAGACAGTGGAGTACGACTTAGGTATTGATGTGTAAGATATTTGTAACACCCTGAGATTTTATGAAAAATATTCTTTTTAATTTCATTGATGTCTTGTGTTGTATGCTACACTAAAAGGAGCTTGCACTACATGCATCCCTGTCTTGGCTTGCATTACACGCAATCATGACTTTCCACGATAGCGTGTGTTGTACGCAATACCGAGTTTCGCTAAACAGCGATATGTTATATAAACTATCCGTTATGAATAGTAATACCCACTTTTTGAAATTTTATAAATTTTATTTTTCAAAATGGACTTCATTTTTGGATTCAGAATATCGAAATTAGCCTAGGGTGAATTTTTGGTATTTTTATGAAAACATAAATTTTTGATGAATAGTGAAAACACTCGGATACTATTTAAAAACCAACTTTTTATTTAAATAATTATTTATTTTATTTAAATTTATTTTAGGTAAAAATTGATACATAATACCTATATAAGTTCAATGTAATCTATTTGAGTCATTTTATAATAATTTAAGATATATTAAAATTTTATTGAACTTTTCACCGTCTTTTAACCACCTCCTAGGAGAATTTGAAAATTTACATAAAACTTAATTTTATCACTTCTGTGAGTGGAATTTCGAAAATCTGAGAGATACGATTAATATCAAGGAGTAAAATGTGGTTCGATAAGATAAAAATAATTTTTGGTGAATAGTAACTTTTTCCTTTTATTTACAATGGTTAAAAGTAAATAGGGTAATTAAGGGTAAAATGATATTACTATTACCCTAACACATGTCCTAATTCTATTGGATAAGATTGATTCGAAAAAAACAACCTTATGAATAAAATATTACCCTTTAGGTCCACTTGGATTGGATTAGGACATTTATTATTATTTTATTTAAAGAAGAGTTAAAATGGTTAAAATCAAAGTTTAATAACTAAAACATTTTTAATATAGGGTTATACATAAAATAAATTCAACTATAAATATTAATTATAAATCTAAAAAGATTTACTACCTAATGGTATTTTATTTATAATTTTTATACATTAAATAATTTTAGTTATTTATGACACAATGGTGATGTAGTAATTACCTAAATAATGAAATATTAAAATAATTGATATTATAAATACCCAAATAAATGTAATTTGATTTAATTAAATTTTTTAGAACTAATCTGTAACACCCGAGAATTTTATGAGAAATATTTTGTTTTTATGTTATATAAATCATCAAAGGAATATTTCACTACACACAACACTAGCTTGGCTTTCTTTACACGCAACCGCGGCCTTCCTCAATAGCTTGCGTCATACGCAATACTGAGTTTCACTAAACAACGATATGCTATTAAAATATTATTAAAACTAGCCGTTATGAATAGTAATAACCACTTTTTGAAATTTTTTAAATTTTATTTTTCAAAATGGACTTCATTTTTGGATTCGGAATATCAAAATTAGCTTAGGGTGAAATTTTGGTACTTTTCGGATAACTTTCATATTCTGATGAATAGTGAAAATTAATAAATTTTAATTAAAAACAAATTTTTTAATTGAAATAATTAATAGTGATAAATTCTTAATTTGAGTGGTTTTAAAGTATATTTAGAATATATTTTTACCATTTAATACAATTTTGTTCATTGGATGTAATTTCACATTTAAACCAAACATAAACAAGTGTCAATCATTTGATAGTTATTATCTCTTAAAAACACGCTATTTGTTTTGACGACGAGAATTAATTTTTAAATTAATTAATGCAACTGATGTGTTTTTAATTTGGTAAAATAGACATCATTTTTGAATTTATAATATCAAATATATCTTAGGCCTAATTTTTGGTATTTTTCTGGAAACTTTCATTTTTTGATGAATAGTGAAACCACTAAGTAGTAGTTAAAAAAACTGAATTTTTCATAAAACTTAATTTTACCGCTTATGTGAGTGGAATTTCAAAAATCTGAGAGACACGGTTAATATCAAGGACTAAAATGTGGTTCAATGAGATGAAAATATTTTTTGGTGAATAGCAACTTTTTACTTTTTTTACCACAGTTAAAAGTAAATAGGGTAATTAAGGGTAAAAATGAGTTTATTATTACCCTAACACATGTCATAATTCTATTGGATGAGTGTAATTCGACCCAAAACAACCTTAGGAATAAAATATGACCATTTAGGCCCACATGGATTAGATTAGGACATTTATTATTAATTTATTTAAAGAAGGGCTAAACTAGTTAAAATCAAAGTTTAATAACTAAAACATTTTTAATATGGGGTTATACATAAGATAAATTCTAATATAAATATTCATTAGAATGCTAAAACTATTTCATACATAATGGTATTTTATTTTCAATTTTTAGACATTAAATAATTTAATTTCTTTATGACACAATGATGATGCAGTAATTATGTTATTAATGAAATATTAACATAATCGATGTTATAAATACCCAAATAAATGTAATTTGAGACTTTTTATGAATTAAACTAATTTTATATGTTAATATGACAACTTATTAGTTATTTAATTATCTTTTTTTGAACTAATCATTCTGTTATAATTTTCACAAAAATCAATTACCAAATAGTGTCACAATTGACATAAAATTGTTTTTAAAAAAATATTATATTATTAATTGTTATTTTATTCCTAAAAATATAAGGTTTGGCCAAATGACTTAGATAAAGTTATATATATTAATAATAAACAACTTTAGGTTCGTTTTCCTTGTTATAGTAAGTTTATTAACCTTATAGTGTAAGAAAACAAGAAGACACGATAAAAGTTAAATTATCTAACTTAAAGTTAAATCTAAATGATAAGGTTAAAATCGATACCTAAACTTGTCTAAATTCTATTAGATGAGAGGATTTCGAACCATCCCCACCTTAGCTTCTAAATAAATCAATTTTGAGCTATTAAAAACCGAATATGACTTTATAATAAAATAATATTTTTAGTTTTTCCAAAGGTGCCCCTCTCCTCCCTTATGAAAGGGCACCTCCTCCCTCTCTTCCTCACACCACTTCGAGCCTTCAAGCTTGGACAAACCCTTCCAATTTATCCTCTCCACTTCCCTAGAAACATCCTAGAGGTCCTGGTATTCTTTAAAGACCAATTGTAGTGCCCTAAAACGAGGTCTCAAAGAGGCGCTTCAAAGAAGAGGTAATGTCCGTTACCGATTCTTTCAACTTTATTTCTTCTTCCACTTCTTCTTATTTAGTTGTTTCATTGTGAATTAATAACATCATTATCACTCATATACTGATATGTTATTATAAGTATCAAACAACCCTATTTCACAATCTATCCATCCTATGGAAAATGAAATCACCGCAGGTGCGTACGTACGGAATACCATCTCCACACCGTGGTGAATCTATTTTCCACCACCACCTTACTTGGATGGGTATAATGGTGTAAAGAATGAATATATATGAGTATTTTAAAGTGATATTTATTCTGAAATAGTATACATACACTCTAATACAATTCCCCGATCATAGGAATGATATCATCGCTCGTGCATACGTACGGAATACCGTCTCCACGATGTGATGCGACTCGTTCTACATGATTTTCATTTCATAATGATTAAATAAATGAATGGAGTGAATAAATATGATATATATTACACTAATACCATTTTGGAAATGAGATATCTATAACCTAGAAAGAATAATAAGAATTTATTCGACAAAACACGCATAAGAACAAAAAGTAATAAACACCCGAATAACAAGTAGCAATGAAATATTACTAATAATAAGCTAAGAATATGACCATATATGATATCATAACAATGAGTATGATTCTGGAATAAGTCAATGACATTATTTAAATCATTATACAGGAGGTTCGGACACTTACGAAGAAAATCGGACCTAAGGTAAGGGAAAATATCACAATCTCATTTTTATCCGAGATTTTTTATACTTTGGTATTTACTGGGGTGTATTTTATCATCCACATCCACATTTCCTCAATATGTAATATTATTTCCATCCACCTAAAATTTTTTAAATCCAATTTTACCCTTCGGTGAGTTTTTAGTAAAAGATATGAAAGGAATCGTTTTCCATTTTTCGTACGAGGTACTTTTTGACTTTTCCGACAAAAGTACGAGAAGAATGTTTTTTTTAACTTATAAGGAATGAATGGATTTTTAAAAAAATATTTCCAAGAAGATTCCTTTAAAATTTTTCAAGTTTATTTTTAATCAACTTATTCTAATTTAAAATTTTATGACATGTTAAGAAAGGAAAATGTTTTTGAAGTAGAAAGGATATTTTCCTCAAGAATGGAGTTCAAGTGTTTTATGAAAATTATTTTCCATATAAGATAATATAGGGTTCTATTTATATCCCTATTATTACATTGATTTGATTATGTTGTGGTGGAATTATTTTTATGAATTCCTTTATCTTATATGAATTGTTTTATGATGTCATGATGTTTAAGAATCCCATTTTTATTACATGGGTTATGCAATGATGTATGATTTATGATTTTGTGGCACACATAAGAATGGTATCATAATGAGATGGGTGGGTCCTATATATCCCATAAATGCATTGGGTAAAGATTTATATCTCATGAGATAGACATGGCTTGAACGGCAGGTTAAACCGGTTAAGTGAAACAGGACTGAAACGAGGAGTGAACTCGGTTCAGAAATAGACTTTGTCCACTAATATAGTCTTGGCAATGAGTATTGACTACTAAGAAATGATTCTCTATTATTATGTTTGTATGCCACAATGTTTCATGTTTTAAGTTATGATTATTGGGATTACATTTCACTACTATGATTTATCCCATGTTATGAAATTATGATCTCCTTTGCAGGTTAAGATTTCCAAAATGTTATGTTCTTATGAATATGATGTGATTGATATTTCTTTTTTTTACCCTTACTGAGCATTTTAGCTCACCCTTTTGTATTTGTTCCTTCCCCAGGTTAGGAATAAGATTATTAAGTAAGATATGCCAAAAGGGACTATAGATATGATGAAATAAATGGGAGACAATGTAGATGATTTATGAACCAGTTGTTTATGTTTCCCAGTTTCTAAAGACACTATACCTATACGGTCCTTTCCTGGTTTTGTTATATGTTGTAATAAGTGTGCTTCAATTTTGAAGTATTAACAATGTATGTAAAGTATGGGTCATATAGTTGGTATCAGAGGAAAGGAATAGTCAACCTTTGGAAACTAGGATGTGAAAGCCTTAGTAAGAACCCTACGGATAAGTCTAAGCATAGAACACAATCTTAGTGTTTTAGAAATGGCCATGAACAACCTATGATAAGACCTTAAGTGTAAAATTTTATTCTTGATTATGTGTTTTTTCTATTATAATTAGTGTTTCTCACACTACTTTTATTGGTTTTAGTCAATGGCTGGAACCCGAAGGAACCGTGTTAATGCGGAATGCGACGGGCAATGCAATGATTGTCCCCCTGAGCAACCAAACGTTATGGGAGTTGGAATGAAAAATCTTGTAGCCATGATCACACAACTTTATCAAGCTATGAATCATGCAGGACTTTCAAACGAGCAAAGAAAGGAGAAATATTTTGTTGAATACTTCATGATACAACGCCCACCTTCATTCAGCGGGTCTACTGATCCATTAGTTGCTGAACAATGGATCAGTACCACTGAAAAGATATTTTCAGTTCATCAATGTTCTGAACATGATAAAGTCATCTTAGTAGTTTATTGTTTGGAAGGTGATGCTGATCAATGGGGAAATATTATTAAGAATATGAGGCAAAGGGATGAAATTGAGTCCATGGAATGGGACGAGTTCAAGAAATTATTTTTCAATAAGTACTTCCCTCGTATTCTCCGAACAAAGATGGAGAAGGAGTTTCTTGAACTAAAGCAAAAGGATGATGAATCTATTGGTACCTACAAAGCAAATTTTACAAGTCTTTCAAGGTACGCTTCTGGTATTATTATCCAACTTGAGATTAAGTTTGATCGATTCTTTAGTGGATTAAAACCATGTCTTCGAAGGGCATTTGCCATAAGGGACTTTAATAGCTACCAGGAAATTGTTCGATGTGCTCTCAAGGTTGAGATGGAGATTGGTGTAACCCATAAGTCACATGGGTTTGATAAGAAGAGGAAAATGGAATTCAAAGGAAAATCTAAAGATCACACTGAAAAGAATATGAGTTTTCCCTTATGCTCAAAGTGTGGAAAGAAACATGGAGGAAATTGTCTTAAGGGGATAAGAAAATGTTATAAGTGTGGAAAAGAAGGTCATCGGGAAATTGAATGTCGAAATAATGGGAAGAAGATGTCTAATGATGCAAAAATAGGAAGGGATACACAGAATGAACCTACTACACTTCAATGTTTCAAGTGCAAGGAGATGGGGCATTATGCCAATAAATGCCCTAATCCAAGGGTTGTTGATGATGATCAACGTCAACAAACTCTTAAGGCTAAAGTCAAAGGAAAGTCACATGAAATTTCTATCAGTGATGTGGAGTATGATAACGAAGTGGTGAAAGGTACACTTACCATCCACTCTAAAGTAGAAAATGTTTTATTCTGGATCCACCCACTCTTTAATTTCTGAAGAATTTTCTAAGGGTATCACCGTATTACCTCAATAATTAGATGTTGAGTTAGCTGTGACAACCCCTAATGACACAACAGTCACATCAAAAGTTTATAATTCTTCTCTGATTGATGTTTGTGGGAAAGTGATTCCTGCAAATCTTGTGATCCTCCCTATAGTGGAATTTGATGTGATTCTTGGCATGGATTGGATTTCTCTATATGGAGATCATATCAATTTACAAAGAAGGGAAGTCACATTTCATATTCCAGATCAATCTATGATCTTCTATCGTTGCAAGGATGAACATAACCTTCCAGTGGAAATTTATTCCATCTTATGGGTCTTGATTCCACTAAATGAAGGTTATTTATCTCAAATGGTTGGTGAGAAACTCACGATTAAGAATATGCCCATTGTACGGGAGTTTGACGATGTCTTTTCGGAGGAATTGCCGGGTCTTCCACCAAATCATGAAGTTGAGTTTTCAATAAAACTCATACCGGGTGCTTTGCCTATTTCAAAGACACCTTATAGAATGGCCCCAATTGAGTTGCAGGAATTGAAGAAGCAAATCCAAGAGAATATTGATAAAGGATTCATACGCCCTAGTGCGTCACCTTGGGGAGCACCTGTTCTGTTTGTTAAGAAAAAAGATGGATCAATGAGACTCTACATTGATTATCGAGAACATAACAAGATCACTATCAAGAAATTTATCCTCTCCCACGCATTGATGACTTATTTGAAAAACTACGTGGAGCTCAATACTTTTCCGAGATTGATCTTCATTCAAGGTATCATCAATTAAGGTTCAAAAGGGAGGATATACCAAAGACTGCTTTCCATACAAGGTATGGACACTATGAATTTATAGTGATTCCATTTGGTCTTACTAATGCCCCTGCTATTTTCATGGATCTGATTAATAGAGTCTTTAGAGACTATCTTGATCAGTTTGTGGTAGTCTTTATAGACGATATTCTTTTCTATTCAAATAGCAAGGAAGAACATGAAGATCACTTGATAATTGTATTGAAGACCCTGAGAAAGGAGAAGCTTTATGACAAATTTACCAAGTGTGAATTTTGGATTAAAAAAGTTGCATTTTTGGGTCACATAATCTCAAAAGAGGGGATATCTGTGGATCCAGCAAAAACAGAGGTTCTCGAAAGATGGTCGAGACCAACAAAAGTAACTGAGATCCTAAGTTTTCTTGGTTTGGATGGATATTATAGACGTTTTTTGAAAGATTTTTCACGATTATCTAATCCACTCACCAAGTTGACTCGTAAAGGAGTTAAGTTTGTTTGGGCAGAGGAATGTAAAGAGAATTTCAAGGAGTTGAAAAGAAGGTTATCCAGTGCACCTATACTCACACTTCCTTGTAGTGGAGAAAGGTTTGTGATCTACAGTGATGCATCCAAGAAGGGATTGGGGTGTGTTCTTATGTAAAATGATATAGTGATAGCTTATGCCTCACGACAGTTGAAAATCCATGAGCAAAATTACCCAACTCATGATTTGGAGTTAGCTGCTGTAATCTTTGCATTAAATATTTGTAGGCATTATCTTTATGGAGAAAAGTGTGATATTTATACTGATCATAAAAGTTTAAAGTATATTTTCAAACAAAAGGAGATGAATATGCGCCAAAGAAGATGGTTGGATCTGATTAAAGATTATGACTTCTCAATTCATTACCACCCTGGGAAAGCAAACAAGGTGGCAGATGCATTCAGTAGACAAGACCATGCTAGCTTATCCATGATGAGGATCACAAAAGATCCAATATTTATGGATTTACAAAGGATGGATCTTGGAATTATAATGGAAGGGGAAAAATCGTATCTTTCTCAATTGAATTTTCAACCATCTATACATGTGAAGATTAAAGAGGCGCAGAAAGAAGATGTAGAGTTGCAAAAGAAGGTGAGAAATATTCCTGAATTCAACCTTGATTGTGATGGGATAATAAAGTTCAGGAATCGGGTTTGTGTTCCTCTCATTCTAGAATTAAAGAAGGAGTTGCTGGATGAGGCTCATAGTTCTTCATTCTCTATTCATCCTGGAAGCACGAAGATGTATAGGGACCTGAAAGAGTACTACTGGTGGGATGGCATGAAAAGAGATGTTGCTTAATATGTCTCTCGATGCTTGGTTTTTCAGCCAGTTAAAGCTTAGAGACAGAAGTCTAAGGGGATGTTACAACCATTACCCATACCAGAATGGAAATGGGAAAACATCACTATGGACTTTGTCACTGTACTTCCTAAAACATCCAAAGTCAATAATGCTATCTGGGTCATAGTTGATCGTCTTACAAATTCGGCACACTTCATCGCTATTAGAGAGGATTTCTCTCTGGATCAGCTTGCCAGGATATATGTGAATGAAGTGGTAAGATTTCATGGAGTACCACTTTCTATTATATCTGATCGGGATCTGAGATTTACCTTGATGTTTTGGCGAAGTCTTCATCATAATCTGGATACAGAGTTGAGTTTCAGAACTACTTATCATCCTCAGACAGACGGTCAGTCTGAGAGGACAATTCAAACTCTATAAGATATGTTGAGATCTTGCTCTATGGATTTCAAAGGTGGTTGGGATCAACACCTACCTTTGGTGGAATTTTCTTATAATAATAGCTTTTACTCCAGTATTCAGATGGCTCCATATGAAGCTCTCTATGGAAAGAAATGCAGGACTCCAACTTGCTGGGATGAAGTTGGGGAAAGAAAGCTATTAGGACCTGAACTTGTTGATGAGATGGCAGAAAAGGTCCGATCTATTCAACAACACATAAGAGCAGCTCAGAGTCGACAAAAAATTTATGCCGACAACCAAAGAAAATACTTATAGTTTGAAGTGGGTGATAAAGTGTTCTTACGAATATCTCCTTGGAAGAGAGTAATGAGATTTGGAAAGAAGGGAAAGCTAATCCCTAGGTATATCGTTCCTTTCGAAATACTGGATCGTGTTGGGAAGGTAGCTTACCGATTTTCGCTTCCACAGAATCTCTTTCAAGTTCACGATGTGTTCCATGTATCTCTCCTGAGAAAGTACATACCTGATCCTTCACATGTACTCAGCTCAGAAGTTGTACCGCTGTAACAAGATCTTTCTTATGAAGAATAGCCGATATAGATTCTCGATCGTAGTGAAAAAGTCTTACGGAACAAGACCACTCACTTGGTGAAATTTATATGGAGGAACGACCAATTAGAAGAATCTACATGGGATATTGAGTATATGACGAGGGAAAGGTATCCTCATCTATTTGTTACAAAGTGACGAATTTCGAGGGCGAAATTCATTTTAAGGGGGGTAGAATGTAACACCATAGACTTTTATGAGAAATATTTTATTTTTATGTTATATAAATCATCAAAGGAATATTTCACTACACACAACACTATCTTGGCTTGCTTTACATGCAACCATGACCTTCCTCAATAGCTTGCGTCGTACGCGATACCGAGTTTCACTAAACAACGATATGCTATTAAAATATTTTTAAAACTAACCGTTATGAATAGTAATAACCACATTTTGAAATTTTTTAAATCTTATTTTTCAAAATGGACTTCATTTTTGGATTCGTAATATCGAAATTAGCTTAGGGTGAAATTTTGGTACTTTTCGGAAAACTTTCATATTCTGATGAATAGTGAAAATTACTAAATTTTAATTAAAAACCACTTTTTTAATCGAAATAATTAATAGTGATAAATTATTAATTTGAGTGGTTTTAAAGTATATTTAGAATATATTTTCACTATTTAATACAATTTTGGTCATTGGATGTAATTTCACATTTAAACCAAACATAAACATGTGTCAATCTTTTGATAGTTATTATCTATTAAAAACAAGCTATTTGTTTTGACGACGAGAATTAATTTTTAAATTAATTAATGCAACTGATGTGTTTTGTATTTGGTAAAATAGAAATTATTTTTGAATTCATAATATCAAATATATCTTAGGACTAATTTTTGGTATTTTTCTGGAAACTTTCATTTTTTGATGAATAGTGAAACCACTAAGTTGTATTTAAAAAAATTGAATTTTTCATAAAACATAATTTTACTGCTTCTGTGAGTGGAATTTTGAAAATCAGAGAGACATGGTTAATATCAAGGACTAAAATGTGGTTCAATGAGATGAAAATAATTTTTGGTGAATAGTATCTTTTTACTTTTTTTACCACGGTTAAAAATAAATAGGGTAATTAAGGGTAAAAATGATATTATTATTACCCTAAAACATGTACTAATTCTATTGGATAAGTGTAATTAGACCAAAAACAACCTTAGTAATAAAATATGACCATTTAGGCCCACATGGATTAGATTAGGACATTTATTATTAATTTATTTAAAGAAGGGTTAAAATAGTTAAAATCAATGTTTAATAAGTAAAGATTTTTTAATATAGGGTTATACATAATATAAATTCTACTATAAATATTAATTATAAAGATAAACATATTTCCTACATAATGGTATTTTATTTATAATTTTTAGGCATTATATAATTTATTTTATTTATGACACAATGATGATGTAGTAATTATCTTATTAATGAAATATTAACATAATTGATGTTATAAATACCCAAATAAATGTAATTTGAGACTTTTTATGAATTACAATAATTTTATATGTTAATATTACATGTTATTATTTATTTAATTAACTTTTTTCGAACTATTCTTTCTGTTATGATTTTCACAAAAATCAATTACCAAATAGTGTCAAAATTGACATAAAATTGTTTTTAAAACAAATATTATATTATTAATTGTTATTTTATTCCTAAAAATCTAATGTTCGGCCAAATGACTTAGATAAGGTTATATATATTAATAATAAACAACTTGATATTTTTTTGGCTTTTTATAGTAAGTTTATTAACCTTATAGTGTAAGAAAACAAGAAGACACGGTAAAAGTAAAATTGTCTACCTTAAAGTTAAATCTAAATGATAAGGTTAAAATTAAAATCTAATCTTATCTAAATTCTATTGGATTAGTGTCTTTCGACCCATCCCCACCTTATCTTCGAAATAAATCAATTTGTAGCTATTAAAAACCGAATATGACTTTATAATAAAATAATATTTTTTGTTTTTCCAAAGGTGCCCCTCTCCTCCTTTATAAAAGGGAACCTCCTCCCTGTCGTCCTCACACCACTTTGAGCCTTCAAGCTCGGATAACCCCTGCCAATTTCTTCTCGCCACTTCCCTAGAAACATCCTATATGTCTTGGTCTTCTTCAAAGACCAATTTTAGTGCCCGAAAAGGAGGTCTCAAAGAGGCGCTTCAAAGAAGAGGTAATGTCCGTTACAAATTCTTTCAACTTCATTTCTTCTTCCACTTCTTCTTCTTTAGTTGTTTCATTATGAATTAATAACATCAGTATAACTCATATACTTATATGTTATTATAATTATGAAACAACCCTATTTAACCATCTATCCATCCTACGGAAAACGAAATCACCGTGCGTGCGTACGTACGGAATACCGTCTCCACACCGTGGTGTAATCTATTTTCCACCACCACCTTAATTGGATGGGTATAATGGTGTAAAGAAAGAATATATATGATTATTGTAAAGTGATATTGATTCTGAAATAGTATACATACACTCCAATACAATTCCACGATCATGGGAACGATATCATCGCTTGTGCGTACGTACAGAATACCATCTCCACGATGTGATGCGACTCGTTCTACATGATTTTCATTGAATAATGATTAGATAAATGAATTTAGTGAATAAATATGATATATATTACACTAATACCATTATGGAAATGAGGTATCTATAACCTAAAAATAAGAATAAGAATTTATTCGACAAAACACACATAAGAACAAAAAGTAATAAACACCTGAATAACAAGTAGCAATGAAATATTACTAATAATAAGCTAAGAATATGACCATATATGATATCATAAAAATGAGTATGATTATGGAATAAGTCAATGACATTATTTAAATCATTATACAGGAGGTTCAGACACTTACGAAGCAAATCGGACCTAAGGTAAGGGAAAATATCACAATCTCATTTTTATTCGAGATTGTTTATACTTTGGTATTTACTGGGGTGTATTTTATCATCCACATACATGTTTCCTCAATATGTAATACTATTTCAATCCACCTAGAATTGTTTAAATCCAATTTTACTATTCGGTGAGTTTTTAGTAAAAGATATGAAAGGAATCTTTTGTCATTTTTCGTACGAGGTACTTTTTGACTTTTCCGACAAAAGTACGAGAAGAATGTTTTTTTTAACTTATACGGAATGAATGGATTTTTAAAACATTATTTCCAAGAATCTTCCTTTACAAGTTTTCAAGTTTATTTTTAATCAACTTATATTAGTTTAAAATTGTATGACATGTTAAGAAAGGAAAATCTTTTTGAAGTAGAAAGGATATTTTCCTCAAGAATGGAGTTCAAGTCTTTTATCAAAATTATTTTCCATCTAAGATAATATAGGGTTATGTTTATATCCCTATTATTACATTGATTTAATTATGTTTTGATGGAATTATTTTTATGAATTCCTCTATCTTATATGAATTGTTTTATGATGTCATGATGTTTAAGAATCCCATTTTTATTACATGGGTTATGAAATGATGTATGATTTATGATTTTGTGGTACACATAAGAATGGTATCATTATGAGATGGGTGAGATCTATATCTCACTCAAATGCATTGGGTAATGATTTATATCTCATGAGATAGACATGGATGGAACGGTAGGTTAAACTGGTTCAGTGAAACAAGACTGAAACGAGGAGTGAACTCGGTTTAGAAATGGACTTTGTCCCCTAAGATAGTCTTGGCAATGAGTCTTGACTACTAAGAAATGATTCTATATGATTATGTGTTTATTACAAAAAGTTTCATGTTTTAAGTTATGATTATTGGGATTACATTTCACTACTATGATTTATCCCATGTTATGAAATTATGATCTCTTTTGCAGGTTAAGATTTCCAAAATTTTATGTTCTTATGAAGATGATGTGATTGATATTTTTTTCCCTTACTGAGCATTTGAGCTCACCCTTTTGTATGTTTTCTTTCCCGAGGTCAGGAAGAAGGTTATTAAGTAAGATATACCAAAAGGGACTATAGATATGATGAAATAAATAGGAGACAATATAGATGCTTTATGAACCAATTGTTTATGTTTCCCAGTTTCTAAAGACACTATACCTATACAGTCCCTTCCTGGTTTTGTTATATGTTGTAATAAGAGTGCTTAAATTTTGAAGTATTAACAATGTATGTAAAGTATGGGTCGTTATATAATCATTCTGTTATGATTTTCAGAAAAATCCATTACCAAATAGTGTCAAAATTGACATAAATTAGTTTTTAAAATAAATATTATATTATTAATTGTTATTATATTCCTAAAAATATAAGTTTCAGAAAAATGAATTAGATAAGGTTATATATTTTAATAATGAACCACTTGGGGTTTGTTTGTCTTTTTATAGTATGTTTATTAACCATATTGTGTAAGAAAACAAGAAGACACGGTAAAAGCTAAATTATATAACTTAGAGTTAAATCTAAATTATAAGGATAAAATAGTAACCTAAACTTGTCTAAAACATATTGGTTGAGAGGATTTAAACCCATACCTACTTTAGATTAGAAATAAATCAATTTAGAGCTATAATAAACTGAATATGACTTTATTATAAAATAATATTTTATGATTTTCCTAAAGTGGCTCTATCCTCCCTTATAAAAAGGGAACCCCTTCGTTCTTCTCTTCACACCCTTTTGAGAATTGAAGCTCAGAAAACCCCTACCCATTTCACTTTTAATTTTCCCTAGAAACATTATAGAGGTTCTGGTCTCTTCAGAAGACCAACCCTAGTGCCTTAAGAGGAGGTTAAGAAGAGGCGCGCCAAAGAAGAGGTAATATCCTTTACCGATTCTTTCCAATTTATTTATCCCTATACTTCTTCTTATTTATTTGTTTCATCATAAATTAATAACATCCGTATCACCCATATAATGATATGTTATTATAAATATGAAACAATCCAATTTTGTCTTCTATCCATCCTACAGAAACAAAATCACCGCGCGTGCGTACGTATGGAATACCGTCTCCATGCCGTGGTGTAATCTGTTTTCCACCACCACCTTACTTGGATGGGTATAATGGTGTAAATAAATAACTATATATGATTATTGTAAAGTGATATTGATTCTGAAATATTATACATACACTTCAATACAATTCCATGATCATGAGAATGATATCATCGCTCGTGCGTACGTACGGACTACCGTCTCCACGAACACGATGAGATTCATTTTCCATGGTTAACCATTCAAGTAAGATTATAAAGTTTATATAATAAATAATTATGAAATATATTACATAATAATGATACTGGATTAATTTACATATATGTTTCATTTACTTAATTCCATTTAATTCAATAAGGAAACAAAAACAGCGTTCATGCGTATGTACGGCCTACCGTCTCTATGAACGGTGTATTTCATTTCATTTATATATCTATTATATATATATATACTGAATATATATATATATGATATATAAATCATGATTTACATTCTGGAAGTAAGTTAATCAAGATATATGTAATAATAATACCAGGAACAACAAGTCCAAACACGTACGATAAATAAAACGATTTTACCCAAAACGCTGCTTTAACATGGAACTTACAAAAGAACGAGTAATATAAAGTCATAAGTGAACCATATATGATATCATAAAAATGAATATGATTCTGTAATATGTCAATGAAATTATTTAAATCATTATACAGGAGGTTTGAATACGTACGAAGCATATCAGTCCTAAGGTAAGGGATAATTATTCCAATCTCATTCTTATCTGAGATTGTTTATTCGTAAGTATTTACTGGGGTTATGTTTATCATCTATGTCCATATGTTCTCTATTTTTTTCATAAAATGTTTAATTTTCTTCCATTTATGTTTAAAGTCATTTTTACCCTTTTTTACTTTTACCACATCGTATGGAATGAATCTTTCTTTTGTTTACCATACGAGGTACTTTTGGACTTTTCCGAAAAAAGTATGAGGAGAATGTTTTTTTAACTTATACGATGGGATGATGTTTATGAAACCCATTTTTAATCTTTGGGTTATGATGAATGATTTATGTTTATGTTGTGGAACAATTAAGAATGATTTCATTATGAGATGGGTGAGACCTATATCTCCCTCCAATGCATTGGGTAAATATTTATATCTCATGAGATAGACATGGATGGAACGGAAAGTTAATCCGGTTCAGTGTTACAGGATTGGAATAAGGAGTGAACTCAATTCAGTAAGGGACTTTGTCCACTAAGATGGTCTTAGAAGCAATGCCTTGGCTACTATGAAAATCATATCAAGTGATTAATGGTTTTCCATAATTACATGTTTTATTCCCATGATATTTTATCATGATTGATGTTCCATTATAATCTATGCCTTACATACTGCCATGTTTTATTTTGTTGCTCAGTATTTTTATGTTTAAACATTATGTTCATGTTTTTAAGTTCAAATGTATATGGTTTGTTTTATTTTCTCCATGCTTACCCTTACTGAGCATTTGATCTCACCCTTTATATGTTTTCTTTTCCCCAGGATGTAAAGAAAGGATTTAGGTAAGAAAACAAAACGGGAAGATCTTTATGGGAGATGTTGAAGATCTTTCACCACGATTAGAAGATTGTTTTCTGAGTTTCGAAAGACACTAAACTATTATGATCCTTGAGTGTTGGTTTTTGTTATGTATTAAGTATTCTGAAAAAGTAATGTAATATCCATGTAAATTAAGTTTGGGGTCTCTAAAGTTGGTATCAGAGGAAACGTTTAGTTAACCTTTGGAAACTAGGATGTGAAAACTTTAGTGAGATCCCTAGAGATATTTCTAAGGTATGTTTTCGGATGTCCCTAAGGTTAAGTATAAGTATAGGTTATAGTCCTAGAATTATGGTAATAATATTAGAATTAAACCTAAGATGTTAGATATTGAATATTCTCCCCAATTATTATGTTGTTTTCCTAGAATGATTTTTTCCTCTCACACTGTTCTTTTTTGGGTTTTAGACGATGGCTGGAACCCGAAGGAACCGTGTTGATCAATGTAATGGACAATGCAATGGTTTTCCTCTCGACCAAACAAATGTGATGGGAGATGGAGTGAAAAATATTATTGCAATACTAACAAAGGCTATGAATCATTCTGAATTTCCAAATGATCATAGAAGGGAACAATATTCTATTGAGTCCTTCATGAGGCAACATCCACCTTCTTTCAATGGGTCTTTTGATCCACTTATTGCTGAACAATGGATCAGTACCATTGAAAAAATATTTTCCATACTTCACTGTTCAGAACATGATAAAGTCATTCTATCTATTTACCATTTAGAAGGTGAATCTGACCAGTGGTGGACTCTAATTAAGAATAAAAGTCCCCAAGATGAAATTGAATCCATGGAATGGGATGAGTTCATGAACTTGTTGTTTAGTAAGTACTTCCCTCATATTCTTCGAACAAAGATGGAAAAGGAGTTCCTTGAGCTTAAGCAGAAGGATGAGTAATCTGTTGGTATATATGAAGCCAATTTTACAAGACTTGCAAGGTTTGCATTTGGTTTTATCATCCAACCTGAAAGTAAAGTTGATCGACTTTTCAGTGGCTTAAAACATCGTCTTCGAAGTGCATTAGCTATAAGAGACATCAGTAGCTATGAAGAAATTGTGAATTATGATATCAAGGTAGAACTGTAAGTTAGTGTAACATATCCATATCATGGTTTTGACAAGAAATGAAAGATGGAGTTCAAGGAGAAATCTCAGAATAATGGTGAAAAAAAGATGAATGTTTCTTTATGCTCAAAGTTTGGAAATAAGCATGGTGGAGATTGTATTAAAGGGACTATAAAATGTTTTAAGTGTGGAAAAGAAGGTCATCGAGCAGCTAAGTGTCGAATTAATGGAAAAAGGGTTGCTAATGATGTGAATAAATAAAAGACTACAAAGAACGCTTTACCAACACTTCAATGCTTCAAGTGCAAGGAAATGGGGCATTGTGTTAATCAATTCCCTAATCCAAGGGTTAATGATGATCAATGTGAGAAACCACTTAATGAAAAGGATAAAGGGAAGTCACATGAAATCACTATTTGTGATGATGAGTATGAAAATGATGTTGTGTAATGATTAAGTATTTATTTAATGGGATTTCAAAATAGTTTCATGGAATCTCATTTATAGCGTCGTGGAATTTTGGAATATCTATGTATTGGTTTTCAATAATTATATGGTACCGGTAACCATGAAGAGTGATTGTAATATTTTTGGAAAGTAGATGATATGCGCATAATGAAGGGATAAGGAGACAATGAGATTTTTGATAGTATTATTAAGCTCATGACTGATTTAAGGACAATGTGATATCATGGTTTGAGTATATAGAATTTTTGGGATTTTGGTATGTGGAAAGTGTTAATTATTGATAGAATTCATGTTTTCACTAAGGTTATATGGTAAATTATGTTTCAAGAGAATACATGATTAAGGTATTCACATGTTTGGAATGTGACCAACAAGATATATCATATGATATATGGGGTATAAATGATGGTATTCACATGATCGGTAGATGACATTTCTAGTAATTGTTTTCTTTATACTATGAGTTTGGACAAAAGTATTTTAGATAAGCCTAAAGATTGGAATAAATTATGTTGGACATAAGTTAGTATTGTTTAAGTCTAGAACTTTTTTCGATATTATTGAAGGAATGTTATAATAGTGTAGTTTAAGAAAAGGGACAACATGCAGAACGGGCAAAAACTCATCGCGTCGGACAAGGCTGTGGGAATCAAACCCACAACCGAAGTGTGACAGGACTTTGTCGCCTACCATTGGCCTACAAGAAGTCCCTGGTTAATAGAATCTAGTTTTATTATATTAAGCGGTATGATATATGAAGTGTAAGTCCATATTAGGAACCACATACGATTAATCTCACTATAGATGGACTTATGTATATTTAATAACTTTTACTATCCTTTTGTTTGAGACAGATGGAATGACCTATCATTCTATCACATGACCTGCTAACACTTCACAGAAGACAAATTCAACTTCATTTATTTAAGATATGATGTGGAAATTTTTCAAGGAACAACCAACAGTAAGATTGTACCAAAATCAAGTAATTATTTATTTTAATTCAACAATTCTTGAACTTTAGGGAAATGATCTTGAATACAAAAAAGTGTTGTCCTAGTGTCCTTATATCCGATGAATCAGATGGTACCTTAAATCATCACAAATTTATGGCTTTGTGATTGCTGGATTTTTCATAGCCATGTTCTCTACCACTCTCCATCAGAACATGATGGTTAGATTTCTCTTCCATATCCATATTTTCACCTATGTTCTCCTATGTGGAAACCCAGTGATTAGTTAATTTGGGTAACCGTTATGTTTCATACTTTAGTTTTTAAAGATAAGTTTTGGTATTCATTTTTACGATGTTGGTTTCTATTAAATAAACGTTCGAGTGGTAAACCATTTATAACCCCGACGAATTTCGAGGGTGAAATTCATTTTAAGGGGGGTGAAATGTAACACCCCGATATTTTATGAAAAATATTCTTTTTAATTTCATTGATGTCTTGTGTTGTACACTACACCAAAAGGAGATTGCACTACATGCATACCTGACTTGGCTTTCATTACACGCAATCACGACCTTCCACGATAGCGTGTGTTGTACGCAAAACCGAGTTTCGCTAAACAACGATATGTTATATAAACTAGCTGTTATGAATAGTAATACCCACTTTTTGAAATTTTATAAATTTTCTCTTTCAAAATGGACTTCATTTTTGGATTCAGAATATCGAAATTAGCCTAGGGTAAATTTTTGGTATTTTTATGAAAATTTTCAATTTTTGATGAATAGTGAAAACACTGGGTTACTATTTAAAAACAGACTTTTTATTTAAATAATTATTTATTTTATTTAAATTTATTTTAGGTCAAAATTGATACATAATACCTATATAAGTTCAATGTAATTCATTTGAGTCATTTTATAATAATTTTAGATATATAAAAAATTTATTAAACTTTTCACCGTCTTTTACCAACCACCGAGGAGAATTTGAAAATTTACATAAAACTTAATTTTACCTATTTTGTGAGTGGAATTTAAAAAATCAGAGAGACACGGTAAATATCAAGGGGTCAAATGTGTTTCAATAAGATAAAAATAATTTTTGGGTAATATTAACTTTTTTCTTTTATTTACCACGGTTAAAAGTAAATATGGTAATTAAGGGTAAAAATGATATTACTATTACCCTAACACATGTCTTAATTCTATTTGATAAGATTCATTCAAAAAAAAAACAACCTCAGGAATAAAATATTACCCTTTAGGTCCACTTAGAAGGGATTAGGAAATTTATTATTATTTTATTTAAAGAAGAGTTAAAATTGTTAAAATCAAAGTTTAATAACTAAGACATTTTTAATATAGGGTTATACATAAGATAAATTCGACTATAAGTATTCATTAGAAATATAAAAATATTTCCCACCTAATGGTATTTTATTTATAATTTTTAGACATTAAATAATTTAATTTATTTATGAAACAATGGTGATGCATTAATTACATAAATAATCAAATATTAAAATAATAAATATTATAAATACCCAAATAAATGTAATTTGAGTCTTTTTATGAATTACAATAATTTTATAGGATAATATGAAATGTTAGTATTGATTTAATTAACTTTTTTAGAACTAATCATTCTTTTATTACTTTCACAAAAATCAATTACCAAATAGTTTCAAAATTGACATAAAATAGTTTTTAAAACAAATATTATATTATTAATTGTTATTATATTCCTAAAAATCTAAGGTTTGGAAAAATGACTTAGATAAGGTTATATATATTATTAATGAACCACTTGGGCTTCTTTTGGCTTGTTATATTATGTTTATTAACCATATAGAGTAAGAAAACAATAAGACAAGGTAAAAGTGAAATTATTTAACTTAGAGTTAAATCTAAATTATAAGGTTAAAATAGTTACCTAAACTTGTCTAAAACCTATTGGTTGAGAGGATTTAGACCCATCCCCACTTTAGCTTCAAAATAAATCAATTTATTGCTATTATAAACCGAATATGACTTTATTATAAAATTATATTTTAAGTTTTTTCTAAAGTGCCCCTCTCCTCCCTTATAAAAAGGGCACCCCTTCCCTCTTCTCTTCACACCCTTTTGAGCATTGAAGCTTGGCCAACCCCTACCCATTTCCCTTCTCATCTTCCCAAGAGGCGCGTCAAAGAAGAGGTAATATCCTTTACCGATTCTTTCCAATTTATTTCTTCTTATACTTCTTCTTCTTTATTTTTTTCATCATAAATTAATAACATCATTATCACCCATATAATGATAAGTTTTTATAAATATCAAACAACCTAATTTCGTCTTCTATCCATCCTACAGAAACAAAATCACCACGCGTGCGTACGTACGAAATATCGTCTCCACACCGTGGAGTAATCTGTTTTCCACCACCACCTTACTTGGATGGGTATAATGGTGTAAATAAATAACTATATATGATTATTGTAAAGTGATATTGATTCTGAAATATTATAAATACACTTTAATACAATTCATAGATCATGGGAATGATATCATCGCTCATGCGTACGTACGGACTGCCGTCTCCACGAACACGATGAGATTCATTTTCCATGATTAACCATTCAAGTATGATTATAAAGTATATATAATAAATAATCATGAAAGATATTACATAATAATGATACTGTATTTATGTACATATATGTTTCATTTACTTAATTACATTTAATTCAATAAGGAAACGAAAACATCATTCATGCGTACGTACGGCCTATCATCTCCATGAACGGTGTATTTCATTTCATTTATATATCTATTATATATATATAATGAATATATATATATGATATATAAATCATTATTTACATTATGGAAGTAATTAAATCAAGATATAAGTAATAATAATATCAGGAACAACAAGTCCAAACACGTACAATAAATAAAACGATTTTACCCAAAACGCTACTTTAACATGGAACTTACAAAAGAATGAGTAATATAAAGTCATAAGTGAACCATATATCATATCATATCAAAGAATATGATTCTATAATAAGTCAATGACATTATTTAAATCATTATACAGGTGGTTCGGATACATACGAAGCATATCAGACCTAAGGAAAGGGATAATTATTCCAATCTCATTCTTATCTGATATTGTTTATTCGTAAGTATTTGTTGGGGTTATGTTTATAATCCATATCCATATGTTCTAAAAATGTTTTCATAAAATTTTTACTTTTCTTCCATGTATTTTTAAAGTCATTTTTACCCTTTTCTACTTTTACCACATACTATGGAATGAATCTTTCTTTTGTTTACCATACGAGGTACTTTTTGACTTTTCCGAAAAAAGTATGAGGTGGATGTTTTTTTAACTTATACGGAATGAAAAGATTTTTACAGTATCATAAAGCCTTATTTTTATGAAGATTAATATACAATATTTGATGACTATTTTCAAAAAATCCTTTTCTTTTAAAATTTCATGGAATTTTTTGAAAAGAAAATGATTTTGAAGATGAAAGGATATTTTCCTCAAGAATTCATTTCAAGTGTTTTATCAAAAACATTTTCCATCTAAGATGACATTATTTCATATGTGTATTTTTCAAGTATAATATATCTATTATTTACATGGTTTCACTTTTCTTATGATGAACTTATATCCATTTGTTTTATATGAATTATGTTATAATGGGATGATGTTTATGAAACCCATTTTTAATCTTTGGGTTATGATGAATGATTTATGTTTATGTTGTGGCACAAGTAAGAATGATTTCATTATAAGATAGGTGGTACCTATATCTACCTCCAATGAATTGGGTAAAGATTTATATCTCATGAGATAGACATGGCTAGAATGGAAATTTAATCTGGATCAGTGTTACAGGACTGGAACAAGGAGTGAACTCAATTCAGTAAGAGACTTTGTCCACTAAGATGGTCTTGGCACCAATGCCTTGGCTACTATGGAAATAATATCAAGTGATTAATGGTTTTCCACAATTGCATGTTTTATTCCCATGATATTTTATCATGATTGATGTTCCACTATGATCTATGCCTTACGTACTACCATGTTTTATTTCATTGCTCAGGATTTTTATGTTTAAACATTATGTTCATGTTTTTAAGTTCAAATGTATATGGTTTGTTTTATTTTCTCCATGCTTACCCTTACTGAGAATTTGAGCTCAAAATTTATATGATTTCTTTTCCCCAGGATATAAAGAAAGTATTTAGGTAAGAAAATAAAAGTGGAAGATCTTTATGGGAGATGTTGAAGATCTTTCACCACGATTAGAAGATTAGGTTCTGAGTTTCCAAAGACACTAACCTATTACGATCCTTGAGTGTTAGTTTTTGTTATGTATTAAGTATTCCTCAAAAGTAATGTAATGTCCATGTACGTCAAGTTTGGGGTCTCTACAATATTACTCCTATATTTAGTGTTATTAGGGTAGGTTAATAACATTAAAACTAGAGGGTGTATGGTGAATGTTCTAGATCTCTATATTGAATAGAATAAAGATTAATGTATTTTTAATAATATTGATAACATCAATACAAAACCCTGAGAGAAATGGTTTTATTCTAAAGATTTAATTGTTTGTTTTGTTTATTTTATTTTATTTTATATATATTAATTATTTTATATGTTATATCACAGGTATTTTAACAATAAAAACATTCCCCTAAATATATTATTATATAATTTATTTTTATATTAGTTATACTACAATAATGACAGTAGGAAAATAGTGTGTTGTGAGAATTCACCATGTAATTGACCCTAGGGTGTTCCATAGTGGTTCATTTTTAGGATAATAATAATTCATTGAATATGTATATATAAAAAATCGACACATATCAATTTGGAACTGTTTCTCGGGAGTCCGTTGTCTTGCACATGAAATTTTTCAGAAAAGAATAATAAAAATTAAAAAAATATTTGTTTTATATCATTTATTTAAATGGTCTTGATATATTTTTATGAAGATGAATAATATTTTGGGAGTGTTGATAAATTTAATTCTGAGGTTTTAAAGTAAGATAAATTTAAGATTCAAATGTAAAAAATAGATTAAATATTCTAGATAATTTCAAAATTATCAAAAAGGAATGGAAGCTAGGATCATCTCTGGTCACCAATGATTAAGAAGTTGAAGTTAAATTTATTAAAGGGAAACAAAGAAAATATGTGAATAATAATATTCCTTTTCCATATACATTTAAATAAGAAATTTTTGAGGTTGATTGAAAACTTTATGATCCACATCCCTATCCAAAAATAGAATAATCATATACTGTTCTAAAGAAAAAGGGAGTCTGAAGAAGAATATTTTGAGGTATATTTCATTCATGAAATTATTATTATTCAAAAATTATTTATTTTTAGTTGAAAAATGATATTCCATATTCTGAATTCATATATTCATCACCAATATTGCATTCCTTTGTATAATAAGATGAATAAGTTGTTAGTTTTGAGGAGAAAATGGGGGAGCCAGTTGAGTTGTACAATAGTGCATATGAAGATGATGGTAAAAAATAAGAAATCAATAAGGAATAAGTTTCTAAACCAAAAACAAATAAAGGAAACTTCTTTATTCTACTATATTCACCACCAGTTCTCACCACTCTTCCAAGTAAGATAAATAGAGAGCAACACTATTTTATAATCCACCCCCCTCTACTCCTTAAAATTTTACTTCCATATCTTCTTAGGGTTGGGGATATTTTACTTTTTATTCGGGGTACACACCCTTTTTATATAATCATGGATGTTGGTAAAATCTATAATTTTTATTTCATGAGAATTAAACCCCATCCACCATTATGTTGGGTTTAAATAATTACAACATCCTTTCTAGGTGCATTAAAAAACTAGCACCCACATAGGGGTAAAAACCATTATCTACCATCATTTCTGTTTCTCTTTCATTTTATAAATTTTCATTATGATTTATATATTTATTTATTCCTTTTAATAGTGGAAGTAGTTAGGATCTTAAATCCAAGATACCACTAGAAAATAAATTCTTAATTTAACATTCCTTCTCTTTGGGTTTTCACACCCTTATATTTTTATTTTTTTGAGCAGAAATGAGGAGTAGTGAAATCTAATTATGTGTGGAGTGAGAATTATATTAGTTATTTTTGTGTGATTATATTTTCTTCATATTTTTAGGATGAGTGAGATTTAATGAATATTCATATCATTTTTTTACACTTGTATTGATTTTGAGAGAGATGACATGATTTTTGAATGAATGGAGTTTAAATTATTTTTGATGTCAAAACTTTTTCCTTGAATTGGATTTTCAATAATTTTTATGATTGTAACTGATTTTATAAATAGATTCCATTAAAATAATGAGAAAAAATATATTTCATATATTTTTAGGTATTATAGACCATTATTACATATTCTTCCCACTACCCACACATTCTTGAAATAAACATGAATTTTGTGTCAAAATCAGATCCTATTATTTTTCTCTTTCTAATATTTGGTGTTCATAAATTTTATTTAATGTGATTGTGTAATTTTATTGGATAGAAACATTTTAACTTGATACCTACCTTTACATATATCATTTGACATCCCTTACATTCCATGAATTTCCTTATAGGTTTATGCTTCATTACAAGCTGATTTTTCTTTACCTACATACACTCTTCGAATTATTTCATGGATATTTCAAGTTTGGGTGTCGGGGAAAGACCTTTCATGTATGTTAATTGAGATATGTTTAATTTTTGGATTATTTACTGTTCATGTTATAATTTTGGGCAGTGGATAGATATATATTATTTGGAATTATTCATCATTCCATTATATATTATTTTTTTTCTTTTATTTCTCATTCAAACAAAATGATAACAAAAAAATAATGAAAAACAAAAAAAAAATACAAATATAAATATGATAAATAATTTTTTATTATGATTAATTTTTTTAATCTTTTACATCTCTAAAATCAATGTAATTAAATTTAATTCATTCATTGTACTAAATTTCCAACTCATCCTCAATGAAAAATGAAGAAACAATAAATATTTTTCTTTATAAAGAATTAAAAAAAGAAAAGAAAACATATAGGGAGAATTGGGGTAACTTAATTCATTATAGTCACTTATTAGCTAATGTATCATGTCAAAAAATGGGTTAGTGTTCTGTTTCAAATTTTCAAGGGGGATTGAGTGAGTAATTTCCCAGGGTTTCATTTGAATATTCATGTGATTGTACTTAAGAGTTCAACCTTCTCTTTTCAGCCATAATTTTATTAATGATTTTCACCCACCAAACCTGAAGCCACAAAAATCACCTAGAAAAATACCTCATGGTTGAAAATATTTTCTATTTTCATTAAATGGGGAGAATGAATTTTCAAAATCCAATAGTTATACATACATTTTCAATGAATGAACATAACTATAGATATAATTTCTCTTGAGTAAAGAGTGAAATTAAATTCAATGTGAGTTAGGTAGATATTGTTTCATTAATGTATTTTTTAGGATGGAAAAATTTAAATTTGAGTAATGAAATTTTGGGGGAATTTTTTTCATATAAGAGACATAATTTATTTTTTTTGAAAAATATCCAATATGATTTCAAATTTTTGATGTTCGTATGGATTTTAATTCGAAAATTATTACTCCGGGGTGAAATCATTAAGTATGGGGGCATGATAAAGATAAAATTTTCATAAATTTTATACTATAATTCACTGTGTATGATACCACTATAGTGCTATTTTTGGGAAATTGTCACATTTTAATGTTTTAGTAGTATTTTGAACTTAATTTAAAAAATGGTGAAATTTTGGATTTTAACTGATTCGATTTTATTTTGTATTTCCACCTTAACTTTTTCAACACTAATTTGAATTATGGAAGTAATTTTTTTAGATTCCATAAATAATGGAATTAATTTCATTCAAATTTTCATTAATCTAAATCCCTCATTTGAATTACCAAAACTAGATCAAATGTTGGGCCTCAAAAACTATGCAGAAATATTGACACTTTTAAGGATGAAGATATTTATCAATGAGGGCCAGAACAATGAAACTAAAATTATAAAAGGTAATAAAGAACATTGGGGGGGAACACATATTAAAATTTTTCCCATCTTATTTGGAATACTTTAACGTCATAAATACATGGGTTGTTAGAGTCTTTGAATAGGAAGAGTCACTTAGAGAAAAATAAATTTATCAGAGTAAAATATCCATAATGCCTACATCCTATGCCTAATCCATATCAAATTTTGTGTGTCACATAACTATAGTTCATAAAGAAATATTTCTAGGATCCTATAATTTTGTGGGAAAAAAATTCATATATATTCGTGGAAATATTTTGGAGCTAATGTTTCCCACTCCTCTTCCTATAAATTTGTGTTTCATCTTCCATTATAAGGGATATCCCTTTTTAGGGGATAATGTTGAGTTTAGTTTCTATAATAATTTTTCATATTTTCTATAGATAATAGCTTAGTTCCCTTCTTCATAATTCCTTTTCTCATCTTTTCATTTATTTGGTTCTCCTATTGTGCTTCTTTTAACTCCATGATTATGGAGAACTAACCCTCAGTGTTGTTTGAGGGGGTAATTTTTAGTGTTTCAATTTATTGTACTTTCATGATTTCTCATGTTTTAGTCGATTATTTCAATAGTTGTTAAAATATTTTTGTTTACTGGTCACCCCAATTTCTATAATAATTTTTTCTTCATCCTAATTTAATAATTTTCTTACTTATTTATATCTAATTCCTTAAAATAGTGTATTTTTTCTTAGGTATTTATTTGGAAGAGGATACTCCTACATAAAGACACCTCGTTATAGGGTGATACCATTAAAATGAGAGGGTGTAGAGTTAAAGGACTATATTACTACATTTAATAGAATAACGAGGAATAAATTTTTAATAAAAATGATAACAACACTACAAACCCCCAAGATAAATGTTTTTCTTCTAATAATTTCACTATTTGTTTTCTTTATTTTTAATTATTTTTTATACTTTCAATATTAAATAAATTATTTTATATGTATTTTAATAACCAAAATCCCCTCATTTATAATAATATATAAATTATTTTTATAATAGTAAGACTATAATTATGGTAATAGGAAGATAATGTTTTGTGAGAGGCATCCACCTGATTGACCCTACGGTGTGACAATATGGTGAATTCATAGGAGAATAAGAATTAATTTAATCAAGATATACACAAAAATCATCATTTATTAGTAACCAATGGAATCGATTCCCTAAAAGGAAAAGGTCCTATAGTACATTGTGGATTAGAGAAGATCTAGAGGTTGATTTATCAAATTTATATGAACCTACAATCCATAAAAAGTCATCATGAATTCCATGTAGTCATGAAATATTGTGTGATAGAAATGACCAAGTCATCAGATCCGGTGATAGAGATTTGATCCTATCTTGTGAGATCCACATGTTCTAATATGATCATACAATAATACATGAGGTATTACAATATATTTAATATAGTTGGGATAGATTCCATATATATTTTAATTTCAAAGGACTCACTATGAGTTTTGATCAAAAAATATGATTACAATCTCTATAGTACATTGTATTTTTTATGCTCATCCCAGCATGCTAGATGAGTTCTATGTTGGAGGTACTCATCAAAAAGAGTCAAAAATTTGGTTTATCTTCTATCATTGAGTAATTTTAGGGACCCAACTATAAGAAACTAGAGGGTATATCATTCAACCTATAGTCCTTTTTATGAAGTAAAACATGGGAATCAACTTTCTAATGGGTTACATGAATGAAGATAACATCAGGATTTGGATCAATGGGGGACAGTAAAAAAATTCTAGGGTGTTAAATCAGACATTTTTTTCTAATTGGACTAGAGATACATTCCATTGGGAAGGAAAATATCTATTATCTCATGAGTGTATAAGGGAGAGGGGGAAATCATGTGTTTACTAACTACATACACTCTATTGATCTATTTGATGATAATCATGGAGTAATTATTTATGTGAAACCATAGAAATTGAATCTTGAGTTACAAATCATTATAAATGATGGGGGATTGGAACTTAGCCTCATTGTTGGTTCACCTCTTTTAGTGGATAAATGTGTAGGGACATTTCTGGAGGTATGAAGAAAAATATAAGGCAAAAAGTGTTGAATTTTATTTACCATCCTCTTAGTTTATGTAAATGAGAAAGAGTCAATGTGTGTTTTCTAGGATAATTTTGATTCATTGATAAGGAAAATGTATTCATATGAGTTGATTACTAAGGGTAAAACCTATATAATCTTGTGCATAGAATGGAAATATTTTACTCGATTCCCCTTGAATTCCTTTTAAGGGGTGCACTTAATTTATAATTTTTAATGAATAAAATAACCTCATGTCAATATTCTTGTAAGAATGGGATGGTTAAGGATGTTAATTAGTGGGTAAATGGGGTTTCTCAATTGGACCCCATGATGCTCCAAGTAGTGGAGTAAATTCTTAACTACAGAGAGAAAATAACGAATAATCTTATTGAATGTAGGATATGTTAGCATATAGTTAAGAATCCTATGTCTAATTATATATATTCTATTACCTTTACCTAATTTATTGTTTTATGGATGGAGTTAATTAAGAGATCACCGCAAGGATATTTAATAGAGGACCAGATGTTTCCCCTAGTGAGGTGGCATGAGGATTGGAGGAAGTATTAGGCACTGCTATATATGTTAAAATTTACTATAGAAATTTATTTTTCAATTTTTTGTCAGATACTTTATTCTTTGGTTTTGAAAAGATCTTATATTTCACCTCTAGGATAGAAAGAGAAATCAAGATGTTATATATGCATCCTTGAAATCCTCACAATACACAAAGGTTTTAATGAGGGATAATATCAATGATTGAAATTATCTTTTGTCGATTAATCATGATTCCTCTATAATAGAAAATGATATTGAGAAATTTATCAAAGGTAAAGTGGAATTAAAACTTCAATGGGTTCATCATTAGGACGTGAGAAGAGATAATACTGAACAATTTCACAAGATCTTTGAGATAGTCCTAGAATTGATAGGATATGAAAACCAGATAATCCACATAATAATCCACCTTTTTTCTAGGGAGGTCCTTTAAGATACACTCCTTGGATTTCTGAAATATTTCTATAGTGTTCTTCAAACCAAAGTGATTCACTGGGTAGTAATATATTCCCTAGAATGTGCTAAATTTTATTGCCTCATTATCTTTAAGGGACATTAGGAATTAATTAAATCTGGAAATAATATCCATAAAAGAGATATATTAGAATATATAATTTGATTTAATTAGAAACTTCATAACAAGTTAAATGAATTCATCCTTTCGGTAGTTCTGATTAAGATCTTGACAGGTAATACAAAATCTAATTTAACTATTCTTCCTCCAAACTAAGACAATGTTGGTCATCCATATAAGATACTAAACATCCCATATGAAGTATGATTTGATCGATATCTTCACTTCAACCATGATCATGGATCAATGCGATGTAGGAATCCTTTTATAAAATTAATTGAATCTATGATTGATAATGAGAATGACATTATAGTGGATATTATCTTACTTATTAAAATATGGAATCTCTATTTAGTTATATATAAATACATTTTAATAATTCATGAAAAATGTAATGGTGTACTCTTGTTAATTGGGAGGCATGAAAGCACAAATAAATCATGTCCTTGGATCATCCTCTAACATTTGGTTAGCATATATCAGGTCATTAAAAATAGTGGAAATGAAATATTTAGTGGTACATGGGACATCTTCAAAAACCTATTCATTATACATGTGAATAATTGAGGGGGTAGATAGGTCCTTGTAAAAGGAAGTTTAGATATCTTCACATGTTGGTGTAAATTAATTATAATTAGAGATCCATTATACTAGTTTTAGGGAGACCATACTGATAGAGGATATGAATCCAATCCCATATGGTCTTTATGAGAGTTCTCCTCCAACCATGTGAAAAAATCACAGCTCAATCAACTTCCATTAGGCCAATCCATCACTTTCATAAACACGGTAGAGAAATAACTTAATGGGTATAACACAAATATTATTGGGTGTAATGGATGATGAATTTAATTATTTCAAAGTAAACTATCTCTAAGAAAAATTGAAAGAGATGTGAGTGTACTCAGTTTCCCTTAACACAAAAAATTGTTTCCCAATGGTAGGGGTTTTGGAATCTATATAGTTTATTAGTAGTTTGAAACTAATCTCTTATTTAACCTTGGGGTTTGTAGAGGTTCCTTTCAAATAATTGGAATCATTGAAACACCTGGTACCTTAGAACTAGGGATTCTTACTATCACTATTATAATATTCAACAACAACATAACAGGTCTCCCATGAGTCATATACACCGTAATCTTGATGGAGAACCTTGAATCAGTTGTTTCATGAGTATTTGAGGAATTTTTGATATGATGAATGGAAAATTTCAAGAAGGTAGAGTCAATGAATTCCCAAAAATTCAATGAATTATTTTTCCTATAAGATAACTATGAATTATGTATTGGATACCAAATCACCCAACTAACCCATAATTTGGATCATTTTATGAATTTTTAATTTCTATTTTCTCGTCAATAAATTATTAATTTGGATCGGGATAGATCAGTTTTTTTACCCTAACTTGTAGAGAGTCTATCTAAGGATTAAATTGATCCCTAACCTATTTATACAATGAACAAATAGATATGGGTGAAATTGATAATTCTTAGTATGAAGAAATAAAATATGTGGCCTAGAATGGTGGTTAGTTAATCTTACCTAGGGAATTAGATGATGGTATAGCAGTCCTCTTACACAACTACCTTAGTGTTGTGGTCATCGATAGTAGCCTTATTAGTATAAAACATTATTAGATCTTCAGGGCCTCACAATATTCTTTTGACATGATTATTTAATCATAAATCATGATTTGGGCTAGATATAAGGGTGGTTCTAGAAAAATATTTATTTTTAGCTAATGGAATTCTCCTAGTACCTAGGGTTCAGTCGTTTATAGGAAGTGTGGAGGGCCTACATAGATATGGGTATGGTTCCATTAAAATACCGATCAATTTTTATTATTGGTTTGTCGTATATCATTGATCCATGTATTGTTTTGGTTTCTCTAAATGATCAAACAATTGAATGGGTTGTGGATCTTCACCATAATATGATATTGTAGTGAAATTTAATTATTTATCTCAGATAAATCCATGAATTCTTATCTCAGAAGAATTTTTTTATTATGGACAACACCCTTGAAATTAAACATGATAGTGAAGTTTTTTATTTTACCTGTGGAGAATGTGTGGGAGGTTTTTTAAGGACCTAATAGGTATTATTCATCATCATAGTCTACAAAAATTTCTACCAACATAATGAAATTAAAATTGGGGACAATTTCTCTTCATAAGTGGAATCCTAAAGAATCATACGGGTCATGGAACTTCCTCCCAATACAAGGGGAATGAATTCTATGCAAGTACACACTATAGTTATAATGGTTATAGTATCCTAATTTTCCATGCAAGATGGACACCAACATGATTAATTAATACAATACCATGAATCATACAACATCATTTCAGTTATTAATCTAACCATGGTGTATTCTATCTAATTTAACATTACATAAATGATCCCATGAGATCAAGTGATAAAATATTTGGCTATCCAACCATTTAAAATTCTCACGATTCAGTCAAATACTCATTTATAATCTAGTGTATCCATGTTTTAATTTGGGTTTTAAGAGATTCATGTGACTTGTGTATGAGGGTCATCTAATTCCATTATTTGACGATATAGAATTCCATAGAGATAATTTGGGAAGACAAAATACTCTTTATTCTTTTGTTTGAGAATATTTTTTGTATAGGAAATAGTTGGGATAAATCCTCAACACGACCTCTTAAGGATGCTTGATGTCCAAAAATATGAGTGGGTTATTCTACATGGAATAGAAGAATAATATAGGATCTTCTTAAACTTTGAAGAAGTAAAATATATATTTATTGGTTTTTAAGGGTATGGAAATATGTACTAGATAGGGGCCTAGGGTAATATTCTCAGGATGTGCCTCTACCTTTTTGGGATTTTTTATGAGACCTAAAAAATCTAGAATGGTTGAGGGGTTGGGGTTTGTTTGATAAAAACTATTTATTCTCTACCAGGACTCAATTCATGCACAATAGGTAATGAATGGTGCCATTGATTTTTCCAACGCATCTGGTATTCAGGGAACCCAGATCTTTACGTGAACACTTGAATTCATATTCGATACTTAAGGGAGACGATGGCCAAAATTTTCATATCCTAGAAATTCTCCACACACATCCCAATCATAAATTCTATGGGAAATAAATATCAATAGATTATTTCATACATTTAAACCTAAGATAAAGTAGCCTAAAAATTTATTTTACCACTATTTTAGTGGTTAGTGACACTTTAACAACCCAAAATTTTATCAATGAAAATTCATATTGATATAATTAAATGTATTATTATAAAACATTGTTATATAAAATATGCACTTCCTTGGTTTTATGTTTTTGGATTTCAAAATACCATTATGAATTGTTAACGTTCCTAATATAGTCGTTGAATAGTTATAACGTAATTAGTATAAATAAGGGCTTTAAAAAATCCAATTTACTTAGATAAAGGAATTTATGGCCTCATCCAGTGGACTTTCCTCGAACGAAGTCCATTTGTCAGAGCTCAAAAAGGAGGTGGCATCATTAGGCTTCACTCTTGACCAAGCCCAAGATGAGATTCAACATGTTAAGCGTGAACAGAACCACCTATGGGAGAAGTGGAAGTTGATAGAGATTACCACCCGAGTGATGTTATCTGAGCCACCCAAAGAGTATGTCTCTATCGCACACCTTAACCTTAGGACTTATGCTGAAATTATAAGGGGTTATGTAACAAGACCTTATCACTATGATAATGTTAATAATTTTTATATATAATAAAGAATATACATTCATTTTATTACTGTTACTTTGTAAATAGTTTTTAAAGCACAAATAATATTTTTAGTAAATATTCATTAAGAAATATATTTCGATAAATTAATAGATTTTGGAATTAAATAATATTTTAAGAAAATAATATTATTATTAAATTAATTTTTATTAAGTATAAATGATCGTATAATTTTTATGAATACCATTGTAATTTTTATTAAGGTTTGAAAGTTGTTTTTTCCAAAACCCATGAATTTTCGATAAATGTATGTTTTTATATTAAAAGTGAAAATTCACATATTTAGAAAATTATTTGGATAAAATTAATATTATTTTTGGAATTAGGATGTTGAAACTATCCAATGGTAAATTTTTCAAAACTTTCTAAGATAGTCGATGTTTTTGGAAAAAATTAAATACCGTTTAAATATATAATGTCTTTATTGACATCATAATGAAACAATAGTGATGTAATAAAATACTATAAAAATTATATTCGGAAAATATATGTTTTACCATAAAAATAATGTGACTTTAGGTTTGTTTGATTTATTTTACAAAGTTTTAGTGGACCCTCCAAGACTTATAAAACATTTTTTCTTTTTAAATTGATTTTCTTGAGGGTGTGACTCACCTCCACATAAGAAACCCTATTATTTTAAGAATTTTTTCCATTCTCCTTATAATATATTTTTTTCCACTCCCCTTTGAAAAAAAAACATGGTAAAAAACAATGGTCTTGTGTGTGGTTTTGATTTGTTTAATGTGTGGTATCCCAAACCTAAATAATAAAGAATTCCCTCTCATTTCCTATATAAACCAACCCAAGATCCCACTTCCTATTCACTCAAACCCTTTAGAGTTCAAACAAACTCTTACCTCCTATCTCAAGAATCCTACCAATTTTCCCCAATCTCTCCAGAATCCCCTCTCAAGATCCTCCCAAGCCTTTGGTATCACACTTCCAAGTAAATCAATCCTTCCTTTCTCATTGTATCCATGCTTCGCAATATTTTTATTCCCTTTTATTATCAATTATAAATGTTAAGGTATGATTTTGCACATACCCCATACTTCCATATTTATTTATGAATGATTATAGACCCCTTTTCTATCTCATTAATGCCTCCCATGTACACCTGGTACCATGTTGAAATTTTGTAAGGGTTTTCTCTCTCCTCATCAACATTCAAGTAATTCTTTTGTGTTACAAATATAAATTCCATTACGTACGTTGGGAAATGTAATTATATGACCCCCTTACATTATATTTCATGTAAATATGATGATACACCCCTTCCACTCTCATCAACCATTTTTTTATGAATTCTTATGTCATGTTGTTACGCTGCTGAAATTGCACCATGATTTTCCAAGCCAATGCCATTGTGTGGTGAATACCATACCCATTTCTCTATCAGGGGTATTCACCTTTATGGACATTTACTTATTGATTATAAAGCTTCATGTATGTATTCCACATCCCTTTATCGTGTAATAAATGATGATGAATGATTCAATTTTGTATGATCCATGTGGCACACTTATACATGAAATGAAATGTTTATGAAGGATGCGCCCTGATAGCGCTCCAATGCATTGAGTAAAGATTAGTATCATGATACTTCAAGTGCAATGAGGGTTTACTCAAGATAATTAAAATTCAATTAGGATTTACTGATTCTAAGTCAAGTACAATGAGGGTTTACTCATGGTCCATCTACAATGAGCCTTGGCTCATGCTAACACCATGTTAAGTGTTGTTGCTACATTTCCAAGTTATGATAATCATGCTATATCATGCCTTTATGTTCATGTTTCTATTTAAATCCATTTATATACCTGTTTTCTAACATGTATTGTAATCTTCGTGTTATACCTTGTTTACTCCCTTACTGGGATGTATAGCTCACCCTTTTATTATGCATGTCCTCAGGTTATCCCATACAATCCTAAGTACGAGGGAATGTAGTGGTCATGTAAAGGAAGTTTTAAAAAATATGTTGCACTATACTTTTTAAGTTGTTATGTAATGTTCCTAAGACCTAAAGACATTAGACCTCTCAATATTCTATATTGTATCACGTGAATTCTTTATGTAATAATTCAGGTTTAAGTATGTAATAAAAAGAAGGGTTGTTATAGTTGGTATTAGAGGATATGTTTAGTTATTTTTGGATTAGGATTAGAAAAACCTGGTGAAAGACTTATGGATAAGAATAAGTATAATAAGAAAATCCCTAAATTTTGGTGAGTATTGAGTATGTGGTTTATCAAGAAAATACATCCCTATTTGGATACGAGCAGGTAGAGGTAGCTCTGGCACAGATGTACCTAGGAGTGAAAAATACGACTAGGAGTTTCAGGATTGACCAGGGGTATTCTGGTACACGACAATGGGCCTTACTGAACTCTTGGTTACGACACTCTCAGGGGATATGATTTGGTAAATTCACAAGATTAGTATGAACCATTATTAAGGGAATTAAAAAAATGCCCATAAGAATATATGTTAGAAAGTAGACCATGGATAACACAGATTAAAGCCTATAGATTCATAAGATAAGGAAATAAAAGTTATTTATAAGTCATCAGTTTTTGTCCTTGGATTACCCTTTATGTGTTACCGATATATTTCCTTTTATTCCAAACAATGGCCGGTAATAGGGGGATTCAGGCTGATAACTGATGCGAAGATCAATGTGATGACTATTTTAATGATATTCCCAATCCGATGGGATCTCGTATTTCAAAATATGTCACAATACACTCTCAGTTAACTCAATATTTTATTAGAAACATGAGTCAAGAGGATCATTCAACCCCCCCCCCCACTAAGAAAGAACTATCACAATCAAGATATTCATGAGACAATGACCTCCTGATTTTAATGGATCATTTGATCCCTCAATTGTCGAACAATGGATCAACTCCATTGAAACGATCTTCTCCATCCTTCAATGATACGAACAAGATAAGGTTATATTGGATGATTATCATATGGAGGGTGAAGATGATCAATGGTGGACATTGATCAATAATGCAAAGCCTAAGGAGGATATCAGGGCGTTGGAATGGAAGGATTTCTGGAAAATGTTTTTCGATAAATATTTTCCATTCACCCTCTGACTTAAGATGGAAAGGGAATTCCTTGCCCTCAAGCAGAAAGAAAACGAATCCATTAGAGCATATGAGGAAAACTTCACCAGGCTTGCACGATATACCTCAGGATTTACTATTTCCCCCAAATGAAAAGTTGACCAGTTCTTTGGTGGGATAAAACCTAGCCTACGGAAAGCCCTGGCAATCCGTGACTTTGATAGCTATGATGAAATTTTCCAATTCTCTCTATAGGTCGAAATGGAGATCGGTGAATCTTAGAGGTATCAAGGGGATAAGAATTATAAGGTGGACTTTAATTTTGGCAATCTGATCAAAAAATCAAAGGGTGCTAAGAAAACCCATCACCCCACTGTCCAAAGGTGCGGAAAAAAGCACCCAAAAAATCACCTAAAGGGGACGAGGAAATACTTTTTGTGTTGAAGAGAAGAGAACCTAGCCATTAACTGCTGGAAAGAAAAACCCATGTCTGTGATAGAGGAGAGGAATGCTCCGTTTTCCCTCAACACATTGTTCACTACTTCAACTATAAAGAACCAATGCACCTTGAAAATTAGTTCCCTAATCTATGGATTTTTTGAGGCAACCAACAACCTCCAAGGAAGCAAAGGCGAGCTTTTTCGATCACTACGACCGAATTCAACCCCGAAAACAAAGTGGTGACATGTATTCTAGTTATTTATTCAATAATATTGAATGTACTTTTTGATTCTGGTTCTACGCATTATTTTATACCCCGAAAGTTTAGTGGAATAATCCCAATACCAACACAAATCATGGAAGTAAAGATGTCAATGAGTATGGAAAATGGGGATATCATTGCATCTCAGGAATATAACTCCTCCCCTATCTTAATTTTTGGAGTGAACTTCTCGGAGAACCTCTTCATACTCCCTATGGTGGAATTTGATACAATTCTCAGAATGTATTGGCTTTCCTTATATAGATCCAAAATAAATTTCAGTGAGATGGAAATCACTCTCAATATGGAGAATCAACCCCTGATTCTCTAAAAGTGAAAGGAGGAAGATGAATCTTCTTTAGCACCATCATCTCAAGTGTGGATATTATTGCCCTATGAGAATGTGTATCTGGCTTAGATGATTGAGTCTAAGGAAGCAATCATCCTTGAAGACATTCCTATTGTGAGGGAATTCGCTGAAGTGTTTCCTGAGGAATTCCTAATCTTCTCCATAGAAGGGATGTTGAATTATCAATTGACCTTATACCTGGGGAAATACCAGTATCCAAGACTACATATAGAATAGTTTTTGTGGATATTGAGGAGCTGAAGTATAACGACCCATACTTTACATAAATTGTTATTACTTTAGAATTGAAGCATACTTATTACAACATATAACAAAACCATGATAGAACCGTATAGGTATTGTATCTTTAGAAACTGGGAAACATAAACAGCTAGTTCATAAAGCATCTACATTGTCTCCCATTTATTTCATCATATCTAGAGTCCCTTCGGGCATGTCCTACTTAATACCCTTCTTCCTGACCTGGGGAAAAGAAAAAACATACAAAAGGGTGAGCTCAAATTCTCAGTAAGGGTAAACAAAGTAAATATCAATCTTATCATATTCATAAGAACATAACATTTTGAAAATATTAACCTGAAAAAGAGATCATAATATCATAACATGGGATAAATCATAGTAATGAAATGCATTCCCAATAATCATAACATAAAACATGAAACTTTGTGTCATACACACATAATCATAGAATATCATTTCTTATTAGTCAAAACTCATTTCTAAGACTATCATAGCGTACAAAGTCCATTTCCGAACCAAGTTCACTCCTCGTTCCAGTCTTATATCACTGAACTAGATTAACTTGACATTCCAGCCATGTCTATCTCACGAGATATAAATCATTACCCAATACATTGGAGGGATATATAGGTCTCACCCATCTCATAATTAAACCATTCTTATGTGTGCCACAAAATCATAAATCATATAGTATAACCCATGTAATAAAAATGGGATTCTTAAACATCATTCCATCAAAACATAATCCATATAAGATAAAAGGACTTAATAAAAATAATTCCATCATAACATAATCAAATAAATGTAAAAATAGGATAGAAACAGAACCCTATATTATCTTAGATGGAAAATAATTTTGATAAAACACTTGAACTCCATTCTTGAGGAAAATATCCTTTCTACTTTAAAAACATTTTTCCTTTCTTAACATGTCATAAAATTTTAAACTAAAAGAAGTTAATTAAAAATAAACTTGAAAACTTGTAAAGGAAGCTTCATGGAAATAATGTTCTATGAAATCATAAAAATCAATTCATGTCGTATAAGTTAAAAAAACATTCTTCTCATACTTTGGCCAGAAAATTCAAAAAGTATCCTGTACTGAAAATAACAAAAGATTCCTTTCATATCTTTTACTAAACATTCACTAGTAGGTAAAATTGGATTTAAAAAATTGTAGGAGGATAGAAATAATATTACATATTGAGGAAATATAGATGTGGATGATAAATATTCCCCAGTATACAATCTCGGATAAAAATGAGATTGTGAGATTTTCCCTTACCTTAGGTCCGATATGATTTGTATATATCTGAACCTGCTGTATAATGATTTAAATAATTTCATTTACTTATTAAAGAATCATATTAATTGTTATGATATTATATATGTTCATATTCTTATCTTCTTATTAGTAATATTTCATTGCTGCTTGTTATTATGGTGTTCCTTGCTTTATGTTCTTATGCATGTTTTGTCGAATAAATTATTATTCTTATTTTTAGGTTATAAATACCTCATTTAGAAAATGGTATTAGTGTATTATATATCATATTTAATCATTCAATTCATTTATATAATCATTATTCAATGAATATCATGTAGAACTAGTCGCATCACATCGTGGAGACGGTAGGTCGTACGTACGCAAGAGCGATGATATCATTCTTTTGATATTAAAATATTATATAATTGGATGGTATATCATATATAAAGAATCATAATAATGTTATATTTATTATTTATATCATTTATACTCATTACCATACCCATCCAAATGATGAAATGTTTGAATAACAAACTACACCACGACGTGGAGATGGTAAGCCGTACGTTCGCACGTGTGGTGACTTTTTCATTCATATGATGGATAAATCAACTAATATGGTTATAACATTTTTATAATTACATCACATTATATAGAAGGTACTGGATTTATTATTTTAGAATGGAAACAAAGAATAATGAGGAAGTGGAAGAAGAAAGGAACTTGAAATAGGTGGTGAGATATTTACCTCTTCCTCGGGTTCTTCCTTTTGATTTGATCAAAAGGGCTCCTTAGGTTGGATTTCTAACTAAAGGAAGGCCTCTAGGATGAAGGGAGGACAGTTGAAATGGTATTGGGGCAGGTTTTGGCCTATCCAAATGGCTTTGGAGGTGTTAATTAGAGAGAAGGGGGAGTTCCCTTTTATAAGAGGAGTGAGGGGAACCTTAGGAAAAACTTAAAGTATTATTTTATAATAAATTAATATTTGGTTTATAATGGCTCCAAAGTGACTTATTTTGAGGATATGGTGGGGATGGGTCGAAATAATTTCAACCAATAGGTTTTATACAAGTTTAGGTTACCATTTTAATGTTATCATTTAGATTTAACTCTAAGTTACATAATTTAACTTTTACCGTGTCTTCTTATATTCTTACATTATATGGTTAATAAACTTACCATAAACTACCAATCGAACCCCAATTGGTTCATTAATTTCATATATATTATTATATAAGTCTTTTGGCCTAACCTTAGATATTTAGGAATATAATATCAATTAATAATATAATATTTGTTTTAAAAACTCTTTTATGTCAATTTTGACACTATTTTGTATTTTGCTTTTGATAAATTTATAAAAGAATTATTACTTCGAAAAAAATTATATAACCAAACCTAATAAGTTATATTAACCTATAAAATTATTTTAATTCATAAATAGTCTCAAATTAAATTTATTTGGGTGTTTATAATATAAATTATAAATAATATTTCATTAATAAGGTAATTACTATGTCATCATTCTGTCATAAATATATTAAATTATTTAATGTCTAAAATTTATAAATAAAATACCATTATGTAGGAAATATTTTTATATTTCTAATTAATATTTATAGTCTAATTTATCTTATGTATAACCATATATTAAAAATGTATTACTTATTAAACTTTCATTTTAATTCTTTTAACTCTTCTTTGAATTAAATAATAATAAATGTGCTAATCTAATCCAAGTGGACCTAAATGGTCATATTTTATTCATAAGGTTGTTTTTGGTCGAATTAAACTTATCCAATAGAATTAGTACATGTGTTAGGGTAATAATAATATCATTTTTACCCTCAATTACCCTATTTACTTTTAACCATGGTAAATAAAAGTAAAAATTTACTATTCATCAAAAATTATTTTTATCTTATTGAACCACATTTTACTTACTGATATCAACCATGTCTCTCAGATTTTTGAAATTCCACTCACAGAAGTGGTAAAATTAAATTTTATGTAAATTTGAAAATTCTCCTAGGAGGTGGGTAAAAGACGGTAAAAATTTCAATAAAATTTTTATATATCTAACATTATTATAAAATGACTCCAATGAATTACATAGAACTTATATGAGTATTATGTATCTATTTTGGCCTAAAATAAATTTAAATAAAATAAATAATTATTTAAATAAAAATTCGGTTTTAAACTATAACTTAATGTTTTTCACTATTCATCAAAAATTGAAAGTGTCGAGAAAAATACCAAAAATTCACCCAAAGCTAATTTTGATATTCAGAATCAAAAAATTAAGTTCATTTTGAAAGATAAAATTTATAAAATTTCAAAAAGTGGTTATTACTATTCATAATGGCTAATTTATATAATATTTTAATAACATATCATTGTTTAGTGAATCTCGGTATTGCAGACAATGCAAGCTATCGAGGAAGGTTGCTCTAGCGTGTAATGCAAGCCAACATAGGGTTGTGTATAGTGAAAGATTCCTTTGGTGTTTCGTATAACATAATACATAAAAAAAATATTTCTCATAAAATCTCAGGGTGTTACATTATACCCCCCTTAAAAGAAATTTCACCCTCGAAATTCATCACTTCGTAACAAACAGATGAGGATACATCTCTCTCATCATATCCTCAAGTTCCTATGTAGCATCTTATAATTGGTGTTTCTTCCATATAACTTTAACCAAGTGATTGGTCTTGTTTCGTAGAACTTTTTCTCTACGATCCAGAATCTCTATTTGTTGTTCTTCATAAGAAAGATCTTGCTATAGCGGTAAAACTTCTGAGCTTAGTACATGTGAAGGATCGAGTATGTACTTTCTTAGGAGAGATACATGGAACACATCATAAAATTGAGAGAGATTTGGTAGAAGTGCCAATTGGTAAGCGACATACCCAACATGATCCAGTATTTCAAAAGGACCAATATACCTAGGGCTCAGCTTGCCCTTCTTTCCAAATCTCATTACTCTCTTCCAAGGTGATATTCGTAAGAACACTTTATCACCCACTTCAAACTATAGATCTTTTATTCGGTTGTCGGCATAACGTTTTTGTTGAATCTGAGCTTCTTTTATGTGTTGTTGAATATATCTTACCTTTTCTACCATCTCATCAACAAGATCAGGTCCTAATAGCTTTCTTTCCCAAACTTCATCCCAGCAAGTTAGAGTTCTACATTTCTTTCAATATAGATCTTCATAAGGATACATCTGAATACTGGAGTGAAAGCTATTATTAAAAGAAAATTCCACCAATGGTAGGTGTTGATCCCAACCTCCTTTGAAATCCATAGATAAAGCTCTCAACATATCTTCTAGAGTTTGAATTATCCTCTCAGACTGACCGTATGTTTGAGGATGATAAGAAGTGCTGAAACTCAACTCTGTATCTAGAGTATGTTAAAGACCTCTCCAAAACTTCGAGGTAAACCTCATTTCTTGATTAGATATAATGGAAAGTAGTACTCCAGGAAATCTTACCACTTCTTTCTCATATATCCTGGAAAGCTGATCAAGAGGAAAATATTCTCTAATAGCGATGAAGTGTGCCGACTTCATAAGAAGATCAACTATAACCCAGATAGAATTATTGCCTTTAGATGTTTTAGGAAGTACAGTGACAAAGTCCATAGTGATTTTTTCCCATTTCCATTCTGGTATGGGTAATGGTTATAACATCCCCTTAGACTTCTGTCTCTCAACTTTAACATGCTGACAATCCAATCATCGATAGACATATTCAGTAACATCTCTCTTCATGAAATCCCTCCATAAGTACTCCTTCAGGTCCTTACACATCTTCGTGCTTCCAGGGTGAATAGAGAATGAAGAACTATGAGCTTCATCCAATATTTCTTTCTTTAATTCTGGGATGGGAGGAACACAAACCTGATTCCGGAACCTTATTATTTCATCACCATCAATGTGGAATTAAGGAACATTTCTCACATTCTTTTGTAACTATACATCTTCTTTTTGTGCCTCTTTAATCTTCGCATGTATAGATGGCTGAACATTCATTTGAGAAAGATAATATTTTTCCCCTTCCATTATAATTCCAAGATCCATCCTTTGTAAATCCATAAATATTGGATCTTTTGTGATCCTCATCATAGATAAGATAGCATGGTCTTGTCAACTTAATTTGTCTTCCACCTTGTTTTCTTTCCCAGGGTGGTAATGAATTGAGTAGTCGTAATCCTTAATCAGCTCCAACCGTCTTCTTTGGCGCATATTCATCTCCTTTTGTGTGAAAATAAACTTTAAACTTTTATGATCAGTATAAATATCACACCTTTCACCATAAAGATAATGCCTCCAAATATTCAATGCAAAGATTACCGCAGCTAATTCCAAATCATGAGTTGGGTAATTTTGCTCATGTATTTTCAAATTTCGTGAGGCATAAGCTATCACCATATCATTTTGTATGAGAACACACCCCAATTCCTTCTTGGATGCATCACTGTATATCACAAACCTTTCTCTACTACAAGGCAGTGTGAGCACAGGTGCACTGGATAACCATATTTTTAACTCCTTGAAATTCTCTTCACACTCATCCATCCAAATGAACTTAACTCTTTTTCGATTCAACCTGGTGAGTGGATTAGATAATCGTGAAAAATCTCTCACAAAATTTCGATAATATCCATCCAAACCAAGAAAACTTCATATCTCAGTTACTATTGTTGGTCTCGACCATCTTTCAATAACCTTTTTTTTTGCTGGATCCACAAATATCCCCTATTTTGAGATTATGTGACCCAAAAATGAAACTTTTTGAAGCCAAAAGTCACACTTGGTAAATTTTTCATTAAGCTTTTCCTTTCTTAGGGTCTTTAATACGATTCTCATGTGATCTTCATGTTCTTCCTTTCTCTTTGAATAGAAAAGAATATCGTCTATAAAGACTACCATAAACTGATCAAGATAGTCACTAAAACTATATTCATTAGATCCATGAAGATGGCAGGGGTATTAGTAAGACCAAATGGAATCACTATAAATTCATAGTGTCCATACCTTGTACAGAAAGCTTTCTTTGGTATATCCTCCCTTTTGACCCTAAATTGATGATACCCTGAATGAAGATCAATCTTGGAAAAGTATTGAGGTCTGCGTATTTGGTCAAATAAGTCATCAATGTGTGGGATAGGATATTTTTTATTGATAGTGATCTTGTTAAGTTCTCGATAATCAATGCAGAGTCTCATTGATCCATCTTTCTTCTTAAAAAATAGAACAGGTGCTCCCCAAGGTGATGCAGTAGGGCGTATGAATCCCTTATCAATATTCTCTTGGAGTTGTTTCTTCAATTCTTGAAACTCAATTGGGGCCATTCTATAAGGTTTCTTTGAAATGGGCATATCAACCTGTATAAGTTCTATTGAAAAATCAACTTCACGATTTGGTGGAAGACCTGTCAATTCCTCTGGAAAGGCATCATCAAACTCTCATACAATGGTCATATTCATAATCGTGATTTTCTATCCAACCATTTGAGATAAATAACCTACATTTATTGGAATCAAGACCCGTTCCACTGGAAGCTTATATTCATCCTTGCATCGATAGATAATCATAGATTGATCGGGAATATGAAATGTGACTTCCGTTATTTTCAAATCGATATGAGCTCCATATAAGGAAATCCAATCCATGCCAAGAATCACATAAAATTCCACTATAGGAAGGATTACAAGATTTGCAGGAAGAACTTTCCCACAAATATCAATTAGAGAAGAATTATAAACTTTTGATGCAGCTGTTGTGCCATTAATAGTTGTCACAGCTAACTCAACAACTAATTGTTGAGGTATTATAACGATACCCTTAGAAAAGTATTCAAAAATAAAAGAGTGGGTGGACATTGATCAATAATTCAAAGCCTAAGGAGGATATCAGGGCGTTGTAATGGAAGGATTTCTGGAAAAAAAAATTCGATAAATATTTTCCATGCACCCTATGACTTAAGATGGAAAGGAAATTCCTTTCCCTTAATCAGAAAGACAACAAATCCATTGGAGCGTATGAGGAAAACTTCACCAGGCTTGCACGATATGCCTCAGGATTTACTATTTCCCCTGAATGAAAAGTTTACCAGTTCTTTGGTGGGATAAAACCTAGCCTACAGAAAGCCCTAGAAATCCGTGAATTTGATAGCTATGATGAAATTTTACAATTCTCCCTAAAGGTAGAAATGAAGATCGGTGAATCTTAGGGGTATCAAGGAGATACGAATTATAATGTGGACTTTCATTCTGGCAGTCTGATAAAAAAATCCAAGGGTGCTAAGAAAACCCATCACCCCACTGTCCAAAGGTGCGGAAAAAGCACCCCAAAAATCACTTGAAGGGGACGAGGAAATACTTTTTTTGTAGAAGTGAAGGGAACCTAGCCATTAACTGCTGACAAGAGAAACCCATGTCTGCGATAGAGGAGATGAATGCTTTGTTTTACCCTCAACACATTGTTCACTACTTCAACTGTAAAGAACCAATGCACCTTGAAAATCAGTTCCCTAATCTATGGGTTTTTTGAGGCAACCAACAACCTCCAAGGCAGAAAAGGCGAGTTTTTTTGATCACTACGACCGAAGTGAACCCTGACAACAAAGTGTTGATAGGTATGCTAGTTATTTATTCAAGAATATTGAATGTACTTTTTGATTCTGGTTCTACGCATTATTTTATATCCCGAAAGTTTAGTGGAACAATACCAATACCAACACAAATCATGGAATTAAAGATGTCAATGAGTATGGAAAATGGGGATATCATTGCATCCTAGGAATATAACTCCTCCCCTATCTTAATTTGTGGAGTGAACTTCTCATAGAACCTCTTCATACTCCCTATGGTGGAATTTGATACAATTCTCAGCATGGATTGGCTTTCCTTATATAGATCCAAAATAAATTTCAGTGAGACGGAAATCACTCTCAATATGGAGAATCAACCCCTGATTCTCTAAAAGTGAAAGGAGGAAGATGAATCATCTTTAGCACCATCATCTCTAGTGTGGATATTATTGCCCTATGAGAATGTGTATCTGGCTTAGATGATTGAGTCTAAGGAAGCAATCATCCTTGAAGACATTCCTATTGTGAGGGAATTCGCTGAAGTGTTTCCTGAGTAATTCCTAATCTTCCCCCTAGAAGTGGTGTTGAATTATCAATTGACCTTTTACCTGGGGAAATAATAGTATCCAAGACTCCATATAGAATGGTTTTTGTGGATATTGAGGAGCTGAAGTATAACGACCCATACTTTACATACATTTTTATTACTTCAGAATTGAAGCATACTTATTAAAACATATAACAAAACCATGATAGGACCGTATAGGTATTGTATATTTAGAAACTGGGAAACATAAACAACTGGTTCATAAAGCATCTACATTGTCTCCCATTTATTTCATCATATCTAGAGTCCGTTCTGGCATATCCTACTTAATACCCTTCTTCCTGACCTGGGGAAAAGAAAAAACATACGAAAGGGTGAGCTCAAATTCTCATTAAGGGTAAACAAAGTAAATATCAATCTTATCATATTCATAAGAACATATCATTTTGAAAATCTTAACCTGAAAAAGAGATCATAATCTCATAACATGGGATAAATCATAGTAGTGAAATGCAATCCCAATAATCATAACATAAAACATGAAACATTGTGGCATACACACATAATCATAGAATATCATTTCTTATTAGTCAAGACTCATTTCTAAGACTATCATAGTGTACAAAGTCCATTTCTGAACCAATTTCACTCCTCGTTCCAGTCATATATCACTGAACTAGATTAACTTTCCATTCCAGCAATGTCTATCTCATGAGATATAAATCGTTACCCAATATATTGGAGGGATATATAGGTCTCACCCATCTCATAATGAAACCATTCTTATGTGTTCCACAAAATCATAAATCATATAGCATAACCCATGTAATAAAAATGGGATTCTTAAACATCATTCCATCATAACATAATCCATATAAGATAAAAGGACTTCATAAAAATAATTCCATCATAACATAATCAAATAAATGTAAAAATAGGTATAGAAACAGAACCCTATATTATCTTAGATGGAAAATAATTTTGATAAAACACTTGAACTCCATTCTTGAGGAAAATATCCTTTCTACTTTAAAAACCGTTTTCCTTTATTAACATGTCATACAATTTTAAACTAAAAGAAGTTAATTAAAAATAAACTTGAAAACTTGTAAAGGAATCTTCATGGAAATAATGTTATATGAAATCATAAAAATCAATTCATGCCGTATAAGTTAAAAAACATTCTTCTCATACTTTGGTCGGAAAATTCAAAAATTATCCCGTACTGAAAACGACAAAAGATTCCTTTCATATATTTTACTAAAAATTCACCAATAGGTAAAATTGGATTTAAACAATTGTATGAGGTTAGAAATAATATTACATATTGAGGAAACATGGATGTGGATGATAAATATTCCCCAGTAAACAATCTCGGATAAATATGAGATTGTGAGATTTTCCCTTAACTTAGGTCCGATATCATTTGTACATATCTGGACCTGCTGTATAATGATTTAAATAATTTAATTTACTTATTAAAGAATCATATTAATTGTTATGATATCATTTATTTTCATATTCTTATCTTCTTATTAGTAATATTTCATTTCTACTTGTTATTCTGGTGTTCCTTGCTTTATGTTCTTATACATGTTTTGTCGAATAAATTATTATTATTATTTTAAGGTTATAAATACCTTATTTACAGAATGGTGTTAGTGTAATATATATCATATTTACTCATTAAATTCATTTATATAATCATTATTCAATGAATATCATGTAGAACTAGTCGCATCACATCGTGGAGACTGTAGGCCGTACGTACGCAAGAGCGATGATATCATTCTTTTGATATTAAAATATTATATAATTGGGTGGAATATCATATATAAAGAATCATAATAATTTTATATTTATTATTTATATCATTTATACTCATTACCATACCCATCCAAATGATGAAATGTTTGAATGACAAACTACACCACGACGTGGAGACGGTAAGCCATACGTTCGCACGTGTGGTGACTTTTTCATTCATATGATGGATAAAATAACTAATATGGTTGTACCATTTTTATAATTACATAACATTATATAGAAGGTACTGGATTTATTATTTTAGAATGGAAACAACGAAGAAGGAGGAAGTGTAAGAAGAAAGGAACTTGAAATAGGTGGTGAGATATTTACCTCTTCCTCGGGTTCTTCATTTTGATTTGATCAAAAGGGCTCCTTAAATTGGCTTTCTGACTAAAGGAAGGCCTCTAGGATGAATGGAGGACAGTTGAGAGGGTATTTTGGTATGTTTTGGCCTATCTAAATGGATTTTGAGGTGTTAATTAGAGAGAAGGGGGAGTTCCCTTTTATAAGAGGGGTGAGGGGCACCTTAGGAAAAACTTAAAATATTATTTTATAATAAATTAATATTTGGTTTATAATGGCTCCAAAGTGACTTATTTTGAGGATAGGGTGGGGATGGGTCGAAATAATTTCAACTAATAGGTTTTATACAAGATTAGGTTACCATTTTAACCTTATCATTTAGATTTAACTCTAAGTTAAATAATTTAACTTTTACCGTGTCTTCTTATATTCTTACATTATATGGTTAATAAACTTACCATAAACTACCACTCGAAGCCCAATTGGTTCCTTAATTTCATATATATTATTATATAAGTCTTTTGGCCTAATTTTAGATATTTAGTAATATAATATCAATTAATAATATAATACTTGTTTTAAAAACTCTTTTATGTCAATTTTGACAATATTTTTTATTTTTTTTTGATAAATTTATAACATCTTTATTACTTCGAAAACAATTTTTATAACCAACCCTAATAAGTTATATTAACCTATAAAATTTTTTTAATTCATAAAAATTCTCAAATTACATTTATTTGGGTGTTTATAATATCAATTATAAATAATATTTCATTAATAAGGTAATTATTGTATCATCATTCTGTCATAAATATATTAAATTATTTAATGTCTAAAATTTATAAATAAAATACCATTATGTAGGAAATATTTTTATATTTCTAATTAATATTTATAGTCAAATTTATCTTATGTATAACCATATATTAAAAATGTATTACTTATTAAACTTTCATTTTAATTCTTTTAACTCTTCTTTGAATTAAATAATAATAAATGTTCTAATCTAATCCAAGTGGACCTAAATGGTCATATTTTATTCATAAGGTTGTTTTTGGTCGAATTACACTTATCCAATAGAATTAGTATATGTTTTAGGGTAATAATAATATCATTTTTACCCTCAATTACCCTATTTACTTTTAACTATGGTAAATAAAAGTAAAAAGTTACTATTCAAAAAAAATTATTTTTAACTTATTGAACCACATTTTACTTACTGATATCAACCATGTCTCTCGGATTTTTGAAATTCCACTCACAGAAGCAGTAAAATTAAATTTTATGTAAATTTAAAAATTCTCCTAGGAGGTGGGTAAAAGACGGTAAAAAGTTCAATAAAATTTATATATATCTAAAATTATTATAAAATGACTCCAATGAATTACATCGAAATTATATAGGTATTATGTATCTATTTTGACCTAAAATAAATTTAAATAAAATAATTATTTATTTAAATAAAAATTCGGTTTTAAACTATAACATAGTGTTTTTCACTATTCATCAAAAATTGAATGTTTCGAGAAAAATACCAAAAAATCACCCAAAGCAAATTTTGATATTCAGAATCAAAAAATGAAGTTCATTTTGAAAGATAAAATTTATAAAATTTCAAAAAGTGGGTATTACTATTCATAGCGGCTAGTTTATATAATATTTTAATAACATCTTGTTGTTTAGTGAAACTCGGTATTGCGGACAATGCAAGCTATCGAGGAAGGTTGCTCTAGCGTGTAATGCAAGCCAACACACAGTTGTTTATAGTGAACGATTCCTTTGGTGTTTCGTATAACATAATACATAAAAACAAAATATTTCTCATAAAATCTCAGGGTGTTACATTATACCCCCCTTAAAAGAAATTTCACCATCAAAATTCATCACTTCGTAACAAACAGATGAGGATACATCTCCCTCATCATATCCTCAAGTTCCTATGTAGCTTCTTCTAATTGGTGGTTCCTCCATAAAACTTTAACCAAGTGAGTGGTCTTGTTTCATAGAACTTTTTCGCTACGATCCAAAATCTCTATTAGTTGTTCTTCATAAGAAAGATATTTCTATAGCGGTAAAACTCTTGAGCTTAGTACATGTGAAGGATCATGTATGTACTTTCTCAGGAGAGATACATGGAACACATCATGAACTTGAGAGATATTCGGTTGAAGTGTCAATTGGTAAGTGACCTTCCCAACATGATCCAGTATTTCAAAAGGACCAATATACCTAGGGCTCATCTTGACCTTCTTTCCAAATCTCATTACTCTCTTCCAAGGAGATATTCGTAAGAACACTTTATCACCCACTTCAAAATCTAGGTCTTTTATTCGGTTGTCGGCATAACTTTTTTGTGGACTCTGAGCTGCTCTTATGTGTTGTTGAATAGATCTTACCTTTTCTACCATCTCATCAACAAGATCAGGTCCTAATAGCTTTCTTTCCCCAACTTCATCCCAGTAAGTTAGAGTTCTACATTTCATTCCATAGAGATCTTTATAAGGATCCATCTGAATACTGTAGTGGAAGTTATTATTAAATGAAAATTCCACCAAAGGTAGGTTTTGATCCCAACCTCCTTTAAAATCCATAGATAAAGCTCTCAACATATCTTCTAGAGTTTGAATTATCCTCTCAGACTAACCGTATGTTTGAGGATGATAAGAAGTGCTGAAACTCAACTCTGTATCTAGAGTATGTTAAAGAATTCTCCAAAACATCGAGGTAAACCTCAGATACCGATTAGATATAATGGAAAGTGGTACTCCAGGAAATCTTACCACTTCTTTCACATATATCCTGGAAATCTGATCAAGAGGGAAATATTCTCTAGTAGCGATGAAGTGTGACGACTTCATAAGATGATCAACTATAATCCAGATAGCATTATTTCCTTTAGATGTTTTAGGAAGTACAGTGACAAAGTCCATAGTAATGTTTTTCCATTTCCATTCTGGTATGGGTAATGGTTGTAACATCCCCTTAGACTTTTGTCTCTCAACATTAACTTGCTAACAAACCAATCATCGGTAGACATATTCAGCAACATCTCTTTTCATGACATCCCACCAGAAGTACTCCTTCAGGTCCTTACACATATTCGTGCTTCCAGGGTGAATAGAGAATGAAGAACTATGAGCTTCATCCAATATTTCCTTCTTTAATTCTTGGATGGGAGGAACACAAACCTGATTCCGGAACCTTATTATTTCATCACAATCAATGTGGAATTAAGGAACATTTCTGACATTCTTTTGTAACTCTACATCTTCTTTCTGTGCTTCTTTAATCTTCGCATGTATAGATGGATGAAAATTCATTTGAGAAATATACTATTTTCCCCCTTCCATTATAATTCCAAGATCCATCCTTTGTAAATTCATAAATATTGGATCTTTTGTGATCCTCATAATAGATAAGCTAGCATGGTCTTGTCAACTTAATGTGTCTTACACCTTGTTTTCTTTCCCAGGGTGGTAATGAATTGAGCAGTCGTAATCCTTAATTAGCTCCAACCATCTTCTTTGGTGCATATTCAGCTCCTTTTGTATGAAGATAAACTATAAACTTTTATGGTCAATATAAATATCACACCTTTCACCATAAAGATAATGCCTCCAAATCATCAATGCAAAGATTACCGAAGCTAATTCCAAATCAAGATTTGGGTAATTTTGCTCATGGATTTTCAACTGTCGTGAGGCATAAGCTATCCCCATATCATTTTGTATAACACACCCCAATCCCTTCTTGGATGCATCACTATAGATCACAAACCTTTCTCCACTATAAGGCAGTGTGACCACAGGTGCACTGGATAACCTTATTTTTAACTCCTTGAAATTCTATTCACACTCCTCCATCCAAATGAACTTAACTCCTTTTAGATTCAACCTGGTGAGTGGATTAGATAATCATGAAAAATCTTTCACAAAATGTCAATAATATCCCGCCAAACCAAGAAAACTTCAGATCTCAGTTACTGTTGTTGGTCTCGACCATCTTTCAATAACCATTGTTTTTGCTGGATCCACAGATATCCCCTCTTTTGAGATTATGTGACCCAAAAATGAAACTTTTTGAAGCCAAAATTCACACATGGTAAATTTTTCATTAAGATTCTCCTTTCTTAGGGTCTTTAATACAATTCTCATGTGATCTTCATGTTCTTCCTTGCTCTTTGAATAGAAAAGAATATCGTCTATAAAGACTACAACAAACTGATTAAGATTGTCTCTAAAGAATCTATTCATTAGATCCATGAAGATGGTAGGGGTATTAGTAAGACCAAATGGCATCACTATAAATTCATGGTGTCCATACCTTGTACGGAAAGCTATCTTTGGTATATCCTCCCTTTTGAACCTTAATTGATGATACCCTGGATGAAGATAAATCTTGGAAAAGTATTGAGCTCCGCGAATTTGGTCAAATAAGTCATCAATGTGTGGGATATGATATTTTTTCTTGATAGTGATCTTGTTAAGTTCTCGATAATCAATGCAGAGTCTCATTGATCCATCTTTCTTCTTAACAAACAGAATAGGTGCTCCCTAAGGTGATGCACTAGGGTGTATTCATCCCTTATCAAGATTATCTTGGAGTTGCTTCTTCAATTCATGCAACTCAATTGGGTCCATTCTATAAGGTTTCTTTGAAATGGGAATAGCAACCGGTATGAGTTCTATTGAAAACTCAACTTCACGATTTGGTGGAAGACCTGGAAATTCCTCTAGAAAGACATCATCAAACTATCATACAATGCTCATATTCTTAATCGTGAGTTTCTCTCCAACCATTTGAGATAAATAACCTTCATTTATTGGAATAAAGACCCGTAAGATGGAAGAAATTTCCACAGGAAGGTTATATACATCCTTGCATCGATAGATGATCATAGATTGATCAGGAATATGAAATGTGACTTCCCTTATTTTCCAATCGATATGAGCTCCATATAAGGAAATCCAATCCATGGAAAGAATCACATAAAATTCCACTATAGGAAGGATCACAAGATTTGCAGGAAGTACTTTCCCACAAATATCAATTGGAGAAGAATTATAAACTTTTGATGCAACTGTTGTGCCATTAATAGTTGTCACAGCTAACTCAATAACTAATTGTTGAGGTAGTATGACGATACCCTTAGAAAAGTCTTCAAAAGTAAAAGAGTGGGTGGACCCAAAATCAAAGAAAACATTTTCTACTTTAGAGTAGATGGTAAGTGTACCTTTCACCACTTCATTATTGTACTCCACATCATCGATAGAAATTTTATGTGACTTTCATTTTTCTTTGGACTTAAGAGTTTTTTGACGTCAATCATCATCAACAACCCTTGGATTAGGGCATTGATTAGTAGAATGCCCCATTTCCTTGAACTTGTAACATTGAAGTGTAGGAGGAGCATTCTGTGTAGCCTTTTCTTTGTTCGCATCAGTAGACATCTTTTACCCATCATTGCAACATTCAAATACCCGATGACCTTCTTTTCAACATTTGAAACATTTACTTGTCCCTTTAAGACAATTACCTCGATGTTTCTTTCCACACATTGATCATAAGGGAAAACTCATATTCTTTTCAGTTTGGTCTTTATATTTCACTTTGAATTCCATTTTCCTCTTCTTATCAAACCCATATGACTGATGGGTTACTGCAACCTCCATCACAACCTTGAGAGCACATCAAACAATTTCCTTTTAGCTATTGAAGTCCCTTATGGCTAACACCCATCGAAGACTTGGTTTCAAGCCACAAAATAATCGATCGATCTTATTCTCAGGTTGGATAATAATTCTGGAATCAGACCTTACAAGTCTTGTATAATATTCCTTGTAGGTACCAACAGATTCATTATCCTTTTTCTTTAGTTCAAGAAACTCCTTCTCCATCTTTGTTCGAAGAATACAAGGGAATTTATTATTGAAAAATATGTTCTTGAACTCATCCCATTCCATGGACTCAATTTCATCGCCTTGCCTCGTATTCTTGATAAGATTCCACTATTGATTAGATTCACCTTCCAAATGATAAACTACTAATATGACTTTATCATGTTTAGAACATTGATGAACTGGAAATATATTTTCAATGGTACTGATCCATTTTCAGCCACTAATGGATTAGTATACCCACTGAATGAGGGTGGACGCTACCTAATAAATGATTTAACAAAATGTTTCTCCTTCCTTTGCTCATTTGGAAGTCCTGCATGATTCACGGATTGAGAAATTTCTGTGAGCATTGCTACAAGATTTTGCATTCCAGCTCCCAAAAAATTTGGTTTCTCAGGGGGAAAATCATTTCATTGCCTGTCGCATTCATCATTAACACGATTCATTTGGGTTCCAGGCATTGACTAAAAGTAATAAGCATAGTGTCAGAAACACTAATAATAATAGGAAAACCACATAATCAAGAATAAAATTTCACACATAAGGTCGTATCATAGGTTATTCATGGCCATTTCTAAAACACTAATATTGTGTTCTATTCTTAGACATATCCTTAGGGTTCTTACTAAGGATTTAACATCCTAGTTTCCAAAGGATAACTATACCCTTCCTCTGATACCAACAATAACGACCCATACTTTACATACATTTTTATTACTTCAGAATTTAAGCATACTTATTACAACATATAACAAAACCATGATAGGACCGTATAGGTATAGTGTCTTTAGAAACTGGGAAACATAAACAACTGGTTAATAAAGAATCTACATTGTCTCTCATTTATTTCATCATATCTAGAGTCCCTTTTGGCATATCCTATTTAATACCCTTCTTGCTGAACTAGGGAAAATAAAACATACAAAAGGGTGAGCTCAAATGCTCAGTAAGGGTAAACAAAGGAATTATAAATCATATCATATTCATAAGAACATAATATTTTGAAAAACATAACCTTCAAAAGAGATCATAATATCATAACATGGGATAAATCGTAGTCGTGAAATGCAATCCCAACAATCATAAAATAAAACATGAAACTTTGTGTCATACACACATAATAATAGAAAATCATTTTTATTAGTGAAGACTCATTAACAAGACTATCATAGCAGACAAAGTCAATTTCGGAACCGAGTTCACTCCTCATTCCAGTCCTGTATCACCGAACTTGATTAACTTGTCATACTACCAATGTCTATCTCAGGAGATATAAATATTTACCCAATGCATTGGTGGGAGATATAGGTCCCACCCATGTCATAATGAAACCATTCTTATGTGTGAAACAAAATCATAAATCATATAGCATAACCCATGTAATAAAAATGGGATTCTTAAACATCATTCAATCATAACATAATCCTTATAAGATAAAAGGACTTCAAAAAAATAATTCAAACATAAAATAATCATATCAATGTAAAAATAGGTATAGAAACAGAAGCCTATATTATCTTAGATGGAAAATAATTTTGATAAAACACTTGAACTCCATTCTTGAGGAAAATATCCTTTCTACTTCAAAAACATTTTTCCTTTATTAACATGGCATAAAATTTTAAACTAAAAGAAGTTAATTAAAAATAAGCTTGAAAACTTGTAAATGAATTTTCATGGAAATAATGTTCTATGAAATCATAAAAATCCATTCATGCCTTATAAGTTAAAAAAACATTCTTCTCAAACTTTGGCTGGAAAAGTCAAAAAGTATCTCGTACTGAAAACGACCAAAGATTCCTTTAATATCTTTTACTAAAAATTCACCAATAGGTAAAATTGGATTTAAAAATTTTTAGGAGGATAGAATTAATATTACATATTGAGGAAACATATATGTGGATGATAAATATTCCCCAGTAAACAATCTCGAATAAAAATGAGATTGTGAGATTTTTCCTTACCTTAGGTCCGATATGCTTCATACGTATCTGAACCTCCTGTATAATGATTTAAATAATGTCATTGAATTTTTATTGAATCATATTCATTTTTATGATATCATATATGGTCATATTCTTATCTTCTTATTAGTAATATTTCATTGCTACATGTTATTTGGGTGTTCCTTGATTTATGTTCTTATGCATGCTTGGTCGAATAAATTCTTATTCCTATTTTTATGTTATAGATACCTCATTTACAGAATGGTATTGGTGGAATATATATCATATTTATTCATTTAATTTATTTACATAATCATTATTCAATTAAGATCATATAGAACGAGTTGCATCACATCGTGGAGACGGTAGGCCGTACGTACGCACGAGCGAAAATATCATTCTTTTAATATTAAAATCGTATATAATGGGATGGTATATCTTATAAAAAGAATCATAATAATGTTATATTTATTATTTATATCATTTATACTCATTATAATATCCATACAAATGATGAAATGTTTGGATAACAAACTACACCATGACGTGGAGACGGTAAGCCGTACGTACGCACGTGTGGTGACTTTTTCATTCATTGGATGGATAAATAACTAATTTGGTTGTACCATTTTTATAATAACATCACATTATATAGAAGTTACTGGATTTATTATTTTATAATGGAAACAATGAAGAAGGAGGAAGTGGAAGAGGAAAGGAACTTGAAATAGGTGGTGAGATATTTACATCTTCCTCGAGTTCTTCCTTTGGATTTGATCAAAAGGGATCCTTAGGTTGGGTTTATGACTACCTTAATGCCTCTAGGATGAAGGGAGGACAGTTGGGAGGGTATTTGGGAAGGGTGTTTCCGAGACAAATGGTTTTTGAGGTGTTAATTAGAGAGAAGGGGGAGTGCCCTTTTATAAGAGGGGTGAGGGGTACCTTAGGAAAAACTTAAAATATTATTTTATAATAAATTTATATTCAGTTTATAATGGATCCAAAGTCACTTATTTCGAGGATAGGGTGGGGATGGGTCGTAATACTCTCATCCAATAGGTTTTAGACAAGTTTATGTTACCATTTTAACCTTATCATTTAGATTTAACTCTAAGTTAAATAATTTAACTTTTACAACATCTTCTTGTATTCTTACACTATGTGGTTAATAAACTTACCATAAACTACCAATAAAACCCCAATTGGTTAATTAATTTTATATATATTATTATATAAGTCTTTTTTCCAAACATTATATTTTTATAAATAGAATATCAATTAATAATTTAATATTTGTTTTAAAAACACTTTTATGTCAATTTTGACACTATTGGGTATTTTGTTTTTTCTAAATTTATAACAGCATTATTACTTCAAAAACAATTCATTTAAACAACCCTAATATGTTATATTAACCCATAAAGTCAGTTTAATTCATAAAAAGTCTCAACTTACATTTCTTTGGGTATTTATAATATCAATTATGTTAATATTTCATTAAAAAGGTAATTACTGCATCATCATTATGTCATAAATAAATTAAATTATTTAATGTATAAAAATTATAAATAAAATACCATTATGTAGGAAATAATTTTATATATCTAATTAATATTTATAGTCTAATTTATCTTATGCATAACCCTATATTAAAAATGTTTTACTTATTAAACTTTGATTTTAATTCTTTTAACTCTTCTTTGAACTAAATAATAATAAATATCCTAATCCAATCCATGGGGACCTAAATTGTCATATTTTAATCCTAAGGTTGTTTTTGGTCGAATTATAGTTATCCAATAGAATTAGGACATCTGTTAGGGTAATAATAATATCATTTTTACCCTCAATTACCCTATTTACTTTTAACCGTGGTAAATAAAATTAAAAAAATTACTATTCAACAAAAATTATTTTTATCTTATTGAAAAAATTTTTACTTACTGATATCAACCATTTCTCTCAAATTTTTGAAATTCCACTCATAGAAGTGGTAAAATTATGTTTTATGTAAATTTGAAAATTCTCCTACGAGGTGGGTAAAAGATGGTAAAAAGTTCAATAAAATTTTTATATATCTAAAATTATTATAAAATGACTCCAATGAATTAAATTAAACTTATATATGTTTTATTTATCTATTTTGACCTAAAATGTATTTAAATAAAATAAATAATTATTTAAATAAAAATTCGGTTTTAAACTATAACTCAGTGTTTTTCACTATTCATCAAAAATTTAAAGTCTCCAGAAAAATACAAAAAATTCACCCTAGGATAATTTCGATATTCTGAATCCAAAAATGAAGTCCATTTTGAACGATGAAATTTATAAAATTTTAAAAAGTGGGTATTACTATTCATAATGGATAATTTATTTATATTTTAATAACATATCGTTGTTTATTGAAACTCAGTATTGTGTATAATGCAAGCTATTGAGGATGGTTGCTCTAGCGTGTAATGCAAGCCAAGACAGTGTTGTGTGTAGTGAAATATTCCTTTGGTGTTTTGTATAACATAATACATAAAAACAAAATATTTCACATAAAATCTCAGGGTGTTGCATGAAGAAACAACTACAGGAGAATCTGGATAGAGAGTTTATACACCCAAGTGCTTCACCATGGGGTGCTCCAGTCCTCTTCATCAAGAAGAAGGATGGGTCAATGCATCTTTTCATTGATTATCGTGATCTCAACAAAATAATGATAAACAACAAGTATCATATGCCTCAAATTTATGACTTTTTCATTCAGCTAAATGGAGGACAATACTTCTCCTAGGTGGATCTACGGTCGGGATATTACCATGTAAGGTTAAAGAAGGAAGATATCTCCAAGACTGGTTTTTGTACAATATACGGAAACTATGAATTCATAGTAATGCCTTTATTACTCAATAATGCTCCATCAATATTCATAGACTTGATGAATAGAGTCTTTAAAGATTATATAGACAAATTTGTGGTGGTGTTTATAGATTATATTCTAATTTACTCCAAAAACAAGGAGGATTATGAGAAGCATCTAATAATTGTACTAGAGACCTTGTGGAAGGATAAGATCTATGTAAAGTACAGAAAGTGTGAGTTTGGGTTAAAGGAGGTATCATTGTTAGGCCATATCATCACAAGCAATGAGATATCTATGGATCCCTCTAAGAAAACTACAATTTATGGATGATCGAGGCCAACATCGGTAACAGATATTCATAGCTTCTTGGGGTTAGCTAGATATTATCACTGGTTTGTGAGAAATTTCTCATGATTGTCCAACCCTCTTACCAAGCTAACTCAAAAGGGAGTAAGGTTTTCTTGGAGTGATAATGTGAAGAGAGCTTCAAGGAGTTGAAAAGGAGGCTTATCACTATGCCTGTGCTCGCTTTACCCACAAGTGGAGAACATTTTTCTATATTTAGTGATGCTTTGAAGAAGATTTTGGGTTGTGTGTTGATGCATAATGATAAAGTGATAGCCTATGCCTCAAGGCAGCTGAAAATACATGAGAAAAACTATCCCACACATGATCTGGAGTGGGAAGCTGTGATATTTGCGATGAAAATCTGGCGGCATTATCTCTATGGAGAGAAGTGTGAGATATACACTGATCACAAAAGCCTCAAATATATATTCACACAAAAAGTGCTTAGTATTCACCACAAAATATTGACAGAACTCATCAAGGATTATGACTACTCGATCCATTACCACCCTGGGAAAAAGAACAAGGTTTTGTATGCTCTAAGTAGAAAGGATCATGAATCATTATAAATGATGAGAATTTAAAAGGATCTAATATTCTTAGATTTTCTAAGGATGGACATGGTAATGAGGGTTTAATCATGCTAATTCAAGTTCAATGAGGGTTTACTCATGCTAATTCAAGTGAAATGAGGGTTTACTCATGATCCTTGTGTAATGAGCCTTGGCTCATGCTAACACCATGTTAAGTGTTGTTTCCAGATTTCTAGGTTATGTTAATCTTGCTATATCATGCCTTTATGTTCATGTTTCTCTTGTTCTCCATTTATATGCCTATTTACTAACATTTATTTTAATATTCATGTTATACCTTGTTTACTCCCTTACTAGGCTTTATAGCTCACCCTTTTCTTATGCATGTCTTCAGGTTAACCCATGCAACGCTAAGTACAAGGGAATGTAGTGGTCATGTAAAGGAAGTTTTAAATAAGATGTTTTGTTCTATGTTTTAAGTTGTTATGTAATGTTCCTAAGACCCAAAGACACTAGAACTCTCAATATTCTATGTTTTATCGAGTGATGTTTTTATGTAATAAATCATGCTTAATTGTGTAATAAAAAGGAGGGTTGTTATAGTAGGTATCAGAGGATAGGTTTAGTTATTTTTGGGATTAGGATTTGAAAACCCTAGTGAAAGACTTAGGGGTAAGACAAAGTATAATAAGAACATCCCTAAATTTTGGTGTGTATTGAGTAAGTGGTTTATCAAGAAAATATATCCCTGTCTGGATATGAGCAAGTAGAGGCAGCTCTGGGATAGATGTACCTAGGAGTGAAAACACCGACAAGGAGTTTTGGGCTTGACCCGGGGTATCATGGTACACGAAAATGGGCCTTAATGCACTCTTGGTTATGATACTCCCATGGGATATTCTTTGGTAAATTCACAAGCTTAGTATGAACCGTTATTAATGGAATTAAAAAAATGCCCCTAGGAATATATGTTAGAAAGTATATCATGGATAGCATATATTGAAGCCTATAGATTAATAAGTTAAGGAAATAAATGTTATTTATAAGTCATCCATTTTTTTCCTTGTATTACCCTTTATGTGTTACCCTTAACATTCCATTTATTCTAGCCAATGGCCAGTAATAGGAGGAAACATGCTAACAACTGATGTCAAGATCAAGGTGATGACTGTTCTAATGATATGTCCAATCTGATGGGAGCATGAATCTCGAAATTTATCACAATAATCTCTTATTTAAATCAATATTTGAATAGAAACATGAGTCAAGAGGAACGTTCAACCCCCCCCCCCCCCCCCAAGAAAGAACAAGTTGCAATCAAGAGCTTCATGAGACAGAGACCTCCTGATTTTAATAGATCATTTGATCCCTCAATTTCTAAACAATAGATCAACTCCATTGAAAAGATCTTATCCATCCTTCAATGTTCAAAACAAGAGAAGGTTATCCTGGCTGCTTATCGTATGGAGGGTGAAGTTGATCAATGTTGGAAATTGATAAAAAATACAAAGCCTGGGGAGGATATCATGGAGTTGGAATGGAAGGATTTCCGGAAAATGTTTTTCGATAAATATTTTCCACGCACCTTCTGACGTTAGATGGATAGTGACTTCCTTGACCTATATAAAAAAATTCAATGAATCTATCAGAGCGTATGAGGAAAAGTTCACAAGGCTTGTATGATACGCTTCAGGCTTTGTTGTTACCCCAAATTCAAGGTTAACCAATTCTTTGGTGGGCTAAAACTTAGCCTAGTAAAGTCCTGGCGATTCGTGACTTCAATACCTATGAGGAAATTGACTGATGTGTCCTCAAGGTCGAAATGGATATCGAATAATCTCATGGGTATCAAGGGGATAAGAAGTATAAGGCGGACTTCAATTCTGGCAGTCTCATCCATAAATCCATCAATTCTATGAAACCCCAGCACCCCACTTTCTAAAGGTGCGGAAATAAGCACATCAAAAATTTCCTAAAGGGGGCGAGGAAATACTTTTGGTGTGGAAGAGAAGGGCACCTAGCCGTTAACTACCGATAAGAAAAACCCACGGCTGCAAAAACAGAGAGTAACTCGTCGTTCAACTTTCAACGCGTTGTTCATTTCTTCAAATTAAAATAACCAGGGTACCTTGAAAATTTGTGCCTTATGCCAAGGGTTTTCGGTGGAAACCAAAAACCTCCATGGCAGCAAGGGTGAGCTTTTTCCATCACTACCACCAAAGTGAACCCCAAAAATAAAGTGTTGATAGATACTCTAGTTATTCATTAAATAATAGAGAATTCACTTTTTGATTCTAGTTCTACACATTATTTTATATCCCAAAAGTTTAGTGGAACAATCCCAACACCACCACAAATAATGGAAGTAAAGATGTCGGTGAGTACGGAAAATGGGGAAATAATTTCATCCAATGAATGTAACTCCTCCCCTATCATTATTTGTGGACTGAAATTCTTGGAGAACCTTGTCATACTCCCTCTGGTGGAATTTGATACAAGTATTTTCATGGATTATATTTCCTTATATAGATCCATCATAAACTACCGTTAAAGGGAAATCACTCTCCATATAGAGAATCGACCCTAAATTCTATACAAGCGCAAGGAGGAAGATGAATCTTCTTTAGCACCATCATCTCAAGCGTGGATATTACTACCCTATGGGCATGTGTATCTGGCTCAAATGATCGAGTCTAAGGAAGCGACCATCCTTGAAGACATGTCTATTGTGAGAGAATTCGTTGAAGTGTTTCTCGAGGAATTGTCTTGTATTCCTCCTAGAAGAGATGTTGAATTCTCAATTAACCTTATACCTGGGGAATTGCCAATATCCAAGACTCCATATAGAATGGTTGTTGAGGAGCATGAGGAGCTGAAGAAACAACTACCAAAGAATCTAGATAAAGAGTCTATATACCCAAGTGCTTCCCCATGGAGTGCTCTAGTCCTCTTTGTCAAGAAGAAGGATGGATTAATACGAATTTTCATTGGTTATCGTGAGATCAAAAAAATCATGATAAAGAACAAGTATCCTATTCTTCAAATTGATGAATTGTTTGATCATAAACGTGGAGAAAAATAATTATCCAAGGTGAATATTTGGTTGGGATATTACCAAGTAAGGGTGAATAAGGAATATATCCCAAAGACTGCTTTTCGTACAAGATACATGCACTATGAATTCATAGTAATGCCTTTCAGAATCACTAATGCTCTATCAATCTTCATGGAATTGAGGAATATAGTATTTAAATATTACCTCAAAAAATATGTGTTTTCCCTTATAGATAATATTCTAATATACTCCAAAACCAAGGAGGATCATGAGAAGAATCTAAGAACTATACTAGAGACCTTGCGGAAGGAGAATCTCTTTGAAAAGTATAGAAAGTGTGAGTTCTGGTTGAAGGAGGTCTCATTCTTGGGTTATATCATCCCATGAAATGGGATATATGTGGATCCCTCCAAGACAACTACAATTGAGGGATGGCCGAGGCCAACATTAGTAACGGATATCCATAGATTCTTGGGGTTAGCTGGATATTATCACCGATTTGTGAGAAATTTCTCACAATTGTCCAGCCCTATTACCGAGATAACTGAAGAGTGAGTAAGGTTTTCTTGGAGTGATGAATGTGAAGAGAGCTTCAAGGAGTTGAAAAGTAGGACTATCACTGCACACGTTCTCACTTTACCCACATGTGGAGAACATTTTGTGGTATTCAATGATGCTTCAAAGAAGGGAATGGGTTTTGTGTTTATGCAAAATGATAAATTGATAGCCTACGCCTCAACGCGGCTGAAAATCCATGAGCCAAACTATCCCATGCATGATCTAGAGTTGGCGGCTGTGATCTTTGCGATGAAAATATGGCAGCATTATCTCTACGGGGAGAAGTGTGAGATATATAATTATCACAAGAGCCTCAAATATATATTCACACAAAAAGAGCATAGTATGTGAAAATGAAGATGGATAGAACTCATCATGTATTATGACTTCTCGATCCATTACCACCCTAGGAAAAAGAACAAGGTGGCAGATGCTTTAAGTAGAAAAGATCCTCCATCATTATCAGTGATGCGAATTGAAAAGGATCCAATCTTCTCAGATTTACGGAGGATGGACACAGGAATCATTAAGGGAGGAACATCATAGATCCTTTCTCAAATGATTGTTCAATCGTTCCTCATGGAGAAAATAAAGGATGCTCAAAGAAAGGATGTGGAATTTCTAAAAAGGGTGAAATCTATTAGAAATGGGAAATCCTCAGAGTTCATGGTTGAAAAGGATGGAATTTTGAGATATAGGTCACGATTATGTGTATCATCTGATCCAGAGGTAATGAAGAAGCTTCTAGATGAAGCACATAGCTCAACCGTCTCTATTCACCCAGGGAGCACAAAGATGTATCGAGATATCCAAGAAAACTTTTCATGGGACAATATGAAAAGGTAGATTGCAGAATATACATCAAATTTCCTAGTATGTAAGCAAGTGAAGGTTGAGAGGAAAAATTATAATGGGATGATGAAACCATTACCCATACCAACATGGATGTGGGAAAACATTACCATAGAATTTTTCACTAGACATCCAAGAAAATATAGAGGAAACAATGTTATATGGGTCATTTTGGATCTTCTTACAAAGACAACATACTTTATCGTGATTCGATAGAACTTCTCATTAGATCAAATTGCATGGATTTACATCAAATAAGCGGTAAGGCTGCATGGAGTACCCCTATCTGTTATATTCAATCATGATCCTATATTCACTTCAATGTTCTGTAAAAGTCTCCAACTTTCTCTAAGAACTAAAAAGAACTTCAGTACGTCCTATCATCCTCAAACAGATGGCCAATATGAGTGAACTATTCATACACTGAATGATATGTCAAGATCATGTTCTATGGACTTCAAAGGAGAATAGAACCAAAATCTTCCACTGGTTGAATTCTCTTACAATAACAGTTTTCACTTGAGCATCTGAATAGAACCATATGAATCCATTTATGGGAAATGGTGTAGAACACCGGCGTGTTGGGATGATGTTGGGGAGTGTATGCTGCTAGGACCTGAAATGGTCAAATAAATGGTGGAGAACGTGAAAACCATCTAGCAGCATATCAAGGCAGCCCAAAGTTTACAGAAGAGTTATTCAGATAACTTTCAATGAGACCTTGAGTTCAAATTTAGAGACATGGTATTTTTATGTATATCTTCGTGGGAGAAGGTCCTGAGGTTTTGAAGGAAATGGAAGTTAAGTCTTAGGTACATCGTCCCCTTCGAGATTCTTGATCATGTAGGGGTTGGGGACTATTGATTAGCACTTCCACTTACCATGGCCAAAGTACATGATGTATTTCATGTATCCCTCTTAAGAAAGTACATACCAGAACCTTCACATGTACTCTCTATAGAGGTAGTACAGTTATAGGATGATCTTTCTTACGAAAAGCATCCAGTGAAGATCTTAAATCGTAGGAAAAAATTTATACGAAATAAGAAAATGCCCCTCATCAAGTTGTTGTGGTGAAACCACGTGTTTGAAGAAGCAATTTGGTAATCAGAAGAAGTGATGAAACAGAGTTACACACATCATTTTTATTGTGGGAAAAAGAAATTTTGAGGAAAAAAGTTCTTAAGGGGGGAAGATTGTAATGACACAAACGTTTATCAATGAAAATCTATTTTGATATAATAAAATGTATTATTATGAAAAATGGTTATATAAAATATAAACTTCCTTTGTCTTTATATTTTAGTATTTCAAAATACCATTAAGAATTGTTACTATTGTTAATATATCGGTTTAATAGTGATCACACGATTAGTATAAATATAGGGCTTTAACAAATCCAATTTACTCAGACAAAGGAAGTGATGGCCTCATCTAGAAGACATGCCCCATAAGAATCCCATTTTTTGGAGCTCAGAAAGGAGGTGGTGTCATTGGGATTCGCTCTTGACCAAGCCCAAGCCAAGCTTCAACGTGTTAATCTCGAACAAAACCGCCTATGGGAGAAGTGGAAGTTGATAGAGATTACCACCCGATCAATGTTATTCGAGCCATCCCAAGAGTCTGTCACTATCGCACACCTTACCCATTGGTCTTATATGGGTGTTATAAGGGTTTACATAACAATAGCTTATAATTATGATTATGTAAATTATTTTTGAATAATATCAAGAATATACATCCATTTTATTATTGTTAATTTGTAAATAGTTTTTAAATCACAAATAGTATTTTTAGTTAATTTTCAATTAAGAAATTTATTTTGATAAATTAATGAATTTTTGAATTAAATAATATTTTAATAAAAAATTATAATTAATAAATTACTTTTTATTAATTATAAATGATCATATAATTTTTATGAATACAATTGTAATTTTTATTATTGTTTGGAAATGTTTTTGTCAAAACCCATGAATTTTCGATAAATGTCGGTTTTTATTTTAAAAGTGAAAATTAACATATTTAGAAAATTATTTGGATAAAATTAATATTATTTTTGGTATTAGGATGTCGAAATTATCCAACAAATAATTTTTCATAATTTTCTGAGACAGTCGATTGTTTGGTAAAAAATAAATACTATTTAAATATATAATTTGTTTTATGACATCATAATGACCAAATAGTGATTTAATAAAGTACTATAAACATTTTTTAGGCCAATATATGTTTTAACATTAAAATAACGTGATTTTATGTTTGTTTTATTTATTTTACAAATATTTAGTGGACCCTCCAAGACTTATAAAACATTTTAGCTTTTTAAATCGATTTCCTTGAGGGTGTGACTCACCTCCACATAAACAACCCTTTTATTTTAATAAGTTCATACATTGGACTTATGAAATAATTTTTTACACTCCCCTTTGGAAAAAACCATGGTCTGGTTTGTGGTTTTGATTAGTTTAATGTGTGGTGTCCCAAACCTAAATAATAAATAATTCTCTCTCTTTTCCTTTATAAACCCACCCAAGCTCCCATTTCATCTTCACTAAAATACTTTTGAGTTCATCCAAACCCATACCTAATCTATATATAATCCTCCCAAGGTTCCCCAATCTCCCAATAATCCTCTCTCAAGCCCCTCTCAATCCTTTGGGATCACACTTCCAAGTAAGGGATTCTTTCCTTTTTCATTTTATCCGAGCTTCTTAATATTGTTATGCCCTTTTATTATCAATTATAAATGTTGGGGTATGATTTCTCACCTCCCCCATACTGACCTATTTATGTTTTAATAATTATATACCCATTTTCTATCTCATTAATTCTTCCCATGTACACTCGTTACCATGTTGAAATTCCGTAAGATATTTATCTCTCCTCATTTATATTCAATCAATTCTTTTGTGTTACAAATATAAAGTCCATTGCATAAGTTGGTACGTGTATCTATATGACCCCCTTACTATCCATTTCATATAAATGTTATGATATTCCCCTTCCACTCTCATCAATTATTTTTTATGAATTCTTATGTCACGTCGTTACACTATTGAAATTGCACCATGATTTTCCAAGCCAATGTCATTGTGTAGTGAATACCATACCCATTTCTCTATCAAGGGTATTAAACTTTCTACACATTTACTTATTTATTATAAAGCTTCATTTATTTATTACACATCCCTTTATCATGGAATAAATGATGATTAATGATTCCATGTTGTATGATCCATGTGGCAAACTTATGCCTGAAATGAAATGGTTATGAAGGGTGTACCCTGATAGCACTCCAATGCAATTGGTAAAGTTTAATGTCATGATACATCAAGTGAAATGAGAGTATACTCATTCTAATTCAAGTGAAATGAGGGTTTAATAATTCTAATTCATGTGAAATGAGGGTTTACTCCTGCTCCATGTGCAATGATCCTTGGCTCATGCTAACACCATGTTAAGTGTTGTTGCCATATTTACATGGTATGATAATCATGTTATATCATGCCTTTATGTTAATGTTTCTCTTGTGCTCCATTTATATCCATATTTCCTAACATGTATTGTAATATTCATGTTATACCTTTTTTACTCCCTTGTTGTGATTTATATCTCACCCTTTTCTTATGCATATCCTCAGGTTATCCCATGCAATGCTAAGTACAAGGGAATGTAGTGGTCATGTAAATAACATTTTCTATAAGATGTTGTGTTATATGTTTTAATTTGTTATGTAATGTTCCTAATCCCCAAAGGCACCAGACATCTCGATATTATATGTTGTATCAATTGAAGGTTTTATGTAATAAATCATGTTTAAGTATGTAATAAAAAGCACGGTTGTTTTAGAAACATGTCTCATCTATGGTGGATTTAAATAGGTAGAAGAACTATCAAAGGATATCTTATTATCTGGTGATGGATCTTGTTTCCAAATTTCTATATGAGATGAAGTTGGGTTATTCCAATTACTCAAATAAGAATCAGAGCCAACTTCCTTATAATGCTTTAGCATTCCAAGCATCAGTCTGCACCGAGAGGAGAAGTAGAAAGGTTACTTTTACATGTCACCCATTATATTGAAATAAGTAGTGCATTTATTACAGAAATATAGAGAATGAGGGAAATGGTCCACTCACTCTGATTAAGGTATCCTTTCTTGATTTACCAAATAACAATATAATTTAACGGTTTCTAGGTGAGTTGTGATAGCACTAATCTTTTCATCATGGGTTATTTATACACGTTTCTACACCAAGGCTGATTAAATGTTTCATTTGGTGGAGTTTCCATGATCCAATAGTGATAATTCATGATGGTCCTCTTGTGAGGGACTAACGATGAACATCATACTATGACACATATTAGTGTATCAACTAGATTCTATTTATTTTATATGTGAATAATCACCTACTACAATTCATGTTAAGGAAACGTGAACTATCAATTATTAAGGATTCATAGGGTGCATGATAAGGTTGTGAAAAAAATCCTCAAATACCGGATGATATTATTTTAGGATGTTAACATTGGATTATTATAGCACTCAGTATCATAGATAAAAGTAGAGACTCTGTAATATTCTTATATTTGACCAATATCTCTTCGAATACCTATATTAACATTCATGACACTACCTTTATCGAGGATTCAATAGATGTTCATAGGTGTTATATCTGTTGGACATCAGAGGCCCGTGTAATTTATTTTTAAACATGTGTTAACAACTCTTGGAGGGTTCACCTCTCTATGTCATTTATACAAGGTAAATTACTCTACACATGACTCATCATTTGTATCACACACATGAGTGATAAGGTAATTGATGGTGATGAAATTCAATGTGTAGTAATTAAATAGTGGGGAGTTGATATGATCATATAATAGAAAATATTGATTGGTCTATCATCATTGAAGATGGGTACTAAGATGAATAGAATTACAATATCCCTAGAATTTACATTTCACATAGTTTGATGCCACTTACAAGTTCTATAATAACACTCTAAGGATTATGGTACAAACTTGTTGGAAGGTTTGGTGATATCTACCATATTAATAGTACCAAGCCACTAAAAGATCCATGTGATGGAAAATTTTATATAACTAATCAAGTGATTAAAGGTTCTGTAAGATTAAGTGTTTCATAACTAAAAGCCTTAAATATGTTTGATCATCACCCATATATTATGTTAGAGATATATTATTTTACTTTAAGTGAGAAACTCTGATATGGTGAGATTCTAGGTCTCATTCCACCATAAGACACGTTTAAAATATTCAGTAGAGAGAGATTTCAAAAAACATTCAATATATCATCATTCATTATATATGGGGGAATAATTATTCTAATTAGTGAATTGTGAGTATGAAATGGATGGAATTTTTGAAGACAACTTATGTTTTGACTTACTAAATGGGTGTGCTTTAAATTGAGACATGATGGCCCTTAAAAAGAGCTATTTGGTTGAGGTGTCTTAGTATCAATCCACATATACGTAGGTAGATCTCATGTTTATTATGTCTTAATTTAATTTTTCACCTCATCTGAGAGAACTATTTCCGAATATGAATTCTCTCTCACTTAAAGTATACAATTGGAGAGGAATGATACTAATAACATACGGGGTGGATACATGGTATGTACCTAGTAGGAAACCAAGACATACTATATATATAGTTATTTACAAATTTCCTTCAAAAAAATATTCGCATTGGCCTCTAGAATAAGAATCCTCAGATAATGGGTGCTAACCCATAATTGTGGTGGTAGAGGAGGTTGCATCACTCTGAAATCATTATAAATCATTGGGTCTAAAATATTATGAGTGATATGTAAATAGTTCCCCTTATTCTTATCACAACACCAATATAGATTTTCACCAAGCATGAGATTACCTAAGTAATGGAATTTCATTCCATGGGATGTTTCTTCATTATTTCATAAAGGACCTTCATGATGGATTGTGTCCCCCTCTAACCCAATGAAGACCATCATGGTAATAGATTACTTAAGCAAAAGAAGTACCATTATGAAGGTTGGTGGTGGAACCAATTCTCATGGGAGTCAACCCAAAACACATTATGGTTAGTTGGGGTGTTGATATAATTCAGGTATTGGTATTCTATTTCACATTAAATGATATCGCAAGGGGAGTATCAGAGACCTTTTGGGTATAGGAGTTGAGGGAGAAATGATTCATATTTCATGAATGGTCGTCCTCCCTAAGGGTGGGTGTTGTGCATATTAGGCCATGGTATATAGAGATAAAGTTTTTTCAACCGATTCATGTATAGTATTGGTAAAATACATTATAGTAAACATTGTGTGGTGAAGAGTTCCCTCATTGGAAACTCCCATATGGTATTAGTGTCTACTGAAAATTTTATATCCTCTTCCACCTTAGTTTAGGATAAGTATAAATTAGTGGATTATAAGGAAATTCTATTATAATGTTTGGAACTGGTAATGATAGAGGAGGGTCATATATTTCCCCCAATGAGACCTTTCTTTTCAGGGCATCAATATAGCTTAATGGAATAATATCCCTTCGAAAATCATTCATGTGGGAATGATGTCATTACATTCATAATATTGGATTGGGGGTTTAATGACCTCTCTCTAGATGACTTGAATTTGATAGACATGGAGATAAGGTTCTTGGTAGCCATTATAGATATGGTTAGATCTTCTTGGTCATATGTATATAGAAGTACCATAGGTGGACACATGTGGTTTCTATCTACCATATGGGTACCTAAATTTCACCATGATTGTTGGAAGTGTTGAGAGAACCTATCCTGGAACATCATGTAGATATAATTCCTAGACCTATTCATAGATAACGAATCCATATCAGGTTTAGATTTTTGGTTTCTAATTATTTCAATTAGAACCACATTCATTTAGGCCACCACTTGGAAAATTATGATCCTACCCTTGAATTTGATCTTCTTAAATGTTATAGTTTGGTCACTACTATGAATCAATGATGATGGAAAAATAATTGAATATAGATAATGGTATATATACATCTCTCTTGGAATCTCATCACCTTTTATGGGCCTTCCACATTGCTTTATAACATATTATTTAATCACATAACTAACCCGATCTTCATATAGAAATCTGTTATATACATTAATTGATATATTAGTCAGGTGAAAACCTTCAATTAGAGGGGTTGAGTATCAGGTACTGTCATGTATTGTTAGAAATCGAATGACTCTATTTTCTCTCACGATAAATATATTATGTAGAAATTTTATGTTTATCATATAAGGAATCATAGGATCATACTTAAAGAATCCCATTATTATCAAATGATTTAACTCATCCTCATAACATGAGGAACCTAGTCCATGTTACACCAATAAATATATTATTTTCACATAGGTAATACTATCCTTGTCACATAATGCATCCTTTTTATATTACACATGGAATATTATACACATCACATAATGAATGGGTAGAATCTTATCATAGTTTAATAAAGAAAATATTCTTATTACGCTCATCACCTAAGGATGAACCTATTCTCATCACATGGGCCATGTAATTGTCATCAAATGAAAATAATATCTACTTATACACATGACGTATAGGTGGGAACCATTTAATGTCATGTCAGGATACTCGTTATTTAAGGTCTCATAGGGGAAAATAAACTTAGAATTTTAACCTAAGGGAAGTCACATTTTTTAATTCTATCAGTGACACTCGTGATTTTGAGTCTAGTGGGCCACCTTAGAGTAATTAAAGTTTTAAATTATAGCTTAGGGAAAACATATCTCGATGTAGATATTGGAAAAAATTATTGATAAGTGGGTATTGAACCTCAAGGATGCTTTCCATGTACCTTGATTAAGAAAAAATTGGACCCCGTATAGTTTAAGGTGTAAATTTTAATTTATTTTGAAAAGACCATTCCATATATTTTAACATAATTAAGTAATGAAACTTATTTAAGGAAACAAACATCAATGGGTGGATTCGGGATTGTGCATTACTATTTCTATATTCAACCTATCTAATATACGATATGAACGATTAGAGGCTTTTATCCAATAGAATTCCCACTTAGAGGCATGAAACATTGAGATAGATAGGGGTGGGACCTCCAATGAGGACATGGTTAAGTATTACACCACAAAGGATACATGATATTTTATTGGGAATTGTTAGGATATGTTTAGGGTAACATATATAAACTCATGGCTCGACCCTTTCTTGGAATCAACTTCCATGGATTCTTACTTGCTCATTCTTGATACAAAGGATTCAATAAAGAGAGTGTGTATGCTTAGGATATAAAAAGGGACATTTCCCATACCATGATTGGATCCAAGGGCATTTTTATGAGTTTCAATGATACTTATCATGCTATCATATTCTTCATGATGTAATCTAGTTTGTATGAGTGTAAGACCCATAAGACCTTAAATTTATTGAATGTATATTTAAAAAAATAAGTAATCCAAGTCAATCGCCATAGTATTTATTTTTAACAACTCAAATTTATTGTGAAAACCATACTCTTGTGAGAATGTTTTCCTTTGAGTGAAGCTTTCTTCTAATGGATAAATGTTTTTTTATAACATATCAAGAAGAATAAAATATTTTAAACGTATTTTTTTAATGTTATTAGATTAATTTTATAAATTTATAGAGTCCATAGATATTTTTGGGGTTGTGTAAATTTTCAAAAATTATGTTATCTATTCTTTGATCCCCAAAATCCAAAATACTCATAATGCTATTGAAAAGGGTGAGATGGGGGTATTTATAGGACTCTAGTCACACTAGAGGGATTTTTCATTGAAAATACCACTTTCTCAACAAATATTTACATAAAAATAAAATTTAGGAATTTAATTTTATCTTGAGTTGTAGACTCTCACAATTTAAGTTCCATGAACATTTTTTCTTTGATCCAAAATTGCTTCTATCAGTTTAGTTTGAAATTCCACCATTGAATGACCAGATCTTTTGATCTATTACTCTGTTTTGGCAACATGATTTTCAAAAAAAAACTTATGAAGAGTACTATGTCCCTATTTAAAGAGTTACCCAATAGAAGTTTCTTTTTTATTCCAAAATGATCCCAAAATACCTTCAAAATCTATTTTTGTCTTCAATATACTTTTTTTACCTTTATAAACTCATTTTTTAGTGTAAAAAAATTGAAACAGGTTCAACGTGGATTTAGAAATTCTTAAGAATAAAATAAATTTCTGAAAATTGTATGACCACGGCTTATCTATTTATCCTTACAAAACAACCTCACCCTTGAATTATCATAGTTTATAAATTTCCAAATCCTCGACGAACATGATGTAAACCAATACAATCCTACTAAAAATCAACTACATAAATAATATCCTACACATTCTACTATTCTTCATACAAGGAATTGTTTGAAGCATTCAGATAATGGTACAAAACACACTTCATCATAGATTAAATCTTTACTAAGGCTTGAATTATTCATTCATATGGTGAAATCACTTCTTTCATATCAATGACCTCTGAACAATCATGATGTAGGATCCTTCATTGTCACACACACATATATTGTGAACAATATCCATGTAGAGAATCTATGATGATAATATATAGAAGTTCAAGTGTTCATAGTGGTGTTGATGAGATCTCTCATAAATTATTATTATGGATCATGACATATAGGTTACTGTAGTGGAGTAAAACCCTTGTTTCATGAAGAATAAAATGAGAAACATAGTGAGACATTTTCAAATATCCTTTTCCATATTTTTTTAAAGGATGAGATGTACACATGTATTTTTGATATCACAAAAAAGTATCTTGCAAGAGGGACATCCCTTATAATCCAAGATATGAGACAATATTCTCTTTTCCTCACTATAGTTCCACCCCACATTATGTCCCCACGATTGTGATATACAACATTGATAGTCCCCTTCTCAAATAGTGCAACCACATACTGGGTGATTCTCTTCTTTTATTTCCTTTCCATGATTAACATTAGAGTTTTATGGTTTCCTCATGATCTCCCACTTGATCACCTATTTTTCTATCTATGGTGGTAATGTTTTTTTATTTCATAAAAATATTATTTATTCTTTTTGAATGTATAACCTTAATTCCATAATTATTTATATTTATTATTTAAAATGTTTCTTATCCAAATACCTAATTATTAAAGTTTTAGTGTCTTAAAACATAAAAAACTTATAATAAACATAAATTAGATAATAAAGAACTATAAGAAATAAAAATATTGATCAATAAATGATTCATAAATTAATGATATCAAATCCCCCAACATTTAAACTATTTCTTATCCCTAATCTTGAAATAACAAAATAATCATAATGAAACAAAATCCTACCAAGTCATAAACATCATAAATAATAAAATAAAATTAATATCAACAATGAACATTATTTAAAGCTTCACAAATGAAAAATATATTCAAATCCTCACATTTCAAGTTATTTAATCAGGTATTTTACTTTACCTATTAAAAAGGTGATGATCCTCCTAACCTATATTCAAATATATTAATTCATTATGATGATACATTCTATTTTTTACCCACATCACCATGAAACACATATCTCTAACAACTAAATTATATTTTTATCTTGATTTTTACTAGTACTCCAACTATATGAAACATAACCATATAATTGAAACTAATGTTAAATCATCATCATGTAAATATAAATATACGCAATAATCATGGGGACTTAAATAAAGATGTGAAATGACTCTATGGTTGACAGTTTTTTAGTATTTGATCTTCAAAAATAAATATTAATTAAGAGGTGGTCTCTAAATCACAATTCATGGAAAGAAATAAAAAAGCTCCACGAAAACTCCTCCAGTGAATGACATCAATAAATAATCCCCAACACAATGAAAGAATCATAAAAATAAATATAAAAATAAATATATAAAAAACTCTTATTTTCTTTTATTTTCCATTTTTTTATTTAGAATATATTCCTATGAAAACATTTGAAACTCATTATTCAACCCTTATTAAATCTCCTTTAAATAATAATTTTTATAATTATGGTTTTCGACCTCGTAAGGACACAACCAATTTTTATACATTTTTTATTTTTTTTATTTTTCATCATATAAAAAGTATAAAATAAAATAAAATACAAAATATATCATGGACCATTCTCTAACACCTCTTAAAAAGACCTCACATCTCTCCTCAATTCATATCATCCCCTTTATACTTGGAAAACAATATGTTGGAAACATATTACATTTTATATCATAAAACAAATAAGAGTGGGGTATAAAGGATAAAATATTATTTTATATATATTCCCTTATCATTCTCATTCATACTTTTATCAGATTAAAAGGAGGATTTAATTTTAATATACATCTCAAGGATAAAGGATTTAAAAAAACACTAGTTATATTAACGTGACATTGACCATTCATCCATTTTAAATGATATTAATTCAAGTTATAGTAGGCCACCATGCCCAAATTATATCTCATGAAATGGTTATAAGAAGGAATATGACCAAAATGGATTAACAAAATACAAATAATTGGAAAATATAAATTTGGAAAATCACACATCGAAAGAAGAATAATTATAAACTAATGAACACAATATTCATAAAATCATTATAGATCATTATGAGAGGAATTTAATTTATTTCTATAATAATTTCTAGAAAAAAATCATTATTTAAATAATAAAACCATTATAATTATATCTACTCATTCATCCACCATTTTAGTCATTTAATGATATTAAACATTATATATTAAACACGTAATGATTCGACTCCAAGGAAATTTTTGTATCCAAGATAAAAAATAATGAAAATTTTCAATGAGGGTAATAAAAGTTTCTTTAACCAAAAATCATGTAATAATGTAAAGAAGATTTAAGGGAGCACAAAAAATGTAATTTCTTTCCTCAATCAACTTGAATTTTTAACTTTTATGATTCTTTTTATTCATCTATGTGTTTCATCGTCATTGAAATACTAAATAAAAAACAAGTGAATGTACCAAGTCTATAAACATAATTTGAAAAAGATAAGGTGATTGAAATAATATCTTAAAATACCTCTTAAATATTCCTAAACTACAGAAACTGAATTCATAGAAGTGAGTAAAAATATTATATTTCTTCCCATAAAGTTTTTAGTTTAATGTCATTAGGAATTACATTAGATAATTCCACACTTTATATAATTGTGGAAAAAATTCCATATTCTATATTGATCTATAAGAAATGTCCTTCCTCACTTGGTGTACCTCTTTACCGATTCCTCTCTAAAATAATTATTTCACTTTGTTGATAAGAAAACTATATATTGGAAAATTATAGTTATTAGTGATGTATTTTAATGTCTATATAAAATTTATAATACTCATCCATTTTTTGTTCTTATTTATGTTTTCTTTAAAAAATTCATTTTGGTATTTAGTTTTAGCTATCATCATCCCTTCCCATTGGTCTTCTACTTCTTCATCTTTATCCAATGTTTATTCTCTTTCTTAATCATTCTATAGACCATGTATGATGAATATTTCATACATATGTTTAAATTCAGGTTCATCATTGGATATCTACCTAGATTAATCCATGATGTTTTCTTCCTCATTGAATACCACCTTTAATTACATAAACTCCTTTGACATCCTAACCAATTAATAGCACTCATCATTGAAAATGATTATTACGACATAGGGGATTCCCTTATTATCACTTAAGTATGGTTATGATCTCCCTCCACCTTTCTTTTCAACATTTAATTTGAGATGGTTTATATTTTTTGAGAGATATTCCACATGAATTTAAAATAGTATTGAATCTTTTAATATTAAATCTCACATTTACATTACGATATAAAAAACCCATAGTTTAAAAATTGAACTAAAATAAAAATATATTACAAATTAGGAAATTTAAAATAGTTATGATAAGACTTTTCCTAACTGTTGAATTTATATTTTCCCTATAAAATGTCTACATACTATTCCCATACAAACTTCATCAATATAAACATTTGGAGGTTCTAGTATTCATAGTTATAGTGGTAATCACTCCCCTTAATGATCAATGAGGATTGACACATGAAGGTGACTATTGTAATATGAAATGCTAGATGTAAGGGGAAAACGATGACCAATAAAGTGATAAGGCATATTACCACCTATTTCACACATATTTTTAAAAGATGAACAATATATTTGTGTGTTGTGATCCCATATCAAAAACACTATCGATATTTCTCTCCCTTATCAACAAATGATACAGTGATGGATGTGTGTTTCCTCAAAAAGATTCAACCTTGCATTGGATCTCTTTTACTCAACCATCCCCACCCTACACCAAGAAAATACATTCATTTTACACCTATCTATGAATCATTTTTTTACTAGCAACATCATGTTATTAAAATTGATATCCTATGCAACTAACCTATCTAAATTCATTCTTGGACACCTAAACTTAAATTTTCAAACTTTTTCAAATCCTCCTTACACACAGTACTCAATATATTTATTAATTTATTTATTTATTCTCCTAATTCATCCAAATTCAAATTTAGGTGTTTCTTATTATCATTATTTTGTAAAAAAATTAAATTAGGTTAAAATTACCCTAATAAATAATAAAATTACAGAAAAATCTAAGAATGAACTATTTCTATCAATCATATTCTCAAATATTAAAGATTAATTTTTATATTAAAAAGTTACTAAAATCATATATTTTATATCCTACTTATTTTTATATCATTATTACATTTTAAACTATGGTTTTTATTAACTTTATCAATATAGTTCATAGGCGCATGAGTCACACACCAATTACTCAATCAAAGATGAAGAAAACTATAAAACCCTTAGAGAACACTCTAATATTGTGTAGTATAGTACTAGTAACTAATTATATACTAGAAATAAGATATATTTTATGAGATATAAGAATAATTTATGAGACACTACCCTTATCATGTTTTTATAAATAAGTATCAACCCCAATCAAGGGGAATAAATATTATATACTATGACTTCATATCAATTTATGTTGATAAACCATGAATTGTTCATCCAATAATACAAGCTAAAAATTTTCAGGTAAATTTGAGGAAAGAGAAAATTACACAAAATTTGGGAAACTTTAGTGCAATGAACCATAAATAGCCAAACATGAACTTCTCTAAATTTTATTATTTATGTGATACCTTAAATCATAAGAGTCTCAATATATTTTATCTAGAATTGGATTTCAAAATTTCTATTGTCAATACAAGAAAAATATTAGTTGCAGATTCTACCTAAGGATCCCATCAATGCATATAACATTTTTCCCATGAAAAGTCAGGATAACTACTTCCCGTGTTTAAAAACAAAATTTTTCATAAAAAAATTTATAATTTAATTCAATAATATTTAGAGTAATATTTTTAGTTATAAATTTTATTAGGTATATTATATGAATATATCGACATATTAGATTATACATTTAGATCCAAATGAAAAATTACACTATGGATTTATGAAGAATTCAGGATTTACAATTGATTCCTTTATAGATGGAAGATTAAACATAAGGGAAAAATGTATAATCATGATATATCAAATTAATTAGGCTTAACTAATTAAACATATTATTTTATAGAACATATATTCTATCTTAAATGATCATTGAAGGTTGTATTGTTCATAATTTAAATAAGTTTGAAAAAAATTACAAAAAAATTCATTTAAAATAGTTTTTCATAAAAAAATAGTGATAGTATTTTTATTATTTTATGAAATAATATAGGTTTTTATAGAATTGGGTGAAGGTCATCATTGAAATTAGAACAAAAAATAATAAATTTTTAAATACCATAGATTGTAAATTATTTTTTAGGGAATGCTTTTTATGAGGATAACCTGGATCTTAATAAACCTATATGATTTTATAACAATGTATATAGAACCAAATAATGGAATTAAAAACCAGTATCTAGGTTCCAGCATAGATATGTGTCATTATAGATTCCAAATAAAATTAATAGATCAAAATTTTAGTAAATAAATTGATTGATTTAATGTCCAAATGGAACAAAAAATTTGTTCCCTTTAAATCTCACGCCCTCTAAAATCTATTTTTTTTATTTTTGAATAACAAACAATTAATAATTAAGTGGGAACTAAAAAATAAACCAAAAAATGACATTAAAAATCATATTAATAATTCATGATGACCTTTCATGTGGAAGAATAGGACAATGCCTTGATCCTATTTCCTAAAATTACTTTCCCTAATCCAAATGCCTAAATCAGAACCCAAATAAACACTCACAAAATAACATGCATCTCATTGTTTTTTGTGAGACCACCACTCACATGAATCCATATGTCATAAATAGACTACTATGATGCAGTAGACCAAACCAATGTAATATCTAGAAAACATTACCATAATGGACCTAAATTAAAAAAATGTAAATAGTAAATATAGAAACCATCCAGAATAACATCAAACTATCACTGAGACTACACCAAGAAGATGAAAAATGAGATTCCATGAAAGAAACCACTACACTATATTGATGCCTGCAACATTATGGAAGAACCATCGAGTATGTTTCAAGTATTTTTCCATCACTAAAATAGGATCAATTGAAGGGGAACTAATTTTCCATCATAAATATAATCTCATGATTTTGGAGCTCCATCATGTGAATAAAAATTGTGTTTAGAAAATATATGGAAGAGATAAGATAAGCGATAACAACATTCAAGGTCCTAATAGCATAGGTGATCATCCAATAAATACCAAAGAAAACATCCAATAGTAAAAAATTGAAGATCAACCATTAATAATACAAAATACTTATTATCTAAGGGATATATGTGGAATACATCATGATAAACAGAACCCAACCAACCCCAAAGGATCCAAAAAACAATTGAAAATGTAGGTAAAAAATCAAAGAAGCATCATTGAATGTCTTCCTTATCACAATCAAAATCCTTTATAAAGATACATCATACATTAACAAAGATGGGTTATAGATCATATGATTAGTATGAAAGGAAATATGAAGAGAGTGAAGGTGGAATAAAGTATCAAAAAAACCAAAAAAACTATATGAGAGATTTTTAAGGTCCCAAATACCCTAAAACTGAAGTAAAATAAGATAAATGGTAAGTAATACTCTATTAAGTGATCTTTTATCGCCATATTAAGAAACCTAAAACTTCTACACATATAGAAATAGTGGGGTATTAGGTGAAAGATCAGACAATAAGGGAAATTATGGAAATCTAAGAATAATCAATGAATAAGATAGGGAAATAATGATATTCCAATATAGAGAATTGTAGGAACCCAATCATGTTGAGATAGAAGGTTGATATAATTAAATAAAACAAAAATCCTTCATCCATAAATATAACATATTCTTTCATAACAAAAATTTAATTCAAATATAAATCATATTGAGATTAAACATAATACAATGTTTTTAGATAGATATTAAATGACTCAAATTGAAATTACATGTCTTATAATTCCACTAATAGGTGTTTAAATCCTTTAAAATAATCACCCATATCATAAATTTTCATTAAGTGGGTAGGTTAGATGATTAGATATCCTTATCAAATTTATCCCTCTCTATAAGAATATAAAGATCCCAAAAATAAAATATTGTGAGAAGAAAAATAACACTCTCTAAGTAAATTAAGGTAGTGGTTTTTTCAAAAATATTTAACAATAGCACTCCTATATTTTCATTGGTAATGTAAAAAAGGAATATCAAACTTTGAAAAAATAGAGATTTTTTGGAAATCTTTACGAATTTTACTATGTAATATTTAGAATTCATTGGTGATCTAGAATGATAGATATCATTAAAATACCAAGGTATATTCTTGGCATTGATAAGTTTCAGTTTTTTGAAAAGATAACATAATTTGGGTAAATATTTTCACACTGGTATGACTTTTTTTGTAAAAATTATTATCCCAAAATATTAGGATTCCACCCACCAAATGTTATTAGAATTATATGGGTAGATATTTTGAAGTGTAAAAATCGGTGCACATGAGAATTTTGGATTCCATATTTTTTGGACCATTTTGTTTTAACTCCATCTTGTGCTTTCCAAACCATCTCCACCCACAACAAATACATCAGAACAAGTGAAATTGATAGTTTTAATATTACTAAACATTAATTAATAGAATTACATAAAAAGTGAAATTTCATTATATCATTGAAAATTTATATTAAAATTTTAGTTTGAAATAGTGTTATAAGGGTAGAATAAAATAGTTAATCACTTTTTGATCACACCCCAATACCAAAACATTATCACTTAAGGCAATGAAAATTTCTACCATTATATAAAATGATATATATTTGAGTTTCTTCTATATTCCATTGTTATTTAACAACTAAAATTAATTTAATTCATGGTAGTATTTGTAACAAAAAAAAGACACATAATAAGGAGTTGATCGTAATAATTAGGAAAATAAGAAGATCATAAAGTGTAACATAATGAAATTTAATGAGATTAGTGATATTAATCCTTTAATGAAAATTCAAGAGTCAACCATTCCAAAAAAAGCTTCATGTTGAGTTTGACAATAATTTTATTTCATTCAAATTTATATCCAGTTAATATTGGTTATTTAAATGTTTTTATTTCTCATTTCAACCAAACCAATTGTTTACCCATTTAATTAAAATTATAAAAAACTCATGTAAGCATTCACAAAATTAAAACCATTTCATTTTATCCCATATATTGTGTTTTATTATTTATTTTTACTTTATTTTTGGTATTCAAAATATTTTATTATTATAACAACATTAGATATCACCCATAGGTCAATCTAGTATAACAATAAAACTAGTTTTATAAAAAACAAAAACATAAAAAATAATTTATTAAAATTTGACCAAATTATACTAACACATGATTAGATTTATTTATGTAAGATATATTCACATTCCATAGTACTATGTAATGTTGTGTGGATTTATCAAATGATATAATTAAACCATAAATAACTCCAATGGATGGTATAATAATATCAATGATTTCATAAAGACAAAATATTTTTATCATTGATTTTTTTCTACTTTTCCAAAAATTACAAAACATTGTTAAATCCTTTTTTATATTCACATTTCAGTAGTGAAATAAATTTTATTTAAATGATAAAACATCTTAAATTATGGAAATTCAACATGAATTTTCAATAAATTACAAGATGGTATGGGAATTTAGTATAAGTATTCTAGGATAATTTTTATTAAAGAAGAACAATAAATACATTGAAAATACTATATAGTAGGACTAAATTAGTGAAAATGAAAGAACATTCTTGAAAAATAACTAATCCATAAAACAAGTCAATAAAAATGATGATTTAAAAATAATAATTTATATACAAAATTTATAAATAAATCAGGAAACCATACACCCCCAATCCTAGGATGTTTAGTTTCCTCATACTAATTAATAATTATTTGAGATAAAATCATTTAAACTAGTGTGTGTCATTGAAAGGATTCTTATTTATGTAAGAGTTCCTACACTAGGGAATTTGGAAGGGCTTCAAGGATGTAACTCATCCATTTCCCACAAATAAATAAATTTTATTAGGATTCTATAATTTTAACCAACATAACCCAAAAAAATATTCATTTGAAATAGTGTATTGGAAAAACTAATCAGAAAAATATTAACTACATGAAATCTAAAACATGCATTATAAAGGACAAACTTCTTCACAATTTATAATGGATGATGAACGGTGATGTATTTATTTGAATCCTTTATTATTCCATATAAAATCAAGAGTTCTTATATAAATCTATTTATATTTCCTTAAACTCTAGAATATGTTATTTAATTTGAAGACCTACACTTAGAATGATATAATTTCATTTTTAATGGCCCAATAATCCTTGTGATCAATCTCAACATGGAGGTGAAAACATTTTATAAATATAATATAATAATGAGACATGATAATCATTATTTTAAAAGATATATAGTAGGACCATAAATCTTCTTTAAGTATAAAAAACTAATCTTTTTTATTGATTATTATAAATTTTAAATGGATTTATATTACCTTTATGTGAATACAAATAAACGTTCCAATTGGTTTTTGGGTGATAGGATATAGAAACTCTTTGCTCGACCATATATAGACATTAAAGTGAATTCATTGTATATTTTTAGAACTGAGATACTTGGTCATTGATGAGGATTTAAGAAAATCCAAATCTATAAAATATTTTGGCTACCAATAATACAAAAATATATATGTTTACTTAGTCATTGTGGCTCATTATTCTACTTAGTTAGACATATATTCCATTGTAATAATAATATATAAGTTTTCAAATGATTAGAAAATTACCTAATAAATTTAATTCCTTAATTATATGAAATTTCATTAAATAATTTGGTTTTCTAAATAGTTATCTTAATTTGAAAATATTACCATTAATTTTTCAATGATTAAAATCTATACAAAAATCATAATCATCTTGAATTAAGTTTTTATGATGTATCCAATAATTAAGAACACTATGTGTAATACATTAGGGACCATTGAGGCCCTCTCATACAATAAATTTATGCAATCTAAGGATGGAGAGAAACTCCTAATTAGGAAAAAAAGATTATAACTTGACCATTTATTATTTTATAATGATAATTGTGATCCTAAATAGACCAATGAGAATAAATCTCTAGATGAAAAATTTGTTTTTTATTCAATTTGATAGAAAAAAAATACTATTATATATATTTTACACTGTCATAATAACATGAAATAAAATCTTTTACTTAGTAAAATTACTCATCAGGTAACATAGAGATTATATGAATTATTTTTAGTGATTCAATGTTTCAGGATGGAAGGGTACTAGTGATATGGTCAACCACTAGGTTTTCTACTCCTTATTTATCTTAAAATTTTAAATTAAATTACTAATTATTGATAATATAGTTAATGAAATGTGTTCTAATTTTGGGTTTTATATAGAGATAACAAGGGGTTGTGTGGTAAGAATTCACAATGACATTATACCATAAATTGTTAGACTAATATTTATCATAATAAAATACAATTCTTGAAATTTATTTTCATTTATCATATAGTTTTTCTTGGTAGGGTCTAGTGTTTTTAAGGAAGATAAAATTACATATGTATCTTGATTGAAAGTATATATTTAGTATACCCTAATATTATGGTTGGAAACATCACACATGAGATCATATAGTAAATATCATGTATATGAATGTATTAAAATTGATGACTGAATACTAAATTTCAATTTGTTAAAATCATCTCCATAGTTTTTATCAAACATAAATTCTCTTCCTTTAGGAGTAATAAATATATGGAAGTTAAAATATTATTAATTTAATGAATGAACCATTCATAAAATTATAAATTAATGAAGAAATAGAACATATACCATGATTTTACAAGGAATTAAAGGGATGAAATATCATAAACATTTTATTTATCTACTTGGATACCATCCCTATAAAGGATAAACAAAATCACAATACTTTATCGTAACATGAAATGAGATTATGTGTAATTTAATATAATTATATTTTAGATAAAATGATGAATTGAAACACTTATACTACTCAAACACTCAATAAAGGAGAAGCAATAGATAGTTAAATCGTCAAGGAATACTTCCATTAAATTCTCAGGATAATCTGAATAATTATATTCCATGAATATCTGTATTATACATAGAGCATTTGGAAAACCAAATAACAGCCTCTTATATGTAAATGGGCTGCTGTGAAAAGTGGATATTGTATTTTCCCAATTATAAAGGGAAATATATAAATATTAATATATCCAAAATCATAGTATTTATTTAATTGGTTATAATGGAAAATGGTTATTAAATAATGTGTTGGTTTATTCATAAATTCGTTATACAGAAATGCTAACTATTCTACGCCAAGTTTAATACCTGAACATCATTTTTTTTGTTTTTAATATTTTGTAAACTTGTTTTCTGAGGAAATACATATACTATATTTACCTATTGGGTTTCATTTACAGGATTTATAATTCTAGCTGCCAATAATTTAGTTACATCCTTCTTAATGAAAACAAGGATGTTTTGGTTCATTTGAAATTTCTACTTCCTCACAGGTCTATCTTTATCATTTAATTTTATACCATTCATACAAATTGAATGGATAATAAGTGTAATATAAATAAGTGTTTTTATTAATTCTTTTTTGTACTCCCTCGTGAGGTTAAGGAATTTAAATTCATTCTATAGAGGGTCATAAATAGAAATGATGACCGATAATTTATTTCTAATATATTGATATTAATATTTTAAAAATTAAGGTTGTGGGTTATGTTATAATTCTTGTGGAAATTCTATCAATGGTAGGAAATGATAATTATAATGGGCCTTTATCACTTCTAAATTTTCAATTGCAACACCCCTATATGTGGAATATGCTTCCAAAAGTTGGGAAGAATCATGGATGGTCAATGAGTCCCCACTGTATAAGAAATCATCAATAAATAAACCTACATAGATTTTTTCCAAATAATTAGAAAATTAAAAACAAAAATACATACCTATAATGAAAATAAAGTATAAATCACAAAATTTATTTCTAGGTGTAACAAATTGAATTTTTGTTTATAAAATTACCACTTAAAATAAAAAAAATCATTTTTAAGTAATGAAATCTTTGAAAACACATGCACACCATTGGTTATTTATCACCATTATAAGTTATATATGGTTGGACTTAAAAACCCATTAATCATAATATCTTTAGATAATATAGCCATTTTATAGTTTCTTTTAAGGTTATAAAATATTCAAGGTTATGATAAATTCAAATTAACATATAAAAAAGAAGCAATGACATCGAATGATAGGATTATACCCTATGGAACCTAATTATTGAAGCTTCTAAGGGATATTACATCAATAAAATTTTCACTTGACAAAGACCATGTTGATATTAAAAAACTAAAGCATGAGTGAAAATATATATGATATAATTTCATGTTTATCTATATCACGGCCCAAACTATATTCATTAATCCACCATATGAATTTTCCACCATCACACAACATACCCTTAGGGAATAATCTATTATAATAAGAGGTTATATATATATAACCTAATAATATGAATTTGTATAATTTCGTTTTTTATAAAATAATGATTTTATTTAACCTTTTTATTATTATTTTATATATGAATAAATTATGAGTTTGATAAAAATTATATTTTGATACGATAAAACAAAAATTTTATTTTATTGTGAAATATATAGTTTAAATAAAGACACTGTTTTTAAAAATTCTATAATTTTTTAATTAAATTTTATTTTAAAAAATGTTCTTATTAAATAATATTTATTTAAATATAAATTTTAATATAATATTATTATGTCAAAAATAATTTTTTATACGGGTCAGAAAACTGTTGCTGTATAGAAAATAAGTATTTTCCAATAAAGGGGGATTTTGGAGTCATAAGATTAAATTATCATATTTGTAGAATTATTTTGATGAAATAAATATTATTTTTGAAATACTCATATATACCTTATCCAATAGTGATTTATTCATGATTTTCTGAAATATTCAATTTTTTGGTAAAAATAAAATACCAAATATTTATACAATGTGTATTATGATATCATAAAAGAACAAGAGTTATATTATAAATACTAGAAAGTGTTTTTAACAAAAAACCTTTGTTTCCCATTTAAAATAAGGTGTTTTTTGAAGTTATTTTAATAATTTTACAAACCCTTAATTAATCCTCCAATACCTATATTATATGTTAAGGGTTTAAAATCAATTATTTATAAACGTGATTCACTTCCACATCACCAAGGGTATTATTTTAAGGAGTTTAATTCTTACCATTATAAAATAATAAAATCCATTACTCCTTTATATTAACCATGGGGAAACTAGGGTATGGTCTATGGTATAGAATAATTTTTCATATAGAGTCCAAAACCTATGTTAATGAATTAATAAAGAGTTCTCTGTTTTACTATAAAAACCCACCCATGCTCCTATTAATATTCCCTCAAAACCCATTTAGCATGAAATAAATCCATATATCCCTATCTATAGACCTCTAAAGGTTCCACTAAACTATAAATTATCTCCTCTCAATATTTTATAATTACTCTCTCTAAGTAAGTGACCATCTCCTTCTTCTCTTTATTCAAGGACCTTCTCTATATAATGCATTTTTATTTCCAATTTTTCATGTTGGGAAATGTTTTTACACATAATTTTTATTTTCCATATTATTTACTAGTGTTTATATACAACTTTCTCTGTCATTAAACACTTACATGAATCTTTATGTACCCCCATTATGCTGGCAGATTTATCCTTCCATTTTCCATGTCAAACATCTATGTGGTGAATAACAATCTTGATTCACACTCAAGGGTATCCACCTTATATATACCAAAATTATTAGTTATGTTATTAAATTTATGAAATATATATTTATTTTTATAATATATGTGCACACTTATGCATGCACACAATAAAAATCTAACATGTGGGCCCTGAATTATATAACTCTCTGATGCATTGGGTAATGTTTTTATATCATGAACTTCCATGTATAGTGCATGGGAATTTAACCTTATAATATTGTTTTATGATATATTTTTTATTAACCTTTACTTATTTTTATGATTTCATGTTTTATATTGTTTCCACCATCCCACGTTTCCTTTATGTTATTATCTTTTTTCATTCTTAGATGTCAAAGTTTATTATTATCCACCCATATTATTTTACATTGATATTCTTATTAACTCAAATGTATTAATTTAATCTTTTTTTCTTTATTTACTCCATTAGATTACTTTATATTCAATCCATTCTTATGAATATCCCCTGGTAATCCCATAGAGTTTTATAAGATTATGGAAATTTAATGTCATGCTATGGAGTTTTAGTTTATGTATTTATATTTATATTTCTTATTCTTATCCAATTTTCCTAATTTATCAAATAAACTAGGACTTGAAATATTCTGGGGTTTTATTAAGTGTGTCTTTATCCAATAGATCATGAAATAGTGTGTATGAAATATAGGGGTTTTATTTTTTCATATGGGAGTAATGTCCAGTTATTTTGAGGTTTAGTATTAGAAAAATATTATGAATGCCATAAACATAACACTAAACATATAAAAAATACATATATTTCATAAAAGTAAAAATTTGGTGGTTTCTATGAAAATACATCATTTTCTAGATACTATTAGTTATTTTAGCTCTAGAATATTTGTACATAGTTTTAATAATGCCAAATGATGAACATTGGTCTTGACTCGATTGTGTTATACTGCATGGAAAAGAGGAATTGTTTCAAATATGGTTTGACATGCTTGGGGGATATGGTTTGGTAGATTTTAAATCGCCTTACAAACCATTATTGTGTGAATAGAAATTCCCTATTATTTTATGTTTGTAAGTATATCATGTATAACATAGATTAAAAAATAAAATATTCATTGGTTAACACTAGTGAAGAAAATGTTTTTACGGCGGTTATTTTTTTGGTTTGTATGTCAGTTTTTAGTCAATGTTATTATAGAAGATGTTATAAATACTAGTTTTTACGTCGGTTATTTTAAAATTGACGTAAAAAAAACCAAAGCATTTTTCATGTCAGTTACTCAAAAACAAACGTGGAAAACTGTTAATGCTCCATTCCGTCATAGAGTCTAAAGATTTACTAAGGGGAATACCTCAAACAAAGAAGATGGGAGATTCAAAATATTGCAAATGCATTAAGGTAGGCAGGTTTACCTGCGCACCAGCCATGGGCGCGCAAGTCAATTTCGTGCCAGATATGTGGCATGAAAGTCACTTGCGCGTCCTAATTGAAATTTCACCCAAGGTCCTAAATAGTCTATAAATACACCATGTGGGACCGCCATTTCATGGGCGAAAAATTAGAAACTCAGATTCAAGCTCTGGTCACCCAAGTCTTCATCTGAAATCTTTTGAACACTTCTAAGGTAATTATTTACCTAGAATGGAATTTCTAAAGATGAAGAATAAGGCCTAAGTATTGAAACTCATCAATACTTTCATTTCTAAGTGTCTAACCCTTAAGGGAAATGAAGAAACCTGTGCGTCTCCATTCCCCCTCAAGAAAACTTGCGTTCCATCCATTTGAAATCCTCTAGGGATGATACTAAGGGCTCCAATTCAAGGTCGCCCAAGTATCACTTCACAGGTTCTTCATCACCCAAGTGAACTCATGTCGCGCAAGTACACTTGCGGGACCAGGACTTGGGCGCCAGACCAATAATTGCGCACCACCTTCCAATTCACTTTCTTTCCTCAAATTCACCTCTCCTCTTCAAGATTTATCCTTCAAATCCCTCTTCAAAGTCATTTATGGCATATTTCCTTTGTTTTATTCCTTATCTGAAAGTAATTCTGTGGAACATCTCTCAATACCTTGTGATTTACATATCTTTATATCACTAAGGTTAGAGATTTCCTTCATTCAAACTCATCTTTTAAGATGAGAGGATCTTTAATCTGGGCATCCTCTTTAGGAGTAAGCCCCAAGTTCCCTATTCATGGGCATCCTCCTTAGAAGTAAGCCCCAATAATAATTCCCCATAACTTGGGCCTTCTTTTTAAGAGTGATCCCCAAGTCTCAAGTCCCCTTAACCTGGGACTCCCTCTTAGGAGTAAGCCCCAGTCTTAATTTCTTTTGATTTGGGATTCCTTTTCAGGAATATAACCCAATCCTAAGTCCCCTCTAATTTGGGAATCCTTATTAGGATTAAGCCCTAAGTTAAATATCCAAATCTCCATAAAGCACATATACCTTTATGGACCCTGTTCTCAAGCTTCTTCCCTGAAGTAAGTCCCGATCTTCATCTATTTGGGCAGTCATACATATGTAAGCCCCATATCATTTCTTATTATTGCATCTTTAGTGGCACAATCATCATGTTTTACTGATACCTCTTGTTTCTAACACCGATCATCACTCATGTGGTCTTAGAGTGTAAATGTATTTATGACATCTCTCTTTGGGCCATCAATCATGCATAAAAACCATACTTTTCCACTCGAATTATGTGGGTTCTGATTCCTTTTCTAATAAGGATATGTAGGTAACCCATCTATGGGTACGATACCAACTCTAAAATAATCATGTCTTTCTGAATGACATTAAACTTCAAGTTCCCCACTGAGTGGATTTAAAACCAGTATGGTCATCATAATGACCAAGACATTTATATATAATGTATTGAAGGATACAACTGACTAAGAATAATTAATTCATATAGATGATTCTCTATTGATGAATAACCTCAAATACATATAAAATATTCTCTAAAATCTATTACATATCAATCATTGATTGCAATATCTAAAGGGAAAACGCATTTTCATGCTTGGTAAATTAATAAGGATTCACGAACATAACCCAAATATATAAAGAGAGTCCTAAAGTAGACAATAATTCCCCCAAAAAAGGTCTGATGAGTCTGACCTCCCATCCTCTCGACCAATGAAAATTCTTAAGCCTCATCAGTCCACAACTAATGACCACCTACCTTTGGAAAGTAGGTCCAAATGGATATAGAATCATTGGATGTTTCCGGTTCTACGAACAAACCCGTTAGAAACCGATTGGAAAGTTTGAAACTTAAACAAAAAAAGGTCATCCCCATTACTAGAAGAAACAAAAATGTTGAACCCGACATGAATACTTAACTAAGTTAAATGATGTTTAACTTATTTTTTAGGCCTCTATTTAACTAAATGTGAAGGCCAATAAATCATTCAATAACATATGTGCTCATCCAAAAGATGTAGTGGCCGAACTTATCTTGAATATGCCTATTATATCAAAGAGGCACTCTTTTCCAAGATCTCTCTACATTATAGAAATTGCTTCTCTAAAGTTCACACCTGTGAATGCCCCGACCGCTACTCCTACTGGATCCTCGTCCACTCTGAAGACGACATCACCTACTCAGCGTCTTCAACGCTGGGTCTCAAATTCACTGGTTAAGGAATACCATCAACATGGTACCATTCCGACTCTGGAGGATGCTCGAAAAGACCTACAAGTCAATAATTCATCCTGACTGTCCGGACAACGATGACCAGTGATCAAGTAGCAGGTGGTGCCAACGACCTTTTCCAACCGTTTCGAGTTGTTATCCACAGAACACAATCACCAATCACTCCCATAATATGGGGAGGTGAATGAGAAGGTCACTCAAGGCCTTAATTAAAGAAGACATGAGTCCTTCCTAAGGTCTCCAATTAATAATTTCCGCCAGACTCGTGCGACAGTGCACCCTCAACTTGATGATGGTATCGCCTTTAGGGGTTCGGCTCAGGTTCCTCAGACCAGAGCATGCAAGACGAACCTTCAAAGGAGAAATACGGTCTACAGGGAGTAGGTTCTTACTTCTTCCCCCTCCGGAGAAGTCCATAAATCCAACTTGATGGCAAACAAGGAGCAAGAATATACACCCATCCATCCTGATGTTACTACAAAGCAGACTCATCTGGCAGTAACACACCAATCCCGCCAGGCAATTCTAGAGGAGTATTATAGGCAGGCATATACACCTATTTATAATCCATTAGCTAGTCAGCAAGCTCATCTGACTACAACCAAAGAAACTCACCAATCAAATGTGGGGGGGAATAATCAGTAGGCACATACACCTCTAATTCATCAGGATAACCAACAGTCTCGTTTGGTAGCACCCAGAGATGTCAATTGGAAAGATCCAATGACAAGAAGGAGGCAGACACAATTCTATGCCCCCACACATGAGTACTGTTAGAATTCACTAACAGTAAAAGGAGGATAGAAGAAAGAATACACACCTACTCCAAGCACGGAATGGACATATATTCTCGTTCCGGCAGCTCAAATCACTATGCACATTCTAACAATGGTGAAAGAGAAAACGAAAATCCCTGCTCATATTCTGGATGCCTGTATGAATATTATAACAACTTCAGTAGCATCACAGGGAAGGAATCATAAATTTATCCATATCAGTGGACTGACTCGTCAACATGTCACTCTGGAATAGATACACACCTCTGTCCCAGTCCAGGAGGGTTGTGGGGAATACTCCCCCATGTCATACAGACAATCAAGTCAGGCACATAAACCCGATTTGAATGGAGATAATCAGCCTAACCTGACCATTTATCTTGAGCAGGCACATACAACTTCCCATAATGAACACTTTCTTCAATAATTGGTGCCTAAAATGAGTAAGAAGGCTTCTAAGAAAAAGACACGTCTAACACAGTCAATAAATTAAGGGCCAAACTGTAATAAGGACCTGCTCGATGGTGGAGTTCTTGATGCACTTAGACAATTGTCTGTTGCAACTCAAGATTCTACTCTCTCATTCCCAGATTCTGGAATTAATAACAAAAGTTCTAAAGGTATTCATCAGACATTTCCTCATGAAGGCTTTCTTCATGACAGTTCGGTCGATCTCGAAATATCATCTTCAGATGAGAGCCATGATAACCCTCTATGTGGCCAAAATATCAAGGAGAAAAAGTTCTCATCTTTTGTTGTAACCCACCACGGTGGTCCTCCCCATGATGATGAATTTAGCTACGAAATTCCTATCTGCAGTAGTAATTCTCATTTCCTGGAAATATTTTCAAAGGACAATGCAATAATGAGAAATCCCTCTTATCTTGAGGCACTTATAAATGTGAAGCCAGTCATGTCTGATGCTTTACCACTAGTAGGTGAAATACTTTCTCAACCAGAATATGACCTGGGTGTAGGTCATTCTCCGAACCACCCCTGGGTCATTCATCTTCGAGTTTGATAAATGAATTCTCTACCAATATTGTTGAATCTATTTATGCAAAAAAGAAGCACCGGCTTTGGTCTAATCAGGTGGAATAATCTTCATAGAATGATAAAATAGAAGTGCTGAATATGAGAAAACAACTATAAAAAAGTGAAGTACCAGTCATGTCTTGGCCTTTGGCTGACTCTCAGTATGACATTCCAAAAATGTTGATGGAAGATGGTATTCATGATATTCGTCTCAACATATGGAAAACTCTTTTTCAGTTAAAAGAGAAAATATTATCTTATTATGAATATGAAAATAATGTCAAGATTATAGAAGGGTAACAACACCAAATTGATTTGGAATATATCTCAGTTTCCCGATATCCAAAGGATGAAAAGTAGCAGAGATCCTTTCAGCATTCATGCCTTGGTGCGTTAAAAAGGTTGCGCCAACTAATTACCAATGCCCCATCTGGTATTCATATCAGGGGATGGGGTGTTCATGGAGCACTGCATTTCACTGTACTCTCCAGTCAACAAAGCCCACCAAATGTGGTCTCATGCAATGTCATTTCCCTAGGCTGGCCACATCTATTTGGTTTTGTCCATAATCAAAGGCTTTCCCAAAAACAAGACTCAACTAGTTCTTCTCTAAGTCAGGCATATAAAGAACAAATTGTTGAATTACTCTTGCATCAAGCCAAAGAGAATATCGAACATGCCTCTTGTTTTGAGCATCCACATCATCAGGTGACAGAAGTGTCAGAAATCATCCAATGGTCATTTGAGCCAGGTGATTTGAGTGGATGTAGGTTAATGCATCCGTCCAATATCCGGACTTAAGTCTACAAGATCAGGAGATATTTTAAGAAAGTCTCATATGTAGCAGCTCAAGAACCACCTCAGCTTTCCCGACTGGGGAGTCTTTGAATCCAACCCTTGGAATCAACAAATAGGATTTGAGGAGTTGAGCAGGAATAGTAGGAACAACCCCAATCCACAGGACTGGGGACTTTTTCAAATCCTCAATCTCTTCCTCAGCAAAAGTCAGTCTTCTCTCAATTAGGGAAGAAGCCACAAGAGGATTGCAGAGCCGAATTATCAGGAGATTCCCTTCAAATTACGGTTTATCAAGAAGTTCCTGATGGGTCAACTCAACAAAAGGAAATTTCTAATCAAGGACATGGAAGAAGAAAATATCACATAAATGCTGATAGAAGTGATGAAATGCATTATGCATCAATAAATGTCATCAATTTCATTGGCACTGATCCCCCATAACATGATGTTCACTCAGAGGAATCAAATGAAGAAGTTCCCAATCAAGAAGCTGTACACACAGATATAAATGAAAAAGGCATGCATACCAGAGGATAGAGGGCTGCCCAGGGGAAAGATATTCCTTTGAATAATGTCCTTCCATACTCCAAAAAGGAATATGACAAGGAAAAGGGTAAAATTCAGGTTACGACCCACCCTACCTCTGCAGAAGGCCAATCACTCTCATTAGAGGAAAGGTTTGCACAGTAGGAAGAAGAAATGAAAGAGTTAAGGAGGTTGAATGCAGAACTACTTCAAGGTAGTCTTCCTCCTAGGAGTGTTAAAGTTATTCAGTCAATGGAATTCATTGTAGTTACTAGGATGGATCCAGAATATGCTCCTTTACAAGTACACCCTCACAGGTCCAATCCTATGGGTCATGTGCGACAATAACTGGTAGTGCTACCATCAATTGCAGTACCAGTCACCACACCTGTCCAAACTCCAGTTATTTCACCTGCTCAGGTCCAAGATCAACTAGATGTTTCTCAAAAGTTAATAACTACTATTGAGTCATTAACAGCTCGGTTGTAAGCTATGGAAGGAAAACGTGCACAAGTTCAACCAAAAAAGAAAGCTGACCCTGAATGGGTTGATGCAATCCCTCCCCCATCAAATTTTGCGAATACCAAATTCCCAATTTTTAATGGTCCGGGAGACCCAGAACAACACTTAACACATTTTGTTTCTCTTTGTGATCCTATTATGGGAACTCCTCAACAATAAGAAGCTTTTAAGATCAGATGTTCTGTGAAGGGCCTGCTTTTATCTGGTATACAAGTTTCCAGTCTCGGTCAATTACCGGGTTGGAAGATCTTCGTCAACGATTACTTCTTCAATTCAACTCAACGTTGCCAAAGACAACAGTTTTTTATCTTACCAATTGTAAGAAAAGTTAAAATAAAAGAGTTTCATATTTCATTTCTCGCTGGAAGGGATTAACATATTCTTTAAGGTTAGCACTCCCTCCAGAAGAGTTGTTGTCAATCTGTGTGGTAATTTTTTGTGATGAATTACGCACACCATTGATCCTTGTGAAATACACAAGAGGGTTTAAAGACCTTACTTCAATCTCTTATAAGATCGAAGACTCTATTACAAAGACTAAGGATAAAACTTGTGTAATTCCATCAGTTCCATGAAGGAGAATGGGTAGAGCAGAGACTTCTATAGTTACACTTAAACAAGCACCTGTACCTGCTTCTAATTCAATACCTTTATCATATCGAAGGGCTCCACCTCCTGAGTGTCAACAACATTGGTCGGCTTGTCAAGATGATCAAATAGATCAAAGGCAGAAACAATTTGAGGATCTGAAGAACAAAGTTTATTCTTTCCTAAATGAACAAGTTCATGGTTACTTCATTTCGGCACTGGAAAATAATTTGGTTTAGTTTCCAAAGCCTAAAAATATGAACAAAGAATGATATGAATACCATCCCATCTATTTCCCATTTTATCAGATGTTGGGCCATCCCATTATAGAGTGTTTTGTCTTCAAAGACCTCTTGTAAAAGATGGTGGACTCTAGACAGGTAAAACTGAAAGGTTCTTCAGCCCAGGTAGCATGTGTTACTACTACTAATCCAGAGGAAGGGGGCGAATGACACAAATTCAAAAGAAAAAATGCATAGAAATATGATGACTTGATGGTCAGAAGAATGATCAACCGAACTCATGCCATTTTACAAACGCAATTGAAGAAACCAATTGTGTCTTCTGCTATGAATGCCACAGCAAAACCCCCTTCGTTAGAAGGAAAATCCTCAAAGGGGTGTCATAATTCAAATAAATAAGAGCAGTTAGAAGAAGATGAGATCATATAAAATCCTAAGTTGTATTTGACTCAGGTAGATTTTATGCCATCTACTTCAAAGCCATAGGCACCTCCCCACCAAACGACACAACCTAAACTGGCTAATCAGGTAGAATCTTCATCGGATAAAGAGTTGATCTTTGGTTCTGTTAATATGATTCACTTAACGGATCCATATGCTAGTCACAATTTCGATCTTTATGATCCTGAGTTCCCTATATCAATTAGATGAATTAGAGGGAGTTCTAGAGGTTTAGTATACAAGGGAAGACGTGGATATTTCAGAAGCCACTATTCCAATTCTACCCCTACTAGAACTGTATATGCAGTAGAAACTCATGGAAGATCCCTTCAGTGGGCTCAACAAGAACAAGAAAGTTTTTCCACACATGAAAGATTCAGCCCTGGAACAATTATTTGGAGAATCGGTTCGAGGTTACACCTTCTTTATCTCAGCAAGTAAATAGACATAGTCGGTCTAATTTTCCAAAGCCAGGGGTATTTCCAACTCCTACCCCGATATAATATGCATCTACTTCCAAAGAATCAACCTCTAAGGAACCTATAAAATCACATGTTCCTGTTGAGAAACGCAGACCTTTAGACCAAAAGTATAATGTCTTGAAACATTTGGCCCATGTACCGGCCAAGTTACCAATTTTGGATTCCTTAAATCTATCAAAGGATCTTCGGGAGGAGCTCATTGAGGCTTTATCAAGTCCTCAGGAATTCAAAATTGAAATTTTTGAGGATGAAGTCTATAATATAGAGAATGATCCTGCAAAATGTCATGCAGTTATATATTTTACTGATGAAGATGAAGATAATGTTGTGCATGGGTATATTAGACCTTTGTATTTATCTGGCTAGTTCAATGATATAGATATCCGATGAGATTTAATTGATAATGGTTCAGGAGTCAACCTCATCCCCATTCATACACTTCATCAATTAGGCCTCACCAAATCTGATTAATCTCCTTATACTTTGATGTTGCAAGGATATGATAAAAATTAACAAGAACCTCTGGGTGATATTACACTCAGAACTCAGTTTGGAGACCTTGTATCCAATTCAGATTTCATGGTTGTTCATCATGATACAGCCTTCAATATTTTTCTTGGAAGACCTTGGGTACATTAACATGTGTCTATCCCTTCATCATACCATCAATGTCTCAAATATTTTTTCAATGGTCAAATTGGGACATTGTATGGTGATAAAGCCCCATTAAAAACATGTGAAAGTCAATACATTGAGGCAGAATTCTATCACATGGAGGGAAAGGAGAAATCCACAACAAGGGAGGTTACCCAAGTTAATGCTCCATATAGTTGGGAAAAAATTCTAGTAAACCCATTCATACATGTGAGTACAGATTATGTGTTGCCTATCAGTTAAATTGACAGGATAGACCCAAATCCAAATACTCTTATGGAAACATCCATAATGTCAATTAGTTCAACCAAGCCAGATAGCATGGGATAAATTGGTGATTCAACGAGAAATGATGAAAGCTCAAATGGATATGTCTTCATTTCATCCACTGAAATAAAGCAATTCAATACTTTTTCAACCAGGCCATAATAAGTTATAGAAATGTTAGAGATGAATGATGATGTCGATTCTCAATCCATCATCTCCTCCTTATTACCCAAGGAAGACCCTTCATCATTAATATGGTTAGAAATGAAAGCTTCTTATTCAAGATGTTCAAATTTTAACATCTCTTCTGATCGTGGAAATTTTGCTTCATCATCTACTCTGCAAATAAAAACAGAAGAAATAACACATGTTGAAGAAGAAGAGGAAGATCTCAGGGATGCTCCTCCAGTATTTGAAGAGGGCATCTCTACTACTGTGGATGAACTCAGAGAAATAAATCTGGGTACAAAAGAAGATCTACATCCCACTTTAATTAGCGTGACCATGACTCTTGAAGAGAAAGAAATGTATATTTCATTTTTAATGAAAAATCAAGATATATTTGCTTGGAATTATACAGAAATGACAGGGCTTGATCCTGATGTTACTACTCATCATTTGGGTTTTCCAGAAGAACATCGAGGATTCAAGTAAGCCGTAAGAAGAACACACCCAACTTATGCTTCCAAAATAGTAGCCGAAGTGGATAAGATTATAAAGATAACTTCATCAGAGACGTTCAATATCCCAAATGGTTGGCTAATATAGTCCCTGTGAAAAATAAGAATGGAAAAAATTATATTTTCCATTGATTTTAGAGATCTTAATCGGCATTGTCCCAAAGATGATTTTCCAGTTCCGATTACAGAACTCTTAATTGATGCAACTGCTAGCTATGAAGCACTTTCCTTCATGGATAGATATTCTGAGTATAATCAAATCTGAATGGCTCCATAAGATGAAGAATCTGCAGCCTTCAAAGCCCCTCAGGGTGTGTTTTGCTATCGGGTAATGCCCTTTGTCTTGAAGAATGCGGGTTCAACATATCAACGTGCCATGAACCATATCTTTAAACCCTTTTTAGGGAAATTTGTTGAATGTTATGTGGATGATTTGGTGGTTAAATCCAGACAATGTTCTAATCACTTGGCTGTTTTGGAAATCATATTCCATAAACTTCGACAACATAATTTTAAGATGAACCCCATAAAATGTGCTTTTGGGATAACCTTAGGAAAATTTATCGGCTTTTTTGTATGCCATCGTGGTATTGAAGTTGATCCTGAGAACACAAATTCAATTCTTGGTATGTCACCTCCTCAAAATCTGAAGGAATTGAGAGGACTTCAAGGACACTTGGCCTATATTCAGCGTTTCATCGCCAATCTGGCCGGGAAATGTCTACCCTTCACCAAATTAATGAAGAAGGGAGTCACTTACTAGTTGACTGAAGAATGTTAAGAAGCATTCAATATTCTCAAGAAATATCTCTTGAGTCCACCGGTATTAATGCCACCTATTGAAGGGAGACCACATATTCTTTATGTGACAGATCTAGAGAGATCATTGGGTGCCTTCCTTACCCAGTAGAACGATGATGGGAATGAAAACAGCCTTTACTATCTCAGTCGAACTATGCTTGAGGCAGAAACTTGATATTAAAGTATTGAAAAGTGTGGCCTAGCATTAATCTTTGCAGTTCAGAAATTGAGACACTACCTGCAACATCATGAGGTCCAATTTGTATCTCATAATAACCCTCTCAAATTTATCCATAGTTGTCCAATGCTTAAAGGATGTCTGGCAAGGTGGGTAGTTATTTTTCAGCAGTTTGATATCCAGTATGTGTCTCAAAAGGCAATAAAGGGCCAAGATCTAGCTGATATTCTTGCTGAACACCCTTTAGAAGAAGATACATCTATAGATACTGAACTTCCTAATGAGGACGTCTTCTATATTCCAGATAATATTTAAACATGGGAAATGTACTTTTATGGTTCTTACAAAAGTCCAACAGGGAAGAAAATAGAAGATCCTAAATTCAACAAAATTGGGTTAGTAATTGTGCTTATTTACCCAGAAAAGGCAGTGCTACCATATTCCTTCTTATTTTTGGAAGGCGGTACAAACAATGAAGAAAAATATCAAGCTCTCATCGCAGGATTGGAGTTGGCGCTTCAAGCACAGGTGAATCACTTAAAGGTAAAAGGTGATTCATACTTGGTAATTAAACAAGTCAATGGGGACTATGACCTCAGAAAAGAAGAGTTAATACCTTTGTATGATTACGTTAGAGAGTTAATGGTGGAATTTCCTTTGGAACTAACATTTTCTTATGTCTCGTGATCACAAAATACTCAAGCTGATGCACTGGCTAATGTTGCCACATCTCTGGTAGATCCAAATCAGGATGAGACAATCATCAGTATTGACCACCGTCGTACAGTTTCACCTCATGTTCAAATCTGAACAGAGGAACTCAATGAAATTAGTCCCATTTTTTGAACCATATGGTCATACTATAGGATGGATGACACCTATCAGGAAATACCTTCAAAATGGAACACTCCCACCCGATAGAGCTGGGAAAGAACAAGTCTGGCGATGTGTTGTCAATTTTTACTCTTTATGACAGCCCAGATCACCTAGAGAAAAATTATTTACAATCGAGGTTTTGATGGAATTATCTTCAGATGTATTGATGGTGAAGAGACAATATTTGTCATGAAAGAAGTACATACAAGAGTCTGTGGTGCCCACCAGTCTAGACATAGACTATCTAATCAAATTCGAAGGCTTGTATACTTTTGGCCTTCAATAATACAATATTGTGTTGATTTCACTAAGAAGTTTCATTCTTTCCAAGTATATGAAAATTTCATTCATCAACCCCCAGAGTTGCTTCATACAGCTAAATACTCATGGCCATTTTCCACATAGGGAATGGATGTAGTATGACCTTACCCTTCAGCTACATCCAAACAGTTTAAGTATATTCTTACTGCTACTGACTTCTTTTCCAAATGGGCAGAGGAAATACCTCTCAAATAAGTTAGTTCTAAAATCATTGTTAGCTTCATCAAGTCTAACATCATTACCAGATTTGGTGTCCCTCATACCATATTGAAGGAGAATGGCACCAACTTCTGTTCATCCGAGTTAAGGAAGTTGTATCAAGAGTACAACATCAAATCCAACCATTCATATCGGTATCATGAAGTTGACAATGACCAAATAGAGGCCTTAAATAAGACTCTTTCAAACATACTGCAAAAGATGGTGGATAAAGATAAGAAATCATGGCATGATAAACGTTTTCATGCTTTATGGCTTATCGGACCACCACCCGTACTGCTACACGGTCAACTCCATATTCATTGGTATATGGAACAGAACCAGTCTTTCACATTGAGGTCCAATTACCCTCGCTCAGTGTAGCAATTTTTTATTAGTCATATACAGATGAACAATATCAAAAGAGATTGGATGAATTGGAACGATTAGATGAAAAAAGATTGTGCAGCCTGCACCACTTGGAAGTCTATCAGAACCGAATAGCACGAGCTTTCAACAAAAAGTTCATCTTTGTTCATTTATTCAAGGAGAGTTGGTATTGGTCCTCATAAATCCAGTGATACCAGGAAAGAAACCTCCAAAGCTTGAGTCAAAGTGGGAAGAACCATACTCAATAAATAAGGTCTACACCAATGGAGTTTATTCTTTAATCTCAATGGATAGAGAACTCATCACGACTCCAACCAATGCCAGATTTCTGAAGAATTATTTTTTGTAACACAAATACATTCACCATCATCCTTGCTATATGAAATTAAAGTATAAAATCCTCATCCTTTCTATATGACGTTAAACTATACAGTCCTCGTCCGTGCTTTATGATGTTAAACTATACAGTCCTCCTCCTTGTTATATGATGTTAAACTATACAGTCATCATCCTTGCTATACGACGTTAAACTATACAATCCCCATCCTTGCTATATGATTTTAAACTATATAGTCCTTGTCCTAGCTACATGATGATAAATTTTGCAGCATTGGTCCATACATATGACCTTAAACTATTTTAGTCCTTACTGCAAGACTTTAAACTACATAGTCCCCTATAGTCATTACTACAAGACTTTAAACTGCATAGTCCCTCCATTGTCAAACATGATGTTAAACTCTGTCCAGTCCCTTATATTTCCTACATGACATTAAAGTATGCATTGTTAAGGTTTTTTATACCTCTTTTTTCTCACATCGAGCATGAATCACGTGATCTTAGAGTAAACTTCAACCATAACACCCTCTCTGGGCCGCTAACCATGTGTAAATCCCAACACCATTTTTTAGGTCGTTGTCCTCAAGAACAACTTGATCACCAATTCATTCTTCAATCGAACTACATGGACTTTTATCCTTTCCTTCTAGGCTGGATACGTAGTCAACCTTCTGAGGTTCAAGCCCAAAACCAATATCTTCACATCAGTTCACCTCCATCTCATACGATGTTGATTTGTGAAGCCTCCCCCAAAACCAATATATTTACATTGGTTCACCATCATCCATGCTATATGACGTTAAACAATACAGTCCCCCATTGTCCTCACTACAAGAAATTAAACTGCATAGCCATACGTCTTAGCTACATGACGCTAAATTGTGCACCACCATTCCATGCATATGACGCTAAACTATTCGTACTTTTGTATTGTATGACAATAAACTACCACATTCTTGGACACCCTTGTAACACCCGAGACTTTTATGTTTTATAAATCATCAAATAAATCTTTTTCTACACAACACTTTCTTGGCTTGCTTTACACAAAATCGCGACCTTGCTCGATAGCTTGCGTCATACGCAATACTGAGTTTCACTAAACAATGATATGCTATTAAAATATTATTAAAACTAGCCGTTATGAATAGTAATAACCACTTTTTGAAATTTTATAAATTTTATTTTTCAAAATGGACTTCATTTTTGGATTCGGAATATCGAAATTAGCATAGGGTGAAATTTTGGTATTTTCTGAAAACTTTCAATTTTTGATGAATAGTGAAACCACTAAGTGGTAGTTAAAAAACTGAATTTTTCATAAAACATAATTTTACCGCTTCTGTGAGTGGAATTTCAAAAATACGAGAGACAAGGTTAATATCAAGGACTAAAATGTGGTTCAATGAGATGAAAATAATTTTTGGTGAATAGTAACTTTTTACTTTTTTTTACCACGGTTAAAAGTAAATAGGGTAATTAAGGGTAAAGATGATATTATTATTATCCTAACACATGTCCTAATTCTATTGGATAAGTTAAATTCGACCAAAAACAAACTTAGGAATAAAATATGACCATTTAGGCCCACTTGGATTAGATTAGGATATTTATTATTAATTTATTTAAAGAAGGGTTAAAATAGTTAAAATCAAAGTTTAATAACTAAATAATTTTTAATATGGGGTTATACATAAGATAAATTCAACTATAAATATTCATTAGAAAGATAAAACGATTTCCTACATAATGGTATTTTATTTGTAATTTTTAGACATTAAATAAGTTAATTTATTTATGACACAACGATGATGCTGTAATTATCTTATTAATGAAATATTGACATAATTGATGTTATAAATACAGAAATAAATGTAATTCGAGACTTTTTTTTGAATTAAACTAATTTTATAGGTTAATATGACATGTTAGTATTGATTTAATTAAATTATTTAGAACTAATAATTCTGTTATGATTTCCACAAAAATCAATTACTAAATAGTGTCAAAATTGACATAAAATAGTTTTCAAAACAAATATTATATTAGTAATTGTTATTTTATTCCTAAAAATCTAATATTCGGTCAAATGACTTAGATAAGGTTATATATATTAATAATAAACAACTTGGGGTTCTTTTGGCTGCTTATAGTAAGTTTATTAACCTTATAGTATAAGAACACAAGAAGACACGGTAAAAGTAAACTTATTTAACTTAATGTTAAATCTAAATGATAAGGTTAAAATAGGAACCTAAACTTGTCTAAATTCTATTGGATGAGAGGATTTTGACCCCTAACCACCTTATCTTAGAAATATATCAATTTTGAGTTATTTAAAACCGAACTTGACTTTATAATAAAATAATAATTTTAGTTTTCCCAAAGGTGCCCCTCTCCTTCCTTATAAAAGGGCACCTCCTCCCCCTCTTCCTCACAAAACTTTGAGCCTTCCAGATCGGCCAACCCCTGCCAATTCCTCATCTCCACTTCCCTAGATACATCGTAGAGGTCCTGGTCTTCTTCAAAGACCAATTTTAGTTCCCTAAAAGAAGGTCTCAAAGAAGCACTTCAAAGAAGAGGTAATGTCCGTTACCGATTCTTTCATCTTTATTTCTTCTTCCACTTATTCTTCTTTAGTTGTTTCATTATGAAGTAATAACATCAGTATAAATCATATACTGATATGTTATTATAAGTATGAAACATACCTATTTCACCATCTATCCATCATACGGAAAAAGAAATCACCGCGCGTGCGTACGTACGGAATACCGTTTCCACGCCGTGGTGTAACCTATTTTCCACCACCACCTTACTTGGATGGGTATAATGGTGTAAATAATGACTTTATATGACTATTATAAATTGATACTGATTCTGAAATAGTATACATACACTCCAATACAATTCCACGATCATAGGAACAATATCATCACTCGTGCGTACATATGGAATACTGTCTCTACGATGTGATGCGACTCGTTCTACATGATATTCAATTCATAATGATTATATAAATGAATTGAATTAATGAATATGATATATATTACACTAATACCATTCTAGATATGAAGTATCTATAACCTAAATATAAGAATAATAATTTATTTGACAAAACACGCATAAGAACAAAAAGTTATAAACACCCGAATAACAAGTAGTAATGAAATATTACTACTAAGAAGCTACGAAAATGACCATATATGATATAATAAAAATAAGTATGATTCTGGAATAAGTCAATAAAATTATTTAAATCATTATACAGGAGGTTCAGACACTTACGAAGCAAAACAGACCTAAGGTAAGGGAAATATCACAATCTCATTTTTATCCGAGACTGTTTATACTTTGAAATTTACTGGGGTGTATTTTATCATCCACATCCATGTTTCCTCAATATGTAATATTTATATCCTTCTAAAATAGTTTATATCCAATTTTACCCTTCGGTGAGTTTTTAGTAAAGGATATCAAAGGAATCTTTTGTCGTTTTTCGTACGAGGTACTTTTTGACTTTTCTGACAAAAGTACGAAGAATGTTTTTTTAACTTATACGACATGAATGGATTTTTAAAAAATTATTTCCAAGAATCTTCCTTTACAAGTTTTCAAGTATATTTTTAATCAACTTCTTTTAGTTTATAATTGTACGACATGTTAAGAAATGAAAAGTGTTTTTGAAGCAGAAAGGATATTTTCCTCAAAAATGGAGTTCAAGTGTTTTATCAAAATTATTTTCCATCTAAGATAATAAAGGGTTCGGTTTCTATACCTATTATTACATTGATTTGTTTATGTTGTGATGGAATTATTTTTATGAATTCCTTTATCTTATATGAATTGTTTTATGATGTCACGATGTTTAAGATTCCCATTTTTATTACATGGGTTATGCTATGATGTATGGTTTCTGATTTTGTGGCACACATAAGAATGGTATCATTATGAGATGGGTGGGACCTATATCTCCCTCCAATGCATTGGGTAAAGATTTTATATCTCATGAGATAGACATGGCTGGAACGGTAGGTTATACCGGTTCAGTGAAACAAGACTGAAACGAGGGTGACTCGGTTCAGAAATGGACTTTGTCCACTAAGATAGTCTTGGCAATGAGTCTTGACTAATAAGATATGATTCTCTATGATTATGTGTGTATTCCACAAAGTTTCATGTTTTAAGTTATGATTATTGTGATTACATTTCACTGCCATGATTTATCCCATGTTATAAAATTATGATCTCTTTTGCAGGATAAGATTTCCAAAAGTTATGTGCTTATGTATATGATGTGATTGATATTTCTTTTGTTTACCCTTACTGAGCATTTGAGCTCACCCTTTTGTATGTTTTCTTTCCCCAGGTCAGGAAGAAGGTTATTAAGTAAGATATGCCAAAAGGGACTATAGATATGATGAAATAAATGGGAGACAGTGTAGACGCTTTATGAACCAGTTGTTTATGTTTCCCAGTTTCTAAAGACACTATACCTATACGGTCCTTTCGTGGTTTTGTTATATGTTGTAATAAGTATGCTTAAATTTTGAAGTATTAACAATGTATTTAAAGTATGGTTCGTTATAGTTGGTATCAGAGAAAGGGTATAGTCAACCTTTGGAAACTAGGATGTGAAAGCCTTAGTAAGAACCCTAAGGATAAGTATAAGCATAAAACACAATATTAGTGTTTTAGAAATTGCCATGAAAAACCTAGGATAAGACCTTAAGTGTGAAATTTTATTCTTGATTATGTGGTTTTCCTATTATAATTAGTGTTGCTCACACTATCCTTCTTGGTTTTAGTCAATGGCTAGAACCCGAAAAAACCGTGTTAATGCGGAATGCGACGGGAAATGCAATTATTGTCCCCCTGAGCAACCAAACGTTATGGGAGCTGGAATGAAAAATCTTGTATCCATGCTCACACAACTTTCTCAAGCTATGAATCATGTAGGACTACCAAAAGAGCAAAGGAAGGAGCAACATTATGTTGAATCCTTCATGAGGCAGCATCCACCTTCTTTCAGCGGGTCTATTGATCCATTAGTTGCTGAACAATTGATTAGTACTACTGAAAAGATATTTTCAGTTCTTCAATGTTTTGAACATGATAAAGTCATCCTAGAAGTGTATCGTTTGGAAGGAGATGATGATCAATGGTGGAATCTTATTAAGAATACGAGGCAAAGGGATGAAATTGAGTCCATGGAATGGGACGAGTTCAAAAACTTATTTTTCAGTAAGTACTTCCCTCATATTCTTCGAACAAATATGGAGAAAGAGTTTCTTGAACTGAAGCAAAAGGATGATGAATCTGTTGGTACCTATGAAGCAAATTTTACAAGACTTGTAAGGTACGCTTCTGGTATTATTATCCAACCTGAGAGTAAGATCGATCGATTCTTTAGTGGATTAAAACCAAGTCTTCGAAGGGCGTTAGCCATAAGGGACTTCAATAGCTACGAGGAAATCATTCGATGTGCTCTCAAAGTCGAGATGGAGATTGGAGTAACCCATCAGTCATATGGGTTTGATAAGAAGAGGAAAATGGAATTCAAATGAAAATCTAAAGAGCACACTGAAAAGAAGATGAGCTTTCCCTTATGCTAAAAGTGTGGAAAGAAACATGGAGGGATTTGTCTTAAAGGGACAAGTAAATGTTTCAAATGTGGAAAGGAAGGTCATCGGGCATTCGAATGCCGCGATGATGGGAAGAAGATGTCTAATGATGCAAACAAAGGAAGGGATACACAGAATGAACCTACTACACTTCAATGTTTCAAGTGCAAGGAGATGGGACATTATGCCATTAAATTCCCTAATCCAAGGGTTGATGATGATGGTCGACGTCAACAAACTCTTAAGGCTAAAGACAAAGGAAAGTCACATGCAATTTCTATTAGCGATGTGGAGTACGATAACGATGTGGTGAAAGGTACACTTACCATCCACTCTAAAGTAGCAAATGTTTTATTTGATTCTGGATCCACCCACTCTTTAATTTCTGAAGAATTTTCTAAGGGTATCACCGTATTACCTCAACAATTAGATGTTGAGTTATCTGTGAAAACACCTAATGTCACAACAATCGCATCAAAAGTTTATAATTCTTCTCCGATCGAAGATTGTGGGAAAGTGCTTCTTGCAAATCTTGTGATCCTTCCTATAGTGTAATTTGATGTGATTCTTGGCATGGATTGTCTTTCTTTATATGGAGATCATATCAATTGCCACAGAAGGGAAGTCACATTTTATATTCCAGATCAATCTATGATCGTCTATCAATGCAAGGATGAACATAACCTTCCAGTGGAAATTTCTTCCATCTTATGGGTCTTGATTCCACTAAATGAAGGTTATTTATCTCAAATGGTTGGTGAGAAACTCATGATTAAGAATATGCCCATTTTACGTGGGTTTGATGATGTCTTTCCGGAGGAATTACCAGGACTTCCACCAAATCGTGAAGTTGAGTTCTCAATAGAACTCGTACTGGGTGCTTTGCCTATTTCAAAGACACCTTATAGAATGGCCCCAATTGAGTTGCAGGAATTGAAGAAGCAACTCCAAGAGAATCTTGAAAAGGGATTAATACACCCTAGTGCGTCACCTTGGGGAGAACCTATTCTATTTGTTAAGAAGAAAGATGGATCAATGAGACTCTGCATTGATTATCGATAACTTAACAAGATCACTATCAAGAAAAAATATCCTCTCCCACGCATTGATGACTTATTTTACCAACTGCGAGGAGCTCAATACTTTTCCAAGATTGATCTTCGTTCAGGGTATCATCAATTAAGGGTCAAAAGGGAGGATATACCAAAGACGGCTTTCTGTACAAGGTATGGACACTATGAATTTATAGTGATGCCATTTGGTCTTACTAATGCCCCTTCTATCTTCATGGATATGATGAATAGAGTCTTTAGAGACTATCTTGATCAATTTGTGGTAGTCTTTATAGAAAATATTCTTGTCTATTCAAAGAGCAAGGAAGAACATGAAGATCACTTGAAAATTATATTGAAGACCCTGAGAAAGGAGAAGATTTATGCCAAATTTACCAAGTGTGAATTTTGGCTTCAAAAAGTTTCATTTTTGGGTCACATAATCTCAAAAGAGGGGATATCTGTGGATCCAGCAAAAACAAAGGTTATCGAAAGATGGTCGAGACCAACAACAGTAACTGAGATCCGAAGTTTTCTTGGTTTGGCTGGATATTATCGACGTTTTGTGAAAGATTTTTCACGATTATCTAATCCACTCACCAAGTTGACTCGGAAAGTAGTTAAGTTTGTCTGGATGGAAGAATGTGAAGAGAATTTCAAGGAGTTGAAAGGAAGGTTATCTAGTGCACCTGTGCTCACACTGCCTTGTAGTGGAGAAAGGTTTGTGATCTATAGTGATGCATCCAAGAAGGTATTGGGGTGTGTTATTATGAAAAATGATATGGTGATAGCTTATGCCTCACGACAGTTGAAAATCCATGAGCAAAATTACCCAACACTTGATTTGGAGTTTACTGCGGTAATCTTTGCATTAAAGATTTGGAGGCATTACCTTTATGGTGAAAGGTGTGATATTTATACTGATCATAAAAGTTTAAAGTATATTTTCACACAAAAGGAGTTGAATATGTGTCAAATAAGTTGGTTGGAGATGATTAAGGATTACGACTGCTCAATCCATTACCACCCTGGGAAAGCAAACAAGGTGGAAAATGCATTAAGTCGACAAGACCATGCTAGTTTATCCATGATTAGGATCACAAAATATCCAATATTTATGGATTTACAAAGGATGGATCTTGGAATTATAATGGAAGGGGAAAAATCTTATCTTTCTCAAATGAATGTTCAACCATCTATACATGTGAAGATTAAAGAGGCACAGAAAGAAGATGTCGAGTTACAAAATAAGGTGAGAAACGTTCCTGAATTCAACCTTCATTGTGATGGGATAATAAAGTTCAGGAATCGGGTTTGTGTTCCTCCCATCCCTGAATTAAAGAAGGAGCTGCTGGATGAGGCTCATAGTTCATTATTCTTTATTCATCCTGGAAGCACGAAGATGTATAGGGACCTGAAAGAGTACTTCTGGTGGGATGACATGAAAAGAGATGTTGCTGAATTTGTCTCTCGATGCTTGGTTTGTCAACAAGTTAAAGTTGAGAGACAGAAGTCTAAGGGGATGTTACAACCATTGCCCATAACCGAATGGAAATGGGAAAACATCACTATGGACTTTGTCACAGGACTTCCTAAAATATCCAAAGGCAATAATGCTATCTAGGTCATAGTTGATCGTCTTACAAAGTCTGCACACTTCATTGTTATTAGAGAGGATTTCTCTCTGGATCATCTTGCCAGGATATATGTAAAGGAAGTGGTAAGATTTCATGGAGTACCACTTTCTATTATATACTATCGGGATCCTAGATTTACCTCGAAGTTCTAGCGAAGTCTTCATCATACTCTGGATACAGAGTTGAGTTTCAACACTGCTTATCATCCTCAGACAGACGGTCAGTCTGAGAGAACAATTCAAACCCTAGAAGATATGTTGAGAGCTTGCTCTATAGATTTCAAAGGTGGTTGGGATCAGCACCTACCTTTGGTGGAATTTTCTTATAATAATATCTTTCACTCCAGTATTCAGATGGCTCCTTATGAAGATCTCTATGGAAAGAAATGCAGGACTCCAACTTGCTGGGATGAAGTTGGGGAAAGAAAGCTATTAGGACCTGATCTCGTTGATGAAATGGCAGAAAAGGTCAGATCTATTCAACAACACATAAGAGCAGCTCAGAGTCGACAGAAAAGTTATGCCGACAACCGAAGAAAAGACCTAGAGTTTGAAGTGGGTGATAAAGTGTTCTTACGAATATCTCCCTGGAAGAGGGTTATGAGATTTGGAAAGAAGGGAATGTTGAGCCCTAGATATATCGGTCCTTTCGAAATACTGGATCGTGTTGGGAAGGTAGCTTACCGATTGGCGCTTCCACCGAATCTCTCTCAAGTTCACGATGTGTTCCATGTATCTCTCCTGAGAAAGTTCATACCTGATCCTTCACATGTACTTAGCTCAGAAGTTGTACCACTGGAGCAAGATCTTTCTTATGAAGAACGACCGATAGAGATTCTGGATCATAGCAAAAAAGTCCTACGAAACAAGACCACTCGATTGGTGAAAGTTTTATGGAGGAACCACCAATTAGAAGATGCTACATGGGAGCTTGATGATATGATGAGGGAGAGGTATCCTCATCTGTTTGTTAGAAAGTGACGAATTTCGAAGGCGAAAATCATTTTAAGGGGGGTAGAATGTAACACCCGAGACTTTTATGTTATATATATCATCAAAGGAATCTTCTTCTACATAACACTTGCTTGGCTTGCTTTAAACGAAATCGTGACCTTCCTCGATATCTTGCGTCGTACGCAATACCGAGTTTCACTAAACAATGATATGCTATTAAAATATTATTAAAACTAGCCGTTATGAATAGTAATAACCACTTTTTGAAATTTTATAAATTTTATTTTTCAAAATGGACTTCATTTTTGGATTTGGAATATCGAAATTAGCTTAGGGTGAAATTTTGGTATTTTTCGGCAAACTTTCAATTTTTGATGAATAGTGAAAACACTAAATGGTAGTTAAAAAAATGAATTTTTCATAAAACTTAATTTTACCGCTTCTGTGAGTGGAATTTCGAAAATCCAAGAGACACGGTTAATATCAAGGACTAAAATGTGGTTCAATGAGATGAAAATAATATTTGGTGAATAGTAAATTTTTTCTTTTTTTTACCACGGTTAAAAGTAAATAGTGTAATTAAGGGTAAATATGATATTATTATTACCCTAACACATGTCCTAATTCTATTGGATAAGTGAAATTCGACCAAAAACAAACTTAGGAATAAAATATGACCATTTAGGCCCACTTGGATTAGATTAGGATATTTATTATTAATTTATTTAAAGAAGGGTTAAAATAGTTAAAATCAAAGTTTAATAACTAAATAATTTTTAATATGGGGTTATACATAAGATAAATTCGACTATAAATATTAATTAGAAATATAAAAAGATTTCCTACATAATGGTATTTTATTTGTAATTTTTAGACATTAAATAAGTTAATTTATTTATGACACAACGATGATGCAGTAATTATCTTATTAATGAAATATTGACATAATTGATGTTATAAATACCCAAATAAATGTAATTAGAGACTTTTTATGAATTACACTAATTTTATAGGTTAATATGACATGTTAGTATTGATTTAATTAACTTTGTTCGAACTAATAAATCTGTTATTATTTCCACAAAAATCAATTACTAAATAGTGTCAAAATTAACATAAAATAGTTTTTAAAACAAATATTATATTAGTAATTGTTATTTTATTCCTAAAAATCTAAGGTTTGGCCAAATGACTTAGATAATGTTATATATATTAATAATAAACAACTTTGGGTTCTTTTGGCTGCTTATAGTAAGTTTATTAACCTTATAGTATAAGAACACAAGAAGACACGGTAAAAGTAAACTTATTTAACTTAATTTTAAATCTAAATGATAAGGTTAAAATAGGAACCTAAACTTCTCTAAATTCTATTGGATGAGAGGCTTTCGACCCATACCCACCTTATCTTATAAATATATCAATTATGAGGTATTTAAAACCGAACTTGACTTTATAATAAAATAATATGTTTAGTTTTCCCAAAGGTGCCCCTCTCCTTCCTTATAAAAGGGCACCTCCTCCCCCTCTTCCTCAAACCACTTTGAGCCTTCCAGATCGGCCAGCCCCTGCCAATTCCTCATCTCCACTTCCCTAGATACATCCTAGAGGTCCCGGTCTTCTTCAAATATCAATTTAGTGACCTAAAAGAAGGTTTCAAAGAAGCATTTCAAAGAAGAGGTAATGTCTATTACCGATTCTTTCATCTTTATTTCTTCTTCCACTTCTTCTTCTTTAGTTGTTTCATTATGAAGTAATAACATCAGTATCACTCATATACTGATATGTTATTATAAGTATTAAACAACCTTATTTCACCATCTATCCATCCTACGGAAAAAGAAATCACCACGCGTGCGTACGTACGAAATACCGTCTCCACGCTGTGGTGTAATCTATTTTCCACCACCACCTTACATGGATGGGTATAATGGTGTACATAATGACTTTATATGACTATTATAAATTGATACTTATTCTGAAATAGTATACATACACTCCAATACAATTCCATGATCATAGGAACGATATCATCACTTGTGCGTACGTACGGAATACCGTCTCCACGATGTGATGCGACTCGTTCTACATGATCTTCATTTCATAATGATTATATAAATGAATTGAATTAATTAATATGATATATATTACACTAATACCATTCTGGAAATGAAATATCTATAACCTAAATATAAGAATAAGAATTTATTCGACAAAACACGCATAAGAACAAAAAGTTATAAACACCCGAATAACAAGTAGCAATGAAATATTACTACTAAGAAGCTAATAAAATGAGCATATATGATATCATAAAAATACTTATGATTCTGGAATAAGTCAATAACATTATTTAAATCATTATACAGGAGGTTCGGACACTTACGAAGCAAAACGAACCTAAGGTAAGGGAAATATCACAATCTCATTTTTATCCGAGATTGTTTATACTTTGAAATTTACTGGGATGTATTTTATCATCCACATCCATGTTTCCTCAATATGTACTATTTATATCCTTCTACAATCGTTTATATCCTATTTTACCCTTCGGTGAGTTTTTAGTAAAGGATATGAAAGGAATCTTTTGTCATTTTTCATACGAGGTACTTTTTGACTTTTCTGACAAAAGTACGAAGAATGTTTTTTTAACTTATACGGCATGAATGGATTTTTAAAACATTATATCCAAGAATCTTCCTTTACAAGTTTTCAAGTTTATTTTTAATCAACTTCTTTTAGTTTATAATTGTACGACATGTTAAGAAAGGAAAAGTGTTTTTGAATCAGAAAGGATATTTTCCTCATGAATGGAGTTCAAGTGTTTTATCAAAATTATTTTCCATCTAAGATAATAAAGGGTTCTGTTTCTATCCCTATTATTACATTGATTTATTTATGTTGTGATGGAATTATTTTTATGAATTCCTTTATCTTATATGAATTGTTTTATGATGTCACGATGTTTAAGATTCCCATTTTTATTACATGGGTTATGCTATGATGTATGGTTTATGATTTTGTGGAACACATAAAAATGGTATCATTATGAGATGGGTGGGACCTATATCTCCCTCCAATGCATTGGGTAAAGATTTTATATCTCATGAGATAGACATGGTTGGAATGGTAGGTTATACCGGTTCAGTGAAACAGGACTGAAACGAGGGTGACTCGGTTCAGAAATGGACTTTGTCCACTTAGATAGTCTTGGCAATGAGTCTTGACTAATAAGATATGATTCTCTATGATTATATGTGTATGACACAAAGTTTCATGTTTTAAGTTATGATTATTGTGATTACATTTCACTGCCATGATTTATCCCATGTTATGAAATTATGATCTCTTTTGCAGGATAAGATTTCCAAAAGTTATGTGCTTATGTATATGATGTGATTGATATTTCTTTTGTTTACCCTTACTGAGCATTTGAGCTCACCCTTTTGTATGTTTTCTTTCCCCAGGTCAGGAAGAAGGTTATTAAGTAAGATATGCCAAAAGGTACTCTAGATATGATGAAATAAATGGGAGACAGTGTAGACACTTTATGAACCAGTTGTTTATGTTTCCCAGTTTCTAAAGACACTATACCTATACGGTCCTTTCGTGGTTTTGTTATATGTTGTAATAAGTATGCTTCAATTTTGAAGTATTAACAATGTATGTAAAGTATGGGTCGTTATAACCCTCACCTAATAGGGAATAATTATTAACATTGATCTCCAATCATGCTATATTCCAAAGACTACATGCATACATAGAAATGCCAAAACCCTTATTTTTGGGTCATACCATCATTGCACTAAAGTCCCCTTTCACCCTTCACTTGTACGGACAAAATCTGTATAGAGGGTATTTCAAGAACTATGTATGGCTTGATTAGCATCCTTTTGGGATACGTAGGAATGTTCGTGCATCCCTCGAATCCATCCCCAAGTCTTTGGGCCTAACCCTAAATTCCACTTTCAGTCCCTTGGCCGAAAAGTTCCCCTGTGAAAACTTGAATGTGGTATGAAAACCTTGGTCTTCATTCACATCGGGTTTGTAAAAAACACACACTGTGTATTCCTCATTATGGTCTGAGCTCTATGACCCTAGACTAAGATATCCTACATTCTTGTCCCACATGAAGTTAAAATGTATTTCAAGAACTACGTATGGATTGATTCCTATCCTTATGGGATACATACTGAAGTATATCACCTCAATTCAGGACCCAACCACAACAAGATTATGGTTAGCATTGGTCAATGTATCTCCTTCATGCATTATACAATGCCCATTTTGATGTTTCATACTCGTAACCTTAAATACTTTTAGATCTACATAACCCTTTTCTTGACTTCTTGTCACAAAATATCTGATACCCGGAAATTCTTTTTCCTGACTATGCAGCACGTGCCCTTAGGTGGCCTTGCATAAATAGTCTACATAACAGACCTGCCAGTCAAAAGATATTATTATTTGACTATACATCCAATGCCCTTAAATGGACATGTATAATTCAACCCCCTAACAGGTTTTTCAAATAGTGGTAACTTCATTATTGGGAGAAAAACCTTATTTGACCTTATTTGTCTTAACAAAAATATGTAAGGATCCGCAAAAATAGCCACCCTTAACAAATTTGTACCATAGTCTTTTTCATGATCTAAAAGTATTTAAGTCTATGGTTTATATTTCCATTCCCTACATTTGGGTCAGACCTTCGTAGGAGTGACATTCATCCAATTCTTTGACAATCTTGATTGGAAATATCCCCTCCATATTCAAGTACCTCTCTCTATACTGTAGACTCTGTGCTTTGGAAAATTTGAATCTCTATAAACTTTCACTGGCTTTTAGCAATAGAAAATTAAAATTTCTGAGAGTTCTTTTGCTTGACTATGGAGCATGTTCCCCTAGGTGGCCTTGCATCAGTAGTCTACATAATGGACCTGTCAGCCAAAAGATGATATTATTTGACTATGCAGCCAACGCCCTTAAGTGGCCCTTCATAATTCAACCACCTAATAGGTTTGTTAAATAGTGGTAACTTCACTCTTAGGAAATACTTCCTCTAATTCCTTTTAGCCCTTTTTTCATATCATTACTCAGATTCAAAATTTCTTAAGTCATAGTTTACATGCTTTACCCCATACTTGAATATGGTAATATGTTTTTAGATAAATTATCAAGGAATTGAGTCAATTTTAATTCATTCGATCAAAGCTATTTCGACCTTAAACATTAGCCTTTTTTATATCTGACGTTCATAACTTTAAACTGCCCCTAAAAGACAAGGGAACTCTGAACAAAAGTCAAGTCCTGGCTTTCTATTTGTACATTTTGTATGATTTAGGAAATATTGAGCAATTAAAAGATTCAAAGTTTGTAGGGTTTTTTTTATATTCCTAGTAAAAATCAAACTATGCTTACTAGGCCCATTGGTTTAGGTAACAATTTAAAGCAGGTAGCAAAAGAATCCAGGAACAAATGATTGAAGATGAAATTGTTTTTCATTGATGCACAAGATTTATAAGGACATCCACAGACTGGAGTCCCTTCTCTTTTTTAGGAATTACAAGAGGCTTTCAATACAACTCTTCATTTGATTTACAGCATCCTGAGATTCATCAGTATCCACTTGAAGTTCATGCACTCGACTATCTTCACTCTTTTCAGCTTGATGGAGGGATTTCTTGGCATCTATAATGGATTTCATACCATTTGTTTGAACTCCTTCCAATGAATTGTTAAGCTGGTCAAGTTCTCTAGTAGCAACATCTTGCTTTTGCTGAAGGTGCATCTGCTGGATAACTTTCTCCTTGATCTTATACTTTAGCTCCTTCAACTTGGCAGCATGATCAGCCTCAGCTCGGGACACCACAACCTCAAATTCACTAATATTGGTCTACAACCTCACTCTGGTCAAGTCTTTATGGTACCTTTTCTCCTGATCCCTCCTTAAAATGACTTGTTTCAATGCGAAATGGATCTCTTGGTATCCAAAACCGAGAAGTCTTAACATAAGAACAGGGATGACAATCCTGGGATCTTCAAAGACAACTCTTCAAGAGGCACTTCAGATATGATCTTCCATATGTTCTGTCATGCCATGCAATGTGAAAATTGGAGCACCTTTTGTACCTCTGAGTTTGATTCAACATCACTATCACAGTGGGGAATATAGTCTGTGATTAATGCACTTAGAGAAGTGTCATGTTCTTCTCCTTCCCCCCTAAAACTTGATACTTCACTTTCTATTCCCATTCGGGCGGAGGCCGAGGCTTCACCTCCAGATCTAGCCATAGAAATTGATGGCCCTACATAGTCAATTGAATGTTTTGGTTAGTTTCAAAGGATAACAAAAGTTGATTAAGCTGTCTTACAAATTATGTACAACCACAAATATTATTATATCTTACCCAATGGTAGATCAGCAGCATGAGAAGGTTCCTCCTCATCTTTCCTAGCTTCAACAGGATTTTCAGAACGGGTTTTAGGAAGCTCTGTCAGGTTAAGCTCTATATGAGCTAGTGTCTCTTCAATAATAGGGTTGTCTCTATCCCCTTCAGGCATTGGTAGTTCAGAAGCTTTCTCAGATGGAACTGCACATTTCAACCAATCATGGTCAGAGATGTAATAAGAAATTTTTAATAGGATGAAGGATAATACTCACATCCAAAATCTTCTAAATTACATGGTAATTTAACATGATATAAAATTTCTTCAAAAGATGCGTCAATTTCCATTATTTCATCCTATGATATCTCAGATTCCTAGTTAGTCTCACTAGTGGGAGCATTCAATATTTCTTCTTGATGACCCTCATCCCGTGGCCTCTGACCCCGGATAGCTTCTTCAGAGAAAATTATGACATCAGTTGCAGTGGCCGCCAAATGTTCTAGTCCAGGTGTTGAACCTAAAGTATCACAAAATGGAAGTTAGTTGATATTTTCATTCAACATTTTATGAAGCATTGTTAAATTACTAGAAGCAGGCTTTTATATCCTTGCAACAGAAACAGGAGCAGTACTGGGAACAGACGCTGGCTCTTCTTCAAGAGCTGCCAAGTCAGTGTGAATTTGCGACTGTTCACCAGTACCCTCCGTCGTCCTCAGAGGAGGGTCAGCCCTCTTCCTTAGAGGGAAAATTGAATAATCCCCTGCAATCCCAAGAAGTATGAGAAATCTTTTTCATGATATAGGATTCATGAATATCTGAAGGACTTACCACTATTGATGAAGTGTTTAGCTGTGGACTTATTTCTTCGATGTTTTTGCTTCTTTAATTTTTTGGTAGTGTTGACATCATCACCTCCAAATATAGGAATTAGAGAATGAAAATCCATCTCTAACTCTTCATCCATGACTTTACGGCATGGAGATACCTCACCCGGATCATGAGCAGATTCAGTAGCTCCGATGCTAGTGCCACCATGGCTATACTATGGTGAAGGAACCTCAGCAGTTCCTTTCTTTATAAGCTGCAGGATGAAGAAAAGAATTTTCGTAAGTAACAAAGCTTTAACTGAAATTAATTTGAAAAGAAAATAAGGAAAGAGACTAACATCTTCAGGAGCCACGTAATCATGCCACTCCTCATCTTTGGAAGCACCATTCCCCTCAGTGGTGCCACGATCCATCATTTCCTTCACCCTTTTGGTGATAGGAATGGAATAATCAGTTGAATATATGAGCATCTCTAGCTCTATGATTTAATCCCGCACTTCATCGGGGTTATCCTCGAAATGGGTATCAGTAGAATCCTGGTGATTCCCTACTCCAGGGATGTGTATCCCTTCGCATAGGTCCATCCAGGTGGTTTCAGCATCGCAATATAAACTCCATCATGTCTGAACAACCTCTGGTCGTAGATATTCAGCATGTGCATTTGAAGGCTTCAAGAAGGGTCCTACAATCTTGGACTTCAGTTTCATCCCAACTTATACAATCACAGATAAGGAAATGAGATTTTATGATCAATAAAATAATGGAGATTAAATGTCCCCAATAATGTAACTCACCTGGAGTCGATGGAGTGGGTCTCTTGATTCTGGCAGGAGGATTATATATGGCACGAGGCCGCTTTGACACATGTCGTGCCTCATCATCCCATCCTGGGAATCTGGTGAGTCAGCCATGGGTAAGAAACCCAGTGAATTAGCTCTGGGTGAGGAAGATTCACCTTCCAAACGAAGGGTTTCTTTCTTAACAGTTCTCTTCTTTTTCCCCACCCGAGGAAAAGGATGATTCAGTAACCCTTTAGGGTATGATTCTACCCAGTTCTCAGCATACCATGTAGTCAAGTTACTTGCTGCTCCAGCAACTGGTAGATCAAACATTTCCCCGGTCTTCTCCATAGCTGTTAGCAACCAAAGTTGTCAGGAAACCATTGGATTCTACTCTGACCTGACATGCACAGGAGGGGATACAACAATCTGCTACAGACACTTGAATTGACATGCAAATATGTATGGATCATAGGCCTCACATATAATCTCTCCGTCAATTATGGTGGCCAACACACCATCTCTGTAATCCATCATGTATTACCTCAATTCTAGGATGGTTGTTCCATCATCAACAAGATACCCAGTTGGTGGGTTCCCATAAGGAAAGAAATGGAATTCCTTGAACATGCTCAGCCTCACCTTCATATCATAGGGGTTGAGAGACAATGGAAAAATTCCATAATATTCCTGCACTGATGGCCTGAAATAACTTCCAAGAACCTGTACTCTACCTTGTACAGCATAAGTCCTAAAGTGAGTGGTGATCCATCCACACAAAACATGGAATGGTCCCACTACTCTCAAAAGAGACTTACCTATATAGACCTGGAGTAAGATCCTGTGAATCTTCACCAAAATTGGGGTGGAAAACCCAACCATTTTCCTCTCAACCAACTTGGCTACAACAACGGAGGTCCTTGGCCTAATGCCTCCCTTCGAATCCCTAACCGGCAGAAGATAAACACTGAGCCACAAGGCTATGAATCCTACCAGATGGGTCTTTTCTGGTATTCTCTAATTCACTTTGTACCCCCACTTTTCGAACTCTCCCACTTCCAGAGTTTTCCATAATGTTCCAAGAGCACCCCTCTTCTCTATTCTAGGGCAGCTAATAGGACGAGTACAGATGGGCCCCTTATCCTTCCACTTAACAAGAAACATATCCATCCACTCCTATGGATGAATATCCTTTCTAGAATGAGTTTTTGAGGTCTTTGAATTCTTAAGCTAATAGAAAATTTTCAATAATTCTTGAGACAAAGTAAGAGTCTTCTCTGAATCATTCCAGGTCACCTTGGTGGGGATAAATTCATCATACATATTGTTGGTGCCAAAATATTGCACGAAAGGAAGGGACGGAAAAGAAGGCTGGCACGCTGCCTCATGAAGCACCGATGCGAAGCACCCCGAGCATCGCGGTCTCGCGAAGCTCCGGAGGCGGTAAATCTCTGCTAATAAGTTTGACGTTCACGAGTGCGCCGCAAAGCTTGGGAGGAGGTAACTCTCTATGAACGAGTTTGACGTTCACAAGCCCGCCGTGAAGCTCCGGAGGCGGTACCTCTCCGTGAACGACTTTGACGTTCGCGAGCGCGCCGCGAAGCACCTGTGGCGGTGCGCGAGTTCTGCTTCGCGGCACCCCTTGCCTATAAATACTGGGCTCCCCCTGAGTCCCGGGGATGGACAATCCGACCTTTCGGCTTCTCCTCTCCCGAATCGTGAAGCACCCTTTGCCCCGGGAATCCTGAGCTCTGCGATGTACTTCTACTTCACGCGACGCCTTCCCTTTGTCTCGTTTTGAGCCCCTCTTCCGAGAGGGATGCCCTTCGCGAAGCTCGAGGGCATTCGCGAAGGAGGGGGATTCCCAAGGGAACCCGAGAAGTCACGGAGCGTTTATGCTTCGCAAAACACCCAACCTGTACTAGTGATCCCTAAGCTAAGGTAGGATCGCTACACATCGCGAAGCACACTGCTTCGCAGCACCCTGCTTCACGAGGTACCTCTTCTTCGCGAGGCAGTGCTCCACGAATACTGTTCCACTTCGCGAAGCACCCTCCACTCACACCTATGCCCCATGCTAAGGCCAAGGCACTCCGCTTCGCAAAGCACACTCCTTTTCTTGGAAATTTATCTTCCTGTGCGACCCTCCAGGTACGCACGATGTGATTTCAAAGTCCCACAGACAATACCACTCGTAGCGTTGCTTCACCTAATGCTTCTTCGCATAGGCACGCTAACGGCTATTGCTTCTTCGCATAGACACACTAACGTGGACCCCTCGATGGTTCAACCTACAACCCCCTTGACTATGGCCTTGCTAGTACCTTCCCTCCCCCATGGACAAGAGGGTACCAGTTATGTAAGTCCTAGTGGTGTGGACTGAACCCACCTCGTCCGAGCTGCATGAAATTAAATTGCCAAGCATCACGTCCTTAGCACATGACGTTAAACTATGACCCAACCTCGTGCCTCGCATGAAGGGTCCCCCCAGCTCGAACAGTTTTTACGCCACTCATCTCCATGGGAGTGGAATCACCCCTCCACAAGGGATGATATCCTCCTTATTGGAGCGGCGTATGTTATCAGGAGAAGGGAGACCCTAGTTCCCCAATGGATGGATGAACCCCTGCATCTCCATACTTCCCCACTACCAAGGTCAGTGGAGGGCATGATAGGGAATGAGGCACCTCCCATCATTGGTCCCAAATCCCTCTTTCGCTGCGCTTAGTCGCACTTCGGGCCTCCATCCTCGAGTAAGTCCCAACACCATGGGCCACCTAATGCATAAGCCCCTCTTCGCTTCTCACGGATGCATCCTTCGTGACGTGATCTTCAGGTCCCTACAACCTCTTGTTTCTCACACCGAGCATGACTCACGTGGGCTTAGAGTGAGCACCGACCCTGACCCCCACCCTCAGTGAACTACACGGTCTTTGATCCATGTCAAGGCATGGTACGTAGGAAGCCTCCACGGGGATCAATCCCACCACTCGGTCGTTTATTCATGTCGAGTTCCACCCTCGACCAACAAGACGGTAAACTATGTTCCCTCATCCATAATGATGTTAAACTGTATTTCCTCATCCAGCATGATGTTAAACTGTATTCCCTCGTCCAGCATGACGTTAAACTGTAAGCCTTTGTCCCGCATGACATTAAACTGCACACCCATTTGAACTACGAGGTCTTAGATCCATGAAACGACATGGTACGTAGGAAGCCTCCACGAGGTTCAAGCCCATCGTCCATCGTTCATTCACGTCAGGGTTCACTCTCGTCCAACATGACGTTAAACTATATCCCAGTCTAATGGAAAGCTGTTGTGACCAACCCGAACTACGAGGAATTTGATCCGTGTCAAGGCATGGTATGTAGGAAGCCTTCCTGAGGTTCAATCCCAACAATCATTGGCCCAGACCGTCTCCTTGTCGGTGTTCCAAGCCCCCACCCCCCCCCCCCCCCCATTCTCACCCGAACTATGAGGACTTTTATCCATGTCAAGGCATGAAACGTAGGAAGCGTCCCAGAGGTTCAAGCCCATCTCCCATCGGACCAAGGTCCCTCATTTACGTCAGTTCGCTGACACCCACCGCCATTCTGAACTACGGGGACTTTGATCCATGTCAAGGCATGGTACGTAGGAAGCCTCCTAGAGGTTCAAGCCCACTGCCCGTCGTTTATTCATGTCAGGGTTCAATCTCGTCTAGCATGACGTTAATCTGTATTCCAGTCTGACGACAAGCCGTTGCGACCAACCCAAACTATGAGGTCTTTGATCAATGTCAAGGCATGGTACGTAGGAGGCCTTCACGAGGTTCAATCCCACCACTAGTGGACCCCCGGGTCTACTTTCACGTCGGTTCACTGATGAAACCCTTTGAACTATGAGGTATTTGATCCATGTCAAGGCATGGTACGTAGGAAACCTCCCTGAGGTTCAAGCCCACCACCCATCGGACCAAGGTCCACCTTCACGTCGGTTCGCTGACGACATTCATCGGTCCAAGGTCCACCTTCACGTCGGTTCACCGGCACCATCCCGAACTACGCGGGCTTTGATTCCCTGCCACGGGGATACGTAGGAAGCCTCTTCAAGGCTCACGACCAACTTCACTGTCGCCCCTACGATGGTCCCATTTAATTTCCCCCTCCACTTCATTCGTTCATCCATCATCCACCCTGATTCTAGCCCGGACCGTCATATCCTAGTGAGACCATGTCGGTCCGAGACCATGTCGGTCTGCTCCTATTCACAGCCGCCCATGGGTTGGTCCCGATATCGGCACCCCTTCAAGGGAAATCCCTCAATCCGATCCATTCTAGCTAATGCCTTGATCGGGCTGATCCATCTCCGCTGGACGTTAAACTCGCGACATACCCTGTGTTAAACACAGGAAGCAGAGGAAAACCTCAGATAAGTGTCTATGGCATATAATTCCCCGTGCTCGATGTGGGATGCCTTGGGCTTCCACGCCCTCGAGAAGCCCTGTGACCAGGGATAATAGACCGACATGCCAGGTCCCCAGCATCCAGACACGCTACTGATGCCTCAACGTGACTACTCTCCTGACTGAAGGTTGCTGCCCTGACCGGATTTTTTGGAATGTCACGACAAGAGCAGTGTAATTAACCAGCATCCATGGAAACATGGCACTGGGAAGAGTTTCATGAACAACGTATTAAATCTATGAGGGAGACCCGGACTAGGTGATGAGTTCTGAGGAGGAATCCATGGAAGGAAGAACCGACATCCCTTCATCCCGTTTCGATCAAGGAGCAGATGTCCCTGAATAAGGAGAGAATACCGCCCGCCTTTAGAAATCGGGAATGCGGGGAAACAGTGCAGCACGTCCTCCTCCGCGGACGGACAGATGCGGGTGCCCCGGAGAAAGCGTCGGAAACAGAAATGGTGAACCCGACGTGAAATTATTCTCTTCAATATGGAGATTAGTAGCGTTCAAGACACCAGTAGATTGACGTGTCACCAGATCCAGATATCCGGCGCCTGGTCCCACCATGCAAATAGCGGGCCTGTCGTGAAACTCACCGGAAGTTGGGGCGGTAGAACGTGGGGCACTTCGTTCTGCAACGTGTTGGCGTGGATCCTTCTTACAGACGTGGAGAATGGAAAGACACTAGGGAACTGGTTGTCAATCCTTTTCCTCGTAGTGCTGATGAGTTGATCCCTTCGTTTTCCAGGAACCAGGTTGTTGTTGCGAAGACACGATCAACGCCCGCTCGCCTACGCAGGGGCAGGGGAAACACCGGCACAGCCACCCCGCATGGCTCCGCTACCGCAACGACGGCCACTACATCGTAGAATACGGGATGCCCACGTCCCCTCTCCCGTTCAGAGATCATCCAGCGAAGGGTGATCAACAACCTTGTACGCAGGTACGAGGAGAAAGGGGTCATCCCAACTCAGGATATGGCCTGCCTGGACTTGGAGACATCCAGACCCCGCCATCAACGCCGCCCTAACAGGCCGCGTAGGGAGCCCCTGCTCCCCACCCCAACGTTCAACCGTTTCGGTAGCCTATCCCCGGAATGCCTCGATGACTCCTCGCCTTATGCTGATGAGGCGGGCAACATCCGGCTCGGCCCGCTCAGGGTCCCGGCCCAAGGGCTCCAGGCAAGGGATCCCGTCCACCCGCGTCAGCGCCGCCGTCCGACTCCACAGGAAGAGCAGGCAGGCCATGCCCCTGCACCACCTACGCCAGCTCATCTGACCCAACGTTAGCACCGGGCCCGGGCTGAGGACGCTCGCCCAGATGTGTCAACGTCAACAGCTACAACGGCCCGAGCCACCACCGACATGCATCATGGGGTCCCTGCAAACACTGAGCAGGGGAACTCCTTCACCCAACCAGGATCGAGACCCCAACAACCCACAGGCAGGCTGGGTTGACTCTCCGGGTTGCAGGCCTGAATGGTGATCGCCGCGAACTAACCTGCGGTGATGTCACCCCGTACGGAGGCCCTCCCCGTACCACTACTCCACATAGCATGGGCCTTCCCCGCTCTGAAGCTCGTCATGGAGGTATGCCTCATGCTACCCCCATCCCGAAGGAAGACCTGCCCCGCGGTAGTGACGCTCGGCGCGGAAACCTTTCCCGCACCCACTATACAGGGTATGGAGTCCACCCTCCTGCCCCCGACCGCTGATCTGAAGGAACTATCCATCCGGTCCTTCTCCAGCATGGGGGCCCTCCCTACGTCCTCTCTGCAATGGGCAAAGGTCCTCCTCGCCCCAGCAACTTGGGGAGTGAAGGTCAGCCTCGCTCCGCCCGCATCGACCATGGAGGTCCTCCCCATGCTCCTACCGATTCCAACAGAGGCTCCGCCTACATGGGTGTTTTCCATGTAGGTCCTCCCCATGTACCCTTCGACATTTCCCCCGGTGCCCCTTGCAACTTGGCTATCTCGAGCAGGGGCCCTCTCCGCCACGACACCATCGCCGCCCCAAGGCTACCTATTAGGGATCAACCCTGTCCCGAAGAGCCACCCCGGGGCAGGAGAGAGGGTCGTCGTCGCCACAAGAAGAGTCCTGGGAAGGCTCAGGTGGAGATCAAACCTGCCCGCTTCTCGGATTCTAAATCAGAATGTGACTCAGCGATGGAACCTTCTCCCCGCTCCTCCGTATCAAGGACTGGGGCGGGAACTAGGCGCGTTAGCCTCATTCTCCCGGAATGCGAGGTCCACCAGATTCCCACCTCTCTCCGCAGGTACATCCAAGAGGAATAAATCGTGGAAATTCTGCAGGTCTCGACCGTGCAATAACCACCATTATCACCAGAAGCGCCCTCTACCTCTACAAGAGATCATGGAGAGCTATTTTGGGGGACAATGGTGGTAGAGCGACGACATGACCCATCACTGGAAGCCACGACTCCTCTTCCAGAAGCTGTGGCTATCAGCCCATCGTATCGTGACATCGTGGCCAGGTCACCTCACTCTTCAGAGGATGGCCTGGAATTCGGTGGCCAGTCAACTCGTTTGCCGTATTCTCCGCCGCTGAGTTTACTATCCCAGAGCTCCGCCTCGGTACCGCTACCGGTCACTCAGCCGCCCCCGGTTGACGAGTGGGGCAATACAGGGCCAAACCCCGAGTCCGAACCCAGGTGCTTCTGGAGTATTCTCGCAGTGGATCACTTCCTAGAGAAATTCTGGCCGATGGTGGCACTGAACTTTCGCGCACCAGAGTCCCTTACCCCTGAAGAAGAGGGGTGCTTTTGTCGAACCCTATGGGCGAAACACTTCCGCCTTCGTTACGAGTGGGTGGTGTACCCCAGAATTCGAGAGCACTTTGAAGAAATCGGCGAGCAATCCCGCCTGATGGATTTGTCCACACTCCTTGTGGCCCAGCACCCTGAGTCGCCAGGCTGTCAGCGCGCCCTTCAATGGAAATGTGTTCAGAGTTTCAAAGTACTCCTCATAGTCATCAGGGAAGCTACCCCCCATGTGCAAGTTCGTGGTTGGGGACACTATGTCGCTCTCCTCTTCGACCCTATCCGACGGCAGCCTGATTCGTTATGCGACATTGAGGACATTCCCTCGAGAGGGGTCGCGGTCCACATGGCTGACGTAGTGGACAAGGAAGCCGATCTTGAATTCCTTGATGGAGACTTACCCCCAGAGGGCGTACCGCCACTGCTGGACCCATCAAGAAGGGTTACCCGTCAGTAGAGGAACCTGCTAGGCCTCCCCGTACCCACCGAGTCACTGGTACTCGGTCGAAATACCGGCAAGGGTAAGGAGCACGTCGGAACTATCAAGCACTCTGACCCGTCTGCCTCTGTGCAGAAAACGGACGAAGATCCCAAGAAGGCCACGTTACGCCAGCAGCTTGCTGAGCAGAAGAGACTGGTTGATGAACTCTTGGCTGAGCGCGCTGCGGAGCGGCGACCCGACTATGGTAATCCCAGGCCGGGGCAGCAGGGGCAGGAACAATTTCCCCCTAGTTAGATGCCTCCGGGAAACCCTGATCATGCTACTTCTGCAGACAGGGCAGAATCCAGAACTTACGACAAGAGGGCACGATACGTCTCGCCAAACCCCCCCGAACGATTGGGCAATCTGAAGAATCTAGTTCGGATTCCCCCAGTCGCCCCACAAGTCGTTCCGTCAGTCGATCCATGAGCTGCCGATGCCATCTACCGTGTTGAAGAACCTGGAAATGCACTTGTGATTACGGATCCCCGTCAAGACAGGGACCCCCACCCGGATGATCTTATAGCGGCACTCACAGCCCACCTCAAAGCATTGGAAATGCGGAAGGTGGTGGTCCCACCGGATGGCAAGCCGTATCCCGCGTGGGTGGATGATATTCTCGCACCCCCAGGTTTTGGGAACCCCACTTTATTGCCCTTCAATGGGATAGGGGACCCGCCGCAGCACTTGGCACATTTTTCATCCAGGTGTGGCCCCATGCTGGGGACCCCGGACCAGCAAGAAGCCGCCAAGCTTCAATGTTTTGTACAGACATTGGAAGGTCCCGCATTCGTCTGGTACAGCCAGCTCCCTATCGGATCGGTGACCGGTTGGGAGGATCTCTGCTAGTAGTTACTATACCATTTTAGCTCCACCATGCGGAAGACCAGCATTGCAGACCTCTTCAAGTGCAAGCAAATGCCCGATGAGCGAGTCACAGATTTCATCGCCCGGTGGAAGGGACCTACGTATTCCCTCGATATGCCACTGACTCAGGAGAAATTACTGACGATGTGTGTGGGGAACGTCAAAACAGAGCTGGTACCCTCCCTAATTACCTAGTACTACCCTGGAGGGTTCATAGATTTCTTAGATAAGGCTCAGCGCCTTGAGAAGGCTCTGCAACAGGCTAGTCAGGCACATTCGTTGCCCCCTATGATCCCAGCCAGGAGGACCGCCAGAGCCGAACCCGTCGCGGTGGCCCAAATAGAAGCCCCTATGCAGCTGTAATTAATTCCAGTGACACCATCCCCGCAACCCCGCAGAGGTCCTCCACCTCAAGCACTGGATCCTGCCCAGCAGCGACCGCCTCAGAATCGACAGGTTCCCCCACGCAATGCGCCACCTCCACCTAGGAGAGACAATCAGGCGCCCCCTCCTCGGTAGGCCCCTCCGGCCCCTCGTCAGGGCCAGGCCCCCAGGGGGCCCTATCTGGAAAGAAGGCACCAAACATATAAGTTCAACAAAAATCATGTCCCTGGCTACTTTCGAAGTGCTCTAGAGCAAGGGATTGTGCGCCTGCCCGAGTGTAGAAGGTCGGCAGAGGCGAATCTCACCGATCACCCCAACTACTGTCCTTATCATCAGATTCTGGGGCACATCCTCAAGAAATTATATGTGTTTAAAGACTGGCTTCAAGACTAGGTAAACAACAACATAGTCAGGTTGGGCCCAACACCAACACAAATGGCGAGTGTCTTTGCAGGGTCAGAGACCGGTAGCGACAGTGAAGGCGAGTGGCGTCAGGTTCCAAGCCGCAGATCCCAGAAATACGACGGCTGGATGGATCGAAAAACTGTCGTCTGTGCCCATGGTATCATCCAAGCGCGCCTGAGGCAGCCAGAACCTTCAGAAGAAGTATCTGGTACCTCTGCATCGTCTTCACAGCCGAACTCTTTCCAAAAGTGGAAGCAGCGACGAAGCAAGAAGAAGCAACGCGCTCCGCCGGTGTCATCATCATCCCGCACTCTCAGCAATTTCATGCCCCCTGAAATGGGGGTTCCTCCCAAAATCCGCCTGGTGGTGGGTGACTTGTCAAGTGACAGCCAGGGGTACGCTTCGGTTAACACCGTGTAGCTGGTAAAGCCCTATATGACTCCCGACGAGGGGGAACGCTAGGCGAACCTCCCTAACATTTCCAGCTGACGTCAACGTTAGCAGAACCGCAACCACACCAGTCATCGAGGTAAATCAGTGAGAACTTTCAGCCAGGCCGTTCACACTACTAAGACCATACAACAGGCTCAGCACAGAGCTCAGGACACGCAACCCCATCTAACTCCCTCGGCTCTACCTCCACCGCCGTTTGTGCTACTAGATCAGGGAGAGTTGCCTCGTTCGTACCACAGTCAGTCTCGCCCGGCTACAGGCCAGTCTCCATTGTCCGATCCTAGTCTGGCGTTTACTCTCTAGGCTTTAACTAGTAGGCAGAAGGATGTACCCAGTACTAGCTGACCGCCTGTTCAACCGGCAGGACCCGCTATGCCTCCAACTTCCAAACGACCTCTTGTAGGCAGAGGTCCACGTTTGGCACGAAAGTATGATGTCCTGAAGCCCCTGGTTGGCATTCCAGCAAGGCTTTCTATCCTCGAGGCCCTTCTCCTGTCATCTGAAATGCGCGAGTCACTTGCCGAGGCCCTAAGGAGCCCCCTCCAGTTTGAGATGGAGGTAGCAGTTGCAGAAGCCTTCCATGCCAAGACAATTGAGAACGCCGAATGTTAGGCGGTTATCTTGTTCTTCAGTGAAGATGAGGACCCTCCTATACAGGGGCATATTCGCCCGCTGTACATCACTGGCCACTTCAATGGTGTGGAGGTCCACCGCTGCCTCGTTGACACGGGTTCTGGAATCAACCTAATTCTGACTCAGACATTGCGAAAGCTAGGTCTGTCTGAAGGTGATTTAACTCCCTCTGACCTCAGAATCCAGGGGTACGATAGGACCGAGAAAACCCCAGTCGGCAATATCCGCCTGAAGACTTAGTTCGGTGGCTTAATTGCCAGCACTGAGTTCATGGTCGTCTCTCAGGACACCGCCTACAACGCGTTGATGGGTAGGCCATGGATCCATCTGCATGTAGTGGACCCTTCGTCGTATCACTAGTGCCTCAAATACTCACTCAACGGTCGAGTAGGCGTGCTCCAAGGCGATGCATCTCCTTTCGCCTCTTGTGAAGCCCGCTATCTGGATTCTAATTATAACAAGAGTAAGGATAATAAAATCCTAGTAAGTGAGGATGAACCCGCCCTGGTCACAAGTGATCCCTGGGCGAGCATGGATGACGCCTACATTCTCCCGATCCACCGATTGGAGGCCACGACCCTCAACATGGGGAAATGTTTTGTTGTTTCGGGTACACAAGGAAGGCATGTTTCTGTGTCCAAGCGACGGTGGAAAATCACCTTGTACTCCTACATCAACCAGGCTCAGGTGATCCCGGAACCTCCTACCCCTGTATGGTACCATAATGTCGAGCTTATGACAATGGAGGTATGCCATATGTGTCTCTTCCACTGGGCTGGAATCAACCGACTCAGGCCGACACGTCACCACTGCTTTGATATCATCAAACATGGCCCCATGGGACGAAGGCCAGATGGGATAGGGTAGACTGCCTTAATTTCTATGGTCTCAATGGCGAGTGAGTCTCTTGATAGGATGACCACTGCTGCCCAAGCCGGCACCAACTGCCCCTCAGGATTTGATAGCCCAGGAGTATCTCCCGTCGCGGGAAATCCCCCCACTGGTGGAGAGGAATACCTGGAGGATGCTCCCCCCGCCTTTGAGGAAGGCGTCTCTACCACAATTGATGAACTGGTCCAGGTGAACCTTGGTAGCGAGGAAGATCCGAAACCCACATTGATCAGTGCATCCATGTCCCCCGAGGAGCGGTAGCAGTACGTAGACTTCCTCAAACAACACCATGATGTGTTTTCCTGAAGTTACAACGAGATGGCAGGACTAGATCCCCAGGTAGACGTTCACCGTCTGGGCCTCCCGGAAAACCATCGTGGGTTTAAGAAGCCTCCCAGGAAAATGAACCCTTCTCATGGTGCTATGGTTGAGGCCGAAGTTGACAAGCTCATCAAAGCCAACTTCATTAAGGAAGTCCAGTACCCCAAGTGACTTGCCAACATTGTGCCAGTCAGGAAGAAGAATGGGCAAATCAGAGTCTGCATTGACTTCCGCGATCTTAATCGCCACTGCCCAAAAGATGACTTCCCACTCCCGGTGATGGAGTTATTGATTGACACCACAGCCGGGTTCCATGCTCTCTCTTTCATGGATGGGTATTCCGGGTACAACCAGATCCAGATGGCCCCCAAGGACGAGGATTCCACTGCCTTCAGGGCTCCCCAAGGTACCTTTTGCTACCAATTTATGCCATTCGGCTTGAAAAATGCAGGTGCCACTTATCAGAGGGCCATGCATCGCACATTCATGCCGATTCTCGGGAAACTGGTGGAATGCTACGTAGATGACCTAGTGGTCAAATCATGTCAGCGCTAGGACCATCTCAAAGACCTTGAGAAGGTGTTCGGTTTCCTCCGTTCCCGTCACCTGAAGATGAACCCATTGAAGTGTGCCTTCGGGGTCACCTCTGGGAAGTTTCAGGGCTTTGTTGTTAGATACCGAGGTATTGAGATCGACCCAGAGAAGATCAAGGCCATCAGCCAAATGCCTCCCCTGATCAACATTTGGGAACTTCGAGGCCTCCAAGGCCACTTAGCCTATATACGCTGATTCATCGCAAATCTAGCAGGCATGTGTAAGCCCTTTTCCCGGCTCATGAAGAAGGGTGTCGCCTACGAATGGGATGAGGAGTGTTGGACCACCTTCGAGGAAATCAAGCAGTATCTGCTCCAACCTACGGTTTTGATGCCACCCGTCTCTAGAAAGTCGCTGGTCCTTTACGTGACCGCCCTGGAAAGATCCCTCGGTGCACTGCTCTCCTAGATAAATAACGAGGGTACTGAGAACAGTCTCTACTATCTCAGCCGCATGCTTCTCGATACGGAGGTCAGATACTCACCTATCGAAAAGAGCTGCCTTGCGCTCGTCTTCGCCGTGTAGAAGTTGCGACATTACCTGCAGCACCATGAGGTGCAGTTGGTCTCCTGGGTAGACCCACTGAAGTACATCCTGAACCGACCCATTGAGACTGGCCGACTAGCACAGTGGGCAGTGATTCTCCAATAGTTTGATATCAGGTTCGTACCTCTGAAGGCCATTAAGGGACAGGCATTGGCAGACTTTTTATCTACCCATCCAACCTCCGCAGATCAATCCCTGGACATGGATTTCCATGATGAGACGATCCTCTCCATCGATCATGCGGTCCCGTGTTGGCAAATGCATTTCGACGGTGCCTCCCGGAGCCCCACCGGTAGGAGGCTCAACGATCCTAAGCTCAACAGAGTGGGCCTGATTATTGTCTTCATTACCCCGACGCAAGACGTCCTACCATAATCATTCCTATTGTCAGAAGTCTGTGCGAACAACGAGGCAGAGTACCAGGCTCTCACCACCGGTCTCGAGTTGGCCCTTGAGATTGACGTGCCCCATCTACATGTGAAAGGAGATTCTGAGCTGGTAATCAAACAGGTTAATGGCGACTACATCGTCAGGAAGTCGGAGCTTGTACCATTGTTGGATTACACACTTCGCCTATTGGCCCAGTTCTCTTCTCGACCAGAGATTACCCATGTCCCACGGTCACAGAACGGTCAAGAAGATGCCTTGGCTGGCTTAGTCGCGTCACTCGCGGAACCCGAGCAAGATGATTTGATCATACATGTGGAACACCGGAGATTCATTGCCCCCGTCACCCAAGAGGACAATGATGTCCTGCGGGTAAGTCATCTCACCGCCGGACCCTCTACGCCAGGGGTCCCGGGTTCGTCAGACACAGTGGTTGAAGCCACTCCTGAATGGAGGGCAGCTTTTGTCGAGTATCTCCAAAATGGTCACCTCCCGGACGACCGGGCCGAGCGTGAGCGAATCTGACGCTGCGCGCTGCAATTTACCCTCCAGAGTGGCCCTAGTCTTGAACATATCCTTTATAAGCGGAGCTTCGACGGCGTCCTCCTCCATTGCATTCAAGGAGTAGATATTCCTCAAGTTATGCAAGAGGTTCACGCCGGTTCCTGTGGTGCCCATCAAGCTGGGCCGAAGCTGTCCCATCAAATCCGGAGGTTGGGGTACTTCTAGCCCTCTATGATCCACGATCGTATTGGGTATGCCAAGAGATTCCACGCGTGCCAAGTTCGCTCCAACTTCCTGCATCGGCTGCTGGAACCCCTCCACCCCACCAAGTAATCTTGGCCATTTGCTGTATGAGGACTTGATGTAGTGGGACCATATCCACCAGCAACAGCTCGCCAGTGTAGGTTCATCCTAACTGCTACAGATTTCTTCTCCAATTGGGCAGAGGCAGTTCCAATCAAAGAGGTCAAGGTCCGTTCCATCATCAAATTTGTGAGCTCCAATATTATCCATCAGTTTGCGGTCCCTCATGTCGTCCTCACCGATAATGGAACCAACTTCCGAGCAGCTGAACTAAAGAAATTGTACGCCAAGTACGGAATCCGTTCGAACCATACCTCCCGCTACCACGCGTAGGAAAACGGATAGATCGAGGCATTCAACAAAACCCTCTCTAAAATTCTGCAGAAGACGGTTGGTCAGAACAAGAAAAGTTGGCCGGAAAAGCTCCCCAATGCCCTCTGGGCTTATCAGACGACGGCTCCCAACTCTACCCAGGTGACCCCATATTCCCTGGTGTATGGAGCTGAGGCCGTCCTACCCATTGAGATCCAGCTGCCATCATTACGCACTGCAGTCTATGATCACCAGACATCAGATGAGGTAGTCGAAATCCGTCTAGCTGAATTAGAAGCACTAGACGAGAACTGGCTTCGTGCCCTACATAATCTGGAAAGGCATCAGGATAAGATAGTGAGGGCCTTCAATAAGAAGGTTCGTCTCCATTCTTTTCTATAGGGAGACCTAGTACTGGCCCTTCGAGCGTCAATGATTCCCGGTAGGAAACCTCCCAAGTTAGAACCCAAATGGTAAGGGCCTTATATCATCCATAAGGTTTACCCCAATGGAGCATACTCCTTGGTGACCACGGATGGAGAGAGCATAACCCCTCCCACCAATGCTAGGTTCCTCAAGCGGTACTTCGCCTAATCCTAAATGGTCTCGCATGACCTTAAACTGCACGTTATGGTCCAACGCGACCTTAAACTGTAGGTTCCTGCACGACCTTAAACTACATCTTCATCCCACAAGACGATAAACTGCAAAATGTTCTGAGCTCTATGACCTTAAACTAAGATCTCCCCCCGTCCTTACTGTAAGACGTTAAACTACAATCCAGTCAGGCCTTCCTGACCGAGGCTCAGCCTCTGGCCCCTTGGATTGCGTTGACTCTGGATCTCTAATGGGATTTTACGGTGTGGTGCGAGATTACATCCTCATCCACGTTGGGTTACCCGTCATACCATACATATACCCAGTTGAGACACATTTCTCGTCCAGAACAATGCTAAACCACACTTCAAGAACTATGTGTGGCTTGATTACCATCTTAATGGGATACGTAGGAACGCTCGGACGCCTCGTCTTGAGCCCAGCCCCAAGCTTTTCTCTTCCACTACCCCTGGGGAATAGTTTCCTTGGAGGATCCTTGTGTAGCGAGGAGTAGGCTTTCTTATCCCCGCTCATACAACCCCGCTCATACAAGGATTTTAGGGGTTGCACTATGTGCCCACTCCTGTTCTTCTATCCTCCCACGTCCTCACCGCGTGACGCTAAACTGCTTGGCCTTCAAGAACTGCGTATGGCTTGATTCTCATCCTCATGAGATACGTAGGAACGCCCGAGAATTTCATCCGTTGGCCCAACCCGAAGGCCAAAATCTTCCCCTCGGGTAAAGACATATGGCAGGGTGCACACTTTTTCCCCAACTCACGTCAAGCAAGCCTCGACCCGGCTGCACATCCCCCCTGGAGATGTTTTCCTCTTTCATGGATGGATACAACTATGCTTCAACCACTCCTTTACTAGGATTCCATCGTTTTTCACACCCAGAGGTACCCCCAAGAAAGGCCTGGATACTACGCCCAAGGGCTCTCCTACCGATACGGGCCAACACCCCCGAGGGTTTTCAAGCAACAGGCCGATACAAGTCCCGCGTTGCGAATTTGGTCAACGGTCGATGCTCATTTGTTGCTCCCATATCAGGTCACCAAAGGAATGATGTGTTTCGAACATGGTCAACAGTGTCCTAGATCTTCGGGTCCACCCCGAGATGTCCCAAACATCGAGTGCAGTGATTCGTTCTACCCCATCCCAAAGTGACAAACTTCCCCCCGGGTGGTGCTAGCGGTCGGGCCCACAACCCCGATTCCCCTATAAGGGGTGTACGGTGTGGTGTGGGACTATGTCCTCATTCACGTCGGCATCATGTACCATGTCGTATGCCTTCCCTTATGAGGCCCAGCCTCAGGCCCCTTGGCCTCCTCGGGTCCCCGGCCCCCGTCCTCATGTAAGACGTTAAACTACAGACCAGTCGGGCCTTCCTGACTGATGCCTGACCTTAGGCCCCTTGGCCTTCTTGGGCCCCTCTGCCCAACCTCTTACCCAGGGTGTACGGTGTGGTGTGGTACTATGTCCTCATTTACGTAGGGATCATGTACCATGTCGTACGCCTTCCCTTACGAGGCCCAGCCTCAGGCCCCTTGGCCTCCTCAGGTCCCCGTCCCTCGTCCTCACTGCAAGATGTTAAACTGTAAGCAGGCCAGGCCTCCCTAACCAATGCCTAACCATCATGCCCCTTGGCCTTTTCGGGCCCCGGCCCAGGTCCTCTCTTATAGGAGTGTATGGTGTGGCGTGAGGTTATTTTCTCATTCACGTCGGCTTCTTCGCCGTACCGTATGCCTCCCTTGTTTGTGGGTATATTACTCCCCCCCCCCCTCATCCCTTATGATGTTAAAATACATTTAGATAACTACGTGTGGCTTGATTCCCATCCTCATGGGATACGTAGGACCACCTGATTGTCTAGGATTTGGTTCCAGCCCCATCTCTCGGGAATCTTTATCCCATCTTGGCCCCTTGGCCTACCCTTCCTCCATGAGAGGATTATATGGTGTGGTGTGGGATTATGTCCTCATTCACGTCGTTCTCGTAATGACCACGCCATGTACCTCTCCCTCCTGAGCTATTTCGTCGATCCCTTTTCGGCGGTTCACCAATGTGCCTAAGAGTACTCTGGTTTATTACCTGGAATGCCAAGCTTTACTCAGACACGTCCGCACCCGCTTTCCAAGATTTGTGTATCCCTGCATCAGGGCTTCCATCATCTTTCACACCCATAGGGACACCCAAGAATGGCCTGGATACTACGCCCAAGGGCTCTCCTACCATTATGGGCCAACACCCCTGAGGGTTTCAGCCAAAAAATCAATAAAATCCCACGTTGCGAATATGGTCAGCGGTCGATGCTCGTTTGTCGTTCCCACCCCAGGCTAATGCGATATGGATGCTGCGTTTCCACCATGGTTAATAGTTTTCCTCTATCATCACACCAACCCATTAAGCCCAAAATGTCAGGTACAGAATTCACACCCTTCATCACTTCATCGTGTCCAAGTAGAGTCTCGGAACTCTTGTTATTTTTCCTCCGTGCATGTCTGCACGTTGGGAAAACAAGCCGCGTCAAAGGTATCCTCCGGGTCTCTCTGCCGACTCCCCTCTGATGGACGCCCCATGTATTGCGATGATGATTCCCCCCTTTTTTCCCACACTGAGTTTAACTCATGTGGGCTTAGGGATCGGGTTGACACCTGCGCTAACTTGGGAAGTTGTTACCATTTATGGTCCGATCTCTAAGACCATAAACTAGGATCTATCTAGAACTACGTTCAGCTTGATTCCCATCCTCATGGGATATGTAGGACCGCCCGGATTCCTTGTCTTCGGGTCCAGCCCATTTAGGGAGCTAGTCTCTCCCCCTTGTTTCACCTCTTACCTCTCTATAGGCCCCTCGGCCTAAGGTCTCCCTCTCCGAGTGGCGTATAATGTGATGTAAGATCATGTCTCCATCAATTGTGTTTTATAAAACTACGCAAATTCCCCGCTTAGCATCACCTCTGCTACGTCTGCGCTGCATGATGATAAAATGCACGCTTGGTCCTGTCACACGACTCTAAACGGTGACATTATCGTCCTGGCCGCACGACGAAAAAACGGCACTGCATTGTGATGACCTCGTTGTGGAGGACATCACGTTGGGTATTGGTCACATGCCATACCATTTTTCAATGCATATCACGGCTTGATTCTTGTGGAGACACCATGGTCTACTACTCTAGTCCTGTCGCTTCACAAAAAAAACCACTCACCTTAAAGGACAAACATAATTTATCAAATTCCGCTTCTTTTAGTACAAGGGCCACGCCCGCGCTCCCCTTTTCCCCTGGAACTAGTATCTTACCATGTCACCATCCAGAACTACGTATGGATTGATTCTAATCCTTATGAGATACAAAGGAGCACCCGGGCACTTCCATGCGGGCCCATCCTAACCTTTGTGTTCGGTCCCTCGACCCGATAATTTCCCCAGAGAACACATGGTATGTAGGGCTTAGGTCCTCATTCACGTCAAGTTTTGTTTCCATGTGTCCCTTTCCCCCTTTTAACCATTTATGGTCTAAGGACCATCAATAACTACGTGAGGCTTGATTCTCATCCTTATGAGAAACGTAGGAGCGCCCAGGCACTTCCCCGCAGGCCCAGCCTAACTTTCGCTTTTGGTCCCTTGACCTAAAACCTCTCTCAAGGGGGTTATGTGGTGTGATATGGGATTACGTCCTCATTCACATCAGGATGTTCACTGCACCGTACACACCCCCTATTCCCATTCATGCTAGGTGTTTGGGTTACTCCAGCATGTGCCTCTTATGTTTCCTCCCGCCCTTTGGTCCAAATTCTATGACCCTAAACTAAGACATCCCTATGGGAAAGTACTCTGCTCCCTCTATCTAATATGTCCTGTTGTCGTATTCAGATGTGTTTTGACAAAGAGCCCGAAGTGTGGGATTTTCATGGGGACATTCCCCTCGTCCCATGACCAAGCTTCATGACCTCTCTATTTGGATCCTCATCCTATTCCTCATCCAAAAGGACCCTCAGATGACATGGATACTAGGATTAAGGGCCCTCCAATTGTTTCGGGCCAATGTCCCTACGGATCTCTGGCAACATTTGTGACATGGTCCCGTGTTTCGAACATGGTCAACGGTCGACCCTCATTTGTGTGTCCCCATTCTAGGCTAATGCGATATGGATGCTGGGTTTCCTCCACGGTCAACATTTATCCTCCATCGTCACACCACCATCATCATGATCTAAATCTCGAGCACCATGATTCACACATTTTCACTTCCTCATGTTCAAGTGGAATTCCATCATACTCGGCTCTTTCTCTTTGCGCATCTAGGTGCGCTAAATGATCGTGTTAGTGTCATTGGGCTGGTATTTACCGAGTATCCCTTTTCCCTAACCTTCCCCTTTATGTGTCGGGAAATTCCCACCACTACTTCTTATTTCCCACACTGAGCACGACTCATGTGGGCTTAGTAGTTTTGGCAGGATGTGTACCAACACAGTCGGGCTGCTCCTCGTCCCACATGACGTTAAACTGCTCTTTCAGAACTACATATGGCTTGATTCCCATTCTCATGGGGTAGGTAGGAACGCCCAACCACTCTTCTTAGGGCCCAGCCTAATCCTCACTCTTGGTCCCTCGACCTGAAGAGTTTCCTCCAGGGGTACGTGGTGTGATTGGGACTCCAAGTCCTCATTCACGTCGGTTTCATATCTACCGCACCACACGTTCCCTGGGATCTTCACCCTTATTCCATGTCCTATTTTATGACGTTAAACTACAGGAGTCCATATTTCCTCAACGCATGACACTAAACTGCGGTTCTACCCTGAACAAGTTTAGGATGCCCCATGTTAATCATGGGATGCACCAGAGCCTCTACTAGAGGGGATTTAACCTGTCAGTGTTGGTCTATGACTGCACTGTGCTTCTAGAACTACGTATGGCTTGATTCCCATCCTCATGGGATATTTAGAGACACCCTCATATATTGCCTAGGGTCCAGACCATGGAAATCATTAATCCCATCCTTCCCCTTGCCGGCCCCCCTGGTTGGACCCCTCGCCAGAGAGGCCCTGTCCCAAAGAAGGAAGGATCCATGACCAAGCCAACGTGCCCATCTGGCGTACTCCCACCATGGTGGTGTAACTACCTAAGTGTTGGATTCTGTTTGGACAAACCATCACTCCATATTCCACGCTTTGCGTGCCCCTTATTCGGACCCTCGTCACCTTTCATGTCCGACGGGACCCCCTAACGGCCTGGTCTCATGCCGCATCGGCTCACCTACCGTCCTGGGCCAATGCTCCGGAAGACTGGTCATGTTTGGAAGGACCCCCTAACAGTATGGATGTTTGACCTATGGTCCGCCAACTGTCCTGGGTCAATGTCCCGAAATATTGACCGACAATATTTGTGACATGGTCCTGTGTTTCGAACATGGTCAACGGTTGAACCTCATTTTTGTCCCCATTATAGGCTAATGCAGTAAGGATACCGCTTCTCCTCCATGGTTAATGGTTGTCCCTTATTGTCACGCCATCCCCACAACACTCCGAATCTTGGGCATCGTAATTCATGCTCCCCATTTCTGTCTGTTCAGACTGATTCCATTTTCCATGGTGTTGCACCGTTCGTGCATGAAGGTACGTTGAAGAAATGGTAATTCGGCTGTTCTAAAAAGTTCCTTCTCCGGTCAGGTCTCTCCCATCTTTCAAAAACCCGGACTGGTAATCCAAATCCCAGATGCCCAGAGCATGGTCTCCACTGATATGTTAGGCATGACGAGAAGGCAACTATCTCATGTTTCTCACATTGGGCTCGACCCACGTGGGCTTGGGGAATTATCGCCGAAAGTCCCGTAAACATTGTAGGGATGTAACGAGGCGATTAAAACAGTGGAAATTGTGCGTGCTACGACATTAAAAACAAAGAAAGAAGAAACTGAAGCACGAAAGTACCAATAAAAAGCTTTTGGTTTGTTACAATACCCGGGGGTCAAATCCCCCCATGGATGGGCTGACCCCGTCAAAAGAGCGCTGCAGCTCCGCCACCCGTTGGCTTGTGGCGTCCAAGGCTTGCTGCCACTGACTCAGCTCCCGCTCCTCCTCAGCAGCGGTGGGGCACAGTTCATCAGCCTTGGCTCTGGCCCTCTCTACCTCAGCCTGAATGATAACCATCTTTTTAGAAGCTTGCCTCATAAGCTCCTCTGCCTCTGCCAACTGGGCCTTCAACCGAGAGATCAGCTCAGATTGCACTTAAGAGAGGCTGAGTGCTCATCCTCCTGGGTTTTCAGCTGTTGGACCTCGCTTTCAGCCTCTCGGAGCTTCTTGATGTTTGTCTCCTTCCTCTGCTGCTAGCCCACGCTGATCCCACGATCATGCTCCCGGATCTTCTCAGCCATAAGATCGCAGATGAGCGCGTGAGGACGTTGGGCATCCACTCCCCCAGCGCACAGTTCGCGCAACCCCGAGTGGAGTCTGTCCATTTTGGCCAGCCATAGCGCTTGGGGGTGTCCTTGATGAAGCGAGTGATTAGATTCCATGATCGGCGGCGGACTATGCTGTTGTCTTCCTCGTCGGAGGCCATTTCGTCCCGGTCTGCGCGATTGGCAGGCTCGTACGCAGGATACGCCTACAGGAAGTCCCCGGTGGGATCTGCATCTGGCGTTGAATCCGGCGCGACATCTGGCGCCAAAGCAGGCGCGATAGGAGTAGGTTCAGCCGACCGATCCTCTTCATCGGAGTCCACCTCAATGACCTCAGGCACGACCCTGCCGGTGGTCCCGCCGGTGATGATGTGTGTTGCAGCTTGAGGAGATGGGGGGACTATCGCCACCATCACCCGCATGCCCCCAGGAGGGACGCCACCAGACATCCCGACTAGTCTTGCCGCAGCAGCCCACGCGAGTCGAAGAACTGTACGACGAAGAGGGACATAAACGTTAGTTGGAATGGTCTACATATGATGAAAAGGAAAATGGTAGAGGAAACTTATGGAGATCGACCTACTGGCACTGCTCTTGAGCCGGTACTGACGGGACCCCAGGGTGAGGCCCTCCGTATACTGTTGGAAGGTCTGGAGATTCCGTAGGAGCCACCTCGAGTGCTCTGGTCCCACCAGACTCGGAACTGGATGCAGCCATAGGCGCGGGTTCTGATGGTCCCGCATCATCACCCGCCGAGGGGTGAGAACGAGGCATGCGAACAAGTTCCTCCTGCATGGCTCAAACATCGGTGAGAAGTCCATAGTGTCCCAAGAACGGACCGTAAGAAAAGAAGTTCAGAATGCTACCTTGAGAGCCTCTGAAAAATCGTCGGAATCTGAGCCTTGATCTCCGACCTCTCCCTCCTCCAACGGGCTCCCTCCTCCAGCCTCATCCTCCCAAGAGGAGTCCTCTGACTCTTCCAGTAGGGGGAAGCGCTCCCTTAGATCGGTGGCTGACAACTGTGGGGGGACCGTTCGATTCAGCAGTACCCTCACCTGGTCTGTCATTGGGCGAGGGATATCACTAGAGTGAACGCAATCCTCAAGCTCGTCCAAGTATTGCTCTGCCTCTGCCGGAGACGCCATGAATCCAGCCTGGACTGGGCCTATGCCCGGTAATTCCATCCTAAGGCGATTCAGGTGGGCCCATATCTCAGGTGGGCTGAGGAATTTCCGGTTGACATCCCAAATGTCCCAGGATTCCGGGAAGATGGCATCCTCTGCCATGTCGATATGACGCAGGCGCTTCCCCAGATCCTGAGTGGATATCTTACGAAATCCCCTCGGTGGTTGCCCCTCCGGATGGCTATGCTCTTCTGGAATCACCAGATCCTCCGCTGCTGCCAGACCCTCGGCCGGTGCGGGGCTCGCCGCCATGGCAGCCCCTCCACCGCGAGAGGCCCTAGCTGCCCTCCGACCCCGACCTCGAGATAGATGAGTCCCACCGTCACTGACCCGAATATTTGGCTACTTCAGCATCTCCCCTGGGTAAGCAGCTTCCCAACTAATGGCATATTCCCTCACCAATCCGAAAGCGGCAGTGGATAGAGGAAATGTAATTCGCATCTTCTCATCTTTCTGTGTGAACATGAGCCACAACTGTCTCATCATACATGGGTGCTCCTCGTGACGCACCTCCCAATAGACTTGTGGGGTCAACCGCTGGAGGCATCAGAACTGCCTTTCAAACCGATGCGGGGTGTACGGTTCGCAGAGTGGATCACGATCTACTCGTGCCACCAAAACTCCACCTTGAAAGGCCGGGAGGTAAGCCCGATGTTCTTCCGTTCCCCTTCCGTCGTCAGTAAGTATCCCCGCCGACAATGTGAAGGGGTGGTAATTAAATTCATCCGCCCTCCACACCCGATTCAGCACCATCAACACAGTTAGTTTGAACAGGAAGCTCCCGACTGCATTCAGGATGGAGGGGCGGAAGTTTGATCCCTGCGGAAAAATAGGGTTTGGATACTCATAGATCCCCCTGATGTGCGCCGCAATCCACCCATACAGGAGGTGGAAGGGCCCGCATATCCTTGGCGGATTCTTACCTTCACTAATGTGCCGCTACATTCTGTATAGTTTGGCGAGCATTGGAATCCCCAGATTGACTCTCTACCCCCTGGCCAACATGGATGCCATAATAAACGAGCTGGGCCGCACCCCCATACTTGTATCCCTCATTGGTAGAATCCAACCGCAGATGAGAGCCGCGATGAATGCCGCCAGCCTGACTATCAGCTATTGTTCAGTGATGACACTGAAACCCCAAGTTCTCCATTGGCTGTCCTCCAGGACCCGCCAATACAAGTGCCCCTTACCCCGTTGGGCCGCCCTCAGACAAGTTTAAGGCCTCGGAGGGAACTCTTGATTCTATGGGAAATTCAGGAAGCACATGAACCATCTCCTAAAGTGGACATCCCTCACTGCCTCCTTGTCCTCTCCAAGGACGAGTGCCATCAGCACTGATGCCAGTCGCGGAATTTGCTTTGTATCCTCCCACGCACTCATGACGGGGAGGAACTCATCATACATGGCCCCCAAGATCAGAACCCCAAAAATCTGGTGGACATCCCACAGGCTGATGCCCACCTCCCCATGATGTAGGTGAAAGGTATTGGTCCTAGACGACCATCTGCTTAGTAATTCTGGCATCAGTTGTTTCGGTTGGTAAATGTGGAATTGGGAGGCCCATGCCGCCTCATATAACCCCAATCTCCTCATCTCGGCCCCAAAAACCTCGCATGAGGCGCCTACCCAGTAGGCCCAGGCCCAGTCATCAGTAAAGTTGCCACCCTGGCGCAGGTCCCACTCATCAGACCATCCCTTCTTCGAATCCTGCAAAGCCGCCTTCAGCATGGTACGGTAGAGAGGAGGGGACGTCTCCGGTTGCAGTGGCTTCCCGTTAATATCGTTCACTTGGTTTTAGAGATAGTCAGAAGTGACGGGTGTGAAGTCCTCTTGCGCATGATCATCGGCCGCACTGAACCATTGGTGCTGACATGGTGTGCTCCTGAACCAGCAAGCTGGTTCGTCACTACTCGCCTCAGGGATGAAGATGTCATCCCTCAACCTGATGCCGTACAATTGTAGCTTCTTACACTGCGGATAATTATTCTGACCCTCCGATAGCTGATCTGTCAAAGAAGCATGGTCCGAGTGGCTTCAGACCATCTACCCAAGGCCTGGACAGTTGGCCATCTCATTCCGACGAGTGGCATCCACAAGCACCCCCAATACAGCTTCTCGATGGGCCATTCCATTTCCGTCACTCAGAAAGGAATTTTTTCAGAATGGATTGTGAAGACGTTTTGCAAAGGTTGGTCACAAGGCCAAGCCGCAGAGTCGGACCTAGGTCGACAAGCAAAAGTTCGCTTGGCGCAGTCACAGATTCGGAGACCCGTGGTTCTCCGCGAAGCTCGATTCGCGGAGAGCAGTCACGAAGTACACGGAGCTTCGCGAAATCGAGAGCACAAAAATATAAGAAAATCGCATGAAGACAAAAGACATCAACCGCCTATTTATAGGAGGTGACCCCGGAGCATCGCGGCGCGCCTCACCCACGCGAAGCATCACGGCGCATCCGGATCTGTGGCCCCGGTCAGCACTGCGAGCCCTCTTCGCGAAGTCGCATCGCGAACCGCTGACAATTTTGGTGATTTTCCCTCAGACTTCGACCCTTCACCGTCTGCGGCTCCAAGTCTGAGGGGGGGGGGGATTTGTTGGCTCTAAAATATTGCACGAAAGGAAGGGACGGAAAAGAAGGCCAGCACGCTGCCTCGCGAAGCACCGATGCGAAACACCCCAAGCGTCGCGGTCTCGTGAAGCTCCGGAGGCGGTAACTCTCCGCGAACGAGTTTGATGTTAGGAAGCACGCGACGAAGCTCAGGAGGCGGTAACTCTCTGCAAACGAGTTTGGCGTTCGCGAGCCCTCCGTGAAGCTCCGGATGTGGTACCTCTCCGCGAACGACTTTGACGTTCGTGAGCGCACCGTGAAGCACCTGAGGTGGCGCGCGAGTTCTGCTTCACGACGCCCCTTGCCTTTAAATACTGGGCTCCCCCTGAGTCCCGGAGATGGACAATCCGACCATTCAGCTTCTCCTCTCCCAAACCGCGAAGCACCCTTTGCCCTGGGAATCATGAGCTCTGCGAGGTACTTCTACTTCGCGCGACGCCTTCCCTTTGTCTCGTTTTGAGCCCCTCTTCCGAGAGGGATGCCCTTCGCGAAGCTCAAGGGAATTCGCGAAGGAGGGGGATTCCCAAGGGAACCCGAGCAGCTGCGGAGCGTTTATGATTCGCGAAACACCCAACCTGTACTAGTGATCCCTATGCTAAGGTAGGATCGCTACACATCGCGAAGCACACTACTTCGCAGCACCCTACATCGTGAGGCACCTCTTCTTCGCGAGGCAGTGCTCCGCGAATAATGTTCCACTTCGCGAAGCACCCTCCACTCACACCTATGCCCCATGATAAGGCCAAGGCACTCCGCTTCACGAAGCACACTCCTTTGCTTGGAAATTTCTCTTCCCGTGCGACCCTCCAGGTATGCACGATTTGATTTCAATGTCCCACGGACAATACCACTCGTAGCATTGCTTCGCCTAATGCTTCTTCTCATAGGCACGCTAACGACTATTGCTTCTTCGCATAGCCACGCAAACGTGGACCCCTCGATGGTTCACCCTACAACCCCCATTGACTATGGCCTTGCCAGTACCTTCCCTCCCCCAAGGACCAGAGGGTACCAGTTATGTAAGTCGTAGGGGTGTGGAGTGAACCCACCCCGTCCAAGCTACAGGACGTTAAACTTCCAAGAATCATGTCCTTAACACATGACGTTAAACTGTGACCCGACCTCGTGCCTCGCATGAAGGGTCCCCCCAGCTCGAACATTTTTTACACCACTCGTCTCCACGGGAGTGGAATCACCCATCCGCAAGGGATGATATCCTCCTTATTGGAGCGGTGTATGTTCTCAGGAGAAGGGCGACCCTAGTTCCCCAACGGATGGATGCACCGCTGCATCTCCATACTTCCCCACTACCAAGGTCAGTGGAGGGCGTGATAGGGAACGAGGCACCTCCCATCATTGGTCCCAAATCCCTCTTTCGCTGCGCTTTGTCGCACTTTGGGCCTCCATACTGGATTAAGTCCCAACACCATGGGCCGTCTAATGCGTAATCCCCTCTTCGCTTCTCACAGACGCATCCTTCGCGACGTGATCATCAGGTCCCTGCTACCTCTTGTTTCTCACACCGAGCATGAATCACGTGGGCTTAGAGTGAGCACCGAACCTGAACCCCACCCTCAGTGAACTACGAGGACTTTGATCCATGTCAAGGCATGGTACATAGGAAGCCTCCATGAGGTTCAAGCCCAGCACTCGGTCATTTATTCACGTCGAGTTCCACCCTCATCCATCATGTCATTAAACTGTGTTCCCTCGTCCAGCATGACGTTAAACTGTCTTCCCTCGTCCAGCATGACGTTAAACTGTATTCCCTCGTCCAACATGATGTTAAACTGTATGCCTTTGTCCCGCTTGACATTAAACTGCACACCCCTTTGAACTACGAGGTCTTTGATCCATGTCATGACATGGTACGTAAGAAGCCTCCACGAGGTTCAAGCCCATCGCCCGTTCTTCATTCACGTCAGGGTTCAATCTCGTCCAGCATGACGTTAAACTGTATCCCAGTCCGACGGCAAGCCGTTGTGACCAACCCGAACTATGAGGACTTTGATCCGTGTCAAGGCATGGTATGTAGGAAGCCTTCCTGAGGTTGGATCCCAACAATCATTGGCCCAGACTGTCTCCTTGTCGGTGTGCCAAGCCCCCCCCCATTCTCACCCGAACTACGAGGACTTTGATCCATGTCAAGGCATGGTACGTAGGAAGCCTTCCAGAGGTTCAAGACCATCTCCCATCAGACCAAGGTCCCTCATTTACATCGGTTCACCGACACCCACCACCATTCTGAACTACGGGAACTTTGATCCATGTCAATGCATGGTACGTAGGAAGCCTCCTAGAAGTTCAAGAACACCACCCGTTGTTTATTCACGCCAGGGTTCACTCTCTTCCAGCATGACGTTAAACTGTATTCCAGTCCGACGACAAGCCGTTGCGACCTACCCGAACTATGAGGTCTTTGATCCATGTCAAGGCATGGTACGTAGGAGGCCTTCACGAGGTTCAAGCCCACCACTAGTGGACCCCTGGGTCTACTTTCACATCGGTTCACCGATGAAACCCTTTGAACTACGAGGTATTTGATCCATGTCAAGGCATGGTACGCAGGAAACCTCCTCGAGGTTCAAGCCCACCACCCATCGGACCAAGGTCCACCTTCACGTCGGTTCGCTGGCGACATTCATCGGGCCAAGGTCCACCTTCACATCGGTTCACCGTCACCATCCCGAACTACGCAGACTTTGATTCCCTGCCACAGGGATACGTTGGAAGCCTCTTCAAGGCTCAAGACTAACTTCATTGTCGCCCCTGTGATGGTACCATTTCATTTCCCCCTCCACTTCATTCGTCCATCCATCATCCACCCTGATTCTCTCCCAGACCGTCATATCCCGGTGAGACCATGTCGGTCTGAGACCATGTCGGTCCGCTCCTCTTCACAGCCGCCCATGGGTTGGTCCCGGTATCGGTACCCCTTCAAGGGAAATCCCTCAATCCGATCCATTCTAGCTAATGCTCTGATCGGGCTGATCCGTCTCCGCTGGACGTTAAACTCACGGCATACCCTGTGTTAAACAAAAGAAGCTGAGGAAAACCTCAGATATGTGTCTATGGCATATAATTTCCTGCACACGATGTGGGATGCCTCGGGCTTCCACACCCTCGAGAATCCCTGTGACCAGGGATAATAGACAGACATGCCAGGTCCCCAGCATCCAGACACACTACTGATGCCTCAACGTGACAACTCTTACGACTGAAGGTTGCTGCCCTGACCGGATCCTTTGGAATGTCCCGATAGAAGCAGTGTAATTAACCGGCGTCCATGGAAACATGGAACTGGGAAGAGTTTCATGAAGAACGTATTAAATCTATGAGGGAGACTCGGACTAGGTGACGAGTTCTGAGGAGGAATCCATAAAATGAAGAACCGACATCCCATCATCCCGTTTCGATCAAGGAGCAGACGTCCCTGAATAAGGAGCGAATGTCACCCGCCTTTGGAAAGCGGGAATGTGGGGAAACAATGAAGCGAGTCCTCCTCCGAAAACGGATGGATGCACATGCCCTGGAGAAAGCGTCGGAAACACATATCACTAAAAATTGGAGCCCCTGAAATCTTGTAGACATCCCACAAACAGATGCCTACTTCTCCATGAGTCAGATGGAAAGAATTGGTTTCTGGGATCCAGTGGCTGATTAGCTCTGGCACAAAGTTATCGTTCTTGTAGACATATGTCTGCCCAGCCCAAATGGATTCATATATTGAAACTCCTTTTTTATCCTCACCAAACTCCGCACAGGTTTGTCGCACCCAATATGCCCACATCCAGGTCGGCTTCACACCTCCTCCGGGATGAAAATACCAGCTCTTTTTCCATCCCTTGGATTGATCCATCTGAGAATCTTAGAAGATTGAGGGATAACAATGTGGTTGCAGCTCCTGATTGTGAGGTTTCAGATCTGGGGCACAAGGGCTATGATGCACTATAAACACCTTCTCCACTATTTCGACATTTACAAATGATCCTCCAACTGAGACATTTGCTGAAGAAAAATTGGTGTAAGTCTGAAACCAAGAATGCGGGAGATAGTTCTTTGGATCTGGAATGTTGACTCCTTATAGATGAACATGGCCATATAGAGGCAGGTAGATGCTCCATGGGAAATTAACATGATAATTCTTCAAGTACTTGGCCAAATCTGGGAGAGTGTTGTCGTAGATATCATAATAATAATGGCCAATGATGTTCATCATGTCATCAATCCGCTTGCTGGCCAGCTCATCAGTCATTCCAATTACTTTGGGAACCATTGAATCTACACAAATATCAGATAATTAACTTTTAATTAAGTTTATTTTCATAAAATTTGTGAAGAAATTTGAAAAAATGGCTAAGGAAATAAGGCACACAAGTATGATGTTGGCGCGCAAGTCCAAGTCGTTCGCTCAAGTTTTATCGCGCTAGTACTGGTGTGCAAGTTAGAAACTCACTACAAAAGCATGACACTACAGAAGCGCGAATGAGGGGAAAACCAAGACACCTACACGACGAGAGCTGCTTGCGTGCCGAGAGATCAGAAGCGTTCAAAGCCGAGTGCTTTGTGTGAATTAGTAACATGTGCGTCGTACCCTGCACAGCTCTCACCTGCGCGCTGCTACCTACGCTCCATACCTTGCGTGCCCAAAATCTTTGGTTTCCTCCTTTATTTCAGAGTCAAATCCTCTTTCCTCTTTCAGATTCAACTCTGAGAGGGGACTTTTGTTGACGCTCTATTCCATCACAGAGTCTAAAGATTGACTAAGGGGAATACCTTAAGCAAACAAGAGGGAAGATTAAAAATATTAAAAAGGCATTAAGGCGCACAGGTTTACCTGTGCGCCCAAATTGAAATTTCACCCAAGGTCCTCAATGGCCTATAAATACCCCCTGTGGGCCCCCCATTTCAAGGGTGAAAAATCAGAAACTTAGATTCAATCTCTGGTCGCCCAAGACTCCGTCTGAAGTCTTTCAAACACTTCTAATGTAATTATTTACCTATAATGGAAGTTCTAAAGACGAAGAATAAGGCCTAAGTATTGAAACTCATAAATACTTGCACTCCTAAGTGTCTAACCCATAAGGGAAATGAAGAAAGCAGCACGCTGCCTTCCCCTATCAAAGAAACTTGCGCACCACCCATCTGAAAGCCTCTAGAGATGATACTAAGGGCTCAAATTCAAGGTCTCCCAAGTATCACTTCACATGTTCTTTGTCGGCCAAGTGAAATCATATCGCGCAAGTACACTTGCATAACCAGGACTTGCGTTCCAGACCAATACATGCGTTCCTCCTTCCAATTCACTTGATTTCCTCAAATTCACCTATCCTCTTCAAGATTTAGCCTTCAAAGTCCTCTTCAAAGTCATTTATGGCATGGTTCCTTTGTTGGATTCCTTATCTGAAAGGAATTATATGGAACATCTCTCAAAACATTGTGATTTAGATAGCTTTATATCACAAAGGATTGAGATTTTCTTCATTAAACCTCATCCTTTAAGATGATAGGATCTTTAATCTAGGCATCCTCCTTAGGAGTAAGCCCCAAGTTCCCTATTCATGGGCATCCTCCATAGGAGTAATCCCCAATCATAATTTCCCTTAACTTGGGACTTCTTTTCAGGAGTAAGCCTAAAGTCTCAAGTCCCATTAACCAGGGCCTCCTTCTTAGGAGTAAGACTCAGTCTTAATTTCTTTTGATTTGGGCGTCCTTTTCAGGAATAAAACCCAATCATAAGTCCCCTCTAATTTGGGAATCCTTCTCAGGATTAAGCCCTAAGTTAAATATAAAAATATCCATAAATCACATATACATTTATAGACCCTGTTCGCGGGCTTCTTCTCTTAAGTAAGTCCTGATCTTCATCTATTTGGGCAGTCATACATATGTAAGCCCCACATCATTTCTTATGATTGCATCTTTAGTGGAACAATCATCTTGTTTTACTAATACCTCATGTTTCTCACACCGATCATGACTCACGTGAGCTTAGAGTGTAAAAGTAATTATGACATCTCTCTTTGGGCCATCAATCATGCATAAACACCATACTTTTCCACTTGAACAACGTGGGTTCTGATTCCTTTTCTAATAAGGATATGTAGGTATCCCACTTGCGGGTACGATACCAACTCTAAAATAATCATGTCTTTCTGAAGGACATTAAACTTCAAGTGCCCCACTGATTGGCTTTAAAACCAGTATGGCCATCATAATGACCAAGATATTTCTATATAATGTATTGAAGGATACCATTGACTAAGAATCATTAATTAATATAGATGATTTTCTATTGATTAAGAACCTCAAATATATATAAAAGATTCTCTAAAATATCATAAATATCAATCATTGATTGCAAGATCTAAAGGAAAAACTCATTTTCTTGCTTGGTAAATTAATACGGATTCACGGACATAACTCAAATCTATAAAGAGAGTCCCAAAGTAGACAATAATTCCCCCCAAAAAGGTATGATGAGTTTGACCTCCCATCCTCTCGACCAATGAAAATTCTTAAGCCTCATCAGTCCACAACTAATGCGCACCTACCTTTGGAAAGTAGGTCCAAATGGATATAGAATCATTGTATGTTTCCGTTTCTACGAACAAACTCGTTAGAAACCGATTGGAAAGTTTGACCCTTAAACAAACAAAGGTCATCCCCATTTCCTGAAGAAACACAAACGCTTCGGAGTCGTGGTGTATTATGTTGGTTTTTTAATAATCGATGTTGTATATACTTTATCACGTCGGTAATTATATAACTGACATCCTAAATCGTGCCTTCAAAGCATTTATCACGTTGGTTATTTGCATAACCGACGTGATAAAGCAGTCTACCAAGCGGTTTTCCATGTCGGATAAATAATAACCATTGTGAGAATATATTTACTACGTCGGTTATAAAATAACGAATGTAAAAAACTATTCCTTTCCATTTATTACATCGTTTATTAAATAACCGACGTTAAAATTAATCCCGGGGCATAATTTACAATGGTTATAAAAGTACCGACGTAAAAACCAATTTTTTTAAATTAATCGTTCAACCACAATTATGCACATCCAGAAGAATACGTGTAACAGATGAAAAATAGACCAAAACCCCCCACCCCACCTAGACACCCCCACACACACCCCTGGACCCCCCCCCAACCACCCCACTGGACACCCCCCCACACACTAACCCATGGACTGCCCCACAACCCTCCTAGACACCCTCCACACCCCTGGACCCCCCCCCACAACTATGCCTAGCGAAAAGAATACCTGAAACATAAGAAAAACAGACCAACCCTTCCCCCCCACCTGACCTGGACAGCCCCCCTAGAAACCCCCACCGCACTAGACACCCACACCCCCTACACCCCTGGACTACCCCCACCCTCCTAGATAGCCCCCCCACCCATAGAACCCCCCCCCCACCCCTATATATCCCTCTCACCCTCCTAGACACCCCCCTGGACACCCACTAGACATCCCTCCCCCACCCCCTGGATAGCCCTCCCACACCCTGGGAAACCCCCCCCACTAAACAGCCTGCCCATAACCATGGACCCCCCACCCTTCTAGACAGCCCCCACCCCCTGGATAGGCCTCCCACCCTCCTGGACACCCTGACCTCCATGGACACCCTGGACACCCCCCACCCCTGGATATCCCTCCCACACCCCTAGACCCCCCCCCCACACCCTTGGACTCCCCCAACCCTCCTGGACACCCCTCTTAGACACCCACTGGACAGCCCTACCCCACCCCTGGACAGCCCTCCCACACCCCTGGACTCCCCCACCCCACTTAACAACCTTCCCACAACCATGGACACCCCCACACCACTGGACACCCCTTCCACACCCCTAGAACCCCCCCCCCCCCACACACACAAACCATTGGACACCCCCTGGACAACCCCCACCCTCATGGACTCCCTGGACACCCCCCACCCCACTGGACATCCCTCCCACACCCCTAAAAATCCCCCACCCCACTGGAGAACCCTCCTCACACCCCTAGACAGCCCTCCCACACCCCTAGAAACCCCCCCTCCACCCCTAGACACCCCCTGGATGGCCCTCCCACCTGCTTAGACACCCCCTAGACACCCACTGGACAGCCCTCCCACACCCCCTGGGCAGCCCTCCCACACCCCTGGAAACCCCCCCCCCACCCCACTAAACAGCCTTCCCAAAACCCTGGACACCCCCACCCTCCTAGATAACCCCCACCCCCTGGACAACCCTCCCACCCTCCTAGACACCTCCTACCCCCATAGACACCATGGAAACCCCCCACCCCCCACCCACCCACCCCTGGACACCCCTCCCACACCCCTAGAAACCCCCCCCCCCCACACCCCTGGACACCCCCTGGACTACCCCACCCTCCTGGACACCCCCACCCCTAGACACCTACTGGACAGCCCTCCCCTACCCCCTGGACAGCCCTCCCACACCCCTGGAAAGCCCCCTGACCCCACTGGTAACCCCCCCCCCCCCCACACCCATGGAACCCCCTGGACGACCCTCCCACCCACCTGGACACCCCCCCAATTAAACTAGACAACCCTCCCACACCCCTGTAACCCCCCCCCCCTCCAGACCAGAATCCATACCATAAAAACCATCAGAACTATACCAAAAAAAAGAAGTAGCGCAAAATTAAACAGTCACATATATAACATTCATAACATAAAATGTCCACAAAAAACCCTAAATCCAACCTAAACAACTACCAAATACAAAATTATAATGAAAATATTCAAAATTACATTTTACACTACAAACAAACTAGAATCTAATCAAACCTATAAAATAATTTGACCATTCCACTTGTAAGTTGTTGACTTCTTGAGCACTATAGGGTTGATGGTCATCAAATATCTACAAATTAAAAGTATAGTAGTTAACATGTATAATGAATAAATCAAATGAAATATTATGGAAAATTATAAAAGTAAATCTTACAATGTAAAAGTTTAAAAGTAAATCTTACCATATCGAAGTTCACAAGTGTTCCGGTTGTAATTATTTCATACATAAATCTTAAAATATAATATCCACATTCGATGAAACCTTGTTGTTCATGAAAATTATGATTTAATGAGTGTAAATTTAAAATATTATATTTATGTAATACATCAAAAAGTGCAAATTATAAATGGATATTTACATTTACTTCTACATATTTGATCTTGAAACTCCTTTTCTTTGTGTTTTTTTGAAAGTAGAGCCATCCCCTGTTAAAAAATAATACAAATAAAATAAATTTATAATTATTTATAATATATACAACTATTAAGAAATTGAAACTTACTTTTCCAAAATATTCTTAAAACTTTTCCTCACATCGCCATGGAAAGAGCATATCCAATAAAGTGATTTCTCCCTTGGGAAAAAACACCTAACATCAAATAATCACTGATAAAAGATAATTTATGGTTATAGGTTTTTATGTTAAATGATAATGAACTCTTTTCCATATATATGTTTCATACCTCTCACAAAAAGGAATCATCCAACACTATGTGATTATATTAAATTCAAATCTTTCAGCAATATAATGCATTCTTTGTTGGTCATTCAATGCATGTGCTTTAGGAGAAATAAAATGAAGGTCCATGAATCTATATAAATCTATCTTCTCATTCTTCTCGCACATGTTATAAATATATCTAATACAAAACAGACATAAGTATACATTTTTAATAAATATAACACAAGGAAAAGGTGTTAATACTTACATGGAAAAAATGTGCACCACGTTGATGCCCGACTTTTCTCTAGTAACAAGATCCATGATATCAATTCTCACAATCCCCATAGTTATTGCACATCCACAAAGATGAGATTACATTTGAAAATCATAATGATCCCCCAATAAATTTTAATATCTTGACAATCTGTCAAGACTACTAGAATTTTTATCTGATGTCATAAACATTTGTCTCTGTTGTTTTCTATACAGTATTTCTTTACCTTTGAAGTATTTCTGTAAAAATAAATATAAAAATATATTAGTTTTCAAATGTTTAAACAACTTTAATAAAAAAAATAGAATATATAACATATATACCTCTATGGTAATGAGTTGCAGAGGTTTGGATGGCCAAATTTAAAAATGGCTGATACTATGTCCAACTGTCGTCACCTCATCTGTAGGTAATGGTACTCGAGATGATCTATCTATAATATCTTATACAGTAACCCTATGATTCTCTACCTCTAACTATTTTTGATTAACTGTATCTCCTATACAATATACCAGCCCATATGCAACTATATGATGTTGAGGATCATCAACATACATCTCGCAATAAGTAGGAAGCTGTGGTGGAGGAGTAGGATAATAAACAGGGTCCTCAGGTAGAGGTTGTGGAGTGGGATCTACTGGCGGAGGTGGAGGATAGATAATGGGGTCTGCAGGGGGAGGAGGAGGAGTGGGAGCTGCAGTCTGAAATTTTTATTGAATGTCTGCAAACATAGACTGTACCGATTCTCTAATTTTTTTCCTCCATCGTCGCATTAAAATTATGAACTTCAGCCTCCAAGGATTCTATTTTTTTATAAACATCCTCAACTGAATAATTAGAAGAACGTGGAAACACTTTTCTTATTGATACACCCATCGGATATCCTCATACACGACCAAGATGTTTGGGCTTTCCCAATGCTACAAATAAAATATCTTGCCTCCCAGCAGCTGTAAATACCCCCTGTGGGCTCTTCTCCTCAAGAGAGTCCTGTATTAATTAATTGAACATTTATGTAATGATTCAAATTATATGAAGAATATAGTTAACTTAAATAGATAAAATAAATATCTTACAATCCTCTCAGGTATGATTCTCGAATCATTTGAAAGATATTTCCCCTTTTTTCCCATCTAAGGTCTCTTCTATTTTTGATGTCTATATAGAGGGGATGGAGGGGAAACCTCTCCAGATCTTAAAGACTCATCTCTCAGTTTTTTGTAAATTTTCCACCATCATTTGTTCTTCTAATAATGTATACCCTCCATGAGATAAACTATTAGTGTATAAAATTGTAGATTGGATCTTCTAATGATATTGACTTTTTTGCTGTAAATTCCGAATAAGAAATCATTAAAAAAACATTAAAGAGATCATTTATATAAGAAAGCTTATAGAATTTTACATTTTACTTACAAAAAATGAATCGTTTCTTCTACTTTCAAAATACTCTCTCCATGTGTCTTCATCTATGAAAGGATATATATGACTTGAATTATCATGACTCCTATGACCAAAAATGAAATCAGATGTGAGGGTTGATTTAAAATCCCTCCATCTCCTTTCAGCTATTTATAAGCATTTCTTCCTAACTTCTCTGGTTTCAGTAATATCAAATTTCATCTGATAAAAAAGAGGTAAAACATATAATATTAGAAAAATTTAAAGAATAGGAACACAATATTAAAAGAACATACCAAAATCATCTCCCACAACTGAGATATTATCGCTTTTTCCACACTTCTCCAATCATCATACAAAATTATTACTTTGATCTTACCCTGAGTTGATACAAAAATATTAAAATATTTTGCATTTGGACCTCTAGGAATATAATTCTCATCAAACTCAATGAGTATCCTCTGGTCATGTATGCAATCAAGTGATAATTTTGGTAAACATGTGCTCCCACTTTTACCAACTCTTTAACTCTTTGCCGTTATGGTAGCACATGAGGAAGATTGGGGAACATCAAGTGGAGCATGTGAATGTTCCTCCCTAGAGGTATGATCATTATGGTCATCTCCAAAATCATATGGTTGATAAACTATTTGATCTGTCATTATCCTTCAAATAAAAAAAACAAACATTTGTTCACAAATATACAAATTCAAATATTACAATACTAATGTAAACCAAAAATGGAAAATTAAAAAGTTACAAAATAGTAAACATGGTTAATAAGGTAAGCATGTTAAACAATGGTAAAGTTGGTAAATGTGGTAAACATGGTAGTATAATTTTCATTCAATAAAATTGGTAGATATATAAATTATGTATAGTTAAACTATGGTAAACAATGGTAAACTATGGAAAACATGGAAAACTACACTAAACAAAATTAAAATAAACAAAAATGTCTACTAATTTGTTTTAATATGCATTCTAATAAATAAAAAAATTACAATTACTAACATTTTATGAAAATAATAAATGTAAACAAGAAATAAAAATATGTTACCTATAATATTAGGAATGTACTAATGGATTGTTTTCCCAAATTCCTTCATCATGATCATTCGTTATGGAACAAACCATTTCTTCAACATGCTCATTATTATGTTATGCTATTCTTTTCATAAAAGTAGGGATCTCAAATAAATCAGCATCTTCATCAAGTTGATCTTCACCAACATATTGTTTTTACCTTGTAAAACAATAGACCACTACATATCTGATTGATCAACTACATAGAAAATATATTTTGCATGTGTTGCCATTATAAAGTAATTATTTGTGTCTTCTAATCTATTCAGATTAACAACTGTCATTCCAAATTCATCATGTCTGACACTGTTGTTACCAATAAACCATTTACAGTTAAAAATATGAACTTTAATTTTAAAGTAATCAACCTAACATATTTCTTTCAATAACTCAATAATATGCACTTGATGTAGAAATTGGGTTATTGTCTTTAGAACTTGAAAAATGCATTGATTCTGTAAACACCAATACACTACTATTCTGAACTGCACTTCTGTTGTCCTAAGCTTTCATATAAAATGTATAGCCATTAATATCATAACCAGACAATGTTATCACATTTAAACATGGACCACCCACTATCCATCCTAATGTATCTAATATATCTGATCCACCAAGCAAGGTCCTTTTAATCCATGAAAAAAATTATTTGTTGTGATCATTCAAAATCCGCATTTCTTTCTACTTTGGATGACATTGTTTCAACTCATTAATGTGAAATGTGATATACGGTTGAGCATCAGAAATGTTTTTCAAGATGTATAATTATAACTTCTTCATCTGTTTAGATGACAACAATTTGACTTTCAATCCACGAATCTCCTTTCCCTCATTATTAACTAGTTCATGGCGAGATGGAGGAAAACCTATGTGCTCCACTGTAGCCAAGTAGCTCATACAAAACTCCACAATCTCCTCAGAAAAATACTTTTCAATAATGGAGGCATCAGGTCGATATGGATTCTTAACATACCCCTTGAATATTTTCATATACCTTTCAAAAGGATACATCCAAAGAAGATATATAGGTCCAAAAATCTTTATTTCTCAAACCAGATGAATCATTTAATACACCATTATATCAAAAAAAGATGGAGGAAAATACATTTCCAATTAACAAAGTATAGAAATTGAATCCTTTTCTAAAATGTTCAAAGTATTCACATCAATCACCTTATTACAAATTGAATTGAAAAAATAACACAACTTCATTATAGTCTTTCTAACATGGATGGGAAATATTCTACGCAATTCAACTGGTAGAAGTTATTGCATCATGACATGAAAATCATGAGATTTCATACCTATCAAATTCAAATCATTTAATGAGAATTTTTTTTAACATTTTAAGAATAACCTTGAGGCACTTTGATATCATGTATACACTAACAAAAGATAATTTTCTCCCTCTTGGATAATGTATGACAGGCTGGGGGAAGAAATGTTCATCTTCCATTAGGAGTGGGAGCTAACTCCAAATGTATTCCCATTGATAATAAGTCTAATTTTGCATTCAACTCATCTTTTATCATTCCTTTAATATCTAACAATGTTCCAATCAAAAAATCAAAGATATTCTTCTCCACATGCATGACATCAATATTATGTTTAAAATCATGATATCTCTAATATGGTAGCTCAAAAAATATTGACCTTTTCTTCCAAATACATCTATCATTTCCAGATTTCTGTGTCTTTCCCAATGTCACATCAAGGTTTTCCACCCTCTCAAAATACACATCTGGGGATAAAGGTTTTGGAGAAATATCAAATTCTTGTGAGCCATTGAATGCCCTTTTTAATATTCTATAAGATTGATCCATAGGAAAAAACTTTTGATGACCCATGTACACTGTTTTCCTTCCATGATATAATTGACAAATGAAGTCTGTTGTTCGCAAATTGGACATGCTTTATGCCTATTAACACTGTATCCTGACAAATTTCCATATGCTAGGAAGCTATTTATAGTGAATAGAAGCACTACATGCATCTGACAATATTCCATTTTATAAGAATCATACGCCCTAATACCATCCTCCCATAAAAGTTTCAAATCAGTAATCAATGGGGAAAAAACATCAATATCATTTCCGAGATGCTTTAGACCAGAGATAATTATACTCAACATGACATATTGGCACTTCATACAAACTTAAGCTGAGAGGTTGTAATTTACCAATAAAACAGGCCATGAACTATGTGTTCTACTGAGGGTTCGGTATGGATTCATTCCCTTTGTGTGCAACCACAGTTTGAGATTTCTAATTTCATTTCCAAATGTAGGATACTGCTCATCAATTTTCGTCCATTATGAACAATATTTTGGATGACGTATCTTTCTATTACATATCTACTCATCAGCATGCCATATTAACCTTTTTGCATCATGTGAATTAGCAAATAAACGTTTCAAACGATGAATTATTGGAAGATACCAAAATACCTTGAAAGGGATCTTTGTAATCTCTACACTAGCTTGTGATTTTTCTTTCAACTTATACCGTGATGTCCCACATTTTGGACACTCTAACAAAAATTCATATTCCTTCCTATATATCATAAAGTAATTTGGATAGGCATGTATTTTCTTTTATCCCAATCCCATCAGGCATAATATTTTCTTGTCCTTATAATGTGAATCTAAAAGATCGTTATCTTTTGGAAGAATGTCTTTCATCAATTGTAGCAGCTCAGTAAAACTTCTGTCACTCCATCCATGTTTCAACTTTACGTTAATCAATCTTAACACCACTGAAAAAACCATAAAATCCATACAACTAGGATACAATGGTTTTTCAGCATCACCATATAGACGTGCAACTGTCAGTTCTATCTCAATTTCTTCTGCTATAATATCAAAAATCATTTCTTTAATTCCATCGGAGTTACCATCTTGCGAATCATCATTATTAGTAGATCTGAAATTCTATCTAGTTTCACCATGCCAAATACAAGGGTTGTATCTTGGATTAAAATCATGACTAATCATATGATCTTTGATCTCTCCACTTTTCAACTTCTTCATATTCAAACAATTTCATGCATGGATAGAAAAAAATGTCACTGCTTGGAACATTTCGTTTAGAAAATTCCAAAAAGGCATCAACACCATCCTCATATTCATTACTCAATCGGTGTGTCATAATCCAACTTCGACTCATTATTAACCTATAACAAATATCAAAATTATACAACTTGTTAAGATAAGACACATATATATTTTTATGAAAAATATCATAATTTGAATGTAAAAACAATTATGAAATATAAAAAAAATCTATTCATATTTGAAAAAAAAATATGTGAAAATCATTTCAAAAATAAAATATAGTTAGATATAATAGTTTTAAATTCATCTTGGATCCTTTCTTCTTAAGGTACACAAAGAATACATCATGGTGCAACGGGATACCAAATTCACCCTTCCATGAAAAGAAATATGATGTATAAATATTAAAATTTGTATACATTCACTACTAAAAATTACACAGATCCCAACAATTTGTAACCATTGGGATAACCCCTGAAACCGTTGGGCCCAACAGTTTCACACACCATTGACATGATGGTCATTGCAATAGCCATATACCAACGATTCTATTGGAACTGTTGGTATAGACTACCTGATTATAAAATATTCCAACAGTTTCAATGAAATCGTTGGGATATATATATATATATATAACAAGAGGGTGTCCAAGGGGTTGGGGTTGTCCAGGGGGGCTGTCCAGGGTGTCCAGGGGGTGGGGGTGTCTAGGGGGTGGGGGTATGTCCAAGGGGTGGGGGTGTCCATGGGGATAGACGGTGTCCAGGGGGTGGGGGAGCGGTGTCCAGGGGTGAGGGGGTTGTCCAACCCCCTTCCCCATTGGACACCCCCACCCCCTTTGACACCCCCTGGACACCACCACCACCTTGGACAACCTCCCACCCCCTAAATAGCACCCCCACCCCTCTGGACAGCCCCCACCCTCTGGATAGCCCCCTACCCCCTTGGACTGCCCACTCACCCCCTCACCCCCTGGACACCCCCCACGCCCACCCCCTTGGACACCCCAACCCCCTTGGACCGCCCCACACCCCCTGGCCACCACCCCCACCCCCTTTGACACCCCTTGGACACCCCCACCCCTCTGGATAGCCCTCCCACCCCCTGGAAAGCCCACCACCCCTCTAGACACCCCCACCCCCGTGGACACCACCCACCACCCTGGACACCCCCTACCCCATAGAACAACCCACTCACCCCCTGGACACCACCCCCACCCCCTGGACACCCCTACCCCCTTGGACAGCCCCCTCACCCCCTTGGACACCCCCCCCCCCCGACCCCACCCCCTTGGACACCCCAACCCCCTTGATAGCCCCGACACCCCCCTAGACACCACCCCCACCCCCTTTGACACCCCCTGGACACCCCCACCACTCTTGACATACCCCAACCCCTGGACAGCCCCCACCCCTCTAAATAGCCCCCCACCCACCCTCCTGGACACCCCGTCCCACCCCCTCCCACCCCACCCCCCTTGGACAGCCCGCACACCCCCTGGACACCACCCCCCACCCTCTTCGACACCCCCTGGACACCCCCACCCCTCTGGACAGCCCACCACCCCCGGGATAGCCCCCCACCCCCTGGACACCACCCCACCCAACTGGACACCCCCTACCCCCTTGGAAATCCCACTCACCCCCCTGGACACCCCCACCCACAAGGACACCACTACTGTAACACCCCAAGCTTCCACGATACGTTTCCCTTTGAATAATACAGTAGTGTGTGTTGTACGCAACATCGAGTTCTAACACACACCACAACCATTTAAAGTAGTCGTTATGAATAGTAATACATACTTTTAGAAGTTTTATAAATTTTATCTTTCAAAATGGACTTCATTTTTGGATTCAGAATATCGAATTTATCCTAGGGTGAAATTTTGAAACTTTTCGGATAACATTTATATTTTGATTACTAAATTTTAATTAAAAAAAAAAATTTAATCAAAATAATTAATAGTGATAAATTATTATATTAAGTGGTTTTAAAGTATAATTAGAATATAATTGTACCATTTTATCCATTGGTGGTCATTATAATTAACTTCACTTTGAAATTGGACATAAACAATTGTCAATCTTTTGATTGATATTGTTTCTTAAAAACACGCTATTTGTTTCGACAACGGGAATTAATTATAAAATTAATTAATGCAACTTATATGTTTTTAATTTTGTAAAATAGAAACCATTTTTTAATTCAGAATATCAATTATAGCTTAGGGTGAAATTTTTGTATTTTTCTGAAAAACTTCAATTTTTGATGAATAGTGAAACCACAAAGTGGTAGATTAAAAACCAATTTTTTGTGTAAATGAAACATTACAACTTCTGTGATTTGATTTTCAAAAATCCTACATAAATGGTTGTAATTAGGAAGTAAAATCTGGTTCAATGGGATTAAAATAATTTTTTGGTGAATAGTAACTTTTAAGTTTTATTAATCGCGAATAAAGGTAATTAGTGAAATTTAAGGTCAAAAGGATATTATAAAAATATGAAAATATATTGACACTTGTCCTAAAATTATTGGATGAGTCATGGCCGACCACAACAATCCATGGATCAACTTGGGGACCCCATGGAGCCACTTGGGTAAGAAAATGACATTAATAACTTTTTATTTAAAGTAAAAACTAAAATTGTCACAAACATGTGTTGTTTTACTAAAACAATTATTACATGGGGTTATATAAGTTAACTTTTAAACTATAAATATTATTTGGAAATATATGAAGATTTTATACATCATTATATTTTTTTTATAATTTTTAGACATTAAATAAATTAAATTTTTTATGACACAATGATGATACAGCGATTACCTCATTAATTAACGATTTAAATAAAATGAAATGATAATGTAAAATCTAAGACTTACACTTGTCAAAAACATATTGGATGAGTATAGTTCGAACCCTTATCACCTTATCCTCCAAATATATCATTTTGGGACCTCTAAAATCCGAAAAGCATTTCATAATAATGTAATATTTCATGACTTTCCAAGAGTGCCCCTCCTCTCCTCTTATAAAAGGACCCCACCTATACCACATTATTCACACCATAAAATACATTTGGATCGGCCATTCTCTGCCCAAATACTCTCTAAACATCCCTATCTTACTCCTAGAAGCCTCACTTTGGGCAGAATTCTTCCCAAGGAAGCCTTTGGCTCAAATCAAAAAGAGTTACCCTATTTTATGGTAATGTCTTCTCTAATGTCCTTTTGTTTTATTTTGCTCATCCAATCCCCTAAACTATTTTATTTATTTATTTTGTAACAAAACCAGTATATTAAATATACTAGGATTTTTTTATGAGAAGGATTTGATTTACACTTACACACACCTTCGTCTAATTGTTAATGAACATACTGTTTCTGTGGGTGGCGAAATACTTCCTCACGAAACGATGATTGTTCAATGTTCTTTTAACACCTCTCATGGTGGCCATTATGATGAAACTATTTTCATATATGATATATATATATTATGTTTATGTTTTAATTATGCTTATTTATTTCTCATTTATGGAATACCATTATGATTTCCATTATGGGTAAACGCGATAATTTCATTTTAGGAAGTGCGGACTACCGCCCCCTCAAAGTGATTTGAATCGTTAATGCCATATGTGGGATGTATAAAGGATGGAGTAAATGATATTATATATGATATTATACTGTAATTATAATATATCTTTATATCATTATGATTTCATTACATTAAATACAAAATAGAAATGAAAGTAGCACTCATGCGTACGTACGGCTTACCGTCTCCATGAACGGTGCATTTCATTTCTTACCTCTAAATGTTTCGTAATATTATGAATGAATGTATATACTGGCTATATATGATATATATGATATCTAAATCATGAATATAATTCTGGATATAATGTATGTTTCACCACATGAACAACTTGTAATTATAAGAAGTTTATTTTTGACTCAAGTACCAAAGATCGACAAAATGACTGTTATTAACTTAAATAATTACATAATGTTCATAACATGGTAATAAGTGATATAAAAGGAATAATAAACTTGAAAAAGGTTCTTAAGAAATTATAAATTAACTCTCGTCTATTATTCAGGAGGTTAAAGAACGGTCGAGTCAAGTCGGACACGAGGTAAGAGAACTTCTTAACCCAATTTCCATTCTTTGGGTTAATCTCCTACTTTCAAATTATGTCATGATATTATTATTTCCTTTATTGTGTATGTACTTTATTTATGTGTACTTATAGTGAATACACATAATAGATCTATTTTATTACAAAAAATTCTTTGTAAGGAACTTCGTCTCAATCTCCATTCATTGAGGCATATTTTGTTTTATACACAACTTTCTTTTATATGGTGTATAAACACCTTCGACTTTTAAGTTTATTCAAAAGGAATCTTTTTATATGAAGTGTTTTACTAAATGACAAAAGGGAATGTTTTTTTGTTGTACGTATGTGGCGACAACAACTTCTCCGTCGCCGTGACCATTATTTGGGTTTCGGCTTCTTCTACAAGCCATAACTTTTTTAAATGAAAAATAATTACAAGGTTTTAGTTTTCTTTTATTTTGGTATCAAAAATGGTTTTGAAAGTGTTTTTTTATATCAATGTGTTGTATTGATATCTTGTGATTGAAATGTGGAAATGTTATGTTTCCTTTATGCATGTTTTATGTGATATGATTATGTTATGGATTATGATATGTTTAAACCTGTTCATATGAGGAATAGATTGGACTTAATAAGTGATGGGGGGAGCCTGCTATAGCTCCTTGATGCATCGATAGGTCTCATAAGACAAACTAGTGTCTTGGCATGAGGCCTTGACAAAATCTTATTTTTATTCTTGGCACGAGGCCTTGGATACGTGGTTATGATAGTCTGGCATTATGCATTCCATTATTATGAAAGTGGTTATTGATATTGCATGTGATTATTCGACTAGTAGAATATCCATGTGAATAAGTAAATGGAATTATTTCATTTTACTTTTCCCATATTATACTGAAGTTCAAGTTTAAAAGGTTTTTGTTTTAGTTATACATTGACTTAAATGTTTATGTTTATTTATGAATGCTTCTGCTATATTGTTATCCTTACTGAGCATCTGAGCTCACCCCTTTCAATGTTTTAATGTTTTCCATGATGTGAAGAAGTATATTATGAATGACCTGCAGGGATAGTCAGGAGGGGATACGAGTGTGGACTATGGAGACCATGTTATTGTAGTTTTTCACTTTATGATGTAATGTAACTTTTATGAATGTATCTAGTGTTTATAAGGCAACTAAACTAATAGGTCTTTCAAGACTTGACCTTTTGTGATCATGCCAATGTTACTTAATAAAGCACCGACTCTGGGTATCTGGGGTCGGGGCATTACAGTTGGTATCAGAGGCAGTTTAGTACTAACCTTGGAAACTAGATTTAGATAAACTCGGATTAGAGCACATAGCCCTAAGATAGACTTTGAGGATTAGTATAGAAGAACATCCTAGAATTTTGATATTATAGAGATTTTGTGAGTTTTACAAGCAATACATCCCTGTCTGGATATGATCAGGTAGAGGTGGCTCTGGAAAAGATGTACCTTGGGGTAAAACTCGAAAACACCAATTTGAGCTAGAATCGAATGAGAACTGGTGTACGACAACGGGCCTTGGTGCACTCTTGGTTACGACACTCCCAGGGGATATGCTTAAGATAATTATCATTTTCTTTACAAACCATTATGAAGGGTTTATGAGTATATAATTCCTCAAAGAAAACATTTTTATGATTATCAATTATATCCATAAATAGTTCAATTTATGTTAAGTGTTTTACAAGTATGGAATTATGTATTTTGATTCATAAACTAATCTAGTTTATGCCATTGTTTAGAAATGGCGCCTAGTGGGAGTAATGGAAACCGTATCAATGCACGCACTCCGTGTAGGGATTTCCATCCTGGTCAAGATAATTATTGTGGATCTGGAGATACAACTGGTGCTGATCAACTTATTACCATACTGGGACAAATCACTTAGGTTATGAATAATAACCTTACTCGTATGGAGCACCCTGATCCGCAACGTGGAGGATCAATGTTAGACCGCTTCATGAGGCAACAACCGCCAACATTAATTGGGGGTACAAATCCAATAGTAGCTGATCAATGGATAAAATCCTTTGAAAAAATATTCCATGCCATGGGGAGTAGCGAAAGGGAGAAGATTTTCATGGCAGTTTACCGCCTCACTGGAGATGCCGATCAATGGTGGTCGCTGATTAAAAACACAAAGGAAGATGAAGAAGTATCAAGTATGGAATGGAGGGAGTTTAAAGAAATTTTCTTAGAAAAATACTTTCCACATGACCATCGAGCAGATATGGAAAGGAAATTTCTGAGTCTGGGGCAGAAGGAGGATGATAATGTCGCAAAGTATGAGGCTAACTTTACAAGGTTAGTGAGGCATGCTGAAGATTATATACGTAACCCAAGATGTAAGGTTGGTCGTTTCTTTGATGGGTTAAAACTATTTCTCTGTCGAGCATTGGTCTCACAAACCTTCTCGTCATACGAAGATATTGTCTCATGTGCTATCAAGACGGAAAAGGAATTCTCTAAGTCATATGAATTTAAAGAAAAGAAAGAAAAGAAGAGATCTTATGATCAATCTAGAAATAGAAATAAGGGGAAGAAGTTAAACATTGAATATCAGTCCTGCAGTAAATGTGGGAAGAAACACCCCGATACTTGCTTGAAGGGAATGGGAGTTTGTTACAAGTGTGGTGAAAAAGGCCACCAAGCTCATGATTTCAAGGGAAAGAAAGTTTCTGTTAACGTGGAATTCTATAACTGTAGAGAGATGGGACATTATACAAATGAATTTCCTAAGCGTCAGGTGAACTTACCTCAGAAGAGGCCAAGGGATCAAGGCCAAGCTTATGCTATCACTACTGCTGAGGTTGAAGCTCCGAAAGACGTGGTGGAAGGAAATTAAATGGTTTTTTCAAGTTTAGAAAATGCATTATTTGATTCTGGATCATCACATTATTTCATATCTTCCCAGTTTTCTAAGAAAATTAGATATTTCCAATTTGATTTAACAAGATAATTGTCAGTAAAAACTCCTAAGGGAAGTATCATTGCAACAATGTTTTGTGAATCAGTCCCCATTAGAGCACATAAATGTTCTTTATCTGCTGATCTCATTGTCATACCTATGATTGAGTTTGATATAATCCTCGGTATGGATTGGCTTTCAGACTATGATGCAAAGATTTATTTTAAGAAGAAGGAGGTTACGGTTTTATAAGATGATGATAAGAAACACCTTATTTTTAGAGCAGAATCCTCACCACCTAATTCTTATTTAGATCCACCCCCAGTAGCTCAACTAAATTCAATTATTGGGGAGGAAGAGAATGAAATGACTAAGGGTGAGGAAAGGAATGTCCAAATATAGGATGTACCTATTGTGAAAGGATATGTAGATGTGTTTCCGGGAGGTTTACGTGGACATCCTCCGTAATGAGAAGTTGAGTTTTCCATTGATTTAATTCCTAGATCAAGGCATATATCGAAGACCCCTTATAGAGTGGCCACCGTGGAATTTTTTGAACTAACGAAACAACTAGAGGAATTTATTAATAAGGGATTTATTCTCCCTAGTGTTTCTATATGGGGATCCCCTGTCCTTTTTGTTAAGAAGAAAGATGGATCTATGAAGTTGTGCGTTGACTATAGAGAGATCAATGCTATAACAATAAATAACAAGTATCCCGTACCTCGCATTGATGATTTATTTGACCAATTTCATGGAGCTAAATACTTTTCAAAGATTGAACTTCGATCTGGATACCATCAGTTGTGTGAAGAAGGAAGACATTCTGAAGACAGTATTTCGAACAAGGAACGTGCATTACGAGTTTACAGTAATGCCTTTTGGATTGACTAATGCACCCTCTGTATTCATGGATCTAATGAATAGAGTTTTCAAGGAATATCTTGATGATTTTGTGGTGGTATTTATTGATGATATCTTGGTATACTCTAAAATCTACGAAAATCATGAAAATTACTTGCGCATTATCTTGAAACTCTTTGAAGGCATGAATTATATGGGACGTTTTGCAAGTGTGAATTCTGGCTACATGAGATTTCTTTTCTTGGCCATATTGTCTCTAAAGATGGAATTTTTGTTGATCCTTCTAAGACCAAGGCAATCCAAGAATGGCCAGCACTGACGAGTATAACTGAGGTACGCAGCTTTATTGGTTTGGCAGGTTATTATAGATGTTTTGTCCATAATTTTGCCCGATTGGATAACCCATTAAGAAGCTCACACGTAAAGGGGTTAAATTTGTCTGGAAAAAAGAGTGTGAAGAATGTTTTGAAAACTTAAGATAAGATTAGTGAATGCTCCTATATTGACTCTACCATCAGGGAATGATGGGTTCGTTATTTTTAGTGACGCATCAATGAAATGACTTGGTTGTGTCCTTATGCAGAATGATAGGGTTATTGCCTATGCATCACGACAGCTAAAAATTCATGAGCAGAACTATCCTACTCATGATATCGAGTTAGCTGCTGTAATATTTTCCTTTACGATATGGAGACATTATCTCTATGGTAAAAGATTCGAGATATATACTGAACACAAGAGTTTGAAATATATTTTCTCACAAAAAAACTCAACATGAGGCAAAGGTGATGGATTGAACTACTCAAGGATTATGATTGCATGATACACTACCACCCAGGGAAGGAAAATAAGGTTTCATATGTTTTGAGTAGAAAATATCATGGAGTTTTGAACATGATGAGAGTGGAAAGGGATCCTATTTTCATGGATCTAGTAAATATGGATATGGGAATCACCATGGAGGGTGAAACATCAAAAAAGTTTCAAATGGTTACCAAACCATCTTTACTAGAAAGGATAAAGTGTTCTCAGGCTGATGATGAAGAGTTGAAAAAGATGATTAAAGCTGTGAATGATGGGTGATTGAGTGACTTTGTGTATGAAGATGGAATTTTGAAATTTGGGAGGAGACTTTGTGTTCCCGATATACTTGATTTATAGATGGAATTGTTGGATGATTCTCATAGTTCCAATTTCTCTATACACCCTAGGAGCACCAAAATGTATAGAGATTTAAAGGGACATTTTTGGTGGGACAACATGAAGAGGGAGATTGCTGATTTTGTGTCAAGATGTATAGTTTGTCAACAAGTGAAAGCTGGAAGGCAACTGACTGGTGGAGTATTGCAGCCTCTTCCTATACCTAAGTGGAAATGGGATAATATTACGATGGACTTTGTCATGGGACTACCAAAGACTCCTAGAAGGAATGACACAATATGGGTCATTATTGATCGTCTCACGAAGTCACCATATTTTCTTGCTATAAGAGAAGATCTACTACTTGAACGTCTAGTAGGACTATATATTAATGAAGTTGTGAGACTTCATGGAGTACCCAGGTCGATTGTCTCGGATCGTGATCTCCATTTTACATCAAGATTCTGGAAAAGTCTTCATAAGGCCTTGGATACTGAACTTCGTTTGAGAACTGCTTACCACCGTCAAATAAATGGAAAATCAGAACGAACTATTCAATCCTTAGAATACATGTTGAGATCATGCTCACATGACTTTCAGGGTATGTGGGATCAATATTTACGTCATGTAGAATTTTCCTATAACAATATCTTCCATTCAAGTATTTGGATGACACCATATGAAGTGTTATATGGAAAGAGATGTTGCACACCAACCTGTTGGGATGACATTGGTGAAAGAAAACTTTTAGGCCCTGAACTGGTGGAGGAAACAATGGAAAAGGTGAAGGTAATACAAAACCACATCATAGGAGCTCAAAGTAGGCAGAAGAGCTATGCTGAAAACCGAAGGAAGGAGTTGGAATTTCAGGTAGGAGATCATGTTTTCTTGAAGGTATCTCCATGGAAGGGAGTTATACGTTTCGGTAAGAAGGGTAAATTGAGTCCCAGGTATATCGGACCCTTTGAAATTCTAGAACAATTGGGGTTGTAGCTTACCGTTTGGCGATGCCGCCAAGTCTATCCAAAATTCACAATGTATTCCACGTATCACTATTGAGAAAATACATGCCTGACCCAACACATGTACTCACCTATGAAAAATTAGAACTGGAACCCGATCTGTCTTATTGCGAAGAGCCCGTCAAGATTCTTGATACAAGAGAACAAGTGCTGAGAAACTGAACGACTCGTCTGGTAAATGTTCTATGGAGAAACCATAAGATGGAGGAGGAAATGTGGGAACCTAAGGAACATATGATGAAAAATCACCCGAGTCTTTTTATATAGTGATATTATATGAAATTTCAAGGATGAAATTATTTGAAGGAGGGGAGAATGTAACACCCCAAGCTTCCACGGTAAGCTTCTCTTTGAATAATACAGTAGTGTGTGTTGTACGAAACATCGAGTTCTAAAACACACCACAACCCTTAAAAGTAGCCATTATGAACAGTAATAAATACTTTTTTAAATATTATAAATTTTATCATTCAAAATGGACTTCATTTTTGGATTCGTAATATCGAATTTAGCCTAGGGTGAAATTTTGGAACTTTTTGGATAACATTTATATTTTGATTACTAAATTTTAATTAAAAACAACTTTTTAAATAAAAATAAATAATAGTGATAAATTATTATATTGAGTGGTTTTAAATTATAATTAGAATATAATTTTACCATTTTATCCAATGGTGGTCATTAGAATTAACTTTACTTTGAAATTGGACATAAACAATTGTCAATCTTTTGATTGATATTGTTTCTTAAAAACATGCTATTTGTTTTGACAACGGGAATTAATTATAAAATCAATTATTGAAACTTATATGTTTGGAATTTTGTAAAATATACACCATTTTTGAATTCAGAATATCAATTATAGCTTAGGGTGATTTTTTGGTATTTTTCTTAAAAACTTCAATTTTTGATGAATAGTGAAACCACTAAGTGGTAGTTTAAAAACTAATTTTTCGTGTAAATGAAACATTACCACTTATGTGATTTGATTTTCCAAAATCCGACATACATGGTTTTCATTAGGAAGTAAAATGTGGTTCAATGAGATTAAAATAATTTTTTGGCGAATAGTAACTTTTAAGTTTTATTAATCGCGATTAAAGGTAATTAGTGAAATTTAAGGTAAAAATGATATTATAAAAATATGAAAATATATTTACAATTGTCCTACACTTATTGGATGAGTCATGGACGACCTAGAAAATCCATGGGTCAACTTGGGGACCCCATGGAGCAACTTGGGTAAGAAAATGACATTAATAACTTTTTATTTAATGTAAAAAATAAAATTATCACAAACATGTGCTGTTTTACTAAAACAATTATTACATGGGGTTATATAAGTTAAATTTTAGACTATAAATATTAATTAGAAATCTAAAAGGATTTACTACATCAGTATCATTTTTTTTATAATTTTTAGATATTAAATAAATTAAATTTTTTATGACACAATGATGATGCAGTGATTACCTCATTAATTAACGATTTAAAGAAAATGAAAAGATAATGTAAAATCTAAGACTTACACTTGTCAAAATCATATTGGATGAGTAGATTTAAAACCCTTATCACCTTATCCTAGAAATATATTATTGTGGGACCTCTAAAATCCAAAAATCATTTCATAATAATGTAATATTTCATGACTTTCCAAGAGTGCCCCTCCTCTCCTCTTATAAAAGGCCCCCACCTCTACCACCTTATTCACACCATCAAAGCCATTTGGCTTGGCCAATATCTGACCAAATACTCTCTCAACTTCCCTCTATTACTATTAGAAGCATCACTTTGGTCATAATTCTTCCCAAGGAAGCCTTTGACTCAAATCAAAAAGAGTTACCTGATTTTAAGGAAATGTCTTCTCTAATGTCCTTTTGTTTTATTTTGGTTCTCCAACCCCCTAAACTCTTTTATTTATTTATTTTGTAACAAAACCAGTATATTAAATATACTAGAATGTTGTTATGAGAAGGATTTGATTTAGACTTACACACACCTACGTCTAATGGTTAATGAACATACTGTTTCTGTGGGTGGTGAAATACTGCCTCACGAAACGATGATTGTTCAATCTTCTTTTAACACCTCTCATGGTGGCCATTATGATGACACTATTTTCATATATGATATATATATATATATTATTTTTATGTTTTCCTTGTGCTTCTTTATTTCTAATTTATGGCATACCTTTATGATTTCCATTATGGGTAAACGTGATAATTTCATTTTAGGAAGTGCGGATTACCGCCCCCTCAAAGTGATTTGAATTGTTAATGCCATATGTGGGATGTATAAAGGATGGAGTAAATGATATTATATATGATATTATACTTGAATTATAATATACCATTATATAATTATTATTTCATTCCATTAAATACAAAATAGAAATGAAAGTAGTGCTAATGAGTACGTACGGCTTACCGTCTCCATGAACGGTGCATTTCATTTCTTACCTCTAAATGTTACGTAATATTATGAATTAGTGTATATACTGGATATATATGATATATATGATATCTAAATCATGAATAAAATTCTGGATATAATGTATATTTCACCACATGAACAACTTGTATCTATAAGAAGTTTATTTTTGACTCAAGTACCAAAGATCGACAAAACGACCGTTATTAACTTAAATAATTACATAATGTTCTTAACATGGTAATAAGTGTTATAAAAGGAATAATAAACTTGAAAAAGTTTCTTAAGAAATTATAAATTAACTCTAGTTTATTATTCAGGAGGTTAAATAATGGTCGATTCAAGTCGGACATGAGGTAACAGAACTTCTTAACCCAATTTCCATTCTTTGGGTTAATCTCTTACTTTCAAATTATGTCATGATATTATTATGTCCTATCTTGTATTTCTAATTTCTTTATGTTTAATTATATTTAATATACATAATAGATCGATTTTATTAAAAAAATGTTCTTTGTAAGGAACTCTGTCTCAATCTCCATTCATTGAGGCATATTTTGTTTTATACACATCTTCTTTTATATGGTGTATAAAAACCTTTGACTTTTATGTTTATTAAAAAGGAATCATTATATACGAAGTGTTTTACTAGAAAACAAAGGTAATGTTTTTTTGTAATACGTATGTGGCGACAACGACTTCTCCGCCGCCGTGACCATTATTTAGGTTTCATCTTCCTCTACAAGCCATAAATTTTTTAAATGAAAAATAATTACAATGTTTTTATTTTATTTTATTTTGGTATAGAAAATGGTTTTGAAAGTGTTTTTTTATATCAATGTGTTGTATTGATATCTTGTGATTGAAATGTGGAAATGTTATGTTTCCTTTATGCATGTTTTATGTGATATGATTATGTTATGGATTATGATATGTTTAAACCTGTTCATATGAGGAATGCATTGGACTTAATAAGTGACGGGTGGAGCCCGCTATAGCTCCTCGATGCATCGGTATGTCTCATGAGACTAACTAGTGTCTTGGCACGAGGCCTTGACAAAATCTTATTTGTAGTCTTGGCACGAGGCCTTGGCTACGTGGTAATGGTAGTATGGAATTATGCATTCAATCATTATAAAAGTGGTTATTGATATTTCATGTGATTATTCAACTAGTAGAATATCCATGTGAATAAGTAAATGGAATTATTTCATTTTACTTTTGCCATATTATGTTGAAGTTCAAGTTTAAAAGGTTTTTGTTTTAGTTATACATTTCCTTAAATGTTTATGTTTACTTATGAAAGATTCTACTATATTGTTATCCTTACTGGGCATCTAAGCTCACCACTTTCAATGTTTTAATATTTTCCAGGATGTGAAGAAGTATATTATGAATCACCTGTAGAGATAGTCAGAAGGGGATATGAGTGTGGACTATGGATACCATGTTATTGTAGTTTTTCACTTTATGATGTAATGTAACTTTTATGATTGTATCTAGTGTTTCTAAGGCTACTAAAATAATCGCTATTTCAAGACTTGATCTTTTGTGATCATTCCAATGTTACGTAATAATGCACCACCTCTGGGTAACTGGGGTCGGGGAGTTACAGTTGGTATCAGAGGCAGTTTAGTACTAACCTTGGAAGCTAGATTTAGATAAACTCTGATTAGAGCACATAGACCTAAGATAGACTTTGAAGATTAGTATAGAAGAACTTCCTAGAATTTTGGTATTATAGAAATTTTGTGAGTTTTCCAAGCAATACATCTCTTTCTGGATACGATCAGGTAGAGGCGGATCTGGCACAGATGTACCTAGGGGTAAAACCCGAAAACACCGCTTTGAGCTAGACTCGAACGGGAACTGGTGCACGACAACGGGCCTTGCTGCACTCTTGGTTACGACACTCCCGGGGGATATGCTTAGGATAATTATCATTTTCTTTACAAACCATTATGAAGGGTTTATGAGTATATACTTACTCAAAGAATACATTTTTATGATTATGGATTATATCCATAAATAGTTCAATTTATGTTAAGTGTTTTACAAGTATGGAATTATTTATTTTGATTAATAAAATAATCTAGTTTATGCCATTGTTTATAAATGGTACCTAGTGGGAGGAATGGAAACAGTATCAATGCACGCACTCCGTGTAGGGATTGCCCTCCTACTCAAGATAATTATTGTGGAGCTAGAGATACAACTGGTGCTGACCAACTTATTACCACTCTGGGACAACTCACTCAGGTTATGAATAATAACCTTACTCATATAGAGCACCTTGATCTGAAACGTGGAGGATCAATGTTAGAACGATTCATGAGGTAAAAACCACTGACATTTAATGGGGGTACAAATCCATTAGTAGATGAGCAATGGATAAACTCCTTATAGAAAATATTCCACGCCTTGGGGAGTAGCAAAAGGGAGAATGTTTTCATGGCAGTTTACCGCCTCACTGGATATGTAGATCAATGGTGGTCACTGATTCAAAACACAAAGGAAGATGAAGAAGTATCAAGTATGGAATGGAAGGAGTTTATGGAAATTTTCTTAGAAAAATACTTTCCACATGACCATCGAGCATATATGGAAGGGAAATTTCTGAGTCTGAGGCAGAAGGAGGATGAGAATGTCTCAAAGTACGAGGCTAACTTTACAAGGTTAGTGAGGCATGCTTCAGATTATATATGTAACCCAAGAAGTATGATTGATCGTTTCTTTTATGGGTTAAAACCATTTCTCCGTCAAGCATTAGTCTCAAAAACCATCTCGTCGTACGAAGATATTGTCTCATGTGCTATCAAGACGAAAACAGAATTCTCTATGTTATATGACTTTAAAGAAAAGCAAGAAAAGAAGAGATCTTCTGATCAAAATGGAAATAGAAATAAGGGGAAGAAGGGAAATGTTGAATATCAGTCCTGCAGTAAATGTGGCAAGAAACACCCCGATACTTGCTTGAAGGGAATGGGAGTCTGTTACAAGTGTGGTGAAAAAGGCCACCATGATCATGATTGCAAAGGAAAGAAAGTTGCTGTCAATGTGAAATTCTATAATTTTAGAGAGATGGGAAATTATGAAAATGAATGTTTTAAGCGTCAGGGGAACTTACCTCAGAAGAGGCCAAGGGATCAAGGCCAAGCTTATACTATCACTACTACTGAGGTTGAAGCTTTGAAATACGTGGTGGGAGGTAATTTAATGGTTTCCTCAAGTTTAGAAAATGCATTATTTTATTCTGGATCATTGCATTGTTTCGTATCATCCCAGTTTGCTAAGAAAATTAGATATTTCCAATTTGATTTAACAAGAGAATTGTCAGTAAAAACTCCTAAGGGAAGTATCATTGCAACAATGTTTTGTGAATCAGTCCCCATTAGAGCACATAAATGTTCTTTATCCGCTGATCTCATTGTCATACTTATGATTGAGTTTGATATAATCCTCAGTATGGATTGGATTTCGGACTATGATGAAAATATTTGTTGTAAGAAGAAGGAGGTTACGATTTATGATGATGATGCTAAGGAACACCTTATTTTTAGAGCAGAATCGTCACCACCTAATTCTTATTTAGATCCACCCCCAGTAGCTCAACTAAATTCAATTATTGGGGAGGAAGAGAATGAAATGACTAAGGGTGAGGAAACGAATGTTCAAATAGAGGATGTACCCATTGTGAAAGAATATGTAGATGTGTTTCTGGGAGATTTACCTAGACATCCTCCAGAACGAGAAGTTGAGTTTTCCATTGATTTAATTCCAGGATCAAGGCCTATATCGAAGACCCCTTATAGAATGGACACCTTGGAATTAGTTGAACTAAATAAACAACTAGAGGAATTGATTAATTAAGGGATTTATTCGCCCTAGTGTTTCTCCATGGGGAGCCCCTATCCTTTTTGTTAAGAAGAAAGATTGATCTATGAGGTTGTGCGTTGACTATAGGGAAATCAATGCTATAACAATAAAGAACAAGTATCCCCTACCTCGCATTGATGATTTATTTGACCAATTGCATGGAGCTAAATACTTTTCAATGAATGAACATCGATCTGGATACCATAAGTTGTGTGTGAAGAAGGAAGAAATTATGAAGACAACATTTCGATCAAGGTACGAGCATTACGAGTTTACAGTAATGCCTTTTGGATTGACTAATGCACCCTCTGTATTCATGGATCTAATGAATAGAGTTTTCAAGGAATATCTTGATGATTTTGGGGTGGTATTTATTGATGATATCTTGGTATACTCCAAAAGCTACGAAAATCATGAAAATCATTTTCGCATTATCTTGAAGACTCTTTCAAGGCATGAATTATATGGGAAGTTTAGAAAGTGTGAATTCTGGCTTCAGGAGATTTATTTTCTTGGCCATATTTTCTCTAAGGATGGAATTTCTGTTGATCCTTCTAAGGCCAAGGCAATCCAAGAATGGCCAGTACCGACGAGTATAACTGAGGTACGCAGCTTTATTGGTTTGGTAGGTTATTATCGATGTTTTGTCCAGAATTTTGCCCGATTGGGTAACCCATTAATGAAGCTCACACGTAAAGGGGTTAAATTTGTATGGACAAAAGAGTGTGAAGAATGTTTTGAAGAACTGAAGAGAAGATTATTCAATGCTCTTATATTGACTCTACCATCAGGGAATGATGGGTTCGTTATTTATAGTGATTCATCAATGAAATGATTTGGTTGTGTCCTTATGCGGAATGATAGGTTTGTTGCCTATGCATCACGACAGCTAAAAAATCAAGAGCATAACTATCCTACTCATGATCTTGATTTATCTGCGGTAATATTTTACTTGAAGATATGGAGACACTATCTCTATGGTGAAAGATGAGAGATATATACTGATCACTAGAGTTTGAAATATATTTTCTCACAAAAATAACTCAACATGAGGAAAAGGAGATGGCTTGAACTAGTCAAGGATTATGATTGCACGATACACTACCACCCGGGGAAGGAAAATAAGGTTGCAGATGTTTTGAGTAGAAAAGATCATAGAGTTTTGAACATGATGAGAGTGGAAAGGGATCCCATTTTCATGGATCTAGTAAGATGGATATGGGAATCACCATGGAGGGTGAAACATCAAAAAAAAATTTCAAATGGTTACCAAACGATCTTTACTAGAATGGATAAAGTGTTCTCAGGCCGATGATTAAGAGTTAAAAAAGAAGATTAAAGCTGTAAATGATGGGCGATTGAGTGACTTTGGGTATGAAGATGGAATTTTGAAATTTGGGAGGAGACTTTGTGTTCCCGATATACCTAATTTAAAGAGGGAATTGTTGGATGATTCTCATAGTTTCAATTTCTCTATACACTCTGGGAGCACCAAAATGTATAGAGATTTAAAGGGACATTTTTTATGGTACAACATGAAGAAGGAGATTGCTGATTTTGTGTCAAGATGTATGGTTTGTCAACAAGTGAAAGCTGGAAGGCAACTGCCTGGTAGAGTTTTCCAACCTCTTCCCATACCTGAGTGGAAATGGGATAATATTACTATGGACTTTGTCATAGTACTACCAAAGACTCCTAGAAGGAATAACGCAATATGGGTCATTGTTGATCGTCTCACGAAGTCAGCAAATTTTCTTGCTATAAGAGAAGATCTACCACTTGAACGTCTAGAAAGACTATATATTAATGAAGTTGTGAGACTTCATGGAGTACCCCTGTAGATTGTCTCGGATCGCGATCCCCATTTTACATCAAGATTATGGAAAAGTCTTCAGAAGGCCTTGGGTACTGAACTTCATTTGAGCACTATTTACCACCCTCAAATAGATGAACAATCAGAACAAACTATTCAAACCTTAGAAGACATGATGAGATCATGCTCACTTGACTTTCAGGGTATGTGAGATCAATATTTACCTCTGGTAGAATTTTCCTATAACAATAGCTTCCATTCAAGTATTCGGATGGCACCATATGAAGCGTTATACGGAAAGAGATTCCGCAAACCAACCTGTTGGGATGAAATTGGTGAAAGAAAACTTGTAGTCCCTGAACTGGTAGAGGAAACGATGGAAAAGGTGAAGGTAATCCAAAACCACATCAAAGCATCTCAAAGTAGGAAGAAGAGCTATGCTGAAAACCGAAGGAAGGAGTTGGAATTTCAGGTAGGAGATCAGGTTTTCTTGAAGGTATCTCCATGGAAAGGAGTTATACGTTTCAGTAATAAGGTTAAAATGTGTCCCAGGTACATCATACCCTTCAAAATTCTAGAACTAATTGGGGCTATAACTTACCATTTGGCAATGCCGCCAAGTCTCTCCAAAGTTCATGATGTATTCCACGTATCACTATTGAGAAAATACATGCCTGACCCAACGCATGTTCTCAAGTATGAAAAATTAGAACTGGAACTCGATCTGTCTTACTGCTAAGATCACGCTAGGATTCTTGATACAAGAGAACAAGTGATGAGAAACCGAACGACTCGTCTGGTAAAAGTTCTTTGGAGAAACCATAAGATAGAGGAGGCAACATGGGAACCTGAGGAACATATGATGAAGAATCACCCGAGTCTTTTTATTCAGTGATATTATATGAAATTTTGAGGACGAAATTATTTGAAGGAGGGGAGAATGTAACACCCCAAACTTCCACGGTATGCTTCTGTTTGAATAATATAGTAGCGTGTGTTGTACGCAACATCGAGTTCTAACACACACCACAACCATTCAAAGTAGCCATTATGAATAGTAATACCTACTTTTTAAAATTTTTAAAAATTTTATCTTTCAAAATGGACTTCATTTTTGGATTCGGAATATCGAATTTAGCCTAGGGTGAAATTTTGGAACTTTTCGGATAACATTTATATTTTGATTACTAAATTTTAATTAAAAACAACTTTTTTAATCAAAGTAATTAATAGTGATAAATTATTATATTGAGTGGTTTTAAAGTATAATTAGAATATAATTTTACAATTTTATCCAATGGTGGTCATTAGAATTAACTTCACTTTGAAATTGGACATAAACAATTGTCAATCTTTTGATTGATATTGTTTCTTAAAAACACGCTATTTGTTTTGACAACGGGAATTAATTATAAAATTAATTAATGCAACTTATATGTTTGGAATTTTTTAAAATAGACACCATTTTTGAATTCAGAAAATCAATTATATCTTAGTGTGAATTTTTGGTATTTTTCTGAAAAACATCAATTTTTGATGAATAGTGAAACCACTAAGTGGTAGTTTAAAAACTAATTTTTCGTGTAAATGAAACATTACCACTTCTGTGATTTGATTTTCAAAAATCTAACATACATGGTTTTACCCTACAGTTATATTATGAGTAATGGCCGACCAAGAAAATCCATGGGTCAACTTGGGGACCCCATTGACCAACTTGGGTAAGAAAATGACATTAATAACTTTTTATTTAAAGTAAAAATAAAATTGTCACAAACATGTGTTGTTTTACTAAAAAAATTATTACATGGGGTTATATAAGTTAAATGTTCAACTATAAATATTCATTGGAAATCTAAAAGGATTTCCTACATCATTATATTTTTTTTATAATTTTTATACATTAAATAAATTAAATATTTTATGACACAATGATGATGCAGTGATTACCTCATTAATTAACGATTTAAATAAAATGAAAAGATAATGTAAAATCTAAGACTTAAACTTGTCAAAAACATACTGGATGAGTATATTTCGAACCCTTAACACCTTATCCTTGAAATATATCATTTTAGGACCTCTAAAAGCCCAAAATAATTTCATAATAATGTAATATTTCATGACTTTCCAAGAGTACCCCTCCTATCCTCTTATAAAAGGCCCCCACCTCTACCACCTTATTCACACCATAAAAGCCATTTGGCTTGGACAACCTCTGCCCAAATACTCTCTTAAATTCCCTCTATTACTCTTCGAAGCCTCACTTTGTACATAATTATTCCCAAGGAATCCTTTGGCTCAAATCAAAAAGAGTTACCCGATTTTAAGGTAATGTCTTCTCTAATGTCTTTCTGTTTTATTTTTCTTCTCCAACCCCCTAAACTATTTTATTTATTTCTTTTGTAAAAAAACCATTATATTAAATATACTAGGATTTTTTTAGGAGAAGGATTTTATTTACACTTACACACACCTACGTCTAATGGTTAATGAATATACTATTTCTGTGGGTAGCGAAATACTGCCTCACGAAACGATGACTGTTCAATCTTTTTTTAAAACCTCTCTTGGTGGCCATTATGATGACACTATATTCATATATGATACATATATTATGTTTATGTTTTCCTTATGCTTCTATATTTCTCATTTATGGCATACCTTTATGATTTCCATTACGGGTAAACGTGATAATTTCATTTTTGGAAGCGCGGACTACCGCCCCCTCAAAGTGATTTGAATCGTTAATGTCATATGTGGGATGTATAAAGGATGGAGTAAATGATATTATATATGATATTATACTGGAATTATAATATACCTTTATATCATTATGATTTCATTCCATTAAATACGAAATAGAAATGAAAGTAGCATTCATGCGTACGTACGGCTTACCGTCTCCATGAACGGTGCATTTCATTTCTTACCTCTAAATGTTACGTAATATTATGAATGAATGTTTATACTGGATATATATGATATATATGATATCTAAATCATGAATATAATTCTGGATATAATGGATATTTCACCACATGAACAACTTGTAATTATAAGAAGTTTATTTTTGACTCAAGTACCAAAGATCGGCAAAACGACCGTTATAAACATAAATAATTACATAATGTTAATAACATGGTAATAAGTGATATAAAAGGAATAATAAACTTGAAAAATATTCTTAATAAATTATAAATTAACTCTAGTTTATTATTCAGGAGGTTAAAGAATGGTCTAGTCAAGTCGGACAGGAGGTAAGGGAACTTCTTAACCCGATTTCCATTCTTTGGGTTAATCTCCTACTCTCAAATTATGTCATGATATTATTATGTAATATCTTGTATTTTTACTTTCTTTATGTGTACTTATACTGAATATACATAATAGATCTTTTTTATTAAAAAAAATACTTTGTAAGGAACTTCGTCTCAATCTCAATTCATTGAGGCATATTTTGTTTTATACACAACTTTCTTTTATATGGTGTATAAACACCTTTGACTTTTACGTTTATTCAAAAGGAATATTTTTATACGAAGCATTTTACTAAACAATAAAAGGGAATGTTTTTTTGTCGTACATATGTGGCGACAACGACTTCTCCGCCGCCATGAACATTATTTTGGTTCCGGCTTCCTCTACAAGCCATAACTTTTTTAAATGAAAAATAATTACAAAGTTTTAATTTTCTTTTATTTTGGTATCGAAAATGGTTTTGAAAGTTTTTTTTATATCAATGTGTTGTATTGATATCTTTTGATTGAAATGTGGAAATTTTATGTTTCCTTTATGCATGTTTTATGTGATATTATTATGTTATGGATTATGATATGTTTAAACCTGTTCATATGAGGAATGCATTGGACTTAATAAGTGATGGGTGGAGCCCGCTATAGCTTCTCGATGCATCGGTAGGTCTCATGAGACTAACTAGTGTCTTGTAACGAGGCCTTGACAAAATCTTATTTGTAGTCTTCGCACGAGGCCTTAGCTACGTGGTTTTGATAGTCTGGCATTATGCATTCCATAATTATGAAAGTGGTTATTGATATTGCATGTGACTATTCGACTAGTAGAATATCCATGTGAATAAGTAAATGGAATTATTTCATTTTTCTTTTGCCATATTATACTGATGTTCAAGTTTAAAAGGTTTTTGTTTTAGTTATACATTTCATTAAATGTTTATGTTTATTTATGAAATCTTCCGCTATATTGTTATCCTTACTGAGCATCTGAGCTCACCCCTTTCAATGTTTTAATATTTTCCAGGATGTGAAGAAGTATATTATGAATGACCTGTCGGTATAGTCATAAGGGGATATGAGTGTGGACAATGGAGACCATGTTATTATAGTTTTTCACTTTATGATGTAATTCAACTTGTTTGAATGTATCTAGTGTTTCTAAGGATACTAAACTAATCGGTCTTTCGAGACATCATCTTTTGTGATCATGCCAATGTTACGTAATAATGCACTGACTCTGGGTAACTGGGGTTGGGGCATTACAGTTTGTATCAGAGGCGGTTTAGTAATAAAATTGGAAGCTAGATTTAGATAAACTCTGATTTGAGCACATAGCCCTAAGATAGACTTTGAGGATTATTATAGAAGAACATCCAAGAATTTTGGTATTATAGAGATTTTGCGAGTTTTCTGAGCAATACATCTCTGTCTGGATACGAGCAGGTAGAGGCGGCTCTGGCACAGATGTACCTAGGGGTAAAACCTGAAAACACCACTTTGAGCTAGACTCGAATGGGAACTCGTGCACAACAACGGGCTTTGCTGAACTCTTGGTTACGACACTCCTGGGGGATATGTTTAGGATAATTATCATTTTCTTTACAAACCATTATGAAGGGTTTATGAGTATATACTTCCTCAAAGAAAACATTTTTATGATTATGGATTATATCCATAAATAGTACGATTTATGTTAAGTGTTTTAAAAGTATGGAATTATGTATTTTGATTCAAAAACTATTCTAGTTTATGCCATTGTTTAGAAATGGCACCTAGTGGGAGGAATGAAAACCGTATCAATGCATGCACTCCCTGTAGGTATTGCCCTCCTACTCAAGATAATTATTGTGGAGTTGGAGATACAACTGGTGTTGATCAACTTGTTACCATACTGGGACAACTCACTTAATTTATGAATAATAACCTTACTCGTATGGAGAACCCTAATCCACAACTTCGAGGATAAATGTTAGACTGCTTCATGAGGCAATAACTGCCAACATTTAATGGGGGTACAAATCCATTAGTAGATGAGAAATGGTTAAACTCCTTAGAGAAAATATTCCATGCCTTGGGGAGTAGCGAAATAGAGATGGTTTTCATGGCAGTCTACCGCCTCACTGGAGATGCCGATCAATAGTGGTCGTTGATTCAAAACACAAAGGAAGATAAAGAAGTATCAAGTATGGAATGGAGGGAGTTTAAGGAAATTTTCTTAGAAAAATACTTTCCACATGACCATCGAGCAGATATGGAAAGGAAATTTCTGAGTCTGAGGCAGAAGGAGGATGAGAATGTCACAAAGTATGAGGCTAACTTTACAAGGTTAGCTAGGCATGCTGCAGATTATATGTGTAACCCAAGAAGTAAGATTGATAGTGTTTTGATGGGTTAAAACCATTTCTCCATCGAGCATTAGTATCAAAAACCTTCTCATCGTACGAAGATATTGTCTCATGTTCTATCAAGACGGAAAAGGAACTCTCTAAGTTTTATGACTTTAAAGAAAACCAAGAAACGAAGATATCTTCTGATCAATCTGGAAATGAAAATAAGGGGAAGAATGGAAAAGTTGAATATCAGTCCTGCAGAAAATGTGGGAAGAAACACCCCGGTACTTTCTTGAAGGGAATTGGAGTCTGTTACAAGTGTTGTGAAAAAGGCCACCAAGATCATGATTGCAAGGGAAAGAAAGTTGCTATCAATGTGGAATGCTATAATTGTAGAGAGATGGGACATTATGCAAATTAATTTCCTAAGCGTCAGGGGAACTTACCTCAGAAGAGGCCAAGGGATCAAGGACAAGCTTATGCTATCACGACTGCCGAGGTTGAAGCTCCAAAAGACGTGGTGGTAGGTAATTTAATGGTTTCATCATGTTTAGAAAATGCATTATTTGATTCTAGATCATCACATTGTTTCATATCTTACCAGTTTTCTAAGAAGATTAGATATTTCCAATTTGATTTAACAAGAGAATTTTCAGTCAAAACTCCTAAGGGAAGTATCATTGCAACAATTTTTTGTGAATTAGTCCCCATTAGAGCACATAAATGTTCTTTATCCGCTGATCTCATTGTCATACCTATGATTGAGTTTGATATAATCCTCAGTATGGATAGGCTTTTGGACTATGATGAAAAGATTTATTAGAATAAGAAGGAGGTTACAATTTTTGATGATGATGATAAGGAACACCTTATTTTTAGAGCAGAATCGTCACCACCTAATTCTTATTTAGATCCACCCCCAGTAGCTCAACTAAATTCAATTATTGGGGAGGAATAAAATGAAATGACTAAGGGTGAGGAAAGGAATGTTCAAATAGAGGATATAACTATTGTGATAGAATATGTAGATGTGTTTTCGGGATATTTACCTGGACATCCTCAAGAACGAGAAGTTGAGTTTTCGATTGATTTAATTCCTGGATCAAGGCCTATATCGAAGACCCCTTATAGAATGGCCACCGTGGAATTAGTTGAACTAAAGAAAAAACTATAGGAATAGAGTAATAAGGGATTTATTATCCTTAGTGTTTCTCCATGGGGATCCCCTGTCCTTTTTGTTAAGAAGAAATATGGATCTATGAGGTTGTGCGTTGACTATAGGGAGATCAATGCTATAACAATAAAGAACAAGTATCCCCTACCTCGCATTGATGATTTATTTGGCCAATTGAATGGAGCTAAATACTTTTCAAAGATTCACCTTCGATCTGGATACCATAAGTTGTGTGTGAAGAAGGAAGACATTCCGAAGATAGCATTTCGAACATGATATGGGAACTACGAGTTTATAGTAATGCCTTTTGGATTGACTAATGCACCCTCTGTATTCATGGATCTAATGAATAGTGTTTTCAAGGAATATCTTGATGATTTTGTGGTGGTATTTATTGATGATATCTTGGTATACTCCAAAAGCTACGAAAATCATGAAAATCACTTGCGCATTATCTTGAAGACTCTTAGAAGGCATGAATTATATGGGAAGTTTAGCAAGTGTGAATTCTGGATTCAGGAGATTTCTTTTCATTGCCATATTGTCTCTAAGGATGGAATTTCCGTTGATCCTTCTAAGACCAAGGAAATCCAAGAATGTCCAGCATCGACGAGTATAACTGAGGTACGCACCTTTATTGGTTTGGTAGGTTATTATCGACGTTTTGTCAAGAATTTTGCCCGATTGGCTAACCCATTAACGAAGCTCACACGTAAAGGGGTTAAATTTGTCAGGAAAAAATAGTGTGAAGAATTTTTTGAATAACTGAAGAGAATATTATTCAATGCTCCTATATTGACACTACCATCAGGGAATGATGGGTTCGTTATTTATAGTGATGCATCAATGAAATGACTTGGTTGTGTCCTTATGCAGAATGATAGGCTTATTGACTATGCATCACGAAAGCTAAAAATTCATAAGCAGAACTATCCTACTCATGATCTCGAGTTAGCTGCTGTAATATTTTCCTTGAAGATATGGAGACATTATCTCTATGGTGAAAAATGTGAGATATATACCAATCACAAGAGTTTGAAATATATTTTTTCACAAAAAGAACTCAACATGAGGGAAAGTCGATTGCTTGAACTAGTAAAGGATTATGATTTCATGATAAACTACCACTATGGAAAGTCAAATAAGGTTTCAGATGCTTTGAGTAGAAAAGATCATGGAGTTTTGAACATGATGAGAGTGGAAAGAGATCCTATTTTCATGGATCTAGTAAAGAAGGATATGGGAATCACCATTGGGGGTGAAACATCAAAAAAATTTCAAATGGTTACCAAACCATCTTTACTAGAAAGGATAAAGTGTTCTCAGGCCAATGATGAAGTGTTGAAAAAGAAGATTAAAGCTATGAATGATGGGCGATTGAGTGACTTTGTGTATAAAGATGGAATTTTGAAATTTGGGAGGAGACTTTGTGTTCCCGATATACCTAATTTAAAAAGGGAATTGTTGGATTATTCTCATAGTTCCAATTTCTCTATACACCTTGGGAGCACCAAAATGTATAGAGATTGAAAGGGACATTTTTGGTGGGACAACATATAGAGGGAGATTTCTGATTTTGTGTCAAGATGTATGGTTTGTCAACAAGTGAAAGCTGGAAGGAAACTGCCTAGTGGATTATTGTAACCTCTTCCCATACCTGAGTGGAAATGGGAAAATATTATGATGACCTTTTTCATGGGACTCCCAAAGACTCCTAGAAGGAATGACGCAATATGTTTCATTGTTGATCATCTCATGAAGTCAGCACATTTTCTTTCTATAAGAGAAGATCTACCACTTGAACGCCTAACAAGACTATATATTAATGAAGTTGTGAGACTTCATGGAGTACCCCTGTCGATTGTCTCGGATCATGATCCCCGTTTTACATCAAGATTCTGGAAAAGTATTCAGAAGGCCTTGGATACTGAACTTCGTTTGAGCACTGCTTACCACCCTCAAACAGATGGAAAATCAGAATGAACTATTCAAACCATAGAAGACATGTTGAGATCATGATCACTTGACTTTCAGGGCATGTGGGATAAATATTTACCTCTGGTAGAATTTTCTTATAACAATAGCTTCCATTCAAGTATTCGGATGGCACCATATGAAGCGTTATACGGAAAGATATGTCACAAACCAACCTGTTGGGATGACATTGGTGAAAGAAAACTTGTAGGCCCAGAACTGGTGGAGGAAACGATAGAAAAGGTGAAGGTAATCCAAAACCACATCAAATCAACTCAAAGTAGGCAGAAGATCTATGCTGACGACCAAAGGAAGGAGTTGGAATTTCATGTAGGAGATCATGTTTTCTTGAAGGTATCTCCATGGAAGGGAGCTATACGTTTCGGTAAGAAGGGTAGATTGAGTCCCAGGTACATCGGACCCTTCGAAATTCTAGAACGAATTGGGTCTGTAGCTTACCGTTTGGAAATGCTGCCATGTCTCTCCAAATCTCAAGATGTATTCCACGTATCACTATTGAGAAAATAAATGTATGACCCAACGCATGTACTCACCTATGAAAAATTAGAACTGGAACCCGATCTGTCTTATTGCGAAGAGCACGTCAGGATTCTTGATACAAGAGAACAAGTGCTGAGAAACCGAACGACTCGTCTGGTAAAAGTTCTATGGAGAAACCATAAGATGGAGGAGGCAACATGGGAACCTGAGGAACATATGATGAAGAATCACCCAAGTCTTTTTATACAGTGATATTATATGAAATTTAGAGGATGAAATTATTTGAAAGTGGGGAGAATGTAACACCCCAATCTTCCACGGTACGCTTCTCTTTGAATAATACAGTAGCGTGTGTTTTACGCAACATCGAGTTCTAACACACACAAAAACCATTCAAAGTAGCCGTTATGAATAGTAATACCTACTTTTTGAAATTTTATAAATTTTATCTTTAAAAATAGACTTCATTTTTGGATTCTGAATATCGAATTTAGCCTAGGGTGAAATTTTGGAAGTTTTCGGATAAAATTTATATTTTGATTACTAAATTTTAATTAAAAACAACTTTTTTAATCAAAATAATTAATAGTGATAAATTATTACATTGATTGGTTTTAAAGTATAATTACAATATAATTTTACAATTTTATCCAATGGTGGTCATTAGAATTAACTTCACTTTGAAATTGGACATAAACAATTGTCAATCTTTTGATTGATATTGTTTCTTAAAAACACGCTATTTGTTTTGACAATGGGAATAAATTATAAAATTAATTAATTCAACTTATATGTTTTGAATTTTGTAAAATAGAAACCATTTTTTAATTCAGAATATCAATTATATCTTAGGGTGAATTTTTGGTATTTTTCTGAAAAACTTCAATTTTTGATGAATAGTGAAACCACTAAGTGGTAGTTTAAAAACTAATTTTTCGTGTAAATGAAACATTACCACTTATGTGATTTTATTTTCAAAAATCCGACATACATGGTTTTCATTAGGAAGTAAAATTTGGTTTAATGGGATTAAAATGAATTTTTGGTGAGTAGTACCTTTTAAGTTTTATTAATCGCGATTAAAGGTAATTAGTGAAATTTAAGGTAAAAATTATATTATAAAAATATGAAAATATATTGACAATTGTACTACACTTATTGGATGAGTCATGTCCTACCAATACAATCAATTGGTCAACTTGGTGACCCCATGGAGCCACTTGGGTAAGAAAATGACATTAATAACTTTTTATTTAAAGTAAAAATAAAATTGTCACAAACATGTGTTGTTTTACTAAAACAATTATTACATGGGGTTATATAAGTTAACTTTTAGACTATAAATATTCATTGGAATGATAAAAATATTTACTACATCATTATATTTTTTTTATAATTTTTAGACATTAAATAAATTAAATGTTTTATGACACAATGATGATGCAACGATTACCTCATTAATTAACGATTTAAATAAAATGAAAAGATAATGTAAACTCTAAGACTTACACTTGTCAAAAACATATTGGATGAGTATATTTCGAACCCTTATCACCTTATCCTCTAAATATATCATTGTGGGACCTCTTAAATCCGAAATTCATTTCATAATAATGTAATATTTCATGACTTTCCAAGAGTGTCCCTCCTCTCCTCTTATAAAAGGGCCCCACCTATACCACCTTATTCACACCATCAAAGCCATTTGTATAGGCCACCCTCTGCCAAAATACTCTCTAAACTTTACTCTATTACTCCTAGAAGCCTTACTTTGTGCAGAATTCAACCCAAGGAAGCCTTTGGCTCAAATCAAAAAGAGTTACCCGATTTTAAGGTAATGTCTTCTCTAATGTCCTTTTGTATTATTTTGCTTCTCCAACCCCCTAAACTCTTTTATTTATTTCTTTTGTAACAAAACCAGTATATGAAATATTCTAGGATGTTTTTATGAGAAGTATTTTATTTACACTTACACACACCTTCGTCTAATGGTTAATGAACATACTGTTTCTGTGGGTGGTGAAATATTGCCTCACAAAATGATGATTGTTCAATCTTCTTTTAACACCTCTCATGGTGGACATTATGATGACACTATTTTCATATATGATATATATATTATGTTTATGTTTTTCTTATGCTTATGTATTTCTCATTTATGGCATACGTTTATGATTTCCATTATGGGTAAACGCGATAATTTCATTTTTGGAAGTGCGGACTAACGCCCCCTCAAAGTGATTTGAATCGTTAATGCCATATGTGGGATGTATAAATAATGGAGTAAATGATATTATATATTATATTATACTATAATTATAATATAACTTTGTATAATTATGATTTAATTCCATTAAATATGAAATATAAATGAAAGTAGAGTTCATGCGTACGTACGGCTTACCGTCTCCATGAACAATGCATTTCATTTGTTACCTCTAAATGTTATGTAATATTATGAATTAATGTATATACTGGATATATATGATATATATGATATCTAAATCATGAATATAATTCTGGATATAATGGATATTTTACCACATGAACAAATTTTAATTATAAGAAGTTTATTTTTGACTCAAGTACTAAAGATCGACCAAACGACCGTTATTAACTTAAATAATTACATTAAGTTCATAACATGGTAATAAGTGATATAAAAGGAATAATAAAATTGAAAAATGTTCATAAGAAATTATAAATTAACTCTAGTTTATTATTCAGGAGGTTAAAGAACGGCCGAGTCAAGTCAGACACGAGGTGAGGGAACTTCTTAACCCAATTTCCATTCTTTGGGTTAATCTCCTACATTCAAATTATGTCATGATATTATTATGTCCTATCATGTATTTGTACTTTATTTATGTTTACTTATAGTGAATACACATAATAGATCTATTTTATTAAAAAAATGTTCTTTTTAAGGAACTTCGTCTCAATCTCCTTTCATTGAGGAATATTTTGTTTTATACACAACTTTCTTTTATATGGTGTATAAACACCTTTGAATTTTAAGTTTATTCAAAACGAATCTTTTTATATGAATCATTTTACTAAATGAAAAAAGGGAATGTTTTTTTGTCGTACTTATGCGGCGACAATGACTTCTTCGCCGTCGTGGCCATTATTTGGGTTTTGGCTTCCTCTACAAGCCATAACTTTTTTAAATGAAAAATAATTACCATGTTTTAATTTTCTTTTATTTTGGTATTGAAAATGGTTTTGAAAGTGTTTATTTATATCAATGTATTGTATTGATATCTTTTGATTGAAATGTGGAACTGTTATGTTTCCTTTATGCATGTTTTATGTGATACGATTATGTTATGGATTATGATATGTTTAAACCTGTTCATATGAGGAATGCATTGGACTTAATAAGTGACGGGTGGATCCCGCTATAGCTACTCGATGCATCAGTAGGTCTCATGAGACAAACTAGTGTCTTGGCATGAGGCCTTGACAAAATCTTATTTTTAGTCTTGGCACGAGGCCTTGGCTACGTGGTTATGATAGTCTGGCATTATGAATTCCATCCTTATGAAATTGTTTATTGATATTGCATGTGATTATTCGAATAGTAGAATATCCATGTGAATAAGTAAATGGAATTATTTCATTTTACTTTTTCCATATTATGCTGAAGTTCATGTTTAAAAGATTTTTGTTTTAGTTATACATTGCCTTAAATGTTTATGTTTATTTATAAAAGCTTCCGCTATATTGTTATCCTTACTGAGCATCTGAGCTCACCCCTTTCAATGTTTTAATATTTTCCAGGATGTCAAGAAGTATATTATGAATGACCTGCAGGGATTGTTAGAAGGGGATATGAGTGTGGACTATGGAGACCATGTTATTGTAGTTTTTCACTTTATGATGTAATGTAACTTTTATGAATGTATCTAGTGTTTCTAAGGCTACTAAACTAATCGGTCTTTCGAGACTTGATCTTTTGTGATCATGCCAATGTTATGTAATAATGCACCGACTCTGGGTAACTGGGGTTGAGGTGTTACAACTACCCCCTGGACACCCCCACCCCCTTGGACACCCCAACCCACTTGGACAGCCCACTCACCCCCTGGACACCACCCCCACCCCCTTTGACACCCCTAGACACCCCCACCCCTCTGGGAATCCCCCCTAGAGACCCCCTGTATTTGAACACACACACGATGGAACACAAAAAAAGAATAAAGTTCCATGATATCACTTCCATGGTTTCTTTTACCAGAAAATAATTTAGCACGGTATAAATGAACACTATGAAACTTAACATGATAGCAAGAACAAAGATAGAAAAATAACATCTCAAAAAATTAGTTTAGGGCATCATGACAAGTAAAAATTAAAACCTTGCTGTGTGAAGATTACTTGAGTGTTGCTAGTCAGCCTGATAGATCTGGTGACAATAAAGACGATGAATGACATTGGTAAAATGAGGCTAGAGGTTACGAATTTGAAGAATACTTTCTAGGTTTTCCGCGTGGGAGAGACGAGTCACATGTCTCCAAATTGAAGAAAACATAATGATTGAATACGGGGTGCGATAAATCATTTAAAAGTTTTATCACATCGGTTATTTTATAATCGACATGATAAACTATTTTTTTATGTTTATAACACTGGTTATTCAATAACCGACGTTGAAAAGATTTTATCACATCAGTTATTTTATAACCGATGGGATAAATGGTGCTTTATCACGTTAGTTCTTTTGATAACTAACGTGATAAATTTCCGATATTTCCTTTATCACGTCCGTTATGTTATAACCGATGTGATAAAGCTCTTAGATTGGATTTCCACGGTCGTTATAAAATAACCGACGTGATAAAGCTAATCTCGATATTTTTTATGTCGGTTATTTTATAACCGCCATAAAAAATGGATTCCTATTGATTTATCATGTCGGTTATAAAATAAAAAATGAGATAAATCGATTTTTAAAGCTTTTCACATCGGTTATATAGAACCGACGTGAAAAAGGGTGACGTGTTAAACATTTTTTCCACTAGTGTAAATAATATATGTCATTTATGAGTTATCACATTAATAAGTCTAGTTTCCCATTTATGTATTAAATGGTTTAAAATTTATCAACCCTAATTTCCCATTAATTTTAGATAATGGATGGAAAGAGGAGGAACCAATTGAACAACCATTGTGAGGGGTAATGTGATTATTTCCAAAATTAAATGCCCAAACCAATGAGTGTAAGAGTTGGGAACTTAATAACAAAAATTTCTAAATTAAAAAAACTCTAAATAAAAACTTATGTCTGTTCGGAAACCCACACCACTCCATCAAAGATAAATTTCCAAATAAGATAATTATGACATAAAGGCCTCTCAAATTAATTAGATCTTTTGATCCTTTAATCATGGAATAATGGATCAACTAAATTGAGAAGATCTTATCTATCCTTAAATTCCCTCATAAAGAGAAGGTCATGATAACTATTTATCATATAGAGGGAGAATCTGATCAATGGTGGACATTGATCAAAAAAATCTTGAATAAGATATCAAAGTGATGGAGTGGAAAGAATTAAAAAAAGATTAACATTTTACTCACACTCTAAAAATATAAATGTAAATGTAATTCAATTGCCTAAAGAAAAATGATTATGAATCCATAGTGGTATATGATGAGAAATTAACAATACATGAATGGTACACCTCCTTCTCATTCTTATCCCTTAAAATTAATGTTGACCTCTTCTTTGGTGGGAGAAAATAATGTTTAATAAATGCCTTATATGTTCAATTCATTGATAATTATGAGGAAATTATTTGATGTTCCCTCAAAGTTAAAATAGATATTGAAAAATCTCAAGGATCTCATGGGTCAGAATTTTGGAGGGGGAGGATAGATTTTACATTTGGATGTATGATGTATAAATATCATGGGTTAAATATGTCCGACATCCCACCAGTCAAATGTGTGGGAAAAAGTACCCCATAAATACCCTGAAGGGGACAAGGAAATTTATTTGGTGTGGAAAGAAAGGTAATGTAAATTTTGATTTTCGATGGGGATAACCCACAAATGAGATGGAATAAATGAATTATCCAGTAAACCATCATCCTATTTTCTAATGATTCAATTTCAAGGAACAAGGGATATCTGTGAATCAATGCACTAAGATAAGGGTTATCGGAAAAAAAGATGAAGACAACTTCCAAGGAATAAAGATTAATGGTGATCTGATGGCATCACAATAGATGAGGTATATTCTATAAAGGAAGTGCTTATAAGTACACTAGTTGTTAATTTAAGGATAGAAAACATACTATTCTAGTTTGAATCTATATTTTCCATAATATCTCTCAAGTTTTCAAACACCACTAAAAACATTAATGTAGAGCTATTGGTAAAAATATGAAATGGTAAAATTATTATGTCCCAATTATATAGCTCCCCCTATCAAATTTTGTTGGATTAAGTTCCTAGTGAACCTTTTGATACTACCTTTTTCAAAATTTGATGCTATTATAGGCATGTATTTGCTTTCCTTACAAAGTGCTAATATAAACTTTCGAGAGAATGAAATCACCCTCTCTATCAGAAGCCACCCTCATATTCAATACATTTATATGGAGGTGGATGAATATACTAGGGTATCATTATATCAATGATGTATATTATTTTTAGTGTAAGAAAAATTAACTTTCTTAAATTATTAATACTAAGAAAAATATCATCTTTAATGGCATGTCCATTGTAAAGTAATTCACTGGTATGTTTCACGAAACATTGCACGGTCTTCCTCTTACCTAAGCCGTTGAGTTCTCGATCAAACATATAATTTAATATTTTAAAATATCTATGTGTATATATATATAATTTAAATAATTCAACTTTAGGAGACTAATAAGAAACTATTAGATAATATAAATAAAGGGTTTATATACCTTATTTCTTCCCTATTGGTTGAACGAGTCCTCATTATCAGTAAGAAACATGGGTAAAGAATAATGTACATTGATTATCGTGATCTCAATAAAATCTTGATAATGAACAGTTATCCTATAACATATATTGATTAATTTTTTATTCAACTACATGGAACCAAATATATATCTAAGGTGGATCATCGGTCAGGATATTATCAAGTAATGGTGAAAATGAGGATATCCCCAATATTACTTTTTATATAAGGTACTGACACTAGAGTTCCTAGTGATAAAATTTAGAATCACTAATGCTCCAAAAATATTCCTGGAATTACTAAATAGAGTCTTTAGAGATTATATTGAAAAAAATTGGTTAGTCTATATAGATTATTTTTGTATCTTCACACATAGAAAGTATGAGCATGATGATCATTTGGATACTATATTGAAGTCCCTGTGGAAAGAAAATATGAAAGAATAGTAAAATAAATGTGAGTTTTGTATGGAAGAAGTAACATTATTAGTGGGTTTTCTCACCAGTAAAGGGATATGTATTTATCCCTAAAAAATAAAGGTAATTAAAGGATAGACTAACTAAACTAAAAGTGATAAATACATAGTTTCCTTGGAATATCTAGTTACTACCATTGATTTGTTAGATATTCATAACTATTATCAAGATCACTAACTAGGATAACTAGGAAGGGGTGGATCATTTTTTGGAATGAAGAATGTGAAGAATCATTTAAGAATATCATGAATAGTAAAATCATGCACCTCTACTCACATTACCCACTATTGGGGAAGGATTTATGATCAAAAGTGATGCTTTAAAAAAGTATTGGAATGTGTAATCATGAATGATGAATAAGTGAGAGATTACACCACCTTCCAATTAAAGATCATTATGAGAATCTTCCAAATGCATGATCTAGAATTATCTCTAATGATCTTCACACTAAAAATTTGGAGACACTATCTCTATGTGGAGATGTGTGAAATATATACAGATCATAAAAGCCCCAGGTACATATTCAAACAAAAGATACTAAATATAAACCAATGTAGGTGGTTTTTGGTGATCAGTGATTATGATTTATCTATCTATAACAATCTTAGTAAGATAATTAAAGTGTAATATTTAATCAATATAAAAGATCATGCCACCATAGAAATGATGAGAATTGTAAGGGATCAAATATTCTTTGACATATAGTAGATGGTAAAGGGAATAAAAAAGTATCTTCTTCATACCTTTCTCAAATGACTACTAAACCATCTATACTTGAGAGGATCACAGAGGCACAAAAGGATGATTATGATCTAAATAATTTTTTTTGAATATTCCAAAGATCAACATTGATAAATATGGAGTTATAAGTTTTAGAACCCAACTATGTGTCCCGTCAAAAATAGAACTGAGGGGGGAACTTCTGGAGTTTTTTCATATATCATCATTCTATATTAATCTTGGAAGCACTAAGATGTATATATTATTAAAGAAAAACTTGTGGTTGGGTAACATGAATAGGGAGAATTATAGTATTAATATCACGATGCTCAGTATACCAACTAGCCATTATTGAAAGACATGAGTTGAAGTGTATGATGAAATTGTTTCCTATTCCTCTATGGGAATGGTAAAACATATCCATGGATTTTCTTATAGGACTCCCCTAGACCCCTAAAGGTAGTAATTTTATCTGGGTGGTAGTAGGTCTCCTTAAGATGGTAGTGAGTTTTATATCTATAAATAAAGATTTATCACTTGACCAACTCACCAATATATTCATAAGGTAAGTGGAATGAATTTATAGATTTACAATATATATTGCAACTAATTGAGATAGTAGGTTTACCTACATAATTTTGAGATGCCTTTAGAAAGTGTTGGATATAGAATCAATCATTATAACTACTTATCAACTTCATATGGATGGTTAATCTGAAAGAACCATTGAAAATCTAGAGGATATGCTGAGATAATGTTCAATGGATTTCCAAGTGTGTAGGGGAGAACAAATTCCCCTAGTGGAGTTCTCTTGAAAAATAGTTTCCATTTTAAGATTTGAATTTCACTTTTTGAGGCTCTATATTGGAAGCTTTTTCATACTCCAACATGATTGGAAAGGTTGGATAGAAGAAGCTAGTGGGGCCTAATATAATCAAAGAGATAAAATAAAAGGTTCAAACCATCTAGAATCACTTGAAATATGAAAAATGTTAACAAAAAATATATTCATAAAATCATAGAAGGTGTATTAAGTTTGACAATCTAGATAAATTGTACCATCATATATCACTTTGGAAGAAATTCACGAGGTTTGGGAGGAATTGAAATATTAGTACATGATAAATCATCCCCTTTGAGATCCTAGATCTCATCGGACTGGTGGAATATTGACAAGAACTCCTGACACACTAATCTCAACTATATTATATGTTCTTTGTATATCTCTTGAGGAAGTACATACTATACAACTCACATGTACTAAATTTAGAGGTGTTACTGTCGGTGTAACTTCCTCAGAATAGGGGACACTATATTTGTTACCTGATCTGGGTCATCACATGAACCCATGTGTGGATCCCCATACACCAGAGGTTGGTGACTAGTAGACAGGGTCTAAGAGGGAATGTTGGAGAGACTATTCCCACTTATATAGTTAATTCAAAAACAAAAATAACTTCAATAGGTGCTATTACCATAAAAAAATGGACAAACTGTGACAAATTAAAACTCTTGAAAAGTAAGTCCTTATATAAAAATGATATGTATACTCTACATCTCAAGATTTCATAAAACAAAATCCAAAACCAATCTATCTAAATACCCCAAAAATGGACCCATGCCCTAACCCAATACTAACATCCCATGCTCTAACCAAATAACCCATGCATGAACTAAGAACCGGGTCAATGTCCTAAACCTGTACGTGAAATCATGTAATGTCTTCTCAGGTACCCAAGTGTCATGTCTACCCGAACTGGGTGTGATAGGGGCATATTTTTTCCTTTTAAAACATGATAGAAACAAAACTTCCCGCTTGAGTTTAAAGTGATCCTTTACTTCTCTTAAAGATGGGTAAGTAGTGGAAAATAAATGAAGAAAATAACACAGTGATGTATAGTGGATTGGGGAATAAGAATACTCTCGTACAATCCACCAACACTCTCTCTATGATCTTGGTGATTTTTACAATTAGGTCCTCTTATTCAGAGACATCTACAATTGAGTGATGGCAGTTCACACCTTTACAACCCAGATTTTACAAGGAATTTCGATTCTTTTACAAGAAACTGAAATATCCACAATATAGTATGAGAAGATAAAAATACACCATGAATGACAATGACCAGTTGAAACTTAAACAATAAATAGATTAATATAAATAGGTTTAATATTGGTTCATCTCACTGTTGTAGTAGCAATAGAAAAATGAAATGATCTTAAATAAAAATCAGAAGCAGAATATTATTAAATATAAAACATACCTTATTTAAATAGAATTATAAAAAACACCAAGAAAATGATCAAATGTGAATGTATCCAAATTGTAGCTCTGATAAGTTCTTTGTTGAACCGTAGAAAAAGATTAACAATAAAATACAGCATTAATAATAGTGGATTCTATTAAACAGATAAGAATCAAAACATGTATTTCACCAAAGTGTAGATCAAGAGGAAATGATGCATTATTATTTTCAAATGAACACCTATATACTTAGAATAATAACATATGTATTTAACACGATGGTCAAATTACTTTAGTATAAATGGATCTAGATATATTGCACAATAAATCGTGAGTATTTGAATTTAAAACATTCAAATAAAGATTGTTAATTACCTTAGAAATAGGAATGATTTAATATACTAAATATGATCCATTGAGTTATAATTTAAAAATCATTAAAAGGATATTTATTTCCAATGATACCATTATATAAAATTCAGAAATAACCCATAATTGAAAACTCCATATTTTACTAAGTCAAATATAGGGTTTTTTATGTAGCAGAAAACTTAAAAAGTACGGTTGATAGCGTATGGTTGATTAAAAATTTTGGGATAATGAACCATATGTTTTTTCATCAAATTTTTGGATTCAAACAAAATTATGGTTCTTGATCCATACATTCATTCCAAATTTAGGGTATACAAACCACAAGTTATGCTTAAAACATAGGGTAGAAACAAAGTTTCTAAACTTCTTAAAGACGTATCTAGAATACATATTCTTTGAGAAATAAAATAAATTTATAGTGTTTTAAATATTAAGAAAATTAATCTAGACTAAAATAATTATCTTAATTATTATTATCTGGAAATTCATTTAATGTAACTTCATCAGTAACATCGATGTGGGTGTTTTTGAAAATCAAAATAAAAAAGAAATTGATAAAATTGTTAGATCAACACATGCCGAACAATATCCCCATTTTTAATGATCACAATATCCATAAAACAAATATTAATATATAAATTAAAAAATGAAATTTTAAAAATACAAGAATCAATAAATTTCAAGAAAAATTCCCTCTCAAAAAGAAAAAAATTTTAATAATGAAATTTCTCTCGTATGTATTTTACATTTTTTAAGATAGTTATTTCCAAATATTTATCATATTAATTCATAAAAAATTTCTAATTTTATATATATCCCTATACATTTATCCATAAATATCCCCCACTTTTTTTGAAATCAAAATGAAATTAGAAAACATATTATTGCACATTTGAAATAGGAAAAATATACACAAAAAAGATACTTAAACTGAGAGAAACAATAGTTTTTTAAAACATTCAGATCTTAAAAAAAATTATGGATTTGAATTTGGAAATTTTATAGTGGTGGAAAAGAATTTGGATTTTTTAAAAGTTTAAAAATTTTATCTTCACTCTCCAAATTTTAAACTCTTACTCACAACAACTAGAACTCTCGACAACAGTTCTATTCTCCTTTGCGCATTTTCTTATCTTCAATCCATTGAAGAATATGAGAATCCTTTAACTAAAAACTCTTTTAACACATTAAGATCTAAATTATTAATATCATTAATTATGATTTTCATAGTTTTAATTATCATATCTACTTTAAATGCATCAAAATCTTCTTTATAAATATATATTTCTCACAAACATTGATACTTCCTTTAAAGCGTATCAAAAACTAAATTTGAAATAGTAGAGTTTTCGAGCTCTTCATATGATTATATAGATTTTTTTAGATCATAATGAAACATTAATAATTATTCATTTAAAAAAAACTTGGAAATAAAATATATATATTGTGCATTCCATCTATAACTATTGGATAAGATTTAACTTATGGTTCTTCAAAATCGAGGATTTCTATATCTTTTCTAGAAGATTTTTCTAAGGAATAATTAACAAAAGAAAATGATTTTTCTACAAACAGACCAATAAAAACATCAGGAAAGGAATTAAATTTATTATATAATTATTTTAACTCATTTTCTAAAAAATGAATCAATCTATCCAAACTTTGAATCCTTATCATTTAAGAATAGTATTTCATTGAGCTTTAAGTCCTAGGTCTTCTTATGCTGATGAAACTGTCTTCACTAGAAATAATTGTGTTTGGAATTTAAAAGAGGTAATACAAATCATTTAAGAGGGGTTGAGGAGAAATTATGTTTCAAAAGAGGAAGAATAATGGTTTCAACATGATGGTTTTTAGGCGATCATTCATATTCGTTTTCCTAACTAAAGAGTAATCATTTTACGTTTTTCAGTTTAAAAGACAGTTCTATATAAGAAAACTATTTTGAAAGAATAACTTTACATAATGAAATAACATTTTTGAGAAAAATAAATTTTCTAAAAAAAATTAAATTGAAATATTAAATTAAGAACACAGTTTTTCATTAAATAAACCTATCTTTTTTCATGATATTTTAAATAATTGCAAGTAAATACTACGTACTCCCCCTAAATAATAACTTCTCCTAGAAAAATAGTCTTAATATAAAACAATGATTACTAAAATAAAAATATAATAAAAAGTTATAAAAATATTATAATACTTTAGCAATTTTGTTAAAGATATTAATATGTAATTAAATAATTTTTAATAATTATGAATAATTTAATAAAAATAGTTCAATATATTGATTAGTCAAATAAAATAATTGAGTCAGAAAATTTTAACATTTAAATAAAAGGATAATTAAATTTAGAGGAAATGATAAAATATTTAAATGTTTTTCCCCCCTGTGTAAAACAGTTAGTGTATTTAAATTGAAAATTGAAATGGAAATTAAATACTTTATAGATCAACAGTTCCATATCTAAGGAAGTTTCCATTTAAAAGGATTATAAATATAAATATAATAAATTTTAATAAATTTCAAAAAACCACTTAATGTTATAGAGATGAATTTTAGTGTTTTACTCCTAAAAAATATCAAATATAACTGGTTTTTGGTATTAATATGGTTTTGGGTCTATTGGTGTTAACAACTAAATACTAAGGTAACCAAATATTTTTTCTTTGAGAAATAATTATTTCAAATAATAATAATTCTTAATACAACAAATTTGAATTTTTTTGAAATAGCAGTCATTAGAACAATTTTTGTTTATTACAAAATAAAAACATTTAATAGTATATTTTCTCTTTCTTTTTAAACCAAGAAAAAAATAATTTCTATATAATTTGGGTTTTTCTCCATTACTACCAATCCCATTTTTATTTTAATAAATTTTATGTTTAACAAAAAAATTATTCTAGTAGTTTTCCCCTTTAATAAGAATATTATAGCCTTTTTTAAAATTATTAACTTCTTTAAATGGTTCCTTAATTTTATTTTCTTGCAAAATACAAGAACATTTGGAATAATTAGATCTTAAATCTGAAATCTCTTTTGATAAACATTTTTTATTGATATAAATAGTGTCATAATAGATTATAAGTTTTCTATGATCCTTTTTTAAAGATTAAAATTTTTCTTGAATTATAAAACAATATTTACTAAGTTTCTCATGAGCTAAAATTTCTGAATCAGAATTTTGAGAGTAAGAAGTGTGTACCTCATCAGCATTATCCATAAGACATAGATTTACCATTTTATTGTCATTCTTAGCTTCGTATTTTTTAATACATTCACTAATTGAATCAAAATTATCACTCTAATTATTCTTCATGACTTTCTGGAATTTTATTAAATAATTATCTTTACTTTGAGCTTTAATTGTAGGATAGTTAAATTTTTTTTGGCCATTCTCCTTACATTCATAACATATATATTCTTTATTACTTTTATTTATTTTTTGTACAGTTTTCTAAATATTTTATCAATATCTAATAACTATTTACTTAAATCTAGATAACTTGAATAATACAATTTGTTTATAGTTATTTTAAGTGAAACACATTTCTTTTTTATTGGAATAAAATTTTCAACTTTGGATTTCATCTGTGCGGCATACATCATTATGGGGAAAATAAGCCCTTTCATTTTCAATTTTTCAACTAGAGTGTATTGATGAATATTAGAATATATTCCATTCCACTTAGAGGGTAAAACTCTAAGTACCTTTAAATCTTGAACTGGTTGATTAAATAGATCTCCCAAGGCAGTAATATAATTGGAAACTTATTTCTATCTTCCATTCATCTGAGGGATGCTTTCGTATTCTTGCATCATTAATGTATCAATTTTCAATTTTGTAGTGATGTGCCTTAGTTTTATGAAATTATCAGTTTCTTCATAGGAAATAGAAATGGTCTTCCATGTCTCATATACAGTAGAACAATGATAGATTCAATTAAATTCATTAGTTCTTAATCCACAGAAAATAGAATTCATAGATCTCGAATTAAAATTATTTTTTTGATGACCCAGTCTAGCCAATGATCATGATATTGACCTCTTTGGGCCTATCCCACATAGTTTTACATTCCCTAGGATCTGTACCTCAGGCATCCCCCAAGAAAAGGCCTCAAGATGGGAGAGTTATACACACCATCCTGTAAAGGGGTGTTTCTTGATCCTCCTCCTTCAATGTAAGACTTCCATAATCCACCCCACAGAAAGGCCCAATGTCCTTACTGGCACATAAAATGGACATTGGATCTAATACAATTATTGACGGATTGTTCCAGCCCATGATTATGATATTGTAAGCTTTGGGCCAATCCCACATGGTTTTTCTTTCTCTGGGATATATCCCTCAGTCATCCCCCAAGAAAATTCCTCATGATGGGAGAGGTATCTGCACCACCTTATAAAGTGGTTCTTCATTATCCTCCTCCTTCAATGTGGGATTGATATAATCCACCCCCTATGGATTCTAATATTGTCCCAATGGTATATCTATGGTATATCTAATAAATTATATCCCATGCCACCAAACCTGTCTAAGGTGATCCATTTTAGAATCCCCAAGTATCGCTTGTTGTATGGTAACCATGAGTTCGTACCATGTATCGTACATAAGGTAATAAGCCTCAACTGAGGCTTGGCATGGCCATTTTTTCAATGGTACTATCCTCAGTTTCCCCTTATGGAACTAGTGTCACTCAATAGTATATGAAAAGCCTGGTGGATCCCATGTATGGAGAACCTAAAACATCTCTTCCACAACACATTATGTTGTAACATATCGAGCATGGTGAGTCCAGTTGTGGGTTCTTAATATGGAACTCACATTCTAACATTGGTTTGATTACCTACAAACAACAAGAGAGTCACGTAAACATAAATCCCAGAGAAAGAATTCATAATTTCATCCATTGAGGTAACCAATCAATTTGAATATCATAAATCAGGTTATAAAGAACATGGAATTTACTATCATAAGTAGAGAAAAACACATTTAAATAAAACCAATTCACAAAAAACCATATAACCAAATTATTTAGGCAATCAATTTATCCTAAATAATTTTGTTCGATTTAAACTTCAAACTAAATTATCACAAAAACACATATAACAGATAATTTAAAGAATAAATGCTAATGGTAAAAACAGACTGATTTTGTTGGCACACACGAAGGGGTTTCCAAAATAATGAAGACAAATTAGGAAGGGTTCTCATTAAGGAAGGGTCTCAAAGTTCCATACTAAGAAGTTTAATTAAATTAATAGGCAAAAAGATAGATTCACCAGAAGGCACCGACCAATGACACAAAGGTCTAAATTGAATAACATAATGAAAGGTTGGGAAAGATCAAAGTCACCCTACTACATAGTCATATTATATCCCATGTCCTTGGAAAACCATTGATTTTACCTAAAATGGGAGAAATTAGAGGATTTAATAAAGACCCCAATTTTTGGGGAAAACCTTCCATGGTAGATCTCACAATAGAGAGTGAATGAAACTCTATGATTATTGTTACGGAAGATTAGTCTTACCGAGAGATTCATAGTGCTTCCCATTGTTTTGAAAACTGATAAGAGACAAAGGTGTAGTGGGCTTCTGAATCAGTGAGCATTTTTCATTGACGATCTTTCTTTTATCAATGACTTAAATGATCGGCTTTGAGTCTAGTGGATTGTTTTAAAAATGACCCGGTGTTAGGGTCAATGTTTTTTCTTCGTAAGGGGATAACATGTGGTTGGTAGCACCCTTAGAACTTAAAATCCTCGCTAATTCCATGAGTTTTATGACTTTTTGGGGTCTTTGTACCTAGTAATAATTTTACTTTATAAATTATCCCCTTGTTCAGACAGGTATTCATGGAATCCTTGACTTTTGTTTCAATCTTGAGCAATGGGTAATACTCATTTTCAGCTTGTTAGACATGCCTCAGGCATGGTTAGCTACTTTGTAGGTAGTTTGATCCTCACTTCTCTGCAGTGATAGATGACTCGGTATGTCGTCCTCTGAGTTAAGAGTCATCTTGCATCTATATCACCTTGGGGTAGTATTTGTTCATGTACGAGGTGTTTTCGAGTGATTAATATTGTTACGAACTGGATGAGTTCAGTGTAATCATTAAGCCTTGTGCTGTTAAATATGTCTTAGGTAATCTCTATAGCAGAGTGACTTGTGCATTAAAGGTATCAATTGCATCCCAATGCTCTAGATGACTTCCAGAGACTCAGGTGTTTTGGCATTTTGGTCAGTTTGGTTGGGTTTTTTATGACAATTGTTTAAACATTTTCCTTTATGATGGTACTAACCTAGCATGATTTTGAGAGACAAGTTTGTCCCTTATTTTTGTTGATTAGAAGACTCCTAAGGTGGGTATTTGTTGATGCTTCTTTTTGTCATAGAGTCTAACGAATGAAAAAGGGGAATACCTTAAGCACAAAGAGATTCATCCTTTGAAGAACATCAAAAATTGTCAAAGGTATGATCAAGGAACTCTTTAAGCATGGGTCACACAAGTTTCATTATGGTCGTGCAAGTATACTTGCATGCCACAAATGAGTCGTTCAAGTGACTTGTGCACCCTATTCTTTTTTCGCCAAAGGTCCTCAGGTGGCCTATAAATAGCCCCTGTGGGCCCCCCATTTTGAGGACAAATTTTCCAAAACTTGGATTCAAGCTCTAGTCACCCAAGTCTTTTCATGATGTCTTCTTAACACATCTAAGGTAATTCTTTACCTAGAATGGAGACTCTAAAGAGGAAGAATAAGAACTATGTATTAGAACTCATAAATACATGCACACCTAAGTGTCCATCCCTTAAGGGAAGTGAAGATATTTTCACACCACCTTTTCCACACATGGAAACATGCGCGCCACCCTTATGAAAGACTCTAGGGATGATACTAAGGGCTCCAATACAAAGTTGCCCAAGTATTACCCTATGGATTCTTTGTCTCCCAAGTTGACTCATGTCGTGCAAGTATACTTGCATGACCAGGACTTGCACGCCTCCTTCCTAGTCACCTCCTTTCCCCAAATACACCTTTCCTCTTCAAAGATAACCTTCAAAACCCTCTTCAAATCCATTTTGTGGCATGGTTAATTTGTTGGATTCCTTATCTGAAAGGAATTCTGAAAAGTTCTTTTGATTCGGGACTCCTTTTTAGGAATAAGCCCTAGTCATAATTTCCTTTAACCCAGGCCTTCTTCTCAGGAGTAAGCCCAATGATACAAGTCCCCTTAATATGGGAATCCCCCTCAAGAGTGAGCCCCAGTCTTATTTTTTTTATTTGGGATCCCCTTTCAAGAATAAAACCCAATCATAAGTCCCTCTTAATTTTGGCTTCCTTTTCAGGAGTAAGTCTCAGGTTAAATTCCCAAATCTCCATAAAGTACAAACACCTTTTATGGACTCTACTCTTGGGATTATTTGTTAAAAGTTTTTTCTTCATTTACATGGGTAGTCATACATACGTAAGCCCCACATTATTTCTTATGATTGCATCTTTCATGGCACAATCGTCAAATTTTACTGATACCTCTTGTTTCTCACACCGAGCATGACTGACGTGATCTTAGAGTGTAAAATTAATTATGACATCTCTCCTTGGGCCATCAATCAAGCATAAATTTCATACATCTCCATTTGAACTATGTGGGCTCTGATTCCTTTTCTAAACAAGGACATGTAGGTATCCCATATGCGGGTACGATCCCAAATCTAAAATAATCCTTGTCTTTCTGAATGACAATAAAATTCAAGTGCCCCACTGAGTGGATTTAAAACCAGTACGGTCATCATAATGACCAAGAGATTTCTATATAATGTATTGAATAATACCATTTACCAAGAATAACTAATTCATATGGATGATTCTCTATTGATGAAGAACCTCAAATACATATACAAGATTCTCTAAATCTCCTACATATCAATCATTTATTATGTGATCTAAAGGAAAAACTCATTTTCATGCTTGGTAAATTAATAAGGATTCACGAACATAACTCAAATCTATAAGAGAGTCCTGGAGTAGAAAATAATTCCCCCCAAAAAGGTGTGATGAGTCTGACCTCTCATCATCTTGACCAATGAAAATTCTTAAGCCTCATCAGTCCACAACTAATGATAACCTACCTTTGGAAAGTATGTCCAAATGGATATATAATCATTGGATGTTTCTGGTTCTATGAACAAACCCGCTAGAAACCGATTGGAAAGTTTGAACCTTAAAAAAACAAGGTCATCCACATTTCCATAAGAAACAAAAATGGTGAACCTGACGTGAATCCTTAACCAAGTTAAATGATGTTTTAATTATTTGTTAGGACCCTATTTAACTCAATGTGAGGGCCAACAAATCAATCAATAACATATGTGCTCATCCAAAGGATGTAGTCTGGTAAAACTTATCTTGATTATGTCTGTTATATCAAACAGGAACTCTTTCCAAGATATCTCTACATTACGGAAATGGATTCTTTAAAGTTCACATCTGTTAATGCCTCAGTCGCTACTCCTGATGGATCCTCATCCACTCTAAGTATGACATCACCTACTCAGCGTCTTCAATGCTGGGTATAAAATGCATTGATTAAGGAATACCATCAACACGGTACCATTCCGACTCTGGAGGCCACTTGACAAGCCCTCCAAGTTAATAACTCACCCTGGTTGTCCGGACAGTGACAACCAGTGATCATGAAATAGGTGGTTCCAACCACCGTCTCCAACCGTTTCAGGTCGTTATCCCTAGAATGAAATCACCAGTATCTCCCATATTGTGGGGAGGTGAATGAGCAGGTCACTCAAGGCCTTAATTCATGAAGACAAGAGTCCTTCCTGAGGGCTCCCATCAAAAATTTCTACCAGACTCGTGCGGTAGTGAACCCTCAACATGATGAGGGTATCACCATTAGGGGTTCGACTCTGGTTCCTCAGACCCGAGCACGCAAGATGAACCATCATAGGATATATCTTTTCAACAGGGAGCAGGTTCTTACTTCTACCCCCTCCGGAGAGTTTCATCAAGCTAAATTGATGGAAAAAAATGAGCGGTCATATACACCCATCCATCCTGATGTTGCTTCCCAGCTGACTCTTCTGGAAGTAACACTCCAATCCCACCAAGAAATTCTAGTGGAGTATTATAGGCAGGCACATACACCTATTTATAATTCATTAGCTAGTTAGCAGGCTCGTTTGACTACAACCAAGGAAACTCGCCATTCAAATGTGGTGGGGAACAATCAGCAGGCACATACACCTGCAATTCATCAGGCTAACCAACTGTCTCATTTGGTAGCACTCGGAGATGTCAACTGGAAAGCTCCAATGACAAGCAGGAGGTAGACACAATTTTCTGCCCCCACACATGAGTACTGTCAAAATTCACTAACAAAAAGAGGAGGACAGGAGGAGGAACACACACCTACTCCAATCATGGAATGGAAGTATATTCCCATTTTGGAAGCTGAAGTCACCAAGAACATTATGACAATGGTGAAAGAGCAGAAGAAAATCCCTACCCATATTCTGGATGTTTGTCAGAATATTATAACAACTTCAACAACATCATGGGAAAATATATACAAATCTATCCCTACCAGTGGAGTGACTCATCAACATATCACTCCGGAATAGATACACACCTCTGTCCCAGTCCAGGAGAGTTGGGGGGCGTACTCCCCCATGTCATGCGGATAATCAAGTCAGGAACATACACCCAATTTGAATGGAGATAATCAGCCCAACCTAACCATTTATCCAGATCAGGAACATACACCTGCCCATAATAACCACTTTTGTCAACAAGTGGTTCTCAAAGTGAGTAATAAGGTGTCTAAGAAAAAGAATCATCCAGCATAGTCGATAAAACAAAAGCCAATCTGCAATAGGGCCTTGCTCGATGCTGGAGTTCTTGATACGCTCAGAAAAGTATCTGTTGCAACTCAAGATTCTACTCTTTCATTCTCAAATTCTGGAAGTAATAAAAACATTTCTGAAGGTCTTCATTAGACATTTCCTCATGAATTCTTGCTTCATGACAGTTCGGTCGATCTCGAAGTATCATCTTCAGATGAGATCCATGATAACCCTCTGTGTGACCAAAATATCTTGGATCAAAAGGTTTCATCTTTTCTTGTAACCCACCATGGTGGTCCTCCCTATGATGATGAATTTAGCTGTGAAAGTCCTCTCCGCAGTAGTAATTCGCATTGCCTGGAAAATTCTTCAAAGGAAAATGCAGTAACGAGATAACCCTCTTATCTTGAGGCACTTGCAAATGCAAATCTAATCATGTACGATTCTTTACTTCTTGTAGGTGAAATACTTTCTCAATAATAAGATCGCCCGAGGTGTAGGACATTCTCCGAACCACCCCTAGGTCATTCATATTCCAGTTTGGTAAATGAATTCTCTACCAATCTTGTTGAATTTGATGAAGAAACAAAGAAGAAATAGCTTTGGTATAATCAGGTAGAAGAATCTTCATCGAATGATAAGGAGGAAGTGCTGAATATGAGAAAACAACTGGCGAAAGGGGAAGTACCAGTCATGTTTTGGCCTTTGGCTGACTCTCAGTATGACATTCCAGAATTGTTGACGGATGATTGTATTCACGATATTCATCTCAACATGTGGAAAAATCTTTGTCACTTGAAGGAGAAAATATTATCTTATGATGAATATGAAAATCATGTTAAGATAATAAAAGGGTTGCAATGCCAAATTGACTTGGCATATCTCTCAGTTTCCTGATATTCAAAGGCTGAAAAGAAGCAGAGAACCTTTCAGCATTCATGCCTTGGCACGTTAAAAAGGTTACGCCAGTTAATTACCAATTCCCCATCTGGTATTCATATAAGGGGATGGGGTGTTCATGGAGCATTTTATTTCATGCAATGTTATTTCCCTGGGCTAGACACATCTAGCTTGCTTTGTGCATAATCAAAGGCTTGCTCAAGAATAGGCCTCAACTAGTTCTTCTCAAAGTCTAGAATATAAAGAACAAGTTGTCAAATTAATCTTCCATCATGCAAATTAGAATATCAAACAGGCTGCTCGTTTAGAGCATGCACATCATTAGGTGATAGAAGTGTTAGAAATAATCAAACGTTCATTTGAGCTAGGTGATTTGAGTGGATGTTGAATGATGCATCCGACTAATTTTCAGACTAATGTTCTCAATATCAGGAGAGATTTTAATAAAGTCTCAGATGTAGCAGCTCAAGATCCACCTCAGCTTACTAGGCTAGGGAATCTTTTAATCGAACCCTCAGGATCAATAGATAGGATTCAAGGAGTTAAGCAAGAAAATCAGGAACAACATTAGTCCACTAGACTAGGGACTTTTTCAAATCCTTAATCTCTTCCTCAGTGAAATTAATTCTTATCTTGATTAGGGAAGAAGCCACAAGAGGAATACAGAGCCGAATTATAGGGAGATTCCCTCCAAATTACGGTTCATCAAGAATTCCCTAAATGATCAACTCAACAAAAGGAAATTTCTCATCAAGGACATGGAAGAAGACAGTATCGCAGAAATGCTGATAAAAGGGATGCAATTCATTACGCATTAATAAATGTCATCAATGTCAATTTCACTGATCCCCCCAAACATGAGGTTCACTCAAAGGAATCAGATGAAGATGTTCATGTTCAAGAAGGTGTACGCACAGAAATAAATGAATGAAGGCGTGCGTACCAGAGGCTAGAGGGAAACCTAGAGGCAAGATATTTCTTCAGGTAATTCCCTTCCATACTTCAAAAAGACACATTCCAAGGAAAAGGGTAAAAGTTAGGTTACATCCTGCCCTACATCTGGAGAAGTCCAATAAATCTCATTAGAGGAAAAGCTTGCATAGTAGGAAGAAGAAATGAAGGATTTAAGGAGTTTGAATGCAGAACTACTTCAAGGTAGTCTTCCTCCTAAGCGTGCTGGAGTTATTCAGTCAAGGGAATTCGTTGCAGTTACTGGGATGGATCAAGAATATCCTCCTTTACAAGTACACCCTCATAGGTCCAATCCTATGGGTGATGCATGACAACAACCAGTAGTGCTACAATCAGTTGCAGTACCAGTCACCACACCCGTCCAAACTTTAGTTATTGCACCTGCTTAGGTCAAAGCTTAACCCGATGTTTCTCAAAATTTAATAACTACCGTTGAGTCATTAATAGCTCAGTTGGAAGCTATGGAAGGAAAATGTGCACCATTTCAACTAGAAAAGAAATCTTACCCTAAATGGGTTGATGAAATTCCTCCCCCATCAAATTTTGTGAATACCACATTCCCAATTTTTAATGGTTCGGGAGATCCATAACAACACTTAACACATTTTTTTTCTCACTGTGATCCTATGATGGGAACTCCTCAACAACAAGAATCAGTTAAGCTCTGATGTTTTATGCAGTCATTACAAGGGCTTGCTTTTGTCTGGTATACAAGTTTGTAGTCTTGGTCAATTACCGGGTGGGAAGATCTCTGTCAATGATTCCTTCTTCAATTTAGCTCAACGTTGTCAAAGACAACAGTTTTTGATCTAAAAAATTATAAGAAAAGGGAAAATGAAAGAGTTTCAGATTTCATTGCTCACTGGAAGGGATTAACATATTCCTTAAGCTTAGAACTCCCTCAGAAAGAATTGTTTCCAATCTGTGTGGCAAATTTGCGTGATGGATTATGCACACCGTTGATTCCTGTGAAATACACAGGAGGGTTTCAAGACCTGACTACAATCGCTCAGCAGATTGAAGACTCTATTACAAAGACTAATGGTAAAACTCTTGTAATTCCATAAGTTCCAGGAAGGAGAATGGGGAAATAAGAGACTACTACAGTTACATTTAAACTAGCACCTATACGAGATCCACTTCAAAACGTTCATCTTATCGAAGGGATCAACCTCCTGAGCATCATCAACAGAGGCTGTCTCGTCAAGATGATAAAGAGGTCAAAAACAGAAACAATTTGAGGAGTTAAAGAACAATGTATATTCTTTCCGAAATGAACAAGTTTCTGGTTACTTCATTTCGTCTTTGAAAAATAATTTGGTTCATTTTCCAAGGCCTAAAAGGCCGAACAATGAAGGATATGAAGAACTTTCTAACTATTTCCCATTTCATCAGATGTTGGGGTATCCCATTCAGGAGTGTTTTTTCTTCAAAGACCTCCTGAAAAAGATGGTGGACTTGGGACAGGTAAAACTAAAAGGTTCTTCAACCCAGGTAGCATGTGTTACTGCAATAGATCCAAAGGAAGAAGGCGAGTGGAATGGGGTAAAAATATGTAATTCATAGAAATAAGATGATTGGATGGTCTGGAAAACGATCAACTAAACTCATTCCATTTTATGGATGCAAATGAAGAAACCAATTGTGTCTTCTACTATGAATGCCACAGCAAAACCCCCTTCGTCAGAAGAAAAATCCTTAAAGAGGTGGCATAACTAGAAGAAGGAAGAACAGTTAGAAGAAGATGATCTCGTGTCAAAGCCTAAGTTGTCTTAGACTGTGGCAGATTTTATGCCATCTGCTTCAAAAGCACAGGCATCGCACCACCAAACATCACAACCTAAAATGGTTCAACAGGTAGAGTCTTCATTAGATGAAGAGTTGATCATTGGTTCTATTAACATGATTCACTTAACAGACCCATATTCCAGTCACAGTTTCGATCTTGATGAGCCTGAGTTCCCTATATCAAACAGAGGAATTAGAGGGTGTTCTAGTGGTTTAGGATATAGGGGAAGACGTGGATATTTCAGAAGCCACTATTCCAATCCTACCCCTACTAGAACTGTATATGCAGTAGAAACTCGTGGCAAATCCCTTAAGTGGGATCAACAGGAATGAGAAAGTTCTTCCACACATGGTAGATCTAGTCCTGGCATAATTATTTTGGGGGATCTATTAGAGGTTACACCTTCTTCCTCTCAGCAAATAAATAGACCTAGTCGGTCTAATCTTCCAAAACCAGGAGTATTTTCAACTCCTACCCCGATACAAGATGCATATACTTCCAAATAATCAACTTCTAAGGCACCTACGAAACCACATGTTCCTGTTCAGAAACGCAGACCTTTGAACCAAAAGTATAATGTCTTGAAACATTTAGCTCAAGTACCGGCCATGTTATGAATTTTGGATGCCTTGAATCTATCAAAGGATCTTCGGGAGGCACTTATTGAGGCTTTGTCAAGTCCTCAGGAATTCGAAACTGAAATTGATGTGGCTGAAGTCTACCACATAGAGAATGATCCTACAGAATGTCATGTAGTGATATCTTTTAAAGATGAAGATGAAGAAGATGTTATGAATGGACATATTAGACCTTTATATTTATCTGGAAAGGTCAATGATGTAGACATCCGACGGGCTTTCATTGATAATCGCTCATGATTCAACCTCATCCCTATTCGTACACTTCTTCGATTGGGCCTCACCAAATCTGATTTATCTCCTTCTATTATGATGTTGCAAGGATATGATAAAAATGAACAAAAACCTAAGGGTGGGATTACACTCAAAACTAATTTTGGAGATCTTGTATCAAATTCAGATTTCACGGTTGTTCGTCATGAAACAGCCTTTAACATTTTTCTTTGAATACCTTGGCTACAACAACATGTGGCTATACCTTCATCATACCATCAATGTCTCAAATATTATTTCAATGGTCAGATTGAGACATTGTATGTTGATAAAGCCCCATTAAAAACATGTGAATCTCAATACATTGAGGCATAATTCTATCACATGGAGGGAAAGGATAAATTCATGACAAAGGAGGTTACCAAAGTTAATGCTCCATATGGTTTGGAAAAGATTCTAGTAAACCCATTCATACATGTGATTAAAGATTATGTGCTGCCTATCAGTTAAATTGACATGATAGAACCAAATAAAAATACTCTTATGGGAACTTCCATAATGTCAATTATGGAAACCAAGCCAGACAACATGGGAGAAATTGTTGATTCACCAGGAAATAATGAAATCTCAAATGGAGATGTCTCCATTTCATCCGCTGAAATCCAGCAATTCTATACTTCATCAACCAGGCCAGAAAAAGTTATAGCAATGTCAGAGATGAATGATGATGTCGATTCTCAATCCATTATCTCTTCTTTATTACCCAAGGAAGACCCGTCATCATCAATAGGGTCAGAAATGGTAGCCTCTTCTTCGAGATGTTCAAATTTTAACTTCTCTCCTGATCATGAAAATTATGCTTCATCATATACTATGCAAGTAGAAACAAAAGAAGTAACACATATTGAAGAAGAAGAGGAAGATCTCATGGATTCACCTCCAGCATTTGAAGAGGGTATCTCTACCACTGTGGATGAACTCGGAGAAATAAATCTGGGTATAAAAGAATATCCACACCCCACTTTAATTAGTGCGGTCGTGACTCTTGAAGAGAACGAAATGTATATTTCATTTTTAAATCAAAATCGAGATTTATTTTCATGGAAATATATAGAAATGTTGGGGATTGATCCTGATATTGATACTAATCATTTGGGTTTTCCAGAAGAACATCGAGGATTCAAGAAAGCTGCAAGAAGAACACACCCAACTTATGCCTCCAAAATTGAAGCTGAAGTGGATAAGCTTATCAAGGCTAACTTTGTCAGATAAGTTCAATATCCCAAATGGCTGGCTAATATTGTCCCTGTGAAAAATAAGAATGAACAAATTAGAGTTTTCATTGATTTTAGAGATCTTAATCGGCATTTTCCCAATGATGACTTTCTAGTTCCGATCACATAACTCTTAATTGATGCAACATCTGGCTATGAAGCACTTTCTTTCATGGATGGATATTTTGGATATAATCAAATTTGAATGGATTCAGAAGATGAAGAATCTACAGCCTTTAGAGCCCCTCAGGGTTTGTTTTGCTGTCGGGTAATTCCCTTTGTCCTGAAGAATGCAGGTGCAACATATCAACGTGCCATGCACCGTATCTTCACACCCTTTTTAGTGAAAATATTTAAATGTTATGTGGATGATTTGGTGGTTAAATCCAGACAATGTTCTAATCACTTTTCTGATTTAGAAATTATATTCCACAAACTTCGACAACACAATTTGAATATGAACCCCTTGAAATGTGATTTTGGGGAAACCTCGGGAAAATTTCTCAGCTTGGTTGTATGCCATCGTGGTATCGAAGTTGATCCTGAGAAAAAAAAATCAATCCTTGGTATGTCACCTCCTCGAAATTTGAAGGAATTTAGAGGACTTAAAGGACACTTGGCCTATATTCGGAATTTCACTGCCAATCTGGCAGAAAAATGTTTAACCTTAACCAAATTAATTAAGAAGGGAGTCACATACCAGTGGAATGAAGAATGCCAAGAAGAATTCATTATTTTTAAGAAATATCTCTTGAGTCCACCAGTATTAATGACACATGTTGAAGGAAGACCACTTATTATTTATGTGACAACTTTAGAGCGATCATTGGGTGCCTTACTTGCCCAAAAGAATGATGTTGGGAATGAAAACAGCCTTTACTATCTTAGTCAGACTATGCTTGAGGTAGAAACTCGATATTCAAGTATTGAAAAGTACTGCCTAGCATTAATCATTGCAATTCCGAATTGAGACACTACCTGCAACATCATGAGGTCCAATTGTTATCTCGTAATAACCCTCTCAAATTTATCCGTAGTCATCCAATGCTTACAAGACATCTGGTAAGGTGGGTAGTTATTTTGCAGTAGTTTGATATCCAGTATGTGTCTCAAAAGACAATAAATGGTCAAGCTCTGGCTGATTTCCTTGCTGAACACCCTTTAGTAGAAGATACATCTTTAGATACTGAACATCCTGATGAGTAAGTCTTCTATATTCATGATAATCTTCAAACATGGGAAATGTACTTTGATGGTGCTTCCAGAAGTCCAACAAAGAAGAAAATGGAAGATCCTAAATTCAATAAAGTTGAGTTAGTAATTGTGCTTATTTCCCCAGAAAAAGTAGTTCTACCATATTCCTTCTTATTGTTGGAAGGCGGTATAAATAATGAAGTAGAATATCAAGATCTCATCGCAGGATTGGAGTTGGAACTTCAGGCACAAGTGAATCACTTCAAGGTTAAAGGTGATTCAGACTTGGTAATCAAACAAGTAAATAGGGACTATGAAATCAGAAAAGAAGAGTTAATCCCATTGTATGATTACTTCAAAGAGTTAATGGTGTAATTTCCTTCGGAACTGACATTTTCTTATGTCGTACGATCAAAAAATGCTCAACATGATGCACTGGCTAATTTAGCCATAGCTCTGGAAGATCCAAATCAGGATGATACAATCATCATTATTGCTCACCGTCGTACAGTTTCAACTTATGTTCAAATCATAATAGGCGAAATCTATGAAATTAGTCCCATTTTTGTGCCATATGGTCATTCTACATGATGAATTACACTTATCAGGGGATACCTTCAAAATGGAACACTCCCACCTGATAGATCTAGGAAAGAACAAGTCTGGCGACGTGTGGTCAATTTTACTCTTTATGGTAGCCCAGATCACCTAGAAAAAATTCTCTACAAGCGAGGTTTTGATGGAATTCTCTTCAGATGTATTGATGGTGAAGAGATGATGGTTGTCATGAAAGAAGTAAATGCAGGAGTCTGTGGTGATCACCAGTCTGGACATAGACTGTTTGATCAAATTCGAAGGCTTGGATACTTCTAGCCTTCAATGATACAGGATTGCTGTAGATTTCACTAAGAAGTGTCATTCTTTCCAAGTATATTCCAATTTCATTCATCAACCCCCAGAGTTTCTCCATACAGCTAAATACTCATGGCCATTTTTATAGCATCCCGACATTTTCTTACATTACTATTACATCATTTCAAAGATAAAAAAACATAATAGTATTACACATAGAGTATCCAGAGGTTTAGTGTCTTGGGAAAACTATGACCATACATGACAAATTCAACATCAAGCATAAACATTCATTTGATTTCTTCTTCTATAGCTTCTTATTGGCACTTGTCCTCTTCTTAGTACATGTATCCACATGAGGATATACATCAAAAGGGGTGAGCTAAAAGCCCAGTAAGAGGATAGATAATAACAATATATCATGGGCTGAGCATAATCATAACATAGTCAAAAGATTATGAACATGAGAGGAGCATAAATAATAGAATTGAAATGTGTCAATGCATAAAAATGAAACATCATGTCTTAGTGGATAAATACAACACATACTTGTGAACAAAGCTAGAATCTTGTTCACACATTATTTCACATTTACTCATGAGATTCAACACTTTATCCAATTCATTGGAGCGCTGTATAATTCCGGGCGCACCCGTCACATTTAAACATTCATATTGCGCTATATAATTCCGGGTGCACCCGTCACATCATAACATTATAATTTATCATGCTTTCCACAATGAACATATAACATAAATTAACATAATGAACCCAATGAAAGGAATGGGTTTCATCTCATAATAACATATTCATAAGCTTTGGGTTCCTAAAAGAAAGAGGGAATAACATACATGTTACAAGAACCGTTCACTTTGAGTGAGAAGTAAAAGGGGTGTTCTTAAAAGAAGAGTTCTTTTGGAAAACATTTTGTTGGACATAAAAACCAGTGACAAACATGTATATTCCAAAAAAGTAAAATAAATGATGAAAAAATGATCTTTGATGAGTAACCATATCAAAAATCGAGTGAAAGAAGGAGAACCCAAAGGAAGAAAATTGGGTTCGAGATTTCCCCTTACCTTGTACCCGAATGCTTACTTCTCTTTAATGTCCTGTATAATGACATTATATTCATTAATTAGAAATCCAGAACCATGTGTAAATTAATAGGGTTAATTATGGTTTCATTATGTCATATTATCTTCTTTTGGATGATACATAGAGTTTAAAAAACATTGTTTGGGGATGTTCGTTTTTATGGTTTTTCTTGTGTGGTTCGCTTGTATTCTTTAATTGAAGTTCGGGTAGATCATGGGTATACATACAAAAATGATATTACATGTTATTAGTTATATTACATGAGATTTAATTATTTTATAATGAAGTATATTAGATCCATGTGGGTGAATCATTAGATAATAATTAAATGGTGATTATTTGGGTTAGTTTGAGCGGTTTTTGGATCACAACGAACTTGTTTTAACTTTCCATTTAGTAATATGGACATAGTTTATTTCCAGAACATAAAATAGAACATAATACATATAACATATTCTTGTTCAACCATAAAAATGGTTTTATGACCAGATCTGAAGGTAGAAATGGTAGAAGAGAGCATGTCGTTTTTGAAGGTGATAAATTAACACCTCATGAACAACGTTCTCCTTAATAAAATAAAAGGAAGAGGGAATGGGTGTGGGGTGTGGGGTGATATAATATACAATTAGAGTCATAAAATTACATTATATGTATAATAATGGAGTTAAAAAACAATTTCAATGAATATAGGTGGGGAGAGATCAAGAAAGGAACTTGAACTTGAAAGGAAATTAAAGGAGAAGAGGGAGAGAAATTACCTCTTAAATCTTCCTCTTGAGATCCTCATTAAGGAAGCTAGTATTGGTCTTTTGATGAGACCAAAAGATTTTATACGTGGGGGAGGGGCTAGGGAAGATGTTTGGGTAGATTTTAGAGAAGTCTTGGAGCTTTAGAGGTGTGAGGAAATGAGGCAGTGAATGGTGGCTTTTATAGTGGAAGGGAGAGGGGTTTCCTTAATATAAAATTCATTAGTTTATTAATTTCCCCTAAGACATGGAATAGTGATTCTTAGATGACCAATAATAGTAATTTTATAACTTAATCCCAAACCAATTTGTCTTACATCAGAAGAACATCATCGATGACTCAAATAATACATTATTTAGCATTTATTGTGAATTATCAGATTCTACTATTCATAAAAAATTCAAGTATCTCAGAAAAATCCCCACAATTTACCCTAACCATTTTTCGATGTGTAGAATCCAAAAATGATGTCCATTTTTCAAAAATAATTTTCTAAATATTATTAATTTAATATTTAATTAAAATCATAATTTACTTAAAAAATGGTTTTTAAGATTAAAACTGATTTTATAGTTCTTTCAAAAATTACGTAGGGTCTTATAAAATTATCTAAAAGCTATTATACATTGATTAAATAATTTATGAATAAATTTTAGGGAAATAAATATTCTTTTAATTTAATTAATTAATTATTTATTTATGACTTATAAAATACCAAAAACGTTTACTAAGGTCAAATTGTCACTTTCTAAGATTTTATTTTATTATTCATAGGTAATGTTACTCATATGTTGGATGATTTACTATTCATAAGGGTCATATTAATATTCATAAGGGTATGTTACTATTCTTATGGGTACGTTACTATTCACCAAAAATTATTTTTGTTTCATTAGGCTCCAAAAATCATCTTGAACACAACCGTGTATGTCGGATTTTCAAAATTCCAAACATAGGAGTGACAAACTTATGTTTAAAGGTCACTTATCACTTAGTAGTTCATTATTTTGTGTTTGCATGTTATTTTATGACATAAATATAAGAAGGGAATTTTCCATTGAAAAACTTTGGGTTGTTACAATTTTCCACATGGGGAATGGATGTAGTTAGACCTTACCCTTCGGCAACATCCAAGCAGTTTAAGTATATTCTTACTAATACTGACTTCTTTTCCAAATGGGAAGAGGTAATACCTCTCAAAGAAGTTAGTTCTAAAATCATTTATAGCTTCATCAAGTCTAACATCATTACCAGATTTGGTGTCCCTCATACCATATTGGCGAACAATGGGACCAACTTCTATTCATCTGAGGTAAGAAAGTTGTATCAAGAATACAACATCAAATCCAACCACTCATCTCGGTATCATGGAGCAGCCAACGGCCAAATATAATCCTTCAATAAGATGCTTTCAAACATACTACAAAAGATGATGGATAAAGAAAAGAAATCATGGTCTGATAAACTTTTTCATGCTTTATGGGATTATCGGACCACCACCCGCACTACTACGCGGTTAACTCTATATTAATTGGTATATGGAACATTAGAAATATTTCTCATTGAGGTTCAATTACCTTCGCTCGGAGTATCCATTTGTGATCATTCATCTATATATGATCAATCTCAAAAGTGATTGGATGAATTGTAATGATTAGATAAAAAATGATTGTGCACCCTGCACTACTTGGAAGTCTATCAGAATCGAATAACACAGGCTTTTAATAAAAAAGTTCATCATTGTTCATTCATTCAAGGAGAATTGGTATTGGTCCTCACAACCCCATTGATACCAGGAAAGAAACCTCAAAAGCTTGAGTCAAAGTGGGAAGGACCTTACTCAATACATAAGTTCTATTCCAATAGACCTTATTCTTTAATCTCAATGGATGGATAACTCATCACCACTCCAACCAAAGCTATATTTCTGAAGAAGAATTTTGTGTAACACAAATACGCCCATAGTCCTTACTGAAAGACTTTAAACTGCATAGTCACTATAGTCCTTACTGCAAGACTTTAAACTGCATAGTCCCCTATAATCCTTACTGCAAGACTTTAAACTGCATGATCCCATAGTCCTTACTACAAGACATTAAACTTCATAGCTTCCTTCAGTGACCAACAAGACATTAAACTGTGTCCAGTCCCTTATATGTCCCAAATGACAATAAAATTATGCATCATTAGGGTTTTTTCTACCTCTTGTTTCTCACACCGAGTATGACTCACGTGATCTTAGAGTAAACTTCAACCGTAATACCATCTCTAGGCCGTTAACCATGCGTAAGTCCCTACACCATTTTTTTGGTCATTGTCATCAAGTACAACTTTATCACCAATTCATTTTCAATAGAATTATACGGACTTTGATCATTTCCTTCTAGGCTGGGTATGTGGGAAACCTCCCGAGGTTCAAGCCCAAAACCAATATCTTCACGTCAGTTTACATCCATCTCATTCGATGTTGATCCATGAAGCCCCCCAAACCAATATCTTCACATTGGTTCACCATCGTCCTTGCTATATGAAGTTAAACTATACAGTCCCCCATTTTCCTCACTACAAGACATTAAACTGCATAGCAATACATCCTAGCTACATGACGCTAAACTGTGCAGCACCGTCCATGCATATGACCCTAAACTATTCGTACTTTTTTCCTATATGACAATAAACTACCATAGTCTTTGACACCCTCAACTGAGAGGGAATCATCATTGACATTGATCTCCAACCATGTCCTATTAAAAAGACTACGTGCATACATGGAAATGCTTGAACCTTTAATCTTGGGTCAAACCATCATTGCACTAAAGTCCCCTTTCACCCTTCACTTGTACTCTCCAAAATCTGTATAGAGGGTATGTCAAGAACTATGTATGGCCTGATTCCTGTTCTTATGGGATATGTAGGAATGTTTGAGCATCCCTCGAATCCAGCCCCAAGTCTTTGGGACTAACCCCAAATTCCCCTTTCAGTTAATTGGATGAAAATTCCCCCTGGGAAAATGTTAATGTGGTATGAAAACCCTGGTCTTCATTCACATCAAGTTTATAAAACACACAATTTGCATTCCTCATTATGGTCTGAACTCTACGACCCTAAACTAAGATCTCCTATACTCTCGTCCCACATGACATTAAATAATATTTCAAGAACTATGTATGGATTGATTCCCATCATTATGGGATATGTAGTGAAGTCCAACATCTCAATCCAGGACCCAGCCACAACATGATTATGGTTAGCATTGGTCTGTGTATCTCCTTCATGCATTGGACAATTCCAATTTTGATGTATCATACTCCTAACCTTAAATACTTATAGATCTCTATAACCCTTTTCTTGAATTCTGGTCACAAAATGTCTAATACCCGAGAATTATTTTTCCTGACTATGCAGCACGTGCCCTTAGGCGGCCTTGCATAATTAGTGTACATAATGGACATGTCAGCCAAAAGATAATATTATTTGACTATGCATCCAATGCCCTTAAATGGACCTTCATAATTTAACCCCCTAACAGGTTTGTCAAATAGTGGTAACTCCATTATTTTGAGAAAAACCTCTTTTTCCATTATTTGTCTTAACAAAAATATGTAGGGATCCGTAAAAATAGCCATCCTTAACATATTTGTCTCATACTTCTTTTCATGATCTAAAAGTATTTAAGACTATGGTTTATATTTCCCTTCCCTACGTTTGGGTCCAACCTTCGCAAGATTGACATTCATAAAATTATTTGACAATATTGATTGGAAATATCATCTCCATATTCAAGTACCTCTCTCCATACAACATACTCTATGCTTTGGAATATTTGAATCTCCATAAACTTTCACTGTATTTTTAGTAATAGAAAAGTAAAAATTCGAAGAGTTCTTTTGCCTGACTATGTAGCACATGCCCATATGTGGCCTTGCATAAGTAGTCTACATAATGGACATGTCAGCCAAAAGATGCTATTATTTGACTATACAGCCAATGCCCTTAAGTGGCCCTGCATAATTCAACCCCCTAACAGGTTTGTTAAATAGTGGTAACTTCACTCTTAGGAAATACTTCCTTTAATGCCTTTTATCCCTTTTTTCATATCATTCCTCAGATTCAAAATTTATTAAGTCATAGTTTACATGTTTTCCCCCATACTTGAATGTGGTAATATGTTTTTAGATAAATTATCAAGGAATTGAGACAATTTTAATTCATTTGGTCAAAGCTATTCGACCAAAACATTAGCCTTTTTATGTCCGACATACATGACTTTAAACTGCTAACAAGTGACAGGGTACTCATTAAATTGGGAACATGTAAAAGGAACTTTGAACAAAATTTGAGTCCCATCTCTCTAAACGTTCATTTTGTATGATTTAGGCAATATTGAGAAACAAAAAGATTCAAAGTTTGTAAGGTTTTTTTTATAATCTTAGCAAAAATAAAACTATTATTACAAGGCCCATTGGCATAAGTAAATATATATATATATATATAAGTAATTAGTAAGAGGATGCAGGTACAAATGATTGAAGATGAAAGTGTTTTTCATTGATGCACATGAGTTAGAAGGACATCCATATACTGGAGTCTTTTCTCTTTTTCAAGAAATTACAAGAGGCTTTCAACATAACTCTTTATTTGATTTATGACATATCGAGCTTCATCAACAGCCACTTGAAGTTCATTCACTCGACCATATTCACTCTTTTTAGCTTGATGGAGTGCTCTCTTGGTATATGCGATGGCTTTCATACCATTTGTTTGAACTCCATTCAGTGAATTGTTACGTAGGTCAAGTTCCCCAGTAACAACATCTAAATGTTGCTGAAGGTGCATCTGCTGGAAAACTTTCTCCATGATCTTATGTTTCATCTCCTTAAACTTTGTAGCATGATCAGCCTCAGCTTGGGACACCATAGCCTCAAATTCGCTGATATTGTTCAATAGCCTTGCTCTGGTCAGATCTTGACGGTACTTTTCCTCCTGCTCCCTCCTTAATATGACTTGTTTCACCATGGCATGGATCTCTTGATATCCAAAACTGCCAAGTCCTATCATGATGAACAAGGATGATAGTTGCGGGATATTTGAAGACATCTATTCAAGAGGCACTTCAGATATGGTCTTCTATATATTCTTCCATGCCTTGCGATGTGAGAATTGGAGTGCCTTCTGCACCTCTGGATCTGACTCAGCATCACTATCGCAGCGGGGAATATATTCCAAGGATAATGTACTTAAAGATGTTCCATGTTCTACTCCTTCCCCCTAACCCTTGTTACTTCACTTTCTACTATTGTTGGGGTGGAGGCTGAGGCTTCACCTCCAGATCTAGCCACTGAAATTGACGGACCTGCATAGTCAATTGAATGTTTTGGTTAGTTTCAATGGATAAAAAAAGTTGATTATGTTTTCTTGAAAATTAAGTACATACACAAATGTTATTATCTCTTACCCAACAGTAGATCAACAGTATGAGAAGGATCTTTCCTGTCTTTCCTAGATTCAATAGGATTTTTAGGACAGGTTCCATGAAGCTCTACCAGGTTAAGCTCCACTTGAGCTAGCGTCTCTACAATAACAGGGTTGTCTCCACCCCCTTCAGACATTGGAAGATCAGCAACTTTCTCAGATAGAACTGCACATTTTCAACCAATTATGGTTAGAGATATAATAAGAAATTTTTAATAGGACAAAGGATGAAACTAACATCCAAAATATTCTAAATCACATTGTAATTTAAAATGATCTAAAATTTCTTCAAAAGATGTGCTAATTTTAATTATTTCATCCCGTGATATATCAGATTCCTAGTTAGTCTCACTAGTGGAAGCATTTGATATATCTTCTTGGTGTCCTTAATCCTGCGGCCTCTAACCCCAAATAGTTTCTTCAGAGAAAATTATGGCATCAGTTGCAGTGGCTGCCAAATGTTCTGGCGCAGGTGTTAAACCTAAAGCATCACAGAATGGAAGTCAGTTGATGTTTTCAATCAACGTTATATAAAGTATTGTTAAATTACCAGAAGTAGGCTCTTCTCTCCTTGCAGTAGCAATAGGGGCAGTACTGGGAACATACGCTGGATATTCTTCAGGAGCAACTAGGTCAGCATGAATTTGCGACTATTAACCAGCACCCTCCATCATCCTCAGAGAAGGGTCAGTCCTCTCCCTTAAATGGGAAATTGAAGAAGCCCTGGTAATCCCAAGAAGTATTAGCAATATTTTCATGAGTTAGGATTCATGACTATCCGAAGGATTTACCACTATTGATGAAGCATTTAGCTGTGGACATCTTCTTTCGATGCCTTTGCTTCTTTGGCTTCTTGGGTGTGTTGACATCATCACCTCCAAATACAGGAATTGGAGAATGAAAAGCCATGTCTAGCTCCTCATACATGGCTTGTCGTCCTAGAGATACTTCACCCGGTTCACGGGGAGATTCAGTAGCTCTGATGGCAGTGCCACCGGGGTTACACTATGGTGAAGGAATCTCAGCAGTTCCTTTATTTATAAGCTGTAGGATGAAGAGAGTAATTTTCTTGAGTAACAAAGCTTTAACTGAAATCAAGTTGCAAAGAAAATAAGGAAATAGACTTACATATTCCGGAGAAATGTAATTGTGCCACTCCTCATCTACTAAAGCACTGATACCCTTAGTAGTGCCACAATCCATCATTTCCTTCACTCATTTGGTGATATGAATGAAATAATCAGTGGATTATATGAGCATCTCCAGATCTCTGCTGTAAGCCCACACTTCATTGGGGTTATCCTCGAAACAGATATCAGTAGAAGCCCGATGATTCCCTACTCCAGGGATGTGTAGCCCTTCGCATAAGTCCAGCCAGGCAGTTTAAGCATCGCAATATAAGCTTTTCCATGTCTGGACAGCCTCTGGTCATAAATATTCAGCATGTGCACCAGAAGACCGTGAGGAGGGTCCTATAATCTTGGACATCAACTTCTTCCCAGCTCCTGCAATCACAGATAAAGGATAAGAAAATGAAATTTTCTACTCTATAAAATAATGGTGATTAAATTGCCTCAATTATATAACTCACCAGGAGTCGATGGTGTGGGTCTCTTGACTCGGGCATGAGGATTATATATGGCACGAGGCCACATTGATGCATTTCGTGCCTCATCATCCCCATCCTGGGAATCTAATGAATCAGCCCCAGGTGAGGAACCCGGTGAATCAGCTCCGGGTGAGGAAGAGTCATCTTCTATACAAAGGGTTTTTTTCTTGATAGTTCTCTTTTTTGTCCCCACCCGAGGAACCAGATGATTTAGTACCCCTTCAGGGTATGATGCTACCCAGTTCTCGGAATAACATGTAGTCAAGTGACTCATCACTCCAGAAACCAGTAGATCAAATACTAACTTGGTATTCTATGTAGATGTCAGCAACCATAGTTGTTGGGAAACCATCGCATGCTACTCTGACCTGACATGCACAGTAGGGGATACAACAATCTGTTGCAGACACTTGAATTGGCGTGCAAATCTGTATGGAGCATAGGCCTCGTATATAATCTCTCTATCAATTCTGGTGGCCAATACACCATCTCTGCAAGCCTGCATGTATGACCTTAATTCCAGGCTGGTAGTTCCATCATCAACAAACCGCCCAGTTGGCGGGTTTCCATAAGGAAAGAAATGGAATTCCTTTAACATGATCAGTCTACCTTCATATCATAGGAGTTGAGGGATAACGAAAAAAATTCTAGAATATGCCTGAACTGATGGCCTGAAAGAACTTCCAGGTACCTGTACTCCACTCGGTACAGTGTATTTCCTGAAATGAGTAGTGATACATCCCCACAAAACATGGAATGGTCACACTGTTCTCAAAGTATACTTACCCATATATACATGGAGTAAGCTCCTATGAATCTTCTCCAAAATTGGGGTGGCCAACCCAACCATTTTCCTCTCAGCCAACTTGGCTACCACAACAAAGTTCCCTAGCCTAAGGCCTCCCTTTGAATCCGTAACTGGAATGAGATAAACACTGAGCCACAAGTCTAATAAGCCCGCTAGACAAGTCTTCTCTGGGATTATATAATCCACTTCATACCCCCACTTTTCAAACTCTCCCGCCTCTAGAGTTGGCCATAATGTGCCAAGAGCACCCCTCTTATCTGTTCTGGGGAAGCTAGCAGGATGAGTACATGTGGGCCCCTTCTCCTTATTCTTGGTAAGAAACATATCCATCAAATCCTCTGGTTGAATATCCTTTCTAGAATGAGTTTTGGTGGACTTTAAATTCTCGAGCTTGTGGAATATTTTCAATAATTCTCAAGCCAAAGCCGAAGTCTTCTCTGAATCATTCCAAGTCACCTTGGGAGGGATGAATTCATCATACATATTGCCCAAAATTGGAGCCCATGAGATCTTGTATACAACCCAAAAACTGATGCCTACTTCTCCATTAGTCAGATGGAATGAATTGGTTTCTAGGCTTAAGAGGCTAAATAGTTCCGACACAAAGTTATCATTCTTGTAGAGATATGTCTGCCCATCCCAGACGACTTCATATATTGCGGCACCTTTCAGATCTTCAACAAAATCTGCACAGGTTGGTCGCAACCAATATTCCCACATCCAGGTCCGCTTCACACCTCCTTCGGGATGGAAATATTAGCTCTTTTTCCATCTCTTGGATTGATCCATATGAGAATTTCAGAAAATGGAGGGATAGCAATGCAGATGAAGCTTAGGCTTATGAGGTTTCAGATCTGGAGCACACGGGATATGATGCATTATAAATGTCTTCTCCACTGCTCCAACATTTACAAATGATCCTCCAACTGAAACATTTTCTGAAGAAAAGTTTGTGTATGTTTGAAACCAAGAATACAGGAGATAGTTCTTTGGCTCTAGAATGTTGACTCCTTGCAGATGACCATGGCCATGCAGAGGCAGGTAGATACTTTGTGGGAAATTGACATGATATTTCTTCAAGTATTTGGACAAATCTTGGAGAGTGTTGTCATAGATATCATAGTAATCATGGCCAACTATGTTCATCATGTCATCAATCCGCTTTCTAACCAGCTCATCAACTGGTACGATTCTTTTAAGATCCATTGAATCTACACAAAGATCGAATAATTAACTTTAAGTAAGTTGGATTTTCATAAAATTTGTGATGAAAATCAAAAAAATGGATAAGGCATTATGGCGCGCAAGTCTAAATCTTGGCACGCAAGTCTAAGCCACTTGTGCATGTATGGCCGCGCAGGTATCACCGCGCAAGTCAAAATACCTCTCCAGAAGTGCGACACAATTTAGAAGAAGTAATCAACCACGAACAGAAGCACCTGCGTGATGAGAGATCACCTGGGTGATGAGAGAAAAAATCTTTGAAAGCTAGGTGCTTTGCGTGAAAGTGGCACCCATATTTATAGATGAGGTCATACCCCTGCGCGTCGGACCTTGCCCACCAAAACAATACCTGTGTGCCCAAAACTTTCGCGCCACATCGCCTTGTTTTTCATTTTCCTCCAAGTCAAATCCTCTTTCATTTCTCGGATCCACCTCTGAGGGGGGACTTTTTTTTATACTCCTTTCCATTATAGAGTCTAACAAATGAAAATGGGGAATACCTTAAGCACAACGAGATTCATCCTTTGAAGAACATCAAAAATTGACAAAGGCATGAACAAAGAACTCTTTAAGCATGGGTTGCGCAAGTTTCATTATGGTTGCGCAAGTATACTTGCGTGCCACATATGGGTCATGCAAGTGACTTGAGAGCCCTATTATTTTTTCTCCCGAGGTCCTCAGGTGGCCTATAAATAGAACCTGTGGGCCCCCCATTTCGAAGACAAATTTTCCAAAACTTATATTCAAGCTCTGGTCGCCCAAGTATTTTCCTAAAGTCTTTTGAACACTTCTAAGGTAATTATTTACCTATAATGGAAGCTCTAAAGAGTAAGAATAAGGCCTAAGTATTATAACTCATCAATACTTGTGCACCTAAGTGTCCAGCCCTTAAGGGAAGTGAAGATACGTGCGCTCTGCCTTTCCCACTCATGGAAACTTGCGCGACACCCTTTTGAAAGCCTGAAGGGATGACACTAAAGGATCCAATACAAAGTCTCCCAAGTATTACCCTAGGGATTCTTCGTCGCCCAAGTTGACTCATGTCACGCAAGTATACTTGCATGACCAGGACTTGCGCGCCAGACCAGAACTTGCATGCCTCATTCCTAGTGACCTCCTTTCCTCAAATTCACCTTTCCTCTTCAAATATAGCCTTCAAAACACTCTTCAAATCCATTTTGTGGCATGGTTACGTTTTTGGATTCCTTATCTGAAAAGAATTCTGAGAAGTTCTTTTGATTCGGGCCTCCTTTTCAGGAGTAATCCCAAGTCATAATTTCTCTTAACCTAGTCCTCCTTCTCATGCGTAAGCCCCAAGTTACAAGTCCCCTTAATCTGGGAATCCTCCATAAGAGTAAGCCCCAGTCTTAATTTCTTTTAATTTGGTATTCCTTGTCAGTAATAAAACCCAATCATTAGTCCCTCTTAATTTTGGATTCCTTTTTAGGAGTAAGTCCTGGGTAAATTCCCAAATCTTCATAAAGTAAAAACACATTTTATGGACTCTTCTCTTAGGATTTTTTCCTAAAAGACTTTTTCTTCATTTACTTGGGTAGTCATATATACGTAATCCCCACATCATTTATTATGATTGCATATTTCATGACACAATTGCCAAATTTTACTAATACCTATTATTTCTTACACCGAGCATGACTCACGTCAGCTTAGAGTGTAAAAGTAATTATGACATCTCTCCTTGGGCCATTAATCATGCATAAACTTCATACTTATCCATTCAAAATATGTGGGTTCTGATTCTTTTTCTAAACAAGGATACGTAGGTATCCCATCTATGGGTACGATCCCAACTCAAAAATAATTCATATCTTTCTGAATGACAATAAACATCAAGTTTCCCACTGAGTGGCTTTAAAACCAGTATGGTCATCATAATGACCAAGATATTTCTATATAATGTATTGAAGGATACAATTGGCCAAGAATCACTAATTCATATGGATTATTCTCTATTTATGAAGAACCTCAAATACATATAAAAGATTCTCTAAATCTCATACATATCAATCATTGATTGCAAGATCTATAGGAAAAATTCATTTTCATGCTTGGTAAATTAATAAGGATTCACGAACATAACTCAAATCTAAAAGACAGTCCCGGATTAAACACTAATTCCCCCAAAAAAGGTGTGATGAGTCTGACCTCCCATCCTCTCAACCAATGAAAATTATTAAGCCTCATCAGTCAACAACTAATGAGCACCTACCTTTGGAAAGTAGGTCCAAATGGATATAGAATCATTGGATGTTTCTTGTTCTATGAATAAACCCATTAGAAACTGATTGGAAATTTTGAACCTTAAACAAACATGGTCATCCCAATTTCCAGAAGAAACAATAGTTTAATGTAGATTATTTTAAATACTTTTCCTTTCATGTATAAGGAACACAAAAAAATAGGACAATTAGATATTGGTCAGGATGGCTTAAATTTCATGAATCTTGTGAACATTCAATCATTTCATCACTTTCTTGGTAGAATGATATTGGTGTGGATGGAATTTTATGAAACCTTTAAGAAATGCTATTGGTTGTGGGTGGACATTGATGGTTAAGCTTGAAGAATCACATAATACCCTGGGTGGTAAAGGATCAGTGATCAGTTAATTATAGTGCATTGGTAGGTGAAGCTGAGTTTCTTATAAGGTGTCAACCAGCAGTGGTTCATACATTTTCATTATTTTAAAATTTAAAATCACCCCAGGGTACTCTATTTTAGGGATGATCATGTACCCTATCTAGACATCTTCCTTGATGCACTAAGAGAGCGTTGGTCTTATGCCACACTAATTTCTAAAATATGTTGGATAATATCTATTATTTTTCACACTAAACATGTCATTCTTATTGAATATTGGTTACTCTTGAGTGATCCATGGATTATTGGGTAGTAATTCCTTGGGAGAACTCTTATACATCAGTCATTTCTTTTAACTTGACCACCAGACTGATGCTGCTATGGGCTCAGTCAATGATCTAATGTGAATGTCTTGGCTCTTTATCAAAATCTTACTTCAATGTATGTGTACATGGTTAATGCGACATACCTTGGAAGAAGACATTTAAACATAGTTTATAAAAACACAAGACATCTTGGCTGAGTGTCTTCTTGAATAGTTGGTCAGAGTGGCTCGACTAGTTTTCACTCTTGTTCAACGGAGCGATCAGAGAAAGACCATCTTTGAAACTTCCTTAGATGATATGAGTGTGGTTTTTGTCAGTAAAGGATTTTAGGAAAAGATAGTTCAACTTGGGATTTGAGGTCTATGGGGAATCAACTATTTTATCCAGTTTAGAAATCATGCCTAAAGTGTCACCAGAATTATTAAGGGAGTGTCTAGTAGACGATTATGATGGTCAAAGATGTCTGGATTGTAATTTTTCCCATTATAAAGATAAATCCTAAGGTGGTAAGTACCTTTAGCCTGATGTTTAGTGAGACGATGAAGTAGTTTTGTAGCTAACTAAACGAGATCAAGTAAGTTTCATCTCGGTGTTTTGATTGGAAAATGAGCATTTTCTCAGATATTAATTTCTTATGTGCCGCTTTCTAAACCAATACTTGAATGTGTGTTGGGTTTTTGGATACACAAAACAACATTTTGTGTGATACTTCATGACCCTTGGTGGTTGGGTGAGGGTTACGTTGTTCCTGAAGGCATCTTGGGGATGAGAAGTTCTAAGGTGGGAAGGTTGTTACATCCCATGTTTTAAGATGAATGAAATGGAGAAGGAAATTAAATTTTTATATTAGTTGGGAAATCCGGTTTTAAAACTGAGCATCAAAAATTTTATTTACGATAGTTGAAACTGTGATATGTCTTTTAAATAAAATGATTTAAAATAATTAGATTAAAATTAAAATTGAAATAAATGAAATGAATGGTAAAATCTTTCTTTATCACTTTGAAATATTCAATGAAATATTTTCTGAGTTAGACGCTGAGTCAGCACGAGATTCTAAGGCCCATAGACCCTCGACATTGATAGAACAAAAATATTAAATATATTTATTCATATGCATGTGTGATTATTTTAAAAAAAATGAAATAAATCAAAAAAATGAGGATCGTATAAGAAATGTGAGACCACTGTTATGTCTGGAAAGCTAAGTTTACCCTAGACAAAGTATAAATTTGATGTGTGTTGGGTGTTTAGAAACCTCACATGTGATAGTACCCTCTCATTTTTTAATTAATTTACTATTCTTCTTTTTTATATAATAAATATTTAATTTATCATAAACGGTGCATTGTATGAGAAATATGATATCACCGTTAGGTCTGCAATGTCAGGTTTACCCTCGGTAGGCTATAATTTTTGCGAGCGTCAGACATTTGGCCAGATCGCACCCGAAGATAATTTAATAGGTTTTAAAATATTTATTTGGGAAATTATAAATAATAATAATTTTATTATTAATATTATTATTATCTGTGTTGAAAACAAAAAAAGGAAAAATATAATTCCACAATTAATAAATTTTGTTACGGTGTAAATAATAAGTTGGAAATATCATAATTGTGATATTATTAATTGAGAAAATTTAATGCAAATGTTCAATCAATATTAATATATTAGGTATTATCATTTTTTAATGCCTTTTTTCATTTAAATACTAATGGTGTCATTGATGGGTGGTATTAAATAATAATATTTTTTAATTATTTTTATTATTATTAGAATGAGACAAAAATATTTTTGTATATATATGGGGATTAAATATATATGTATATATATACATGTGTGGGTGTATATATATGCATATACATATGTGTGTATATATACATATAATATGTATATATATATGGGTGGATATTTATTGTTGGTTTAGATAAAACATTATTAATTTACCACATAAATACAATTGTGTGAAAAAATTATTAACTTCACAATATTAGTGAATGTTTTGATTGAAATACTCATGATGATAATTTGGGCATAGATTTAATAATAACAATCAAATATTGGTATTATTATTATTATTAATTGAGGAAAATAATACTGGTGTGTATATATATGTGGAATATATATATATTTATGCGTGTAAATGCATAGGTATATATATATATATATATCTTCTTTACCTTGTAGCTTCTTTCCGATCCTGGGTAGCTATTAAATTATTTAAATAATTCCACGAGATTTATGTAAAATTCTACATCACACCCTTGCGCAACATTTGGGTAATAATAAATAAATATGATTAAAAGGAATAAAAAAATTAAATAAATCAAAATATATGAAAAATAAATGAAAATAAATAGTAAAATAAAAAAGCAGGCATGAGAAGAGTAAAAATAATTAAAAATGGGTTTAGCTATTTTTGTTATTTTTTTCTAATTTTCCCTTCTCTTCCCTTTTATTTATTTTATTTTATTTTATCCTTTTTCTTCCTCTTTATTTTCTTTATTTTCATTTTTTCTCTCTCCTTTCCATATTTCTTTTCATTATCTTCTTTTCTTTTCTCTTCTCTCCCTCTCCTCTCTTGTGCGTTATGCCCCCCTCCTCTCCAGGTGGTGTGCCTATAACGACCCATACTTTACATACATTGTTAATACTTCAAAATTGAAGCATACATATTACAACATATAACAAAACCACGAAAGGACCGTATAGGTATAGTGTCTTTAGGAACTGGGAAACATAAACAACTCGTTCATAAAGCATCTACTTTGCCTCCCATTTATTTCATCATATCTAGAGTCCCTTTTTGGCATATTCTACTTAATAACCTTCTTCCCGACCTGGGGAAATAAAACATACAAAATGGTGAGCTCAAATGCTCAGTAAGGGTAAACAAAAGAAATATCAATCACATCAAATACATAAGCACATAACTTTTGGAAATCTTAACCTGCAAAAGAAATCATAATTTCATAACATGGGATAAATCATGACAGTGAAATGTAATCACAATAATCATAACTTAAAACATGAAACTTTGTGGCATACACACATAATCATAGAGAATCATTTGTTGTTAGTCAAGACTCATTGCCAAGAAAATCTTAGTGGACAAAGTCCCTTTCTGAACCGAGTCACCCTCGTTTCAGTCCTGTTTCACTAAACCGGTATAACCTACCATTCCAGCCATGTCTATATCATGAGATATAAAATCTTTACCCAATGCATTGGAGGGAGATATAGGTCACACCCATCTCATAATGATACCATTCTTATGTGTGCCACATAAATCATACATCATTGCATAACCCATGTAATAAAAATGGGAATCTTAAACATCGTGACATCATAAAAAAATTCATATAAGATAAAGGAATTCCTAAAAATAATTCCATCACAACATAATCAAATCAATAGGGATAAAAACAGAACCCTTTATTATCTTAGATGGAAAATAATTTTGATAAAACACTTGAACTCCATTCTTGAGGAAAATATCCTTTTTGCTTCAAAAACACTTTTCCTTTCTTAACATGTCATACAATTATAAACTAAAAGATGTTGATTAAAAATAAACTTGAAAAATTGTAAAGGAAGCTTCTTGGAAATAATGTTTTAAAAATCCATTCATGCCGTATAAGTTAAAATAAAACATTCTTCTCGTACTTTTGTTGGAAAAGTCAAAAAGTACCTCGTACGAAAAACGACAAAAGATTACTTTCATATCCTTTACTAAAAACTCACCAAAGGGTAAAATTGGATTTAAACAATTGTAGGTGGATGGAAATAATATTATATATTTAGGAAACACATATGTGGATGATAAAATACACCCTAGTAAATACCAAAGTATAAACAATCTCGGATAAAAATGAGATTGTGGTATTTCCCTTACCTTAGGTCCGTTTTGCTTCGTAAGTGTCCGAACCTCCTGTATAATTATTTAAATAATGTTATTAACTTATTCAAGAATCATAATTATTTTTATGATATCATATTTGGTCATATTCTTAGCTTCTTAGTAGTAATATTTCATTGCTACTTGTTATTCGGGTGTTTATAACTTTTTGTTCTTATGCGTGTTTTGTCGAATAAATTCTTATTCTTCTCTTTAGGTTATAGATACCTCATTTCCAGAATGGTATTGGTGTAATATATATCATATTCATTCATTAAATTCATTTATATAATCATTATGAAATAAAGATCATGTAGAACGAGTCGCATCACATCGTGGAGACGGTATTCCGTACGTACGCACGAGTGATGATATCGTTCCTATGATCGTGGAATTGTATTGGAGTGTATGTATACTATTTAAGAATTAGTATTACTTTATAATAGTCATATATAGTCATTATTTACACCATTATACCCATCCAAGTAAGGTGGTGGTGGAAAATAGATTACACCACGGCGTGGAGACGGTATTCCGTACGTACGCACGCGCGGTGATTTCTTTTTCCGTAGGATGGATAGACGGTGAAATAGGGTTGTTTCATAATTATAATAACATATCAGTATATGAGTGATACTGATGTTATTAATTCATAATGAAACAAATAAAGAAGAAGAAGTGGAAGAAGAAATAAAGATGAAAGAATCGGTAACAGACATTACCTCTTCTTTGAAGTGCTTCTTTGAGACCTTCTTTTAGGGCACTAAAATTGGTCTTTGAATAAGACCAGGACCTCTAGGATGTCTCTAGGGAAGTGGAGAGGAGAACTTGGTAGGGGTTGGCCGAGCTTGAAGGCTCAAAGTGGTGTGAGGAAGAGGGGGAGGAGGTGCTCTTTTATAAAGGAGGAGAGGGGCACCTTTTTGAAAACAAAAAATATTATTTTATTATAAAGTCAAGATCGGTTTTAAATAGCTCCAAATTGATATATTTCGAAGCTAAGGTGGGGATGTGTCGAACTCCTCTCATCCAATAGAATTTAGACAAGTTTAGGTTCCTATTTTAACCTTATCATTTAGATTTAACATTAAGTTAAATAATTTTACTTTTACTGTGTCTTCTTGTTTTCTTATACTATAAGGTTAAAAAAACATACTATAAGAATCCAAACGAACCCCAAGTTGTTTATTATTAATATATATAACCTTATCTAAGTCATTTGACCGAACCTTAGATTTTTAGGAATAAAATAACAATTACTAATATAATATTTGTATTAAAAACTATTTTATGTCAATTTTGACACTATTTAGTAATTGATTTTTGTGAAAATCATAACAGAATGATTAGTTCAAAAAAAGTTAATTAAATCAATAATAAAATGTCATATTAACCTATTAAATTAGTGTAATTCATAAAAAGTCTCAAATTACATTTATTTTGGTGTTTATAACATTAATTATGTCAATATTTCATTAATAAGATAATTACTGCATCATCTTTGTGTCATAAATAAATTAAATTATTTAATGTCTAAAAATTACAAATAAAGAACCATTATGTAGGAAATAGTTTTATATTTCTAATGAATATTTATAGTCGAATTTATATTATGTATAACCCCACATTAAAAATTATTTACTTATTAAACTTTGATTTTAACTATTTTAACCCTTCTTTAAATAAATTAATAATAAATGTCCTAATCTAATCCAAGTGGGCCTAAATGGTCATATGTTATTCCTAAGTTTGTTTTTGGTCGAATTACACTTGTCCAATAGAATTAGGACATGTGTTAGGGTAATAATAATATCATCTTTACCCTTAATTACCCTATTTACTTTTAACCGTGGTAAAAAAAGTAAAAAGTTACTATTCACCAAAAAATTATTTTCATCTCATTGAACCATATTTTACATACTGACATCAACCATGTCTCTCGGATTTTTGAAATTCCACTCACAGAAGCGGTAAAATTAAGTTGTATTAAAAATTCAGTTTTTTTAACTACCACTTAGTGGTTTCACTATTCATCAAAAATTGAAAGTTTTCAGAAAAACACTAAAATTTCACCCTAGGCTAATTTCGATATTACGAATCCAAAAATGAAGTCCATTTTGAAAAGTAAAATTTATAAAATTTCAAAAAGTGGTTATTACTATTCATAACGGCTAGTTTTAATAATATTTTAATAGCATATCGTTGTTTAGTGAAACTCGGTATTGCGTACGACACAAGCTATCGAGGAAGGTCGCTATTTCGTGTAAAGCAAGCCAAGAAAGTGTTGTGTAGAAAAATATTCCTTTGATGATTTATATAACATAAAAGTCTCGGGTGTTACATTCTACCCCCCTTAAAATGAATTTCGCCCTCAAAATTCGTCACTTTGTAACAAACAGATGAGGATACCTCTCCCTCATCATATCCTCAAGCTCCCATGTAGCTTATTCTAATTGTTGGTTCCTCCATAAAAATTTCACCAATCAAGTGATCTTGTTTCGTAGGACTTTTTCGCTACGATCCAGAATCTCTATCGGTTGTTCTTCATAAGAAAGATGTTGCTCCAGCGGTACAACTTCTGAGCTGAGTACATGTGAAGGATCAGGTATGTACTTTCTCAGGAGAGATACATAGAACACATCGTGGACTTGAGAGAGATTCAGTGGAAGCGCCAATTGGTAAGCTACCTTCCCAACACGATCCAGTATTTCGAAAGGACCGATATATCTAGGGCTCAACTTCCCCTTCTTTCCAAATATCATAACCCTCTTCCAGGGAGATATTCGTAAGAACACTTTTTCACCCACTTCAAACTCTAGGTCTTTTCTTCGGTTGTCAGTATAACTTTTCTATCAACTCTGAGCTGCTCTTATGTGTTGTTGAATAGATCTGACCTTTTCTGCCATTTCATCAACGAGATCAGGTCCTAATAGCTTTCTTTCCCCAACTTCATCCCAGCAAGTTGGAGTCCTGCATTTCTTTCCATAGAAAGCTTCATAAGGAGCCATCTGAATACTGGAGTGAAAGCTATTATTATAAGAAAATTCGACCAAAGGTAGGTGTTGATCCCAACCACCTTTGAAATCCATAGAGCAAGCTCTCAACATATCTTCTAGGGTTTGAATAGTTCTCTCAGACTGACCGTCTGTCTGAGGATGATAAGCAGTGCTGAAACTTAACTCTGTATCCAGAGTATGCTGAAGACTTCTCCAGAACTTCGAGGTAAATCTCGGATCCTGATCAGATATAATAGAAAGTGGTACTCCATGAAATCTTACCACTTCGTTTACATATATCCTGGAAAGCTAATCCAGAGAGAAATCCTCTCTAATAGCAATGAAGTGTGCAGACTTTGTAAGACGATCAACTATGACCCAGATAGCATTATTGCCTTTGGATGTTTTAGGAAGTCCTGTGACAAAGTCCATAGTGATGTTTTCCCATTTCCATTTGGGTATGGGTAATGGTTGTATCATCCCCTTAGAATTCTGTCTCTCAGCTTTAACTTGTTGACAAACCAAGCATTGAGAGACATATTCAGCAACATCTCTTTTCATGCCATCCCACTAGAAGTACTCTTTCAGGTCCCTATACATCTTCGTGCTTCCAGGATGAATAGAGAATGAAGAACTATGAGCCTCATCCAACAGCTCCTTCTTTAATTCGAGGATGGGAGGAACACAAACCGGATTCCTGAACTTTATTATCCCATCACAATCAAGGTTGAATTCAGGAACATTTCTCACCTTCTTTTATAACTCGACATCTTCATTATGTGCCTCTTTAATCTTCACATGTATAGATGGTTGAACATTCATTTGAGAAAGATAAGATTTTCCCCCTTCCATTATAATTCCAAGATCCATCCTTTGTAAATCCATAAATATTGGATCTTTTGAGATCCTCATCATGGATAAACTAGCATGGTATTGTCGACTTAATGCATCTGCCACCTTGTTTGCTTTCCCAGGGTGGTAATGGATTGAGCAGTCATAATCCTTAATCAGCTCCAACCATCTTCTTTGGCACATATTCAGCTCCTTTTGTGTGAAAATATACTTTAAACTTTTATGATCAGTATAAATATCACACCTTTCACCATAAAGGTAATTCCTCCATATCTTTAATGCAAAGATTACTGCAGCTAACTCCAAGTCATGAGTTGGGTAATTTTTCTCATGTATTTTCAACTGTCGTGAGGCATAAGCTATCACCATATCATTTTTCATAAGAACACACACCAATCCCTTCATGGATGCATCACTATAGATCACAAACCTTTCTCCACTACAAGGCAGTGTGAGCATAGGTGCACTGGATAACCTTCTTTTCAACTCATTGAAATTCTCTTCACATTCTTCCGTCTAGAAAAACTTAACTCCTTTCCAAGTCAACTTGGTGACTGGATTAGATAATCGTGAAAAATCTTTCACAAAACGTCGATAATATCCAGCCAAACCAAGAAAACTTCGGACCTCTGTTACTGTTGTTGGTCTCGACCATCTTTCGATAACCTCTGTTTTTGCTGGATCCATAGATATCCCCTCTTTTGAGATTATGTGACCCAAAAATGCAGCTTTTTGAAGCCAAAATTCACACTTGGTAAATTTGGCATAAAGATTCTCTTTTCTCAGGGTCTTAAATATAATTCTCAAGTGATCTTCATGTTCTTCCTTGCTCTTTGAACAGATAAGAATATCGTCTATAAAGACTACCACAAACTGATCAAGATAGTCTCTAAAGACTCTATTCATTAGATCCATGAAGATAGCAGGGGCCTTAGTAAGACCAAATGACATCACTATAAATTCATAGTGTCCATACCTTGTACGGAAAGCTGTCTTTGGTATATCCTCCCTTTTGACCCTTAATTGATGATACCCTGAATGAAGATCAATCTTGGAAAAGTATTGAGCTTCGTGTAGTTGGTCAAATAAGTCATCAATGTGTGGGAGAGGATATTTGTTCTTGATAGTGATCTTGTAAAGTTCTCGATAATCAATGCAGAGTCTCATTGATCCATCTTTCTTCTTAACAAATAGAACAGGTGCTCCCCAAGTTGACGCACTAGGGCGTATGAATCCCTTATCAAGATTCTCTTGGAGTTGCTTCATCAATTCCTGCAACTCAATTGGGGCCATTCTATAAGGTGTCTTTGAAATAGGCAAAGCACCCGGTACGAGTTCTATTGAAAACTCAACTTCACGATTTGGTGGAAGACCCGGTAATTCTTCTGGAAAGACATCATCAAACTCCCGTACAATGGGCATATTCTTAATCGTGAGTTTCTCACCAACCATTTGAGATAAATAACCTTCATTTAGTGGAATCAATACCCATAAAATGGAATAAATTTCCACTGGAAGGTTATGTTCATCCTTGCATTGATAGACGATCATAGATTGATCTGGAATATGAAATGTAACTTCCCTTCTTTCGCAATTGATATGAGCTCCATATAAAGAAAGCCAATCCATGCCAAGAATCACATAAAATTCCACTATAGGAAGGACCACAAGATTTGCAGGAAGCATTTTCCCACAAACTTCGATCGGAGAAGAATTATAAACTTTTGATGCGACTGTTGTGCCATTAGGTGTTGTCACAACTAACTCAACATCTAATTGTTGAGGTAATACGGTGATACCCTTAGAAAATTCTTCAAAAATAAAAGAGTGGGTGGATCCAGAATCAAATAAAACATTTGCTACTTTAGAGTGGATGGTAAGTGTACCTTTCACCACATCGTTATCGTACACCACATCGCTGATAGAAATTGCATGTGACTTTCCTTTGTCTTTAGCCTTAAGAGTTTGTTAACGTCGACCATCATCATAAAACCTTGGATTAGGGCATTTATTGGCATAATGTCCCATCTCCTTGCACTTGAAACATTGAAGTGTAGTAGGTTCATTCTGTGTATCCCTTCCTTTGTTTTCATCATTAGACATCTTATTCCCATCATCGTGGCATTCAAATGCACGATGAACTTCGTTTCCACATTTGAAACATTTACTTGTCCCTTTAAGACAATTCCCTCCATGTTTCTTTCCACACTTTGAGCATAAGGGAAAGCTCATCTTCTTTTTAGTGTTCTCTTTAGAGTTTCCTTTCAATTACATTTTCCTCTTCTTATCAAACCCATATGACTGATGGGTTACTCCAGTCTCCATCTTGACTTTGAGAGCACATCGAATGATTTCCTCGTAGCTATTGAAGTCCCTTATGGCTAACGCCCTTCGAAGACTTGGTTTTAAGCCACTAAAGAATCGATCGATCTTACTCTCAGGTTGGATAATAATACCAGAAGCGTACCTTGCTAGTCTTGTAAAATTTGCTTCATAGGTACCAACAGATTCATCATCCTTTTGCTTCAGTTCAAGAAACTCTTTCTCCATCTTTGTTTGGAGAATACGAGGGAAGTACTTATTGAAAAATAAGTTCTTGAACTCGTCCCATTCCTTGGACTCAATTTCATACCTTTGCCTCGTATTCTTAATAAGATTCCACCATTGATCAGCATCACCTTCCAAACGATACACTGCTAAGATGACTTTATCATGCTCAGAACATTGAAGAACTGAAAATAGCTTTTTCAGTAGTACTAATCCATTGTTCAGCAACTAATGGATCAGTAGACCCGCTGAATGAAGTTGGACGCTGTCTCATGAAGGATTCAACAGAATGTTGCTCCTTCCTTTGCTCGTTTGGAAGTCCTGCATGATTCATAGCTTGATAATGTTATGTGAGCATGGCTACAAGATGTTTCATTCCAGCTCCCATAACGTTTGGTTGCTCAGGGGGACAATCATTGCATTGCCCGTCGCATTCCGTATTAACACGGTTCCTTCAGGTTCTAGCCATTGACTAAAACCAAGAAGAATAGTGTGATCAACACTAATTATAATAGGAAAACCACATAATCAAGAATAAAATTTCACACTTAAGGTCTTATCCTAGGTTATTCATGGCCATTTCTAAGACACTAAGATTGTGTTCTATGCTTAGACTTATCCTTAGGGTTCTTACTAAGGCTTTCACATCCTAGTTTCCAACGGTTGACTATACCTTTCCTCTAATACCAACTATAACGACCCATACTTTACATACATTGTTAATACTTTAAAATTGAAGCATACTTATTACAACATATAACAAAACCACGAAAGGACCGTATAGGTATAGTGTCTTTAGAAACTGGGAAACATAAACAAATGGTTCATAAAGCATCTACTTTGCCTCCCATTTATTTCATCATATCTAGAGTCCCTTTTTGGCATATTCTACTTAATAACATTCTTCCTGACCTGGGGAAATAAAACATACAAAAGGGTGAGCTCAAATGCTCAGTAAGGGTAAAAAAAAGAAATATCAATCACATCATATACATAAGCACATAACTTTTGGAAATCTTAACCTGCAAAAGAGATCATAATTTCATAACATGGGATAAATCATGGCAGTGAAATGTAATCACAATAATCATAACATAAAACATGAAACTTTGTGGCATACACACATAATCATAGAGAATCATTTCTTGTTAGTAAAGACTCATTGCCAAGACTATCTTAGTGGACAAAGTCCCTTTCTGAACCGAGTCACCCTCGTTTCAGTCCTGTTTCAATGAACCGGTATAACCTACCGTTCCAGCCATGTCTATCTCATGAGATATAAAATCTTTACCCAATGCATTGGAGGGAGATATAGGTCCCACCCATCTCATAATGATACCATTATTATGTGTGCCACATAAATCATACATCATTGCATAACCCATGTAATAAAAATGGGAATCTTAAACATCGTGAAATCATAAAACAATTCATATAAGATTAACGAATTCATAAAAATAATTCCATCACAACATAATCAAATCAATAGGGATAAAAACAGAACCCTTTATTATCTTAAATGGAAAATAATTTTGATAAAACACTTGAACTCCATTCTTGAGGAAAATATCCTTTCTGCTTCAAAAACGTTTATCCTTTCTTAACATGTCGTACAATTATAAACTAAAAGAAGTTGATTAAAAATAAACTTGAAAAATTGTAAAGGAAGCTTCTTGGAAATAATGTTTTAAAAATCCATTCATGCTGTATAAGTTAAAAGAAAACATTCTTCTCGTACTTTTGTCGGAAAAGTCAAAAAGTACCTCATACGAAAAACGACAAAATATTCCTTTCATATCCTTTACTAAAAACTCACAGAAGGGTAAAATTGGATTTAAACAATTGTAGGTGGATGGAAATAATATTACATATTGAGGAAACATGGATGTGGATGATAAAATACACCCCCGTAAATACCAAAGTATAAACAATCTCGGATAAAAATGAGATTGTGGTATTTCCCTTACCTTTAGTCCGTTTTGCTTCGTAAGTGTCTGAACCTCCTGTATAATGATTTAAATAATGTTATTGGCTTATTCCATAATCATACTTATTTTTATGATATCATATTTGGTCATATTCTTAGCTTCTTAGTAGTAATATTTCATTGCAACTTGTTATTCGGGTGTTTATAACTTTTTGTTCTTATGTGTGTTTTGTCGAATAAATTATTATTCTTCTCTTTAGGTTATAGATACCTCATTTACAGAATGGTATTAGTGTAATATATATCATATTAATTCATTAAATTCTTTTATATAATCATTATGAAATAATTATCATGTAGAACGAGTCGCATCACATCGTGGAGACGGTATTCCGTACGTACGCACGAGTGATGATATCATTCCTATGATCGTGGAATTGTATTGGAGAGTATGTATACTATTTAATAATCAGTATTACTTTATAATAGTCATATATAGTCATTATTTACACCATTATACCCATCCAAGTAAGGTGGTGGTGGAAAATAGATTACACCACGGCGTGGAGATGGTATTCCGTACCTACGTACGCGCGGTGATTTCTTTTTCCGTAGGATGGATAGATGGTGAAATAGGGTTGTTTCATACTTATAATAACATATCAGTATATGAGTGATACTGATGTTATTACTTCATAATGAAACAACTGAAGAAGAAGAAGTGGAAGAAGAAATAAGGATGAAAGAATTAGTAATAGACATTACCTCTTCTTTGAAGTGCTTCTTTGAGACCTTCTTTTAGGGCACTAAAATTGGTCTTAGAAGATGACCAGGACCTCTAGGATGTCTCTAGGTAAGTGGAGGGGAGAAAGTTGCAGGGGTTGGACGAGCTTGAAGGCTCAAAGTGGTGTGAGGAAGAGGGGGAGGAGGTTCCCTTTTATAAAGGAGGAGAGGGGCACCTTTGGGAAAACAAAAAATATTATTTTATTATAAAGTCAACTTCGGTTTTAAATAGCTCCAAATTGATATATTTCAAAGCTAAGGTGGAGATGGGTCGAAATACTCTCATTAGATATAATTTAGACAAGTTTAGGTTCCTATTTTAACCTTATCATTTAGATTTAACATTAAGTTTAATAATTTTACTTTTACCGTGTCTTCTTGTGTTCTTATACTATAAGGTTAATAAACTTACAATAAGCAGCCAAAAGAACCCCAAGTTGTTTATTATTAATATATATAACCTTATCTAAGTCATTTTTCCGAACCTTAGATTTTTAGGAATAAAATAACAATTACTAATATAATATTGGTTTTAAAAACTATTTTATGTCAATTTTGACACTATTTAGTAATTTATTTTTGTGAAAATCATACCATAATTATTAGTTCGAAAAAAGTTAATTAAATAAATACTAAAATGTCATATTAACCTAAAAAATTAGTGCAATTCATAAAAAGTCTCAAATTACATTTATTCTGGTGTTTATAACATTAATTATGTCAATATTTCATTAATAAGATAATTACTGCATCATCTTTGAGTCATAAATAAATTAAATTATTTAATGTCTAAAAATTACAAATAAAATACCATTATGTAGTAAATATTATTATCTTTATAATTAATATTTATAGTCGAATTTATCTTATGTATAACCCCATATTAAAAATTATTTACTTATTAAACTTTGATTTTAACTATTTTAACCCTTCTTTAAATAAATTAATAATAAATGTTCTAATCTAATCCAAGTGGGCCTAAATGGTCATATTTTATTCCTAAGTTTGTTTATGGTCGAATTAAACTTGTCCAATAGAATTAGGACATGTGTTAGGGTAATAATAATATCATCTTTATCCTTAATTACCCTATTTACTTTTAACCGTGGCAAAAAAAAGTAAAAAGTTACTATTCACCAAAAAAATATTTTCATCTCATTGAACCACATTTTACATACTGACATCAACAGTGTCTCTCGGATTTTTCAAATTCCACTCGCAGAAGCGGTAAAATTAAGTTTTATGAATAATTCAGTTTTTTTAACTACCACTTAGCGGTTTCACTATTCATCAAAAATTGAAAGTTTTCAGAAAAATACCAAAATTTCACCCTAGGCTAATTTAGATATTAAGAATCCAAAAATGAAGTCCATTTTGAGAAATAAAATTTATAAAATTTCAAAAAGTGGTTATTACTATTCATAACGGCTAGTTTTAATAATATTTTAATAGCATATCGTTGTTTAGTGAAACTCGGTAATGCGTACGACGCAAGCTATCGAGGAAGGCCGCGATTTCGTGTAAAGAAAGCCAAGCAAGTGTTGTGTAGAAAAATATTCCTTTGACGATTTATATAACATAAAAGTCTCAGGTGTTACAGTGTCACCCCACATCACTACTTCAAAAGACTGTTGCACCTCTATCACTTCTCCATTTTCAATACCATCGAAAGTGCTATGAATCCCTTGATAAGGGTAATCTTTCGCACCAAGAATCGTAGAGTTTCATCCACTCTCTATCACGCGATCTATCATGGAATGATTTTACTTGAAATTGGGGCCTTTCTTAAATCCTCTGATTTCTCCCATTTTAGTTCAAATGAAGGGTTGTCACAGGACGTGGGATATATTACGATTATGATGTAGGGTACCTTTGATCTTTCTCATCGTTTTGTTCTATTATTCAATTTGCACTATTGTTCCACTCGTCGGTACCTACCAGTGAATCTCAATTTAAGCATATTAGTTTAATTAAACTACTTATCCTTGATCTTTGCAACCATTTCTTAATGAGAACCCTTCCTAGGTTTTCACCATGTTGTTGGACACCCCTTCAGGTGTTTAGACACAATCGGTCTATTTTTATCGTTATCATTGGTTCTTTAAATTATTAACTATGTGTGTTTTGGTAATACATTAGGTTGAACTTCAAATTGAATAAAATTATTTAGGATGGATTGTTTTCTTAAATAATTTGGTTATAAGGTTTATTGTGCCTTAATTTTATTTAAATATTGTTACCTCTACTTACGCTGACAAATACCATTTCCTATTTAACCTGAGTTATGATGTTGGAATTGATTAGTTACCTAAATGGATGAAATTAGAAATGTTTTCTCTGGGATTTATGTATATGTGCCTTTATTTTTATTTGTAGGTAATCGATCCAGTGGGAGAATGTAGGTTTTGTATTAAGAACCCATAATAGGACTCACCGTGCTCGATAGGTTGCATCATGATGTGTCGGGGAAGTAATGTTTTAGGCTCACCAGGCATGGGCTCCCCCGGGATTTTCATATATTATTGAGTGACACTAGTTCCCTAAGGGGAAACTGAGGATGAACCCATTGGAAAGATACCTACGCCAAGCCTCAGTTGAGACTCGGTCCCTTATGTGTGATAATTAGTATGGACTCATGGTTACCAAAGAACAAGAGATACCTATGATTCTGAAATAGATCCCCTTGGATATGCTAGGTGGAATAGGGTATAATTTATTGGATGTACCATAGTGATACCTCCAGGATGGGCTCGAACTCCACCTCTATACTTTTCAATTTTAAAATAAATTATTGAGATGCAGCATAGATTTTTTCTTATGCTTTGTGATGACTCTCTTGTTCATTTAGTGTGCATGGTTTTTACATCTGGATTAGACCCCAAGACAATGCACAAGCTTGGGGTGTGAACTTTATCAGTTGTTTGTTATGTTACGTAGGCCTTGCTATATCTATTCCGCTTTACCAAGTATCTTATTCATAATTCCAACTCAGGATAAAGCAAGTGGTATAGTACATGTGTCTGCTTGGGAACCCGGACCAAGTTACAGTCTTTTTAAATTATTTAAATGCTTTCATTATTATATATGGCACACTTCTATTTGTTTACATCATGAAATGGAATGGTTTAGACAATGTGTGTTATGGCCTACTGATATTAAATATCACACCCTAATCAAGCACCATTTGGTGTCAGAGTAGATTATTTGTTCACAAGTATGGATAAAAGTAAGTGTACTTCTTCTGATGTTTGAGTGTTGCTTGCTACTTAGGATGGAGATTGGGGTAGAGGACGAAGACTTTTCTCGTGATGTAATTGTTTCACCTTATGTCATTTTCAATATAGATTTTATAACATGCTTGTATTCCTATTTTTTCATGATTTTACTTTAGTATAGACAACATAGCATGAAATCGTCATGGTATCAGTTATGACATTTCAACTTCAATATTTATTATATATTTTTCTATTGGGTCATTTATCTTCTTATACTGTTGTTTTTTGTTTTTATTATTGATTTATTTAGTTGCTTTATTATATATTACTTTCCTCTATGAAATAACTTTTTCTATGAGGGAATAATCTCCCTATAGAATTAACAAAGGCCCCCGCTAGAAGTCGATGGCCTCTGGAATTTGGGGAGTTGTTCTTGAGGTCTCGTGGCTCACCGTCTCGGGGCCCGTTTTAGAGGCACTTAGGGTGGGACATTATGATATTATTTCTCTTAATCATATTTCTATTTTCCATATCTTATTCAAGAATTTATAAGGTCTTAACTATATTAAAATAAACTCTTATTATAATATTTTTTATATAAATAATTATATTTTATTTTCAGCATCCATAATTATCACCATTAAAATAGGGTGTATGAATCATCATCATACCTTCTCTAAGATCATCCATTAAGATTTATATTCATCTATATCTTTAACTATTACTCATTAGAGATAAAATAAATATCACCACCTGAGTCTAACTTCTGATATCAATTGTTGTTATTGGGTAGAGTAAATAGAATCATTAAGTATTTCAAAAAAAAGAAATATATCAAATGGATTCTTTTTTAGGACAATTTTTGTTATCAAGTAGAAGTAGAAATGTTTTTTAGAAATATAAATAAAGTAATAGAAACCAAAATTAGTTAAAAATTATTAGGTTGAAATAGAAAATATGAATACACAAGAGAGAGATTAATTGTGTTCCTTTAAAAATTAATAAAAACAAAAAATCGAACTTGATATTAAAATGATTCTTTCCTTCACTCCCAAAGATGAGTAAGAAGTGAAAAATAAATGAAGAAAATAACATATACATGTATAGTGTTTCATAGCATAATAATCCCATAGTCCACTTAATTAATTCTCTGTCTATAAGTTTGGTGATTTTCACTAGCATTTCCTCTTATCTAGAGACCTATACAACTGATTACAAGCATTTTATAGCATTATTACCTGGATTTTACAAGTCCTTATGGTTATTTTATAGGGAAGTAAAATATAAATATCTTATTAATAGACAATTACACTCCACCATGACTGATAATGAGCATTCAACACTTCAATTGTATGTTGATTAAGATGAATATACTGAATATTGGTTCAACTAACAGTTTTAGCAGCAACTGAAAAATGAAATGATCATCAATAAAACACAACAGTCGAATATTATTCAATTTCAAATAGGATTTTGTTAAACAGTAGTATATAAAACACTAATTAGATGGTAAAACATGAATTTCTCAAAAGTACAGCTCTAATAAGTGCTTTTCTAAACTACAAAAAAATATTAAAAAAGAAATACCCTAGTAGTATTAGTTGAGTTGATCAAACAGATAAGAATCAAAATATGTATGTCTTTAAAATGTAACTCTAGAAGCAAGGACACATTAATATTTTTAAATGAACATTTATATCTTTTGAATAATAATATCTATATTTAATAGACGGTCAAATTACTTCAGGTTAAACAACTCCAGAAATATTCCATAATAAATCGTGAGTATTTGAATTTTTAACATTCAAAGAAATATGGTTACTTACCTTAAAAATAGAAATGATTTAATACATTGAATATAAGAATTTTAATTGGTGTTTAAATATCATTAAATATATATTTGGTTTTGTAAAGACCATTGTAGAAAATGTGGAAATAATCTATAATTCAAAACTCTATATATGACCAAGTTAAATGTAGTGTTTCCCTATATAGTGATATACTTCAAAAGTACAACTGGAAGCATATGGTTTATTGAAAAAGTTGGGATGATGAGAAATACATTTATTCCTAAAATTTTGGGTTTCTTCCAAAATTAGGGTTCTAGATCCATAGGTTCATTCCAAAAATAGGGTGCAAAAACTGTATATTCTTCTTAAATCTTAAGGTATGAACAGTAGTTCTAGACTTCTTATAAACACATCCAGAATACCAATTGTTTCAGAAATAAAATAACCTTCCTCTATTTTAAAGACTGAGAAAATAAATCAAAAATAAAGTAACTATTTCCATGAATATTATCCTAAAATTCAAATAAAGTAACTTTATTATAAATATATATGTTGGTGTTTTTTAACAAAAAAATAAAAAAAAAATTAATGAAATTTTTGTATCAGTAAATTCTTGATAGAATTATAAGAATAATTGAATATATAAAGTATTAAAATTCTCTATAGTGTTTTTTTCATATATTTTAAACATTTATTGGTAGATTCTATAATCTATATCTAATATATTTAAATAATACAAATAATACTAATCAGTCAAAAATTATCTTGTATATTGGTTAGAGTGACTAATTCACATTAGAGGTGAATTGAGTTCAAAATAAAAACTTCTATTGAAAATAAATTAAAATGAAATACCCTAATTAAAATAAATTCACCAAATTAATCAAATGAGTAGTTTAATATAATTTTGGTCTTTTAAAAGATTCCATAAAGATTTATTACTGATTAGTTAAAATAATATGACAATTACGTTAACTTTTTAAATCAATTTACTCAATTACATACTTATATAAACACAAGTTAATATTAACTTGAAAAGTATTTGTTTTGTTTTCAATTTAAAAAAATATAGTTTAAAGCATTTCAAAGAATTAAAAAAACAAAATAACATAATTGAATAAAACAAGGGGTTCATTATTAAGTCGATAAATAATCCCCTCTAATTGGAAATCACCTACTTCAAAGAATATAATATAACTATAATCTTATCTGCAACCTAGATCAGGTATTCATACAATAGAGTAAAAGCTTTCCAGGCCACGTAGGGACCTCTTCCACAAAAAACAGGGGAAGAAAAATATCTCAGTCTACACAAGGACCTCTTCCAAAATCACCATGGGTAAAAAGATGAAACATGAGTGAATAGAATGTTCAGTATTCTCTAGTTATAAAGCATGAGTTGGTGTATGTTGATAAACACTATAAACAACACACTTCTCTAAAGTAAAAGCAACAAATAAGGGGAAAAATGAGAAATAACATATAGGAGAGATAATGTTGCTTGGTCTGAAGTGCTTAAAACTATTGAGTCTCATTATATGTAGATTAGTGGGGATCTCGGGTTGTTTCAATGAAAATAGCAGTAAAATAGACCATCATAAAGTTCTCCTTTTCTATATATATGAAAGGATGTTAATCTTCAATGAGTTTCACTATTTTGCTGACCAAAATATGAAGGAATTAAGTGTGTAATATATCGATTAATAATCCTACCAATATACAGTAAGGGCACCTCTTTATTATGAATTATCTATAAGAGAGAGTCCTTTAGAAATATATCTAATTGAAGGAACTAAAAGTCATTGAAGGATAATCATAAAGAGTTCCTAAAACCTTGTATTGGGCTCTCACATTGTCTTCAATGCATCTATGGAATACTTAAAGAATAATAATTGAATAATTCTTCACATTAAATTTAACAATATAGTATCTGGTATTATTTAATTCAAATTCCTCATATTATCAATGGCGGAACATGTTTGTGGTGACTCATGTCTAGCAGCAAGTCAAGCTGGTGGCAAGTCATCTGGCAGTGACTTGTTCCGGGCGATGACTCATTCTTCGTAGCGACCCATCTGACGGTACGTCATCTGGTGGTGATTCATTCCTAGTGGTGATTCATTCCTATAGGTGACTTATCTAATGGTAGGTCATCTGGAAATAGGTCATCATATGGTGACCCATGTTCAGCGATGATTCATTTCTAGCAGTGAATCTTTTTTGGCAGTAGATCTTTTTAAACTAATGGGGAATACTTTTTGGTCATAGGTAAAGTAAAGCAATGAATCTTTTCTTAAGGTAAGTAAATTGTAGAGGTGATTATTTTCTTCTAGTGATAAATTTTTGGTTGTTATCCATTTTTGAACTAATGGTGACTCATCCCAATACTCATCCACATTTTCATTAGATTGACTTATACTATGATGTGCTATCATAAAACATAAAAGTCATTAGAAACATAAAAATCATGATTTTTAGTATTAAAATAAATAGATTCAAACAATATTTTCAATTTTGATGATTAAAAATCATGGAATATTAGAAACCATGTATAGAATAAACTTTTGAAAAAAAATATATATATTTAAAAAATTAATCATATATGTTAAACATTTTAAAAATATAATGTGAGAGTTTGTTCATAAATTTCAAAATAGTAGATAAATAAAGATTGGTATTAAAGATATGGTATTCACATAAATAAGATATCATGGAAAAAGGGTAATACACATATTTTTTTAACATTTCAAAAAGCTAATCTATGAGTTTTTTTCATAAATTTTAAAAGAGAATATAAATAAAGATGGATATTAAAGATATGGTATTCACATACTCATGATTTCATAATAAGAAAGGGTAATACAAAAAACATAAACATAAATTCCATAAATATTATCCCCCTTTTAGGATTATAAAAAATTGAAGATAATTTATAGTAAAAAAAGAAAAAAAAGAATAAAAAAAAGAATAAAAAGATAAATTTCATTAAAGACAAAATTTAGGGTATTATATCCAAAATAAAGATACAAAAAGGTCCCTATTAAATACAAATATCTAATCAAAATCAATCTCGGCCTGTGTATGAGGAACATCAAGTACTTTTCCCATATCATAGATAGGGTCACAGAGGTATAGGTTGAGGTAATTGTGGAAATGGTAGAACGTACTACAGGCATAGAAGGAGTGGGCAGCTCTCAGATAAAAATCATCCAAAGTTTCCTAACTGCTTCAATTAGTAACAAACTGAGGATTTTAATCTAAGATGGTAAAGGTGCATTTGGATCAATGTAAATATATTTTTTAAAATTTATAGGGTTGGTAGTGGTAGTAGTAATGAGACAATTCACTAGAATAGCCTCATGAGATACTACAGTATTTCCAAACACATGTAAGAAAGGAGTCACGAGATTGATGAAATCCATAATTATGTTTCCACCATGATCCATATAAATGAAGAAGTATTTATTTTTATCCATAAAAAATTCAGTATAGGTGTCATGACCTTCAACTAATTAACATGTTCATTATGATCTTGGGTAACTGATGGAATCTGAAGGCTCTTAACTAGAAACTTGAAGTGACTTCTCAATTCATGATTGGTGTAAATCCATGGAAGGTAATACTTAATGACCTTGGGGACCATTTCATGATCACTTTTAGATTCATTAAACCATTCCTTGACCGGATTATAAATATTTTCACCATATTGTATGATATACATCAAATCCACCTAAGGAATAGCATGAACATATCCCATATAAACATGAATATCCTCCCTAAAAACATATCAGATCAACTATATATCAAATAAAACTAATGGAGGTGGAGCACTTGAGGTAGAATCCATTAAGGTAAATATTACAATCACTCTGATAAAGAATCCAAATTATTAGCCAAGGAGGTACAAGTCTCCTCCATCATAGACCTCAAGGACTCTACCTCACTGGATAACCGTCTGTTCTCAATCACAACTTCTTAAATGTGCTTAATAAACTTTAGTTGAATGTGGCACACAAAAAACTCACATATGTGTTTATAATCATACTCACTGAGTTGTATGACTAGAGGTGCATAATTCCTTATAATATTACCAAAATTAGATATAATTTTCTCTCTGAAAGACTCCATATTAGATCAGTAAACAATTTTTAAAGGCACAGGTCAACGACAGTAGGTAGGGGTACAACATCTCTCTTTTCAGGAGGCACAAAAGCCTCTTATGGCTCTAGTTTGGTAGGAACATCCAAAATAAAATCCTAAAGCTCTCCTATAGAATCAATCTTCTCAACCATGGATCCCTTAGGATCTCTCTCAACTTGAACTGGGATAGCATGTCCACCATGATTTTTTGGACTAATATCATCATTATCTAAGTCAGAATAGACTAATCCAAGCCTCACATAATTTTTAAATCTTTCCCATTCATCAAAATCTATGACATGTATCCTGGAAGATAACAAGTTATAAGGTTTAAAATCATCATGTTCAACTCGATGGCTATCAAAACTACGAGTTTCCAACCCCTCACCAAATTCCTTTATCTCATATTTTTCAAAATCATATTTATGAACTTTTTGAACAAAACATGGTCTCTCTTCTAACCTAGTAAAGATAGAAAAATATGGAGAATAATGATGTGTTTGATTCATCTCCTGATCATCAGGGAAACCATGATTTTATTCTTCATCACTTCCATCTATATAATCATCTCTTTCATCTTTATCATCTATATCACTTCTATCATTTCCATATTTATAACTATCACCTTCATTATCAGAAACATCCACAATTTCCTTAGAATATTTAGAATATGAACTCTTGAATTATTCCTCTATTTAAACTTTTGTTTCCTCATCATCATCGTTCTCACTCAAAATACTTTCTATAATAGGTAGAGATCTTGTAGGACTAGTTGGACCAAAAGAGACCAATGGGATCAAAGGTATTTCAGAGTCACTGGCCTCATCAACTGATAAATCCTTTTCATAACTAGGTGCAGCAACCTCCACTTCATCTTTCTCTTCATTTGAGTTCTCTACTACCTCATATGGATCCTATCCAAGATTAACATGGTTCTTTGGTCTGGTAAGTTGATCTATAGGATTAAACACTTTATAACTCTTATCAATATCTTCCACCCATTTCTTTATCCATTGGTTCCAATTTACCTTCATTCTTTTACATATAACATTTGACAAGAAATATCCACCACATTTCACTTCAACTTCTTTATCTTTATCAAATAATCCCTTAGCATCAAGAATGGTTGAAATAGAATTAGGATATAAGGGAATTAGACCTAGATGATATCTTGTACATCTCCATTAAATGCACCATTAGGTACCTACATAAATTAATTTTGTCTCCTCATTTTATAATGTATAGGAGATATAAATCTTGATATCTTATAGTGATTAAGTCTCCTTTTCTAGGGCACAACATGTGTTGTATAATCTTTAAGAGAAATTTTTACTCACTATCCAATTTAGTTGCAACAGTTCATCTTAGATTTCAATCTCCTATAATCTATATTAAGGCATTCTCATACACAAAAGAATCACTATCATTGGTAATTGATAGTCATTTGATACTCCTTCATTAAGTACATTAATGCATTTAGACCATTATTTTGAAGATAATACTATCATTTTTCCATATATTATGCTCCTAATCCAATCATTATTTTCCCCAAAACTAAAATTAGAATATTGATAAAATTGGTGAACCAACCTAGGATATAATAGATTTTCATTATTAAAGAACCATTATATCCATCCCTAGTCTTGGATCACCTTTATCATCATTAATTTTCTTGAAATTGTTTTTGGTATTTACTTCTTTCTCATCAACCACTGTACAATTTGTGAGTTTCAAGTTCTGTGGCTTAACTAATGTTATTCTTGATTCCCCTCTATGATTCATGGATGTTCACTACTCCTTGAGAGATAACAAAGTATGTTACTTTAATCCTACCATTTTAACAAAGGATATATTTAGGCAAGGATGATGGAAGGATAAAGGTTGGGATAGAAAGGTTAGCAGAGAGTTTTGAAGAAAAACAAGCGTGAGGGATATTGTGGGACAAAATAATACTTAAGATCAATTTATATTATTAATTGACTTGAAATCAAAAAACACAATAAAATATAAACATTTAAATTGAACAAAAATTAAACTGGAAGAAATAAAATTAGTACTGGTGGGTTAATTCCAATAGTGGGTAGTTTTCAACAGTGGGGGATTTCCAAGAGTGGGTGATTTTCAATGGTGGGTGATTTCCGACAGTGGGTGATTTCCAATGGTGGGTGATTTTCAATGGTGGGTGATTTCCAACAGTGGGTAATTTCCAATGGTGGGTGATTTAAAATGGTGGGTAATTTTCAATGGTCGGTAATTTCAAACGGTGGTTAATTTCCAATGATGGGTTATTTCCAAGGATGGGTGATTTCCAAGGGTGGGTAATTTACAATGGGGGGTGATTTCCGATTGTGGTTGATTTCCTATAGTGGGTGATTTCAAATGGTGGGTAATTCACAACCATGGGTAATTTCTAATGTTTGGTGATTTCTAATGGTGGTTCATTTCCAACAGTGGGTTGTTTTGAATGGTGGGTAATTTCCAATGGTGGGTGTTCTAATAGTCGTTAACCAAAATTAAATTTCATCCAAAATTTATCATTCTTAATTCATAGTTTAAGTAGTTTAATATCTCAACATTCACTGGATTATTAAAAATTTTAGCAAGATGAATTTCAGTTCCTATAAATTAAAGAGTTATTTCACCCTTTTGAAAATGATCTTTCAAAGGTGATGCATTACATTAATATTCTATGTTCTTTCTGAGACACTGCGTTCTTTGAAATATTTATTGCACTTTTTTTGAAAAATATATATGGACATGTCTGAATTGATATTCATGGTCTATTAGAGTGTGTTTCATCCGCAAAATTTGAGCATAGAAACTACCTACAACTATGTATTCAACTTCAGTACTAGATAATGCAACATAATATTTCTTCTTACTACACCAAGATACTGTAGACTTTCCAAAAATATGGAATGTTCTATAGGTTCTTTTTCTATCTAACTTACAACCCCCAAAATCTACATCTGAATAACTCACTAGGCCAAATTATTGTCCTCTATGATAAAACAATAATAATATGAAAATGAGAACACAAACACACACTAAACATAATATTAGGATGAATAAAAGTTAAATATAGCAAACATCCAATCATACCACTGTAACTGCTTTGATCCACTAGAGTTGTAGTTTCATCAAGATCTGACTTATAGGTGGTCCTCATGGGATTGTAACTTCTTTTAGTGTTATCCAAAGGAAAATGTTTTATAAGATCTTTGGTGTACTTAATTTTATTTAAGATAATTCCTTATTTATTTTGAAAAATCTGAAAACCAAGAAAGAGTTTTAGTTCACCCATTAAACTCATTTCAAATTCTTTATTCATCATTTTTGAAAAACCAATACACAAAGAATTTTTTGGAGACCCAAAGATAATATCATCAATATAGTTTTGAACAACTAAAATATCTTTAGAAATTATTTTTATAAAAAAATTAGGATCATTTTTACCTTTTAAAAAACTTATAAATTATAAAATATTTGATCCTATCATACTAATCTCAAGGATATCATTTGAAACCATATAAATATTATGTTAATTTGAAAACATGATTTGGAAAATGAGTATTTTGAAGTCTATGGGGTTGTTTAACAAAAAATCCTCAATTATATAAACATTCAAGAATAAACTTTTGATATCAATTTGATATAGTTTGAAATACAAATGTAATGCATAGGTAAGTATTATTCTAATGGCTTCAACTCTAGCCACTGGTGCAAAGGTTTCTTCATAGTCAATACCTTCTTCTTAACTATACCCTTATGCAACCAACCTAGATTTATTTCTTACTACGGTTCCAAAATAATCAACCTTGTTTCTAAACATCCATTTAGTTCCAATAGTGAGAGTGTATTTGGGTTTAACTAAGTGCTCTAAAAATTTATTTATTTAAAACTAATAAAGTTAGTCTTGTATAGAAATTACATAGAATCCATAATTAATTTCATCATTTATGTTCTTAGGTTCAAGATGTGACACGAATTATTAATCTTCAACTTTATTTCTAAGAGAAGCTCTAGACTATGTACAATTATCTATGTCTCAAACTAAATCATCTAGAGGATGGTATTTAAGAGTCCTAACATCTCTTGAAAAAAAGGGATGGTTATCTACAGGTTCCTGTTCAGGTTGTAAAAATTCCTCAGAACTAGATGATTTTTCTACTTGTTTCATAGAGTTCTCAAAAGGTTTGTCATTGATGTTCATAGTTGAAAAATCATCCTCAATGTTTTTTATTGGGGTTTTAGGCTCATGTGGATCTCTTTCACTAAACATTACATGAACAGATTCTTCCATATTCTTGGTTATTTTGTTAAACACTCTATATGATTTAATAAAAGTTGAATAACCAAGGAAAATTCCTTCACCAATCTTAGATGAAATATTTTCAATATTATCATTATTGTTAATAATAAATACTTTTCAACCAAAAAATCTAAGGTAATTAACATTTTTTTCCTACTATTCCATAATTTATAAGGGTTATTTGTTAAGATAGCTATGATTAAGAATCTATTAATTATATAATAGGTTGTATTCATATAATCTACAAAAAAATAAAAAATAAGGTAATATTTATTAAGCATAGTGCTAACATTTTTTTAAAGTGTCAAATTTCTTCTTTCTACAACACTATTCATTTGGGGGTCCTAGGAGCCAAAACAATTTGGTTGTAGACATTTCGTAAGAAAAATGCCTCAAAGTTTGGATTTTCAAACTCATAGCCTTGATCACTTCTTAAGGTCTTAATCCTATGTCCACTAAGATTTTCTAAACATCTAACACAATTGGTAAAGTAAGAGCGGGCTTCACTTTTTTGAGATAAAAAGTATACCGAAGTATAACTATAAAATTAATATAAAAATACATAGACATAGTGATTAGAATTGAAAATAGAAATTCTAAATGGTCCAAACAAGTAATTGTGATCTAACTCTAGGGGTTGATAAGTTGAAACTTATTTATTTAATTTCAAAGATATCTTGTATGGTTTCCCTTTTTGACATGGGTTAAAAACTTTATCATTTGAGAATTTAAGTTTAGGTAGATCGTTGACTAACCCTTTGCAAGTGATATTTCTAAGTGAGTGAATATTTTAGTGGCCTAGTATCCTATTCTGAATCCAGGATTCCTAATGAAAGGAACTTAGACATGAAAAAATTTGCGAAAATAAAGAATCAAAATTAATAGCACAAATATTTTCATTTCTCAAAAGTAGTAAATACAAAATCATTTTTAGAATAAAAAACATTAAAATATTTTTTTCAAATTTCACATAAAAACCATCACCACATAGCTGTGATATGTTAAGAAGATTGTATTTTAAAACATCAATAAATAATACTTCAGAAATTAAAACTGAGTTAGAATTACAGACTTGGATAAGGCCAATTATTATCTATTTAACATTTTAAACAAAGGTGACATGTACACTATCCACCTTTATAAAATTTTTAAAGCTTGATTAATATCTAGTAATTTGATTGGAATAGCCATTTTCTGAGTACTATAGACTATTACTGAAGCTCTTTAAGAAGGTTCCATTATATTTTTTTGTCATAAAACACATGTTAGATCTATCTTGATTTTCCTCTTGGGTAGTGTCTGAATCACTTAAGATGTCTTCAGTAGCACTATAATTTTATTTCATTACTTTCTTACACTTCATATCCTTTTAATCATACTTATTTATATACTTTAGTTTACTATAGTTATCTTTGACATGCCCTTTTATCTTACATTAATAGTAGATGATCTCATTTTAAGTATCATCACTCTTCTAGTATTTCTTCCAATTTCCTCTATTATTATATTTTCCTTTGTATATAGATTTCCTAAAGAATTTATTCCTCTTTTAAAACATTTTAAAACTTATATCTAGATAAGAAATATCTTCATCACTATCAGCTGGTTATTCCTTGTCACTTGAGCTTTCAGCTTGAAATTTCTCTTTCTATTTTGAAGAAGTAGACTTGAATGCTATAAATTTCCTTTTAGTCTCACCATACCCTTCTCAGTTCACTTTAATTTCTTACTCTTATATCATTAACATTCCAATCATCACCTTAACAGATATCTTACTAATATCACAAGACTTTATAATTGAGATTGTGGTTCCCCTCCATCTTTTTGGAAGACACCTAAACAATCACTCGACTTGGTGTTAATCAGAAAATAGATTCCCTAAATAATGCATTGTATTCATTATCTAATTAAACCTTAGATACATATCCAAAATAATCTCATCAGTTTTCATATTAAATGTATCATATTTAGTTGTATAAGTATTTAACCACATTTTATTAATATTAGTTGTTCCTTCATGAGAAACAACTGAATTATACTATATTTATAAAGAATTTGTACATGCAGGAACCTTATTGAATTCTTTATCTCCAAAATCACAACAAAGATCATTTATAGATTTACAATTATTATTATAATCTATTTTGGTATCATCAACCCATGTGTTTCCAGTATTATTAGGTAATTAATATTTATCTTCAACAACAATCCATATTCCAAAACCCATGCATTCAATGTGAATTTTCATATAGATTTTCAATTGAGAAAAGTTAGTGCCATTAAATAAGGGTGGTTTATTGGTAGAAGATCTTTATTTTCTATTATCCATTAAAGAACTAAATTTTTAACTAACATAAATTTAGGATCTTTAAAACATAAATAAAATCATAGTTGAAAAGATATTTGAAAACCTATGATAACATGTTTTGGTCAGATAGAGTTACATAAGAGGGGGGGGGGAATTGAATTACCAAAAAAAAATTTGTTCAAACAAATTTCAAATGAAATCGCTTAATTAAAATAAATTTTATCAGTTATTAAAAAGACTTTTTTAATATAATTTTTATATTTTAAAATATTAATTAAAGCTTGATTACTTCTTAGTTAAAGAAATATGAAAATTACTTGAACTTTTGAAATCAATTTACTAATAAAATACTTATATAAACACTAGTTAAGATTAATTATCAAAGTACCAGTATTGTTTGAAGCCTGAAAAAATATATAGTTTAATGATTTACAAATAATGAAATAAAACGAAATCACACAATGGAATAAAATAAGTGGTTTAGTCTAAAGTTTAGATCTAATCCCATATACTTAGAAATCACCCACAACCAAGCAGATTATATAACTATAATCACATCCACAATCTGGATTGGGTATTCACACAATAGTGTACAATATATCCAGGCCATGCAGAGAACTAATCCAAAAAAACTATGGGAATAAAAACAAATTAGGCCACATAAGGACCTCTTCCACAAACACCATTGGTAAACAAATTAAAAGAGAGTAAAGAGAGTATTCGGTATTCTCCAATTATAGGTTAGGATTCAGTGTGTTCTTATAAATAGAACAAAAAAATCTACTCAAAAGTAAAAGTAACAAATAGAAAAAAAACCAACAATAAGATATAGTATATATGGTGATACATAGTCTAAAGTTCTTCAGATGATTGAGTCTCATTAGGTGTAGCTTTTTGAGGAGATTGAGATGTTTCTCTAAAAATAGAAATAAAGAAGAGCATCGTAAAGTTCTCTTTTTATATCTGTAGAAAATCATTTTGATCCTCAATGAGTTTCAATAATTCATAGATAAAAGTCTATAGGACTGAAGTGTGTAATCTATTGATTAATGATCCTTATAGTATACATAAAGTTTACCTCTTGATCATGCATCATCTTGGAGAGGGATTCCTTTAGAAATATATATAACAGAAGGAATGAACGACCATTGGAGGATAATAATAAATATTTCCTAAAACCTCATATTGGGCTCTGAAATTTTCTTTAATGCATCGCTGGAATACTTAAAGAATAATCACTAAATGATCCTTCTCATTAACTTCAATAATATAGTATTTGGGAGAATTTAATTCTAATTCCTTAGAATAGTGATGGTGGCACATGTTGATGGTGAATCATGTCTCGCGGTGAGTCAAGCTAGAGCTAATTAATCTGGTAGTGACCCATTCCTGGTAGTGAATCATTCCTAGGAGTGACTAATTTGATGGTAGGTCATATGGAAATGACTTGTTCTGGGTGATGAGTTATTCTTAGCAGTGACTGATCTGATGGTTGGACATTTGGTGGTAGGTCATCTGGCATTGACTCATGTTCAGTGGTTATTCAAGTCTACTAGTGACCCTTTTCTGGTAGTAGGTATTTTTAAACTAATAGTGACTCTTCTCTAGTGGTAGGTAAAGTATGGTGATGACTCTTTTATGGTGGTTGGTAAAGTCTAGTGGTGAATCTTTTCTGGCATTGAGTCTTTTTCTGTGGTTATCCATTTTTAACTCATAGTGACTCATCCCAATACTTAGCCGAAATTCCATCATATTACCTTATATTATAAAATGATATCATAAAACATAAAACCCATTAGAAACATAATAATCATGATGTTTTAGCATTAAAATAAAGAGGTTCCAACACCTCAATTCTTCTTAATAGAAGGAACTTCCATAGCCATTGTATCCTTCTCTCTCTTTGATAATAAATTCAGAAAAACTAAGTCAATATATATTTATAAATATCTTCTCATAATTCATAATTATTCATAAATATTTTGGATAAAATACATCTCAAATAACATATCTTTAAATAATAAACTATTTTAGACTTGAATATTTATTCTACAAGATAATTATCTCTAAAATTATCTCTAATATTTTATCATGTAACTTTAATCCTCTAAGTAAATCATAACATTTGAATTTTAAAATAAGAAAAATTTCCCAAAACTATCAGTCTTAGAGGATGATAAGTAATTCAATAATAATAAATGATAAGTAATTATACATGCAGTTTCATAGGTAAAATTATATACTTTACCAAGTTTTTAACACTTTTTAATTCATAAAATGTTTACCTTTATGAAACCCTCAATACATAGTATATTCACTAATACATATGTTTTTATACATAGAAATACTTCAAACAAAAAAATTTCTGAATATTTATGTTTTTCTATAAAAATGTAAGGTAATATTTCATCTCCAATATAATTCATAAGATTAATCACTTATCCAATTTTCTAAGAATCCAATAAAAATTATTTTTCAGAAAAGCATGCATAGCATATTTTTTTCCCAAAATATAAATATGTAATATTTTTATCTAATCCACTATATATATAAGATTATTTAATTCATCATATAATGATCTTCCCTTTTTGAAAATTATAATATGCATTAAATGTAATATACTTCCCCAAGCTTCTTCAGAAACCATAATATTATGTACTTAATAAAATTATTCAGCATAAAAAGTGAGAAATTACATTATCATAATAACAATCAATAATGATATACAATGAATGATAAATCATTAAACCAGAGAAGAAATAAATCCAAGAATAAAAAAAGATAAATATATTAGAAATTAAATCATGATGACAGATTAATAAAACATATAAAACAAAAATATAGGCATTAATTAATTATCAAAACATAAAAAAAGTTGTAAGGATTCAATAAAATTTGTGTCCCTTTTTGATAAATACAATACAATAACACATCAAACAAAATCTCCCCCTTTTGCAAATATAGAAAAGGTAAGAGTTGTGAAAATTAAAAACATAAATAGCACACACTCCCCCTTGTATAATATAATATATTGAATAGATACCTCAGAGTTTAAAAATATAAATTTAACCCCCTTTTCTAAATAATAAAGTACAAAAAGCACATTCTCTCTCATTTAATAATAATCATGAAAAATCTAAAACTAGAATAATTCAAGAGAAAATAATAATAACCAACCATTAAATAATCATCAATGCATATTTTAATCTTCCTAAACTCATTAATAATACCAATAATTCACAAGGAATACTAAAATGGTAATATAATATCTCACTTAATATAGGTTTCTAAAAATTTTAAAAGTGGTGGAACTTATATCACTTGTCCAAAAATAGGATGATGTATGATAAAAAAATTTACACCTCTTACATATGATATTTAACTACAATGATCCAAAAAACATGCTAAAAATAATCATTGAACAATAAACAAATTCATTGAATTAAATAAGTAACCAATAGTTTAGCACATAATAGTTAAAATAAGAGATTCAAATCATATTTAACATTAAAGATAATTATCCCTTAAACTAAGAAAATTATATCAAATATATTCATGTAATTAGTCAATATATATTCAAATAATTAAATATATATTATTTAGTGCATGGTATACATACTACAAAAAGAGAATAAAACATAGCATATGATAAAGAATAATATGATATCTTAAACTAATCATTCTGTCATATAAAATAATTAAGTAGTATGACTGTAGAGACCCAAGATTGATGTACATGGACATTACATTAATTTTTCGGAATACTTAATACATAACAAAAACAGACACCAAAGGACCGTAATAGTTTAGTGTCTTTGGAAACTTGGAACAGAATCTTCTAATCTTTGTGAAATATCTTCAATATCTCCCATAAAGATCTTCCCTTTTTTACCTAAAACCATTCTTTATATCCTGGGGAAAATAAAACATATAAAGGGTGGGATCAAATTCTTAGTAAGGGTAAGCATGGAGAAAATAAAACAAACCATATACATTTGAACTTAAAAACATGAACATAATGTTTAAACATTAAAATCTTGAGCAAAGACATAAAACATGACAGTATGTAAGACATAGATCATAATGGAACATCAATCATGATAAATTAGCATGGGAATAAAACATGTAATTGTGGAAAACCATTAGTCACATGATATGATTTCCATAGTAGCCAAGGCATTGCTGCCAAGACCATCTTAGTGGACAAAGTCCCTTTCTGAATCGAGTTCACTCCTCATTACAGTCCTGTATCACTGAACCGGATTGACTTACCATTCCAGCCATGTCTATCTCATGAGATATAAATATTTACCAAATGCATTGGAGGGAGATATAGGTCCCACCCATCTCATATTGAAATCATTCTTACGTGTGCCACAAAACAATTATAAATCATTCATCATGACCCAAAGAATAAAATGGGTTTCATAAACATCATCCCATCATAACATAATCCATATAAAACAAATGGATATAATTTCATCATAAAAAAATTTAAAACATGTAAATCATAGAGACATTATTCTTGAAACATAAATATATGAAATAATGTCATCTTATATGGAAAATGGTTTTGATAAAACACTTGAAATGAATTCTTGAGGAAAATATCCTTTGTTATTCAAAATCATTTTCTTTTCACAAAATTCCATGCAATTTTAAAAGAAAATAATTTTCTAAAAAATATTCATGAAATCTTGTAGAGGAAAATTTATGAAAATTATGCGTTATGAAACTGTAAATATTCGTTCATGCCGTATAAGTTAAAAAAACATTCTCCTCGTACTTTTGCCGGAAAAGTCAAAAAGTACCTCGTATGGTAAACAAAAGAAAGATTCCTTACATACCATGTAGTAAAAGTAAAAAAAATGGGTACAAAGGACTTTAAACATATATGAAATAATTTTTTAGAAAACAAGGACATGGATGATAAATATAACCCCAGTAAATACTTACGAATAAACAATCTCGGATAAGAACGACATTGGAATAATTATCCCTAACCTTAGGTCTGATGTGCTTTGTACGTGTCCAAAACTCGTGTATAATGATTTAAATAATGTCATTGACTTATTATAGAATTATATTCATTGTTATGATATCATATATGGTTCACTTATGACTTTATATTACCCGTTCGTTTGTAAATTCCATGTTAAAGCAGCGTTTTGGGTAAAATCGATTTATTTATCGTACGTGTTTGGACTTGTTCTTATTGATATTATTATTACTTATATCATGGTTTATTTACTTCCAGAATATAAATAATAATTTATATAACATATATATTCAGTATATATATATAATAATCATATATAGTTATTCTTTACACCATTATACCCATCCAAGTAAGGTAGTGGTGGAAAAACAGATTACACCACAGTGTGGAGACGATATTTTGTACGTACGCACGTGCGGTGATTTCGTTTTCCATAGGACGGATAGAAGGTGAAATGGGGTTGTTTCATATTTATAATAACATATCAGTATATTATTGATACTTATGATATTACTTTATAATGAAACAACTAAATAATAAGAAGTTGAAGAAGAAAGAAAACTTGAAAGAATCGGTAGAAGAGATTTCCTCTTCTTCGACGCACCTCTTTTAAGCTTCCTCTTAAGGCACTAGAGTTGGTATTTTGAGGAGACCAGAACCTATATAATGCTTCTAGGAAATTTGATAAGCTAAATGGTCAGGGGTTGGCCGAGCATGAAAGATCAAAATTGTGTAAAGAGAAGAGGGAGGAGGTGCCCTTTTATAAGGGAGGAGAGGGGCACCTTAGAAAAAACTTAACATATTATTTTATAATAAAGTAATATCTGGTTTATAATAGCCATAAATTGATTTATTTCTAAGATAAAGTGGTGATGGGTCTAAATACACTCATCCAATATGTTTTAGACAAGTTTAGGTTACCATTTTAACTTTACCATTTAGATTTAACTCTAATTTAAATAAATTTACATTTACCGTTTCTTCTTGTTTTCTTACACTATATGGTTAATAAACTTACAATAACAAGCCAAACAAACCCCAAGTGGTTCATTATTAATATATAAAATTTTATCTAAGTCATTTGGATGAACCTTATATTTTTATAAATAAAATAACAATTAATAATATAATATTTGTTTTAAAAACTATTTTATGTCAATTTTGAAACTATTTGGTAATTGATTTTTTTGAAACTCATAACAGCATGATTAGTTAGAAAAAGGTTAATTAAATCAATACTAACATATCATATTAACCTATAATTTTTTTCTAATTCATAAAAAGTCTCAAATTACATTTATTTGGTTATTTATATTATCAATTATGCTAATATTTCATTAATAAGGTAATTACTACATCACCAATGTGTCATAAATAAATTAAAATATTTAACGTCTAAAAATTATAAATAAAATTCCATTATGTAGGAAATATTTTTATCTTTGTAATGAATATTTATAGTCTAGTTTATATTATGTATAACCCTATATTAAAAAGGTGTTAGTTATTAACCTTTGATTTTAACTATTTTAACTCTTCTTTAAATAAAATAATAATAAATGTCCTAATCTATTCCAAGTAGACCTAAAGGGTAATATTTTATTCTTAAGGTTGTTTTTGTTCGAATTAAACTTAGAAACTAGAATTAGGACATGTGTTAGGGTGATAATAATATCAGTATTACCCTTAATTACCATATTTTAGTTTTAACTATGGTAAATAAATGTAAAAAGTTATTATTCACCAAAAAATATTTTTATCTTGTTGAACCACATTTTACTCCTTGATATTAACTGTGTCTCTCAGATTTTTGAAATTCCACTCACAGAAATGGTAAAATTATGTTTTATGTAAATTTTCAAATTCTCCTTGGAGGTGGGTAAAAGACGGTGAAAAGTTCAATAAAATTTTTATATATCTAAAATTATTATAAAATGACTCCAATTAATTAAATTGAACTTATATAGGTATTATGTATCAATTTTTACCTAAAATAAATTTAAATAAAATAAATAAATATTTTAATAAAAAGTCAGTTTTTAAATAGTAACCCAGTGTTTTCACTATTCATCAAAAATTTAGTGTTTTCAGAAAAACACCAAAAATTCAACCTAGGATTATTTCGATATTCCAAATCCAAAAATGAATTCCATTTTGAAAGATAAAATTTATAAAATTTCAACAAAGTGGGTATTACTATTCATAATGGCTAGTTCATAATAATACTATAATAATATCTCGTTTAGTGAAACTCGGTATTGCGTACTACACACGCTATCAAGGAAGGTCTTGATTGCGTGTAATGAAAGCCAAGTTAGGGTTGCGTGTAGTGAGAGATCCATTTGGTGTTGCGTATAACATAATCAAAACTTATTTCATTTATATATTAAACAAAATCTATACTTAATGTTGCATAGAATAATTTCCACAAAACAAACTTGAAATTGTGTGTAACACGAGCCAAGAATAGTGTTGCGTATACTGCAAGCTAATACGAAGTTGCGTATAGTACAAGATAATTTTGGTGTAGTGTATAATAGAAGACATAAAAGAAATAATATATCTCATAAAATCTCGGGGTGTTACATTCTACCCCCCTTAAAATGAATTTCACCCTTGAAATTCATCAGGGTTATAAACTGTTTTCTACTTGAAAGTTTCATTCGTAGAAACCCACATCGTTAATGGCATACTAAAACTTAATTTTAAAAATTAAAGTAAGAAATGTAACAGTTACCCAGATTAACTCATCACTGGGTTTCCACATAGGAGAACATAGGTGGAAATATGGATATGGAAGAAAAATCTAACCATCAAGTTCTGATGGAGAGTGGTAGAGTACACGGCTATGAAAAAGCCAAAAATCAAAAAGCCATAAATTTATGATGATTTATGGTTCCATCTGATTCATCAGATATAAGGACACTAGGAAAACATTTTTAGTTTTCAATATCATTTCCCTAAAGTTGAAAATTTTGAATTAAAAGAAATACTTACTTGATTTTGGTACAATCTCACTATTGTTTGTTCCATAAATAATTTCAACTTCATCTCTTAAATAAATGAAGTTGAATTTGAATTCTGTGAAGTGTTAGCAGATCATGTGATAGAATTATAGGTCATTCCATATGTCTCAAACATATAGTTAGCAAAAGTTATATACATAAGTCCATTTATGGTGAGATTAATTGTATATGGTTCCTAAAATAGACTTATACTTCATCTATCATACCTCTTAATAAAATAAAACTTGTTTCTACTAACGAGAGACTTCCTATAGGCCAGTGGTAGGTGATAAAGGCCTGTCGCACTTCGGTTGTGGGTTTGATTCCTGCAACCTTGTCCAACGCGACGGGTTTTCGCCCGTCCTTCAGGTTTTCCTTTTTTATAAAACTACATTATTAAAACATTCCATCAATAATATAGAAAAATGTTTTAGCATTATACAATACTAACTTATGTCCAACATAATCCATTCCAATCTATAGGCTTATCCAAAATACTTCTGTCCAAGCTCATTGTATAATGAAAGAAATTACTAGAAATGTCATCTACCGAGCATGTGAATACCGTCATTTATCCCTCATATATCACAAGATATATCTTGTGGATCGCATTCCAAACATCTGAATACCTTAATCTTGTATTCTCTTACAACATAAATTACCATAGAACCAGAGTGAAAACATGAATGCTGTTAAAATTTTTCTCTCTCCACATACCAAAATCCCAAAAAATTCTTTATACTCAAAACATGATATCACTTTCTCCTTATATTAGTCATGAGCTCATGAATACTATCAAAAATATTATTTTCTATTTATCCCTTCACTATGTGCATATCATCTGCTTTCCAAAAATATTTCAAACACTTTTCATGGTTACCGATGCCATATTATTATGGAAAACCACAATGGACCAACACATAGATATTCCAATATACCATAAAAGTACCTCAACAACATTATTCTTGAATACAAATACATAAACACTTCAATCCATCATCATCAATGATTTTCATGGAATAATTCCTTCCTTAATTTAGAAATAACCTCTTAGGTTAGGGCATTGAGTTGGGTAATGCCCATGTTCTCCACAGATAAGACATTGAACTCCATAATAGTCTGTCACTCTATGAACCTTCTCTCCACATAGATAACATCTTCCCCTCCATTTGATGTATTCATCAAGGTTCTTCTTCCCTTCTTTAGAAATCTCAATCTTCCTTTCTCTATGCTCCTCAACATGTGAACATGCATAAAAGTCCATTTTCATCTTATTTGATGAATTAGGAATACTACTAAAGTTCACCTTTTTAATCATATATCGCGATGACTGATTCAGCATAATCAAAAAATCTTTCTTTCTAGGCATTATGAAATTTCATTGCTCATAGTCACCAATTTGTCCATTGGATTCAATGTTGACCCAATTCCTTCTGGTTCTCACCATTGACTAAAACCAAAATTCTTGGTGTAAGAAACAATTAAAATAACGGGGAACCACATAATCATAAAAATTCACTTATGGGATGTCTAGCTTATCACACATTCTTTAATCTATGACATCTTAGGTTCACCCTAGGTTGTCAACATAATTCCAGGACTGTAACCTATAGTTATACTAAACCTTAAGGACATCCTTAGACATACCTTATAAATATATCTAGGGATATCACTAATGTTTTTTCATCCTAGTTTCCAAGGTTAACTAAACCTATCCTTTGATACCAAATGTAGAGACCCAAGCTTCACGTACATCGACATTACATTACTTTTTTAGAGTACTTAATACATAACAAAAACAGACACCAAAGGACTGTAATAGTTTAGTGTCTTTGGAAACATAGAACATAATCTTCTAATCTTGGTGAAAGATCTTCAACATCTCCTATAAAGATCTTCCCTTATTTACCTAAAACCTTTATTTATATCCTGGGGAAAAGAAAACATATAAAGGGTGAGATCAAATGCTCAGTAAGGGTAATCATGGAAAAAATAAAATGAACCATATACATTTGAACTTAAAAACATGAACATAATGTTTAAATATCAAAATCTTGAGAAATGACATAAAACATGGCAGTACGTAAGACATATATCATAATGGAACATCAATCATGATAAAACAACATGGGAATAAAACATGTAATTATGGAAAACCATTAAGCACATGATATGATTTTGATAGTAGCCAAGGCATTTCTTCCAAGACCGTCTTAGTGAACAAAGTCCCTTTATGAATCGAGTTCACTCCTCGTTCCGGTCCTTCATCACTGAACCAGATTAACTTACCATTCCATCCATGTCTATCTCATGAGATATAAATCTTTAGCCAATACATTTAAGGGAGATATACGTACCACTAATCTCATATTGAAATCATTCTTACGTGTTCCACAAAACAATCATAAATCATTCATCATGACCCAAAGAATAAAATGGGTTTCATAAACATCATCCCATCATAACATAATATATATAAAAGAAATGGATATAATTTCATCATACGAAAATTAAAACCATGTAAATCATAGATACATTATACTTGAAACATACACATATGAAATAATGCCATCTTAGATGGAAAATGGTTTTGATAAAACACTTGAAATGAATTCTTGAGGAAAATATCCTTTCTTCTTCAAAATAATTCTCTTTTCACAAAATGCCATGAAATTTAAAAAATATAATTTTTTCAAAAATATTCATGAAATATTGTACTTCATGAAAATTAGGTGTTATGAAACCGTAAAAATCTGTTCATTCCGTATAAGTTAAAAAATCATTCTCCTCGTACTTTTGCCGGAAAACTCAAAAAGTACCTCGTATGGTAAACAAAATAAATATTCCTTACATACAATGAAGTAAAAGTAAAAAAAATGGGTAAAAAGGACTTTAAACATACATGAAACCATTTTTTAGAAAACAAGGACATGGATGATAAATATAACCCCGATAAATACTTACGAATAAACCATCTCGGATAAGAACAAGATTGGAATAATTATCCCTCACCTTAGCTCCGATATGATTCATATGTATCCGAACCTACTGTATAATGATTTAAATTATGTCATTGACTTATTAAAGAATCATATTCATTGTTATAATATCATATATTCTTCACTTATGACTTTATATTACCCGTTCTTTTGTAAATTCCATGTTAAAGCAGCGTTTTGGGTAAAATCGTTTTATTTATCGTACATGTTTTGACATGTTGTTCTTGATATTATTATTACATATATCAGGATTTACTTAATTACAGAATTTAAATCATGATTTATATAACATATATATTAAGTATATATATACATATAATATATATAAATGAAATGAAATACACCATTCATGGAGACGGTAGGCCGTACGTACACATGAACGATGTTTTCCATTCCTTGTTGACTTGAATGAAAGTAAGTAGATGTCATATATATTTATATATATACATAAATTATCATTATCATGTCATATGTTTCATTATTATTCATTATATATACTTTATAATCATTCTTGAATGGTTAACATGGACAATGAATCTCATCGTGTCGTGGAGACGGTAATCCGTACGTATGCACGAGCGATGATATCGTTCTCTTAATTATTGAATTGAATTGGAGTAGATGATATAATATCTCAGAATCCTTATGATGTTATAATAACTATATATAATTATTCTTTACATCATTATACCCATCCTAGTAAGGTGGTGGTGGAAAAACAGATTACACCAAGGCGTGGAGACGGTATTCCGTACGTACGCACGCGCGGTGATTTTGTTTTCCGTAGGATGGATAGAAGGTGAAATGGGGTTGTTTAATATTTATAATAACATATAATTATATTAGTGATACTGATGTTATTACTTTATAATGAAACAACTAAAGAAGAATAAGTTGAAGAAGAAAGAAAACTTGAAAGAATCGGTAGAAGAGATTACCTCTCCTTCGGCGCACCTCTTTTAAGCTTACTCTTAAGGCACTAGAGTTTGTATTTTGAGGAGACCAGAACCTCTATAATGTTTCTAGGAAAGTTTATAAGGGAAATGGTCAGGTTTTGGCCGATCTTGAAAGCTCAAATTTTTCTAAAGAGAAGAGGGAGGAGGTGCCCTTTTTTAAGGGAGGATAGGGACACCTTAAGAAAAACTTAAAATATTATTTTATAATAAAGTCATATTCGGTTTATAATAGCTCCAAATTGATTTATTTAGAAGATAAAGTGGTTATGTGTCGAAATACTCTCAAACAATTGGTTTTATAAAATTTTAGGTTACTATTTTATCCTTATAATTTGGAGTTAACTCGGTGTTAAATAATTTAACTTTTACCATGTATTCTTGTTTTCTTACACTATATTGTTAATAAACTTACTATAAAAAGACAAATGAACCCCAAGTGGTTCATTATTAATATATATAACCTTATCTGAGTCATTTGGACGAACCCTATATTTTTATGAATAAAATAACAATTAATAATATAAGATTTGTTTTAAAAACTATTTTTTGTCAATTTTGACACTATTTGGAAATTGATTTTGGTGAAAATCATAACATCATGATTAGTTCGAACAAAGTTAATTAAATCAATACTAACATATCATATTGACCTATAAAATTAGTTTAATTCATAAAAAGTCTAAAATTACGTTAATTTGGTTATTTATATTATCAATTATGTTAATATTTCATTAAAGAGGTAATTACTGCATCATCAATGTGACATAAATAAATTAATTTATTTAAGGTCTAAAATTTATAAATAAAATACCATTATGTAGTAAATATTTTTAGCTTTATAATTAATACTTATAGTCGAATTTATATTATGTATAAACTTATATTAAAAATGATTTAGTTATTAAACTCTGATTCTAACTATTTTAACACTTCTTTAAATAAAATAATAATAAATGTCCTAATCTAATCCAAGTGGACCTAAAGGGTAATATTTTATTCTTAATTTTTTTTAGGTTGAATTAAACTTATCCAATATAATTAGGAAATGTTTTAGGGTGATAATAATATCATTTTTACCCTTAATTACCATATTTACTTTTAACCATGGTAAATAAAAGTAAAAAAGTTACTATTCACCAAAAAATTATTTTTATCTTATTTAACCACATTTTACTCCATTATATGAACCATTTCTCTCAGATTTTTGAAATTCCACTCACATAAGTGGTAAAATAAAGTATTATGTAAATTTTCAAATTTTCCTAGGAGGTGGGTAAAAGACGGTGAAAAGTTCAATAAAATTTTTATATATCTAAAATTATTATAAAATGACTCCAATAAATTAAATTGAACTTATATGAGTATTATGTATCAATTTTTACCTAAAATAAATTTAAATAAAATAAATAATTATTTAAATAAAAATTTGGTTTTTAAATAGTAACCCAGTGTTTTCACTATTCATCAAAAATTGAAAGTTTTCAAAAAAAGACCAAAAATTCACCCTAGGTTAATTTTGATATTTTGAATCCAAAAATGAAGTCCATTTTGAAAGATAAAATTTATAAAATTTCAAAAAATGGTTATTACTATTCATAACGGCTAGTTCATAATAATATTATAATAATATCTCGTTTAGTGAAACTCGGTATTAAGTACTAGACACGCTATCAAGGAAAGACTTGATTGCGTGTAATGCAAGCCAAGTCAGGGCTGCGTATAGTAAAATCTCGGTTTGGTGTTTCGTATAACATAATCAAAACTTATTTCATTTATACATTAAACAAAATATATATTTAATGTTGCGTAGAATAATTTCCACAAAATGAACTTGAAAGTGTGTGTAACACGAGCCAAGAATAGTGTTGCGTATACTGCAAGCTAAAACGGTTTTGCGTATAGTACAAGATAATCTTGGTGTAGTGTATAATAGAAGACATAAAATAAATAATATATCTCATAAAATCTCGGGGTGTTACAATCACAAATGATAATACACCAAATGATAAAATAGAAAAAACATTCCCACTAGAAAAATGATAATTTCCAAATCATCTCATTCCAACATATCCATAAATATAACTATAAAGAGTATACATGATGGCCAAAAGTTAATAAAATAATTCAAGTAATCATTTCAACATGTGAATCAATAAATATAATAAATAAATATAGGAGAAAAAATAAAATAATTATAGAAGAATGTCTCCCTTCAAAAAATATTTAACCACTTCATGAAATTATTATAACTATGATTGAAGTTAAGGAAATGCTCCCTAGAATGATATAATAACATGTCTAGTTAAATACACTTTAATATTATCTCTCTTAATTTCATAAATTTATTAATAAAAAAATTTAATAAGTATTAATATGTTTTGAGTAGCCACTATATCATTTAAAATTGTTGTTCTTTTGGATATTTTCTACAAGATATAAAACACAAATATTTTCCAGCACCCATATGCATTTAGTTCCAACATTGTTTACAAAAAGAAGATTATCTACCCAAATCTTCTTATTTTGAATAGGAATTCCAGCCTTAGTGTTTCATTAATCATCAGAAATATAGACATATTTAATACCATATAATTGAGTAAATTTAAAATATAAACCATATGCATATTGTATAGAAATACCATAGTTAAAACAAGTAACATAAAACATGATTTTACATTTCAAACCAAGAACAAAATAATTCCAATAAAGCATTGGATTTTAATCATTCCATCATATTCCAAGTTTACTTATAACTTCATCAGCATTACCTTGGGTTTTTTAAGGTAATACCATCCTTTATTAAACAAACTAGAAGCTGATTTAAAAGGATCAACTTCAACTAACAAATCATTAATTTTACAATCACAAAGGGCATAAAAAGATCCATCATTATCAAGTTAAGGCTTTAATTTTAAAATATATTTAGAAAAAATATATTTTTCAGAAAGAATATATTCATAATATTTTTTGATATTTCAATGTTATTTATTTAAAGAATAATACTTATATTCATGAAAGTAATAATACTCATTAAACTCTTTAAAATAATAATTTTCAAATTTAGAAGTAGAAGAAAATAATTATTGTACCTCATTTATTGGATACATATGAATCTTATTTAATTTTTGATTCAAATTCTTAGTTTTATAGTTAGAATGGATTCATAAATAGAATCATCAGAAGTACTCCAAATAGCTTTCATAGCATTGATTACATTACTTTTTAATCACATTTTCTATTATTTATTTCAGATTTGAGTAAAGGGAAGTCTATTATAACAAGTATGTGCTTCCTTCACAAATAACATATGGCCTCTTGTGTTTCCATCATTTTTATTCATAAATAAATTTTCCTACTATAATTTTTTTAACCTTCCAGTTATTTCTATAATTTCATTTATAGAATCCAAACAGCTTGATTTATTTTCATAAGATTCATAATAATTCTCTTTACACTTTATTTAATTCTTTGAAGTAAAATCATTAAGAGATTGATTTTCCTTTTTCAATAACTTTTCATCATCGTATTCTTGAATCTCAACTACATGAATCCTTAGTTTTCTAATAAAATTCATTATTTTTTAATCTTAAATAGGTGTATACTATCCAATAGTAGCATAGATTACACTCTATATAGAATATAGGACTCTAAGAATTTATAAATATTTATATGATTTTGGAACAATTTTATGCAATATAGAAATATAAATAATATCTTAATGAGTATTCAATAAATTTGAGTAATACTTTCTTAATTAAAATTATTATAAGGGAAAAATTTTGAATTTGAATCATTGTATCTTAATTGACTTTCATTTTTATTTCCTTCACAAGAAATGAAGATAGTTTCCTAATTATCATAGGAAGTAACACCTTGAGAAACTATATTGAATTTATCTCGACCTAATCCACAAATAATATAATTCATAACCTTTGAGTAAAAATTATAATCTACGTCTTTTTTATCAATAAATAACTCGTGTTCACTAGTAGAGACCTTATTGGGTTTCATAACCCTCATATAAACATTGAAACAAATATTATTCAAATGGAAAATCTTTTTAGATTTCTTGAAACCATAATTTTCAACATTAAAATAAGGATCTATAATAATTGAAATACCTTATTTAGGATCATCCATTTAAATATATCTTTTTATATTTGGACATTTATCTCTATATTATTAAGGCTAAAAGGATATAATCTCTTTGAAAATAAGGTTCTGATGAATATAAATAATATAAGAATATTGTATAAATACCATATGGTGGTATTAGGTAGATGAAAAATTTATCTTCAAGCTTAAATTATTCAATTTATAGATTCTAAGAGACCAACAATTTTATTTATAATTTATACTGAATTATTAAATAAAATAGAATGTATGAATTTAAACACTTAATTATGGAAATTTATATTCAGTGAAATATTTATGTAAAAGTTTTCTCCATGATTTTTCATAGATAGAGACACGATAAGGGGGTTAATTGAGACCTATTAAATAAATATTTCACTAAATTTAAACATCCCTATTTAATTTTTTAAATTCATAATTTCTAATTTATTCAATAATTTGTTTGAAATTAAAATTAAATAAAAAGTAGTACATAAAAAATTATAGTAGTTTAGCGAAACATGGAACATATCCTAGTCCACTCTACTAACAACCAATGCAGTTTTTCCTAGTTATCTCACAACTATGTGTCAGAAATTAAAACTTAGTAAAAATATTTTACTAAGAATTAATATCCTTTTATCAAGACCCAAAAACTGAGAACAAATAGTTGACATTCCACACTGTATTTTATCACAAGAAGTTGACACTTAACAAATAGTTGACATTATACACTATAACATCTAAGATAACACAATATTCCTTCTTCTTTTTTTCTTTTTATACTTGTTCTTCTTCTTCTCTTTATTCTCTACCATAAAGTAAAAGTATGAGAATAATTTAACATACAAAGTAAACCAATTATCTTTGATTTTTTTATTCATATATTTTCATAACTTCTTTATAGATTCAATAATTCTACCAGAATATATATATAATACAATGAATAATAATCATTCAAAAATTATCCCATGATTATTATTGATAGTATAAACTTACATATTTATTGTTGTATTTTATATCTTTGATAATTAATTCAGAATAACAAATTAAACATCCTTCCATACATATCTCCCCATAATTTTCAATTCAATATATATTTTATATAAATAATACAATATAAATATCATTTCATTAAATAATTAACTTCTTAAGTGTTTAATAATCCTTCTTTAAGATAATAGTTAAACAAATTCCAAATAATTTCCATAATTTCAGCATTTCATTTAAATCCTCTAATTAAATCGTAACATTTTATTTTTAATATATAAAATATTTTCAAAAACTATCAATCATAGGAAATGATAGATAAACCAATCATAATCAATGATAAATGATATTCCATGAATATTAACACCTAAAATCGTTTTCTAAATTTTCAACTCTTTGTAATTTAAAATATATTTCCCTTTTTCAAAATATTTATATGCTAGATATTCATCAATATATTTTTTTATACTTAGAAAAACATGAAATATAAGCTTTTTCATAATTTTTTTTTCTATCCAAACTTAATATAACCATCCATCTCTACTATAATATGTAAAACTATCTACTTATCCAATTATCTAAAATTCCAATATGAAATATTCTTCATCAAAAAATACTTAATATTTTCTCTTTTATAAAAATGTAAACAAGTATGATTTTTTTCATCTCCGCTATATACGTAAGATTATTTCCTCCATTATGTAAAGATATTACCATTGTGAAAATTCCAATATGATTTATATGTAATTTATTTCATCAAAATTGTTCTTCATCTGTGATATTATACACCTAAGATAATTCTTCAACATAAGAGGTAAGAAATAAAATAATATTAATACCAAATAATAATTAATAATAATAAATTAAAAACATTAAACTATGTGAGATATAAGGAAAATAATAAACAAAGTGAAATAGATTAGAAATTAAGGTACAATCAAAGATTAGTAAAACATATAAATAAAGTTTGAAGGATTAAATAGTTATTAAAACACAAATAAAGTGGTAAAGAGATACTTAACATTTCCCTCTCTTTTTGATAATTACAAAACCCAAACAGTTCTAACATAATCTCCCCATTTTATTAAGGAATAAAAAGTTAATATTGGCATAGAGAATAAAATATTATCAACACACACTGATCATAGAATAATATAATATAATAAAGTGGGATATACAAAATTCAAAAAAATCTCATCCTTTGAAAAATAAAAAAGTACAGTAAGCACATCCTCCACAATTCAATAAATAATCATGAAATTAACTAAAACTATCACGATTCAATAGAAAAAGATAATAATTAACTATGAAACAATCATATATGCATAAATTAATCTTATTAAAATAATGTATGATAATAATAATTTAAAATTAATAAAAATAAAATAATATAAACTCCTTCTTAATATAATCTTTAAAAAAATAAAAGATATAGAACTAATATCAGTGGTTGAAAATATATGACAATGTATGATCACAAAGTGATATCCTCCAGTATAAGACATTTAACTTTAAGAAACCATGAAAAATGTTAAAAAACATTCAAATAATTACAAAAATATTTTCAATGACCTAAATAAGTAACCAATAGTTTATCTAATTCTACTAAAAATAAAATAGTTAACTCACGCTAAATATTAAATATAACTCCCACTTAAACCAAGAATAATATATCAAGGATATTAAGGGTATTAAATAAAACATAATAAATTAATTAAATATAAAACTTTTAGTACATGTTTTTTATACTAAAAATAGAAGTTAACACACAGTACATGAACAAAAAAAATAAAATAATATCTTAAACTAATCCTTCCAACACATCAAATAATAAATAATTATGGTATATGTCAATAAAATAAATGCTAACACCAAAAAACACATGCTACCTAGAAAAATAAAAATTTAAAAAATGCACTCATGACAACATACTAGTAAATATAACTATAAAGGGTATGAATGTTTGAAAAAAGTTAATAAAATAATACACGTAATTATTCCATCACATGAATCAATAAATCTGAAATAAAAATTTATTATAAGAAAAGAGTAAAATAAATATATAATAACCCTCCCTATATAAAATATATAAAGTACATCAAGGAATTATTATAATTATGATATAAGTGAATTAAATACTCTTTAGAATGATATAAGAATGTGTCTAGTAAAATTCACTTTAAAATTATCTCTAGGAATTTCATCAATTCAATAGCAAGTAGAAATTTAAGAAGTTTCCATATATTCTGATAAATAACTATATCATTTAGAATTTTCTTTATTGTGGATCTTTCCTGCAAAATATCAAAAAAATCATGTGTTTTTTTGTTCCAACAATGTTAAAAATAATAGATTTAGGAAATAAAATTTGAATATTTTGAATATGAATTCTATTCTTAAAGTTAGATAAATATTTATAAACATCAAAATTATTAATTCCATAGAATTGAGGACCTTTGAGATAGTAATCATTAATATAATGCCCAATAATACCATAATGAAAACAAGAAATGGTATAAGTGATTTTACTTTTTGAACCAGACACATTTTGATTTTGAAAAATGATTTGGATTTTCACCATTTCTTACAATTCCATGTTTACCTCTATTTCCATTGACATTTCCAAGGATTTTGTTAAGGTATTCATCTCCTTTAGAAAACAAACTAGTGAAAAATTCCAAAAAAAATCAACTTCAGCTAACACGTCATTAATTCTACTATCATGTAATCCATAAGAATATTCATCTCTATAAATTTTTGTCTTTAATTTTAAAATCTGTTTAGATAAATCATCATTCTCAATAAGATATAAATAAAAAATATTATGATATATCTATGTTATTTCTTTAAATAAAAATATTTATCTTCAATCCTGATACAATATTCATTAATTTCATTGATGGGAGCTAACATTTTCATATTTATAGTCTATTTTTAAATGATAACTAACCACATAATTTATTTGGTTTTTTCCCAAGTAACTCATTTTTTTATGTTTTGTGAATGTAGAATTGAAATTAAAAAATGCTTCAATATTTTATTTTAGTTAATTTATTAATTTTTTAATTAATAAAAAATATTTTAATTTCCTAACCCAGAAGACACTGAAACGGTTCCCCGAGCTGATTAGTCACATTGCCTCGAGCATGACTCTCCATACACCACAGACTGCTGACTAGTAGTAAGGGTCCAATGATGTTATAATATGGAGACTATACCCTCATAATCAGAGTATCATGATGTTATGATATAGGTACACTAATAATAGAATAAAATAAATAATAGAGTACCAGAAGAAAATATAATAATTGTTAGTTGGGAATGGTCAATTCCAAATATACCATCATGCATGCATATCCAAAAAAGGCTATATTAACTAAGTAGTAAATATGTAGTAGTCGATACATAAAAAGAATAGGTAAATAATAAATAAATGACCCAACATCTATCTCTAATAGAATCATGAGCACTAGCTTGGCGCTTTTCTCTGGTACTCCATCCTAACACAAAAGAATAATAGTAAGAAAACAAGATCCATGAACCTAAACTCGTAATCATGAGATATGTTCAAGTACCCCTGTGAAATTGAGTCCCAAACAGGGTATGAGATATACTCACTAGGCCACCACCAATGATTTCTAAATCATAATCTAATATATGAGTATAAAATATAGAAGTGTACACGTATGATAAACAAATTAGTGAATAAATGAATAAAAGTAAACATGTTGGGATGAGGTTCCTCAAAGACACCTAGCCAACCATACCTACTTTAGCCTAAACTAGAATACCTCTAATTATAAATATATTTGTGTGTGTGTGTCAATATATATATACATATATATATTCACTATATATGTAGAATCTTTTGTATCAATATATATATGTAAGATGCGAAGAAATTTCTTGGACCCATGGAGAAACTCTGGAATCCATGCGTAATACTACTCAAAATAATAATAAGAGTCTCATAAATATCATAATCAATATAGGAATCTATGTAAAGTATCTTAATAAATATATGATTCCATGTTGGGTATAATATTTAAAAATGATGAGGATCATTCCCCAACCTCCTAATCAAAGGGGGAATGGAATGTCACGCTCGACAACCAAAGAGATGTGAATGTTATTCTAAATTCATTATCCAAGGGGGTGTGACACATTAGGGAAAATTACCCTACTCTAGGCCCCTCAGTAATTATGTAGAATAACGTAATCCTATTTACCTTACGACCCCATAGAAAAACATCCCATAAAGTAGAAACAAGCATCGCTCAGGGCATAATGGATCCTTTTTAATCAATTTTATTTAACATTTATTAGTAGTCAAGGTGTTCATATAATTCACTAATATCATGCAATTATAAATAAATAAAAAATTAGGCCTTAACCATAATAATTTTATTTACCATTTAATTAACTCTATTTGATAACCCCATTTAATTAGAGAAGAAAATGAGCCTCAAAAGTGGTATTAGTATAAATGGGGCAAATACTATAATATTAAGTTCACCTAATGAAATTTTATTAATCCCTATACGAAGATTCATTTATCACATCAAAAATAATAACCAAGAGTGATCCACATAATGAATTATAAGTTAATCATTTAAAGCAACATTCATAATGGCGATTTAATTGCCTAAATAAAATGTAGGCTACGGGAATCTAGAAGACACACCCAAGTGGAGGTTATCATTGAGGAAGATAACCTCTAATGGTTTGATTTAGTGAAAAATAGATAAAAAGTTTAATAAATTAAGTTCTACATAATGATTTTCACATTTTATGGGAAACAAACAAAAATCCCATCATGCGGAACAATTGTGTAATTTATAAAATGGTGAGAATTTAAAGGAAAGGCTATAGACCACCTACCTTATACGAATTTTGTTTCACTCATCCAATATCAATCTTTGATTTGAGATGATTCAAGATAAATAAGAGGATTTGACACACACTATGAAAATAGGGTGTATCAACTCACACCAAAATAACATATGTAATGCCCCAACTCTAGTTACCAAGAGTCGGTGCATTATTACATAACATTGGAATGATCACAAGAGATCATGCCTTGAAATAAAAATTAGTTTTGTAGCCTTGTAAGTACTAGATGCAAACATAAGTTTTACATTACATTATGAAATGGAAAAACAACAAAATTGTGTCCCCTTTGAACACACCCATATCTCTTAGCCTATTCCTGCAGGTTAATCATAATATACTTCTTTATATCCTAGGAAAAATAAAACATAATAAAGGGGTGAGATCAGATTCTCAGTAAGGGTAACATTATAGAAGAAACTATCATAAATAATTATAAACTTTTAACGAAATGTATAAGACTAAAAAAAAGCCTTTTAAAATTAAACATCGGCATAATATGGAAAATATAAATCATATAATTCCATTTACTTATTCACATGGATATTATACTAGTTTAATAATCACACGCAATATCAATAGCTAATTTCATATTGATGGAATGCATAATGTCAGGCATCATAACCACATAGTCAAGGCCTCATGCCAATACTAAAAATAATATTTGGTCAAGGCTTTGTTCCAAGATACTAGTTTGCCTCATGAGACCTTCCGATGCATCGAGGAGCTATATTGGGCTCTACACATCACTTACTAAGTCCAATGCATTCCTCGTATGAAAAGTTTGAAACATAATATAAACATTTGTATTAAAAATAGCATACAAAATGTCAATAATTTAACCATAAATCATGAATGGTATAAAAATAGCACATCCACAATCAAACATATCACAAAACCTTCAATACAATATGGAATATTTTATCATAATAAATCAACTTCAAACAAACGTAAAATCCATCAAAGGATGTTTACATAGATGAAATCAAAACTATTTGAGAGAAATATCTCTTCCTATTTTGAAATCATTTAAATGTCACGTAATTATAAAATAAAAAATTTATTTTGAAAATAATCTTATAAGCTTGTAAGGTAATCTTAAAAGGTGTTATAATGGTAGAAAATAGCTTCACTCGCCGTATAAGTTAAAAAACATTCTTACTTTAATTTGTCAAAAAGGTCATAAAAAACCTTGTTTGGAAAATAATAGAAAGATTTCTTTCAAAAAAATTATAAAAATTAAAACAAGGGTATAAATGACATTAACCCATAGTCTAGTAAATAGTAAAAATGTTCTGAAATACATTTTTATGAAACCCGGATGTGGATGATAAAGAGGTCTCAGTAGATACTTACGTATTGACAACCTCGGATAATAAAGAGATTGTAAAATCAACCATTACCTTGTATTTTTACTTAGTCGATGGTGGTTTAGACTCTTGTATAATGGTTAAATCATTGTTATTAAATTATACAAGAACCAAATACAAAAATATGATATCATATATGATCTTCTAATATTTATTTGTGAATGATATTTTAGTAGTATCATCGTTTCAGGTGTTAACTGATTCATTTTCCTTTATATGTTTTGTTAGGTAAGTCATGTTTGTTATGGATATGATGTATTGTATTAATATCCAGAATGATATTGTGTTCTTAAACATTATTTTTTAATCTTAAAAAGAAATTTATTCTTGAATGGTTACGATGGCGAATGAATCTCATCGCGTTCGTGAAGACGGTAATATGTACTTACGCACAAGCGACAATACCATTCTATTGATGGTGAAATAATATGTAATTGGATGGTATATCAAATATATAGAATCATTAACATGTTATATTTATTATTTACATCAATTATACTCATTATTATTCTCATCCAAATAATTAAGTGTTGAATAACAAACTACACCATGACGTGGAGATGCTAAGTCGTACGTACGCATGGATGGTGACTTTGTCATTCATATGATAGATAGAATAATTAATATGGTTTTACCATATTTATAATAACATCATAGTATGTAGAAGGTACTGGATTTATTATTTTGGTATGGAAACAAAAAATAAAGGGCAAGTGGAAGAAGAAAAGATCTTTGAAAGAGGTGATGAAATTATTACCTCTTCTTCGGGTGTTTCCTTTTGATTTGATCAAAAGGGATCCTTGGGTTGGATTATGATCAAATTAATGCCTCTAGGTTAAATATAGGGTAGTTGGAAGAATATTTGAGCAGGTTTTGGCTGAACCAAATGGATTTGTAGAAGTGATTTTGAGATAAGGGGAAGTACGCTTTTATAAGAGAGGTGAGGGTCACTTTAGGAAAAGCTTGAAATATTATTTTATTTTAAAATTATATTCGGTTTATAATGGCTCCAGAAGGATTTATTTAGAGGATAAGGTGAGAATGGGTCTAAATCCTCTCAACCAATAGGTTTTATATAAGTTTAGGTCACCATATTAACCTTATCTTTTCAATTTAACTCTTAGTTAAATAGTTTAACTTTTACCATGTATTCTATTATTATTATAATAAATTGTTAGTAAACTTTCTCTAACAAGCCAAGAAAACCCCAAGTGGTTAATTATTGACATATCTAACCTTATATAAGTCCTTTGGCCTAAACTTAGATATTTAGGAATATTATATCAATTAATAATATAGTATTTTTTTTAAAAACTCATTTATGTCAATTTGGACACTATTTAGTATTTGGTTTTTGTGAAAGTAAAAAAAAAACTTGATTACTTAGAACTAAATAAATTATATCAATAATAACATGTCATATTAGCCTGTAAAATTAGTTAAATGCATCAAAATTATCAATTTACATTTATTTTGATATTTATAATATCAATTATTTTAATCTTTCATTAATAATGTAATTACTGCATTATCATTGTGTCATAAATAAATTTAATTATTTAATGTTTAAAATTTATAAATAAAATACAATTATGTAGGTAATAATTTTATATTTATAATGAATATTTATAGTCTAATTTATCTTATATGTAACCCTATATTAAAAATGTTTTAATTATTAAAATTTGAATTAAACACTTTTAACTCTTCTTTAAAGAAAATAATAATAAATTTCATAATCTAATCCAAGTGGATCAAAAAGGATCTTATTTTATTCCTAAGGTTTATTTTGGTTGAAATAAACTTATAAAAAATAATTAGGACATGTTTTAGGATAATTATAATATCATTTTTACCTTTAATTACCCTATTTACTTTTAACCGCGGTAAATAAAATTCAAAAGATACTATTCACCAAAAATTATTTTGATCCTATTGAACCAAATTGTAATTAATAATGTAAACCATGTCTCTTGGATTTTAAAAATTCAATTCACAAAAGTGGTAAAATTACATTTTAGGCAAATCTGAAAATGTGCCTAGAAGGTGGGTAAAAGAGGTTAAAAAGTTCAATAAAGTTTTATACATCTAATTTTATTATAAAATGACTTCAACAAATTGCATTGAATATATATAGTTATTATGTATCTATTTTTACTTAAAATAAGTTTGAATAAAATAAATAATTACTTAAATAAAAAGTCGGTTTTAAACAATAACGCAATGTTTTTCACTATTCATCAAAAATTGAATGTTTTCATAAAAATACCAAAAATTAACCCTAAGCTAATTTTGATATTACGAATCCAAAAATGAAGTCTGTTTTGAAAAATAAAATTTATAAAATTTCAAAAAAAGTGGGTATTACTATTCATAATTGGTTTTAAAATGGCTAGATGGATTGGTCGTGGTGGGTTAGAACTCGAAGTTTCTTATAGCGCAAGCTATTGTATTATTCAAAGAGAAGCATATTGTGGAAGCTTGGGGTGTTACATTATTCCCTCCTTAAAATAATTTTTCCACTAAATTTTTAGAATACTAATACATAAAAATATTTGGATGGTTATTTATCATATGTTCCTCGGGTTCCCACATTACGTCTTCCATTTTATGGTTTCTCCAAAGAACATTTACTAGACGAGTCATCCAGTTTCTCAACACTTGTTCTCTAGTATCACGAATTCTAATAGGCTCTTCACAATGAGACATATCGGGTTCCAGTTCTATTTCTTCATTGGTGAGTACATGCATTGGGTCATGCATGTATTTTCTCAATTCTGATACGTGGAATACATCGTAGACTTTGGAGATACTTGGCGGCATTGGCAAATGATAAGCTACAACTCCAATTCATTCTAGAATTTCAAAAGGTCCGATGAACTTGGGACTCAATTTACCCTTCTTACGGAATCGTATAACACACTTTCTTGGAGATACCTTCAAGAAAACATGATCTCCTACTTGAAATTCCAAATCCTTCCTTCAGTTATCGACATACCTCATTTTCCTACTTTGAGATGCCTTGATGTGAGTTTGTATAATCTTCACCTTTTACATTGTTTCCTCAATAAGTGTTGGCCCTATGAGTTTTCTTTCACCAACATCATCCCAACAAGTTGGGGTGCGACATCTCTTTCCATATAACACTTCATATGGTGTCATCTGAATACTTTAATGGAAGCTATTATTATAAGAAAATTCTACCAGAGGTAAATACCGGTCCCACATACCTTTAAAGTCAAGTGAGAAGGATCTCAACATGTCTTCTAAAGTTTGAATAGTCCGTTCTTATTGTCCATCAGTTTGAGGGTAGTAGGCAGTGCTCAAATGAAGTTCAATATCTAGGGCCTTCTGAAAACTTTTCCAGAATCTTTATGTAAAATGGGGATCACGATCAGAAACAACGGATAGGGGTACTCCATGAAGTCTTACAACTTCATCAATATATAGTCTTTCTAAACGTTCAAGTGGTAAATCTTCTCTTATAGTAAGAAAATGTGCTGACATGGTAAGATGATCAACAATGGCCCATATTGTATCATTCTTTCTAGGAGTCTTTGGTATCCCCATGATAAATTCTATTATAATATCATCCCATTTACACTCAGGTATGGGAAGAGGTTTCATGACTCCTCTAGGATGTTTTCTTCCAGCCTTCATCTATTGAAAAACCATACATCTTGACATATAATCAGCAATCTCTCTCTTCATGTTGTCCCACCGAAAATGTTCCTTCAAATATCTATACATCTTAGTGCTACCAGGGGTGTATAGAGAAATTGGAGCTATAAGCATCATCCAACAATTCCCTTTTTAGATCAGGTATATCGGGTACACAAATTATCTTCACAAATTTCAAAATTCCATCATCATATATGAAGTCGATCAATCTCCCATCATTCACATCTTTAATTTTCTTTTGAAACTCCTCAACATTAGTCTGAGAACTTTTTGTACTTTCTATTAAAAATGGATTGGAAACAATTAGAAAAAATTATCGATCTTTTACCTTCCATGATTACTCCCATATCCATCTTTACAAGATCCATGAACATAGGATCCCTTTCAACTCTTATCATGTTCATAACTCTATGATCCTTTCTACTCAAAGCATATGCCACACTATTTTCCTTCATCGGGTGGAAGTTTATAGTCCAATAATAATCCAAGAGTAGTTCAATCCATCGCCTTTTCCTCATGTTGTGATCTTTTTGTGAGAAAATACACTTCAAACTCTTGTGATCTGTCTAAATCTCACATTTTTCACCATATAGATAGTGTCTCTATATCTTCATAGAAAATATTATATCTGCTAACTCAAGATCATGGGTTGGATTATTTTTTTCCTGAATTTTTATCTTCCGTGATTCATAGAAAATAACTCTATCATTCTTCATAAGGACACAACCAAGTCCTTTATTTGAAGCATCACTATAAATAACAAACATATTATTCCCTGATGGTAGATTCAAGATAGGATCATTGACTAATCTTCTCTTCAGTTCTTCAAAACATTCTTCACACTCTTTTTTTTCAAACAAATTTAACCCCTTTATGTGCTATCTTGGTTAATGGGTTAGCCAATCGGGCAAAATTCTAGATGAAACACTGATAATAACTTGTTAAACCAATAAAATTGTTTACCTCAGTTATTCTTGTCGGTGCTAACCATTATTGTATTGATCTTTTCTTTTAAGGATCAATAGAGATTCTATCCTTAGAGAAAATATGTCCATGAAAAGAAATCTCCTAAAGCTAGAATTCACACTTGCTAAACTTCCCATATAATTCATTTCTTATAAGAGTCTTTAGAATAGTGCACAAGTGATTTTAAAGATCTTCATATCTTTTGTAGTATAATAATATATCATCAATAAATACCACTACAAATTCATAAATATGTTCCTTGAAAACTTTATTCATTAGATCCATGAAGACAGAGGGTGAATTAGTCAGTCTAAAAGGCATTACTGTAAACTCATAATGCCTGTACCTGGTTCGAAATGTTATTTTCAAAATGTCTTCCTTCTTCACACACAATTGATGATATCCAGATTGAAGTTCAATATTTGAAAAATATTGATTTGTGTGAAATTGATTAAATAAATCATCAATGTGAGGTAGGGGATACTTATTCTTTATTGTTATAGCATTGATGTCCCTTTAGTAAATGTACAACCTCATATATCCATCTTTATTATTAACAAAAAGAATAGGCGAAACCCATAGAGAAACACTAGGGAGAATAAATCCTTTTATTATTGAATTATTCTAGTTATTTATTTACTTCCACTAATTCCACATTGGCTATTCTATAAGGGGCCTTCGATATGGGCCGTGAACCAAGAATTAAATCAATTGAAAACTAAATTTCTCGTTCTGGGGGATGTCCAAGTAAATTCTCTAGAAACACATCAATATATTCTTGAACAATAGTCACGTACTATATTTAAACATTCCTTTACTCACTTGTAGTTATTTCACTCTCTTCCTCCCCAATAATTGAATTCAATAGAGCTATTGGGGGTGGATCTAAATAAGAATCAGATGGTGACATTTCTTCCCTAATGATAAGGTACTCCTTATCATCATTGAAAATTATAACCTCCTTCTTCTTACAATAAATTTTTGTATCATGGTCCAAAATCCAATCCATATCGAGGATTATATCAAATTAAATCATGGGTATGATGATGAGATCAACAGATAAATCATGTTTATATGACCTAATGGGAACTGATTTACAAAACATTGTTGCAATTATACTTCCCTTAGGAGTATTGATACAAAACTCCCTTGTTAAACCAAATTGGAAATATCTAATTTTCGTAGAAAAATTGGATGATATGAAACAATTATATGATATAGAATCAAACAAAGCATTGGCTAAATTTGAGGAAACCATTAAATTACCTACCACCACGTCATTTGAAGCCTTAACCTTAGTAGTAGTGATCGCATAAGCTTGGCCTTTCTCCCTTAGACTTTTCTAAGGAAAGTTTCCTTGGCACTTAGGACATTCATTTGAATAATTCCCCATTTCTCTACAATTTTAGCATTCAACAATGGTAACCTCTTTCTTTCCCTTTTAATCACAAGCTTGGTGGGATTTTTCACCACACTTGTAACAGAATATCATTTCCTTCAGGAAAGTACTAGGGTGTTTCTTCCCACATTTATTTTAGGATGAAAATTTAAATTTTCCCTTATTCCCCTTATTTCCATTTACAGAGTGTTCAACAGATCTCTTCTTCTCTTTCTTTGTTTTAAATTAGTAAGACTCAGAGAATTCATTTTCTGTCTTGATAGAACATGAGACAATATCTTCATATGAGGAGAAGGATTTTGAGAATAATACTCGACAAAGAAATGGTTTTAACCCATCAAATAATTTATCAATTTTACTCCATGGGTTACATATATAATTTGTTGCGTGCCTTGATAACCTTGTAAAGTTAGCCTCATACTTTGCAACATTCTTATCCTCGTTTTTTCCTCAGACTCAGAAATTTCCTTTCCATATCTGCTCGATGGTCACGACGAAATTATTTTTCTAAGAAAATATCTTTAAAATCCCTCCATTCCATATTTGATAATTCTTCATCCTCCTTTTTGTTTTGACTTAATGACCACCATTGATCTGCATCTCTTATGAGGCGATAAACTGCCATGAAAACTTTTTCCCTTTTGACTACTCCCCAAATCATATAGTATTTTCTCTAAAGAACTTATTCATTGATCAGATACAGGTGGATTTTTGGTCTCCTTGAATGTTGGTGCTTGTTTCCTCATGAATTGGTCTAATATTGATCCTCCACATTGTGGACTAGGGTGCTTCATATGGGTAAGGCTATTATTCATAACCTGAGTGAGTTGTCCCAGTATGGTGATAAGTTGATCAGCACCAGTTACATCACCAACTACACTATAATTATCCTAAGTAGGAGGTAAATCCTTACATGTATTACATGTGTTGATACAATTTCCATTCCTTCCACTAGGTTCCATTTCTAAACAATGTCATACACTAGATTAGTTTATGAATCACAATACATAATTAAAAACTTGTAAAATACGTAACATAAATTGAACAGTTTATGGATATAATCCATATTCCTAAAAATGTTTTCTTTGAGGAATTATATACTCATAAATCCTTCATAATGGTTTGTAAAGAAAATGTGAATTTTCTTAAAAATTTCCCCCCGGGAGTATCATAACCAAGAGTGAATCAAGGCTGGTTGTCATGTACCAGGATACCCCGAGTGGAGCCCAAAACTCCTTGTTGGAGTTTTCACTCCTAGGTACATCTGTACTAGGGCCACCTCTACCTGCTCGTATCCAAAAATGGGTGTATTTCTTGAAAAAATCACTAAATATCTACATTACCATAATTCTAGGAAGTTCTTATATACTAATCCTCAAAGTCTATCTTAGGGTAATGTTCTTGAATCAGAGTTTTTCTAAATCTAGTTTCCAAGGTTTGTACTGAACTTCCTTTGATACCAACTATAATGCCGTGACCCTAGTTACCCAGAGTTGGTGCATTACTACATAACATTTTCATGATCACAAGAGATCAAGTCTCAAAATGCCTATTAGTTTAGTAGCCATGGAAGTACTAGATACATATGTAAGTTTTACATTACATTATGAAATGGAAAAACAAAAACATTTCATCCCCTTTAAACACACTCATATCCCTTATCCTATTCTTGAAAGTTAATGGTAATATACTTCTTCACATCCTGAAAAAATAAAACATAAGAAAGGGGTGAGCTCAGATGCTCAGTAAGGATAACAATATAGGATAAACTATCTTAAATAAGAATAAACATTTAAGGAAATATATAAGAATAAAAAATCCTTTTAAACTTAAACTTCAGCATAATATGGAAAAGATAAATCAAATAATTATATTTACTTATTCACATGGAAATTCTATTCGTCAAATAATCACATGTAATATCAATATCTAATTTGATAATGATGGAATTCATAATGTTGAACATCATAACCACATAGTCAAGGCCTCGTGCCAAGACTAAAAATAAGATTTTGTCAAGGCCTTGTGCCAAGACACTAGTTTGTATCATGAGACCCACCAATGCATCAGGGAGAAATAGCGGGATCCACCAATCACTTACTAAGTCCAATGCATTCTTCATATGCAAAGGATGAAACATAATATAAACATTCGTATTAAAACTAGAATAAGAAATGTTAATACTTTAACCATAAACCATGAATGGTATAAAAATAGCACATCCACTGTCAAACATATCGCAAAACATTCAATACAATATGGAAGATTTTATCATGATAAATAAACTTCAAACAAATTTAAAATCCATCAAAGGATGTTGACATAGATGAAATCAAAACTATTTGAGAGAAATATCTCTTTCTATTTTGAAATAATTTAAAATTCACGTAATTGTAAAAGAAAATATTTATTTTTAAAATATTCTTATATGCTTAGAATGGAATCTTATAAGGTGTTATAATGGCATAAAATAGTCTCACCCACCATATAAGTTAAAAAACATTCTTACCTTAGTTTGTTGAAAATGTCATAAAGTACATTGTTTTGAAAATGAAAGAAAGATTCATTTCAAAACATTTAAAATAAAATAAAACATTAGTATAAATGACTATAACCCAAAGTCTAGTAAATATTAAAAATAATTTGAAATACATTTTTAAGAAACACGGATGTGGATGATTAAGAGGTCCCAATAGATACTTACGTATTAATAACCTCGGATAATAAAGAGATTGTAAAATTAATCCTTACCTTGTACTTTTACTTAGTTGAGGGTAGGTTACCCTCATTTATAATGGTGAAATCGTTGTTATTAAATTATACAACAACCACATACATAAATATGATATAATATATGATCTTCTAATTTTGTTTTGTTAATTATATTTTAGTAGTATCATCGATTCGGGTGTCAGCTGATTCATTTTCCATTATATATTTTGTTATTTAAGTCATATTTGTTATTGATAGAATGTTTTGGATTCATATACAGAATGATATTAAGTTCTAAAACATTATTTTTTAATCATAAAATTGAATTTATTCTTGAATGGTTATTATGGGGAATGAATCTCATCGCGTTCATGGAGACGGTAATCCGTACGTACGCACGAGCGACAATACCATTATATTTATGGTGAAACAGTACGTAATTGGATGGTATATCATATATAAAGAATCATTAACATGTTATATTTATTATTTAAATAAATTATACTCATTATTATACTCATCCAAATAATTAAGTGTTGAATAACAAACTACACCACGACGTGGAGACGATAAGCCATATGTACGCATATACGGTGACTTTGTCAATAATAGGATGGATAGAATAATGAATATTATTGTAGCATATTTATAATTACACTATATTATATATAAGGTACTGGAGTTATAATTTTTTTATGGAAACAACAAATAAGAGAAAGTGGAAGAAGAGAAGGTCTTTGAAATAGGTGATGAAATTATTACCTCTTCTTCGGGTGCTTCCTTTTGATTTGATCAAAGGGGATCCTTAGGTTGGATTTTGATCTAATTAAGGCATATAGGTTGAATTTTGGGTAGTTGGTAGAATATTTGATCTGGGGTTGGCCGATCCAAATGGCTTTGGGGTTGTGATTTTGAGAGAAGGGGATGTACCCTTTTATAAGAGAGGTGAGGGTCACTTTAGGAAAAGCTTAAAATATTATTTTATTATAAAATCATATTTAGTTTATAATGGCTCAAAAAGGATTTATTTAGAGGATACGGTGGGTATGGGTATAAATCCTCTCAAAAAAATAGGTTTTAGTGAAGTTTAGTTCACTAATTAACCTTATCTTTTAGATTTAACTCTTAGTTAAATAGTTAAACTTTTACCATGTATTCTTGTATTATTATAATAAATGGTTAATAAACTTACCATAAAAAGTCAATAAAACCCTAAGTGGTTAAATATTGACATATATAACCTTATATAAGTTCTTTAGAAGAACCTTATATTTTTAAAAAATTTATATCATTTAATAATATAGTATTTGTTTTAAAAACTCATTTATGCCAATTTTGACACTGTTTAGTATTTAGTTTTTGTGAAAGTAAAAAAACTTGATTACTTCAAAACAAATAGATAAATAAATCCTAACATTTATTATTGACCTAGAAAATTAGTGTAATGCATCAAAATTCTTAATTTACATTTATTTTGATATCTATAATATCAATTATTTTAATCTTTCATTAATAAGGTAATTTCTACATCATCATTATGTCATAAATAAATTTAATTATTTAATGTCGAAAAATTATAAATAAAATACCATTATTTAGGAAATCGTTTTTTATTTCTAATGAATATTTATAGTGAAATTTATCCTATGTATAACCCTATATTAAAAATGTTTTAGTTATTAAAATTTGAATTTAACACTTTTAACTCTTCTTTAAATAAAATAATAATAAATGTCCTAATCTAATCAATGTGCATCATATTTTATTCCTAAGGTTGATTTTGGTCTAAATAAACTTATCCAATAGAATTATGACATGTTTTTGGGTAATTATAATATCATTTGTACCTTTAATTACCCTATTTACTTTTAACTCTGGTAAATAAAATTCAAAAGGTACTATTCACCAAAAATTATTTTCATCCTATTGAACCACATTTTACTTACTAATGTTAACCTTGTCTCTCAGACTTTTTAAATTCAAATCATAGAAGCGGTAAAATTACGTTTTATGCAAATTTTCAAATGTGCCTAGAAGGTTGGTAAAAGACGTTAAAAAGTTCAATAAAATTTTATACATCTAATTTTATTATAAAATGACTCCAATGAATTAAATTGAACTTATATGGGTATTATGTATCTATTTTGAGTTAAAATAAATTTAAATAAAATAAATCATTATTTAAATAAAAAGTCGGTTTTAAACAATAACACTATATTTTTCACTATTGATCAAAAATTGAAAGTTTTCAGAAAAATACTAAAAATTATACCTAAGATAATTTTGATATTATGAATCCAAAAATGAAGTCCATTTGGAAAAATAAAATTTACAAAATTTTAAAAAGTGGGTATTACTATTCATAACTACTTTTAAAATGGATAGTTTGATTGGTCGTGGTGTTCTAGAACTCAAAGTTGCGTACAACGCAAGCTATTGTATTATTCAAAGAGAAGCGTTCCATGGAATATTGGGGTGTTACAACATTGAAGATGGAAAGATAAATAGAAAAGTGAAATAGGAGTAATGAACTTACTGATATCTAACCAATGATATGAATAGTTATTGAAACAAATCTTAGGTGGAGGATATCTAATGAACCCTTGTAGAGGGGGAGAAGGCATTGTGAGTCCTTGGGAACCCTATACTGTGTGTAGAGATAAATGAGGGGTCGAACCCATGTTACACCCTTTTTTGGAAAGTCTTCCCACATATTATAGGACATGTAATTCTTACATGTTATGTAAAATTTTCATGAAATGTAGCAAATACACATCGTTTGTTCCTCATGAAAATCTCCCTGATATTGCACATCATGAATCCACAAATTTTATACTCCATGATACCATTATGATCCTTGTAAACATTTACAAGGTGTTTAAAACTTACATAAAATATTTTCAGTATTCTGGTGGCCCATTCTTCCTCTAGTGTTTTCCCACACCCTTGTACTTCCACCAAAACATAAAACAAATAAAAAAACACTATTTATGGATGTTCAAACCCTTGGAACCTCATCTAGATTAGATTAAATTAAAATTAATTGTCACACAAAATAAAAATAAAAATTCTTTTTGAAATTCCATCTAGCCCAGAACATGGGACACTGAAATATTCCCACATTAAAACTTATCATCCCCAAGAAGACTTGGGGAACAAAAAAACAATAACCAACATACTTGGGTTTTAAATTTTCTTTTAAACAACCATATTGAATTCCCAATACCCAACACACTATAATCCATTTAAGAATATAGTACATAAGCCATAGAAACCTGATTCAATGCTCAAATTCAAAAACTAAAAAACTGAGACCACACTTACTCGAGCATGTCCAACCTAAGATACAATCACCTCATCATGAATTTCATCAAAAGTCCTATGTAAAATACAACCATGGGTTTTAATATTTAATGGCAAATTTAGGGTCATGGTATCCCCACCATCATAATTACCTAAACAAGAAAGAACTTATAGTCTCAATGATACCCTCATCATAATCCTCAAGTCAATCTAGTGAACGATTTCAAAACGATCAAAAAATATAGCCTAGTCACACCATATTTTAAAAGAAAACACCTGTATGACCTTGAAATACACTCATATCCTCCCAATGATGTGCTCGATGTAGTTCCTCCCCAACCACATTAAATGGAATAAGAGGAAAACAAGTTTAGCCACTTTTGATTGACTATTCTCAAAGATGCTTGGTTTTAACAGTCGACGTATCGCAACCCAAAACAAAAGACCTCTTCCTAAGGAACCTTACATACACTTAGAGAACATTCACCGAATATTATATCTTATATCTAATGACATCTCCTAACTGAACAATTTTAGGTTCATTTAAGTTTCCATGCCTCAACACGAATAGTGTGCATATCAGATCCAACACACTTGGGTTTTCGCCCTCAAATAATATCATGTAAGCCTAAATGAAAAGGGGGTAACCTCATAATCATTAATTTGAGTTTAATGACATCATCCTAGACAGTCTATATTCTATTTAAAAGTGAGACATTGTTATAATCCAAAACGTCAACATCTTAAGAACACTGACTAATCTAAAATTTGTATATGTATGGTGTTCAAGTCAAAGGGGAATGATTGGTGTATGTGAGTCTATCCATGGAATTAATAATCAGGAACCCATGTATCACTTATGACTAACCATACATCCCTATAAAACCATTCTTTTCATTACAACTCTTAAGATTCTATTTATCAAATCAAAATGACATTTAATGTTTTTAGCTTGATGTATAATTGATGCTCTCTTATTTCATCATGAACAATGTCAAGATAGGGGTAATGATAATATCTAAACCTAGAGTAAAATAATACAGTTATCAATGATTATTAATAATACAATAGGAAATCTCATTATATAATAATTAGTGACTAACATGGTTTCTAACCAACCTTACACATCCAAACATAGACAAGAAGAGCATTTGAACCACTACTAGACAACTTCTTTCAAAAGAGATCTTCTATAATTGTTGTTGCATCATCATTAGCCAACCACAATTCCCTTACCAACCAAGGAAACCCATGATCAATCAATAAAAACTATAAAAGTATATCAATGACTATATTTATCTTGAAAGGTTGTATACACATCCAATCGTATCATCATCATGATGCCTTGCAAGCACTAACACACTTCGAGACTCACTAGCCCCAAGGGAATTTAAAAGTAGTGTTGACCATTTTCAATTAGTCATACAATATTGTGTTCTATATACATGTAAGTATATTTTAAAACCCATTAGTCCTGACGCTACCCACCCTAGGAGTGTTCTAGTCATCGTTTTATGAGAATAGAAACTCATCCCACTGCACACACTCCATAGAACACCGACAGTTGTCCTGGACATGAACCACACACATTTACCAAGTGGTAAATGAATAAAGAGATAGAATATCCACTTATAATAACACTAGGAAATAGTTACTTTAGATGTATTCATGGCACTCATCCCAAGTTTCATCCACACCCTCCATAACATTAGGCTTAAAATCCAAAACCAATTGACCAACATGTCAAAACAATATATCCTTTTACAAAATAATCACAATCATTGGGATGAGTATGATTTACTATAATTCCTAGGTCACTCTATTCTAGGGATTAACTATTAACATATTTTAATAGCTCAAGGATTTAGGGATTACCATCGAAATCTTACAGTTCATTGTATTATTTTAAAAACTGGATGGGTATTGTGTGTATAAGTGCATACTACCCCAAGATTTTACAAGAGGAAAGGAAAATCTAGGACACAATACATAGGCTCATCATCCCAATGAATCCTAGTACCTAATATACTGTAAAAATAACTATTCAAAAGTCATATTATCCCATATGATTGAAAAAAAGACTGACAACCTCCTAAGTCATCCAACACTGAAAAAGGGGAATATGGGTCAGAAAAACCAATAGGTGGTTTCCATGCCTTCAGCATGTTTATCCCATTAAAATAGATCATTACATGATACTCATTCCCATAACAAGGTTCAACTTATCAAATTTACACCCATCAATATGAAGGCATTTTATAAACTAAGCGTACACATGGGAAAAATAGAACCCGAACAATACCACATGTCAAAAATATCATCAAAATAATTATAATTTCTTTAAATTGATAAGAGAACTACCAACCACAATTTATCCCCTTACTAAAGCATAATGTTTCAATCCTACCCAGTGGTCACACCTGAAACGGTCACAAGGACCTACCACCTATCATTTACTTTCAATCAATATAAGAAGAAGCCTATAATAAATTATCATAATGCCATTCAAAATAAAAACTAAAGGAAATAATTCAAACTATCTTTACATGAGGGTTTCAACTAAGAATAACACTTTGAGGTTTTTATTTAAACCACTTAACTAATTCAAATTTAATTCATTAAACATTTCAAAGAGTCGGCTTTTTAGAAAAATAAAAAGTACCGGACATAAGGAAAAGTTTTTGGTTCTTTATTTTGTTAAATATATATTGAAGATAGGAAACTTTTATAAAACTTCCTTTTCATCATTACATTTAGCTGACATCATGTCATATTTATGTAGTTTATCACATAAAATCCATTTTAAAAATTATTAATTTATTCATAATATTCACAATTGGCTTAGTTAAAGAAAATTTCAATTCCAATCAATATAGGAATACACCCTTTTGGTTGTAATTGGAATTTTAATTAACTAACACCTCATATATGTATAGTTCAAGTAGATAAAAAATATTTTATAGTTCAAGGGGATAGGTTCAATAAGATACCACCATATGTTTGTATGTAAAACTGTTTAAATGGATGCAGACACTTTAATTAACCATCCCTATATAACATAAGTATACCCTCATGGGGTTAAGCACTAATTAATATAAAAACAAAGGCAACCTACAAGGGTACCTTCAAGAAAGAATAAAGGCAACCTATAAGGGTCCCATCAATTCAGTTGATATCAAGATTTAAAACATCATTAATGGGTTTATAACATAAGAAAAACATGAAAATGTTGGTTTGCTTGGTTTAGGACAAGCCTAAGGTGCATTATCTACCAATATATTCAAGATTTAAGGTTTATTGTATTTTACACCTATATAATGGTCCCAAAGAATATCAAGTTCATATATGATGGTTCAATTATATGGGTCACCATTTTCCAATTTATAAAGTGCCTATACACTTTATAGATTTAAAATTGGCTCCCATTTAATCACACCCACTATTTTTCATCCTATTAAACCAATAGTTCATGGATCAAGCATGTAATGATTGGTTAGTTAAGATTCCACCATCAAGATATATGGGAAAACTCTATTTATATTGATGCTAACACATTAATAACCACTTCTATATCAAAATTATTACTAGGAATACTACCGCAAGTAGTAAATAGTGAAAAACATGGTAGTTAATCATGGTATTTAACTACATAATAAAGAAACCTCAGAATAATGGTTTATAAAAAAAACATGTTAAATAAATCATAGAAGCATGGCACAACACTCAGGGGACATGTCACAGGTATAATGCAACTTACATGGAAGAGCATATACATGGAAGGTGAATCCCTATGTGTCTATAATTATGAATATAATTCTAATTCCTTGAAAACCCAAGAAAAGGGGAAAATACTATAATTCTCATAAATCAATAATAGCGGAGAGGGCATTATTCACTCGAGGTGGAATCATAATCAACTATAACAATGAGCCGCATGAACAATAATCTCATCCCTACACACTTGTTCTTTTCCCCGTGCATAGGTTGATCTCTCTTAGACACGACTATTTAACAAGAACATACACACTTCTAGTCTCCTATATACAAGCCCAAAATTACAAGACAAAGGAAAAGAAACACCTTTCATACCACTTTGAAACAACCTAACCCATGAGCCACTAAAACAGTGCCTTGAGTTGGTCAATCACATGGCCTCAAGCGCACCTCCCCATATTCCAGTGGCTGCCAACTAGTATTGAGGGTATAATGATGGTATAGAGGGGAGACTATACCCTCATGATTATAGTATCACACTAGTATCATATAATTACTCCAATAGTAGAAGTAGATAAATAGAAGAGCATTGAAATATAATATAATAAATAATTGATGGAAATGGTAAGTTCCAAATATACAATCATGTCTGCATTTCCAGAAGAGGATACATAAACTAAGCAGTAAACATAATGTGGGTGATACATACACAATATTGGTAAATAATAAATTAATAAACCAGCAGTTATCTCTAATATAATCACAATCACTAGCTTATACCTATTCTCTCGTGCTCCATCCTATCTTAGAATATTAATAGAAAGAAAGAAAGATTCATGAACTTGAACTTTCAATCATGAGATGTATTCATGTACCCCAGTGAAATGGAGTCCTAGACAGGTTGTGAGATATACTAAGTAATCCACCACAAATGGTTTCTAAATCATAATCCAGTCTGTGAGTATAAAATATAGTTGTGTGCGGGTATGATAAAAAAAGTAATGAATAAATTAATAAAAGTAAATTGGCCGGGATTGGGTTTTTCAAGGACACCTAGACAATCATGCCAAATTTAACCTAAGATGGAATACCTACATGTATATATATGGATATATATATATATATATATATTCACTATATACGTAGTAATGTCTATATCCATATATAAATATATATGTAGTAATAGCCATGACCTGAGGCATAACTCAGGTGTCCAAGCGTAATAATACTCATAATAATATTAATATTATCATAATAATAAATAATATTCATCATTATTGAGGATTGTAATCAATATAGGACTCCATGAAAATTATCCTAATCAATATAGGAATCTATGTTGAGTATCATAACCAATAATGGTGAGGGTCATACCCCAACCTCTTAATTAAAATGGGAATGAAATTTCATGCCCAGCAACCCAAGAGATGTGAACGTTACGTCAACATCCTCAACCATGGGGGTGTGACACATCATAACCAATAACCCTACTCAAGGTCCCTTAGTAATTATGCAGAATAAGGTAATCTTTCTTTCCCAATGAGCCCTTAGCCCGACATTCTGTAAATAGTCAACCAACATCGCTCAAGGAAAAGTGAGTCCATTTTAATACAATTAATTTAATAGTTATTAGTAGGTTAAGTGTTCATCCAATATATTAATTCCATACAATTATAAATAAATAAAAAATTAGGTCATAAACATAAGAATTCCATTTACTATTTAAGTAACTCCACTTTATTTATTCATTTTATTAAAGATGGAAGTGCACCACAAAGGAGGTTTTATTATAAACTGGGGTGATAATATCATATTAAGTTTATCTAATCAAATTTCATCAATCCTTATATAATGATTAATTTATCACATCAAAAAGGATATCCAAGAGTGATCCATACAAGGAGTTATAAATTAAACATTAAAGAAACATCTATAAGGGTGATTTAATTGCCTAAGAAAAAAATAGGCCATAGGCATCTAGACAACGCACCCAAGGGGTGGTTAGCGTTGATTTAGATAACCTCTAAAGGTTGGAGTTAGTGCACAAAGGATAACCAATTGAATACATTAGGTTCTATATAATGAATTTAACATTTTATGGGAAATGTATGGAAATCTATGTGTGTGGCACAATGGTGTAATTTATAAAATTACAATACTTTAAGCAAAAAGATATAGATCATATACCTTATACCAAGGAAATTTCACTCAACCAATATCGAGATTTTATTCGAGCCGGTTCGAGGGAAATATGATAATTTTACAGAAACCCAAAAAATAGGGTGTATCATCTTTCACCAAAATAACATTGAAGATGGAATGATAAATAGAAAAATTATATAAGAGGAGTGAAACATGTACTGATATCTAACCAATGAGGTAAATGGTGATTTAAAAGGAGCACGGATGGAGGAGATCTCATGATACCTAGAATAGGCGGAGGAGGTGCTATGAGACCTTGGGTTCCCTCTTCTTTGTTTGGAGAGAAATGAGGGGATGAACAACTGATATACCATTTTTTAAAAAGGCTTCCATCATACTACACGACATTTAATTTTTACACATTATCTAATAGTTTCATTAAGTCCAGTAGATACACATTGTTAATTCCTCAGGGAACCCCCCTAGATTTAGAATTTTTAATCTACTCAAGACACACCCTATTAAACCATTAGATTCCATGTAAACATTTACATAACCTATAAAACTCGCAGTACCTATTTTCAACATTCTGTTTGTCTTTTCTTCCTTCAATGTTTTCCCAAACCCCCAATACTTCCACCAAAACATAAACCACATCCAAAAAAACCATTTTCGGATATTCATGCCCTCATAAACTCATAATGGTTCCCTTAATTTAAAACAAACTACCTATTAAATAGAAATTCCAAATTATTTTCAAAATTACATCCTATCCAAAATGTGGGATGCTACAATATCCCCACCTTAAAACTTCTCATCCTTAAGAATCTTCAGGGAATGAAAAAAACACTCGGCCAAATCTGGTTATGAAGATTATTTTAAGTAGCCATGTTGTATTTTTAATTCCTAATGCACCACTAATAATCCCTTTAATCATATGGTACATAAATCATAGATACTCGAGTCAATGGTCGAATTTAGAAACTGAAACACCAATACGGTGATTACGCTAGATCGTCCAATCCGAGACACAATCATCTGGCCGTGACTTTCATAAACAGTCCCCTGGAAATTGTCACCATGGGTTCTAACATTAAATATCCAATTATAATTCATATTATCCCTACCATCATAATTTCTTAAACAATAAATCACTTTTCATTCCAATGAATCCCTCAACATGATCCTCAAATCGATCAAATGGTTGATTTCAAAAGGAACAAAAACTAGCCTTATCACACAAACCTTTCTAATAAAACCCCCACCCAAAATTGTGATACACTCATCTCATCCTAATTTCATGATTGATGTGGTTACTCTCCTATTAAATTCAACAAAACAAGAGGAAAATAGTTTGAACTGCTTCTGAATGACTATTCTCAAAGACGCTCAGCGTAGACAGACGGCGTATCACAACCCAAAAAACAATGTCTCTTCCTAATGCAATTCGCATTAACATAGATCATGTTCACCGATTCCCATATATAATTTTCGATGATGTATCTTGTAAAAACCATCACCTATTCATTTAAGGTTTCATGCCTCAACATGAATAGGGTGTATACCCAATCCAGGACACTTAAGTCGCCACCCACAAAGCATCTCATCTGATCTCAACCAAAAAGTAGAGTAACCTCGAAATAATAAGTGGGAGTCTAAGTAGATAATCCTAGGTATTACATAATTTATGTTTACAAGTGATATATAATTACAATCCAAAACATTTAAATCTCAAGAACTATGACTGAGCCAAAAGTTGAATTCGCCTGGCAGTTAAGTCAAATGGGAACGACTGGGGTCTGTGAATTAGTACAAGGTGTTCCGGCTCAAAAACCTAGGTATCACTAAATAATATTCATGCCTCCATAAATAAACATGGTTTCAGAGAACAACTTCAAAAATTATATTTATCTTAACATTAATTAATTTAATGTTTTTTTCTTGAAGTATTACTAATGTTTCCTTAGTGCATCCTAGATGATGTCAAGATAGGGTTAGGGATTATCTCTAGACCTATAGTACACTAATAGGGTTATCAATGAATATCTAGAATACCTATGTTTGTATCATAGTATAAGAACAGGTGTCAAAAAAAGTTTCTAACCAACCTTACACATACAATAATAGATAAGAAGAGCAGTCGAACCACTACTGGACAACTTCATTCAAAAGAGATCAGTTGTAACTATCAACCCATCATCATTAATAAACCATTATGAACTTATAAAATGAGGCATCCCATGATTGATAAATAATAATAACCAAATTCCATTGATTACTAATAGTGTATTCAAAGTTTTCATACACAAATAGTCATATCATCATCGTGATTCCTCATAAAAACTGACACACTCCAAAACTCACTAGCCCCAAAGGAATTTGGAATCATTGTTAACCATTTCCTACTGGTAGTAAACTGTTGTGTTATCTCTACATGTATGGATATGTTAAAACCCCTTCAATGTTATTCTTCCCACCTTAGTAGTTTCCTAGTCTTATTTTACTAAGAATGGAAACCCATCCCATGGAACACACTCCATAAACCACCAACAGTAGTCATGGACATGGATAACACACTTCTACCAAGTATTAAATGAAAGGAGAAATAGAATAACTACTTAAAAGTGTACAAGGACATATTTACATCAGGTTTATGGGTGAAAATACTCCTGAGTTTCATCCAATCATTTCATAGCATCATCCATAAATCCCATAACCTACTAACTAGCATGTCAAACCATCTCATCCTTTTATACAATCATCTGAAGAATTGGAACAAGTCAAATTTCCTCTAATTATCTTGTCACTTTAATCATAGGATGACTCATGAATGTATTGTAACAAATCCAAGATTTAATTATTACCATGGAACACATAAGTATTGTTGTACCATTTTTGAAACATGATGGGTATAACATGTATCAACACGTACTACCAAATATTTCATAAGAAAAATGGAACATGGAAAACACTATCCATAGGCTCATCATCCCAATGCATCATAGTAATTTATTTATAATAAAAAAAATATCCTATAGTTTTACTATTCCATACAATTGTAAAACATGCTGACAACCTCTTAAATCATCCAACACTAAAGAATATGAAGAGGGGTCAAACAAACCACTAGCAGGTTGACCATGCCTTAGGCATGTCTAACTCGTTAAAACTGAGAATTGCACAATAATCATTCCCATGAAAATGTTCAAATTATCAAATTTCCATCCTTCAAGACAATGGTTTCATTTTAGAAACTAAGAGTCGTACAAGGGATAAACGGCACCTGAATAGTACAACGCATCAGAAATCTCATCAAATCAATTAGAAATGCTTTAAAGTTATAAGGGAACTACATACCTCAATTTGGAACTTACATAAGCATAAATAGTAAATCCTACAAATTTTCATCCCTAAAATGTTCACTAGGACCTATTGCATATCATTTAGGTTTGTGATATAGAAGAATAAGCCTACGGAAAGCACTCACATTCATGTTCCATAAAAAAATTGAGGGAAAATATTTATACTACCCTTACATGAGGGTTTCAATTAAGAAAACCACTTTAAGTTTTTTATTTAAACCACTTAAGTAATTCACATTTAGTTCTTTAAACATTTAAAATAACCCATTTTTTTAAAAAATAAAAAGTATCGGTCATAAGGCAAAGTTGTTGGTGCTTTATTTAGCTAAATCCATTGGACATAAAGGAATTTTTTATCAAAATTCCTTACCAACATTATTATTGAGATGACATCCTACCATATTTTGGAAGTTTATCACGTACAACCCATTTTAATCATCATTAATCTAATCATATAATTTCTAAATTTTCTTAGTTAAAGAAAATTTCCATTCCAATATATAGAGGAATATTCTCTTTAGGTTATAATTGGAATTTTAATAAACTAACACCTCATATAACAAAAGTAGATAATAGGTATTTTATAGTTCATGGGGACTGGTTTAGTATGATTCCACCATATGATTATAGGTAAAACCATATAAATGAATACAGACACTTTAAATAAATATCCCTATATAACATAAGTATACCCCCATGGGGTTATGAACTAAGGAATATCAAAACAAAGGTGACCTACAAGGGTCCTGTCAAGAATGAATAAAGGTGTTCTATAAGGGCCCCATCATGTCACCCCATATCAAGTTCCAAAACACCCATAATGGTTTTATAGTGTAATCATAACAATCCAAGACAAACCTACATGGTTCAAGCCAAGTATAAGATTCATAGTCAACCAATTTATTCAAGATTTAATGTTTGGAAAATTTTACATTTATAAAATGTTCTCAAAACATACCAAGGTCATATACGATGGGTTGATTATATGGGTCACCATTTTCTAACTTGTAAATAACCCATGCACTTTATAGATTGAAAATTGGATCCCACTTAATCACACTCAATATATTTCATCCTATACAACCAATGGTTCATGGATGAAACATGTCACAATTGGTTTGTTAAGGTGGACCATCAATCTATACAGGAAAATTACATTTGTATTGAAGAAAACACTTTAATAACCAATTATATATCAAAATTATAAATGGGCATGATACTACAAGAATTAAATACCAAAAAACATAGTAATTAATAATAGTATGACACTACATAATAAAGAAACCATGGAATAATGGTATATAAGAAAATCATGCTAAATAAATCACATAAGAATTGGATAACACTCAAGGAACATATCACAAGTATAATAAAACATACATGGCATGGAATATGTATTCTAGGTGAATCACTTTGTGCCTATAATGATGTATGTAATGTTGTTTCCTTTCCAAAAAAGAAAAGGGTAAAATACTTCAATTATCATAAATTAGTAACATTTGATAGTGAATGATTCACTCAAAGTATAATCTTAATAAACTATAATAATGAACAACATAAAAATAATCTCATCCCTGTCCACTTAGTATTTTCCCCATGCGCGGGTTGATCACTCCCAATCATGACTATTTACTAAGTGCTGACACACTCCTAGTCTCTTGTCTACTATCCCAAAATAGTAAGACAAATGTAAATAAACACTTTTCATACCACTTTGTAACATCTCAACCTGGGTGTCACTGAAATGGTGCAATAATCTAGTCAGTCACATGGCCTCAAACACACCTCCCCCTATGCCATAGGATGTCAACTTGTAACGAGGGTCCAATGATGGTACTTTAGTAGACTATACCCTCATGATCAGATTATCACATCAGTATGATATTGGTAAGACAACAATAGAAGTAGATAAATAAAAGAGTGGTGGAATACAATATAAAAACTAACAACTAGAAATGGTTAATTCCAAATATAAAGTCATGGATGCATATCCAGAAGAGGCTACATAAAATAAGAAGTAAACATATAGAAGGTGATATATACACAGAATAGGTAAATAATAAATAAATTACATAGCAATTATCTCCATCAGCATCAAAAGTACCATCTCAGTACTCTTCTCACTTACTTTATCATAACTTGGAATAATAATAGCAAGCAATCATGATCCATCAACCTGAACTCTTATTAATTAGATATTTTTGGGTACCCTAGTGAAATGGATTCCTAACAAATGTGTGATATATAATCAGTAGGCAACCACCAATGGTTTATAAAGAATAATCTAGTTAGTGAGTATAAAATATAGCAGTTTTCAAGTATGATGAACAAATCAATGAATAAATGAATAAAATTAAATAGGTTGGGCTCAGGTTCCTTAAGGAAACCTAGCTGACAATACCTCTTTCAGCCGAAAATAGAATAACTCCAAGTATAAAAATATATATAGAGAGAGAAACATGTATATATATATATTCACTATATATGTAGTAATTTATATAGCCAAATATATATTGATACATAGTAATAGTCAAGACATGAGGTGTATATTAGGCGTCCATATGTAATATTACTCATAATAATAATAAGAGTCTCATAATAATAAATAATTGTTTTTATTCCCAAGGATAATAATAAATATATGATTACATGCGGATAATCCTAATCAATATAGGATTCCATATGGAGTATCATAATCAATAATGAGGAGGGTCATACCCCAACCTCTTAATAAAAGGGAGTGTGAAACATCATTCCTAGCAACCCAAGAGATGTGAATTACATTCCAATATCCTAGACCAAGGGGGTCTGGCACATCAATTCCAATGACCCTACACAAGGTCCCTCAGTAATTATGTATAATATGGTAATACCACTTTCACTGTGATCCCTTAGCTTAATGTTTCGTAAAGAGGAAACTGACATCACTCAAGGTAAAATGGATCCATATTAATATCATTTGTTTAACATTTATTTGAAATAAAAGTGTTCATATAATTAATTAATACCATCGAATTATAAATAAATAAAAAATAATTCATTGACCATAACCATAACATTTCCATTTGATTAACTCCATTTGATTTTCTAATTTTATTAGAGAAGTCATCGAACCTAAAAGGTGGTTTTATTATAAATGGGGGAGAGACAATCATATTAAGTTAATATAATCCAATTTCATTAATCCTTATATTATTTATCACATCAAATATAATAAATAATATTGGTAAAGGCAAGTCCTTTTAAAGTAAACATTTAAATTAACATCCATAAGGGTGATTTAATTTCCTAAGAAAAATATAGGACACAACAATCTAGATGACGCACCCAAGGGGTGCATCAAATTGAGGTTGATAGCCTCAAATGGTTTTATTTTGTTAAAAATTTCTAAAAAATTTAAGTCATTAGGATTGAAATAATTAATTTCACATTTTATAGGCAAGGCAAGCTCGGTGTAAGGCACAACGACGTAATTTATAAAATGGTGAGATAAACAGAAAAAAGGAAATAAGAGGAGTGAAACACTTACTAAGAGATAACCAATGAGATGAACTATGATTGAAATAGAGATCAAATGGAAGAGATTTCATGATTACTATGAGAGGTATAGGAGGAAATATGAGACCCTGGGAACCCTTTGGTGTGTGTAGAGAGAAACGAGGGGTCAAACCCCAATTATCCTTTTTTTAAGGCTTCCCGCATATTACCTGACATTTAATTATTAAATTATGTGTAAAAATTTCATGATGTGTAGTGAATAAACATTTTACATTCCTCGGTGAAAACCCATCGAGATTGCACATCATGAATCCACCTGGGCTGCACCCCATGAAACCACTACACATCGTATAAACATTTACCTGATTTGTAAAACTCACAACAGATATTTTCATCATTTTTTTTGTTTATTCTTCCTTTTGTGTCTATCCCACTGAAACATAAACCATGTCGTAAAATAATATATATTAATTTTCAAACCCTCATAAGTTCACTCTAATTCCCATAATTTAAAATAAACTACTTCTGAAATAAAAATTTTAAATTCCTTTAGAAATTCCATCTAGTCCAAAACGTGGGACACTACAAAGATACACATAGTTTATTGGAATGTGTGTTTAAATTTAAAATATGATTATTATTATTATTGTTATTTTTCTATTAATTTTTTGAATAAATTGGATAAACCCTACACTAAGTTTATGTTTTTTGTGATTTTTAGTATGTTTCAAAAGTACATGCTTAAGGAAAAATGGAAATGGAGTCTCGTGTGTTAGGTTCACCGCTATGATAACCTACATAATACTTATAATTAATAAATATAATGATTTATAAGTTATAATTTAATTGATTTATTTTCATAATATATTTTATAAAAAATTATATGATTTTTTAAATCGAAAAAATAGAAATAATTTTATTATAACTAATGCGTTTTCCATGTATTATACAATTTTATTTAAAAGTTAAATATATAAAAAATTTAAAATTAGTTTTTTAAAATATAATTAATTTTAATATCAACATATCAAATTTATATTAGGGTAAATATTTGGGTTTTTTTAGAAAATATTGACTTTTGGGTGAATAATAATAATACCAATTTTTATAAAAAAAAATATCATTTCATTTAAATTATTTAAAAAGTAATTTTAATTTTAATATTAGGTTTAAAGTAATATTGGTATTATTTTAATTATAATAATCCAATTAATTCCATATAAATCATCTTTATACTTTATTTTAGTATAAATTCAATTTTAGACTTAAAAAACTCTTTTTTGGGAAAAAATTGTTTTTCATTCCTTTATTCATTATTTTATTAAAATTAATTTCTTCCAATTATATATATAGAATCTTAAAAAATATATTTCATATTTGGAATTAGGATTTTTAATTATACTAATGTGTTTAATTTCATTTATGTACATAATAAAAAGTAACCACAGTAAATTGTTGTCACTACGGTAATGGGTAAAACGGGTTAATTAGGGATTATTTTTTTATAAGGTTGGAAATATCATATAATATGGTTTTTTATAATATAATTTCAACCATTATCACCTTAAATTTAAAATTTTACTATTTTATCATCACTTAACCATGAGTAATACATTTATAGTATTTAAAAGTCAAGAATAATTACAAGAGTGCCACTACCCTCACTTATAAAAGGGAACCTAAAATCCTAACATATTCACAATATTTGAGCAATCTAGATCATCCAATACTTGCTGAAATATTAATTATTTAGCATCTAAACAAGGTTATATGATTCATTTATCGTTTACTCCTTATATGGATGATTATAAGGAAAGATTTAATAAATAAATATGGAATTTATAATATTATTATGAGCCTATAAATGTAAAACTTTATCTATTTTATTTCCTTTCCATCTCTTATAAAAATGAAAATGTTGTTCATGTGTATGTACAGACTACGATCTCTGTGAAACAATGTGATTCACTTTTCGTCACCCCATAGAATGGTTGGTTTTAAAAGTGTATTTAATTTATAAATATAATAAATTTTACATGTGTAGGATTCAAAAACCATGATACCAGAACCAAATTCAACCTATAAAGTTTTTTTTAAAATTATGATAGAGCGACCTCAAAACATATGTTGTAAATTTAATAGATTTAGTAATTAAATAAAACATGTTAATAAATGAAATAAAAGTAATAATGATAATTGAATTAACATGATAAAGGATATTAATAAATTAAATAAAAAATATAATTTTAACATTCAGGAGGTATATGACATGCGAAGTTAGAAGGTAGTTATGCTAAGGGATTTTTCTTTAAAACCTATTTTTAATGTTATCATTCTAAATATTTTTACTTCTTGTCCATATTATTTTACGATTTTAAAATATATTCTTATTTTTGGTTCAAAGGTTTATAAATGTAATTTTTTAATATTTTTTCCCTTCTTTATAATGTTTTCAAAAGCATTATTTTAAATTTTTTGTATGGGTTATTTTTTGACTTTTTACAAATATATAAAAAGAATTTTCTTGTAATACACATATGTTTAATGAATTTTCCCACCATAAAATATAATATTCATTATAAAACATCCTCTATAATTTTATATGGTTTTTCAAAGAATATCTTATTATTTCTCTAATGTGAATTTTCATTTTTAATAGTTTCATAATAAAAAAGATACTTCTCATTATTTTTATATGAAAATTGAAAGTTATTTATTTATGGGTTGAAATATGTTTTTCCAGGGTTTATGAAAAAAATGTGAAAGTTATAAATTTTTTGTACATTATATGGTACTTTATCATTATATATTATGATAGGTGATCCCGATATAGCTCCTCAATGCATTAGGTAATTATTTAGTCTTCAAATGAGAAAAAAAAAGAGATAACTATGTAGGTTACTCCTACGTAATTAAACCGGAATCAGTTATTCTTACATGGGTTAAATACAAGTGAACATAAGTTATGAATATGATGATCCAATATACCTACTTCATTCTTGAAAGGGGTTTTTATTTAAATATTTTGATTTCACGAGGAAAGAAAATTTTAGGAAATTTTAAAGGTGAATGGTTTTATTTGGAAAGGAAGTTCCCATGATTTTAAATGTTCCTCAGGATACCTTAATGGTCTTCCTATTCATTTTAATTTATTTTCAATTTTTTTATTTAATAATATATTTATTTTAAAATATTTAAACGTTTTATTTATGTTCTCAAATTTTTATTATGTAAAAATGTAAATATTTTCATGGGTTTTCATATTTTCACTAGAGTAAGAAGCTTTGTTTATTTTTATGTCCCTTACTAATAAATTTTTCATCATCTCGTATTTTTTTAAAAAAATAATAGGATCTAAGGAAGAGTAGATACTATATAAAGGTAAAAAATTATTCTTTGAACTCATATAAAATAAAGAAAGAGTTCCTTGAATGAAACATGGGTTTAAACTTAAAGCTCTGTTTTTAGGAAGAAAATGTACATTATATGGAAGTGTCAACTTTATTATGTAATTTGTCCCTAATTCTCTAAAATTATAAACCTAAAATATTTTAGTAATTCAAAATTTTTAAATCTATATTATTAATATAATATTTATTGGTTGTTAAAGTAACAGGGTGTTATAGTTGGTATTATAGAAAACATTTAGATAAATTTAGATGATAGGGTTATGTTAAAATACACTCTTAAGAGATTTATATTTATGGATATCAATAGAAATATTTTTATTATTTGAATTTTGATTTATCAAATTAAATTATTTTCTAAATTATTTTTATCGGCTTCAATGGGATAATAACATTCCAATTTAGCATCCTAAAATTATTATAAAAAAATAGTTTGTAGTCGTGCTAACTTAGTTGATGTAGGCTATTAATGGTGGAAGCCATTAAATAGAACTAATGAATTCTACAGAGAGGATCAAGTCTATATTGGAGCATTTCATGAAGTATCACCCTCTGGATTTTGATGGATATTTAGAACCATTGAATGATTAAGTATAGATAAATGCATTGGAGAAGATATTCAATTTTTTGGGATATATGAAACATCAAAAAGTAAATCTTTCTATTTACTATTTTGAATTTCAAGTTGATCGATGGTGTTATTTGGTTAACAATGTGATGGAAAATTATGAGATTAACTCCAGGGAGTGGATGTTATTGAAAGAAAATTTTCTTGAGAAGTATTTTCCTAATCTTATTTGACTTAGAATAGAAGGTAAATTTCTATAATTGAAGTAAAAGAAAGAATACCTAGTTGCCACTTATGAAAATAAATTATACTAGATTGACCATTGTTTCACCTGAATTCATTCTAGACCATGAAATTAAAATTGATTTATTTTAAACATGTTTTTAATTGATCTTATAAATATTATATGTCTCTTTTGAATTTAAAATTTATGTATAAATTTTTTTTATGATGAGAAAGTTTATATGGAGTTTTTAGACACTTTCATAACTCATGAAAATATGATTTAGAAGTGGTATAGGTGGTAAGAAATAGAGAATAATTAAACTAAGAAATATAACACAACCTCACCCCCACCCCATCATATCTTCCAAATGTTATAAATTACAATTTAAAGAATTTTTTATTTGATTAGGAAAGTGTTACTGATGTGTTATGCGTGATCATTTAAGTTGTGACTACAAGGGAAATAAATTTGATCAGACAAGTAATGAAAAAATAGATAGTTATCCAGTAGTTATGTGTTTTTCATGCAATGAGTTGGGCTCTATGTTAATTAATATAAAAAACTTAGCCACTCAAGTTTGGAATGATAAATACAAAAAACAAAAATGTGTGTAAAGGTATTTTTCTACTACGATGACATATTCTAGACCCTCAAAAAATGTCGTGATAGGTGCATTATTTATTTATTCAAATTATTACAAAGTATTGTTTTATTTGGGATATAAATATTTTTCTATATATAGTAAATTTTAATGTAAAATGAAAATAACATCTCAAGAAATGAAGTTATTACTTTTGGTAAAAATTCCTAGGGGTAGTATAAAGGAAACAATATTTTATAGAAATATTCAAGTTATCATCTATGGAATGGTTTTTCCTGAAACCCTATATTTCATTCCCATTGTAGAATTTATTTTTTATTTTAGGTATGGACTAGATTTCAATTTTTCATGATAAGATAAATTGTAGGGATAAAGAAGTTATTTTTAAAAATTATTTTTAATTTGTATATATGAATGAATTCATTCCTCTAATAACATATCATGAAGCTGAGAAATTGATAAATGATGAGAGTAAATGTAATCATGCACATATTATTGAAAATAATGGAACTTCTCAAATTAGTGATCTTCTTGTAGTAAATGAGTATCTAGATTTATTTATTGGGGAATTCCTTAGTCTTATTCCTATTCATGAGGTTGAATTTACTATTTACTTTTGGACTGATTCTAATCCAATTTTAAAACCCCCTTATAGAATGGCTCTAGTAGAACTTTTGGAATTAAAAAATAAGTTACAAGAGAAACTTAATAATTATTTCATTCATAATATCACTTCACTATAGGGTTGTCCTATTTATTTTTTTTAAAAAGAAGTATATTATATGATAATTTCTATTGATTATAGAGAACTAAATAACATTGCTGTTAAGAATAAGTGTCCGTTGCATTATATCGATAGATTGTTTGGTTAGCTTTAGTTTTTTCAATATTTTTTAAATATTAATCTCAGGATAAGTTATCCCAGGATAAAATTGAAGTAGGGATACATTTTTATAATGGAATTTCATACTAGGTATGTCCATTATTTGTTTTTTATTATACTTTATAGGTTGATCAATGAACCCATTATATTTATGGATATTATGAATAGAGTTTTGCAATAGTATAAATTTATGGTTGTTTTCATTGTCAAAATTTAGGTTTATTATTAAATTTATGAGGATTATGAAAGACATCTAAGGATTTTTCTATGGACTTTAAAAGAAATAAATATATATGGAAAATTTAACAAACATGAATTTTTATTATAAAATATTTAATTCCTTGGAAATACTGTTTATAAATATGGAATAGATATTGATCCTACTAAAGATAAAGTTGTGTAAGAGTAGACAAGACCTAAAAGTGTCACAAAAATTTGAAGTTCTCTTGGATTAATGGGTTACTACTGACGATTTGTTGAAAACATTTCTTGATTATCTTTCACACTAAAAAAGTTATCTCAGAAAATAGTTAAATTCATCCAGATTAATAAATGTGATGGATGCAACCAATAATTACAAAATAATATCAGTTAATTCTCTATTATTATCCTTGAAAACATGAAATGGTGAATTTATCATTTATAGTGATGTTTTATTGTAGGTACTTGGTTTTGTTTTGATAAAGAATGATTGAGTTATTTTTGTATCGGTCACATAAATTGAAATTCCATGGGTTGAATTATAGTATTCATGACCTTGAACTAGTTATAGTAATTTTCTCTTTATAAATTTTGAGACGTCATTTATATATAGAGAAATGTAAAATATATACTAAAAATAAATGTTTTAAGTATATATTCATTCAAAAATAATTGAACATGAAGTAGATAAGATGTTTGGAACTCATAAAGGATTATGATTACACAATTCACTATCATTTAGGTAAAATAAAAAAGTAAGATTGGGCCTTGAGTAAAAAATATAATCAATTACTATCTATGATATATTTATAACATGATCCTTTGGTTAAATATTTAATGAATTTTGGCATAAAAATGTTCATGAGGAACTTTCTCTCTTTTGGTATAGGTGTCATTGTAATCATCTTTATCACATAAAATTAACCATAGTCATGAGGAATATTTTGGATTGAAATAGATACTATAGTTTGTTAAGAAGGTTAAGTTGATAGAATTTAACATTGAAAAAGAAGGTGTTATAATATTTGGAAGGAGGTTGTGTGGGGTAAGTGATTCCCAGTTGAAAAAGGAATTTTTTACTAAAGATCATATATCATCATTTTTTGCTCATCCTAACAGCACTTAGAATTATAGATACCTTTGGAAATAGTATTTTTGTGATGGAATGAAGAAATATATTTCTGAATTTACCAATAAATGTAGGAATTTTCCATAGGTTAATGTTGGGAGAAAACAACTAAAGGAGATGCTTTAAACTTTTCTAATACCTAAATATAAATGGTATAATATATCCATGGATTTCATGGCGGGGTTACCAAAATGAATCTTGAGATAATAATGTGACTTGGGATATTTTTGATCGATTAACTAAATCTATACACTTTATTCCAAATCAAGATAGCATGTATATGATTAGCTCTATAGACTATATCTTAAAGAGATAGTCAGATTAAATAGAGTAACTATATTTATTATATATGGTCATGATCTCATATTTACCTCTAATGTTTTGAAAGGAATTCAAAAGTAATTGGGTAGTGAATTAAATTTCAGTACAGCTTTTCATCCTCAATTTGATGTATAATATAAGTGAACAATTCTAAATTTGGAAAATATGATTTTATTTTTATCATTACATTACCAAGTTATTTGTTATTAGTTTATTTTATTAGTTTAATTTTCTAATAATGGAAGTTTTAATTATAGTATATAGACAGTACATTTTTAGTCATTATATAGAAATCAATATAAAAAACCATTGTGTTGGGATGAAGTTGGTGAGAGGAAGTTTTTGGGACTATAAATAGAAGAATAAATGATTGAGAATGTAAATATGATTCAGTAGAACTTGAGGGAAGCTCCGAATATGCAAAAACATTATGCAGATAATAGAAAAAAAGATTATTCATTTGAGGTGTTTGATCATGTATTTCTTAAAATATCTTCATGGAAATGTGTTATGTGTTTAAAAAAAAGGGAATGTTAAGTCTATGATTTATTAGAACATATAAAATTTTGAAAAAGGAGGGATCATTTTATTATTGAGTATTCTTACCTTTGATTTTATCTCAAGTACACGATGTGTTCAATGTTTCATTGTTATGTAAATATTAACTTGATGTATCACATATTTTGAGCCCTAAGGTGGTGCAGTTGGAAGAGAATATTTCCTATAAAAAATAGATAATTAAGATTTTGTATTTTATAGAGTATTTATTATGTAATAATATGATTCATGGGTTAAGTTAATAGATAATAATCACATGATTGAGGAAGAAACGTGGGAATCGAAAAAATCTATGAGGAAAATCTGCCCTCACCTGTTTAAGTAATGAATTACAAGGTCGAAATTTAAAAAGGGGGAAAGAATGGGAAAAGATAGGTTATACTAGTAATGAATCAATATTATATTTTATAAATAATCATTTTATGTAATCATATTCAACATTATATTATAAATAATTTTATATTATTTTCCAAATCGAAAAAAGAAATAGTTTTATACTAACTAATGTGTTTTCCATGAATTATATGGTTTTATTTAAAATTTAGTTTTATAAATTCTAGAAATTGAATTTATTAAAATGGAATTCATTTTTTTGTCATCATATAAAATTTATATTAGAGTTTTTTTTTATTTTTTTAAAAATATTTATTTTTGAGTGAATAGTAAAAATACAAATTTTTATAAAAAAATTATTTCTTTTCAATTATTTAAAAAGTACCATTATGTTTTGGATTAATTTAAAGTAAAATATTTCAACATTTAATAACTATAACCCAATTAATTATATAGGAATCATCATTATACTTTATTTGGGTATAAATTCATTCCTAGGATTCAAAAAAATTATTTTTTTGTTGTGTTTTGGGTTCTTTTATTAAAGTTAATTTCCGCCACTTCTATAGATTGAATATTGAAAAAGAGATTTTATATTTTGAATAAAGAGGTTAAAATTTAAAAATGAGTTAAATTTCACGTTTGATCAGAATTAATAGAATCCATATTAAATTTTTATCACCATGATAAAGTGTAAACTAGGTTGATTGGGGTTAATATTTTGTGATAAGTTCACAAAATATCATATTAAATATTATTGAATAATTGAATGTGGAAAACCCCTTTTATATCAAAATAAATTTATTAAAACCCACACAATTATAAATATTAATAAAAAATTCCTTTTTAAATGAGTTAAATATATAAATGAAGGTCAAAAATGGTAAAAAAATAATTATTTTAGTAAAGGAGAACATTAATGGAAAGCTAAAACATTGACATAGAGGGAAACGGGCCCTTATAAAAGTTGGGAATTAATCATTACTATGACACACTGTTATGGAAGAAACTTATCAAGGAAAAATAATTTCTTGTAAAACATAAACTCCATAAAAGATATGGATCAAATAAATCATGACACCATTTATATGGTAGAATAAACTAAACTATATAGAGAAAACAACAATAATAAGTCTTTGAACTCAGTGAAAGTAAATTTAGTTAAAAAACCCTTACGTTGAATTCCTTATTACTTTATTATTTATCTAAACTCTAGTATAATTAATAGAACTATCTTAATAACTTATTCAAAAATCTTATTAAAATTTATTAAATTCTATACATGTCATTTATAATCATTTATTATAGAATTAATATTCAGTAACATATTATTTTCATCATCCAGTGTTTGAAATTTTGATTGTTTGTTTCATGCAAGCACCACGATAATGAGGTCGATTATTACTTATTGGTTCAAAGTTCATCATTAAAAAAAATCAATATATAATAATAATTTTCCATTTATTCATTATGTCTTATTTTCATTAGTTGAAAGACAGGGATATGGTTATCTAAAAATGGAAATCGTTATGAATTAGTTTGATGATGTTTAATAATCGAAAGGGTATATATCGATAAATATGTTAAATATTAAAATAATAATTTATATAATCATTAAAAAATATGAAATAAATAATTATTATAAGATATCTTCTTTATATAATACTTCTTAATCATTTGTGATATAAAAATTATAAAATCATTCACGTAGGATGTCAAATTGGCCCAAAAGAGAGTATGTTATAATGATTTAATGAGTAAGGAATTTTTTTAATGAAATAATGATATAACTTTTAAGGAATCATCGAATGTACATAAAAATAATATATCATAATTAAATTAATTCTTAGAACCATCCATGAATGTTCGTTTTTATAAATTTAATTCATTATTTGTGGAGGTGTTACTCCGCATATACACATAATTAACATCTTGTGGACGTGGTAGTCAGCATGTATGGACAACTTATTTTTACATTTCTCTATTAATGGAATATAATTAGGGTATACGATAAATTATCATTAAAGAGTAACAATTTTTACATAGTACAAAATAATAATTATTTGATTCAAACCTTGTTAGAATCCATGAGAGACAGAGATGAAAAACAAACTACATCGCTCTGTGAAGGTGGCAGTTCAAACGTACACACAATCGATGTTGTTTTATTTCTATTATTGGATGGAAAGTATTAAATAATGCTATATATATTGTTATAATAAAATTTAATTATATTAAAAATACTCATGTCATTATATTATGGTGTCTATAAAAATTTTAGAAGAAGAAGATTAAGAAAAAAAGACTGACGTGTAAGAAATACTCACATTGGTAACTTGAGAGTTCTCTTGGAAATATCCTTCTAAAAGTAATATTTACGATAAAATAATTGAGAATATAATATTATAAACGTGGGATTATATTATATTATCAAAAAAATTGTAATTATTTAGGATGAAATTTCAAGGAATAGGTGTAGCATGAAGTGGTGGAAATGTTCCCCTTTTATAAGTGAAGAGAAGGGTAATTTTGGAAGTACCCATTATATTTCAATAATGGTATATAAATATTAAATAGTAAAAGGATAATTTTTTTTTATAAAAATGGAGGTTTGGAGGTTTGGATGATTTAAATCTCACCAATACATTATATGGAATTTTTTTAAATGTTATATCTATTTCACCTTACTAAAAGACTTTTTACTCTTTTTTACTTTTACTATAGTAATTAATGTATTTTTCCTCACTTATTAATTTTAATAGAAAAATTAAATTTAGCATTATTTAATAATATTAATGTAATTATTTCAAATATTAAATCCATTTTATCATATAAAATGTAAATGTTTTGAACAATATAGTTTTTTTATTAACTCACATGACGTGTAAAAACAGTTTCTAGAAAAAGTGTGTTTTAAGATTAAAATTTATGTGTAGATTAAAATTATTAATGTTATTAATTTTTGTTAAATAAATTGGTTTATTCTAAAAAAATTAAACGGATTTCAAATAAATCAACAACTAAATTTTAGGTTAATGTGTTTCTAAGTAAAATAAAAGAGTGGAAACTGTTTTTAAATTGGGATAAAATGTTACTTGAGTTCAAAAAATAAAACATAGGTTTTCTAAGCTAAGAATAATATTAAAAATGAATATATTTACATCTTAAATACAAATTTTATTAATTAAAATGTATAATAAATTTCTAAGTCTTTCTTATATAATGATAAAGTCATAAAAATTTTAATTTTGATAAAAATTGTATTTTTACTATTCACTTGAAAATCAGTTATTTTACAAAAAACCCAGATATTCATACAAAGATAATATTTGTTATTCCAAATTAAAATAAATAAATTTCACTTTATTGATTTCAAATTCTAATTAATTTATATTTATCTTTTAAATGAAAATAAAAAATATAAAAAAACTACTTTTATTGAAAATATACCTTTTATCATTAAATAATATTAATTATTTACCCTCTGAAGGTAAAATTATTTTAATTGATTACTATGTTATAGATTTTATTATAGTTTTTTAGAATAACTATTTAATATGTCATGACTAATTTGCATTGGGTTTTGTGTGTAACACAAGTTATCGAGTATAGTATTAATTTTGAAAGATCTAAAATATTGGATTGTTACATTCTACCCCATTAAGAGGTTTTTTTTCTAACATTTGTATTACATAAATAAATGAAGTGTGGGTACTTTTTGTCTCATTACATCCTCAGGTCCCCCTGAAGTTTCCTCAAACTATTTATACCATCACAAAACCTAGAATACGTGGGTAGTCTTGTTCTAAAAAACCCTATCTCATTGATTCAAAATCTCTACAATAATTTCTTTATATGAAAGATCATGATCCAAATATGAGGAATTTGAGTTCAAAACATTTGATGGATCTGATATGTAAATCTGAGGAAGTGATATCTTGAAAACATCATACACTTGAGAGAGGTGTTGAGGGAGTGTTAAGTTATATGATACAACCACAACATGATCATGGATATGGAATAGATTGATGTGTCAAGAGAATTACTCCCCTTTATTCCAAAATATCATAACTTTTTTCCTTATAGATATTTGAATGACATACCAAACTAACCATCTGTTTGTGGGTGATAAGAAGTTTTAATATTCAGATATGTATCCAATGCTTATTGAATTATTTTAAAAAACCATGAGGTTAACCTTGGATCTTGATCAGATGCTATAAATATGTGTACTACATATATCTTAACCACATATTTTATATATATTTTGTATATATGATCAATAGATAAATCCTCTCTATTGGAAATAAAATGTTCTGACTTGGTAAGGTGATTGATTACAACCCATATTGAATTAGGACTTTTGGATGTCCTGTAGAATGTGATGATGAAATACATGGTTATTTTTTATTATTTCTTTACTCGTATGTGTAATTATTTCATCATCACTTTAGAATTATATCTCTCAACCTTAACTTGCTGACATACCAAGAATTGAGATATGTCTGCAATTTCATTTTTCATGTTATCCCACTAGAAGTTTTGTTTAATATCTCCATATATCTTTTTTTATTTTGATATGTATGTAGAAATATGATCAATGAGAATAATCCAATAGTTCATTCTTTATTTATTGTTTTTATGGGGCACATATCTAATTTCAAAACCTTACCACTCCTTTATCAAATTTGAACTTTTGAATACTAGCTACCTTTTTTATCTCTATATCTTCTCTCTCAACTTTATTACTTTTTACATGAGTATATAGTTGAATATTGATTTGGGAAATATAGACTTTCTTCACTTATATTATGATTTCATGGTTAAAATTGTAAAAACCTAACAGTATTAGATAATTTTCAATCCTACTTGTGGATAAGTTTGCATGATATTTTTTTACTCCGAGAATCAGCCACCTTATTTTCCTTTATAGGTTGATAATATATTGAGAAGAAACAGTTTTTTATAAGTTATAATTATATCCTTTTGTTCATATTCAAATAATTTTAAGTGAATATATATTTCAAGCTCTAGTTGTCAATTTATATATCATACTTTTCATTATATAGATAATTCTACCAAATTTTTAATTCAATTACCACCATCACTAACTCTAAATAATGTGTCAAGTAATTTTATAATGGGACTTTAATTGTCATTTGTAATTAAAAATTACCATATAATTTTACATGAGTATGCATACTAGGACCTTTGATAAAGGATCAATGTAAATTATGATCTCATCTCTACTATATTGTAATGTAAGTATAGGTGTAGTGACCAATATTTCTTTAAGCTTCTTAAACTTTTCTTTACATTATTATATAAAAAATAACTTGAATCCTTTTTATGTTACCTTGGTTAATAGATTTTATATCCATGAGATATTTTTCACAAAGCATAAACAATTTCTAACCAATCCAAGAAAATTATGGGTGGATCAATAAATATACCCTCTCATGTGATTACATGACCTAAGAATAATACTTTCTATAGATGGAATTCATATTTTATAAATTTATAATATAACTTCTCCTTCCATAGGGTATTCAACATAGTCCACAAGTTATCTTTTTATTCTTAATTTCTCTTAGAATATATAGGAATATCATCTATAAATACTAACACAAAATTTTCTAGGTAATCTATAAAGACTCTATTCATTGTATCCACAAAGATAGTGGGGGAATTGGAAAGTACAAATGAAATCATACTAAAATCATAGAGTCTATACCTTCTATGAAAAGATGTATTGATAATTTCCTCCCTTTTGATCCTTAATTAATGATATCTAGACTAAAGATAAATCTTTTAAAAGTAATTACCCCATATAATTTCATCAAATAGGTCCTCAATACGGGGCATGAGATTCTTTTTCTTAATCATGATTTTGTAAATCACATGACAATCAATGAAAATAGGAATTTATCTATCATTGTTATTTATAAATAGGGCCAGTACACCCCGTAGTAAATCACTAGGGTGTAAAAAACCCTTATTAAGACTCACTTTTAATTTATTATTTAATTATTCTAATTCAACAGGAGTCATTCTATAAGGATTCTTTGATATAGTAATAGATCTAGGTGTAAGTTTGATTGAGAACTCAACCTCATGTTTTAGGGTAAGACTAGTTAGTTCATCCAGAAATACATCAATATATTTCTATAAAATAGGTATATACTCAATATAGACTTCCTCCCTGATCATATGGGCTAAGAGACCCTTATTTCCTAGCATCATGGACCATATTAGAGAATTTGTTTCTAAAGGTTTTACATTATCATCCTTTCATTAATATATGGAAACTACATAATTTGGGAAATAAAAGGAGATTCATTTTTCAAAAAAATTGATAAGATCTCTATATAGGTAAATCCAATCCATACATAATATTATATCAAAAAATTTCACTAATAGAAGAAACATGTTTGCATAAATTATCTCCCCACAAACCTCAATTGAATAATAGTTGTGTAACTTAGATTCATTCCATGTTCTACTAGGGATTTTTATAGATAGTTTAATATACAAAGTTTGATGTGGTGTATAGTAACCTTGGTTTTCACCAAAGTGGGTCTCATCTGGATTTTCCATTTCAAAGTATCAGGTTCTTACCAATTTTAAAATGGAAATTTTACCCTATAAAATTATCAAAAAAATATATTATGATTCCTTTGGATCTATAATATGAAATTTACTCTTGGATAAAGTTGGCATGCGAAAATGAGTGTTGTAGATATTTGAAAATAATATTATAGAAGTATTATATAATTTTAAGGTGCAGGTGTGTGTTTTGAATGAAATGAGGATATATCTTCAAATATTCATCATTTTTCAAAACTAAAATCATCCTTGAGTTAAGAATGGGGTGTTTATCATAGGTGTTATATTATTATTTTTTTGCATTTAGATTCATAGGTGGTCATCTCCATGAGAAGAATGATAAAATAATTTAATTTTTGTATCAATTGTTTGAGTTGTAAAGAAAACCCTAGATATACTCCATAATTACCCCTCCATTATTTTTATCTAGGTTTATCCATTGAAAATTGCTTGAACACTAGAGAATAGGTGTGTTGAAGATACCAAGTATTAGAATTCTTGATGATGATTGATCGATGATCGAAATGAAATATATGGTGATGTTGATGGATGGATTTCAATGGCGGTGATGAAAAAACCTATAGAAGAAACATTTGATCAAAAATTTTGTAATTATACTTGATGTAGGCCTTTTTTATGATTTGATTCATACTCATTTATTTGTTGATGTGAACATGGATTTAGTCCTAAAATAAATCCATATCCATAAGTTTTCTTAGGCCTTGATAGCCTTTAGTTTATGTTGGAGTTGTGAATTGGTTAGCCTTGTTTATTGTGATTTCATCCCTATTTATTATTTTTGTGAAAATTAATGGTTTCCAAGATAATAATGACCATAATTGGATCCCCACTTTTTTCTTTTTTATATTTCTCCCTCTTTACTACATGCATTCATTGTAGGTGTGTGTTTGGTCAGTGGTTTATCCATTACCATGGACCCAATTCATTGAAAAATTGATCATTGGTTATATAGATTGTTCTTGTGAATTTATATTTTTAGATCATGTAATATTATATTCTATTTAATGATGATTAATTATTAATGATGATAAATGATTTCCATGTAAGAATTAGGTGATGGTGGTTTTTGTGAACCAGCATGTGTGAATGACATAGGAGGGGACGAGACGTTGTTTTTTTGAAAAGTGATGGAATAAATCGAACTTCCATTTGAGATTCAATGATGTTCAACATATTTTATGATAATTGTGGGAATTATTAATTGTGTATTTGGAAAATGAATCATCAAAATAAGAATACACATCATGGAGCTAGGATTCTTTAAATTTCCCGACTACATAGTGTTTAGTTCGGAAAAACACACATCGTTTAGGACATTTGTTGTGGAACTAGGGTTTTGGGTTAGAGTTAAATATAAAATATCCATGTGACTTATCCTCGTGTTGTGTGACACATACCTATACATCTCGGTGTGTGCTAAAATACACACCTAGGGACCCATGTGGCCCTATACGCCATGTGTTATAGTCCACACCCCGTGTACCCAGAAAGGTACATGACTCTAACGAGTGAGGTACATTCCATGTACCCCCATAGACAAGACACACTAAGTGAAATATTGACACATTGTGTAGTTATGCTGAGATACACTATGTGTAATGACAAAACACGGTCATGTTTTTGGGTTTATATAACATGTTGTGTGACCATATATCACATCATGTACTTCCCCTTGGACTGAATAGTTCCGCGAGACATGGATTTTCCCATCACTATTCCTAGGTAGAGTAGGTATTACTCTCATTGGGATTGGGGTATTTCTAGGGAGTTTATATTTTTCCAATTTTACCACAGGGATGGGGTCCTCTACCTACAGAATCAGATAGAGTTGGAATTTCACCTATATTTTTGGGTAGGGATCCTTTATATGTGGAGTTAGTATTTTTCCAATATATAGAGATCGAATGGGACATGGATCCTCCACTAGAGTCTTAATTTCACCTATATTAAATCAGAAAGGATCCTCCAGTATCATCTAAGGGATTGACTATGTAGGTTTCTTGAGGTTGTAATCTATAACAAGAGCATATATATTAGTATATATGGGTTTATCCTGACCCCCCCTAAGTACCATGTTCTACCATGGAGGGTGTATAAGCTTAATGCCTGAGTGGAATACACATCTTGGATTATAAATGTGGTGTGTCTAATGGAATCCTATAAAATTATGTATTCTATGAGACTTATGGTTCCTCAACACCCTAGTTATTTCCTTTTATATGTGATGTTCCGGTTGGTTATTGGCATCTACCATCATGGAATCTTCAGTGTTTTGAGAACTGCCAACTTCCCATGCATGCTGGATTTTGATGATTGTAGATATGATTTATGGGACTTATCAGTTTCCCTAAGTACTTTAGTGGTTAATCATATATATAACTCTTCTTGAATTAATTTTAGATACTCCTTTGGCCCAAGAATCTTTAGTTGACTATTCTTTTATTCCAATTTTTCCTCCTCCTAGTCACCCCGTGTGCTAGGATTCAAGTGGATTGTTGTTTGTTACTCCCTTTATAGTTTTTGGGGTTCCCTGCTGAGTATGTTTATACTCATCCCTTTACATACCTTTATTTAACACATGTTGTGTTTGAGTAGGTGACACATAGGTTGGAGATGACTTTATGGGTGTGGAGTTGACCTGGATTCTTTGAAGATTGCGCCAGGTGGCTTTATAGGATGTAGTGTTAATAGAGCCTTGGTGGTACAAATATATGATGGTATTAGGATTTGTTTAGGTATATATAAATCATACTGTGAAGTCCTCTTCATTGTGGCTGCCTATTAGTTTTCTATTCCAAGCTATTGTGAATGTATTTTAACCCTTTTATATTATGTGATTCACACTAGTTATCTTGTATATTTCAGTAGTTATCTCATGCATGTGTTGTATTCAGTTTATTTTATCATTTATGTATATACTTATGTCATTATTGGTATTTATTACATTAGATATATGTATCTATTGTGGGTTATGATAGACTAAGGACTCACATATGGGTGATATGCCTACTTGATACTAGTCACTAGCCCCTAGGATATTAGAGGCGTTCTTGGAGTGGAACACTTGGAATATTGTTAGAATGGGTGGGTCCTAGTGGGCCAGGTCATGTTAGAGTGGTATCAATTCCAATACCTAACCATAATTATAGTGGAACTACCTGGGATTATAGTGTATAGTCCACAATGTGGGTGTTGTGATTTAAATTGGCAGAGAGTGTAACCCCCCTTGAAAAAGTGGGATTGAAAACACTAAATGTTTCGACCCAGGTCTATAAGGTACACCTTTATTTTTAATATCCTTCCTAATTAAAACTTTATAGTTATGCATGCAAGGCATAGAACAGGGTCAAAATGGGTGACCCCCTTATAATATAACCAAGGTGTGAGTAAGTGTGGACAAAGTGCACTAAAAATCCTTTTTTATTCTAGGGAAAATCCTTAGACTTAAAAGTGACCCTGGTGGTTAGTAGCATGTGGTTTTCTAGTAAGTAAGATGAGGTATTAAAGGATACCCATAGGGTAAGATTAAAAGGTTCATAACCTAGAGATGTCAGGTCATGAAAAATGGAATCGGAATGAGCCTTTCCTAGGGACAGTGATTGGAGTAAGTTGACATGTGATGATTAGATTTATAACTTAGATAAATGGTGTTAAGGGGGTCTTGAGTATAGTTAACCAACCAAGGAAAATAGCTTAGGGGTGGTAGTTGATTTATACTTTCTTTGGGACTCTGATAACCTTTTAGTCATCCCAAAACCCTAATACATCGATTATGGGGTATAAGTAAGTCAGTACATAAACCATATTGTGGTATTTATAATATTCCATTCCCTTATTGTATCAGATCATCTACATATTATCAACCCCAGTGGGTGTATCCTATTGATCTTAAGGATCCACCCACTCATATCCAACTTGTATGTGGAGGTAGGTATTTACCAATCTCATTCCTATATTTAATTCTCTCGCCATAAAATAGTAATAGATGAGGAATTTTTTCTTCATTCTTGGTTAAGAGGTGTTCTCACCCTGTAATTTGTGGTGTCCTCTCTTCCCTTAAGCTTGATTAAAATATTTCTAATAGAGTGTATGGTATTTTTCACTGGATTTAATGAGAATACTGGTATATTGATTATACTACATGTGTTCGATGATAGAGGCCTCAAAAGTTTGTGAGGTGAGCCCAACCCTTGGGTTATGGGGGATCAGCAGGAAACTGGGACTCAATTCTTTATATGCTCCATAATTATACATCCAAATGTGGTTTTTGGTATTGAACTTATTATATAATACTATTATCCATTATTTTATGATGTATAACTCAAAATCATGTTGGGAATACTCTACCATGGTTGGAGTTTGAGATCTAGTTTGTTATGGAGTTCTCATCAAAGGACGTTGAACCTTGAATAAGGTGTCATGACATTGTTCAAGTATAGGTCAGAGAACATAATCTTTCTGATGTGTTTTCTAAGCATGTTATGCATATTATTTGTTTAAGCTCATTGGTTCAAAAGGACTCAAAATAAGGTGTCTTGTGTATATAGTTAAACATTATTACACTTCCACTTATTTCGAATTCACTCGAGTGAGCCTTAGAAGATTGGAAATCTAAGTGTAAGTGCACCCTAGATTTGAGAACAAGACATATTTTCACATGATGATAGCTAGAGTGCTGTTATATATGGAATTTCTACATCATGGATAGTGGATTTTGGAATCTCCTTATTATAAACCCATTGGTTTAAAGAAATTTTTCAATAAAGAATCAATGGTATGAGATTCATTTATTTTAGGAGATAAATTGATTCTTTCCCATATTCACCACCCATGGGTTGGATTTTTAACAACATGTAGGGATGAATATTTGAGTTATGGAATGACATGTGTAGTGGATACCTATGCTTGGGAATAAACTGATGTGAACTGATGTATGACTTGTGCAAGCTTCCCAGTGGACACTCAAGTGGTTTTTTGCAGAAATGCATTGTTTAACTAGTTTTTTATATATGGCAGTAAGATAGTCAAGTTGAACCTAGTAAAAGATCATGATTAACCAAAAATCTTCCATTTATGTTGGACATTATCCATTCATCCTTCTGGTTGAGTGAGTTTAACTTCGGTGGAGTAAGAAGAGTTTTTGGAAATTCCCTTGTATCATAAAAGAGGATTGATTGTATACACCTTGGTGTGTTTTGGTTACTATTATGGGTATCATCAGGTGAATATAAAATTCATAAAGTGGGAAGGTTATGTCTTCTTTATTGAGAATTTTATCTATAGTAGTGAGAAATATCCCTTTATATGATTTTTTAAATCCAAAAAATTAGAAATAATTCTATTATAACTAATGTGTTTTCCTTGTACTATACAATTTTATTTAAAAGAAAAATATATAAAAAATTAAAAATTAATTTTTTAAAATATAAATAATTTTTATATCAACATATCAAATTTATCTTAGGGTAAATATTCAAGTTTTTTTAAAAAATATTGACTTTTGGGTGAATAGTGAAAATACCGATTTTTATAAAAAAAATATATCATTTCATTTCAATTATTTAAAAAGTAATTTTAATTTTAATATTAGGTTTAATGTAATATCAGTATTATTTTAATAATAATAATCCAATTAATTCCATATAAATCATATTTATACTTTATTTTAGTATAAATTCATTTTTAGACTTAAAAAACGCATTTTTAGGGAAAAAATGTTTTTCATTCCTTTATTCATTATTTTACTAAAATTAATTTCTTCCAATTATACATATAGAATCTTAACAAATATATTTAATATTTGGAATTGGGATTTTTAATTTTACTAATGTGTTTAATTTCATTTTTGTACATAATAAAAAGTAACCACAGTAAATTATTGTCACTATGGTAATGGGTAAAACGGGTTAATTTGGGATACTTTTTTTATAAGGCTGGAAAATATCATATAATATGATTTTTTATAACATAATTTCAACCATTATCACTATAAATTTAAAATTGTACTATTTTATCATCATTTAACCATGAGTAATACATTTATAGTATTTAAAAGTCAAGAATAATTACAAGAGTGCCACTACCCTCACTTATAAAAGGGAACCTAAAATCCTCACTTATTCACAATATTTGAGAAATCTAGATCATCCAATACTTGTTGAAATATTATTCATTTATAGTCTACACAAGGTGATATGATTCATTTATCATTTACTCCTTATATGGATGATCATAATGAAAGATCTAATAAATAAATATGGAATTTATAATATTATTATGAGCCTATAAAGGTAAAACATTATCTATTTTATTTCCTTTCCGTCTCTTATAAAAATGAAAACGTTGTTCATGCGTATGTACGGACTATGGTCTCTATGAAACAATGTAATTCACTTTTCATCACTCCATAGAATGGTTGGTTTTAAAAGTGTATTTAATTTATAAATATAATAAATTTTACATGTGTCGGATTCAAAAACCATGATACCTTAACCAAATTCAACCTATAAAGTTTGTTTTAAAATTTATGATAGAGAGACCTCAAAACATATGTTGTAAATTTATGAGATTTAGTAATTAAATAAAACATGTTAATTAATGAAATAAAATTAATAATGATAATGGAACTAACATGATAAAGGATATTAATAAATTAAATAAAAAATATAATTTCAGCATTCAAGAGTCAGATAACATGCGCAGTTAGAAGGGACTTATGCTAAGGGATTTTTCTTTAAAAACTATTTTTAATGTTTTCATTCTAAATATTTTTACTAATTGTCCATATTATTTTAAAATTTTCAAATATATCCTTATTTTTGGTTCAAAGGTTTCTAAATGTAGTTTTTTAATATTTTTTACTTTCTTTATAATTTTTTCAAAATCATTATTTTAAATATTTTTGTATGGGTTATTTTTTGACTTTTTACAAAAGTGTAAAAAGAATTTTCTTGTAATACATATAGATTAAATGAATTTTCCCACCATAAAATATAATATTAATTATAAAACATAATTTATAATTATATATTGTTTTTCAAAGAATATCTTATTCTTTATGTAATGTGAATTTTCATTTTTAATAGTTTCAGAATAAAAAAGATACTTCTCCCTATTTTTATATGAAAATTGAAAGTTCTTTATTTATGAGTTGAAATATGTTTTTCAAGGGTTTATGAAAAAAATGTGAAAGTTATAAATTTTTTGGGCATTATATGGTACTTTATCATTATATATTATGATGGGTGATCCCGATATATCTCTTCAATGAATTAGGTAATTATTTAGTCTTCAAATGAGAAAAAAAGTGAGATAACTAGGTAGGTTACTCCTACGTAATTAACTCGGAATCAGCTATTCTTACATGGGTTAAATAAAAGTGAACACAAGTTATGAATATGATGCTCCAAGATACCTATTTCATGCTTGAAAAGGTTTATTATTTAAATATTTTTATTTCATGAGGAAAGAACATTATAGGGAATTTTAAAGGTGAAAGGTTTTATTTTGAATGGAAGTTCCCATGATTTTACATGTTCCTTAGGATTCCTTCATTGTTTTCCTATTCATTTTAATTTATTTTCAATTTTTTTTAATCATATATTTATTTTGATATATTTAAACGTTTTATTTATGTTCTCAAATTTTTATTATGTAAAACTTTAAGTATTTTCATGGGTTTTTATATTTTCACTAGAGTAATGGGATTTGTTTATTTTTATGTCCCTTGCTAATATATTTGTCATCATCCCGTTTTCTTAAAAAAATCATCGGATATAAGGAAGAGTAGATACTATATAAAGGTCAAAAATTATTCTTTGATCTCATATAAAATAAAGAAAAAGTTCCTTGAATGAAACAGGGGTGTAAACTTAAAGCACTGTTTTTAGGTACAAAATGTACATTATATGGAAGTGTAAACTTTGTTATGTAATTTGTCTGTAATTCTCTAAAATTATAAACCTAAAATATTTTATTAATTTAAAATTTTGAAATCTATATTATTAATATCATATTTATTGGTTGTTAAAGTAACATGGTGTTATAGTTGGTATTATAGAAAAATCTTAGATAAATTTAAATGATAATGTTATGTTAAAAGACACTCTTAAGAGATTTATATTTATGGATATCAATATAAATATTTTTATTATTTGAATTTTGATTTATCTAATCAATTTATATTCTAAATGGTTTTCTACCGGCATTAATGGGATAATAACATTCCAATCTAGCAACCTAAAATTATTATAAAAAATAGTTTGTAGTTGTGCTAACTTAGTTGATGTAGGCAATTAATGGTGGAAACCATTAAATATAACTAATGAATTCTACATAGAGTAGCAAGTCTATATTGGATAATTTCATGAAGTAGCACCCTTTGGATTTTGATGGATCTTCAAAACCAGTGAATGAATAAGTATAGATAAATGCATTGGAGAAGATATTCGATATTTTGGGATATATGAAACATCAAAAAGTAAATCATTCTAATTATTATTTTGAATTTCAAGTTTATCGATAGTGTTATTTGGTTAACATTGTGATGGGAAATTATGAGATTCACTCCAAGGAGTGGATGGCATTTAAATATAATTTTCTTGAGAACTATTTTCCTAATCTTATTTTACATATAATAGAAGGGAAATTTAAAGAATTTAAGTAAAAGGAATAATACCTAGTTGCCTCTTATGAAAATAAATTATACTAGGTTGATCAGGTATTCACCTGAAATAATTCTAAAACATGAAAGTGAAATTGATTTATTTTAAACATGTTTTAAATTGAGCTTATGAAGATTATTGTTCTCTTGTGAATTTAAAATTTATGTCGAAATTTTTGTTTATGATGAGAAAGTTTATATGGAGTTTGTAGACACTTACATACCTCCTGAAAATAGGACTTAGAGGTGTTATAGGTTGTAAGAAATATAGAAGAAGTAAACTAAGAAATATAACATAGCCTCACCCCCACCCCATCATATCTTCCAAATGTGATAAATTACAATTTAAATAATTCTTGATTTGATTAGGAAAGTGTTAAAGATGTGGTATGCGTGATCATTTAAGTTGTGACTATAAGGGAAAAAAATTTGATCAGACAAGTAATGGAAAAATAGATAGTTATCTAGTAGTGAGGTGTTTTTATTGAAATGAGTTGGTCACTATGTTAATTCATATTAAAAAGTTATCCCCTAAAGTTTTTAATCATCAATACTGAAAACAAAAATGTGTGTAAAGGTATTTTTCTACTACGATGACATATTCTAGACCCTCAAAAAATGTAATGATAGGTACATTATTTATTTATTCAAATTATTAAAATGTATTGTTTTATTTGGGATATAAATATTCTTCTATATCTAGTAAATTTGAATGTTAAATGAAAATAAAATCTCATGAAATGAAGTTATTACTTTTGGTAAAAATTCCTAAGGGTAGTATAAAGGAAACAAGATTTTATAGAAATATTCATGTTATCATCTATAGAATTGTTTTTTCTAAAACCCATTATTTCATTCCCATTGTAGAATTTATTTTTATTTTAGGTATGGAATAGATTTCAATTTTTCATGATAAGATAAATTGTAGGGACAAAGATGTTATTTTTCAAAATTATTTTCAATTTGAATATATTAATGAATTGATTCCTTTAATAACATATCCAGAAGCTGAGAAATTGATAAATGATGAGGGTAAATGTTATCTTGCACATATTATTGAAAAGAAAGGAACTTCTCAAATTAGTGATATTCTTGTAGTAAATCAGTATATAGATGTATTTATTGGGGACTTCCTTAGTCTTATTCCTATTCATGAGGTTGAATTTACTATTTACTTTAGGACTGATTCTAATCCAATTTTAAAACCCCCTTATCGAATGGCTCTATTAGAACTTTTGGAAGTAAAAATTCAGTTACAAGAGATACTTAATAATTATTTCATTCATCATATCACTTCATTATAGGGTTGTCCTATTTATTTTGGTTAAAAAGAAGTATGTTATATGATAATTTTCATTGATTATAGAGAAATAAATAACATTTATGTTAATAATAAGTATTTGTTTCATTATATCAATAGATTGTTCGGTTAGCTTTAGAGTTTTCAATATTTTTTAAAGATTAATCTCAGGACAAGTTTTACCCAGCTAAAATTGAAGTAGGGATACATTTTTATAATGTAATTTCATACTAGGTATGGCCATTATGAGTTTTTTGTTATACTTTTTAGGTTGATCGATGAACCCATTATATTTATGGATCTTGTGAATAGATATTTCCAATAGTATAAATTTATTGTTGTTTTAATTGTTGAAATTTAGGTGTATTATAAAATTTATGAGGATCATGAAATACATCTAAGGATTTTTCTATGGACTTTAAAAGAAATAAATATATATCAAAAATTTAACAAATATGAATTTTGATTATAAAATATTTCATTCCTTGGGAATACTGTTTATAAATATGGAATTGATATTGACCCTACTAAAGATAAAGTGGTGTAAGAGTATCCAAGTCCAACAAAAGTCACTAAAATTCGAAGTTCTCTTGGATTAATGGGTTACTATTGACGATTTGTTGAAAACATTTCTTGATTATCTTTCACACTAAACAAGTTATCTCGAAAAATAGTTAAATTCATCAAGATTAATAAATGTGACTGATGCATCCAATAATTACAAAATAATATCGGTTAATTCTATATTTTTATCCTTGACAATAAGAAATGGTGAATTTATAATTTATAGTGATGTTTTATTATAGGTACTTAGTTTTGTTTTGATTAAGAATGATTGAGTAATTTTTGTATGCATCACATAAATTGAAAGTCTATGGGTTGAATTATAGTATTAATGACCTTGAACTGGTTATAGTAGTTTTCTCTTTATAAATTTTGAGGCGTCATTTATATATAGAGAAATGTCAGATATATACTAATAATAAAAGTTTTAAGTATATATTCATTCAAAAATAATTGAACATGAAGTAGATAAGATGGTTAGAACTCATAAAGGATTATGATTACACAATTCACTATCATTTAGGTAAACTAAACAAGGTAGATTAGGCCCTGAGTAAAATATATAATCAATTAATATCTATGATATATTTATAACATGATCCTTTGGTTAAAGATTTAATGAATTTTGGTATAAAAATGTTCACGAGGAAGTTGCTCTCTTTTGGTTTAGGATTCATTGTAATCATCTTTATCACATAAAATTAACCATAGTCATGAGGAATATTGTGGATTGAAATAGATCCTATAGTATGTTAAGAAGGGTAAGTTGCTAAAATTTAACATTGAAAAAGAAGGTGTTATAATATTTGGAAAGAGGTTGTGTGGGGTAAGTGATTCCCAGTTGAAGAAGGAATTTTTAACTAAAGATCATATATCATAATTTTTTGTTCATCCTAACAGCACTTATAAGTATAGGTACCTTTGGGAATAGTATTTTTGGGATGGAATGAAGGAAGATATTTCTGACTTTACCAATAAATGTATGAATTTTCCATAGGTTAATGTTGGGAGAAAACAACTGAAGTAGATTATTCAACCTTTTCTAATTCCTAAATATAAATGGTAAATTAAATACACTTTTAAAACTAACCATTATATGGAGTGATGAAAAGTGAATCACATTGTTTCATGGAGATCATATTCCGTACATACGCATGAACAATGTTTTCATTTTTATAAGAGATGGAAAGGAAATAAAAGAGATAAAGTTTTACCTTTATAGGCTCATAATAATATTATAAATTCCATATTTATTTCTTAAATATTTACTTATGATCATCCATAAAAGGATTAAATTATAAATGAAATCACCTGGGCTGCACCCGATGAAACCACTACACATCATATAAACATTTACATGATTTATAAAACTCACAACAGCTATTTTCATCATTTTTTTGTTTATTATTCCTTCAGTGTCTATCCCACTAAAACATAAACCATGTTGTAAAATAATATATATTAATTTTCAAACCCTAATATGTTCATTCTAATTCCCATAATTTAAAATAAACTACTTCTGAAATAAAAATTTTAAATTCCTTTAGAAATTCCATCCAGTCCAAAACACGGGACACTACAAAGATATACATAGATTTTTAGAATGTGTGTTTAAATTTAAAATATTATTATTATTATTATTATTATTATAATTATTATTATTCTATTCATTTTTTGGAATAAATTGGATAAACCCTACACTAAGTTTATGTTTTTTGTGATTTTTAGTAAGTTTCGAAGATACAGGTTCAAGGAAAATAGAAATGGAGTCTCGTGTGTTAGGGTCACCTCTATGATAACCTGCATAATACTTATAATTAATAAATATAATGATTTATAAGTTATAATTTAATTGATTTATTTTCATTATATATTTTATAAAAAATTATATGATTTTTAAATCAAAAAAATAGAAATAATTTTATTATAACTAATGTGTTTTCCATGTATTATACAATGTTATTTAAAAGATAAATATATATAAAATTTAAAATTAATTTTTTAAAATATAATTAATTTTTATATCAACATATCAAATTTTTCTTAAGGTAAATATTTGGGTTTTTTTAGAAAATATTGACTTTGGGGTGAATAGTGAAAATACTGATTTTTATAAAAAAATCTATCATTTCATTTCAATTATTTAAAAAGTAATTTTAATTTTAATATTAGGTTTAAAGTAATATAGGTATTATTTTAATAATAATAATCTAATTAATTCCATATAAATCATCTTTATACTTTTTTTTAGTATAAATTCATTTTTAGACTTAAGAAACTCATTTTTGGGAAAAAAATGTTTTTCATTCATTTATTCATTATTTTATTAATATTAATTTCTTCCAATTATACATATAGAATCTTAAAAAATATTTTTCATATTGGAATCAGGATTATAAATTTTACTAATGTTTTAAATTTCATTTTGTATATAATAAAAAGTAACCACAGTAAATTTTTGTCACTATGGTAATGGGTAAAACGGGTTAATTAGGGATAAATTTTTTATAAGGTTGGAAAATATCATATAATATGGTTTTTTGTAAGATAATTTCAACCATTACCACCATAAATTTAAACTTGTCCTATTTTTTCATCACTTAACCATGAGTAATACATTTATAGTATTTTAAAGTCAAAAATAATTACAAGAGTTCCACTACCCTCACTTATAAAAGGGAACCTAAAATCCTCACTTATTCACAATATTTGAGCAATCTAGATCATCCAGTACTTGCTGAAGTATTATTCATTTATCATCTACACAAGGTGATATGATTCATTTATCATTCAATCCTTATATGGATGATCATAAGGAAATATTTAATAAATAAATATGGAATTTATATTATTATTATGAGACTATAAAGGTAAAACTTTATCTATTTTATTTCCTTTCCATCTCTTATAAAAATGAAAACGTTGTTCATGCATATGTATGGGCTACGGTCTCCATGAAACAATGTGATATGCTTTTCATCACTCCAAATAATGGTTGGTTTTAAAAGTGTATTTAATTTATAAATATAATAAATTTTACATGTGTAGGATTCAAAAGCCATGATACCTTAACCAAATTCAACCTATAAAGTTTGTTTTAAAAATTTTGATAGAGAGACCTCAAAAAATATGTTGTAAATTTAACACATTTATTAATTAAATAAAACATGTTAATAAATGAAATAAAAGTAAAAATGATAATGGAATTAACATGAGAAAGGATATTAATAAATTAAATAACAAATATAATTTTAACATTCAAGAGTCAGATAACATGCGAAGTAAGAAGGGACTTATGCTAAGGGATTTTCCTTTAAAACCTATTTTTAATGTTTTCATTCTAAATATTTTTACTTCTTGTCCATATTATTTTAAATTTTTCAAATATATCCTTATTTTTGGTTCAAAGGTTTCTAAATGTAATTTTTTAATATTTTTTACTTTCTTTATAATGTTTTCAAAAGCATTATTTTAAAAATTTTCATATGGGTTATTTTTTGACTTTTTACAAAAGTGTAAAAAGAATGTTCTTGTAATACATATAGATTAAATGAATTTTCCCACCATAAAATATAATATTCATTATAAAACATCCTCTAAAATTTTATATTGTTTTTCAAAGAATATATTATTCTTTATCTAATGTGAATTTTCATTTTTAATAGTTTCAGAATAAAAAAGATACTTCTCTTTATTTTTATATGAAAATTGAATGTTCGTTATTTATGGGTTGAAATATGCTTTTCCAGGGTTTATGAAAAAAATGTGAAACTTATAACTTTTTTGTACATTATATGGTACTTTATCATTATATATTATGATGGGTGATCCCGATATATCTCTTCAATGCATAAGGTAATTATTTAGTCTTCAAATGAGAACAAACAATTGAGATAACTAGGTAGGTTACTCCAACATAATTAACTCAGAATCTCTTATTCTTACATGGGTTAAATAAAAGTGAACACAAGTTATGAATATGATTCTACAAGATACCTATTTCAGGCTTGAAAATGGTTTTAATTTAAATATTTTGATTTCATGAGGAAAGAAAATTTTAGGAAATTTTAAAGGTGAAAGGTTTTATTTTGAAAGGAAGTTCCCATTATTTTATATGTTCCTCAGGATACCTTCATGGTTTTCCTATTCATTTTAATTTATTTTCAATTTTTTTATTTAATCATATATTTATTTTAATATATTTAAACGTTTTATTTATTTTCTAAAATTTTTATTATGTAAAACTTTAAATATTTTCATGGGTTTTCATATTTTCACTAGAGTAATGGAATTTGTTTATTTTTATGTCCCTTACTAATATATTTTTCATCATCCCGTATTTTTAAAAAAATAATAGGATCTAAGGAAGAGTAGATACTATATAAAGGTAAAAAATTATTCTTTGAACTCATATAAAATAAAGAAAAAGATCCTTGAACGAAACAGGTGTGTAAACTTAAAGCTCTTTTTTTATGTACAAAATGTACATTATATGGAAGTGTAAACTTTGTTATTTAATTTTTCCCTAATTCTCTAAAATTATAAACCTAAAATATTTTAGTAATTTAAAATTTTGAAATCTATATTATTAATATCATATTTATTGGTTGTTAAAGTAACAGGGTGTTATAGTTGGTATTGTTGAAAAAGATTAGATAAATTTAGATGATAGGGTTATGTTAAAAGACACTCTTAAGAGATTTATATTTATGGATATCAATAGAAATATTTTTATCATTTTAATTTTGATTTATCTAATCAATCTATATTCTAAATGGTTTTCTATCGGCATCAATGGGATAAATAAATTCCAATTTAGAAACCTAAAATTATTATAGAAAAATAGTTTGTAGTCATGCTAACATAGTTGATGTAGGCTATTAATGGTGGAAACCATTAAATAGAACTAATGAATTCCACATAGAAGAGAAAGTCTTTATTGGATCATTTCATGAAGTATCACCCTTTGGATTTTTATGGATCATCAAAACCAGTGAATGAATAAGTATAGATAAATGCATTGGAGAAGATATTCGATGTTTTTGGATATATAAAACATCAAAAAGTAAATATTTATAATTACTATTTTGAATTTCAAGTTGATCGATGGTGTTATTTGGTTAACAATGTCATGGAAAATTATGAGATTGACTCCATGGAGTGGATGGTACTGAAAGATATTTTTCTTGAGAAATATTTTCCTAATCTTATTTGACTTAGAATAGAAGGGAAATTTCCAGAATTAAAGTAAAAGGAAGAATACCTAGTTGCCTCTTATGAAAATAAATTATACTAGATTGACCAGGTTTTCACCTAAATTCATTCTAGAACATGAAAGTAAAATTGATTTATTTTAAACATGTTTTAATTTGATCTTATTAAGATTATTGGTCTCTTGTGAATTTAAAATTTATGTGGAAATTTTTTGTTATGATGAGAAAGTTTATATAGAGTTTGTAGACACTTACATACCTCATGATAATAGGAGTTAGAAGTGGTCTAGGTGGTAAGAAATAGAGAAAAAGTAAACTAAGAAAAATAACACAACCTCACCCCCACCTCATCATATCTTCCAAATGGGATAAATTACAATTTAAAGAATTTTTTATTGGATTAGGAAAGTTTTACAGATGTGGTATGTGTGATCATTTAAGTTGTGACTATAAGGGAAAAAATTTTGACCAGACAAGTAATAAAAAAATAGATTGTTATCCAGTAGTGAGGTGCTTCTATTGTAATGAGTTGGGAACTTTGTTAATTCATATTAAAAAGTTAGCCACTCAAGTTTGGAATCATCAATACCGAAAACAAAAAGTTGTGTAAAGGTATTTTTCTACTATGATGACATATTATTGACCCTCAAAAAATGTAGTGATAGGTACATTATTTATTTATTCAAATTATTACAAAGTATTTTTTGATTTGGGATATAAATATTCTTCTATATCTAGTAAATTCGAATGTAAAATGAAAATTCCATCTCAAGAAATGAAGTTATTACTTTTGGTAAAAATTCCTAGGGGTAGTATAAAGGAAACAAGATTTTATATAAATATTCATGTTATCATTTATGGAATGGTTTTTCCAAAAACCCATTATTTCATTTCCATTGTAGAATTTATTTTTATTTTAGGTATGGACTAGATTTCAATTTTTCATGATAAGATAAATTGTAGGGATAAAAAAGTTATTTTTCAAAATTATTTTCAATTTGTATATATGAATGAATTCATTCCTCTAATAAAATATCAAGAAGCTGAGAAATTGATAAATGATGAGGGTAAATGTTATCTTGCACATATTATTGAAAACAAAGGAACTTCTCAAATTAGTGATCTGCTTGTAGTAAATGAGTATCTAGATGTATTTATAGGGGAATTCCTTAGTCTTATTTCTATTCATGAGGTTGAATTTACTATTTACTTTGGGACTTATTCTAATCCAATTTTAAAAACCCCTTATCAAATGGATCTAGTAGAACTTTTGGAATTAAATATTCAGTTACAAGAGCTACTTAATAATTATTTAATTCATCATATCACTTCACTATAGGGTTATCCTATTTATTTTTGTTAAAAATAAGTATGTTATATGATAATTTGCATTTATTATAGAGAAATAAATAACATCGCTATTAAGAATAAGTGTTTGTTGCATTATATCAATAGATTGTTTGGTTAGCTTTAGTGTTTTCAATATTTTTTAAAGATTAATCTCAGGAAAAGTTATCCCCAGCTAAAGTTGAAGTAGGGATACATTTTTATAATGGCATTTCATACTAGGTATGGACATTATGAGTTTTTTGTTATACTTTTTAGGTTGATCGATGAACCCATTATATTTATGGATTTTATGAATAGATATTTCCAATAGTAGAAATTTATGGTTGTTTTCATTGTTGAAATTTAGGTTTATTATAAAATTTATGAGGATCATGAAAGACATCTAAGTATTTTTCTATAGACATTAAAAGAAATAAATATATATGGAAAATTTAACAAATATGAATTTTGATTATAAAATATTTCATTCCTTGGGAATACTGTTTATAAATATGGAATAGATATTGATCCTACTAAAGATAATGTGGTGTAAGAGTAGCCAAATTCTACAAATGTCACTAAAATTTGAAGTTCTCTTGGATTAATGGGTTACTATTGATGATTTGTTGAAAACATTTCATGATTATTTTTCACACTAAACAAGTTATCTTATAAAATAGTTAAATTCATCAAGATTAATAAATGTGACTGATGAATCCAATAATTACAAAAGAATATTGGTTAATTCTATATTGTTATCCTTTATAATAATAAATGGTGAATTTTTCATTTATTGGGATGTTTTATTATAGGTACTTGGTTTTGTTTTGATTAATAATGATTTAGTTATTTTTGTATGCATCACATAAATTGAATGTCCATGGGTTGAATTATAGTATTAATGACCTTGATCTGGTTATAGTAGTTTTCTCGTTATAAATTTTGAGACATCATTTATATAGATAGAAATTTCAAATATATACTAATAATAAAAGTTTTAAGTATATATTCATTCAAAAATACTTGAACATGAAGTAGATAAGATGGTTGGAACTCATAAAGGATTATGATTACACAATCCACTATCATTTAGGTAAACTAAAAAAGGTAGATTAGGCCTTAAGTAAAAAATATAATCAATTACTATATATGATATATTTATAACATGATCCTTTGGTTAAAGATTTCATGAATTTTGGCATAAAAATGTTCATGAGGAACTTGCTCTCTTTTGGTATAGGTTTCACTGTAATCATCTTTATCGCATAAAATTAACCATAGTCATGAGTAATATTGTGGATTGAAATAGAAACTATAGTTTGTTAAGAAGGGTAAGTTGCTAGAATTTAACATTGAAAAAGAAGGTGTTATAATATTTGGAAGGAGGTTGTGTGGGGAAAGTGATTCCCAGTTGAAGAAGTAATTTTTTACTAAAGATCATATATAATCATTTTTTGTTCATCCTAACAGCACTTAGAAGTATAGATACCTTTGGGAATGGTATTTTTGGGATGGAATGAAGAAAGATATTTCTGACTTTACCAATAAATGTATGATTTTTCCATAGGATAATGTTGGGAGAAAACAGCTAAAGTAGATGCTTCAACCTTTCTAATTCCTAAATATAAATGGTATAATATATCCATGCATTTCACGGTGGGATTACCAAAAGGAATATTGAGCTAATAATGTGACATGGGATATTTTTGATCAATTAACTAAATCTATATACTTTATTCAAAATCAAGATAGCCTGCATTTGATTAGCTTTATAGACTATATCTTAAAGAGATAGTTAGATTAAATAGAATAACTATATTTATTATATATGGTCATGATCACATATTTACCTATAATACTTTGAAAGGAATTCAAAAGAAATTGGGTAGTGAATTAAATTTCAGTACATCATTTCATCCTCAATTTGATGTATAATATAAGTGAACAATTCGAAATTTGGAAAATATGATTTTATTTTTATCATGACATTAGCAAGTTATTTTATATTAGTATCTTTTATTAGTTTAATTTTTTAATAATGGAAGTTTTAATTATAGTATATAGATAGTACATTTTTAGTCATTATATAGAAATCAATATAAAACACCATTGTGTTGGGATGAAGTAGGTGAATGGAAGTTTTTGGGACTAGAACTCGCAGAATAAATGATTGGGAATGTAAATATGATTCAGTAGCACTTGAGGGATGCTCCAAACATGCAAAAGAGTTATGCAGATAATAGGAAGAAAGATAATTCATTTGAGGTGGGTGATCATGTCTTTCTTAAAATATCTTCATGGAAAGGTGTTATGTGTTTTTTTTGAAAAGGGTATGTTAAGTCTATGATTTATTAGAACATATAAAATTTTGAAAAAGGAGGGATCATTTTATTATTGAGTATTCTTACCTTTGATTTTATCTAAGGTACACGATTTGTTTAATGTTTCATTGTTAAGGAAATATTAACTTGATGTATCACACATTTTGATCCCTAAGGCGGTGTAGTTGGAAGAGAATATTTCCTATAAAAATAGATAATTTAGATTTTGTATTTTATAGAGTACGTATTATGGAATAATATTATTCATGGGTTAAGGTATTAAATAATAATCACATGATTGAGGAAGAAACATAGGAATCGAAAACATTTATGAGGAAAATCTACCATCACCTTTTTAAGTAATGAATCACAAGGTCGAAATTTCAAAAAAGGGAAAGAATGTGAAAATACAGATAATCCTAGTAATGAATCAATATTATAATTTATAAATAATAATTTTATGTAATCATATTCTTCATTATATTATAAATTATTTTATATTATTTTCCAAATCGAAAATAGAAATAGTTTTATACTAACTAATGTGTTTTCCTTGTATTATATGATTTTATTTAAAATTTAGTTTTATAAAATCTAGAAATTGAATTTATTAAAATTGAATTCATTTTTTTATCATCATATAAAATTTATATTAGAGTTTTTTTTGATTTTTAAAAAATATTTATTTTTGGGTGAGTAGTAAAAATACAAATTTTAATAAAAAAATTATTTCTTTTCAGTTATTTAAAATGTACCATTATGTTTTGGATTTGTGTTAAAGTAAAATATTTCAACATTTAATAACTATAACCCAATTAATTATATAGGAGTCATAGTTATACTTTATTTTGGTATACATTCATCTCTAGGATTCAGAAAAAAAAATTTTGTTGTTTTTTGCATTCTTTTATTAAAGATAATTTCCGCTACTTCTATTGATGGAATCTTGAAAAATAGATTTTATATTTCGAATAAGGAGGTTAAATTTTAAAAATGAGTTAAATTTCATGTTTGATCATAATTAATAGTATCCATAGTAAATTTTTATCACCCTGATAAAGTGTAAAATAGGTTGATTGGGGTTAATACTTTGTGATATGGTAAAAAAATATCATATTAAATATTATTGAATAATTGAATGTGGAAAACCCCTTTTATATCAAAATAAATTTATTAAAACCCCCACAATTATAAACATTAATAAAAAATTCCCTTTAAAATGAGTTAAATATATAAATGAAGGTCAAGAATGGTAAAAAAATAATTATTTTTGTAAAGGAGAACATTAATGGAAAGCTAAAACATTGAAAAAGAGGGAAACGATCCCTTATAAAAGTTGGGAATTAATCATTACTATGACACACATTTATGGAAGAAACTTATCAAGGAAGAATAATTTCTTGTAAAACATAAACTCCATAAAAGATAAGGATGAAATAAATCATGACATCATTCATATGGTAGAATAAACCAAACTATGTAGAGAAAACCTCAATAATAAGTCTTTGAACTCAGTGAAAGTAAATTTAGTTAAAAACCCTTACGTTGAATTCCTTATTACTTGATTATTTATCTAAACTCTTGTATAATTAATAGAACTATATTAATAACTTATTCAAAAATCTTATTAAAATTTATTAAATTTTATACACAACATTTATAATCATTTATTATAGATTTATTATTCAGTAATATATTATTTTCATCATCCAGTTTTTGAATTTTTCATTGTTTGTTTCATACAAGCACCACGATAATGAGTTCGATTCATACTTATTGGTTCAAAGTTCATCATTCAAAAAAAATTCATGATATAATAATAATTTCCCATTTATTCATTATGTCTTATTTTCATTAGTTGAAAGACATGGATATGGTTATTTAAAAATGGAAATCGTTATAAACTAGTTTGATGATGTTTAATAATCGAAAGGGTATATATCGATAAATTTGTTAAATATTAAAAAATAATTTATATAATCATTAAAAAATATTAAATAAATAATTATTACAAGATATTTTCTTTATATAATTCTTCTTAATAAATTGTCATATAAAAATTATAAAATCATTCACGTAAGATGTAAAATTGGCCCAAAAGAGAGTATGTTATAATGATTTAATGAGTAAGGAATTTTTTAATGAAATAATTATATAACTTTTAATGAATCATAGAATGTACATAAACATCATATATCATAATTAAATTAATTATTAGAACCATCCATGAAGGTTGGTTTTGATAAATATAATTCATTATTTGTGGAGGTGTTACTTCACACATACACATAATTAACATCTTGGGGACATGATAGTCCGCATGTATGAACAATGTATTTTTACATTTCTCAATGAATGGAATATAATGAGGGTATAAGATAAGTTATCAATTAAGAGTAAAAATTTTTACATAGTACAAAATAATAATTCCTTGATTCAAGCCTTGTTAGAATCCATGAGAGACAGAGATGAAAAACAAACTACATCGCTCTGTGAAGGTGGCAGTTCGAACATACACACAATCGATGTTTTTTTATTATTGGATGGAAAGTATTGAATAATGTTATATATATTGTTATAATAATATTTAATTATATTAAAAATACTCATGTCATTATATTATGGTGTCTATATAAATTTTATAAGAAGAAGATTAAGAAGAAAAGACTGACATGTAAGAAATACTCACATTGGGAACCTGAGAGTTCTCTTGGAAATATCCTTCTAAATGTAGGCCTTATGATAAATAATTGAGAAAATAATATTATAAACATGGGATTATATTATATTATAAAAAAATGGTAATTATTTAGGATGAAATTTCAAGGAATACGTATAGCATGAAGTGGTGGAAATGTTCCCCTTTTATAAGTGAAGAGAATGGCAATTTTGGAAGTACCCATTATATTTAAATAATGGTATATAAATATTAAATAGGAAAAGTACAAAAAAGTTTATAAAAATGTAGGTTTGGAGGTTTGGATGATTGAAATCTCAGCAACACATTTTATGGAATTTTTTTAAATGTTTTATCTCTTTCACCTTACTAAAACTCTTTTTACTCTTTTTTACTTTTACTATAGTAATTAATGTTTTTTCCTAGTTTATAAATTTTAATAGAAAAATTTAATTTAGCATTATTTAATAATACTAATGTCATTATTTCAAATATTAAATACATTTCATCATATAAAATATAAATGTTTTGAACAATATAGTTTTGTTATTAACTCACATGACGTGTAAAAACAGCTTCTAGAAAAAGTGCGTTTTAAGATTAAAATTTATGTGTAGATTAAAATTATTAATGTTATTAATTTATATTAAATAAATTGGTTTATTATAAAAAATAAAAAAGATTTAAAATAAATCAAAAACTAAATTTTAGGTTAAAGTGTTTTAAGTAAAATAAAAGAGTGTAAACTGTTTTTAAATTGGAATAAAATGTTACTTGAGTTCTAAAAATTAAACATAGGTTTTCTAAGCTCGGTATATTATTAAAAATGAAAAAATTTATATCTTAAATACATATTTTATTAATTAAAATGTATAATAAATTTTTAAGTCTTTCTTATATATTGATAAAGTAATAAAAAATTTAATTTTGTTAAAAATTGTATTTTTACTATTCACTTGGAAATTAGTTATTTTACAAAAAACCCAAATATTCATACAAAGATAATTTTTTTATGCCAAATTAAAAAAAATTAAATTTATTGATTTCAAATTTTAGTCAATGTATATTTATCTTTTAAATGAAAATAAAAAATATAAAAAACTACTTTTACTAAAAATAAACTTTTTATCATTGAATCATATTAATTATTTACCCTCTTAAGGTAAATTTATTTTAATTGATTACTATGTTATAGATTTTATTATAGTTTTTTATAATAATTATTTAATATGTCGTGACTCATTTTCATTAGGTGTTGTGTGTAACGCAATTTATCGAGCATAGTATTAATTTTAAAAGATCTAAAATCTTGGATCATTACATTCTACCACATTAAGAGATTTTTTTCCTAAAATTTTTATTACATAAATAAATGAAGTGTGGGTACTTTTTGTCTCATTACATCCTCAGGTCCCCCTGAAGCTTCCTTAAACTTTTCATTCCATCACAAATCCTAGAATAAGTGGGTAGTCTTGTTCTAAAAAACCCTATCTCATTAATTCAAAATCTCTACAATTATTTCTTTATATGAAAGATCATGATCCAACTATGAAGAATTTGGGTTCAGAACATTTGATGGATCTGATATGTAAATCTGAGGAAGTGATATCTTGAAAACATCATACACTTGACAGAGGGGTTGAGGGAGTGTTAAGTTATAGGATACAACCACAACATGATCATGGATATGGAATAGATTTATGTGTCAAGGGAATTACTCCCCTTTATTCCAAAATATCATAACTTTCTTGCTTATAGATATTTTAATTAAAACCTTTTCACTAAATTTATATTCTATATTTTTTATATGAAAATTAGAATATCACTTTTATAAACATTTTTCTTATGTTTATATGTTGATGAATGGTTTAAATCTTCTCTATTATTTCATGGAAAATATATGGACCTATAATATTTATATCTTCAAATTCATCATAGTGTGTGGGAGCCTGACATCTCCTCTTATACAAAGCCTTATATGGTGAAATTTTAATTCTATAATAGAATATATTATTAGAATATTACTCTACTAGATGAATTTTTTGATCCCAGCCTCATTGGAAATCCACTGAAAAATATCTCAACAAATCCTTCAGAGTTTGAATGGTTATTGCAAACTAACCATCTGTTTGCGGTGATAAGAAGTTCTAATATTCAGATATCTATCCAATTCTTATTTAATTCTTTTACAAAACCATGATTTTAACCTTGGATCTTGATCAGATTCTATAAATATGGGTACTACATATATCTTAACCACATCCTTTATATATATTTTGTCTACATGATCAATAGATAAATCTTCTCTAATGGAAATAAAATGTTCGGACTTGGTAAGGTGGTTGACTACAACTCATATTTAATTAAGAACTTTGTATGTCCTATAGAATACGATGATGAAATAAATGGTTATTTATTATTTTTTATTTTCTTGTTTGTGTAATTATTGTATCATCACTTGAGAATTATATCTCTCAACCTTAACTTGCTGACATACCAAGAATTGAGATATATCTACAATTTCCTTTTTCATGTTATCCCACTAGATTCTTTATTTAATATCTCTATATATATCTTTTTTTATTTATATATGTATGTAGAAATATAATCATTGAGAATAATACAATAGTTCATTCTTTAGTTATTATTTTTATGGGGCAGATATATAATTTCAAAACCTTTTCACTCCTTTATCAAATTTGAACTTTCGAATACCAGCTACCTTTTTTTAGCTCTATATCTTCTCTCTCAACTTACTTAATTTTTACATGAGAATATAGTTTCATATTTATTTGGTAAATATATAATTTCTTCACTTATATTATGATTTCAAGGTTAAATTTTTTAAAACCTATGAGTATTAGATATTTTTCAATCCTAATTGTGGATAAGTTAGCATGATATTTTTTTACACCGAGCATCTGCCACCTTATTTTCCTTTACAGGGTGATAATATATTGATAAGACATAGTTTTTTATCAGTTATAATTATATACTTTGGTTCATATTCAAATCATTTTAAGTGAATATATATTTCAAACTCTTGTTATCAATTTATATATCACACTTTTCATCATAGAAATAATTCTACCAAAATTTTTAATTCAATTACCACCATAACCAACTCTAAATAATGTGTCAAGTAATTTTATAATGGGAATTTAATTATCATATGTAATAAAAAATTACCATATAATTTTACATGATTATTCATACTAGGTCCTTTCATAAAGGATCAATATAAATTATGATCTCATCTCTACTATATTGTAATGTAAGTATAGGTGTAGTGACCAATATTTCTTTAAGCTTATTAAACATTTCTTTAAATTATTATATACAAAATAACTTGAATCCTTTTTATGTTAACTTGGTTAATATATTTGATATCCATGATATATTCTTCACAAAGCATAAAAAATTTCAATCCAATCCAAGAAAACTATGGGTGGATCTATAAATATACCCTCTCTTGTGATTACATGACCTAAGAATGATACTTTCTGTAGATGGAATTCATGTTTTATAAATTTATAATATAACTTCTCATTCCTTAGGGTATTCAACATAGTCCACAAGTGATCTTTAAATTCTTAATTTCTCTTATAATATATAGGAATATCATCTATAAATACTAACACAATTTTTCTATGTAATCTATAAAGACTCTATTCATTGGATCCGTGATGAATGTGGGGGAATTGGCACGTCCAAATGAAATCATAGTAAATTGATAGAGTCTATACATTCTATGAAAAGATTTGTTGGTAATGTCCTCCCTTTTGATCCTTAATTTATGATATCTAGACTGAAGATAAATCTTTTAAAATTAATTACCCCATATAATTTCATCAAATAGGTCATCAATATAGGGCATGGGATGATTTTTCTTAATCATGATTTTGTAAATCACATGGCAATCAATGCAAATAGGCATTTATCTATAATTATTATTTATAAAAAGGGCCATTCCACCCCATAATAAATAACAAGGTTGTAAAAAACCCTTATTAAGACTCACTTTTAGTTTATTATTTAATTATTCTAATTCAACAGGATTCATTCTATAAGGATTCTTTGATATAATAATAGATCCAGGTCTAAGATTCATTGATAAATTGGCCTCATGTTGCAGGGTAAGACTAGGTAGTTCATCCAGAAATACATCAATATATTCCTGTAAAATAGGTATATACTCAATATAGACTTCCTACACAATCATATTGGCTAGGAGACCCTTATTTCCTAGCATCATGGACAATATTAAAGAATTTGTTTTTTATGGTTTTATATGATCATCCTTTCATTAATATATGGAAACTAGATAACTTGGGAAATAAAAGGAGATTTATTTTTCTAAAAATTGATAAGATCTCAATATAGGTAAATCCAATCCATACCTAATATTATAAAAAAATCACTAATTGAAGAAACATGTTTGCATAAATTATCTCCCCACAAACCTCAATTGAATAATAGTGGTATAACTTGGTTTAATTCCATGTTCTACTAGGTATTTTCACAGAAAGTTCAAAATACAAAGTTTGAGGTGGTCTATAGTAACCTAGGTTTTCACCAAAGTGGGACTCATCTAGATTTTTAGTTTCAAAGTATCAGGTTCTTACCAATGGTAAAATGAAAATTTTACCCTATAAAATTATCTAAAAATATATATGATGATTCCTTTTGATCTATAATATGAAACTTACTCTTGGATAAAGTTGGCATGTGAAAATTAGTGTCGTAGATATATTAAAATAATATTATAGAAGTATTATGTTATTTTAAGGTGCAGGTGTGTGTTTTGAATGAAATGAGGATATATCTTGAAATATTCCTCATTTTGGAAAACTAAAACCATCCTTGAGTTAATAATGGGGTGTTTATCATAGGTTCTATATTATTTTGATTTGCATTTATATTATTAGGTGTTCCTTGTCATGAGAATATTGATAAGATAATTTAATTATTGTATTAATTGTTTAAGTTGTGAAGAAAACCCTAGATATTCTCCATAATTACCCCTCCATGATTTTTTTATCTAGGTTTATCCATTGAAAATTACTTGAACACTTGAGAGTAGGTGTGTTGAAGATACCAAGGATTGGAATTTGTGATAATGATTGATCGATGAGAAAAATGAAATATATGGTGATGTTGATGGATAGATTTCAATGGCGGTGATGAAAAAACCTATAGCAGCAACATTGGATCAAAACTTTTGTAATTATCTTTGATGTAGGCCTTTTTTATTATTTGATTCATACTCATTTATTTCTTGTTGTGAACATGGATTTAGACCTAAAATAAATCCATATCCATGAGTTTTCTTAGGCCTTGATAGCCTTTAGTTTCTATTGGAGTTGTGAATTGGTTAGCCTTGTTTATTGTGATTTCATCCCTGTTTATTATATTTTTGAAAAATAATGGTTTCCAAGATAATCATGACCATAATTGGATCCCCACTTTTTTATTTTTTATATTTCTCCCTCTTTCCTGTGTGTATTCATTGCAGGTGTGTGTTTGGTTAGTGGTTTATCCATTACCATGGACCCAATTCATTACAAAATTGATCATTGGTTATATATATTGTTCTTGTGAATTTATATATTTAGATCATGGAATATTATATTATATTCAATGATGATTATGTATTAATGATGTTGAATGATTTCCATGGAAGAATTAGGTGATGGTGGTTTTTGTGAACTGGCATGTGTGAATGACATGGGATGGGATGAGACGTTGTTTTTTGGACAAGGAATGGAATAAATCCAACATCCATTTGAGATTAAATGGTGTTAAACATATTTTATGATAATTGTGAGAATTATTAATGGTGTATTAGGAAAATTATACATCAAAATAAGAAGACACATCATGGAGCTAGGATTCCTTAAATTTTCCGACTACACAGTGTGTAGTTCAGAAGAATACACATCGTTTAGCACATTTGTTGTGGAACTTGGGTTTTGGGTCAGAGTTAAATATCACATATCCATGTGACATATACACGTGTTGTGTGACACATACCCATACATCTCGGTGTGTGTTGAAATACACACCTAGGGACCCATGTGGCCCTACACGCCGTGTGTTCTAGTCCACACCTCATGTACCCTGAAAGGTACATGACTCTAACGAGTGAGGTACATTCCATGTACCCCCATAGACAAGACACACTAAGTGAAATATTGACACATTGTGTAGTTATGATGAGATAAACTATGTGTAATGACAAAACGCGGTTAGGTTTTTGGGTTTAGATAACATGTTGTGTGACCATATATCACATCTTGTACTTCCCCTTGGACTGAATAGTTCCATGAGACATGAATTTTCCCATAACTATTCCTAGGTAGAGTAGGTATTAATTCCATTTGGATTGGGGTACTTCTAGGGAGTTTATATTTTTCCCATGTTACCATAGGTATGGGGTCCTCTACCTATAGAATCGGATAGAGTTGGTATTTCACCAATATTTTTGGGTAGGGATCCTTTATCTGCGGAGTTAGTAATTTTCCAATATATAGAGATCGAATGGGACATAGATCCTCCACTAGAGTCTTAATTTTACCTATATTCAAGGGGAATGGATCCTCTAGCATCATATAAGGGAATGACTATGTAGGTTTCTTGAGGTTGTAATCTATAACTAGAGCATATATATTTGTATATATGGGTTTATCCTTACCCCCCCCCCCCAAGTAGCATGTTCTACCATGGAGAGTGTATTAGCTTAATGGGTGAGTGGAATACACATCTTGGATTATAAATGTGGTGTGTCTATTGGAATTCTATAAAATTATGTATTCTATGAGACTTATGTTTCCTCAACACCCTTGTTATTTCCTTTTATATGTGATGTTCCAGTTGGTTATTGACTTCTACCATCATGGAAAATTCAGTGTTTTGAGAACTGCCAATTTCCCATGCATGGTGGATTTTGATGATTGTAGATATGATTTATGGGACTTATCAATGTACCTAAGTACTTTAGTGGTTAATCATATATATAAATCTTCTTGAATTAGTTTTAAATACTCCTTTGGTCTGAGAATCTTTAGTTGACTATTCCTTTTTTCCCATATTTTCCTCCTCCTAGTCACCCCATGTGCTAGGATTCAAGTGGATTGTTTTTTGTTACTCCCTTTATAGTTTTTGGGGTTCCCTACTGAGTATTTTTATACTCATCCCTTCACATACACTGATTTAACACATGTTGTGTTTCATTAGGTGACAAATAGGTTGGAGATGAATTTATGGGTGTGGAGTTGACCTGAATTCTTTAAAGATGGCGCCAGGTGGCTTTATAGGATGTAGTGTTAATAGAGCCCTGGTGGTACCAAGATATGATGGTAGTAGGATTTGTTTATGTATATATACATCATACTATGACAGCCACTTCACTATAGATGCCTATTAGTTTTATATTCCAAGCTATTGGGAATGTATTTTAACCCTTTTATATTATGTGATTCACACTAGTTATCTTGTATATTTCAGTATTTATCTCATGCATGTGTTATATTCAGTTTATTTTATCATTTTTTTATATCCTTATATCATTATTGGTATTTATTGCATTAGATATATTTATCTATTATGGGTTATGATAGACTAAGGACTCACATATGGGTGATATGCCTACTCGATACTAGTCACCTGCCCCTAGGATATTAGAGGCATTATTGGAGTGGAACACTTGGAATATTGTTAGTATGGGTGGGTCCTAGTGGGCCAGGTCATGTTGGAGTGGTATCAATGCCAATACCTAACCATAATTCCAGTGGAAATACCTGGGATTATAGTGTATAGTCCACAATGTGGGTGTTGTGATTTAAATTAGCAGAGAGTGTAACACCCCTTGAAAAAGTGGGATTGAAAACACTAAATGTTTCTACCCATGTCTATAAGGTACACCTTTCTTTTTAATATCCTACCTAATTAAAACTCTATAGTTATGCATGCAAGGCATAGAATAGGGTCAAAATTGGTGACCTCCTTATAAGATAACCAAGGTGTGAGTAAGTGTGGACAAATTGCACTAAAAATCTTTTTTTATTCTCGGGACAATCCTTAGACTTATAAGTGACCCTGGTGGTTAGTATCATGTGGTTTTATGGTAAGTAAGCTGAGGTATTACAAGATACCCATAGGGTAAGATGACAAGGTTCATAACCCAGAGATGCCGGGTCATGAAAAATGGAATCAGAATGAGTCTTTCCTAGGGACAGTGATTGGACTTAGTAGACTTGTGAGGATTAGATTTATAACTTAGAGAAATGGTGCTAAGGGGGGTCCTGAGTGTAGTTAACAAACCAAGGAAACTATCTTAGTTGTGGTAGTTGATTTATCCTTTCTTTGGGAATCTATTAACCTTTTAGTCATCCCAAAACCCTAATACATCGATTATGGGGTATAAGTAAGTCAGTACATAAACCATATTGTGGTATTTATAATATTCCATTCCATTATTTTATCAGATCATTTACATATTTTCAACCCCTGTGGGTGTATCCTATTGATCTTAAGGTTCCACCCACTCATATCCAACTTTTATGTGGAGGTAGGTATTTACCAATCTCATTCCTATGTTTCATTCTCTCACCATAAAATATTAATAGATGAGGAATTGTTTCTTGATTCTTGGTTAGGAGGTGTTCTAACCCTGTAATTTGTGGTGGCCTCTCCTCACTTATGCTTGATGAGAATATTTCTCATAGAGTGGATGGTATTTTCTAATGTATTGAATGAGACTACTGGTATATTGATTATACTTCATGTGTTCGATGAAGAGGCCTCAAAAGTTTGTAAGGTGAGCCTAAACCTTGGGTTATGGGGGATTAACAAGAGACTTGGACTCACTTATTTATATGCTTCATAATTATACATCCAAATGTGGTTTTAGGTATTGAACTTATTATATAACACTATGATCCATTATTGGATGATGTATAACTCAAAATCATGATGTTAATACTCTACCATGGTTGGAGTTTGAGATCTTGTTTGTTATGGAGTCATCATCAATGGATGTTGAACCTTGCGTAAGGTATCATTACATTGTTTAAGTATATTTCAGAGCACATAATCTTTCTGATGTGTTTTCTAAGAATATTATTCATAGTATTTTCTTGGACTTGGTGGTTCAAAAGGACTCAAAATAAAGAGTCGTGTGTATATATTTAAACATTATTACACTTCCACTAATTTCGAATTCACTCGAGTGGGCCTTAGAAGATTGGAAATCTAAGTGTAAGTGAACCCAAGCATTGATGAAAAGACATATTTTCACCTGATGATAGCTAGAGTGGTGTTATATATGGAATATCTACATCATGGATGGTGGATTTGGGAATCTCCTTATTATAAACCCATTGGTTTAAAGAAATTTTTCAATAGAGAAGCAATGGTATATGATTCATTTGTTTTAGGAGATAAATTGAATCTTTCCCATATTCACCACCCATGGGTTGGATTTTTACCAGCATGTAGGGATGACTATTTGAGTTATGTAATGACATGTATAGTGAATTCCTATTCTTGGGAATAAACTGATGTGAACTTTAGTATGACTAGTGCAAGCTTCCCCATGGACACTCAGGTGGTTTTTTGCAGAAATGCATTGTTTAACTAGTGTTTTATATATGGAAGTTAGATATTCAAATTGAACCTAGTAAAAGATATTGATTAACCAAAAATATTGAATTAATTTTGGACATTATCTACTCATCCTTCTGGTTAAGTGAGTTTAGCTTCGTTGGAGGAAGATGAGTTTTTTTTGGAAATTCCCTTGTATAGGGTATTCAACATAGTCCACAAGTTATCTTTTTATTCTTAATTTCTCTTAGAATATATAGGAATATCATCTATAAATACTAACACAAAATTTTCTAGGTAATCTATAAAGACTCTATTCATTGTATCCACAAAGATAGTGGGGGAATTGGAAAGTACAAATGAAATCATACTAAAATCATAGAGTCTATACCTTCTATGAAAAGATGTATTGATAATTTCCTCCCTTTTGATCCTTAATTAATGATATCTAGACTAAAGATAAATCTTTTAAAAGTAATTACCCCATATAATTTCATCAAATAGGTCCTCAATACGGGGCATGAGATTCTTTTTCTTAATCATGATTTTGTAAATCACATGACAATCAATGAAAATAGGAATTTATCTATCATTGTTATTTATAAATAGGGCCAGTACACCCCGTAGTAAATCACTAGGGTGTAAAAAACCCTTATTAAGACTCACTTTTAATTTATTATTTAATTATTCTAATTCAACAGGAGTCATTCTATAAGGATTCTTTGATATAGTAATAGATCTAGGTGTAAGTTTGATTGAGAACTCAACCTCATGTTTTAGGGTAAGACTAGTTAGTTCATCCAGAAATACATCAATATATTTCTGTAAAATAGGTATATACTCAATATAGACTTCCTCCCTGATCATATGGGCTAAGAGACCCTTATTTCCTAGCATCATGGACCATATTAGAGAATTTGTTTCTAAAGGTTTTACATTATCATCCTTTCATTAATATATGGAAACTACATAATTTGGGAAATAAAAGGAGATTCATTTTTCAAAAAAATTGATAAGATCTCTATATAGGTAAATCCAATCCATACATAATATTATATCAAAAAAATTCACTAATAGAAGAAACATGTTTGCATAAATTATCTCCCCACAAACCTCAATTGAATAATAGTTGTGTAACTTAGATTCATTCCATGTTCTACTAGGGATTTTTATAGATAGTTTAATATACAAAGTTTGATGTGGTGTATAGTAACCTTGGTTTTCACCAAAGTGGGTCTCATCTGGATTTTCCATTTCAAAGTATCAGGTTCTTACCAATTTTAAAATGGAAATTTTACCCTATAAAATTATCAAAAAAATATATTATGATTCCTTTGGATCTATAATATGAAATTTACTCTTGGATAAAGTTGGCATGCGAAAATGAGTGTTGTAGATATTTGAAAATAATATTATAGAAGTATTATATAATTTTAAGGTGCAGGTGTGTGTTTTGAATGAAATGAGGATATATCTTCAAATATTCATCATTTTTCAAAACTAAAATCATCCTTGAGTTAAGAATGGGGTGTTTATCATAGGTGTTATATTATTATTTTTTTGCATTTAGATTCATAGGTGGTCATCTCCATGAGAAGAATGATAAAATAATTTAATTTTTGTATCAATTGTTTGAGTTGTAAAGAAAACCCTAGATATACTCCATAATTACCCCTCCATTATTTTTATCTAGGTTTATCCATTGAAAATTGCTTGAACACTAGAGAATAGGTGTGTTGAAGATACCAAGTATTAGAATTCTTGATGATGATTGATCGATGATCGAAATGAAATATATGGTTATGTTGATGGATGGATTTCAATGGCGGTGATGAAAAAACCTATAGAAGAAACATTTGATCAAAACTTTTGTAATTATACTTGATGTAGGCCTTTTTTATGATTTGATTCATACTCATTTATTTGTTGATGTGAACATGGATTTAGTCCTAAAATAAATCCATATCCATAAGTTTTCTTAGGCCTTGATAGCCTTTAGTTTATGTTGGAGTTGTGAATTGGTTAGCCTTGTTTATTGTGATTTCATCCCTATTTATTATTTTTGTGAAAATTAATGGTTTCCAAGATAATAATGACCATAATTGGATCCCCACTTTTTTCTTTTTTATATTTCTCCCTCTTTACTACATGCATTCATTGTAGGTGTGTGTTTGGTCAGTGGTTTATCCATTACCATGGACCCAATTCATTGAAAAATTGATCATTGGTTATATAGATTGTTCTTGTGAATTTATATTTTTAGATCATGTAATATTATATTCTATTTAATGATGATTAATTATTAATGATGATAAATGATTTCCATGTAAGAATTAGGTGATGGTGGTTTTTGTGAACCAGCATGTGTGAATGACATAGGAGGGGACGAGACGTTGTTTTTTTGAAAAGTGATGGAATAAATCGAACTTCCATTTGAGATTCAATGATGTTCAACATATTTTATGATAATTGTGGGAATTATTAATTGTGTATTTGGAAAATGAATCATCAAAATAAGAAGACACATCATGGAGCTAGGATTCTTTAAATTTCCCGACTACATAGTGTTTAGTTCGGAAAAACACACATCGTTTAGGACATTTGTTGTGGAACTAGGGTTTTGGGTTAGAGTTAAATATAAAATATCCATGTGACTTATCCTCGTGTTGTGTGACACATACCTATACATCTCGGTGTGTGCTAAAATACACACCTAGGGACCCATGTGGCCCTATACGCCATGTGTTATAGTCCACACCCCGTGTACCCAGAAAGGTACATGACTCTAACGAGTGAGGTACATTCCATGTACCCCCATAGACAAGACACACTAAGTGAAATATTGACACATTGTGTAGTTATGCAGAGATACACTATGTGTAATGACAAAACACGGTCATGTTTTTGGGTTTATATAACATGTTGTGTGACCATATATCACATCATGTACTTCCCCTTGGACTGAATAGTTCCGCGAGACATGGATTTTCCCATCACTATTCCTAGGTAGAGTAGGTATTACTCTCATTGGGATTGGGGTATTTCTAGGGAGTTTATATTTTTCCAATTTTACCACAGGGATGGGGTCCTCTACCTACAGAATCAGATAGAGTTGGAATTTCACCTATATTTTTGGGTAGGGATCCTTTATCTGTGGAGTTAGTATTTTTCCAATATATAGAGATCGAATGGGACATGGATCCTCCACTAGAGTCTTAATTTCACCTATATTAAATCAGAAAGGATCCTCCAGTATCATCTAAGGGATTGACTATGTAGGTTTCTTGAGGTTGTAATCTATAACAAGAGCATATATATTAGTATATATGGGTTTATCCTGACCCCCCCTAAGTACCATGTTCTACCATGGAGGGTGTATAAGCTTAATGCCTGAGTGGAATACACATCTTGGATTATAAATGTGGTGTGTCTAATGGAATCCTATAAAATTATGTATTCTATGAGACTTATGGTTCCTCAACACCCTAGTTATTTCCTTTTATATGTGATGTTCCGGTTGGTTATTGGCATCTACCATCATGGAATCTTCAGTGTTTTGAGAACTGCCAACTTCCCATGCATGCTGGATTTTGATGATTGTAGATATGATTTATGGGACTTATCAGTTTCCCTAAGTACTTTAGTGGTTAATCATATATATAACTCTTCTTGAATTAATTTTAGATACTCCTTTGGCCCAAGAATCTTTAGTTGACTATTCTTTTATTCCAATTTTTCCTCCTCCTAGTCACCCCGTGTGCTAGGATTCAAGTGGATTGTTGTTTGTTACTCCCTTTATAGTTTTTGGGGTTCCCTGCTGAGTATGTTTATACTCATCCCTTTACATACCTTTATTTAACACATGTTGTGTTTGAGTAGGTGACACATAGGTTGGAGATGACTTTATGGGTGTGGAGTTGACCTGGATTCTTTGAAGATTGCGCCAGGTGGCTTTATAGGATGTAGTGTTAATAGAGCCTTGGTGGTACAAATATATGATGGTATTAGGATTTGTTTAGGTATATATAAATCATACTGTGAAGTCCTCTTCATTGTGGCTGCCTATTAGTTTTCTATTCCAAGCTATTGTGAATGTATTTTAACCCTTTTATATTATGTGATTCACACTAGTTATCTTGTATATTTCAGTAGTTATCTCATGCATGTGTTGTATTCAGTTTATTTTATCATTTATGTATATACTTATGTCATTATTGGTATTTATTACATTAGATATATGTATCTATTGTGGGTTATGATAGACTAAGGACTCACATATGGGTGATATGCCTACTTGATACTAGTCACTAGCCCCTAGGATATTAGAGGCGTTCTTGGAGTGGAACACTTGGAATATTGTTAGAATGGGTGGGTCCTAGTGGGCCAGGTCATGTTAGAGTGGTATCAATTCCAATACCTAACCATAATTATAGTGGAACTACCTGGGATTATAGTGTATAGTCCACAATGTGGGTGTTGTGATTTAAATTGGCAGAGAGTGTAACCCCCCTTGAAAAAGTGGGATTGAAAACACTAAATGTTTCGACCCAGGTCTATAAGGTACACCTTTATTTTTAATATCCTTCCTAATTAAAACTTTATAGTTATGCATGCAAGGCATAGAACAGGGTCAAAATGGGTGACCCCCTTATAATATAACCAAGGTGTGAGTAAGTGTGGACAAAGTGCACTAAAAATCCTTTTTTATTCTAGGGAAAATCCTTAGACTTAAAAGTGACCCTGGTGGTTAGTAGCATGTGGTTTTCTAGTAAGTAAGATGAGGTATTAAAGGATACCCATAGGGTAAGATTAAAAGGTTCATAACCTAGAGATGTCAGGTCATGAAAAATGGAATCGGAATGAGCCTTTCCTAGGGACAGTGATTGGAGTAAGTTGACATGTGATGATTAGATTTATAACTTAGATAAATGGTGTTAAGGGGGTCTTGAGTATAGTTAACCAACCAAGGAAAATAGCTTAGGGGTGGTAGTTGATTTATACTTTCTTTGGGACTCTGATAACCTTTTAGTCATCCCAAAACCCTAATACATCGATTATGGGGTATAAGTAAGTCAGTACATAAACCATATTGTGGTATTTATAATATTCCATTCCCTTATTGTATCAGATCATCTACATATTATCAACCCCAGTGGGTGTATCCTATTGATCTTAAGGATCCACCCACTCATATCCAACTTGTATGTGGAGGTAGGTATTTACCAATCTCATTCCTATATTTAATTCTCTCGCCATAAAATAGTAATAGATGAGGAATTTTTTCTTCATTCTTGGTTAAGAGGTGTTCTCACCCTGTAATTTGTGGTGTCCTCTCTTCCCTTAAGCTTGATTAAAATATTTCTAATAGAGTGTATGGTATTTTGCACTGGATTTAATGAGAATACTGGTATATTGATTATACTACATGTGTTCGATGATAGAGGCCTCAAAAGTTTGTGAGGTGAGCCCAACCCTTGGGTTATGGGGGATCAGCAGGAAACTGGGACTCAATTCTTTATATGCTCCATAATTATACATCCAAATGTGGTTTTTGGTATTGAACTTATTATATAATACTATTATCCATTATTTTATGATGTATAACTCAAAATCATGTTGGGAATACTCTACCATGGTTGGAGTTTGAGATCTAGTTTGTTATGGAGTTCTCATCAAAGGACGTTGAACCTTGAATAAGGTGTCATGACATTGTTCAAGTATAGGTCAGAAAACATAATCTTTCTGATGTGTTTTCTAAGCATGTTATGAATATTATTTGTTTAAGCTCATTGGTTCAAAAGGACTCAAAATAAGGTGTCTTGTGTATATAGTTAAACATTATTACACTTCCACTTATTTCGAATTCACTCGAGTGAGACTTAGAAGATTGGAAATCTAAGTGTAAGTGCACCCTAGATTTGAGAACAAGACATATTTTCACATGATGATAGCTAGAGTGCTGTTATATATGGAATTTCTACATCATGGATAGTGGATTTTGGAATCTCCTTATTATAAACCCATTGGTTTAAAGAAATTTTTCAATAAAGAATCAATGGTATGAGATTCATTTATTTTAGGAGATAAATTGATTCTTTCCCATATTCACCACCCATGGGTTGGATTTTTAACAACATGTAGGGATGAATATTTGAGTTATGGAATGACATGTGTAGTGGATACCTATGCTTGGGAATAAACTGATGTGAACTGATGTATGACTTGTGCAAGCTTCCCAGTGGACACTCAAGTGGTTTTTTGCAGAAATGCATTGTTTAACTAGTTTTTTATATATGGCAGTAAGATAGTCAAGTTGAACCTAGTAAAAGATCATGATTAACCAAAAATCTTCCATTTATGTTGGACATTATCCATTCATCCTTCTGGTTGAGTGAGTTTAACTTCGGTGGAGTAAGAAGAGTTTTTGGAAATTCCCTTGTATCATAAAAGAGGATTGATTGTATACACCTTGGTGTGTTTTGGTTACTATTATGGGTATCATCAGGTGAATATAAAATTCATAAAGTGGGAAGGTTATGTCTTCTTTATTGAGAATTTTATCTATAGTAGTGAGAAATATCCCTTTATATGATTTTTTAAATCCAAAAAATTAGAAATAATTCTATTATAACTAATGTGTTTTCCTTGTACTATACAATTTTATTTAAAAGAAAAATATATAAAAAATTAAAAATTAATTTTTTAAAATATAAATAATTTTTATATCAACATATCAAATTTATCTTAGGGTAAATATTCAAGTTTTTTTAAAAAATATTGACTTTTGGGTGAATAGTGAAAATACCGATTTTTATAAAAAAAATATATCATTTCATTTCAATTATTTAAAAAGTAATTTTAATTTTAATATTAGGTTTAATGTAATATCAGTATTATTTTAATAATAATAATCCAATTAATTCCATATAAATCATATTTATACTTTATTTTAGTATAAATTCATTTTTAGACTTAAAAAACGCATTTTTAGGGAAAAAATGTTTTTCATTCCTTTATTCATTATTTTACTAAAATTAATTTCTTCCAATTATACATATAGAATCTTAACAAATATATTTAATATTTGGAATTGGGATTTTTAATTTTACTAATGTGTTTAATTTCATTTTTGTACATAATAAAAAGTAACCACAGTAAATTATTGTCACTATGGTAATGGGTAAAACGGGTTAATTTGGGATACTTTTTTTATAAGGCTGGAAAATATCATATAATATGATTTTTTATAACATAATTTCAACCATTATCACTATAAATTTAAAATTGTACTATTTTATCATCATTTAACCATGAGTAATACATTTATAGTATTTAAAAGTCAAGAATAATTACAAGAGTGCCACTACCCTCACTTATAAAAGGGAACCTAAAATCCTCACTTATTCACAATATTTGAGAAATCTAGATCATCCAATACTTGTTGAAATATTATTCATTTATAGTCTACACAAGGTGATATGATTCATTTATCATTTACTCCTTATATGGATGATCATAATGAAAGATCTAATAAATAAATATGGAATTTATAATATTATTATGAGCCTATAAAGGTAAAACATTATCTATTTTATTTCCTTTCCGTCTCTTATAAAAATGAAAACGTTGTTCATGCGTATGTACGGACTATGGTCTCTATGAAACAATGTAATTCACTTTTCATCACTCCATAGAATGGTTGGTTTTAAAAGTGTATTTAATTTATAAATATAATAAATTTTACATGTGTCGGATTCAAAAACCATGATACCTTAACCAAATTCAACCTATAAAGTTTGTTTTAAAATTTATGATAGAGAGACCTCAAAACATATGTTGTAAATTTATGAGATTTAGTAATTAAATAAAACATGTTAATTAATGAAATAAAATTAATAATGATAATGGAACTAACATGATAAAGGATATTAATAAATTAAATAAAAAATATAATTTCAGCATTCAAGAGTCAGATAACATGCGCAGTTAGAAGGGACTTATGCTAAGGGATTTTTCTTTAAAAACTATTTTTAATGTTTTCATTCTAAATATTTTTACTAATTGTCCATATTATTTTAAAATTTTCAAATATATCCTTATTTTTGGTTCAAAGGTTTCTAAATGTAGTTTTTTAATATTTTTTACTTTCTTTATAATTTTTTCAAAATCATTATTTTAAATATTTTTGTATGGGTTATTTTTTGACTTTTTACAAAAGTGTAAAAAGAATTTTCTTGTAATACATATAGATTAAATGAATTTTCCCACCATAAAATATAATATTAATTATAAAACATAATTTATAATTATATATTGTTTTTCAAAGAATATCTTATTCTTTATGTAATGTGAATTTTCATTTTTAATAGTTTCAGAATAAAAAAGATACTTCTCCCTATTTTTATATGAAAATTGAAAGTTATTTATTTATGAGTTGAAATATGTTTTTCAAGGGTTTATGAAAAAAATGTGAAAGTTATAAATTTTTTGGGCATTATATGGTACTTTATCATTATATATTATGATGGGTGATCCCGATATATCTCTTCAATGAATTAGGTAATTATTTAGTCTTCAAATGAGAAAAAAAGTGAGATAACTAGGTAGGTTACTCCTACGTAATTAACTCGGAATCAGCTATTCTTACATGGGTTAAATAAAAGTGAACACAAGTTATGAATATGATGCTCCAAGATACCTATTTCATGCTTGAAAAGGTTTATTATTTAAATATTTTTATTTCATGAGGAAAGAACATTATAGGGAATTTTAAAGGTGAAAGGTTTTATTTTGAATGGAAGTTCCCATGATTTTACATGTTCCTTAGGATTCCTTCATTGTTTTCCTATTCATTTTAATTTATTTTCAATTTTTTTTAATCATATATTTATTTTGATATATTTAAACGTTTTATTTATGTTCTCAAATTTTTATTATGTAAAACTTTAAGTATTTTCATGGGTTTTTATATTTTCACTAGAGTAATGGGATTTGTTTATTTTTATGTCCCTTACTAATATATTTGTCATCATCCCGTTTTCTTAAAAAAATCATCGGATATAAGGAAGAGTAGATACTATATAAAGGTCAAAAATTATTCTTTGATCTCATATAAAATAAAGAAAAAGTTCCTTGAATGAAACAGGGGTGTAAACTTAAAGCACTGTTTTTAGGTACAAAATGTACATTATATGGAAGTGTAAACTTTGTTATGTAATTTGTCTCTAATTCTCTAAAATTATAAACCTAAAATATTTTATTAATTTAAAATTTTGAAATCTATATTATTAATATCATATTTATTGGTTGTTAAAGTAACATGGTGTTATAGTTGGTATTATAGAAAAATCTTAGATAAATTTAAATGATAATGTTATGTTAAAAGACACTCTTAAGAGATTTATATTTATGGATATCAATATAAATATTTTTATTATTTGAATTTTGATTTATCTAATCAATTTATATTCTAAATGGTTTTCTACCGGCATTAATGGGATAATAACATTCCAATCTAGCAACCTAAAATTATTATAAAAAATAGTTTGTAGTTGTGCTAACTTAGTTGATGTAGGCAATTAATGGTGGAAACCATTAAATATAACTAATGAATTCTACATAGAGTAGCAAGTCTATATTGGATAATTTCATGAAGTAGCACCCTTTGGATTTTGATGGATCTTCAAAACCAGTGAATGAATAAGTATAGATAAATGCATTGGAGAAGATATTCGATGTTTTGGGATATATGAAACATCAAAAAGTAAATCATTCTAATTATTATTTTGAATTTCAAGTTTATCGATAGTGTTATTTGGTTAACATTGTGATGGGAAATTATGAGATTCACTCCAAGGAGTGGATGGCATTTAAATATAATTTTCTTGAGAACTATTTTCCTAATCTTATTTTACATATAATAGAAGGGAAATTTAAAGAATTTAAGTAAAAGGAATAATACCTAGTTGCCTCTTATGAAAATAAATTATACTAGGTTGATCAGGTATTCACCTGAAATAATTCTAAAACATGAAAGTGAAATTTATTTATTTTAAACATGTTTTAAATTGAGCTTATGAAGATTATTGTTCTCTTGTGAATTTAAAATTTATGTCGAAATTTTTGTTTATGATGAGAAAGTTTATATGGAGTTTGTAGACACTTACATACCTCCTGAAAATAGGACTTAGAGGTGTTATAGGTTGTAAGAAATATAGAAGAAGTAAACTAAGAAATATAACATAGCCTCACCCCCACCCCATCATATCTTCCAAATGTGATAAATTACAATTTAAAGAATTCTTGATTTGATTAGGAAAGTGTTAAAGATGTGGTATGCGTGATCATTTAAGTTGTGACTATAAGGGAAAAAAATTTGATCAGACAAGTAATGGAAAAATAGATAGTTATCTAGTAGTGAGGTGTTTTTATTGAAATGAGTTGGTCACTATGTTAATTCATATTAAAAAGTTATCCCCTAAAGTTTTTAATCATCAATACTGAAAACAAAAATGTGTGTAAAGGTATTTTTCTACTACGATGACATATTCTAGACCCTCAAAAAATGTAATGATAGGTACATTATTTATTTATTCAAATTATTAAAATGTATTGTTTTATTTGGGATATAAATATTCTTCTATATCTAGTAAATTTGAATGTTAAATGAAAATAAAATCTCATGAAATGAAGTTATTACTTTTGGTAAAAATTCCTAAGGGTAGTATAAAGGAAACAAGATTTTATAGAAATATTCATGTTATCATCTATAGAATTGTTTTTTCTAAAACCCATTATTTCATTCCCATTGTAGAATTTATTTTTATTTTAGGTATGGAATAGATTTCAATTTTTCATGATAAGATAAATTGTAGGGACAAAGATGTTATTTTTCAAAATTATTTTCAATTTGAATATATTAATGAATTGATTCCTTTAATAACATATCCAGAAGCTGAGAAATTGATAAATGATGAGGGTAAATGTTATCTTGCACATATTATTGAAAAGAAAGGAACTTCTCAAATTAGTGATATTCTTGTAGTAAATCAGTATATAGATGTATTTATTGGGGACTTCCTTAGTCTTATTCCTATTCATGAGGTTGAATTTACTATTTACTTTAGGACTGATTCTAATCCAATTTTAAAACCCCCTTATCGAATGGCTCTATTAGAACTTTTGGAAGTAAAAATTCAGTTACAAGAGATACTTAATAATTATTTCATTCATCATATCACTTCATTATAGGGTTGTCCTATTTATTTTGGTTAAAAAGAAGTATGTTATATGATAATTTTCATTGATTATAGAGAAATAAATAACATTTATGTTAATAATAAGTATTTGTTTCATTATATCAATAGATTGTTCGGTTAGCTTTAGAGTTTTCAATATTTTTTAAAGATTAATCTCAGGACAAGTTTTACCCAGCTAAAATTGAAGTAGGGATACATTTTTATAATGTAATTTCATACTAGGTATGGCCATTATGAGTTTTTTGTTATACTTTTTAGGTTGATCGATGAACCCATTATATTTATGGATCTTGTGAATAGATATTTCCAATAGTATAAATTTATTGTTGTTTTAATTGTTGAAATTTAGGTGTATTATAAAATTTATGAGGATCATGAAATACATCTAAGGATTTTTCTATGGACTTTAAAAGAAATAAATATATATCAAAAATTTAACAAATATGAATTTTGATTATAAAATATTTCATTCCTTGGGAATACTGTTTATAAATATGGAATTGATATTGACCCTACTAAAGATAAAGTGGTGTAAGAGTATCCAAGTCCAACAAAAGTCACTAAAATTCGAAGTTCTCTTGGATTAATGGGTTACTATTGACGATTTGTTGAAAACATTTCTTGATTATCTTTCACACTAAACAAGTTATCTCGAAAAATAGTTAAATTCATCAAGATTAATAAATGTGACTGATGCATCCAATAATTACAAAATAATATCGGTTAATTCTATATTTTTATCCTTGACAATAAGAAATGGTGAATTTATAATTTATAGTGATGTTTTATTGTAGGTACTTGGTTTTGTTTTGATTAAGAATGATTGAGTAATTTTTGTATGCATCACATAAATTGAAAGTCTATGGGTTGAATTATAGTATTAATGACCTTGAACTGGTTATAGTAGTTTTCTCTTTATAAATTTTGAGGCGTCATTTATATATAGAGAAATGTCAGATATATACTAATAATAAAAGTTTTAAGTATATATTCATTCAAAAATAATTGAACATGAAGTAGATAAGATGGTTAGAACTCATAAAGGATTATGATTACACAATTCACTATCATTTAGGTAAACTAAACAAGGTAGATTAGGCCCTGAGTAAAATATATAATCAATTAATATCTATGATATATTTATAACATGATCCTTTGGTTAAAGATTTAATGAATTTTGGTATAAAAATGTTCACGAGGAAGTTGCTCTCTTTTGGTTTAGGATTCATTGTAATCATCTTTATCACATAAAATTAACCATAGTCATGAGGAATATTGTGGATTGAAATAGATCCTATAGTATGTTAAGAAGGGTAAGTTGCTAAAATTTAACATTGAAAAAGAAGGTGTTATAATATTTGGAAAGAGGTTGTGTGGGGTAAGTGATTCCCAGTTGAAGAAGGAATTTTTAACTAAAGATCATATATCATAATTTTTTGTTCATCCTAACAGCACTTATAAGTATAGGTACCTTTGGGAATAGTATTTTTGGGATGGAATGAAGGAAGATATTTCTGACTTTACCAATAAATGTATGAATTTTCCATAGGTTAATGTTGGGAGAAAACAACTGAAGTAGATTATTCAACCTTTTCTAATTCCTAAATATAAATGGTAAATTAAATAAACTTTTAAAACTAACCATTATATGGAGTTATGAAAAGTGAATCACATTGTTTCATGGAGATCATATTCCGTACATACGCATGAACAATGTTTTCATTTTTATAAGAGATGGAAAGGAAATAAAAGAGATAAAGTTTTACCTTTATAGGCTCATAATAATATTATAAATTCCATATTTATTTCTTAAATATTTACTTATGATCATCCATAAAAGGATTAAATTATAAATGAAATCACCTGGGCTGCACCCGATGAAACCACTACACATCATATAAACATTTACATGATTTATAAAACTCACAACAGCTATTTTCATCATTTTTTTGTTTATTATTCCTTCAGTGTCTATCCCACTAAAACATAAACCATGTTGTAAAATAATATATATTAATTTTCAAACCCTAATATGTTCATTCTAATTCCCATAATTTAAAATAAACTACTTCTGAAATAAAAATTTTAAATTCCTTTAGAAATTCCATCCAGTCCAAAACACGGGACACTACAAAGATATACATAGATTTTTAGAATGTGTGTTTAAATTTAAAATATTATTATTATTATTATTATTATTATAATTATTATTATTCTATTCATTTTTTGGAATAAATTGGATAAACCCTACACTAAGTTTATGTTTTTTGTGATTTTTAGTAAGTTTCGAAGATACAGGTTCAAGGAAAATAGAAATGGAGTCTCGTGTGTTAGGGTCACCTCTATGATAACCTGCATAATACTTATAATTAATAAATATAATGATTTATAAGTTATAATTTAATTGATTTATTTTCATTATATATTTTATAAAAAATTATATGATTTTTAAATCAAAAAAATAGAAATAATTTTATTATAACTAATGTGTTTTCCATGTATTATACAATGTTATTTAAAAGATAAATATATATAAAATTTAAAATTAATTTTTTAAAATATAATTAATTTTTATATCAACATATCAAATTTTTCTTAAGGTAAATATTTGGGTTTTTTTAGAAAATATTGACTTTGGGGTGAATAGTGAAAATACTGATTTTTATAAAAAAATCTATCATTTCATTTCAATTATTTAAAAAGTAATTTTAATTTTAATATTAGGTTTAAAGTAATATAGGTATTATTTTAATAATAATAATCTAATTAATTCCATATAAATCATCTTTATACTTTTTTTTAGTATAAATTCATTTTTAGACTTAAGAAACTCATTTTTGGGAAAAAAATGTTTTTCATTCATTTATTCATTATTTTATTAATATTAATTTCTTCCAATTATACATATAGAATCTTAAAAAATATTTTTCATATTGGAATCAGGATTATAAATTTTACTAATGTTTTAAATTTCATTTTGTATATAATAAAAAGTAACCACAGTAAATTTTTGTCACTATGGTAATGGGTAAAACGGGTTAATTAGGGATAAATTTTTTATAAGGTTGGAAAATATCATATAATATGGTTTTTTGTAAGATAATTTCAACCATTACCACCATAAATTTAAACTTGTCCTATTTTTTCATCACTTAACCATGAGTAATACATTTATAGTATTTTAAAGTCAAAAATAATTACAAGAGTTCCACTACCCTCACTTATAAAAGGGAACCTAAAATCCTCACTTATTCACAATATTTGAGCAATCTAGATCATCCAGTACTTGCTGAAGTATTATTCATTTATCATCTACACAAGGTGATATGATTCATTTATCATTCAATCCTTATATGGATGATCATAAGGAAATATTTAATAAATAAATATGGAATTTATATTATTATTATGAGACTATAAAGGTAAAACTTTATCTATTTTATTTCCTTTCCATCTCTTATAAAAATGAAAACGTTGTTCATGCATATGTATGGGCTACGGTCTCCATGAAACAATGTGATATGCTTTTCATCACTCCAAATAATGGTTGGTTTTAAAAGTGTATTTAATTTATAAATATAATAAATTTTACATGTGTAGGATTCAAAAGCCATGATACCTTAACCAAATTCAACCTATAAAGTTTGTTTTAAAAATTTTGATAGAGAGACCTCAAAAAATATGTTGTAAATTTAACACATTTATTAATTAAATAAAACATGTTAATAAATGAAATAAAAGTAAAAATGATAATGGAATTAACATGAGAAAGGATATTAATAAATTAAATAACAAATATAATTTTAACATTCAAGAGTCAGATAACATGCGAAGTAAGAAGGGACTTATGCTAAGGGATTTTCCTTTAAAACCTATTTTTAATGTTTTCATTCTAAATATTTTTACTTCTTGTCCATATTATTTTAAATTTTTCAAATATATCCTTATTTTTGGTTCAAAGGTTTCTAAATGTAATTTTTTAATATTTTTTACTTTCTTTATAATGTTTTCAAAAGCATTATTTTAAAAATTTTCATATGGGTTATTTTTTGACTTTTTACAAAAGTGTAAAAAGAATGTTCTTGTAATACATATAGATTAAATGAATTTTCCCACCATAAAATATAATATTCATTATAAAACATCCTCTAAAATTTTATATTGTTTTTCAAAGAATATATTATTCTTTATCTAATGTGAATTTTCATTTTTAATAGTTTCAGAATAAAAAAGATACTTCTCTTTATTTTTATATGAAAATTGAATGTTCGTTATTTATGGGTTGAAATATGCTTTTCCAGGGTTTATGAAAAAAATGTGAAACTTATAACTTTTTTGTACATTATATGGTACTTTATCATTATATATTATGATGGGTGATCCCGATATATCTCTTCAATGCATAAGGTAATTATTTAGTCTTCAAATGAGAACAAACAATTGAGATAACTAGGTAGGTTACTCCAACATAATTAACTCAGAATCTCTTATTCTTACATGGGTTAAATAAAAGTGAACACAAGTTATGAATATGATTCTACAAGATACCTATTTCAGGCTTGAAAATGGTTTTAATTTAAATATTTTGATTTCATGAGGAAAGAAAATTTTAGGAAATTTTAAAGGTGAAAGGTTTTATTTTGAAAGGAAGTTCCCATTATTTTATATGTTCCTCAGGATACCTTCATGGTTTTCCTATTCATTTTAATTTATTTTCAATTTTTTTATTTAATCATATATTTATTTTAATATATTTAAACGTTTTATTTATTTTCTAAAATTTTTATTATGTAAAACTTTAAATATTTTCATGGGTTTTCATATTTTCACTAGAGTAATGGAATTTGTTTATTTTTATGTCCCTTACTAATATATTTTTCATCATCCCGTATTTTTAAAAAAATAATAGGATCTAAGGAAGAGTAGATACTATATAAAGGTCAAAAATTATTCTTTGAACTCATATAAAATAAAGAAAAAGATCCTTGAACGAAACAGGTGTGTAAACTTAAAGCTCTTTTTTTATGTACAAAATGTACATTATATGGAAGTGTAAACTTTGTTATTTAATTTTTCCCTAATTCTCTAAAATTATAAACCTAAAATATTTTAGTAATTTAAAATTTTGAAATCTATATTATTAATATCATATTTATTGGTTGTTAAAGTAACAGGGTGTTATAGTTGGTATTGTTGAAAAAGATTAGATAAATTTAGATGATAGGGTTATGTTAAAAGACACTCTTAAGAGATTTATATTTATGGATATCAATAGAAATATTTTTATCATTTTAATTTTGATTTATCTAATCAATCTATATTCTAAATGGTTTTCTATCGGCATCAATGGGATAAATAAATTCCAATTTAGAAACCTAAAATTATTATAGAAAAATAGTTTGTAGTCATGCTAACATAGTTGATGTAGGCTATTAATGGTGGAAACCATTAAATAGAACTAATGAATTCCACATAGAAGAGAAAGTCTTTATTGGATCATTTCATGAAGTATCACCCTTTGGATTTTTATGGATCATCAAAACCAGTGAATGAATAAGTATAGATAAATGCATTGGAGAAGATATTCGATGTTTTTGGATATATAAAACATCAAAAAGTAAATATTTATAATTACTATTTTGAATTTCAAGTTGATCGATGGTGTTATTTGGTTAACAATGTCATGGAAAATTATGAGATTGACTCCATGGAGTGGATGGTACTGAAAGATATTTTTCTTGAGAAATATTTTCCTAATCTTATTTGACTTAGAATAGAAGGGAAATTTCCAGAATTAAAGTAAAAGGAAGAATACCTAGTTGCCTCTTATGAAAATAAATTATACTAGATTGACCAGGTTTTCACCTAAATTCATTCTAGAACATGAAAGTAAAATTGATTTATTTTAAACATGTTTTAATTTGATCTTATTAAGATTATTGGTCTCTTGTGAATTTAAAATTTATGTGGAAATTTTTTGTTATGATGAGAAAGTTTATATAGAGTTTGTAGACACTTATATACCTCATGATAATAGGAGTTAGAAGTGGTCTAGGTGGTAAGAAATAGAGAAAAAGTAAACTAAGAAAAAGAACACAACCTCACCCCCACCTCATCATATCTTCCAAATGGGATAAATTACAATTTAAAGAATTTTTTATTGGATTAGGAAAGTTTTACAGATGTGGTATGTGTGATCATTTAAGTTGTGACTATAAGGGAAAAAATTTTGACCAGACAAGTAATAAAAAAATAGATTGTTATCCAGTAGTGAGGTGCTTCTATTGTAATGAGTTGGGAACTTTGTTAATTCATATTAAAAAGTTAGCCACTCAAGTTTGGAATCATCAATACCGAAAACAAAAAGTTGTGTAAAGGTATTTTTCTACTATGATGACATATTATTGACCCTCAAAAAATGTAGTGATAGGTACATTATTTATTTATTCAAATTATTACAAAGTATTTTTTGATTTGGGATATAAATATTCTTCTATATCTAGTAAATTCGAATGTAAAATGAAAATTCCATCTCAAGAAATGAAGTTATTACTTTTGGTAAAAATTCCTAGGGGTAGTATAAAGGAAACAAGATTTTATATAAATATTCATGTTATCATTTATGGAATGGTTTTTCCAAAAACCCATTATTTCATTTCCATTGTAGAATTTATTTTTATTTTAGGTATGGACTAGATTTCAATTTTTCATGATAAGATAAATTGTAGGGATAAAAAAGTTATTTTTCAAAATTATTTTCAATTTTTATATATGAATGAATTCATTCCTCTAATAAAATATCAAGAAGCTGAGAAATTGATAAATGATGAGGGTAAATGTTATCTTGCACATATTATTGAAAACAAAGGAACTTCTCAAATTAGTGATCTGCTTGTAGTAAATGAGTATCTAGATGTATTTATAGGGGAATTCCTTAGTCTTATTCCTATTCATGAGGTTGAATTTACTATTTACTTTGGGACTTATTCTAATCCAATTTTAAAAACCCCTTATCAAATGGATCTAGTAGAACTTTTGGAATTAAATATTCAGTTACAAGAGCTACTTAATAATTATTTAATTCATCATATCACTTCACTATAGGGTTATCCTATTTATTTTTGTTAAAAATAAGTATGTTATATGATAATTTGCATTTATTATAGAGAAATAAATAACATCGCTATTAAGAATAAGTGTTTGTTGCATTATATCAATAGATTGTTTGGTTAGCTTTAGTGTTTTCAATATTTTTTAAAGATTAATCTCAGGAAAAGTTATCCCCAGCTAAAGTTGAAGTAGGGATACATTTTTATAATGGCATTTCATACTAGGTATGGACATTATGAGTTTTTTGTTATACTTTTTAGGTTGATCGATGAACCCATTATATTTATGGATTTTATGAATAGATATTTCCAATAGTAGAAATTTATGGTTGTTTTCATTGTTGAAATTTAGGTTTATTATAAAATTTATGAGGATCATGAAAGACATCTAAGTATTTTTCTATAGACATTAAAAGAAATAAATATATATGGAAAATTTAACAAATATGAATTTTGATTATAAAATATTTCATTCCTTGGGAATACTGTTTATAAATATGGAATAGATATTGATCCTACTAAAGATAATGTGGTGTAAGAGTAGCCAAATTCTACAAATGTCACTAAAATTTGAAGTTCTCTTGGATTAATGGGTTACTATTGATGATTTGTTGAAAACATTTCATGATTATTTTTCACACTAAACAAGTTATCTTATAAAATAGTTAAATTCATCAAGATTAATAAATGTGACTGATGAATCCAATAATTACAAAAGAATATTGGTTAATTCTATATTGTTATCCTTTATAATAATAAATGGTGAATTTTTCATTTATTGGGATGTTTTATTATAGGTACTTGGTTTTGTTTTGATTAATAATGATTTAGTTATTTTTGTATGCATCACATAAATTGAATGTCCATGGGTTGAATTATAGTATTAATGACCTTGATCTGGTTATAGTAGTTTTCTCGTTATAAATTTTGAGACATCATTTATATAGATAGAAATTTCAAATATATACTAATAATAAAAGTTTTAAGTATATATTCATTCAAAAATACTTGAACATGAAGTAGATAAGATGGTTGGAACTCATAAAGGATTATGATTACACAATCCACTATCATTTAGGTAAACTAAAAAAGGTAGATTAGGCCTTAAGTAAAAAATATAATCAATTACTATATATGATATATTTATAACATGATCCTTTGGTTAAAGATTTCATGAATTTTGGCATAAAAATGTTCATGAGGAACTTGCTCTCTTTTGGTATAGGTTTCACTGTAATCATCTTTATCGCATAAAATTAACCATAGTCATGAGTAATATTGTGGATTGAAATAGAAACTATAGTTTGTTAAGAAGGGTAAGTTGCTAGAATTTAACATTGAAAAAAGAAGGTGTTATAATATTTGGAAGGAGGTTGTGTGGGGAAAGTGATTCCCAGTTGAAGAAGTAATTTTTTACTAAAGATCATATATAATCATTTTTTGTTCATCCTAACAGCACTTAGAAGTATAGATACCTTTGGGAATGGTATTTTTGGGATGGAATGAAGAAAGATATTTCTGACTTTACCAATAAATGTATGATTTTTCCATAGGATAATGTTGGGAGAAAACAGCTAAAGTAGATGCTTCAACCTTTCTAATTCCTAAATATAAATGGTATAATATATCCATGCATTTCACGGTGGGATTACCAAAAGGAATATTGAGCTAATAATGTGACATGGGATATTTTTGATCAATTAACTAAATCTATATACTTTATTCAAAATCAAGATAGCCTGCATTTGATTAGCTTTATAGACTATATCTTAAAGAGATAGTTAGATTAAATAGAATAACTATATTTATTATATATGGTCATGATCACATATTTACCTATAATACTTTGAAAGGAATTCAAAAGAAATTGGGTAGTGAATTAAATTTCAGTACATCATTTCATCCTCAATTTGATGTATAATATAAGTGAACAATTCGAAATTTGGAAAATATGATTTTATTTTTATCATGACATTAGCAAGTTATTTTATATTAGTATCTTTTATTAGTTTAATTTTTTAATAATGGAAGTTTTAATTATAGTATATAGATAGTACATTTTTAGTCATTATATAGAAATCAATATAAAACACCATTGTGTTGGGATGAAGTAGGTGAATGGAAGTTTTTGGGACTAGAACTCGCAGAATAAATGATTGGGAATGTAAATATGATTCAGTAGCACTTGAGGGATGCTCCAAACATTCAAAAGAGTTATGCAGATAATAGGAAGAAAGATAATTCATTTGAGGTGGGTGATCATGTCTTTCTTAAAATATCTTCATGGAAAGGTGTTATGTGTTTTTTTTGAAAAGGGTATGTTAAGTCTATGATTTATTAGAACATATAAAATTTTGAAAAAGGAGGGATCATTTTATTATTGAGTATTCTTACCTTTGATTTTATCTAAGGTACACGATTTGTTTAATGTTTCATTGTTAAGGAAATATTAACTTGATGTATCACACATTTTGATCCCTAAGGCGGTGTAGTTGGAAGAGAATATTTCCTATAAAAATAGATAATTTAGATTTTGTATTTTATAGAGTACGTATTATGGAATAATATTATTCATGGGTTAAGGTATTAAATAATAATCACATGATTGAGGAAGAAACATAGGAATCGAAAACATTTATGAGGAAAATCTACCATCACCTTTTTAAGTAATGAATCACAAGGTCGAAATTTCAAAAAAGGGAAAGAATGTGAAAATACAGATAATCCTAGTAATGAATCAATATTATAATTTATAAATAATAATTTTATGTAATCATATTCTTCATTATATTATAAATTATTTTATATTATTTTCCAAATCGAAAATAGAAATAGTTTTATACTAACTAATGTGTTTTCCTTGTATTATATGATTTTATTTAAAATTTAGTTTTATAAAATCTAGAAATTGAATTTATTAAAATTGAATTCATTTTTTTATCATCATATAAAATTTATATTAGAGTTTTTTTTTGATTTTTAAAAAATATTTATTTTTGGGTGAGTAGTAAAAATACAAATTTTAATAAAAAAATTATTTCTTTTCAGTTATTTAAAATGTACCATTATGTTTTGGATTTGTGTTAAAGTAAAATATTTCAACATTTAATAACTATAACCCAATTAATTATATAGGAGTCATAGTTATACTTTATTTTGGTATACATTCATCTCTAGGATTCAGAAAAAAAAAATTTGTTGTTTTTTGCATTCTTTTATTAAAGATAATTTCCGCTACTTCTATTGATGGAATCTTGAAAAATAGATTTTATATTTCGAATAAGGAGGTTAAATTTTAAAAATGAGTTAAATTTCATGTTTGATCATAATTAATAGTATCCATAGTAAATTTTTATCACCCTGATAAAGTGTAAAATAGGTTGATTGGGGTTAATACTTTGTGATATGGTAAAAAAATATCATATTAAATATTATTGAATAATTGAATGTGGAAAACCCCTTTTATATCAAAATAAATTTATTAAAACCCCCACAATTATAAACATTAATAAAAAATTCCCTTTAAAATGAGTTAAATATATAAATGAAGGTCAAGAATGGTAAAAAAATAATTATTTTTGTAAAGGAGAACATTAATGGAAAGCTAAAACATTGAAAAAGAGGGAAACGATCCCTTATAAAAGTTGGGAATTAATCATTACTATGACACACATTTATGGAAGAAACTTATCAAGGAAGAATAATTTCTTGTAAAACATAAACTCCATAAAAGATAAGGATGAAATAAATCATGACATCATTCATATGGTAGAATAAACCAAACTATGTAGAGAAAACCTCAATAATAAGTCTTTGAACTCAGTGAAAGTAAATTTAGTTAAAAACCCTTACGTTGAATTCCTTATTACTTGATTATTTATCTAAACTCTTGTATAATTAATAGAACTATATTAATAACTTATTCAAAAATCTTATTAAAATTTATTAAATTTTATACACAACATTTATAATCATTTATTATAGATTTATTATTCAGTAATATATTATTTTCATCATCCAGTTTTTGAATTTTTCATTGTTTGTTTCATACAAGCACCACGATAATGAGTTCGATTCATACTTATTGGTTCAAAGTTCATCATTCAAAAAAAATTCATGATATAATAATAATTTCCCATTTATTCATTATGTCTTATTTTCATTAGTTGAAAGACATGGATATGGTTATTTAAAAATGGAAATCGTTATAAACTAGTTTGATGATGTTTAATAATCGAAAGGGTATATATCGATAAATTTGTTAAATATTAAAAAATAATTTATATAATCATTAAAAAATATTAAATAAATAATTATTACAAGATATTTTCTTTATATAATTCTTCTTAATAAATTGTCATATAAAAATTATAAAATCATTCACGTAAGATGTAAAATTGGCCCAAAAGAGAGTATGTTATAATGATTTAATGAGTAAGGAATTTTTTAATGAAATAATTATATAACTTTTAATGAATCATAGAATGTACATAAACATCATATATCATAATTAAATTAATTATTAGAACCATCCATGAAGGTTGGTTTTGATAAATATAATTCATTATTTGTGGAGGTGTTACTTCACACATACACATAATTAACATCTTGGGGACATGATAGTCCGCATGTATGAACAATGTATTTTTACATTTCTCAATGAATGGAATATAATGAGGGTATAAGATAAGTTATCAATTAAGAGTAAAAATTTTTACATAGTACAAAATAATAATTCCTTGATTCAAGCCTTGTTAGAATCCATGAGAGACAGAGATGAAAAACAAACTACATCGCTCTGTGAAGGTGGCAGTTCGAACATACACACAATCGATGTTTTTTTATTATTGGATGGAAAGTATTGAATAATGTTATATATATTGTTATAATAATATTTAATTATATTAAAAATACTCATGTCATTATATTATGGTGTCTATATAAATTTTATAAGAAGAAGATTAAGAAGAAAAGACTGACATGTAAGAAATACTCACATTGGGAACCTGAGAGTTCTCTTGGAAATATCCTTCTAAATGTAGGCCTTATGATAAATAATTGAGAAAATAATATTATAAACATGGGATTATATTATATTATAAAAAAATGGTAATTATTTAGGATGAAATTTCAAGGAATACGTATAGCATGAAGTGGTGGAAATGTTCCCCTTTTATAAGTGAAGAGAATGGAAATTTTGGAAGTACCCATTATATTTAAATAATGGTATATAAATATTAAATAGGAAAAGTACAAAAAAGTTTATAAAAATGTAGGTTTGGAGGTTTGGATGATTGAAATCTCAGCAACACATTTTATGGAATTTTTTTAAATGTTTTATCTCTTTCACCTTACTAAAACTCTTTTTACTCTTTTTTACTTTTACTATAGTAATTAATGTTTTTTCCTAGTTTATAAATTTTAATAGAAAAATTTAATTTAGCATTATTTAATAATACTAATGTCATTATTTCAAATATTAAATACATTTCATCATATAAAATATAAATGTTTTGAACAATATAGTTTTGTTATTAACTCACATGACGTGTAAAAACAGCTTCTAGAAAAAGTGCGTTTTAAGATTAAAATTTATGTGTAGATTAAAATTATTAATGTTATTAATTTATATTAAATAAATTGGTTTATTATAAAAAATAAAAAAGATTTAAAATAAATCAAAAACTAAATTTTAGGTTAAAGTGTTTTAAGTAAAATAAAAGAGTGTAAACTGTTTTTAAATTGGAATAAAATGTTACTTGAGTTCTAAAAATTAAACATAGGTTTTCTAAGCTCGGTATATTATTAAAAATGAAAAAATTTATATCTTAAATACATATTTTATTAATTAAAATGTATAATAAATTTTTAAGTCTTTCTTATATATTGATAAAGTAATAAAAAATTTAATTTTGTTAAAAATTGTATTTTTACTATTCACTTGGAAATTAGTTATTTTACAAAAAACCCAAATATTCATACAAAGATAATTTTTTTATGCCAAATTAAAAAAAATTAAATTTATTGATTTCAAATTTTAGTCAATGTATATTTATCTTTTAAATGAAAATAAAAAATATAAAAAACTACTTTTACTAAAAATAAACTTTTTATCATTGAATCATATTAATTATTTACCCTCTTAAGGTAAATTTATTTTAATTGATTACTATGTTATAGATTTTATTATAGTTTTTTATAATAATTATTTAATATGTCGTGACTCATTTTCATTAGGTGTTGTGTGTAACGCAATTTATCGAGCATAGTATTAATTTTAAAAGATCTAAAATCTTGGATCATTACATTCTACCACATTAAGAGATTTTTTTCCTAAAATTTTTATTACATAAATAAATGAAGTGTGGGTACTTTTTGTCTCATTACATCCTCAGGTCCCCCTGAAGCTTCCTTAAACTTTTCATTCCATCACAAATCCTAGAATAAGTGGGTAGTCTTGTTCTAAAAAACCCTATCTCATTAATTCAAAATCTCTACAATTATTTCTTTATATGAAAGATCATGATCCAACTATGAAGAATTTGGGTTCAGAACATTTGATGGATCTGATATGTAAATCTGAGGAAGTGATATCTTGAAAACATCATACACTTGACAGAGGGGTTGAGGGAGTGTTAAGTTATAGGATACAACCACAACATGATCATGGATATGGAATAGATTTATGTGTCAAGGGAATTACTCCCCTTTATTCCAAAATATCATAACTTTCTTGCTTATAGATATTTTAATTAAAACCTTTTCACTAAATTTATATTCTATATTTTTTATATGAAAATTAGAATATCACTTTTATAAACATTTTTCTTATGTTTATATGTTGATGAATGGTTTAAATCTTCTCTATTATTTCATGGAAAATATATGGACCTATAATATTTATATCTTCAAATTCATCATAGTGTGTGGGAGCCTGACATCTCCTCTTATACAAAGCCTTATATGGTGAAATTTTAATTCTATAATAGAATATATTATTAGAATATTACTCTACTAGATGAATTTTTTGATCCCAGCCTCATTGGAAATCCACTGAAAAATATCTCAACAAATCCTTCAGAGTTTGAATGGTTATTGCAAACTAACCATCTGTTTGCGGTGATAAGAAGTTCTAATATTCAGATATCTATCCAATTCTTATTTAATTCTTTTACAAAACCATGATTTTAACCTTGGATCTTGATCAGATTCTATAAATATGGGTACTACATATATCTTAACCACATCCTTTATATATATTTTGTCTACATGATCAATAGATAAATCTTCTCTAATGGAAATAAAATGTTCGGACTTGGTAAGGTGGTTGACTACAACTCATATTTAATTAAGAACTTTGTATGTCCTATAGAATACGATGATGAAATAAATGGTTATTTATTATTTTTTATTTTCTTGTTTGTGTAATTATTGTATCATCACTTGAGAATTATATCTCTCAACCTTAACTTGCTGACATACCAAGAATTGAGATATATCTACAATTTCCTTTTTCATGTTATCCCACTAGATTCTTTATTTAATATCTCTATATATATCTTTTTTTATTTATATATGTATGTAGAAATATAATCATTGAGAATAATACAATAGTTCATTCTTTAGTTATTATTTTTATGGGGCAGATATATAATTTCAAAACCTTTTCACTCCTTTATCAAATTTGAACTTTCGAATACCAGCTACCTTTTTTTAGCTCTATATCTTCTCTCTCAACTTACTTAATTTTTACATGAGAATATAGTTTCATATTTATTTGGTAAATATATAATTTCTTCACTTATATTATGATTTCAAGGTTAAATTTTTTAAAACCTATGAGTATTAGATATTTTTCAATCCTAATTGTGGATAAGTTAGCATGATATTTTTTTACACCGAGCATCTGCCACCTTATTTTCCTTTACAGGGTGATAATATATTGATAAGACATAGTTTTTTATCAGTTATAATTATATACTTTGGTTCATATTCAAATCATTTTAAGTGAATATATATTTCAAACTCTTGTTATCAATTTATATATCACACTTTTCATCATAGAAATAATTCTACCAAAATTTTTAATTCAATTACCACCATAACCAACTCTAAATAATGTGTCAAGTAATTTTATAATGGGAATTTAATTATCATATGTAATAAAAAATTACCATATAATTTTACATGATTATTCATACTAGGTCCTTTCATAAAGGATCAATATAAATTATGATCTCATCTCTACTATATTGTAATGTAAGTATAGGTGTAGTGACCAATATTTCTTTAAGCTTATTAAACATTTCTTTAAATTATTATATACAAAATAACTTGAATCCTTTTTATGTTAACTTGGTTAATATATTTGATATCCATGATATATTCTTCACAAAGCATAAAAAATTTCAATCCAATCCAAGAAAACTATGGGTGGATCTATAAATATACCCTCTCTTGTGATTACATGACCTAAGAATGATACTTTCTGTAGATGGAATTCATGTTTTATAAATTTATAATATAACTTCTCATTCCTTAGGGTATTCAACATAGTCCACAAGTGATCTTTAAATTCTTAATTTCTCTTATAATATATAGGAATATCATCTATAAATACTAACACAATTTTTCTATGTAATCTATAAAGACTCTATTCATTGGATCCGTGATGAATGTGGGGGAATTGGCACGTCCAAATGAAATCATAGTAAATTGATAGAGTCTATACATTCTATGAAAAGATTTGTTGGTAATGTCCTCCCTTTTGATCCTTAATTTATGATATCTAGACTGAAGATAAATCTTTTAAAATTAATTACCCCATATAATTTCATCAAATAGGTCATCAATATAGGGCATGGGATGATTTTTCTTAATCATGATTTTGTAAATCACATGGCAATCAATGCAAATAGGCATTTATCTATAATTATTATTTATAAAAAGGGCCATTCCACCCCATAATAAATAACAAGGTTGTAAAAAACCCTTATTAAGACTCACTTTTAGTTTATTATTTAATTATTCTAATTCAACAGGATTCATTCTATAAGGATTCTTTGATATAATAATAGATCCAGGTCTAAGATTCATTGATAAATTGGCCTCATGTTGCAGGGTAAGACTAGGTAGTTCATCCAGAAATACATCAATATATTCCTGTAAAATAGGTATATACTCAATATAGACTTCCTACACAATCATATTGGCTAGGAGACCCTTATTTCCTAGCATCATGGACAATATTAAAGAATTTGTTTTTTATGGTTTTATATGATCATCCTTTCATTAATATATGGAAACTAGATAACTTGGGAAATAAAAGGAGATTTATTTTTCTAAAAATTGATAAGATCTCAATATAGGTAAATCCAATCCATACCTAATATTATAAAAAAATCACTAATTGAAGAAACATGTTTGCATAAATTATCTCCCCACAAACCTCAATTGAATAATAGTGGTATAACTTGGTTTAATTCCATGTTCTACTAGGTATTTTCACAGAAAGTTCAAAATACAAAGTTTGAGGTGGTCTATAGTAACCTAGGTTTTCACCAAAGTGGGACTCATCTAGATTTTTAGTTTCAAAGTATCAGGTTCTTACCAATGGTAAAATGAAAATTTTACCCTATAAAATTATCTAAAAATATATATGATGATTCCTTTTGATCTATAATATGAAACTTACTCTTGGATAAAGTTGGCATGTGAAAATTAGTGTCGTAGATATATTAAAATAATATTATAGAAGTATTATGTTATTTTAAGGTGCAGGTGTGTGTTTTGAATGAAATGAGGATATATCTTGAAATATTCCTCATTTTGGAAAACTAAAACCATCCTTGAGTTAATAATGGGGTGTTTATCATAGGTTCTATATTATTTTGATTTGCATTTATATTATTAGGTGTTCCTTGTCATGAGAATATTGATAAGATAATTTAATTATTGTATTAATTGTTTAAGTTGTGAAGAAAACCCTAGATATTCTCCATAATTACCCCTCCATGATTTTTTTATCTAGGTTTATCCATTGAAAATTACTTGAACACTTGAGAGTAGGTGTGTTGAAGATACCAAGGATTGGAATTTGTGATAATGATTGATCGATGAGAAAAATGAAATATATGGTGATGTTGATGGATAGATTTCAATGGCGGTGATGAAAAAACCTATAGCAGCAACATTGGATCAAAACTTTTGTAATTATCTTTGATGTAGGCCTTTTTTATTATTTGATTCATACTCATTTATTTCTTGTTGTGAACATGGATTTAGACCTAAAATAAATCCATATCCATGAGTTTTCTTAGGCCTTGATAGCCTTTAGTTTCTATTGGAGTTGTGAATTGGTTAGCCTTGTTTATTGTGATTTCATCCCTGTTTATTATATTTTTGAAAAATAATGGTTTCCAAGATAATCATGACCATAATTGGATCCCCACTTTTTTATTTTTTATATTTCTCCCTCTTTCCTGTGTGTATTCATTGCAGGTGTGTGTTTGGTTAGTGGTTTATCCATTACCATGGACCCAATTCATTACAAAATTGATCATTGGTTATATATATTGTTCTTGTGAATTTATATATTTAGATCATGGAATATTATATTATATTCAATGATGATTATGTATTAATGATGTTGAATGATTTCCATGGAAGAATTAGGTGATGGTGGTTTTTGTGAACTGGCATGTGTGAATGACATGGGATGGGATGAGACGTTGTTTTTTGGACAAGGAATGGAATAAATCCAACATCCATTTGAGATTAAATGGTGTTAAACATATTTTATGATAATTGTGAGAATTATTAATGGTGTATTAGGAAAATTATACATCAAAATAAGAAGACACATCATGGAGCTAGGATTCCTTAAATTTTCCGACTACACAGTGTGTAGTTCAGAAGAATACACATCGTTTAGCACATTTGTTGTGGAACTTGGGTTTTGGGTCAGAGTTAAATATCACATATCCATGTGACATATACACGTGTTGTGTGACACATACCCATACATCTCGGTGTGTGTTGAAATACACACCTAGGGACCCATGTGGCCCTACACGCCGTGTGTTCTAGTCCACACCTCATGTACCCTGAAAGGTACATGACTCTAACGAGTGAGGTACATTCCATGTACCCCCATAGACAAGACACACTAAGTGAAATATTGACACATTGTGTAGTTATGATGAGATAAACTATGTGTAATGACAAAACGCGGTCAGGTTTTTGGGTTTAGATAACATGTTGTGTGACCATATATCACATCTTGTACTTCCCCTTGGACTGAATAGTTCCATGAGACATGAATTTTCCCATAACTATTCCTAGGTAGAGTAGGTATTAATTCCATTTGGATTGGGGTACTTCTAGGGAGTTTATATTTTTCCCATGTTACCATAGGTATGGGGTCCTCTACCTATAGAATCGGATAGAGTTGGTATTTCACCAATATTTTTGGGTAGGGATCCTTTATCTGCGGAGTTAGTAATTTTCCAATATATAGAGATCGAATGGGACATAGATCCTCCACTAGAGTCTTAATTTTACCTATATTCAAGGGGAATGGATCCTCTAGCATCATATAAGGGAATGACTATGTAGGTTTCTTGAGGTTGTAATCTATAACTAGAGCATATATATTTGTATATATGGGTTTATCCTTACCCCCCCCCCCCCAAGTAGCATGTTCTACCATGGAGAGTGTATTAGCTTAATGGGTGAGTGGAATACACATCTTGGATTATAAATGTGGTGTGTCTATTGGAATTCTATAAAATTATGTATTCTATGAGACTTATGTTTCCTCAACACCCTTGTTATTTCCTTTTATATGTGATGTTCCAGTTGGTTATTGACTTCTACCATCATGGAAAATTCAGTGTTTTGAGAACTGCCAATTTCCCATGCATGGTGGATTTTGATGATTGTAGATATGATTTATGGGACTTATCAATGTACCTAAGTACTTTAGTGGTTAATCATATATATAAATCTTCTTGAATTAGTTTTAAATACTCCTTTGGTCTGAGAATCTTTAGTTGACTATTCCTTTTTTCCCATATTTTCCTCCTCCTAGTCACCCCATGTGCTAGGATTCAAGTGGATTGTTTTTTGTTACTCCCTTTATAGTTTTTGGGGTTCCCTACTGAGTATTTTTATACTCATCCCTTCACATACACTGATTTAACACATGTTGTGTTTCATTAGGTGACAAATAGGTTGGAGATGAATTTATGGGTGTGGAGTTGACCTGAATTCTTTAAAGATGGCGCCAGGTGGCTTTATAGGATGTAGTGTTAATAGAGCCCTGGTGGTACCAAGATATGATGGTAGTAGGATTTGTTTATGTATATATACATCATACTATGACAGCCACTTCACTATAGATGCCTATTAGTTTTATATTCCAAGCTATTGGGAATGTATTTTAACCCTTTTATATTATGTGATTCACACTAGTTATCTTGTATATTTCAGTATTTATCTCATGCATGTGTTATATTCAGTTTATTTTATCATTTTTTTATATCCTTATATCATTATTGGTATTTATTGCATTAGATATATTTATCTATTATGGGTTATGATAGACTAAGGACTCACATATGGGTGATATGCCTACTCGATACTAGTCACCTGCCCCTAGGATATTAGAGGCATTATTGGAGTGGAACACTTGGAATATTGTTAGTATGGGTGGGTCCTAGTGGGCCAGGTCATGTTGGAGTGGTATCAATGCCAATACCTAACCATAATTCCAGTGGAAATACCTGGGATTATAGTGTATAGTCCACAATGTGGGTGTTGTGATTTAAATTAGCAGAGAGTGTAACACCCCTTGAAAAAGTGGGATTGAAAACACTAAATGTTTCTACCCATGTCTATAAGGTACACCTTTCTTTTTAATATCCTACCTAATTAAAACTCTATAGTTATGCATGCAAGGCATAGAATAGGGTCAAAATTGGTGACCTCCTTATAAGATAACCAAGGTGTGAGTAAGTGTGGACAAATTGCACTAAAAATCTTTTTTTATTCTCGGGACAATCCTTAGACTTATAAGTGACCCTGGTGGTTAGTATCATGTGGTTTTATGGTAAGTAAGCTGAGGTATTACAAGATACCCATAGGGTAAGATGACAAGGTTCATAACCCAGAGATGCCGGGTCATGAAAAATGGAATCAGAATGAGTCTTTCCTAGGGACAGTGATTGGACTTAGTAGACTTGTGAGGATTAGATTTATAACTTAGAGAAATGGTGCTAAGGGGGGTCCTGAGTGTAGTTAACAAACCAAGGAAACTATCTTAGTTGTGGTAGTTGATTTATCCTTTCTTTGGGAATCTATTAACCTTTTAGTCATCCCAAAACCCTAATACATCGATTATGGGGTATAAGTAAGTCAGTACATAAACCATATTGTGGTATTTATAATATTCCATTCCATTATTTTATCAGATCATTTACATATTTTCAACCCCTGTGGGTGTATCCTATTGATCTTAAGGTTCCACCCACTCATATCCAACTTTTATGTGGAGGTAGGTATTTACCAATCTCATTCCTATGTTTCATTCTCTCACCATAAAATATTAATAGATGAGGAATTGTTTCTTGATTCTTGGTTAGGAGGTGTTCTAACCCTGTAATTTGTGGTGGCCTCTCCTCACTTATGCTTGATGAGAATATTTCTCATAGAGTGGATGGTATTTTCTAATGTATTGAATGAGACTACTGGTATATTGATTATACTTCATGTGTTCGATGAAGAGGCCTCAAAAGTTTGTAAGGTGAGCCTAAACCTTGGGTTATGGGGGATTAACAAGAGACTTGGACTCACTTATTTATATGCTTCATAATTATACATCCAAATGTGGTTTTAGGTATTGAACTTATTATATAACACTATGATCCATTATTGGATGATGTATAACTCAAAATCATGATGTTAATACTCTACCATGGTTGGAGTTTGAGATCTTGTTTGTTATGGAGTCATCATCAATGGATGTTGAACCTTGCGTAAGGTATCATTACATTGTTTAAGTATATTTCAGAGCACATAATCTTTCTGATGTGTTTTCTAAGAATATTATTCATAGTATTTTCTTGGACTTGGTGGTTCAAAAGGACTCAAAATAAAGAGTCGTGTGTATATATTTAAACATTATTACACTTCCACTAATTTCGAATTCACTCGAGTGGGCCTTAGAAGATTGGAAATCTAAGTGTAAGTGAACCCAAGCATTGATGAAAAGACATATTTTCACCTGATGATAGCTAGAGTGGTGTTATATATGGAATATCTACATCATGGATGGTGGATTTGGGAATCTCCTTATTATAAACCCATTGGTTTAAAGAAATTTTTCAATAGAGAAGCAATGGTATATGATTCATTTGTTTTAGGAGATAAATTGAATCTTTCCCATATTCACCACCCATGGGTTGGATTTTTACCAGCATGTAGGGATGACTATTTGAGTTATGTAATGAAATGTATAGTGAATTCCTATTCTTGGGAATAAACTGATGTGAACTTTAGTATGACTAGTGCAAGCTTCCCCATGGACACTCAGGTGGTTTTTTGCAGAAATGCATTGTTTAACTAGTGTTTTATATATGGAAGTTAGATATTCAAATTGAACCTAGTAAAAGATCTTGATTAACCAAAAATATTGAATTAATTTTGGACATTATCTACTCATCCTTCTGGTTAAGTGAGTTTAGCTTCGTTGGAGGAAGATGAGTTTTTTTTGGAAATTCCCTTGTATCATAAAAGAGGATTGATGGTACCCACCTTGGTGTGTTTTGGTTACTGCTATGGGTATCATTAGGTGATTATAAATTTCATAGATGGGGAAGCTTATGTCTTTTGTGTTGATAATTCTATCTGTAGTAGTGAGAAATATCCTTTTATATGTGGAAAGAAAATGAAACTCATTGTATATTGATATAGATTATCCTCAGTTGGTGAGAATGTATTTATGCATTATGTTTTTGGAAAATACATTCCATCCCAAATAGTATTGAGGAATTAATGAATTCTTAAGAGGGGTGACCTATAGTCGACCATTGGCATTAAATATTTGTATGTATTGACCCATATATAGGGAAAAATGAATGACTTTATGGAGTTGGCTATAGTGGATTGAATATATTCTTGATATGTTTTTTGGGGGATCTTATCAGGCCTTCATATTCTTGGGGTATAAAACCTATAATCATGTATTGGATTAGGCCTTAACAAAATAAGTCCCTAGAGAGTGTGGAGATTATATTAGAAAGGTCATGTCATGCTAGTTTTTTCCCTAAGAAAAGGACTCTATGTCTATGAAATGGTGTAAGTATGTTAGTAGTTTTCTATAGGATGTTATTTTCCTTTCAGAGAAATAGAAAGGGGTGAATTTTCTCACATTTTTTCGATAGTGATATCCCCACACCTTACCTTTGTTTGAAGGATTGTATGGGTGTAATTTCAACTAGATATCCAATGTGATCATATGTTCTCATATGGAAAACCAGAAGGGTTTTCTTTGAAGGTGGGAACAATATCATCCACTTACTTAGGTAGATAGTGATTCTTACCTAGTGCATGTGATGGGGATCAAAGAAGAAATCCTGAATGGAGAATAATATAGTAAAATATGGTCCTTGGTATATCATTGCCAATGGTTATAATTGGGTATACAAATACCTTGGTGAACCTAGTTTGTGAGGAGGAAATTGTTCCATTAAGGATTTGTAAATGTTTTTCACTCAGGTAGGTTCTTTCCTTGGGTTTGTAGATGATATATTGGGGTTATCTAAATATTTAGGGGAATCTACTTTTGATAGTGGTAGATTGGATCAACTAAAGAGAAATGAAGTATCATTGACCAGTCAGCTGAGGTAATTTTTTTGAATTATACTCTCATAAATATATTTTGAAAATAAATTATGACAACCCTGTTAATATATCTTTGAATAAAAATATGATAGGGTTCAATATTTTAATGCAAAAGGTGAAAACCTTGGGAATGAAGGAATCTGGGTTTGATTATAAGGCTCAAGTGTTCCTATAGGACACAATATAGAGATGATGGAGCATGTTTCTTGTTGATAGTTATGGAAGGTATTTCTAATTCAAATCTTAAAAATCTATAGGAATTTATACTTTTTTGATGTCGGCATGGAAATTTTGTTCATTTCCACATGCGGTTAGTGGTATAGATGGGTTTCCATTTATGAAATCCATATAGAATTCTCTTTAAAGGGTAGGTATCAGGGAGCTTACACCATGGTTAATCTTTCTAGTGACTATTTGGTGGTGAAATTTAGATAATTGTGGGATTTATTTCATCCCATGAGTTGAGACAAATATCAAATGAATTGCAAATACTAATTAAATTGTGCCTTAGGTATATACATGCCCATGTTTGTTCTTACTTCGAGATGGATTGAGGCCAGCATGTTCACATATAAAGTAAGATTTCCTCCTTCATAAAAAGTTATGTAGTGAGTTATCCTAGATATTTAATCTCAAAGGTGAAGCTTTTGTATGAAATGGTATGTATATTTTGAATGAGTTTAATCATTAGATTTTCTATTCTTCAGCCTAGTTGTTTTATTTTAGAAGATAAAAGGTTCTAAGGTTGGGAGGTTGTGGTGACCTAAGTTTTTACCTTAGTGGGTCTCATATTGATTTTCAGTTCCAAAGTATCAAGACCTAACTACGGATAAAATGGTAATTTTACCCTAGTAAATGATCTTGAAAAAAAAATGTTGGTTTAGTTGGTACTAAAACATGTGGTTTACCCAAGGTAAATTAGATTTGTGAAAGAGAGTGTCACAAAGTATTGAAAATAGTATTTTAGAAATATTATATTACCTTAAGTCATTCATGGGAATCTTTAATGGAAAATTGATATATCCTAAATGGTATATCAAATGGGAAAATAAAGACCTTTGTTTCGTTTATAATGTTCTGATTACCCTTGGTGTGATGTTATTTTAGTTCGCATCTAGATTGTTAGGTGTTTTCTATCATGAGTGGATTAATTAAATGATTCAATTATTTAATTAATTATTTGAGTTGTGAAAAATAACTTGAATCTACTCTATAAATACCCCTCTATGAGTTTTTCTATAGGGTTATCTATTGACAATAACTTGAACCCTATAGAGCAGGAGTGGTGAAGAGTCCTGGGTTTGGAATTGGTAATAACAAAAGATCAAGGATTGAGATTAGATCTGTGATAACTTCGATGGATATATTTCGATGGAGATGGTGAACAAACCTATGAATACGACATCATATCGAAGTGTCATAAATTATCTATTGAGTTAGGTCATTATTATTAGTGTATTCATCCCTATTTCTTTCATTTATTGACATGGATTCATTCCTTCTAAATTAAATCCATAACCATGAATTTTAGTAGGCACTAATAGCCTTTACGTTTTACTAGAATTTTGATTTTTTGGCCTTTTTTATTATAAATATATCCTATTATATATTATGTTCAACAATATATAGTGGCCAATTCAAATATGACCAATGATGGATTTTGAGGATTAGAGCTATGATGATTGGTAATTATTACTGTCCTTGAGTCCTCTAGTGGTTGAGAATGTATGGAATTCTTCTTTACTTCATTTTGGTAACTCCTTAGTATTGGGAATCTTGAGGTGACTTGGTTTTTTATTTTTTATTATTTTCCTCCTTTAAGTCACCCTATATTCTAGGGGCATATTTGAATATTTTTTCTTGCACCATTTAGGGTTTTTAGGGAATCTTAAAGAGTATGTTTATACTCACCTCTACATGGGGATTTGGACCACACATGTTGTTTCAGTGTAGGTGATGTGTAGGTAAGAGATATATTTGTGGGTGTGGAGTTTAGAAAGCTTGTTTGAAGCTGATTCTTGGATAATTTAGAGGATTTGGTGTTTTTAGAGCATTGGTGGTACCCGAAACTGATGGTAGTAGGATCTAATCATGTATAGAGCCATCATACAGTGAGGGACTCTTCACCTTGGTGGGTTTTCAGTTTTCCTTTTTGGGCTGTTGGGTGTGTATTTTTTTCCCTTTTTACATTGTGTTATTCACATTGGATATCTTGTGGATTTCAATAAATATATCATGCATGTGTTACATTAAATTCAGTTGATCATTTTTTATATAATATTGTCATTGATAATATTTTGTGCATTGGAGATATGTGTCTATTGTAGTTTATGATTGGTTAATTCCTCCCATGTGTGTGATATGCCTACTCAATTATATTCACCATCCCCTCTCTTATTTAAGATGGTATTAGGGTGGAACACTCATATTATTATTAGTACTAGGGGGAATTGGTTTGTTGGGTCATGTAATGATGAAATAATTTTCTCATTAGACTTATAGGATATAAATAAATTAAAATAACCGGAATCAAATAAGTTATTTTCAGATCTAGAATGAAGAGTCGGTTTACCTTTAACCACTATATTTTTATGATCCCCCTTTAAAGTGGTGTATGTATAAGACAAACCATGTTCTTGGGGTTTAAGATAGTGTTTATACCTATTCCCTTTGTTAGATCTATATTTATCAAATTTATTTGTATAATGCACAAGCTCTAGGAATTTGAAGCAATAAAGTGCAGGTAGGGCATCAGTTTAGACCTTCTTCTACTCCATAGTGTTTGTTTTACTCTTTTCATTTATACAGATGTTGCAATCTAAGTGACCTCCTTTACCACACTTAAAACACTTCACAAACCATTACATCTAATTACCCAAATACCACCTCCACATATTTTACATGTGTATAGTTTAAATTTATTTCCTCCATGTGACTTATCATTAAGACTTCCATTATACTCCATATTGGTTTAATTTTCCCTAAAATCTCGAGGACCTCCTTCGGTTTCTAACTTACTCACACATTGAAAAAAATATTTATAGCTTCCAAATTATCTTACAGCTAATGCCTTCTAAAGATTAGGTTTTAATCCACCTAATAATCAATCAATATTCTTTTCATGGTTATATATAAAATCTAAGAAGCACCTTGTGAGTCTCATGAATTTTTCTTCATAAGATCCAATAGACGCATCCTATTTATATTTTCGTTTTAAATATTACCATTCCATTTATGTGGGAAAATTCTGAGGAAAATATTTAGTGAATAAAAATCTATTGAAATCATCTCATTCCAAGGAATCAACTTCTTCCATTTTCATTATATTCTTAATAAGATTCCACCATTGGTTATCCTCACTTTCAAGATTAAGAGAAACCAAAATGGAATTCTTGTTCTATAGAACTAAATAATGAAAATATATTTTCCATCACATTGATCCATTGCTCATAAATTAGTGGGTTTGAGGACCCACTAAAGGATGGTGGATGTTGATACATAAAGGGTTTTTTAGAAAGTTTCTCCTTCCTTAGTGTGTTTGGGATCACAAAATGGTTTGAATTATTATTCATGACTTGTGAGAGTTCAATAAACATTTCCATGAGATTTTTCACTCTAGTTCTCATCTCATTTGTATAGTCACTACATTTTCCATTTAATCCATCATTATATTTTGGTTCCTTCCATATGTTAAATAAGTGAAATTGTTAGAGTGAGTACACTTAAATTGATAAATTCATTGAGGTAAAACAATGATCCTATAAAAAATAACTCATAAATGTTTTTTAAAAACACTCTACGTTTCAAAATAGTATAAACATGGTTACTTTTTATTATGTTTTCTAAATATATTAGTTGACGTCATACTTAAATCTTTTATATTGTTTTGATAAAGTGAATGTGAATTAACTAAATCATATCCCCTGATTGTTTCAATTCATGTGTGTAGTTAGGCCTCTTTTTCATGCACCAAGTGAAAATTGAGTTACTATCCAACACACCCTTTTTATATTTATTACCACTAGTTAAATATATGTTATGATCTATATCTACTTATAGTATCTAAACATGGATTTCATTTCCTGGAAAAAAACCCTTTTCTTTTCCAATTTTTTATGATGTTATCTTAAAAATAGAATTATCCCTAATGTTTTCACTGAATTTCTCCTAAACTAATCTCTAAAAACAAATGAACCTTTATCTGATGGAGACTATAGCAACATAGGTGAGACAAGAAATTATTTTAGATCCTTTTAAAAACATAAACATTAAATCACATAATATTTTCAAAATCCTAAGAAACATAAGGGTTTAGTGTCTATGAAGACTATATACATAAATACTTATTTTATAAAAATGATAACATTCCTACATAATCAAGCTATAATTAAACACTTCTAGTTATATGACAATTAATACTCATCTTTATAAACATGGGAAAGGGAAAAAATAAGGGTGAACTCAATGACTCAATAAAGGAAATCATATAAAGGAATCATAATGGTCATATTATAATCAATAGAGTAATCATTGATAGGGAAGAATTATATAATTAAAATAAAAATGATACAATATTAGTTTTCTATAATAATGAAATATAATCATAATATATTAAATTATAATAATTCTACCATGGAATAAGAACAATAAAGCTTGAGTAATATAACATAATCCATGGAATATAAGAAAAGAGCAAGGTAATAAGGCATAATAGATTGCCCCAAACATAAGTATAGGTATCATAAAAATGTGATCAAAATGAGAACATAAGTATATCATGATATATAAAGCTTTACCCAATTAATCAGAGGGATATAATAGACCCACCCATCTCTAATTTATAACTTAACCACCCTACCATGGTTTATATAGGAACCACATGTCTTTAGTTTATAACAGAACCACCCATCTCTCATCCATACATATGTGTTCCAGTTGAAAAAAAACATCATATCATAAATAAATGATGTAAATAAAATGGGTTTAATAACATTTCCAATCATTATATCATATAAAATTACTTCATGAAATATATCGATTGATAACAAAACTTAATTACCCAAAAAAGGAATATTTCATAAGAGAAAATAGAGGGTGAATATTAAAACAAACCTCCATTAAAAATATATATTTTAAATAATTTTATTGTAAATTTTATAATGTTTTCATGAAAACATAATTTATAAAATAAAATTCAAAGAAAATATTTCTTGTTTAAGTAAATGTGGGTTGGATGATAAAAGAATGTGGAAAAAACACTTTTTATAGAAAAATACCTATATTAAAACCCAAATAATTTTAAAGGATAATAAAATATTACTTTTTAAAATAGGTAAATATAAAAATTAGGATAAAATAGTTTAAAAAATATTTAGTTTTAAACAGGATAACGTTGTAGGACATATAAAACATGGAAATGAAGAAAAAATAGTCTTTAGAAAATATGATAATGAGTTTTTACAATGTTACACTTTTATGAAAGAAAGATTATCACTGAAAAATAACTTTCTATTAAACATAAAATCCTTATAATATAATAAGGAAATATATCATAAAACCATTTATATATTGTAATAAAACAAGATTTTAAGATAAAATTTCAATAATAAGGATTTTAACTCAATGAAAGGAAAGTTTTTTTAAAAGACACATACCTTATATTCCCACTTGATTTATTTCATAACCTCTTTTATAATGAAAATAAATATCTTAATAACTTATCTAATGTACTTTTTAAAATTTATTACTTTTTATACAAATCATTTATAATCATATTTTATAAATGTATCACTAACTTATAGTTTATTTTTATCATCAGGTGTTAGAAAGTTTGATTATTTGTTTTGTACAAGTACCATGGTGACATGGTTGATTATTAATTTTTAGTTAAAATTCCATCATTACCATATTATTAAATATAAAATAATTAATTCTCATTTTAATTAGGTGAAATATATGAATAGGGTTTTATAAAGATGGAAACTGTGATGAACTAGTTTCAATGTGTTTAACGAGTAAAAGGGGAAATGTCAATAAATGTGTTGAATATTAGTGAAAAATTATATAATATTTAAAACATAATAAATAAATCATTATGACATGATATAATCATTATATTATATTCATTAATCATTCATGATATAAACATTATAACATCTTTCACATAGGTGGTAAAACTAACCCAAATGAGAGTGTATTATAATGATTTAATGAGTAAGGAGTTTTATTTATATAATGATAATATAATATTTAAAAAATATTAAATATTATATAGATATCATATATCTTAATTATATTCATTTCTTTGACCATCCATGATGGGTAGTGATGACAAATGAAACTTATTGTTTAAGGATGTTGTAGTCTGCACATATGCACAATACATGTTTCCATTTCTAAACAAATGAGATGGAATGAAGGTATAGAACAAATTATAATTTAATAATAATAATTTTGACATAGTAAACATATTATTTTATCAAATATTTTATTTTTTCCATCCATGATAGGTGGTGATGAAAAATGATCCACATCAGTCCATGGAGGTGGTAGTCCGTATGTACACACAATCGATGTTGTTTTATTTTTCTTAGTGGATGTAAAGGGTTGAATAATGGTTGATCAATTAATTTAAAAAATTATTATATTAATAATAATAATTTAAATTTATTACAGTGTCTAGATAACCTTTTTAATTGGAAGATTAATATGAAAGGACTAAGGAGTAAGAAATACTCATGTTGAGTTCTTGAGATTTCTCTCAGAAATCTCCATGTAAATGGAGGACTTAGTATAAATAATTAAGAGAATAGGATTATTAAAGTGTGAGTTAATTATAGGAGGATAAAGATTTCATATTTTTGGGAGGAAATTATAATGAATAGTTATACTATTAAGTAGTGGAAATGTTCCCCTTTTATAATTTAAGAGAAGAAGAGTAATTTTAAAATTACTCATTACATTTCAATAATGGTATGTCACAATTCATGGTCTAATGACACTAAATTTTTCTTCTCACCCACACCTTATATGGCTTGTTTTTTTAAAAAAAATATCTCTTTTTAACTTAGTAAAACTTTTTTACCCGTTTTACTTTTCCATAGTAACTAATGTATTTAACCTCAATAATTAATTTTAATGACCAAAATTAAAATCTGATTGAATAATTTGAAAATTATTATTTAAAATATATAGATTATTTAATCAAATAAAATATCTAAGTTTTAGAAAACTTAATTTTATAATTAAATCACATGACTCGTAAAAAAAAATATAAAAATTGTGTTCTTTATATTAAAATTTTTGTGTATGTTAAAATTATCAATGTTATTAATTTCCCAATGATCAATTGGTTTATTATAAAAAAATAAAAGTTTTTTATTTTAAAATCAATCAAAAACCTAATTTTATCATAAAATGTTTAATTAAAATAAAGGTCTGAAAACTATTTTTAAATTGGAATAAAATGCTACTTAAGTTATAGAAATTAAATATAGGTTTTATAAGTTTAGAATAATATTTAAAATACATAAGTTTAACCATTAAGTAAATATTTTATTAATTAAAATTTTTAATAAATTTCTAAGTCTTTATTATCTAATGATAAATTCAAAAAAATTATATTTTTTTAAAAACTATATTTTTCACTATTCACTTAAAAATCATTTATTTTATAAAAATAAAAAAAAATACAAAGATAATTTTTATGTTTTTAATTCAAAAACGAAGTTCATTTTATTAATTTATAATTTTTAAATTTTTAAATTTTTCCTCTGAAAATAAAAAATATAAAGAGAATCGATTTTTATTTCCCAAATGGCCCGAAGGCCTTCATGTTTTATTTTATTATGGATAATCCCCCTTTTAAGGGTTAAAGGGTAACCCTTACATGACCTGTAGGCCCATGGCATACGACCCGACATGACCTGATGGTTAATACAAGACCCGAAGGCCTAGCGGCATACTATGATCATTTACATGACCCGTAGGCCCAACCCACAAGAACTGCACCTCCTCATCTTCTTCATCATTGATCACCTAGCTCCTCACCTTGCATTGCTTGATCGGCTAGCATTGCCTTGTACAAAGCTTCATAGTTCCTAGTCCTAATGGCGGTTGCCATACCCTCTCATTCTTCCAATCCGATTAGCTCTGCATCTGGTGACTGCTACTCTTGATCTAATCCTCTTCTAGGGCCTTCTATGTGTGAACTAGGCTAATCCATGGTCTCTGTGACCAGAAGGCCCTAAGCCCCAAAGGCATTTGATAACCTGAAGGCCCTAATACCCATAGGCCCAAATACGTGGCCTGAAATCCCAAATCAAGTGAATATTTCTCGCTGCTACAGTGCCGAATAGTACCCGCTATAGTACCTACTACAGTACTTCTACAGTAACCCAGAAATTCACCTCCATACAGTTTCAAACAGGGGTCTCTGGGATGTCAATTAGAATCCCTTACGACTCAGGTGTGGTCTTGTTGGCCTATTTTTATTGAAATTAACCCTTTTATTATTAATTCATATTAATTATTTACCTTCAAAGGTAAGAATATTTTAATTGATTACTATCTAAGTGGTTTTATTATAGTTTTTTTATAATTATTATTAAATATTTCATAGCTCATTTAAGTCAGGTGTTTCATATAACATAAGTTTTTGAACATAGTATTTATTTTAAATGATCTAAAATCTCGGGTCATTACATTGTCCATCAGTAAGAAATTTATAATATTTAAAAGTTATTAATAATTATAAGAGTACCACTCCCCTCAATTATAAAAAGAAACCATCTCTCCTTAATTATTCACAAACATTGAGAACTCTAGTTCAGCCAAACCCTTCCCAAATACCTTCCAAAATTTCCTTCCCATATCCTAGAGGTGTTGGTTTCTCCAAAATTCCATCTAAGAAGGATTAAGGTATAGGAAAAGAGAGGTTTTACAAAGAATATTTTTAACTGTAAATTAAGAACTTTCATTTTTATTTATTCTTATAAATCCTTAAAACTTATCAAAACCGTGATTATATAATAACATCAATGTATCCAATATGCTATAATGTATTTATGATTATATAACAACCCCTTTTCATATTTTTTCCACCATATGGGGAATAAAAATATCACTCTTACATATATGTGGACTGCCACCTCTATGAAGTGACATGTTACATTTTTCATAAGCACCTCACATGGCTGGTTATTATTGTTAATTTAATAAATAAATTCTATATTTATGAAATAATTGTGATTCTCGAAATATAAATATATACCTTCTTACACTTCTATCTATTGAAAATTGATGACGTTACTCGTGTGTGCGTGTGGACTACCACCTCCATGAAGCGATGTGATGTGTTTTTAATTTATTACTTACAAGTATTATCATAATCATGATTTTAATAAATAAATAAATATTTATAATATTATTATAATTATGTAAAGGTATGCTTTTATCTATTTTAATTCTTTTCTATCTCTTAGAAAAATGAAAATTCCATTTATATGTACGTACAAATTACTGTCTCCATAAAATGATGTGATTCATTTTTCATGACCGCATTAAATGGTTGGTTTTAAAAGTGTATTTTATATATAAATATAATAAATATTTAATTATAATATTTTGAAATTATGACCCCTTGACCACAGTCAACCTATAAAGGTTGTTTTAAAAATTAAAGGTCGAACAACCTCAAAATGTCCGACGTAAATTTAACTGATTTAGTTATTAAATAAAGAATTATTATAAATAAAATAATAGAAATAATGATAATAGAAAGAACATGAAAATTTTAATAAAAAAAATTAAATAAACCATATTATTTTTTATTCAGAATTTAGATAACATAAGAATTTAAATGGGACTTAAGGAATGGATTTTTTTTAAACATAGTTTTAATGTTTCATTCCCAAATATTTTTCCCCCATATCTATATTCTTTTAAAATTTTCAAGAATATTATTAAATTTTATTCAAAGGTTACTAAATTTCATATTAAAATATTTTGTAAATTCTTTATAATGGTTTAAAAAGGGAATGTTTTCAACTTTTTTTGTATGGGTTGTTTTCTGAATTTTTACAAAAGTTAAAAAAAGAATATTTTTTAACATATATGTCTTAAACACCTTTCCTTTTCATCATATTCGATATTCATTTTCAATCGTCCTCTCTAATTTTACATGAGTTTTGAAATACGATATTGTGAAAAAAATGGAAGGTTCAATACTTATGTATTCAAATGAGTTTTTCAAGGGTTTTATGGTGAAAACATGTATGGTTAATTTTTTTTTGTTAATTATATGGAATGTGAACATCACAGACTATGATGGATTATCTCAATATATCTTTTGATTACAGTTTATCCTCACATATCTCTCCAATGAAATGGATAATGATTTAGTCATTGAATATGAAAATATTGGAAATAATTGGGTAGGTTACCCTAAAGAATTAATTGAACATTAGTTATTATATAATGAGTTAAAAATTAGTAAACATGGTTTATAAATATAATGTTATATGGTACCTATATCATCCTTATAATTTTTTTTATGGAAATATTATAATTTCATGAGGAATGAAAAGTTTATGAACTTTTAAATGTGAAATATTTAGTTTTAAGGGAAGTTTCCATGAGTTCTCATGTTCCTCATGTTGTCTTCATGGTTTTTCAATGATAAATAATGGATTTTCAATTGTTTTATTTGAGAAAAAATATATTTTAATATTTAAAAATGTTTCATTTATGTGCTCAATGTTTTATTGTGTAAAAAGGTAAACATTTTCATAATTTTTCATGTTTTCATTGTACTAATGGGATTCCTTAATTATTCATGTCCCTTATTGAGCTTATTGTACTAATATCAAATTTAAAAAGTTTTTTCACAATTTATAAGGAATATTATGAACTATATAAATGCCAATAATTTTAATTTTAACACATATTAAAAAAATCAAATATGTCTTGAATGAAACTAGGGTGTAAAATTTTATCCCTATTTTTTGGACAAAATGTAAACTATATGTAATTGTCAATTTATTTAATTAATTTTTATCCTTATTATATAAAAAATTAATCCTCAAATATTATGGGAATATAAAAATGGTAATCCTTGTAATTAATCACATATTAATGGGTTTTTAATGTAATAGAGTATCAAAATCCATGCCCATGTGTAATAGTCAATTAGTACAAGAATAAAATCATCAAAGTAATGACACTTATGTAAATACATAAGTTTTATTTTTTTGTTTAGTATGAGTAAATTTTATTTGTTAGAGTGATATGTATATATACCTCTTCATATTCACAAAGGGGGTGTGTAAGGGTTCTTCTAACTCTAGAGTCTATGTGAGAGTCATCCTTATAACCCATCTAATACATAAAGGTATCCACTCTAATATGTAACAGTCCATCAGGGCTATAGAGTAGAATTTTAAAAAATTATGGGCATGCATAAGTTTAACTTGGGTGATATATCATACATAAGGATTCGTCTTAGTGAATGATAATTTTTAAGAAGTTGTAGTTTGTGAAAAAACTAGAGAAGCGAGAATTTAAGAAAATTTTATTCCCAATGAAGGTTGTGTAAAATAAAATTTGAATTTTCTAAAATTAGGGGAATATAAGGTCACTCCATTGGATAATTATTTTCTCCATGGGATTATAAAAATCCAAAATTTTAAAAATATACTTAAAATCAATTCTCATTCATGTTGTCTACACAAATCAGGAAGTACCTCAATAAGTTTTTCGCATGGTTCACATTTATAAAATGAATAAGATGAAGATAATGGGAATAATTTAGATCCAAGGAGAATATTAGAGATATAATTTCAAAATAATAATTTTCCTTGGAATATACACATGGATATGATCTAGAAGTGGAAAATTGGAACTGAAATTATTGGAGAGTGGAGAAGAGAATTTTGTGATGGTTATAAATATTTTACCCTAGCTATTTGTAAAGGAGGAAATTTGATAACTTGGATTCAGCATTGGATTGATTTAAAATATGGTTTTATACAATTTAAAAAATATAATACTAATTTATTTTTATCTTCTTAATTCTATAATGTATTTTTTTCTTCCCTCATTTAATTATTTTTTAAATAGTTTTGAAGTAATTGTCATCATAATCCTTGATGTTAGAGTATTAACCCATTATGGGCGGTTCAAGGGGAATCACAATGGTTAAATTAAATATATGTATTTCAATTCCTAAAACAATTATCTGGTTTTGGTGTGGTAGTGAAAGTAAAGAGTCTATGTGTTTATCATCACTCCATTTTTTATCATCACTCATACATTCTTCTACTAGTTTATCTTCAATGTTTCCCCCTAACCGAATCAGTCACCATACTAATGGCAGTGAGAGGTTTGAAAGGATGAATGGATTATATTCATAAAAATGTGTGTGATAATAATAATTCTATCATTTGAGGATTGTTATTTCTCAATCACTAAGAATAAAACAATTAGTTGTTGATCTGTATGAGGGCCCTTGAGTAGATTAGTAATCTCATACATAAGAAAAAAATGGTGTATAAGTAGATGAATGGTATTTATTTATATTATTGTATTAAGTGATTTAGAATAAATTAAAATGATGATAGAGCCCATTTGAATTTACCATATGCTCATCTACTTCTATTGATGAATTTGGTTTGATTTCTTCATTCCTTTTTTTCATTTCAGATAATGAGAAAATCAAAAAAATAATTTCATCCATTTTTTTATTTATTAAAAATTAACAAAAAAACAATGATAAATATAAATGTGACAATATTGAGTGTTCTAAATATAGATCCTTTAGAGGAAGGCCTATGGTCACATCTTAAGCTACACATAGAAGATTATGAATTATTCATTGATATTCCTCCTCAATGATGACATCTGTCAAACATGGCACTATTGTTGGGGATAAGAGATGATTATTTACTTACTATTACAAATTTTTATTTATTTATTTATTTATTTTATATTTTTATTTATTTTTTATTTTCATTGATTTATTTTTTTCCTTTATATTTCTCTAACTCATTTTTTAGTCAATGTTTGACCATTCATTAAGGGATCCCTATATTTTTTATGATTTTAAATAGATTGATAGAATCCCATCTGAGGACACAAAAATAAACCTAACCAAATTATTTAGTGTTAATAAATATCACTTCCCATAGAAACTAATGGAACCAAAAAAATAAATGGTAGTATCTTGAGAAACATTTGGTGAACATCAAAGGGTAGGACGATGCATGCTACTACACTAACAAACCCAACCAATATCAGCTACACATTCCACCATACCATCAGAGTACATCAGAACCTATACTAGAGGTAATTTAATAATAAATCAATAGATATAAATTTTTGGACTATAAAATAGATTAGAAACAAAGTGAGATGTGATAATTTAATGAAATTATGGTTATGATGGACACCACCCTCTAAGAACTCATGGATAAAAGGAAACAAGTTGAAGAACAATGAGAATTACCTTTTTCCTTTTCTCAAGAATAAATACAAGAGGTGGAACAGACATTTTAATAACATTAATTCCCATGCATACCGAAGGTACCAAATAAAGAAAAATTTATTCCAACTGAGACATTAGAGGAAGATGACCAAGCCTTAAACTCTATTATTTTTAAATTTTCTAAAATGCATTTAAAAACTAATCCTCTATATTTTAATGATATAAATTCTTTATTTTTAAGGATTTTATAGATGAAGATAATAAAAGGGAGATGTTGGAATTTTACTAAATTATGATCTATCAACTTCCCTCTCCTATAGAAATTATTCCATTATCTAACCTATAAGATTAAGTGTTCATGGGTGATCCACCCAAGGGAGTAAGAATATCTTTTGACTCAATTTTTCATAATTTTTCACTATTGAAATTACATTATAATGCAGTTTATTCATATTAGTTTGTTTTTGGTACTAATATACTCTATTAATGGGGTTGATAACTTGTACCACATGCTAGGGGAATTCATCTCCCAATACCATATTAGGGTATAAAAACAATTTTTCTTCTATTTTATTTCTCTTTACTATTTTTTTATTTTTTTAAATAAAATTTATCATCTATATTTTTTATTTTTCTTAAATAAAGCATCAATGGAAGTATCTTGGAAGCTAACTCAAGGATATCCATATATAACTAAGTGGAAGAGATATTAACTCAAACCTATTGGGAATAACATCCAGATTGTAATTTTACTTTTACATTTGTTTTATCAATTTTATTTTAGATCTTAAGTGAGAAATTTTAGATAGGTGTAGGATTGAATTTCAACATGTTCTAATATGATTTTAAATCTTGGTGGGACATTTTTTTACAATCTGTTCGGTAATTTTTTTCATGCTATTTTTTAAGTTTTTTATTTTATGAGTGTTTTTAGGCTAGAAATTTGAGCTTTAAATATTGTACCTCATAGTGAAACATTTCATGATAGTTTTGGGGATTGCACTAATTATTAAATTTTTGAATTTATATGATTGTGAAGTTTGTATTTATATTGTTTTCATGTATTTGAACTTAGGTTAGTTAACTGGAAATGATTTCCTAATCCATAAATTATTTATCCATATTTTTAATCCCTTACTCAAGAGACATTTTATGATGTTATTATATATTGTTTATAATAATCACTTTATTTAGAGACTCATTTATAGTAATAAATTTATTGAGATACCTCGATCATGAATATAAATTATAACTCCCCTTTATTCAATTAGAAACTTTAAGATTCAAGTGTGCTATATTTGTGACAAAGGTCATCATTCAATTGAAAATCTCTTCTTACAATTAACTTCTATTTTGGGCCACCTTGACATTTGAACTAAATTAATCCTTAGAAAACATGGAATACCTATTATTTAATCCACATTACAAGACATATTGTTTGAAAAATTAATTTCTTTTTGTTGAGTGAAAGGGTGATTATATCTTTTCTGGATAATGGGTTTGCAATCCATAATATATCATTATAACACATTTAACCTCTTTATCTCCAAATAAAAATTCATATTATAAATAATTTTTCTAACTAAAAAAATAATATAAATAGAAAAAAATTATATATAAAAAATAGAAATAGAGAAAATGTGGAGTTTCATTCATTATTATCCACTTTTTAACTATGACTCATGAAATGAAAAAAAATAATGGTGAGTTTGAGTGATACTCTTTCTGAGAAGATGAGTGGGTTGTATCCATTGATAAAAATTAAATAATTTTAACTTATATTTTACTTAAGATATTGAACAATCATCTTCTACGTCAGAACGTTTTAACATCAAAATCCTACCAGCCCATAAAACTTAAAACATCCTTTTGGAAATCTTGTTGATTCTTACCCTAGTTTTTACTATTATGAAATTTAGATCCTTGTAAATAATATGGTAAGATCACATAAACATTTTGAATGAAAAAAAATCCATTTTCAGATGTTCCTAGAGTAAAGAGGAAAACTTTGTAAGTGAGGTAGGTCATGTGACATTGGTAGGGCTTAATGGTTTCAAAACTAGGTAAAATGAAGTGGGATAATGAACTAGTCTCATAAAGGAAGCATGATATTTTCTATAATGATTGAATATTTATTTGTATTCATTTCTATTTTATGTGTTTTTTATTAGAAATTATAATATTTTTATAGTTTAATTCATTATATTTCTCAAGGTTATAATACTTTAAGTGTGTAGGAGTGATAAGCTATAAAATTTTCATTTTTTATAATTTTTTCAAAGTAATTAACTCCATAATTTAGTTAATACCTGGGTAATTAAATTTAATTTTTGATATTTTGTAAATCAAGAATTGGAATTTTAAATGGATTAAATCTTTTATTTTTAGTTATTTTGCTCATTTTTTAATTAATTGAAAATCCATACATTGATATTTGGATTCTATTTGTAAATTGATAATAGGACTATAATTATTATTTTAATTGTTTAATTCAATTTTTGAATAAATTGTATAAATCCTACACAAATTTTATGTTTTTCATGATTTTCAGTAAGTTCCAAAAGTTTGGGCTTATGTAAACTAGAAAAGGACTCTCATGTGTAAGGGTCATTAGTGCATATGTGTAAGAGTCAGTTAGTATAAGCATATAATATTCAAAGTAAAGGATCTTATGTGGATACATAAGAGTCATTTTTATATTTCATAATAGTACTTTTCTATGGGAAGGTGATATATAAAGGCTCCTCCAAAAATTCACAAAGTGGTTGCCGAAGGGTCATGATGACTCTAGATATTGCTTAATAGTTATCCCTGTGACTTATATAATATGTAAAGGTATCGAATCCAATATGTAATAGTCGTTAAAAGTTATAGAGATTAATTTTAACAAATTATGGGCATTAATAAGGGTAACCAAGTAAATATATAATCTATATAAGTATAATTTCCCATTTTGAAAGAAAATATGTAAAAATATAGACTTTGTGAAAGTTTGGAGAAGCTAATATGTAATAATATTTTCTTCTCGGTGAAGGTGGTACGTAAGAACACTGGACTTTACCAAAATCAGGGGAAATGAAGGTCACATTGTGGGATAATTTTCATGCCATGAGTAAATTGAAATTTGAAATTCCCAAAATTAGTATGGAATGAATCAAGATCAATTCCCATTCATGTTGTCTACCTAAATTATGCTCTACCTCTGCAAGTGTTCCTTGTGTAATTCTTGCGTCAAAGTAAGAAGATGAAGATGATGGGAAAAATTTAAATCCAATGAGATGATTCAAGATGATATTTTTAGAGAATCTAGATCCTCATCCTATAAATATAGAGATGATCTAGAAGTGGAATTTAAAACCCTTTGTCTATACTGGTTGTAAATTTTAGGAGGAATTTTGATTTTGATTTTCAAAGCTAGGGTCATTTTGAGAATTTGTATTTAGATTATAATTTAAAAAGATAGATAATATTGAGGATATATTTTGGATATTTATTGAGCCCTATGAGAGTTCTTAGGTGATCAATTAAATTTCAGAAGTTTTGAGTTAAAGTTCAGGTTTTTAGAAGTTCATTTTCCCATGTTCAAAGTTATTGTATAATTTGAAAAATCCATGTGTATTTTAGATGAAACTATATAAATTGATTTTTTATAAGAATTTTAGTAACATGGATTGAACTTGATTAAGTAAAACTAGGTAAGGAAAATTTAGTAAAGTGAGGGAAATTTCTAAGCATGTTAGATAGTTCGTGCATGGTTTGTTAAACTGTATGAGGTAGTGTGGATCAAGGTAGTATGAACCACAATATTAGAACATGGTTTATAAATCCATATATACAAACCATGAGGCCTTATATATTTATTTAATAAATGAGAAAATCTCTTTTTCCCCACTAATTTTTTAAGATTTTTATCCCTCTTTTCTATCCTTCATGTGTGGATGAGCTCCCCCCAACCATGGGGATTTCCTATAACTTTTTCTCCTTTAATTCTACTTGGATAAGAGTGGGTTATGATGGAAATTAAATGGATTATTTTATGGGGTCCTATTATTATCCCTTAATTATTTATCTCCCTATTTAGGCCCTAATTTTGTAGTCTCCGGCTATGGATTTGTAATTATTTCCACTAAACCATGGTGGAAATCATCCAATATGATGGGTATTTTTCCTGTTATATTTAAAGGACATACCAAGAGGATGCGAACATGTCATATTTTATTTTTTCATGGGATTTATGACTCCATGTCGATTTTTATATGATTTTTTAATTAAATTTTAGGAAATTTACCTTTGAATCGGGAAAATAAATCAGGGATTTCTATGGCTTAGATTCAAGTATAGATTGGTATTGGACTACACCATGTTCCATATAGTTTGAGTATCATTATATCTCTATATGAGTTTTTGGAAAATTATTCCTATTTAAATTAATTTGAATAATTAATTATACATTTTAATAATTAATTGAATTGGATATGTGAATTGTGGTAGGAGCTAAGGTGTTGATATGAGCATAAACGAGGCATAGACGAGTTTGGGAGAGAGTATCCATGCTTTTCATTAAGTATAATGGCATAGTATAAGGTAGGTGGTAACTTTAACATCTCTCTATAGTATATGAATATTTTTATATGGAATGTGCTATGTGGTTTTTCCACCAAGGGTGGTTAACCTTTAAATTGAATAAGTTATTTCCTAAAAAATATAGTTACTTATGAATATAAAGTAAGTGTAAAGGTTCATGATAGAACCTTATACACTAGTTGATACCTTGGTCTCTTATATTTTAGGACTTAATAAAAAAAGGTGTACAATGTGATGTAAATTCCAGAGAGGGATGAATGGAAGGGTTAAATGTTGTGAAGATTGAGACAGTTTTCCATAGCTCCCTTCAAGTAGGTAAGTGTGTTGAATATTTATTATTAGACCAAGTAGTTTGTGATTGGACCATGAGATACCCTATAACCCTCGATCTAGAGATGAGTGAGTGAGGTAAATATGTATTCCTCTCTAATATAAGATTTTCTAGGTGGGTATGCCATGAGTGAGATTATAAGTACTTTGGGAATGAGAGGACCAACCTAGGATGACTTAGGAAGTGTGGTCGATAATTATACCATCTCTATAGAGTTATTAAACTATTTATTTTATTATCAGTCATGTGATTTTATAGTACAATTGTGGTAATATTGAGGGATTTTATTCCTTCTAAATGATTTTATTTGGACCTAGAGTTGGGAATGAGATAAAGGAGACCACGTGAGGTTTTTATATTATGATATGACCCATGGGACCTTGGTGGGTTTTCTAAAATCATGTTGCCATGGATAGTGTTAGTGTATGGAAGGATGTATTTTTTATTTAAAGTGAAACCTTAAACCACAAAATTTATGTTTTGAGGATAATATAGCTACAGTGAAAGGGACTGGTCATGCATTGCAGTATCCAACCTTGGTTATGTGTGACGAGCTGAGGAGACGACTAACCCATATTACTAATGACATGATAGGGATGGGTGGGAAGTTATACCCCTAGTTTATATTTTAGGAGGTATTATGGGTGGGAAACACACCCCATAAACCATATATCTGTTATGCCTAGGAAAATTCCTAGGATTCAGTGATTACACCTAGTACTATATTTGATACATAAGATGATCCCTAAGATTTATGATCTTAATATAATTATATAACTTGGATACTCTTTATGATCTAGTTTTTGATCTTGATATATTTATATGACAAGGATACTCACAAGGATCTTATTGAGCTTAATATGAATAGATGATTAGGATACTTACTAGGATATGGTTTTTGTCCTAATATGATGATATTCCTATGATACTCTCTATGATTTGGCTATTGAACCTGATATGATGAGATGTCTAGGATACTTCTAAGGATATTGCTATTGATCTTAATACAATGATGTTCCAAGGATACTACCTAAGACTTATCTAATGATCCTTATGTGATAAGATGCCTAAGATACTCACTAGGATCTATTGATCATTCTTGATATTATGAGATGCCTAGGATGATTTCTAAGATTTGGTGTTTATACCTAAAGTGTTCATATACATGAGACCCGGACATAGGACTTGTATCCCCTTAGTGTTAATTAGAATATTCATAGACACTATGATAATGGTTAAAGTATGTACAATCAATCTTGGGTTTAACCTTATAACATGCACATCAATGATGATAATTTTATAATTCATGAGACCTATTTTGTCTTTAGATCATGTAGTATGTGCATGCACTACTTTACTCGTTATATAGGGATGTTGTTGGTGTTGTAATATTGAATTATGATCACAATTAGATCAGGAGACCATGGAACTTTGGTACCCAATTAAACCTCATTTTTCAATGGTTCAGGTAGGCATAGACCCATGATTAGATCATCCAACTAGATAACTTGGACAAAGTCAAGAGATGGATAAAATAAGGCTCATGGATTTTAATAGATCCTATTTACGTTTTATTTCTTATTTATTTTGTATACGTGATCAGCCCATTGAGTGGTTGGTTGGGATATATGTGTATATTCTTCCACATCCATATATTATTGGTTGACGTGTTTTATTAATTATGTGTACTTTTATTATTGTTATAGATGTTTCTTAGTTATTCCCACTATTATTACACTCTGATGTGAGGGTATAGTCTCTCGATAGTAGCACCATAGACCCCCCTTCTATTAAGAAACCTATAGCATATTGGGAGGTATACCTCAGGTCTCATAACACCACTGGTCCCGACACTATTGATTGTTCATGGGTTAGGGGTTTATAAGAATGTTTGTAACTGAAATTCCATGAGGATGGAGAATATGATGTTTTTATGCTTATAAATATTTACCCCCTCCAAATTTTTAAATATGGGGATTTGTGACCTTGTCTTTCACCATAGATAAACTTAGTTTAGGGTTTTATATAATTTCTACATTCAAATTTTAAATTAGTGTTCTATTATTTATTTTATGTTTTGTTGTATGTATTCCCCAATTTATTTTTGTTTCTTAAACCATTTTTATTACCAGTGATTTAAGACTTTGTGATGCTGGATTACTAACCCATTAATTATGGTATGAGGGTAATCATAGTGGGAACCTTTAATTTATGTATTTTAATTCATAAAACTAATTCACAGATTCTAGTATGATGGTGAAGTTGAATAGTGAGGGTGGGGATCATCATTGCATTTTCCATAAACAGTATTGTATTCTTATAATATTTGATCTTTAAATACTCTCTTAAACAAAATCACTCATCATACCAATCGAGGTGATTTGTTTGAAAGGATGAATGGTCTACAATCAAGTCCAATTGTGTGAGAAAAATCATTCTCTCATTCAAGGAGTGTTCTTACCCACTCACCAAGGATAATAAATGGGTTACTAATCTACTTGAGAGTTCTTGAGTATATTAGTTCTCTCATATAAAATAAAATAGCGGGTATATGTAGATGAATAATATTGAGTCTTATTTTTTGATTATATGGTCAGAATGAATGTAAATGGTGAGAAAACCTATTGGAATTCACCTCAGGACCATATAATATTCTTACTGGATTTAGTACCATTATAGATTTCCTTTTTTTATTTTAGAGATACAAAAACCTAAAAAAAAATCCCTCTAATTCCATATTATTTCCAAATTAATAAAATAAACAAAAATAAATATATAGGACTATAAATTACTCTTTAATATCCCTCCTTAATAATGAAAGTTGTAAAAAAAATATTTAATTCCCCCTTATCACTTTATTTCCCATTAATTGTTTTATAGAATTAGAGAGATATTTATGTATTCATTAAAAACCTCTAGTTTTGGTTCTTATTCACTATGATAGTGTAGGGTATTGTGTAATTGATGTTTTCTAGGTTCATTAGTGTGTTAGAATATATCATAATATCCATTAGTGTGTACAAAAGGTTTCTTAAGATAATTCCCTTCAATTTATTATTACTTAAGATCCTATGGGAAGAGATATTGATTAGTATTAAATAATTTAGTCAGGTATGGATCTATAACCTCAATTTTGATTCTATCAATTTCTTTAAATTAGGAAAAAAGAATAGTTTCCATTAAATAATGGTACCAATTTGATGCTCAACCCAGTTAAAGAAAAAAAATCAATAAATAAAGAAAATCAAATAGAAATTAAATAAAAATATAAAAGGTAATAAAGAACTAATTAAAAATGTCAAAGAATGAGTAAATTCACATCTCAACTCCCCAAAAACAGTGTCACAGTTTGTAGCTATCATCAATGAGGAGGTCTATCAAAGAAGAATTTATAATCCACTATATATTGCTTAGGAGCTTCTGAGAGGTTTGTCTTTCAATGTGCTAAGCCTAAAACACTTACTATTTTAACACTTGTGTTTATTTTTATTTATTTTATTAATTTTGAATTAACACATAAATGGAAGGCATGATTGTTTGGGTTTTTTGGTTTTCTAAAATAAAAAATTATCAACCACATGAAAGTCAACAATAACATTAAATGGATCTAAGGGTAATTCTAATGGGTTATATCATCATTCAATTTTTTTTTTAAAATTTCCTAATATAATAACCAGACTCAATAATACTCATCTACTTATGCCCCACTATTTTCTTATGTACAAGATTACTAATTTGTTCAAGGAACCAAGAAAAATTTATAAACCCATTTTTCTTCTTGGTGTGTGGGAAAGTACAATATTTGATTTATAGAATGATTCTTCTCACACACCAAGCCATGACCAAAATCCATTCATCCTTTTAATCCACTCACTTTCATTATTATGGTGGGTGATTTTGTTGTAAGGTAACTGTAAAGATCAACTAGTGGAGGAATGAAACTATTTTATGGAAAATAATATGATAATCACCACCCCCACTCTTCAACTTCACTTCTATACAAGAATTAAATAAGTAGTTTTATGAATTTTAATACATATATTCAACTCACCCACTTTGATTTCCCTCAAACCACCCATAATGGGTTAGTACTCTAACATCATATATTATGAGAACATGGTTACTTCATAGAGGTTTAAGAAACACAAATAAAAGGGGGTAGAGAAAAACAAATCATATAATGAAGAATAGAGTGTTAAATTGGAGTTAAAATATAGAAATTATAAAAAACCATAAACTAAATCCTGCCAAGATCATTACTATAGTATTTAATACACTCTTCTATAAATAGCGAGGGGGAAATATGTATAAGCATTGCATTATATTCTTCTCCATTCTCATGGAATTTTATTATCAAGCTTCCTATTCTAGATAATATCCATGTGTACATGTCTAGGGTCTATATTATTTTTAAATATCATATTGAATCTTTTACTTGGATCTAAATTATTCCCATGATTTTAATCATCTTCCATTGATAAATGTGAATCACATAGAACACTTGCAGATGAACTTCATGGATTTGGTAGATAGTAGGAATGAAAATTGATTTTAAGTCATTTCTAATTTATTTTAGGAATTTCATATTTTAACTCCCTTATGGTGTGAGTAATAATCTCAAAGTTCAGCCTTCCCTTCCTATGATTTTTAAAAATTCCAGTGTTCTTGCATATTTCCTTCACTGGGATAAAAAATATTCTTATGTATCAACTTATCTAGATTTTCTCAAAATCTATATTCTTTCATATTTTCCTTCATTGGGAGTAAATATCCTTATATATGATTCCTTGGTTACCCTTATTCATGCTCATAATTTTATAAAATTCCACTATATAACTCTTAATGATCCTTACATATTATATTGGATACATTTATGTAAAGACTCCAACCCCAGTAACCTAGAGCCAATGCCTTACTTTATTACATTGGCATAAGATACAAGTGATTTCATCCCAAATGATTGAATCGTTAAATAGATTTGGAAAACTAGATACAAACATAAGTATTACATTACAACTTGAAATGAAATAAAATATAATAATTCCTTTGGTAACATCCCTATTCTTTATATTATCCCTGCATGTCAAACATAATATACATCTTGGAATCCTAGGGAAAAATAAAATATAAGAAAGGGGTGAGATCAGATACTTATAAAGGGTAATAAATACAGTGGAAGATATCATGAACATAAATAATAAGGTAATGTTAATAACTAAAACAAATTCTATTGAAACATAATCTTGAGTATAATATGGTAGGAATAAAAGATGATCAAATAATACCATATAAATAATTACAAGATAATGAAACTTAATCATGGATATTCTACTAGTTTAATAATCAAATGGATTATCAATAAATAATATCATAATTTTGGAATTCATATTGATGGACATCTTAAACATATCATCGATATCTCATCCAAGACATCTGAAAATAAATGGTTAAAGCCTTCGGAAAACCCATATCTTAAAAATAAATGGGCAAGGCCTCAGTCGAATCCATATCTGTTTTGTCTCATGTGACCTAATAATTCATTGAGGAGATATAGAGGTCCTCACCCATTAATTACTAAGTATAATGTATTCCTCTTATGAAAAGGGTGAAACATAAACAGTATAAACAATCATATTAAAAAACTATCATACTAAAAGTGAATACTTTAACCATAAACCACGAATGGTATCAAATAGCACATCCATGGTCAAATTTAAAATAAACCCTTAAAAACATATGATAGATGGTATCATAAAAGATAATCCCCAATTAATTAGAATATTCAATAAATGATGTTGACATAGTTTAAGATACCATTGAAAATTTTAGGAGGAAAATAATCATTAAACATTCCAATGTGTCTCATACAACTTTGAAACATTTAAATCATATTCCCTATGAAGGAATAACATTAAATGAAAATTATAATATAATTATAATAATAAGACTCATAATATGATATATAAAAGAGAATTAAATACACCACACATAAGGAATAATTGGTGAACAAGGCATATATCACACAGAAGTAAAATTGAGATGAGAAAACCACTTTTTTACTTTAGAAATAAGAGTTTTTATGGAAAATAATATTTATTTTGCATAAAATAATATTTTAAACATTTATATCCTAAAAAAATAAAATTTAAGGATAATTAAATTATATTTTAGTCATAAATTATTTCTAACTAAAGTGAAAACATGTGAAGAATGTTTAACAAACTTTAGAAATGAGCCACTTTGGTGAGGTTTAAGGGAAAATATAAACCAGTCTTTAAAACTGAAAAATTCATGAATGTTTATGTAAAACTAAAAATTAAGCAAGATAGTTTTTTATAATAAAATTAGTTATCTTATAAAAATAATGGTGACATAAAACTAATTACAAAGAGCACTTGAAAATGGGTAAGAAACTAAGAAGTTTCCTTAAATCAGGCTTGCTAATCGGGAAGAATTGAGATAAGAACCTTATAAAAACATCTATCTTCCATAAAATAAGGATGAAATGATTTGGATACATTATTTTGGAACATATTCATATAATTTATAATAATTGGATTGGGGTAAATAGAGAGAAAGTGTAACCCAAATGAAAATGGACGTTTGGGGAGAAACCCTTACCACTTTACAAAAAGTCAAACTGTGTGCCCTATAAAATTAATGATCATCAAATGAAATATTGAATACTATGAAGATAAATAGATTCATTATATTATTCATAAAAGGGTATTATAAATACACCACACACAATAAATATTAGTAAATAAGGCATATCTCACAGAAACAAAACTAAGATGAGAAATCCCTTACTTAATGTCTGAAAATGTTCTGCACTTGCACTTAATGTCCTAGATAATGAAATCATATTCATTAATAATTTAATTAATAACATATTAAAAAATTATTTTATTTATTATAATTTTTTTATGTTCATTTATGTCCTTTTATATGAGTTATAATATTCAATCTCGTCATTTGAAAGTGTTCGTTTCCTTGGTTTCATGATTCGTTCACTTGTATACATGTACGAAAGATCATGTGAAATGGGAATAGTTGTCAAGAATTAAAATTATTTGTTATTAATTAAATTATAGAATATATAATGGTCTTATATATCATTTTTTCATATATGAGAATTATTCATTAGATAAAACGTTAATGATAACCATTTATATTATTTTGGCATTTTTTCAATCATCATGAACTAGTTTTGTCTTATGAATTAATATTATGTATATATATAGGTTCAAGAACATTAAATAAGATTTATTACATATATTAAAGTATATTTTAACCATAAAAATGGTTTTATTACCATAATTTAAGGAATAATTGAAAAATGAAAAATTGTCGTCCACGAAGGCAGTAAATGAGCACCTCATGGTCGATGTATTCATTTTTAGAATAAAAAGGGGAAGAGAAAAGAATTGATGGTGGATATTTCACTGACATAATAAACCTAAACTATGTAAAAATAATAAATTTATTATTTCTATTTGTATAGGGGAGGTGAATGAAGTATTATAAAAATAAAAGAAATTAAAAGAGAGAGAGAAAGAACATTTTACCTCTTGAGTGCCGCCTCCTTGAGAACTTCTTTAAGGGACATGTAAAATAGTATTTTGGTGAGACTAGTAATACCAGAACGTGAAGGATAGGTTTGGGAGAGGAAATAGGTATAATATAACAAATATTCAAGGATTTGGAGTTTTTAGGATAAAAGGTGGTGAGGGGTGGTATTTATAATGGAGAAGAGGGGTGTTTTCTGAATATTTTCATCATTTATTTATTATTTTGGCGAAAGACTATGAATAGTTTTGATTATTATGACTAATTATAGTAAAAAGTTCATTTTATTTTGAACCAATGTTTCTTAAATCATACATGGCTCAAGGAATAGTGTTTTATACTTATAATGTATATATACCGTAAATTATCGTATTTTACTATTCACAAAAAAATCAACTATTTTAGAAAAATACTAAAAATTAACCATAACCATTTTTACATGTCTAAAATTAAAAAATAAACTCTATTTTATTATAATAATTTTATAAATATGAGAAATTTAATTTTTAATTAAAATCGTCATTTATTCTAAAAATACTGCTTTTAATACTATAACTGATTTTATGATAATTTAAAATATTAATTAAGGTATCGTAAAATAATATTATAACAATAAGAAAAAAATATTAATTTATTAATCTATTTAATTAAAATAAATTTTCTTTTAAAATATTATATTAATTATAAAATTATAAATAAACATTTATGTTTAACACAAATACAAACAATTAATTTATCATTTTTAACACATTTATCTACTTATTCCTTGATATAAATTTATTATACTTTAATTAATAAGATACCTAAATTTTATTTATACTTTCATATGTGAAGTTACTATTCTATAGGTCATATTACCATTTCTAATGGTCATATAATTATTTCAACGGTCACATTACTATTGATCAAAAATGAAAGTTATCATAAAAATACTAAAAATTTAACCAAAGTAGATTTTGATATTATTTTTTCAAAAATAGTGATTATTTTTTCAAATATAATTTATAAAAATGTCAAAATTCAGTTTTAAAACAAGTGCGCCATTAAAAGAAGGCAAAATTGGATTTTTTGAAAAATATAACTTTTATGCTTAAAATTAGTTTTATTCTTATCTTAAGCCTATAAAATTATTAAATGAATTTTAAAAAAATATTCAATATATAACATAGAAATTTCATTAATATCTTTTACTAATTTGTGATAAATTTAATTTATTATTATAAAATTTCATTGTGAGAATAAAAATAGTTTTTTATAAAAATACATCCTTTAAGTTCAATTGGTTTTCAATTCTAATTAATTGGTAACCAATGAATTAATTTTATAAACATATGTAATCATAATTTACATAATCTCATCCATTATTTCCATTCCCAACATCATAAATGATGATATTCAATTGTTTTTTAAGCTCGTATGTTGTTGAAGAAGATAAATTTAAAAAGATTCATACTGTAAAATCTTATGGTGTTACACTTTACATGTCAAAGGGGCCATGGGTATGAGTCTTATTTAGTATATGGAGTCACTAAAAACCTTATAAATACCCTTTATGAATATGAGGAGGTTTTAGTATATATCACCCACCCACATAAAATTAATTGTATGTAGTATAAAAATGACTCTTATGTATTCTTGTAAGAGTATCCACTTTAAATATTTCATGATTCTTTTAATTGAATATTTTATACGGGTAATGATGACCCTACACATGAGATACATTTTCCATTTTACCTCATCCAACAATTCTATATCTTTTTAAAAAACATGAATAATATAAAATCAATGTAGGATTTTTCAAATATATTCTATAATTGAATTAAAAATTTTAAATAAAAATTATAATCTTGTTATAAATTTAAAAATATAATCTAGAAAAATATAGATTTTCATTTAATTCAAAAATGAATAAAATAACTAAAAACAATGATTCAATCCATTTTACATTCTGATTCTAGATTCAGAAAATATTAAAAAATGAGTCAATTACACAAATATTAACTAAATTATAGGGTTAACTATCATTGAAAAATAGATTACAAATAAAAAAATAGTGGATCTCATTACTCATCAAAAGAATAATCTTCTAATTTAGAAAAAATAGAGTAGGATTATTCTATATTTATATTCTAATCCAACAGACGCATATTTAATTTTTGATTTAAATGCTCAGCTTCATATTTATAATGAGATTCATCACTAGAATCCTTAAAAACTAATTAAGTAGCTTCCATATATATATTTTACCTTTCCTTCTACAGTCTAGTTTTTTATATTTTATTTTATATTTGAGTAAGTCTAGTTTAAAATGTCCACATTTCTTACAATCAAAACATTTCACCACTTTTGTTCCATATTTTTTCTCAAATAATTATTTTCCACTCTTGTAGAACATTTTTAATATTCAAGAAATGTCTATAAGTTCATTACTAGAATCTAAACTACTATATACTTTATCATAAGAGTGAAAATATTTTTATTTATACTTATTATCTTCTTTATAAGTAGATATTTTAAGAGTGTAATTTTATTTTTTGAATGACGTATGATCATCGGCTTCTGCTTGAATCACAACATCATACATAATGATTGTTTTAATCACATTCTTTATTTTTAGATCGTTAAAATGTGTAAACTATCTAATATATATTGGTATTACACTCCATTTAGCAAGTAGAACTGTAAAGACCCAATGTTTTTCAATGGAAGTTCTCTTCTCATAAGTATGTCATAAAATCACATGAAAACACAACATAATGTACAACTAAGTGATAAGTTACCATTAAACATTAGTTTGTCACTTCTGTGTTTGGAATTTCAAAAATCCGGCATACACGGTTGTAATCAGTATCTTATTTGGAGTCTGATAAGGAAAACCTAATTTTTAGTAAATAGTAACCTACCTTAATGAATAGTAACATACCCTTATTAATAGTGATACACCCTAATTAATAGTAACCTCACCTATGATAGTATAAAAATAATATTCAAGTTGGATGTACAATATACCTATATTTTAGAATAAGTTAATGAATGTTTTAAAACTAGTTTTGATAATAAATTATTATTTTAATTAAATATTAAAATAATCATATTTAGAAAATTATTTTTGAAAATGGAATTAATTTTTGGATTCTACACGTCAAAAAATGGTTTGGGTGAATTTTTGGGATTTTTTTGAAATACTTGAATTTTTATGAATAGTAAAATACGATAATTTACAATAAATGCTAAATAAAGGATTTATTGTGTCGTTGATGATGTTCTGCTGATGTAAGACCACTTGTTTCGGGATCACATCATAAAATTATTATTCCTGGTCATGGAATACATACTATTCCTTGTCTTGTGAAGAAATAATAAATTAATGATTATAATATTATGAAATCCCTCCTCTCCTCCACTATAAAAACCCCTCTTCACTCCCTCTTCTCTTCAATCCTCTCAAGCCTTGTGTCTTGCCATTATTCTACCCAAATATCTCCCCAAGATCCCAACCTATTTCCAAAAGCTCATATTCTCTTTAAAATACTAAAACCTCTCCCCTTAAGAGGTTCTCAAAGGAGGAAGTCTCAAGAGGTAAATTCCTCTTTCCAATTCCTTCATTTCTTTTAAGTTCTCTTTATTTTTGTTTCTTTCCTCACCTATCTTCACCATAATAGTATGATAAATCCAGTAACATACATGTTCTAGAATGTTTTCATGCTAAGGATATATTTCATTATCTTCTCTCCTTTCCCCGTTGTAACGCCCCGACCCCAGTTACCCAGAGTCGGTGCATTATTACGTAACATTGGCATGATCACAAAAGACCAGGTCTCGAAGGACTGATTAGTTTAGTAGCATTGAAAACACTAGATACATTCATAAGTTTTACATTACATCATAAATTAATAAAAAACTACAAAAAAATATTGTCTTCATATCCCCTCATATTATCACTTCAGGTCATTCATAAAATACTTCTTCACATCCTGGAAAAATTAAAACATTGAAAGGGGTGAGCTCAGATGCTCAGTAAGGATAACAATATAGCGGAAGCTTTCATAAATAAAAATAAACATTTAAGGCAATGTATAACTAAACAAAATCCTTTTAAACAAGAACTTCAGCATAATATGGAAAAATTAAACTGAAATAATGCCATTTACTTATTCACATGGTTATTCTACTGGTCAAATAATCACATGCAATATCAATAACCACTTTCATAATTATGGAATGAATAATTCTAGACTATCATAACCACGTATCCAAGGCCTCGTTCCAAGACTAAAAATAAGATTTTGTCAAGGCCTCATGCCAAGACACTAGTTTGTTTCATGAGACCTATCGATGCATCGAGGAGCTATAGCGGGCTCCACCTGTCACTTATTAAGTCCAATACATTCCTCATATGAACAGGTTTAAACATATCATAAACCATAACATAATTGTATCACATAAAACATGCACAAAAGAAAACATAACATTTCCACATCATAAGATATCAATACAACACATTGATATAATAAAAACATTATCAAAACCCTTTTCAATACCAAAGTAAAAGAAGATTAAAACTTTGTATTTATTTTTCATTTAAAAAAAGTTATGCCTTGTGGAGGAAGCCAAAACTCAAATAAGGGTCATGTAGGCAGAGAAGTCATTGTCGCCGCATACGTACGACAAAAAACATTCCTTTTTTTCATTTAGTAAAAATGCTTTGTATAAAAGGATTCATTTTGAATAAACGTAAAAGTCAAAGGGGTATATACACCGTATAAAAGAAAGTTGTGTATAAAACAAAATATGCCTCAATGAAAGGAGATTGAGATGAAGTACCTTACAAAGATCATTTTTTTAAAATAAAATAAATCTATTATGTGTATTCACTATAATTACAAATAAAGAAAGTACAAATACAAGATAATACATAATAATATCATGACATAATTTGAAAGTGGGAGATTAACCCAAGGAATAGAAATTGGGTTAGGAAGTTCCCTTACCTCCTGTCCGACATCACTCGACCATTCTTTAATCTACTGAATAATAAACTAGAGTTAATCTCTACTTTCTTAATAACCTTTTTCAAATTCATTATCCCTTTTATATCACTTATTACAATGTTACAAAAATTTTGTAGTCATTTAAGTTAATAATGGTCGTTTTGTCGATCTTTGGTACTTGAGTCAACAATAAACTTCTTATAATTACAATTTGTTTATGTGGTAGAATATACATTATCTCCAGAATTATATTCATGATTTAGATATCATATATATCATATATATCTAGTATATACATTCATTTATATTATTACGTAACATTTAGAGGTAAGAAATGAAGAGCACCGTTCATGGAGACGGTAAGTCGTATGTACGCATGAACGCTACTTTCATTTCTATTTTGTATTTAATGGAATGAAATAATAATTATATAAAGGTATATTATAAATCCAGTATAATATCATATATAATATCATTTACTCCATCCTTTATACATCCCATATGTGGCATTAACGATTCAAATCACTTTGAGGGGGCGGCAGTCCACACTTCCTAAAATGAAATTATCGCGTTTACCAATAATGGAAATCATAAAGGTATGCCCTAAATGATAAATACAGAAGCATAAGGAAAACATAAACATAATATATATCATATATAGAAATAGTGTCATCTTAATGGCCACCATTATAGGTCTTAAAAGAATATTGAACAATCATCGTTTCGTGAGGCAGTAATTCGCCATCCACAGAAATAGTATGTTCTTTAACCATTACACAGAAGTGTGTGTAAGTTTATCTCGAATAATTATTAAAACAAAATCATAGTATATTGAAGATACTTGTTTTTTTACAAAATAAAGGAATAAAAAGAGTTTAGGGGGTTGGAGAAGCAAAATAAAACAAAAGAACATAAAATAAGAGATTACCTTAAAATCGGGTAACTCTTTTTGATTTGAGCTAAAGACTTCCTTGGGAAGACTTCTAACCAAAGTGAGGATTCTAGGAGTAATATATGGAAGTTGATAGAGTATTTGGGCATAGTTTGGCCGAGCCAAATGGCTTTTAAGGTGTGAATAAGGTGGTAGAGTTGGGGGCCTTTTATAACAGGAGAGGAGGGGCACTCTTGGAAAGATTGAAATGTTACTTTATTATATAATGAGTTTCATATTTTAAAGGTCCCAAACTTATATATTTCGAGGATAAGGTGATAGGGGTTCGAAATATACTCATACAATAGGTTTTTTACAAGTATAAGTCTTAGTGTTTACATTATCTTTTCATTTTATTTAAATCGTTAATTAATGAGGTAATCGCTGCATCATCATGGTGTCATAAAAAATTTAATTTATTTAATGTATAAAAATTATAAAAAAAATATCATGATGTATGAAATATATTTATATTTCCAATGAATATTTATAGTCTAAAAGTTAACTTATATAACCCCATGTAATAATTGTTTTAGTAAAACAACACATGTTTGTGACAATTGTATTTTTACTTTAAATAAAAGGTTATTAATGTCATTTTCTTACCCAAGTGGATCCATGGGGTCCCCAAGTTGACCCATGGATTGTATTGGTTGGCGATGACTCATCCAATAAGTGTAGGACAAGTTTCATGATATTTTTATATTTTTATAATATCATTTTTACCTTAAATTTCACTAATTACCTTTAATCGCGATTAATTAAACTTAAAAGTTACTATTCACCAAAAAATTATTTTAATCCCATTGAACCACATTTTACTTCCTAATGACAAACATTTATGTCAGATTTTTGAAAATCAAATCACAGAAGTGGTAATGTTTCATTTAAACGAAAAAATTAGTTTTTTAACTACCACTTAGTGGTTTCACTATTCATCAAAAATTGCAATTTTTCAGAACAATGCCAAAATTTCACCCTAAGATATAATTGATATTCTGAATTCAAAAATGAAGTCTATTTTAAAAAATTCCAAACATATAATTTTCATTAATTAATTTTATTATTAATTTCCGCTGTCACAACAAATAGCGTGTTTTTAAGAAACAATATATATCAAAAGATTGACAATTGTTTATGTCCAATTTGAAAGTGAAATTAATTATAATGACCACCATTAGATAAAATTATAAAAATATATTCTAATTATACTTTAAAACCACTCAATAATATAACTTATCACTATAAATTATTTTGATGAAAAAGTTTTTTATTAAGTATCTCTCACTATTCATAAAAAATTGGAAGTTCTTAGAAAAATACCAAAAAATCAACATAGGATAATTTTGATATTACGAATCCAAAAATGAAGTCCATTTTTAAATATAAAATATATATAATTTCAAAAATTTGGTATTACTATTCATAATGACTATTTTTATTGGTCGCAGTGTTTTAGAATCTTGAACTTGCGTACAATGCAAGCTATTGTATTATTGAAAGAGAAGCGTATCATGAAAGCTTGAGGTGTTACATTCTCCCCTCCTTCAATAAATTGCATCTTCGCAACTTTAAATTTTTCTTTGAAAATAAAAGGTTGAAAATAGAAAATAGCTTTATGGAAAACCCACATCGGAACTAGGGTTAATAAAAATATAACATTAAAAGAAAGAAAGAGAAGTATAATGGTCACCCGAGATATCCCATACTAGGATTATATGAAAATATGGATATGGAGGAAAAACAAACCATCAAGGTCTGATGGAGAGTTTTAGAAAATAGGGTTAGGAGAAAGTAAACTACAAGAAAATCACAAACTTGTGATTGGTTAAACGATCATTGATTCCCCATTATGAAAAGTTAACCGACAACGTTTTTGTTTTATGTTACCTTTCATACAGTTGTGGAATTTATTTAGGAGATTTACTAAGAACGTAAGGAAATATACACACTTTTCATGTAGACTTTCTTTAATAAATTTTTACCACAAACCCATCTATCAATAAAAAATTTAATATACCTCAAAAATATTATATTTATCCTAATTGTACAAGGTTCCAAATATTAACACATACCATTTAGATTAGAAAAACTATTTTGTAATAACCAGGGACTTCCTGTAGGCTAGTGGTAGGTAATAAAGTCCAGTTGCACTATGGTTGTAGGTTCGATTCCTACAGCTATGTCCGACGCAACGGGTTATCCCCTGACCTACAGGTTTTCCTTTTCCTAAAACTATAGTATTATACTATTCCAAAAATAATCTTCAGAAATGTTTTAACCTTAAATAATACTATTCAAAGTTCAACTTAATCCATTCCAAACATTATAGTTATCCAAAATACCTCTGTCCAAACTCACAGTCCAAATTTTATAAGGAAGGTAAAAACATTGAAGATCCTTTTTGCCGCATAAAAACATGTTAATACCTTCATCATGTATTCTTTTAAACATTGCAACATCCTGAATTACCATAAATCCTTATTGATTACATTCATGATCCCTTATTCCTTATAGAATACTAGATATACTCCTTCTATCCAAAAATGTATACAAATCATTAATCATCTTCAAGTAATTCAAGAATATCCAATATAATTTATCCAAATCAATCATGTATTATTCCAAAATCACTATCTCGGTATCAGAACCATATTATGGTTTATCTTTCTCTCAACCATATATTTTCCAAAAATTTAACCTTTTATTGGGTCACTTTTCTTGGTTCCACACAATCTCAAGTCCTTAATGAAATAGTACTGCAGTACAATCCTTATTTACTCCATAATTATTATAACCAGTACATCGTTTATACAACACTCAAATGACATAATTCTTTAATAACAACATAGAAACTCTAATCATTCCTCCTCATCTGTGGTAGTATCATAACATGATTATTATCCAATAGCATCATTTGGGGAATACTCTGATGATTTGTACATTGGCTTGCGTAGTGTCCACATTCCTTGAAGATGAAGCATTGTACATTTGAAAACGTTTTCTTACCCTTGCAGTCACACACTTGGTGTCCTTTTTCTCCACACTTATAACAAACTCTCATTCCCTTTAGGCAAGTTCCAAGGTGTTTCTTCCCATAGTTATCACATATTGGAAAAAATCTTTGTTTCCCTCTTCTCTTTATCCATCTTTCTCTCTTCCATCCTTTTCTTCTCTTGCTTTCCTTCAAATCCATAGGACTCAGAGAATTCTTTACTTATCTTATTAACACATGATACTATTTCTTCATATGTTGAGAATATATGGGAGACTATTTCCCTTCTAAATGTTGGCTCAATACCATGAAAGATATGATCCTTCTTACTCTTTGGATCATACGTATTGATGGAGTTCACATTACTTCTACTGGATGCCATTTCTATATAATGGCCTAAACTAGGTTAGTTTATGAATTGCAATGAATAATTCCAAACTTGTAAAATACTTAATGTAAATTGAATGGTTTATGGATATAATAGATAATCATAAAAAAAAATTTCTTTGAGGACGTATATACTCTTAAACCCTTCATAATGGTTTGTAAAAAATGAGAATTATCCTAAGCATATCCCCTAGGAGTGTCGTAACCAAGAGTGCAGCAAGGCCCGTTATCGTGCACCAGTTTCCGTTCAAGTCTAGCTCAAAGTGGTGTTTTCAGGTTTTACCCCTAGGTATATCTGTGCCAGAGCCGCCTCTACCTGCTCGTATCCAGACAGGGATGTATTGCTCGGAAACCTCACAAAATCTCTATAACACCAAAATTCTTGGAAGTTCTTCTATACTAATCCTCAAATTCTATCTTATGGCTATGTGTGCTAATCAGAGTTTTTTCTAGATGTAGATTCCAAGGTTAGTAATAAACTTCCTTTGAAACCAACTGTAATGACCCGACCCCAGTTACACAGAGTCAGTTCATTATTACGTAGCATTGGCATGATCACAAAAGATCAGGTCTCAAAGGACCGATTAGTTTAGTAGCCTTGTAAACACTAGATACATTTATAAGTTTTAAATTACATTATAAAGTAATACAAAACTACAATGACATCTAGTCTTCATATCCCCTCATATTATCCCTTCAGTTCATTCATAAAATACTTCTTCATATCCTGGAAAAAATTAAAACATTGAAAGGGGTGACCTCAGATTCTCAATAAGGATAACAATATAGCGGAAGCTTTCATAAATAAACATAAACATTTAAGGCAATGTATAACTAAACCAAAGCCTTTTAAACATGAACTTCAGTATAATATGGCAAAAGTAAAATGAAATAATTCCATTTACTTATTCACATGGTTATTCTACTGGTCGAATAATCACATGAAATATCAATAACCACTTTCATAATGATGGAATGCATAATGCCAGACTATCATAACCACGTAGACAAGGCCTCATGCCAAGACTACAAATAAGATTTTTTCAAGGCCTCATGCCAAGACACTAGTTTGTCTCATGAGACCTGTCGATGCATCGAGGAGCTATAGCGGCCTCCACCTGTCACTTATTAAGTCCAATGCATTCCTCATATCAACAGGTTTAAACATATCATAAACCATAACATAATCGTATCACATAAAACATGCATAAAGGAAACATAAAAATTCCAAATCATAAGATATCAATACAACACATTGATATAATAAAAACATTATCACAACTATTTTCAATACCAAAGTAAAAGAAGATTAAAACTTTGTATTTATTTTTCATTTAAAAAAATTTATGGCTTGTAGAGGAAGATGAAACTCAAATAATGGTCATGGCGGTGGAGAAGTCGTTGTCGTTGCTTACGTGCAACAAAAAAACATTCCCTTTTGTCATTTAGTGAAAACTCTTCGTATAAAAAGATTCATTTTGAATAAACGTAAAAGTCAAAGGGGTTTATACACCGTATAAAATAAAGTTGTGTATAAAACAAAATATGCCTCAATGAACGGAGATTGAAACGAAGTCCCTTAAAAAGATCATTTTTTTAAAATAAAATAAATATATTATGTTTATTCACCATAAGTACACATAAAGAAAGTAAAAATACAAGATAGGACATAATAATATCACGAAATAATTTGAGAGTAGGAGATTATCCCAAGGAATAGAAATTGGGTTAGGAAGTTCCCTGACCTCATGTCCGACTTCACTCGACCATTCTTTAATATCTTCAATAATAAACTAGATTTAATCTATACTTGCTTAAGAACATTTTTCAAGTTCATTATCCCTTTTATATCACTTATTAAAATGTTACAAAAATTTTGTAGTCATTTAAGTTAATAACAGTCGTTTTTTCGATCTTGGGTACTTGAGTCAACAATAAACTTGTTATAATTACAAGTTGTTTATGTGGTAGAATATACATTATCTCCAGAATTATATTCATGATGTAGATATCATATATATCATATATATCTAGTATATACATTCATTCATAGTATTACAGAACATTTAGAGGTAAGAAATGAAGTGCATCGTTCATGGAGACGGTAAGCCGTACGTACGCATGAACACTACTTTCATTTCTATTATGTATTTAATGGAATGAAATATTTATGATATAAAGGTATATTATAATTCCAATATAATATCATATATAATATCATTTACTCCATCCTTTATACATCCCACATATGGCATTAACGATTCAAATCACTTTGAGGGGGAGGTAGTCCGCACTTCATAATGAAATTATCGCGTTTACCCATAATGGAAATCATAAAGGTATGCCATAAATGAGAAATACAGAAGCATAAGAAAAACATAAAAATAATATATATCATATAGAGAAATATTTTCATCTTAATGGCCACCATTATAGGTGTTAAAATAATATTGAACAATCATCGTTTCGTGAGGCAGTAATTCACCATCCACGGAAATAGTATGTTATTTAACCATTAGACGGTGGTGTGTGTAAGTGTAGCTCTAATAATTATCATAAAAAAATCATAGTATATTTAAGATACTGGTTTTTTTACAAAATAAAGGAATAAAAAGAGTTTAGGGGGTTGGAGAATCAAAATAAAACAAAAGAACATAAAAGAAGACATTACCTTAAAATCGGGTAACTCTTTTTGATTTGAGCCAAAGGCATCCTTGAGAAGACTTCTTCCCATAGTGAGGCTTCTAGGAGTAATATAGGGAAGTTAAGAGAGTATTTGGGTAGAGTTTGGCCGAGACAAATGGCTTGGAAGATGTGAATAAGGTGATAGAGGTGGGGGCCTTTTATAAGAGGAGAGGAGGGGCACTCTTGGAAATATTGAAATGTTACTTTATTATATAATGAGTTTCGGATTTTAAAGGTCCCAAACTTATATATTTTGAGGATAAGGTGATAATAGTTCTAAATATAGTCATCCAATAGGTTTTTGACAAGTCTAAGTCTTAGATTTTACAATAACTTTTCAATTTATTTAAATCGTTAATTAATGAGGTAATCGCTGCATCATCATGGTGTCATAAAACAATTAATTTATTTAATGTCTAAAAATTATAAAAAAAATAAAATTATGTAGGAAATATTTTTATCATTCCATCAAATATTTATAGTCTAAAATTTAACTTATATAACCCCATGTAATATTTTTTTAGTAAAACAACACATGTTTGTGACAGTTTTATTTTTACTTTAAATAAAAAGTTATTTATGTCATTTTCTTACCCAAGTGGCTCTATGGGGTCCCCAAGTTGACCCATGGATTTTCATGGCCATCCATGACTCATCCAATAAGTTTAGGACAAGTTTCAAGATATTTTTATATTTTTATAATATCTTTTTTACCTTAAATTTCACTAATTACCTTTAATCGCGATTAATTAAACATAAAAGTTACTATTCACCAAAAAATTATTTTAATCCCATTGAACCACATTTTACTTCCTAATGACAACCATGTATGTTGGATTTTTGAAAATCAAATCACAGAAGTGGTAATGTTTCATTCAAATGAAAAATTAGTTTTTAACTACCACTTAGTGGTTTCACTATTCAGCAAAAATTGAAGTTTTTCAGAACAATGCCAAAATTTCACCCTAAGCTATAATTGATATTCCGAATTCAAAAATGATGTCTATTTTACAAAATTCCAAACATATAAGTTGAATTAATTAATTTTATAATTAATTCCCGCTGTCACAACAAATAGCGTGTTTTTAAGAAACAATATATATCAAATGATTGACAATTGTTTATGTCCAATTTCAAAGTGAAATTAATTCTAATGACCACCATTCGATAAAATTGTAAAAATATATTCTAATTATACTTTATAACCACTCAATATTATAACTTATCACTATAAATTTTTTTGATTAAAAATTTGTTTTTAATTATTTCTCACTATTCATAAAAAATTGGAAGTTCTCAGAAAAATACCAAAAAATCAACATAGGCTAATTTCGATATTCCGAATCAAAAAATGAAATCCATTTTGAAATATAAAATATATATAATTTCAAAAGGTGGGTATTACTATTCATAATGGCTATTTTGATTGGTTGCGGTGTGTTAGAATCTCGAACTTGTGTACAATGAAATCCACTACATTATTGAAAGAGAAGCGTATGATGAAAGCTTGGGTTGTTACATTCTCCCCTCCTTCAATAAATTGCATCCTCACAATTTAAAATTTTTCTTTGAAAATAAAAGGATTAAATTAGAAAATACCTTTGTGGAAAACCCACATCAGAAATAGGGTTAATAAAAATATAACATTAAAAGAAATAAAGAGAAGTCCAAAGGTCACCCGAGATAGCCCATACTAGGATTATATGAAAATATGGATATGGAGGAAAAAAACCATCAAGGTCTGATGGAGAGTAGTAGAAAATAGGGTTAGGAGAAAGTTAACTACAAGAAAATCAAAAACTTGTGATTGGTTAAACGATCATTGATTCCCCAGTAGGAAACGTTAACCGAAAATGTTTTTGTTTTAAGTTACCTTTCATACAGTTGAGGAATTTATTTAGGAGATTTAATAAGAACGTAAGGAAATATACATACTTGTCATGTAGACTTTCTTTGATAAATTTTTACCACAAACCCATCTTTCACTCAAAAAGATAATAGAACTCAAAAATATTATATTTATCCTAATCGTGCAAGGTTCCAAATATTAACACATACCATTTATATTAGGAAAACTAGTTTGTAATAACTAGGGACTTCCTATAGGCTAGTGGTAGGAAATAAAGGCCAATTTCACTATGGTTATGGGTTCGATTCCTACAGCTCTGTCCGACGCGATGGGTTATCCCCTGACCTACAGGTTGTCCTTTTCCTAAAACTATTGTATTATAATATTCCAAAAATAATCTTCAGAAATGTTTTAACCTTAAATAATACTATTAAAAGTGCAACTTAATCCATTCCAAACATTATAGTTATCCAAATTACCTCTGTCCAAACTCACTGTCGAAATTTTATAAGGAAGGTAAAAACATTGAAGATCCTTTTTTCCACGTAAAAACATGTGAATACCTTCATCATGTATTCTTTTAAACACTGCAACATCCTGAATTACCATAAATCCTTATTGATTACATTCATGATCCCTTATTCCTTATAGAATACTAGATATACTCCTTATATCCAAAAATGTATACAAATCATTAATTAGCTTCAAGGAATTCAAGAATATCCAATATTATTTATCCAAATCAATCATGTATTATTCCAAAATCATTATCTTGGTATCAGAAGCATATTATGATTTATCTTTCACTCAACCATATATTTTCCAAATATTTAACCTGCTATTGAGTCACATTTTTTGGTTCCACACAATCTCAATTCCTTAATGATATAGTACTACAGTACAATCCTTATTTACTCCATAATTATTATAACCAGTACATCGTTGATACAACACTCAAATGAAACAATTCATTAATAACAACATAGAAACTCTAATCATTACTCCTCATCTGTGGTATTATCATAACATGATTATTATCCAATAGCATCATTTGGGGCATACTCTAATGATTTGGACATTGGTTTTCGTAGTGTCCCCACTCCTTGCAGATGAAGCATTGTACATTTGAAAACTTTTTCTTACCCTTGAAGTCACGCACTTGGTGTCCTTTTTCTCCACACTTATAACAAACTCCTATTCCCTTTAGGCAATTTCCAAGGTGTTTCTTCCCACAGTTATCACATATTGGAAACATCTTCTTTTCCCTATTCTCTTTATCCATCTTACTCTCTTCCATGCTTTTCTTCTCTTTCTTCCCTTCAAATCCATAGGACTCAGAGAATTATTTACTTATCTTATTAACACATGATACTATTTCTTCATATGTTGAGAATACATTGGAGACTATTTCCCTTCTAAATGTTCGCTTAATACCATGAAAGATATGATCCTTCTTACTCTTTAGATCATACGTATTGATGGAGTTCACATTCCTTCCACTGGCCGCCATTTCTATACAATCACATAAACTAGGTTAGTTTATGAATTGCAATGAATAATTCCAAACTTGTAAAATACTTAATGTAAATTGAATGGTTTATGGATATAATCCATAATCATAAAAAATGTTTTCTTTGAGAAAGTATAAACTCATAAACCCTTCATAATGGTTTGTAAAAAATGAGAATTATCCTAAGCATATCCCCTGGGAGTGTCGAAACCAAGAGTGCAGCAAGACCCGTTGTCGTGCACCAGTTCCCCTTCGAGTCTAGCTCAAAGTGGTGTTTTCGGGTTTTACCCCTCGGTACATCTATGCCAGAGCCGCCTCTACCACCTCGTATCCAGACAGGGATGTATTGCTCATAAAACTAACAAAATCTCTATAATACCAAAATTCTAGGAAGTTCTTCTATACTAATCCTCAAAGTCTATCTTATGGCTATGTGCGCTAATCAGAGTTTTTTTTCTAAATCTAGCTTCCAAGGTTAGTACTAAACTACCTCTGATACCAACTGTAACACCCTGACCCCAGTTACCCAGAGTCGGTGCATTATTACGTAACATTGGCATGATCACACAAGATCAGGTCTCGAGGAACCGATTAGTTTAGTAGCCTTGGAAACACTAGATAAATTCATAAGTATTACATTACATCATAAAGAAATACAAAACTACAACAAAATCTTGTCTTTATATCCCCTCATATTATCCCTTCAGGTCATTCATAAAATACTTCTTCATATCCTGGAAAAATTAAAACATTGAAAGAGGTGAGCTCAGATGCTCAATAAGGATAACAATATAGCAGAAGCTTTCATAAATAAATATAAACTTTTAAGAAAATTTATATCTAAACAAAAGCCTTTTAAACATGAAATTCAGCATAATATAGAAAAAGTAAAATTAAATAATGTCATTTACTTATTCACATTGTTATTCTACTGGTCGAATAATCACATGCAATATCAATAACCACTTTCATAATGATGGAATGCATAATGCCAGACTATCCTAACCACATAGCCAAGGCCTCGTGCCAAGACTACAAATAATCTTTTGTCAAGGCCTCATGCCAAGACACTAGTTTGTTTCATGAGACCTGTCGATGCATCGAGGAGTTATAGTGGGATCCACCCATCACTTATTAAGTACAATGCATTCCTCATATGAACAGGTTTAAACATATCATAATCCATAACATAATCATATCACATAAAACATGCATAAAGGAAACATAACATTTCCACATCACAATATATCAATACAACACATTGATATAATAAAAACATTATCAAAACCATTTTCAATACCAAAGTAAAAGAAGATTAAAACTTTGTATTTATTTTTAATTTAAAAAAAGTTATGGCTTGTAGAGGAAGCCGAAACTCAAATAATGTTCACAGCGGCGGAGAAGTAGTTGTCACCGCATACGTACGACAAAAAAAACATTCCCTTTTGTAGTTTAGTAAAAACATGTTGTATAAAAATATTCCTTTTGAATAAACGTAAAAGTCAAAGGGTTTTATAAACCGTATAAAAGAAAGTTGTGTATAAAACAAAATATGCCTCAATGAAAGGAGATTGAGATGAAGTCCCTTACAAAGATCAATTTTTTAAAATAAAATAAATCTATTATGTGTATTCACTATAATTACACATAAATAAAGTACAAATACAAGATAGTACATAATAATATCAAGACATAATTTGAAAGTAAGAGATTAACCCAGGGAATAGAAATTGGGTTAGGAAGTTCCCTTACCTCATGTCCGACTTCACTCGACCATTATTTAATTTCCTGAATAATAAACTAGAGTTAATATCTACTTATTTTAGAAACTTTTTCAAGTTCATTATCCCTTTTATATCACTTATTAAAATGTTACAAAAATTGTGTAGTCATTTAAGTTAATAACAGTCGTTTTTTCGATCTTTGGTACTTGAGTTAACAATAAACTTCTTATAATTACAAGTTATTTATGTGGTAGAATATCCATTATCTCCAGGATTTTATTCATGATGTAGATATCATATATATCATATATATCCAGTATATACATTCATTCATAGTATTACGTAACATTTATAGGTAATAAATGAAGTGCACCGTTCATGGAGACGGTAATTCGTACGTACGCATGAACGCTACTTTCATTTCTATTTTGTTTTTAATGGAATGAAATCATAATTATATAAAGTTATATTATAATTCCAGTATAATATCATATATAATATCATTTACTCCATCCTTTATACATCCCACATATGGCATTAACACTTCAAATCACTTTGAGAGGGCGGTAGTCTGCACTTCCTAAAATGAAATTATCGCGTTTACCCATAATGGAAATCATAAAGGTATGCAATAAATGAGAAATAAAGAAGTATAAGGAAAACATAAACATAATATATATCATATATATAAATAGTTTCATCTTAATGGCCACCATTATAGTTGTTTAAATAATATTGAACAATCATCATTTCATGAGGCCGTAATTCGCCATCCACGAAAATAGTATGTTCTTTAACCATTAGACGGAGGTGTGTTTATGTGTAGCTCGAATAATTATCATAAAAACTTTATAGTATATTTAAGATACTTTTTTTTACAAAATAAAGGAATAAAAAGAGTTTAGGGGGTTGGAGAAGCAAAATAAAACAAAATATCATAAAAGAAGACATTGCCTTAAAATCGGGTAACTGTTTTTGATTTGAGACAAAGGATTCCTTGGGAAGACTTCTGCCCAACGTTATGATTCTATGAGTAAGAGAGGGAAGTTGAGAGAGTATTTGGGCAGAGGTTGGCAGAACCAAATGGATTGGATGGTGTGAATAAGGTGGTAGAGGTGGGGGCCTTTTATAAGAGGAGAAGAGGGGCACTCTTGGAAAGATTGAAATGTTACTTAATTATATAATGAGTTTCGGATTTTAAAGGTCCCACACATATATATTTCTAGGATAAGATAATAAGGGTTATAAATATACTCATCCAATAGGTCTTTTACAAGTGTAAGCCTTATATTTTACATTATCAGTTTTTTTATTTAAATCGTTAATTAATGAGGTAATCGCTGCATCATCATAGTGTAATAAAAAATTTAATTTATTTAATGTGTAAAAATTATAAAAAAAATATCATGATGTAGGAAATATTTTTATATTTCCAATGAATATTTGTAGTAGAAAATGTAACTTATATAACCCCATGTAATAATTGTTTTAGTAAAACAACACATGTTTGTGACAAGTTTATTTTTACTTTAAATAAAAAGTTATTAATGTAATTTTTTACCCAAGTGGCTCCATGGGGTCCCCAAGATGACCCATGGATTTTCTTGGTCGTCCATGACTCATACAATAAGTGTAGGAAAAGTTTCAAGATATTTTTATATTTTTATAATATAATTTTTACCTTAAATTTCACTAATTACCTTTAATCGCGATTAATTAAACTTAAAAGTTACTATTCCCCAAAAAATTATTTTTATCCCATTGAACCACATTTTACTTCCTAATGACAACCATGTATGTCAGATTTTTGAAAATCAAATCACATAAGTGGTAATGTTTCATTTAAACAAAAAATCAGTTTTTTAACTACCACTTAGTGGTTTCACTGTTCATCAAAAATTGAAGTTTTTCAGAACAATGCCAAAATTTCACCCTAAGCTATAATTGATATTCCGAATTCAAAAATGATGTCTATTTTAAAAAATTCCAAACATATAATTTTCATTAATTAATTTTATAATTAATTCCCACTATCACAACAAATAGCGTGTTTTTAAGAAACAATATATATCAAAAGATTGATAATTGTTTATGTCCAATTTCAAAGTAAAATTAATTATAATGACCACCATTCGATAAAAATTGTAAAAATATATTCTAATTATACTTTAAAAACACTCTATAGTATAATTTATCACTATAAATTATTTTGATTAAAAATTTGTTTTTAAGTATTTCTCACCATTCATAAAAAATTGGAAGTTCTCAGAAAAATACCAAAAAATCAACATAGGCTAATTTTGATATTCCAAATCCAAAAATGAAGTCCATTTTGAAATATAAAATATATATAATTTCAAAAGGTGGGTATTACTATTCATAATGGCTATTTTGATTGGTCACGGTGTGTTAGAATCTTGAACTTGCGTACAATGCAAGCTATTGCATTATTAAAAGAGAAGCTTATCATGAATGCTTGGGGTGTTACATTCTCCCCTCCTTCAATAAATTGCATCCTCACAATTTAAAATTTTTCTTTGAAAATAAAAGGTTGAAATTAGAAAATACCTTTGTGGAAAACCCTCATCGGAAATAGGGTTAATAAAAATATAACATTAAAAGAACGAAAGAGAAGTACAAAGGTCACCTGAGATAGCTCATACTAGGATTATATGAAAATATGGATATGGAGGGAAAACAAACCATCAAGGTTTGATGGAGAGTTGTAGAAAATAGGGTTAGGAGAAACTTAACTACAAGAAAATCACAAACTTGTGATTGGTTAAAAGATCATTGATTCCCCAGTAGGAAAAGTTAACTGACAACGTTTTTGTTTTAAGTTACCTTTCCTACAGTTGAGGAATTTATTTAGAAGATTTACTAAGAACGTATGGAAATATACATACTTGTCATGTAGACTTTATTTAATAAATTTTTACAACAAACCCATCTTTCACTCAAAAAGATAATAGAACTCAAAAATATTATTTTTATCCTAATAATACAAGGTTCCAAATATTAACACATACCATTTAGATTAGGAAAACTATTTTGTAATAACCAGGGACTTCCTGTAGGCTAGTGGTAGGTAATAAAGGCCAGTTCCACTATGGTTGTGGGTTCAATTCCTACATCTTTGTCCGACGCGACGGGTTATCCCCCGACCTATAGGTTGTCCTTTTCCTAAAACTATAGTATTATAATATTCCAAAAATAATATTCATAAATGTTTTAACCTTAAATAATACTATTCAAAGTTCAACTTAATCCATTCCAAACATTATAGTTATCCAAAATACCTATGTCCAAACTCACAGTACAAATTTTATAAGGAAGGTAAAAACATTGAAGATCCTTTTTGTCGTATAAAAACATGTGAATAACTTCATCATGTATTCTTTTAAACACTACAACATCCTGAATTACAATAAATCCTTATTGATTACATTCATGATCCATTATTCATTATAGAATACTAGATATACTCCTTCTATCCAAAAATGTATACAAATCATTAATCAGCTTCAAGGAAGTCAAGAATATCCAATATAATTTATCCAAATAAATCATGTATTATTCCAAAATCACTATCTCGGTATCAGAACCATATTATGGTTTATCTTTATCTCAACCATATATTTTCCAAAAATTTAACCTGCTATTGAGTCACTTTTCATGGTTCCACACAATCTGAAGTCCTTAATGAAATAGTACTGCAATACAATCCTTATTTACTCCATAATTATTATAACCATTACATCGTTGATACAACACTCAAATGACACAATTCTTTAATAACAACATAGAAACTATAATCATTCCTCCTCATATGTGGTAGTATCATAACATGATTATTATCCAATAGGATCATTTGGGGCATACTCTGATCATTTGGACATTGGTTTGCGTAGTGTCCCCACTCCTTGCAGACAAAGCATTGTACATTTGAAAACTTTTTCTTACCCTTGCAGTCACACACTTGGTATCCTTTTTCTCCACACTTATAACAAACTCTCATTCCCTTTAGGCAAGTTTGAAGGTGTTTCTTCCCATAGTTATCACATATTGGAAAAATCTTCTTTTCCCTCTTCTCTTTATCCATCTTTCTCTCTTCCATCCTTTTCTTCTCTTGCTTCCCTTCAAATCCATAGGACTCATAGAATTCATTACTTATCGTATTAACACATGATACTATTTCTTCATATGGTTAGAATACATGGGAGACTATTTCCCTTCTAAATGTTGGCTTAATACCATGAAATTTTTTATCCTTCTTACTCTTTGGATCATACATATTTATGGAGTTCACATTCCTTCTACTGGGCGCCATTACTATACAGTGGCATAAACTAGGTTAGTTTATGAATTATAATGACTAATTCAAAACTTGTCAAATACTTAATGTAAATTGAATGGTTTATGGATATAATCCATAATCATAAAAAATGTTTTCTTTGAGGAACTATATACTCATAAAACCTTCAGAATGGCTTGTAAAAAATGAGAATTATCCTAAGCATATCCCCCGAGAGTGTCGTAACCAAGAGTGTAGCAAGGTCTGTTGTCGTGCACCAGTTCTTGTTCGAGTCTAGATCAAAGTGGTGTTTTCAGGTTTTACCCCTAGGTACATCTGTTCCAGAGCCGCCTCTACCTGCTCGTATCCAGACAGGGATGTATTGCTCGGAAAACTCACAAAATCTCTATAATATCAAAATTCTAGGAAGTTCTTCTATACTAATCCTCAAAGTCTATCTTATGGCTATGTGCACTAATCAGAGTTTTTTCTAAATCTAGCTTCCAAGGTTAGTACTAAAATCCCTCTGATACCAACTATAACTCCTCAACCCTAGTTACCCAGAGTCGGTGCATTATTATGTAACATTGGCATGATCACAAAAGATCGGGTCTCGAAGGACCGATTAGTTTATTAGCCTTGGAAACACTAGATACATTCATAAGTTTTACATTACATCATAAAGTAATAAAAAACTACAACAACATCTTGTCTTCATATCCCCTCATATTATCCCTTCAGGTCATTCATAAAATACTTCTTCACATCCTGGAAAAATTTAAAACATTGAAACGAGTGAGCTCATATGCTCAATAAGGATAACAATATAGCGGAATATTTCATAAATAAACATAAACATTTAAGGAAATTTATAACTAAAAAAATCCTTTTAAACATGAAGTTCAGAATAATATGGAAAAAGTAAAATGAAATAATGCCATTTACTTATTCACATGGTTATTCTACTGGTCGAATAATCACATGCAATATCAATAACCACTTTCATAATGACGGAATGCATAATGTCAGACTATCATAACCCCGTAGCAAAGGCCTCGTGCCAAGAAAACAAATAATATTTTGTCAAGGCCTCATACCAAGACACTAGTTTGTCTCATGAGACATGTCGATGCATCGAGGAGCTATAGCGGGCTCCACCCGTCACTTATTAAGTCCAATGCATTCCTTATATGAATAGGTTTAAACATATCATAAACTGTAACATAATCGTATCACATAAAACATTCATAAAGGAAACATAACATTTCCACATCACAAGATATCAATACAACACATTGATATAATAAAAAAATTATCAAAACCATTTTCAATACCAAAGTAAAAGAAGATTAAAACTTTGTATTTATTTTTCATTTAAAAAAAGTTATGGCTTGTAGAGGAAGACGAAACTCGAATAATGGTAACAGTGGAAGAGTAGTTGTTGTCGCCACATACGTACGACAAAAAAACATTCCCTTTTTTCGTCTAGTAAAAATTCTTCGTATAAAAAGATTCGTTTTGAATAAATGTAAAAGTCAAAGGGGTTTATACACCGTATAAAAGAAAGTTGTGTATAAAAGAAAATATGCCTCAATGAAAGGAGATTGAGACGAAGTCACTTAAAAAGATCATTTTTTAATATAAAATAAATATATTATGTGTATTCACTATAAGTACACATAAATAAAGTATAAATACAAGATAGGACATAATAATATCATGACATAATTTGAAAGTAGGAGATTAACCCAAGGAATAGAAATTGGGTTAGGAAGTTCCCCTACATCGTGTCCGACATCACTCGACCATTATTTAATCTCATGAATAATAAACTAGAGTTAATATCTACTTGATTAAGAACCTTTTTCAAGTTTATTATCCCTTTTATATCACTTATTACAATGTTATGAAAATTGTGTGGCCATTTAAGTTAATAATGTTCGCTTTGTCGATCTTTGGTACTTGAGTCAGCAATAAACTTATTATAATTACAAGTTGTTCATGTGGTAGAATATCCATTATCTCCAGAATTATATTAATAATGTAGATATCATATATATCATATATATCAATTATATACATTCATTCATAGTATTACGTAACATTTAGAGGTAAGAAATTAAGTGCACCGTTCATGGAGACGGTAAGTCGTACGTACGCATGAACGCTACTTTCATTTCTGTTTTGTATTTAATGGAATGAAATAATAATGATATAAAGGTATATTATAATTCCAGTATAATATAATATATAATATCGTTTACTCCATCCTTTATACATCCCACATATGGCATTAACGATTCAAATCACTTTGAGGAGGCGGTAGTCTGCACTTCCTAAAATGAAATTATCGCGTTTACCCATAACGGAAATCCTAAAGGTATTCCATAAATGAGAAATACATAAGAATAAGGAAAACATAAACATAATATATATCATATATATAAATAGTTTCATCTTAATGGACACCATTATAGGTGTTAAAAGAATATTGAACAATCATCGTTTCGTGAGGCAGTAATTCGCCATCCATAGAAATAGTATGTTCTTTAACCATTACACAGAAGGGTGTGTAAGTGTATCTCGAATAATTATCATAACAACATAATATTATATTGAAGATACTTGTTTTTTTACAAAATAAAGGAATAAAAAGAGTTTAGGGGGTTGGAGAAGCAAAATAAAACAAAAGAACATAAAAGAAGACATTACCTTAAAATCGGGTAACTCTTTTTGATTTGAGCTAAAGGCTTCCTTGGGAAGACCTATGACCAAAGTGAGGCTTATAGGAGTAATATAGGGAAGTTTATAGAGTATTTGGGCAGAGTTTGGCTGAGACAAATGGCTTTTAATGTGTGAATAAGGTGGTAGAGTTGGGGGCCTTTTATAACAGGAGAGGAGGGGCACTCTTGGAAAGATTGAAATGTTACTTTATTATATAATGAGTTTCAGATTTTAAAGGTCCCAAACTTATATATTTCGAGGATAAGGTGACAGGGGTTAGAAATATACTCATCCAATAGGTTTTTGACAAGTATAAGTCTTAGAGTTTACATTATCTTTTCATTTTATTTAAATAGTTAATTAATGAGGTAATCGCTGCATCATCATGGTGTCATAAAAAATTTAATTTATTTAATGTATAAAAATTATAAAAAAAATATCATGATGTAGAAAATCTATTTATCTTTCCAATGAATATTTATAGTCGAAAAGGTAACTTATATAACCCCATGTAATAATTTTTTTAGTAAAACAACACATGTTTGTGACAATTTTATTTTCACTTTAAATAAAAAGTTATTAATGTCATTTTCTTACCCAAGTGGCTCCATGGGGTCCCCAAGTTGACCCATGGATTTTAGTGGTTGGCCAAGACTCATCCAATAAGTTTAGGACATGTTTCAAGATATTTGTTTATTTTTATAATATCATTTTTACCTTAAATTTCACTAATTACCTTTAATCGCGATTAATTAAATTTAAAAGTAACTATTCACCAAAAAACTATTTTAATCCCATTGAACCACATTTTACTTCCTAATGACAACCAATTATGTCGGATTTTTGAAAATCAAATCACAAAAATTTTAATGTTTCATTTAAATGAAAAATCAGTTTTTTAACTACCACTTAGTGGTTTCACTATTCATAAAAAATTGAAGTTTTTCAGAACAATGCCAAAATTTCACCCTAAGCTATAATTGATATTCCGAATTCAAAAATGATTTCTATTTTAAAAAATTCCAAACATATAAGTTGCATTAATTAATTTTATAATTAATTACCACTGTCATAACAAATAGCGTGTTTTTAAGAAACAATATATATCAAAATATTGACAATTGTTTATGTCCAATTTCAAAGTGAAATTAATTATAATGACCACCATTCAATAAAATTGTAAAAATATATTCTAATTATACTTTAAAACCAATCAATAGTATAATTTATCACTATAAATTATTTTGATTAAAAAGTTGTTTTTATGTATTTCTCGCCATTCATAAAAAATTGGATGTTCTCAGAAAAATACCAAAAAATAAACATAGGATAATTTCGATATTCCGAATCCAAAAATGAAGTCCATTTTGAAATATAAAATATATGTAATTTCAAAAAGTGGGTATTACTATTCATAATAGCTATTTTGATTGGTCGCGGTGGGTTAGAATCTCAAACTTGCGTACAATGCAAGTTATTGCATTATTGAAAGAGAAGCGTATCGTGAAAGCTTGGGGTGTTACACCCACCCTTTTATTTTAAAGAAATGAAAGCACCATTTGAGATGTGCTAATTTAGCACAGTCAAGGACAACGATTTATCAATTTCTATTATAATCTTTAATTATGGTAATGAAACCGTTTGAGTTATGGTTGAACCAGATTGTTATATATGTAATATATCCTATTTTTAGTTCTGTATTCTTTTTGTAAAAATGGTATTAATTTATAAAAACAAATCATGTTTTTTATAATCAAACCCATCGATTAACAAAAATGGTTGTCACTATGTTTTTAAATGTTAATTAATCTTTACTATAAGTAACCTAATTAAAATTAAAACCATGTAATCTCTTGGATGTGCACTAATTTAATATAAATTTAATTCTGGAAAACCAATTTCGTCTTCCATGTTTACTTGAATATAAGTGAACCAATCTTTTAAAACCCAATTAAACAAACGGGCCCGAACAATGAAATTGAACCACATAACTAAAAAAATGCTTTGAATGAACTAAAAAGGGTTATAATAAATCAATTACATATAGAAGAGTTTCTAGAATTATTAATTAATAATCCTAATTTGTTTATTCAGGTCTTTAATAACAAGTGGAGAACACCAACGGATTTAAGTTAAGGGATTCTCTCTATTTCACTATTAATCAAGATTATCCTCTATGATATGACTTTTTATGGGTAATAATAAATGGTGTGGTATGTCTCTACACCTCCACCATACTTCCCTCATGCTGTATAAGTTATGAGAAACCCCTTCTCTCTCTCCTCAATCCCTCTTGGGTACACCCGACACCATGTTGATAAAACTGTAACGAATTCTACCTGAACCTTCTTTGTTCTTTTGGGTTGCATTATCTTGATTTAAAATGGTTTTATCTTATCTATTTATGTGAATATTATGAATTATGGTTATTTCTACAAGATTCTTATATTAATACCCCCTTCATTACTTTCTTTTGGGGATATACATGTTTTTAAAAGATTCCCTCCTTAGAACTTTCCGATAAGGAAACCTATTTTAGGGGAACTTCCTGAATGGTTACCCAATTTCAAGAGCACTATATCCTATATTTTAAGACATAATTGTATTTATAAAATCAGTATTTTATTATGAAAACCTTCTTTGTTAAATTCTGGTTTTATATAAATTATTGTCCTCTTTTCTATTTAAAAATCTCTATAGCATTTTCCTTAAAACCGCCCAAAAATGTTTTAATGATAATGTTTCTAAAATAAATTTCTCATATGTTTTCACTTATGTTTGACACCAATTACCATGTTATATGCCTATTTTACCCAATGAAATTCCATGTATTTTCTAATTCTTTCCTTACATGGACACTTTCATGATACGCCCATTGGTTATGATTTATGTCATGATTGTGGTACCCAATTCTTTCTGTGGGTACCCTTATGTTTATGTATGGTTGATTATGTATGATTGTATATGTGGTAATAATATTTATGTGGGAATAATATTCATGAAAATTTTGAGATGGGTGCACCTAGATAGCACTCTAATGCATTGGGTAAGGTTAAGTCTCATGATATGTGATGTGAAAGGGGATTGGCGGTTAGCCTTGTCCCATACTGAAATGGGAAATGGGATTGGCAGTTAGCCCTGACCCGTACTAAAGAAATGTCTTATGATTCTGCCACATTTATATGATTCCATTTTTATATTATCCCATGATTATATGATATTATTTCATATGTTCCATGTTTTGGATATCAATATTTCATGCCTCCTAACTCATATGCTTAAGATGTATCCTTATGTTCATTCCCTTACTGGGTTTTTTAACTCATCCCTTTGTTCATGTGTTCCCCAGGGTACCCTATGCAGATGTAAGGGCTCAAAAGAAGTTAGGATCCCATTATGGATATTAAATAAAGAAGTGTTTTTTAGCCCCATGTTTTATGTTTTATGTACCTAGTCTTCCAATACACTAGACTTAACGATCATTGGCTTGTACTCTAATAATTAATTATGCTTAAAATCACGAAATGTTATATGTAAAAGGATTGGGTCGCTATAAGAACTTTAAGAACTTTTAAATATTGATATGATTCAATAATAGTGGTACCCAAATCTTCAACATCATTCATTATATCAATTATTCTTCCATTAATTGAGTAATACTTTCTCCATCAAACATTCTGAAAGTATAAAATTTTAAATTTGTAGTATTTTATCTTAATTTTATTACATTATTATTTCCATAATAGGTAATAAATATAGTTTCCCACATATCATAGTTCACAGAACATTGATTAACTATATTTAATTCATCCAGTCCTAATCCAAAAAAAGTAACATCCATAGCCTTTAAATTTAAATTAAAATAAAATTATTATTTAGCACTCTATAACTTAGGTTCTCTTGTATGAATATTATAGGGTTTAATAAACATTATATAACCCTTATAACCAATAATATTAGAATTTATAATCATTCTATATTTTTTAAAACTATAATTTTTACCTTTATAATAGGGATCTCTAATCATTGACCTGCCTTCTCTTGGATCATCCATTGAAATCTATCTTTTTCTATTTATATCAACCTATTTATATTTTTAATACTAAAATGATATCATATATTTGAAAGAATAGGTTCTAAGAAGAATAGAATATCCAAGATTCTTTCCTCAATTCCACTTATTGTTATTAGTTAAAACAAAAAGCAATCTTCAAGTTTCAATTGTCCAATATAGAGATTATAAGAGACTATATTTGATACCAAGTGTTTCCACAAATATGTCATAGATAAAGAATAAATGGGTGGGTGAATTGATTACTTTAAAAAATATTTCATTGAATTGAAAATTATCTATTTAAGTGTTTAGGTTTGACCATTATCATTTAATAAATAATGTAGAATAAATAAAAAGTAAATAAAGAGACAGATATACAATATTTTTATAGTGGTTTGTTTAAACAATAAATGTCCCATAATCCATTCCACCAACACCCAATGAAAACCTGTTGATTTTATTCACATTATTTTCCTAGGGATCTCATAACTAATTATAAGAAGTTTAATATTATAATAATGATTCTATCAGGCATTTAGATACATTTATTGAGGACCTCATAACTAAGTAAAAGCAGTTGAAACTTCTCTCCACGGATGAGTACAAGAACTTCAGACTTAACTTCACAAATAAGTACAAGAAATTAAGACATAAAATAGGAATAGATGAGGTGTATAAAGTGAATATAGTATACCACGCAGTTGACTCTGCAATTTATAGTAGGTGAAGTTTATCCAAAAAATAAATCTTCAAGATATAATAGTTCTAAATATATCTGCATTGTATATTTGATATTCAATGAATACATAGTAGTAGCATATAATCTTCAAGATATCATAGGATTTCTTTTCTCAACTCTCTTTTCTTTATCAATCTTCTTCTTCTCTTTCTAATTAATCATAAACAAGTAGTATAAGAATAATTGAATATTTAGAGTAATTAATTTCTATTTTCTATGTATTTTACAAAGATTTTCATCACTTTTATATATATTCTCTAATCCATATAGAATACATATATATAATACAAAGAATAATAATTATTAAAAAAGTATCTCATGATTCTCCTTGATAGTGTGAACTTTCATAGCCATTATATTCTTATTTCTTTTTGAAAATAAATTAAGAATATCTAGTTCAACTTTTTTCCTTAAATATCTCTTAATAATTTGAAAGCATTCATAAATATTTAAGAAACAATACTTCATAAATATATTATCTTTAAAAATGAACTGCTTTAGAGTTGAATAATCCTTATTTATGATGCTTTTTATCAATATTCAAAATCACCTCCAAAATTTCATTATTTCAATTAAATCCTCTAAGTCAACCATAACATTTGAATTTGAATATATGAAATATTTTCTAAAGATATAATTCATTGAATATGATAGATAAACACATAATAATCAATAATAAGTAATTCTCCGTACAACTTTATCTGTAAAAGTCATTACCAAATTTTTAACTATTGATAATGTGTAATATATTTCCCTTTTTGAAAATCATAATACATAAAATATTCAAAAATATGTATGTTTTTATAATTAGAAATGGTTAAAATATAAGGTTTTTTTTAATTTAAGTTTTTATGTCTAATCATAAGATAATCATTAATCTCCATTGTAAAGTGTAAGATTTCAAAATTAGTTGATTTTCAGAACTTTCAATGCTTAAAATTATTTATAAAAATATATGTGGTATATTTTCCTTTTCTAAAATATCAATAGATATTATTTTTCTCAACTCCACTATATATGTATGATTCTTTACTCTAATAAGTAAGTATCTCCCCTTTTTAAAAATTCCAATATTCTTTATACATAATATATTTTATCAAGCTTCTTCACTATCCATAATATTTTTTACATAAGATAATTATTCAATATAAAAGTGATAAATCACATAATAAAAATAATAAATAAAAATTAATAATAACAATAAATAATAAATCATTGCACTAGTAAGATATAAATCATTGCACTAGTAATATATAAATCAAAAGGTAAAGAAAGTGAGATCGATTAGAAATTAAATCATAGTGAGAGATTAATAAAACATATAAAATAAAATGAGAGGGATTAAGTAATTACAAAACATAAAATAAATGGAAATAATTCACTCAATATTATCCCCCTTTTTGTAAGGATAAAAAAGGTAAGAGTAGTGTAGAGAATAAAACGTAAGCAACACACTCTCCCCCAAACAGAATATAATATATGCAATAAAGAAATGAAAAAATCAAAATAGGAATTTATCCAATTTTATAAATAACGAATTACAAGAACAAAATTTCACCCTTTTAATAAATAAGCCTGAAATAAAATAAAACTTCATTCTTCAACAAAAAATAATAATAATCAACCATGAAATATTCTTCAATGCATAAATTAATCTTCTTAAAGAATTCATAAGGATTACTAAAACACTAATATAACCTCCCTATTAATATAATCTTTCAAAAATATTAAAAAAGATAGAAATAATATCACTTTTTGAAAAGATTGGACAATGTACGACCACAAAAGGAAATCCTCTTGTATGATACCTTTAATTATAAGGGGCCATGAAACATGTAAAAAAAAGTCAAAGAATAATAAAAATATTTTAAATGAATTAAATAATTAACTAAAAGTTTTTCTCATGCCAATAAAAATAAAATAGTTAACTCATACTAATAAATAAAGATAACAAACCCATTTTGCTAACCATAATGCATAAAATATATTTACTGAATTATATAAAGTATATTCAAATAATTAAATATAAATTGGTTTTTACATGTCATGCATATTAAAAATAGACAATAAACATGGTACATGACCAAAAAATAATATAACATAAAATAATCATTCTAGAACAAGGCATAATAAAGCAGTATAACACATGTTAATAAACCAAATGATATGATAGAAAATACATGCTCGATGGGAATATATAAATTTATTAAATTATCTCATGTCAATATACTAGTAAATAGAGCTATAGAAAGTAAGAATGTTGTTGAAAATACACATACTAAAAAGATTAAATAGATTTTCTTTAGAATGATTGGGTAGATTACATGGTGTCAGAAAGTTTCCATACATCATGAAGATATGGTTTATTATTATATTTGTAATTTTTTTTATTTCACAAATATCGAAAAGAGGTGGTTTATATGGTGCTTATTTAGTTGATTTTCTTATCATTGACTAGCATTATTGATGACATTTATTTTAGTTCTATGTGATTAGAATATTTTCATATGACCCAAAATTTCAAATAAGTTTCATAATTAAAAGAATATTTTTGACTTAAAAATGGTACATCGATTGAATATTTTCAATTTAAAAGTTACATTAGAGTTCAAAAAATGAATGTCATATACTCAAAACTGGGAAACTGGGCTCAGATTGTCTTAATACTTTAGGATAAAGACTGATAATTAATTTATGACATGTAGGAATTAACCTCATATTTATCAAACACATGGTTAGTTCCTTTATGATTAAAAGTACATATTTTTTAGTTTAAGAATGACATTTTAGTTCAAAATACACATCCCATACTCAAAACTGAGAAAATATTCTTGGATTTTCCTGATACTTTAATGAAAATATCAATAATTCTTTTGTGATGTGTTGGAATTAATTGCATGTCAATATAATTTGTGTTATGGAATATATGATTTAAAGTGAATGTTTTTACTTAAAATGGAATTTTAGTTCAAAACACACATTGCATACTCAAAAATTAAAAACACACTCAAATTTTCAAGATACATTATGAAAATGGTCTATAATTCATTTTAGGATATATATATATAAGAATCAACAGTACAACTATTCAATAAATTGTATTACTATTATGACTCAAAGTGCGTGTTTTTATTTTAAAAGTGATATCTTAGTTTAAAACACATGTCACATACTCAAAATTGAGAAAATGTGCTTGAATTATCATAATACTTTAGGAAGAATATTTTTTATTACTTTTTGATGTATATGAATTAGTATCACATCAATCCAAGACACAGTGTATGTAACAACCTGAACATTTATAAACGAAATTCCCTTTTTAAATGAGTAAATGCATTATTAAGAAATGAAATTATAAAAAAACACATTCAACAATTTTGTTTTTTTATACTGATATAAGTTATGTAATGTTAGATTTAAAATACCATTAAGTATCAAAATCGTTTATAGTATAGACATTATACATAGATTATATGATTAATTTATATAGGGTTATGAAAATTCCAATTAACATAGAAAATGGAAGTGATGTCCTTGATCAGTAAAATTGTACCCAATGAAACTCATTTATCAGAGCTTCCAAAGGATATGGAATCACAAGGATTTTCCGTTGACCAATTAAAATCTGAGATTCAACAGCTAAAGCATGAGCAAAATTGTTTATAGGAGAATATCAAACTCATCGATATCCTAACCCAAACCATGTTCACTGAACCACCCCAAGGAAACCTCACCATCACGCACTTTACCCTTAAGGAATTCGCTGGTGTAATAAAGTTATATGTATCTAGATCCTAATATTATGAATTTTTATATTTTTATTTATAATAAAATAATGATTATATTTATCTTTTATTATTACTTTATAATGATTAAATAATAATTTTGATAAGAAATAGATTTTGATAAGATGAAAAATAAATTTTATTTTTTTTGATATGTATAGTTTCAATCAAGTCACTCTTTTTCATAAATTAAAGAAATTTAGAAAAATGATATTTTAATAAAATATTGTTATTAAATAATATTTATTAAATATAAATGACAATATAATTTTATAAAGTCAAATATAATTTTTATAAGGGTCAAAAAATGTTATTGTCAAAAAAATCAATATTTTTGAAAAACAATGATTTTTTATTTAAAATTTTAAATTATCATCTCAAGATAATTGTTTTCATGGTGTTTTTTTTAAATCAGGTCATTAAAATTATCCAATGGTGAATTTTTAATAATTTTCTAAAATAAATACAATAAAACTATATGATATGTATTATGAAATCATAAAACACTGAAAGTGATGTAATAAATACTATAAAGAGTATACATGACCAAAATTATATTTCCCATTTAAAATACCTTTTTTCATGTTATTTTATTAATTTTATAAACCCTTAATGAATCCTCCAAAACTACTATTATATTTAAAAGATTTAAAATCAATTATTTATGAACATAACTCACTTTCACATCACCAAAAGAATTATATTAATGAGTTTAGTTATTAAACTTTTAAAACAATAAAACTAATCCTATTTGGTTGAAAATGCTAGTAAAAAACTTGGTAAGGTTTGTTTTTTATTACTTTATCATATAGACTCCAAAATGTAAGTTTGGAAATTATTAAATAATTACCCTCTCTTTTGATGTAAAAACCCACCCAACCACCCATTTCTATTCACTAAAACCCATTTTATCATGAATTTACTCCATCATTACCTCTCTATATCCCTCCTAGGGTACCCCCAATCTATTAAAAATCTCCTCTCATTCTTTAAGAATCGCCCTATCTAGGTAATGTATCCTCTCCTTCTCTTATTTATTCAAAAATATTATTCATATTATCTCTTTTGATTTCCATTTTTTATGTTGGTATATGTTTTTACACATCCCTATTACTGTACTTATGATTTCCAAGTGATGATATACCCCTTTCACTCTCATTAAACCCTTCTATGAATCATTATGTACACCCGTTATATTACCAAATTTATCCTGTGATTTTTCTATTCCAAACATTTGTGTAGTGAATACCCATCCCCATTTCCTCTCAATGGTATTCACCTTGATATACCTATCATTAATTGATTATATAATTCCATATATGTAACCCACATTAATTATTATTGGGATTAAATTTGATGAAATATCATCCTATGTTGAATGATCTATGTGGCACACTTATGCATGTACATAATATGAATGTGATGGGTGGACTAAGAATTATATAGAATTATAATACATTGTGTAATATTTTTATCTCATGATATTCCATGTATATTTTAGGGGAGGTAAACCTATGTATGACATGTTATGATGTCTCAGCAGTAAGCCTTGACTTATTCTTATGATGTTGTGTTTTATGTTGTTGTGTTATTCCTCTGTTTCCCTTATGTTGTCATCTTATATCATAATTTTATGTTCAATTTTATGATTCTCGCCCCTCTTTTGTTACCTTGATATTCCTCTTAGATCACCTATACTACTTTACCTTATTAAATGCTTCGATTATTCCTTTACTAGGCTTTATATCTCACCCATTTCTTATTTATATCCTCAGGTTATCCCATGCATTTTTAGAAGAGCAACGTATTTTTTTAAGATAATATTAAAGGAGTTTTAAATAATGTCATTTTTATTCTATAACAAGTTGTTATTTTATGTACCCAATTACCCAAATACAATAGGCCTCATGATGTTATGCGGTTGTATTAAGTGCATCTTTATGTAATAAATTATAAATTATAGTGTATTAAAATATGGGTTTTCATAGTTGGTATCAAATCAAAGTCTTGTTATTTTGGGGGATTAGGATTAGAAAAATCTAGTGAAATCCTATAGATGAGAATAAACATAGGCAAACATCCCTAATCTTTTTTAAAGTATAGAGTAAGTGGTTTCTAATAAAACAAATCCATGTCTGGATACCACAAGTGGATGTGGCTCTTCAAAAGTTGTATCTAGGGGTAATAACCCTAAAAAGGGCACATTGAGTTGGACCCAATCATCACCTGGTGCATGATAACATGCCTTATTGCACACCTGGTTTAAAAATCTCGTGGGATATACTTTGATAAATTCACAAGCACTTAAAGAACCATTATAAAGGGAACAAAAATTCCCATAAAATTTTATATTAGGAAATAGATCATAGATAACTTATATAAAAACCTATAAATTCACAAGTTAAGGAATATATTTCATTGATAAATTATACCTTTATTTTTAATGGTCTCTAATTACTATTTGTAATAGTTTAAATATACTCATCCCTAATTTCCCCTTTAGTTGTTAGTCAATGGATGGAAAATGGAAAAACTGAGTCAACATCCAATGTGAGGGGCAATGTGATGACTACCCAAATGAGATGACCAATTTGATGGGAGGAGGATTCAGTAACTCCATGAATATACTTTCTTAGTTAAATCAAGTTTTTAATAAAAACATTGATTGGGAGTAATGCTTGAATACCCCAAGTAAATAAAAAGTTACAATTGAGACCTTTAAATGATGAAGGAATTTGACTTTCAATTGATATTCTTATACTTTAATCACTAAAAAAAGATAAAATCCCTTGAAAATATCTTCTCCCTGCTTCAATGATCAGAGAAAGAGAAGTTCATGATACCTGTTTATCATATAGAATGAGAAGTTGATCAATGGTGGACATTGGTAAAAAAAATACAAAGCCCAAGGAGGAGATCAAAGTGATGGAATGGAGGTAATTCAGAAAAATGGTTTTCAATAAATATTTTTCTCCTACTCACTTAATTAAAATAGAGAGGGATTTCCATATCCTAATAAAAAAGGATGATGAATCCATCAAGGTTTAGAAAGATAACTTCATAAGACTTTCACAATATGCCTCTAGCTTTTATATCTCCCCCAAAATTATAGTTGACTACCTGTTTAGTGGTCTATAGCTGAGTCTATGAAAATATTTGGAAATTAAAGACTTTGAAAACTATGATGAAATTATATAATGTGGCCTCAATGTTAAAATAGAGATTTTTGAATCTCATGGGTATCATGGGTCGGGAGATAAGAAGTAGGGATTGAATGTTAATCCTGGCACTATAATAGAGAAATATCATGTGGGAAAGAAATTACAACATCTCACTTATCAAAAGTGTGGGAAGGATCGTCCTAGAAATTGCCTGAAGTGGGAAATGAAATTCTTTAGATGTGGGAAGGAAGGGGATATAGATAGAAATTAACAAGGGGAGAAACCCAACAATGTGACTGAAAAAAGGAATGCTCTAGTCAACACTCAGACTATTGTCCAATGTTTCAACTTCAAGTAACAAGGACACTATGTGAATCAATGTACTAATCCAAGGGTTATTTATGATAACCGAAGAAAAGAAGCTTCATGTAACACCCTGAGATTTTTTGAGAAATATTTTGTTTTTATGTATTATGTTATATGAATCACCAAAGGAATCTTTCACTACACACAACACTATCTTGGCTAATGTTACGCGCTAGAGCAACCTTCCTCGATAGCTTGTGTAGTACGCAATACTGAGTTTCACTAAACAACGATATGTTATTAAAATATTATATAAACTCGCTGTTATGAATAGTAATACCCACTTTTTGAAATTTTATCAATTTTATCTTTCAAAATGGACTTAATTTTTGGATTTATAATATTGAAATTAGCTTAGGGTGAATTTTTGGTATTTTTCTGGAAAATTTCAATTTTATGATGAATAGTGAAAACACTGAGTTATAGTTTAAAACCGAATTTTTATTTAAATAATTATATATTTCATTTAAATTTATTTTAGGTCAAAATAGATACATAATACCTATATAAGTTCACTGTAATTCCTTGGAGTCATTTTAAAATAATTTTAGATATACAAAAATTTTATTGAACTTTTTACCGTCTTTTACCCACCTCCTAGGAGAATTTGAAAATTTACATAAAACTTAATATTACCACTTATGTGTGTGGAATTTAAAATATCTGAGAGAAATGGTTGGTATCAGTATGTAAATTGTTTTTAATAAGATAAAAATAATTTTTGGTGAATAGTAACTTTTTAATTTTATTTACCACGGTTAAAAGTAAATAGGGTAATTGAGGGTAAAAATGATATTATTATTACCCTAAAACATGTCATAATTCTATTGGATAAGTTCAATTCAACAAAAACCAACCTTAGTAATAAGATATGGCCATTTAGGTCCACTTGGATTAGATTTGGACATTTATTATTATTTAATTCAAAGAAGAGTTAAAAGAATCAAAATCAAAGTTTAATAAGTAAAACATTTTTAATATAGGGTTATACATAATATAAATTCTACTATAAATATTAATTATAAAGATAAAAATATTTCTTAAATAATGGTATTTTATTTATAATTTTTAGATATTAAATAATTTAATTTATTTATGACACAATGATGATGCAGTAATTACCTTATTAATGAAATACTAAAATAATTGATATTATAAATACCCAAATAAATGTAATTTGAGACTTTTTCTGAATTAAACTAATTTTATAGGTTAATATAACATATTAGAGTTGGTTAGATGAATTTTTTTAAAGTAATAATGATATTATAAATTTCGAAAAAACCAAATACCAAATAGTGTTAAAATTGACATAAAAAAGTTTCTAAAACAAATATTAAATTATTAGTTGATATTCTATTACTAAAAATATAAGGTCCTGATAAAGACTTATATAATAATATATATGACATTAATGAACGAATTGGGGTTTTATTGGTAGTTTATAGTAAGTTTATAAACCATATAGTGTAAGAATACAAGAAGACACGGTAAAAGTTAAATTATTTAACTTAGAGTTAAAATCTAAATGATAAGGTTAAAATGGTAACCTAAACTTGCCTAAAACCTATTGGTTGAGATTATTTAGACCCATACCCACCCTAGACTTTAAATAATTTACTTTGGAGCCATTATATACCAAATATGAATTTATTATAAAATAATATTTTAAGTTTTTCCTAAGGTGCCCTTCACCCCTCTTATAAAAGGGCAATTCACCTTCTCTCTAATTCACACCTCCTAAGCCATTTTTATGGGCCAAAACCTTACCAAATACCCTCTAAACTATCATACCTTCATCCTATAGGCCTTATTTTAGTCATAAAGCCAACCTAAGGAGCCCTTTTGATCAAATCAAAAGGAAGAACCCGAGGAAGAGGTAAATATCTCACCACCTATTTCAAGTTCCTTCCTTCTTCTGCTTCCTTTTTATTCATTGTTTCCATTCTAAAATTATAACTCCAATATATTTTATATATTGTGATGTTATTATAAAAATGGTATAACCATATTAGTTATTTTATCCATCCTATGAATGAAAAAGTCACCACACGTGAATACATACGGCTTACCGTCTCAACGTCGTGGTGTAGTTTGTTATTCAAACATTTAATCATTTGGATGGGTATAATAATAAGTATAAATGATATAAATAATAAATATAAAATTATTATGATTCCTTATATATGATATACCATCCAATTATATACTATTTTAATATCAAAATAATGATATCATCGCTCGTGCGTACGTACGGCCTACCATCTCCACGATGTGATGCGACTCGTTCTACATGATCTTCATTGAATAATGATTATATAAATGAATTGAATGAATTAATATGATATATATTACACCAATACCATTCTTTAAATGAGGTATCTATAACCTAAAAAGAGTAATAAGAATTTATTCGACAAAACATGCATAAGAACATAAAGCAAGGAACACCCGAATAACAAGTAGCAATGAAGTATTACAATAAGAAGATAAAAATATGACCATATATGATATCATGACAATTAATATGATTCCTTAATAAGTCAATGACAATATTTAAATCATTATACAGGAGGTTCGGATATGTATGAAGCATATTAGACCTATGTTAAGGGAAAATCTCACAATCTCATTTTTATCCGAGATTGTTTACTGGGGCATATTTATCATCCACATACATGTTTCATCAATATGTAATATTATTTATATCCTCATACAATTTTTTAAATTCAATTTTACCTATTGGTGAATTTTTAGTAAAATATATGAAAGTAATCTTTTGTTGTTTTCAGTGCGATATACTTTTTGACTTTTCTGGCCAAAGTACAAGAAGAATGTTTTTTTAACTTATACGGCATGAATGGATTTTTATGATTTCATAGAACATTATTTCCATGAAGATTCCTTTACATGTTTTCAAGTTTATTTTTAATTAACTTTTTTTAGTTTAAAATTGTATGACATGTTAATAAAGGAAAATAAAATTGAAGTAGAAAGGATATTTTCCTCAATTATGGAGTTCAAGTGTTTTATCAAAATTATTTTCCATCTAAGATAATATAGGGTTCTATTTATATACTTATGTTTACATTTATTTGATTATGTTATGATGGAATTATTTTTATAATGTCCTTTTATCTTATATAGATTATGTTATGATGGAATGATGTTTATGAATCCCATTTTTATTACATGGGTTATGCTATATGATTTATGATTTTGTGGCACACATAAGAATGGTTTCATTATGAGATGGGTGGGACCTATATCTCCCTCCAATGCATTCGGTAAAGATTTATATCTCATGAGATAGATATGGATGGAATGGAAAGTTAATCCAGTTCAGTGGTACAGGACTGGAATGAGGATTGAACTCGGTTTAGAAATGGACTTTGTCCGTTATGACAGTCATGGAAATGAGTCTTGACTAATAAGAAATGATTTTATATGATTATGTGTGTATGAAACAAAGTTTCATGTTATATGTTATGATTATTGGGATTGCATTTCACTACTATGATTTATCCCATGTTATGATATTATGATCTCTTTTGCAGGTTAATATTTTCAAAATGTTATGTTCTTATGAATATGATATGATTGGTATTTCCTTTGTTTACCCTTACTGAGAATTTGAGCTCACCCTTTTGTATGTTTTCTTTTCTCCAGGTTAGGAAGAAGGTTATTAAGAAGGATATGCCAAAAGGGACTCTAGATATGATTAAATAAATGGGAGATAATGTAGATGCTTTTTGTACAAGTTGTTTATGTTTCTCAGTTTCTAAAGACACTATACCTATACGGTCCTATCATGGTTTTGTTATATGTTGTAATAAGTATGCTTCAATTCTGAAGTAATAACAATGTATGTAAAGTATGGGTCATTATAGTTGGTATCAGAGGAACGGTATAGTAAAACTTTGGAAACTAGGATGTGAAAACCTTAGTAAAAACCCTAAGGATATGTCTAAGCATAGAACACAATATTAGTGTTTTAGAAATGGCCATGAATAACCTATGATAAGACCTTAAGTGTGAAATTTTATTCTTGATTATGTGGTTTTCCTATTATGATTATTTTTTCTCACACTATGCTTATTGGTTTTAGTCAATGTATGGAACTCGAAGGAACCATGTTAATGCTGAATGAGATGGGAAATGCAATGATTGTCCCCCTGAGCAACCAAAGGTTATGGGAGCTAGAATGAAAAATCTTGTAGCCATGCTCACACAACTTTCTCAAGCTATGAATCATGCAGGACTTCCAAACAAGCAAAGGAAGGAGAAACATTCTATTGAATCCTTCATGAGGTAGCGTCCACCCTCATTCAGTGGGTCTATTGATCCATTAGTGGCTGAAAAATGGATCAGTACCACTAAAAAGATATTTTCAGTTATTCAATGTTTTAAACATGATAAATTCATCTTAGAAGTATATCGTTTGGAAGGTGAAGCTGATCAATGGTGTAATCTTATCAATAATACGAGGCAAAGAGACGAAATTGAGTCCATAGAATGGGAAGAGTTCAAGAAAATATTTTTTAATAAGTACTTCTCTTGTATTCTTCGAAAAAAGATGGAGAAGGAGTTTCTTTAACTAAAGCAAAAGGATGATGAATTTTTTGGTACCTACGAAGAAAATTTTACAAGACTTGCAAGGTATTCTTTCAAAATAATTATCCAACCTGAGAGTAAGATCGATCGATTCTTTAGTGGCTTAAAACCAAGTCTTCGAAGAGCGTTAGCCATAAGAGACTTCAATATCTACAAAGAAATTGTTCAATGTGCTCTCAAGGTTGAGATGGAGATTGGAGTAACCCATCATTCATATGGGTTTGATAAGAAGAGGAAAATGGAATTCAATGGGAAATCTAAAGACCACACTGAAAAGAAGAAGAGTTTTCCCTGATGCTCAAAGTGTGGAAAGAAACATGGAGGGAATTGTCTTAAAGGGAAAAGTAAATGTTTCAAATGTGTAAAAGAAGGTCATCGGACATTTGAATGCCATAATGATGGGAAAAATATGTCTAGTGATGTGAACAAAGAAAAGGCTACACATAATGCACCTCCTACACTTCAATGTTACAAGTTCAAGGAAATGGGGCATTATGCTAATCAATGCTCTAATCCAAGGGTTGTTGATGATGATCGACATCAACAAAATCTTAAGGCCAAATACAAAGGAAATTCACATGAAATTTCTATCAGTGATGTTAAGTATGATAAAGAAGTTGTGAAAGGTACACTTACCATCCACTCTAAAGTAGAAAATGTTTTATTTGATTATGGATCCACCCACTCTTTTATTTATGAAGAATTTTATAAGGGTATCATCGTACTACCTCAAAAATTAGTTGTTGAGTTAGTTGTGACAACTCTTAATGGCACAACAGTGTCATCAAAAGTTTATAATTATTCTCTAATTGACATTTGTGGGAAAGTTATTCCTACAATTCTTGTGATCCTTCCTATAGTGGAATTTGATGTGATTCATGGAATGGATTGGCTTTCCTTATATGGAGCACATATCGATTTCCAAAGAAGGGAAGTCACATTTTATATTCCTGGTCAATATATGATCATCCATCGATTAAAGGATGAATATAACCTTCCAGTGGAAATTTCTTCCATCTTATGGGTCTTGATTCCAATAAATGAAGGTTATTTATCTCAAATGGTTGGAGAGAAACTCAAGATTAAGAATATGCCCATTGTACGGGAGTTTGATGATGCCTTTCCAGAGGAATTGCCAGGTCTTCCACCAAATTGTGAAGTTGATTTTTTAGTAGAACTCATATTGGGTGCTATGCCCATTTCAAATACAACTTATAGAATCGCCCCAATTAGGTTGCAGGAATTGAAGAAGCAACTCCAAGAAAATCTTGATAATGGATTCATATGCCCTAGTGCATCACCCTGGGCAGTGTCACGACCCCCTCCCAGAAAAGATGCCCCTCCTGAGCTGGCAATGGTGAAAGAGAGATAATGACCCCTGAGTCCTGCCTCCAGTAGGCCCCGGAGTGGCGACTAGCACCAAGGGTATGATTTTTCACAAATATGGGAGGCATTACCCTTTTTATTATTTAATATCAGTAAATAGGATGAGTCTAACACCAAAATAAAAAGGAACAAGTAAATGAAAAAAAACCCAAAACCAAACCCATATGCATGTTTTATACAATACTAAAACAAAATTAAAAGTACAAGAAAAGCTCCAAAGTACAATACAAAAAAGAAGCAAAAACTGCAACCAACGAAACTCCAAAGCCCAACTAGCAAGGCCCCACACGATCCCTGAAGTCCTCCTGAAAACCTGAAAGTAAACGTAGTGTGAGCATACATGTATACTCAGTAGGAAAACCTAAATCTCTCGTGCACAGGTGGGGAGACATCATAGTGCCCCGTGAGAAAACAGAAGGAACCAAAACCTAGCAAGGAATATATCCACCTAAACTCACAAGTCACACTAACCAAATATCGCAAGTCAATAGAGTAGTATAGTAATATTATCAAAGTATGGGTACCCCGCACCACCTTCCCACTGAATACTTCTCAAGCCTTCACACATAACGCTCTGATGCTTCCCCATCTTCCTGATCTAGTGCCGCAAACTGGCCATACGAAGCTCATAATATCCCGTCGGTACTCAATCCTCAGCCATCATAGTATCCCATCGGCACTCAATCCTCGGCCATAACCACATCTCATCCCGAAGACACCTGGGAACCACATCACATCTCATCCTGAAGACACCTGGGAACCACATCACATCTCATCCCGAAGACACCTGGGAACATATCACATCCTCATCCCGAAGACTCTTGGGAAACATCTATCATAACCTACCTGAAGGATCTTGGGATATAGAACCTAGAAGAGGGAGCACAGGGAAGAACAGTAACCAGCCATCCTTTAGATGTTTGAGAATCTCTCCCTCCCATCCCACGGGTGTTCGGCACGTAGTTATCAACATGGGTGGGGTGCATAAAGAAACATAAAATGTACAGATTTATATAATTATATCAACCACTCATCCCATCCTAAGGCTTCTATACAAAATATCTAAGCACATGCCTCGACACTGCTACCTCAAAAGTATGCACACAATAAACAACCCCAAACCCCATTAAGCTTTTCATGTTTCAATAGTTTTAGTTTATCAGTTCCTTAACTACCGAGAAACTAACAACAACCAAACCAAGTCAATCGTTCGTAAAACATATCCCTACTAACCACAAATAAAGTTAGGGAAAACACAATCAATACAATACCATTTTCTTTTATCATCCAATCAATTCCATTGATTTTCCATATTTAATCAACTACCATGCCCCACAATTCATTAGTTAACTCTTCCACTTTTATTCATATGCACAACCCATAACCAATCCAATTGCATCCCCGTTGCTCACCCGTTCCACAACAACCCATGAAACACCCCTTCAAATAATTAAACACCAACTAGAACCCACAAATTCATTCTTTCATTTAGTTTAATCGGTGTGATCATAAAAGGGTTCTGGGTATTAATTTAATCATCCAACTTTACATTATTAACCAATTTTTACATTCTATGAAATTCCATCCACAAAACAATCCATAAAACATGGCAACATTTAATTGCGCAAGAAAAGTCCCCCAATGACCGTGATTTTTAGTAGGCATAAGCCTATTCAATTCACAACATAATCAAAGGATAAACATTGATGGAAATATAACAGCAATATCAATAAAATCTCCCTAAACCCTTTCTTTAACCAGTTATTATATTTATTTACTAGTTCAACCATGTCTCACAAAAACAAGAGGATACCCACCCCGCATGATGCACAAAATAGGGAGAGATAAAGGTAAGATCCCTACCTGAACAGGTTTTGATGTCCTTCTTCTTGAAATACTACCACAAGGATTTCGATCACTCCTCCCGACGATTACATCTTCCTGTGGATGTTGCGGCACAACCACACTAACAACCAAGAGAGACTCCATTAAGGTTTAAGGTGTCACTTGTTATAGCATAGAAAGGAGGAACAGAAAAAGGAGATCGAGAAAGTAATAAGAACGGGGTAGAACGTACCATTAAGATGACGTTCGTCGAAGAGGGTCGTTCCCGACAAATATCAGTAATCTCCTTGGAACGAAACTGTGAAGAGGAAGTCAAAGAAGAGGGAAAGGAATGAGGTTCACGATGTTCGCCTCGACGACACGATCCAGCATTCACCGACAGATCGATGATCGGAGTCCGGATGAAGAAGATAGGAGGAAGGCTTCTGGGTCATCCGGGAGCGTCGTCGTGCAGAGAAGAAGATAGGTCTGTAAATAACACGTGACCCTCTCTTATATAGTCAATGAAAAGGTAAAATGGTACGTAGCGTGTATTAATGAATACAGGATGTGACCGTACAACTGTTAGGTTGTTTGACTGGTCAACAAATGACACGTCACACGGTTTCCATGTGTTTAATTATAATAATAAGTTCAATTAATAATAGGTGTTTTATTGACCTGATACATGAGTCATAAAATAGTATTCATCGTTGTTCTTAAAATGACCGTCATAATTGCAGGGTTACGCTGTCGCTGACGAATCGTCAATCTGATACCATATGAGGGAGATACGTTGGATACAAGATCCCGTAATAATAATGATATTTTTATTATTGGGTGTTTCGTGGACCCGAGCCACTAATCATATGTTAATATCCAACATTAGACTTGAATTGACCGTATTAACGGTAGGAACACATCGCCACTGACGGGAAGTCAATCGGATGTCACACGCGAGAGTTAAGACTGGTCGAGGATTTAATAATAATATTACATCTATTAATTCACGAGCATTTCGGGTACCCGATCCCAAAACCCGAAAAAGACATCCAATATTGGACTCAGAATGTCCTTATCAGAATCTGGGTCGCACTTCCGCATACGGTTCATGAAACCTAGGTCGCACGAAGGAGTTGCAGACAAATAGGTGTTTTATCATTAAAATTAATAATAACAATATTTTATTATTATTATTAATCAATTATTTATTTATTTTTCATAATTCCAAAATCAATAATGATTTGATTCTTGCGCGCTGGAATCAAACACCAATTCCCCGTTTTTCATTTATTTCTCTTTTAATTTTATTTCTCTTATTATTTGTTTTCTTTCTCTCTCCAATCTCCTTTCTTCTCCAAATTTCATCACGCCCCCAACAAAAGTGGCGCCTCCTTATTATCCAGGTGGGTCACACATCCCTTTCTTTTCCACCATTAATTCCATTCTTCTTTTTTTCATTATTATTTTCAATAATAGTGATTAAATCTCCCTCACAAACATGCAAGGTCTCCTCCCATCAAAACGCACATGCCGCACCCCCATTTTAAACCTTTATCATTATTTATTTATTTTTCATCAAAATTATCATAAATAGTAACATCTCTCATCTATCCTCATATCTCAAATTTAATTGCATTGAATTCAAAATTTAAAACTCATTAAATCTTTATTAACAGATCTTTCATGATTTAAGCCAGCATTATTATTATAATTAGTTAGTATAACAACAATAACAAATCCCCAGTTAAAATTTACTAACTCATCACCAATTATTATTATTAATTATTATTATTATTGACGTTCTCCGCGTTTACCATGTCTGACCACCATTACGTCAACGCCGATCTGCCTCCCATTACATGCCCATTACACACAAAATTTATTATTTATTAAAATTTAAATAAATCAAAAAGAAACCATGCACCTCCCCTCATTGAATTAAATACATTCAATTTTATTTCTTTTATTTCACAAAGATTAAATTAAAACCATTTAATCTAACTAACAAAAAAATTTTCACGCCACCATTATCAATTATTATTATCAAAAATTATTATTATAACATGCGGTGTGTTTGACCACATCAAATTTTTAAAAAGTAGTGGACCGGAGAGGTCTGGCATATTACAGGGAGCACCTGTTCAATTTGTTAAGAAAAAAGATGGATCAATGAGACTATTCATTGATTATTGAGAACTTAAAAAGATCAATATCAAGAACAAATATCCTCTCCCATGAATTGATGACTTATTTGACCAACTATACGGAGCTCAATACTTTTTCAAGATTGATATTCATTCAGGGTATCATCAATTAAGGGTCAAAAGGGAGGATATACCAAAGACGACTTTCCGTACAAGTTATGGACACTATGAATTTATAGTGATTCCATTTGGTCTTACTAATGTCCCTACTATCTTCATGGATCTAATGAATAGAGTCTTTAGAGACTATCTTGATCAGTTTGTGGTAGTCTTTATAGATGATATTCTTGTTTATTCAAGAGCAAGGAAGAACATAAAGATCACTTGAGAACTGTATTAAAGACCCTAATAAAGGAGAAGATTTATGCCAAATTTACCAAGTGTAAATTTTGGCTTCAAAAAGTTTCATTTTTGGGTCACATAATCTCAAAAGAGGGGATATCTATGGATCCAGCAAAAACAGAGGTTATCAAAAGATGGTCGAGACCAATAACAGTAACTGAGATCCGAAGTTTTCTTGGTTTGGCTAGATATTATCGATGTTTTGTGAAATATTTTTCACGATTATCTAATCCACTCACTAGGTTGACTCGAAAAGGAGTTAAGTTCGTTTGGACGGAGGAGTGTGAAGAGAATTTCAAGGAGTTAAGAAGAAGGTTATCTAGTGCACCTGTGCTCACACTACCTTGTAGTGGAGAAAGGTTTGTGATCTACAGTGATTCATCCAATAAGGGATTGGGGTGTGTTCTCATGAAAAACAATATGGTGATAGCTTATGCCTCACAACAGTTGAAAATCCATGAGAAAAATTACCCAACTCATGATTTGGAATTAGATTCGGTAATATTTTCATTAAAGATTTGGAGGAATTATCTTTATGGTGAAAGGTGTGATATATATATTGATCATAAAAGTTTAAAGTATATTTCCACACAAAAGGACCTGAATATGCACCAAAGAAGATGGTTGGAACTGATTAAGGATTATGACTGCTCAATTCATTACCACCCTGGGAAAGAAAACAAGGTGGAAGACGCATTAATTTAACAAGACCATGCTAGCTTATCCATGATGAGGATCACAAAAGATCCAATATTTATGGATTTACAAAGAATGGATCTTGGAATTATAATGGAAGGGGAAAATATTTTATTTCTAAAATGAATGTTCATCCATCTATACATGCAAATATTAAAGAGGCACAGAAAGATGATGTAGAGTTACAAAAGAAGGTGAGAAATGTTCATGAATTACACATTGATTGTGATGAAATAATAAGGTTCACGAATCAGGTTTTTCTTCCTCCCATCCCAGAATTAAAGAAGGAAATATTGGATGAAGCTCATAGTTCTTCATTCTCTATTCACCCTGGAATCACGAAGATGTATATGGACATGAAGGAGTACTTCTGGTGGGATGACATGAAAAGAGATGTTTCTAAATATGTCTCTTGATTCTTAGTTTTTCAGAAAGTTAAAGCTGAGAGATAGAGGTATAAGGGGATGTTACAACCATTACCCATACCAGAATGGAAATGGGGAAACATCACTATGGACTTTGTCACTGGACTTCCTAAAACATCCAAATGAAATAATGCTATCTAGGTTATATTTGATCGTCTTACGAAGTCGACACACTTCATTGCTATTAGAGAAGATTTCTCTCTTGATCAGCTTGCGAGGATATATGTGAAGGAAGTGGTAAGATTGCATGGAGTAACACATTCCATTATATCTAATTGGGATCCAAGGTTTACCTCGAAGTTCTGTCGAAGTATTTAGCATACTCTAGATACATAGTTGAGTTTCAGCACTGCTTATCATCCTCAGATAGACGGTCAGTCTGAGAGGACAATTCAAACTCTAGAGGATATGTTGAGAGCTTTCTCTATGGATTTAAAAGGAGGTTGCGATCAAAACCTACCTTTGGTGGAATTTTCTTATAATAATAGCTATCACTCCAGTATTCAGATGGCTCCTTATGAATCTCTCTATGGAAAAAAATTCAGAACTCCAACTTGCTGGGATGAAGTTGGGGAAAGAAAGCTATTAGAACCTGATCTTGTTGATGAGATGGAAGAAAAGGTAAGATCTATTCAACAACACATAAGAGCAGCTCAGAGTCGACAAAACATTTATGCCGACAACTGAAGGAAAGACCTATAGTTTTAATTGGGTGATAAAGTGTTCTCACGAATAGATACCCATAGAGCAAGCTTAGAAAAAAGGGCAAGTTGGGCCCTAGGTATATTGGTCCTTTTGAAATACTGGATCGTGTTGCGAAGGTAGATTACCGATTGGCTCTTCCACCGAATATCTCTCAAGTTCATGATGTGTTCCATGTATCTCTCCTAATAAAGTACATACCTGATCCTTCACATGTACTACGCTCAGAAGTTTTACCACTGGAGCAAGATCTTTCTTATGAAGAACAACCAATAGAGATTCTGGATCGTAGCGAAAAAGTTCTACGAAACAAGAACACTCACTTGGTTAAAATTTTATGGAGGAACCACTAATTAGAAGAAGCTACATGGGAACTTGAGGATATGATGAGGGAGAGGTATCCTCATTTGTTTGTTACGAAGTGATTAATTTCAAGGGAGAAATTCTTTTTAAGGTGGGTAGAATTTAACAACCTGAGATTTTATGAGAAATATTTTGTTTTTATATATTATTTTATACGCAACACGAAAGGAATATTTCACAACACACAACACTGTCTTGGATTGCATTACACACTAGAGCAACCTTCCTCGATAGCTTGCGTTGTACGCAATACCGAGTTTCACTAAACAACGATATGTTATTAAAATATTATATAGACTAGCCCTTATGAATAGTAATACCCACTTTTTGAAATTTTATAAATTTTATCTTTCAAAATGGACTTCATTTTTGGATTCGGAATATCGAAATTATCTCATGGTGAATTTTTGGTATTTTTCTTGAAACTTTCAATTTTTGATGAATAGTGAAAAACACTGAGTTATAGTTTAAAACCAAAATTTTATTTAAATAATTATTTATTTTATTTAAATTTATTTTAGGCCAAAATAGATACATAATACCTATATAAGTTCAATGTAATTCATTGGAGTCATTTTATAATAATTTTAGATATATAAAAAATTTATTGAACTTTTTACCGTCTTTTACCCACCTCTTATGAGAATTTGAAAATTTACATAAAACATAATTTTATTGCTTCTGTGAATAAAATTTAAAAACTCACAGATACACGGTTGATATCAGTATGTAAAATTTGGCTCAATAAGATAAAAATAATTTTTGGTGAATAGTGCCTTTTTTACTTTTATTTACCACGATTAAAAGTAAATAGGGTAATTGAGGGTAAAAATGATATTATTATTACCCTAACACATGTCCTAATTCTATTGGATAAGTTTAATTCTACCAAAAGAAACCATAGGAATAAAATATGACCATTTAGGTCCACTTGGATTAGATTAGGACATTTATTATTATTTAATTCAAAGAAAAGTTAAAAGAATTTGAAATCAATGTTCAATAAGTAAAACATTTTTAATATAGGGTTTTACATAAGATAAATTAGACTATAAATATTCATTAGAAATCTAAAAATATTTCCTACATAATGGTATTTTATTTATAATTTTTAGACATTAAATAATTTAATTTATTTATGACACAATGATGATGCAGTAATTACCTTATTAATGAAATATTAACATAATTGATATTATAAATACCCAAATAAATGTAATTTGAGACTTTTTTATGAATTACGCTAATTTTATAGGTTAATATAACATATTAGGGTTGGTTAGATTATTTTTTTTGAATTAATAATGCTGTTATAAATTTATAAAATACAAAATACAAAATAGTGTCAAAATTGACATAAAAGAGTTTTTAGAAAAAATATTAATTTATTAATTTATATTATATTCCTAAAAATATAAGGTTTGGCCAAAAGACTTATATAATAATATATATGACTTTAATGAACCAATTGGGGTTTGATTGGCAGTTTATGGTATGTTTATTAACCATATAGTGTAAGAATACAAGAAGACATGGTAAAAGTTAAATTATTTAACTTAGAGTTAAATCTAAATTATAAGGTTAAAATGGTAACCTAAACTTGTATAAAACCTATTGGTTTAGATTATTTCTACCCATACTAATCCTATTCTTTAAATAAGTCACTTCTGAGACACTATAAACCGAATATGAATTTGTTATAAAATAATATTTTATGTTTTTTCTAAGGTACTGCTCACCCCTCTTAAAAAAGGGCACTCCCCCTTCTCTCTAATTCACACCTCCAAAGCCATTTGGATCGGCCAGAACATGCCCAAATACCCTATGAACTGTCCTACCTTCATCCCAGAGGCATTGTTTTAGTCAAAAAGCCAACTTAAGGAGCCATTTTGATCAAATAAAAAGGAAGAACCCGAGGAAGAGGTAAATATCTCACCACCTATTTCAAGTTTCTTTCTTCTTACACTTCCTCATTCTTCGTTGTTTCCATTCTAAAATAATAAATCCAGTATCTTTAATATAATTTTATGTTATTATAAAAATGGTACAACCATCCTATTAATGAAAAAGTCACCACACGCGCGTACGTACGGCTTACCGTCTCCATATCGTGGTGTAGTTTGTTATTCAAACATTTCATCATTTGGATGGGTATGATAATGAGTATAAATGATATAAATAATAAATATAACATTGTTATGATTATTTATATACGAGATACCATCCAATTATATACGATTTTAATATCAAAATAATGATATCATCGCTCATGCATACGTACGGCCTACCGTCTCCACGATGTGATGCGACTCGTTCTACATGATCTTCATTGAATAATGATTATATAAATGAATTGAATGAATAAATATGATATGTATTACACCAATACAATTCTGTAAATGAGGTATCTATAACCTAAAAATAGGAATAAGAATTTATTCGACAAAACATGCATAAGAACATAAATCAAGGAACACTCGAATAACAAGTAGCAATGAAATATTACTAATAAGAATATAAGAATATGACCATATATGATATCATAACAATGAATATGATTCTGTAATAAGTCAATTACATTATTTAAATCATTATATATGAGGTTTGAATACGTACGAAGCATATCGAACCTAAGGTAAGGGAAAATATCACAATCTCATTTTTCTCCGAGATTGTTTACCGGTGCATATTTATCATCCACATCCATGTTTCCTCAATATGTAATATTATTTAAATCCTACTACAATTGTTTAATTCCAATTTTACCTATTGGTGAATTTTTAGTAAAATATATGAAAGAAATCTTTTGTTGTTTTCAGTATGAGATACTTTTTGACTTTTCTGACCAAAGTATGAGAAGAATGTTTTTTTTAAACTATACAACATTAATGGATTTTTATGATTTCATGTAACATTATTTCCATGAATATTCCTTTACAAGTTTTCAAGTTTATTTTTAATTAACTTATTTTAGTTTAAAATTTTATGACATGTTAAGAAAAGAAAAATGTTTTTGAAGTAGAAACGATATTTTCCTCAAGAATGGTGTTCAAGTGTTTTATCAAATTATTTTCCATCTAAGATAACATAGGGTTCTATTTCTATAACAATTTTTATATTGATTTTATTATGTTATGATGGAATTATTTTTATGAAGTCCTTTTATCTATTATAGATTATGTTATGATGTCATGAGGTTTAAGAATCCCATTTTTATTACATGGGTTATGCTATATGATTTATGATTTTGTGGCACACATAAGAATTGTTTCATTATGAAATGGGTGGGACCTATATCTCCTTCCAATGCATTGGTTAAAGATTTATATGTCATGAGATATAAATGGTTGGAACGGAAAGTTAATCTAGTTCAGTGATACAGGACTGGAACAAGGAGTGAAATCGGTTTAGAAATGGACTTTTTCCACTATGATAGTATTGGAAATGAGTCTTGACTAATAAGAAATAGTTTTATATTATTATGTGTGTATGCCACAAAGTTTCATGTTTTATGTTATAATTATTGGGATTTAATTTCACTACTATTATTTATCCCATGTTATGATATTATGATCTCTTTTTCAGGTTAATATTTTCAAAATGTTATGTTCTTATGAATATGATATGATTGATATTTCCTTTTTTTACCCTAACTGAGCATTTGAGCTCACCCTTTTGTATGTTTTCTTTTCCCCAGGTTAGGAAGAAGGGTATTAAGTAGGATATGCCAAAAGGGACTCTAGATATAATGAAATAAATTGGAGATAATATATATGATTTATGAACCAGCTGTTTATGTTTCCCAATTTATAAAGACACTATACCTATACGGTCCCATCATGGTTTTGTTATATGTTGTAATAAGTATGCTTCAATTCTAAAGTAATAAAAATGTATGCAATGTATGGGTCATTATACTTCAAGTCCTAGCGATAAAGGGTGAGTTTATCCCACCAAAATTATTGAGGTGGATCCTAACAATGAAATGGTGATAGGTATACTAGTTATTCATTCAAGGAGAGTGAAAATACTATTTAATTTTGGTTCTACTCATTCTTTCATATCATGCATTTTTATTATAATTATTCAAACACAACCGCAAAACATGGAAGTAGATCTATTAGTGAAAATAGAAAATCGATAAATTATTACATCCCAAGTATATAACTCCTCCCCTGTCAAAATCTTGGGCTTAATTTCATAGAAAACCTTGTGATACAGCCTTTAGAGGAATTTGATATCATTCTGGGTATGGATTTTATTTCCTTATATAGATCCGACATAAATTTCCGAGAGAAGGAAGTCACCCAACATATCTCTAATCATCTTCTTATTCTATACAAGTGCAAGGAGGATAGTGAAACTTATTTGGTATCATCATATCAAGCATGGATATTATTGACTTGTGAGAAAGCATATCTATCTTGAATGATTGAGACTATAAAAAAGATCATCCTTGATGAAATTACCATTGTAAATGAATTCAATGATGTGTTTCCCAAAGAAATTTTTTCTATTCCTCCAAGCTGTTAGGTTGAGTTCTCAATAAATATCATACTCAAAGTTTTCTAATATCCATGTCTCTATATAGAATAACCATTTTTGAAATGTAGGATCTAAATAAAAAAACTACATTATAATATAGATAAAGATTTTATACTCCCAACTAATTCACTTTGGGGTTTACCGGTATTATTTTTTAAGAATAAGGATGGGTCAATTCACCTCTACATTGATTATCAGGAGGTCGACATGATCATGATAAATAACAAGTATCATCTTCCATGGATTAATTAATTTTTTGATCAGCTACATGGATCTCGGTACTTATATAAGTTGGGTATTCAGTCAGAACAATATCATGTAATGTTAAAGAAGGGGGATAGCTCCAAGATTTATTATCGTACACGGTAAATGCACTAAGAGTTCATAGTGATTTCATTTGGACTCACTAATGCTCCAAAAATCTTCATGGAATTAATTAATAGAGTCTTTAGGTATTACCATTAAAAAATTGTGGGATCCTTTATATACGATATTGTTATCCACTCCAAAAGTAAGGAAGAGCATGGGTAGAATTTTAATGTTGTACTAAAGACCATATGGAAAGAAAATATGCATGAAAAGTACAGTAAATAAATTTTTTTGATGGAGAAAGTAACATTCCTGGGGTATTTCATAACCAGAAAAGATATATCTATGGATCCTTTAAAAATAGGGTTAATTAAAGGATGAACCAGACCAACCTTGGTGATGGAAATTCATAGTTTCCTTAGATTAGCTGGGTATTATCATCAATTTTTGAGAAAATTCTATTAGTTTTCAATCCCACTCACCAAGATAAAATGGAAGGGAGTGAATTTCTTCTAGATTTATGAATGTGAATAAAGCTTTAAATAGATGAATAAGAGGATAATTACAAAATCTGTGCTAATATTACACATCAGTGAGGAAGTATTTTTGATCTATATATATGTGTCTAAAATGGGATTAGGTTGTGTAGTCATGCAAGATGAAAAGGTAATATCCTATACCTCCCTCCAATTAAATATTCATGAGAATAATTTCCCAACACATGGTCTAGAATTAGTTGTAGTGATCTTTGAGTTGAATATTTTTTGACATTATCTCTATAGGGAGAAGTGTGACATATATATGTATCATAAAATAATCAAGTATATATTTACACAAAATGATCTCTATATGAACCAATTAGCATGGTTATCTATGATCAAGGATTGTTATTGTTAAACCCACTACCATCTTGGGAAGTAGAATGATGTGGAAAATACTCTGAGTATAAAAGATATTTCACCCCTATCTATGATGAGGATTGCAAGGGATCCAATTTTATTAGAAATGAAAAGGATGGGCATGTAAATAATAAAAGGATCTTTATCCTACCTTTCCCAAATAACTTCTCAATCACCCATTCTTGAGAGGAATAATGAAGCCTAGAAAGATAATGAGGTGCTATAGAAAAAGATAGTGAATATTCCAAAGTTCAACTTATTTAAATAGGGAGTTATAAGGTTTGGAATCTGGATATGCATTCCATAAATACCAAAATAAGATAGGTAACTTTGGATGATGCACATGTCTCATCCTTCACTATTCATCTAGGAGCACTATGATGTATAGAGATATGAATCAAAACTTCTAGTGGGATAACATGAATATGGGGGTTACAGAATTTGTATCATGATACTTGGTATAAAAATAATTCAAGGTCTAATAACATAAGTCCAAGGTTAAAATTATATTATTACCCTTGACAAATAGGATCCTACCCTATAAATCACATTTATCAAAGCTTCTAAGGGAGATAACATAATAGGGCTTTACAATTAAACAAGCCTACTCTAAAATTCAAAAACTAAAGCATGATTGATATTTTTATGGGAAAAATTCAATCTCATTGAGATCATGGACCAAACCATGTTCATTTAACCGCCTAATAAAATCACACCATCACACACCTTACCCTCAGGTAATTCATTGGTTTAATAAAGGGATATGTATCTAGACTCTAACAATATAGATTTTTTTGGGATATGCATAGTTTCAATCAAAACACACTTTTTGATAAATTAAATAAATTTTTAAATAAAATAAATTTAAATAAAATTTAATTATTATATGATATTTATTAAATATAAATTATAATTTAATTTTATAACGTCAAATAGAATTTTTATAAGGTTCATAAAATTGTTATTGTCACTAAAAACCAGTATTTTACAATAAATGGGGATTCTTTATTTAAAAGTGTTAATTATCATAGTTAGTGAATTATTTTGATAAAATAATTTTTTATTTTTTATTCAACCAATTAAAATTATATAATGGTTAATTTTTTATAATTTTATGAGACAGTCGAATTTTTTGGTAAAAATTAAATGTAGTATAATTATACAATGTGTGTTATGACATCATAAAAGTCCAAATGTGATGTAATAAATACTACAAAGATTATCCAAGACTAAAATTATTCGTTCCATTTAAAATAATTTGTTTTTTAAGTTATTTTATTAATTTTATAAACCCTTCATAAATCCCGCAAAACCTATATTATATTTTAAGGTTTAAAATCAATTCTTTATAAACAATACTCACTTCCACATCATCAAGGGTGTTTTTTAATGAGTTAAGTTCCTAGAATTGTAAAATAATTAAATAAACTACTCTTTGGTAGAAACATGGTCAAATAGTATGCCTAGGTATGTGTTTTTTATTCTTTTATCATATAGATCCCAAAACTTATGTTTGGGAATTAATAAAGAATTCCCCTCTCTTTTGCTTTAAAAACTCACCCACCCAACCTCCCATTACTATTCACTAAAAACCCATGGATCAAGAATTTATTTTTCCCTTACCTCTCTATATCACTCCCAAGGTTCCCCCAAGCTCTTAATAATCTCCTCCAAAGATTTAATTATCTCCCTCTCCAGGTAATTGATCCTCTCTTTCTTCTTTTTATTCAATAAAATTCTTTATATTATTCCTTTTGATTCCCAATTGTAAATTTTGGGATATATTTTTACACATAACTGTTAATATCCTTATGATTTCTAACTGATGAGTTACCCCTTCTATTTTCATTAAAACCATCCATGAATCTTTATGTACCCCTAATATGCTGACTAAATTATCCTGCAATTTTTCTATGCCAAAAATTAATGTATTTTTAGCACCCTAAGTTTCTGGTACACGACCCTTTATAATGTATTTTTATTATATATGGTGTTTAGGTTAGTTTTTATGAGGTTTTTAGGGGGTTTGGATCATTTTGGAGGATTTTATATAGGTTCATGGTTCATGCACGGTTTGTAGAAATCGTGCAGCATCTTCAAGAAACTACGTGCGGCAAGAAAGTGGGAACTCGACAGGCACATGTTTGGAACATGGTTTGGCCAAACCATTCAATTTACTAAGATAAATAATTCTTCTTGAAATTTAGTTAAATTCATGGTTGGAACATAGTTTTCCTAACCATGTGAGGCATGTCCTTAAGATAGTAGCACAAAATAATTGGCACACGGTTTTCCAACCCGTGTGGCCTAAACATTCGGTGTATTGTTATCCCTCCTTAAAAAGTGTATTTAATCCAAATTATCAAATTAATTCCTCATTTTTTCCATATTCTCTTTATAACCCTAATTCTTTTTTCTCCTAAGGTGTGAAATATGACCCCCTTCAATCCGAGAGCGATCCTTATGCGAATTAATTTGCATTGGAGGCTTGGATACATCAATAAGTGCTTGTTCTTCCGCTTTATTCTTAGATCCAAGGTTATTCTCTCTCTAATAACCATATATATATATATATTATGGATATATACTTGTGTTATGAATGTTTTTATGATGATATATTGTTGGATCTAGTGAAGGGAACATGTGTTGTGATCAGATATTGATGTTTTGTTGTGTTAAAATATGTTTTCACCAACATTTGTGAGGTAGATGGATTATCTCTCTATTCCTATGGATTTTTTAATTGAAGTATTAGTTTTAAAAAAAATTAAATTTTGGTGAAATACTTGTGTGATTTTTTGTGGAAATCCTTATTGGTTATGGTTTTGAAAATTGTGGGAAAATTTGTTCTATTTCAGAAAACTTCTTTGGTTTATGATTTTAAAATGTTTGTATTAAAATTTTGGTTATTTTTTGATGAGTGTAATTGGTTTTTAAAATTTATTTAAAGAAAGAAAAGTTTTTGTAATGTTTTTATATGGATTCGGAAAACATGGTTGGCATGATTTCAATCACACTAAATGTGACCCTATGGAAGGGGTGTGTGACATTGGGGCACCTAGTATTAGTTACCTTGTGATGAATTGGTAGATTGATGAGACACTATTCATGAGTATGTAATTATCACCTAGGTATGCATGTTTTGTGTCGAGACATGGTTATGGATATTCCAAATTATTGTAAAAAGTTTTTATTATTATTTATTGATTTCCATGGAAAATTGTAATGGATTTATTATAAACTATTATTATTGCTTAAAAATATTTTATAAATTATTCTAACAATTTTTTTCTTAGTGGAATGATTTGTGAGGTCATTGGGTAAATACAAAATAGTTTATAATCACCCCCTAATTGGGCACTATTTTTCATATTTATATGTTATCTATCGAGTCACAGGTAAAGGTAAGGTATCTCAGTTCTTTAGCAACACTTCTTGATACCATGGGATTGGTATGTGAAGTTGGATCTTGTAGCTTGAATTGGGTGTTTCTTGTGTTTATTTCCTTTGGTTTCCCTTTAGGGATTAGAGTATTTGGTTATCCTTGGATATTGTCTTTTTTTTCCTCTTGTACTCTTATATGGTTTGAATTTTTGGTTATGTTTTGAGTTGTATTTTTTACTCATGCATCATATTTATGTTTTATTAGTTAATGTTATTGTAGTTCAGATGATTTATCTTTAAAAGGTAAAATTGTATCCCAAATATTCTTAAGGCCCTTGGTATTTATTTCCAGCCATTGGTGTCTTGGGGACATAACCCAAGGCCTAGTATCTCCCCTATAACCCCTCAAGTCTATGAGGAGTGGTGGGATGTTACAAATAGTATCTATCTTGGTTGGTCCAAATATCATTTTGAAACAAATGGTATTGGTTTGTTTAATCCCAAAAATAAAAAATGGTATCAATTTGTTCAATATCAGACATATCAAATAGTATCTTTTTGGGACAAATGGTATCACTATTGTTCGGTCATTGACATAAATAATGATATCTGGCTTGTTTGATACTAGAGTTGAAAATGGTATCAATCTGTATCTTGGGATGATAGTAATGAGTGAGATTTTCAAAACATGAAATATAGATCATAAAAAAGGCATAGATAACCTCTTTATGATGAACTTCAGGTTACCAGGGTGTTTGGGTACATGAGTGTTTTCAGACACTTCTAGGTGAGTTTTCATCTCATTTTCATGGGTTTATCTGATAAGAGTTTCATGACATGCATTGATGGTAAGAATCCTGAATAGGACTGCATTGTTCATTTTTAGTCAAATGTTTTATCAACTAAAAAAAATTATGATTTTTTAAAATAGTGAAAATGGTTGATTTTGAAAAATATGGTTGTACTATTTTAAAAAATGTTTAAAATGTTTAAAATGGATGAATTTTGAAAATCCATGTTGTGATATGTGTAATGTGGTAAAATAAAATTAATAATAATTTGGTTACTTATGAGTGATATTAAATGGGGTTTTTTATTGTATAGAATGACATTGGGTAGGCCTTGTAGAAATCAACTAGAAGTTGCTGTTAAAAATTTGGTTTCACCTAAGGAATATGTGAACCAACAGTGAGTTTAGAGTATTGTCTAGGATTTTCAGGCCATGGATAAGGGAAATAAGAATGATGAACCACGAAAAGTGGACCATTTGTTTTGGTTCCAAAACCATAATTTTCCCATATTTTAGGGGGATTCTAAGCATGAAAAAAAATAATTATGGTTGAATAGGATGAATCAAATCTTCGATTTCCTTATGAAACTAACAAAGATAAAAGTAAATTTGGAAATGTATATACTAGAAGAATTGGAATGCCAATGGTGGGAATTGGTAGTTTAAGATAAATTGGACTAAGGCATGGCATGGGAGAATTTTGAGGAATTTTTTAACAAAAAATTCTATCTTCACACATTTAAAATTTCTATAATAATGTACTTTTTCAGTTTAAAACAATATAATCTCTTGGTGATAGAGTATACGGATAAATTTATGTATTTATTCTGTTTTTCCCTAGAAGTTGTTGCAATTGTGTCTTTAAAGGAATGCATTTTCTAATCAGGTTTGAGATAAAATTATCACTCAAAGAATTTAGTACTTTGTATAATAGATTATATAGAGATATTCAATAGAGTGACTATAGCATAAAGGGATGTTTTGCTAAATACGATTATGGAGAGCATGTTTATTCCTCTGGGAATGGGTGGGAATACTAATGCTAGAAATAAGAAGAAGAGGGAAACCTACTTCCAGAGTGGTGGGCCACCTCAAAATCAAACCATGGGATCAGAAAACCTTCCTCCTTAACATAGAAGTAGGTCAGGATGTTTTTAAAGTGGTTATTTTGACCATATGAAGTCAGATTGTATGACACCACCCATAGAATCTCATAATTGTTACAAGATAGAACATATCCAATGCTCCAAGGTTGGGTTCTTGAGACTCATCTCATGTTTTTCATGAATTATATTCTTCTACATGATTAGTTCAATAGAATAACTCTCATTATCAGAATAGAGCAATGCAAGGTGACAAAGAGAAAAGTGCAGCGAGTAAGCAGTTGTATGGAGCTGAGTAAATAACCGTGTATGATCAATCCAATCCTTCAATGGTGAGAGGTAAAATTATTTTTAATTATAATCTTATGAAATCATTATTTGATATGGGAACTTCTCACTCATTTATTTCTTCTCATGTGGTTGATAATATTGGTTTTTCTTTTGAGATTATTCCTTCTATTTTAAAACTAAAAACACCTCTTAGCCAAAGAGAGTGTCCGACCTTTATGTGTAAAGCATGTTCCATAAATATTAATTAGGCTCAGTTACTTTGGGATTTATCTATGCTTGATATGGATGTCTATGACTTGATTTTGGGTAAGGATTTGTTGACATCATTCAAGTCCCACATCGACTATTATGCTTGAAAGTTTAGTTTCACATCTCTGGATGGTGTCGAGCATATCATTAGAGAATATTGGGGTGTAAAGGATATTAAAGTAGTTATTTTTTCACCAGTGGTTGGAACCATATCTTATTATTTGGTAGTTATTACCCTGGAATTTGTTCATGATATTGGGAATTGATATTTTCCAACTATTTTTGATCAGTTATATGACTTTTTCTCAGAGAATGTCTTAGGTTTTCCACCCAAAAGGAAAGTATAGAATACGATTAATATTTTACTAGAGACCAATTTGATATAAATTCCATTTTATTAGATATAAGAAACATAATTTAGGGAATTTAAAGTTTAATTGGAAGAGTTATAAATTAAAGGGTTCGTTCGACGGAGTAAATATCTATGGGAAGAATTGATTCTATTTTTGAATAAGTTAGATGAAACTATTAGGATTTGTATGGATTATTTTGATTAACTAAGTTTTTATAAAGAATAATTATCATCTCCTACACATTTATGATCTATTTTATAAATTTATGGGAGCATAATGGTTCTATAAAATTGACTTATATTCAGGATATCACCAATTGTGAGTTCAGTAGGTGGATATTCTGAAGATATATTTCAGAAGAAGATATGGACATTATGAGCATGTGGTTGTCACTTTTGGTCTTAAACATTCACCAGCCATATTTATTAAATTTTTTAATTAGGTCTTACATAGGTATCTAGATTCCTTTTTGGTGGTGTTGGTTGATGATATACTAGTGTATTCTAGGGAAAAAGTAGGCCATGTGAAATACTTGGCTATAGTGTTGGGTATCTTACAGGAGCATAGTTTTTATGCCAAGTTAGAAAAGTGTGATTTCTAGATACAAGAGGTACATTTACTTGGCTATTTAATTTTTTACAAAGTCATTTTTATAGATCCAAAAAAATATAAAAGTTTTTATCTCTTGTAAACTGTTGAATAGTATCATTATGATGCATAGTTTCCTTGGCTTAGTAGGATAGTACAATAATTTTGTACATGATTTTTCATGTTTTATATAACCAATAATATCTTTGATTAGGAAAGTAATTACTTTCCAATGGAATGAAAAATATGAAAAATCCTTTCACAAACATATGGTTATTAATACACCATCCCCTGACCTCACATTTCCAGAGTCTATATAAGTCTATGTAGTCTATTGTGATGCATCAGGATCTGGGTTGGGATGTGTTACCATGTAGGGAGATCATTTTTTTTCTTATGTTTCATGATAGTTATTGTTTCATGATAATAACTACCCAATTCACAATTTGGAATTAGTCGTTGTGGTCCATGCTTAGAAGACTTGTCATTATTACCTCTTTAGTGAGAAATTCATGGTGTTTAAGTATTGTAAGAGTTTAAAGAAAATCTTCTCATAAATAGATTTGAATTTAAGATAGTTCATTTATATGGAGTATCTATAGATGTTTTACTTCAACATGATGTATACACCAGGTAAAGGGAACTTTATAGTGGATGCATTGAATAGGAATTTATTTTCTCAATTGGCTAAAGAAGATTCAAACCAGTGGAAACTAATTTCAAGTATAGAGAATATGAATCTATAATTCTTGGACCAAGGTAATGTTGCAGTTTTATTTCTATTTTTTTGTTATAATTTATTTGAGCGGGTTAGAGTTACTCAGACATCTGATCTTGGTTGTGTGAATCTGATGTCAAAACTCAATGGTGGGGATACTATTTAGGGACAGAATCTTGATAGGAATTCGGTATTTTGATTTAGAGATTATATTTTTATACCTTTATCTTATCAAGAACAACTCCTTAGTTCCTACCACCATTTGATATGGGCTATTCACCCTAAGATTCTAAAAATGTATAAGTAATTAAAATCATAGTTTTGGTGTATTGGAATGAAGATAGTTTTAGTGGAGTATATCTCAAGATGAATCACCTATCAGTAGGTCAGGGTAGAGCATCAATGACCGGTGAGTATGATACAATATTTATTAATTATTATGTGGGAATGGGAGTATATATCCATGGATTTTTTTATAGTTCTACCTAGGATGGTTATGAAACACGGTTCTATATGGGTGATAGTGTATTAACTCACAAATTCGTCTCACTTATTCCTGATTAATGAAACTGATTTAGTGGAAGAATTGTATAAAATCTAAATTTTGGAAATTGTACAGATACACAGAATTCCAGTATCGATTGTATTTGACAGATATCATGGTGTTATGTCTCATTTCTTGAAATCCTTATATAAACCCCTTGGAACATAGTTAATTATGAGTACTAATTATCATCCTCAAATGGATAGATAGTATGAATGGAAAATCTAAACATTTTAGGTCATTCTTAGGGCTTGTATAATGGGTTTTTGTGGCTTATTGGAGGATCATTTACCATTAGTGGAGTTCTCGTATAATAATAGTTATCATGCCTTGATACGTATGGATATTTTTGAATCATTGTATGGGAGTCCTTGTCATTATCCACTTTGTAGGGTTGAAATAGGCGAGACCTCACTAATTGGACTTAGCCATGTGCTAGAGACAAAATAGAAGATTCAATTTATAAAAAATAGAATAGATATGGATTAAATTCATCAGATATCGAATGTGGATCATCGTTGATGACCATTATTGTTTGAGGTGAGTAATCATGTGTTCTTGAGAATCTCTCTAAGGCTTGGGTACCATTGTTTTGGTAAGAAGGGCATGTTATCTTCTCAATAAATAGTCCTTTTGGAGATACTTGAATAGGTTGGTGAGGTGGAATATCAATTTAATTTTGAACCAAAGTTCATTTCATTACACAATTTGTTTCTTGTATCTGAGTTAAATAAGTATAAACCTGATCCTAAATAAGTGATTTATGGGTTCACACTAACATAGATCTTGATTATACATTGATCCATGTGCTATTATGGATTTTGGATAGGATATAGAAGATCATGTGTGGGAAAATAATCGGCATAGTGATGGTTTCATGGGAAAATGGTTAGATTCAGAAAGAAACGTGGGAGTGTCAGAGAGAAATTATAGAGAAATGGCCTGAAATATTCGAGGAAAACGATGGTTTTCAACTTTTAGAGGATGAAAAATCTAATTCTGGTGAAAATGTAACACCCCTGGTTTAAGGAACATGACCCTTTATTCATGTATATTGAGACTATATAGTTTTCAAGTTATGTTTCTAGAGATTTCAAGAGGTTTTAGTACAATTTGATTTTTTTTGTGAAGGTTCAAAATTTGGGCACAGTGAGTAGAAACCATGGATAATATCTAATAAATTTTGAAAGGAAAGATAGTGGGAATAGGAACGCACATGGTTGGAACATGCTTTGGCCAAACTATATGGATTCAAAAGAGAAACTTTTCTTCTTGAAATAGAGAAAAATACACAGTTGGCACACAATTTTCCTAACCGTGCAAGACAAATGTGTAAGATATGGCCTTATGATAATAGCACTGCATGGTTAGCACATGGATTTCCAAACTATGTGGCCTAACCATGCTGCGTACAGTTTTACCTCTGTAAAAAGTGGATCCAGTCTGAATTAACCCATTAATCCCTCATTTTTTCCATATCCTCTCTATAATCTGAATTACTTTTTCTCCCAAGGCATGAGATATGATACCCTTCAATCTGAGAGTGATTCTTAGGTTAATTAAAGTGGATTGGAGACCCAGATTTATCGATAATATCCTTTTATTCCTCATTATTCTTATATCCAAGGTTCTTACCACTCCTAGAACCATAGATCTAGTCATTTGTGGATAGATCTGTGTGTTATAAATGTTTTTATGATGATATCTTGTTTGATGTATTGAAGGGAACATGTTTTTTGATCGTATCTTAAAGTTTTGTTGTTTTTTATTCATTTTAACCAATATTTTTGAGTTAGGTGGATTCTCCCTCATTTACACTTGATTTAGAAATTTAATGTTTGGTTTTAATTAAATGTATTGATTGAAATTTTGATGATATCCTTATGTTATTGTTGGTGGAAATTATTATTGGTTTGGTTTTTGGAAACTGTGGGAAAATTAGTTAAATTTTAGAGAACTCCTTTGGTTTAGGATTTTAAAATGTGTATTTTAATATGTTGGTTTTTTATTCATGGAATTGGTTTATAGAAATTTTTAAAGAAACAAAAGTTTATGGAATTTTTTTACATGTATTTCGAATACATAGTTGGTGTGAGATCATTTTCATTAGACGTGACCCTGTAGAAGGGGTATTTTCCATTAGGTCACCTGGAATTGGTTACTTTCTGATGACTTGGTAGGTTAATGAGAGACTGCTCATGAGTATGGAACTATCACCCAACCATTCATGATGTGTGTATAGACATGGTTATAGATATTCAAAATGATTTTAAAAAGTTTTTATGGTTCATTTATTGTTTTCTATGGAAAATTTTTATGGATTTGTTATAAACTTTTTTACTGCTTAAAACTATTTTATAAATTGTTCTAATAAGTTTCTTCATAGTGGCATGAGTTGGGAGATCATTGGGGAAATCCTACTAAGTTAATACTCACCCCATTTTTGGGCACTATTGTGCATTTTTAGATGTCATCTATCAAGACACAAGTAAATGAAAGGTATCCCAATTCATTAGTGATGCATCTTGTCACCATGGGCTTGGAATGTAGAGTTGGAGCTTAGAGCTTAGAGCTTGGATTGGGTGTTACTTTAGTTTATGCCATTTGGTTTCCCTTTAGGGCTTGGATTCATTGGTTTTCCTTGGATACTTTCTTTTGTTTTCCATTTCTACTCTGATAAAAAAAATTGTTTGGTTATGTTTTGAGTTGTATTTTGTACTCATGCATCATATAGATGTTTATTTGGTTCATGTTTTTGTGGTTTAGATGTCATGTCTTTAAAAGGAAAAATACCCCCTAATATTATTTACGTATTTAGAGTTTATTTTCATACTTAGGTGTCTTGGGGATGTCACCTAAGGCCTGTTAGCTCTCTTGTCACTCCTCAATCCAATGAGGATGCGCAATATGTTACAGTAATGAATACCCATTCACATTTTCACTCAATGGTATTCACCTAGTTGTACATATCCTTCATTAAGTGGGAACATCCATATATGTAACACAGATTATTTAATTGTGGGATTACATGTGATGAGATATGATACCACATCGAATGATCTATGTGGCACACTTATGCATGTATATAATATGAATGTGATGGGCGTACCTAGAATTATATAGCCCTCCAATTCATTTGTTAATGTTTTTATTTCATGAGAATCCATGTATGGTACAAAGGATGTTATCCTAAGTATGCTATGTTATGATGTTTCGACTGTTATCATTGCCTTATGCTCATGATTCCATGTTTTATATTGTTTCCACATTCACATATTTCCCTTATGTTATCATCTTATATCATGCTTCGATGTTCAATTTTATGATTCTCACCCCTATTATGTTACATTGATATGCCTCTTGGATCACCTATACTTATTACCTTATTCTATGCTTTGATTCTTCCTTTATTGGGATTTATAGATCACCCCTTCCTTATATAGGTCCCCAAATAACCCCATGCATTTTTAGAAAAGAAAATTATTTTTTAAAGAGCATGTTAAAGGAGTTTTAAATAATTTTATTTTTTTCTTGTTGTAGGCTGTTATGTTATGTACCTAATTACCCAAAGATATTATGCTTTACTATCTTCTAGGGTTGTATTAAGTGTATATTTATGTAATGAATAATTAATTAAGTTATATTAAAATATGGGTTGTCATAGTGTGACTGGTATGACTAAAAGTGAATGTTTTCAATTTAAAAGTGAAATTTTAGTTAAAAACATGTGCCACATACTCAAAACCAAGTAAATTTACTCATATTATCTTGATGATTGAATAATATGATCTGTGATTCATTTTTTACATTTATAAATTAACAACATGTCAACCCAACACATGGTGTGGTAGGTATAACTAAAAGATCATGTTTTTATTTAACAGTGATAATTTAGTTCAAAATGCATCTCACATACTCAAAACTGATAAAAAGTGCTCAAATTATCATGATATTTTAGGATAATGATTTTGTATTCATTTCTGACATGTAGTAATTAATTTCACATCAATTTGATATGAAGTGTGATCGGTATAACTCAAGGTGAGTATTTTCAATTTAAAATTGACATTTTAGTTCAAAACCCGCTTCATATATTCAAAATAGTGTTGGCCCAAAAAAACCCTACATAATTCTATTTCCCAAGACCAGGATTCTTAATGTCTCCCATTCTCAGGCTACTAGAGTGCATGTACAATAGAAATTTCATCTTGTTTTCAATTTACCATATGTTTCCCTATCCTAGGGGCTTATTGGCCTTTCCCTAGAGCTTATCATGAGTCAAAAAAAGAAAAATTAATCATATTGTCATGATACATTGTGGAAATAATCAGTTATCCATTTTTTATATATGGTAATTAACCGTATGTCAATTCAACATGTGGTGTGACTAGTTTGATTGAAAGTGCATCACATATGGAAAACATAGAAAATGCATTGGAAGTGTCGTATTACTTTGTAATATGTCTTTTTTATGCATTATTTTTTCCTTTTTATTTATATATTTTATTTTATAATTTATTTTTTACTTTTTATTAATGAATTATTGTATCTTATGTATATTTTATTTATTTATTTACAGTATTATTAAAATAAGAATTGTAAGGATGTGATTCTATTCTTTGACGTTGGGTTGATCCATAGAGAATGTCTCCTATGAGTTGGATTATTTCTTTTTTAGTTGGAAATTATAAATATTTGTAATAAATTGTATATATCAGTGTAACTGTAATGTATTTAAATGTTTGTAATGAAAATTTATTTTTAATTGTAATTTATTATTAATACTAATGTATTTTCATTGTTACTCATTGGTTGTTTCAATGTGTTCTTTATGTATCAATGCACTAATGTAATGAATAATGAATTTTATAATAACTAGATATAGCACTAATAAAAGTACTTTTATGAGTTCTAAAACTAGTTATGATAAAATATGGTTTTATCAGCACTAAAGGTCACACTGATAAAATATAACTTTTATCATAATTAGCTATAGTGATCATAAAACTATTTTTACCAACGTTTGTTTAGTGTTGATAAAAGTTTAAAGAATTTATTATCGCATACATTATCATTACTTTTAAAAAAATGATAATGGCCTTTTTCATGATTTTAAATCCCAAATCTATAGTAGTATTGGATTTCCCATGTATGAATTTACTCTTGAATGAATGACTTGTTATTTATGACGTTGGAGTTTTATGTGACTCTTTCAATACACTGACTCTGTGATGTTTTGGTGATAATTTTTCCATTATGAATAACTTTATGATGGGATGTTAATAATAATTTCATTCATTTCTTATATGGAGTATTTTAACCTCATTCCAATGATTTCCAGGTCAATTGAATGACCTATTCATAACCAAATTTTTAAAAATTACTTAAACCCAAAATTCATATGAATGATGTTGATGTCATATACATGACACCATGTTTATAATTTTTTTATGAATCCTGCAGAAAATAAATATTTTAAAATTTAATCAAAAGTTTATAGGACCATTAAAACTATAGTAATTAGATTTCATGATTTCAATTTAGATAACAAAAGAAAATTTCTAATAACTTGTACATTAAAGTACTCTAAGCATCATCTTCTCTTATCAATCTCCCCTCTAGGGATTTCATAACCTCATCTCGGAGGGAGTAAGATCAATTTCCAACCCCTTCAGTGATGATTCTCCCACATTCATTGTGTTTTCTCATCTTGTCTTTCTTTTTGTTCATCTTTGGTTTATTTTCTGTTTGGTTGGAACTATTTCATGTTCTGGATGGTATTACCTTTGGATTATTGGTGTTTTCTCCTAATATTTCACATGGATGGACCCTCCCATTTATATTAACCTTTAGTATTCTTTACATGTGTCATCCTCTAACATCCTCTATGATTTTGTATCCCCCTTATAGGTGTTTTTCTTATATTCATTCCTATGTGGGTACCTACCCAGAGTAGTGTTTCTACTTTAGAGTATCCCAATTCCCTTATTTGGTGATCATCTTGGACTATTTAGTATGTCCCACAGTCCAAAGTGTTATTAATTCACACTTATAGGCTTTCAGGCTCCTGGTTCTTCTTTAAAGCTTTAGGGTATTGTTTTATTTGAAATCATTTGGAGGTAGCTCCTCAGTAACGGTGGTTGTAGTCATGTTCATTTTTATTGAATAATGATCATCGATCGACTTGTATATTATATAATTGGATCATATTAGTGATTTCTCTTAGGTTCTTTTTTCATTCATCAGTTTTTTGAGATGTTCTTCTAATTGGGATTTGTTAGTGTTTTATCTTGGCTTTTTATATGGTGCTTTAGTGATGAAAGTTCTGCTTAACGATGGTGGTGTTTTTCCAAAATAAATATGGAAAACACACTATAATATGTGGGTGAATTGTGGTTTAAAAAACAACTATAAATTATTATCCTTTGTTTTTTTTAAATTAATGGAAATATAATTTCTCATAACCCCACACAAAACAATCAAATTTAAATCAAAGTATTCATATTGGAAAACAATCATTATTTCTCAGTTATAGAAAAAATTAATATATATAGTTGAAAATAAAACTATTGGTATTTTATCAAATACCGATGAAATAATAAACACAAATTTTTGAAGAAAAAACATGGAGTATTGATTCAAAAATCAAATACTCCTTTAAAAGATATATAAAACTAAACTTTTAACCCATAGTGCAAAGGGAATCCTAAACCTGATTCAAGGTATCCTCAACTAGAAGCTTAGATCCATATTACAATCCCTAGGAATACCTCAGTCAACTCGATCAAAAAATCCCTACTTCAACAAATCGAAACCTTGTTATAGCCACTTATTTAACCAGATGCTCGATATCACAACAATTGCAATAACAACAAAAATTTAGATCATTTACAAGAAAATTCTTAAATTCATATTCTTTATGAAAAATCTAAAAAAGAAAAACAATTGGAATCACTCTAGTAAACAAGTTGTTGATGAATTCTAGTTATTTTTAAATTTTGGAGAATTTTTATACTATACATTACACCTGATCATGAATGTTTTACTATATTTATAGATGATCATCTAACAATCGAATTTCAAAATCTTCAGGTTCATTTGTAACAACATCGGTATCAATCAATCATTCATATTCTGATGGACTTATTATCTTATCAATTATACTAATGAAGTTTTCTTACACCACTACAGTGCTTCGATAACCATTTTTTAATAAAACCTTAAACCATTGGTATTTTGAAATTCCTTAGGTCATCATATTTTTAAAAATCATTATACTATAGGTATTTCATAAAGCCTTACAGTATTGGTATTTTATTTAAAAAAATTATATTTTTTATTCATTAAATATAAAAAAACTTAAGTTAGATCAAATTATTAATAAATTGTATTGTAATTTTCCAAACAAAAGGTAAAGTGAGTCATTTACTCAATAATATCTCCATTCTAGAAAATCAAAAGCATGCATAGAAAAATTAAAGGTATCATAACTTTAAAAAGAAAAATCCCTTTGTCATTTCTATAAACTTTAGTAAAATAAATAAATCTACCCCTTAGAAAAATAATCTACCAATAAAATGTTCCCCCATTTAAAAATATGTAAATCAATATAAATTATTTTAAAAAAAATAATTCAATTTTTTTTAAAAAATTATCCCTCATTGGGATTTTTAAAAATAAATATAAATAAAATACTTTAATTTTTCTATATACCCCCTATGAAAACATTCCTTTTTAATTTTCAAAAATAAAACAAGGAAAATAGATATCAAGTCTACCCTTTGAAGTATGAATGTAATTCTGGTGAGTGGTCTTCATGTATAAAAACTTTCCTAAAATAAAAAAAACCTTCCTTACACTTTTGGATACATATATTTAGTTAGAAAATTTTAAGATAAATGAATAAAAATATCAAAAAAAAATATGTAACAGAAATTCAATATATAATATGATAAAATAAATAATGTAATCTAAAAAATTTGACTTTTTATAATCATATATGAAAATGTAGAAGATTATAGGAAACTGTGATTGAAAAATTAATATTTATTAGAAAATTTTTAATCATTTGTTTTATCTTTTTTATGTAATTATGTTTCTTTGGTTTTTAGAAAATAAAAAAAAATCAAAAAATAATAAATATAGTTAAAAAAACATAAAAGAAAATTGTATTTAAATTTTAAATAAATTAAAAATAAGTGAAAAATTAACTAGAAGTTATATACTGTTAAAAAGATTGATCTTCTTCTTTCAAAGATGGATCTAGATAAATTCTAACATGGAAAAATGTTAACTCTTTAGGGTTGGACGTTTCTATAAATAGGTGGCTACCACTCTATTTTGTTTAACTCAATCCTTACGTAATATCAAGGCTCTGAATTGCATAATATTTTCCTAAAAAGGATTAGAGTTGTGTGCAAATGGGTTGCATGAAACAACGACTCATATATTAGTGGCATGTAAAAAATCACTTGTGTCTTCATGACCAAAGGAGTTGCATGAAAAACCTAAAAGTTTCACGCAAAAAGTATTTCCACAACAATTCAAAAGTTGTGTGAAAGTTGTGAGTTTTTCCATTAAGTATAAATGTTGTGCGCAAGTTAGTAGAGTTGTACACAAGCCATTTAAAGGTTTCACGAATGAAAAAGTTGTGTAAACCAGAAAGGATTATCCAGTAAATCTTTGGTAAAGTGGTATTCACTAAGTGGATGAATGTTGGACTTCAACAAAGCATCTTCCTATAATTGAGGATGCATTCATTATTTATAATGGAGGGACCTATATTTCTATAAACTATGTGTGAATCCTTTCTAGAGTAGTGAGCGAAGGAAGATGAAAAATATGATAATTTCCATCAGTAGTGAGCCCTAGAAGGAAGATTAATGGAGTTAACATTGAGAAGAAATGATCTATCCCTAAAATTTATAAAGTCAGTGATCCTGGGTATAGAATTAATCTATGCCAAACCTCATTTTGGAAGTGAGCCTTTGTGGATTTGGTTGATTGATACATTATCATCATATGCTTCTTGAATGTAGCCCAGTGATGGTGAACCAAGTAAAAATCCATGTGTCCTTATGCATGCTCTCATACTTTACATTCAATGCATCATATTCAGATAAAGAAGGAAACAATAAGATCATCATAAACACTTAAGAGAAAATAAAGTGACCCTTATAATAATGAGATCATGATCTATTGGGGCGGGAAGACTTTTGAAATGAACATCCATACCATGATTCACCCCCACCCCCTCTTAGGTTATGTAAGTCCCTTTTTGGCCTGGGAATATATTATATGTTACTCCTAGTCTTCAAAGTGTGGCTTTATTTATAGAAAATCCTCTAACTATTGGATTTCACAATCCTTATATTTAGTTGTAACGACATCAGTAGAAATCAATTGTTCATCTTCTGATGGAAATAGAATCTCAACACATCTACTGATGAAGTTTTATTGCACCACAAGCATGCTTCGATAATGAATTTTTCATAAAACTTTAAATTATTGGTATTTCAAAATTCCTCAAGTTATTGGATTTTACAAATCCTCATACTATCAGTATTTCGTAAAACCTTAGGTTATCGGTATTTCATTTAATAGTTTTACATTCTGCATTCATCAAAATAAAACAATAAGATTATGTTAGATCAAATAATTAATAAATTATATTGTGATTTTCAAAACATAAGGTAGAGTGATTCATTGAAACAACATACAGTGGTTTGGAAAATCTAGTTCTAGAATAATTTGGATCATTTTCTCTCTTACTTCATTTTATAATCTCCAGGTTATAGTTCATTCTGTTTCATCTGTGTTTACTAATTTTGTTGTTGGTGAGGTCGACAGTATTATAATGGTGTTTTGTTCGTTATACAATGACAACAATGATTAGGGAAACTATTTTTAGCACATGAAGTTTCTGATGACATGCAACGACGAATACTACGTCCTACAGGGATGATGACATGATTTGATTCGATAAAAATGTCCTCAGGAAATGCGGTGGTGATGATCTTACATTTTTTGTGGTTAATCATTGGTGGTGGGTGTCTCCAATGAATTCTCACTGATGTGTTTGTGCTGGCGATAAGGATGATGTTCAATGAACATGTAGGTTCTAGGCACAGCGAAAGCGTATGATGGGTCATGGCCAACTTTTCTTTTTGTCATGATCGATGATCAATCAAAGATCTATACGATGATAAATGTCATGATCAATAGAATTGAATCAAAGAAAATAGAAAATAGAAATCACATTTAAACCAAGGATCATCACATATTACTTATAATTAAATTATTTCATTAAAGAATTGCCTTGTTGTAATCCATTCTTTATTGATGAATTTGACAACATATTTGTGTTGTACGGTCATTGCATTGTAGGAATCAAAGAAGATTCCCTCCAGCAGTGATCTACATGTATTCCACAAATCTTCGAATGTCATCATAGGAATTTTCAGGTGCTAGCACGATAGATCTTATTGGTTGTGTCATCCATCTTTGATCACCTTGAGAACTACTTCCAAAGTATTCTCCTTGATCTCTCTTGACTTGAGAGTGGGAGGTAGAGGAGGATCACTCTTCATTCTTAGGAGCGTTCTTGGATAAGGGGTCTCTCTAGGTATTGAGAGGATTCTCAAAATTGATTGTAAACAACCAAACAAATGAATTGGATCTATAAGAAAATAATATAATTGGTTTTATATATTGTCATGGTTAAAATAAAATAATTTCACAAGTTCCCTTTATAATTTATTTAATCCATGTGGAAACCGATGTCGAATAATAATAATATTATTATTATTTATCAACATGTACATAACTTACGAATTAAATTAAATATTATTTAATAAAATAATATTCAATATTTATTATTTATCATCAGACCATTAAACTCAGTCTCTCATTCCTCCATAATGTTTATCGGGCCTTGAATAATTACCATTTATTTATTAAATAAATATTACTACACTTTTTGAAAATAAATAAATAAATATTATATTCACTAAATATCAAATAATTATTTATTAAATATTCCACTCACATTATATTCTCTTGAATAATTGGTGAATGAATATATGTGATCAAGAATACATGAATAATTATTAAAACAAATTCTGGGATAATATTTATTCAACTTGTTATATAATAAATAATAGTATATTATTTAAGTGATATTCTAGATACACATAGTATGTAACCCTCTATGCCTCTTTCTCAGTGGCATTAGGTGAAGCAGCATAAAGTCCAAGGTTAACATCTAGTAACACGCCAAGACACCCATAGAGAAAGAAGTTAATTCTGTAATGACATGATACCACATACTAATTCTTACTGTGTAATATAATCCCTTTATCATGATATCTCAAATCAAGCAGGTTGCATGCAGGTTCCATCAACCTATGTTCTCGATTTCTCTTTGTTTGACTTCTCATAAATTGAACTTTCATATAGAACACCATGGCCATGGATTTATTTAGGCTATATCATTTCTATAAAATGGTCTGAGATATCAACTTCCATTAAAGAACAAAATGGGAAAATCCTTTCTCATGTTATTCACTAATGCAATATTACTCGTTATGCACCCAACATATCCAACCTCACCATGATCATCTATTATCACAGTTTTCTTCAATATGTCAAAGTACTCTACTCATAATTCTCATTAATAATAATCTTAAATTCTATGGATCAATAAACATGTATGAAGATAGGAAAATCCAATGACACATATAAATGTGGATTTCCTACTGACGGGTCCTATCCTCATAATATCCTACTAGATATTACCAAGGGAATACACCATGAGAAGGTTCTTTAAAGTCCTATAAGTCTCTGGCCCTAATATCCTATATCATTTTTGTCCCTCAAATGATATCATCTGATTATAAAAGATATATTTAAGAATAGAGTCACAACACTTCTGGGTTCTCATTATAGAAAGGAACTGTTATGACCTTTATGTGTGACAACTAATTTTAAGACATTATCACATACTATACTATGCATAAGAACAATCATGATATGATAATTAGTTTATTAATATTCAAATACTTTAAATACAGGTTATCATAAAGTACACAGAATTTGGTTCTAGGGCACCAACTCTAACATACTCCCACTTTCACTAGAGCCAACTGCTAACAACATTCAGTCTGCTAGCTCTCACATGATACTCATGCTTCTGCTGAGGTAGGCCTCTAGTCAAATGGTTTACCACATTCTAATCCATGGGTACTCTGCTTACTGTAACTTCACCCCTCTGATAGAAATACCTCAAGAGGTGATACTTCCAGAGTATATGCTTTTTTTTTGTTGGGGTGGCCTTGTATCTTTTTAAAGAGTCACCACTATAGTATTTTCACAATACAATTTGATAAGGTATTTACTACTAGGTACCACATCAAGATCCTAGAAAAATTTATACATCCAAACAAATTCCTTGGTTGCATTAGAAGCTGCTATATACTCAGAATCCACTGTAGAATCAGTGATAACCGGTTGCTTTGAAATATTTCATCTCACAGATCCTCTATTGAGATAGAAAAACATATCTTGAGTTCAACTAGATATCATAATTATTTTTTCTAAAAACTAGCATTAGTATAACCCCTGATGACCAGCTCCTCGTCTCCTCTATATATCACGAACATATCCTTAGTTCTTCTCAGATACTTAATGATCACCTTAATATCATACCAATGTTGTTCTCTTGGATCTACACTATATCGGCCTAACATGCTCAATGAATAGGCAACATCAAGTATAGTACATAATATGGAATGCATGATTGATCCTATTGTTGAAGCTTATGAGATCTTATTTATTCTCTCTTTCTCCTTTTGTGTCTAAGGACACATTTTATTAAAAAGATGTAGGTCATGTGACACTAGAACCAATCCCATATTATATTATGAAATACTAAATATTTTTAGTATATGGTCAACATATATACTTTCAATTAGTCCAAGCAGCCCTTGGATCTATCACGAATGATCTTCATCCCTAGAATACAGGTCGTTTCACCTAATTCCTTTATAGAGAAACACTTATTAACCAAACCTTAACAGACTATAAGATAGGTATGTCATTTCTAATAAGTAATATATCGTCAACATATACTACTAAGATAATGAATACATTTCCACTAAACTTCTTGTAAACACACGGCTTGCATTCATTTTTAATGAAACCAAATTTTTCGATGGATTCATCAAATTGAATGTTCCATAACCAGGATACTTACTTCATTCCATAAATGAATATATGAAACTTGAAATTATTTTTGGAATCACATGGAGTCACAAAACCTTTTGGTAGTGTTATATAGATATATTCTTAAAGGTTCCCATTAAGGAATGCATTTTTGACATCCATCTGATAAATATCATAGTCATGGTAAGTTGTTATAGCAAGTAGATTTCTGATTGAATTAAACATGGAAACTAGTGGAAATGTTTCATCGTATTCAATTCTTTTATATTGTTTAAACCATTTAACCACTATCCATTATTTATAGGTATTTAATTTACCTATAATGTCTGTATTTCTCTTGAATAACCAATTTAACCCAATAGGCTTTACATCAATTGTAACATCCACTAGAACCCAAACTTGATTTTGATACATGGAATCTATTTCAGAATTCATGGATTCTTTCCATCTTATAGCTTCTGATATCTCTACTTCCACTTTGTAGGAGAGAGGTTCATCATTTTCAACCAATAATGAGTCACCATCTTCAGTGACTAGAAAACTATATCTCTATGTTTCTCTTACCTCTCTTTTGATCATACGTAGTACTTGTATTTCAAAAACTACTTCTTCCATGGGGACCTATGGAATCTGTTCCTATACCAAATCTTGTGTATCATGAACATCAACTTCTTAAAATTAAATCTTTCTCCCACTGTCCTTTTTGATGATGTACTCCCTCTAAAGAAAGATGACTTGTCCGGTGATAGTCACTTTCCTGTTTCAGGGGTTGTATAGGTAGAATCCATTTATTTCCTTAAGATACCCTATAAAGATACACTTTATGCCCTAGGGTGCTATTTTATTGCCTAAGAAGGTGTTAACAAATGTATTTCATCCCCATACACGTGTATATGATAAAATGGATTTCCTTCCACTCCTTAACTTGAAGAGAATTCCATTTGTCACTTTAGAAGGTAATCGGTTTAATGTGAATGCCATAGTTTGTAATGCATATACCCAAAAGGATAATGGAAGATCTGCATGACTCATTATTGACCTTACCATGACTAACAAGGTACAATTCCTCCTTTCACTAACACCATTCTACTATGGTGTATAAGGTGGAGTGAGTTTAGATAGAATCCCCACCTTTTATAGAAAGTTGATAAACTCTTGGTTAAGATATTAACCACCTAGATCCGATCAAATCTTTAATATCTTCTTACCAAGTTGATTTTATGCTTCATTCTTCAATTCCTTGAATTTATCAAAGGAATCAGACTTATACCTCATCGAGTAAACATATTCATATATACTCAAGTCATCAGTAAAAGTTATGAATTAAGAATATCCACCTCTAGATTATACTAGAAATGGTCCACACACATCAGTGTGTACCAATCCTAGAAGCTCTGTGGCTATTTCAACATGTCCACCAAATGTTGGTTTAGTCATTTTTCCTTGTAAACAAACATGAATTCTTTCAAGTGGTTTTATATCAGAAGAGTCTAAATAACCATCTTGATAGAGATTTTTCAAACTCTTCTCGTTTACATGATCAAGATGGTGATGCCAATTTTGGGTGTTATATGATTCTTGTAAACTTGATTCATTATCAATTTCCAACACTTAGTTTTCATAATTTAATACCTAAAGACCATTATTTAAATGTTTCATACTATAACATATGATAACTTTATAAAATAAACAACATTTAGATCCAATTTTTAAAATAAACCCATTTTTATCAAGGATTCTTAGTAACCGTAGGTATATAAATACATTCTTTTAAAACCAAAATCATTCTTGTTGTCAATGAAATTTTTTAGTCACCAATGGCCAAAGCATCCATCCATTCACCATTAGCAGCTCTCAGATCGACCTATCCTCTAGAAATATTTCATAATATACTTGGTTCCTCCATTGGGGTATATATGTGAGCACCATAAGTTTTATTTAATAACCAAAGTGTAGAAATTTAAATATTACACTCAATAATGAATTCACCTTTATCTTCCCCTTGCTTCTGGATGCAGTTCCTTTTCTAGTGGCCTGACTTTCCACATGCAAAACATATTTTCTCCTTTTTCTTGCCCAACCTTTGGATGTTCTTATTCTTGGAAGGATGGTTCTCTGGAGATTTAGACTTGATGTGAGTCTAGGGACCCTTTTCTTTGTTTTCACCTTTATTATTAACCGTAAGGACCATGGGTTTATCATGCTATATGTACTTATCCACTTAGAGAATTAAAGTAATAATTTTTGAAAAACTCTTATCATTATTGCTCATATTGTAATTAAAAATAAGACTGGAGAAAGTCATGGGTAGTGATGAAAGTATGATATCTGTACACAACTCATCTGAGAATTTAATCCCTAAGATTTCTAATCATTCAATGTAGCCAATAAGCTTGACTAAATATGGCCCAGTTGATGTAGACTCTACAAGATTAGTTGTACAAAAATAAATGGAGATCTCCTACCTCTCTTGTCTTACCTAGTCTTCATAGGGATCCCGATGTTGATACATCATTTTATACGCATCCATGTCCTCATGTTTCTTTAAAATCTCATTAGACAAGGATGGTAGCATGAAACCTTAAACATATATGGAATCGTTAAAATATTTCTCATAGAGTTTTAACACTTCATCACTTGAACCATTACTAGGAACTTTAGGAATAGGTTCTTCCAGCACATATAATTTACTTTCATGGTGAAGGATCACATGCAGGTGCCTTTTACACTCTTGGAAATTTGTGCTGGTGAGAAGGTTGTCAATCTCAAGTATGGATCACTTTAATATGTTTGATTTCATTTTATTTTTGTTTCTATAAATGAGATGATCATAGATTTTAGTACTTTATCTAATAACATTTTGACAAATAAATAAATATTATATTTATTAATTTTCCACTATTTTATCGAAATCCAATAGCCATCACCATTGGATTTGGAATATCATGTTGGTTATACATTCATGTAGCAAAGATCCATATCCCCCTTCTCATTACCCCAACATTGGTTGGTCAAGCAACTTGAATAGTTTTAGGAAGGCATTCCAAATGCCAACTATATTAACTCACAGTTCATTAATCTATTGAGTGGAATCCCCAATCTTGAAATCCTTAAATGGGATTTCCTCAACCAATGTCTCTTAGATACACTAAGTATTGCTTTAGAATTAAACCCTTGATGTGAATTAAGTTAATTCAATCCAAAACATCAAGTTAAAATTCACCGATAATTGAAAGCACCTCAACTTTGGCTGGGCAAGCACTTTGAACCATGGTTCGATTTTAACTGAAGTAGTGGAAGGCTATACTGACACAATATATATGATTGATGTATTTTATCTTTTTATGCGTAAATTCCTAATTATTATCTTTATCACATGATTGTTAATATTAAGTGGATTTACTAAAGTTATTAACCATGAATTAGATAATATTTATGAATAATCCAATTTATTTTATTTCTATCTTACATGATGGTTAATTTCATTAATTCATGTGAGCATGAAAAAACATTCCTAGTGAAATAACCATGATACCTGATAGAAATAAAATAATAAAGTGATATGATCATGAGCTTTTACTAATGTTTATTTTATCTAGTGGTTGATAAACTTACCATTGACCTTGGGGGGAAACATCTTGAACCAATTAGATTCGTGTTACAACTTTCTACATATACACCTATGTATCTATCTTGGATTAGTTTCTCCTGGCACCATACTTGAACCACCTCTACTAGCTTGGGTGCTTCATCTATTACATCTGCTTTTACTCACACGAAAGTAAGGGAAATGGGTTTACATAAAAGAAACCATGGGCACGCAGACCCTTACATAATAAGGGGAGAGAATGCACCCAAGCCAAAATTTTAATTTAATAATAAATTAAATGAAACCAATTTCATAAAAATGTCTTTTCTATGCTCATTATCATCCACATACATGCAATGAATTACGTGTTTAATAAAACTATCATTAAATTCTTAATCATTTTATTTAAGATAAATATCACTCAGATCAATTAATTATCTTCTATAACTAATCGATTATTTTATCTTAATTCTCATCTGAATTTCCTTGAGATTCTCATCCATCATAATTTTAAAAAAATTAAAAAAAAATATTTAAAATTAACTGTGTACATAAATGTACTTTGAATTCAACATGGTGAATACTCATTTGATTCTACCCAATATGTATTATTCTGGAATACTTTTTTACTCTTGTGACATATGAAATACACGACTTACCACGTACTTTAATGAAATTTACTTCACCTCAATGATTATACGAATTCTACGATTTTTTGGACATGTGTTATGCTTCAATGCATATAGAGTAGAAATTTTAATACGACTCATACATGATATGTAGATATGGACATTATGAATGTGTCCCACAAATCTCTGAAGTGGTGATCCACGCATCTTCCACAAATCTTTGAACGTCGTCATAGGAATCTTTGAGTGCTAGCACGACAGATCCTATAACTTGCATCACCCATTTTTGATCGCCTCGAGAAGTGCTTCCATAGCATTCTACGTGATCTCTCTTGACATAGAGTGGGAGGTGGGGGAGGATCGCTCTCCATTCTTGGGAGCGTTCTTGGAGAAGGTATCTCTCTAGGGGTTGAGAGGATTCTCCAAATTCGTTGTGCATAACCAAACACATGGATTGGCTCTATAAGAAAATAATATAATTGAGTTTATATATCGATAGGGCAAAAATAAAATAATTACACAAGTGACTTTTATTATTTATTTATTCTCTGTGGAACCTTATGTCAAATAATAATAATATTATTATTATTTCTCAACATTCATTTAACTTGGGAATTAAATTAAATACTATTTAATCAAATAATATTCAGTATTTATTATTTCTCATCGGACCATTAAACTCAGTCCTCCAATCCTCTATAATATTTATTATGCCTTTAATAGTGACAATTTATTTATTAAATAAATAACATTTAATTATTCTTTAATAAATAAATTAATATTATATTCACTAAATAAGAAAATAAATGTTTATTAATTATTTCACTCACATTATATTTTATTGAATAACTGGTGAATGAATATTTGAGATAAAGCATACATGAATAATTATTAAACAATATACAATATTGATATTTATTCAACTTGTTAAATAATAAATAATAATATATTATTTAACTGAGATTCTGGATACACTTAGTGTGTGATCCTTTAGATCACTTTCTCAGTGGGATCAGTCAAAGAAACCTAAATTCCAAGGTTAACATCTACAAACAGATTAAGGAATCTGTAGAGAAAGAAGTTAATGTTGCAACAAAATTATACCTTAGACGATCAGTTATTGTGTAATATAATCTCTTTATCACGATATCTCAAATCAAGTAGGTTGCATGCTGGTGTCATCAACCTATGTGTTCGATATATCTTTCTTTGACTTACTAGAAGTCGAACATGCCTATAGAATACCATGGCCATGAATTTATTTAGGTTATATCTTTTCATCAAAGGACCTAAGATATCAACATTCATTAAAGAACATAAGGGAAAAATCCTTTATCACATTATTCACTAATGCAATATTACATGTGACGCACCCAACGTATATGGTCTCCCCCACATGCATCGTTGGTTTTGTACGGGAAGCGGTCAAATTTGAATTTATATGTCCCAAACTTTACTAACTATAAAATAATAGTATAGTGGAAGTGATGGGTTGAACCCATGAGGAGTGAGTTGTTTCGAAGGGGGATCACAGGTTTTAGACCATGAGAGGATTCCCTTCAAACTATCTTGGTGTTTGGGAGTTTTACTTAATCTCTATTGGGGAGTGACTTCAAATAGTAAATGAGGGTTCAGGATCAATTTCGCGTATCTAAGTAAAGGATGATCTTTATTCTAATTTAGGCAGGGTTTTAAGGATTAGGATACAAAGAAACCAGTGGTTTCTAGTTGAATTTGGTCAAGTCACCTAGTTCTACTTAGGAAGTGAATATTCCATGATCAGGAGATAGTAACAGCCTAGGTGCATTAAATTTAGATTCTTTGGTAGAAAGTACCCTTGGCTAGTGATTATAGCCTTGTCTACATTAATCAAGATAGGGTCCTTCATTTGAATATCCCATGGTTAGGGATTTTTGTATGAATGGGGTAGAATTTTTTTGTTTATCCTGATTACTAATTCCTTAGGGTTTCCAATATTAGAATTAAAGATTAATTCAGAATGCAAATACATTTACTATTTATCCCTATGCCTAAGATATTTAGCTACTCATAGTGGGTATAGATTCAATTAAATAAACAAATGATATCATGCTTATCATGTTTTTTGACTTTAATTGAATTGAAATCATATAAGGGGTTTGGGATTTGTAATGGGTATGAACATGCAAAAGATAAATCACAACCTTTTAAATACTTTACATACTTGAATTATGAAATGGAAATGAATCTAACACACTACATTGGAAATAAAAAATGAGTGATGGGGATTGAAAAGCATTTATAAACAGCAGATCCAAGACTCTTGGATTGATTAAAAATGTAAAACATGAAGAAGTTTAGAATTTAGAAGGAGAAGGGGAGAGGTAATTCGAAGGGGGGTGAAAATAGTGAAGAAGCCTTTCCAGAATTGTTTCCAAATGCTCCACTGCAAGCTTGTATAAATAGGTGAATTTGGTCTCGACGTGTACTGGAGGTACACGTCGTGTACCTTTGATCCGAGGATTCTGGAAATCCCATGTATCTCGCACATATCTGACAGATTTATGAAGTTTGACTGGCTACATGTCATGTACGAAATGTTCACAATGTGTACTGGCCTCTAGTTGTTCCTCTATGCAGATTTATCACAGATTTATCACTCGACTATTTTGACTGGAGTCACGACGTGTACTGAGCCATCACAACATGTTCTGGTTGTTTCATCTGTTGTCTTCACGGCTTGGTCACGGCTTGGCTCACTACTTGGCCATGCTGTGAACTACTAGTACACGACGTCTACAGACTGGTCACGACATGTACTCACTAAAATATGCATTTTTCTGCATTTTTCCCTTGAAATCCTATGAACGTTTATCCCTACAATTTTGAGTATATACCATGTGTATCCTCAAGTAAATAAATAAAAATATATAAATAAATGACAACAAGGAGTCTATATAAATTGGGATTATCAGTATCATACCTCACCGTGAACATTTGTCATCGTAGTTTTCATCAATACATCAAAGTACTCAACTCGTAATACTCATTAATAATAATCTTAATGTTTAAGTATCAATACACATGTTTGTAGATAGGAACATCCAATGACACATATAAATGTGGATTTCCTATTGGTGGGTATTGTTCTCATAATATCCTACTAGGTATTACTAAGGGTATACATCATGAGAAGGTGTATCAATGTCCTATGAGTCTCTACCCTGGATAGCTTGTATCATTTGTGTCTCTCAAATGATATCATCCGACTATAGAAAATAAATTTAAAAATAGTATCATAGCACTTTCAGGTTCACATCATAGCGGGGAACTGCTATGACCCTTAAGTGTGACACCTTTTTTTAGGACATTATCACATGCTATGTTACACAGAAGAACAATCATGGTGTAATAAAGAGTTTATTAATATTCAAATACTATGAATACAATTTATCATAATGTATAGAGAAGTTGATTCAAGGGAACCAACTCTAATAAACTAGGTGGACAGCATTGGGAGCAGGTAGTGATGCATGTGTGGCACTCAACATGTCGGGTTAAAGTAGTGGTGTTGGGCTTGATGCGTCATCCCATACAAAGGTGCTCACATTTGAATCTTAAATATTGAATTTGGTTGTATTTGGTTTAAGTTTTATTCTGTTTTGGGAGGATTTGATTCCCTCTGGTGGGTGTGCCGGTTCGCACTTAATCAGATAAAGTGGTTTTTGAAAATATATATATATAAAATCAATTTGGAGGAACTTATTGTCATGACCCACCTTCTTCAAGATGAGGTAAGGGATAGAAAGATGCCAAGACCATCCTTCCACATGATGAAGGAGAGATAATGACCCCCAAATCCCACCTCCAATAGGTCCCGAGGTGGAGACCAGCACCAAGGGTATATAAATCTCACAAAAAATGGGAGGCATTACCCTTTTATAGTAAGCAAGATCGGGAGATAAGATTTATCAACCTCAAACAACTCCAAGAAAGATATATATATATATAAAGAAACCAAAATCCATACCACATGCATGTTTAAAGTAGAACTTCTATAAATACAAGGAAAAATCCAAAGTAAGTACTAAAATAAAACTAAGTAGCAACATAGCAACCATCCGCAACATCCGAGATATTAAAGTCCAGCACGGTCTGCGTAATCTCTCTAGAAAATTGAAAACCATTTTATATATGTTGGGTGAGAATACAAGTATACTCAGTAGTGAAAAACCAAAGTCACTCATGCACAAGTTGGAGAAGCATACTAATGCCCCTGTGAGAAAACAACTAAAACTCAAAAGCACCTAACAAGGTATATTATCCACCCCAACCTAACTAAGGCACGCTCACCAAATAATGTAAGTCAAGTAATGTGAAGTAAAGTAGTAAGCACATCAATATTTGGGTACCTCTCACCACATCCCACTGGTTAACTGGCCATCCCTAACGGCAAACGCCCTGACTCTACCACGCTCTTCCATAACTCCCACTGTCACAATTCACCCTCACACAACTAGGCCACAAACCACACACATCCTAGTCGTAGACACCTAGGCCACAACCATCGCATGTCTCACACAAAAACACATGGGCCTCATCCTGAAGACACCTGGGAAACAAACCACCTCTCACAGAGCCAATACCATGAATTCGGTATTGATTGAATGGCCCGAAGGCCTGCTTTTTTATTAATTTTTGGATAAACCCCCTTTTAAGGAAGAAAGGGGGAAAACCACACAAGACTTCATGGACATAAATACATCAACAAAAACAAAATTACAAATCCCAGAGAAAGACTACTTAGACATAATCCTCCCCAGCATAATCATCAGTATAGCGATCCTCCACCATTGCATGACCATTCAGCAAGTTGTAACATGCAGAAAATGCACGGGCCTAGTACCGATGGCAGAGCCATACCCTCTCAAACTTTCAAGTCTGGATAGTCATGCATGGTAAAAGAACCTTCTCTAATCCTATTCTAGAGAAAGTGTTTGTAGAAAGTCTGGAGGAACCTTCCAAAATCCAATTCCAAGGCACCAACAACAAAATTCCACAGAACAATACCACTTGCATCCAAACAATCTCTCATGCACAAAAATCCAACTCCCATCATCAGACCAACTGCATCAAAACAATCTCCCATGCACAGAATTCCAACTCCCAACATCAAACCTCCTCAAGCCGAACAGATCTTCTACCCTCCAATATACCCAAAAAACCAGTATGCATCAAGTGGAGATTGCATCACCAATGTAAAGTTAGTAACCAGTCATCCATCTTCCCACCAAAATGTTGCAAAAGACACCCTCCCCAGTAATAATGGGGGTGTTCGGCACATATTTCTCAACACGAGTGGGGTGCGTATAGAAAACATAAGGAACTACAAGTTTATATATATAGGTAACAAACACTCAGTCCATCCTATGGGATTCCAAACATACAACCAACCAACTCAAAACCACCTTTACTACTACCCTTACATGCACATACCACCGCAAATGATGATCACTTGAATGCCACTTCTCTATAAGCCCCAACTCGAAACATACCCCCAACCAATTCATTTAACTAATCATCATTATATATTATCAAAACATTCATTTATTTATTTCCATCCCTACTTGGGAAATTACCGAACACTACAAACATTATAAGGTGAAACAACCATACCAACCACTATCAAGTCAAACAAGGAAGAAACCACCAACAACCTTCTTAAAAGTGATCCCACCTATTTCATCCTCTCACAACCAAACCCTGCAGCCCCGCTACACACAACAACGCCACACCCAACACACCCATAACATGAAATCATGACACATTCCAGTCTTGCAGCCCTGTTGCCCAACCACCGCCCAGATGCAGTCTCACTACATGACAATTCCATCAATTCCATAATCAATCAATCTCTCAGACTGAGATATTATCACACTGTCAGTACCACCACTTACACACAACCACACTCCGAACCATAGCACCACACTACCATCACAGATGCAAGGCCAAACATAACCACACATAGCACACAACCACACCAATAAGGACAGGTTTATTCAGATTTTGAAACACTCATTCTTTAATTCCTCTTCATAAAACAGGGGTGATCATAAAACATATTCAATCATGGGGTATCCATTTATTTAACCGTGTATACATAATTAATAAGATTTCATTTTTATAGTCATTTCAAAGGGGAATCAACAATAAGCATGAAGCATCATGGTGCGCCAAAAAAAGACCACCAACAACTATGATTTTCAGAGGGATAAAAATCATACTATCTATGTTACAGATCAAAGATAATAGATAAAATCAAGTGATCATCAATATTTTACTCATCCTCATTTATTCCTTCCAATTATCTTCTTTAAATTTGGATTCAACCATTCTCATAAAGAGCCATCATTATACCCACCCCGCATGATAGAAAATTAAAAGAGAGGAGAAGGAAATCCCTACTTGGAATAATAGGTGATTAATACTCCTTCTGCCAAAATAAGGGGTGTGTGAGTAGTAGGAAAAGTCCAAGGAAAATGGGATCGATGTCTACTGCACAACACACAACTCCACGGGAAGGTAAGGCTCTAGGAGCACCAAGAGGGAATAAAATCACACTGGGAAGAGAATGTATTGGCTTTAGAAAATCTAGATCCTATATCAACGGAATGAGAATGGTTTCGAGAGTCATTAATGTGAGATCGTGGTCAAGAGCACATAGTTCGACTATTTCAAAGTCTCGGGAGTGTTAGTATATTAATTATATAATTAATATATTTGGAAAATCCTTTAGAAATTCTCAAACAAGGCTTTACACTCGATTTATGTCAAATAAAACATAAGAGGGACGAAACCGAAAAAACTGAGAAAAACTTGAAAAATGAGTCATTGATGGGAGAGTTACCAATAGTAAGCCACTGACAGCGAGCCACCAACAGCGTGCCAATGATGTTAATTCACTGACGCTGAGCCTCTTACACGACCTACAGACGCCTGACTCAGCGATGCTTTGACTCACTGACACCTTGAATCATCAATGCCTTGAGTCACTGACACCAACATCCTGACTCACCAACATCGACGCCCTGACTCATTGACAAAAAACTAGAAAATTTGGAAAACTCTTGAAATGAGCCACTGTTACCTCCCAGAACATCCTAAACACTGTATTTTGACAAAGTAAGGATCTCTAATAGGTTTATTTTTACAAAATAATAATTTTTACTCTAATCTGCTTATTTTTTAAATTCACTATCATGACCCCATTATATTATATTATTAACTTCAGGACATTTTTAATTAACCGATTAGAAATTTAAATATTTAAATATTATTTAAAAATCTAAAATAAATATATCAAAAAATAAATTAAATATATTTTTTAATTGTACTTTATTTAATAACATATATTCATTGAATTGAAATCTAAAATTTAATTATAACAATATGATGAACCAAAATCAAAATAAATAAATATTTTTTATAATTATAATATCATTAATTAATTAATAATAAATTAAATAATCAAGTTATAGTTTACTACCCAACCCAATCGGTTTAATAATAATAAAACGGGGGTGATTGATTGGTTAGTTAACGGAGAAAAATACAGCATGACAGGAGTGAGAAAGGAACGGCTGGATTGAATGGATTGGGTGAGGCATGGAAGCGACGGTCGGATCCACCACCCAACACGCCCCGTCATCTCCATCCCTCCCACTATTGGTGTCGGCAAACCATTAACTCGACTTTGACAATTACGCACTTAAACAGGTCTGAATTACCTTGTTCGGGTCGATATGGGTCTTCATGATATACGCATTGCCTTACGCCCGACCCGATTCGTTTTTTTAATAAATATTTTTCATTTATGTTAACTATTAAAATAGCGCCTCATTTCATTAATAGTAATAATAATAATAATAATAATAATGATATGTTTCATTTGTCATTGTCATCAACGTTATAAAAAATTCACGGGCCAATGATAATCAAAGAACAAAACATACCCTTAATTATAGCTAATGGGATCATCTATTTTAGTTCATAGTGTAATCTAATTCCAATTAAAAATTTCTTATATTTTTTATCTATAGTTCATTTTCTTATTTTCTTGGTCTCAATTGAAATTAACGGTTTGTTTTTATTCTGGATCATCATTCTCCCTAAAAAATCATGGGATTTGAATTATTCTATAAGAATTAATTCAATAAAGTAGGATTAATATTTAATTAAATCAATGATTGGATTATTAAACATGGAAAACCTCCCATTAACATGGATAATTATTAAAATACAAAGATATTATAATCATAATTAAATATGTGATACTTAATCAATGATAATAAAATTATTTAATTGAATACATACGTTAACTGATTCATCCTGTATCATCCCTCAAAAATATTTTTCTAAGCGTTAAAGATGATAAAAAAATACATTTTTAATGGGTTTTTAGCACTAAAAAATGATAGCTTGCTACAACCATTTTTACTATTGCAACACCCCGAAAAAAGAAAACATACCATAATACATATATACTTGAATTGACATAATCATCATCATAATCAATATCAAAGGTACTATAATTGAAATAATAGATAAAATATATAATTATAACTATTTCACCTCATCATCATACATGAAGTTACTGTTGCAGCTTTTATAAATATGAAAACATGTCCTGTAGAGTGTGTTAGTGAGTCAACAATCTTTTAACTTTAAAAAATGCATTTATAATTGAAATGAGAAATATATATATTATAATAAACCACATTTGTTTTATTAATAACGTTGTATAAATTTAAGTCTATTTCGAAATTGAAAAGTACACATTTAGCCATACATTCCCCAATAGATGAGATGATATGACATCACAAGTAGAGGTGAATTATAGCCTAAAACGTGACTTATCAACTTTATTCACACTCTACGTGCAAGTTAATCAGACCATATAACTTCTGATCAAATTACAGTTTACAAAGTAGTAGTGAAAATAAATATGTTGGATGTTAAACTACTACCAGACAAATACAAAAAGCACAACAGAAATTAAAATGAAAACACAACAATGTAAAAACAATGTGCAAAGATAATGATGATAATCTATAAAACTCCTATGAATGATATTTATTATCAATCTACTTCTAATTCATATGAAACTTTCGTTTTTATCCAAAACAAGTAGATGATATGTAGATATGCCCCCCCCCGTAGGGGGGCTGGGGTTGGGGGCGATGGTCACAGAGTCAAGTCCCTAGGTCGTTTCTTTGTTTCTTTCTTGTATCATGCATACCTGCAGTTGAAGTGTAAAACTCACCTTAAAAAAGAGAGGATGATATGTAGATATGATACTTGGTATACCAATTCCACACTCAGAACTTTTGGTATTTTAAACTTGTTACAAGTTACCAGTTCCAAAGATAGAACCTCTTCGATTGCAAACTCCTTGGCACCAAAAAACACCTCTATCCCTGAACTCCTCTATGATTTTATGATCGAAAACAAGCCCACACAAGGACTTCATTAACACTGTCAGAAGATCCAACTTTACAACACAAAATCTCTTCGATCTCAAACCAGCATCCATGTAACACCTCAGGATTTAAGTATGTATTCTTATTTAAATAAATCCAGTATGTACGATACCTTGTGATACACAAAAAACCGAATTAAAGTGAACAATTATTTATTATAGTTCAAAATGAAAAACATTACAAGATAATTAAATGAATCATAATTGAAAAAATAAATGATTTTAAAGGGTTCTATTTTACTTTAAAAAATACCATTAATTCTAGAAAGACTTTTGTAATGAACTGCACATTTTTGATAAATTTAATACTTTTGAGGAAATTCCATCAATAAAATATATTGATGAATTCTAGTAAATATAAGTTAAAAAAATGAATAACATATATATAAAGATTTAGTAATGATAATGAATACTAATCTAATCATTTATGGTCAAACAAAAGTGTTTTATTAACAAACATTGTTTTTATTATATATTATATGTTTTATTTAAAAGCTAAATTTCTCTTATTTGGAGTATAAAATTTATTGAAAGGTATTTTTTATATGTGTGACCAAATAAATAATCATTCACACACTGATTATCAATTGGTTAGAAATAAAGATAAAATCATTTGATGGTAAAAAGAGATATTTTCTAGATAATTTTTTTTACGTTCGCGATGTATTTTTATCTTTAATAAATTAAATTAAGCACTAATATTGAATTATTTTAGTGAAATGTATTGATAATACATTCCTTAAAATAAATTAACATTCATTTAATGATTATTAGATCATAAGGAATTAGAATACATTCATCTTATACTTCAAAAATACATTTTCTCTAAAAATTATATTTATGCATTTTGTGTTTGAATATTAGAACTATTTTCTACCACCTTAAGAAATTGTATGTAACGAAATGATTTTCTGTTTTGGAATCAATATATTCAAATTTGGTAATAAGAACAATTTCATTTTTGGTTATAAAGATAAGTTACCTGGTAAAATTTAGTCACCGCGGTAAAGGGTAAAAAGGTTAAAAGGGGGTTAAACTAATGGATAAAGCCACAAATATCACAATAACGTTTTATTGGATTATTGACCTACCTTGTCTTATATTTGAAATTGGGATCATACTTACGTACAGACTATCACCTCCATGAATGAAATATTTCATTTTTCATCGCCATCTTACATGGATGATAATAGAAATGGATTTGATTGATGAATATGATATTTATGACATAATTAGGATTATTAAAAGATAAACCATTATCCACTCTCCATCCACTCATCATAAAAATGAAAATGTCTTCGTGTCACGTGCAGACTACTGCCTCTATGAACAACATATTTGATTTTTCATCACCACCTTTCATGTATGGTTCTAAAAATGGATTTAATAAATAAATATTATATTTATAAAATTATTAAGATCCTGGAAAAGATAATTTGTCAATTCTATTAATAATATTAACACAAATCGTCATCGTAAAATTTAACTGCCTTAAACGAGAGCATACCAAGACACTTTGTAAGTAATAAATTATTACTATCCACTTTCATGTATCTTCCTCATCTAAATATTATTGAATTTAATTTATCACTCTAATAACATGCTTTTGAAATCCTTAATCTCCTCTAAAAGTAATATTATCACTACAAAATAACATGTTCTTACTAATTCAATCGTCATGACATGTTCTTGTTTGGGTCTGTTTTACCACAAACATGAACGATGTTATAATGTTTATATCACAAATCATTAAGAAAACTTATATACTAGTAATATTATGTAATAATGATAAATTTTAGTTGTTTTAATGATTATGGAATTATTATATACATCTTTTATTCACAAATAAAATCAATTCTTTTTATGGAATAAAAATTCAAAAAAATGAGATTTGTATGCTATCCATGTGAATCATTACCATAAGATCCATGAAGTGACCATGGAACTCCAAAAATATATCAACCACAAATTCCACACATTAATTAGCAGTTTAGATATTATGAAACTATTTTATAACTATGTTGATCATGGTCAACATACCAAAGTAGTTTTGAAGAAATTAACCGAACAACCTGAAGTGGTCGATATAAGCAAAAAATATACAATAAATTAACGGAATATGATAATAGTTGAACATTGAAAAATAAAATATTGATGTAAAAGGTACTTAATAAATTATTTAATAAATTTAATTAGATTTTTAATGAGGTTAGAGCATGTCTGACCAAGTAGGAATCCAAGGTAAGGGTTCTTTATCTCAATTTCAATTTCATAAGACATGTTTCATATTGAGAACCAGATTTTCTTTTATATAGTGTATTTACTCCCAATTTGAAATATTATATCATTATTTCCTATTACATTATGGTATATAAAGTTTCATTTTTTGTTCTATATTTCAAGGGGTTTTGATTCCAAAGTTACAAAAGTCGTAAGGGTTTATTTTACAATCTCACCCTTTATTGGGATTATTTATGTTTCAATTTCCATTAAGGGAATTACAAGTTATTAATCCATTAAAACTCATATATTTATCTATATTATATTTATATCTATGCTTTTCAATCATTATTTCAATTTTTCTTCACTTTGGTATTCAAAACCACAAAAAGAATGTTTATAAAAGAACCCAAACTTATTTTCCCTTTTTGGTTGGGAATATTTTTCCTCCATATCCATATTCTTTATTTTCGTTCATAATTGTTATTTTATACAATATAATGTTTTCTTAAGGTCAATTTATATTAACTTTTCATTTATATTCAAAAGTTTAAAAGGATTATTTTTAATCTTTTCTATGCATGCTAGCTTTGACTTTCTTTACAAAAGTGTAGAACAAATATCTTTTTAATATTTTCCACATGAATAGATTTTCCTACCATAATGATCATTATCTTTTATTTATCTTCTTTTCCATGATTTTATGATTTTTCAAATAAATATATATTCACAATATTCTATGATTTTTTTTGTTTTTATATCAAATGAAAATAATATTATTCTCTTAAAAGTTTATAAATGGGATTTCATTTCACTTATGTATATTTTTATTTTCCACTCCACATTTTCTTACTTAATAATATATTCTTTTCAAGATTCCATTATTGTAAATTATTTTAAAAATTGGGTTTTAAAAGTTTCATTAATGCATCATGAAAAGAGTTTTTTAAGTGAATTTTAACCTTATTTTTGCAAAAAAGTTACAATAGTTTTAAGGAAAAATATTTTTAAAATTTAACTTCCATTTTTCTTTATATCTTCCAGAAGACTTACCATTACTAAAAAACATAATTTATAATTAATGGATGGTATTCTTTCATCCCTAACTGATTTATGGTTCATACTTCATTTTGCACGCAAGGATTATTCTCAGTTGACTCATTTCCCTGTGATCATGTTTAATATCACTCCCCACCATTCTTTTGACCTTTTCTCCTTCATATCCATGTTCTTTAACACCATAGATTTTTTAGTACCATTTCAACTTTTTCAATATTCTTTTAACTTTATACTCATTGTTATATACAATGTTAATAAAATAAATCTTACAAATAAAATTATTCTTTTGATAGGGGAGTATTAACATTCTGTATACTTGATTCAATACTGATATTTATTGATTACCAAGGTATGTTAGTTATGTATCATATGAATATTAATCCCTTTCATATGATGGATGATTTTGTATTATTTAGTAATGGATGAGGCCCATAATTATATATCCCCTTGATGCATCAGTTGGTCTCATGAGACAAACTAGCCTACGAATTTGGTGCATGCTTGCATGTTTAATAATAATGTATTGGAATGAAGCCTTTATGGTAAGATTAAGATGTCCAACATTATGAATTCCATAATTATGTAATAATATATTATTATCTATGTTATTATTTTTATTTTTATGTTATCCATGGATATATTTTACACCCATTCTTTTTGTTACGACATATTCGATTATTATTTATTATTGTCATAAAAATCATGCCTTGTGAATTTAATGGATGCTACCATAGAATGCTACCCCTTAATGAGTATCTGATCTCACCCCTTTATTTTTTATTCTAATTCCCAAGAAACCAAAAAGACAACTCTGAATAATTTCAAGGATACCAGGAAGACTAATAAAGTTATCAATGGAATTTTAAGTTATATTTTACGTTTTTATATGTATTGTGAGAATCATGTATGGATCTAGTTTCCCATGATTACTAAATAATTGGATCCTATGTGATGAAGTATTTTTTATTTTGTAGCAATGTAATAAACTAACCACCTTCTTTGGGCTATTAGAGTTGGGATTATTATATCCCACAACCTAGAAGCTCTTCGATCTCAATGTATTCGACAAACCAAATTCCATAACTCAAAATATCATTAACAATGAGGGGTGAAACACTGATATATTATAAAAAATGATAAAAATTTGAAACAAAATCCCCAATCTGGAGGAGCTCTCAAAAAACACTAACAAAAATAAGAAATGAAATTGGATGTTCTCAACCATCAAGATGATGCACACTTCAACACGACTGAAGATCAGTAATATTTTAAGTATCACCTAACATTACTTTAATTACTTGAATGATTAGTTTGAATTTATAGACATCCATGTAACAAAATTCAATGGTTAGATTCAAATATCTTCAGGTTCAGTTGAAACAGAATCTGATGCAATTCTCCATCATTTGATGCAAGTAGTTTCGGTCTCTATCGCTCGAGGAGTTCAATGCCATCACAATGCTCCTCTATGTTCTGGTAGATGTACATATCGTTTTAGTTCATCAAAATATATGATTCATACATTTAATTTTCACTCATCAGAACTCAAGAAATAAACTCCAACTTAAATCAAAACTTTAATGAAGTGTATTGTGATTCATTAAAATCAAAGATAAAAAGAAAGTTGATTGACTCAATAATCTCCCCTACAATACTGTCCACCCCACATGTTGGAATGATGTGTGATTAATTCCTACAGGTCATAATTGAAGAAAAAATAATTTTTATAGAGTTTCAATAAAATCCTAGTATGTTTGATTATTTTTTTATGTGATATAGGTTTTGAACTTATTTAACACTTAAAATAAAAAATAGACTTTAGGCCATTTTAACTATACCATGCATCCGAATGACATGCAGTTCATTCCCACAGGTCATAAATCAATTCATAATCATTATCTTATATTTTCAACACAATCTATGATTTGTTTCTCAGTTTTGAGTATGTGATGCACGTTTTGAACTAAAATATCATTTTATCTTGAAAACACACATTTTAGTTAGATCATCCACCCCATACATTGGAATGATGTGTAGTTAATTCCTACATGTCACAAATGAATAAATGATTACCTTTTATAAAGTTTGATCATAATTCGGGTGTGTTTGATTTATTCTGAGTATGTGAAACACATTTTGAACTTATTTAACACTTAAAAATGGAAAAGTTCACTTTAGGTCATTCCAAATACACCGTGATTCAAAATGAAATATGGTTTATTTTCTAAAAGTCAAAAATGGTTCTATTATTGTTATTTTAAATTTTCATGAAAATCCATGACTTTTTTCTCAGTTTTGAGTATGCAGATGACGTTTTGAACCAAAATATCATTTTTATATTGAAAACACACACACTCAGTCACATCATCCACACCGTACATCATAATTACATGAGGTTAATTCCTACATGTCACAAATAAATCAATGATCATTTCCATAGTGTTTGATGACAATTTGAGTGATTTTGATTATTTTTGGAGCATGTGACGTGTTTTAAGCTTATTTAACACTTACAAATAAAAAAACTACACTTTTGGTCATTCCAACTACACATGAATCTAAATGACATGTATTTAATTTTTATAGGTAAAAAATTAATCAAATATCATTGTCATAGAGTTTCATGAAAATATGAGAATATTTTCTCAGTTTTGAGTATGAAATGCATGTTTTGAACCAAAATATCTTTTTTTTTTGAAAAAATGTACATTTAGTCATAGTATCCACACAATGTGTTAGAATAATGTGTAGTCAATTCCTACATATCACAAATGAATAACTTATTGAGTTTGAAAAAAATTACTTGTAATTTTATTATTTTTGAGAATATGAAACACGTTTGGAACTTATTTAACACTTAAAATAGAGAAATATACTCTAAGTCATTCTGACTACACCATGCATCAGATTGATAGGATGTTCTTTCTAATAGGTCAAAAAATGAATTGAAGATAATTTTCCAAAAGTTTCATGATAATATATTTTTTTATTAGTTTTAAGTAGGCAACATATTTCATGACCTAAAATATCATTTTTATATTGAAAACATGTACTTTTAGTCATACCATCCACATCACACATCAGAATAACGTGTGGTCAATTTCAGAAATTTCATGAGTAAATCAATGATAATTTTCATAGTGTTTCACAACAATTTGAGTGTATTTTATTAGTTTTGATTATGCGATGAATAGTTTCAACATATCTAACACTTAGTAGAAAATATGATTTCGATTATTCCCACTACACGACACATCAAAATGAAGTGGGGTTAATTACTACATGTTACAAATGAATAAAGGATGGTTTTACTATAGTTTGATGATAATTTGAATGGGTTTACTCTTTTTCGAGTACGTGACATGCGTTTTGAACTAATATATCATTCTTATATTAAAAAACACACTTTCAGTCACACCATCCACCCCACATATTAAAATAACTTGTAGAATGTTACTACATTCCACAAATGAGTTAAATATAATTTTCATAGATCTTTATGCAAATATGAGCATGTTTGATCATTTTTGAGTATGTGATGCATGTTTTGTACTCATTTAAAACATAAAAGATGAAAAAATACATATTAGGTAATTATAGATACAAATCACATCGAAATAACATATGGTTCATTCCTAAATGTTTCAAATGAATTGAAGAAAATTATCCAAGAGTTTTATAAAAATCCAAGATCATTTGATCAGTTTTGATATGTGGCACACATTTTGAACCAAAATATCATTTTTACATTCAAATCACACAATTTTAGTCACACCATCCACCTTTCACATCAAGATTATATGTGATTAATTACTACATGTCATAAATGAATCAATTATTATTTTAATAATGTTTGAACCAAATTTGAGCGCATTTGATCAGTTTTGAGTATGTGACATGAACCTATTTAACACTTGAAATAGAAAAATATAGTTTAGGAAATTTTGAATAAGCTGCAAATTAGAATGATGTGTGGGTTTGTCATACAAGTAAAAAATGAATCAAAAATCATTACCACAAAGTTTCATGATAATATGAGTTTTGTTTTGCACAATTTCGATTATGTGACGCATGTTTGGAACCAAAATATCATTTTTATATTGAAAAAAACACTTTTAGTCACATTTTATACCACATGCATCAAAATGATGTGAGATTAATTATTACATGTCATAAATGAATCAGTGACCATTTTCTTAGAGTTCGATGATAATCTAAGCAATTTTGATAAATTTTGTGAATGTATCACGTGTTTTGAATTTATTTTCACTTAATATGAAAAAATACACATTAGGTAATTCCAAATACACCATGCATAAAAATGATGTGCAATTCATTCCTATATGTCACACACGAGTTGATTATTACGGTCTTAGATTTTTATGACAATCAAATATCATTTTTTTCATTAAAAGGGAATCCATAGGCATATCCTTTTCAAACACTCCACACAAAGGAAACCCCTCCCCATGAAGGGATAAATCTAGAGAGAGCCCCAAATGGTTAGGATTCACTACCAACCATGATGAAAGAGTTCCCTAAAGGGTGACAACCTGGTTGGGGATGGTTCCACACAACAATCCGTCGGCATAGGTGTGTTGTGCCTCTTTCTTCCCACCCAGTCAGGGACCGGGTGACCCAAAAATATGAGCAGATCTGGGGGAAGGATTATCCCCAAGAGAAGGCTATCAGGAATCAAACCATGCATCTCCTAAATAATGATTTTTTTGTACCCCTCTCTAGGACCACTCAGCCACCACCAAAGTGACATAATCCAAGATCATTTTATTGATTTTGAGTATGTGAATCATGTTTTGAACCAAAATATCATTTTAATTTTTAAAACACACACATTAAAAGGATGATGATAAAATAGAGAAAAAAACAAAGATTAATATATTTTCAAGAAAGAATACATGACTTATAAATCCCAAAAGTATAATCAATTTTTCTAACCCTTATATAATTTTCAAATTAATATAAATAATAAAAATAAAGCTATTACTATTATAATATAAATATTAAATTAATAATTAAAAATAAAATATTTAGTAACATACTTCATATATACATTTATAGGTGATTTTACTAGCTAATTATGATGGTATCATATTGTAAATAACTAACTGGTAGTTTTTTTCAAATCCAACTACCACACCATGAAACTTGAGTTCATTTTTATAAGAATAAATATTTATTTATTTATAAAAAATGAACTTTAGTTACTTTTTATGGTGGTTAAATTCCACAAAAATAACCATCTAGTTATTGAAAATATGATATCAACATAATTACATATGCATTTTCTCTAGTGAAATTACTAAAAGGATCAATGTAGACACTTGAGTTGCGGGGGTGGATCAGGCATTTCCTATTTTTAAAAAATTCTAAATATCTTTGAAAAAATTTCTGCCTTTAAAATTTAACCCATGTTTCCAATTAGTGCATATGAATCCATTTTTTGTTCAACTTAGAAATCATCATCTATATACAGTTCAATTAAAGAAAATAAATAGGTACACAATCATTTCACATGGTTTGGTATTAAGACCTATTCATTATAAAAATGCAAGCCTTTACACATATAATTACATGATTTTTAATATAATTATTAAATAAAAATAATCTAGGACTGAGATACCTAGTGTATTTTGAAGCCTAGGTAAATAAAGCATCAAAATGAATCTAAATAAAAACATATTTATTGCAATCTCTATAATGATATCCTAAATCTGTTTGATCTCCTAAAACTGCATATGATAACTTGAAGAATAGATAATGAAAAAGGGTGATCTATAAATCCTAGTAAGGAAATAAGCATGAAAACGAATCATAACATATGACCCAAGAGGTATAACATGATATCATAAAAGACAAGGCTCATGAATATTCATATGGAAGCATGACATCATGAATATGGATTCATAATATCATGGAAACATAGGAATGTAAAAATAACATAAAACATGACATAAACATAATTCAGGGCTAACTTCCATGACAACATCACATGGTGGACAAAGTCCTCCCATGGATTAGGTTAGTTCTGTAAACCCATACATATATGATGTCCCTTAAGATTATAATAACCACTAAAAATGGGGGAGTGGGTTGAATCAGTTGCAATCTTTTAAAATTTCTTCCCTCTTTGAAATTAACCCCTTAAACATGTTAGAGTTTTATATCCTTTTCAAATTTATAAATCTCAACTACACTTTGTATGATTTGTTAGGAATGTAAAGAAGAGCACGGAATATTTACAAGGTTCACCCCTAGTGTGGGTGACTATATCATTTCCATGGATACTGATAGCCCTACAGGGCATTGTTAATTCCCTGTGGTACTATGCAAAAAATAGATTTATAAAAGCCAAACTATGATACTCAATTAATTAAAATGTAGTACAAAGAAAGTTTGGGATTATACCCACAAAGGAAACATGTATGTTTTAAATTAATAAAGGAAATAGAAATTGAAACTATTTAATTAATTTGAGAAAATATAAATAATAGTACGGATGATTGGGTTGAAATTCAATATGGGAGACATGTCAGGTTTAGTGATTTTCAAGTTCATGAACTATAGATTTAATTAATAAGAATCTATTCAGTTTTTCTGTCAGAATTGGGCCAACAAGGATCCTTAGTCTTAGTATCCCTACCTAAATCTATGATCACACCATTGAAATGGTTATCTAATAGGTTTAATCATAGAAATCGACGACCCAAAACCATGTTTAAACATAACCGACCCAGTGTTTCATAATGGTTATACCCAAACTAAGGAAATTAATTGATGTAATAAATCAAACAACTTTAGACCACAACAATGATCATGGAATATGAAAATAAGAGAAATTAGAATTGAATAATTAGTTTTCAACAATCAAAAAAATGAATAATAAAAATAAAATTATCCCATAACACACATCCCCCTAAAATCACATCACCCGACACTAAGTAGACTACTCACTCATGCTAAAAATGATGAGAACAAGATTCATGGGTACTCGAAGAAGAACAGTGGCAAAGTGGGGCTCTAGATCTTCACTCTTTTGTCTATTGCTATCGCACTTACTCCTTTTAGTCCCACAGTACCTTGGAAGGGTTGATGAAGGTCTCCTTTTATAGGTAAATCCACCATAGACCCCATAACATCATATTTAATTTTCAGTGTGTCACCGTCTTCATGATTTGAAATGAAATTTTATATTTTGTAATACCTACGAGTTTTCCTCTGCATGCACGAATCTCATGCGGTTCTTTTTTGGAACTTTGACTTTAGTCACGACATGAAATAGTGACTCTTGACATGTAACATAATATCACAACATGTACTACCTTCATAACTTGTCCAGCACAACATTTTCCATTTGAAAAGATCACAACGTGTACTCTCATTATACAATTTTTAATCAGTGTTTTCCCAGTTTCCAGCTCTACTTCCTCTCTTAAAAATATGGTGTCGTGCTGCTTCACTTTTCTCATAGTAAGAAGGGTCTTTTTTCTCATATTTTATCCCATTTTTGTTGATTTTATAAATATTCATCATTTCCTGCCAAAAAAAATAAACCAAGTAAATACATTCTAAAATTAGAAATATTAATAAATTGAATACATAAATTAACACCTTAAATACTCCAAAATATATTCATGAATTACACTTATCATATACTCTTTTAAATTCATGGAAATCCATTATAATATTAAGTGAATAAAATTTGAGCCAGCTCTAGTTAGACTCCTTATATCTACTGATATGAAATTATACTAACTCCCATTTGTTAAAAACTTTTCTTATCCAATTGATCACAAAATACTATAAAATATATGCATGAAATACACCTATCAGATACATAAATCAAAAACATAAAATACTCTAAAATATATGCATGAAACAAACTTATGAGATACTCTTTTCAATCTATGTAAATCCATTATAATATCAAGTGAATAAAAATTGAGTAGCTCCAGTTATACTCCTTCTATCTACTGATAAGAAATTATATTAACTCCCTCACAAGATTTCACCTTTGATTTGTGATCTGTTCGTTGAACAAGACAACCATGACTCAAAAACTATTTGGAATCTTTTTATAGTATAAAATTTGTCTAATATATTTGAATAATGCCTCTAACCAATGTATCTGATCGATAACTCTATCTGGTACCACTTCTCACTAGACCTATGTCTGGTGTTATTCTACTTTGATCAAGTGTTTCCTTGGTTAGAAACTCAGTTTTCTCATGATTTTCAAAACTTTTTCTTTTTTAGATGTATGAATAGTGTTAGTGTGAGTTATATATAAACCCTTTTATATAGACACATATGGGATAACTATTGATAACTCAAATGTGTTTTCTCACTGAACAAAAACTCTAATTTTGAACTCACTCATTTTTAACTCCACTAGATGCCTATATAATATTCTTGAATTTTATTACACAATAAAAACCAAATTAATCTCTTAAAACATACTTAAAATCATCATTAATATACTTCTTTAAATTTCCTTAATCTCGGTAAGAAAAAAAATTATTGAATAACCAACATAACATCTTCATTGTTAAATAAATTTAAAAATATATTTAAAGCTTCTCAAAACTTATACTGGTAAATGTGTGTCTGATGAAATCATAAGAAAATTTTGTTCGGTGAATTATATCTCTATATAGTGTACATATACTACTTAATTAATTAGTAAACTTCTCTATTCAAATACTCTATAACTTATTAGATTATACCTATTGATTTTGTTTAGTTAACTTAGACTCTCTCTATCTAGTGTTTTTTATGTGCAACCTTTGATAGATGAATTGTTACGACTTTGTCTGGTCACCATGATACAACTCTAATTAAATACATGATTAAAAAATAATAGAAAAGTATAAATTTATAGGATTTTCCTTTAGGTGACATCATCTTTATTTTTATAATGATCATCCATCCAAGGAATCTTTCTACAATGTTTGACTAATCAACCTGTTCGGTCGATGGAACTACAACCAATGTATTCAATCCTATAACATACATACCATTGCAACCTTCATGACTATATGATATTAAAATAGGTATATATTCTAATAAAAACCTTGTAACTTTCACTTTGTCTACTACTTTCCAGTAAAACTCATTCCATTGGCCTTTATAGGTGTCTATCTGATGAAAATGAGTGTCTTTCTATCCGATGGTTTTTGTAAAGATTTGCATGAAATCTTTTTCACAAAGATTTTAAAATCCTCTATCAAAAAACATGATCCGATGGATATTTGTTTTGTGTACTCGATCCAATAGCCCCTATTTAGAAAATTACTCTATTATTTTCATAACATCAAACTTTCTATATCATGCAACCTTAACTTCGTAACACTTTCACCCATAAATTTGTTTACCCAATTTGTCCGAAACGTAAGCTTGAACTTTGTACTCCACAAAATTTAGACTTTTAAAACTTTATAATGATCTCCATATATACATATTTCATTTTTTATAAATGATTAAAAAATCAAAAGTGTATACTATATGAAAATATCTTCCAGGTAGAATCATACCTAGTCTATCTGGTAACATTTTATTACCTCAACCTTTGTATAAACTTAGATTGGATCGTGTGTTTCTTTATGATTTAAGGAACTTGATTATTGAAAAATCATCGTATGACTTTAAGAACGATTCATATCATGGTTAAGGAAACTTTTTTATCCTCATCTGGCACATAAAACTTCTATAACAACTATAAAAACACTTTTTTACTAGAGATATAAAAACATTCATAACAAGATATGTTGAAAATAAATGAAAAACACATTACAAAACATCATAAATTATTTTAATCGTAATCTTTGGATTTTTTGGAGAAATTCACAATAAATTTGAACATTTTTCTAATAACTATTTTCTTAAATTTTTATCAAACCACAAACTTTCTTATAGAAAATGTCCCGACACCACACTACTGGATAAAATAATGTTTTTGAAGGAATTTTAATCCATGATGAAAATAAATTTTTTTATCCATTAAAAGATAAAAAACCATTAATTTTGTAGCCATGATGAGATAAACCCCCCTGAATATTTCTAAACTCCCCCTCTATCTTTCTCTCTCCCCCTATTTTATGATAATAACAGCTTCCAATTCTCAAAATAAAGAGTTATACACCTTCTTACAAAGTTTTAATTTCTTTACCCATTTGAGAATATACTATAAAGAAATGTGGGGGATATTTACTTATGAAATTTATCAATTAATTAGTGGAGGATAATCATGTAGCTATAGAGTCAATTATTAAAATCATTCCTGTAGCATAAATTTGGTGAAAACATCAACAATTTGAAACTTTGTTAGAATATAATCAAGTATAACATCATCATCAGAAACCTTATATTATGTGAAATGATACTCAATTCAATGTGATTTGATCTAGAATAATGTTAAAGGATTTTAGAAAGACAAATGGAACTTTTATAATCACAAATAATCTTAAATGGTTTACAAAAATTCACTCTAAAATATTTTTATTAAAATATCATCCACAAAAGTTTTATACAATCTTAGGTGGCGACAACATATTCTTCTTTGACTATGCTCTAAGTAACAATTTTTTTTACTATTACAACTCCCAAAACTTCCATGTAAGGAGAAAGTTTCTCTTGATTTTTATTAATTATTATTATAATCTCTTTCCTAATCAGTATCAGTATATATAAGAAGGATTATATTATAACTTTTTTTATACAACATTCCATAAGATGGTGTCCCTTTAACACACCTGAGAATTATTTTAGCTACCAACATATGTGATTCCTTGGATCACTTTGATATATTGAACACAATGTAACAACATATAAAATGTTTTGTATTGAAGTTTTAAGATATAGTAGTCTTCCTATTAGCTTTCAAAAGTATTTCTGATTCACACTTCTTTTAACATCGTATTTACTTAAAAAAATGAAGTCCTTTGGGCCATTGGAGTACTTAACTTCATGTTGACATATTTTAGAGTAGATACCTATTTGGAATCTACTATGAAAAACTTTTGTAAAAAATCTGTAGCATAATTTTATTAAGATATAAATATATATCTCCCATTTTATTAAACTTGTAAGCCTAGAATGAAATTTAAATCTCCAATAATATACATTTCAATGTTCTTTATTTTCTCATAAAATTCTTCATAAGTTTTATCACTGTTACCTTCAAAAAGTATATAATCAACATAAAATATAATTATTATGGTATCTGTGGTCATGTAATTAACATACATGTTACTATCAAATTTTCCTTTTGAAAATTTTAATTTCTTCAGGAAACTGTCAAGTTTAGAATACCATGCATGAGAAGTTTGTTTCAACCCATACAAAGATTTATTCATATTATACACCATGGTTCCATTTTTATCAAGTAAAAACTCACTAGGTTTATCAATATAAAATTATTTTTCAAATTATCCATTTAAGAATGTTTAATTTACATCAATATAATATAATATATAACAAAAATGTGAAATAACTTCCAGAAACATTCTTATAGTTTTGAGCCTCACAATATAATCAAAATTTTCTTCAAAATCAACACCTTCCACCTATGAGTAACCTCTGTAAAGAAGTTGAGATTTGTTTCTTGATATTTATCCATGTTTATTGAGATTATTTATAAGAATCCACATTGTCCCTATAAAATTATTTTCTTTTGGTCGTGAAAAATTTCACATGTGTCATTTTTCTTAATTGGATCTCACTCTACTTCTATAGAATTTAACCACTCTTTATGTTCAAATACCTACGAAACCAATTATTATTCCACCTATGAGATATGTAATTTTTAATTCTCTAATATCATTTTACTTTTGGTATAAAATTAAACTTTATTATTTCCAATAATGTTGTTAGATTAAATTTTTTTTTGTAAAGTATAAAATTTAAGATATTTTCTTCCAGTCTAACTTTTTTCATCATAAGATTCATCCAAATCATCTTTTACTTGTTTTGTCTTGCATTTATCTTCCCTTTTATTATCTTTGTGAGAATTCATCAAAATATCTTCCATATTATATTAAAAAAATTGTTTAAGAATTTGGATTCTTAATAACTTTCACATAATAGGAATCAACCGAATTTATTTATTCAAATATTTGTAATTTCTTCTATCTAGTGAGTAACCCATGAGGATTACTTCCCCTGAATTCCCATAAAAAATTCTAGAACCTGGATTTTTTATATTTATTAAGAAAGAACTCCAAAAAACAATTAAATATTTCACCTATGGAATTTTCTTAAACCACATATCATAAGGATTCATCTCTGATTCTGGACACAATAAAAACAATTTTTGAACATGAACAACTGTACTTACAACTTCTCTCTAGAAATATTTAGAAAGTTTATATTCATGGAGCATACTTCACCACATTTAAAAAAACATATTATTTTATTATAACACTCTATTTTATTGAGGGTTTTAGAGATAACTATATTAGTGTTTGATTCCAAGTTTCTTTATATAGGTTTTAAAATCATTTTTCATGTACTAATTTCCATTTATAGTTCTTAGATCTAGTATGTAAACACCCATATCTCTTTCTACTTCCCTTATAAAACATTTAAACATCTCTAGAACATTTGATTTATGTTTCATAAACATTATACTAGTCATAAAGGTGAAATCACCAATGAATGTAATAAAATACAAATCACATTTTGTAGATTGACATCTTATCGACCCATAAAGATCTGAATGTATGAGTTAAGAGGCCTGATGGATTGAATTTAAATTTTCTTATGCATGACACAAACCATTATTCCATTTAGACAGGCTATACATGCTACATAATATTTTCTTTTCAGTTTTGGTAAGTTTATTATTTCATATTCCTTAGAAATTTCACTAATTCTTTTCTGGATAAAGTGCCTAAGTCTTCTATGTCATAATCTGTTTTCATCCTTAGCACATAAGTAACACAAGTTATAAGTATCTCCAATAATGAATTGGATTTCGCTTGTTATTTCTACCATAGCAATAAAATTTTCATCTTTAAAAATACTAATGAAATAATAATATTATATGAATACTGCTTCCTTACCATTATCAATAATTTGGATAACACTCAACAAGTTATTCTTAGTATCATTAAAAAACACAACTACCTTTGATTTTAGCTTTCAAGATTCAATATCAGCCATTCATATTACTTTAATTTTTAAGGAACTACCATTGCCAAAGGTAACTTATTATCCATTACATTATTTAACATATTGTAATATCTTTATATCACATTTTATATATAAGGAACTACCATCATGAATACAGGGTTTTTTCCTTTTTTATAGATTTTAGAGTAGTCTCAAAAACAAAAGCTATTTTCTCAATTTTCTTCTTTCTATATTCCTTTTATTTTATAGAATATGAAACTTTTCCCAGAAGTGTTTTCATACATTCTTTTACATAGTGGCCCAGATGGTCACACCTTTCACAAAAATTCTTCTAGGAAATTAGTTCAGGTTTTCTTTGGAAACTTTCTAGAATTTGATGACTTTTATTTTCATTCTTCATGAAACTTAATAAAGTTACTCTCTTTTAATCTACAATTTATCCTTCTAAATTCATTCCTATTATAAGGTAGTTACATGTTGAAAAACAATTATATTCCTTGTGACAATATGTACCATATCACTAATAATATCTAATAGAATTTGATCTTATATAAAAAAGATCTTTCCCAATAATGATTTTGGCGAGGTTCAACAAAATATACAGTACTTGTTTTCTCCTCATGTGTGGAAGCCTTTTATTTAAGATTATTTCTATCTTCTAAAGATTTTATGTGTTTCTCATATTCTTTATCAATCTATGTTTTCACAAAAATGTTTCTAACAATAACATGATTAGCATAATCATATTTACTTTTATATCTAGTGATCGTAGATTTCACCTAATTCTTGGAATGAGTTTTCTCAGTAACTTAAGATATCTTACACTTTACCTATGAAAGTTTTTAATTTTTTTATTATATTATTTATGTAACTTTTAACCTCAAGGAATATTGATTGGGTTTTACAAACCTCATCTTCCTTAGAAACAAGTTTCTTACTAAGATCTCCCACCATATTTCCTTGTTTTGCAACTTTCAGTTTGAGGTTCTCAATCTACTCAGTGTACACATATCTTTTAATGATATATTAATTTTTTATGTTCTTTTTTCACCTACTTTATTTAAAATTATAATTTCTTTACCTAGTTTTGTGTTTTTCTCAAGACATGCCACAAGTTATAATCTCATATGATATTTGTAACACCCCGAGCTTTTATGAAAAATAATTTTTTTAATTTCATTGATGTCTTGTGTTGTACGCTACACCAAAAGGAGTTTGCATTACACGCATCCCTGACTTGGATTGCATTACACGCAATCGCGACATTCCACGATAGCCTGTGTTGTACGCAATACCGAGTTTCGCTAAACAATGATATGTTATATAAATTAGCCATTATGAATAGTAATACCCACTTTTTGAAATTTTATAAATTTTATCTTTCAAAATGGACTTCATTTTTGGATTCAGAATATTGAAATTATCCTAGGGTGAATTTTTTGTATTTTTCTGAAAACTTTCAATTTTTGATGAATAGTGAAAACACTGGGTTACTATATAAAAGCCGACTTTTTATTTAAATAATAATTTAGTTTATTTAAATTTATTTTAGTTCAAAATTTATACATAATACCTTTATAAGTTCAATTTAATTCATTGGAGTCATTTTATAATAATGTTAGATATATTAAAATTTTATTGAACTTTTCACCGTCTTTTACCCACCTCCTAGGAGAATTTGAAAATTTACATAAAACTTAATTTTACCGCTTCTATGAGTGGAATTTCAAAAATCCGAGATACATTGTTAATATCAATGAGTAAACTGTGGTTCAATGAGAAGAAACTATTTTTTTGTGAATAGTTACTTTTTACTTTTATTTACCACGGTTAAAAGTAAATAGGGTAATTAAGGGTAAAAATGATATTAATATTACCCTAACACATGTCCTATTTCTTTTGTACAAATGTATATCGACCAAAAACAAACTTAGGAATAAAATATTACCCTTTAGGTCCACTTGGATTAGATTAGGACATTTATTATTATTTTATTTAAAGAATAGTTAAAATAGCTAAAATTAAAGTTTAATAACTAAAACATTTTTAATATAGAGTTATACATAAGATAAATTCGACTATAAATATTCATTAGGAAGATAAAAATATTTCCTATATAATGGTTATTTATTTATAATTTTTAGACATTAAATAAATTAATTTATTTATGACACAATGATGATGCAATAATTATCTTATTAATGAAATATTAACATAGATGATGTTATAAATTCCCAAATAAATGTAATTTGAGACTTTTTATGAATTACAATAATTTTATAGGTTACTATGACATGTTAGTATTGAGTTAATTAACTTTTTTGAACTAATCATGCTGTTATGATTTTCACAAAAATCAATTACCAAATAGTATCAAAATTGACATAAAATAGTTTTAAAAAAAATATTATATTATTAATTGTTATTTTATTCTTAAAAATCTAAGGATTGGAAAAATGACTTAGATAAGGATATATATATAAATAATGAATGACTTGGGTTTCGTTTGGCTTGTTTTAGTAAGTTTATTAACCATATAGTGTATGAAAACAAAAAGACACGGTAAAAGTTAAATTATTTAACTTAGAGTTAAATCTAAATTATAATGATAAAATAGTAACCTAAAGTTGTATAAAACCTATTGGTTGAGGGTATTTCGACCCATATTCACCTTATCTTAGAAATAAATCAATTTCTAGCTATTAAAAACCGAATATGACTTTATTATAAAATAATAGTTTAATTTTTCCTAAGGTACCCCTCTCCTCCCTTATAAAAAGGGTACCAATTCCCTCTTCGCTTCACACCATTTTGAGCCTTGAATCTCGGCCAACACCTGCACATTACTCTTCTAAACCTCTCTAGTTACATCATAGAGGTTCTTTTCTTCTCAAAAGACCAACTCTAGTTCCCTAAGAAGAAGTTTAATGGAGGCGTGTCGAGGAAGAGGTAATCTCTTCTACCGACTCTTTCAAGTTTCTTTCTTCTTCTACTTACTCCTATTTAGTTGTTTACTTATAAATTAATAACATAAGTATTACTTATATACTGATATGTTATTATAAATATGAAACAACCCCATTTCACCTTCTATCCATCCTACGGAAAACAAAATCACCGCACGTGCATACGTACGGAATACCGTCTCCACGCCGTGGTGTAATCTGTTCTCCACCACCACCTTACTTGGATGGGTATAATGGTGTAAATAAATAACTATATATGATTATTTTAAAGTGATATTTATTCTGAAATATTATACATACACTTCAATACAATTCCATGATCATGGGAATGATATCATCGCTCGTGCGTACGTACGGACTACCGTCTCCACGAATGCGATGAGATTCATTTTCCATGATTAACCATTAAAGTATGATTATAAAGTATATATAATAAATAATCATGAAATATATTACATAATAATGATACTGGATTTATGTACATATATTTTTCATTTACTTAATTCCATTTAATTCAATAAGGAAACGAAAACAGTGTTCATGAGTACATACGACCTACCGCCTCCATGAACGATGTATTTCATTCCATTTATCGATCTATCATATATATGTATACAATGAATATATATTATATATAAATCATGTTTTACATTCTGGAATTAATTAAATCAGGATATAAGTAATAATATCAAGAACAACATCTCGAAACACGTACGATAAATGAAACAATTTTACCCAAAACGCTGCTTTAACATTGAATTTACAAAAGAAAGGGTAACATAAAGTCATAATTGAACCATATATGATATCATAACAATGAATATGATTCTGTTATAATTTAATGACATTATTTAAATAATTATACAGGAGGTTCGGATACTTACGAAGCATATCAGACCTAAGGTAAGGGATAATTTAACAATCTAATTTTTATCCGAGATTGCTTATTCGTAATTATTTACTGGGGTTATATTTTTCATCCATGTCCATAAAAATGATTTTCATAAAGTGTTTAACATTATTCCATGTATGTTTAAATTCATGTTTACTCCTCTTTGACTTTTACTTTGTGTAATGGAAGGAATCTTTCTTTTATTTACCATACGTGGTACTTTTTGACTATTCTGACAAAAGTACGAGAAGAATGATATTTTTAACTTATACGGCGTGAACAGATTTTTATGGTTTAATAATTCCTCATTTTCAAGAATCTTACTCTAAAAGATTTTATGACTATTTTAAACAAAATACTTTTCTTTTAAAATTTCATGGCATTTTGTGAAAATAAAATGATTTTGAAGGAAAATGATATTTTCCACAAGAATTCATTTCAAGTGTTTTATCAAAACCATTTTCCATCTAAGATGACATTATTTCATATGTCTATGTTTCAAGTATAATGTCTTTATTATTTACATGGTTTCACTTTTCTTATGATGAAATATCCATTTGTTTTATATGGATTATGTGATGATGGGATGATGTTTATGAAACCCATTTTATTCTTTGGGTTATGATGAATGTTTCAAGTTTATTTTGTGGAACAAGTAAGAATGATTTCATTATGATATAGGTGGGACCTATATCTCCCTCCAATTCATTGGGTATTGATTTATATCTCATGAGATAGACATGGATAGAATGGTATGTTAATCCAGTTTAGTGTTACATGACTGAAATGAGGAGTGAACTCGATTCAGAAAGGGACTTTGTCCACTAAGATGGTCTTGGCCGCAATGCCTTGGCTACTATGGAAATAAAATCATGTGATTAATGGTTTTCGACAATTACATGTTTTATTCCCATGATATTTTATCATTATTTATGTTCCCTTATGATATATGCCTTACGTGCTTCCAAGATTCATGTCTTTGCTCAAGATTTTGTTGTTTAGATTTTATGTTCAAGTTTTTTCATTCAAATGATTATGGATTGTTTTATGTTTTCTATGTTTACCCTTACTGGGCATTCGAGCTCACCCTTTTTTATGATTTCTTTTCCCCAAGATTTAAATAAAGGTTTTATGTATGAAAATAAAAGGGGAAGATCTTTATGGGAGATGTTGAAGGTCTTTTACAAAGATTAGAAGATTATATTCCGAGTTTCCAAATACACTAAACTATTAAGGCCTTTTGGTGTCTATTTTTGTTATGTATTAAGTATTCCAAAAAAGTAATGTAATGTCCATGTACGTCAGTCTTTGGGTCTCTACAATTGGTATCAGAGGAAATGTTTAGTTAACCTTTGGAAACTAGGATGTGAAAACTTTAGTGAGATCCCAAGAGATATTTCTAAGGTATGTCTAGGGATGTCCCTAAGGTTAAGTATAAGTATAGGTTATAGTCCTAGAATTACGGTAATGATATTATAATTAAACCTAAGATGTTAGATATCGAAGGTACTCCCCCTTTATTATGTTGTTTTCCCTAGCATGAATTTTTCCTCTCACACTATTCTTTTTGGGTTTTAGACGATGGCTGGAACCTGAAGGAACCGTGTTGATCAATGTAATGGACGGTGCAATGATTTTCCTCTTGAACAAACCAACATTATGGGAGGTGGAGTGCAAAATCTTATTGCTATACTAACACAATATATGAATCATTCTGGACTTTCTAATGAGCAGAGAAGGGAATAATATTCTATTGAGTCCTTCATTAGGCAACGTCCACCTTCTTTCAGTGGGTCTTATGATCCACTTGTTGATGAACAATGGATCAGTACCATTGAAAATATATTTTCCATACTTCGCTGTTCAGAACATGAAAATGTCATTCTGGCTATTTACTGTTTAGAAGGTGAAGCCGATCAATGGTGGACTCTAATTAATAATACTAGGCCCCGAGATGAAATTGAATCCATGGAATGGGTTGAGTTCAAGAACTTATTTTTCAATAAGTACTTCCCTCGTATTCTTCGAAAAAAGATGGAAAAATGTTTCCTTGTGCTTAAGAAAAATGATGATGAATCTGTTGGTATATATGAAGCGAATTTTACAAGGCTTGCAAGGTATGCATCTGGATTTATCATCCAACCTGAATGTAAAGTTGATCGATTCTTCAGTGGCTTAAAACCAAGTCTTAGAAGGGAATTTACAATAAGAGACTTCAGTAGCTATGAAGAAATTGTGCATTGTGCTATCAAGGTAGAAATGGAAGTTGGTGTTACATATCCATCTCATGGTTTTGACAAGAAACAAAAGATGGAGTTCAAGGAGAAATCTAAGAATAATGGTGAAAAGAAGATAAATGTTTCTTTATGCTCAAAGTGTGGAAAAAAGTATGGTGGATATTTTCTTAAAGGGACTGGAAAATGTTTTAAGTGTGGAAAAGAAGGTCATCAAGAATATGAGTTTCAAAGTAATGGAAAAGGGGTTGCTAATGATGTGAATAAAAAAAATACTATAGAGAACACACCACCAACACTTCAATGCTTAAAGTGTAAGGAAATGGGGCATTATGCTAATCAATGTCCTAATGCAAGGGTTAATGATGATCAACATGAGAATCCTCTTAAGTCAAAGGACAAAGGGAAGTCACATGTGATCACTATTAGCAATGTTGAGTATGACAGTGATGTGGTGGAATGATTATGTGTTTATGTAAAGGGATTCCAAAATAATGTTGTGGAATCTCATTTATAGTGTTGTGGAACATTGGAATATCTACATAATGGTTTATTGTGGTTTTTGATAATTATATGGTACCGGTAACCATGAAATATGATTCAAATATTTTGGAAAGAAGATTATATGTGCATAAAGAATGGATACGAAGATAATGAAATGTTTGATAGTATTAATTAGCTCATGACTAATATAAGGAAAAAGTGATATCATGGTTTGAGTATATAGAATTTTTGGGATTTTGGTATATGGAAAGAGTTACCTTGTGAAAATATTCATGTTTTCACTATGGTTCAAGAGAATACATGATTAAGGTATTCACATGTTTGTAATGTGACTAACAAGATATATCGTATGATATATGGGGGATAAATGATGGTATTCACATGATCGGTAGATGACATTTATAGTAATTGTTTTCTTTATACTATGAGCTTGGAATGAAGTATTTTGTATAAGCCTAAAGATTTGAATGAATTAAGTTAGACATAAGATATTATTTTTTTCTATTTTATTGCAGGAATGTTATTATAATTTAGTTTTAGAAAAAGGGAAAACCTACAGGACAAGAGACAACCCATCGCGTCAGACAGGGTTGTGGGAATCGAACCTACAACTGAAGTACGTCATGCCTTTATCGCCTACCACAGGCCTATAGGAAGTCCCTGGTTAGTAGAAAATAATTTTATTATATTAAGCAGTATGATAGATGAAGTATAAGTCCATTTTTGGAATCATATACGATTAACATCACCATAGATGAACTTATGTATATTTGATAACTTTTGCTAACCTTTTCTTTGAGACATATGGAATGACCCATCATTATATAACATGATCTGTCTCATGAATGAAAAATTCAACTTCATTTATTTAAGAGATGAAGTGGAAATTGTTCAAGGCACGAACAACGGTGAGATTATACCGAAATAAAGTAAGTATTTCTTCTAATTGAAATTCTTCAACTTTAGAAAAATGATCTTAAAAACAAAAAATGTTGTCCTAGTGCCCTTATATCTGATGAATCAAATGGTACCTTAGATCATCACAAATTTCTAACTTTGTGATTATTGGATTTTTCATAGCCATGTTCTCTATCACTCTCCATCAAAAATGATGGTTATATTTCTCTTCTATATCCATATTTTCACCTATGTTCTCCTATGTGGAAACTGAGTGATTAGTTAATTTGGGTAACAATTACGTTTCATACTTTAGTTTTTAAAGATAAGTTTTGGTATTCCTTTTTACGATGTGGGTTTCTATTAAAGAATCTTTCAAGTAGTAAACCATTTTTAACCCCGACGAATTTTGAGGGCGAAATTCCTTTTAAGGGGGTAGAATGTAACACCCCGAGATTTTATGAAAAATATTCTTTTTAATTTCATTGATTTCTTTTTTTTTGTACGCTGCACCAAAAGGAGCTTGCACTACACGCATCCCTGACTTGGCTTGCATTACAGGCAATCACGGCCTTCCACGATAGCGTGTGTTGTACGCAATACCGAGTTTTGCTAAACAACAATATGTTATATAAATTAGCTGTTATGAATATTTATACCCACTTTTTTGATTTTTATAAATTTTATCTTTCAAAATTCACTTCATTTTTGGATTTGGAATATTGAAATTAGCCTAGGGTGAATTTTTGGTATTTTTCTAAAAACTTTCAATTTTTGATGAATAGTGAAAACACTGGGTTAATATTTAAAAACCGAATTTTTATTTAAATAATTATTTATTTTATTTAAATTTATTTTAGGTAAAACATTATACATAATACCTATATAAGTTAAATGTAATTCATTGGATTCATTTTATAATAATTTTAGATATATAAAATTTTTATTGAACTTTTCACCGTCTTTTACCCACCTCCTAGGAGAATTTGAAATTTTTCATAAAACTTCATTTTACCTCTTCTGTGAGTGGAATTTCGAAAATCCGAGAGACACGGTTAATATCAAGGAGTAAAATGTGGTTCAATGAGATGAAAATAATTTTTGGTGAATAATAACTTTTTTACTTTTATTTACTATGGTTAAAAGTAATAGGGTAATCAAGGGTAAAAATGATATTAATATTACCCTAAAACATGTCCTAATTATATTGGACAAGTGTATATCGACCAAAAACAACCTTAGGAATAACATATTACCCTTTAGGTCCACTTGGATTAGACTAGGGCATTTATTATTATTTAATTTAAAGAATAGTTAAAATAGTAAAAATCAAAGTTTCATAACAAAATCATTTTTAATATAGGGTTATACAAAAGATAAGTTCAAATATAAATATTAATTTGAAATATAAAAATCTTTCCTACATAATTGTAATTTATTTATAATTTTTAGACATTAAATAAATTAATTTATTTATGACACAATGATGATACAATGATTACCTTATTAATGAAATATTAACATAATTGATGTTATAAATACACAAATAAATGTAATTTGAGACTTTTTATGAATAAAAATAATTTTATAGGTTACTATTACATGTTAGTATTGATTTAATTAAATATTTTCAAACTAATCATGCTGTTATGAGTTTCACAAAAATCAATTACCAAATAGTGTCAAAATTGACATAAATTAGTTTTTATAACAAATATTATATTATTAAATGTTATTTTATTATTAAAAATCTAAGATTCATCCAAACGACTTATAGAAGGATATATATATTAATAATTAACGAATTGGGGTTTTTTTGGTTTGTTATATTATGTTTATTAACCATATAGTGTAAGAAAACAAAAAGACACGGTAAAAGTTAATTTATTTAACTTAGAGTTAAATCTAAATGATATGGATAAAATAGTAACCTAAACTTGTCTAAAACCTATTTGTTGAGAGGATTTTGAGCCATAACCACCTTAGCTTATAAATAAATTAATTTGGAGCTATTAAAAACCAAATATGACTTTATTATAAAATAATATTTTAATTTTTCCTAAGGTGCCCCTCTCCTCCCTTATAAAAAGGGCACCCATTCCCTCTTCTCTTCACACACTTTTGAGCCTTTATGGTTGTCCAACCCCTGCCAATTAGTCTTCTCAAACTCTCTAGTTACATCATATAGGTTCTGGTCTTCTCAAAATACCAAATCTAGTGCCCTAAGAAGAAGTTTAAAGGAGGTGCGTCAAGGAAGAGGTAATCTCTTCTACTGACTCTTTCAAGTTTCTTTCTTCTTCTACATCCTCTTATTTAGTTGTTTCATTATAAAGTAATAACATCAGTATTAATTATATAATGATATGTTTTTATAAATATGAAACAACCCCATTTCACCTTCTATCCATCCAACGGAAAATGAAATCACCGCGCGTGCGTACGTACGGAATACCATCTCCTCGCCGTGGTGTAATCCGTTTTCCACCACCACCATACTTGGATGGGTATAATGGTGTAAATAAATAACTATATATTATTATTTTAAAGTTATATTGATTATTAAATATTATACATACACTTAAATACAATTCCACGATCATGGGAATGATATCATCACTCGTGTGTACGTATGGACTACCGTCTCCACGAACGCGAGGAGATTCATTTTCCATGATTAACCATTCAAGTATGATTATAAAGTATATATAATAAATAATCATGAAATATATTACATAATAATGATACTAGGTTTATGTACATATATGTTTCATTTACTTAATTCCATTTAATTCAATAAGGAAACGAAAATAGCGTTCATGGGTACGCACGACCTATCGTCTCCATGAACGGTGTATTTCATTCCATTTATCAATTTATCTTATATATTTATATACTGAATATATAATATATATGAATCATCTTTTACATTATGGAATTAAGTAAATCATGATATAAGTAATAATATCAAGAAAAACATGTCAAAACACGTACGATAAATGAAACGATTTTACCCAAAACGCTGATTTAACATGGAATTTTCAAAAGAACGGGTAACATAAAGTCATAATTGAACCATATATGATATAAAAACAATGAATATGATTCTGTAATAAGTCAATGACATTATTTAAATCATTATACAGGATCTTCAGATACGTACGAAGCATATCAGACCTAAGGTAAGGGATAATTTAGCAATCTCATTTTTATCCGAGATTGCTTATTCGTAAGTATTTACTAGGGTTATATTTTTCATCCATGTCCATAAATTTTTTTTTCATAAAGTGTTTAACATTATTCCATTTATGTTTAAATTCATGTTTACCCCTCTTTTACTTTTACTTCGTGTAATGGAAGGAATCTTTCTTTTGTTTACCATACGTGGTACTTTTTGACTTTTCTGACAAAAGTACGTGAAGAATGTTATTTTTAACTTATACGGCGTGAACAGATTTTTACGGTTTCATAACGCCTCATTTTCAAGAATCATACTCTACAATATTTTATGACTATTTTCAACAAAATACTTTTCTTTTAAAATTTCATGGCATTTTGTGAAAATAAAATGATTTTGAAGAAGAAAGGATATTTTCCACAAGAATTCATTTCAAGTGTTTTATCAAAACCATTTTCCATCTAAGATGAAATTATTTCATATGTGTATGTTTCAAGTATAATGTATCTATGATTTACATCGATTCACTTTTCTTATGATGAAATATCCATTTGTTTTATATGGATTATGTGATGATGGGATGATGTTTATTAAACCCATTTTATTCTTTGGGTTATGGTGAATGTTTCAAGTTTATTTTGTGGAACAAGTAAGAATGATTTCATTATGTGATAGGTGGGACCTATATCTCCCTCCAATGCATTGGGTGATGATTTATATTTCATGAGATAGACATGGCTGGAATGGTAAGTTAATCTGGTTCAGTGTTATAGGACTGAAACGAGGAGTGAACTCGATTCAGATAGGGACTTTGTCCACTATGATGGTCTTGACAGCAGTGACTTGGATACTATGGAAATAATATCATGTGATTAATGGTTTTCCATAATTACATGTTTTATTCCTATGCTATTTTATCATTATTTATGTTCCCTTATGATATATTCCTTACGTACTTCCAAGATTCGTGTCTTTGCTCAAGATTTTGATGTTTGGATTTTATATTCAAGTTTTTGCATTCAAATGATTATGGATTGTTTTATGTTCTCTATGTTTACCCTTACTGGGCATTTGAGCTCACCCTTTTTTATGTTTTCTTTTCCCCAGGATTTAAAGAAAGGTTTTAAGTAAGAAAATAAAAGGGGAAGATATTTATGGGAGATGTTGAAGGTCTTTCACCAAGATTAGAAGATTATATTCTGAGTTTCCAAAGACGCTAAACTATTACCGTCCTTTGGTGTCTGTTTTTGTTATGTATTAAGTATTCCACAAAAGTAATGTAATGTATATGTACGTCAAGCTTTGGGTCTCTACAATATTATTTGTATGTTTATTTACCATCTTCTTCTTCACTATTTGATAAATATTCATTTCTATAAACATTAGCAATAAATATTCTAAACTTATCTATATTTCCATCTTTTGAAGAACTATTTATAATTGAGTGATATTCAACTTTATTACTCAACATACTTCTTTTGTTCTTTCTGGTAAATCTTTTCCCACATATAGTGGGATTATTATCTTCCTTTTAAGTTTTGATCCACTTCTTCCACAAAGGTTTTTCTTCAGAATCATCTTTTTATTCTATAAGTTTCTTCTTAAGAAAACTCATATCAATATTCCCAATTTCTCCACACTATGCAAAATATAATTTGAAATTTTCATTTGTACTTTACCTAACCATTTCAGTAATTTTTAGAGATAAGAGACATGATTATAATATTTTATTCAACATCAAATTCCTTATATTTTAATTCAATGAGTTCTGATAACTCATTTCTGAGTTCATTAAAATTATTCTTGTTTATAGTTTGAAAATAAATTTCTTACTTAATCTTATTTTTTAATATTGGACCTTTCCCAATCTCATAATTAATAAAAAAGTTATGTAATTCATCAAGAGATAAATCATATTTATCTTATAAGCTAGAAATTTTAGTATTAAGCATGTTTAGAAAGTTTTCTATAAGTTTCTTAACAGTGTAAGAATCTTTCAAGACATATAAAAACCGTATGATGTTACTAAACACTTCACTAACTATGTTGAAATACTCATTAATAGTTTCATTATTTGACATTATGACATATTTCAACTTAATTTTACAAATTTTTAGCTTTTCTTCCTTGAATTTGATATTTCCCTTGAATATAAGTGTGAGTTTTTCCATAGTTTCCTTAGCTATCTTGAGTCCCATCACCTTCATATAAACATTTTCTGATGAAGATTATAAAATCATTTATATCTTTCCCATCAACCTTAAGATTTCTTTTGTCAGCAAATTTCATTGGAGTATCTTTCTCAATGTGTGGAAAACCAACTGTAGTAGCATAAATTACCTTCAAGCTAAAATATAGAGGATAAGGAATCATTTTTTTTTCTAACCATGATAAGTTTTTCCATAAAAGGTAGGAATACCACTAAATTTAAGTGAGTTGAGATTATCCATAATAAAGATCAAACATGGTAAAATTTCCCTTTGATATCACTTAAAGTTCCTTAGGGTCGTAAGAATCACTGAGGGGGATGTAATCAATGGTAATATTCCCCTCTTTGAAATTAACCCATTCAAATTCTTAGAGTTTTCTATAATTTTTAACTTTATAAAACTCAACCACTCGTTGTATTCTATTTTAGGAAAGTAAAGAATAACACACAATGTTTATAATATTTCACTCGAGCGGAGGCGAATTTATGGGTTACTGTAGCAGTACTGTAGAAGTTACTAGTTGGTACTGTAGCTTCTAGAACTATTCACCCGATTTGGGCCTTAGGGCCACTAGTTTGGGCCTACGGGTCTCCAGGGCCTTCGGGTCATCAAAGGCCTTCGGGCCACAGGGCCTTCGGGTTACGTAGACCATGGAGTAGCCCAGTTCACACAGAACATGCCCCAGAAGAGGATCAAAGAAACATGAGTAGTAGCCACCAGATGCAGAGCTAACCGGATTGGATGAATAAGATGGTATGGCAGCCGCCATCGGGACCAGGCACCGTGCAACTTTGTACAGGGCAATGCTAGCCTATCAACAATTCAAGGTGGGGAGATAAGGTGATCAATTATGCAAGACGCTGGGGAGGGGCAGTTCTAGTGGGTTGGGCCTACGGGTCATGTAATGGGCATGGTATGACTTTGGACCTATGGGTCATGTATTGCGGGTCATGTCGGGCCTTCTGCCTTGGGCCTACGGGTCATTTACGGGTTCCCCTTCAAACCTTAAAAGGGGGATTATCTATAATAAAATTAAAAAAACAAGGCCTTCAGGCCATTCTGAGTAAGCCAAAACAAAATATGAACCTTTTCTTATTATATCATTGAAATTTATTTGGAAATTATCCATCCAGTATCTCTATCTAGTGAGAATTTTTCCTTTTTCTAGTATACTCCATCCAGTGTGCCTCATGAGACTATGCCATTGATATGTGATCTACATGATGAAAAAAAAACAATTGTAACTGATTTTTTTGGAATCTCTATTCTATATAACCTATGTCAGGTATCTCAGACTGATGCCTATGACCAGTGTCTCTGATCAAAACCATTATCTGGTATTACTTCTCAGTACATCTCTATCCAGTGTTCTTATACTTTAATAAAGTGTTTCATTGGTTAGAAACTTAGCCATATTAGAGTTCTTTATAACTTCACCTTTTTTCACGTATGAACATTGTTAGTATGATTTTTATGTACATCCTATATATAGGAAATAACAAGGTAGAAAATGAAGGAAATAAATTGAGTTTCCCCACTCAAAAATACTTAAATTTTGAACTCCCACCCATTTTCAACATTGATGAATGCCTCTACAATATTCAAGAATATTCTTGAATATTATAACAAACTCAACACCAGCTTCGTCTCTTCCAACTTCCTTAAACTGAATATTAAGAAACTTCTTCAAAATTCCTTTCACTCAGTAAGAAAATAAACATTGAACGACCAATATAACATCATCATTGTTAAAGAAAATTAAAATTATTTATAAATCTTCTTAAAACTCAGACCGATAAATGTGTGTTCGATGAATTCATAAGAAAATTTCGTCCAATGCACTATTTTTCTATTTGGTGTAGATACACTATTTCATCGATCAATGAACTCTTCTGTTCAAATACTCTCTAATAGATCATCTTCGACCAATTTATTTGGTTTGTTAAACTAAAACTATCCATCTAGTGATTTTCATTTTCAACCAGTGACCGATGATTGTTATGTATTTGTTCAGTTATCTTGATTCAGCTCAAACTACATTCATGATTCATAAAGCATAGAAAGATATAACTCCACAAGATCATCCATCTGATGAAATAATCTTGATCCATATGATTTTCATATTTCTAATAAATATTTATATAGTGTATGATTGATCAACCTTTTCAATTTATGGAACCCCAACCGATGGATTTGATCTAATAGCATATATACCACAACTACCTTCATAACTATATGATCTTGAAATAAATAGAACTTGTAATAAACAATCAACACCTTGAACTTATTATACTCTTTCTTAGTAGTATTCCATCCATTTTCCTTCATATAAGTTTTTACAATGTAACTGGGATTCTATATATCTGGTGGTATTTTTATATATTTGTATGAAATCTTCTTCACATAGAGTAGCAAATCCCCTTTCAAAAAAAACATGGTCTAATGGATCTTAGGACGATGGACTCAATATTATATACTTAATTCAATAAAGTCCTCTATGATATTAAAACATTAAAATTTATACAATATTTATCTTCAACTTCATAATACTTTCATGTTAAAATCTTTTCACTCTATCTATTTGGAATATCGGCTTCAACTTTTTACTACCACTTGAAATTTTAATTCTAACACATTTTAATTCTCTCATTTTCACTTCATTCACTTTGTAAAAATGTGTACAAACATAGTAACACCAACTAATTTCAATATTTCATCCAATAATATCATCCCTGGTGTGTCCGGTAATATTGTACGACCTCAATATTTGTAAAAACTCAAATTGGATCATGAGTTGCTTTAGGATGTTAGTAACTTTAAGATAAAAAAAGAATAATTTTAATTCCAGAATATCTCTTATTATGTTTAAAGAAAATTTATTATCCTCCTCCAACACATCATAACAAAAATTTCATAACAACTCCATTAAATATTTCTTATCTGAGATAAAAAACAATCACAACAAGATATGTTGAAAACAAATAAACAACACATTATAAAAAATCATAAAGGAACTTCAACATCATCTCATGTGATATAAACATTACCCAATTCATTAGAGTGCTATATAGTAACATCCATCATAACATTTACATTCATATTCATTCCATTTAAGGAAATCATATATAAGGTATAAGAATTAAAAAAACCCATGTAAATGAATTGGGATGCATAATCATGTCTTATGACATAGCCAAATAAAATTACATAATGAATTTAATGAAATAAGGGATTAAATAATTAATATAAATTTTTTGAAAAATAAATAATCATAAGACATGAAAATAAGTACCAGTGGATTTAATACATTAAAAGGAGTGGAGAAATAATTTTGGAAATATTTTTTTAAGTGGGGTTTTAGAAAAAAGAGGTAAATAATCATTAAATAGGGTAAGGGAATAATACTTTCCATAAAACAAGAAAACAATTACGATGTTTTCTATAATAAAATGTGTTTTGTAGAAACCATGTTAGTTTAAAAACATTTCATTGAGTGGTACTTGAAATAAGGAAAGAAAATAAATAATCCCCCTTTAATCGGTTCTGCTTAACAAAAGAAATTGAGAAGGGAACCATAAAAAAATTTATATCTCTATCAAGGAAAGATGAATTAAAATAGGTATATATTTGTGGGAAATATATGAAGTATATATAATAATTAAATAATAATAATAGAGGGAAAAAGTTTGTAAATTGAGATAAATCATAACCTAATGAAAATAAGGTTGTTTCGAGAGATCCCTTACCTTAGGTCCAAAATAGTTCTGCACTTTAAATTAATGTCCCAAATAAACAAATTAGATTAATAAAATATATGATCAAGAAACTTATTTTAATATATTTTATTTATTATCAATCTTTCATGTTATTTTATATTCATTTAATTGAGATATCATTTTAGTTTCTAATATCCCATGGTTGTTCATTTCACAGTTGTAAGGTCAGATTAATTTGTAAGTAATTATGAGAGTTCTTATAGAATGGTTCTATAACTCTAGAGGTGAAATGAAATGATATTAAAGTTCTTAGTGTATATAAAATATTCCCAATTATCCATATGTGTTCTGAACATAGTGATGATTCATTTAGTATAAACATTGTCACTACACAGTTAGTTCATTTAGAGGGTTTCAACGATCATCATGAATTAGATTAATTCTATTTATTTAAATGATTCTTAATAAATTATAGAACAACAAATAAGTTATAATATAATTATTATCATAATATTTCAACATAATATTATTTTTATTACCATCCTTGAAGGTTATTGAGAGAAACGAAGTACCTTTTTTATAGAGGTGGTGAACTGTCCATATTGCAAACAAAATTTTAGTTTTTAGAATGAGAAGAGAAGAGAAGAGGATTGATGATAGATATTACATTAAAAAAAATCCAGAATATTTATGATAGTAGAGTCATTATTTATTGTTATATTGAAATTGTTTTGAGGATGAGGAGGAAGAAAAAATAAAAGGCTCGATTGAGGGTATAACCTTCTCCTCAGAATGTATCCTCTTAAGATACCCCTTAAGGAACCTTGATTTGGTCTTTTGATGAGAGAAAGGATTCTAGGGATGTGGAAGAGATATGGGGAGATAATTTGAAAGATATTTGATAAGGTAATGAATTTATAAAGGGTTAGGAGAAGGGGATGTGAGGGGTGGTATTTATAAGGGGAGGAGAGAGGTGTTGTTTTAATATTATATTCATTAGTTTTTTATTTTGACTCGTGTCTACCAATAGTGATGAATATTGTGACTATATATGGTAAATGGGGAATGTGAGTCAAAACTAATGTTTTCTTAAATCACCCCTTATACAAGTAATTATGTATTTAACTTATGATGTTAAGTATCGTATCTTTACATATTTCACTATTCACAAAAAATTCATCTATTTTATAAAAATACCAAAAACTAAACCTAACAATTTTATGGACATATAGATTCCAAAAATTAAATCCATTTTATGAAAATAATTTTATAAATATAAGAATTTTAAATTTTAAATAAATTCCATATTTATTTGAAAAAATACCAATTTTAATATTATGATCATTTTTTATCCATTTGAAAAATTATTTAAGGTCTCATAAAATTACATTATTATTATAATTCAAAATAATATTATTTCACAAAACAATTTTATAAAATTTAATCATATTTCAAAACATTATATTTATTATAAAAGTTAAAATAAAACATATATGTTTTATAAAAAATACAAACACTTATTTTATAATTTTTATTTTTTTACTTGTATAATGATATAAATATGAAATATTTTAATTTTATAAGATACCAAAATAATATTTTACACTTATATAGATGATAATACTATTCTAACAATTATGTTACTATTCCTAACGGTCAAATTACTATTCCAATGATCAGATTACTATTCCAATGGTTAGATTTGTAATGGTCATATGGGTTCCCAACTTCCTATAAATACCTCATATTTGATTAATTATTTATTAAATTATATTTTATCTCAGGGTCATATATGTTTTCATTTTCAGAATTAATTTTTTATTTATAATATTCTATTTCATTTCTATAGTGTTGTTCGTGAGTGCGATTATTCTAGGGGATCAACTAGATCCAAATTTTTAAATTATAATTATATTATTTTCTATTTTTTGTACCATTTTGAAACTTCAATTATTATATCCATTTTTATTCTCTAAATGAAATGTTTAAATTAATATAATAGTATTTTGTTGGTTCTATCATATGGTGCATGTGCTTTATATAATACTATATTACTAAATATGACACATTAGATAGAAAGGAAATTCCATGGACAAAATTTTGGATCGGTACACTCTTTACATTAATTGGTTATTCAATACAATAAAGGATTTTCTTCTATAATTTGATATTTATTACAGTGGGTGGTGTTTCCCACACCAATACAGAATCCATATGTGCATACAAGTTCCTATTTCCCACAAGACTTTTATTGGAATCTTGACACTACAGACAAAACTTACCACCATGATCTCCCTACATACCTTGAATCAATCAGGTTTTAAGGAATTCCACCATGTATATGCAAGTGTTTCTTTAAAATCCACCTCATATTTCAATCACCAGTTCTATAAAGGATTTATATGCATCTTCTTGAATATATTTCCTTCAACTCAACACCAGATCTTGAAATACCTTTAGTTATTTAGGGTAGAAAATGAAACTCAGTTCCTACTCAAAGCTAAGATTCATAGGATTATATTGAATATAATTACCCAACTATATCAATCACTTCTTAATAACTAAAATTCATGACACTACAGATATTCCCTTCATCAGAGTCATCCTATAATTATTTTATTCTTCTTATTTTTAATATTAGCACGTAGATCTTATCACTGAACAATGTATGGATTCTTCATCTTTTTCATATTTGATACCCTGATGATCTCAATATTCTTTATAGGCACATATCATTATTGTTATTATTTTAATATATAATCTTGAATATCTATCACAACATAATATCTATCAAGTTGTCAGTTTTTTTAAACTTATTGTTTCCCAATAGTTAGATTATTATCTCCTCTCTCCTTACCTTTTTTTATACATAGGTCACCTAGAAATTAGTTTAACTATTTAGGAATATCAAATATCCCCAAGTAACACCATTCTCATAATCTCAAAATTAATTTCCTAAACTTTTTCATAAGTGGGACCACCCCACGATATCAATATTACATTTTTTCTCAAATGTATGTCTCTTGGGAAATTATAGGAGTGCCCTTGCATTATCCTTTATCATTCATTTTCTCATTTTTCTCTTAGATGAAGGAAATATTCTAGATAATTCCATATTCCTGTAGATAGACTAAAATATTTCTCAAATTCTACTTAAAATTTCACTTAGACACTTAAATATCATATTCTTCAATAGCTATGAACACACATTTTCTCACCATCATCTCAATAATTATTCTAACACATCTACAGTGGTCTTAGATCATACCATATTATTAAAATAAACCACTGAAAATCCACATTTAATATTCACCATAGTCGTAGATAAACTATAAATAAAAAAAAAAGTGGAAAGGGTCAGTTATGTACTACTGCTCACAGAAAACAATTTATCCCCATTCAACTCAGTTTCTTGGGATCTTCCCATTATTTTTTAGATTTAGGTTAAATCTAAAAATATAAAAAATATCTCAACATCACCTCATCTTACTCAAACTTATTTCAAATCACAATATTTATTGTGATATTTAGGGCATTTTAGAACACCTCTAGCATCTTCACATTCATCACTAGATGAGGATTTTCAAGTGTTATCATTTGAAAATCATATATTAAAATCATAGTGATCATATTAATTTTCCATCTCATCAAATATTTATAAAACAATGATGGATCATGTATCTCATAATATTAATGATATTTAAATCAATTCAGATCAACATCAACACCATCAAAATCATGTCCTCTTAATTAAGTAATTTCTCAGTTGAAACAATTCATATAATTACAAAATATCCTCTCAAAATTTTATCTTATTCAATTAGACTTGAAGTTTTGTTCACAAAAATTCAAATCATGTATCACATGTATTCTATGATTTTTTTATCATTGATTACCAACCCAAGAATTATGTTATTTAATTTCCTCTTTAGATATTAAATATGGAATTATCACTGTTTTTTATCTATAAGAACCTATAAATACTTATAATTATGGGATCAACCATATGTTATGGATAATAAGAGATCTTGGATATATTAACTTCATGACCATTCCGATCAACCATGATTCATTGGAAGATAAGTGAATGTATAAAAATTGAACACATGAACAAATAACATACCATAAAAATCAAGCATGAGGTAGTGGATCTGTTGCATGAACAAATCACTTACTGAGGTTATCGGTCATGAGGTAGTGGATTGACCAGATGAATTAATGGATCAAATACATGAACAATTGACCATACAGTCAGTGGATTGACCACATGATAGACTCTGTGGTAGATTGATTGACCATATGGAGTGATGGTTGATGAATCAACCACAAGATTACATACTTTTGTAAATTATATACTTCAAATTCATTGTCTAAAACTACCTAAATTAAGATTAGGTATTATTAAAACTAATTCCAATAGCTTATAAACTCATCAAACCACATTTGGGAATTAATCAAACATCCTTAAACTCCGTAACTCCATTCCCAAAGACCTATAAAACATGTGTACTCCCGTAAGAGTGTCTTCAACAACTTCACTTCATGTAATTTATAGTATGCATCAAAATTTCACTGAAGTGTTGTAGGCATTGATTTAAGAAGTGAATCATAACAGTACACACTAAAAAAATGGGATGGTCTTTTTCAACTCCTGGGTCCTCAAATCCTCCAAAAAAATCTATTTAACACTAATTAGAATTTTTCTTCAATCTATTTACTGAATCCATCACATCCTCTATTCCAATTTTTTTTAGATAGTACTAGAACCTATCCTTAGAAAAATTTCATGTTATTATATGAAGTTTATCTCAGTTAATTGTTTGATTTAGGAGCTTCCCTTAGAACATATCCAACCATATGTTCCAAGGTATCCATTTTTTCCAAACTCATTTTCTTACATGTTATGCCTTTTCATTAAAAATGACAACTAACTCAATCTTTATTTACCCAAACCATATGGGTAACACCTTAAATATCCATTTAATTAGTTGATAATCAAACCATAATCCATCTCATAACCTTTTCATAATGACATTGATAATGAAAACACGACCAAGTGACAAGAAATTCAATCATCAACCAAATAACAATTGAATAACCCTTTGGATTTGTTGTTAGTTAAAAATATATCCCAACACTTAATTTCATTATTCTCCCCCAAAAATGAAAATGAATTAAAAAATAAGGGAAAATAACCCCTCCCCAATGTAAGGATTCACTCATCCACTTCAGATACAACCTTCTTCTCCCCATAATCTACCACTATCTTAAAATTAGTAGGGAACCACAAAGTTCTTCGAAATGAGGAATGAGTAAGTCATCTCTAAATCTATATGGGCTATCCTGATGTAGAAATAAAGAATTATTTTACCAAAGATTCAAGGTTTTCTATAACATTTCTTAATGTGTAACTATCTCTGATTTTCTTCATATCAGTGCTATATAAATTGATTTTTAATAAATTTTGATGACCTATACTCTTATTCACTAAACACATCAGGAAATGCAAGTTAAAATTAACTTGATTCTCCATATTTTTTAGACAATCACTCTCAGTTATAATTACAATAATTAAAAATCATAATTGATATAGGAGAGTGTGTGTCATAACTCAAATTCACAATTTTTTGGGGATATCCAAATTTTAGATTTTGGGAAAATAAAAAATCTCTAACATCCATCACTACATCAGTTAAACCCCCTCAAGGGTCGAATTCCATATTCCATCACCATGGATACTTATAATACTAGTAAAAAACGTGATACCAACTATAATGAATACCACTTGAAATAACCACCATGATGACCATCTATCTTGAATATTAAAAAAATCACAAACTTCATTGATTATCCTCATTCATCACCTTTAGTACCCGTAAACAAATAATATTCTTCAAATTTGTAGGAATAAGTTGGAATTCATTACCTACTCAGTTGAAACACTGGGGATGAAACTCATTTCTAAACCTTGATACATTTCTCAACCTTGCTATATTTTTCTTAGCCTAAATAGATTTATTCTAGAGTTAATATTATTTTTTCACTCTTTGATACTGGATCCAACCTCCTTTATTCTTCTATATTTTCTGGAAATATGATCAATATATCATTAGATATATGCACTTATTTCGTTATAAGTGAAGGATTATTCTTTACCTCATATTTGACATTATGGACCAATGGTTCTTTCCTATTTTTCAAAAACAACTCCATCTATTCCATTAGGGTAGTCATATATATTTTTTGAGTGTTTCCTATTAGATTACACTTTACACACATAATTATTTTCATATTTGAGTCACTACACTTGGTAAAATTCTCATTTATACTCTATTTCTTATTAAGAGTTTCATTCTCGACATATTTCTTCATAGGATTCTTCTATAAGGTGGAATTGTGTAACTACTCTACATTATGTGGTGATCCTTTCTTATCTTAATAATTTGAGTAATATATTGAATTATTTTACTTGAATCACTCATATTAATGACTACTAATATTTAAAATCTCATATAAATTTTCAAAATTCTTAATTATATTCTCCGGATATATATTCACCCTTTTTAGTGCTCCTAGATTTTGACGAACAAGTTTAATTCTATTTTAAACTTTTCTCCCCTTATATATTGAACTTATTTGACCTGCATATGTTTACATGTTTTTCCAATAATATATGGACATATGAAAAAACCTCTAGAAACAATAACACTATCCGAAAATATTGTTTTCTTACTTATAGGATCAATCTATCCGTATTTTTGTTCATGATGTTTTTTAATTTGTTTTACTAATTTTATATGAAACAACCAGGGAAAATATATTCCTCAATTGACTCAAATCAACCATTGATGATATGGAAATATTATAACAATTTTTATTTATCCACATATGTATTTTTTTTTATTCCATCCCTATTTGGAAAAATAGATTTAGTGCATGTAACTAATTCAGGATTGTGGGTGGCCTTTCTACAAGAACCAGAGGTGAAAACTCCTTCAATAGTCCTCATGAACTCTTTAACACCAATATAAATCCACTTTTATGGAAATTTAATATCTTAAAACTGGGTGGAATCACTTTTAATCTCATAAATTTTTTATGTTTCAAGATTTACAATTTCAAGATTCTTTAGTTTAAACCATATCTCAAGAAATTTTAAATTGATAAAATTATTTATAGTAATATATTAGCTCAGATAATTCTACCAATAATTCTTATCTCTGATGTACCTAAGGCCTTCATTTTTTTAATTTATTTTGATAATCCCACTAATTCTTGTGATTTTATAATATTTCCTCATTTATATGAACTTTATCTACCAAGTAACTTTATATCCCATTAACTCTCTTTTCATTCACATCTAATGAGGCTTATTTGGATCCCATATAAATTATTTACAGTCTCAAAAGCAAATATATCACCTCTTCAATAACAACTTTCTCATAATAACATCTCTATAGTTATTTATATTTCTAAAAGTCTTTCATAGAAAAGTGTAACTGATTCATCCATTACTTTAATCATTCATAAGATAGTGTTTTATTCAACAACATATTTAGCCAATACATATTCAATTGGATTAACTACTTGATTAAACTATGGATTATCATCATATTTTACCTTAATATATGTTAGTATGTGTAAATAAACTTCAATGGGGACCATTTCAAGATACTTATTAATTTCAGAATAAAAACCAAAAAGTTATTTATCAATTCCAAGATCTCAAAACAAATAACATGTTGACCTTGTTTCTTAATAATTCACCATTATCAATAGATTTATCAATTATCTTACCATTCAATGTTTTTTATATAATGGATGATTCACTTTATTCCATGAAAGTTTTATCTGCTTCTTGTATTTCTTCTTCTATCTATTTTTCATTGTCTTAAAAGAGACATCTAATTATTCACAAACATGAATCTAAATAGATATATCTATATGAGGTTATTCAAACATCCAAAAACATTAAATTATTAAATCAAATTGAATTCAACGAGTCTTAAAAAATAGATATTATTAGAGGATACACTTCTCACTAACACCAGTTGAAATTCCTAATAAGATCATTGTAAACACCTGGGGGGGATGAATCAAGTGTTTCTTATTTTTTAAAAATTATAAATATATTCAAATATTTTAACCCCATTTAAATATAAAATCTATTTTTGGTAAGTGCACATGGATCTATTTTGTGTTTCAGAAAGTAATCATCAAATATGTTCCATGCAAGTAAAGTAAATACGGTGTTAATTTATTTATAAGGATCGGTACTACAACCTACTTATATGATTGGTTGTTCTTCTCAATCAAGGATTCTATACTATAATCTGATGTTGATTAAAATGGGTGATGTTTTATACACTAAAACGTAATCTATATGTACATACAAGTGCCTATTTACCATAGTACATTTCATAGTAGCTATAGACTACTATCATAGATTACCACCACGTTCTCCCTATATACCCTGAATCCCTTAGGTTCTATGGAACCGCACCATGTATATGAAAGTGTTTATTTTAGATCCCCTATAGCAAATGATCAATAGTTCAACATAGGATTCATCTATATCTAATTTAATAGACACCCTTTAACTCAAAAAAACATCTTAAAATAAATTCAGTTTATCAGGAAATAAAATAAAATATAGTTCATAATCACAACCCATCTTCACAGGACTCTATTAAATCTTCTTACATGGATGTCTCACTCACTTCTGAATAACCAAAAGTCTCTAAACAACAGATATACCTAGTAGCATAGTTATCCACATACTTTGTTTTATTATTATTCTTATTCTTAATCTTATTCTTATCACTTTTTTTATTATTATTCTTATCAACTTTGGTATTCATATCTGGGTACTAAATAATAGATAACTTCTTTATCATTTTTATCATCAATACCCTATTTATTTACCACTTTTTATAGGCTCATATAATTATTTATTCCTTTTAGAGGGATTATTTAATATCTCACACCATATAATAGTGTTCGGGTTTTCAGTTTTTATAACTCTTGGTTTATTAATAGTTGAATTACTATATCCTCTCTCCTTATTTTTCTTTTTATATTTAGGTAACCCAGAAATTAGATTAATAATTTTGGAATATCAAATACCCCCAAATAATACTATACCCATTATCTCACAATTAATTTCCTCAAATTTTTCATAAATTGGATTCCCTTATTATTTCAATATTTCATTTTCTCTCAAACATGTATCTCCTAGTAAATACCAGGAGTTACCTTGCCCTATCCTTTATCATTTAATATATCATTTTTCTCCTATATGAATATATTATTCTATAGAATTATAGATTTCTCTAGATGGTATCAAGTCTTTATCATGTTCTTCTTGAACTTTCATTTAGAACCCTCAAGCTAATCTTCTTAAATAGCTATAGAAAAAACATCTATTACTTAGATCAGTAACTATTCCAACAATTCTATAGTTGTATTATATTAATATATATTCTTAAAAACCTATGTAAACACAAATTTAACACCCACCACTATGTCAGATAAATTATACAACAAACTAAAATATTGAACGGCTCAGTTCATTACTGCTGGTAGCATACAAAAATTCATATTAATTAAACTATGTTACTTGAGATTTTCCCATTAATTATTTATAGATTTATGTTGAATATAAATATAAATAATATATTTTTACCTTCATTTTAGATTATTCAAACTCAACTCAAAACAAAATATTTATTGTGATATTTAGAAATTTTTAGTACACACCTAACATCTTAATATTTATCTCCAATGATGGTTTTGAAATATTCTCATTTGAAAATCATATATTGAAAGCACAGTGAACCCATATATTTTCAATATCATTCAATATTTCTCAAACAATTCTTGGATCACGGCTCTTAGAAGCTTTATGATATTTAAATCAATTTAGATATTAAATCTAGAATTATCATTATTTTTTCTGTTTACAACATCCTCCAATTTTTTTTAACTATGGGATGGACCGTACATTTAGATAAATAAGTGATTGTGGATAGATCGATCATATGACCATTTGAATAAATTGTGAGGCATATGAAGATAATCAACCATATGAAAATTGACTTCATAAACAAATGACTTAACATAGAAATCAAATGTGAGGAAATAGATTGACCCTATGGAAAAATCACTTATCATAGAGACTAACGATGAGGGAGTGGATCAATTGCATGAATTGATGGATCAAACTCTTGACTTAATGGAACAACAACATGAAAAACAAACCATGAATTCAACAGATTTACTACATGACATTCCTTATGGAAAATTTATCGACCTTATTGAGTGATGGTTGATGGATAAACTGTAAGCTTCCAGACATATCAAAATTCTACACTAAGAATTACAAGTCTGTTACTTCCTCAATTAAGCTTAATTATTCATAAAATTACTTCTAATCACTTATAAACACCTCAAATAACCTTTTTTAATTAATAAAACTTCCTAAAACTCTATAACATCATTCCTAATCACTTATGTACCATGTATACTCATGTAAGAGATTCTTAAAGAAATTCATTTATTATAATCTTCAGTCAATATAAAAAACTTCACCTAAGTGTCATAAAAATATATTTTAATTAATGAATAAAATTAGTAAATACATATGAATCAGTTTGGTCTTCTCCCAACTCATGGGTTTTAAAAATCTCTAATCAACTAGCTATTTAACTCATATTATAACAACTATTCAAGTTGTTTACTATAACCATCACTTCATTTATTCCAAACCGATGTAGATAATACTAGAACCTCTAATTTAGAACAAGTAATGTTATTCCATGATGGTTAGCTCATTTGGTCATCTGATCTAGGGGTTTCCATTAGAAATTTCCAAGCATCATGCTATAAAGTAGTTAGCTTATCCAAACCGCTTTGTGCATATGCAATGTCCTTATATTTCCAACGAAAACCAGCTCAATCCCACTTTAATAAAACCATATTGTAATCCCTTTCAATATCTATATAATGGTTGGATATTCAATCCCTATTCTATATCATCACCTTTTCATAATGAAATTGATAGTGAAATTAAGACCAAGTGATAATAAATAAATCATCAACCTAATGTCACTTTATCAAGCAACACTTTTTTTAATTTTATAGTGCATTCAATATTTTAGATCATCCAAAAATATTATTAACACATGTAATTAAAACAAATTCCAATAATAATTATAATTAAATCTAATAAAAATAAATAAATAATTTGAGGATAAATACCTTTTCACGATTTTTCCTTATCAGGAAGATTTTCACCTTTAGGTGAAGAAGAGATTTTCTATATAAGAAGTTAGACAAAAAAGTTACAATATGTACGATTATTATTGAATAAAAATAATATGAATGGAAGACATATTATATATAAAAAATTCATTTTACAAAATATCTATATTTTACAATTTTCTTATTTTATTTAATATTTGGAGTGTTTTTTACACTTTACCAATTATAAAAAATTCCTCTTTATTACCACTTCTAATATAACGGACATCATATTTACTATGTATAACATGAAATGGTTGTGATGTTCCAAGGAAAGGATCTTCCTCTACTAAATTGACACAAGATTTTGTATTTTATTTCATTTAAAAAAATCACAAAGGACCAATTTTAATTTTAAAGATCATGGGTATAAACAATATTCGATTTATGTAATGTCATTATAAATTTCTCATCTTTTTATCCTTACTTATAGAAATTTACTTTTACATATCACAATTTATCAACCTTTATTGCCATCCTATTATCAACTCACATGCATCGAAAAATTGGCATATTAAATTTCATATAATCAAGATCCCATATTTTTCAGTGATTCCAAAGTAAGACATATTTTTATAAATTAGATTTCTCTTTTGACACTCGATACATGAATTACTTTCTCCACAATAGTGGCTCCACTATTTATAACTATACTACATTAATAATGACCCTCTATTTAAAACATATAACTGTTAATTTTGTATAAATTATAGGATAATACATGAACACTTGGTCCTTTGGATAACCATCACAATATACCATAAATGTATTTCATTTTTTCAGATAACTCTTTTTAAATTTGGTCATGAAACCAAGTAATAAAATATTGGTTGTGTGTATTTAATAACCAACGTTCATACCTTATTGGATTCAAATTCATAGGAATGTCCTTATGATTTTAAATGTATGACACAACCTTCATACTATTATATATAAGATACATACTAGACTATCTCCAATCTATGATGGATGTTTTCATAATATTTATTTCCAAAATTACATTACCTTTAATGCTCCCATTATAGGGAGATTTTGTAAGACCATTGATATCCAAATCGGAAAGGTATTCATTATAGAATTCTAAATATCTTTCTACAATATAACACTTCACAATTAAACCTTATGGATGAATTTTATTTTTATGAACTATTTCAATATCTTTATAGAGCGTCCAATAGACTACATCGATCTAAAATGTATGGGGTCACAAAGAAAAATCTCCCATACTAAATGAATCATCAACTGAACTATGGTATCAAAGAATGATAGTGAGAATAAAATATCTAATTCAAATAATGTTATAGAAATATCTATTTTACATTTTTGGAAAATTCTCTAGATTAATAAATTTTCTAGATATTTATTTGTAAAAAAACATAGCTTAATTAGTGAGTTCCAAAAATGTGTCAATAATATAGATTTTATTTATATAGATACATAATATTAAATCAAAACATAACATTCATGTGAATTTAATATTTTTAATTTTAAATAATTAATTGATACGTCATTCAAAATATTTTATGAATACCCCTACAGGACTATTAATGTATTTAAAAAGTTGAAAAAACAAAATCGATATTTCCTTGAAAGAGTGTGAGTTGTTGGAGAGAGAAACCCTCCCCCCATTAATTAGAACCAACTCTTCCCTAATTCCCATTTAATTAATGTAAAACCTAGTCTTAAAGACATATTTTCATTCCCTTGTGTATTTATTAATTTTTCGATCACACTATCACATATATTTCTCTATATATACATGAAATCTAGAATATGTCCAATATAAAAACCCTTCTAGTGGGGCAGTTCAAAAAATTAATCTCTTTTTCCAACCCATCATTGTCATGTTTTTAGATATTTTTTTTAAATAAATTAATGACATACTTTACCATCATAAGTAGCTCTTAACCTGTTAGTGGTCAAGGTGACGATCCTTTTTATGAGTTCCTAAAAAATGTTTTCATCCATGATCAATATCATTTTAATTGAGATAAAAACATTATATGTCCAAGACACGCAACCCTCATACTATGTTTTAACCTAGGGGGAATGTACTATATTCATAAATAAGACATATTGAACTCTATTTAATGTTGTACCATGAAAAATTACCATAGGTAAGAAGTCATTTATCATACCAAATAACATGGATCATAATAAAAAAAATATTCTTTCTTGTGATCATCATACACTTTAACACATATATCTGACAAAAATTTGAAATATTTAATATGTAGATCAAATTAAATATAAATATCATTAAAAGGACAATTTGACCTAAAAATAATTAATGAAAACATAATATAATTACAATTAATATATAACCACAATGGTAAATTAAAATTTACCAACATAATTGGCCAAGTGTTGTGAGTGAATCTATGTACACAATGAGGATTAATACCATCCATAGATAATACAAGATGAAAGTTTCATGGATCATTCCCAAATTTAGGATAATCATTGTAAATTTTACTCCAATATGTAGAATACTTTGGGTGATGTAGTTTACCATTCCTAATTTTTCTATTTTCATGTCATGTTAACTGAACTTCAGTCTCCAAACTTCCAAACAACTTTTAGAATATATGAATGACAAGAAATTACCACAAAACTTTTGATGGGATTTGTTTTTTTCATATATCTAGATACATAAAACTTGGTGGATTTTTTAGATATTTTTAATCTATTTGAAATAATATTTAGTCATTATGGAAGGAATGAATTGTTTCATAACTGATACATATCAAACATTAGCATTATACATTCAATGGAGAAAATGATTTTTATCAGAAAGAATATCCTTTAACAGAGAAACCTGTTATGTGAAACCGACACTACTTCATTCACTACCCTCTTTTAGATTATATATTTTTTAATACAATAGATACTATTGTATGATTTATACAACCATGAAACAATAACATATCTACAAAATTATTCAACTTCTCAAAAAAAATCAGATAATTGATAAATTTATCTTCAACCACTATTTTCATTTCCTTAATAAAATATACATTGTTGTATACACCTATCCTAATATCTGATGATTTATAAATTTTTTTTCATTCCCTTGTTAGATATATTTACTTCTTCTCCACATCTGGTCCAAAATTTATAAATTTTATCAATTCTATAACTGATAAAATATTCTTCCAATTTAGGTGGAACAATTCAATTTGAATGACAACAATATAGACACAAACACATGATTCAAGAAGGGTCATTTTCTCTATCTGTTTTAAATTTTATGAACTCTCTATCACTTTTTTCATAATTATTGTTCATACAATTAAAATCCATCCATTTTAGCCACATAGTCATCATATTTTGGTAAACAAAGAGTAAAAATATTTAATATAACTCACACACATTTTCATAAAACACTATAAATACACACATACACACATATGCAAATAATATATATATATATATATATATATATATTATTTAAAGCACAAATATATAGACAGACATGCATAAAACCATATAAACATAAATATACAGTGTCTGTATATATATATATATATATATATATTAGAAACACAATGTATACTTTTATATACATATATATAACATATAAAACTATATTATATAAATAATATATTTACATAGATACTATGAACACACACAAAAATCACACATATAGCACATATATACATATACATTATAAAACATATATATATAGACACTACAAAACATAGATATGAATATGTGTGTATATATTATATATTAAAATTATTATACAATACATATGTACATATATATATATATATGTATACTATAAAAAATAGATATACACACACAAAAAACATAAATAAAAAACATTAATTTAATAATTTATGCATAAAAATTATAAATATAAATATAAATATACCAACATTTATAAACCAAATATGTATATAAAGTAAATAATATATATGTATATGTCTGTATGTATAAATATTTGTATATAAATATAACTATATATATATATCCAAATACACACACACACACACACACATATATATATATGTATGTGTGCATATATATATATATAGACACACACACACATTTGAGTATGTATATATGATACAATATTTCTAAAAACACACATGAAAATTGAGGGAAACATATAAAACATGAAAAGAAAATTATACCAAATAAAAAAACGAGATTCAAATACCGAGGATTTAAAATTTATTTAAGGATTGAAATAGACTAATGATGAGGATTCAGCTATAAAAAAATGACTAGCATTCTATCTAGATAAGGGAGAAATGAAGGAGATTCTTACTAGGGTTATAACACTTAGATCCCTTTTTCATTTCTTTTTTAATGATGAGAAGTATTATAATTTCTCAACTCTAAAAATGACTCGAAAAGGGTAAGATTTCTTGGTGCTAAGAAAGGTTAGTTATTTATACTCACCAATCTTTCATAGAGACATGATATCTAATTAAACCACAATTTACCTATGTAAGAGTTATTTAAATAAATTAAATTGTATATAATATCTTATATTTTATATAAAATTAGATGATTAATTATGATATAAATATTATTAATTATGTGTGTGGCTTAATATTTATATACATGCACACACAAAATTCTATTTTAATTTAGAATCGATTTGGTTAATATATAACATGCTTTAATTCACTCGGGAATGTTTACTCACATAAAATTAATGATGTAATAATTTATTAACATAGTATGTCATATGATTTCTTTGGTACAATACATTAAATGGAGTGATAAGTGTCACTACTATGATAGATTCAATGTTCGTTGGTGCTCAAAAGATATTTTCTAAGTGCTAAAAAGTATCCAAAAATACTTTTCTGATAATTAATTGATTGTTATTTCACAACTATGATAAGTTACTATTTATTTTGTTGATGTCAAAATAATATTATAATGATGAATCATCATTCCCATAAAACCTTTTAAATGGAAAACCTTTTATGTAATTTTTTTTATTTTCTTAAACCCTTGGTATTCCAACTATAGCATGTGATAAGGAAAAAAGGGGTTAATTTAGAAAATTGATTACAATATCATGTAACCATATATATATGTAACTTTTTAAATGGAAGATTGAACTTTTACACCTCCATACATTATCACTAACTCTTGTCTACTTATTTTAACTTATTGAATTCATTATCTATCGTCCTTACAAAAATCCAACTTCATACCTCATTAATGATACAAAATAACTATGATAAATCACTAAGTTTCAATTTTGAAATTTATTTTGGTTTTAATTAGTGTTTAATTCATTTCTAAATAAGTTATCAACACAAACTTAATCCATTTGAATAGGTTTATAATAAATTTTAAAGTCATATTTTTTCATTTAAAACATTGTGATGGTTGGTTTTAACCCTCTTGATATTTTTTAAAATATCTATTTATCCTATATTTTGGATACATAGATGCATCTAGATGAAAATGGATATGTTATAACAATCAATGTTGGAAATAAATTTTCCACTTAGGATCATTCCTAGGAACTGATATACCTCGAATGTCACCTCCATGAGTATATGAAGAATGGGTACCTGACGATAAAGGATCTAATATTGTGATAGAATAACCTCAAAGAGCATTATGATCAACTATTATTGGTTACATTATTGAGTGTATACTATAAATAGTGTCATTTATGATTCCAAGATTATAAATTAGTATGTGAATATTAATTTGGGATGTTTAATATCACAACTTGATTAACATTTTTAAGGAAATATTACCGACACTGATATATGAGAAAATACATTATTTAATTTTCATGCCACAAAAGTTATTCTACAATAAAAATTTCTAAAAAATATTTTATAAAATATTCTAAATTACCCTCTTACCCTATTGTTATAGAAAAAACAAAAAACTCTATATGAGGAATGGTGAATCTCGACTAACTAGTATAGCTCCATTATTTAAAAAGAATGACAATTCTTATAATCTTAGTCATGGAAATAATCTATGCGATCATGGTCAAAGTAAATAATCTTCTCAAGGTAGTTATACAACCAATGATAATAGGAAAGGTCACCACTATAAGTGTTCAAATAATGAACAACCACATATAAAGAAAATATGTAATGGTTAAATTTATTAATTTCAGTGTGGTATGAATGTGAGATAGTTATGTACTTGTAAAATATAAAAGAAAATGGTTGATCTTTATCAACTATCAATCAAAGGAAAAGAAAAGATTGCTAAATTAATCTTTTCTAAAAAGCAGTTGAAGTATATTTATTATATTATGATTTTTTACATCTCCAATAATTTTATAATCCCTAAAGGTATTTTGTAAATGGATAATATTTAAATGATCATCGTGGAGATTTAATTTTAGTTTTTTAATTATTTTCATTATACTCACGTTTTCTATTATATTATTTTATTGTATTTATTATATCTATGTCTTATTTTTATTTTTATTAGAAATAGATGTTATTAATTTATTTATTGGGTTTAATACCCATGATAAATATATTTTTCTCATTGATAGTGCCACATTACACATGATTCTTATATAAAAGAAATATTTTATTTATCTTTATAATGTCAGTACATTAAATGACAGTGAAAAATGAGTAAAGTCATTGGAAGTGAAAAATATTCCTACATGGTGTGACACAAATTTTAATAAATAATGATTTATTTTATCATAAGTATCGATGAAATTTGTTAATATTTAAAGATATCTGTGAAATAATATGGATGGAAGAGGTGTTGAAAACCTCTATATAATAGGCATTAATGATGAGAACACATCTATTTGAGAAACAAATTTAGGATTTCACTTTCTATTTTGTTATATAAATATATGTACATACGAATAAAATATATAAAGCCAATATTTTATAGACCATGATACATTTATTGTACATCATAACCATTTGGATAACCATAGATCAATAATGACGAGGGAAAAAATTAATTTTATGCATGTTCATCCATTGGTTTATAAAAATATTCTTACACCTAATGATTTATCATGCATTACTTGTTCGTAGGGAAAATTGATTATAAGAGATCACCATAAAAAATTAGGACCAAATCCCATATGCTTATATAAATAATTCATGGTGATATATTTCATCAAATTAATTAACCACGTGGACCATTTGGATATCTTAGGATCTTGATCGAGGAAATAACTAAATGGTCCCATGTGTGCTTACTATCAACTCTCAACCATGTGTTTGTGAATTTTATTACCCAAATAATAAGGTTAACAGAACAATAATATATTATTAAATAAAAAATATTCACCCTGATATTGTTGGAAAATATCAATCATAGGAATTTAATAATTATTTCATATCAATTAGAATAGGTGATAAACATCATATGTCACATGTTCACACTGAAAATGGTCTAGATGAATCATTTATAAATTAATTTAAACTTATATCTAGACCAATTCTTATAAAAACATATCTTTTTAGTTTTTCATGGGGATTAAATGATAATAATTTAAATAAGACCATCAAGTTATCATGAATACCTCCAAATAGATTTTCTTGTGGAAATGAACCCAATATTTCATATTTAAGAACATTTGGTTAGGCAGTATATGTGTTAGTAATTATATCACAATTTTAGTACCCCAGTTTCTGGTATTTAACCATTACATTATGCTTTTCATGGTTTTAAAGTAAAGGGTGCTGAATGGGAGAGTCGGGAGAACTTGGAATGATGTTTTGAGGCAAAGGGGAAGTCGCACGGGTGGCGTACGGTTTGTCTAAACCATGCGGCCAAACCGTGCGCAGTAGGTATTGTAGGCAGTAGCTCCCGCATGGTCAGTGCACGATTTGTCTAACTGTGCGGCCAAACTATGTGAGAAGGGCGGTCAAGATAGCAGCTAATGCATGGTTAGAACACGGTTTGTCAAACCGTGCGAACTAACCGTGCGAGCACATAAATGAGATCCTTAAATTGTGGATATCACGTATTTTTGCCTCTAAATGCCTCTTTTAAGCTCATAAGTGGTCCTAACTTGGGATTTTGGTTCTCCTAAGGTCAAGAATGTTTCTCCCATCGTTTCGGAGGTGATCCGAAGGCAAATCTTGGTGAATCGAAGTCGGATTCTTGAGGTATGTGATCGTTCTTGATCGGTTTCTTAGATCTACTTAGATCTACTTCTCCTCTTCTCTCATTTTCTTATATCTATGCACATTATGTGTATATATAAGTGTGTGGATGCCAAATATGATGAGATTAGGTCTTATTTGTGTTAGGATAAGATATCTAAGGAGAATTCTTGGAGAATCAACCTGTTTTTCTTGTGCGTTCTTCGTTCGTTGGGGATTTCGTCAAAACTTTTGAGGTAGGAGGCTTGAGTCTCGAATCCTCTTATTATAATTGATTTTATTAGTTTAAAATTGGTTTATTTGAATGTTTTTTATTGTGAAAATTATGGAATAAATCTTTTTTAGTGATGATTTATGGTTTTGATGTAATTGTGAAATCCTGGTAAATTGTTGTGCAAAGTGATTTGGCTTCTTGAATTTAAAATGTTGATTTTAAATTATGATTTGCAGAAATTGTAAATGGTTTGATGAAAAATGGGTTTTCAATAAAAAGGGTGTTTTATTGAAATGGTTTGAGATTTAAATGACTTTGATGGATTTGGTTTTCAATAAAAGGGAGTTTTATTGAAAGGGTGGAATTTAAATGGTTTGAGATTGAAATGAATTTGATGGATTTTGTTTTTAATAAAAATGGAGTTTTATTGAAATGGTTTGGAATTGAAATGGTTTTGATGGAAATGGTTTTCAATAAAAAGGTTTTTTTATTGAAAGGGTGTTTTGGCATGACCGTTGGGAATATGTGGTGTGTGTTCATGTTGCATGTACGAGGCTTGGTTGAAATATGACCTTGTGCTTGGTGAAAAACGTTTAATGGAACAATGGTAACTATATGTACGTGGCTTGGTTGAAATATGACCTTGTGCTCGGTGCCAAAGGTGTAATGCCACATAGGAAACAATTACCTTGTGACGACTTGGTAGACCGATGAGAGACTGCTCATTAGTATGGAACTGTCGTAATGAAGCATGCATGGTTGGTAGCATGGGTTGGGGAATGGTTGGGTATGCCAAAAAGGAATGTTTTTGAAATGGATCTAAAGCTTGTTTGGTTATTTTTTGAAAAAATAACGTGCTCGGAAATTTGTTTCAATTTCTTATGGAATGCCTTGGGTTATGAATGGTTTTGGAAACTTGCATATATTTAGTTATAAACTGCTTTTGAGAAAATGTTTTATATAAACTATTTTTATATAAATATTTCTAACTCTTCTATCCTAGTGGCGTGAGTAGGGAATTCATTTGGGAAAACCTACTGAGTTTTATACTCACCCCTGCTTTGGGAGATGTTGTGGAGCTTGGAGCTTGTGGAGCATGGAGTTGTAGTGTCTTTTGAGAGTCTTTAGTTTTTCATCCACCGTGTACTTTGATTCTTGGTTTGGTCTTCCACTGTTGTGTACTTTGATGTGGTTTGATATAAATGAAATTGTTTGTTGGTCTTTCATTTGTTCATGTATCATATAGTGAATGTTTGGTTATGCTTGGATGGTTTATGGGTTTATTTATTAAAAGGTACATCATCCCCCACTTGTACTTGAAACCCTTTGACATTTATTTCCTGCCTTTGGCGCCTTGGGGATGTCGCTTAAGGCCTAGTAATGGCTCGTTGAGATCTCAATCCAATGGTAATTGGTGGGTCATTAAAAATGGTATCAGCTTGTTCGGTCCTTTCCTAACAAGTAGTCATTGATGTTCTGGGTCTTGGAGTTGAAATTAATTCTTGTCTATTCCTTGGGAAATCTTAGACAGGAGTAGGATTGTTAGAACTTGAAATGTGTAGAATAAAAGGATGTAGCTAACCCATTTATCCTAAAATTCAAGTTACCAGGGTGTTGGGGACATAAGTGTTTTGGATACACTTCTAGAATGTTGGAAATCTCATTGTCATGGGTTTAGCCAATGAGATGAGCATGACATGAATTATAGAGGAATGAATTCCCACTAGGATTGAATAACTCATTGTGAAGAATGATTTATGATTTTGGGCAAATGCATTTTTTTGAAAAATGTAGAAATTTTTTTCAAGTAAACGATTTTCAAAACAGGGTATTTGGTGTATTTTGAAAATGGGTTTATTTTCAAAAGGCATAAGGAATGTTTTCAAAACATTTTGAACATGGGAAATAGAAAGTATTGAAAAAATGTTGTGATATATTATATGGTAGAATTTGAAATGATAAACCATCAGTTGCTAGAGAGTGAGATTGACAGAGGTTGTCGTTGGTTTAGAAAATAGCACCTGGTAGGCGTCGTCAGAACCAACCCGAAGAAGCTGTGGAGAATTTGGTTGCACCTGAACCATGGGTGAACCAAAAGCTGGTTCAGAGTATTGTCCAAGCTTTTCAAGATGTGGATATAGGGAACCAGAGGAATGAACCAAGGAAGGTGGATCATACCATCTAGTTCAAGAAGGAGAATCTACCGAAATTTCAGGGTGATGCTGAACCTGAAAAGGCGTAGGTGTGGATAAGTAGGATGAATCGTGTCTTCGATTTCATCGGCACACCAGTAGAACTGAAATTAATGTCGAAAACATATATGCTCAAGGATCGTTCACGTTAGTGGTGGGATTTAGTGGTGCAAGATAAATTGGATGAAGTCCTTACATGGGAGGATTTTGAAGAATTTTTCAACAAACAATTCTATCCTCACACGTTCAAGATCCAGAAAACGACGGACTTCTTCAGCCTGAAACAAGAGAGTCTATTTGTCACAGAGTATGCGGTTAAATTCATGAATTTAGTCTTTTTTTCACTAGAGGTTGCGGCAAGTGCATCGTTGAAGGCACACATCTTCGAATCAGGTCTAAGGAAAGAGATTAGATCGAAGATTACGGTGATCTATATTAAAGATTATACAGAGATGGTGAACAGAGCGATTGCTGCTGAACGTGATATATCAGGATCGATGGGAGGAGGAATGATGATACCTACGGGAAATGGTGGGAAATCAACTACTGGGAACAAGAGGAAAAGGGATACCTATTTCCATGGTGTGAGTGCAAATCAGAATCAGACGGTGAGATCAGTGAACCTTCCTCCATGACCCTAGAATAAAGCAGGTTGATTTCAATGTGGTTCGATTCACCACATAATGTGAGATAGTACGTCGCAACATAGAGCATGTCACAATTGCAAGAATATGAGGAATCTACAATGATATTGTAGGAATGCTCCGAGGTCAGGTGCACGTGACACTTCTCAGGCGTCGCAAGCATTGTGGGATTCGACAGGATGAGGATAGCAGAATCAGTCTTGTCAGCATAACAGAGCTAGCCATGGTGATTCTCAAAATACCATGACTCCTTAACCAAGAAAATATCAGGAAGGAAACAAGGAGAACAGTGCAGCAATGAATCAATTGTACAGAGCTGAGCAGATGATTGTCGATGATTAGGATGGACCATCTATAGTAAGAGGTATGATTCTTTTGAATTCTACATTTGTGTGAGTGTTTTTTGATAATGGTGAATCACATTCCTTCATTTATTCTCATGCTGTTGACTTTCTATGTTTAAAACTAGAAATGATGCCTTCTATTTTGAAATTGAAAACTCTTCTTGGTGAAAGAGAATGTGAATCCTTTGTGTGTAGATCATATGTTATAAATGTTAATGGAGATGAGTTAAAATGGGACTTCTCGATGTTGGAAATGGATGCCTATGATGTAATATTGGGTATGGATTGATTGACAATGTTTAAGGCTCACATCGACTGTTATAAGAGAATAGTTAGTTTCACAACTGAGGACGGCATTGACCATCTCTTCAGAGGAGAGATGATGGTATAGAAAGGTGCAAAGAGCTTGTTGACACCAATGGCGGGAATGATCTCTTACCAAATGGCAGCGTTGAATTTGGCATCAATGGAAGAGATGGAGGAAAATATTTTTCCAGCTATTGTGGATCAATTTCCAGATGTCCTTACCAATAACTTCTCAGGGTTACCACCTCTAAGGGAAGTGGAGTTTATGATTGATCGCCTTCCAGGGGACATTACTATTTCCCTTTCATCTTATAGGATGACACCAATAGAGTTATAGGAATTGAAAGTGCAATTAGAGGAGATGGAAAGTAAGGGTTTCATTCGACCAAGTACTTCTCCATGGGTAGCACCGGTTTTGTTTTTGAAGAAGGAAGATGGAACTCTTCGACTGTGTGTTGATTATTGTAAGCTTAACCAAGCTACGATAAAGAATAGATATCCACTTCCATGAATTGATGACCTGTTCGATCAATTAAGGGTAGATCAGTGGTTCTCTGTTATTGAATTACAATCTGGATATCACCAATTGTGAGTTCGAAAGGCTGATATGCCAAAGAAAGCTTTCAGAAGAAGATATGGCCACTACGAATATGTAGTCATGCCTTTAGGTCTAACAAATGCACTAGCAGTATTAATGGCTTTGATAAATCAGATATTTCAGTGATACCTGGATTCTTTTTTTGTGGTGTTTGTGGATGATATCTTGGTGTATTCAAAGACAAGGTCTGATCATGAGGTGCACCTGGAAACGGTGTTACAAATCTTGAGAGATCATCATTTGTATGCCAAATTATCAAAGTGTGATTTTTGGATATGGTAAGTTTGTTTCCTTGGCCATGTCATTTCTAAGAAAGGCATTTTTGTTGATCCTAAAAAGATAGAATTTGTTATCTCTTGGCAACCACCAAAGAATGTGTTCGAGATATGCAGTTTTCTTGGTCTAGCTGGTTACTACCGACGATTTGTGCATGATTTCTCATGACTAGCTTCACCAATGACAGCTCTGACTAAGAATAATGCTCTCTTCCAATGGACGGAATAATGTCATAAATCCTTTTAGGAACTAAAAATTTGGCTTACATCAACACCTATCTTGATCTTTCCAGAATCAGGATAGGGGTATGTGGTGTATTGTGATACTTCAGGATCAGGGTTGGGTTGCATTGTCATGCAAAGAGATCATGTGGTTTCTTATGGATTAAGGCAGTTGAGAGTGCATGATAAAAATTACCCAACACATGATTTGGAGTTGGCAATAGTCGACCATGCTTTAAAAACATGAAGACATTATCTCTTTGGTGAGAAATTTACTGTGTTTACGGATAAAAAAAGATTGAAACACATTTTCTCACAGCGAGATTTGAATCTCAGGAAAAGGAGATGGATGGAGTATCTCCAAATGTTTGACTTTGACTTGATGTACACACCCAGAAAAGGAAATTCGATGGAGGATATATTGAGTAGAAATTCATATGTTCAGTTTGCGAATAATCTTCAGATGAATGGCAGTTGATGTCAGTATTAGATGACATGCATGTGAAATGTGAAGACCGAGGTGATGTTTCTATTTTCTTTTCAGCTACACTTGTTCCTGATTTATTTAAGATGATCAAGGAAGCACAAACATCTGATGCATAATGTCTATTTATAAGTTCAAAACATAATAGTGGGGAGACCATTGAGGGCTGGAAACTTAATGGGGGTTCAGTTTTGTGTTTCAGAGATTATATGGTTGTACCTATGGTTTGTCAGAGACAACTCCTTCATGATTATCACCATTCAAGATAGGATGTACACCCAGGTACACAGAAGATGTATAAGGCGTTGAAGGTGCATTTTTGGTGGAGTGGCATGAAAAGGAAGGTGGTCGAGTTCATCTCACGGTGCTTAACTTGTCAGCAGGTTAAAGTAGATCATTAGAGACCAGCTGGTATGTTACAATCTTTACCGATCCTAGTGTGTAAATGGGATCAGATAGAAATGGATTTTGTTAGAGGTCTTCAAAGAATGGTCCAAAAACACGATGCCATTTGGGTGATAGTGGATCATCTAACCAAGTCGACCCATTTCATCCCTATTCGTTAAACACATACAGTGGAAGATCTTTTAAAAATATATATCTGAGAAGTGGTAAAGATGCATGGTGTATATGTGTCTATAGTCTCAGATAGAGATCTGAGGTTCACATCTCGTTTCTAGAAATCATTACAGCAATCCCTCAGAACTAAGTTGACTATGAGCACGGAGTATCATCCCCAGATGGATGGGAAATCCGAGAAGACAATAAAAATGTTGGAAGATATGTTGTGGGCTTGTGTAATAGATTTTGGTGGCTCGTGGGAGGAGCATATACCCTTAGTAGTGTTCTCATACAGTAGTAGCTATCAAGCCTCGATACTCATGGCTCCGTTTGAAGCATTGTATGGGCGTCCTTTTCGTTCTCCACTATGCTGGGTGGAAACGAGTGAAACTTTACTAGTCGGGCGAATCCTTGTAAAAGAGACAACAGAGAAGATTCAGTTGATTAGAAAGAGTATGGAGATGGATCAGAGTCATCATAAATCTTATGCAGATCACCATTGAAGACCATTGTCGTTTTTTGTGGGTGATCATGTCTTCTTGAGGATCTCTACAGGGCTTGGACATTGTCATTTTGGGAAGCAGGACATGTTATCTCATAGATACATTGGCCCTTTTGAGATACTAGAACGGGTTGGAGAGGTGGAATATTGGTTGTAATTACCACTATGGTTCATTTTTCTATATAATGTGTTCCATGTATCTCAGTTGACAAAGTATCAGCCTGATCCTGACCATGTGATCAGATGGGATCACGTTGACCTAGAGCCAGATGCTTCGTTGATACATATCTCAGTACGGATTGTGGATAGGAAAGATAAAGTCTTGTGTGGAAAAAAATAGGTCTAGTGCGGGTTTTATGGTAGCATTGTCAGATTCAGTAAGAGACTTGGGAACATGAAAAGGAAATGAAATAGCAGTGGACATAACTCTTTCAGTTGGCGGAAGGTTTTCTACTTTCCAAGGATGGAAATACCAATGGTGAGGAGAATGTAGTACCCCCAGTTTCTGGTATGTAACCCTTATTTGATGATTTTTATGGTTTTAATGTTAAGGGTGTTGAATGGGAGAGTTGGGCGATCTTGGACTGATGTTTTGAGGCAAAGGGGAAGTCGCAAGGTTTGTCTAAACCATACGGCCAAACCATGTGTAGTAGGTCTTGGAGGCAGTAGCTCCTACACGGTCGGCGCACGGTTTTTCTAACCGTGCGGGCAAACCATGTGAGAAGGGTGGTCAAGGCAGTAGCTAACGCACGGTTAGCACACGGTTTGTCAAACCATGCAAACTAACCATGCAGGCACTTAAATGAGATCCTTAAATTGTGGATATCACGTTTTTTTGCCTCTAAATGCCTCGTTTAAGCTCCTAAGCAGCCCTAACTTGGTATTTTGATTCTCCTAAGATCAAGGAAGGTTCTCCCATCATTCTAGAGGTGATCTGAATGCTTCTATTGGAAAATCGAAGCTGGATTCTTGAGGTATGTGATCGTTCTTGATCGGTTTCTTAGATCTACTTAGATCTAATTCTCCACTTCTCTTGGTTTCTTAGATCTATGCACATTATGGGTAGATATAAGTGTGTGGATTTCCAAATATGATGAGATTTTGTCTTGGTTGTGTTAGGAGAAGATATCTAAGGAGAATTCTTGGAAAATCGACCTGGTTTTCTAGTTCGTTCTTCATTCGTTTGGGCTTTCGTCAAAACCTTTGAGGTAGGAGGCTTCACTCTCAAATCCTCTTGTTAGAATTGATTGTCTTAGTTTTAAATTGGTTTATTTGAATGGTTTTTATTGTGAAAAGCATGTAATAAATCTTCTTTAGTGATGATTTATGGTTTTGATGTAATTGTGAAATCTTGGTGAATTGTTGTGCAAAGTGATTTGGATTCTTGAATTTAAAATGTTGTTTTTAAATTATGATTTGATGAAATTGTAAATGGTTTGATGAAGAATGGTTTTTCAATAAAAATGGAGTTTTATTGAAATGTTTTGATATTGAAATGTCTTTGAAGGATTTGGTTTTCAATAAAAATGAGTTTTATTGAAATTGTGGAATTGAAATGGTTTGAGATTGAAATGACTTTGATGGATTTGGTTTTCAATATAAATGGAGTTTTATTAAAATGGTTTGGAATTTAAATGGTTTTTATGGAAATGCTTTTCAATAAAAATGTGTTTTTATTGAAAGGATGTTTTGGCATGACCATTGGGAATATGTGGTGTGTGTTCATGTTGCCTGTACAAGGCTTGGTTGAAATATGACCTTATGTTCGGTGCCAAAAGATTAATGGTACAATGATAACTATATGTATGAGGTTTGGTTGAAATATGAACTTGTGCTCAGTGCCAAATGTGTAATGGAACATAGGAAACAATTACCTTGTGACGACTTGGTAGATCGACGAGAGACCACTCATGAGTATGGAACTATCATAACGAAGCATGCATGGTTGGTAGCATGGGTTGGGGAATGGTTGGGTATGCCAAAAAGGAATGTTTGTTAAATGATTCTAAATCTTATTTGGTTATTTTATGAAAATATAACTTGCTAGAAAATTGGTTTCAATTGCTTTTGGAATGCCTTGGGTTATGAATGGTTTTGTAAACTTGTTCATATTTAGTTATAAACTACTTTTGAGAAAAAGTTTTATATAAAATGTTTTTATATAAATGTTTCTAACTCTTCTATTCTAGTGGCATGAGTAGGGAATTCATTGGGGAAAAACTACTGAGTTTTATACTCACCCCTGCTTTGGCACGTTGGTGCTTTTGCAGATGTCGTATTTCGGGACATAGGTAAAGGTAAAGCATCCTATTGCTAGTGGCTTGTGGTGATGCTTGGGAGATGTTGTGGAGTTTAGAGCTTGTGGAGATTGGAGTTTTAGTGTCTTTTTAGAGTCTTGAGTTGTTCATCCACTGTGTACTTTGTTTCTTGATTTGGTCTTCCGCTGTTGTGTACTTTGATGTGGTTTGATATAAATGAAGTTGTTTGTTGGTATTTCATTTGTTCATGCATCATATAGTGAATGTTTGGTTATGATTGGTTGGTTTATGGGTTTATTTTTTAAAGGGTAAATCATCCCCCACTTGTACTTGAAACCCTTCGGCATTTATTGCCAACCTTTGGTGCCTTGGGGATGTCGCTTAAGGCCTAGTAATGACTCGCTGAGCTCTCAAGCCAATGGGAATTGGCTGGTAATTACAACAATGAACAAAAATTAGACCCAAAATAATATTGTATATTTACATTGGATTTTAATATCCTTAAATCATAAAGTATCATGATACATTGAGAAAATGACAGCAAAAGTATTTTAAAAAATATTCTATGATTGATATTTTGATGACTTTTTTCCCTACATTAAAGTAAATTAATCAATCGACATAAAAAAATATCATGAAAATGAGTTCAGTATTATATCTTAATCCTCATAAAAATATGATTGAAAGAGAAGTTCAAAATATTTTCAATTTCCCAAATTAATAAAATCAAATTTTATTTATAGTCAATGATTTATAAAAGGTTAAACAATAACACATACCACTACAAATGATCTAGTTAGAATAGATATCCCATAAAGATTATCCAAGAGTACTTCCAATAATTCTTATAATCCATGTCAAAATCATGAGAGACCATATAGTTCAAAAGATAAAAATCCCATCAAATAAAAGGGATAAACCCTTTTTAGTTGAAAAAAATAAATAAACTTGATGAGAATGGAATTTTTTTGATCATGATGTTAATTATAAAAAATATATACTATAAGTACATGATCATTATAAAGATGAAAGTTTTATAAATTTTACTAATTCCTAAAGATGATGGAATTGAGTGGAGACCATTGTTGATGACCCAATTTTATACAATGTGGAACATAATATTATTGATAAAAATGAAGAACCTAAAATGGTAGATGAATGTCATGATAGACTAGATTGGGATAAGTGTAAAATTTTAATCCAATTTTAAATTTAATCACTTTCTAAATGTTAGGATTTTGGTTCAATTAGGAAAATCCTTGAAGGGATTAATCATGTTAGTCATAAATGGTTGTTTTTTGAGAAATAGAAGTTTAAATAATGAATTTTTATGATATAAAGTATGATTATTTTCTAAAGGACTCCTCCAAAAACCTGGTATTGATTATAAAGAAACATAATCTCTCATGATGGATGTTATAACCTTTTGGTATCTCATAGTGTTTTTCATACTTTGACATCATGAATTATGCCTGATTTATGTTGTGGCTATATACCTATATAGTAATATTAATATTAATGATTGTATGAAAATCCTCAATGGATTAAAAATTATGAGATGTTTGGGATGATGATATATTTATTATCTTAAGTTGAATAAATAAATAAATTAATTAAAGCAGTTAGGGAATATGTAGAATTACCAGTTTAGTGAAAATGATACAATGCCAAATATATCATTTTCTATGAAATTATTATCTAGATATAGTTCTCCTCATACTCATAATCATTGAATTGGTATCAAATAGAGATTAATATACCTTTAGGGATCATTTAATTAGGGATTGTTTTATTCTAAATGTTCAAAACCAAAATTGGTTGGTGAAATTCCCATAAATTAGTTATACTATTTGGGGGGGGGGGGGTTGAATTAGTGGTACCTCTATTGTAATTTATTTTCTTAAAATTAACCTCTTTGATTTATTAGAGTATTATCTAATAAAATATGAAATATCATCCTTAACTAATTATAAAAATGTAAATCAACACAATGGTACATAATATTTTTATAAGGTTTTCCCCTAAGATGGGTGATTATGTCCTTACTATGGCCGAGTCGATTCTAAGCCCCCTATTTTATGATAGAATAAAAATTCAATTATAAGTGGGTTTGGCTACGGTCAATATACTAAACCTAGAAGTATATTTACCACTATTTCTTAAAACAAATTCTCTTATACCTATTTTCACCATTTTACAATAACCCAGAATATAATGAGAAAGATCTTACAGGCTTCGATATTCCTCAGCACCCAAAAATAACATCTCCTAAATCCTTTGAGATAATTATATTTTTTACTTTATAAGTACCATAATTTCTAGAATTTATAATTTATGGAAATACTACTAGTGACTAGAACATACAATGTTTGGTATCTTATTTTCTAGAACTATTTTAGCATGCCATCACTATAATATTTCACACAACTTCTTCTGAAACATGCTTCACAAAAATTCTAGTTCATAGAATAATAATAATAGATATTATAAACACATTTTAATTACTCACCTAATAATTTCTACATGAAAATAAAATATGTGGCACTCAAGTTTATTCAAATAATAAAAATATTTCACATGAAAACACTCCACAAACCAGTTTTTTTATAGAAATGTCCGTGTGAGTAACACTACGTGAACTGATGCCTCATGTAGAAATTGATATTAACTCTAATTAATCTTATCTAAAATTCATTCACCTAATTAACATTGAGATCAAGGAGTATTTATAGGATACAATAACCTAGATTTTCTCCTATATTATCCCAAAAAACATAGTGATTATCTTTCTCAAATGACATGGATCATTTGTATATCCTTTTCACAATATCTATTATTTACAGTTAACTACTTACTCTCTTTGCATGAAATAATTCACGTACTGACTTTTACATAGTGACTTCTAAGTACCACATTCTCATCTTGTACTTCATGCATCATATGTTGCATTCTAAAAACTCCTTTGTACATTATGGATTAAAATTATAATTCAAATTAAACCCTTCATGCACCACAAACTTACTTCTCAAAGTTATTTCCATGTATTGAATTTGCATACAACCATTCAAAAAATGAAGTACCTAAACATTATGCCTATAATTTTTCCTTCACTTCATCAACCTTCCCATGATAACGTAGCACACTACTATTAAAAAAACATGTAAAAAGATACCATTTGTAATTTTCCTTCACTGTTAAAATATTAACCTAATGATGGATGATGGATCGCTCAAATTTTGTAAGTTCTATCCGGAACTAAGAGAATTTCATATGTCTAATAGGAAAATTCCAACATCAAGATTTAGTATGTTTGACCATTAATTATTTATTATGGATACTTCTAAGCTTACATTTGAACTCCCATGGATTCACCCTCATATACAGACCCTACTCCATTATGTTACACTACATGGGATCTCTACCCTAACACTACCTCCCGCTCTTTATGCCTGTGTCAACCTACCAATCTTTTCTTTAGGGTTAGTCAATTTTTTAGCTTCTCCTCTTAAAATTTACATTATAAAAAAGAAATCCTCTAAAATATGTTCTTTACACTAAATATCAAATTTTATCTCATCTTTAACTTATAATTCTCAAAAACATTCACACAAAATCCATTTAAAACAAATAAAATAAATATAATACCTTCATCAATTTAAATTCACGAGTTCTTTATTCTATGTATGGGTAATTCAATTGGTTTTGATGATGTTGGATATTTATCTAATCAATATAAATAAAGATATCAAATTGAATAATTATTTGCATATGATGGAACTTCCATTTCATGAAATTATATAAAATAAACCATTTATTCCACTTCCTCCACTCATGATAAGTTGATTATGATTTATGAAGCAAGTCAAGAATTTATGTGGATTAGATCAATTATTAATCATACCAAAAATAATTATAGATTATATATGGATAATATAATTCTAACTATATTACATAAAGATAATTCTAGTTATATATTACAATTAAAGGTTGGATATACCAAATATGAAATAAAAAATCACATCTTAACTCCTGAGAATTCAAATAATTTTGAGATTGATATCCATAAAATAAGATGTTTTTATAATATTACATATTTATTCACAATGGTATTACTAGATAACTTTTTTTAGAAATTAATTTATGAAATTGTAATGTGAATAATACAAATTATATTATAATTTTATGAGAGGAAGTTGTGAATTCTATAATATTTTCCACTTCACTTGGTCTTTTCCAACTTGGTTTTGTGGATAAGTTTTTAATTAGGCAACCTAAAGTTTTAATGGAATTCAATTGCTTTGGATTCAATTTTGTTATCTAAATAGGGTTTTTAAAAGTAAAGTTTATATAATATTTCATATAAATATAACATCCAAGGGGGAGTGTTATGAATTATTATTTATTACATGGATGTCATAAATATATTGTTATGATGATTCCTCATTCCTAACAAACCTTTCATATAAATAACCTTTCATGTGTAAAAATATTCAATTTCACTAGACCTTGGTATTCAAACCATTGGATCTAACATGTAATACATAGATTTATTTATACCATTGATTAATATCTAATTTACTCTGTATATATGTCAATTTAATAATGGAAGGTATTTTTTGGCCCTCCACACTCTCTATTTAACTCTTGTCTACTTCTTTTACGTTACTCTATTCATTTTTTATAATGTTTAAAAATATTAAAATTCAAATTTCATCCATGATACACTTTGGAAATGATCAATCAGGTATTTTTTGTTCCAAAATTACTTCATTTAAGTAAAATTTTGATGCATTTCTCAATAACATATTTTTAAATTCTATTATTATTACCACATTAATAAATACAACATTTTAATAACAAGAAAACGTTCTGAAGAGTGTGTTGATGAATCAACAATCCTTTTAATTTTAATCATCCTAAGAAATGTAAATGTAATTGAAAAGAGTAATATATAAGTAATAATAAATAATATATAATTTATTAATAATAATTAATAAATTTAAAACTAATTAGAAATAAAATTATATACATTTGATCATTCAAACCACACTGAATGCTAGAATGATGTGAAGTTAATATCTATATGTCTTGAATGGATTATCAACCATTTACATAGAATATCATCATAATCCAATTGTGTTTGATTATTATTGGGTATGAAACCCATATTTTGTACTTTTTAAATTCTAAAAATGGATGAAAAACAATTTAAAACATTCCAACGACACCGTATGTCGAAATGAATCATTGTTCATTCTTATAGTCACAAATGATTTAGTGGTTATTTTCCTAGATTTACACGGAAATACAATGTCATGTTCTAAATTTTGTGCTTTTGACACATGTTTCAAACAAAAAATATTACATTTAAATTAAAAATACACACTTTTATTCATTTTAAACATGCCATGCCTGTAAATGAAATTCAATTTTTTCCAAGGTCACAAACTCAAACAGACTCTCACTTTCACTAGTGCTAAATGATAACAAAACTATTTGTTATACTCAAATGATAAACATGATTTTGTAGAGATATCGATATAACTATTGATACCACCATTATACCTATGGTTATTCTATTTATTATGACCTTATCTCTATGATAAAATCCCTTAATTGATAATATCAATGATTATATTCCTTTTTTCCTTTGTCATGTCTAACATATTCGATAATACTATAGTTAAAATTCATCATAATATGATTGAAATTAACTCTTAAGCACAAATCCAAAATTTATAACAAATGAGTTTCTAAACCTAATTCTCAAGGTACATCAGAAGCCATACTAAATTAAAATGTTGATATAGAATCTACTGGATATAATATTATTTACCCCTTTATATTATTTTAGACTTACTATGATACTAGATCAAATTTATTTGAAGAAACCTAGTTTTATATCACATGAAAATTAGTATTCACATTTCTATAATTACCAATAACTCATCTTTCATTTCTTTCATAAGCATTTTCAGATTGTTCTATCTTCTATCCTATACTGTGCTCCTGGTCTAATTTGATATTTATATTCTATGCTCTATATATAAGAAAGATCAAACCTGGGTATATTGAATGGAATGTGAGATAGATATCTAAATTACTCTTAAGAATATGTATTATATACATCATAAGAATACCATGTGATTCTAGAAATAATTAGGATGTATGATTCCATCTACTGTTTTTCTATACCATGTAATTTATGCATTATGGCTTGGATTAAGAAGCCCCTTGATCTAAGTTAATACATTATGTTCCCTATAACTTTGTTTTTACTCAATTTTTCTTATATAAATTAATCTTTAGTATTTATTAACCATAAGACTGATCATATTTTTTCTATATGTTGATAAGCATATATGTGTTGAAAACTTTAACATTCCTACTAACTTATTGTAGATACACATGCCCACATTTATTTCAAATTTTTTTCCCATAATCATTATGTTTATTTGGGTCCACAAATTAATCATTTAAACTTAGATATTATATTGGAATTTCTTTACGTGACCACCTTTTCTAGTCATGTCATATAGACATGTATTTTAAGGTCTTATTTAAAAATAATGATCCTAAATTCAATACCTAACAAAACGGTCATGAAAATGCTATGAGAAGTAAACTTTGAATGAAATGTTTTATAATGATTAGTTAGAATGTATTATCATAGAATATTTGTAGATGTTATAAACCTTCCACTAATATTTTATGATTTATTAGTCTGATCTTGACCATCCGTGTATGAATTTTCTTGAATACCTACCAATGAATTTACATATACCAAATAAAATAAAAAAATGTAGAACTATATTTTTGTACATGAAATTCATTTTCTAATTTGAAATAATCTTGTCAATCATAGCTAATTTTACAATTACTACTCCCTTTAGAAATCACTAATCTTACCAAATAATATATATCACCCACCAGGTTGAATATAAGAGAACTAATATTGTTTTAACTTTCCTATGTAGTATATGTCTCTGGATCAATTCCCACCTCTAAATCTTTTGAAGATTAATATTATTATGGATACTCATGCATCTGAATCCAAGATTCAACCAAATCATTGCATTATCCCACTATCTCAAAAGATATTTATTCCCCTAATAAAAAAGAATTAGTTTTGACTAATATCTTTCTATCTTGGGGAGTTAATTACCTTAATAGATATGGGACCATTAATTGAGATACATGTTAATTTTTTCATGATATATATTTGAGTCTTTCACCAGATTTAGAAATATATCCCATCAAAACACCCTGAGGCTCTAAAATAATGGAATTTCTTCATATCGTAACTTATATAATATCCATTAGTTAATTTAGTGGGTATATATTTATCTATTGCACTTCTATATTATTAAATATGACTATAAAGGAATCGTAAAAATTGAAATATATACATAAGACTCTTCTTCACCATCTATAAGATGTGAATAAGGTTATGCGATTTTAAAAAAAAATCCTCACTCTACATTAAATGATCGATTAATGTTTGGTTAAAATATACTTCTATATATCATCCTGGAGGATCATGCATCTTTTACCAAGTACATTCATTTTATCTCTAATTCCTAAAATTTCTTAAAGGAATCTAATAAAGTATATAAATTTACCTCTAGATTCACCTTGGAATAATTTATGATATATATATATAAATTAATCAAGGAAACTTCAAGGATACCTTTATTTCTAAAGGTTTCTTAGTCTGAAACATATTTTTGTCTTATACTTATTATTTTAATATTCAATGAGAATAAACGTCACACTGGTTATATACATAAACAAATACAGTTTTAATTGACTATTAATTATCTTTCCATAACTAGGTACCAGTTTTATAATTATATTCATCATTTATTGTTGATAAATGATGTTTATGATTCAAGTTTTGTTAAATTATATAGTGTAGTGAACCATAAAAAAATTAATATTAAAATAAATAATATCTTATTTTGTTCTAATATAATTATGAGATAAATGTTTATAAACAATCAACAAAAATGATATTTTGACTAGAATGAATCCAATGGTTAATTATAATTCATACAGTTCTCATTGTTCACATAATAATAAACCTTTTAAACCACTATAAGAAACACATGGCACTTCCTGTAAATTTTCTATGTGATTATCACTATTGAAATTAGAATCACCCTTTCTCAACCATTGGTAGAACACATCTTTTTTCTTTGGTTGTTGTATTAAAATAAAAAATTATTAATCACTTAAGAATTTAGACATGAAACCTCACATATATCACCAAAGTAGATGAAACTAACCATTTAAATCATTAATTCATTTTTTTTAAATGAACATTAAATCCATATGGAAAGTAAATTTCCTCATACTCACCAAAATACCTTTATATACGTCTATCTCATTTAAAAACACTATAATGGAACCATTCACTATAAAAAAACATGGGCTTTTCAAAATTTCCTTTTATATTGTTCACCATAAGGTTTGTGTGACTTATTTCCCCTCAAATCTTGTATTCCTAGTGATGATTTTCCAAATTATTATTAAGTTATTCATCCATTATTTTCATCTCATAATTCTATTTTAATAAGGATTACCTATAAGATAAGAATCATAATATGAGGTTATTTTATAATTTATTATTCATATGGAAGCTCATATCCTCTAACTGTTCAATATACTTCAATATATTGGACATAATATCAATAAATAAGTATAAAATTTTTATTTACACAAGTGTAGTGATAATATCATTTATATAAATCCTTTATTTGTCATTTTCCAGGGATAAGAGATGATATTTCATGGTATGAGCATCCACGAACTTATATTTCATTTTATATTCTTCAGAAATAACTGATTTCCTAATGCAATTGATAGTCGGATCATCCCCATGTATCTCATGTTGGAATCCTTTTCCAATTTTCTTTGGTGAGATGGCTGAACTGGTATAAGAATACCTAGAACATTTTTTTAATATTCATGTGGAATTTTAATGTATAAAAAGCTATTCACCCCTTTTTAAATATATTCTAGTGAGGAGATACTCCTAGTTATGAAAAATCACAATGTTACATTGATTTTAAATTCCATTATCTATATTGATTAAGATAGATTTTAGTTTTATCTTTATTACCAAAAAATTATATAATAAATTGTATTTTATTAATCTCCCACTATTTTTTAAAAAACAAATATCTCTCTCCCCATTTGTTTCATAATATAATGTCTCATTGATATTCTAGTGTCAAAAATTCATATTTACCTTCTCATAACATAGACTTGGGCCTGATAAGCCATTCAATGGGTTTTTGGTTGGTTTAATTTTTAAACTACATTAACGCACAACTCCTTGATCAAATTAATGTACTCCTCTAATCCTTAAATACTGTATAAGAATTTCCACAGCCTATTCCTATTATTTACACCAAGTAATACTTGGGTAGTCAACCCTTGATGTGAACTAAGTATAATTGACCAAAAAATCAAGCTATAATTTCCTAATAATTAAAATAACCATGACTTGGTTCGTGTCAGAGACTTCAAACTATGGTTTGATTTTAACATAAGTAGTTTAAGGTTATACAAACTTAATATACTAATCTAATGGAATTTTTATTTATTCATAAATCACATTTTTTAATTTAATTACATTCATGCTAATATTAAGTGGATTTTACTTAAATGACTAATTATGTCTTGATAAATTTTTTATGCACAATCTGATTTATTTTAATACATTAATATATGTGATAATGAAAAAGAACCCATAAATAAATTAACCACAAAACTTGAGAGAAATAAAATAATAAATTTAGTATAATCATAAGATTCTTTAAAGATTAGTTTATCTAGTATATAATGAAGGTTCCAAGTCATTATAATTGTATCGCTGAGAGGGGAAGAGGGTGAATCAATGATATCTTTTCTTTTTTATGTTTCCTTGCAAATGAAACAAACTTCATCTCATATTAATGATTTCATTCCTTTTTTAAAACAAATAAAACACACATCCATAGGAACACAATAATTTACAAGGTTCATTATTCAATAAGAATAGCTATGTCCTTGGTATGAGTTGGAAATAATCCAATTCCACAAAATCTACTAGAAAACAATCCTTTTGTACGGAATTCAACGAGTAGGATATGCCCTTACACTTGTGTAGAACTATGTAAACTATCCAATAGTGTGTGTACTCCCTCTAGAACAAATCATGTAATACAATGTTTGTGTAAACAACATATTAACTATGATTCTTTATCAACGTCCACATATGTATTCTTTTAAACACAATTATTCAATTTCTTACCAAGAAGTTGGTAAGAACTTCAATGACTTGTATAAGAAACTAAATCCAATTGCCTAGTCCGATTATCCCAATTCGATCTTCCCAGTCTAATTTCCCAATATAGAAAACATATCTCTATTAGAATATGGTTAAGACAAGTTTGAACACCCTCTTCCTCATTTCGGAAATCCAATACGATAGTTCCGGTTTGATTATCCTACCTGATACAATGACCAGTCAAATATGATAACAAGAAGAATACAATAGTCAGATGAATATGATGATCCATAGAATATGATGATCAGATAAATACTTTTCAATCTTGTCCCTTATCCTTTCACTCCTTTCTATCATGATTTCTACAAGAAAAATAATCCGAAAACCACTTCTTCTCTCTAGAATTTCTACATCACTCCGTCATCTCTCTACCTCTCATGAATTGTAATTTGGCCAAAAAGGTATAATGTAATTTTCTCCTTTTATATTCACCCCAAATTTAGTTTGGTAGGTATTCCTAAAAACATTCCCACTAAAATTAATTCCCCAAATTTTAATGTTTCCTTGAATTTCCGGCGCATCTTGACTTCGTTAACACTTATCAACTCTTCTTGTTTCTTCTCGATCCTTATAGAATATTTAAAACACCTCAGATATCTTCTATATTTCTTCACAAACACCAAATAAATTCTGATTATCCATTATAGCTGTCATTATGATCTATCTCCTTACAATGAAGAAAAATGAAAAAAAAATAGATTCTTCTACTTCTTCCTTTCTCTTGACCCACTTGAACGATAAACAAAGTAGTTCAAACTTTTGTAAATGGTTGACTATATTTTTGATAAACTATGATATTATTTTCGTATTGGTCCCAATAACTATTCCATTTCTTTTCATTCATCAGTACCAAAAAATTATTTCTCTAATGATTACAATGGAATACAAATTCTAATGGACCGATATTATTAGCTTCAATACAAGCGGATTTTTTCTCTTCTGAATACGATATCAATGAATTTTCCACAAAACAATTATGCATTTGATGATTATTATGAAATAATAAATATGATTCATCATCATCAACATTTTCAACTTCAACAACTTCTTTCTTTTTATTATAATGATCATCCTTCTATGCCTTTAAACAAATCGGCTTCCAACAAACTCATTATGATGATCTTGAGACTGTAAAACACAGATTCACCAACATTATTATTTCACAAAATTCATCTTGTATCATGAATTCCTTCATGATTTTCATTACATTGAGGATCAGATTTTGCATCATCTGAATTACTGAGGAATGTATTATAACTTCTCTACCTTTTATCAACAACTTACTTTACTTCTCACCCCGAATACGATTGATAAGATTACGATCAGACTTGGTATAATGGGAAACATCTATTTCACTCCCCGTTTCTTTCATCAAGATTGCACCACAAGTTTTATGAAATAATTATGATTTATGAGAAATCCAAGATAAGAAAACCTTCTCCACATTCCAATCATAGTCATAGAGACTCTAATTCTCCATCATTACGATCATACCATTCATACTTGTTTCAGGACGAATCTGATGACCATTTACTTCCAGCAAGAATCTTCCTCAATACAATTGAACTTTTATAGAATTGTAAGTATGATTCCTTGAATATGATGGTTAGTAAGAGTTTGTTTAAATATAAAGTGAGGTGATTTTCATTTCTTATTAAACTTATTTGACAACAAAAGACAATACCTAAATACGATCGCCTTCCTCATTAGCTTGGTCCTAACAATCTCCCTATTGAATTTTATTATCAATCATGTTTTATACATAATTTAACTTTTTATCCTTAAGAAATGGATTACATCTCAAAAATTCTAATCCTATTTGATCTAAATAATTATAGGAAATAAGAATCATTGACAAAAAACCATTATGCCCAAAAAAATTGATTATGAAAACATCCTCAGATTTCATCCTCTTCATCAAATTCCATACTGAGATTTTATTCCTTAGTTTATTTCTTTCCTAGAATATAATTTTTTCCCTAAAACCACTCTAACAAACAGTTAGAATATTTTATCCACTTATAATGTTGAATTCATAGCTTACCCATAACTCTATCTTTTTACATGTATTCAAAAGGATACATTTATGAAACAATTCCCCCCTTGAAAACACTATCCAAAGGTAATATGTGAGAGGGGGAAAACACATAACTCCACCTTGATGATAAACTATTTGGACGCCCATTGTCAACATAAATTTTGAAAAGGACTCCTTTAGTAAAGGTTTTTTTTGAAAATGTCAGTAAATTGTTCCGATGTTGGAACATACTCATGCATTAATTCATTCTTTTCCTCATGATATTTGAGGAAATCATATTTGATATCAATTTTTTTTGAATGAGAATGTTGAACCCAATTTCTAGTAAGATTTATTATACTTTGATTATCACTACCCAAAGAAAGAGTAACATAATTTCAATAAGTAAATATTCAAACTAGGTCTTCATCCACATAAGGTGGGTAGTGGCTTGAGTAACATCAACATACTCATCTTGAACTATACTGAGAGTTACTTCATTCTATTTATTTGTTTTCCAACCGACACAATTATTTCCCAAAAAGAATACTCCACCATATGTGGATCTTCTATCATAAACATTTCCTTCCTAATCAACATATTAATACCTAAAAAATCAATACCATCTAAGATATCATACCTAATTTTGAATTTTTTGGTGCCATTGATGTATATGAGAATTATTTTTTTCGTAAGTAAATGTAATTATTTTGGAGCACTCTGAAATCTTTCACATAAGGTAAAAACATAAACAATGGCGTGTCTTGAGGTATTAAAATATATAATACTTCCAATTATCTTCCACAACTCTTTGTGATCAACTTATTTCCCTTCTCCATATTTAGAAAGCATTTCTGCCGTTGAAATATTTGTGGAAACATGTTTTGAGTTTTCAATTCAAAACTTTTTAAGAAGATCCTTAGCATAATTTTCTTGAGAAAGAAAAACATGTTCTCCTTTTATAAAATTTACCACCCAATGAATTATTTCATTTTCCCTAGAATAGACATCTAAAACATATTTATCATTTCTTTCGAAAATCTTTTACAAGATATCTAATCATCCCTAGAAAGGATAATGTCATCAACATAAACAATTATGATGATGGAATTATCATGAATTTATTTGATAGAAACAATTCTATCTACTCTTCTTTTCTTAAAACTCATCTTCCTTAAGTGAGTATCCAATTTGGAATACCATTCCCTCAAAGATCGTGTATGCCCATATTAGGATTTCTTCAATATGAAAACATAACTTTCATATTTACCAAAAACAAAGCCACAAGGTTGTTCTATGTAAACTTCATCATCAAGATCCCCATTCAGAAATGCAGACTTTACATCTATTAGAAAGATTTGTCAACTTAATTGTGCAGAAATAGAAAGAAACATTATAATTTTTTATAACCTGCCACTGGAGAAAAAATTTCATCAAAATAAACACATTCAATTTGTTAGTAACCATTTCATCCTAATCTTTCTTTGTTTCTTATAATTTATCCTTCTTCATTCAGCTTGTTTCGGAAAACCCACTTTGTACCAATAATATTTTTGTTTTATAGATTAAAAACTAGTTCCCATGAATCATATTTTTATATCTGATCCAGCTCTTCATTCATGTCCTGAACTCATTCCTAATACTCTAAAGCTTCTTTCACATCATTCAGCCCAACTTTTGAATACACAGAAGTACGTGTAACAACATTTTTTGTTCTTTTTGTTCGAACCTTTTTCTGTTGATCACCAATAATATTCTGACCTTCCAGTTGCTTACATAGACTAGGATGATATTTTCTAGATTCTTACTCATCATTGGAAATAGTTGGGTACAATTTTTATTCTTCTTGAGTAGGATTACAATGTCTGTATCTTTATCAGAATTGTTTACAAAAAATTCCTTATCTACTTGAGTCTGTATCCTTATTTCTTTTTCAATGATTTCACATAAATATAATACACAATTATTCTTATTTATTTTTTGAAACATCTATATCCTCTTCCTTTCAGACCATATCTAAGAAAAATTCCATCTTCACATTTCTATTTAAACTTTCCCAACTTTCCACCTTTCTTCATTATAATACATGGACTCCTAAAAAATCCTCAATGTTTCAGACTTGGAGTTTTTCCATAAATTAGTCAATACAGAGTCATATATGAACTTGGTTTTTAGAAACATTGGGTTTTTATATAAACAAAATTAATCATGGATTTCCTCCAATAGTAATGCTAATGACCATGTTCAAGTAACACAGTTCGTCCCATTTCCACCAAACATTTATTCCTTCTTTCAGAAACCCCATTTTGTTGAGGAGTGTTTGGGAAAACTATGCTCATTACTAATTCCATACTTTTCAATATAAATTTAAAACTCATCATTCTTATATTCACCACCATTATATATTCTCAATTTTTTCACTTAATACTCACATTCCTTCACAACATTCCTTCTAAAACTTTTAAACATTTTCAAAGCATCTAACTTGTGTTTTTTATAAAGAAACCTATGTAATGTGAGTAAAATAATAAATGAAAGTGATGAAGTAATTAAATAAATTTATTTATTTTTTTCACATTAGACCACAATTATCATAATGAATAAGCTCCAAGAGTTATTTTAACAAATCTCAAATTTCTTATGCATTGAGTTTGTAATCATTCCTTTCTGAAAAATAGTGCAATGCCAATATCTTCTTCTTGGAAAACCAATAATACCATGACCACTGTTTCAAATTGATGAATTAATCAGTTCTCTTTAACACATGCATCCTAGCCTTTCATTCCACGCTTTATTCTCTTCCATTATACTCAAGTAACAAGAGTTTTTTATTTCTCTAATAAGAAAATGTTTTCCTTTTATATGTTAGACTATTGTAACTATCTTTTGATCTTCCTCACTTTTTCACAAAAAACCCATATTTTCTGAAGATAACTTTGTTACCCTCATCACAAAGTTGTGAAATATTTAGCAATATTTGTTTTCATCCCATAAACATATAAAACATTCTTTGACTTCAGCTTCTCTTTCCCAATGATGGTTGATCCAAAACCTTTGATTATTAGGGATTCATCATTTCCAAATCTAAATATTCCTCCTTTAAATTATTTCAAATTATTTAACAACATTAAATATACTTTAATATGGGAATAAAACCCACTATAAATAATCTAAATTCATTCTCCATTTATTGATTTTAGAGAGGATTCTATAAAAAAAATCTTTTTCTTATTCCTTTTATTTCTTCACCTCTGGCTTTTGAGAATTGTTAAGAATTTTATTTGTACCGGTAACAAATCAAGACAAAACATAAAAAGGTATATAGGTTTTTCACATCTTCCACAAGTAGTTCCTAGATGTTGGAACCTATTTTCAACTTTCACACTAACCTTCTTATGTTTATTTCAAACATCCTTTTCAGAATTATTTTTAGAGGATTCACTCACCCTCGAAATTTTCATTTCACAACATTTGGAATAATAATGATATTTTTGGTTGAACCAACACATATTTTCTGGATTTCAAAATTCACTATAATACCAGTAGTAGCCATAGAAAGTGTATTTTCCTCTGAAACTTCTATACTGACTAAAATAGTAAGTATGTTTCTCAGTAACCTTTTTGTCTTTATTATTTGAACTACCGACCTTTATATTACAAATCAGAATATTTTTTCTATTTTTAGCCTTATTTTATTCATAATTATTAGAAATATTTTTAAATCTAGAATGTTTAAAAGCATTTTCAGGCTTAGGGTATTTTGAAATTTCTAAATTCCTATCTTTGTTGGTCTTGGAAACATACAAAACTTTCCCACCTTTCCTATTTTCAGAAAAAATTACATATTTATTCTTATCTTTTGAAGGTAACTATTTTTCAGCCTTTTAAAGTTTCTCCTTAAAATAGATTCCACCAATTTCAGAGATAGAATTTATGAAACTTGAATTTATCTATTCATCTTAAGAATATATTTTTTTGAAAAATTTCTATGTCTTTTTCTTTCACCTTTAACTTCACTTCCTGATACTCATTATGATTATTTCTTACTATAAGGGATTTCTTAGAATCATTATTTTCTCTTAACATCATTACCTTATCATTAAGAAAACATTATTGATTGCTTTTTGAAGAAAAAAAATCATCTTCTAACTTCTTGTTTTTATTTTCAAGCCCTTTAATATTCATCATACATTATTTCAACTCTTATTTAAAATGAAATTCAAGTCGAGTTAATTTTTATTATGAACTAATGATTTTGAACACATCATCATTCACTGAAGTGCCCAGATCAGTGTGAATCACTGAGAGGGGGAGGGGGTGAATCAATGATCCTTTAAAACTTTTTACTAATTGATTCTTAATCAATTAAACCTCTATGGTTTGTTAAGGCCTCGATCCACTCTTCTTATGTCTCTCAACCTTTCCCGGATAATGGAGTAATGAAAAGGCACAGGACACAAGGATTTACAAGGTTCGGCACCAAAGGCCTACATCCTTGCCATGCTCTTCCAGCATGGATTCTCCCATTATAACTTGTTAGAATTACAATGGTCGATACAGCTTCCCACCGTATCTCTCCTGAGTCCCACGGGAGGGTCTTTATACTGCTTCACACAGTGTTACCAGAGTCCCACTGGCCTGCTCCAGAATCCCACTGGAGACTTCCTCCACCCTGAGTCTCACAGGGGTCTTCTCCTAGCTGCTCGAGTCACACGAGTAGCTCTTCTTCTTGTTCAGATCTTCAAGTATCTTCAGCAGTCTGGGATAAAGACTACTGCCCTTGCTCTGTACCTCTGATCACTTGAGTTGATCAGGTCTTCTCGTCTTGCTCAGGCTTTATCTCCTTCTTCTGAGGATGACCTGGCTTCTCTCCAGCTACTGAATACTCAGACAATTGATTTCTTTAACTTCAGTCTGGTCCAGTCTCACTTCAAAACAATTTCATGCACTGAGTGCATGGTATCTCTTCATCCTCATGCACTGACTGCATGGCCTTCTCAATATCTTCAAGATCTCCTGGTCTTGGTCAACTCAAATGCACACTCACTGATTTGAACTTTGATTACGTGCGCATGTGCATGCATGCATGCATGCACTTCCCCTTTCCTCTTCTTGGTGCAGTAGACCCACAAAGGGTGTAGTCAATTATAGCACACACCTTCTTCACAATCTTCACACACTTAATTCTATTTGTTTACGCACTTAAAAGTGTGTTGTACTTTGTGTGGGTCTTCTCCTCTTCTTTTAAGTGAGCACACACTTCTTGTGCACACACATAGCCTTCGGCCACTTCTTTAATTTGCACACACAATTTGTTCTTCAAAGTGTGCACACACAAATGCATATGGCCTTCTTCCCTTCTTGTACTCTTCCACTTTTCACACACACTTTGCTTTTCCCTTTTAATCTCCAAATGTGCACAACCTCTAAGGGCTACGGCCTCTTCTTGTTCTTTTTGCACACAAGGCTCAAAGGCCTCGGCCTTCCTTCTTCACCTCACACACACACAAAGTGTGGTATACTGCCTTGCACACACTTAACCCGTGGGCGAGATATTCTTCACCCGAACTTAATCATCAAGGAGGCGTGCAAGGGTGCGGCTTCTCTACTTCAACACTGCCGCGAGGTGCACAAGCACTCGGGTGTGCAGGATGCAACACCACGAGGCACGCAAGCCACAAGGGTGAGGACACCTTGGGCGCGCAAGCTATTCCTGCCGCGCAAGTATGCGGGCAGAGAAAGCTCTTCCTGATGCGCAAGTGAGGCGCACAGGGATCTCCTCCTCCTCCTTCTTCTTGTCGTGCAAAGAAGTAGCGCGCAAGGAACTCAAGCCGCGCAAGTTTACTTGCGCGGGGATTCAACTTCGCGAGGCAGAGCTCTCACAGGACTCTGATTTTCAACAGAGTTTCAGCAAGCAACAATGAGGTATCGGCCTCTCCTTTTATAGGCAGAGATGCCTCATATCTTCCGCGTGAGATAAATCTCGAATCACCGAAGATTTCGGATCTTCAAGATTTTCTCCAAATCTTGTTTTCCTTCGCTGTTTCATCGCGGGTTTCTTCCTTTATTTTTTCCTCTACGTGCATGCGACTTTCAAACGCATGCATGGCTTCTTTCGGTCCAAACCATGCAGAACATAGACGCTCAAGGCCTCGGCACTTCGTTTGCCTTCGGCCTCACTCGAATTCTCCCACTAGTTGCATGCAAGCTCATTTTAAAGCATGGTTGTGTTCATACGGCTCAGACGAACTCAATGGAGCCTTCATCTTCGAAAATGGTGGCCGGGAGTTCGAAAACATCGTTCGGGAGGATCCTGGTTCGAACGGAGCTCGCGGGTGGCATCGGGGTGGCTCGACGAAGGAGACGAGCCGGGAGCCGTCAGATCAAGTGTTTGAGATACCTCGGACGGCCGGATAAAATCGTGGCGCGCGGCAGATGAGATGAGCGGCTGCGATCCAGCGCGCGATGAGACGGACGGCCAGGATCTCTTCCGCGGGAAAATCCCGTGTCCCACATCGAAACGAAGCGCGGTTTTTCCGCGTCTTATCAAAGATGCGCTCCCTTCCATCGCTCAATTGAATCTTCTCCCTCCACGGTGCCGCCCCGCACCGTGTTCTCCCTGCGGGCGCGCTCTGCGCCCACTATCGCCTCTGCGGGCGCGCTCCTAGCGCCCACTATGCACACTCGGGTGCACGGGATTCACCACCGCGTGCCCTTGGGGGCTTATACACGGCCCCCTGCCGCGCTCCTCCGGGCGTGCCCCAGGCACCCATGCAGTGTCCTATGGGTGCGCCCCTGCCTCAAGGATGCTTCCATGGCCTTGAGGGTTCCCCATGGGCGTGGTGACCTTGAGTCCCACATGTGCCTTGGGTGATGACCCTCGGCTGGCCTCCTTGGTGGCCTAATTTTTGGCAAAGTAAATATAGGGTACTTTGTATAAAAACAAAGTAACCACATACATAATGTGAAATGCCAAGAGCCACTCCAAGCCTTCTTCCTCATTTCTCCTTCTTCCTTTCTTCTTCTTCATTTGAAATTCCTCCATTATCTTCAACATGTATTCATCACTTAGGAATGGAATTTCAAACGGTTTCTTCTTAATCTTCTTCATCTCCTCTTTCATATGTGTTCAATACTTAGGAGGGACTTCTTCAACTGAATCACATAAATCACACATGTTCTTCAACATTCTTCATTGATCTAATCAGAGATCAATTGGATCTTCTTCTGATTCACATGCACTAAGAGTTAGTACATGGACTTCTTTAATCCACTTCATCCACTTAGAAGTTGTGGATGGATCTCTTGCTTCTCCTCATGCATTGTCAATACAATACATGGTCTTCTATCATTGTTGTGACGTTGTATCATCATGATACAAGTTCTATGAACTTAAAGATCAGCTCAACAATCGTCAGATGTCCATGGAGAATGTTTCAACCACAATTTCCAATACCACTTAGTGAATCTCCTAAGTGACATGCATCTTAGTACCATGGCCATTCTCCTTTACCACCAACACCATAACAACCTTTGTCATTCACATCTTGACATTCCTTGACTTCCATTCATTCCAAGACAACTTCATGCCTCATTGACAACAAATGCAACACAGTGCACTTCAATCTCCCCCTTTGTATTTGTTGTCAATACACTCCTTCAGCACATATGAATGGGTCAATATGTGTGCCAATCTTTTCTCCCCCTTATTGGCAATCAAATGAAAAGGTGTGGTGTGGTTCACTTTCAAAAATATCTTCCTCCCTTTGAATAGCATCTTCTTGAAAATCACTAAGAGAGGGATGATTCCACATGTTCTTCTTTAGCAAAGAACCTTTAGTAAATCAACTCTAAGTCTACTTGGGCTAACCCGGGTGTAGAAAACAAGAGTGATATGACCAAGGAATTCAAAGTTGTCCATAATTCTCTACACATGTGAGATCATGATTAGGGGTTTGAAATTTTTCAGATATAAAAATGAATTTGCTAAATCCTGCACAACTTCACAAAACTCATTAGAAAGTTCAGGTGCAAAGATAAAGCTCCCCCTTTCAACCTTTTGTCTTCAATCAATCACTCCCCCTTAATTGACATGATAAATACAATTAAGAAACAAGGGATGAAAGTGTTATTGGAATACATTCATTATTCTCAAGATGGTATTAATCTCAGAATCCCATCTTCTTCAGATTGGCTCCCCCTCAAGGGGTGCACTAAATTCTGTCCAAACCATCCTCCAGTTGAGAATGATCATCATCTTCAATTCCCTGCAGTGTTAGCACATGTAAATACAAGTGATTAGGGAATAAGATGGAACCTCCTTGGTTCATCAATGTGAACAACAAGGTTGAGAAGATTCTCTCAACCGAGATGTCCCATTTTCACCTTTCTTCACACTTGCACATTTGATCTTCAATGATGTTTGTGCTGGAGTGGTTCTCAAAACATCTTCATGTGAAACCTTCTTCTTCCCTTTTGCTTTAGCAATTGCCAGAGCTTCATCTTCAACTCTTTGTAGTTCTCTGGCAAGTTGCAACTGATGTGGCCATATGACAAGTAAATCATTTGGAAGAGTGGCCCAAGTTCTGGAAGTTCCACATGGTTCCTTTGATGCTGTTAAGCTACCTTTCTTAGGCAACTTATTTTCAACCAATCCCTTCTGCTTCTTTTGGATTGATTGTCTGTTTGAGTCCAGTCTGCCTCTATTGAATTTCATGGCTTCTTTACAAAGATCCATGGTATGGCCTTTCTTTCCACAGTAGAAGCATGTTTTCTTCTTGGTGGTCCTTCTGGATGCATCACCCTTCTTGGATTTGAATTCCAAGGACTTCTCTTCCTTTTTCACAATCTTCTTGGGAGCATCTTCCAATTTCTTATGCTTGCTTCCCAAGGATTCTTTCTGATCCAGGTTCTGTGATCTTTTCTTCTTTTGAGCTCTGGATACAGTTGGAGATTGACATGTATCTTTTTGACCACTTTTGCAATCATCCCAGATGTTGTCAAGTAATCCAAATCTATTTGCAGTAAACAGATGTCTCTGGACCTGTGGATGCTGCTTCTTTTCTTCTGGCTTGCTCCCCCTAGGCATGGGCTTCCTCTGTGCTTTGGCATTCAGTGGATTGTACCAACAATCCTTTGCACAATGCCCATACTTGTTACAACACCAACATTGACCCACAAATCTTGACCTCTTGTGTACTTCTGATTGCTGGGTACTTTTCTTGACAAGTTGTGTTGTTTCAGGAGAGCCCTGCTTCTTTACCTTCCTCATCCAGATGGATGGAACCTTCTTCTTAGAAGATGTTGCACTTTCACCAGAGGATGCCCTTATTTTAGAATCATCCTTCTCAATGCTCACTTGAGTGGCAACATTTCTTCTACCAGCTGACTGGGAGGTTTTGGCTTTGGGTGATTTCTGATTTTTCAATATCACCTCCAGTTCTAAGCACTTCATGTTGAGGGAGTTCTTCTCGTCCTCAACGAATCTTAGCCTAGCTTCCCAATTCTGTTTCAGTTGTTCCATCTGGTCATCATGCACCTTCTTTATTTCTTGCAATGAGTTGTCAATCTCCTTCACCCTTTTGACTTTTTCTTCAAGTTGAGCATCTCTGACAATCATTGACACTCTATGCAGCTTCTCCAGTGCATGGAACACTTCTTTGACCATTATCTTAAAGAATTCATTCTCAGAAAGGCTTCTTTGCAATTCTTCAGCAGTGTCTTCATATCATTCATTGCAAAGAGATACTGTTTCATCTTTGGCATTTACCAGCTTTCTGAGAGTGTTGGTTATGCCAACCATTTTAGCCAGCTGATCTTCCATAGCATTGGCTTCTTCTTCTAGCTGTGATTTTTCTTCATGAAGATCATGGATGCCTGTAGCTATACACTTTGCCACTTCCATGGGAACTGTCTTCTGAAGATATTTGAGTGCACTCTGAAGATCATTCATTATTTCAACTTCATCACAGCTAGGACATGCTTTCTTCATCTTCTTGGCCTGTTTCTTCTTTCTATTTTTCTGAGTCTTGGCAGATATCTCCATTTGAGGTTGGTTGCTCATTTCCTCAAATCTGCACTTCATAAAGACTCCCTTGGATCTTTTAGAGGTAACCTGCCTCTGATACCAATTGAAGTGCCCAGATCAGTGTGAATCACTGAGAGGGGGAGGGGGTGAATCAGTGATCCTTTAAAACTTTTTACTAATTGATTCTTAATCAATTAAACCTCTATGGCTTGTAAAGGCCTCGATCCACTCTTCTTATGTCTCTCAACTTTTCCCGGATAATGCAGTAATGAAAAGGCACATGACACAAGGATTTACATGGTTCGGCACCAAAGGCCTACATCCTTGCCATGCTCTCCTAGCATGGATTCTCCCATTATAACTTGTTAGAATTACAATGGTCGATACAACTTCCCACCGTATCTCTCCTGAGTCCCACAGGAGGGTCTATATACTGCTTCACACAGTGTTACCAGGGTCCCACTGGCCTGCTCCAGAATCCCACTGGAGACTTCCTCCACCCTGAGTCTCACAAGGGTCTTCTCCTGGCTGCTCGAGTCACACGAGTAGCTCTTCTTCTTGTTCAGCTCTTCAAGTATCTTCAGCAGTCTGGGATAAAGACTGCTGGCCTTGCTCTGTACCTCTGATCACTTGAGTTGATCAGGTCTTCTCGTCTTGCTCAGGCTTTATCTCCTTCTTCTGAGGATGACCTGGCTTCTCTCCAGCTACTGAATACTCAGACAATTGATTTCTTTAACTTCAGTCTGGTCCAGTCTCACTTCAAAACAACTTCATGCACTGAGTTCATGGTATCTCTTCATCCTCATGCACTGACTGCATGGCCTTCTCAATATCTTCAAGATCTCCTGGTCTTGGTCAACTCAAATGCACACTCACTGATTTGAACTTTGATTACGTGCGCATGTGCATGCATGCATGCATGCACTTCCCCTTTCCTCTTCTTGGTGCAGTAGACCCACAAAGGGTGTAGTCAATTATAGCACACACCTTCTTCACAATCTTCACACACTTAATTCTATTTGTTTACACACATAAAAGTGTTTTGTACTTTGTGTGGGTCTTCTCCTCTTCTTTTAAGTGAGCACACACTTCTTGTGCACACACATAGCCTTCGGCCACTTCTTTAATTTGCACACACAATTTGTTCTTTTAATTTGTTCTTCAAAGTGTGCACACACAAATGCATATGGCCTTCTTCCCTTCTTGTACTCTTCCACTTTGCACACACACTTTGCTTTTCCCTTTTAATCTTCAAGTGTGCACAACCTCCAAGGGCTACGGCCTGTTCTTGTTCTTTTTGCACACAAGGCTCAAAGGCCTCGGCCTTCCTTCTTCACCTCACACACACACAAAGTGTGGTATACTGCCTTGCACACACTTAACCCGTGGGCGAGATATTCTTCACCCGAACTTAATCATCAAGGAGGCGTGCAAGGGTGCGTCTTCTCTACTTCAACACTGCCACGAGGTGCACAAGCACTCGGGTGTGCAGGATGCAACACCACGAGGCGCGCAAGCCACAAGGGTGAGGACACCTTGGGCACTCAAGCTATTCCTGCCGCGCAAGTATGCGGGCAGATAAAGCTCTTCCTGATGCGCAAGTGAGGCGCACAGGGATCTCCTCCTCCTCCTTCTTCTTGTCGCGCAAAGAAGTAGCGCGCAAGGAACTCAAGCCGCGCAAGTTTACTTGCGCGGGGCTTCAACTTCGCGAGGCAGAGCTCTCACGGGACTCTGATTTTCAACAGAGTTTCAGCAAGCAACAATGAGGTCTCGGCCTCTCCTTTTATAGGCATAGATGCCTCATATCTTCCGCGTGAGATAAATCTCGAATCACCGAAGATTTCGGATCTTCAAGATTTTCTTCAAATCTTGTTTTCCTTCGCTGTTTCATCGCGGGTTTCTTCCTTTATTTTTTCCTCTACGTGCATGCGACTTTCAAACGCATGCATGGATTCTTTCGGTCCAAACCATGCAGAACATAGACGCTCAAGGCCTCGGCACTTCGTTTGCCTTCGGCCTCACTCGAATTCTCCCACTAGTTGCATGCAAGCTCATTTTAAAGCATGGTTGTGTTCATACGGCTCAGACGAACTCAATGGAGCCTTCGTCTTCGAAAATGGTGGCCAGGAGCTCGAAAACATCGTTCGGGAGGCTCCTGGTTCGAACGGAGCTCACGAGTGGCATCGGGGTGGCTCGACGAAGGAGACGAGCCGGGAGCCGTCAGATCAAGTGTTTGAGATACATCGGACGGCCGGATAAAATCGCGGCGCGTGGCAGATGAGATGAGCGGCTGCGATCCAGCGCGCGATGAGACGGACGGCCAGGATCTCTTCCGCGGGAAAATCCCGCGTCCCACATCGAAACGAAGCGCGGTTTTTCCGCGGCTTATCAAAGATGCGCTCCCTTCCATCGCTCAATTGAATCTTCTCCCTCCATGGTGCCGCCCTGCACCGTGTTCTCCCTGCGGGCGCGCTCTGGGCCCACTCTCGCCTCTGCGGGCGCGCTCCTAGTGCCCACTATGCACACTCGGGTGCGCGGGCTTCACCACCGCGTGCCCTCGGGGGCTTATACACGGCCCCCTGCCGTGCTCCTCCGGGCGTGCCCCAGGCGCCCATGCGGTGTCCTACGGGTGTGCCCCTACCTCAAGGATGCTGCCCTGGCCTTGAGGGTTCCCCATGGGCGTGGTGACCTTGAGTCCCACATGTGCCTTGGGTGATGACCCTCGGCTGGCCTCCTTGGTGGCCTAATTTTTGGCAAAGTAAATATAGGGTACTTTGTATAAAAACAAAGTAACCACATACATAATGTGAAATGCCAAGAGCCACTCCAAGCCTTCTTCCTCATTTCTCCTTCTTCCTTTCTTCTTCTACATTTGAAATTCCTCCATTATCTTCAACATGTATTCATCACTTAGGAATGGAATTTTAAACGGTTTCTTCTTAATCTTCTTCATCTCCTCTTCCATATGTGTTCAATACTTAGGAGGGACTTCTTCAACTGAATCTCATAAATCAGACATGTTCTTCAACATTCTTCATTGATCTAATCAGAGATCAATTGGATCTTCTTCTGATTCACATGCACTAAGAGTTAGTACATAGACTTCTTTAATCCACTTCATCCACTTAGAAGTTGTGGATGGATCTCTTGCTTCTCCTCATGCATTGTCAATACAATACATGGTCTTCTATCATTGTTGTGACGTTGTATCATCAGGATACAAGTTCTATGAACTTAAAGATCAGCTCAACAATCGTCAGATGTCCATGGAGAATGTTTCAACCACAATTTCCAATACCACTTAGTGAATCTCCTAAGTGACATGCATCTTAGTACCATGGCCATTATCCTTTACCACCAACACCATCACAACCTTTTTCATTCACATCTTGACATTCCTTGACTTCCATTCATTCCAAGACATCTTCATGCCTCATTGACAACAAATGCAACACAGTGCTCTTCATTCACTATTGAAATAAAAGTATTCTCAATACCACACTCAACATAATTTTTGGATTCTTCCTCACTTTACTTATTTCTCCATCATTAGATAAGAAATTTATTTTTTGGATTTGAATAATTCTCTATCTTTCCCCATATAATATGATTTTCCTTTATCTCTCTATTTATTCCATGACTTTATTGGTATTATTTCTTATTCATAAATGTCTTCTTCTTTCTTTATTTGAGGTAAATTATCCAAAAAGTTCCCAATATCTCTATATTTAAAAAATTTCAAGTTAAGTTTACCTGTGAATTTCCCCATACCTAGATTTACATTTTTAGAAAATAAGGATAAAATATTATCATGATTTTTACATAACTCATTATTAGAAACAAATTCATCAGATTTATCTTCAATAAAAATCTTCTTTGACTTATCTTTCTTAGCATCCTTGAAAGACATTTCTCTATCAACATTTTTTTCTTTTTATAGCTTTCTCCATTATCATTTCATAAGTAATGAGAGTGATTTGAAAATCATATAGAGATAATGTTTCATAATATTTTTCTTATAATGAAGAAATTTTTTATCAAAATTTTGGGGAAGGATTTATAATATTTTTTCCATAATTGTATAATCTTATAACTTTTCAACAAGACATATGGTAGTACTAAGAATGACATTCACCCTGGTAAAGAAGTCCAAAATAAATTCATACTCACCAATTTTCAAATCTTCATACTTCAATCTCCAGATTTTTAATATTTCCTTATTCACTTTTTTATTTCCTTAAAATATGTTTTTTAATTTATCCTAGATAATTTTGGTTACGGAAATACATTTTACCCTTAGAAATTCACTTTCATAAAGTGTTGATAGTAAAACATTCTTATCCCTTTCATTATTCTCTAGATTTTTCTTATTAATAGATGTAAGAGGAAGTTTATCATCAATAGGGGGAAACCTATCTGTTGTAGCTTCAAAAACATCATATTTAATAGACATAAGATAAAACAACATTCTATATTTCCAGATTTTATAATTCTTTCCATCAAAAACCATAATACCTTTATTTTTCAAACAATTCAGATTCTCCATCATCTTCACATAAAATCATCCGTAAAGAATAAGAAAATGAAACATTACATCAGATACCAGTTTAAAGTTCCCAGTTAGGATAATTGTATCACTAATATGGGGAGTGGTTGAATCAGTGATATCTTTTCTTTTTTATGTTTCATTGCAAATGAAACAACCATCGCCACCTATTAAATATTTCATTCCTTACTGAAAAAAATAAAAAACACATCCAAAAGAATATAAGAATTTATGAGGTTCTATATTCAAAAATAATATCTATTTCCTTGGTATGGTTTTGAAATAATCCAATACCATACAATCCACTTGAAAAAAATCATTTTATGTGGAGTACAGTGAGTAGGATACTCCCTTAAACTCATGTAGCACTATATAAATAATCCAATATGGTGTGTGCTACCTCTAGAACAAATTATTTAATACAATATTTGTGTAAAAAACATGTTACCAGTGATTCTTTATCAACTTCGATAAATTTATTCATTGAAACGCAATTCTTCACTTTATTACCCACAAGCTGGTAAAAACTTTAACGACTTTCATATAAAACTCAGTCTGATTGTCTAGTCTGATTCTCCCAATTCAATCTTCCCATTATGATTTCCGAATACATAAAATATATCTCTATCAGAATATAGTTGAGATAATTCTTAACACCTTCTGACTCAATCCATAAATCCAATACGATAGTCCCGATCTGATTATCCAGTCTGATATAATAACAAAATGAATAAGAGGGTAATAAGAATACGTTAGTCACATGAATATGATGATGAAAGAAATATGATGATCAACTGAATATGTGTCAATCTTGTCTATTATCCTTTCACTCCTATCCAAAATGATTTCTTCAAGAAAATTAATACGAAAACAACTTTTTCTCTCTAGAATTTCTTCAGAACTCCATCGCCTCTCTACCTCTCATGAGCAGTAATTCAGTCAGAAAAGTACAATGTACTTTTCTTCTTTTATACTCACCCCAAATTTGGTTTGTATGGGATTACTAAAATCTTTCATGATCAACCAAATTCCATGAATTTTCATGTTTTCTTGAATTTTGGGTGCATCTTGACTTCATCAACACTTCTCAACTCTTCTCATATATTCTCGATCATTCTCGAATCTTTAAAACACTTCAGTTCTCTTCTCAATTTCTTCACAAACACCAAACTAATTATGATTCTCCATTATTATTTTCATTATGATCTATCTCATTATGAGGAATAAAAATATAAAACAATAGATTATTCTTCTTCTTTTCTCTTGACCCACTTGAATAATAAACAAAGAAGTTCAAAATTTTTTAAATGGTTGACTAAATTTCTGATTAACTCTGATATTCTTTTCTTATTGGTCCAAAAAAATCTTCCATTTATCTTCATTCATCAGTCCTAAACAATTATTTCTATTATTATTACGATGGCATACCGAGTCTGATGGACCGATATCAGCAGCTTCAACAACAGTGGATTATTTCTCTTCTGAATATGATATCAATGACTTTTCCACACAAATAATTATAACTCTAATAATTATTATGAAATAATAAATATTATGGATCATAATAAACAACATTATATTCAAAAACTTCTTTCTTTTCTTTACAATGACCATCATTCTCGTCCTTTAAAAAAATCCGCATCCAAAAAACTCGTTATGATGTTCTTGTGACTGGAAAACTCCAGCTTCACCAACATTCTTCTTTCACAAACATCATCTTGTATCATGAATTAATTCATGAATTTTATTAAATTGAATATCATATTTAACATTTTCTAACTTAATAATGAAATTATTTTAACATCCTTATCTTTGATCAATAACTTACTTTATTTCTCATCCCAAATATGATTACAATAAGACTGAGTACGATTGGAATCATCTCTTTCACTCCCTATTTATTCCATCAAGTTTGAATTTTTTATAATATTTATTATTTATGAGAAATATAAGTTTATAAAAGTATCACCACATTCAAATCATAGTCATTGAGACTCTGATTCTCCACTATTACAATCATACCATTCATACCGAACTCAGGATGAATCTGATGACCATTTACTTCCTGCAAGATTTTTTCTCAATATGATCAAACTTTTCTAGAATCATGAGTTTGATTACTTGAATATGATGGTCATTCCGAGTTTCTTTAAATAAAAATTAAGGTAATTTTCATTTCTTGTTAAACTTCTTTGACAATAAAATACAATACCTAAATACGATTACCTTCCACACTAGCTTAGTCCTAACAATCTCCCCCTTTAGATTTTATTATCAACCAAATTTTATACTTCATTAAACATTGTATCCTAAAGAAATGGATTACTTATCAAAAATTCTATTCTTATATGAGATAAATCATTATAGGAAATAATAATCATTGTAAGAAAAACCATTTTGTCCAAAAGAAGTGATTATGAAAACATCCTCAGCTTTCTTCCTCTTCCTCATTTTCTATACTAATATTTTCTTCCTCTGTTTACTTATTTCCTGGAATATAAGTTTTTTCCCTACAACCACTCCAAAAAACAGATATAATAGTTTACACACTCACAATGTTGGATTCACATCTTAACCACAACTCCCCATTTTTACAAGCATTAAAAATGATAGATTTATCAAACAATTATTCACCTTGAAAACACTATCCAAATATAAGATGAGAGAGAGGAAAAACCATACCTCAACCTTGATGAGAAAGAGTTTGGACTCCCATGGTCAACCTAAATATAGAAAAGTATTCTTTCAGTAAAGGTTTTGTGAAATTGTCAGCAACTTATTCTGATGTTGGAACATACTCAAGCTTTAATTCATTCTTCTCCACATTCTCTTCGATTAAATGATATTTGATATCAATATGTTTTGAATGATAATTTTGAACCGTATTTCTGGTGATATTGATTAAAATTTGATTATCACAACCCAAGAGAAAGGGTAAATTCACTTCAATACGTAAATCTTAAAACTGGGTCTTCATCCACATAAGTTGGGTAGTGGATTGAGTAGCATCAACATAATCAGATTCAAATGTACTGATAGTTACTAAATTCTATTTATTTGTGATCCAACTAACACAATTAGGTCCCAAAAATAATACTCCACCAGATGCGGATTTTTTATCATCAACATTTGATTCCCCATAAACATCTGAATACCCAAAAAAATAAATACCTTTTGAGCTATCATACCTGATTTTTATATTTCTTGTGCCTTTGATATACCTGAGAATTATTTTTTTAGCAAGTAAATGTTATTATTTTTTACAACTTTTAAATCTTCCACCTATGGTAACATTATAAACAATGTCAGGCGTTGAGGAATTAAAATATAAAATACTTCCAATCAGCTTCCAAAATTCCTTCTAATCAACTTATTTCCCTTCTCAATATTTAAAGAAGTTTATTCCCACTAAAATTACTATGGAAACAGGTTATCAATTTTCAATTCTAAACTTCTTAAGAAGTTCCTTAGCATACATTTCTTGAGAAAAAAATTGTTTCTCCATTTGTAAAATTTCCTTCCCAATAAAGTATTTCATTTCCCCTAGGATGGACATCTGAAAAAACCTTTTCATTTTTTTAGAAAATATTTTATAAGATATTTCATCCTCCCCAACAAAGATAATGTAATTTGTATAAACAATTACGATGAGGGGATACTCGTTACTTTATTTAATATAATGGTTTCTATCAACACTTCTTTTCTTAAAACTCATCTTCCTTAAGAAAGTTTACAATTTGAAATACTATGTGCTCAAAGCTCATTTTGACCCACATAAGGATTTCTTCAATATGAAAACATAAATTTCATCTTTAACAAAAACAAGGCCATAAGTTTGTTCAATGTAAAAATTGTCATCAATATCCCCATTAAAAAATGTAGACTTTACATCCATTTGAAATATTTTTTCACTTTGTTGTGAAGTAATGGAAATAAACATTATTTTTTTTAACCTTGACACTAGAGAAAAATTTTCATCAAAATCAACACATTCTATTTGTGAGTAACCTTCACATACTAATCTTTATTTTTTTTCTTATCACTGAACCTTCTTCATTCATTTTGTTTTGGAAAACCCACTTTGTACTAGTAATTTTTTTGTTTTCTAGATTATGAAAAAGTTTCTATGTATCATTGTTTTCTATCTGATCCAGCTCTTCATTCATGGATTGAACCCATTCCGGATACTCAAAAGCATATTTCACATCATTTAGATAAACTTTTGAATACACATAAGTATGTTTAATAGTATTTTTAGTTCTTATTGTTTGAACCTTTTGATTTTTATCACCACTAATATTCCGAGCTTCCACTTGTTTCCTTAGACAAGGATGCGATTTTTGAGATTCTTCTTCATCACTGGAAATAGCTGAGTCTGATTATTCTTCTTCTTGAGTAGGATTACAGTGTTTTTATCCTTATCAGAGCTGTTAAAACAAACCTTTTTCTTCTAGAGTCTGTTTATCCTTCTCAAATTTTTCATTGGTTTTCAAATCAATATAATAAAAAATTATTCATGTTTCTTTGTAAAAACAAATATATCCTATTCCTTTTAGGCCATATCCATGAAAAGTTCCATCTTCACCTTTCTGTTTAAACATTCCCAAGTTTCCAAATTTCTTCTTTATAATACATGGACTCCCGAAAACTCTTCATTGTTTCAAACATGGAGTTTTTACATAAATAAATTTTTATAGATTCATATATGATATTGGTTTGTAGAAAAGATAGTTTGGAATATAAATAGAAGTACTCATGGATTTCTTACAATAGTAATGAGAAAGACTATGTTAAAGTAACATAGTTCTTCTCATTTCCACCGAACTTATATTCCTTCTTTCAAAAACACCATTTTGTTGATGAATGTATGGGGAACTATACTCATGAAGAATTCTATACATCTCAGGATACCATTAAAATTAATTATTCTTATACTCACCACTATTATATATTCTCAACTTCTTCAATCAAAAATTACATTACATTGCACCTTTCTTTCTGAAACTTTTAAACATTTTCAAAGCATCTGACTTATGTTTCATATACAGAAACATATGCAATGTGAAAAAAATAATCAATGAAAGTGATGAAGTACTTATCTCTGTTTATTTATTTTTTTCTCATTGGACCACAAATATCATAATGAATAAGCTCTGAGGGTTGTTTTGAACAAGTAACATCTTTCGTACACATTGAGTTTGTAATCTTTACTTTTTGAAAAATAGTGCAACACCAATATCTTATTCTTGGAAAATCAAGAATATTATGAACACTATCTCACTTTGATAACTTGCACATGTTTCTTTGACACATGTGTCCCAGATTTTAATGCCACAATCGATTATCTTCCACCATACTCAAGTAAAAAGAGTTTTATATTTCTCTAACCATAAAATGTTTCCTTTTATATGTTGGCCTCTTGTAACTATCTTTCCATCTTACTCACTTTTCACAAAAACCCCATATTTTCTAAAGATACATTTTTTAGCCTAATCACAAAGTTTTGAAATATTTAGTCAGTTTTGTTTCATCCCATAAATATGTAAATATTTCTTTTATTTCAGCTTTTCATTCCCAATGATGGTTGATCCAACACCTTTGATTATCAGGGATTCATCATTTCCAAATATCACTATTGCTTCTTTAAATTATTTCACATTATTTAAAAACTTTAAATATAATTTCATATGAGAATAACACCCACTATAAATAATCCATGACCATTCTCCTTTTGTTTCTTTTAGAGTGGTTTCTACCACAAAATCTTTTTCTTCTTCCTTTTATTTCTTCACCTTGAGATTTTGATAATTGTTAAGATTTTTGTTTTTGCTGGTAACAAAACAAGACAACCCTTAACAAGGTATCCAGGTTGTTCACATCTTTCAAAAATAGTTCCCAGAGGATGGAACCTATTTTTACCTTTCACACCAACCTTCTCAGGTTTCTTTCGAACATCCCTTTTAGACTTTTTTGAGAGGATTGAAACCCCATCAAAATTTTCCTTTCATAACTTATGGAATAAAAGTAACATTGTTGATTTAACCAAAAAATATTTTTTGTATGTCTAAATCCACTACAATACCAGCAGTATCCATAAAAGTGAATTTTCCTTTGAAACTTCAAAACCAAATAAAATTTTAAATATGTTTCTCATCAACCTTCTTGTCTTTATTATTTGAACCACTAACCTTTATATTACCAATTAGAATATTTTTTCTCCTTTTATCCTTATCAGAATCATACATATTTAAAATATTTTCAAATCCAGTATGTTTAGAATCATTTTTTTGTCTTAGGGTATTTTGAAATTTCTAAATTCCCAACATTTTTGGTCTTTTCCACATATATAACTTTCCCAGCTTTCTTCTTTCTAGAAACAATTACATCTTTCTTCTCATATTTTGATGGTAATTTTTTTTAACCTTCTAGAGTTTCACCTTAAGATATATTTCACCTATTTTAGAGATATAATTTTGGAAATTTTTATTTCTATGTTCATATTTAGAATTTTTTTTGTTAAACAAGTTCCAACTCTTATTCTTTTGCCTTCAGCTTCAGTTATGGATAGTCATTATGATTCTTTTTTCCCTTAAGAGATTTTTTCAAATCATAAATTTCTTTTACCCGATTAACCATATCATTAGGAAAAAATTCTTGATTTCTTATTAAGGAACAATCATCTTCCAAATTCTTGTTTTTATTTTCATAACTTCTAATCTTTCCCAGACATTCTTTCAGCTCTTATTTAAAATGAAATTTAAGTCGATTTACTTATTCTTAGGAACTAATTATTCAGAACATTTCATCATTCACTATTTCAATAAAAGTATTATCAACACCATACTCAATAGAATTTCTTCATTCAGTATCACATCATTTTTTCCTCATATTTTATAAAAAAAGTATTTTTTTTTTGATTTGAAAAATTTCTTATCATTCCCTATGGAATAAGATTTTGTATTATTTCTCTGTTTCTTCCACGACTTTCTTGGTATCTGTTTCTTAATAACTATCTTCTTATTTCTTTATTTGAGGTAAATTAGCTACAAAGATCCTAACATCTTGACATTCAAAACATTTTAAGGTAAGCTTCCCTTTGAATTTCCCAATACCTCTTTTGACATTTTTAGAAAATAAGGATAAAATATCATCATGATTTTTACATACCTAATTTTCAGAAACAACTTCATCATATTTATCTTCAATAATAATCTTATTTGACTTATATTTTATAGAAAACTTGAAATACATTTCTCTATATACTTTTTTTTCTTTTCATAGCATTCTCCCTTCTCATTTCATAAGTAATGAGAGTGTTTTGAAAATCATCTACAGATAATGTTTCAGAATATTTGTCTTATAAGGAAGATAATTATTCATAAAACTTGTTGGAAAGGATTTTTAATATCTTTTACAGAATTGTAGAATCCTATAACTATTCAACAATACATATGTTAGTACTGACAATGTCATTCATCCTGGTAAAGAAGTTCCCAAAAGATCAATACTCACCCATTTTCAAATATTCATAATTCAATCTCCACATTTTTTAATTTTTCCTTATCCATCATTTTATTTCCTTTATATATGTTTTTAAATTTATCCCATATACCTTTGGTTTTTGAAACACCTTTCACCCTTTGTAATTCACTTTCATAAAGTGATGTTAGTAAATAATTCTTTTCTTTTCCATTATTCTATATATTTTTCTTATCAATAGATATATGAGGAACTTTATCATCAATAAGAAGAAACCCATATATTGCAGCTTCTAGAAAATCATATCTAATAGACATAAGAAAATGCAATATTCTATCTTTCCAGATATTATAATTCTTACCATCGAAAACCAGGATACCATTACTGTTCACACAATTCAGATTCTCCATAATCTTCACTTTAAAATTTCAAAAAATAATAAGCAATGGAAACCTTGCCTCTAATTCTAGTTGAAAGTTCCCAATTAGAAAAATTGTATCACTGAGATGGGGAGGGTGAATCAGTGATATATTTTATTTTTTATGTTTCCTTGTAGATGAAACAACCTTCGCCTCTTGTTAAAGATTTAATTCCTTACTAAAAAAATGAAAAACGCATCCACTTAAACCTAAGAATTTACAAGGTTCACTGTTAAATAAGAATATATATTTCCTTGGTATGGTTTAGAAATACTCTAATACCACACAATTCACTATAAAAAATACGCTTATATGGAATACAATGAGTAGGATATTCCTTAAACTCATGTAGCACTATGTAAACAATCCAATAGTGTGTGTGATCCATCTAGCACAAATTAAGTGATAAAATGTTTGTGTAACAAAACATGTTACCCGTGATTCTTTATCAACTTCCAAAAATGTATTCATTTAAACAAAATTCTTTAATTTATTACCCATAAGCTGGTAAGAACTTCATGGACTTCCATATGAAACTTAGTCTAATTTCCCAGTTTGATTATCCCAATATGATCTTCCCATTCTAAATTCTCATTATAGAAAATATATCTCTATCAAAATACGGTTAAGAAAATTCTGAACACCTTCTTCCTCAGTCCAGAAATCAAATATGATAGTCCCTATCGGATTATCCAACCCGATATGATGACCAAATGAATACTAAGACAATAAGAATACGATAGTCAACCGAATATGATGATCTAAAAAATGTGATGATCAGTTGAATATATTGCAATATTGTCTCTTATTCTTGAAATCTTATCTAAAATAGATTCTTTAAGAAAAAATCTATAAACCTATTCTTCTCTCTATAATTTCTTCATAACTCCACAGTCTCTATACCTCTCATGAACAATAATTCAGTTAGAAAATTTCAACATACCTTTCTCCTTTTATACTCGCTCCAAATGTGGTTTGGAAAAATTCCTAAAAAATTTCCTACTCATCCCAATTCCCCAAATTTTCATTTTTCCTTGAATTTTAGATGCATCTTGACTTCATCAACATTTCTCAACTCTTCTAATTTTTTCTCGATACTTCTTGAATCTTTAAAACACTTCATCTCACTTTTGAATTTATTCACAAACAATAAACTGATTCTGATTCACCATTCTGATTGCCATTATGATCTATCTCATTATGATGAAGAGAAATGTAAAATAATATATTCTTTTTCTTCTTTTTTATTAACCCACTTGAATGATAAACAAATTAGTTTGACCTTTTTTAACTAATTGACTACATTGTTGATGAAATCTAATATTATTTTTATATTTTTCTGAAAAAATATTCCATTCCTCTTCATTAATCAGTCCCAAAAAATTAATTCCCTATTCAATATGATGAAATACCGAGTCTGATGGACTGATATCATCAACTTAAACATCAGCGGATTATTTCTATTATGAATATGATATTAATGAATTTCCCACACAAAAAATTAGGCCTCTGTTGATTATTCTGAAATACTAAATATGATGGATCATCATCAACAACTTCAACTTCAACAACATCATTATTTTCTTTATAATGACCATCCTTCTTAGTCTTCAAAGAAATATACATCCAAAAGACTCATTAAAATGATCTTGATACTGGAAAACTTCAGCTTCACCAACATTCTTCTTTAAAAAATTTCATCATGTATCATAACTTCTTTCATGACTTTTTACATTGAATATTTTCTTTATCATTGTCTGACTTACCATGGAATGTATTTTAGCTTCCATTTATTTCATTAAAAACTTACTTTACTTTTAATCTCAAATACGATTGACATGATTACGATCAGACTGTGTATGTTTTTTAGCATCTCTTTCACTCCCCATTTCATTCATCATGTTTTAATCACAAGTTTTACAGAATACATATGATTTATGAAAACTCCAAGATTAGAAAATCATCTTCATATTTAAATCATAGTCATGGAGACTTCAATTCTCCACCATTATGATCATACCATTCACACAAGACTCATGATGAATCTGATGACCATTTACATCCATCAATATTAATCCTCAATACGATCAAACTTTTATAATATTGTGAGTTTTATTCCTTGAATATGATGGTTAGTATGAGTTTATTCAAATAAAAAGTCAGGTTATTTTCATTTCATCTTAAACTTTATTGAAAATAAAAGACAATACTTGAATACGATCACCTTTCTCATTAGCTTGGTCCTAACAATCTCCCCTTTGGATTTTATTATCAAAAAAGTTTTATACATCATTGAACTTTTTATACTCAATAAATGGATTAATTGTCAATAATTATAATCCTATGTGAGGTAAATCATTATAGAAAATAAGAATCATTGATATAAAAACCATACTTTCCAAAAGAAGTGATTATGAAAACATCCTCATCTTTCTTCATCTTCCTCAGCTTACGTAATGAACTTTTCTTCCTCAGTTTACTTATTTCCTGGAATATTTTTTTCCCTAAAACCACTCTAATAAATAGTTTGAATAGTTTACACACTTAAAATGTTGAATTCATAGCTTACCCACAACTCACCATTTTTACATGCATTCAAAAGGATAGATTTATGAAACAATTCTCCCCCTGACAACACTATCAAAAGGTAAGATGATAGAGGGGAAAAACATACCTCAACCTTGATGAGAAAGAGTTTTGATGAACATGGTCAACCTAAATTTAGAAAACTATTACTTCGATAAAGGTTTTATAAAAATTTCAGCAACTTATTCCAAGGTTAGAACATACTCTATCTTTAATTCATTCTTCTCTACATTCCCTTTGATAAAATAATATTTGATATCAATATGTTTTTAATGAGAAAGTTGAAGCATATTTCTGGTGAGATTGATTGTACTTTGATTATCACAACCCAAGTGCAAGGGTAAATTCACTTCAATAAGTAAATTTTCAAACTACATAAGTTGGGTAGTGGTTTGAGTAACAGTAACATACTCAGCTTAAACCAAAATAAGAGTTAAAACATTCTATTTCTTTGTGTTCCAACTAAAACAATTATTTCCCAAAGATAATACTCCACTAGATGTGGATCTTCTATCATCAGCATTTCCTTCTCAATCAACATCTGAATACCCAAAAAAATCAATAACTTCTGAGCTATCATAACTGATTCTAAAATTATTTGTGCCTTTTATGTACCTGATAATTCATTTTTCCTCAAGTAAATGTGATTATTTTGGATCACTCTAAAATCTTTCAGATATAGAAACACCATAAAGAATGTCAGGTATTGAGGAATTCAATTATAACATACTTCCAATCAACTTCCAAAATTCTTTCTGAGCAAATTCCTTCCCTTCTCCATATTTATAAAAGTTTGTTCCCACTAAAATCAATGTGGAAACAGGTTTTGAGTTTTCAATTCAAAACTTCTTAAGACGTTAATTAACATACATTTCTTGACAAAGACAAATCTGTTTCTCCTTTTTTAAAATTTCAAACCCATGAAAGTATTTCATTTCACATAGCATGGACATCTGAAACATCTTTTTGATTTCTTTAGAAAATCTTTTACAAGATATTTCATCATCTCTATCAAAGATAATTTCATTAACATAAAAACTTTCTATGAGGGAATACTCAGGACTTTATTTGATATAAAGATTTCAATCAACTATTCATTTCTTAAAACTCATATTCCTTAAGCAAGTATCAAATTTGGATTACCATTCCCTCAAATATCATTTCAACCCATATAAGTATTTCTTAAATATGAAAAAATAACTTTCATCTTTACCGAAAACAAAGCCACAAGTTTATTCAATGCAAACTTCCTCATCAAGATACCCATTCAGAAATTCATACTTTACATCCATTTGAAATATTTTATATCTTTATTAGGAAACAATTTCTAGAAACATTTTAATTTTTTCTAACCTTGACACCAGAGAAAAAGTTTCATCAAAATCAACACATTCAATTTGTGAGTAACCATTGCATACTAATCGTCCTTTGTTTCTTATCACCTAACATTCTTCATTCATATTGTTTCAAAAAACCCACATTGTACCAATAGTATTTTTATTTTTTAAATTCGGAACAAGTTCCCATGTATCATTTTTTTGATCTGATCCAACTTTTCATTCATGTCCGGAGCCCATTTTGGATACTCAAACGCTTTTTTCACATCATTTGGCTCAAATTTTGAATACACAGATGTCTGTGTAATAGTATCTGTTGTTCTTTTTGTTTGAACCTTTTGATGTTGATCACCACTAATATTATGATATTCAACTTGATTCATTATACGAGGATTATATTTTTTAGATTCTTCCTTATCACTGGAAATATATGATTCTAATTCTTTATATTCTAGAGTAGGACTACAATATCTGTATCGTTATCAGAATTGTTAAAAAAAATCCTTTTTTTCATGAGTTTGTTTATCCTTCATGAATTATCTATGATTTTCAAGTAAATATAATAAAAAATTCTTTTTATTTATTTTTTGAAACATCTATATCCTATTCCTTTCAGATCATATCCATGAAAAATTCATTCTTCCCCTTTCTGTGTAAACTTTCCCATGTTTTCACCTTTCTTCTTTATAATACACGAATTCCTAAAAACTCTTAAATGTTTCAAACATGGCATTTTTCTGTAAATAATTTTTTATTGGGTCATATATGAAATTAGTTTGTAGAAAAATTAGTTTCAAATATAAATATAAGTAGCAATGGATTTCCTCTAATAGTAATGAGAAAGACCATGTTCAAGTAACATAGTTCTTACTATTTCAACCAAACTTCTATTATTTCTTTCAGTAACCCCGTTTTTTTTGAGGAGTGTATGGGGAACTATACTCATGAAAAATTCTATAATTATCAAGATAACTTTGAAATTCATCATTATTGAACTCACCACCATTATATGTTCTCAACTTCGTTACTGAATACTTACATTCCTTCGCATCTTTCCTTCTAAAACTTTTTAACATTTTTAAAGAATCTGACTTATATTTCATATACAGAAATATAATTAATGCGAGTAAAATCATCAGTGAAAGTGATGAAGTAATTATATCTATTTATTGAGTTTTTTCTCATTGTAATACAAATATCAGATTGAATAAGCTCCAAGGTTTGTTTTGAGCAAATCTCAAATTTCCTATACACTAAGTTTGTAATCTTTCCTTTCTGAAAAATTGTAAAACACCAATTTCTTCTTCTTGGAAAATAAAGAATACCATGAATAGTTTCTCACTTTGATAACTTACTCATGTTTTTTAACCCATGTGTCTAAGCCTTTCATTCCACAATTAATTCTCTTCCACCATATTCAAGTAATATGAGTTTTTTATTTCTCTAATTTGAAAAATGTATCCTTTTATATGTTGGCCTCTTGTAACTATCTTTCCACCTTCCTCACTTTTTGAAAAAAAACCATATTTTCTGAAGATAACTTTTTTTACCTCATTATAAAATTGTGAAACATAGAGCAAGTTGTGTTTCATCCCGTCAAAATATAAGGCTTTATTTGATTTAAACTTTTTGTTCCCAATGATGGTTGATCTAATACCTTTGATTTTTAGGGATTCATCATTGATAACTATCACTATTACTTATTTAAAGTCTTTAAAATTATTTAACAAGGTTAAATATAAATTCATATGAAAATAACACTGACTATAAATAATCCAAGGTCATTCTTCTTTTGTAGCTTTTAGAGCAGTTTCTACAATAAGAGCTTTTTATCCTTCCATTTCTTTCTTCACCTTAGACTTTTGAAAATTCTTAAGAATATTTTTTTATATAGGTAAAAAAACAAGACAACCCTTAGCATGGTATATAGGTCATCCATATCTTTCACAAATATTTCCCATAGGTTGGAACCTATTTTTAACTTACACACCAACCTTCTCAGGTTTCTTTCGAACACCCTTTTTAGACATATTTTGAGAGGATTGACTTCACCTCAAACTTTTACTATCATAAATTGTGGAATAATAGTACTATTGTTGGTTTAACCAACACATATTCTATGTATTTCTAAATCCACCACAATAGTATAAGTATCCATAGAAAGTGTGTTTTCCTATCAAACATCAATATTGACCAGAATTGTAAATATGTTTCTCAGCAACTTTCTTGTATTACTTATTTGAACTACTGCTCATTCTATTACCAATTAGAATTTTTTTCTCTTTTTAGCATTATCATAATCATAATTATTAAAAATATTTTCAAATCTAGATTGATTAGAAACATTTTCAGAATCAGGGTATTATGAAATTTCTAAATTCTAAACTTTATTGGTTTTGGCCACATACATAGCTTTCACATATTTCTTATTTTCAGAAACAATTCCATATTTATTATCATACTTTGAAGGTAAATTTTATTCAACCTTATAAAGTTTCTCATTACTAGAGCTTTCACCAATTTCATAGATATAATTTTTTAAACATTTTTTTTTTGATTTAGAAAGTTTTTGTTGAAAAAGTTCCAACTCTTATTCATTCCCCTTCATCTTCACTTCTTGATAATCATTATGGTTCTTTTTTTCCTCATGATATTTTTTCAAATCAACAATTTATTTTTCCAGCTTAACCTTATCATCAGGAAAACTTTATTTATTTCTTGTTGAGGAACAATCATCTTCCTACTTCTTGTTTTTATTTTCAAAACTTATAATCTATTCATAGAAATTATTTCAACTCTTATTTAAAATCAAATTTAATTTGAGTTAATTATTCTTTGAAACTAATGCTTCTGAACACTTCATCATTAACTATTGAAATAAAAGTATTATCAACACCATACTCAATATAATTTTCAGATTCACCATCACTTCCTTCTTTTTATCTATCTTTAGATAAGAAATTTATATTTTTTAGATTTGAGGAATTTTCTATCTTTCCCCATGCAATATTATTTTCCGTTATCTCTCTGTTTCTACCATAACCTTCTTGGAATTATTTTTTCTTTATCAGTGTCTTCTTATTTTTTTCTTTGATAGAAATTAGTCACAAAGTTCCCAACATCTCTGTATTCAAAAAAATTCAAGGTAAGTTTCCCTTTTAATTTCCCAATACCTATTTTGACAGTTTTATAAAATAATGATAAAATAATATCAGTAATTTACATACCTCATTTTCGGAATCAGCTTCATCAGATTTATCTTCAATAAGAATCTTCTTTGACTTCTCTTTCTTAGCAGCATTGAAATACATTTCTCTATCAAATTTTGTTTTTATTTTCATATATTTCTCCCTTATCATTTTATAAGTAATGATATTTCTATGAAAATCATCTATATACAATGTTTTAAGATCTTTTTCTTATAATGAAGAATCTTTTTCCACAAACTTGTTGTGAAGGATTCATAGAATCTTTTCTACAATTTTATAATATTCTATCTATTCACCAAGACATCTGATTGTGATAACAATGTCATTCACCCTACTAGATAAGTCCCCAGTATATTTGTACTCAACCATTTTCAAATATTCATCCTTCATTATCTAGATTTGTAATTTTTTCATTATTCATTTTTTTTATTTTCTTCATATATGTTTTTCAATTTATCCCATATACCTTTGGTTGTGGAAACACCTCTCAACCTTTGAAATTCACATTCAAAAAATGATGATAGTAAATAATTCTTTTCTGTTACATCATTCTATAGATTCTTATAATCAATAGATGTAAGAGAAAGTTTATCATAAATTGGAGGAAACCCGTCTGTTGCATCTTAAATAACATCATACCCAGTAGTCATAAGAAAGGAAAACATTATATATTTACAAATGTTATAATGCATACCATCAAAAACTAAAATACCTTTACTAATCACACAATTCGTATTCTCCATCATCTTCACTTCAAAACTTCTGCAAAGAATAAGAAAAGGAAACCTTGCCTCTGATACCAGTTGAAGGTGCCCAGTCCAGATAATTATATCACTAAGAGTAGGATGGGGTCAATCAGTGATATATTTTCTTTTTTATGTTTCTTTGAAAATAAAACAAAATTTTCCTCCTATTAAATCTTTAATTCCTTGATTAAAACAAATAAAAAATACATCCCAAGGAACATATGAATTTATAAGGTTCACTATTCAATAAGAATAGATATGTACTTGGTATGATTTGGAAATAATCCAATACCACACAACCCACTAGAAAAAAGATCCTTTAATGTGATATACAATGAGTAGGATATTCCCTTACACTCGAGTAGAACTATGTAAATAATCCAATAGTGAATGTGATCCCTCTAGCACAAACAATGTAATACAATGTTTGTGTAATAAAGCATGTTACCTGTGATTCTTTATCAAAATTCAAAAATATATTCTTTGAAACACAATTTTTCACTTTCTTACCCATAAGTTGGTAAGAACTTCAAGGACTTCCATATTAAACTCAGTTCAATTTCCCAGTCTGATTATCCCTATCCGATCTTCCCATTCTGATTTATGAATATAGAAAATATATCTCCATTAGAATATGGTTTATAAAATTCTAAACATCTTCTTCCTCAGTACAAAAATCCAATACTCTAGTCCCGGTCCGATTATGCATCCCAATATGATGACCAACCAAATACGATAAAAAGAAGAATATGATAGTTAGCTGAATATGATGATCTATAGAATATGATGATCATCTGAATACATTTAATTCTTGTCTATTCTACTTTCACTCAAGTCCTACATTACTTCTTCAAGATAAAAAATCCAAAAACCACTTCTTCTCTCAAAAATTTCTTCAGTACTCCGTCATCTCTCTACCTCTCATGAACAGTAATTCGGTTAGAAAAAGTACATTGTAATTTTCACATTTTATACTCACCCCAAATTTTGTTTGGTAAGGATTCCTAAAAACTTTCCCACTCAACCAAATTCCCACAATATTTATGTTTCCTTGAATTTTGGGTGCATCTTGACTTCGTCAACACTTCTCAACTCTTCTTGTTTCTTGTCCATCCTTATTAAATATTTAAAACACTTCAAATCTCTTCTAAATTTCTTCACAAACACCAAAATGATTATGATTCTCCATTATGATTGTCATTATGATCTGTATCATTATGATGATGACAAGTTTAAAACAACATATTCATCTTTTTATTTTCTCTTGACTCACTTGAACGATAAACAATGTTGTTCAACATTTTGTAAAAGGTTTAATGCATTGTTGATGAACTCTGATATTATTTTCCTATTGGTCCCAAAAACACTTCCATTTATTTTCATTCATAAGTCCCAAAAAATTATTTCTATGGTGATTATGATGGCATACCGAGTCGAATATACCGATATGAGAAACTTCAACATCAACAGATTATTTCTCTTTTAAATATGATATCAATGAAGTTTCCACACAAACAATTTTTCCTCTGATGATTATGATGAAATACTGAATACGATGGATAATCATCAAGAGCTTCAACTTCAAAAACTTATTTCTTTTCTTCATAATGATCATCCATATCATCCTTTAAACAAATCCGCATCTGAAAAACTCATTATGATGATCTTGAGACTAGAAAACCTCAGCTTCACCAACTTTCCTCTTTCAAAAACTTTAGCGTGTATCATGTTTTCACTCATGAATTTTATTAAATTAAATATCATCTTTAGCATTGTATAAATTACCAAGGAAATTATTACAACTTCTATATCCTTTATTAACAACTTATTGTACTTATCATCCCAAATATGATTGACATGATTACAACCAAGATGGACATGATTGGAAGAATCTCTTTCACTCCCCATTTCTTTCATCAATATTGCATTACAGGTTTTATAGAATACTTATGATTTATGAGAACTCCAAGATCAGAAAATAATCATAGCATTAAAAATGTATTAATAGAGACTCTGATTGTCCACCATTATGATCATACCATTCATACCAGAATTAGGATGAATCTGATGACCATTTACTTATGCAAGATTCTTCCCCAATACGATTGAACTTTTATAGAATTTTGAGCCCGATTCCTTGAATTCGATGGTCATTATAGGTTTCTTTAAAAACAAAGTGAGGTAATTTTCATTTCTTCTTAAACTTATTTGAAAATAAAATCCAATACCTGAATACGATCACGTTCCTCATTAGCTTGGTATTAACAATATCCCCTTTTGGAATTTATTATTAACCAAGTTTTATAAATCATTTAACTTTGTATCCTCAAGAAATGTATTAATTATCAACAATTATAATCCTATGTGAGAAAAATCATTTTAGGAAAAAAGAATCATTGACAACAAAACTATGTTATCCAAAATAAGTGATTATGAAAACATCCTCAACTTTCTTCCAATTCCGTAGTTTCCGTACCCATCTTTTCTCCCATAGTTTACTTATTTATTGGAATATAATTTTGTTCCTAAAACCACTCAAAAAAATAGTTATAATAGTTTACACACTTACAATGCTGAATTCATAGCTTACCCACAACTACCCCTTTTTACATACAATCAAAAGGACATATTTATGAAACAATTCTTCCCCTTGATAGTATTATCCAAAGGTAAGATAAGAGAGGGGTAAAAAACATACCTCGACTTTGATGAGAAATATTTTGGATTCCCATGGTAATCCAAAATATAGAAAATGATTCCTTCAGTAAAGGTTTTGTGAAAATTTCATTAACTTTTTCCGATATTGGAACATACTCCAGATTTAAATCATTCATCTCCACATTCCATTTAATGAAATGATATTTTTTTTAAAAGGTTGGGTCTGAAGTCTCAATTTATTATTCAAAGGAAAGACATATTTAGTGTGAGTAGAGGGAGACCCATTACATAGCCCGAAGGCCCAAGGCCAAGTGGCCTGAATACAAGGATTAAAAGCCCATTTTTGGCACAAAGGACCCCTCAATGAACAATACTATTATAGTACCCATGCTGCTAAAGTACCTGATATAGTACCTCCAATGCTACAGTACCTGCTATAGTGCCTATGTCGCTATAGTGCCACCACTTCTATAGTTCTGCCACTGCTACAATACTGCTACAATGCCCTGCTACAGTACTGCTACAGCCCCGAAATTCTGTCCCTACCCAGATTTGATCCTGGGTTTTTTGATCCTGGATTTGATGAAATGATATTTGATATCAATATATTTTGAACGATAATTTTGAACTATATTTCTAGTGACATTGATTATACTTTGATTATCACAACCCAAGAGCAAGGGTAACTTCACTTCAACAAGAAAATCTTATAATTGGGTCTTCATCCATATAAGTTGGGTTGTGGATTGATTAGTAGAAACATACTCATATTCATCTGTTATGAGAGTTATTTAATTATATTTATTTGTGTTCCAACTAACAATGTTCTTTCTGAGAAAGAACACTCCACCATATGTGGATCTTCTATCATTAACATTTCCTGCCCAATAAATATCTGAATACCCAAAGAATCAATAATTTTTGAGCTATCATACCAAATTCTGAAAATTGTTGTGTCTTTTCTGAGAATTCTTTTTTGATCATGTAAATCTGATTATTTTGGATCACTCTGAAATCTTACACATAAGGTAACAACATTAACAATTTCAGGTCTTGAGGCAGTTAAATATAACATAATTCTAATCACCTACCAAATTTCTTATGATCAACTTATTTCCCTTCTCCATATTTAGATAAATTTGTTCCCACTAAAATCAGCATGTAAATAGATTTTGAGTTTTCAATTCAAAACTTATTAAGAAGATATTTAGAATACTTTTTTTTGAGAAAGAAAAATCTTTTTCTCCTTTTGTAAAATTTTCAACCCAAGAAATTATTTCATTTCCCCTTGCATGGACATCTAAAACATATTTTACATTTATTTATTAAAAATTTTACAAGATATTTCATCATCCCCATAAAAGATAATTTCATCAACATAAACAACTAAAATGAGAGAATATCATGACTTTGTTTGATATAATGATTTTTATCAACTCTTCTTTTCTAAAAACTCATCTTCCTTGAGAAATTATACAATTTTGAATACCATTCCCTCAAATCTCATTTTATTCCATATAATAATTTATTCAATATGAAAACTTATCTTTCATCCTTACTAAAAACAAATCCATAAGGTTATTCAATGTAAACTTCCTCATCAAGATCCCTATTCAAAAATTCATACTTTACATCCATTTGAACGATTTTGTAAATTCATTGTGTAGAAATAAAAAGAAACATTATAATTTTTTCTAAACATTCCACTAGATAAAAAGTTTCATCAAAATAAACACATTCAATTTGTGAGTAAGCTCTGGATACTAATATTTCTTTGTTTCTTATCACTTAACCTTCTTCAATCATTTTTTTTTTCAGAAAACCCAATTTGTACCAATAATATTTTTGTTTTCTAGATTAGGAAAAGGTTCACATGTATCATTGTTTTCTATCTAATCCAACTCTTTATTCATGGCATGAACCCATTCCGAATACTCAAAATATTCTTTCACATCATTCAGATCAACTTTTGATTACATAGAAGTATGTGTAATAGCATTTGTTATTATTATTGTTTGAAAATTTTGATTTTGATCACCAATAATATTCTGAGCTCCCACTTTCTTCTTTAGACTAGGATGAGATTTTTTAGATTATTCCTCATAATTAGAAATATATGAGACTGATTATTTTTCTTCTTGAGTAGGATTACAATGTTTGTATCCTTATCAGAATTGTTTTTAGAAATTTCTTTATTTGTGTGAGTCTGTTTATCCTTCTCCAATTTTTCTATGATTTTCACATAAATATAATAAAAAAAATTTCATGTTTCTTAGTTAAAACATATATATCCTCTTCCTTTCAGACTATATCCAAGAAAAATGCCATCTTCACCTTTCTATTTAAACTTTCCCATGTTTCCACCTTTATTTTTTATAATATATAGAATACCAAAATCTCTTAAATGATTCAAAAATGGAGTTCCATAACAAATCAATTAATATGAAGTCATATATGAACTTGGTTTTCGTAAACAATTATTTTGAATATAAATAATAGTACTCATGGATTGCCGCCAATAGTAATGAGAAAGACTATATTAAATTAACATAGTTCTTCCCATTTCCAAAAAACTTCTATTTTTTCTTTTATCAACCCCATTTTGATGAGGAGTGTATGGGGAACTACACTCATGTCGAATTCTATAATTCTCAAGATAAATTTAAAATGAATCATTCTTATACTCACCCCCATTATCTATTCTCAACTTCTTTACTGAATAATTATATTCTTTCGCAACTTTCCTTCTGAAATGTTTAAATATTTTCAAATCATCTGACTAATGTTTCATACACATAACATAATTAATGAAAGTAAAATCACCCTTGAAAGTGATGAAGTAATTATATCCATTTGTTGATTTTTTCTCATTGGACCACAAATTTCAGAATGAAAAGGCTCCAAGGGGGTTTTGAACAAATTTCAACTTTCTTATGCACTGAGTTTTTAATCTTTCATTTTTGAAATATAATGCAACACCAATATCTTCTTCTTGGAAAATCAAGAATACCAAATACACTATCTAACTTTGATTACATGCTCACATTGCTTTTACACATGTTTCCAATCCTTTCATTCCACAATTTATTCTCTTCCACCATACTCAAGTAAGAAGAGTTTTGTATTTATTAACTTGAAATAAGATTCCTTATATATGTTGGCCTCTTATAACTATCTTTCAATCTTCTTAACTTTTCACAAAAAATACATATTTTATAAAGATAACTTTGTTACCCTCATCAAAAATTTGTGAAATACTTAGCAAGTTGTGTTTCATCCCATCAAAGTATAAAGCTCTCTTTTATTTTAACTTTTATTTCCCAATTATGATTGATCCAAATCTTTTGATTCTCGGGGATTCATCATTTACAAATGTCACTATTACTTCTTTAATAACATTAAAATTATTTAAAAACATCAATTATACTTTTAGATTAAATAAAAAACAAAATAAATAATCCAAGGATTTTCTCCTTTTTAACTTTTATAGTTATTTATAAAACAAAGAGATTATTATTATTCCTTTTATTTCTTTACCTTCAGCTTCTGAGAATTGTTAAGAAACTTTTGTTATGGCGGTAAAAAAACAAGACAACCCTTAGCAGGGTATCTGGTTTGTTCACATATTTTACAAATAGAATCCATAGTTTGGAACCTATTTTTAACTTTCAAACCAACGTTCTCAGGTTTCTTTTGAATGAACTTTTTAGACTTATTTTGAGAGTATTTACTCCCCTTCAAACTTTTCCTTTCATAACATATTGAATAATAGTAAATTTTTTGGTTGAACCAACACATATTTTTTGTATCTACAAATCACCCACAATACCAGCAGTGGACCAAGAAAGTGTATTTTCCTCTGAAACTTCTATACTGACCAAAATTGTAAATATGTTTCTCAGCAACCATCTTATCTTTCTTATCTGAACCACCAAACTTTCTATTACCAATCATAATATTTTTTCTCTTTTTATTCTAATCATAATTGGTAGTATTAGAAATATTTTTGAATCTAGGATGTTTAGAAACATGTTTGGACTTATGGTTTTTTGAAATCTACGAATTACCAACTTTGTTGGTCTTGGACACATACATAACTTTCAAAGATTTATTTTTTTAGAAACAATTCCATATTTCTTCTCATATTTTGAAGATAAATTATGTTGAACCTTCTAAATTTTTTACTTACGAGAGCTTTCACCAATTTCATAAATAGAATTCTTGAAACATGTATTTTCTATTCATCTTTAGAAAGTTTTTTTTTAAAAAGTTCCAAATCTTCTTCTTTTGCCTTCGACTTCACTTCCTAATACTCATTATGATTCAATACTAAAAAATAAGTCTATAGCCGCAGTTTAAAACCATGGATATAGACCCAAAAAACATGGCTATAGGTTATAGACATATTTTCATAAACTGTGTGTGGTATTGGTGTGGTTATAGGAAACAACCTATAGCCATGGTTTCAAACCATGGCATAATCCTAATTCATGAAATACCTATAGCCACAGTTTAAAACTGTGGCTAAAGGGATGTTTCCATGGTTCTAAACCATTTCTATATCCCTTTTTACTCATTTCATAACTATGGAAACAACCTATGCATTCCAGAAAAAAATAGGTTACCTGCATATTCAAATCCTCCCCTTCCATACAAAACAAAGTTCCTACAGAAATGAGAGAAAGTTTCAGGGTGGAACACCCAATTCATCACCTTCCCAAGTTGGGTCCCAATGGTTTGGGTTATGTTATAATGGTATCAATATAGTCTGAGTCCTAGGTATGTAGTTTAGAGTTTATGTTCATATTAGGATTGGGTTGGGAAACAGAAGGAAATGGTGTTAAGGGGTTAATTGTTTGTTTATCAGACTAAAGGACTCAATAATGGTTTGATGGAAAATGTATCCATTCACACCCCTTGCCCCAGCCCCCAGCACACCCCCTTCTCATTCCCCCCCCCACTTGCACACCCCTCCCCCTGGCCCAATCACACCCCCTACCCCTGCCCCCAGCACGCCCCCTACCCCTTGCACCCCACCTGTACATCCCTCCTCCTACCCAACACACCCCCTACCCCCGCCCCTGCCCCTACCCCCATCACACCCCTACCCCATAACCCCACCTTCACACCCCTCCCCTGCCCCGAAAAAAAACCTTTCCCCTTTCCCCTTCCCCCAACACCCCCTTCCCCCACAGGTACACCCCATTCCCCTTCCCACCCCATGCACCCCCTACACACCCCCCTTCACACCCCATGCACCCCTGCACACCCCCTACAACCTCCCCCATGCCCCTTGAAAAAGAACCCAACACACCACCCTTCCCCCTCCCCTACACACCCCTGTCCCCTAAACACCTCATGACCCCCTCCACACCCCCTTCACCCCCTACACACCCCCCTCCACACCCCATTCAGACCCTTCACACCCCTCTACACACCCCATGCAACCTCCCCCTGACCTTGCAAAGAACCCAACACACAAATGAAGGACTTAGAACCTAAGTGTAAGGTTCTCTACAAGTTTTTTAAAACTAGGATAACCAAAAGAGTATGAGATATGGATAAAGTCCTTTTTCAGGATATGTATGTGTTATATATTATGATTAATAATGTGAAGTTCAACCTTCCAAGGTAAATGATTTATTTCATGGATCACTGATATAAAGGGAAAGAAAATATGAATTACTATCCTTGTGGTAGGCTGATCTCACTAGTTTTAAAGAAGATGGAAGTTGATTTGAATGAGGGAGAGGTAGTGAGATACCATAAGAGTAATACCCTATCTACAATTCTTTTGAATACCACTGGGTACTTCTACGATACCAACTCAAATTCCTTAAAGCTAGTTAGTTGGGAAGGAGTGGCTCAGGAGGAGCCCTATCAAACCTCACCAACTATAGATGCAGCAACTATTGAGTTGGTGTTTTCTATAGAGGTATAAGATTATAAATATACTAGAGTAGAGACACAATTTCTAGTTGTTATTTCAGAAGTGGTAGAAGATTCTCAAGTCTAAGGATCAAGAGTGTTTGATGCTACTGAAGGAGTTCAACATGAAGAAAAAATTATTGAGACAACTATTATTATTACCAAAGAAAGGCCAATTGTGACTATGCCTAATGTTTAAACTGTAAAAGGAAGAGCTAAATTGGAGGTGGAGAATCAGTCAATGGATCCAATTATCCTAGGATCACTTGATGATGGAGATCAAACTAATGATGTTTTTATGGAAACTATTGAACATTCTCATACACCACTTATTCCATTACCAACTTTTATTTTTAATGAGGAATCACCCTCTATTAGTAAGATCTCATAAAGTTATAAAATTTAATCCTTTTCATCTTATATTCTAAATGAGTTTGATCATTTTTTAGGAGATTATAATGAAATAAAATTGTAGTTAAAATATACTAATGATGATATTAGAGAACTTAAGAAATCCTCTATTTCCAAGGTTGATTTTGAAAAGTTGGTTGGTTTAATGACTACCCAAAAAAATATGATTAGGAATCTACAATCATTCCCTCCTTATTCAAATTTTTTTTTTGGATGTAAGTTTAAAAGAGCTTAAGGATGTGAATGGTCTAGTTAGATATTTGAAAGACGTTTATACTACCAAGTCTAAGTTCAATTATCTTGGTGTTATGGTTGTATATAAAAGGTACATGTTCCAAAATCTTCAAATGGTGAAGTTAGACATGTCTAAAGATATTCTTGATGAGGTTAAATCTTTTAGGACTGAAATAAAGGGAATCATACACACTTTATAATGTGTTTTATTAAGCTAGTTTGAGTTCATCAAATTTTTTCAAACATATATAACTCCCACCTCAGAACCTTTAGTTCTTCCAGTTTTCAGAGTAGAGTTGACCAATTTATATCAAAATTGAATTATGTATCATTACAGATTCAGTCTCTATAGCGTGATATGTTTACAACATTCCTTATTCAAGATTTCAAGAAGAATATTATGGGTGAGTTCCATGATACCAGAAAAAAATTCAGGAATCTTGGTATTGGAACTAATATATCCTTAAATTAAGTAGTGGTCTTTTATGATGAATTTAATGGGACGTTGAACAAGCTCATGAATTTCTATAAGAATGATCAATGTATGGTTTCTAGATCTCTTGTTCTAGTATCTAGAAACTACTAGAATTTTTTTAACCTCTTTGAACAAGGTCTATAAATAAGTTCAAGGTCTATATTTATATTCTTCCTTGACAAAGCTAGTGGTTATTAGAAAACCATTTTTTAAAATAATAAATTAATTATGAAAACAGGTTTTTAAATAAATCAGGGAATTATAGAATTCAAATTAAAGGTTTTGGTAGAGGGAATCTACCTCAACCTCAAGGCACGTTTCTTTTGACCACAACAACTCGAATCTTCTTTTTTTCTACTTGCACGCATATGAAAATTCACATATATATATAAGGACACCTAGCCCCTATGTATATATTTTCATGGAAAAATACACACAAGGGGGTCCTTAGAGATATGTTTATACTTGAATATACCCCTTTACACTTACAAATTTATGCATTTTTCATATATATATATAAGCAAACCTAGCCCCAATATAAATATTCATACAGCCATGAGAGAATATATATAAAGGTGAAACTTATATATGTATGTGCCTACCTATGAATACACATGTATGCCTTAATCAACAATGACTCGAATACACCTCAAAAAAAATCCAAAACACACTACAAAAATATAAGGAACCCAAAAATCAAAAAATCCCTAATTAAAATTAGACCAAAGAATAAAAATGGAATAAAACATACCCAAATCCATTGTTGAACTCACTATCTTCTATGGTGGTGGATCGAACTGACATCATCATAAGAAACCACCTATAAGAAAATAGTGGGAAAAGAAATGAGATATAATGTATTCTTATATATATGTGATCATTGTGTTAATTTTACATGATAAATGATACATGAATCCATAACCATCAATGGACAAATAAGATTTAGATTGATATGTACATCCCAATACTAAATGACAAAATCATTAATAAATCTCTTTATTTTTAAAACATCACCTTCAATTTTTTATTCAAAAATAAAAAATAAAAAAATATGGGACTAAAGTAAACTTCCTTCAGTACTTAAATGTGAGAAATAGGGATTAGACATTGTTCTTAACCTAGAAAATAAATTACTTGAATGTATAAAATTCCTAAAACACTTCATGCCTATACACTTCTTGATTTTCTAGATTGAAACCTCATTTTTAGAATCTTCTTATTCTGGAATTCACCATTATTATTAGTTTATATAGGTTTATCAATTTTATAAAGTAGATAATTTAACTTATTTTATTCTTACTCAATCCACTTAGATTTTTCAAACTATTTTGATAATATGATTATAAAATCTTTTGGTGCATGATCTTACTTCTTTTTGATTGTGCATTCCTTCTTTGTAGAAACTATTTCTAAACATAAGATAATTAGATCTTTCCTTTTATATTTCAACATTTCTTGTTGTGAAGGAATCTATGTCATAAAATATTATAGGTTCTCTTGGATCACAAACTTCTATATCAAAACTCACTTCTTTTCTCGGCCAATGTATATTGTTCTATAAAAATCCGGTTGTCTTGAGAGGTTCACATGACATTCTTATTCACCTGCCTCACAAATTTTCCAGGTTCCATTTTCATATTCCAATAAATATATATATCTTAAGAGATACATGAAAAGAAAAAAATCACCCCATGATCATACATATCACCTATCAAGGGTAACACATGGTTTTTTCTCCACTATCTCATGAACTACATGTCTCCATTTTTTTTATAAAAAATGTATCTTTTATTTTTCTTATCAATTCTAATGGATGAATAAATCTCACTTTGATTCCAGTAGGCTTGAGTTTTATTCTCTTCCTGAAATACATCCATAGTATCTTCCCACAAAACACTCTTCACAAGTTGTATAAAAATATAATAGAACCTTGCAGTGAGGTTATCCTTATTCATTTATTGAGAGCTTCCCATAAAAACTTATATAGATCTCAACATGATTTTGTAAACAAAAATAATAACTTATCCCATATTTTATCACATTTAAAACTTGACTCACAAATATTTTGTGATGTTGGTGACCATGAAGCATAGAAATTTCATCGACACAATACACTTCCAGATTTTATGAAATCTGGAATTTTCACCTCAGGCTAGAGTAAATTTCTAGCCTTGAATCTCAGTTAGATTTAATCTTATTTCAATCAATTATGTTGATCAAATTATAATTCACTCATTCAAATAAAATCACAATGATTTATGATAGAATTCATGTGCATAGACTAGAAATTCATACATGGGCTCTATCAAGGTCATAAATTGTAGTTTAAAGTCATACTAAATTAATTAAATTCATATAGTATAAGTTTTATGGGACTTCAAAGTTATACGACATATGATAAAAGTCTTATATGGGTACTTTTAGATTCATACAATAGGGGACTTCAGAAGTCATACACTTGGTAGGAAATTCACACGCACTACCTCACTATGTCATGAACTAGCCATGAAGTCATATGATTGGACTTCTAAAGACATGAACTACCTAGAAGTCTCATTTTGGAACTTGAAAAGTATTATTCTAATAGTAGAATTCATCCATTATTCATTTCATTGTTTTTTTTCCAAAAATTACAGACTTCTTCAGATTACTCTATAACTTCTTCAAATCAACCATGGTCATTCTCAAAGTTTTATAACCATATTATAACTATTATTAAAAATTTAGATAATTATAAAAAAATTGAAACTACTTTAAAATGTTTTTAATCCCCTTAGAAGCATGTAAATACTCGATTAGAGTATTTCAATGAGCTCTACTATCCTTGAATTTCTAGTCTTCACGTAATCAATTTAAAACCTTCATCCAGGAGATATTAAACAATGATCTCACCAGCCAAAATTCTATATACTCTATTAATGGTTTATTTTAATCCAATCTAGATTCCTCTAACCATTGAACCTGTTAAATCATTTTAAATAATATCTTTGTAAGATTTATGACAGGTTTTATTGGTTAGTAACCAACTTCCATAAGGGATGTATAATTGAAACATGAAAACCTCTAAAGATGAATCACTTAGATGTGTGTGTTATTATGAATACGAATTAAATAAATAAGGAAATACATTTCAACACATTATAATATGATTTCACATGAATGAAATGCATCGTATTGATGACATGTAATCCATATAACTTGGAATGATTTAAAATATTCAGAAGACTGGTTGGGAAAAAAATGTTGAAATTAAAGAGATATAATTCCTACAATGGAAGTGAACATGATAATATTTTTTCATTGTATCATTAGACTCCAGTATAGACATGTCTAATAAAAAAAGTACAAGAGGAGAAGACATGAAGTATAATACACCCCCTTCCCTATGTACTACCCTCCCCCAAACTATCCCCTCCCCCCAAACCAGTCCCCTCGCCAAGCACCATTACCTAATCCCCCTCCCCCTGCACCAACCCCCCAACCCCCACCCCTAAACCAGCCCCTAACCCTCTGAACAACCCCTTCCCCCTGTACTAGCCTCCCCCAAACCAGCCCCTCCCCCCAAACCCAGTCCCTTACCCCATAAAAATCCCCTAACCCCTCCCCCCTACACCACACCATACCCTAGATTGCTCTAACACCCCATAACCCCCCAACCACAACTCCCCCTCCCCTTGCACCGACCTCCCCCCAACTATCCCCCTCTCCCCTTGTAACACCCCGAGATTTTATATTCTTTTCATTTCATTAATTTCTTGTGTTGTATGCTACACCAATATTACCTTGCGCTATATGAAACACCGTATTAGCTTGCAGTATATGCAACACTATTCTTGGATCGTGTTACACACAATTTTGATAATGGATATTCTACGCAACATTGAGTATATATATATATATTCAATGTATAAATGAAATATTGTTGGATTATGTTATACGAAACAACGAAGGATTCTTTCACAACACGCATCCCTGACTTAGCTTGCATTACATGCAATCACGACCTTCCTCGATAGCGTGTGTTGTACACAATACCGGGTTTTACTAAACAACGATATATTATTATAATATTATTATGAACTATCCGTTATGAATAGTATTAACTAAAATTTGAATTTTATAACATTATTATTCATCTTACACATTTTCTAGAACATGGTATAAGAACAAAATAAATTTTTCGGGTAAAATAAGTATTTTTCAAAAACATGCAGTTTTGCCACCTTTTGATGGCGCACCCACATTAAATCTAGTTTTTGAAATGTTTATAAGTTCCATTTGACAAAATAAAATTATTCTTTGGAATCAAGAAATAAAAATTTACTTTGGATAAATTTTTCATTTTATTCTGATGACTTTCATATTTTAATGAATAGTAAAAACACGCTATATTTTAATTAAAAACAACTTTTTTCATCGTAATATCTTATATGGTTAAATTATAATATTTAATGGTTTTAAAGTATAAATATAATATATTTTTACCATTTAATATAATGTATGTCATTGGCATTTATTTTACCTTGAATTCGTAGGTTAAATCAATTCAATCTTTTGCAATGTTTTAAAGAAAAACTCGTTTTCTTTCGACAACGGGATTAATTTTAATTTAATTTCTGCAAATTTTGTGTATTGAATTTGGAAAAATGGATTCCATATTTGGAATCAGTGGGTCCAAATTATGTTAATAAGCTACTTTTTATTTTTGGGCATTGTGAATTGTAACTACGGTAAATTTTATTTACTATAGTTAAAGGAAAATCGGGTAATTAAGGGTAAATATAAGATTATAAAATTACACTAACACTTGGAAAAATCCTATTGGATGACTAAACGTCGACCCATATCACCTAAGAGACGGATTAGATTCATTTAATGGAGTTTTTTCTATGAAAATAATTTAATTATTTTTAAAACCAACGAAAGTGACAACATGTAACTCTCTTAAATACTAAAAGTATAATAATTTAAATTTAGTGATAAACTTCATGAAACTTCGAAAATTAATAGTCTACAGAAAGCTAAAAAAATTATATACATCATGAGAATTTATTTATAATTTTTTGGGATTAAATAATTATCATTAATTGTGACACAATAGTGATGCAGAAATTATTTATCTAGTGAAAAATCAAGAATATAGTTTTTATTAAACTAATAGTGACCATAAAAGGCACAAAACCCTGACCAAAACTTATTGGTCATGTAAAGTTAAACAATAATCATCCAATGGTCGAATATGTGACCATCTAGAGTCTTATACAAGCAATTATGACACTTATATTATTTTATTTTAAATGATTCCAAAGTTGTCACCTTCATAATTTAATAAATATAACAATTTAAATATTGTGATTTTAAGATGAGAAATTCGAGTACAAGTATTATTGTGAAATTTAATAGATTTAGATTCATCATAGGATTTTATTTTAAATTTTTATGCAACAAATCAGTATATTAAATAATTATACAAAAATGTTGTAGTAATTATTTTATTAAGAGAAAAACCAAATAAATGGTTTTAAAAATAATAAAATAAATATTATATGATCTATTTAATGTAATCCACTAATTTTATAGATACATATGACCTTTTATGAATCTGTTAAAGCTTTTATTTTGAACATATCTTTTGTATATATTTTATATAAATTCAAATAAATGAATAGTGTAAAAATTGACACTATTGTTATTTTATAAAAATAACATATTATAAAATTGTTTAAAAATCACAAAAATATTTAAAAATTATAAATTTAAATTTATATGGTCTATAATGTTATAAAGTAAACAATTATGGAAAATTAACAACAAATAAGTAATTATTTGTTACAATTTAAAATTTAGAATTTTATTACCACAAATAAACTTAAATAGATTAAATATGGATAAATCAAAATAATAAGGTTTAAAATAAGATCCAAACATGTCTAAATTTGATTGGATGATGATATTACAACCCTATCGCATCTAATATTCTAATATGAGTCATTTTTGGAGGTTTTTAAGTGGGGTTAGATTTATTATAAATTAATATTTTTAAAAATTCCAAAGGTGCCCCTCTCCTCCCTTATAAAAGGGAACCTCCTCCCTCTCCTCCTCACACCAATTTGAGCCTTCAATCTCGTCCAACCCCTGACAAATTATCTTCTCCACTTCCCTAGAAACGTCCTATAGGTTCTGGTCTACTTTAAAGACCAATCTTAGTGCCCTAAGAGGAGGTTTCAAAGAGGCGTATCGAAGAAGAGGTAATTTCTTCTCCCGATTCTTTCAAGCTTCTTTCTTCTTCAACTTATTCTTATTTAGTTGTTTCATTATAAAGTAAAAACATCAGTATCACAAATATACTTATTTGTTATTATAAATATGAAACAACCCCATTTCACATTCTATCCATCCTACGGAAAACAAAATCACCGCGCATGCGTACGTACGGAATACCGTCTCCACGCCGTGGTGTAATCTGTTTTTCCACCAACACCTTAAATGGATGGGTATAATGGTTATTATAACATCATAATGATTCTGATATATTTTATCATCCACTCCAATTCAATTCAATAATTATGGAAACGATATCATCACTCGTGCGTACGTACGGACTACCGTCTCCATGACGCGATGAGATTCATTCTCCATGTTAACCATTTAAGAATGATTATAAAGTATATATATGAAATAATAATGAAATATATGACATTATAAATCTACTGGATTTATGTATATATTTATTTCATCTACTTAATTCCATTCAACTCAATAAGGAAACAAAAACAGCGTTCATGCGTACATACGGCCTACCGTCTCCATGAACGGTGTATTTCTTTCCATTTATCGATCTATTATATATTTGTATATTCTGAATATATATTATATATAAATCATGTTTTATATTCTGGAATTATGTAATCGTGATCTAAGTAATCATATGAATAATTACAAGTCAAAACAAGGATGACAAATGAAACGATTTTACCCAAAACACTCTTTAACATGGAATATACAAAAGAACGGGTAATATAAAGTCATAAGTGAACCATATATGATATCATAACAATGAATATGATTCTGTAATAAGTCAATGGCATTATTTAAATCATTATACAGGAGGTTCAGATACATACGAAGCATATCGGACATAAGGTAAGGGATACATTTTCAATCTCATTTTTATCCGAGATTGCTTATACGTAAGTATTTACTGGGGTTACGTTTATCATCCATGACCATGTTTTCTAAAAATACTTTCGTAAAATATTTACCATTCTTCCATGGATGTTTAAAGTCATTTTTATCCTTTATTGACTTTTCACCAAATTGTATGAATGGAATCTTTCCTTTGATTACCATATAAGGTACTTTTTGACTTTTCCAACAAAAGTACGAGGAGAATGTTATTTTTAACTTATACGGCATGAACGGATTTTTACGGTTTCATAACAACTCATTTTCAAGAATCTTACTCTACAAGATTGAATGATTATTTTTAACAAAACCCTTATCTTTTAAAATTTCATGGAATTTTGTGAAAAGAAAATGATTTTAAAGAAGAAAGGATATTTTCCTCAAGAATTCATTTCAAGTGTTTTGTCAAAACTATTTTCCATCTAAGATGACATTATTTCATATGTGTTTGTTTCAAGTAAAATTTCTCTATGATTTAAATGATTTCAAATTTCTTATGATGAAATGATATCAGTTGTTTATGGATTATATTATGATGGCATGATGTTTAAGAATCCCATTTTATTTCATGGGTTATGCTATGATGTATGATTTATGATTTTGTGGCACACGAAAGAATGATTTCATTATGAGATGGTTGGGACCTATATCTCCCTCCAATGCATTGGGTAAAGTTTTATATCTCATGAGATAGACATGGCTGGAATGGCAGGTTAAACCGATTCAGTAAAACAGGACTGAAACGAGGAGTGAACTTGATTCAGAAATGGACTTATTCCACTAAGATGGTCATGGCAGCAATGCCTTGGCTACTATGGAATTCATTACACGTGCTTAAGGTATGCCACAATTACATGTTTTATTCCCATGCTATTTTATCATGATTTATGTCCCATTATGATCTATGCCTTATGTACTTCCATGTTTTATGTCGTTGCCCAAGATTTTTAATGTTCATGTTTTTTTAAGTTCAAATGTATATGGTATGTTTTATTTTATCCATGCTTACCCTTACTGAGCATTTAAGCTCACCCTTTTTATTTTTTTTCCCAAGATATAAAGAAATGTTTTAGGTAAGAAAAAAAAATGGAAGATCTTTATGGGAGATGTTGAAGATCTTTCACCACGATTAGAGGATTACGTTCCAAGTTTTCAAAGACACTAAACTATTAAGGTCCTTGTGTGTCTGTTTTTGTTATGTATTATGTATTCCGCAAAAGTAATGTAATGTCCATGTACGTTAATCTTTGGGTCTCTACACCCCTACACCCCCTTTACCCCACCCCTTCACCAACCCCCCCAACCCCCCCAACCCCCCTGCACCACCCCCTTCCCCCTGTACTAGCCTCACCCAAATCAACCCCTCCCACAAAACTATCCCCTCCCCCACAACCATCCCCTAACCCCCCCCCCACACCACCCCCATCCCTCTAGCCTGCACCAGCCCCCCAACCCCCCTCCACCAACACCACTAAACTCCATGCACCATCCCCCAACCCCCTGCACCAGCACGCCTCTCCCCCTACACTAGCCTCCCCACCAACCAGGCCCCTCCCCTTACACCCCCTCCCCCCTTCTCCCCCACCCATCCACCAAAAACAACCCCCCGACCTAAAATGTGAGTGAAATGGAAATCATGATGTCTTTCCCAAAACATAAGAGCACAAATAAAAGTAAAAGGAAACAAGCCTTCTTTGATTCCATGGTACGGTATATATACATGTTTGGGTTATGATAGATTAGGGTTATGGTTTGTGTTAACATTCAAGCTATAGTGCCTTACGGTTATGACACCTGATTAAGTGGGGATGTAATTTCATAAGGTTAGGGTACATATTTATGTATAGGGTGAAATGTATTAGAGTTTTACATGTGTGTGTATATATATACCTGATGTATTAAGGTGTAGTGTGTGTGTATGAGAGTGGGATATAATTATTCTTGGTTGTGTTAAATGATAACGTGAATGTGATGGTGATGTGGTTATGATTATGAGAATTTGGATGTGATTATTCTGACATTGCATGCATGTTGGTATGGATTTCCCATTAAAGTATGTTGCTGATTAGAGGTTTTTTATATTCCTATGAATTATAAGGTTAATTACTATCATATATGCATGTTTTTTACCCTTTGTGGTAGTTTCTAACTCGTTCCCCATTTGAGGTGGGCTTCAGGGGTTGCATTTTTCTTCACAGCCAACCCAGTTAGAGCCCCAGTGGGATCAGGCCATAACAACACATTAATTGAAAGTTTTACATGGTAAATGTTTTATTAGATCTAGATTTATCACTAATAAATATTGAATTTTATCATCACTAAAACAAGAACTAATAAAGGTATTATTTTATCAATTTCCATAATAACATTGATAAATGTTTCTTTTATTAGTGCTCATTTATAACACTAATAAAAGTATTCATTTATCTGTTCTAATTAAAAGGAGTTATAATATTCATCTCTTTTTATCCTTATTTCTGTAGTAGTGTATCAATAATTTATCATTAACCTCCCGATCTCTAATATTTATATAACTAATCAAGTGACCAATTTATTTAATGTGATCAATAACTAAATTATAGGCATGGATTTAATTTTTATTCTCAAATTTGAAAAACAACAGTTCTACACAGGTATTATTCTGTAAACATAAGATAATATCATGAATAATTGAATAATACCAATCCCAAAATGAATTACAATAAAATTAAATCTATACATATTGATTCAAAAAAATAGACTCACAAGATAAAGTGATTATAAAGAATAGATTTATGTAAAAAATATAGCATTTTAACATGCTGAAAAGAAATAGAAATAACAATTTTGATTAACACCAAATAAAAAATCATGATTAGTATAAGAAAAAAAGATCAAATAGAATTGATCACCAACAACACCAATCAATATAAAGTAGTAAAGAAATCATAAAAAAGACACTGATATTTTTATGTGCTTCAATTAATTGAAAATAAATAATCACCATAACCATGTTTCTTAAAAAACAGTAGAAGAGAAGATGTTAACCTCATGGACCCTCAGTGGTGTTACAATTCCCCTTATTCACCTCTTTTTAATCATTGAAAACTCATCATTTTCCATCAAACATGGTTTATTTTTAACAACATATCATTAACTGGACTTCAATACATAACCCAATTTGGTGTCAGGAGAAGAAATCAAGAACATGGTGGGTAGTAAACAAAAAAGATGAAACTGAACATGATTAAGAATAAAAAAATCCCTAGTTTTTTTAGTATTTTTTTCAATTGAAACATTTTTAATAGGGGATAACCTTGAAAATTTCCATCGATTTTAGAGGTATCACCAAACGGTCGCCAGAGATGGGTATTAATTAACTGGGAGGGAAGCTATCATGAAGGAGTAACTGTAATAATCTTAAAAAAATGTGTAGAGGTCAGCTCACATGGATCCCACTCATGGATGGTATCATTTTTTGATGATGCACTGATTGGAGGAGTAATGCGCGAAGAAGGGGGTGGAGGAGGAGAGGGACGTGCGTTGTAGGGGATGGGAGGGGTCACATGAAGGAGGGGTAAACTGAGTGGAGAATCCAGTGAGGAGCGGCTGAGGGATAATCAATCGGTCGACATTAAGGGAGAAGGGTTTCATGGGTTGGAAATGAGCCATGACGAGGGAGGATATTTGGGTGGGAGATGAGTTATAATGGAGTGAAACTAATTGAGTATTTTTTTTCCATGAGACAAGGTTTATACATGGGTTTATCCATTCTAAATCCACAATTTTGCAATTACAAGTGGCTATATTTTAACCTACAAACATGGACCAATTAAACCGTGGATATAGGTCCATGGATATAGGTCATTTTTCTAGTAGTGATTATTTTTTTCCTCAAGATATTTCTTCAAATCATCAATTTATTTTACCATATTAACCTATCATTAGGAAAACATTATTGATTTCTTTTTTAGGAACAATCATCTTCTAACTTCTTGTTTTTATTTTAAAGCCTTCTAATCTTTCTCAGACATTCTTTCAACTCTTATTTAAAATGAAATTCAAGTTCGGTTACTTATTATTTAGAAATAATGCTTCCAATAACTTCATCATTCACTACTCCAATAAAAGTATTCTTGACACCATACTCAACATAATTTTCTAATTCAACATCAGTTCCTTCTTTTTCTCCATCTTTAGATAAGAAATTTCATTTTTTTGTATTTGAAGAATTTTCTATCTTTCCTTGTAGAATACGATTTTCCTTTATCTCTTTGTTTCTTTCATGACCTTCTTGGTATTTTTTCTTTTTCATCACTATCCTCTTCTTTCTTTCTTTAGGGGAAATTAACCACAATGTTTCCAATATCTCCACATTCAAAACATTTCAAGTTAAGTTTCCCTTTGTATTTACCAATAATAATTTTGAAATTTTTCTAATATAAGGATAAAATATCTTCAATATTTTAACATACCTCATTTTTGGAATCAGATTCATCTTTTTTTCCTTCAATAAGAATATTCTTTGACTTCTCTTTCTTAGCAACCCTGAAATTTATTTGTCTATCAACTTTTGTTTTTCTTTTAATATATTTTTATATTCTCATTCCATAAATAATTAGAGTGATAAAAAAATCATCTAGAGATAATGTTTTAGGATCTTTGTCTTATAATGAAGAAACGTTTTCATCAAACTTATTGGGGAGGATTCACAAGATCTTTTCCATAATTGTAAAAGCTTCTAACTTTTCACCAAGACATATGATAGTATTGATAATGTCATTTACCATGGTAAAGAATTCTGTAACATGTTTATACTCAACCTTTTCAAATCTTCAAAGTTAAATCTACATATTTGTAATTTTTCCTTATTCACATTTTTTCCTTCATATATGTTTTTCAATTTATCTGATATACCTTTGGTTTTGGAAACAACTTTCACACTTTGGAATTAAATTTCATAAAGTGATGATAGTAAAGCACTCTTGTCCATTTAATAATTCTACTAGATTCTTCTTATCAGTAGATGTAAGAGGAAAATTATTATCAATAGGAGGAAACCCATCTATTTCCACTTCAATAACATCATATCCAATAGACACAAGATAAGGCAACATTATATCTTTCCAGATATTATAATTCTTACCATCGAAAAACAAAATAACATTACTATTCATACAATTCAGATTCTCCGTCTTCTTCACTTCAAAACATCAAAAAAGAATAAGAAAAGGAAACCTTTCCTTTGATACCAGTTTGAAGTTCCAGGTCAGGATAATTGTATCACTAAGAGGGGGAGGGGGTGAATTAGTGATATTTTTTTTTGTTTCTTTGCAAATGAAACAACCTTTTCCTCTTGTTAAATATTTCATTCCATACTGAACAAAAATAAAAAAAACATCCATATGAACATAAGAATTTACAAGGTTTGTTATTCAATAAAAATAGCTACATACTTGGTATGGTTTGAAAATAATCCAATACCACACAATCCACTAGAAAAAAATCCTTTTATATGGAATACAATGAGTAGGATATTTCCTTACACTCGTGTAGTACTATGTAAACAATCCAATAGTGTGTGTTCTCCCTCTAGCACCAATGCTGTAAAAAAATATTTGTGTAACAAAACATGTTACCTATGATTCTTTATAAACTTCCACAAATATATTATTTTAAACAAAATTATGCACTTTATAACCTATAATATAGTAAGAACATCAAGGAATTTCATAGTAAAAACATTCTTATTTCACAGTCTAATTCTCCCAATCTGATCTTTCCATTCTGATTTTTCAATATAGAATATATATATATATATAAGAATACAGCTGAGACAATTCTAAACAACTTCCTCCTCAGTCCAAAAATCCAATATGATAGTCCTAGTCTGATTATCTAGCTTAATATAACGATACACTGAATGTGATGATCAATTAAATACATTTCAATCTTGTCTCTTCAACTTTCACTTCTTTTCGACACAACTTCTTCAAGAAAAACAATCCTTAAACCAATTCTTCTCTCTATAATTTATTATATTCTCTACCTTCTCTTAACCTCTTATGAATAGGACTTCAATTAGAAAAGTATTATGTACTTTTTACCTTTTATACTTTCCTCAATTTTGATTTAGGAAGGATTCTTGAAAACGTTCCCGCTCAACCAAATTCGCTGATTTTTTGTGTTTCTTTGAATTTAGGGTGCATCTTGATATTTTCAACACTTATTAACTCTTATCGTTTCTTCTCAATCCATATTGAATATTTAACACACTTCAACTCTCTTATGAATCTATTCACCAACACTAGAACAATTCAAATTCCCCATTCTGATTTTCATTATGATCTATCTCATTACGATGAAAGAAAATGTAAATAAATAGATTCTTCTTATTCTTCTATATTGATCCACTTGAACTATAAACAATTTAGTTCAAAATTTTATTAATGGGTGACTACATTATTGACGAATTATGTTATTCTTTTCATATTGGTCCCAACAAATGTTCCTTTTCATTTCATTCATCAACCCAAAAAAATTCTTTCTCTAATGATTACGATGGCATACTGAGTTCGATGTACCGGTATCAGTATATTCAACATTAGAATCATATTTATATTCTGAATATGATACTAGTGAATTTTATACCCCAACAATTCTACCTCTGATGATTACAATGAAATAATTAATATGATGGATCATCATCAACAACTTTTAATTCATCAACTTCTTTCTTTTATTCATAATGATCATCCTTTTCATCCTTTGAACAAAATTGCATCCCAAAAACTCATTATGATGATCTTGAGACTAAAAAAATTCAGCTTCAAAAACTTTTTTCTTTCCAAACTTTATATTTTATCATTAATTCATGAATTTTATTTTTTGAATATCAGCTTTAGCATCGTCTGACTTACCAAGGAAATTATTGTAACTTCCATATCTTTTCTTAATAAATTTCTTTCTTTCTCATCCCAAATACGATTGATATGATTATTATTATAATGGATATGATTGATAACATCTATTTTTTACCCCCTTTATTTCATTAATATTTCAATATAATTTTTACAAAATACTTATGATTTATGAGAACTCCAAGATCAACAAAGCATCGTCACATTTAAATCATACTCATGGATACTCTGATTATCCACCATTATGACCATTCCATTCATACTGGACTGAGGATGTATCAAATGACCATTTACTTCTTCAATATTCTTCATCAACATGATTGAGTTTTTCTAGCAGTGTGAGTATGATTCCTTGAATATGATGGTCAATTCGGTTTTCAAAATAAAAAGTGAGGTAATTTTTATTTATTCTTAAACATATTTGAGAAAAAAAGATAATACCTGAATACAATCACCTTTCTAATCATCTTGGTCCTAAAAAATGATTAACCATTCCTGGACCTTAGGGGAATAACACATTGAACTATGACTTTGTTCATGCTATAGCATTCCACCATTCTTACCACGTATCTCTTAGAATAGTTTTACCTTTTATTTGAACATGAATCCCATCCAATTGATATTTATATTTATACATTAGATAAGATTTAATCATATATATGTGAGGGGATCTAGATATTGGTTTAAGGTGTTTTACATAAAAGAAACCATAGGTAGACATGCCATTACATAATGTGAGGAGGAGTATACATATACGAAATTGTAACACCCGAGACTTTTATGAGAAATATTTTTTTTTATGTTATATAAATCATCAAAGGAATCTTTCACTACACACAAAACTAGCTTGTCTTTATTTACACGCAACCACGACCTTCCTCAATAGCTTGCATCGTACGCAATACCGAGTTTCACTAAACAACGATATGCTATTAAAATATTATTAAAACTAGCCGTTATGAATAGTAATAACCACTTTTTGAAATTTTGTAAATTTTATTTTTCAAAATGGACTTCATTTTTGGATTTGGAATATCAAAATTAGCTTATGGTGAAATTTTGGTACTTTTCGGATAACATTCATATTCTGATGAATAGTGAAAACTACTAAATTTTAATTAAAAACAACTTTTTTAATCGAAATAATTAATAGTGATAAATTATTAATTTGCGAGGTTTTAAAGTATATTTAGAATTTATTTTTACCATTTAATACAATTTTGGTCATTGGATGTAATTTCACATTTGAACCAAACATAAACAAGTGTCAATCTTTTGATATTTACTATCTCTTAGAAACACGCTATTTGTTTTGACGACGAGAATTAATTTTTAAATTAATTAATGCAACTGATGTGTTTTGAATTTGGTAAAATAGACATTATTTTTGAATTCATAATATCAAATATAGCTTAGGCCTAATTTTTGGTATTTTTCGGGAAACTTTCATTTTTTAATGAATAGTGAAACCACTAAGTGGTATTTAAAAAAACTGAATTTTTCATAAAACTTAATTTTACCGCTTCTGTGAGTGGAATTTCGAAACATCGAGAGACACGGTAAATATCAAGGACTAAAATGTGGTTCGATGAGATGAAAATAATTTTTGGTGAATAGTAACTTTTTACTTTTTTTACCACGGCTAAAAGTAAATAGGGTAATTAAGGGTAAAAATGATATTATTATTACCCTAACACATGTCCTAATTCTATTGGATAAGTTTAATTCGACCAAAAACAACCTTAGGAATAAAATATGACCATTTATACCCACATGGATTAGATTAGGACATTTATTATTAATTTATGTAAAGAAGGGTTAAAATAGTTAAAATCAAAGTTTAATAACTAAAGAATTTTTCATATAGGGTTATACATAAGATAAATTCGACTATAAATATTAATTAGAAAGATAAAACTATTTTCTACATAAGGGTATTTTATCTATAATTTTTAGACATTAAATAATTTAATTTATTTATGACACAATGATGATGCAGTAATTATCTTATTAATGAAATATTAACATTATTGATGTTATAAATACCCAAATAAATGTAATTTGAGACTTTTTATGAATTAAACTAATTTTATATGTTAATATGACATTATATTATTGATTTAATTAACTTTTTTCGAACTAATCTTTCTGTTATGATTTTCACAAAAATCAATTACCAAATAGTGTCAGAATTAGCATAAAATTGTTTTTAAAACAAATATTATATTATTAATCGTTATGTTATTCCTAAAAATCTAAGGTTCAGCCAAATGACTTATATACGGTTATATATATTAATAATAAACTACTTGGCGTTTGTTTGTCTTGTTATAGTAAGTTTATTAACCTTATAGTGTAAGAAAACAAGAAGACACGGTAAAAGTTAAATTATATAACTTAAAGTTAAATCTAAATGATAAGATTACAATTGATACCTAAACTTTTCTAAATTCTATTGGATGAGAGAATTTCGACCCATCCTCACCTTAGCTTTGAAATAAATCAATTTTGAGATATAAAAACTGAATATTAATTTATAATAAAATAATATTTTTAGTTTTTTCAAAGGTGCCCTTCTCCTCCCTTATAAAAGGGAACCTCCTCCCTCTCTTCCTCACACCACATTGAGCCTTCATTATTGGCCAAACCCTGCCAAATTCTCTTCTACACTTCCTTAGAAACATCCTAGAGGTCCTGGTCTTCTTCAAAGTCCAATTTTAGTTCCCTAAGAGGAGATCTCTAAGAGGCGCTTCAAAGAAGAGGTAATGTCTGTTACCGATTCTTTCAACTTTATTTCTTCTTCCACTTCTTCTTCTTTAGTTGTTTCATTATGAAATAATAACATAAGTATCACTCATATACTGATATGTTATTATAAGTATGAAAGAACCCTATTTCACCATCTATCCATCCTATGGAAAATGAAATCACCGCGTGTGCGTACGTACGGAATACCGTCTCCACACCATGGTGTAATCAATTTTACACCACCACCTTACTTGGATGGGTATAATGGTGAAAATAAATAATTATATATGATTATTTTAAAGTGGTATTGATTCTGAAATAGTATAGATACACTCCAATACAATTCCACGATCATGGGAATGATATCATCGCTCGTGCGTACGTACGGAATACCGTCTCCACGATGTGATGCGACTCGTTCTACATGATCTTCATTGCATAATGATTATATAAATGAATTGAATGAATAAATATGATATATAGTACACTTATACCATTCTGTAAATGAGTTATCTATAACCTAAAGATAATAATAAGAATTTATTCGACAAAACACGCATAAGAACACAAAGTAATAAACACCCGAATAACAAGTACCAATGAAATATTACTAATAAGAAGCTAAGAATATTACCATATATGATATCATAATAATGAGTATGATTCTTTAATAAGTCAATGACATTAATTAAATCATTATACAGGAGGTTTAGACACTTACGAAGAAAATCGGACCTAAGGTAAGGGAAAATATCACAATCTCATTTTTATCCGAGATTGATTATACTTTGATATTTACTGGGGTGTATTTTATCATCTACATCCATGTTTCATCAATATTTAATAATATTTCCATCCACCTACAATTGTTTAAATCCAATTTTACCCTTAGGTGAGTTTTTAGTAAAAGATATGAAAGAAATATTTGGTCGTTTTTCGTACGAGGTACTTTTTGACTTTTACGAAAAAAGTACGAGAAGAATGTTTTTTTAACTTATACGGCATGAATGGATTTTTAAAACATTATTTCCAAGAAGCATCCTTTACAATTTTTCAATTTTATTTTTAATCAACTTCTTTTAGTTTATAATTGTATGACATACTAAGAAAGGAAAATGTTTTTGAAGTAGAAATGATATTTTCTTCAAGAATGGAGTTCAAGTGTTTTATCAAAATTATTTTCCATCTAAGATAATATAGGGTTCTGTTTATATCCCTATTATTACATTGATTTGATTATGTTGTGATGGAATTATTTTTTTGAATTCCTTTATCTTATATGAATTGTTTTATGATGTCATGATGTTTAACAATCCCATTTTTATTACATGGGTTGTGCAATGATGTATGATTTATGATTTTGTGGAACACATAAGAATGGTATCATTATGAGATGGGTGGGACCTATATCTCCCTCCAATTCATTGGGTAAAGATTTATATCTCATGAGATAGACATGGCTGGAATGGCAGGTTAAACTGGTTCAGTGAAACTGGAATGAAACGAGGATTGAACTCGGTTCAGAAATGGACTTTTTCCACTAAGATAGTATTGGCAATGAGTCTTGACTACTAAGAAATTATTCTCTATGATTATGTTTGTATGCCACAAAGTTTCATGTTTTAATTTATGATTATTGGGATTACATTTCACTACTATTATTTATCCCATGTTATGAAATTATGATCTCTTTTGCAGGTTAAGATTTTCAAAATGTTATGTTCTTATGAATATGATGTGATTGATATTTCTTTTGTATACTATTACTGAGAATTTGAGCTCACCCTTTTGTATGTTTTCTTTCCCCAGGTCAGGAAGAAGTTTATTAAGTAGTATATGCCAAAAGGGACTCTAGATATGATGAAATAAATGGGAGACAATGTAGATGCTTTATGAACCAGTTGTTTATGTTTCCATGTTTCTAAAGACACTATACATATTCGGTCCTTTCATGGTTTTGTTTTATGTTGTAATAAGTGTTCTTCAATTTTGATGTATTAACAATGTATGCAAAGTATGGGTCGTTATTGTTGGTATAAGAGGAAAGGTATAGTCAACCTTTGGAAACTAGGATGTGAAAGCCTTAGTAAGAACACTAAGGATAAGTCTAAGCATAGAACACAATCTTAGTGTTTTAGAAATGGCCATGGAAAACCTATGATAAGACCTTAAGTGTAAAATTTTATTCTTGATTATGTGTTTTTCCTATTATAATTAGTGTTTCTCACACTATTCTTCTTGGTTTTAGTCAATGGATGGAACCCAAAGGAACAATGTTAATGCAGAATGTGATGGGCAATGCAATGATTGTCCCCCAGAGTAACCATACATTATGGGAGTTCGAATGAAAAATCTTGTAGCCATGCTCACACAACTTTCTCAAGCTATGAATCATGCGGGACTTCCAAACGAGAAAAGGAAGGAGCAACATTATTTTGAATCCTTCATGAGGCAGCATCCACCTTCATTCAGCGGGTCTTCTGATCCATTAGTGGCTGAACAATGGATCAGTACCACTAAAAAGATATTTTCAGTTCTTCAATGTTATGAACATGATAAAGTCATCTTAGCAGTTTACCGTTTGAAAGGTGATGCTGATCAATGGTGGAATCTTATTAAGAATACGAGGTAAAGGGATGAAATTGAGTCCATAGAATGGGACGAGTTCAAGAAATTATTTTTCAATAAGTACTTCCCTCGTATTCTCTGAAAAAAGATGGATAAGGAGTTTCTTGAACTAAAGAAAAAGGATGATGAATCTTTTGGTACCTACGAAGAAAATTTTACAAGACTTAAAAGGTACGATTCTGGTATTACTATCCAAACTGAGAGTAAGATCGATCAATTCTTTTGTGGCTTAAAACCAAGTCTTCGAAGGGCGTTAGCCATAAGGGACTTCAATAGCTACGAAGAAATTGTTTAATGTGCTCTCAAGGTTGAGATGGAGATTGGGGTAACCCATCAGTCACATGGGTTTGATAAGAAGTGGAAAATGGAATTCAAAGGAAAATCTAAAGAGCACAGTGAAAAGAAGATGAGTTTTCCCTTATGCTCAATGTGTGGAACGAAACATGGAGGAAATTGTCTTAAGTGGACAAGCAAATGTTATAAGTGTGGAAAAGAAGGTCATTGGGAAATTGAATGTCGAAATAATGGGAAGAAGATGTCTAATGATGCAAACAAAGGAAAGGATACACAGAATGAACCTACTACACTTCAATGTTTCAAGTGCAAGGAGATGGGGCATTATGCAAATCAATGCCCAAATCCAAGGGTTGATGATGATGATCGATGTTAACAAACTCTTAAGGCTAAAGACAAAGGAAAGTCACATGCAATTACTATCAGCGATGTGGAGTACGAAAACAAAGTGGTGATAGGTACACTTACCATCCATTATAAAGTATCAAATGTTTTATTTGATTCTGGATCCACCCACTCTTTTATTTCGGAATATTTTTCTAAGGGTATCACCATATTACCTCAATAATTATATGTTGAGTTGGCTGTGACAACTCCTAATGGAACAACAGTCGCATCAAAAGTTTATAATTCTTCTCCAATTGAATTTTGTGGGAAAGTGATTCCTGCAAATCTTTTGATCCTTCCTATAGTGGAATTTTATGTGATTATTGGCATGGATTGGCTTTCTTTATATGGAGCTCATATCAATTGACAAAGAAGGGAAGTCACATTTCATATTCCAGATCAATCTATGATAGTCTATCGATGCAAGGATGAACATAACCTTCTAGTGGAAATTTCTTCTATCTTATGGGTCTTGATTCCACTAAATGAAGGTTATTTATCTCAAATGGTTGTTGAGAAACTCACGATTAAGAATATGCCCATTGTCTGGGAGTTTGATAATGTCTTTCTAGAGGAATTGTTGGGTCTTCCACCAAATCGTGAATTTGAGTTTTCAATAGAACTCGTACCAGGTGCTTTGCCTATTTTAAAGACACCTTATAGAATGGTCCCAATTGAGTTTCAGGAATTGAAGAAGAAACTCCAAGAGAATCTTGATAAAGGATTCATACGCCCTAGTGCGTCACCTTGGGGAGCACCTGTTCTGTTTGTTAAGAAGAAAAATGGATCAATGAGACTCTGCATTGATTATCGAGAACGTAACAAGATCACTATCAATAAAAAATAACCTCTCCCATGCATTGATGACTTATTTGACCAACTACACGAAGCTCAATACTTTTACAAGATTGATCTTCGTTCAGGGTATCATTAATTAAGGGTCAAAAGGGAGGATATACCAAAAACGTCTTTCCGTACAAGGTATGGACACTATGAATTTATAGTGATGTCATTTGGTCTTACTAATTCCCCTTCTATCTTCATGGATCTGATGAATAGAGTCTTTAGAGACTATCTTGATCAGTTTGTGGTAGTCTTTATAGACGATATTCTTGTCTATTCAAAGATAAAGGAAGAACATGAAGATCAATTGAGAATTGTATTGAAGACCCTGAGAAAGGATATGATTTATGCCAAATTTACCAAGTGTGAATTTTGGCTTCAAAAAGTTCCATTTTTGGGTCACATAATCTCAAAAGAGGGGATATCTGAGGATCCAGCAAAAAAAGATGTTATCGAAAGATGGTCGATACTAACAACAGTAACTGAGATCCGAAGTTTTCTTTGTTTGGCTAGAGATTATCGACATTTTGTGAAATATTTTTCACGATTATCTAGTACACTCTCCAAGTTGACTCGGAAAGGAGTTAAGTTTGTTTGGACGGAGGAATGTGAAGAGAATTTCAAGCAGTTGAAAAGAAGGTTATCCAGTGCACCTGTACTCACACTTCCTTGTAGTGGATAAAGGTTTGTGATCTACAGTGATGCATCCAAGAAGGGATTGGGGTGTGTTCTTATGAAAAATGATATGGTGATAGCTTATGCCTCACGACAGTTGAAAATCCATGAGCAAAATTACCTAACTCATGATTTGGAGTTAGTTGCGGTAATCTTTGCATTAAAGATTTGGAGGCATTATCTTTATGGAGAAAAGTGTGATATTTATACTGATCATAAAATTTTAAAGTATATTTTCACACAAAAGGAGCTGAATATGTGCCAAATGAGATGGTTGGAGCTGATTACGGATTACGACTGCTCAATTCATTACCACCATGGGAAAGCAAACAAGGTGGCAGATGCATTAAGTAAACAAGACCATGCTAGCTTATCCATGATGAGGATCACAAAAGATCCAATATTTATGGATTTACAAAGGATGGATCTTGGAATTATAATGGAAGGGGAAAAATCGTATCTTTCTCAATTGAATGTTCAACCATCTATACATGTGAAGATTAAAGAGGCGCAGAAAGAAGATGTAGAGTTACAAAAGAAGGTGTGAAATATTCCTGAATTCAACCTTGATTGTGATTTCATAATAAAGTTCATGAATCGGGTTTGTGTTCCTCCCATCCCAGAATTAAAGAAGGAGCTGCTGGATGAGGCTCATAGTTCTTCATTCTCTATTCATCCTGGAAGCACGAAGATGTATAGGTACATGAAAGAGTACTACTGGTGGGATGGCATGAAAAGAGATGTTTCTTAATATGTCTCTCGATGCTTGGTTTGTTAGCAAGTTAAAGCTGAGAGACAGAAGTCTAAGGGGATGTTACAACCATTACCCATACCAAAATGGAAATGGGAAAACATCACTATGGACTTTGTCACTGGACTTCCTAAAACATCCAAAGGAAATAATGCTATATGGGTCATAGTTGATCGTCTTACAAAGTCGGCACACTTCATTGCTATTAGAGAGGATTTCACTCTGGATCAGCTTGCCAGGATATATATGAAGGAAGTGGTAAGATTGCATGGAGTACCACTTTCTATTATATCTGATCGGGATACGAGATTTACCTCGAAGTTCTGGTGAAGTCTTCAGTATACTCTGGATACAGAGTTGAGTTTGAGCACTGCTTATCATCCTCAGACAGATGGTCAGTCTGAGAGGACAATTCAACCTCTAGAAGATATGTTGAGAGCTTGCTCTATGGATTTCAAAGGTGGTTGGGATCAACACCTAACATTGGTGGAATTTTCTTATAATAATAGCTTTCACTCCAGTATTCAGATGGCTCCTTATGAAGCTCTCTATGGAAAGAATTTCAAGACGCCAACTTGCTGGGATGAAGTTGGGGAAATAAAGCTAATAGGACCTGATCTTGTTGATGAGATGGCAGAAATGGTCAGATCTATTCAACAACACAATAGAGCAGCTCAGATTCGACAAAAAGTTATGCCGACAACCGAAGAAAATACCTAGAGTTTGAAGTGGGTGATAAAGTTTTCGTACGAATATCTCTTTGGAAGAGAGTAATGAGATTTTGAATGAAGGGAAAGCTGAGCCCTAGATATATCGGTCCTTTCGAAATACTGGATCGTGTTGGGAAGTTAGCTTACTGATTAGCGCTTCCACATAATCTCTCCCAAGTTCACGATGTGTTCCATGTATCTCTCCTAAGAAAGTACATACCTGATCCTTCACATGTACTCAGCTCAGAATTTGTACCGCTGGAACAAGATATTTCTTCTGAAGAACAGCCGATAGAGATTCTGGATCGTAGTGAAAAAGTCCTACAGAACAAGACCACTCACTTGTTTAAAGTTTTATGTAGGAACCACCAGTTAGAAGAAGCTACATGGGAGCTTGAGGATATGATGAAGGAAAGGTATCCTCATCTGTTTGTTACAAAGTGACGAATTTCGAGGGTGAAATTCATTTTAAGGGGGGTAGAATGTAACACCCGATACTTTTATGAGAAATATTTTGTTTTTATGTTATATAAATCATCAAAGGAATCTTTCACTACACACAACACTAGCTTGGCTTTCTTTACACGTAATCGCGGCCTTCCTCAATAGCTTGTGTCATACGTAATACCGAGTTTCACTAAACAATGATATGCTATTAAAATATTATTAAAACCAGCCGTTATGAATAGTAATAACCACTTTTTGAATTTTTGTAAATTTTATTTTTCAAAATGGAATTCATTTTTGGATTCGGAATATCGAAATTAGCTTAGGGTGAAATTTTGGTACTTTTCGGATAACTTTCATATTCTGATGAATAGTGAAAATTACTAAATTTTAATTAAAAAATTTTTTTTTATCGAAATAATTAATAGTGATAAATTATTAATTTGAGTGGTTTTAAAGTATATTTAGAATACATTTTTACCATTTAATACAATTTTGGTAATTATATGTAATTTCACATTTAAACCAAACATAAACAAGTATCAATCTTTTGAAAGTTATTATCTCTTAAAAACACGTTATTTGTTTTGACGATGAGAATTAATTTTGAAATTAATTAATGAAACTGATGTGTTTTGAATTTTCTAAAATAGACATCATTTTTGACTTCATAATATCAAATATATCTTAGACATAATTTTTGGTATTTTTCTGGAAACTTTCATTTTTTGATGAATAGTGAAACCACTAAGTGGTAGTTAAAAAACTGAATTTTTCATAAAACATAATTTTACCGCTTCTGTGAGTGGAATTCCGAAAATTCGAGAGACACAGTTAATATCAAGTACTAAAATTTGGTTCAATGAGATGAAAATAATTTTTGGTGAATAGTAACTTTTTACTTTTTTTACCACGGTTAAAAGTAAATAGGGTAATTAAGGGTAAAAATGATATTATTATTACCCTAACACATGTCCTAATTCTATTGGATAACTGTAATTCGATCAAAAACAACCTTAGGAATAAAATATGTCCATTTAGGCCCACATGGATTAGATTAGGACATTTATTATTAATTTATTTAAAGAAGGGTTAAAATAGTTAAAATCAATGTTTAATAACTAAAGCATTTTTAATATAGGGTTATACATAAGATAAATTCGACTATAAATATTCATTAGAAAGATAAAAATAGTTCCTACATAATGGTATTTTATTTATAAGTTTTAGACATTAAATATATTAATTTATTTATGAAATATTGATGATGCAGTAATTATCTTATTAATGAAATATTAACATAATTGATGTTATAAATACCCGAATAAATGTAATTTGAGACTTTTTATGAATTAAACTAATTTATATGTTAATATGAAATGTTATTATTGATATAATTAACATTTTTCGAACTAATCATTTTGTTATGATTTTCACAAAAATCAATTACCAAATAGTGTCAAAATTGACAAAAAATTGTTTTTAAACAAAATATTATATTATTAATTGTTATTTTATTCCTAAAAATCTCAGGTTTGGCCAAATTACTTACATACGGTTATATATATTAATACTAAACAACTTGGGGTTCGTTTGTCTTGTTATACTAAGTTTATTAACCTTATAGTGTAAGAAAACAAGAAGACACGGTAAAAGTTAAATTATCTAACTTAAAGTTAAATCTAAATGATAAGGTTAAAATTGATACCTAAACTTTTCTAAATTATATTTGATGAGAGGATTTCGACCCATCCTCACCTTAGCTTCTAAATAAATCAATTTTGAGCTATTAAAAACCGAATATGACTTTATAATAAAATAATATTTTTAGTTTTTCCAAAGGTGCCCCTCTCCTCCCTTATAAAAGGGCACCTCCTCCCTCTCTTCCTCACACAACTTTGAGCCTTCAAGCTCGGCCAACCCCTACAAAATTCTCTTCTCCACTTCTTTAGAAACATCCTAGAGGTCCTGGTCTTCTTCAAAGACCAATTTTAGTGCCCAAAGAGGAGGTCTCAAAGAGGCGCTTCAAAGAAGAGGTAATGTCCATTGCCAATTCTCTCCACTTTATTTCTTCTTCCACTTCTTATTATTTAGTTGTTTCATTATGAAGTAATAAAATAAGTATCACTCATATAATTATATGTTATTATAAGTATTAAACAACCCTATTTCACCATCTATCCATCCTACGAAAAATTAAATCACTGTGTGTGCGTACGTACAGAATACCGTCTCCACGCCGTGGTGTAATCTATTTTCCACCACCACCTTAATTGGATGGATATAATGGTGAAAATAAATAACTATATATGATTATTGTAAAGTGGTATTGATTCTGAAATAGTATACATACACTCCAATACAATTCCATGATCATGGGAATGATATCATCGCTCATGCATACGTATGGAATACCGTCTCCACGATGTGATGCGACTCGTTCTACCTGATCTTCATTGAATAATGATTATATAAATGAATTTAATGAATAAATATGATATATAGTACACTTATAACCTAAAGAGAAGAATAAGAATTTATTTGAAAAAACACGCATAAGAACAGAAAGTAATAAACACCCGAATAACAAGTAGTAATGAAATATTACTAATAAGAAGCTAAGAATATGACCATATATGATATCATAACAATGAGTATGATTCTGGAATAATTCAATGACATTATTTAAATCATTATACAAGAGGATCGGACACTTACGAAGCAAATCAGACCTAAGGTAAGGGAAAATATCACAATCTCATTTTTATCCGAGATTGTTTATACTTTGATATTTACTGGGGTGTATTTTATCATCCACATCCATGTTTCCTCAATATGTAATATTATTTCCATCCACCTACAATTGTTTAAATCCAATTTTACCCTTAGGTGAGTTTTTAGTAAAATATATGAAAGAAATCTTTTGTCATTTTTCATACGAGGTACTTTTTTACTTTTCCGACAAAAGTACGAGAAGAATGTTTTTTTAACTTATACAGAATGAATGGATTTTTAAAACATTACTTCCAAGAAGCTTCCTTTACAAGTTTTCAAGTTTATTTTTAATCAACTTCTTTTATTATAAAATTGTATGACATGTTAAGAAAGGAAAATGTTTTTGAAGTAGAAAGGATATTTTCTTCAAGAATGGAGTTCAAGTGTTTTATCAAAAATATTTTCCATCTAAGATAATATAGGGTTCTTTTTCTATCCCTATTATTAAATTAATTTGATTATGTTGTGATTGAATTATTTTTATTAATTCCTTTATCTTATATGAATTTTTTTATGATGTCATGATGTTTAAGAATCCCATTTTTATTACATGGGTTATGCAATGATGTATGATTTATGATTTTGTGGCACACATAAGGATGGTATCATTATGATATCGGTGGGACCTATATCTCCCTCCAATGCATTGGTTAAAGATTTATATCTCATGAGATATACATGGCTGGAACAACAGGTTAAACCAGTTCAGTGAAACAGGACTGAAACGAGGAGTGAGCTCGGTTCAGAAATGGACTTTGTCCACTAAGATAGTCTTGGAAATGAGTCTTGACTACTAAGAAATGATTCTCTATGATTATGTGTGTATGTCACAAAGTTTCATGTTTAAGTTATGATTATTGGGATTACATTTCACTACTATGATTTATCCCATGTTATGAATTTATGATCTCTTTTGCAGGTTAAGATTTCCAAAATTTTATGTTCTTATGAATATGATGTGATTGATATTTCTTTTGTATACCCTTACTGAGAATTTGACCTCACCCTTTTGTATGTTTTCTTTCCCCATGTCAGGAAGAAGGTTATTAAGTAGGATATGCCAAAAGGGACTCTAGATATGATGAAATAAATGGGAGACAATGTAGATGCTTTATGAACCAGTTGTTTATGTTTCCCAGTTTCTAAAGACACTATACCTATTCGGTCCTTTCATGGTTTTGTTATATGTTGTAATAAGTGTAATTCAATTTTGAAGTATTAACAATGTATGCAAAGTATGGGTCATTATAGACATCTTTATATAATAATGTAAAACCCATAAAATAATAAATAATAATAATAATAATAATCACATAAACATTTTTTTCTAAGATCATGATCATCCACACACATGCTAATACTAAATAAATATAAACTAGTTAGGATTCACTTCAATTCATTCTTTATTATTAATATAAACACACTTGAATAATTAAACTAATTATTTATTTATTTTATATTAATGTCCATCCAAATGGTATTGGAGTGTCCTTTGTAGTTAATCATAAATAAATAAAATTAATTACAATTTATTCAATATGATAAATATTCATTATAACTATGCACTAGCTTGTATAGTCTTTTCCTATGCATTTAATAAGCACAAATCTTACATAACGCGTCACATATTAAATGGTGTGCACTGTGTCAAGATAAATAAATTCAATATATTTAATACAAAATACATATTTAATATATTTAACATGTATATATTTAATAATTTTATTATATATATTGTAAATTATAACCATACAACAACCTGGATAGTGTGTAATCCTCTTAGATGAGTATGGGTTAAATGATGTGTAAAACAATATACACACCAGGTAATGGATTCTATGACACATGCATAGGGAATTATCATGTATGTTAGCATCATATATTAATAAAGAACGTGATTTGTATACCATCTACACATTTTTTGACCTCTATGTTTCTAGACCATCAATCTCGAATGTTGTGTAATAAATATATTACATGACTTTGACCACATGTATTTTTTTAAAATTCACATACTACATGGTGTGTATGCTAGATACACACTATGTAACCATGTAAACCATATGCTAGGCTATCTTAGTCAACACATGGTGTGAATTAATTCACTCCATATATATTTACTACATAATGGCTTGAATTTCTCACAGTTCATCCTTGTACAGTGCCCATGGGTACATGGAATGTACCAATGGGATACACATTGTATAGTCTTGTGTTATATATATAGAACTCTTGGCATATCTAGGTGGAGTCTTTTAATGTTTTTATATATTTTTAACATTTTTCTACGTTATATGACCAATAACAAAGAAAGAAAATTAGTGATTTCAACATTTGGATCTAAAGAATGAATTCCAAAATTGAAAAGATGATAGAATGTGTATTACAATTAATGATTAATAAAGAATTATAAATTAATTATGAGACCACTTTTACACCACTTTATGGTTTTAGGCGTAGTGTAAGTTCTTATTGGTAAATTGAAAACTCATATTTTTTCCATGATCAATAAATAATATGAGATGTACATGAGAAATCATGTTATGGAAAAAAGTGTTAAATCAATGATTAATTAACTGTTACACCAAAACCAAGAAGACAAGACCATCAAATATTATTTATAATTATTTTATATAGATTAAAAAGTACCTCAAGATGGAATTATTTTTTTGTTGATGAATTATTCGACCACTTCCTAATATATGTTGTTGTGAAGAGAGGATTCAAGGATAAAATCCCTATAGTGGTGATCCACACATGCTCTATGAACCGTTGAGATCCACTATAGAAATCCTCAGGTGCTAGCATAGATGATTCTAATGGTTATGTTGTTCCTCATTGATTTCCAAAATAAGTGATTCAAGGAAGAATTATTCTTCTTATTCTCTCTAGAATTGAGATAGAAGAGGAGAAAGATCATTCTCTATTATTGAGATAATTCTAGTTGAAGAGATCTCTAGGGATTTAAAGGATTCTCTCGAATTATTTTTTGCACAATGATTAGAATTTCAAGGGTTTTTAGATAGATAATTTCATAATCAGGTTTAAATAAATATAGATATATAGAATAATAATTGCACATAATCCCTTATGATTATCTTAATTATAAAAAAAATATAATGTCTAAATAATAATAAAAATATTATTATTTACTTGACATATGCTAAACTCATGGATAAATAAATATTATTTCCTTGAATAAATAAATTAACCATTATTGAAATTTAATTTGTCATTTTTCATCATACTACTAAACTTCATATGCCATTTCTTCTCAATATTACTGGTTCTTGAATTTTTACTATTTATTTAAATAAATAAACATCACTGTGTTATTATAAAATAAATAAATAAATATTATATTCACTAAAATATCAGAGAAATATTTATTAAATATTCAACACATAAATATTCCCATGAATAACTATTAACTGATTATATGCTATTAAATAAAAATGAAAAATTATTAAAGCATGTATGAAAATAATATTTACCCAACATGTTATATTCATAAAAAAAATTAACTAAGGTTCTATATACACTTGGCGTGTGACCCTCTAGGATTATTTCTTGGTATAATTAGGAAGAACCACTTAAAGGCCAAGGTAAACATCTAGCAACTTGCCAAGAATCCCATAGAGAAATAAGTTAAATACTACAATAATAATAACCACATACACACATACATCATGTAATATAATAAATTTATCTTGATATCTATAATCATGGAGGTTGTATATAAAGGCTCCCAATGTTGGTAAATAACCTTTTTAGTGAATAACCAAAAAGGTTTTTTTAGATTCAATGGATCATTTTCTAATTTTTTCAAGACATAAACTTCATGATCAATAGTTTTTTTTCATTGAATATTGATATAGAAATCCCAAAACCTGGAGAGTATTTTTACTTGTTAAATTTATAACTAATTTAAATTAGATATGAAGATAGAATACTATATGTTACGATCTTCCTATAACAATGTTTGTGATAATCATAAATCCTTTTCAGATTACCATCATTACATAAAGATGATCCAAAGTAGATCCCTTTAGTGGTAATCTACATGTGGTCCTTTGATCTCTGAACAACACCGCTAGATTTTCATGTGGTAGCATGGAAGATTGATCGTCTTGTGTCTTCGTATTTATCACTTCAAATTCCTTTAAGCTTCAAGGAGTTCTTGTTATTAAGAAAATGAGATAAGAATAAATCTAGATAGAAGTCTGTTGTGTACAATGATTCTCAATTCTTGATTAACCTTAGAAAATAGACATGATAATCTATTTATATAGTAAGAGTTTAGATTAAAATATTATTTAATTTCATGTCAACCCTTAAATAATAAAATAAACTTTATCTGACCCCATTACATATAATAATAATACTACTATTATTTAATGGTGTTCTCTAACTGACACAACTATAAATATTATTTTACCAGCTTTCAAATTAATGTTTATCACTGGACATGATCTTGGTCTACTCATCATCCTCTGTATTTATCAACAACCTGAATAAATATATATCAAATATTTATTCATATATAAATATTCAATTCACCTTTTTATGAATAAAAATTATTAAATATTGAATAAATAAAAGAAATATTCTATTCAGAGTGTAGGAGATACATATTTATTTAATATTTTTAGATCAATAAAACTTGAATAAAAATATTTCTCAGTCTTGAGAATAAAATTTATTCTAATAATTAAATTCAACTATATTTTAATTGAGAAAAAAACACTTAGTGTGTGACCCTATAAGATTATTTATTTTCATCCATAGATGGTCTTAACTAATGTCTAAGATTACTATATAAAAATAGGTTAAAGAACCTAATAGAAACAAGTTACTATCACAACATAGATAGACATAGATGAATGCCTACAGTTTAATAAAATCTATTTGTCACAATATATCATTAAGTAGGTTGCAAACATCTATCACCAACCTATATTCTTGATACATATTTCTTTGACTGTCTAAAATAAACTAGCTTTTACGCCTGGGCCATGTAATTTAATGTTATGGTTATATTTAAATCAAATGTTCAAGTTATCAACTTCTATTAATATGGAAGAGACAAATCCTTCCTTGAATTATTAATTAATAACATGTTATTCATGATTCACCCAACATACCCTACTTTCAGTGAATATATGGCACCACAGTTTTGGTTATTACATTAAAGTATGTGAGTCATGACAAACATTAATAATAATATTAAAGTATAAGGACCATTACACATGTTTAATTCCTAAAAGAGTGTTAGTTCTCATAATCTACCATCATGGATATTTCCAAGTGTGAACTTCATAACAATAAGTATCATTTTCTTATGATTAATCTTACCGGATAGTAAAAGTCCCATGCGTTCCATCATATTATGTTATCTAACCATAGTACTATTTTTAAAAATATCATCATGGAATTTAAAGGTCTTATCATAGAGGGGAACTTCTCCGAACTTATTAATACGATAGATACTCTTATACATTATTACATTAATGTCATGTAGAGCTATAAAAATATGTAATAAGATATTTTATTAATATTAAAATCTTCTAATATACATTCAATCTAAATAATAAATAGTTCATTATAGAATACCAAATCCAAAAACCAAATATACCTATGAAATACAGTCCTCTAGAACCAACATGATAATCACGTTTCTACTAAGTTTAGGCTTTTGTAAAGGGGTATGACCCATTGTATTCTATGGATATTATTCTTACTATAACTTCACCTCTATAAGAAAAATAACACAAGAGTTGATTCTTTTGAAATATTTTCTTCTTCTGCTGATGTGACCATGGTTCCTATTCAAGGTTCACCACTACAATATTTTCAAAATAGAGTCTGATAGTATCTTTATTTCAAGGTAAAATGTCATTATATTGGATTAATTTGTGTATCAAAACTATTTATTTATCTATATTTAAATCTATAATATACTCAAAATCTTCTATAGAACATGTGACCGCAACTTTCTTTGATGTCTTCTAGCTCACATCACTTCCATTGAGAGTGAATATGTATCCTGTTTTAAATTTAAGGATATCCTTTAATTCCATATGATGGTGGTCACTTGGGTCATCTTGATATCTTCATACCACACTTATAGTATAATTAAAATCAATCCTTGTACATAGTATAACATATATGACAGAACCAATATCTAACACATTTGGGCTTCTTTTCATCCTTTATCATTACTTGTGTGTTTGAGGGCAAATTTTCTTGGAATGATTAATTACATGTGGGATTGGAAACAACACCCTCTTGGATTATTCCATAATGAATCTCTTTAGTACCTTATCAATATATATACCTTTAATTCTACCAATAAACCTATTGTATCCATCATGATGGATCTTGATCCTATGAATATATGATGGTTCACCTACTTCCTTCACGGAGAAGAATTTATTTGTCTAGGATTTAAAAGATTGTAAGACTGGTATTTAATTTCCATTAATTAGTATTTCATCAACATATCCTATTATTGAAATGACCACACTCTCATTAACCATTTTATAGAAAAAAGCCTCAAAATAATTATTTATGAAACCAAATTCTCTTATGGATTTATCAAATAAAATGTTTCATGACCTGAATGCTCTCATTAATCCAAAAATGGATCTTTTCAATTTGCATACCTTGTTAGAATCCTTTATAGTTTCAAATCTCTAAGTTTTGTCATATAGTGATACTAACTAAGGTTCTTGTCAAGTAAATCTATTTTGAAATCCATTTTTCGAATCTCATAGTCATGGAAAACCTCAATGGAAAATAGAATTTTGATAGTTTTAAATATAGAAACCGGTGAAAGGTTTTATCATAGTCTATGCCTTGACTCTATTTAAACCTTTTGATACTAGTTGTACTATATAAGTACTTAATTTTACACCCATGTCTAGTTTATTCTTTAATTCCAATTTAAAACTAATAGTATCCACTAGAGGATCTACCAAAATACAGAATTGGTTTTGGTACATGGAATCCATTTCAAAATTCATAGCGTCTTTACACTTGAAAAAATCTATTCCACTTACAACTTCCTTGTAGGTTAAAAGGTCATTATTATCAACTAAAAACGAGTCACCATCATCGATTACTAGAGAACCTTATCATTTAGGCTCTCTAACCTCTTATATTATCCTACTTAGTACTTGTGCCACCAGAACTTATTCTTCTATGGGACTTTATGGAATTTGTTACCATGCCAAGTCTTTTATAGCTTGATGCTGGTCTTCATAAAAATTTATGACAATACCACTATCACTTTTAGAGATATTATCAATCTCCATGAATATATAATGTCTTTCCACTATCATATTTTCTTTTCTGATTGATTTAATATGTAATAACCCCTTATTTCCTTAGGGTATCCTATAATGGTACACTTTGTGCCTTGATGTGTACGTTTGTTTCTTGAAGAGGCCTTAATAAATTATTTCTAACCCCACACATATAATTATAACAACATGAGTTTCTTTTCAGTCAACAAATGGTATAAAATACCACCTTCCACTTTAGTTGTAACATGGTTTAGTATTTTTACTGCCTTCCGTAACATGTATCTCCAAAAAAAAGGATTACTTTCATGACTCATCATTTATCTAAACATGTCCACTAGGTTTGAGTTCCTTTTTTCTCTTACACAATTACATTATAATGATTATGAAAGAGTGAGTTGAGATATAATCCCAAACTCCCATAAATAATCAATGATGTCTTTATTAAGATATTCTCCACCATGGTTTGAATAACATTTCTTAATATTATTACCAACCTGGTTCTTAACATACTTCTTAAATTATTTGAATCTATCAATGGAATCTGACTTATACCTCATTAAGTATAAATATCCATATCTACTAAAATCATCATTAAAATTTATGAAGTATGAGTACCCACCTCTTGATTCAACTAAAAATGACCCACGCACATCAGTATGAACTAATTCAAGAACCTCTTTAGCCATTTTACCTTTTACACTAAATGGGGATTTGTTTATTTTTACTTATAAACATTATTGATATACACCAAGTGGTTTTAGTTCAAATGAATCCAAATATCCATCTTGGTGTAATTTTTTCAAATTCTTTTTTTACATGAACTAACTGGTGATTCCATAGTTAGGTGAGTTATAAGTCTTGTGAAGTAGTTTTTTTATCGATTTACATCAATTGGTTCATTCAATCCAACACATAATTATCATTATTTAAATATTCATTACCATAAAATATGATTTATTTATAAAAGAAACAATATTTATTCCTAAATTTGAAAATAAATCAATCAGTATCCAGTATGGATGCATAAATAATGTTTTTGGTAGAAGATGAAACAAAATAACAAACTTTTAAAACCAAAATAATTATCATAAAAAACATAAGGTGGTAGTCCCCAATATCCATAATTGCAAGTTTGAATCTGTCGTATGCTCGTAGATCTACCACCCATCAGTCAATATTATAGAATCTTTTTGGTTCCTATATTTTAATACATATATTAACATGACATTCTATATTTAATACCCAATTTATAGAAATAGATAGATTTCACTTGATAAAAAATAAAAATGAAGCTTCCCCTTACTTATTTACCTAGGTGTAATTTTTCTTCAAGTGGTCCTTCTGTCCTTATGAAAAACTGAAATCATCTTTTTCCCTTACTTTCCCCTTGATCGTTCTCTTCTTGGAGTGGTTTTATAAATAATCTTTAGACTTAGAGATATTCAAAGGTAATTTCATTTTATTCAATATAAGGATGGAAGGATTTTTTTATCTTAAATCCTTATCAACATGGTGATGCAATGTGGGAATTTATAGAAGATACTTATCTATGTTGTTTATATTTAAATTAACAAAAACATTGTAGAATCTATGAGGGATTGATTTAAGAATGAAATCGGTGTACAATTTTTCAGAAACATTAAATCCTAGAACCAATAGACGCTCAATGTAGCCAATGAGTTGATCTATCTGAGGCCTAGATAGAATACCATCTTTAATATTACTCTAAATGAGCATATTGTATATCTTAAACCATTTTTATCTGGCTCTCTCCTAACATATACCACAAAGATAGTAGAGTATATTATAAGCATCCATGTTTTTATGTGACTTCATGATTTAATTAGGCATGTATGGATGCATTAAACACTAAACATCAATAACATTACAAAAGTGTTTACCATATAAATATAACTCTTTATCGCCATCCTCTTTTTAGGCAGACTAGGCAGTGGGGATTCTATCATGTATAATTTCCCTCATGGTTCAACAAAAAACACAGGCATCTAAACTATTCCTTGAAGTTACTATAAGAAAGATGATGATATTTATCCAATATAGATCACACATATAATGTGCTTAATGAAATTTCCATTATTATATAATTATAAAAGTGTAGACAATTAGTACTTTAATTGATTAATATTTATGTGAGAACTAATGAATTTAATTTTATTAGGCCTCCCACTATTTTATCAAGCCCCAAAGACCCTCACCATTAGACCTAGAATTCCTAGTTTCCTAGAAATTCCAATAGAAAGGATCCATATTGCTCATATCATAATCCAAGAGAGGTCTCATTAAATTACATGATGGTATTTATGTAGGAAGGTCTTTACCAATTACAGGCTTGCAACTCATTGATCCATTGAGTGGAATCCCTAATTCAGAAACCCTTACTTGTATTTTCTTAACTCATTCCTATAAAATACATAAATTATAGTGAGGTATACTTATCTTTATTTAAATTGGTTAATTCAACCCAAAATTTTCATAATAACTCCATAATAAAAGTAAGCGTCCTAATGATGGTTGGTAAAAAAACCTCAATTCTATAGATTTCAGTCCTAATCAAGTATTGGAGGTTTTAGTCAAAATTAATATTTAGTTGAGGAATTTCATTTATTATTTATAAATATTTCTTATTTTATCTTTTGCATGTTATATTAATATTAATTGGATTTTAATTAAGTGATTAACCATGTTTTGATAAAATATTTTCTCCAAATCCATTTCTTTAAATTCAATCTTTGAATATCAATACATTTGTTTTATGTGATCAATTTATTGCATCTATAAATTAAATAATGAATAAAATAGAAATAAATACATAAATAAATAAACTGATAATGAGATTATCTAATTGTTGATTTATTGAGCAAATAATAAATAAACCTATGACCCTTGGGAAAAAACTCATAATGTCAGTCATAACATGAGTTACAACATTCAACCTATCCATGTGTATCAACTAGGTTGGTTTCATATCAATATTTCATTGAACCACCTCTATGTGACTTAGGATACTTTTTTATTACATATGTTTATAACTCACACATAGGTGAGGGGAACCAAAGGATTAGTTAATGGTAATTACATAAAAACCTTGGACCCGTAGGTCTTATATAATTAAAGATAAATGCAGGAAACATAGGTTATTATATTTAATTTAATAATAAATAATTTCATACCCATGAAATAAAATAAAATTAAATAAAACCAACTCCAAAAAAGTTTGGTCAAAGCTCATGAATAGTCATACACATGTAGTGAATACATAAATGTACACTGATTAATATTCACTTCAATTCATTCTTTATTATTAAGATAAACACACTTGTATTAATTTAATTATTCCCTTAATATTAATGACCATCTGATGCCTCTTAGAGATACCCATCATTAAAGCATTCATGGAAAATAAAATTCTATAACCAATAATTATATATAATTCTAATAAATTAATTGAGAATTTATTAATTCTTAAAAAACTTTATTACATAGTCAAACACATCTGATCCTAACAATTTAATTAGGTTTTAATGGTAAACTAATTATTTTAATGCAATTTAATTATATCCTTTATTGGGAGAAAATACAATGTGTAATTACAAGCTACACATTGCATTCCTCGATTTTTGTGTATATAGGATAAACACAAGAGGATTCATGGTGTATCTCAGATGAAATTCACGGTGTGTACTAAGCAGCTGCACACCTTGTGTTCTAATTACCATATGTACATGTAACATGCCATTGATTTGGTGTGTTCTTCAAATGTGGAACTACATAATGTGTACTTCAGATACACACAATGTGTTTCAATATCCATCTACCTATGTGAAATGCTTATTGAATTAGTGTTTAATTTGGATGCAGAAATTAATGAGTTGCATGATATGTACACTAGCAACACATCATATGTTTCATTAATTATACAGACTGTTTGTATCACATGGTTATAAAACATGTATTTTAACAAATGGTTATCATGGATTTTACCACTAAACCATATATACTACACGATGTGTACTCTAGATGCATGCCATGTAATCTGAAAAACATTGTACCAAGTTGGTCTGATCTACAGATGGTGTGAAAAAATGCATTGCGTGTAATAATAGCTTGGTGTGTCATGTAACTTGCGACACATCCAACCGTAGTAAAATTGGGTTGATGGTGTGTACTCTGGCTACATATCATCTAACTCAATAATTAAAAAAGCCTCTGAGTGGCATCGATTTCTCTCGCTCTTGCCCTAGGCTTTTCTTCATTTGTGATTCTGAGGGGGAGGATGCGCCGGTGTATTCCCCCTCATCTCCCTCGCTTCTTCGCGCATCCTCTTTTCCTTCCCCTCTCCTCTAGCCTCTCCTTGAGGTGGGAGCTTTCTCCCCAGATTTTGGCGTAGCTCTTATCGGTGGGTTTTCAGGGTTGTTTCGATGGAACTGTCGTGATTGTTTGATATGGGAGCCACTGGCCGTTTAAACCTGCTCTGGCCTCAAGTTCCTTTGCTCCTCTCCAGGTCAGATCTGGAGTGGGGGTTCAAAGGTGGTTTTGGGATTTTTGGTATGTCAGTCGATGGTTTCTCACGGCACTCTCACGACGGCTTGGACTTGTTCGGCTTCTAGATTTAGTTTCGTCGTCATCTGGAACCCTCGGTTGCTCAAATCCCTTCTTTGGTTTCAAGATCCTCTGCTTCTTTCTGAGTCAGACCTCGAGCGGTGGTTATCTTGAGTCTTTGGGATGTGGGACTTAGCGGTCGACGGTGTTCTTTGCGTGAATGGTGGATGTTTACCCTTTGAAGATGCTCCTGTACATTTTTTTCTACGACGGTGGTGTCTTCGGCGGGTAATTTTTTAATATGGGTTTTAAAAAAACAAAAATTAGGTAAAAGGGGTTAGGGTTCCGATATTTTTAAAACTGGGTCCAAGATGCATGAACCCCGTTCACGCATCACTGACCCCGGGAAGATGCGTGAACGGGGTTCACGCATCTTAACCGCGCTGAAGGATGCATGAACCGCGTTCACGCATCCTACAGTAACTTTTTTAAAAAAAATTTATTTTAATTTTTATTTTTTGTTTTGTTTTGTTATATATATATATATATACGAACAAAACATAAAATTCAGCAGAATTTATCTGCTATTTAATATCCAGCAGAACTGCCATTACAGCAGTCTGGATTCTGACAGAAACCATCACCCAGGGCTCTCTTTTATAAGAGGTCTTGCCCAGGAAATCATACTGCATTTCCGATGTGGGATTCAGGTTCTCTTTTCCTGCACAGAACATTCTGCATTTCCGATGTGGGATTCTGTTTCAAGTACGTGACTTTGAAAGACTGTAAAATAAAAACTATACGACCAATATAAATGAAACGTAAAACATGGATTAAACATATAATAAATAGTTGAAAATGAAAAGAATTTCGTAAAAAGGGTTGATGAATAATAATTTATAAGCTTTCAAAACCACCAACTTGAAACTTAAAAAAGTTTCAAGTACGTGACTTTGAAAGACTATAAAATAAAAACTATAAGACCAATATGAATGAAACTTAAAACATGGATTAAACATACAAGAAATAGTTGAAAATAAAAACAATTTCATAAAAAGTGTTGATGAATAATAATTTATAAGCTTTCAAAACCACCAACTTGAAACTTAAAAATGTTTCAAGTACGTGTCTTTGAAAGATTATAAAATACAAACTATATGATCAATATGAATGAAACTTAATATACAGATTAAACATATAATTATTAATTACATAATAATTAATTAGTTAATTAGTAAATTAGTAATATAATAAATAATTACAATTATTCATTACAATTATTATTTATTAATTATTAATAATTAATTATATAATAATTAATTAGTTAATTAGTAATATAATTTTTAATTATTATTATAATTATTAATTATATAATTAATGATTATATTACTAATTAACTAATTAATTGTTATGTAATTAATAATTAATAATTATATTATTAATTAACTAATTAATTAATATATAATTAATTTTTAATAATTAATAATTATATTGGTAATTAACTAATTAATTATTATATAATTAATAATTACTAATTATAATTAATAATTATATTACTAATTATAATTACTAATTATATTACTAATTATAATAAATAATTATATTACTAATTAATATATAATAATTATAGTTAATAATTATAGTACTAAATAACCAATTAATTTTTAATAGTTAATCATTATATTGGTAATTAGCTACTTAATTATTATATAATTAATAATTAATAATTAATAATTAATAATTAATAATTATAATAAATAATTATAATAACTAATTATATTACTAATTAATCAATTACTTATTTTATAATTAATAATTATATTACAAATTAACTAATTAATAATTATTGATAAATAAAAAATAATTATAATTAATAAATATATTACTAATTAGCTAATTAATTATTATATAATAAATAATAAATAATTATATTTAATAATTATATTATTAGTTAACTATTTAATTATTATATAATTAATCATTATTAATTAATAATTATAATTATAATTAATAATTACTATTAAGATTTATATTACTAATTAACTAAGTAATTATCAATTAATAATTATACTACTAATTAACTAATTAACTATTATATAATTATATTACTAATTAACTAATTAATTATTGTATATTAGTAATTAATAATTAATAATTATATTAATTATTAACTAATTAATAATTATATTACTAATTAACTAATTAATTATTAACTATTTGTTATATTTTTAATCCATGTTTTAATTTTCATTTATATTGGTTTTATAGTTTGTATTTCATAGGCTTTCAAAGGCACGTATACGTATTTAAGTTTCAAGTTGGTGGTTTTGAAAGCTTATAAATTATTTTTCATTAAATTTTTTTTATGAAATTCTTTTAATTTTCAACTATTTCTTATATGTTTAATCCATATATTATGTTTCATTCATATTGGTTATATAGATTGTATTTTATAATCTTTCAAAGACACGTACTTGAAACATTTTTAAGTTTCAAGTTGGTGGTTTTGAAAGCTTATAAATTATTATTCATCAACACTTTTTATGAAATTGTTTTTATTTTCAACTATTTCTTGTATATTTAATCCATGTTTTAAGTTTCATTCATATTGGTCTTACAGTTTTTATTTTATGGTCTTTCAAAGTCACGTACTTGAAACTTTTTTAAGTTTCAAGTTGGTGGTTTTGAAAGCTTATAAATTATTATTCATCAACCCTTTTTACGAAATTCTTTTCATTTTCAACTATTTATTATATGTTTAATCCATGTTTTAAGTTTCATTTATATTGGTCGTATAGTTTGTATTTTACAGTCTTTCAAAGTCACGTACTTGAAACAGAATCCCACATCGGAAATGCAGTATGATTTCCTGGGCAAGCCCTCTTATAAAAGAGAGCCCTGGGTGATGGTTTCTGTCAGAATCCAGACTGCTGTAATGGCAGTTCTGCTGGATATTAAATAGCAGATAAATTCTGCTGAATTTTATGTTTTGTTCGTATATATATATATATATATAACAAAACAAAACAAAAAATAAAAATAAAAATAAAAATTTTTGAAAAAATGTTACTGTAGGATGCGTGAACCCCGTTCACGCATCCTTCATCAACTTCTTGAAGGATGCGTGAACGCGGTTCACACATCCTTCAACGCGGTTAAGATGCGTGAACCCCGTTCACGCATCTTCCCGGGGTCAGTGATGCGTGAACGGGGTTCACGCATCTTGGACCCAGTTTTAAAAATATCGGAACCCTAACCCCTTTTACCTAATTTTTAGCCATCGATGAAGGTTTATTGTATTTTTTCTAAGAATTCTTGAGTTATGGTTGCAGTGATGTTCAGTTTTGGTTGGTTTTTGTTTACTGTGGTCATCGGCTCCGGCGGTTTGGGTGGTGTCGATTTCAACGACGACAGTAGCCTACTTTGGTGATGATGGCGGATGGTAGCGACGTGACTCCGGCTGATGCGGGGTTTGTTCATGCTGATTATCCACTCCAGTGTTCAGTTCTCTGGTGGTGGTTAGTTGTGGCTGTCGATGCTGTTGAAGAGGGTTAGTGTTGATGATGACAATTCTCTGTTGATTAGGACGACTCTGTGGCATGTCTTGCAGGTGGTGGCTAGCGGCAATCTCGCGGCCCGAGGGGTGATAATGACGGGCTGTGATTTTCTGTTTTTTTTTTGACTTTTGAACTTTTAATGGAGGTTTGTGGCCCGAGGCGGTGGTATTAGGGAGTGATCGAGGCAAATTTAAGGTGCAACTTTGATGGAATCTTCAATCATCCTCTATCTATTATTAATATTTAAGAAAATATGAATCTAGAAAGAAGAATAATAAAATATAAAAATCATATTAATTAAAATTAATATTAAAGAATGAATAATATGAAAATGAAAGGTCAGACCACAATTACATACATATGATCAAAAATCAAATAAATAATTATCAATTTAAATATAACCACTCTGATACCACTTGAAGGCTTCATACACAGTAGAAACACCTTTTGTTCAAGTAACCATAAAGTTTTTTTTCCAGATTTAATAGATAATTTTCTAATTATGGAACATGTAAATGTCATGACCAGTTAAATTTTTGCATTGAATAATGATATAGAAAACCTGGAACCCGAAGAGTATTTTTTCAACTTAAATATATAATCAATTTAAATTTTTTCTGGATAAAGAATACTTCATATTATGATCTTTCTTTGATGATGTTATTGATCATTTGAAACCCTTTTTGGATTATAATAATTTTGCAAGGGGGATCCCAAGTAGATCCCCTCTAGAATTGATCCATATATGGTCCTTTGATATTCAAAAAACATAGATATATTCTTAGGTGAAAGCATGGAAGATTGATCATCTTGCATTGATTTTCAGGATCACTTCAAATTATTTTAGGCTTAGAAAAGTTATTCTCATTCTAGAGAAGATAATAGAAGGAGGAATCTAATGATAAGTCCATTGTACTTAATGATTCTCAATTCCTGATTAACCCTACACAATAGACATAACAATATATTTATATAGTTAGGGTTTAGGTTAAAATATTATTTAATTTCACAGTATCCCTTAAATAATATAATAAAATTTATCTGAACTCATGCCATATAATAATAATAATAATAATAATGTTATTATTATTTAACGGCACACGCTAACTGAAACAATAGTAAACATTATTTTACTAGATTGTAAATTAATTTGTATCACCAAACATGATCCAGGCCGTCTCATCCTCCTTGACATTTATCGAATACCCAAATAAATATTTATTAAATATTTTTTCATAAATAAATATTTTATTCATATTCTGGAGGATAAATATTTATTTAATATTTTGTGATAAAATAACTTAAATAAAAATAATCCTTGGTCTTGAGAATAACATTTATTCAAATAATTGAATTCAAATAGAATCTAATTGAGATTATTGGAAACACTTAGTTTGTGACCCTCTCAGCTTCGTTCTTGTTGGAATTATATGGGATTGCTTAAATTTAAAGATTACTATCTAGCGATGGGTTGAGGTTCCCAAGATGAATAGTATAATGTCACAATGTTTACAAGAACTCACGAATGATTACTATGTAATATATTCCCCTTTTCACAATATAACATGAAGCAAGTTGCACACACACATCACTAACCTATGTGCTTGATATATATTTATTTGACTATATAAAATAAACTCATAATTTCACCATGGATATAGAATTTATTGTAGTGGTTCCATTTCATTCAAAGGGTTGAGATATTAACATTAATTATTATATAAGGGAAAATACTTCATCAACTTATTAATTAATATCATGTTATTCATGAGTCACCCAATGTACCCTAATTTTGACGAATATATGTATTCATGGTTTTTACTAGTACATGAAATTACACGAGTCATGAAAACAATTAATAATAATATATAAGTCTAAGGACCATTACATATTCTCTCAAATAGGAATATCAAATGACATATGAACATGAAAAATTCTTACAGGTGGGTCAGTTTTCATAATCTCCCATCTTAGAGATTACCAAGTGCAAACTTCATGAGAAGAAGTCTAATATAATTATGATTACTCAACCCTGAAAGGAATCATTTTATGTATCCCATCATAGTATGTTATCTGAACCTAGAATTATATTTAAGAATATCATCATGACATTTCAAGGTTATTATCACAACATGGAAATACTACGACCATATCAATGTGATAAATAATCTAGGACATTATTACATTAAAGTCACAAAAAACAATGAATAATATCTAATAATATGTTTTATTTATATTTTAATATTTTAACATACATGTAATAAATAGTATAAAAAATTGGTTATAGAACAAAAAATCCAATAGTATACTGGTGTCATCAACCTATATTCTCAATGTATCATTCTTTGACTTTGAAAAAAATGAACTTTCCCAAAGAATTCCATGATTATGGAATTAATTAGGCATTTTCATTCCCATAAAATATCCTTAGATATCAGATCACATTAAAGAAAATATGGGAAAAATCCTTTATCACATTATCCATTAATGCAATATCACTCATGACACATCCATTTTATCCTACCTCACAGTGGTCATATGTTGTAATAGTTTTCATCAATACATTAAAGTACACAAATTATGATATGTATTAATAATAATATTAATTTATAAGGACCATTACACATGTCTTCATATAGGAACGTCCAATGACACATATACATGTAGAATTCCTACTGAAAATTTGTCTTTGTATAATATTTAACTTTGAAAATTACCAAGGGAATACACCATTATAAAGTGTCTTAAAGTACATTGAGTCTCCACCCATAATAGAAAGTATCACCTGTGTCCCATAAAGTGATATCATTCGGCTATAGAACATACATATAATAATACTATCATAGCAATTATTGTCTCTCATCATAACAGGGAACTACCATGACCTTTTAGTGTGTCAAATAACTTTAATAAATTATCACATACAATGACATGTACAAGAAAAATCATTATATGATAAGGTATAAATTACTATTCAAGACCATCAATATCACAATGATCGAATATACAAAGTATTTGGTTCTAGGGTAATAACGATAAAATTTTTACTTCTTAAATGATTGAACTGAAAAATTACACATGAGGTCACTTTGACCACACTTTACATCAGAATGATATATATTTAATTTCTAAGGGTTGAAAATTAAATCGAAATAATTTATGTTGAGTCTCATGATAATCCAATATCGTTTTCTTATTTTGACGGTGGGATGCATATTTGAAACTAAAATATGGATTTTAAATTAAAATAATTAAATTTTAGTTATCCAAACCAAATGACACCACTAAATTTCATGAGTTTTATTTTAACATGAAATAAATGAATCAATAGTCATTTTTCATAACTTGAAAAAACAATGATTTGTTTCTTAGGACTGAGTATGTGATGCACATTTGGAACTAAAATATTTTTTTTAAATTGAAAACATGAACTTTCTATCATTATGAGGACACCTCATGTAAAAATTATGTGTGGTGTATTTTTATATCTCAAAAATGTTTCATGGATGGTTTTACTATTGTTTCATGATAATAAAATTATGTTTTCTTAGTTTCTGGGTATGTGACAGATGTTTAATAATTTTTAAATACTTAAAATATAAAAATACACTTTAAGTCATTTTGTCCACACCACACACCAGAATTAAATGTGATTTATTCATAGAGGTCACAAATGAATAATAAGCAATTTTTCTTTGGTTTCATGGAAATATGATCTCATTTACTTAGTTTTTCACATGATATGCGTGATTTGAACTAAAATATAATTTTTAAATTGGAAATAATATCTTTTAGTCATACTGACCAAACCCGGTCGTGAAATGATGTTTGGTTCATTTCTAGATTCCAAAAAAATGAATCAATAATAATCTTCATATAGTTTTGTGATAATTTATGAAGGATTATTATGGAGAACCATACATCACATACATAAATATTACATCCTTTTAGATGAATATTCAATAAATTTCATAATAACACATTCCTAAAGGAGATATAGATTTAGTGTATTTGGAAACATGTATATATAAAAAAATACTATATAAAATGTATATATAATTTCTCATTTAGTTATTCAGAACTGACACCCTTATTAGTCACAACATATGTAAAACCTTTCTCCATAAACTAGGGAAGGGAAATGTATAAAATGGTGAGCTTAGATTCTCAGTAAGGGAAAACAAAAGAGATATTAATAAATCATCACAGTTGATCATAAAATATTCATAAGGGTATGATAACACGAGATAAAAATTATAAAATCATACCCATCAATTCATATATCATAATCATGAAACATGTAATAAAATTTTATCAATTGAAAAACATAAGACATAAGAGTGTGAAATCACTAATAGTCAATCAAGAGCTAGGAAAACATATTATAAGAGTAAAAAATAGGTCTGTGACATTCACATAAGCATATAAAATAATTTCCTTAGTTATGGATCACTACTAAGACTATCATAGTGGATTGGTCTCACTTCCTCTTTCATTATTTCCTTAGTCAAGGTTCACTCCTAGTACTATCTTATTTGACAAAGTACCTTACTTTATTGGGTTCAATCACCATTACAATCCTTATTTTCTCATGTGATATCCATCTCTTACCTAATTCATGTGAGGGATATAAAAGGACCACATGACCTTGGTTTATAACATAACCACATAGATTTGGTTTATAATGGAATCACCCACCACATAATGAAATCCATACATATGTGTTCCATAAGATCATAAAACATCCATCATACCATCATGTCATAACTCGTATAAAGGATAGATTTTTTATAAAAAATTCATAATTATAATCATAAACCATCCATATAATGAATAAAGATGGTAGCATTGAATTATATCTCTAATAAATCAAAAGAAAACTCACATTATGTTTTCATTAGTAAAAATTACTATTAAATATCACTAGATCATTTCTTGAGTAAAATACCATTTTTATTTGAAATCACTTATTTTGAATCTGAAATTTTTTAAATATATTGAGTAAATCATTTTCTTTGAAAACATCGAAGCAAAATTACAAAGTAAACATTAAATAAAAGTTTATTCATGATGGAGGGGGAAAAATCATATTGTTTATGTTAAAACAAAAATTCTTTTTATATTTTCAGTAAAAATTAAAAAGCACCACATTTGGAAAATTATAAAAAACTTCCTTTTAAACCATGGTAAATAAAGTAAAATATAGTTAAAAATTAATTTTAATAATATTTATTGAAAATAATAAAATCTTTGAAAAGATTTTAATTAAAATATGGATATGGAAGAAAAGATTCCAGACCAAAGAGAGAAACAAAGTCGGTTTTCCTTAAAAACATCCTTATAGTACTTTGAGAACTTAAATAGATAAAAAATGAAGGAAAGAATTTAATATTCATAAATAAATATAGGATAATAAGAGACATAATATTTTGGAGATATATAACATATAATTTCATCATAAAAAATTTAATTATAAACAATCCCGATAAAAATGAGATTGTAACATAAAGCCCATATGACTTTAATAATATTTCAATCAGAAGTCATTTTATGCTTGAAAATCATTTTTATTTTTAAATACTGTGAATTAAATAATTTATTATTTAAAAATAAATTATTGTTTAGTATATACACTATACAGATAATAAATTAGCACATAATATTAAAACGTGTCCCAATGAAGAACAAATGAGATGAAAAACCCTTACAAATTTAGTATATTTTATATCAAAGGACATGTAAAGAAAGAACATGATATGGATATTAAAATAACATGAATTTAATGTATATATATATATAAAATTCATTATATAGTAATCAAACCACATAAAAGAAATGATGGTGCACAATATTAAACATATCCCCTGAATTTGAAAATGAGAAAAAGATACACTTACCATATATCTGAATTGATCTGTAAGCATTATAACCTCATTTATAATAAATTTAGATTTATTATAGTTATATAAAATAGTAATATTAATATATATAATATAATATATCATTTAGTTATATCTTTTAAATACTCTTTTATTAATTAGTCTCTATTAAAGTCGTCATTTGGGGTGTTCATTGCTTCATTTTTCATTTATGTTTTAGATCGAAAGTCATTGTCCTTGGACATTGATCATGGTTTATATATTACCATAATATTTATAATTAAACAATTATCTTATATAATCGTTATATACATATTTATTTCAATTTATATAAAGCAGTGATGAAAACCGAATTACATCAATATGTGGAGGCATTAGTCTGTCTGTACGCGCCAATGGTATTTCCATTTTTCGATGGATGGAATGAAAGAAAGTTAAATATTAATTCAACTATAAAAAATTATTATTATAAAATAAATATCATATATAAAATTTAAATCTATCATAATAACAATTCATGAATCATGGTGGTGGAAAATTATTCGTATCACTACATGGTGGTGGTTGTCTGTATGTACGTATAAGTGATGCTTTCATTGTAGGTTCTGAGTGTAGTGTAAGCGTGGAAGGGTCAATTCCCAAATTTTATTTTTTCCATATTCAATGAAAAATCCTAGATATATGCGATGACGAACACCGTGATCCACACAATTGAATCAACGAAATAATCCAGAAGAATAGAAACTCTGAACCAATAGAGAAGACAAAATTATATTATTTATAATTAATTTAATTAAATAATAATCACCTATAAGGTGTATTATTTATTTTTTGATGTGTACGACCACATATCTGTAGTGAAACATCATTGAATTATTGATATCAAGGTTAGATCTCCCGTAGAAGTGATCCACACATGTTCCGTGAATCTCCAGACATCGCCGAAGCAGTATCCGAGTGATATCATGGAAGATCCTTGCACTTACGTCGTCCAACTTTGATCACCTTGAGAACCAATTCAAAAGAATTATCTTTGATTCAGTGGAAGATGATCACTATCATTCTTGAGAGAATTATTGGAGAGGGATAACTCTATAGTCTTGAGAGGTTTTTTTATCCAAAATGTTTTTCACGCCTAAATTGGAATCACTTAACTTACCCTTAGCTAATGAGAGAATAATGTAACCAGGAATTTATTTCACTAGGATAATAATAAAATAAATTTCATCAGTGCATTTAATTATTTCATTAATCTCAGTGAAACCCCCATGTAAAATAATAACAACAATATTATTATTTCCGGACATGTACTTAACTTACGAGTTATAAATAAATATTTTTTAATCATATAATATTAAATACTATTTTTTCTCACTTGACCCTTAAACTCGGTCCACCAATAATCCTCAATATTTATTAATTATTACACCCATAATATATTCTATCAAATAACTAGTGATATAATAAATGCAATCAGTAATACATGAATAATTATTAAACCATGGCTGACAATAATATTTATTCAACTGATTAAATAATAAATTATTTAACTGAGATACTGGATAAACTTAGGGTATGACCCTCCATGAATATTTCTCAATGGAATTAGGTGGAGTAGTCTAAAGTCGAAGGTTGACATCTAAAATCATGCCAAGGCACCCATAGCTAAAGAAGTTAATGCCACATTGGCATGTCACCTCATATGAACATTCACCACGTCACATAATCCCTTTATCACAATATCTCTAAAAGACCCGATTACATGCCAGTGCCATCAACATATATGCTTGATATCTCTTTCTTTGACTTTTCAAAAATAGAACATGCCTATAGAACACCATGACCATGGATTTATTTCAGCTATATCATTTCCATCAAAGGGCCTGAGATATTAACTTCCGTTAGTAAAAAGAAGGTATAAATCTATTCACATATTATTCATTAATCCATTATTACTCATGACACACCCAAGGTATCATGCCTTACCATGAATATCTATCATCATTATTTTCATCAATACATCAAATAATGTGACTCATACTATCCATTAATAATAATCTTAATGTATAAGGACCAATACACACATCCACAGATAGGAACATCCAATGAAAGTTTTAAATGTGGATTTCCTACTCTAGGATCTCATTATCATAATATCCTATTAGATATCACCAAGGGTGTACACCATGAGAAGGTGCCTCAAGGTCCGATGAGTCTCCACCCATGGTAGCCTATATTATTTTTGTCCCTCAAATGATATCATCCCACCATATAACATATATCTAACAATAGTGTTATATCTCTTTCATGTTCTCATCATAGTGGAGAACTACTATGACCTTTTAGTGTTAACTACTATTGGGACATTATCACATAAAATTTCACATTGAATGATAATAATGATATGATAAGTAATTTATGTAAATTTTAAAACCAATAATAAAATTTAACAAAAAGTACATAGAAGTTGGTTCTAGGGAACCAACTCCAATAGACTCCCACTTGAACTAGATCCAACTACTAACAACCTTTAGTCTTCTAGCTCTCACATGATACTCTTGCTTCTACTAAGATATGCCATTAGTCAAGGGGTCTACTGGGTTCTCTTCTGTGGATACTATTCTCAATGCAACTTTACCCCTCTGATGAAAATCCCTCAAGAGGTGATACATTCAGAGTGTGTGTTTTGTCTGTTGATGTGACCTTGTATCTTTTTCAAGAGCCACCACTGCAGTACTATTATAATATAATGTGATAGGGTCTTTACTATTAGGCTTCAAATCAAGCTCCTGGACAAAGTTCTGAATCCAAAAATCTTCTTTGGTTGCATTAGAAGCTCACTACCAGAAAACGGGGCGAGGCCATCACCACCCTTTATCAGCGCTGATAAAGGTACCCCCTTTAACAATGCTTTTTTTAGCACTGTTAAAGGGTACCCCTTTATCAGTGCTTTTCTTTAGTAGCACTGATAAAGGTACCCCCTTTAACAACGCTTTTTTTAGCACTGTTAAAGGGTACCCCTTTATCAGTGCTTTTCTTTAGTAGCGCTGATAAAGGGGGGTCTTTATCAGCGCTTTTTTTAAAAGTGCTGATAAAGGGTCTACTTCCAAAAAAATTCATTAAAAAAATTATTAATATTTAAATATATAGATATAGTTATATTGATATAAATATAATATATATTTTTTAAATATAATTTTAAATATATTTTAGATAAGTATAAATATACAGTTACAATTAATATATAAGATATTTAGTGAAAATAGATTATAAAAACATTAAAAAAATATTTTTAATTAATAATTTTCTAATTATTATGGGGTAATAGTCATTTAATAACAATTTCAAGACTAAATAAATTAAAAAAAATTAAAAAAAAATCAAAATATGTTGAAAACGAAACTCGAACTTCAAATAGCCATAACTTTTGATTTGGGTGTCTGTTTGAGCTCTACCATAAATCAAATCGAAGCCTGCGATGAGATATACACCCCTGTGACACGGGGGATCTAGGTAAAGGGTCTTTTGAGGCCAAAAAAGTCCCATAAGACCTCAAAAACTAAGTTTTTTGTCGGGATACCCTGATTTTTTAACATTTTGTGGATTTTCAACCTCATTTAAGGGTGTATTATTGGCTTTTTTTGGGTGGGGACTAAATTTTTTACAAGTTATTACATTCATATTGATATTATGTCTTTGAAATTTTATCGTTTTTTATAATGAATAGCTATTTATAATCAAATATATAACAATATATACATATTTTTTATATATTCACACATAAAAATTTAATTATAAATATAAATAATAAAATATAATTACATATAAAATATAGTTTCTTTATCTAAATAACAACTAATATCAATTTTATTTAAAATACTAATATATAAATATTTATATACTTATATATTAATCTAACTATATATATATTAATATAACTACATATATATATTGATATAACTATAACTATATATATTAATATCACTATAAATATATATATTAATATTACTTTATATATATTAATATATCTATATATATATAATATAACTATATTAATCTAAATATATATATTAATATAACTACATATCATGTTTTGAAGCTCAGTTCAAAGAATGGCCAATCCACTAAATGCTAAAATTTCAATTTCCCATGGAATTATACCTTGTATTGAAAAAACGGGTCATTAAAACCTCCCCTCTTAGAACTTATCATCCATGAGTAGCCTTTCAGAACAATTAATATATCACTTGACCTATAGGGGTCCTGAAGTCTCATTCAAACGGTCACATTGAGTTTCCAATATATAAATATTTATATACCATTTACATATAAAATATATTAGCTTTATCAAAATAATAACTAATATCCATTTTATTTAAAATACAACTATATAAATATTTATTTACCTATATATTAATCTTAATATATATATATATTAATATAACTACATATATATATTGATATAACAATAAATATATATATTAATATCACTATATATATATATATTAATATATATATATATATATATATTAATATAACTATGTATTACTATATGAATAAATATAACTAAATATATATATAAATAAATAGATATGTCGTTAACTGGAGAACAAATCAATATGGAAGAGTGATAAAGGATTTAAGCACGCAAGGGGGAGGTCTCGAGATCAAATCTTGGTGGAGGCAAGGGGGGATCAACCGCTATAAACCCCCCCCCCCTGATTGGCATGATTTTTTTTTACTTTTATCAGCTCTAAAAAAATCGCTTATAAAAGGGGTCTTTTATCGGCGCTAAAAAAAAGCGCTGATAAAGGACCCTTTTATCAGCGCTTTTTTTAGCACTGATAAAAGTCCCCTTGTATTAGTGCTTTTTTTAGCGCTGAAAAAAGGGATCTTTATCATCACATTTTTGAGCACTGATAAAGGGTACCACCCCTTTATCTTTGCGGGCTTTTACAGTGCTTTTCTAGCGCTGTTAAAGGCCATTTTTAGCGATGATAAAAGGTGTATTTGTAGTAGTGGATGTTATACACTCATAATCTGCTATAGAATCATAGAAAACTAGCTACTTTGAATTCGCCCTGCTCATAACTCATCCGCTAAGACATAAAACATATCCTGAGTGTGACTTCAGGTCATTTTGATATATCTGAAAACTAATATTAGAATACCCTCTGATGACAATATTTTCATCTCCTCTATACACTAGGAACATATCCTCAGTTCTTCTTAGATTCTTTTGTATAGCGTTAACAACATTCCAATGTTGTTCTCCTAGATCTTCTTGATACTTAACTACTATGTTCAATGCATAGGAAACATAAAGTCTAGTACAAAACATGGAATAAATTATTGATCCTATATACAAAGCATATGTGATCTTACTCATTCTCTATTTTTCTTTTTGTGACTGGGGATAAATTTTATTAGAAGGAAGTAATCCATGTGGCACTATAACCAATCCCCAATTAGATTGTCCCATACTAAATTTATTTAGTATCTAGTCATTATATTTACATTGAAATAGTCCAAGAAGCCTCTTGGATATATCTAGAATGATATTGATCCCTAGAATTTAGGATGCTTTACCTAAGTATTTCATGGAGAATCACTTATTCAACCAGTCCTTACCTGACTGTAAACCTGGTGTGTCATTTCAATTAAGTAATATATCATCAACATATACTACTAGGACAACAACTGCATTCCCACTAAACCTTTCATAAACACACATCTCACATTTATTTTCAGTGAAACCAAATTATTTTATGGCTTCATCAAGTCAAATTTTACATGATCGAGATGCCTTAATTAATCCATAAATAGACCTGTGCAAATTTAAAACCCTTTTTGCAACACCTGGTGTCACAAAAACTTATGGTTGTGTCATATCGACATCTTCAAGAAGGTTTTTGTTATGTAATGCAGTTTTGACATCCATACAAATTGCATATTAATTTTAAGATTCTATTTAAAGTATGATTTTGATGGATTTAAACATGGAAACTAGAAAAAAGGTTTTATCTTAGTCAATTCTATGTCCAGTTTTATCATAGTAAACTATTTAAACACTTTAGCCTCTAGCCTTTTTTTATAGGTACTAACTTTACTTTCCATGTCCAGTTCTTTCTTGAATACCTATTTACATCTAATAGGAATTAAATCAACTATAAAATCAAATAGAACCCAAAATTGGTTCTGATACATGGAATCCATCTCAGAATTCATAGATTATAGCCATCTTGTAGCTTTTAATCTCTGTACTGCCTCCTTATAGGAGATAGATTCATCATTTTCCAACAATAACGAGTCACCATCCTCAGTGACTAGAAAACCATATCTCTTTGGATACCTTACCTCCCTTATAATCATATGCAATAACTGTGTTTTAGGAACTACTTCTTCCATGGGGACCTTTGTAACTTGTTCTTGTACCAACTCCTATGTATCTTGAGCATCAAATTCATCGAAGCCAATCTTTCTCCCACAATCATTTTTTTGGATGTGCTCTATCTCATGAAATACATCTTGTCTAGAGATATTCAATTTCTTTTCTAAGGGGTTGTATAGGTAGTATCCTTTGTTTCTTTGGGATACCCCATGAAGATACACTTCATTCCTCGGGGTTCTAGTTTGTTGCCTAAGAAAGCCGTAACAAACGCCTCACATCCCTATACACACATGTGTGACAAAATGTGTTTCTTTCCACTCCATAGATTAAAGGGAATTCAATTTTCTACTTTATTTGGTACTAAATTTAATGTTTATGCCATAGTTTTTAATGAATTTTTCTAAAAGGATAATATAATATTTTCACGACTCATCATCAACCTTACAATGTCCAACAAGGTATGGTTCCTTATTTCCCTAACACCATTCCATTGTGTTGTCTAAGTTGGAGTGAATTGAGATATAATCCCAAACCCCCATAGAAATTTGATTAACTCTTGGTTAAGATATTCTCCACCTCGATCTAATCGAAGCTTCTTTATCTTCTTACTAGGATGATTCTCTACTTCATTCTTGAATTTCATGAATTTCTCAAATGGATCAGACTTATACCTCATTAATTTATCATAGCCATATCAACTCAAGTCATCATTAAATGTTATGATGTAAGAATATCATCCTCTAGCTTCTACTAGAAATGGTTCACATACATTAGTGTGTACCAATCCTATAAGATCTGTGCACCTCTCAGCTTGTCAACCGAATGGTGGATTAATCATTCTCCTTTGTAAACAATCATGACATCTATCAAGTGGTTTTAGTTCAGAAGAGTCTAAATAAATATCTTGATAGATCTTTGTTATATGCTTCTCATTTACATGAACAAGATGGTGATTCAACAACTAGGTGTTATATGATTCATCTGAACATGATTCATTATCGATTTCTAAAACATAGTTTTTATAATTTAATACATACAGACCATTATTTAAATGTTACATACCATAACATATGTTGTCCTTATAAAAGAAAAAACTTTTATTTAAAACTTTAAAATAAACCCATATGTATCTAAACTTGATATAGAAATTACATTTTTGGTAAATGTAGATATATAATAAAAATCATGAAAAAACAAAAATCATTCCCATCAGAAACGAAAAGTGGTATTCACTAATGGAAAGAGTAGCCAACCTTGCACTATTGGTAGCTCACAGATCCCCCTCTCCTCTGGAAATTTTCCAAAATCTACTTGGTTCCTCCATTTCAATATAGATGTGAGCACCACAAGCTGTATCTAATACCCAATGTGTAGAAATGGAATGATTTCACTCAATAAAGAAAACACCTTTGGTTTCCCCTTTCCTCTAGGTATAGTTCCTCTTCTAGTGGCATGACTTAGCACATGAAAAATATAATACCTAATTTTACTTGCCCTTCCTTTGGATATTCTTCTTGGTCAGATGGAGCTCATGGGATTTATACTATTTATAAGTCTACCCCCTTTGCATTTACCTTCCTCTTACTATTCACCATAAGGACTGTTGGTCTGTCACACCCCATATCCTTATCCACTTTTTGAATCAAGTTTAGAAGCTCCAATATACTCTTCTTATTATTTCTCATATTATAATTCACAATAAATCTAGATAAGGCCTTGAGTAGTGATGAAAGTATGATATCTATATGAAACTCATCTGAGAATTTAATCCCTATGACGCCTAGATGCTCAATGTAGTTGATAATATTGAATACATGAGGCCCAACTGGCGAATACTCCCCTTGATTAGTCATGAAGAAATAATTGGAGATCTCATACCTCTCTTGTCACTTATTCTCTTGATAGAGATCCTGAAGGTTCTACATCATTCTATAAGAGCCAATTTCCTCATGTTGCTTCAAGAGATCATTGAACAAGGATGATAGTACGAAGAATTAAAAATCTATAGCATCATTAAGTTTTAATTAGAAACCCATTTAAGTGAAACCCATTTATAAATACTATCTTTAAGAAGGTTCCAAAGACATCAATTTCTTAGAATTGACCTACTAGGTCCCTGATCCTTTCTGAGCATCCTTATAAGGAACTGATCCCTGCAGGTTCATGATAAAAAAATAGAAATTATAACTAACTAACACTCATCAGGCATCCACATATGGCAATACGCCCTAAACGACCACATTCATGGTAAATGTTCAGGCACCCATCGACATAGCACTAGTGGATTCTACTATATAACCATGAAAAAAGGTTAGTTAAGTAAAATATTATAGCAAGATAGAAAGGAAAATTCCATGTAGTTTATTACAAACCTTTAGTTAACCTCAACTAAAATAAAACACCTACAATGAGTCTAGTATAAAGGAATCAATTGAAAAATCTTAACTAAAAGGGTCAATAGTATATGAACAACATCATCTAAATGATCTGTGTTATACTACACACATGGTTTAGTTAGTGGGAATTACCTTCCAAGATATGTAGAAAAACAACATTTAGGTCATTAATAAAAATTAAAATAACTAAACCTAAGTAAAAACACCATTATAGGGGTCCAATGACTATGAATCATATGCCATATCTCCCTAATAGGGTCATTGACCTTCCGGTTCATGATGAATGAGTCATCAGGATCACTATAAAATATCTCCCCATACATCTGCATAGCCTACCATAAGAAGGGAATACATATACTAGTTAGCCTAAATGAGTATATTTACACCAATAAATTACATGTTAATGTATCATTTAGGTTTTTTTAACACTTTAAAAAATTGAACACTATATTTAGTAGTAAAATCACACACTAGAAGGCCTATAACATGTGAATGCTTTATTGGACAAGATTCAAAATAAATCACTCACCTCTAGCCAATGGTTTGAGATACTTAAATTCATAGTAAATTACAAATCAACATCACATGGGTGCCAATTTATCAGAAATTTTTATAGAACTATAATATAACATACTAAGATTAGAAATCCCATATCCCTGGAAACCAAGAGTTCACATAGGATTAAGTGATCTTGATGAACTTATCTAATATTTATCATAGGTTCTCATAAATTACTAATATTCCTTTCTAACATATCCCAAATTGTAATACAATAGAAACTAAATGCTCTGATTCCACTTTGTAACATCCCAAATATAATATATAGTTTTCCAAAAGGCCACAAGTGTGCCTCCTCAAACGCCAAAGTCTACCGTCTATAAGTGAGGGAATATGGTGTGTCTGTGAGGATATTATGCCCTCATATAATAGTAAGAAACCCCTAAAAATAACCAAAAATTATTTATACCAGTAAATAAATAGAGTTTAGAATCAATAAATATAAATATAGTTACAATAATATAATAGAATTTTGAAAATATATGAACAACCGTGTAATACATATTACACATATCACCCACTAGGATGATCATATATACAAGATTAAATAAAAGAAATATAAATAAAAGTACATGGATCTACGATTTACTATGAGATGAACCACATAACCTGTCTCCATGACATTGTTGAGCTACACCATCATAATCATAAGAATCCATACGATCAACTCCACATGTTCAAGAAATCATGGCCCTCAGCCCAATCCATCATGTACCCATGCTTTACTAGAATCATACATATGGTCTATATACACACCAAGGTTCATGTACAAGGGGTGAGAAATAAACCTCAGTAGGAAATCCTTAATGATGAATCTATAATTTGTTATCATAATTTAATTCTCATGAAATATGATCATCTTAGCCAAACAACATCCAAATAAAATGATTAATATAAAACTAAAGTTGATCCTTGGGTCTGTTATCCCTATTTAATAGACATCCTTTGAAGAAGGAATTGATATAGATTCCATAACACTCAAACCTTGAATAAACCTATCAAACCTTGGGTATGTTACCGTCATTAATAATACCTAATTTAGCGAGTGATGAAAATTTATTTGAATCATTAACCAATTTATAAATAAACTCAGGACCCTAGGTGTATTTACAAGGAATCTGGGTGATGAAAACCAAGAATAATAAAATAATTCCATTTATCACATGATATCGTCCAAGGTATTCCGAATTGAAAACCATGTATCTCTAAATTCTTCACATAATCATATTTTCCCTATGATCCCGTATAAGGAATTCCATATCTGGAATCCAAGTATTTCTCAAGGCATCATTTAATATTATTTTATCTATGATCCCATCCAATTCATTCCATATTCAAACTCCAAATATTGATCAATGCATAGTATAATTTCATTATAATCATGGAATTCCATGTCCACTGGGGATCACCATTACCACCAATCGAAGTTATATCTATGGAACTCCATGTCCACTATAGAACTTCGTGTCCACTAATGAAGAACATCATGACCAATAAAATTAAATCATGTAAGGATCATTAGTGGGATCCCATAATGAACCTATGGAAATCCAAATAAATAGTATCATATTCAAGTATTAGAATCCTAATATTAGGAATTACATATGGGAATCCCTCTCATAAAAAGCCTCACATCAGGTTCGTTGGCAAAAAATTAGGACGCACCAATGGAAATCATAAAAACATAAATAATAACCATGTGAATGCATAAATAAAATAGTGAGGTTAGAAAAATTCCTAAACCAACTACTAAAAGCACAACCTCAGATGATTTTCATGTTCAGTATAGGTTCTAAGGTCGAACTCACTACTATCTCTAGACTAACCCATAATTCACAAACTTAATATCGGTCAAACATAAGGTCACCCACTAGGTCCCTTGAGTTAAAACACTAGAGAGGTATCCTATTTAGGATCATATTTTTTAGCATGTAAGGAAAGGTATCCCTCTGAGGATCCTCAAGAATGGTAAACAATGGAGGTATCCTATGCGAGATCCTAAAAAATAATAAGAAAAATGAGGAATCCAACATGGGATACTTTGGAACAACAAATCTCTCGTGGTAAAAAAATTATACATCACCTGTCACTAACATCTCATGATCTCCTAGAATAGAAGGAGACATCTCATAAGGGATACATCCTCATGGGAAAATATACATAAGCATAGGTCATGGGATGTGGATCATGGCCTATATTAGTTTAATTTTACACTCTAGGCTAACCTGAACACCCAACTAATTAGTCTCATCAAGACCCGTCTCAGTCCCGCAAACTGGGGACTATCCAAAGACACAAAAGACATGGACCTTGGTGAACCCATGAAATGTCCATTAACAATTTTATACAATCCTCAGGAGGGTATCATCCTAGGTCTCACTCTAGATATCACACAAACTATTTACTGGAGGAAACACCACTCTATCATAGCCCACTAGCACCAAAAAACCTTGTAGGAATACTAAAATCACACTAAGGGTTCCACCATCATGATATATAAGAAAAAAAGACAAAACGGACTTATGTTTCCAATTCTAACTCTGGGGTGTCAAGGCATGAAAACCCCTCAAATGGGTTACAAGAGAGAAATACATGACATGTATACCCTAGTTCATAATGTGTACTCTCGAATCCCCAATTGGGCATGTACATCATCTAAAAATGATGTGTAAAACCTATGTACAAGACATGAAAGTCAGGTAAATTATGTGTACCCTAAACATGGTACCTTCCATAATAAATCACATGGCATGGACATGTTTTTATGTGTGTTTTTGTACTTGTACATGGTGTGTAACCCACACAAGGTCTGTCCATAAACCCTTGATGGACAAGTTCCCCTACATGGGTTGTCTATCTAGGTAATCAGTTACACAGGAAAGCACCAGTACACAATGTGTTCTCCGAATACACAAAACATACTTCTAAAAAACTATCTTCCCTAAATGGGAAGAAAACATGATTTGGGTTCCTAAACTACACATCGTTTGATTGGGATTTCCGAATGAGAAACACTCAAGAATTCCCCGAAACCCCATTTTCTCAAAAATAGTAATAGATCAAACCTTAAGTGGTCCAGAGTAGTTATAAAAAATATTGAAAGATAGAAACTACTTAATCTATTTGGAGATAAAACATATGTTTAAAACAACCTACCTTTGGGTGGAATCTACTGATGCTTCACCCATATATGTGTTCCACCACTACCGCAGGACAATCTGACTCCTCCCAAGCTCCTCGATGCCACCGGAATTTCTCACCATCACCCTATTTATCTACCTAAAATTTTATCTACAGTTCAGAAAAGGAAGGGAAAACTTGGCGAATACATTAGTGTAATACCCTGGGATTTTATGAATTACATTTTTTTGAATTATTTTAATCTTTTTGATATTTTTCCTTTCATACAACACTAAAAATAGTTTATTTTATAATAAAACACTATGATTAGATAGTGTTATAGACAAAAAATATTTAATCATTCACCCACATGAAACATAAATTTTAGTTTTCTCTACACATAACACTAATTTTATATTACGTTACACACAAGACTGACTTTCCTCAATGGATTACGTAACATGTAAGACCGAGTGTCACCAAAAAATAATTCATTATAAAAAATTATTATTTAATAGGATATAACATGTAAATTAAATTTAATATTATATTATTAACAAAATTATTAATATATATAGTTTAATTCATTGGTTACCTATTAAATAGAAAATAATATATAAAAAATGAATATAAAGGGACTGATTTTTTAAAAGTATATTTTTATGTCACAAGATGATTTATATTAATAAGTTAAATCCATTAATAAAATTGAAATATATTAATTAAATTTATAGTTTATATATTCAAACATTTTTTTTTGATAATCATCCTATATATTTGATATATATAATATAAGAACAAACTCAATTTTATGCTTAAAAACCTATATTTTTTTATAAAGGTAGTTTTACCACCTTTTAATGGTGAGGCCATTTTAAATCAAACTTTTTGGAACTTTTATAGATTTAATATGTATAAATAAACTTCATATTTTAATAAGAAACATAAAAATTAGGTTAGGATAATTTTTTGCAATTTTTTTGTAGGGTTTAATTTTTTAATGAATAGTTAAAAATACTGAATTTTAATTCAAAACTGCTTTTTCATCTAATTCCTTTATAAATTAAAATTATATTTGAAATTGGTTTTAAAGTTTAATTAGATAATAATTTATAAATTAAACTAGTAAAGGTAATTGGAATCAACGTCACATTGAAATTATCAACCTTTTGAACATTTTTATTTTAAAAACCCACGTCATCGTCCCATCAATAGGATTATTTTTAAACTAATTTATACCAATTATATGATTAAAATTTTGAAAAATTAATTCCATATTTTTAGTGGAAATAATTTATAATTCCTAATAAGTTAAAGTTTTTTGACAAATAATATTAGTGAAAGTGATCAAAATTAATTACGACGATTCAGAAAAAATGCCGTTAACAAAGTACTAAACCTTAAATTTAAGAAAAAAACAACCTATAAAATTTTACAACACCCTTTTTATGGAAATTATTTTTCCATGAACCTTGATTTATTTATTTTTTTGGTTTCTTATTACTTTTTGTTGGTAAAAATATGGTTATACCTAACTTATTTTAAAAAAATGCCAAGTGTGTCCTTTCCCTTTCCTATAAAATGCTCCCACCTCTTCCTCTTCCTCGCACCTCTAAAACCACTTAGGATCGGAAAAAATATGATGGATATACTTAACAAAATATATAAATTTTTCATTGAATCCTACCCTTTGGAGGAAATAAATCTATGGAATCCTTTGGCACAAACCAAAAGGAGTAACCCGATTTATAAGTAACGAATTCTTCCAAGATTCTTTCTTTTATTCTATTTCTACATGCCATCTACTCTATTTATTCCACGCTTGTATAACAACACCAGTATATTCAATATAATAGGTTGTTTTAATGATAATTTTTCTATCTACACTTACACACATATCCATGTAATTGGTAAGGAATGTACTATTTATGTGTACGGCGAACTACCGCCTCACAAAACGATGATTGTTCATTTTTATTATTGCCTCTCATGGTAGAAATGATGATAGAAACTATTTTTATATATGATATATATGATATATATTATTATTTTAAGATTATTTAATTCTTTTCCAAGACATATCTTTATACTTTCCTTTTTTTAAAATATGATAATTTCGTTTGAGGAAGTGTGGACTACCGCCCCCTCAAAGGGAGGTAATTCATTCACCTGCTACATGAAATGTATGAAGGATGGGTTTTGTGAACTTATATGATATAATAATTGTACTGGAATTATGATATATATACATATATATTCATATATGTGATTTAATTACTTTCTTTCAATACTTCTATTAAACGAAAAAAATATTCATGCGTACGTATGACCTGCTGTCTCCATGAACAGTGTATTCCATTTCATTATTCTATATTCTATAGATTACTATAACACACATGTAATAAATATAAATTATATTTATATCATTATTTACATTTTTGAAATCATGATATAAGTATATGTACCAATGATATAACAAATTAAGACACATGCAAAGAACAAAGCAGATATTACCCAAAGTGAAACCTTAACATAGAATTGTAAACAAGAGGGTAATATAGAGTAATAACAAAAACATATAAGGTATTAGATATAAAAATATAGTTATTTTATATATTTATAATAAAATTATATTTATTTTACATGAGGTTTTAAAAAATATGATGAGAGTCAAGATAAAAGGTAAGGGAATTTCATCTCACTTTTTATTTCCGTGAGATACATACTCTATTCACCACCCATTCCTTTTGTGTGGTGTGTATAGTACCCATGGATGAATTATATAATTATTATACATAAATTTATTTATATTTACATATCCATTTGATTATATTTATTACATTTGGACTATGTTTCAAAAGTTATCAAATCAGTAAAAACATTTTGTCTCAATTTGACTTCTTTGAGACACATGAAATGTTATGAACCAATATTTTTTCATGAGGTGTATATTTTTCCTTTGAAATGTATTATCATGAATATATTTATATTCATGAAATTTTAAGCTTTATGAAATTTCATTTTCTTAAAATGGGTGTACGTTTCAAAGTTATTAAGTTGTAATAGTTTATTGAAACAATCTCATTGCTTTTGGATATTGTTTATGATTATGATTCCTTTGATGAAATATTATGATCCCTCTCTAAATAAAAATAATTAAATTTGTTATTATATATTTATTCATGATATATTCATGTATTGGTACAATTTTATGACTCTTTGGTACATAATATAGTTAGAAAAGTGTTTTTAATAAATCTGGACTTTACCCTCTCTTCAGTCATAAATATGTAGTCATTAAAAACCATGTTTTTTAAAAATGTTTTCGAAGAATATATCACTGTTATATAATCTTTAAAATAATTTTTTACCCTTTTTATATTTTACTAATGATTTCAATATAATATTCTTGTTTCTTTCCAAAAAATTCATTTTTAACCTTTTTACCATGTAAAAGGAATGTTATTTTTACCTCATACAAAATGTACAGATTTACCTACCGTCATTTCTGAAAATATTCCTTTTAATATTTAAAGTTTAATTTGTAAGATTTGTTTTTAAATTAATTTCAAGGAAAATGGCTGTCAAATAATTTTCAAGCCTTATTTATAATATTTCAAAGTATTCTTGAATAAATTTATTTCAAAACGTTTTAAATATTATTTTATAAATCTGCAAGGATAAATATTTTTAAAATTTCTTGCAAGATTATTTTAGATTTTTTCAACGAAAAATGTTTTCAAAATGAATTCAAAACTTGTTTATATAATTGTATTGTACTTTTGATTAAATGGATTCCAAAATATTTTCAAGATTGTTTTATAAGTTTTCAAGGAAAAAGGTTGTCAAAAAATTTCATGATTATTTTATTAGTTTTCAAGGTAAAAGGTTTTCAAAATGATTTCAAGCCTTCATTATAACTTTGTAATTAATTTTAAAATAAATTGTTTTTCTGATGGTTTTATGTTTTTAAAATTATTTTCATAGAAGAAAGAATATTTTCCATCTAATATGACATCCCTTTATGTTACTCACAAACTTTTAGGAAATGATCTAATGGTTCCATTCATATTATTTCTTGAATGATTTATGTTTTGATAAAATGATTCTTATGACACTTTTTTCTTTTCCATGGGTTATATGCTTTTGAAATCTGTTTATTTTAAGGGATTATTCATTGATGAAATGATTGTAAAACATATCTCTTTTTCATATGTTATTTTTTGATGAAATGGTAATGATACCTATTTCATTTCATGGGTTATAATTTGATGTTTATAGAACCAATCTCTTTTTATGGGTTATTGTATAATGATTTTTTTTGGAAAATGCATGTATGATTTCATTGTATGATTGATGATACCTATATATCCCTACAATTCATTGGGTAATGATGGATGAATCATGAGTATAAATGTTATAAGTCTACTTGATTACATGTTCACAATGTTATGCATGGACCTAGTTGTATATTTATAAGTTTATGCGTGAACCTGATTACATGTTCACAATGTTATGAGTGAACCTTATTATGTGTCCATAATGTTATGTGTGAACCTGATTACATATTCACAATTTTATGCATGGACATGTTTTCATATCCATAAGTTTTTGAGTTAACCTGATTACATGTTCACAATGTTATGCGTGAACCTGATTTCATGTTAACACCATTATCTGTGGACATAATTGCATGTCCATAAGTCTATGAGAGGGAATGTTTTATGTCTTTAGATTAATGTGTGAATAATTTTCTACATATATATGTTCACGATGTTATACTTCGATGTGTATGAGACAATTTCATGTGTTATTCATATGTTAATCTTCCATGACTTATGATCTTTATTTTTTTATGATTCATGTTTTATGAATAACTAATATTTATATCATGTCACATGATTATGATCTTTGATATACAAGGTATGGTATTCAAATGTTATGCTCACATTCTCATTCCCTTTAGTTCATGTTATGCTCACACATTTAACTTATTTAACCTTACTAAGAATTCGAGATCACCCATTTCTTATGTTTTATATCCCCATGTTATAAATGATTTTTCTTAATTAGAAGTATTAGAGGGGAAGATCTTTACTAGAGACATTGAATATATTTCACAAAGTTAAAATATTTTTTTCCGTGTTCCCAAAGGCAATAAACTATTACGGTCCTCAGGCATGTACTTTTTTAAAATGCTGAATATTGATAAGAAAATATTATAATATCCATGCATGTTAAGCTTGGGTCACTGTTGTTGGTATCAAAGGGAATTTTTAGTCAACCGTTGGAAAATAATATGAGAAAACCTTAGTGAGAACCCTAAGGCAAACGTATAGCAATAAGTCTAAGGATAAACAAAGTTATTGGAAAATATCATAGAATTTGTTTCAAGGATAGAGTAAGCGGTTTCCAAGAAATACATCCCAGTCAGGATACTACAAGTGGATGTGGATCTGGGATAGATGCACCTAGGAGTAACAATTTTTAAAAGATGTTCTAGGACCGACTTGAGATAATCTGGTACATGAAAACATTCCTTGCTACACACCTCATTTGAAAATATCAAGGGATAAAAAACTCTTCATAAAGAATCATGAAGGATTTATAAATAAGTTGGATATGAATAACCTAGGAAGAACATAGGGTGTAATATATTGAGGAATGTTTCATGATTTAGACATTATATAAGTAATTATTTTCATGAATATGTGGTTTTTTCTATGATAAGTAATTCTCACACTATGATTCTGGTTTTTTTCAATAGCAGGAACTAGAAGGAACTAGATTAACGTTGAATGCGATGGATGATTTTATAACGAGTAGTCAAGTGGGATGATCACTAGAGTGAAATATGTTGTGACCATTCATAATCAGTTTTCATGGAACATTATAAACAATGTGTACCTTAACCAAATATCATACTCACCAAGGAAAATAAATAAGGAGTTCTATTTGATTTTGGGTAATGGAGACCATGGAAGAAATAATATTTAGTTTCCTTTATGTCAAGAATGTGGAAAGAATCACCTAAGTGAGTGTCATAAAGGAATAAGAAGATATTTTGACTATGGAAAAGATAGACATAAAGAAAGATACTATAAGATAAAAATGAAGTGTTTGTTTAAAGAAATAGATGAGAATATAGGCCTCCCTATGTCATCATCGAAGGTTAAGCATTTTAAGTTTGTAACAAATAGTCATTATGAATCTCAATGTCCCAAGACAAAAGTTCTTGAAGAGAATCAGGAAGGTGGTGTGAGTAATGGTTATATTTCTTAAGATGATTAGACTATAGATGAAATGTTAAAGAAAAAATGCATTAAGTAATAAAATGAGGTAACCTTATTATGAATTATGGATGAAGTGGAATAATCATGTTTTTATGTTTTGGGGATTCTAGAATTATGTTATATGTATGGTGAAATAAACAAGTATTGTCCAATTTATGTTTTTTCCCCAATGATTTATAAGAATTCATTGAATGGACCTGATAGAATATAAAATTGATTTAATGGAAAGATGATGTCCATGGAAAATACATTATTAAGGGAAGGACAACCCTTAATATTTTCTTTATGTTATGATAATATTTTTTTGGATAAAGATATGTTGGATATAAGTAAATTTTATGGTACTAATTACCTTGAAACTAATTAAGGACTTGTTGAAAAGTAGTTTATGCTATCATGGATAAAGCATACAATATGTTGGATTTATGGAATATATCCATTAATCTAGGAAATAAGAAATCATGTATGTTTTCCAAAATTAATTATTGTAATTCAGGTTATTACCATGTTTTAAGAGAATATATGATGAGGGTATTGACATTTTGGAATGTGACAACCATGTGACACTTTTTGATAAATGGAGGATCAATGGTAAGTTTATTTCATGACTTTATTTCTAATATTTTGTATTTTCATCTTTAATAAGGATTATAATGTTATCCATTCTTGCAAATTTTAAGTTAAACTTTGGGGGAAGTATTTATGTATTGAGATTGTATTGAAAACCATGGTTAAAAGTCTATTTAGAGATTACATTTATTTCAAGGATGTATACCATATTTATTTTTGAAATTATATTAGTGTGGTTTTAGAAAATGAAATCATTTATGTTGGTGGAAAACTAATCAATTCGGCCAAGGATGCGAGTCTTGAATCCATGACTAATGGATGATAAGGGTTTCATTCCTACAACTGTCCTGTGCGATGTCCTGGTTCATGTATAATTATTTTTATTGGATAATTATTTATGATGAATATTGATGTTAATTTTTATGTTTAGAGATTAATATATTAACCATATTAATTTTTAAGTATTTCTAGGAATAAACAGTTACACTTTTCATTCTTTTATAGGACATAAGATCTGTTAAAAGTGTATTTTAGTGCTTCGGGCATCAATGTTAATTTCTTGACATCCATTTCTTGAAGTATTGGATGAGTTATAAATAGATTAAATAACAACCAAAGAATGATTTTTTGAAACATAACAAGTAATTATATTTACTTACATTATTTTTCAATAAAATAATTACTCAAAGATAGGATAATTATAAAAAAATGTGTTGTCCTAATACCTTAAATTGTTTTGTACCGATGTCATTTTAAATCTTAAAAAAATTGCGACTTTGAGTCATTCAACTTTTCATTGATCATTTAATTGTTTTTGATTGATGACCTCAATTATTTCCTAAAAAAATTCATTCTTTCCCTACAAGTCCATTTTTTTAATTTCCTCTTATGTTATATTGTGAGGAACCCTAGTTATATATTACTTTGGGTAACTATTATGTTTCCAACATTACATTTTTAAAGGATGTTTTAGGATTCGGTTATATTATGTAGGTTTCTATGAAAGTAACATTAAAATATTTAAATGATTTATAACCTAGAAGAATCTTGAGGGAAAAATTCATTTTATAGGGGGGTAGAATATAACACCCTGAGATTTTTTGAATTAATTTTTGAATTAATTTCATCATTTTAATATTTTTCATTACACAAAACACTCAAAATAATTTATTTTATATTAAATAACTATGTCTAGATTGATTTATATGGAACGTCAAGTTAATCTTACAATACATGCATTATAAATTTTAGATTTCTCTCTATAGAACACCAAGTATAGTTTACATTACAGACAAGAATGAATTTCCTTGTTGGATTACATAATGCGTAAGACTGAGTGTTACAAAAAAAATTCATTATTAAAAATGATTGTTTAATATGATATAACATGGACATTAAATTGAATATTATAGGATTAGATAACTTATTAATATATATATATATATATATATTAATTCATTGGTTACCTATTAATTAGAAAAGAATTTATAAACCAAATGAATATAAATTGACAAATTTTATCAAAGTCTATTTTTATGTGAAAAGAAAATTTATATTAATAAGATATATTAATTACTAATAGTGGACGATATTAATTAAATTTTTATGTTGTATATTCAAACTGATATTTTTTAAAACAATCCAATATATTATATATATAAGACAAAAAACAAAACCAATTTTATGCTTAAATCCCTACATTTTTTATAAAGGTAGTTTTACAATCTTTTAATGGAGAACCCATTTTAAATACTATTTTTGGAAACTTTTATAGATTTAATAAATCACAATAAACTTAATATTTGAAATATAGACATAAAAATTAGGTTAGGATAATTTTTTTTTATTTTTCTCTAAGTTTATTTTTTAATGAATAGTTAAAAATACTTCATTTTAATTCAAAACTGCTTTTTCATCTAATTCATTTAAAAGTTTAAATTATAATTCAAATTTTTTGTAAAGTATAATAAGTAAATAATTTTATAAATTAATCCAATTTAGGTTATTGAAATCAATTTTACTTTTAAATTAGCTATAAAAACTTAGCAAACTTTTGTACCTTTTACTTTAAAAACCCACAGTGTCGTCCCATCAGCGAGATTATTTTTAAATTAATTTCTAAAAATTATATGATTAGAATTTTGAAAAATAGATTCAATATTAATAATAATAATAATATATAATTTATAATAAGTCAAACATTGTTTTTACCAAAAATATTATTGAAAGTGATTAAAATTAATTACAACGATTAAGGGAAAAATTATGTTAACAAATTACTAAACCTTAAATTTATGACCAAAAACATTCCTAGAAAAGTTTCCCAAAATAATTCTATATCCATTATTTGGACATGAAACTTCAATTATTGAGTTTTTTTTGTTTTAAATAACATTTTTAAATAAAAACATGGGTACACCTAACTAGTTTTCAAAAATTCCAAACGTGTCCTTTCCCTTCCCTATGAAAGACCACCACCTATCCCTATAAATACCCGTAAAATTCAAGGAATTTTTTTTGTTCTTATTTTTCTTTGGGATTTTACAAGAACGTAGTTTCTGATGGCACCTGATTCCGAGGCCCGGTGTGCCCGGAATCATTTTCTGAAGTTTAGCTCGGGTACGTTCAATGAACGAATGAGCGGGTTTTTTTCTAACTTTTGAACCGGTGCTCAAAATCGAATTCTGAGGGCACCAATGGAATTGAAACGCCGGTAATTGCTTAGAAACACCTTTTCCAGAGTTGCATTTTCTCGGGTGTGGTTTTTAAATTTTCGGGTTAAGTAAATGAATAAAATAAAATGGGGCAACCAGGTTATTTTATTTTAAGTTGTTTAACCTAAGCTAAGAGGTTAAAGTGGGACACACAATATCCTACACCACTAGGTAGGATATTTGTAGTGGGGCCCACATGAGCCCCACCTTTTTCAAACCCCCTCCTTTAATTAAGTAACGCACCCGCACCCCCCCCCTTTTAATGAAGTCAACCGTTGCGTTTAATCTGGATAACAAACACCTCATTAATTGGGCGGTTTAAACTCCTCAATTAATTCAATTAATTGATTGTTTCAAATTTTTTTGAAATTCAAATCGTTGGCTTCTGTGTTAATAAAATAAAACGAGTCTTATTTTATTAGAGGTTTGTTGTGCGAGAGGGTTTGGGGAGAAATCATTCAAGCCGTGAAACACTCCTTCCTCGACGAAGAATTCGATGAACGGGAAGAATGCCGACCTCCGACGAAGGTCGACAAGAACGCCAGATCCTCGAAGATTGATGACGCGACACCGAAAAATCCTTTCTCCGCGACGCGACGATCCCCCTTCCGCGACGCCTTCTTCCGCGACGTGCAATTCTGCGACGAACCCTCTCTCGACGATGATTGAGGTTGGGGTTTTGGTTTAATTAAATATATGTGATTTATATCCTCGGCATGTGTTTAAAATTTTTTGGAAGCTGTTTAAACCGCTAACGCGGTGGGTGCGGACCAACAAACAAGTCTGAACCCATCGTTTCTTTGTTCTTGGTGTGCGGATCGGCGGGCGAAGACGAAGCAAGCCGCAAGGGCATTTTGAGGTCTTCACAGTGAAGAGCCGATCACGGGAGGACTGCTGGAGAAGACGGAAGGCAAAACAGACCACCGGAGCGCGTCTGGTGGTCCGCAGAAAACCCCGTCGGCGCGCCTCGCCGGCATGGCGGCACCGGCGGCCGGAGGCGGCGGCGCCTGGCGCGCCGCCGGGAAGGGCCACCGCGGCTGAAGCCGCAGCAACAGGCTGATGGTCCCGCGACCGTGTGGGACCGAGGGAGCAGGGACGTGGTGCTAGGCTACGTCCGTTGGCAAGGAGCGGCCCCCACGCGGGGGGCCGCGGTTTCATTCAAGGGGGCAGCGCCCCTTTTTGCACGGTCGCTCGGCCAGCGCCGAGCCTCCCGCCCGGCCCCGGGCCGGATCGGCCACACCGGGCCGGACCGACCGCATCGGGCCAGGCCGCCCTAACCAGGCCGGGCTGCACCGGTCGGGCCGGGCCGCGCCCAGCCGGGTCGGACCAGGCCCAGACCCCCCATTTTCGGACTATTTCGGTCTGTTTCCCATAACACAGGCTACAGACCTCTGATAAACGCACCGTTAGTTGCGTAGCGATCCTTGAATCGAGAAGGTCTTTTTGGTATATTACACTCAAGGTTTCAGATTACTTTGGGTTCATCCGTGTTGGTTCGTACACGAAACCAACCGGGCCCTCGGAGCGGAAATACTTATAACTTGAGCTCCGGACGTCCGATTGACGTGTCGTCGACTTTGATGGATTCTTCTTAGTGAGACGGATCTTTTGACTTACTCCTCTTGAGGTTTGGATGAAGTTGGAGTACGGTCGGGTTGGTTTTGACTTAAAAAAACCAACTGGGCCCCTGGGACGAAAAAGCCAATAACTCTCAGAGCAGGCGTCTGATTGACGCGTTGTCTGTGACGTTGAGTTCCTATTGACGATACAGAACTTTTGGATACATCAACTCCGGACATCATGTCAGTTGATGTATCAGCCCCTCGGCTCGTGGAGCGGACCCTCCCGAACAAGCTTGCTGTGTGCGAGAACCCTAGAGCTGGCTGCGACTGCGACAATGATGATGAATGTGCAGAAATCCTCAGTGGATTCGACGGCGACGACTACAACACTCAGAGATCCTACGTGGATCAGTGCTACCGATATTGTGTGGATCATATCCTGTGTGGGTCAGCGCTCAGCGGTCCTGTGTGGGCTAGCGCCTACAGATCTTGTGTGGGTCCGATCCTGTGTGGGTTGTTGCGGGGTTCAGTTACCTATCGATCCTGTGTGGGTCATTGTGGGGGTTAGTTACCTATCGATCCTGTGTCAGTCACTGCGGGGGTTAGTACCTATCGATCATGTGTGGGTCCTATAGCTTAGATGAATCAGTGGCTACATCTGATCATCTCTCTTGTCTTACGAAGAAGTATACCTATGTGAGCTGAATCTTGGCTTTCAATCCTTATCATCGATAAGATTGACTTTATATCCTGTGTGGATTACGTTATGCTTTCCTGTGTGGATTGGGTTATGTTTTCCTATGTGGACTGGGTTGTACTTGGGCTCGGATGTTGGAGTCGAATGAGAATTCATGACTTAGGTATATGTATGGGCATATACCCAAGTAGTGTTGGATGTTACTTCATGATTGTATCTTTACTTTGTGGATTATCCTTTGTGGATTCTGGGAGACCTTCAGGGGTCTTGGAGTCCCTATTGATTAGCTTATACACACCCCTGCACGGGATATGCCCGCACTACGTTGTGTTGGTTGCAGACAATGGACAGCGCTGATCGTGGTTGAGACTTGCGGAGTAGTCGGTACCTGGAGGTGGACCACTGGGCGGGACGTACTCGGAGCGGACGGCTGGACCCGAGGAGCTGAGGTGTCTATCTGTACCCAACCTTTAGGTGGGACTACCAGTGGATAGCTCAATGTTGGGGCTTTACGTTTCAGTTGTTGTGATCCCTTTTTTAGTTGTACTTTACTTCAGTTTGGGTTTGTATTCTGGCTCACATAATTTACCTAACTTACTATTGTACCCAGTTTTTACTTAGTGTTTACTTCTGCTTTCTTGCTCTATGGTGTTGTTTACATTACAAAGGCAATGCCTTCCCTTTTTACCGGGAATTACGCCTTGGTGATAGTCACCTACCCCTGACCTATGGAAGGCGAGCTTGTGGTAGTCACGGCACGGGCCCCGAGGACGGGTCGTGACAAATTGGTATCAAAAGAGTTCGGTTCTACCGTAGAACTCAGGAATCTGATCTTTTTCTATGTGAAGAAATAGTGTTGAGAGTATTGAGTGTGGTTATCAGTCCAGGGAGTCCAGTGTTGGTGCGGCGGCCGACGTATCCGTACACCAGGACCCTGACTTCTGATTTCCGACTTAATGCACGAAACATTGATTGCTAGTGTGTTTCAAGTTTTTTTTTTGTGATTAATTTATGTCAGCTCACCAGGTATACTGTTTGACCGTGTCACACCTGTTTCTTTTCAGGATGTCCCCACGACGGTAGCCAGCTAGGGTTCCGAGCGTTGTGCGTGACGACAGCCCACCGAGTGACGAGGCCTCGGTACGGGGCCCTTTGACAGCAGAGGCACCGACAGTACCTCTACCCGCCGATCCACCGATGCTACCAGCCCCAGCCGCTGACGATGCACGTCGCCTTATGCACTGCACGGGTTTCAGCGTCAGCGACCGCCCAAGTTCCACGGGGAGACGGACCCTCAGGCAGTCGAGGATTGGCTGGAGGCTGTTGTACGAGTTTTCAGGTTAGTGAGGACACCAGCAGACCTCATGGTGATCCTCGCAGCGAGCCTCCTGCACGCGGTAGCAGGAAGATAGTGGAGCTTGATGCTCCAGGTGCACGACGAGGCATCTCTCCTCTGGATGGACTTTGAGAGCCTCTTCCCCTCGGAGTTTTCCCCAGCCACCCTCCGTGCGGTGCACATCCAGGAGCTTCTACAGCTGCGGCATGGAAGCTTGACTGTCGCCCAGTACTCGGCAAGATTTACCGACCTCTCACGCTATTCGACGGACATGGTTTGAGACCCATTCTTCTGGGCCCTGACCTTTGATCAGGGATTGAGGTAGGAGATCAGGGCATCGTTGATCTCCCTCAGCATTCTGACTTAGGCAAGGGTACTGGAGCAAGCCCTTCTCATCGAGATCTTACTTGCTGAGCCTACATCAGCAGCGAGACCTACCGCAGGGTGGCACATAGAAGAGTCTTCTACAGCAGGTAGTCGACGGATGGCACATGGGTCCAGGCAGACCAGACCCTCAGGCAGACGACCTCAGGACACTGGCTCAAAGGTGCGGGACACTCAGCGCATAGCCAGTCTTTCGAGAGGCAGACTGTGCTACGCATGTGGCGGGCAGGGCCACATGGCTCGTGACTGCCCGACCCGCCATACTGAGGAGCAACCGACGGTTGAGGGGCCATCCAGGCAGAGGCAGAGGGTCGACTATGGCGGTCCGCCGGGAGCAGGTAGACGATCCAGAGGAGCTGGCCGAGAAGTAGGTGGTGGGCGATGCTTTGAGGCTCTACCACCCCCACCACCAGGAGGTCCACCCCGACCACAGGGAGCTGGTAGGCAGAGACAAGCACAGATCCAGGAAGCGGAGGCCTACGACCACAGTGCGCCCGACATGATTCGAGGTACTATCTGTGTCTATTCCACCCTTGCTGCAGTTCTTATAGACACATGAGCGAGTCATTCTTTTATAGTCGCTGCCCTTGTTCGGAGCTCGGAGATTCTGACGGAGCCACTGGCTCAATCCTTATGGTTAGAGACTCCTACGGCAGCAGACTTGATGATTACGCACTGGTGCCGGCAGTGTGAGATTACTCTAGGAGGCGAGAGCTTCGGCTGGGATCTTCTTGTAGCGGCGTCGAGGCCTTACAACGTCATCTTGGGCATAGATTGGTTATCTATAGTCCATGCTCAGATTGACTGTATTAGTCGCAAGATGCGGTGTGTACGCACCGATGGGAGCAGGTTCACCTTTACCGGCGAGAAGGGAGACTTTGAAGCATAGGATGGACTCACGTAGAGGATAGGACAACCGATCACTCATCAGTTGGCTAGCCTCATCCTAGGAGCAGTTGACATGCAGAGTCCTGGTTTTCCTGCAGTGGTGGATCAGTATGCAGACGTTTTTCCCGACGACATTCCAGGACTACCTCCTCGCAGAGAGGTAGACTTTTATATTGAGCTGTACCACGGGATTACCCCGATATCAACTCCAGTATATCGGATGGCCCCCTTTGAGCTTTGAGGGCTACGAGTACAGTTGGAGGACTTGAAGGGCAAGGGATTCATCTGACCCAGTGTTTCACCCCGGGCTTCCCCGATATTGTTCGCCAAGAAGGCGGACAGGAGCTTGCGAATTTGTGTCGAATATCATCACCTGAGGAACAAGTATTCGATACCGAGGATTTATGACCTATTCAATCAGCTCAAGGGAGCACGGTGGTTCTTGAAGATAGACCTCAGGTCACGCTATCATCAGCTCGGAGTTCGGGACGAGGACGTGCAGAAGACGACCTTCAGATGTCGGTATGGCCACTATGAGTTCTTGGTTATGCCATTCGATGTAACCAAAGCTCCAACAGTGTTCATGGGCCTCATGAACAAGATCATTCAGCTATACCTTGATCGATTTGTTGTGGTCTTCATCGATGACATTTTGATATACTCGACGACTGAGGAGGAGCACACATACCACTTGTGGGTTGTACTAGACACACTCCAAGGGCACAAGATTTATGGAAAACTCTCGAAGTGTCAGTTTTGGTTATGTGAGGTCTACTTCTTGGGACACATCATCTCTGAGGCGGGAGTTGCGGTGGACCCTACGAAGATCAAGGCAGTGCTAGCTTGGGAGCCACCCAGGAGCATGACGGAGGTGTGAAGTTTCTTGGGTATAGCTTGTTACTACCGAAGGTTCATGCCAGACTTTTCCAGAGTTGAGGCACCACTCTGAGCTTTGAAAAAGAAGGGGAAACCCTTCGTGTGGTCAGACATACGTTAGCAGAGCTTCCAGGAGCTGAGACAGAGATTGACCAGCGCGCCTATCTTGAGGTTTCCAGAGGAGGGAGTAGGGTACGTAGTCTACTGCGATGCATCAGGAACCGGACTCGGATGTGTCCTGATGTAGGAGCGGGCTATGATCACCTATGAATCACATCAGCTGAGGCAGCATGAGAAAAAATACGCTACCCATGACCTGGATTTAGTAGCAGTGGTCTTTGCTCTGAAGATGTGGCGACACTATCTGATGGGAGAGCACATTACAGTCTATTCTGACCATCAGAGTCTCAGGTACATCTTCTCGCAGAAGGAACTGAACCTGAGATAGCAGCGATGGTTCGAGTTCCTCCAGGACTATGACTTTGAGATAGTCTATATTCTTGGAAAGAGGAACGTTGTATCCAATGCACTCAACAGGAGGACGGGCATTCAACTACTTGGGGAGGCGACAGAGCAGCTAGACGCTTTGAAGATATCCTTCATGGATAGAGATGGAACAACCTTTTTTCAGTCACTCACAGTCACTCCTCCACTATTGCAGTAGGTCAGAGAGGCACAGCGTGAGGACGCCGACTGTGAGACGTGGCGTGCACAGATATCCTCAGGACAGGCACCTGATGGATTCTCTATGGGAGGAGAGCATGTCACCCTTTTCAGAGGACCTACCATGGTACCAGCTACCTTACAGGTGGAGGTTCTGAGGGAGTTTCACACTTCCACTTTAGAGGTACATCCTGGAGTGGCGAAGATTTAACAGGACCTCAGACGACAGCACTAGTGGCTGGGTATGAAGAGGGTTGTGGCAGAGTTCGTTTCTCGATGCCTCACCTGTCAGCAGGTGAAGGCAGAGCACCAAGTACCAGCAGGCTTGGTACAACCTTTAGAGGTCCCGAAGTAGAAGTTGGATGGGGTATCTATGGACTTCATGACTGGACTTCCACGCACTTCCAGAGGTCACGACTCCATTTGGGTGATTGTCTACTGACTCACCAAGTCGGATCACTTATTAACCATCAGAGAGCAGGGATCAGTGGAGAGCTTGGGACACCTCTACGTTCAGTAGATTGTATGAATTCACGGTGTTCCATCATCTATCGTCTCTGATCGAGATGCTCGCTTTACTTCCCGGTTCTGGAAGGGGTTGCAGGAGGCATTCGGGACGTAGCTACGTCTAACCACCGCCTTTCACCCTCAGACGGATGGTCAGATGGAGAGGTCCATTCAGACTCTTGATGACATGCTCTGCGCATGTGTCCTCGACTTTGGTCGTAGCTGGGAGGACCACCTACCATTTATGGAGTTCACATACGACAACAGCTACCACTCCACCATCGGGATGGCACCATACGAGGCGTTGTACGACCAACCATGCAGATCACCTATGTGCTGGACAGACCCTGGGGAGTCAGCACTTGTGGGACCGGAGATGGTCTAGGCCACGACAGAGAAGGTCCAGGTCATCCAGGAGCGGATGAGGACAGCTCAGAGCCAGTAGAAGTCTTATGCTGACAGGAGTCAGAGGCCACTTGAGTTCGAGGATGGCGACCATGTCTTCTTGCGGGTCTCACCTCGACGTGGATTACAGAGATTTGGCCGAGGCGGAAAGTTATCTCAGTGCTTCATCGGACCATTCCAGGTCCTCAGCAGGATTGGCGAGGTGGCTTATCGCTTGGCTCTACCACCTCAGTTGCACCGGGTGCACGACGTCTTCCACGTATCTCAGCTGAGGAGATACGTGCATGACCCGACACATATAATTGACCATGGGTAGCTGGACGTAGATGATGGGGCGACTTTTGCGGAGGTCCCAGTGGAGATCGAGGATCGATAGGAGTGGGTCCTACGTGGACGGTCGATTCCTCTAGTGCACATCAGATGACAGCACAATAGCCTCCAAGAGAGCACTTGGGAGCGGGAGGCTCAGATGCGTGCTCAGTACCCACATTTGTTTCCATAGTTTTTGATGTATCTTTATGGGGACGTAAAGTCCTGAGGTGGGAGTGATGTAAAGACCCATAAAATTCAAGGAAAATGTTTTTTCTTTTTATTTTCTTTGGGATTTTACAAGAACGTTGTTTCTGACGGTACCCGATTCCGAGGCCCGGTGTGCCCGGAATCATTTTTTGAAGTTTAGCTCGGGTACGTTCAGTGAATGAATGAGCGGGTTTTTTCTAACTTTTGATCCGGTGCTCGGAATCGAATTATGAGGGCACCGATGGAATCACATCGCCAGTAATTGCTTAGAAACACCTTTTCCGGAGTTGCGTTTTCTCGGGTGTGGTTTTTAAATTTTCAGGTTAAGTAAATGAATAAAATTAAATGGGGAAACCAAGTTATTTTATTTTAAGTTGTTTAACCTAAGATAAGAGGTTAAAGTGGGACCCACAATATCATACACCACTATGTAGGATATTTGTGGTCGGGCCCACACGATCCCCACCTTTTTCAAACCCCCTCCTTTAATTAAGTAACGCAACCGCACCCCCCCTTTTTAATGAATTCAACCCTTGCGTTTAATCTGGATAATAAACGCCTCATTAATTGGGCAGTTTAAACTCCTCAATTAATTCAATTAATTGTTTGTTTTAATTTTTTTTGAAATTCAAATCGTTGGCTTGTGTGTTAATAAAATAAGACGAGTCTTATTTTATTAGAGGTTGGTTGTGCGAGAGGGTTTGGGGAGAAATCACTCAAGTTGTGAAACACTCCTTCCTCGACGAAGAACGCGAAGAACGCGAAGAACACCGACCTCCGACGAAGGTCGACAAGAATGCCGGATCCTCAGAGATTGACGACGTGACGCCGACGAATCCTTTCTCCTCGACGCGATGATCGCCCTTCCGCGACGCCTTCTTCCGCGACGTGCAATTCCGCGATGAACCCTCGATCGATGACGCTTGTGGTAGGGGTTTTGGTTCAATTAAATCTATGTGATTTATATCCTCGGCATGTGTTTAAAATTTGTCAGAAGTTGTTTAAACCGCTAACGCGGTGGGTGCGGACCAACGAACAAGTCCGAACCCGCCGTTTCTTCATTCTTAGTGTGCGGATCGGCGGGCGACAACGAAGCAAGCCGCAAGGGAATTTTGAGGTCTTCGCAGTGACGAGCTGATCCCGGGAGGACCGCTGGTGAAGACGTCAAGCAAAACGGACCACCGGAGCGCGTCCGGTGGTCCACGAAAAACCTCGCCTGTGCGCCTCACCGGCACGGCGGCGCCCGGCGCGCCGCCGGGAAGGGCCGCCGCGACTGAAGCCACCGCGGCAGGCTGTTGGTCTCGTGACCGCGTGGGACCGAGGGGGCGGGGACGCGGCGCTAGGCCACATCCGTTGGCAAGGAGTGGCCCCCACGCGGGGGGCCGCGGTTTCATTCAAGGGGGTGGTGCCCCCTTTTTGCGCGGCCGCTCGGCCAGCACCGAGCCGACCCGCTCGGCCGGCGCCGAGCCGCCCCGGGTCGGGCCGCGCCGGCCGGGCCGTGCCTCGCCCCGCTGGGTTAGACCCGGACTCGTGTCGGGTCGACCCGGTTCGGGCCGACCCAGGGGGGTTGGGCTGGGTCGGACCGGGCCCAGACCCCCCCATTTTCGGACTATTTCGGTCTATTGCCCATAACATGGGCTACGGACCTACGATCGATGCACCGTCAGTTGCGTAGCGATCCTTGGATCGAGACGGTCGTTTTGGTATAATAAACTCAATGTTTCAGAGTACTTTGGGTTCGTCTGGGTTGGTTCGTACACGAAACCAACCGGGCCCTCGGAGCGGAAATGCTTATAACTTGAGCTCCGGACGTCCAATTGTCGTGCCGTCGACTTTGATGGATTCCTCTTAGTTAGAAGGACCTTTTGGAATACTCCGCTAGAGGTTTGGACGTACTTGGAGTACGTTCGTGTTGGTTTTGACTTAAAAAACCAACCGGGCCCCTGGGACGAAAAAGCCAATAACTCTCAGACCGGGCGTCTGATTGACGCGCCGTCTGTGACATTGAGTTCCTGTTGACGATACGGAACTTTTGGATACATCAACTCCGGACTTTGTGTCAGTTGATGTATCAGCCCCTCGGCTCATGGAGTGGACCCTCCCGAACGACCTTGCTGTGTGCGAGAACCCTGGAGATGGCTGCGACTGCGACGACGATGACGACTGTGGATAAATCCTCCGTGGATTCGATGGTGACGACTACAACACTTAACGATCCTACATGGACCAGTGCTACTGATCCTATGTCTGTCAGATCCTGTGTGGGTCAGCGCTCAGCGGTCCTGTGTGGGCCAGCGCCAACAGATCCTGTATGGGTCCGATTCTGTGTGGCTCATTGCCGGGGTTAGTTACCTATCGATCTTGTGTGGGTCATTGCGGGGGTTAGTTACCTATCGATCCTGTGTGGGTCATTGTGGGGGTTAGTACCTATCGATCCTGTGTGGGTCCGATGGATTAGATGAATCAGTGGCTACATCTGATCATCTCTCTTGTCTTACGAAGAAGTATACCCGTGTGAGCTGAATCTTGGCATTCAATCCTTATCTTCGATAAGATTGACTTGATATCCTTTGTGGATTAAGTTATTATTTCTTATGTGGATTGGGTTGTGTTTTCCTGTGTAGAATGGGTTGTACTTGGGCTCGAAAGTTGGAGCCGAACGAGAATTGATGACTTAGGTATATGTATGGGCATATACCTAAGTAGTGTTGGATGTTACTTCGTGATTGTATCTTTCCTTTTTGGATTATCCTTTGTGGATTCTGGGAGACCTTCGGGGGTCTCAGGGTCCCTACTGAGTATCTTATACTCACCTCTGCACAGGCTATGCCCGCACTACGTTGTGTTGGTTGCAGACGACAGATAGCGTTGATCGTGGTTGAGACTTGCGGAGTAGTCGGTACTTGGAGGTGGACCACTGGGTGGGACGTACTCGGAGCGGACGGCTGAACCCGAGGAGCTGAGGTGGCTATCTGTAACCACCCTTCAGGTGGGACTACCATTGGACAACTCGACGTTGCGAATTTACTTTTCAGTTGATGTAATCCTTTTTTCAGTTGTACTTTACTTCAGTTTGGGTTTGTATTCTGGCCCACATACTTTACCGCACTTACTATTGTACCCAGTTTTTACTTAGTGTTTACTTCTTCTTGCTTGCTCTGTGGTGTTGTTTACTTTACAAAGGCAATTCCTTCCATTTTTACTGGGAATTACGCCTTGGTGCTAGTCTCCAGCCCCTGGCCTATGGAAGGTGGGCTTGAGGTAGTCACGACACGGGCCCCGAGGACGGGTCGTGAAACTCCCTATTATTCACACCTATAATACAATTTAGGTTTGGAAAAGATCTACCAAATACACTTCACAACATCCCTCCATTTTTCCTAGAATAATTCCCTTGGTAATAAAGAACTCCAAGGAAGCCTTTTGGCACAAACCAAAAGGAGTTACCCGATTAAGTGGTAACGACTTCTCTCAAGCACCTTTCTTTTATTTTATTTCTACACCCCTACACTCTCTTTATTAAATTATTATATAAAAAATTATTTCCAATATACTAGGTTTTTTATCCTGTTGGTGATATCTTTTCATACACACACCACAGCCTAGTGGGTAACAAACATATTGTTTATGTGTATGGGGAACTACCACCTCACAAAATATTTATTGTTCATTTTTTTTACCGCCTCTATTAGTGTAAATTATGTTGGAAAATATATTTATATATGTTATATATTATATTTATTCTGTATTTAGGATTATTTAATTGTTTTACAACACATATATTTGTACTTTCCATCTTGTGTAAATATGATAATTTTATTTGAGGAAGTGTGGACTACCTCCCCTCAAAGCGATTTGATTCGTTCACACACTAAATGGAATATATTATGGATAGGTTTAGTGAAATTATATGATATATATGATATAATAATGATACTATAATTATTATATGTACATATATATGCATATATAAACATATATATACATGCACATATATATACATATATTTCATTTACTTACTTTCTTTCAATACAAATATTTAATGGAAACAACATTCATCTGTACGTATGACCTACCATCTCCATGAATGGTGTATTCCATTTCATACTTATATATTCTATAGATTATTATAAAATATTATAATGAATAAAAATGATATTTATATCATTATTTACATTCTGTAAATCATGATATAGGTATAAGGACCAAATATATAACTAATTAAGACACATGCAAAGAAAAAAGAAGATATTACCCGAAGTGAAACCTTAACATAGAAATGTTAACAAGAGGGTAATGTAAAGTAATAATAAAAACATATAAGGTATTATATATAGTAATATTTTTATTTTATATATTTATAAAAAACTTATATTTATTATACAGGACTTTTTAATGAGTATGAAGAGAGTCAAGACACATGGTATGAGAATTTCACCTCATTTTTTATTTCTCGGAGATACATGCTTTATTCCCCACCAATTCATTTTGGGTGTTGATTATATTTACCATGGATGTATTCTATGATTATTAAAAATACATTTATGGGTATTTATATATGTATTTGATTATATTTCTTTCATGGGGACAATGTTTCAAAAGTTACCAAATTGGTAAAATGATTTTTTCTCAATTAGTATTCTTTGAGACACATGCCATGTTATGCAGCTATATTTTTCGATGAGGTGTATATACTGAATTTAAAATGTTATATCATGAATATATTTATATTAATGATATTTAAAGCTTCATGTAATTTCAATTTCTTAAAACGGGAGTACGTTTAAATGTTACTAAGAGGGAAGAGTTTATGGAAACAATCTCATCGCTTTTCGAGATTGATTATAATTATGATTCCTTTGATGAAATATTATGATCCATCTTGAACGAACAATCATTAATTTTATTATTCTATGGTTATTCATGATATATTAATTTATTGGTACCATTTTTCCACTCTATGGTACATAAGATATTTAAGAAAGTGTATTTATCAAAGACCGATCTTTATTCTCTCTTCGGTTGGAAATCTGTGTTCCTTTGAAACCATATTTTCTAAATAATATTTCCAAGGATTTTATAATATTCTATAATCACTAAAATAAAATTTAACCTTTTTGTATTTTACCAATGTTTTCAAAGGAATCTTACTATCTCTTTCTAAATAATGCATTTTTCGACCCTTTTACCTTGAAAAAGGAATTCTCTTTTTACCTCATACGACATGTATAGATTTACCCGTCGACATTTATAAAAAGAATTAATTAAATATTTATAAATTTAATATTTAATAATTTTTTTTAAAAGTATTTTTTGTGGAAAATCGTTTTCAAAATGTTTTCAAGCATTTTTTATAAATTTCCAATGTATTTTCAAATAAATAGATTTCAAAAAAAATTCAATATTGTTTTATAATTTTTCAAGGAAAAAGGTTTTCAAAATGTTTTCATGATTATTTTTTTAGTCTTCAATGTAAATTTTTTTCAAAATGATTTCATTCCTTCATTATAAGTTTTCAATTCATTTTCAAAGAAACAATTTTTCGAATGGTTTTATGTTTTAAAAATACATTTCAAATAATAAGGGATATTTGAAACAAGAAATGTTTTCAAAATATTGTTCCATGTTATTTTTAGACTAAGATGAAATCTATTGATGTTACTCCTTACCTTTCAGGAGATGATGAAAAGGTTACATTCATATTCTTTATGTAATGAGTTATGTTTTGATGAAATGATTCTTATGAAAACTGTTTCTTTTCCATGGGTTATATGCTTTTGAATCCCACTTAATTTCATGGGTTATGATTTAATAAAATGATATAAAACCTATATATTTTTCATAGTTTATGATATGATGAAATGTTAATGATACATATTTCATTTCATGGGTTATGATTTGATGTTTATAGAACCCATATATTTTCATGTTCCATGATATGAAGAATGTTTTGTGGTACATGCATGTATGATTTCATTATCTGAAAAATGGTGTATGCCTCTCTCTTCAATGCATTGGGGAAAGATAAATGCCTCATGAGTATAAATTTTATGAGGGAACCTTATTACATGTTCATAATATTATGAATAGACCTGGTTTCATGTCCATATGTTTATTAATGAACCTGATTACATGTTTACAATGTTATGAGTGATCCTTATTATGTGTTCAGAATGTGATTTGTGAACCTGATTACATGTTCAAAATGTTATTCATGGACCTGGTTTCGTGACCATAAGTTTATTCATGAACCTAATTACATGTTCAAAATGTTATGTGTGAACCTGATTACATGTTCACAATATTATGTGCGGACCTAGTTACATGTACATAAGTCTATGAGTGGGCCTAATTTCATTTCCTTAACTTAATGTGTGAACCTGTTTGTATTTATATATGTTCACTATGTCATAAGTTGATTTGTATTCTACAATTCCATGCGTTATTCATATGTTATGCTTCCATTGATTATGATCTTGATTTTATTATGATTCATATCTTATGAAATGTCAATATTTATGACATGTATCATGATTATGATCTTTGAGATGCTGGGTATGATCTCCAAATGTTTTACTCACTTTCTCATTCCCCTATGTTCATGTTATTATTATTAATTTACCTTATTTACCCGTACTAAGAATTAAATCTCACCCCTTTCTTGTGTTTCCTTTCCCTGGGTTATTAAGAAAAGTTTTAGGTAGAAGTATTATAGATGAAGATCTTTACTGGAGACATTTAAGACCTTTCATCATGTTAGAATATTTTGTTCCAAGTTTCCAAGGACAATAAACAATTATGGTCATCAATCATGTACTTTTGTAATATGATGAATATTCGTAGAAAATGATTCAATCTTCTGATATATTAAGCCTACATCTCTATAATGAGAATCCAGGGGGTGAGAAAAAATAAATGACAAAAATCAAAGAAAGAAAGAAACAGAAAAAGGAAAAGGGGCTGAATATTGGCCCCGATGTCTGACATGGGTTTATGTCTCACCTAGAAAAATCCCCCTCTTCTAGAATTAATGTGGAAGATGAAATATAATTCCAACACTCTGATCAGAATTTATCATTGAATAAAAATTTGTGGATAAATTAATATTTAATTGATTAACTATTAACTATTATTTATTTTTTGAAAAATAAAAGATTTTAAAATTCTAGAAAGCTCACATCCTTGGTTAAACACCCTATTCTTAGACCAAAATAGTGGTCTAAATTTTATCTGAAATCCCCTTCTAGGGTAGAAATAACATTTCAACCCTCATGAGAATCTGAAAGAAAAATTAAAATTTCTGCTCAACTAAATAGTATGAAAAAAGGTCTTTACAAGTGGCTCATAAGTTTATCTCCTTATAAAATTATTATGAAAGTTTTTCAAAAATATTCATTCTCATGGTTTAACATAAATTTTACCATTAATAGGCTAAATATATTTCTCATTTAAAGTTATGTTTCTTTAAATAGCTTTAAAATTCCATAATGAAATACTTTATTTGGTTGGTTGAATTTTTTTATCAATCAATATAATTAATAAAGTTATTTTATATGATATAATTTGGAAATGTTATGAAACCCATTTTCTTTCTTTGAAACCATTATAAAATGAGTAATGATTAGTTTCACATGGAACATATATTTATGGATGATGATTATTTAATGGGTGGGGTTTTATATCACCCCCTATGGATTGGTTAAAAATTTATATGTCATGAGAGAATGGTTTTTTGTATAGACAATATTGTGTTTAGTTATGTTTAAAATAATTCTACACAAATTTGATTTTGGTCAGCTATATTAATTGGAATTATGCACTCATGTCCTTGAAATTAGACATGTTCACAAGAATTGTGTATTGACGTTGTTGTGGTTAGATATTCCTACAGGTCTATGCGTGGACATGTGTTTAAGTATCCATGTTCATAATAATACCCTATACTTATTCTTATTCAATATTTCTATGTTATATACATATGTTATAATCCATGGAACTTGATTATTTTTTTATTCCATAGTCTTATGTTATGGTATATATTTGATCATTTGATATTAAATGTCCTTCTATTATATAGAAAACTCATATTGATCATTTTTTTTATTTTTACTATATATTTATCCCATGATCATATTTTTTGATGGTTACGATATGACCCTTGATGACATAATAATAAATTTTTACCTTATTGAGAATTTGATCTCACCCTTTTGTTTTGTTTCCCATTCCCCATGTTATGAAACTGAGTATAATATATGAGATCTCTAGAATGATGTATATTATGGAATGATTATAGAGAAATTTTTACAATTATGGGAAATAATTTTTTTATATAGTTAAAATATAAAGATATTAAAACATTAATTTTTGGGATTGTGTGATTATTGTGAGATATGATGTTTAAATTATGGAAATATATATAATTTTGGCTTGATTTACCTCACTTGGTATGAAATAAAGATAATAAAGAATGTGATTTCGGCATCAGTTCTTTATGCATGGGTTTTGGGAATCTCATTTGGAATCATTATGATGGAGGTTTTTTAGATTTGTTTAGTTATTTTTTGATATTGGATGCAGAAAACATTAGTGAAAGCTGTAATGATATTTATTAATATAATAAAATATCTTAAAATTTTGATAATTTCAAGAGTGTGTGGATTTTTAGAATTTTTATCCATTTTTTGATAGAAACAAGTGGAGTTAGGCACTAAAATAGATGCAGATAAGGGTCATAACCATGAAAAATATTTGTTGGTTATTAACTGGATCTTCACATGGTACAAAAACTGTGGGACTAACTACACAACTGATTTGAAACTCCCCGGGGATAATATTTGAATTATTTACTTGATCTTTATAAACCATTATGATAGATTTTTATATATTTAGGTTACTGAAATGAATAATTGAATCACCATGGAAAACCAAGATTTAAAACCTTGAGATTCATAAGTTAGGTTATGAACATAATTTATGAGTTATTTCAAATCAGTTCATCTTTTTCCATCTACAGATCAATTAATTTAATATTATCATTATATTTTCTTAATTAAGTAATAGATTTATCCCTAAGAAACCATTTCATCATTTGGTGTGATATAAAAATTAGTGATTTTCCAAACAAAAGGGGTAGATAATGAAGTGAAAATCCCTATTGTTATCCCTAAATAGTAATATCCAGTTATTATTAACCATTTGAACCTAGATGAATTTAAAAATAGACAAAATAAGTAAAAAATGGAGTTTAATGGAAGTTAAATTGATAAATACTATTTAGCAATGAATATTAAATAGTATACATCTCAAATTGTTTTGAATAAGTAACCAAGGAAATGTCTCAAAGGAACTAAAAAATGTTTTATCTATGGTAAAGTAGATCCTCAGGATATCAACTACCATGAAAATTAAATTATTCAGTTTACATGATGAAGGAAAATTATGTTATTCCTAGAGTAATTACATTAATTTAATGTTTTAAATTCAATGATTTTAATAATTATGTAAATTAAATCCCTATCCCAAGGGGAAATGAGGATAATATACCAGAGTCACCTCAAAAACCAAGGCAATAATAAAGAGTGTATTTTATAACTATTATTAAATTGTATTGTGATAATTAAGTTATACTTATCCCATATTCTATATTTTTGGTTGTATTATTATATTTTTGTTCTAGAAACATAACTATATCTTAGACGTTTTAAAATATCATGAAATAAATATTCAAATGATTTGATATTGAATTATTGGAGAAAACGTTTAGATGAATTATTATTATATACCAAGTTGAAGAGAATGAAAATATTATTTGTGGAAATATTATTATTATTCTATTATATGAGTTTAATGTGATTTAAAAAATATATTAGCTATTTCCACATTGAATCTATATTAATTACTAAAATAGGGAAATAAAATTTCACATTCCAAGTCAACCTATTTTCATCAATCAGTGTAAGGATAACTAAGAACTCTTTAAGAAAACTGATTTCCATTATATGGGTCTTAATAAATATTCATGTGGATTATTTAGATCAAATGATTTGAGAGAAAATCAATATTGGGTATATCAATATTATAAACTAAAATATGTTCTTATTAAGATAATGATGTTGTTATATCATTATAAACTAAATATTGAGTCTTGTATATCTTTTAGAAATTTATAGATATTTTAAGCGATAATTAAACACTTTGCGGTGTCGAATGTTTGGGAGAATATAACACCCCCTATTTTTAGGGTTAAATTTTCATAAATTATACAAATATAATCATAAAATGTGTTTTAAATTATTTTAAAATGATTGAACTTGATTTTTCAAAATTTTGTACATGATATGAATCAAACTATCAGAACCTTATTTGCTGACTGAAAATTCCACATTTTCTATTTCGATTATAAATATTTTAAACTGGGTTATGAAAAAACCCTTACATGAAATAGATTTCTAGAGGCATAGAGGCCTTATAATTATGTGATTTATAGTCCCATAGTCACAAAGCCCATATATTTCATATTATTTCCCAAATACTCTAAAACAAACCCTCCACACTACCTCTATGAGTTTGCTCCAAGACCACCACATGGAATTTATATTGACTTGTAGTTCCATGTGTAGAGTGTCATTGTATGATGATGTTTTTATTTTTATACATACTTCAATCCAATATTTGGTTATCCCTTTTTAGAAACTAATTTTTACTATGATCCATTATTTTGGGGTTGCCTCAATTTATAGGAACATGATCTTCTCTTTTGCATGGAGGTCTGTGTCTTAGAGGTCTTGTGTCCTAAAGGACTACGATATTATAAAGGCAACGTGGCATGAAATACAATTCCTATGGCTCCAAATTTCATTCTAGATAAATATTATTTATAATATAGTACGCCATTATAGTACCTGTAGTACTATAGTAGTATAATACTGCTTTAGTGATACTATAGTAGATATAAAAATTATACCCTCCAAGATTGGAACTCGAGTGTACTACATAAATACAAGGAGTCTTTCCACTTGGGTAAGTCACTGATTACTAATACTTTATTCACTCATAGTGTAACATTACAAAAAAAGAACATAAAACTAAGAAGTGTTATATACCATGGATTATTATAGACCATGTATGACTAAATTTATTAAAACTGCATAAAAGGTATAATAAATAAAAGGATTTATATATTTAAATATATAAAACCCCTAGGTCATATTTCTATAATACGAACACTACTCATGAAAATAAACCTAAAATAGGAATGAAAATGTCAATGGAGAAAGAAGTATTTTAATTTCAAAAAGAGAATTTAAGAAGCTAATTTAAGTGGTATGAATGGAGTGAATTTATAGGTTTTAATGATGGTAATATAACTGTTATAAATAGATATATAATCATTTGGAATATGTTCGCATGATATATATAACTGATAGGTATACTGTAGGTTTTTATTTTTTGTAAAAAAATAAAAATAATATAATGTGAAAATAATAAAGAATGAAACAAAAATATATTATTTATGTAAAATATTAATATATAAACATATTTTTATATGTTAACTATGATTATTATTAATGAATTATAGGATATATTTATTATATTTTTTGAAATATCTTAATGTTAATGGATTGAAATAATAATGTTTTTAAAATATAATTAATTAATTTTAAGTGTATTTAGTGATGATTATTTAATATAAAATAAATATTTTTCTAAGAATTTATTTAGGTGAAGTTAATTTTTAATTATTCTTAAAAAACAATTATTTTAATGAATTACATTGATAATATATACAATGAAAACAATTAACTTACATATAATAATTATTTATAAGAAAGTAATAATAAAAAAGTAATTTTATGCTTAATACATATATATTTACTTATATTTTTCTTATTTAAGATTTTTTTAAAATTTATTTTTATCAACTCTGAAAATTGGGTTTAATAATATTTTTTCTTATTTTGAATCCATATATCTAAATTTGTAAATAAGGCTATTTTTATTTCATAAAATAAATGAAATTACCGAAGTAGATATTTGTTACCATAGAAAAACTATTATTTTTTAAAGAATTATATTTATAAAAATTGTGAAATTTTTATCTAAATAATTAGAATAAACCAATTTTTATGGTTCTAATATGATTTTAAACTTATAAAAAATGTGAACACCAATTATTTTTTGATAATTTATAGAAAATAAGAAAAAAAAAACTTAATTTTTAAAAAGACATATTTCTACACATTTTTTCTATATATATATATTTATTTAAAATTTAATTTTACAATATTTATAAATTGAATTAGATTAAATATAACCCCAATTTATAATCATCATGTTCAAATTTGGTAGGAGGGGTCATGATATATTTTTAGTAAAAAAATAATTACCATGAAAAATATTTATTTAAGGTTAATATTGGTAAAAATAGAAAAAATAATGTGTCTATAATTTTATTAAATAAAAGTGAAACTTAGACAATATATAATTATTTTTTTTATAAATTCATACCCACATGTTACACCAACCTTTATTCACCTAATTCACATAACTCCCATTTGATTCATTCTCTACATCTTATCTGAGATCTGTTTCTATGGAAACATCCACCTTTTTAACCTATAAAAGGAGATCACATAAAATAACAACAATACAAACTTATCCATTGAAATTACCTTGAAAGAATACCCATTTTACCTCTCCTATATCCCCTTTCGTATTTGGTAGCCTCTGTTTATAATAAAGTATCCCAAATCATCCATTTTGAAGAAGTCCTTTAAGGAATCTTTGAAGTCCAAAATGTGTATATTATCCACCATGTAGCCACTACCACTCTATATTTCCTATACACCCTCATAAAAACATATTATGATGATATTTTTATAATTAAATTAGTATCATTATTATATGAAACCTCTATTATATTGATGTAACTATTGTATGTTCACTAAAATGGGCACCACTACATCATAGTGGTGAATATGATTCCATGGTTGACATCCACACATTTTTTTAAGTTAATGTGTTGCATGTATTATACAACATTCATCCCAAAATATTTAATCTGTTATAAACGAAATAATTATTTTATTTATTTATTTTGATTTTCATTCATTAAATTGTTTAATGAATGAGCACTAATAAAATAAAACAACCAAATGGAATGTGATGGAATCTGATAAACCACATATGGATGAAAATCTTAATTTAATGAAGATAATAAAGAATGAATATATAATAGGATGGGATGCTCTCCTATTTTTTGTGGGTGGACCTCTGAATATTTCATGATAGCCAAGAGTTTATGCCTTTCCTGAATCTTGTTTATCTCTTGGAAAATGTGCTAGCACCCCTTGTGGTGTTTAAGAATCATTATAAATAATTCATGGATCCATTGGTTGGAGTTCAACCTTAGTGGAAAGAGGAATACCTCTATTTCAACATTCTATCTTCATAAAAAACACTCAATCAAAGGAATAAGATGTAATATACTAATTTTTGGGTATTATAGGAACACTGTTTTACATTATTTGTTTTTTATATATTTACACATTTTAATATAAGATATATATATCATTATGTATTTCGATTTTCTGAAACTAAAAATTATCATTAGATGATAAAAAACCCATCTGTGGAATCAAAGAAATTTTCTTCAAGGATTAAATGTGTCTAATCTATTTTTTCTTGAAAAGAATACCCATCAACATTCCATGCAAGTTACCATGATTTTGTCATATAAACTTAAAAAATAATCAAATCACCATCACCACATTGTTGAAATTCCCATAGTGGTTATTCACTGATATTCTACAATAACCATAATTGGCTCCATGATTTAAGAGACCCCATGTATTTCAAAAGAATCATATAATAAACCACCACATAGTTGATTATTCCATGGTGATATCACTTACCATTATAGGAAATGGTTTTATTAAAAATGAACACCATTTAAGGAGCATGATATAGTATAAGCCATTTTGGTAATTAGATGGATAGAAAAAATTATTTTGATAATTAAATATTATGTTTTATAATTTTGTTTTATAAATTATAATTGTTAGGAATTTTAAATTATGATTTTTAATATTTTTTAAATATGATGATTTTCATATTTATTTTTCATTTTTTAATAGATAAATACGATTGTATATTTATTATAAAAATTAAATTATGCATTGAATCAAATTATAAATTTTCTTATAAATAATTTATATTAGAAGGAAATATATTTGATTCCATATGATATAGAAATAAAAGTGTTCATTTATAAACAAAAATGGGTAATACATAAATTGTCTATAAATTACATAAACACGGTCATAATTTGAAGTAGTTTAAATTTAAAATTTTCAAATATTAATAATTAATTGAAATTTATATTTTTCAAATGAATATGGGCATTATTTAAATATAATATTTAGACCACATCAAAATTATTTCCACAATTGATTTGATCTAATGTTCAAATAATAAATTGAAATTATATATATCATTTAATATAGAAGATTATGTTTTTAATGTGTTTAAAATAGTTTTTATTCGAAATTAATTAATAAACATAATTCTATGTTAAATTATAAAATGTTAATAGTTAACTTTAATTTATGAATTGTTAATAATGTATTCTATTTTGGACAATAAATATTAGTGTTTTTTAATTTGTTAAATTGATTTTAAATTAATGTTTAGTATATATTTTAGGAAATGTGAATATTGTGTATGTAATGAACATATGATAAATTACTTCTATGAGATAGATATTTCTATTATTCTAGGTTAAAATCTATAAAATTTTAGTTTTATCTACATTGACCTTGGTTTATAATTAGAGTTATCAATTTTAAAATAGTTATTAAATATAATCTTTACATATTAATTGTTATAATTATCATGAAATGAATTATAGATTGGTTCAATTATACATTGGTAGAAGAATCTTAGGTCGAACCACATACTATCCTAGAGTCTTATATCTTTTAAAAAAGTAAATGTGGTTGGATATCATTCATTGTAGGCTTACTCCTGTGAAGTCTCTTAATCTCATATTACACTATTCCTTTACATGAAATGTTCTTGTACTTTATCCCTATAAATCATTTATATATTTATGAATATATTTTGATTTTTTTGTGTGAGTATCAAATACTTGTGTGTTGGGTAAATAGGTTCACATTAATGTGGTTTAAGACATTATTTGTTTGGTTGGAATAGAGATTACAAAACTAAAATTTGATAATACTGCATATAAAAAAGGAAATATAACACGAGAAGATACATATTACATATGCTATAATAGATATGGATTAAATATACAAATAATACATATTAAATTGATGAGACCTTAAAAACAAACCCTAAAAATATTTTATTTTAGATTCCTTACAAAGAAAAAATTATTAAGACCTCAATCATTCAACCAGGTGTTGTCTAACTCGGCATGAGTACTAATTGATTGTCTTATTTAAGGTAATAAATCTACAGGTAACTTTATACTTTATTATTGGGTTGATTGATCCCATCATGAGTATTCATTGATTTTCCACTTCTATATTATTCTTGTTGTTTTATTTGGGAAACAATATAAATAAACCATTAAAGTTTGTATACTAGAGTAATAGAGTGGATAAAATCCATATTATATACTTTTATAAAGATTTTTACACTCAAATATACAATAATTTTAACTATTAGGATTGGGATGATTGCATAAAAATATAATCATGGATTATTTACATGAAAAAACTTTTGTAAGTCATGATGAAATATAGATCATTACTTACAAAAATAATATGAAGTTTGGAGACATCAATTTTAGAGGATTATTATATTTAAAAATACTTAATTAAAAGATATTAAACATGATACTCACCCATTTATATGCTATTTTTTTATATTATTGAATACTTTACATTAATCATTTTGAGGTATGACCTATATAATAGTGAAATATTTGTATCTAAAATTCATAAGTGTTCAAAAAGAGATGAATTAAGAGTATTTTAATGTTAATGTTATGTAAACTATATCCTATGACTCCAATGTTTTTCTATTTAATACTATGTGTGCATCACACATTTGTGCTGACAGACATAAACTCAAAAAAAAGAATATAATTGGTGAAGGGTGAAGTAGATCTTCAAACTAGTAATGGAGATATATTTGATGCCTTAGAATCCATCACTTATGATGTAATTATACCCAATGTATTGATATAAGAATTGGACAACTATTACTATGTTCCATTCATGAAAAAAATTATTTCCCTATGTTATTTGGAAAATGGGGTATTTTCATATTCTATTACAGATATGTTTTGTTATATATATAAATTAAATGTTTTATTGAATAAATTTTTTTAAATGTTTTAAACATTATAAATATGTATAATAATATTTATCATATTCGTAAATAATAAGGTAACGTTTGATTCCATTCCTATATACCTTTGACATTTTTACCTCATATACACACAAAGAAGATTCATGATTCCGAAAAGATGGCTCTAAAATTTATTAATAAAAAATTTGGGTAGATGATCAAGAATTAAAAGGGGTTTTACCAATGAGTGAGTGGGTGACAACCCCATATGTTCACTTAAACCATCAATGTAAACTAAATTAGGGTTATGGAAGGACCACATCAAGATCACCTCTATGATCACTATCTTTGAAAAGGCATCCAAAACATGATGAGCCTTTTTGTATGCAAGTGACACCATCAAGATGAGGTGGGAAGTGCACGAAATGAATTTGATCCATTGGGGTAACACATTGCATGTATCAATAATAGTTATAGTCTTGCATGAATCAATATACATATTTTAATTAAATTCTACCCATAGGTATCTCCATTCATGAAAAAATGCTTGTCTGTGGACCAAAGTTATGCCTCATAATCATTTACATTAACAATTTAATGGGATGAGAAACACTTGATGAAGCCATGATGAGTGAGGAAGACACTTATGAACCCCAAGGGACCTAGCATGCTAGAATATTATCCATACACATTCACTATTATCCTAGGACTGATTAGTGGAATTCATAGAATTTGTTTCAAAAAACCCGGCCATCTCTCCCTACCTTGTAAAAATAGCATATGAGGTATATTGAGGAATGGGAAATAATTCTGTATAACACCTATTTTTATATGAGATCTAAAAAATACATCCTAGTGAATGGAAATGATCCCTTAATGAAGATATGTGGCTTGATTATCCAAGATGACTACATTAATGGCCACCCAGGTGTGTGCGATAATGGATCTAGTGGTTTCTAGAAGAAGGTTGTAAACTTATTGATTGTAGACAGCTGACTTGAAGGATATCAACATGTTATCAATCTAGTGTCCTGTGGTAATTATAAAAACGAATATCATCTACATGTAGTTCTATATATTAGATATGAAATGATAGTTTAGATAGAGGTTATTGATGTTATCAATGACCTCTATATAGAGGTAAAAAGTTTATGCCATTTGAAACTCAAAACTTTACACATGATCATGTATAGGTTTCCTAGATTTCTATATTTTCTAGAGGAGTATAAACCAAGAGGGTTGAATTAATGGGGAATTAAATTTAGAAACCCATGCAGGGGCACTGAGGCTTCCTTAAAAATCTATTTTATATACATCCTTTGCATTGAAATTGCATTTTGTGATTGTATTAAAAATGAGTGTCCTTCATACCACTACAACTCAAGGGAGATTCATAAAAATATGATTACATCATGGATTGGGATCCTAGATTGAAAACCCATAATTATGAGGTTCCCTCAATGGGGTGGGGGAAAACTATGATATATTCTAGTGGATTTTCCATATAGGTGTGGTCCCACAAGTGAGCATTGACTTTATGCTATCAAACCATTTGGATTTTCCTATGAGATCATTGAAAGAGAGTTTGATTTAAAGATGGACTAAAGTAGCAGGATAACATGAATTTACTATTCAGAAATTTTGTGATGAAATAGAGAGAAATAAAATCAATATATGAGTCATTAGAGGTCAAAAGGTTCCAAGTGGACTTTACAAGAATGGTATTGTTAAATATGTTTTGATCTCAAATGTGAATCCCCTCATATTTGTGGGTTTGATGTAGTTATTCCATGCCACAATAATGATTTTACCTTCATGGATGGATTCAATGAAAAAAATTTCTTATCGTGATTTTGAGATTCCTAATGTGAATTATGAGCCATACATACACAAAGAGAGAGAGAGAGTATATAAAAATTTATAGGTGATTATCGAATTGAACAAACACACTCTTCTAATTAGCCAGCTGACAACATATTCTGGTACACATTTTTTCAATATAACATCTATTTATTTTACCCCAAAATTGAGGGACACCAAGGTAAGTAAATGGTATATCCCCTTCCTCACTCCAAGAGTTCTTGAAATCATTTTATTTCAATGTCACTAATACACCATTAACAAAGAAGATTAAGGTCTTTTTCTAACTAATGCATTTCCCAAAAACATCCTCATAGTGTCCAAATATAGCATAGATATAAGACAAGATTTTTTGGAGACCTTCCCAAGTAGTATACTATCATTAGCATAAATAAGATGAAGGGGTGATAAGATGAATCTTACAACATTAATCTATATGTAGATCCAAATATTGATAAATTCAATAATATATCTATGTATATAGTCTTCAAATATAGAAAAGTGAAGGCCTCAAATATGGTCATTAATACATCTTCTCGTATAGTCCTTATTCAATTAGGAATTTTTTTGATACAAAAAAAATATAGTTTATTGGAAAAAATAAAAAAGGTGCATTTTGGGAGAAAAGGCTAAGGAATTTTGGATTATTGTATCTTATACATAGTGATTTATGTGGACAAATTATTATAGAAACATTTGGTGGTTATATTTTTTTCATTAATTTTATCTATGAATATAGTTGGCTTGGGTATTTGTTTATGAAAAAATGCATGTTTGAAAATCTTGAAATGTTTAATGTGTTTTAGATCAATGTAATAAATTCTTCAAGAAAGTGTATTATGATTCTATGATCAGATTGGGGTGGTGAATACTTAATCCCAGAATTCAAATCTTTTCTTTAAGATTATTGAATTTTTTACATAAGGCAATCCTCTATGGACAACATAATTTAAGGGTGTTCATGAAAGGAGTAATCATACCTTATTAGACATGGTCTGATCAATGATGATTCTATTTTAACTTCCTATGTCATTAAGGGGTTATGATCTGAAAACTATTTCATTCTTACCAAATCAAAATTAATCCAATGTAGTACTAATGACACCATATGAGATGTGGTCAAAAAACATCCCAATATATCTTTTACAAAAATTTTGGGTTGAAAAGAATCTATATTAATATTGGATTCTGATAAACTTCACATGAATACTGATAAATTTATATTTTTTGAGTATCAAAAAGAAAAAAGGACAATATATTTATAATCTCCCTGAAATCAATGTTTTTGTTTCTTGATGTGGTATTTTACTTGAGAAGGAACACTTGTATCAAGGTATCATTGGGAGGAAATTTGAACTTATAGAAGTTAAATAATAAAAAATAGGATGTTTTCTTGAGATGGATGTTGAGTTAATTCTACAAATCATTATGGATGAAGAACCGACTCAAGTTACAAAAGAGCCACAAAGGACTAGAATGATTCCTTAAGACCTATTGATATTTTTATTTCACATAGAAAATGATGATGACGTATTATTTATAGGTGATGAAAATACAACTTACTAGGTATCCACTGTGTATTTTGATTATGAAAAATGTTTAAAGTCAATTAAATCTAAAATTTAATCCATCTAAACTATCCATGTTAATAAATTGGTGGATACACATTAATAGGTAAGACTCATAGCGTGTAAGTTGGTTATCCACAAGAAAATCGACTTGGGAGGTAATTCTTTGAACAATAAATCACACCTCATCGTAAAGGGTTACAAAAAATAAAAAAAATGACTATGAAGAGATATTTTAACACGTGGTGATGATAAATTGCATTTAGTTTTTTTTAATAATAGATCATTATGATATGTTGGATTTATCAGAAGGATTTCAAAACTATTTTCCTTAATTTTAATTTAGTTTATGATGTTCATATGATAACAAAATAATTTTTTTGTTCAAATTTTTTCTGGGTATTTAATGTTAAATGGTCCATTTATTGACTAAACTATGATTCTAGAAGTCAGAATATCTAGTTTTGTGAAGAAATCATATATTTTGGTTTGATAAACAAATATGGATTATTTATGTGTATATTAGAGGTTAGTGGGATTGTTATAGTGTTTCTGATATTTTATGTAAATGCCATGCTGATTATAAAAAATTATGTCCAAAATATTCAATCAGTGAATATGTGGTTGGGAAAATATTTTTAATAAAAATACTTGGGTGAATCTACCTGCATACTAGGAATGTAAATCTATATAGATAGAGCTAATAAATTACATAGACATAGTCATAACACATATACCAGTAAAGTGATAAAGTGGTTTAGTATGGAGAACTCTGAGAAGGGGAAACTACCTGATCTTCATCGAAAAAATATTTGAAATGTTTATTATACTTTTAAAGAGTTTTAAAGGATGTATAAAATTATTTATGTATACACCATTGGATGTATAATTTATTCCATGATTTTTGAGATGACCCAAAAATTATATACATAAATATTACATCATTTTAATTGAATATTCAATACATATAATAAAAATACACATCCCAGAACCATAAAGGTTTAGTTTCTTTGATGAATAGATACTTAATCATATTATTTCATGGACGATATTAAATATCTCCCAAAACATTTTTATCATATAGTGCACTTCTTAAACATATCATACTTAAAACTTTTGTTCAATACCAGGGGAAAGGAAGCATAAGAAAGTACGAGCTTAGATTCTTAATATGGGTAAATATGGGAGATATCAATTAATGATAATATGTAATCATTTTATGAGCATAATGGAATTATAATATGATCTTAACATTTAAAATTCATACCAAAAAAATTCATAAACCACAAAAATGACAGAATTATTAGGAGTTTATTAGACATTAATCATAGTTGAATAAGAGATAATGTTCCACGAGATTTCATTATAAGTATAATAACATTTCATACTGAGTGGAATAAAAAGAGGAAAATAATCATAATAATTAAAATATTATTTGAATTCTAGCCACCAAGATATTTATCACGTAATAATCTTAGCCAAACAACCATAGTTACTGCTTCAAGCTTTGGATAAACACACATGTACCCTCTTTTAGGCTTCGGATAACTTCCCATGTATCCTATTTCAATATTGTGATAAACTCATAATTACCCTTTTATATCATAAACATTAATCATTACCTAATTAATTAGAGTGATTTAACAGAACCACCCATCACATAATTAGAATATAGTCATATGTGTGCCCCAAGATCATGAAAACATTTATCAATATTTCCTTTCATAAACCATAGATTGTTTATTCCCATAACCATTATCAATAAAAAATAGATACACATAAAAAATAGACTCATGAATGATTTGAAAAATAATGTTTGAGTTCTTTAAAAGGAAACCACTTAATAAAATTCATAAAAAAATGGATAAGCTGAGGTATCCAAGAAAGAAGTGAAGGGGATTTTAAAGAAAAATTTCATTCCAAGTGTAGAGAATATGGTAAAGGAGAAAAGATACACTATATTTATTCATAAAATATTTCAATACCCCAATAGGAAAGTATCCTTATATAAATATATTTGGAAAGATGTGTCACCACCCAGATGAGATAAAACACATGGCCTACTAGGTAGCTAAAAATAAAAAAAAATGGATTTGAAATGTACTAGAGAACCAAGTAAGTTTAAAATAAAATATTATGGAATTAGAATAGAGTTATATGAGAATATAGGTTTTTAAGATGAAATAAAATTATTAAACTATGTTAAACACAAAAAAAAAATTACTTATTGATTTTAGACAATGACTTATTGTATAACTCTAGTTTCAATGTTATATAAGATGAAATTCATTCAATACGATAGTAAACCTTTAGTGTGACCAATGTTTTCACTAATGGTTTAATATATATCTTTAAAAAACATCAAGGAAATTTTTTATATTCAAAAGAAAGAGTCATAAATCATTTCATGAATACTTTCCAAAATAAATACTGGCGACACACATTATCCTTCAAGATGATTTTAAATAAACTACCTTGTTTTATCCATCCATTAATTTTGTTTTATTGGTTTATTAACATAATATTTATTATTTATATATAATAAAAACTTGATATAAACTAAGTAAAATGAAATAATAAATTTTTATAGGGGTGGAATTACTAGTATTTTGTTGGTTTTATTTTTTTCATTGTTTGTGCTTTTTTAATTTTGTGTGTTTTTAAAATAATTTGAGCTTAATTGATTACCAAATATCATTTTTAATTTCCAATTAAATTTTAGGGACTAATTTATTTGAGTAATAGTTAATTTGATGAATATTTATATTTTTTTCATTATCTTATTATCATTTTCAAAAGTTAAATTAATTTTTAATAATAATTGAAATCCATTCCCATGAGTTATTTTACAATTTTTATATCATAAACTCTAGAGGCACTCTAAAACTCATTGATATATTCTAATATCACTCTCATTTTTTAAGAGAGTGTTAACTTATGTAGTCTATTATATAGAATATTATAAATATATTAGAAAATTTGGATATTGATATTTTTTTATCATATTAGAGTTTAATATTTTTTTCAAAGTTATTGTAGAATTTATTTTAAGCCAATATAAACCCATTTAGTCAACATCAACATATATAAATTATTTCTTATACCTTATAATTTATGTAAATTATAATTTTGGTATAACATTACAAGCCTATTTATTGTTACATATCTATTTCATAAATTATGTTTACATGATTAAATTTAAAGATATGTATAAGATAAGGCCTAATTTATAGTTTTCTTAAGATATATTATTCTTATAATGGGTGAGTATAAGGTGTTTTCATTTATCATTGGGTAAAAGGTGTGAAAATTAATTTCATTTCATTCCTAATTATTGGATTACTATTATTATATAAAGAAAAGAAAATAAAAAATGTACATAATAGAAAAATAAAGGATAAAAAGATAATAGTGGAGAATAAAGGAGGAATTAGTCACTATTTGATTTACTTAAGTTATGATTAATTAACAAAAAAGGTAAATGATGGTGTTGAGTGAGAAATTTTTGAAGGGTAATGAGTGAGAAATTATTCAATTATTTTTTAATTATAAATCAAAAATTATAATTAAATACCGAAACTTTATCATTTTTCCTTTGAACATTCACATCATTATCTAATAACCTTAATCCTCCGAGCTACCCTATTGAGGTTCTCAGGTCTGAAATAATATTTTACTTATTTATAATGAATATATGAGAGTCCTAATAAGATTATTATAATCATACATGATCTTGAGAATGGGTAAAAAATTAAAAATGTTATTATTGAGTGAATAGAGAATCATTTCTAGGATAATATGTTACAAATGGTGCGTTGGTGAAGATAATAAATTTATAATGAATATAGATGAGAGAAAAATGTAGTAAGGGAATTATTTTCCTAAATGATTAATGATAAATCTGTTGTGAAATGGATTTAAGAAGATTTTATACTTGTGAATTTTGTGTTTGAATATTGACATGGGTATATATTCTCCATATTTTAGTAATTATTTTTCTCTGGGAGTGAAAATGAAAACTTACAGATTAGTAATTATTAATATTTTCACTTATATGACATGCCAAATTATTCAATAATTTTTCATAAATATTTGGCACTATCATATTTTATTAATTTTAATGTGTTTTTTCAATTAATTGATTTATTTTGGGAATTAATGGATTTTTTTAACTTGAATTCAGTTTAATATTTTTGTTAATTTTAATCATTATTTTGATATATATATATATAGATGATGAGTTTGAAAATATATAAGTTTAAGAAGATTTGAAAAAAAAATTAAATTCAATTAAGTAATATTTTTACTGTATATCATGAAAAAAACATTGACATGTCGCCTATGATGGTAAAAATTTTAGGTAATTTTTTTGAAAAGAGTAAATATGTCATGAAAAGTAACATAGTTGAATTTATGAAGGGATAAATGGGGTTTTATATCCTATAAGATATTTTATAAGCAATTATATAATATATTTTGATTTTTCAAAGGTGACATGGCCTTATCAATAATTGTGAAAGGATTACAATGTTTAGTAACTAGAATCATAAAGACGCCACTTCCAAAAAAAATCCATGCACATGAAATATTGGGATATCATGATTTGTGAGAAAGTATTTTTGATTCCCATGATGGATTCATTAATAATGATATAGTGTTGTTACTACCAATGACTAAATCTCAAGTTTTATCATATACTTGTTATATCACATGAATTAATCATCCATTATGACATAATATATCATAAATCCACTATGATATGCTACTATAGTAAATTTAGATATATACATTGATGAAAAAGTTGTCACAATTATAAAGGAGTTATTTCACACTATAAGGAAATATTAGAAAATATACACAACACTCTAGTTTATTATTTGGATATGGGTGGGTAATGGTAAAATAATCTTTTAAATGGTAGCATATAGGGCCCACAAAGGCACATTACGATGCACTCCCCTTAAGAGTTTATTAGCACCAAAAAAATTAGTAGTACAATGGGTATCAAGAGAACCCAGTTTAGGGAAAATTGTTTCTTTCTACTATGAAATTTTAATTTTTTTAGAGTATACCTAGAAGAGTAATTGGAATCAAGAGAGTAATTAAATTTATTTATTATTGCAGACCAAAAATGAACTTCAGATTCTCTTAAAATACTTGAGAAGAATCTCAATCATTAAGAGAGTTTGGAGTGCTTGTGAATTAAAAGAATTGATTATATTTTCATGAAACAAATCCCCCTTTTATAAGAATCATATTACCCCTTCAAATAAGATATCCTACCACATGTAATTGTGTATAATATTATTTTATAATGAAATATCTTATCAAGATTGAACTTATTCATTAATCCACACCCGATTGAGTATGAATCACAGATCAAACCCACTAGATAATGGACATGTCTATGAGATCATGTTTCATATGATTGGATGTCTTGATCATACCCATTTAGTGAATTGGATAAACCCACTAGACATAAAAATACAATTTTTGGATTTAACTCGTACAACATAACTATCCATCAGGAAAAATAAAGGCACTTCTCATTACCTCACATCAACATGCCATGAATACTATAAAATGAAACATCAAATAAACACATTGAGTGATCACATGCACCCACACATGTGCACTTGGAGAGTGTAGTTCAATGTCCCCATATTATTTTGACCCCACTCTTTACCATTTTAAATAATGGTAAATGTTTTCTTATTAATAAAGGGGCACCCACTCCACCCCACAGTCCAAAGTGGGATTATAAAAGTATTATTCATAAAAAAAATTATATTTTATATATTTTATAAACTCCAAAAATAAATTATTACCTTTCCATTTTAAAACATTTAAATACATATTTTGAAAATAAAACATCATAGTCACCAAAAAATAAGTTTCATAAAGGCATCTCTCGATTTTGTTCTTTATATAGTAGAGACAAATCAAATATGAATAGAGATATAATTGGACACATCCTTGAACATGTAACTCTTATTATCAACTGGATTCATCCTATACAATTCTATTAAAATTCATCATTTCATTATTATCTTCAAGAAACCATTATGAACATGTGTTACTTATCCTTTCATGAATTTTTGATAGCCAGAAGTTATAATATCCTTAAACAAATTCCACATCTACATTCACTTTAGTGAACAAAAAAGTTTTCCCATGTTACAAAACATGTTTTATTTCCTTGGTCCCTTAAGAGTTTTAAAGTCACCTTCACTTTCCAAGGGAAAAAAATATTTTCCTAGGATGTAATATAACTTTTCTGTTTTCTGCACACATATGGTAAAATTTCAGACAATGGTTTTATATAGGAGAGGTTATAAAATGTTATGTTGTGGTCCCATCATTAGTGAATCCTTGAAAAGGACATTAAAACCATCCCTAATGAATTTTTGTACACCAAATTCTTGAAAATTAACTTTGGTCATGGATCCAATAAATTATCTATTGATCTTAAAATTTCAATAGTAATGATATATTATCATATCAGCTACATCATATATTTATTATTCAGATCAATGTGTCTCGATTTTATACTATATGTATTCCTATGTTCCCAAGCTAGTATTATTTTAATATCACAATATATAGAACTGAGAGACATTAGCATAGGCCACAATGTTAGATACAAAAATAGATCTTATCAATTACCCATATTTTCTAGTAGATACTAAAGAAAAAACTCATAATTCATTGTTAAATATATTATAAAAGTTTGTTTAATAAATCCCCAAGAGATCTCTCCACCTTTATGTGTAAAAACACAACCACTCATAGAAGAGTGATCCTCCATATAAGCAATCCATATGGTTTTATAAAATCCATCCAACACCCTTTGGTTTCAACTATATCATATACAATAACCCATATTAATCTTTAGATAATTGAGTGAACTTTTAACTTCATACCATTATACATAACCTATATTACTTGCATACATTCTCAACATTCCAATTGCATATCCAATAACAGGCATTGTGCTTATCATATCATCTAATAGATACCCAATAACCCTTTCATATTCTAATTGAGAATCTTACCTCCTAGTATTTTACAGCATCTTACTCTCAAAATAATGTAGGTTTAAAACTGATTAATAATAAAATTTATTAGATCTCATTGGGATATTTTAAATATAATGATATTGAGAAAGAAAAATTAAATTCTTATTCATACCAATTTTAATTTCCAAAATGAAAATTTTCTCACCTATATATTTATAAGAGGGGTCCAACACTTAATAATCATAGGATTAATCATCCTAATGGGGTCATTTCACCTTAGGTGTATAATAATGAGTCATTTGACTCACTATAAAAAGACTCACTGTAGATTCACATAGCTTGCTATTATAAGGGAATAAATATAAAATTTAACCTAGTTGATTATAACTACAACAATTAATTATGTGCAGAAATAACATTTATCTTATGAACACATTAAATAATTGACCACTTTAATTATTAGTAATATTGAACACTAGGAGGCCTATTACATATGGACCCTATGTGCCAAATATAATGCATGAGATGCTTATTAACTTTGTCAGCCAAGAGTCAAAACTGATCACTAGCTTCTAGCCAATTGTTCAAGATCCATAAATCCAAAATAAATTATAACTCTAAATAAAATGTGTGTCACTAGGAGTAAAAATAATATACAACTATAACATAAATATATAGATAAGCAATATCATATCCCCAAAAACCAAGACCTATCATCGGAGCTGGTTTTGTTGATCCACGAGTCTGGCATCCATCATATATTTTGATACATTCCAAATATTCCTTTCTACCATATCCCAAAAAACAATACAATAGAAAAGGAACACCTTGATACCACTTTGTAACATACCAACCAATATTCCACTAAATAGGTTCCACAATATGGTTCTACACAAAGAGTCAAGTGTGCCTTCGAAAATTTTAGAGGCTACCAACTAGCACTAGGGGCCTAGGGTGTGTATATGAGGAGACTATTCCAAATCAGAGAAAGAAACCAGAAACAATAAGCAAACATAATTTATAGAAATAAATAAACAGAGTGAAGGATCAATAAATATAAACACGGATATAATAATTATACAGGTTGCAATAAATTCCCAAAAAAACATGTGATACATAAAAGATAGACCACCCACTTGGCTGATCACATATAAAATAGTAAATTAATGATATATAAACAATTTTACATGGATCTAATACTTACTCCATGATGAACCACAGACCCAGTCTCCTTGAAACTGTCAAGATTCACCATCCTGATCATAAGAATCCACATGGGTAGCTCTTCATGATCATAAAAACTTGGCCCTTATCCCTATTTATCTTGTATCTTTTATTATCTTCAAAGTATAAATATGGTCTATATACACACCGAGGTTCACATACAGGGGTGAAAAATAAACCTCATTAGAGTATCCCAAATGATGAACCTATAATCCGTTATCATAAATGCATGGTCATGCAATATGACAATCCTTTGTAAACCCCGTCTGAATAAAATAATTAAATTAAAACCATATTCGATCATTGGTTCTGTGATCCTAGTTTATTGGACATCCATTAAATGTGGCATTGATCTGGATGTTGCAACACTCAATCCCTATATAAAATTGTCATTCCTTGGGTCTATGACCCTCATAAATGATACCTTCTTTAGCGAGTGATGAAAAGTTTCTTGAATCATTAATCATTTTATAAGTAAAATAAGTACACTTGGTGTATATATAAGGAATCCATGTAATGATAGACAAGAATAATAAAATAATTTCATTTATCACATGAGGTCATCCAAGTAATTTTGAATCAGAAACAAAGTATTGCTCAAGGAATCATATAATCTTATCTTCCCTATGATTTTTTCAAATGAATTTCTTATCAGGAATACAAGTATATATCATGGTGTCATTTAATATTATTTGATCCTTGAGACCTTCCAAGGCAATCCATATCAGGAATCTATGTATCACTCACGGTGAAGTATAATTACATTAAAATCATGGAATTCCATGTCCACTATGGAACTACATATCCACTAACAATCAATCTTGTAAGGCTAATAATCAAGATAACAAGGAGTAGATAAGGAATAAAATTAATAATTTCTAATAAAAGGCTCAGATTATTGATCTTAGGAAGTAAAAATAGGAATCCCTATCATAAATCATCTCTCCTCAGGATTATTGGCCAAAAAATAGGAAGCACCTATGAAAATCATAACAACATCAATAATAATATTGTGAAATAATAAATAAATTATTGAGGGTGAAAAAATGTCTAAACCCAATACTAACACCACAATATCTATGCATTTTCATGTTCATTATAATGCTAAGGTCACACTCACTACTATCTCTACCCAAACCCATAATGCACTAGCTCAGGTTCGGTCAAACATTGGGGAACCCACTAGGTCCCTTGAGTAACAAAGCTTAAGAGTAATCCTACTTAGGATACTCTTTGTTGAAAAATAAGGAAATGAATCTCTTTGGAGAATCCTGATAATGGTAACTAGTGGAGGTATCCTAAATATGACCCTTAATGATAATATGGAAAATGAGGCATCCTATAGGGGATCCATGGGAAAAACTAAGATATTAGGGTAGAAAATCATATAACCCCTATATATAACATCTCATTGAGTCCTAGGCTAGAAGGGAACATATATATAGGGAGAAATCCTAATAGTAAAATGTATTTAATCATAGGTCAATATATATGGATCATAGCCTATCTCAAATCAAGGTCCCACTCTAGGTTAGTCTAAACACCCAATGAATCATTCTCATTGAGACTCATCTCAAGCCCAATAACTCAAGACTATCCAAAGGTACACTAGAAAGGGACCTTAGTTAATCCATGAAAAGTAAACTAACCATTTCATTCAACCCCCATGCGGGCCTTATTCTAGGTTTTTTTCTAGATATCAAAGAAATTATTTTCTAAAGTTAGAACCACTCTATCATAGCTCCTAGACTCCGAAAAACCTCTTGGATGTCCTAAAACAAAAAAAAAAGGATTCCACCATCATGATCTATAGGGAAAAAACTCAAAATGGTCTTCTCATGTGTCCAATGACAACATTGGAGAGTTAAGGTATTAAAAACACTCAAAAGGATGGAAGGGGATAATTAAATGGTTTGTATACCCAAGTACATGACCCGTACTCTAAAAACCCATATTTTGCATGTACTTCAGCCAAAGATAGTGAGTAAAACCCATGTACCCAGAATGTAAGTCATGTTAACAACATGTACCCTACAAAAGGTACCTACTCATGTACCTCGCATGGATTTTCCATGTCTTGATTCATGTTCATGTACTCCTATACAGTGTGTATCCCACACAGGTTCTAGTCATTTGCCCTATATGGCCATGTTCCCCATACATGGGTATTCTGGATAGGTAATTAGCTACATGGACAAGAACTAGTAAACAACATGTTCACCCAATAAATGAAATTTACACAGAAAAAGTCATCTTCCCCAAATGGGAAGAACACATGATGTGTGTTCCTAAACTACATGTTGTTTGATAAAGATTTCACAATGGAAAACCCTTGAGAATGGATCGAAACCCCATTTTTCTCTATAATAGCTATAGATTAACCCTAAATGGGTATTAAGAAATAATAAAATACATTTAAAAATAAAAATAAATTATTATATGGAGACATAAAACAGAATATTAAAACATATTACCCTTGGGAGGAATCCACTAAAGCTTCACCCTATTATGCATTCTGCCACTGCTGAACGTTGATCCAACTCATCCCGAGCTCTGAGGAGACACTACTCTTCTTCTAACTCTCTATATCTATCTACCTCTAACTTTTGTCTATTGGATAGGAAAGGGATATCCCAACAGGTTCATACATGAGAATCTAGGCGATTTTATGAAATAAAAGATAAAAAAATAAGAAAAATAAATGAAAAAGAAAACAGGGTATGAGGTCAGTTCTGGTGCCCAATATTAGTTCTTTCCTTTCCAAGGAAAGCCCCCTGTTTCAAACTCAATGGGGAATATAAAATCTTATAAAAACACCCCAATCATAATTTATCCCTTAATGAAGGTGCATTAATAAATTAATATTTAATTAATTAAATACTAATTATTAATTATTCTATGAAAAATTGAGCGGTACAAAATTCCACTAAACTCTCCTCCAATGGTAAAAACCATATTTCTTGATCAATGGTGTGGTAATTTTTTTGCTAAAATAATCATCTAGGGTAAAATAACATTTTACCCCTCATGATTATCTTTAGGAAAAATTCAAATGTCTTCTTAATGTCATAGTATTGAAAAAATAGGTCTTTAGAAGTGGCTCATATGTTTAAATGTTTTTGATAATATTAATAAATTCTCTATTAATGATTTTTTTCTCATGGTTTCATGTCCATTTTACGCCCAATATCCTAATGATATATCTCTTTTGGAGTTATGTTTCACTAAATAACATCAAAATTCCTTTATGAAATACTTATTTTAGGTTCTTGATTTTTTGTATCAACCAATATGATCCATATATTTATTTTATATGATACTATTAGAAATTGTTATGAATCCCATTTTATTTCCAAGTGTAATTTATGATATAGGGAATTATTGGTTTCATGTGGAACACTATCCATATATGGTTATTATTTTAAGGGTGGGGTTTTATATCACCCTCCCTTTAATTGGTTAAAGATTTATATATAATGAGATAATGGTGTTTTTCATTGACATGACTATGGATAGTTATGGTCACAATAGTTAAACAAAAATGTGATTATGGTTAGAAATATTCATAGGATCTATGCACACATATTCCTGTAGTTTTCTATGTTTATTGAAATTATGCATGGATGTTAATGTGGTTAGTTATTCCCATAATTCTATTTAAGGACTTCAGTTCAAAAATCCATGTTTATAAGGATCCCTATACTTATGATTAATCCATATTTCTATGTTATATACTTATGTTATAATCCATAGAATGTGATTGTTTTTATCCTAATTCCCCATTATTATTCCATGTTATATGTTTGATCATTTTGGATTTCGTGTCCTTATATTATATATGAAACTCATATCGATAATTTTTATTTTAACTAGATATTTTACCATGCTCATGTTTTCTCATACTTATGATCTATCTCTTTATAACATACTGATAATTATTTCCCTTATCAAGCATTTTTGTTCACCCTTTTCTTAGGTTTCCCTTTTCCCATGTTATGAAACTGAGTATAAAATATGATATTTATATAATGAGGTATATTATGTTGTGATTATAGAGAAATGTTCACATTTTTGTTAAATTAGATGCTTATATAGATAACCTCCTATTAAATTAAAAATTTAGGTTTTGGGGTTATGTGATTATTGTTAGATATAATATTTAAATTACGGATATATATGTATGTTTTTATTGAGTTATCACAATTAGTATCAAATCCAATGTTTAAATAATATGTTTTCAGTATCAGACCTCAGATTATGGTTTTGGGGCATCTCATTTGGAATCAATATGATGGTTTTTTGAGATTTTTTTATTATGTTATGAGATTATAAGTTTAAATAACTAGTAAAAAACATAATGAAATTTCTAAATATTTATAACATCATGATATTTTGGTAATATAGGGAGTGTGTGGTTTCCTATAAATTCCATCCCTTTTAATATAGAAACAAGTGAAGTTAGGGTCTTTGACAAATGCAATTGTGGGTGATAACCATGAAAAATATTAAATGTGTATTAACTAAATCTTTAATCGGTACATATAATGTGTGACTAAGTGTACACCTAGTTAGATACTCCTTGGTAATTAGATTTGGATGATTCAATAGATCCTTATATACTATTATGATGTGTTTTTATATATTTATGTTAGAAAAACTAGAAAGATAATCACCATGTAAAACCTAGATTAAAACCTAGATATTAAAATTATAGGTTATGAACATAATTTACGATTTATTTCTTATAAGTTAATAGTTTTATGTATTCACATAAATTAATTTAATTATTATTGTCAACTTTTATTAATCCAAATAATGGATTGAGCCTAGAGGAAGCATGTCATCTTTGGGTGAGATGGAAAAAACATTTATTTTCACAACAAAAAACTAAATGGGGTATAATATAAAGTGAAACATATTCTGGTTATATCAAAATAGTCATCTAATGTTGTGATTAAAAACATAAATATAAATGAATTTACCAACACAAAAAATAAGGTAAACAAAGAGATTCATGGAAGTTAACATGATAAAGACTATGGAGGATTGATGATTCAATATTATACATCTTAAGAATTCTAGAATAAGTACCCAAGTAAATTTCTCAAAGGAATTAGAAAATGTTTTATTTTTAGTAAAGGAAGTCATCTGGCTATCAACTACCAAGGAAAAATTAAGACTTAAGTTAACATGATGGATGAAAATTATGTTATTCCTAAGGCATTAATAAAAATTTAATGTTTAAAATTCAAGGATTTGGGAATTAAGTAAATTTAATCCTTAAGCCATGTTAATAAGGGTAATATACCTAATTAACCTCAAACACCATGGGAATAATAAATATTATATTCTATAACCACTACTAATGTGGTCCATGATAATTATTTTATACTTACCCCTTAAACCATATTTGTGGATATCGTATTGGAATTATGTATTAGCCACTCCATTATATATTAGAAATTTTCTAATACCATCAAATAAATATCCTAATTATTGGATTTTTAATCATTTTAACAAACTTATAGTTTAATGATTAGTATATACTAAGTTTAGGACCACGTGAATGGGCTTCGTGTAAATATTATAATTCTTCATTTGGATAAAATTGATGTGATTTCCAAAATGGATTAGATATTTCCATATTAATTACATATTAATTAAAAAAATATGTAATTTAATTTTCACATTCCAAATAAACCTATGATCATTAATCAGTGTAAGGCTAACTAAGTACTCTTGAGGAAAAATTATTTCCACTATATGGGTTTTAATCCTTATTCAGTTGGTTTATTTAGCTCAAATTATTGGAGGGAAACTCAATATTGGGTATATGTATATTATGAATGAAAATAAGTGTTTACTAAGATAGTGAGGTTTTATGTCATTAGAAATTTCATTTTTAGTATTTTATATCTATTAAATATCTTTAGATGTTTTTAAGTGATAATTAAATTAATTGTGATGTTAAAAGTTAGTGAGAATGTAACACCCCATGTTTTAGTGATAATTTTTCTTAGAGTATATCTATATAATTATATAGTTTTTATCATTATTTTAAAATAATTATTCTTATTTGTAAAAATCCGTATAATATATGAATTAAACTATCAACACTTTATTCACTAAATGAAAAGTACACATTTTTTATTTATGTTAATCCCACTTTTTAATTATATTGAGAGGGAAACCCTTTATAACCTAGTGTTTAAAAGGCATATAGGCCTCATAATTATGTGACTTTTAGGCTCATATTCATAAATTAATTATAATCTTTATTATATAACAAATATACGAAAACAACCACTCTATAGAACCTCTACGAGCTTTCTCTTAGCTCAGCACCAGATATTTCTGCCGTCTTGTAGTTCCCTATGCCAAGTTGTATGATCTGGTGGTGTGTTTACTTATATCCATACTTCAATCATCATTTTTGTTAGCTCATATTAGTTACTAATTTCTACTATTACCCATTATAATTTGGATTCCCCATTATAGGGGAACCTAATCTTATCTATGGATTGGAGGTACTGTTACCCAAAGGTCCTACGACCCAAAGTCCTATGATATCCTAAAGGCCCTATGGTACAAAATCCAATTTATAATGCCCAAAATTCCATTATAGATGAATATTACTGAATATACAACACCCCATTATAGTAACTACACAACAACAATGCTGGAGTAATACTTCAATGGTGATATAATACATATTGAAATTCATCCGACCAGGATGTGAACCTGGGTGTATTAAATGGATATAAGGAGTCATTACCACTTTATTAATCCCCTAATGAATAAAACTTATTCACTCAAAGTGTAACATTACAACAAAAAACACATAAAACTAAGAATTATATGCCATGGATTATTATACACCAAGTATGAGTAAATATTTTAATGTTCTTAAAGGTCATAATAAAAGTAAAAGAATACTATATTTAAATATATAAAATAACCTAGATCATTTGTTTCCAATAGAGCCACTACTAGTACAAATAAACCTAAAATGATAAAGAAAAATTTCAAAAGATAAAGTAATTTGTAAATTATAAATTGGTAATTAAGAAGTTTGATTTAAGAGGTAAGAATGGAGTGAATTTATAGGATGTAATGATGGTAATATAGATATTGTAAATGGAATTGTGATTATTAGGAATAGAGTCACTAAATATATTTTTCTGATAGTATACTAATTTTTTGCATTGTTAGTAAAAAAATCAATATAATATAACACAAAAATAAAAAAGAACAGAAGAAAATACAATATTCAATTAAAATATTTATTTTTAAAAATTCTTTTATGTTTTATATATGATTCTTATTAAATAATGATATTATTTATTTATAATATTTATATAAATATTTTAATATCAATGGATTGATAAAATAAAGTCATTAATATATATATATATATATATTTAATTTTAAGGGTATTTGATGAAGATTATTGAAAATAATAGAAATATTTTTCAAAGAACTATTTTTAGCTATTGTGTATTTTTAATTAATCTTTAAAAAGAATTATTTTAATGAAATTCATTTATAATTTATAAAATGAAATAAACTAACATCCATCTGATAGTTATTACTATGCAAGTAATAAGAATACATTAATTTTATGCTGAAAATATATTTTCCTTAATTTTTTTTATATCTTCTTATATTGAAATTAAATTTCATCAACTATAGAAACTGAGTTTAATAAAATGGTTTTCATATTTTTAATCATTGTTTCAAAATTTGGTAATAAGTATATTTTTTTAAATAAAATATGTTAGAAATGTAGATATTTGTTACCAAGGAAAAATTATTATTTTATAATGAATTATATTTGAAAATTTTGTAAACTTATAATTAATGATAAAAATCAATAAAAGTATTATCACAAAAATATTCTTTTTAACATATAATAAATAATAATACTTATTTTTTTGATAATTTATAGTAAATAATAGTAAAAACACATAATTATTAAAAACACACTTTTTTATAAGAAATTTTTTTTTATATATCTTTTTTTTTGATTTAAAATATAATTTTACAATATTTATAAATTGAGTTAGATTAAATTGAGTCCAAATTCATAATCATCATGTTGAAATTTGGTAATATGGTTCAACATATATTTAGTAACAAAAAGAAATTACTATTACAAATATTTAGTTAAGGTTAATATGGGTAAAAATAGTTAACTTAACATGGCTTGAATTTTACTAAATAAAATTAATACCTAGACATTTTCTAAATATTGTTTTTGGTTGTAAAGCCAAACACACTTATCTCACTAACCTTTTCACTGAATTCACGTAACTTCAATGTGATTCATTCTTAATCCCTCACCTAACATTAGTTTCTATGAAAATGACACTCTTTTTCACCTATAAAAGGATCTCACATACACCCACATAAAGCTACACTTATTCATTAAAATTAATTTGGCCCTATACCCATTTTACCACCCTATAGACCTATTACATTTTTGGTGGCCTCTGTTTATTAAAAAGCATCCCAAGTCTTCTATTTTGAATAATTCCTTTAAAAGAATATTCAAGTCCTCAATGTGTATATTATCCACCCCATAATAAGTCCCTCTCTAAATTTCTCATCTAACCTCCTCTATCATTTTTTTACCATATTAGTATAAATAAATCATTTTCATTATTACACTAAAATTTTATTTTAATTATGGAACTACTGTATGTGCATTAAAATGGCCTCCAATACATCATAGTGGTGCATATGATGACATGTTTTTCAACCACACATAGTGTTGAAGTTCTTGATTTTCTTGTATTATGAAAAATTAATCCCATAATATTTGATCAATTATAAAACAAAATTTTCATTTCTTTATGTCTTGTGATTATCATTCATTAAGTATTTAATGAATGAGTACTAATGGGATGAAACAGGCAGATGCTATGCGATGTCACCCAAGACATAAAATATAGATGTCACTATTCTTTTAGTGAAGAGAATAAATGGTGGATATATAAGAGGATGGGTTCCTCTTTTATTTTTGTGCGAGTTGAAACTTTGAATATTTCATTATATCCGAGACTCTCTTCATTTCCCAAAGCCCATTCATCTCTTAAAAAAGGTGCTATAACCCCTTTTGTGGTTCACGATTCATTACAATGAATTCATAAATCCATTAGTCAATGTTACCCCTTAGAGGAAAGAGGGATACTTATGTTTCTACTTGTGATCTTCATCATACAAACACCATCAAAGAAGAAGACATGATCTACTGATTTTTAGGCATTATTGGTATGCCATTTGACATGATATGTTTTTGTATAAATTTACTAGTTTTATTCTTAGATATAAAACATTTTTTTCTTTATTTTACTTCCACTAAATATTATCATTAGATGATAAAATGAAATCCATCAGTGTTATCAAAGAAAGGTTCTTGAAGGACTAATTGTGTCTGTTAATTATTTTCAAAGATCATCCCCATAACCATGCAATGATAGTTCCCTTGATGTTTTCATGGAAGCTTCTAAACACTCAGATTACTATGACCACAATGTAAACTTCCCATAGTGTTTATTCACTAATATTCTATAGGAACCACAACTAGATCTAGGATTTAGGAGACCCCATGTTTTTTTAATCATACATGGAATACACCACCATAACATTCTATATTCCATGGTGATGTCACTAACCTTTACATGAGATTATTTTATGCAAAATAAACAGCATTTAAGTAGCACCACATAGTACAAGAATTTATGGTAATTAGATCATTATGAAATTTTATTTTGACAATTCTAAATTATATTTTCTAAAATCTTTATAAATTATAATTTTTAGTCCTTTTAAAATAATATTTTTAAAATGTGTTAAATAAGATTAAGTTCATATTTATTTCTCATTTTTAATAAAAAATATAATTGGAAATTTATTATTGAAATTAAATTATTCATTGAATAAAATTATTTTTTTTATAAATAATGATAATTAAAAGAAAATATATTGAATGTTTTATGATATATAAACAAAATACATTAGTTATAAATAATAATGGGTAATATGTAAAATGTCTATAAATTAAATAAACATATAAATAATATAAATTAGTTTAAATTTATAATTATGAAATTTTTGTAATTAATTTAATTTGATATTGTTCTTATAAATATGTGCGTTATTAAATATATTATTTATATCTCATCGTAATTGTTTCAACTATTGATTTCATCAAACGTATAAATAATAAATTGAAATGAAATATAATATTTAATATGATAGAGTAAATTATTGAATGTGTGTAAAATAGTTTTTATTCAAAATTAACTAATAAACACAATTTTATGTTAAATTATAATACTATTATAGATAACTTTAATTTTGAATAGTTCATAAATGTATTTTTTTTTAAAAATAAATAAAAGAGTTTATTGATTTGTTAAATTGGTTTTTATTAATTTTTAGTTATTTTTTTATGAAATTTTAATGTTGTGTATGAAAATTATAAATGATAAATTACTTATTAGAGATGTACCCTTACATTATTTTAGATATGAATCTCTAAATTTTTTGTTTTCATATGCACTAACCATTGTTTTTAATTGGTGTTATCAATTTTAGAATAGTTATTGAATATAATTTTTACATAATAGGTGTTATAATTATCAGGAATCTAATTATACCTTAGGTCAAGTATCCCTAAGTAGTTGAATTTGGGGTCAAACCACCTACTAAACTAGTGTCATATTCCTAATCATAAAAGTGAATTGGGTGGAAAATCTATTACTCTAGGACTACTCAGGTGATGTTTCTTAATATCATTAAAATCTTTGCCTTTACATGAAATTTTCTTGTACCTTATTCATATTAATTATTTGGATATGAATGAAAATATTTTGAATTTGTTTGGTTTAATAATAAAAAATTGTGTGTTGGGTAAATAGTTTCACATTATCTTGGTGTAAAAAAATTACCATGTTGTATGGAATAGGGATTCAAAAACTAAATTTCTAGAATCATACACATATAAAATGAAATAAAAATTATATGAAACAGATTACATATGTTATATTATTTATGAATTGAAAATTAGAATGATAAATATTAAATTTGCAAGTCCTTAAAAGAAAAACCATAAAATATTTTATCTGGGATTCCTTCGAAAGTGACACTTGTCAATGACTCGATCATTTAACCTGGTATTGTCTAACTTTGCATGTGTACCCATTTATTGTCATTTATAATTCAATAGAACTATAATTAACTCTGTATTTTCTTTTAGGGGAGATTGAGTTCATCATGAGTGTTCATTTATTCCCAAATTTTTGATTATTATTGGGGTATTCTTTGGGATACAGTTTCTATAAACCCTAAGAGTTAGTATACTAAAGGAATAGAGTTGAGTGAATCTATATGATACATTTTTATAAAGATTTATACACTCACTATAAAATAATCATAACTGTTTTGATTAGAGATATTCCCTACCAAAATAATCATGTTTTTTTAAATGATCAAACTTGTGAAAGTCATGATAAAATATAGATCATGGATTACTAAAAGGATATGATTTATGGTGAAATCAATTTTAGTGGGAACACTATCCCAAAATTTTCTAATTGAAAATATTTACAACCTGATACTCATCCATTGAAATTTTATTTTTTTAGATTATAGAATACATTACATTTATTATTTTGATATCATTAATTGGTATGAACTATAAAATAGTAAAATATTTTTATCTAAAATTAAGATTTGTTTTCTAAGGGAAGAATTAAGAGATTTTGAATGTTAATGTTATATAAATTACTTCTTATTAATATAACTTGTTCATATTCAATACTAGGTGCATTTCGCACATTTTTACTGATAGACACAAACTCAAATAGGGAAAATAATTTTTGAGGGGTGTATTATATCTCCATACTGGTAATGAAGAAATATTTCCTGAATTATAAATCATCAATTTTGATATAATTATACCTAGTGGAATGATCATAGAATTCAATAATCATGACTATATTCCTTTCATGAACAAAACTATTATTTCTAAATCTTATTTGAAAAAGGTGATTTTCATTTCTATTAAGGATTACTGTTGTTCCATATATAGAAATTAAATGTTTTATGGATTGAAGAAAATTTTAATTTTTTTACAAAATTTATATATTCATAATTCTATTTATGATATTTACAATAAAAACGTAAATTTCGATTCTAATCCTATATACCTTTGTAATTTTTTCCTCAAATATATATCGAGAATATTTAAGGTCTAGACAAGACGTTCCAAAAATTTATTAAGAAAAATATAGGAAAATAAATCAATCATTACAATGGGTTTTACCAAAGGGTGAGTGGGTAACACCTCATATGTCCACATCAACCATTAATGAGAAGAAATCAATGGGATGGAAGGACCACATCGAGATCACCTCCATTATCACTCTCTTGATCATAGAATTTGAAACTTTATTGGCCTATTTGTATGATGTTGATTCCATTAAGTTGAGGTGGTGTGTATACCAAATTCATTTTATCCTATAGGTTAACATTTTCCATGTAACATTTATAGATCTAGTTATGAGAGCTTCAATAGCCATCTTTGAATCAGATTCCACCCATTAGTGTCTCCGTTCTTGAAAAACTGAAAATTTGATAGCCTGGATAATAGCCCAAAGGTCATATTAATAACAATTTACATTACTAATTTATTGGGAGAATAATACCTTGATTAAGCTATGATGAGTGAGGAAGATGCTACCAAACCAAGAAGAACCTGGCATTCCAGAAGATTCTCCATCAATATTCTGCTTGATCCATAGACAGATTGATCATATTCATCAAATGAATTTCAAAACCATTAGTCTTCTCTCCCTTACATGTTCATAGAGTAGCTAGAGAATATTAATATTAGATAAATTATTCTACATAACACCTGTTTTCATGTGGGATCCAGCAAGGACATCCGGATGAATGGAAAGGATAGATGCATGAAGACATAGGGTTTGATTCTCAAATATGACCACATTTATTGACACCGAGATATAAAAGATAACGGATCCTTCTATTTCTAGTAGAGGGATATATAATGTTTCACTATAGGAATCCATTGTGAAGGTGATTAGTTAGTATTTATTCTAGTTTCCAGTAGTAACGACACAACCAAAAATCCCCTCTATGTAGTTACATAGATTGTAGAAAAAGTGATAGTTAATAAAGAGGTGATTTATGTTCTCTAAAGACTCCATACATAGGTGATATGTTGAGTCCATTTAAATCACCAACCTTTTTATTTGATCATTCATAGTTATCCAATATTTTTATATTTTCCATAGGAGTAGGAACATAGAGGGACAAATAAAAGAGGTATTAAATTTTAAATCCATGAAGGGGTGTATAGTTTTCATCCACAATTTTACTTATAGAATTCCATTATATTGAACTAACCATTTGTGTTTGGAGTCTAAATGAGAATTCCCTTGTATATAAAGGATTTCCACTACAACTAAAGGGATATTCTTGATGGGTTGATCACATCGTGGCTTGGTATGATAGAGAGAAAACCCAAAATTGTGAGGTGGCTTCTCTTGGGTGGGATAACTATGCTCCCATCTAGGGGATTTTCAAGCTAGAGGGTCGTACAACAACTAATCCATGAATATATATAGACTAAACATTTTTCGCTACATATGAGTTCATTTAAATATTACCTAATGGTTGGATGAACTGAAGATGTAAGATAACAGGAATTCCCATTTAGGAATTTTTTTGATGAACCTGAGAGAAGGGAACTTAACTGATGAGTCATTAAAGTTCAAAAGGATCCAAGTGAACTTACCAATAATGTAATAATTAAAAACATATAGAGATTTAATGTCAAACCACCCCATATTTTTGGGTTTGATGAAATCATTCCATGTCATCATAATGAATTTCTTCTCATGGATGGATCGATTGAAAATAAAATTACAGATAATCCTTGGAGATTCTTGATGATACTTATAATCCATATGTATAGGGATAAAGTGTAACAATATTTTTGGTGGTTACCTAATTGACCAAACAAACTGTTCCTGACAGGGAAATTGACTTTCCCTTCTAACTAGCCATCTTACAGATAATTCTACTACATGTGTCTTTTATATAAGAGCTCTTGATTTTACCCCAAAAAAGTGTAAAATAAAGGTAAGTAAGTGGGAGGTCTCCCATATTCAATATAAGGGTTATTAAAATACTTTTTTTCTTATCACAAAGATATTTTTGTCTAAGAATATTAAGGACTTGTTCGAGATAATGGTTTTCCGAACCACATTCTTTTTGTGTCCAAATATAGATTTTATGGAAGGAATCATTTCTTTAGAGAGCTGTACAAGAAATATAATTTCATCAGCATAAATAATATGAGATGGTGATAAGATACCATAACCAAACTTGATCTATTTTTAGACCCCAATACTTTCAAGCTCATTAATAAATCTTCTCATACATTCTTCAACCATAGAAAATAGAAGGACTTAAAGAGGGACATTAGTACATATGATAATATATTTTTAAATCTATTATAAATTTTTTGATACTTGAAAATAATCTTTATTGGGAAAATTTAAAAATAATCCTTTTGGAAGAAAATTTGAAGAGATAGTGGACTATCAGATCTTAAAAATAGCAATTTATGTGGATGAATGAGTATAGAAACAAATGGAGGTTATAGGTACTTTATTACTTTTACTGACAAATTTAGTTGTTATGGGCTTGTGTTTATGATAAAAGAGATGTTTGAAACATTTTAAATGTTTAAAGAGTTTTAGATCAAAGTATAAAATTATCTGGGAAAGTGTATTAATATTCTAGGATTTGATAGGAGAGGTGAATACATAATCTAGGAATTCATAGCTCGTTTTAGAGATTGTGGAATTGTTTCAAAACTCATTCCCCTAAGAACACCTTAATTGTATGGTGTGTATTAAAGTAGTAATCATACCCTATTAGATATGGCCTGATAAATTTTGACTATATGTGACCTTCCTATTTGATTAAGGGGTTATGCTCTGAAAACTATTTCATTCTTACCAAATCAAATTCCATTTAATATATTCCTAAAGACAATATATGAGATATGGTCGAAAAAACATCCCAATATATCTTTTATGAAAAATTTGGGATGAAAAGAATCCATAAATATATTGGATAATGATAATATTTACTCAAATACTAATAATTTTTTTATTATGATAAATAAAAATAATGATAACACTTTTATAATACTACTAAATTAAAAGTGTTTGTGGAATTATGTTGTATTTTAATTGATAAGGAATTTTTTTTCTTGTTTTAGTGAAAGGACTATTGAAATTTGATAATTTCAATACCAAAAAAATTGGAATTATTCTTGAGATGGAAGTTGAGTCTATTATTCAAAGAGTTATGGAAGAAGAACTGACACAAGTTACAGAAGAGCCTCAATGTTATAAAAGTATTCATCAAGAGCTAGTGAGATTAGTATTTGATATAGAAAATTATAATGAGGTATTATTCATAGATGATAAACATATGACTTACTATTTATCCATTAAGGGTTTTGATTCTGAGAAATTGTAAAAATCAATGGAATATTTAATTGAATCCATATACACTATCCATGTTTAGATATACATTTAGAGGTATGAACCATAGTGTGTATGTTGGTTTTCCATTAGAAAACTAAATTTTAATGTAGAGTTTCTAAAAATAAATCACACATGTTGGAAAATGGTTACAAAAAAATTCATTAACTATGGAGATATATTTTAACATGTGGTGATGATAATGTCCATTTTGGATTTTTTATATAAATATTATCTCATTATTATTATGAAATATATTAGATGGATTTCATAATTTCATCACTTAATGAAAATTTAGTTAATGATGTATATATGATACAAATTGAAGGTTTTGAAGTTCCAAATGAGTTTGTTAAGTTACTTATGCTACTTTGGTCCATTTATAGACTAAAGTAGTCTTAAAAAAGTTGAAATATCCCGTTTGGTGATGCAATCAAATATTTTTGGTTCCATAAAAATTATGGATTATTTATGTGTATATAAGTGGTCAGTGGGATTATCTTAATGCTTATAATATTGTATGTTGGTGAATTTATACTTATCGAAAATGATGTCCCAACTCTTCATTCAGGGAATATGGGGATAGGTAAATGTTTTTCAATAAAATAAATGCATGAAGCTACCCACATGCTGGGCATTATTATATTCTATAAAAATATGTAAGAAGGTACTTGAACCTAGTCAAAATTCATATATCGGTAAAGTGATAAAGTGGTTTAGTATAGAGAATTCCCAGAAGGTCAATTTACTAGTGCTTCATGGAAAAAATATTTGAAAGATTTAGGATCGTTTTAATAAGTTAGAAAGGATGGAAACATTATTTTTTATCCACCATTGGATGCATCATGAATTCCATGTTTTTTAGATGAAAAAAACATTATATATAACAATATTACATCATTTTAGTTGAATATTCAAAATTTATAATAATAATAATACAATTCCCAGAACTATAAAGGTTTAGTATATTTGATATCTCGATATATTATCATCATATTTCATTCAAAATATTCATAATATTCCATAAAAGGTTTCTCATATACTACACTTATTAGACATATCATGCTTTTATCATAACTTGTGGAACAGAAACATAATAAAGTGATAGCTTATATACCCAATAAAGGTAAAAATTGGAGATATAAATCAATGATAATATATAAGCATATCATAATCATTAGGGATTAATAATATGATCTGAACAGTTGAAAGTAAAATAAAAAAATCATTGATCATAAACATGACATAAATCCTGGAATGGAAAAAGGTATAAATCATAGAAGAATAAGCGATCATGGTTCATGAGATCATATCAAATGAAAAATGGGGGTTCAAAACCCATTGGGCGCAGGTTACTGTAGCAGTACTGTAGCGTACTGTAGCAGCGGCGGGCACTGTAGCAGCGGCGGGCACTGTAGCAGCGGCGGGCACTGTAGCGGCCGCAGGGCACTGTAGCGGCGGCGGGTACTGTGCAGTACTGTAGCAACGCGGGTACTGTAGCAGTACTATTCACAGAATGGTCTTTGGGCCAAAAAAATGGGCCTACAGGTCATGTAATGGGCTAAATGCCCACTGGGCCTTCGGGCTATGTAATGGGTCTCCCTCTACCCAGTTAAAGAGGACTTTGCTTTGCTTTAATAAAAAAATGAGGCTTCGGCCCCAACCTTTAAAAAAAAAAATACCCACTAAGATACTCATGAAATGTTTGGCTTTGGTTAACCACCAGTGTGACTGCTCTAGGATTTGGATAAACACCCAAGTACCTTATTTTTGGATTGGGATAAACTCCCACACACCCTATTTCAGGTTTGGTAGCACCCCTTTTATACCCCTTTAATCTTATAAAAAATAAACTTTACCAAATTCATTGGAGGTCTATAATGGATGTACCTGTCACAAAATCATAATCCACTCATATGTGTGCCATAAGATCATGAAACAATTTATCAATATGTAATTTAATTAATATATAAAATACATAATTTTTTTAGAGATAGTTCATATAATTTCTTTATCAAAAAATATAATCATAAACAATCCTTGTAAAAAGTTATAGACTAACATAAAACCCTTATTACTTTGGTCACATTTGGGTCATGAGTCACATTATATAAATAACTTAAAATGAAAATTTAAATATAATTAACATAATTATATTAATGATAAAACTTTTAAATGGTTATTATATAGACCTTATGAAATATGATAGGTTTACATTATAATATATGTACCAAAGAAAGTAATTTGAGATGATAAACCCTTACCACATTTGTAACTTTTGAATAAAAACAACAACAAGGAAATAATTTTAATTGTAATGTTAAATATAATAAATTAATAAGGATAAATGACATAAAATATCAAATGGTAAGTGTACATTCCTCATAAACATAAATATGTTCAAAACATCAAACATGTCTCAAAATAATAATATTGAGATAATGAACACTTACCTCAAATATAACTTGATTTTAAATTGCTATAACCTTCTACATAATAAATTTTAATGAATTATAATTCTATAAAAAACAATATTAATAATTATAATAACATAAATTATTTACTTATAACATCTTATCTCCCATTTATTAAAAATTCTATTTAAAATCATTTTCCCAGGTTATACTCTTTTGATTTTTCATACATGTTTTGGTTCAGAAGTTATAATACTTATACTTTGATCATGGATTCATCATACAAATAATGTTAATAATGATATAAATATAATAAATATTATTTATATATATATATATATAACCATTCATATAAAGAGGTGATGAAAAATAAAATTCATCACATTGTGGATTTTATAGTCTTTACGTCCGCACAAGCGATGTTTTCAATTTTAAACAAATAAAACAATGAAAAGATAAATAATTATTCACTTTATATATCTATAATAATATAAAAAATATCATATATAGTCATTAAATAAATCATTATAACCGTAAATTTAAATCAGTTTATGAAAATAAATCACATCGCTATATGGAGGTGGTAGTCCACATGTACTCACGAGCGATACATTGATTTCTCATTTTATAAAAATGAGGTGGAAGATGTTTTTAATGAATAATAATAGAATATAAGTATTTTATGAGACTTAATTAATTATTTTATAATTTAGACAACATATTTATAGAAATTATACTAAGAAATAAACTTTCAAAGAGTTATGTGTGATGATTACCACTACTTTGAGAGTCCTCTTTTGTCTTACACTTTAAGCCTTTATCAGATGGTCTTACGGTATATCCAATAGCTCAATAGTGAAGGTAATTAATTTAGGAAGGTGTCAGGGAATTAATTTATTAGTCTATTAGTCTATAACCTCTTGAATAATGTATAATAGGTGGAGACCTTGTATAATTGATGGGATAGAGAAACTTGGAATTACATAAAATATTTAAATATAATATATATCATAATAATGTAAAGTGGAACCAAATAGACATAATTTTAAATTTATTACCTTATATGGTTGAAATAACTTCAAAAAAATAACATTTATACATCTTTATGTTTCATTTTAAAAAATATATTTTGTTTTACCCCCTCATTAATCCCTTTTAATCTTTAACCATGGTAACACATTTTTAGCATGTAAGGGTTGTACATTTAATTTTAATTTGAAATATGGATAAAAAATGGTCAATGAATTCCATTATAGACCATTTTACATAAATATTGTATTCATCCAATTTTTTTGTGATTCTTAAATCATTTTAGAAAATATTAGTTAATGAAAGATATAATTGAAGCCATTTTAGGACTATTAATTTAATAAGACTTCAAAGACATCAAGACAAGGATGGAATATGAATAGTAAAAAATCCACAATAATTTATAATCTATAATTACATAAGATTTTTTTTTTCATTTCACAATGTATTGAAATCATGATTATTTTATTATTTTTTTAAATATTAACTTTTTTTCTATTCCTTGCACAAGCAGCATATTTTCATCGCTTACGCATTTAAGGTAGTTACTCATTCACTAAAAATAAAATTTAATTACTATCACATACTTAAAAAATTTATCTTAAAATTATGCCTTTATAAAAATTCATAACTTTTTAATCCTTATGAAAATATATAATAGAACTTAAAATCATGAATAATGACATTTTATATTTATCCTTCCCTTAAAATAAAATAATAGTCATAATCAAAATAAAATTGTAATAAATTATCATATTTTAATATATAAGATGTATTTGGTTGAAAAAAATATTAAATTTCGATAAATGAATGTGTTAGGGATATTTTTAGGCTTTATATCCTAATTTTGACACCGTTTTAATTATTTTACCCTTACCGAGGTGACAAATATTTACCATGATTACTATTCATAATGACCAAACATAAAAGGGAAATATTTACCAACTTAGAAACTAATAATTCCAAATATGAAATCCAATTTCACAATTTAATTTATATAATTTTTAAAAATAAAATTTAACATAAATAGGTTAAAAATAATGAAAACTGGTTTTTAGAAAAATGCATTTTAAGCATAAAAATAAACGTATACAAAAATAAATTATTACAATGATCAAAATGTAATTAATTATATTATTAATTATGATACTTTAATATAAAATTAAAAATATAATTATACTTTTAAATTACGTTATTTATGAAAAATAAATGATAGTATTATAAAAATTGGTATTTCTAACTATTCACTTAAAAATGAATCAATTCTGAATAATCCCAAAAATTAACCTTAATATAATGTAGTCAAATTTATTTTAAAAATGATATTAATTTTATAACATAATATTTATATAAAATTGTATAAGTTAATTATAATATCCATGCACAAAATTTAATAAAAACCATTTCTGAAGAAAATACATTTTTAAAGTATAAAATGACTTTACAATAATTGGAGTACCTATTAATTATGAATTAATGAATACTGTTGAATTATATATAACCATTATATATATTTTCTATAATGTTGTTAATATAATTCATGACCTTATTTAATGACTAGGTTATAACATATCACAATTTGTTTTAAGCTCAGTGTTGCGTGTCAAGAAAGCTATCAAACACTTATAATTTATTTAAAGAAACATATACTCTAAAATACTAAAGTTTTACATTTTATCCCCTTAAATAAATTTCACCATATATATTTTAATTATCACTTAATATAATTAGTGTATCATGACTTAATAATAAAATATAATATAGATCCTATCATAAAAACTAATTTCTATGTCACTTCCAGGAAACCTAGTATTTTATAATTAAGTTTTTCAAGAGCATGGATATATCATTGAAAGACTCATGAATTTAAAAAATCATACCTCTATATTTGAGTGATACATTACACATAAAACTCAATATATTTATCTTTCTCTTACTTGAATTGAATAAATCATGTACCATCAATATAAGGAATACGAGATAATGTACTTCTTGATTTCTTTACAAACCATACACATAATTTCATCCTTTGATTATGATTAGAGTAGTTTTTTATCCCTATTCCGTATAATATTCTATATTATAAACAACCATGGTAATTGTTTTTCATTATTTAATCACTGAGATTAACTTTTAATAAAATATAATATCAATAATTGAATGAAAAATCATTCATCACATCACTTGATATTTACCAAAATCGAAATGGTAAGAAAATGTTCTCTAATATGAATAAATATTTACCACCAACCAGTAAAATATAAATAATAACATAATTTTTTATTATAAATAATTATATATATAATTAACCTTTAAAATATTTAAAATATTCTAAAACAAAATTAAAAACTAATGAATAGAATTATTGGACCACATATTCTTCCAGGATGAACATAAAAATTATATATAAATAATTTGAATTTCTCCCAAGGTTATACACTAAAAATTTAGATTCCCTAATTATATACCCCAAAAAATATGCTATTAATTTCCATAAATATCATAAATCACCATAAATCCACAATAAAATAATATATGATTCCAAAATTTAACTCTACACAAACTATCCAATATATTCCATAAATTAAAAAATAAAAATAAATAAACTTTGTTTAAATCACTTTGTTATCAAATCACTAACAGATGACAATGTAATTAAAACTATAAAATTAACTTTATCAATATAAATAAACTATTTATCCCAATTAAACATAATTGTCTCATCATTTGGAATATATCAAGCGTTATCTATCACTAAATCATGCATTTTAAAAATGTATCACCTTATAACTAAATCACTTTTCTAGGTTATCAGTTCCATTCAACTTATGATTTAAAGTACTTAAATAAAAACTAATTCAAAATCATACTTTTATATTTTATGATTCATATAATAATAATATCATTGATAAAATACTTCTGTAATATATTTATTGAATCCAAATACATAAACACATCAATCATTCCACTTCCTTCTTAAACCATGAATATGTCTTTGTCATTTATTCCTTAATATATCAGTCCTTTCATATGTCATTCGTAGTGTCTTCATCATTAATTGTGTGAACTTTACTTATTAAAACTTTCATATCCTCATTCTATGATTTCCCCATAGTACATAGATTTTCCTAATTTATATACTTTCTACATTCAAACAATTCACCCATTGATGATTACTTATGAAAACAAATATTATCATGCACTATGTCAACTAAAAATTTAATTTTTCCCTTTAAATATACATTTTTCCCATTAATTTCCACATTTAATAAATATTCATATTCTTATAATACATTTCTACAAGTTATACTTTCAACATTTCATACATAGAGGAAATTAAATATTCATGCCTCTACAGTAATTATCATATGAAATTTCAAAAAAACTCAATTTTCTATTATTATGTGTGTAATAAACTCTCTTAGGTTCACATTGTTAATTATTATTTGAGATATATGGTTTTAAATAATAAAAATATTTCTCATTTTATCTACCATTTCATTTGTTTTCTCATAATGACAATCAATTTATTGCCCATCATATTCACTATTAAGATGCTTTATCCTTATTATATCCATTTAATAACACCAAAAACCATAGTGTAAGAAACAATAATAATAAAATCATGAAAATGCATCCACAAGATATCAAATTCATGACACTTTTTATTCAGTTTATGACACCTTATTTTTATTCAAGGTTATACATGGCCATTATTTATTCAAATCATTCAAAGTGGTTCGTAAAGGAAATTTTAATTCACCCAAACATATTCCTAGAGAATGTGTATATAGGAGTGGAGTAATAGACCTAATAATTATTCACTGATGGAGATCAATTTAATTCCCAATCCACCCCTTTTAGAGTTATTAACTATCGATTAATCTATACCATAGCCACATCCACTTTCTAGTGTCCATAGAGAGATATATTTTCTATGAAAAATACAAAACCTATACTTTACTAGAACTTTAGGATATTATCCTATGCACAGTATTATACCCAAGGTTTTTAACAAAGTTATATAATCCTTAACTTTAAAATATCTAAACCCTACTATGATACTACTACATTGAACAAAACATTAGATACATTTATATTCCATTATTGTTTACTAATATTAAATAAATATCACAACAATACATGTTGTAGAACCATAATGTTTTAGGGTATTTGATGACTAGATACATAATTATCTAATTTCATAAAAAATATTCAACATCAAATACAAAATAACTCTCATATAGTACCCTTCTTAGGTATACTATATATACAACCTATATTTATAAACTAGGGAAGGAAAAAAAAGAAAGTGTGAGAAAAGAATCGTAGTTAAGTAATTATAGGAATATAAATCTATTATCATATGTGCCTAAGTTTATGAGAACATGATGTTAATAATTGAAATTAATTCCAAACAACTTATAGATCATAAACAAGACATATGGCTTAAATGGTTATAAGACATGAATCATAAAATAATTATAGAACACGACCACTAGATTATATCATAAGAATAAGTAAACATTATATAGAGTGGCATAAAAAGTGTTTCATATTTTTATTCATTGAAATATTTTTTCAAGGATACCCACCAAGATATTTATCACATGTTAGGATTGGGCTAACCACCCTTGTACCTACTTCATTCTAGGGATAACCTTCTGAGTACCTCCTTTTGGTCTTGGGATAAAATCGTATATACCATATTTTAGGCTTGTGATAACCTCACAAGTAACCATTGATCTCATAAAAATTAATCATTACTCAATGTGTTGAATTGATATAATGTTCCAACACATTAAATAGTGATAATAAACTCATATTTATGTTGTAAGATCATGAAAACATTTATCCCTTCCTCATAGTATGAACCGTGAAATAGAAAATGGGCTTCACCAATATCTTATCATCAGAATCGTAAACCATCCTAAGAATGAATAAGGATGTTATCAATGGATCATATCCTCATTTAAGTATAAGTAAAATAAATTGATGTTCTCATATATAAAGATACATTCAAAATGTCATCAGAATACTTCTTATGGAAAATATCCATTTAATTTTGAAATCACATAATTAAAATGTAATCTTTTTAAACAAATTTAAGAAAATAATTTTATATGGAAAGAAACATATAAACATGTAAAGGAATATTAAAATAAAATAATAACCATGATAGTGAGAAAATTTCATTTGTGTGATGTATTTTAAAACAAATATTTTTTGCACAGGTTTGCTGAAAAGTACTTCTTTTGGAAATTAAAAAGAAGAATCATTTTAAACCTTTTTTAAGAAAGTAAAAAATGGGTAAAAATTAATTTAATAAGTAATTAAATAATTTAAAAAACCATTAGGAAACCACTTTATATAAAATATAGATATGGAGGAAAATATTTTATGCTGAAGAGATAAATAATTTTGGTTTAGTTTAAAACATTTTGTCAGGATTTTAAGTACATAGATAGATAAAAAAAGAAATAAAAAAATGGTAATAAATATAAATAACCATATCATAATAAAAATAATAATATTTTTAGAGACATATCATATAGGTTCATCAAAAAAAATTTAACCGTAAACAATCTTGGTAAAAAGTGAGATTATAATATAAAACCCTTATATATTTGGTGACATTTCATTCATAAGTACCCTAAAAGAAATAAATTAAATTAAATATTTAATTCCATGAACATAAGTATATTCATGATACATAATATTAATTGGTATATAGATGCACCACATATAATAACATTGGTGTATAACATAACATATGTCCCTAAGAAGTCGGGTTGAGAAGATAAACCCTTACAAGTTTGATAATATTCAAATAAAAACCCCTTGAATGAAATAATTTGAATTAAAACATTATATAAATTGAATTAATAATTAGATATGATATAACATGTCATAGTTTCAATATATATACATGATAAAAATAAATTGGTTCATAAGACCTATGATGTCTTAACAAATGGATATTGAGATAAAGAAGCCTTACCTTAAGTCTGGATTTCTTTGTAAGTGATATAACCTCCTTTTTAACAAATTTAAATTTATTATAATTATATAAAATAATTATATTAATTATCATAAAAAATATTTGTTTTACTTATTACATATTTACACCCATTTACTACCATTTTTTTAATCATTGTTCATAAGGATAATTTTTTCGTTTTACATGCATGTTTCGGTTCGGTAGTGTTATTACTTACACATTAATCTTTATTTGATAATATATATAATGTCAATGAATATATAAATAAAATATATATTAATTATATACATATTTCTAACTATTAATATAATGAAATTTTGAAAAATGAATGATATGAGTATGTGGATACGGTAGTCCGTACGTATGCACAAGCGATGTTTCCATATTTTGATAGATAAAAAAATAGGTAAATAATAATTCACCTTTAAAAATCCATAATAATATAAAAAATATATATATTAATTAAATTCATCAATATACCCATCATTGTGATGTGTTGATGACATATGAATCACATCACTATGTGGAAGTGGTAGTCCACATACACTCTAAACGAATACATTCATTTTTCATTTTTTATATAAGAGGTGGAACATGGTATTTCAATAATAATAAAAATATTTAATTATATTGATGATAATTAATTTAATAATTTGTTATGGATGAAATATATTCACTACCACAATACTGGGCAAGGCATGCGCCTGCCTTTATCAGCGCTAACGGAAAAGCGCTGATAAAGTGGACCTTTATCAGCGCTTTTGTTAGCGCTGATAAAGGTTGTATTTATCAGCGCTTTTCATTTTAGCACTGATAAATACACCCTTTATCAGCGCTTTTTACTAGCGCTGATAAAGGGTCCCGCGGATTTGTTAAAAACCCGTGGGTCCTCTTCCTCCTCCCCGCACACAATCAAGCTCTCACGAAAGCCCTCGTCTGCGCCGCTGCCGCCTCCTCCTCCTCCTCTGCCATGGCTGCCGCCTCCTCCTCTGCTTCTTCTCCTCCTCCTCCTTCTCCACCAGCCTCATCCTCCTCCTCCTCTGGTGCCTCCGCTGCCTCCGCCCTACCTCAGCCCTGCCTCCGCGCCGCTGCCGCCGGTGCCTCCTCCTCCACCGCGGCCTCCTCCTCCTCCGCTGGTGCCTCCGCGGCCTCCTCCTCCTCCGCGGCCTCCTCCTCCTCCATTGTGCGGTATGCTATGCCCAATAATTTTAATTTTCTTTGTTTTTTGTTTTTGTTCTATATTTCAACTATCATGATTTGTGTGAATCAATTTTATTTGAAGTGGGGGGGGGGTGCAGGTGTTGTGGGGGTGTAGTGGGTGGGGGGGTGTGCAGGTGGGGGTGTTTAGGTGGGGGAGATGTGCATTGGGTGAACATGTGTAGGTGGGGCGTATAATGGGGGTCTATTGGGTGTGAGGTGGGGGTGTGTACAGGTTGGGGGTGGGGGTGGGGGTGGGCTGTGCAGGTGGGGGTGGGTGGGATATGCAAGTGGGAGGGGGGGTTGTTCAAGTGGGTGGTGGGGAAGAGAGTGTTCTAGTTGGGGGGGGGGGTCTAGGTAGGTGGGAGTCTGTTGGTGGGTGAGGTTGGGGGGTGTACAAGTGGGGGGGTGTGAAGGTGGGGTGGGGGAGGAGGGTTGTGCAAGTGGGGGAGGGTGTAGTGGGTGGATGGGAGGGGGGTGTGCAGGAGTCTTCTGGGGGAGATATGGGGAGGGGGGATATGCATGTGGGAAGTCGAAACTTCCATAGTTTTCCAATAAGAACTGGGAAGTCATCACTTCTAGAGATTTGGATAGGCCTGAGGCCTCTTAGGTTTTGGTTATTGTCTATTTATCTTGATGAGTAAGGAATCATATGATCTAAAAGTGACATCAACTATATATGATTAATTCTTTCTCCCACAAAACAATTTTCTAGAAATAATATATCTTTGGAAGGTGAGGGAGCCTTTTAGAATTCTTTCATATAGAGACCAGTCAAGGAAAGTATCCATATATATCCACCTAGAGTAGGGACCTCTGCGGCCGCCGCATCCTCCTCCTCCGCCGCGGCCGCCGCCTCCTCCTCTGCTCCTGCTCCTCCTCCTTCTCCTCCACCAGCCTCATCCTCCTCCTCCTCCGCTGCCTCCGCCGATGCCTCCTCCTCCTCCGCCGGTGCCGTCGGTGCCTCCATGGCCTCCTCCTCCTCCGCCGTCATGCCGCGGTCAAGTCGCGGTCACGCCGCGGTCCTGCCGGTGCCTCCGCGGCCGCCTCCTCCTCCTCCTCCGCCGCGGCCGCTGCCTCCTCCTCTGCTCCTGCTCCTCCTCCTCCTCCTCCACCGGCCTCATCCTCCTCCTCATCCTCTGCTACCTCCGCTGCCTCTGCCCTGCCTCCGCCCTGCCTCTGCGCTGCCGCCGGTTCCTCCTCCTCCACCGCGGCCTCCTCCTCCACCACCGCGGCCTCCTCCTCCTCCTCCGCTGCCTCCGCTGCCTCCTCCTCCTCTGCCATGGCCGTCGCCTCCTCCTCTTCCCCTGCTCCTCTTCCCCTCCACCGGCCTCATCCTCCTCCTCCTCCGCTGCCTTCGCTGCCTCCGCCCTGCCTCCGCCCTGCCTTCACGCTGCCGCCGGTGCCTCCGGTGCCTCCTACTCCATCGCGGCCTCCTCCTCCTCCGCCGATGCCTCATCCTCCTCTGCCAGTGCCGCTAGTGCCTCCACGTCTCCTCCTCCTCTGCGGTCACGCCGTGGTCACGCTGCGGTCACGCCGCGGTCACGCCGCGGTCACGCCGCGGTCACGCCGCGGTCACGCCGCGGTCACGCCGCGGTCACGCCGCGGTCACGCCGCGGTCACGCCGCGGTCACGCCGCGGTCACGCCGCGGTCACGCCGCGGTCACGCCGCGGTCACGCCGCGGTCACGCCGCGGTCACGCCGCGGTCACGCCGCGGTCACGCCGCGGTCACGCCGCGGTCACGCCGCGGTCACGCCGCGGTCACGCCGCGGTCACGCCGCGGTCACGCCGCGGTCACGCCGCGGTCACGCCGCGGTCACGCCGCGGTCACGCCGCGGTCACGCTGCGGTCACGCCGGTGCCTCCGCGGCCGCCACCTCCTCCTACTCCGCCGCGGCCGCCACCTCCTCCTCTGCTTCTGCTCCTCCTCCTCCTCCTCCACCGGCCTCATCCTCCTCCTCCTCCGCTGCCTCCGCTGCCTCCGCTGCCTCCGCCCTGCCTCCGCCATGCCTCTGCGCTACCGTCGGTGCCTCCTCCTCCACCGCGGCCTCCTCCTCCTCCGCTGATGTCTCCTCCTCCTCTGCCGGTGCCGCCGGTGCCTCCGCGGACGCCTCCTCCTCCACGGTCACGCCGCGGTCACGCCGCGGTCATGCTGCGGTCACGCCGCGGTCACGCCGCGGTCACGCCGCGGTCACGCCGCGGTCACGCCACGGTCACGCCGGTGCCTCTACGGCCGCCGCCTCCTCCTCCGCCGCGGCCACCACCTCCTCCTCTGCTCCTGCTCCTGCTCCTCCTCCTCCACCGGCCTCATCCTCCTCCTCCTCCGCTGCCTCCGCCCTGCCTCCGCCCTGCCTCTGCGCTGCCGCCGATGCCTCCTCCTCCACCGCGGCCTCCTCCTCCTCCACCGCGGCCTCCTCCTCTTCCTCTACTGCCTCCGCTACCTCCTCCTCCTCCACCGCGGCCTCCTCCTCCTCCTCTGCTCTTGCTCCTCCTCCCCTCCACCGGCCTCATCCTCCTCCTCCTCCACTGCCTTCGCTGCCTCCGCCTCCTCCTCCTCCTATGCTCCTCCTCCTCCTCCTCCTCCTTCTCCTCCACAGCAGCCTCGTCCTCCTCCTCCTCCACCGGCACTTCCTCCTCCTCCTCATTGTCTGATGCCTCATCCTCCTCCTCCACCGGCGCCTCCTCCTCCTCCTCTACCTACTCTGCGGCCTCCTCCTCCACCGCAGTTTGAGAGGTGCCTCAAGTACTCAGGTGAGTCTCACAAGCTTTATTTTAGTTTTATATGGTGTTTTTTGGAGATTTTTCAAATGAAACATGGTTTTGTGTTCATATTTTTTGAGAAACAATGTAGAACCTTGAGCATGAGGAGGTTTTCAGTCCTCTTTCAAAATCACATAGTTGACTTTCATGGTTAGTGAAGGTTAACCATGGGATATCTTAGAGGAAACCATGTGATGTGGATTTTAGTTAGGGATTAACATACCATTTCTTCATGATTTCATACAAAACATGTGAAATTTTGTAGACTGAGGTAGTTCCAATTTACATAATTAATGCATAGTTTGGTAAACTATGTTGACCAAATATTTGAAGGGGTTTTCTTGTACAGTGCCACCACATTATTAATATATGGTTTGGAAAATTGTGTAGAACATTAAAATTATATTTTCATCTTTTTCCCTCTGAAATTCCAATAGGGGAAGCCCCCATTTCTCATCCTCCCTCTTATACAATGCCCAATCGACCCACCCCCTTATTCCTCTTTGATTCTCCTTTCCATGGGGAGTTTTTTAGTGGATTTATTCAACAATTCTAAGTGATTTCACCATCTTCCTTACCATTTTATTCTTTATATTTAGTTTCTATTGATTTTTGATTTATCTAGATTATGTTTTATGGGTGATTCAACTGGAGCACGGTGGTATCATATTGATTTGATGGGGGTGTTTTCCTACCCCATGTATAAGAGGAATCATGATGGTATCTACAAGTCACCAATCATTATGAAGGATTTGTGTTTGCTTTTGTAGTTTTCATGGATATTGGATCAAATTATATAATGTTGTCAATGGATTTGGTTTGGTTGGGTATTTTTCCTAAGATGGCACTAAGATCCCACTTCAGATCTTATATGGATTTTTGGTCTTGGTTATAACATGAAAAGTCCACAATATGAGTTTATAGTGAATATAAAAAGTTTAAATTGATTTGGATAATTAATTATAAATGTTATAATTTAATAATTTTGGTTTTTTGGAGAGAGGAAGGAGCTATATTGATGAGTTGATCTTGGGGTAGACAAATGGACGAGGCTTAGCGAGCCTAGGAAAAGTTTTCAACTTGGAATTAAAATAGTAGAAACATATAAAATAGGTATGTGGTCCTGGTAATTTCTTTATGGATTTATAAATTCCTTAATGGGTGTTATTAGAGTGAGTGTGACTTAGAGGACCTTGTTAGGGGGAACCCAGAGACCTCTTGGAATACATTCTATGACTTTTATGTATTTGTTCCCATAGGCCACACATGGAACTAGTGATCCATCAGAGCCCTTGGCCTTATTGAATTGAACCTAAATTGTGTGAACATCCCCCTTGGGGATGTGACTACTTGGGTGGGTATAACTTTGTAAGGTTGTTGATAGGCTGGATGTGTAGACTGACCCAGAACAAACCTATATATTGAAATGGGACATGAGCCATCTCTTGAGACTATTTATAGTATGGAATATAACCATGTAAATATTATGAGGCTATACCATGTAATACACTGATAAATAATATGATGCTCTCATGCGATGAGTGTTTCACTACATCATGTGCTTCAGTTGGATGGTGATGTTGCAATGATGGTCTTCATTCTTAACAGCTTATTGATCCAATCCTTTATTGGTTTTCCTTTCTAAATATTGGTTTTAATGTATTAAGGTCTTTCTCAGGTTTCATTTTAGCCCTTCATTTTAAAATAACAACTGTATAACAGCATGAATAACATAACTCAAGTTGATAGAGAAGAAAATTTATGAAGGAATTGGATTCCCTTCGAGCCAGATGGATTAGTGTTGTCCCCATGGATAGTAAAAGCCCTTTTGGAGATCATGGAATAGTTGATAATAGGTTGTTTGGATCATTCATTGCTTCTAGATATTTGTCCAGATTTTCCTTGGTGTTTTTGGTTTATACTTCTCTCAATCCCTAATGGTGTAAGTTCTTTTAACCTTGTGTTTTTACTTATAATCTTTTTTTTAATTGAGTCCTTTGGGGCATGAATTATGTGACCAATTCATGTCACCACTTTTATTAAAAAAATGACCTTGAGGTGGTATTTTATTGAAATGGAAAAAATTACATAGTAGTGAGGTCTATGATACTACTAATAGGGACATTGATTTTGAGTAGTGATTATATTTGTTATGAAAAATGGATAGGTGAGAGATTTCAGTCCTTATTGTGTATTTGGCCTGTTTGGTTGAGTGTCCTGCACTACTGGGTTTTAGAGATCTAGATGATGTGAGGCTTGGGGATTGTAGTGGTTCCCAATATATTTTTTATTTTGGTATTTATTTATTCCTTTATTTCCTTGAAGTATCTTGTTTTTTATCTAAATTATACTCATATTCCTTCTCCTTTAACCTATATACTTATCCTATGGATTTTAAGTAGGATGAATATAAATAAAGAATGGATGAATGCCAATAAGTTGACAAAAGAGTATGAAGAAGGCGTGAAAGAATTTATCAAGTTTGCAATAGATCATGCATGTGACTCTTCTCAAATCCTTTGTCTGTGTTTACGTTGTTGTTATTCAAAAAAAAATTAGTCCAAATGAGTTGGAAGAACACTTGATCTGTCACGAAATAGATCAAAGTTATACATGTTGGAATAAACACGGGGAAACAACGAATATAGGTAGTGACTGGGGTGACACTGCGTTTTATGGATCATCTGATATGATTACAAACATGAACAATGAAGATGACCGTATGGAGGATGTGATTACAGACGTGAATGATGATGAAGATCATATTGAGAAAATGACAAGGACCTTCGAATATGAACTTCGTGATTTCCCAAAACGGTTTGAGAAGTGAAAAAGTTGTGCAAAGACGCCATTGTATGCTGGTTTCACTAAATAGACAGCATTGTCAGCCATACTGAAGCTGTATAATTTGAAAGCAGATAACGGGTGGAGTGACGACAGTTTTACGAAACTACTTGCCCTCTTGAATGACATGCTCCCAGAAGACAATGAGCTCCCGAGCTGAAAATACGATGCCAAACGAATGCTACGCTCTATGGGTATGATCTCTGAAAGAATACACGCCTTCCTGAATGACTGTATACTGTTTCGCAAGGACCACAAATCACTTAAATAATGCCCAAAGTGTGGTGCTTCTCGATACAAGAAAGATGAATCCAGTCCTACTAAAGTTGTATGGTACTTTCCAATCATTCCAAGGTTTAGACGCCTATATGGAAGTGAGGAGACTGTAGAACAATTAACATGTCATGCAGATACAAGAATTAAAGATGGGATACTACGTCACCTGGCAGACTCTCCTCAGTGGAAGAGAATCAATCATGAGTATCCTGAATTTGGAAACGAGTTGAGAAACCTTCGTCTTGCGTTATCTACAGATGGAGTGAATCCTTTTGGTTTTCAAAGCAGCAGTCACTGTACATGGTCGGTTATGTTGATAAATTATAACTTACCACCGTGGTTATGCATGAAATGAAAATACATCATGTTATCTATGCTTATATCAGGACCAAAACAATCGGGTAATGATATTGATGTTTATTTAGCTCCATTGATCGAAGATTTGAAATTATTGTGGGATTCAGGTATTACATTGTATGATGGTTACAGAAAGGAAGATTTCACTTTTAGAGCCATGTTGTATGGGACGATAAATGACTTCCCAGCTTTTGGAAATTTTTCAGGATATAGCATTAAAGGAACTCATGGCTGTCCCGTTTGCGAAGAAGGTACACAATCAATTAGGTTGAAACATTCATCGAAAACCGTGTTTCTAGGACATCGCAGATTTCTACCGCGACGACATAAGTACCGTTCTTGGAAGACATCATTCGATGAAAGTTCAGAAGAACATACAACACCATCTCTACTAACAGGCGATCAATTGTTTGAGAAAGTTAAAAATTTGGACACTACTTTTGGTAAACCGGCTTCGAAAAACCTTACGAAAATCGGTTGGAAAAAGAGATCAATTTTTTTTGAATTATAATACTGGAATTGTCTGTATGTAAGACATTTTATTGATGTTATGCATGTAGAAAAAAATGTATTTGACAGTGTTATCGACACATTTCTAAATACATCTGGAAAAACAAAAGATGAAATTAAGGCTAGGTTGGACATGGTTGAGATGGGAATACGAGAAGAGTTGGCACCAGTAAAGGGTGAAAAATGAACATTTCTTCCTCCTGCTGCTTACACTCTTTCCAGGAAGGAGAGATATCAGTTTTGCAACTTCTAGAATGACGTAAAGGGTCCAGAGGGGTATTCGTCAAATATCAATAACCTTGTGTCAATGAGTGACTTGAAGTTAAAAGGTCTGAAATCACATGACTGTCATGTTTTGATGCAAAATCTCATTCCAATTGCTTTACATTGCATTTTGCCCAAGAATGTCCGCCATACATTAACAAAACTGTGTTTCTTCTTCAAAGCTATATGCAGCAAAGTTATAGACCCGGCGAAATTTCCAGTTATGGAAAAAGAAATTGCCGTCATATTATGTGAATTAGAAATGTTCTTCCCGCCTTCATTTTTTGATATGATGGTTCATTTGATGGTCCACTTGGTGAGAGAGATTTGAATATGTGGTCCTGTACATTACAGATGGATGTACCCCATTGAACGGTATATGAAGATTTTGAAAGGGTATGTCAAAAATCGAAGTCGGCCAGAGGGTTGTATTGCAGAGCGATATATTGTTGAGGAAGCCGTTGAATTCTGTACCGAATACTTGTCTGGTGTAGAAATCATTGGCTTACCGAAATCTCGTCACACTGGGCGGTTAGAGGGTGAAGGAATTTCTGGAGGAAAGGCTGTCACAATCAATATTACAGATCGGGAGCAGGCCCACCTTTATGTTTTGCATAACAGTTTGGACATTGACCCATATGTTGAAATCCACAAAGAAATTCTTAGGAAATTGAATCCATCAATGGATGAGAAATGGATATCAAATACACATAATCGACAGTTTATAGGATGGTTTCGAGATCATATTTTTAATAAGTCAGATGAAAATCCAAAGTCTATTTCGGAACGACTTCGATGGCTAGCCGGAGGACCAAGTGTGTATGCATTATCTTACAATGCTTATGTAGTTAATGGTTATACATTTTATACTAATGAACATGATGAAGATAGTACCATGTAGAATAGTGGGGTTACACTTGTGGCTGAAGCGATGTATGTTTCTGGTGCTAAGGACAGAAATCCAATTTATGCGAATATGTCATACTTTGGCATCATCAAACAAATATGGGAGTTGGATTATACAGAATTTCATGTTCCGATATTTCAATGCAAGTGGGTTGATAACAGGAGTGTTGTTAAAATAAATGATTTGGGATTTGTGAAAGTTGATTTCAGTAAGGAAGGGGAGAAAGACGAACCATTTATAATGGAATCACAGGCAGTGCAAGTGTTTTATCTTCCCGATCCCGCAAACCGAAACTGGTCAATTGTTCTATTATCGACCAAAACAGTAGAAGGGTCAGATGAAAATTCAACGGAAGATGATCCTTTCATTGGGATTTTACAATCATTTCGCAGTGGTCCCAATGTAGATGACGTTTTGTATGTCATAGGAGACCACAATGAAGGGATATAGATAGTTGATAGAGGGGTCAAATCCCTTCAGCCTTTTAAAAAAAAAGAGAGTTCAATAATCAGGTTATTGATTTTTATTGTAATATAGATTGTGTTACATTATGTTATTATCTGTTCGCTGCTACTTTTAGGTGATCTAACTTACATTTTAAACCAGTTCTGCAGATAATGACTTCTTCACTTGCTGATGCACCCAGTCCCGAGACACAACATGTCTCTCAACCTGTTGCAGCTGGTCCCATTACTGAGAGACAACAGTTCTCTCAACCCGTTGCAGCTGGTCCCACTGCTGACGTAAAACAGGTCTCTCAACCTGTTGCAGCTGGTCCCACTGCTAAGAGACAACATGTCTCTCAACCTGTTGCAGCTGGTCCCACTGCTGACGTACAACAGGTCTCTCAACCTGTTGCAGCAGGTGTCAGTGCCGAAGCTAGTGCTTCGGAGAAACATAATGATGATGTAGAAACTGAGGAAATGGTAGGCGATGAAACCCCAACGACACAAAAAAAACAGGTGCGCCGTAGTTTGACAGTTTTAGCAAAAATCCTTAAGGCAAAATCAAAAGGCATCAAATATGAGGTGGGATGGAATAAGCTAGGCCAGCATGTAAACCCCAACAAATCCATGTTTAGTAGCTACATTGGAATCGTCACTCGACAACGCGTACCGATTGACATAGAGTCGTGGCACCATGTTGTCAGCGGGTTGAAAACATTAATGTGGGAAGAGATTACGGTAACATTACGATATCATCTATTTAAATTAATAAAATAAAATAAAATATTGAAATATTGACTAACCCTTCATCATCTCTTGCAGAGTGCATTTATAGTAGATGTTTCGCACAAAGAATATGTTTTCAGACTGGCAGGAAGGATTCATAGAGGCTTTCACACCATTTTAACGAAAAATCATCTGAAAGATGCCGAAGGGAAAATCAAGCCGCACCCGCCTCCTCTTTATGCACACTTGATATCCCAAGGAACGTGGGATGCGTTTTTCAACCGTCGTGTGGAAAAGAATTTTCAGGTACATTTTGTTTGGTTACACGTTGTGTAACGTTTTGATTGATATGTTTTTATTTATGAAACAATATCTGAGTGCTGAAAATAAAGAACGGGCAGCAAAACCAGCATACCCCTACAGTAAAGAAAGGTTGGGGTACTCTTCAATTGAAAAACAATTGGTATGTATTTTAAAAGTACTATAATAATTTTATGTGACATAAAACAACATTGTAACCATGTTTCTCTGTTTATAAGCAGATTGATGAAGCAAAATCTCAAGTCACTTCCATTCCACGCCATGTGCTATGGAAGGAGGATCGTGTTAATAAAGAGGGGAAACTGATAGATGAAAACACACAAAAAGTGTGGGAAACATGTGTAAGTATGAGATAATATAAACTTGTTTTTCTTTAAATCACTATTACATAACGATGCTTACTTATTTTTTCATATTTTCTATTTGACATAGTCACAGGAAACATCAACACCTGCACCAGATGCAGACATACTTTCAACGGCCTTGAAACAGCCAGAACATAATGGCCGCGTCAGAGGTGTGGGTTTTGGGGTGTCACCCAAGACATATTTTAAGAAAAAAAACAAGAGGATGAACGAACTAAAGAATTGAATGTAATGAGAGATAGAGTAGCTACCCTTGAAGAACTAATCCAAAATCAGGGAGAGATGCTAAAGAGTTTGATGGTGGAGAGGTGAAGAGAACAAACAACTCAAGAACAACCCCTGCGAGAAGATCCACCCCTCACCAGCTTTGAGGCGAACCATTCCCCTCAAAGACCTGACTTAACCGAGGTAATCAATGTTATAATATTAGTTTTTGTGAGATGTGAATCACATAAACACTGATACCTTTCATTTAATGATATTCTGCAGGGTGAAAATGACTATGATTTATATCTGTCAACTCCCACCCATTGCCTTGTAGCGAGGGCTATGGTGTTCAATATGCAGAATGACACGCTACACTCCAGACCACTTCCAACCAGTCATGTCAAAGTGTCAATTAACGTAGATCATGAGCCGAGCGCCGAGCTACCCGTGCCAAATGACGATGACGAAATTCATACGGTGGAAAAATCTATTGGAACATTCGTTGCATGGCCGTCGAATCTTGTAAAAAAACACGTCGAGAAGGAGGTATTCATTTCCAGTTCATTTTTCAAGCAGAACCTTTAACATTAAATTAGAAAATGTCTGAACCGATGAATGTTATTACAGAAGGATAAAATGGAGAAGCTAAAACGAAAGAGCGGCTCCAAGATTGGATCAACCAACAGATCAAAACGATCTACTGAGAGCACGTTCACCCCGCCCGTTCTATATCCACATTTAATATCATTGCAAGCTCATGTGGATAAGAAAATGAAATACGGAAAGAATCATACAATTGTTTGTGAAAAAGATATGTACGGAGAGGAAACAATGGATTTCGTTAGTGCAGACGTTGTTTCTGAGATCATCACATACGACTGGCTAGGCGCCTCAGTTATAAATGTATACATGAGGTATGTTTTCATGATTTGATTTTACAGAAGCTGATATACTTTGATAATTATGGATAAATACATATCATATTTTTCACAGGCGTATATATGAAAAACAATTGAAGGGATTTTCCCATGAATACAAATTTGGACTCGTTTTTCCTCACACCATTTCTACACAACGAACATAAATAGATTCTAATTTTCATGCTGAATTGATGTCAAATCTTCTCAGAACGTTTCAAATAAGAATTACGACTAACAGGCTCTTTTTAATACCAACGATGCAAGGGTAAAACTCTACATTTTAATCATATCAATTATATTTTCATTTCTATCAGTACTTATTTCTTTTTGTGTTCTTAGGGAACATTGGATGCTCATTGCAGTCAATTTGGATACTCCAAAGATTTATTTTCTGGATTCACTGCATGGATATCCAACTAACCGACCACACATGATGGTGATTGTCAATTTGTAATAAACTAGATCAAACATTTTAGAACTAAATATCTAGTTATATAATTTATATTATCTTTTAATGAGGATTTTGTTATGATAGGGAGGTGTATGAATATCGTCTAAAGGCTGAAATGAATCCAGGGCGTAAGGACAAAAATGCTCACAAGATCTACAAATGGAGAAGTATCTGGGTATATATAATTATATTTCACTATCCAAATACATATCAAAACAAATTACTTATTTTTCTCGATGTTTCTACAGTGTCTGAAACAAACAAATGACAAGGATTGCGGTTATTATGTTTTTAAATTTATGAAAGAGATCGTATTTCATGGACAAACTAGCATCCCTGAAGAGGTATTTTTGAAAATAATTACTACTTTATTTAAATTAATTATTAATCCTTTGTGTATTTATATTTTTTCAGTACTACTATGACTGTCGCAAAAACTCCTATTCAGAAGATGATATAAATGTCTTTAGAAACGAATGGGCAGCGTACCTGATCGAAGAATGTAAACAAATAGGACAATGAAGGTGAATTCCTAATACATATGTTATCTTTATATGGTCATTAATATCTCCCTTTACACTTATTGAGCATCTATGATCTCCCTTTCTTATGTTTCATATCCTTAGATTAGTGAATTCCTACTACTTAGTTTGAAAATGACATAAACTTTGGAAAAGAACACCAATGACACATGGAAAACCGAGAAAACGCCTTTGGATTGTTTTGATACTTTAGTACAACGATCCAAGAGTCATTTGAGATGTGTACGAATTGAACGCACCTCAATCCGACGCACGGTGTGACCGGTATGGCTAAAATTGTCTGATATCAGTTTGAAAATGGCATAAACTTTGGAAAACAACACCAATGACATACGCCAAACTGAGAAAACGCCTTCGGATTGTTTTGATACTTTAGGAAAACGATCCATGAGTCATTTGTGACGTGTACGAATTGACCTCACCTCAATCCGACGCACGGTGTGACCGGTATGGCTAAAAGTGTCTGATATCAGTTTGAAAATGACATAAACATTGGAAAACAACACCAATGACATATGCCAAACCGAGAAAACGCATTCGGATTGTTTTGATACTTTAGTAAAACTATCCAAGAGTCATTTGTGATGTGTACGAATCGAACGAACCTCAATCCGACGCACGGTGTGACCGGTATGGATAAAATTGTCTGATATCAGTTTGAAAATGACATAAACTTTGGAAAACAACACCAATGACATACGCCAAACCGATAAAACGCCTTCAGATTGTTTTGATACTTTAGGAAAACGATCCAAGAGTCATTTGTGACGTGTAAGAATCGACCGCACCTCAATCCGACGCACGGTGTGACCGCTATGGCTAAAATTGTCTGATATCAGTTTGAAAATGACATAAACTTTGGAAAACAACACCAATGACATACGCCAAACTGAGAAAATGCCTTCGGATGGTTTTGATACTTTAGGACAACAATCCACGAGTCATTTGTGACATGTACGAATCGACCGCACCTCAATTCGACGCACGATGTGACCGGTATGGCTAAAAGTGTCTGATATCAGTTTCAAATTGAGATAAACTTTGGAAAACAACACCAATGACATACGCCAAACCGAGAAAACACGTTCGTATTGTTTTGATACTTTAGGAAAACGATCCAAGAGTCATTTGTGACGTGTACGAATCGACCGCACCTCAATCCGACGCACGGTGTGACCGGTATGGCTAAAATTGTCTGATATCAGTTTGAAAATGACATAAACTTTGGAAAACAACACCAATGACACATGGAAAACCGAGCAAACGCCTTCGTATTGTGTTGATACTTTAGGACACCGATCCACGAGTCATTTGTGACCTGTACAAATTGACCGCACTTTAATTAGACGCACGGTGTGACCGGTATGGCTAAAATTTTCTGATATCAGTTTGAAAATGAGATAAACATTGGAAAACAACACCAATGACATATCCCAAACCGAGAAAATGCCTTCAGATTGTTTTTATACATTAGTACAACGATCCAAGAGTCATTTTTGACATGTACGAATTGACCACACCTCAATCCGACGCACGATGTGACCGGTATGGCTAAAAGTGTCTGATATCAGTTTCAAATTGAGATAAACTTTGGAAACCAACACCAATGACATACGCCAAACTGAGCAAACGCCTTCGGATTGTTTTGATACTTTAGGAAAACGATCCACGAGTCATTTGTGACGTGTATGAATCGACCACACCTCAATCTGACTCATTGTGTGACCGGTATGGCTAAAATTGTCTGATATCAGTTTGAAAATGACATAAGCTTTGGAAAACAACACCAATGACATACGCCAAACCGAGCAAACACCTTCAGACTGTTTTGATACTTTAGGAAAACGATCCACGAGTCATTTTTGACGTGTATGAATCGACCGCACCTCAATCCAACGCATGATGTGACTGGTATGGCTAAAATTGTCTGATATCAGTTTGAAAATGACATAAACTTTGGAAAACAACACCAATGACATACGCCAAACCGAGCAAACGCGTTCGGATTGTTTTGATACTTTAGGAAAACGATCCAAGAGTCATTTGTGGCGTGTACGAATCGACCTCACCTAAATCCAACGCACGGTGTGACCGATATGGCTAAAATTGTCTGATACCAGTTTGAAAATGACATAAACTTTGGAAAACAACACCAATGACATATGCCAAACCGAGAAAACGCCTTCGAATTGTTTTGATACTTTAGGAAAACGATCCACGAGTCATTTTTGACATGTACGAATCGATCGCACCTCAATCTGACGCACGGTGTGACCGGTATGGCTAAAATTTTCTGATATCAGTTTGAAAATGACATAAACTTTGGAAAACAACACCAATGACATATGCCAAACCGATCAAATGCCTTCGGATTGTTTTGATAATTTAGGACAACGATCCATGAGTCATTTGTGATGTGTACGAATCGACCTCACCTCAATCCAATGCACGGTGTGAACGGTATGGCTAAAAGTGTCTGATATCAGTTTCAAATTGAGATAAACTTTTGAAAACAACACCAATGACATACGCCAAACCGAGAAAACGCCTTAGGATTATTTAGATACTTTAGGACAACTATCCATGAGTCATTTGTGACGTGTATGAATTGACCGCATTTTAATCCGACGCACGGTGTGACCGGTATGGCTAAAATTGTCTGATATCAGTTTGAAAATGACATAAACATTGGAAAACAACACCAATGACATACGCCAAACTGAGAAAACGCCTTCAGATTGTTTTTATACTTTAGGAAAACGATCCAAGAGTCATTTGTGACATGTACGAATCAACCGCACCTCAATCCGACGCACGGTGTGACGGGTATGGCTAAAATTGTCTGATATCATTTTGAAAATGACATAAACTTTGGAAAACAACACCAATGACATATGCCAAACCGAGAAAATGCCTTCAGATTGTTTTGATACTTTAGGACAACGATCCACAAGTCATTTGTGACGTGTACGAATTGACCGCACCTCAATCCAACGCACGGTGTGACCGGTATGGCTAAAAGTGTATGATATCAGTTTCAAATTGAGATAAACTTTGGAAAACAACACCAATGACATACGCCAAACCAATCAAACACCTTCAGATTGTTTTGATACTTTAGGAAAACTATCCACGAGTCATTTGTGACGTGTACGAATCGACTTCACCTCAATCTGACGCACGGTGTGATCGGTATTACTAAAATTGTCTTATATCAGTTTGAAAATGACATGAACTTTGGAAAACAACACCAATGACATACGCCAAACTGAGCAAATGCCTTCGGATTGTTTTGATACTTGGACAACAATCCACGAGTCATTTGTGACATGTACGAATCAACCGCACCTCAATCCGACGCACGGTGTGACCGGTAAAGCTTTTCATTAGATAAAGAATCAGTATTTATTAAATGAGATAAATCAATCAAAAACATATTGATTTTACATTATTCCCTTCCATTATTATGAAAATGAAAAATTTTGAGTTTAAAATCTAATATTTTAGTTTCACATTTCCATATTAATGTATTCTTTCATATTACTGTTTTAATTTCTTTCATTATTTCATTACTAACATATTATTTGTTTTCTTATATAGGTGAATTTTTTTCATTGAGTTCAGATGCTTTGTTCGGCAACAAATACCATCGAGAGCGGATCACGGATATCAAAGGATGAAACATGAATGTTTATAATTGTTGTTGAATAATTTTAAATGTAACCATGTAAAACAATGTTTGAAATGTATATAGAAATGCATTTTTTTGTATTCATGATGTTAAGTAAATGTATATACCGTTGTCAGTAAAAATATTGGGTGCAGGTGCTATGGTGTGCAGGTGTGCATGTGCTACTTTGTGCAGGTATTCTGGTGTGCAGGTGTGCAGGTACTGTTTTTTAGGTGCAGGCGTTGGGGCCTTTATCAGTGCTTTTTTAGCGCTGATAAAGGACACCTTTAACAGCGCTGGAGGAGCGCTGATAAAGGGAACCTGTATCAGCGCTCTGAGAAGCACTGATATAGTTGACCTTTATCAGTGCTCCACCACGCGCTGATAAAGGACCCCTTTATCAGCGCTCCGAGAAGCGCTGATATAGGGGACACCCCCTTTATCTACGCCGGAATTAATAGCGCTTTTCTAGCGCTGTTAATGCTGGTTTTTAGCGCTGATAAAGGGGCAGGTTGTTGTAGTGAATTTATAAAAAGTAAAATATGAAATAAACTTTGAAAGAGTAGAGTAATATGATTAACTCTTCTTTGGGAGACCTACTTTATCTTACACCTTAAGCCTTCATAGGATGGTCTTAGGGTAATATTTTTTTTAATAATTGTGATAAGGAATATAAATTTTTTAGGGTGGTTCTTGACTAATATATAAGGACAAAAGTTTCTGAATAAATTATAATAGGATTTACCATTTTATAATTGAGGGAAATGATGCACTAGTAATTACTTAAAAGATATAAATGTAATATATAACATAATCACTAAAAGTGGAACAAAATGGCCAAAATTTATAATTTATGAAATTATATGTTTTAAATAACATAATCCAATAAAACTTATACATGTTTATTTTTCATTTCAAACCATATATTTTGGTTCACCCTAATGTTTACCCTTTTAAACCTCAACCATGGTAACATATTTCTTTTATAATTTAAGGGTTTTAAAATTTATTTTAAGGTAATAAGTTTCTAAAAATGTTCCTTGGATATAAATTTCAATATTTCAGAACAGAAATTTTATATTTTAAGACTTTTTTACTTTTAAATAATTTAATTAAATATTCCTTAAAAATTATTATTAAAGTTATTTTGGGACTATTTACTTAATTTAACTTCAAAGAAATATAAATATTAATGGAATTTGTATATAAATTTATTTAAATAATTTATAAATTATAATTAAATATTAAATTCATTAATACCTAAATTAATCCCAAATATTTTAATTTTACTATTTTTAAAATAATTTACCCTGATTTCTCTACAAATTGCATTTGCATTATATCAGCATTGCGCAAGTGTTTATGGTAATTATATCATCACTAAAAATTAAAAATAAATTAGTATCATACAAATAAATTATTTATTTTCAAAATAACTATTTATAATTATTCATAAATTATTTTGGTTTCTATGAAAGCATATAAGTGAAATTAAAATCAAGAATGTGAATTTTTTTATTTATCACTTCCATAAAATAACATTAATATTGTAATTAAATAAATTGGAAATAAATTTCTATATTTTCATATATAGGATATATATTGCTGAAAAAAATCATTAAATTAGATAAATGAATTCTTTGGAGAGATTTTTTGGTCTTATTTAATGGTTTGAACACTATTTTACCCGTTTCCCTTATAGAGGTGACAAATATTTATTACGGATACTATTATTAATGAAAAAAATAAAAGGAAAATATTTATCCAATAGAAACCTAATAAATAAAAATATTAATTCATTATTCAGGATTCAATTTCTAAAAGTTAAAGAAATATATTTTGATATAAAAGTGTAAAATGAAACGTGAAATATTTTTTAGAAAAACATATTTTAAGATTAAATATGAACATAAGACCAAATGAAGTATAATAATGATTCATATGTAATTAATTATAATATTCTAATATAAACTTAAAATCATAATCATACTTTTACATCACATTATTTAATGAAAATAAATGATAATATTTAAAATATCAGTATTTTTTACAAGTCGCATAAAATAAATATTTTGATTAAAATTCAAAAAATTCACCTTGAACTATTATTGAAATGATGATTTTAAGAAGGATATCCATTACATAAAATAAAACTTCTAAAAAATTAAAAAATTATTTTTATCATCTTAACACAAAATGAAATAACAACTATATTTGAGGAAAACATGTTTTTGAACCATAAAATGACATTAATTTAAATTGAGTACCCATTTATTATTTATTAATCCAAATGTTTGAGTTATATAAAAACTTTATATATATATATATATATATTTTTTATAATGTAGTTATTACTATTCATTCTTAAAATTTAAGGTATAATATATGATATATCACAGTACATTTTATGCTTGGTGTTGCATGTTAGGTTTATCGAACACTTACAATTGATTCAAAGAGAAATATATTCTAAAATATCTTGGTGTTACATTATATATGAAACATGATTTATCATATTATATGAACATAAAAAGTATATAAATACCTAATACATTTTACAATAAATAGATTATTAGGAAAAAATGTCTAAATAAATGAAAAATAATAAGGATATGTATTTGGTATTTATAGAATAATATGATCTCTGTGTAAATGGTTTAATTATCATCATCAATTAAAATTTTAATTTAAGAAAAAGGAAGGTACAAAAGGAATGGAGGCCACCTGATCCAGAATAAGAGAGACATAGGGAGGCCTAAAATAGTTAAGGTTAATGGAATCCCCTCAGATTAGATTAACCCTCTCATGTTTCAAGTTGTGCGCATTGTGCAGGAAGATGGATGCTGAATCAGGTACATCAAGAGAGGAAAGGTGGTCTTAAACTTGGTTTCCCTCACATCATGTATGAAAAAATTTAATTTTATTGTAAATTATGCCCCTACACTTTTTTATGAGGTAGTAAATCGACCACGGAGTATAACTAATGCCATTCATGCCGTTATGGAGGATCTTTGAGTCAATTTCAACCTCAATTAGATCGACCCCCTCTAGTGGGACAAGATAGAATCTGAAAAAAATACCTTAGCCTCTGTATGAATTGAGAAGCCTTGGCCTATGTTGGAAGAAAACACCAAAATGACCGAGACAGAGGAGTTTCAGACTACCCCTCCTCCACACAAGACCCCCATAATGCATGGACCATTTGTATTGAGTTTGATACCCCTAAAATATGGGTTCTAATAGATCCAAATTCCTCTAAAGCTGCTGTTACCAGGATAGAAACCTTGAGTGTTCATTTGAAGCCATTTTAGGGAGGTATCCTCACACCAGTTGCTGATGAGACTAAACAGATTAAGAATAAAGTTATTTATTTTGAAAATGACGGATCGACCTGAACTAATGGTCCCTTTGTGCCTTACCTTGTTACTAGCTTTCCATATGCACTAGCAGCCTGCATGTAGAACCATGCTTCGAGCCAGCTTCTTCAGACCCCTCTCTCCTGAAAAATGGTACCACTAATCGAGGAACGATTGGTCATCAATGTTAAAGGAATAGATGGAAGTGAACTCACCAAATTATCTCCTCATGGAACACACCCTGTCACCCTCAATGAAAATATGCCATGCACTTTTCTCCCAATGGTTTTTGTAGAAAGGGAATCTAGAGACCATCGGGATGTCGCGCTACTTAATGTTCTTGTCTGGTGGGAAAACCATATTCTTTATCCTCAATGTTTGAAAGTTATAATTAAAATGAATAAATTTAGGCCATAGGTTACTATCTCAAATATCTTTATGATCGTGCAGATCCATGATGCACTATAAGTACCTTATGGAGAAATCTCCTGAAGGAGTGAAAATGAATCTGTCAGAATCCAAACTCAGTTCAATGTGGTTAAAGATATCCGGTTGGTTCTCATCCGACACCTCCTTGATGAATACCAGATAAAAACTAGCCTCCCTAAAGGAAATCAAAGTGAATGGGTAACACGAGAATCCTACAAACATCCCTAGATCAATTATGATACCAAAAGTAGATGTCTACCCTCCATATGATCCATCATGAGTGTTGTTCAAGGGTAGTTATCAGGGGTAGATCATAGACCAGAATGGTGAAGCATGGCCATCCACCAAGGTCAGATTGACTGAGTGGGAGCTATGCATGGTTATACCCCATAACATGTAATGTTCTAAGACTTACCAAGACAAATTTGTGTGCATGCAGAGGAGGGTGCCTTTAATGCTCTAGATGTTGATGTCTCTTTCACTAGTAGACCTTTACACCCTCCTCCATGATGTCTAGTGGCGTTTCCATTCTGAAAAAGGGTCCTAGATGAAGACTTTTGGGATCTTGTCTTTGTTTTTGATAACACCTTTGGGTACTTTTATCACTAAAAGAGCATGAACCTGGGTACCCAAGAGGAAACTATTCAATAGTTCTATATGTCCCACAAAATCATGTGTCTTAAAAATAAAAAAATATATTTTTTGTACCTTCGAGGTCTATATGGAGGAGGATCTATTGGAGCACCGAGGTAGTCCATGGGAAATCCCCCCTCTACATGTCAAGTCTATATTGGACCTTTGAGTTCTAGATGGAGGAGCATCTATTAGAGATGTAAAAGTTTCTCTTGGACTTTTTGATCACCTAGACACTCCAATGGTAGTAGTCCTATAGAACTTTGAGAATTCCTCTAATCGATCTTCTATTAGAATTCATGAAAAGGAAATTATCGTCTGAAAACATCAGGTGGGAGATAGAGGACGATTTCATCCTCCTGCGATAGGACGAAATCTCTCCACTATCAATGCTCCTAGGAATGAGGATATTGAGGATGTATTGATAGAGGATAAAGATACTCAAATATATAGGATCATATTTCCTGAGGCCACAGGTGGTCTTGAAGAATCCATAGGTCTCTCCCCATAAAGTAACCACAAACCATGAGGAGTTGAAACATATAAAGATAACATAAATATTACAGTGGGAAAGGCCAATGACTTCCAGCACTCAGTTGATTGAGACACACTCAACATGGTCATAGGCTTTGTACATGTTGAACTTTATGGACATGTTAGAATCATGGGTATTGAAGTTAGTGTCTCTGATTATCTGTTGTGCCAATGCAATGACACCTTGGATTGAGAGACCCTTCAGAAATCCATGTTGCTTCATGGAGTCCCACCAAGGAAAACAAGAAGATAACCTAGAATTGATGATGATGTCCAAGGTTTTGTATGGAAAGTTTCACATGCTCACCGGTCTATAATGAATTATGGAGGAGGGTTTCTTAGTTTTGGGGAGGATCACAATGGTAGTTTCACAAGATACCCTTGGTAAATTACCTCCCCAGAAGAAGTCTTGAATGGACTTGACAACATCATATTTAACCACATCCCATAAGGCCCTATAGAAAGAGTCCTTTAACCCATCCAGTCCTAGAGAACTATTAGGATGAAGGTTTTGCATTTCCTTATGGGTCTCCTTTTCATCTAGGATATCACTCAGTCCTTCTTAATCAGGAAAGCTTGGCAAGGGATAAATCCATAATTAAATGGATCAATGAGAGAGACAGTCAATGGGATGATCTATTTCATCCATGTCTAGAGTCTTTATTTTAGGAATCTCAGTTTATTATCCATGGAAACTCACGTGTGACCCTGAGTGGTTTCAACAAAGAATTCTCTTAAAAGGTCATGATACCCCATAATGTAGGCCCGTTGAAGATAATATTATAATTTTCATAGAGTTCATTCCTAAACAAAAAGGAAACCAAAATTGGAGAGTGGTCAGATTGACCCCAAACTAGATGGATTACCTTTGTATTAGAGAACATGGATATTGATTTCATGTTGGTTATAAAATGATCCAAAGGACTCCACCAGTGAATATTGCGTCTTTGGTTGTTGCACCAGGTGAACTAGTCACCTGAGAAGCTAAGGTCTATGTGGCCTTTCCTAGCCATGAAATGGAAAAATTCCATACTGGATCTCCTATGGAATGGGGCCTTCCTTTCTTCTGCTCTGGGTTGGCAATGACGTTGCATTCTCCCCGACAATCCATGTATGGTTTCTAGGGACAAAATCATTGAGATCATTCCACAAACCTTTCTTTTGTTTGGGGTCATAACTCCCATAGATGAAAGACATGAAAAATGAGGTATTTCCTTGAGTCACCTACGTAGTGATATATTGGTCTCCGACCTAAATCAAATCGACATTGGGGTCCCAATTCCAAAAAATAAAAATATATCGGTTGATGGGGTTGGAGTGCATGGAGCCATGCATTTTGATTTTCTTGGATAATTATCTATGTATAGTAGGGTTATTATTGTGCTAAATAAATAAAATGACAGTAGCCTTGTGTTTCCTAACTTTGGCGGTGTGGAAATCCACCTTAACCTGAGAACCAAGACCTCGTGCATTCCATATGATTATGGGAATCATTGAATGAACAATGTTCCTGTGCTGGTGGCATAACTGTTCACCATAGTGAAGTGAGAGGATGAGTGCTCTTTTATGTTCTTATAACTTGAAAGTGTTCAAACTCTAAAGATTTTGGATGGCATCATAGTAGTGGGAGTAGAGGACTCCTATGGCCGGGTGGTGTAAGGGTGGTGATCACTGAAAGTAGACATAGTGTCTCACCTTGATCTTTGGATATTTGGGTTGGGTATACCTCCCTTCAGCTCATGAGGATACAAGGGGTGGGTGAGGCTGGACACCCTCTAGGAGGATCACATTGGAGTATTTCACATACCTTTCTAGGATCCTCTGAAGAATTTTATGATGGAACTATAGGAGGTGGGGGAAGGAACAAGAGACCAGGTGGACTGGGCAAAGAACTTAGTAGGCGCTCCCCTGATAAGAACCCCTAAGGTATCAAATAGTGGATGATAAGAGGCATCATAAAGTCAACCTGATTTTTGGATAGGTATCTTGAAATGGGGGAAGACAGACCCAAACTCTCCATCATACACCCCCATGTGATCGAGGGGACCATAGACAACTCAGGTTTAGGCTCTAAGAGGATAGAGGGAAACTCTATGGGGATGACATTAAAATACTGGGGCACTGCCTTAGGGGCTTTAGGAGAACTGGATTTTGGAGTGGTTGGATGACTAACCTTGGAACCGGGGGCCTAGGGGGTAGGCTTCCAATCTCCTCGCTATCGTATTCTATAGACCTATATGGAATGACCCTATAGAAAGAAATGAGAAGAAAACCTGTGGAAGAAAAGGTAATAGATTTCATGGTTCCAACAGAAATAATACTTCACCTGAAGAGAGATCTTTTCCAGAAAGTGGGTGGATATTTCCATCTTTATGTAGATGAGGTCCACCGAAGAATCTTCACAGCACAAAGTCCTATCATCATAACAGAGGAATCCACCAAAAAAATCTTAGATCACCTTAAGGAATCCACCATTCTAAAAGTGAAGCGAGAGCCCTAGGAGGTTGATCTAGACCGTAGAGAGTATGATCAATTTTCCTTGGTGGATATCAAGAGACCACTGAGAAAAACTGAAGATCCAACGGTTGAAGGAACAGGGGGACTAACACCACACATGGAGGAAGTCGTATTCTGAAGTGATGATGAGGTAGAAATAGCATTTGTGACCTTCCAAGATTCACACCGGGAGACAGAGACTCCAAGAATTGTTGAAGTTCTAGAAAGCTGAGAGCGGGGGCTTCATGGCCCCCAAGAGAGTTACAGGGGTCCCCTTCAGGCAAGCTCTCTCATCTGAAAAGCCTGAGTTAGGGATATCCAGGGAGATTCAAGACCATTCTCTCAAATACTGAGAAAGAAATAAGCATACCTCCTGGAAGTCTAGATGAGAAGGTGAGTGAAGTAAGCCATAAAGAGCCTCCCTAAAGCAGCCAAGCCTAGGGACCCCTGTGGAAGAGTAGGAGGGATTCGACAGAGCCGCAGGGGTGCTAAGAGTGGGATCCAAACCAAAGATGGGGGGAAATATAAGTATCTACTGAGGACAAGTGTGGATAATTCCAAATAATCAACCATAGAAGACTCAACAGTAGAGGAAGAGTACATCGTTGAATTAGAAGTTGCGTTGGAAGCTATTTAGATCAACATGTTCAAAACTGAACATGGTGCATCTGCTAACATTAACCAAGATATTGAGTTATATTGTAAAATTAAAGGGTTTGTTCATTAGGATAAGGAAGCTCAGTTAAACCAATATACTACACACATCATTTTCTAATACCATATCATTTGGGATATTTTTGAGAAGGGTGATGCAAGGATCATTTGGGTGGCTACATAGAATAATATAGCTGATCTGTTTATGAAATAATTACCATAACAACCATATGATTTCCATATATAATATCTTAATTATAGACACATGAGAATTTTTTGAATGGTAGTATATATATCATGTTATTAAAAAAATGGTAATATCTATTTATGATTCAGTATTATGTGATGGTATTTAATTTAAATTAATGGTAAAATGATAATATCCCCCTCAAAGTATACTATGATATTTCCTTAACCAAATATCATTATAGAGTATTATGGGGTGTAATTATATTATTGGGTTATCTTTAATATATCATTTAACTAATTCTATAAATTTTTATATCAAATACAACTAATGGATTCATGAGGTAATAATTTTAGAGCTATTACTTGGACTGAATGAGTAAACTATATCTCAGTGAATCTTATATAGTCATTGACATACTTGTGGGTGTATACTTATTATTAATTCTCCTTAACTAGGGCTGGTGATATTCATATCATGAGAACCATTATAATTAGATACCATACAAATGAAAGTTGAATGTGAACTTAACTAATAAGGGAGTGATTGGGTATGTCACTGATCGTGTCATCAATTGGATAACAACCATGATTAGATTTTTCCACTTGAATGAAAGGTTAAATGCTTCAAATCCTTGATTGAATTTAAAAAAAGTCATGGAAATACATTAGTTAGTCACATATGGTATAATAAATTATTTGGATGAGTGAAATATGATATACTCATCAGACATAACAATTAAAAGTAATGTATTCATTGACATGGTTAGAATTATTTATATAATCAAGAAAAGATGAGGCCTATAATTTATTTCCATGTTCTATGTATAGTGGTTAATTGATTTAATGGAAAAAAATTTACATAGGTATACATACTATGTATATGATACATATTATGGTGTAAAAGTTCGTAGAGATATATGATTATGTTTGATGGAGGTCACTTCAGCCCCCTTTGTAACTAGAGTAGAACTAATGTTGTACTAGTGTCCACTCTTTACTTGCATCTATAAAATAGTGATTTCATATTTTTTTCTCTACATTAATAAGGCCCACAAGGTCTAAAAAATAGTTCATTGGATAAGAATGTTTTGTACAATTTTTTTGTTCCAAAATGAATATATTTTGAGAAAATCATATTCAAAAAGACTTTTGGATGGATTAAAAAAGACTTGTGACGTTTTTTATCAAATCATTATGTGATATTAGTGTGATTGGGAGATTTTTGGATATAAACTAAAATGAGAAAAATTACACTATTGTGGTGAATGTGATGGTTCCCTACCACATGATTCCCTCATTTAATAACCAAAGGGTTGTGTCATTAATGGAATGAAACACTCATTAATTTATGTTTTCTATGAATGGGAACCAACTAGATGAAACCGTTAAATGTTATAAAATAACACAAAATTTATTATATATGGTCAATGATCATCATTTAATGATAATTTTAGGTATATATATAATATGGTGTAATATTCACATATTTCTATATGTGTGGAACCTATTCTGATTAAGTTCTATCCAAGATTATCTTTATTTATGAAAGCCTATTAATCACTTGATGAAGGTGAAAACACCACATCAATAATTCAGGAGTCGTCAAAAAAGCATAAATTAATCCATTTTTAGATGTTTCCTTTTCAAAGAAAATATGAAAACTTATGTTGATCCTTGGTATCTTTATCAAACCCTCCCCCTTTAAGGAATATTATGTAATCTTCTAATGTTCTAGTATTACATGTATTCCATTTAACATGCTTCCATTTTTTAATAAATGTATGCATTTGATTATTATTATATATATATATATATATATATATATTTATTTAACTTAAAATGATCATTTAAGGATCCGACATAACCGATAAGAAATAACCATTTCTTTTTCCTCTTATCAATTAGGAAATGAAAACATCACTCATGCTATGTGTGAACTACCACCTCTATGAACAACATATTTCATTTTTCATCATCTCTATACATGGATGTTTCTAATTTTTTATTTAATATATTAAAATTATATTTATGAAATTATTATTAATCTATAAAGGTAATGTTAATATTTAATCTTGTGGTTAATATACAACCTTTTATTCTTTAAAAATTACTGAGACAACATTGTCACCAATTTAATCTTCACGATCTGTAACTAAAAATATCCTAGAATGAAATTATAAATTTATAAATAATTTTGGAATGATATTCTAGTGAATAATGTAATAAAATAATTATGAACTTGGTATCATAGAACATGAGTCATTATCAACATTACATATCATGTTCCAAACTATCAAAATCACTAACATCCGATGATGAAAATAATTAATAACTAATTAATAGATGTATAAGAAATTATTATAATTGAAGTATATAAATGGAAATATATTTTATTAATTTTTTGAAATAGGTGATGAATATGGTTATGTTTATGGTATAATGGGTTAAGGATCTTTTGGTGAAGTCGAGACTAGTGGTAAGGGACTTTCCAGTATCAACTATTTTCTTTGAGTCATAATTAGGCCTCTTTGACAATGATATTATTGGATAATTCTACAATATCCTATAAAGAAATTATTTTATGTTTACTCCTATTCTTGGGAATTTATATCTTAACATCAATGTAATTTTTTTACAGAATTATATATTTATAAAAAATGACATTGTTAATAATAATTCATGTCCTTTATAATGCCTATTTATCTTTTATATACATATTATTTAATTTCAGAAAAGTTTTCCTTTATTATCTATAAAACAAAATAAGAAAAATAATTATATTTCTTCATATTTCTCTTTACCCTTTTTAGAAGAAAGTGTTTTTATCCTTTTTAATGTTGTGGGTTTCAATAAAGTTATTTTAAAATATCAAAAAGGTTTCTCCTTTCAAATTAATATATTTTATATTTCACTCCACATTTATTGGCGTAATGAATATGTCATTTTATGGATCTATTTTTTTAATAAATTTAAATTAGGTTCTTAAAAAGGTTTTCATGCTACCACTATAATTGTTTTTGCAATGTTTCACATAAATAAATCTCTCTATGATAATGTTAAGAAATTCTTTCTACAATATTTTTTTTCATAGAACCATATCCATTTTACCTTTTTATCCACAAGTTATATCTCATTTGGAGTTATGTTTCGTGAAATAACCTCTAAATTCATTTATGAAATGCATATTTTGGGTGGTTGAATTTTTGGTATCAACAGATCTATTTCTTGAGTTCATTTTATGTGATACCTTTAGAAATGTTATAAAACCATTTTCTTTATAAAGTTGATTTATAATAGGATTAATGATTAATTTCATGTGGGGAACATATGTATGGATTATTATAATTTTATTAGTGGGTTTCTATATCACCCTACAATGTATTGGTTATAATTTTATATCTAATGAGATAATTTTCTTGTGCGTGGCTGTTATTGCACTTATTTTTTTCCACCTGAATTATGCATGAATTTGATGATAGTTAGATATGTTCACAAAGATTGTGAGTAAACTTGATAATTGATAGAATTTTTCATATGAATAATGTGTGAACGTGAATGAAATTATCTATATTTATAAAACCATGAATGGAGATGAATGTGGGTAACTATGTTCACAATAATTCCCTACACTTATTCTAATTCCACATTTCTTTGTTATATGATTATTTTATTCTATATATAACATGATTATTGTTTCTAGATTCTACAATTTTATACCATAATATATTTTTTTATAATTTGAGATTACATGTCTTTATTTTTTAGGGAAAAATCTTATTGATCCCTGTTATTTATTTAGATATTTATCAAATAGTCATTTTTTCTCATGCTTGTGATCTAAACATTGATAGAATATTTATAAATGGTTCACATAATAAAAATTTTAAATCATTTCATTCTTATGTTTCCCATTCCTCATATTATGAAGGTGATTATAACATATAATATGTATATAAGGATGACTATTATAGTCTTATTATAGAGAAATGTTCAAAATCATGGGAAATAATATTTTAATGTAGCTAATCTCTAAAGAAACAAATCTTTGGTTTCTAGGATTATAAGATTATTATGATATTAAATGTTTAAATTATGTAAATTTATGTAATTTTCTTGATTATTATCAATTGGTGTAAAAAATAGTGTTTAATGAATGTGTTTTCCACATCAAACTCGAGAGTTCAGGTTGATAAATTCTCACATCAAAGATGTGATAGTAGTAAAACGAAGATCGATGATAAATTTAATCTTATTTAGTAGTTTTCCCAGATATATTTAAATACATGATTTAAAAATAATTATAAATAAACTACTCATAGTCCATCCATATTATGTATTGTATATCATATCAATATGATTAAAAATTTATTAAGTTACTTCTCCATGTGTTTTGACATGAGATGTTTTGTTAAGACCAGAAAACATACATATAAGGAAAACACTATATATATATCAATTGATTATACTATAAAATTTGTTACAACCACAAAATATATAAAGTAATTAATAAAAACTAACTCAATTTATATAATAGGGAATATATTCTCTTTTGAGAAAGTTAGAGTAGGGAAGACTTGAATGAAGTCTATAATCCAGAAAAAATATTATTTTTCTTAGGAACAAACACTCCACTATTATATATGGGAGGATTTGTTTCAAAAATAAATACCACATCTGAAAGGATAAAACCAAATAATTTGTTTTATTTTTACCATAGTGGTATATTATTCTGTAATAATAACTATTCATATAATAATTAAGTATATGGAAATATGGAATGATTGAAAATTTTATATGAGTTCCAAGATAGATTATATATACTAAAATACTATTTATTATGTTGATTATATATTAAATTGATGTAAATTTGTTGGAGGGAATTCATTAGAAACTAGACATTGATGGAAAAGGGTGAACTAATGAGGGATGGATGATTATGATAAGGTTTATGAAAACTATACATAGTCTATTACAATAAAAAAATGAACAACTATTATATACCATAATATGATTCATTCCCTTTGATTATTTCACCCAAACATCATCATCAACAAAGGATTGAAATTTTTTCCTTGGAGACCAAAACAATAAGGACATGCAATGTCATAGAGGAAAACATACTAAGAAACAAGTGAATAATATCTATCCATGATCACATACTCAATAGGAATGGAGACCATGATATAAAAATTGATGATTGCATCATCCTAAGAGTTTGTAGAAAGAAAAAAATATGCAAACTTGTTACCTTCATGCCAACTGTGAAGCACCTCCAACTATTCATTCAGAAGGAGTTTAAATCTATGTATGTGGTAGATTATAATACACGAGATGCACAAATTTATCTGGAGGTAGTTGTATAAGATCAAGGATTCAATTTCCACTAACTCTAGAAAAATATAACAATCTAGGAAGAGATGAATGAAACTGAGAAACACATAGGCCACTGCCAATAGGGAATCACCATGGCCTTCAGTAGTAGAGAAAGAAACAACAACCGAACCCTTATTATCATGAACCACACCACCTTACCACATGAAAACTTTCATTAAATAATCATCAGTGTTATTTTTTAGTCTATTGCTATAGGGAATCCATTTAATCCATCTTCCCTATGACTTTGAACCCTAACTAGGGGTTGGGATGGTCTGCCAGCCAAAATCATTCTTAGGGAAGGAGATTTATTCTTTTGTTTTAAGAGATGTACAAGATAAACTATGACACTCTAAGATTTTACTACTTGATCCATTGTGAATAGAGGGATCCACCCTGACGAGTCTTGTTAATTCAACACCAAATGCCCCAGTATCCCACCATCAGAAGGACCACCCTCACTTTTTTCTTTTTTATTCCTCCCAAATCCAATAAACTATTTATTAAAAAAATAATATATTGTTCCATTCTGAAGGTATAACCTGATGGAATCACAAATTTTCATACACATAGATTCCACCCACTCACCTTAAAATATCATTTATTCCATTGAGATTCTTCGACACAGAGAATTAGAGGCTTACCAGAACCCTTTCTAGTAGACCTATTTGTCTATATGAATGGGATGAGTTCTGATACACCAGAAAAAAAAAATTAGGGATCTCACGACACTATAGTATACCCCCACTCATCCAATATGGAGGACTATTATCTCAATGTGTGACACACCTTTATTAATAAAAGGCTTACTGAGGAGTTCATGAACAAAAAATTATCCTTCACATTATTCTAAATAGTAGTCCCAAAATGATGAAGAAGTTGGGGAATTAGAATAGATTTAAGAAATGTTAGGTTTATTCTATCTTGGGAGGAGGATAAACTTGGAGTTGGGTACCCTATAAAATAATTCATCAAACCGTCCTAGTTTTTCTTCTAGAATTCAATTTCACCATGACCTATGACCCATATCACATACTAATGAAGATCCTGAATGTGACCATTAAGCCTTTTCCACAACCCTAAGGCCCAATAATTTTGTGTGTTTATTAAAGAACCATATTTTTTTCATGACGAACATATCCCACATGAAAAGGACTTCCAGTTAATCTCATGATAACTCTTCTTTCATGAAGTGTATAGTCTCCTCCACACAACTAAAATTACTGCCCCCCACATCTGGTACTTTCTCTATTCTCTTCGACGATGAAAATTTATAATTAATATCATCTTGTGCATCCCTTATAAAATTCAACATGATTTTCTCTATAATCATTATCACTTTTTTAGTCACTCTATAAATAGATAAAAAATTCATGGGAATGTATGAAAGGACACAATTAACAATAGTAATTCATTCCACAAATAATATATATTTTTTCTAATTGATGATACAATTATAAATTTAACCAACCAACCTCTAAAATTGGTGGATATTAACTCTACCCGAGGCAATCGTGGACCCCAGGTATTGCATAGGAAAAATGTTTCTGAGTATACCAAGATAATTTTCTTTGTTTTTGTCCCACCTCACCCGAAAGTGTCTGGAAATATAAACATTTATTTTCTATTTGTTCATAATATGACCCCTCCAATTACTATACTCATCCAACACCCTATTGAGATTTAAAATAGACATACTATTATAATTGAAAAAGAGTTGAGTATCATAAAAAAATAGTAGATATCAAATACCACCAAAATTAGACTTGAATCGGAAAGGAATGATATTTTCAATGTTATTTCTTCTTGTGATATATCTAATGAGGGAATATTAAACGAAGATAAAAATACTTAGAGATAAGTGATAACCCTACCTTAAAACCTAGAACAACTTGAAGAATAATTATTTTTTCCCATTAGGGTGATAGATATTTAGGGAGAACTGAAGCATCTAAAAAACAGGTCGACAACCCATATAGAGAAACCCATACTAGAAATTACCTTGAGGATGATTCCCCACTCCACTATATTTAATGATTTGTCCATGTGAATATTTATTTCAACATTAGATCTCATAATATTGATATTAATATCTACAATAATTTCCATAGCTAGACTAATGGAAACTTAGAAAGCCCTGCCTTTTATAAAACTGTGTTGTTCCTTTGAGATCTAATTGTGTAAGTGAATTTAATGCCTTATGTTAATAATACTTTATAGAACCTTATAAGAGATTTTGGATATTCTTATGGAGGATTTTAATATGAAGTGACCAAATGTGTTGGCGACACTATGTAAATCCACTAATATATAGAGAATGCACAAATCAATTTATGGATAAAAGTAAGAATAATGATAATTGAATATTCATTTAGGAGGAATTGTGGGTATTAGGACTACAACTAGTTAGTAGGAGCACTATAGTTTTCAAATACATATATACTGATAACAAATAAAAAATTAATTTTAAGTCTATTGAGTTTGTTAATACTTAGAAAACCTCCAATAGTGACTAAAAGTAAAAGCTCGTATTCCATGGAATGATATCTACAAACATAAATCAACGGGGTTTCTAAATATAGTCATATTACAAATATTTATAAGGTATTAACTAAATTATCTAGGTAGAAATTCAATGCATATTCTTTTTCCTTTTTCACATTGAATCTTCACTCTCAAATTAAGGGGATTTTGGTAGATGTCATCTAATATGACTAAATGCACTTTTGAATCTATGTAATTTTGTATGATAGTGAATTGAAACACATATCATTGGGTATTTTAACATTTATTATTTGGCTTCCAAATGTAGAATAGTTTTTGACAAGGGTTATCTTTTTAGAGGTTCCTTAGTGTTAATGACTCTCTATCCAAAAAATGTTTTTATCTTTTTTTTATATTATTAATATCTCCAAACAAAGTTATGAAATGGGTTTTTAAAATGATGAAATGTATATAAATAATGTAAGGAAATAATAACTAAAAAAATAGTAATAAAGAACATGGTCCTAGGATTGACCAGTCATTTTACTTTATTATCCATTACAATTGTCTAAATTTTATTTGATAGTTTATCATATCATAAGTTAAACACTATGATGTATATTGAGTATGAAACTTAGAATTCATAAAAGATTTATTACACACACAAAATCTCACCTCCTTCAATAGTCACAAGTAATGAACACACCTCAATTGGGAGTGTGAAAACATACAAGACCCAACTCTATCTTATTCCATTTCTTATGTTGAATAAACAATGCTCCATCGTATATAGTGATTCCTAGGAGATGGGGGGATTGATGTTTGGTAGGGAATATAGTAAAATTTACAATAATATCTTAGAAAGATGTAAAATCTCTTCATCAACAATAAATAAACCCATATACCTTTTACAAATAGAGAATAAATATCTATAATTAAGGATATATAATTTAAGAGTGATGGGAAGACCACACGTAAGTCCAATCCTATTTTTTGTTACCCACCTTCTTTAATATTAGAGAGGTACAGTGGACGAACAAAATGAAAATAAATATTGAGAGAAAAAGAACACTAATATATAAAAAATTTATACTATTGGTACAAAAATATAACACCTACTTTTACTTAAAAAATGGAAAAATTATCAAAAGGCTATGGAAGTATAAATTTATAGGATGAGTGGTGATAATGTTTTACTATAATATCATTCCTCAATGATTTAGTTCATATTTGAAACACTTAGTGATAAAATCTTGACAAGTTTACTTTATTAATGTTTCCCCCTATGTATTTAGCATACTCCTTCAAATGTTTAGCTTCATTTGACACAATTATCCAGAGGTAATATAGATGTACATGATAAAATATGTATGGACTAAAAGATTGTTAAAATTAAAATATCTAAGTTCACCAAGCCATTATAAACTTCCTTGTGTCATAATCAAAAGTATAAAAATTTAGTGAAAATGTTTAATGATGTTTTCTCTATCTTCATATAATTTTTTTATCATTTGGTTTGGTTATTTGGGGTTATATTCCCAAATTTACAATTTTTTACAAACTAAGAACATATTTTGAGTCCCCACTTGTGATCTTAATTTGGGAATTAAATATATAGATTTAGATCTGGGTCTTATTATAATAAATGATAAAAAAATTATATGTACTAAAAACACAATTCTTCAATTTAGATAAGTTTATATAAGGTTATCATAATAAAAAAATAGAATAAAAATATTTAAAAATAAAAAATTAGGTCATTTTCATAATTATATATTAATCATTCTTTTAATCCCATAATGTAATAGGTAGCCATAATATGATTGATTTGGGGTTTTAAATAAATAAAATGAAGTTTAAATTTATCGTAATATTTCCAAAATCAAATCTCCCACATGTAAGAATTACCCTCCAGATAATCATCATATAAAATGGTAAATTTAGATTTTTTTATATATAATTGATGCCAATTTTCATTATAAAAAACCAAAGTAATATCATGCTTCAATTTTATTTCAATTCCTTCATTCCTCACTGATTCATAAAAAACCATTCAATCTATTATTAATTCTCATGTACAATTTTTCTCTACACCCCATATGCGTATATATATTTTCTCAATGATTTTGAATTGTAGAATTTCTCATTCTTAATAGAATACATTATTTTCATAGGATTGATGCCTTCCAAGAATCTTTTCTTACCAAAAACATAAAAATGCTTTAACAATGAGCACTTTTAATATTTATTTTTTGAGAAAAATGTTTATGTTGGTTTTAAATGTATAACTTATTAATTTATAATGAGTTTTTTGGCTCTAAAAAGAATTAAAATTCATGAGGAAGTTTAATCTCATAAATTTATTGAAACTGACGCACCCTTTTAATGTATAAAAAATCCAAAAACCTATTAATTTTTTGAGAAGTCCATACTATGGAATTTTCACATCAATGATAAATTTCTTCCCTCTTTTCCCTATTTTACAAAATTGTGTCAGATTGAATTAGATGTGTAATATATCTTCAGAACAATATTTTTTTAGAAAAATAGATGCATATTTTATGTAGTGATTATAGTGACCCAAATTTTTCTTACATTAATAATGCATCATTTTTAAGATAAACAACATAATTGGGTTAAAATCTTTGATTAAATTGTTTAGGGTATTAAGAAAATTAGGATCATACATAAATTGTGCATAATAAATAATAAAAATTTATTTAAATACTTCCTTTTCATCATTATAAAATATCATGTTCTACTTAGTACATGTATTCACATAGGGATACACATCAAAGAAATTGGTTAGCAACAAGCCATGTAAGGGACAAGATAAGGTACATAAAACAATAATACATTGCTGAGAAAAATTAATATCATAATATCATAATTATAGGATCATAATCAACATAATTAGGGAAACATTTTATTAATTCATAGAATGTGGTGATTCATAAAAATTAATCACCATGCCATAGTGATCAAATACCAGACAGTTGTGAATAAAGTTAGCATCATGTTCACACATAACATATGTGCATAAATCACAACATAATCATTGTTAAAAAATATATAACCACTTTCATTCATAATACACATAATATCATGAGATATATAACATTGAGAAATTCATTATAGGGATATATAATTCCTCATCCACTCATCACATCAAAATATTTACATAATCATGCATACCACATAGAACATGTAACAATAATAGTCATGAAATAATCCATATAAATAAATGGGTTTCATAAGTATTTTACAATGAATAATTTCATGAATATACATGGGGTTACCAAATAAAAAAGGGAAAAAAATATTTGGCATAAACATCATCATTATTGAGTTAATAAGAAGCAACTCAGGAGGAGTAAAATATGTGTTTTGGAAGGAGATTTATTTTTGTAAAAACATTTAATTTTGATTGTAAATATATTTCAAAACATATATATCCATAAAATAAAATGGAATAATAGTAAAATTATTTTTAAGGAAAATTATAGGAATATACATAAAAATAGCGTGAAATAGGGATAACCTAAAGAAAAGGAGTTGGGTTTGAGAATTGCCTTACCATAAATCCAGCTTTATTTTATCACTTTTCCACCTAATGAATAATAAATGTAGGTTTATTAAAACATTTATTCATAAGTTTATTATTCTAATTTTTACCACTAATTATTAATAGTATTAATTTTATTATATCTCTTAATTTCCTTGGTTAAATGGATTACATTTTGATATCATGTTTTCCTTAAAATCACTCGTTTTGCGACGATTTCATTGTTTTGGTCAATATAATTTATAAATTAATACAATTAATTGCAGATTATTAAAATAAATAAAATTATAAATTTATATATCTTAAATAATTTATTATAATTATACGTAGGTTTAGTGATAATAAAATAATTGGAAATGTCCTCATTAGCGGTTAACTGACAGTTAACAGGACACTGTCAAAAGAGTGGGAATGAGAAGTATGACAATTTAATATGTTGTAAATATAATAAGTCCTTATGGTTAAAATAATTAATAATTTTATCATACTAATTACTTATCCTTATAATATTTGGGGTTTGAAGGAGTGGAGGAAAATAAATAGGAGAGGAGAATGAGAGGGATAATTGAAGAGAACATACCCACTTCTCGGTGTGGCCTTTTCTCTACGGCACTAAACTATTGTGATTCTTAGTGTTAGGTGGAAATAGAATTTTCCTAGGTATGATGATAGTATTAAGATAGAGTATTTGGTATGATACTTGGATTTGTAAAGTGTGGGAGTAGTTATTTTCAAATGGGATGGATTGTTGTTATTTATATTTGATGGGAGGGGTATATTTAAAAGAAAATATTGAATAAAATGATATATTTAATTTAAACTTGTAATATTGATATTTTAAAATTATAAACCATATTTGAGTTAAGTAAAATTATTTTACAACTTTTAATCACTTTATAATTTTAATTAATTATTTTATTAAAAAGGAAAGTTGGAATAAATGAGAAAAATATTATTTTGATATAATAATATACATTTTAGACTTTGAAAAGAAATTTATAATTTTGAAAATTAGGATTATGGTTTTTTAATAAATAAATTTAAAAATTTAAATATATTTTGTTCAAAAAAATGTTTTATAAATTATTAGGTCTGTATTACAATATGAATGATGTAATTTATGATACACTAGTTACAGGAAAAATTATATTTTTACTATTCACCTAAAAATTAAATTATTTCATAAAAGTATCAAATCATAAACATTGTAAAATTTGACATGATTATTTAAAAAATTAAATTCATTTTATCAAAATAGTTTTCTAAAATATGTAATTTTAATATTTAATGTAAAAAATTATTATTTTTACGAAATAATTTAAAATAATGTTTATTAAAAACATGCTTATATTTTCTTTGAGTTTTTTAATAATTATTTTTTGGAATAATAATATTTTTATTTACATAAACTAATCATGATAGATATTAGTTATATTACATTTTATTATTTTGATGTGAAATTACTATTCCAATGGTCTGGTTACTTTTCCCAATGGCTATGTTACTATTCCAATGGTCACATTACTACTTTGATGGTAAAATTTCCCCCTATAAATACTAATTCATTCATTTATAATTATTAACCTCACTTCCTCTCAAAGATCCATATTTCCATTTTCTATAATATCGACTGGTTTATGAATATATTTTTTCCATTTCTATAGTTTGGCCCTCAGGGTGGTGATTCGTAAGGATTGGGTCTATCCATATTTTCCCATCCTACTTTTCTAAATTATTTTTTTCCCTTTGTAATGTTTTAAATTTTCATTGGTTTGGTTTTTGATTGGTATAATAGTAATTATTAATGAAATAAATTGTTTTTGGTTTCTTTTTGTGATGTATGTGTATAATTATATATTCTATAATATAACATGTAGCTATTTAAAGGGATAAATATAGTTTCTAAACTATGGGTTGTTACCTTTATCTTCCCTTTAAAATCTTTTTTCCCAAAATTTCAAATCATATTATCGGTTCTAAATAGGTTAGGGTACTTCTGTTTCATTGGTTCCTCTGCTTCCCAAGTCAAGTATTCATAGTTATGTTTCCACCAAAATAATTTGAAATGATGATTGGATTATTGAAAATAACATTGTATATATGGTCTAAGATATTCCGTAAATTCTCTTCACATGATTGGTCATTCTCCAGTTATACCACCTTTATACTCAATGTATGTGAGAGATTAGGCATGTACTTCATTAGGAGAGATACGTGGAACACAACATGAACTAGATCTATATTTTATTAAAGTGTAAGTCGATAGGAAAATGATTCTATAAGATCAAGTATCTAAGAAGGTCTAATGTATCTTGGTCTAACCTTCCCCTTCTTTCCAAACCACATGAATCTCTTTGATGGTGATATTAAAAGGAAACCTTTATCTCTAATATTGATCTCAATGTCCCTCCATCAGTTGTCAGCATATATCTTCTTCCGATCTAAATTGTTTTTCAATGATGTTGGATGGAATAAACCTTATATTCCATATCTCTCACTAGATTAGGTCCATGTATATTTCACTCACAAACTACATTGCAATAAGTTAGAGTTCTACATCACTTCCCATATAGGTCTTTATATGGATCCATTTGAATACATGAGTGAAAGATATTATTGTATAAGAACTCTACTAATGAGAGATATTGATCTTATTATCCTTTAAATTCTATTGATTAGACTCATAGAATTTACATTAATGTCTAAATATTCCTTCAAATTGGCCATTAGTTTGAGAAAGATAGGTTATACTAAATTTCAATTTATTAATCAAACCATGTTGAAACATTCTACATAATTTAGAGGTAAAATTTGAATCATGATCATTTATAATCTAATGTAGAAAACCATACATCCTCACCACTTTATTTATGTATTTCATGAAAGGTTTTTCTAGTAATAAATGTTCTGAAATAGTGATGAATTAGATAGTGTTCGTGATTCATTCCACCACAACCAATATCGCATTGTTTACTTTAGATGTTTTTGGGAGACCAAATGAAATGTACATAGTGACATTATCCCATTTCCATGTGGGTATAGGAAATGGTTTCATAATTAATTTATACTTCTATCACTCTAATTTAACTTAGTGACATACCTAGAACATTGAGGTGTACTTAGTTATCTCATTCTTTATTTCTTCCCACTAGAATTATTCTCGAATATCATGATACATATTGGTACTTTTAGGATAGATGAAGAAAGTTGAGTTGTGAATATTATATAATATATCTTTCTTTATCTTAGGTGATGTGGGCACACAAATTCTTGTTCTAAATCGAATAATACCACCCTCATAAAAGTGGAACTCATGTAGGTTCCCTTTTTTTCTGATTTCAATATCATCAATATCTAGATCATCCCTTTGTGCCTCCTTGATCTTATCTTGAATATATGGTAAGGAAATAATGTGTTTAATTTAGGATGTGTTCCCTAAAATTGTGATTTCTAGATCTATACTTTGTATATCCATGAATATAGGGTATTTCTCGATCCACATCATGGATAAAGTATCAATTTATTTTTGTTTGGATCATCTGGTACCTTTTTCACTTTTCCCAAATGGTAGTGAATATATAAATCATATTCCTTGATTATATCTAACCATATTGTTTGTAGCATTTTTATCTTTGTTTGTTTTAATATATAATTTAGACTCTTATGATTAGTATATGTGTCACACTTTTCACCAAAGAGATGTGCCACAAAATATTCAAGATATTAGACATGTTAACTCAATATCATGTGTTGGGTAGTTTTCTCCTAAATATTTAACTATAGTGATACATAGGCTAACACATTTTCATTCTTCAAGAGTACACAACCCAGTCCTTTCTTTAAATAATCACTGTATATTAAAAAATATTCTCCACTTATTGGTAGTGTACCAGTGTAGTGATTATCCTCATCTAGTTCTCTTTAAATATTTCCTCACATTCTTCTGTCCAAACATACTTTACCACTTTCCATGTTATCTTAGTTAGTTGTTTAGATAATCTTGAGGCATTTCTCAAAAAATGGAAGTAGTACCATGATAAGACATGAAAACTATGAATTTTAACTACAATAGTGGATTTTTTCCATTCTTAAATTTCATTTTTATTTGAAGAGTCCACAAAAATTCCTTCACCTGTGATCGCGTTCCCCAAGAATGTTATTTACTGCCTAAAAAATTCACACTTTTTGAACGTAGAATATATTTTCTCCTTCCTTTATGTCACTAACACAATACATAGATTTTTTCATGTTCCTATTTTCTATTAGAGTAAATGAGAATTTAATTGAAATACACTACCACACATTTGTTGAGGTATTATATAAATTATATATTAATAAAATCCCTAAATAATAAAGGGGGATTATTAATTTTGAATGGAATAAATATTAAATCAAATTGTCCACAACTTTTATGGAAATAAGTCTTTTGAATATATTCCTTATTCACCTTTAGCAGATCATATCCATAATTAAGATCCACCATTGAGAAGTAATGATCTCCTCATAGTTGATAAAATAATTCATCAATCCTTGGAAGAGGATACTTTTTATTTATGGTCATATTTCTGAGATTTCACTGATCAATAAAAGACCTCATTAATCCATCCTTATTATTAACAAAGTTCACTGGTTCACCCTAAGGAGGTGCACTAGGGAATGTGAACCCTTTGTCCAAATGTGCTGGTAGCTACTTATTTAACTCTTCTAGTTTGATCAGGACCATCTTGTATGGTAATTTAGAGATATGAGTCGCTCTAGGTATAAGTTATATTGATAAATATACCTCAAAGTCTGGGGTAAATCTGAGTTACTCTTTGAGGGAATACATAAGTGTATTCCCTTACTATGATAATTTTCCCTAGGTTGATACCTTTCATTGACTCATCTATTTTGGCAAGGTATGCTTATTCATAAGGTATCAACACCCATGTCAATGAGGGATTTTAAATATGATATTCATGATATTTCTTGAATTTTTAGAGGAGAATGTAAAGGTTTTAAATATAAAAAGATATTTTATTTTCATGATTTTTGTGTGTGATCTATATAACCAGAGACAATCCATGCCCTAGTTTCGAATTACACTAAGGGACATTTTATGAGATCTAATAGTGGAATCATTCAACATATTCTAGTAGGAGAAGATTCCAACACATGGGTTGGTATGATCACACTGATATGTGTTTTTACAGATATATATACTCTACGGTATCAAGTATTTGATTAAATAATTATAGAAAACATGCTAGATATAAAGGAATGCATGGAAACCGAATCAAATAAAACTTTCCTATTTTTGAGTGAATATGATTTGTACCTTGCATGAATTTTTTTTAACACTCCACTCCACAGTAGTGATAGAATATGCTTTCCATTTATCCTTTGGAATTGGTGGTTTTTGATGCTAATTACGCTCAAGGACCCATAGTTTAGTTAAATAACTTGCATAGTGATCTTTCTCCCTATACTTGATGAATTTAACCACTAGTGGTTCTTTAAGAGGTTACTTCCATTACTCTATCATGTTACACAAATTCTTCATGGATCTTAGACATTCATGAGCTTGGTGGACTTCACTCCCATACTGGAAACATTTTCTTGTCTCTTTGAGGAAATTACCAGGATATTTCCTCACACATCTTTTACATATGGGTGGTTAGATCCTCTTTCCTCATTTGGAATTTGACCTATAAACTTCAGACTCAATTCTTATCTTCTAATAACTATATCCATGGGACCACTTGCTAAACAAAATATCTACATTGTGGGAATACATAACATCATATTTATACCTCCCAAATCTCTGATATCTATATCCTTTTAATGTGTGTTTTTAATACACTAAATAATCTATCTATTTTTTAGTTATTTTGTATCATAAAAATTGAGGCGTAACTTGAAATCATTTTTAATTTTTCCTCAAAAGTCATGATAAATTCTCCTTCCTTTTTCAATATCTCTAAGGATTCCCTCTCCATCTTTGTTCGAAGAGTTTAGGGGATATAATTTTATTAAATATTTTATTAGACTCTTCATAGTACATATCTTATATTTCATCCATCATTTTGGGGTTCTTAATCAAAATCCACCATTGGTTGGATTCTCTATTAAAATTATATATGGCTAGAGTCACCTTCTTCTTCTCAGAATAGTGGATCACAGAAAACTTCTTCTCCAATGAGTTAACCCAATGTTTCAAAACAAGTTGAAGATATGTTATACTAAATTCCACTGATAACAGTCGCATAAAGGAATCAATGGCTAGTTATTACTTATTAGGTGAAGGAAGACGTTCCATGTGGTTCATGTTATTTTTTATTTCCTGAGACATCTGGGTAAGAATCACCAAAAATGTTTTAGCTCAAACTCCCACAACATTAGTGATTTCAATTTCACAATATCTACATTGTACCTCACATTGGTTCTTGGAATTGGTTTTATATGTTTCCAATATTTTTTAAAATAAAAATGGTTTTTAAAAATTGAAAGTAAACAATTCAATAATAAATAATTTATTTTTTGTCACAATTAACTCTAAAATTATATATTTTGGGATCCCTAAGTTTTGACTTTTGGTAAAATGATTCTTCTAGGATGTTTTACATATATATTGACTTATACTTATGTTTTCAACAAATTTTTACTAATAATAATTCCCAAATTATCTAAACCATCACTCTAATACCAACTATGGTGACCCTACTTTTTCTTACCAGGCTATTACATAATTTTAAATATTGAAATCATAATAGTGTTATAATCTAGTTTCCAAAGGTTTATTTTCAGGGTAATATTTTGATCATACATTTATTTTACATAATAAAACATAAAACTTCATTTAAATCCTTCTTATTTATCCTTCTAATATATCACATTATCTTTAGTACATGTAGTCACATGAGGATATGCATCAAAGAAAGGGCTCAGATACAAGCCATGTAAGGAGAGGAATAAGGGACATGAATCAACAAAACAGGTGTGAACATAATAAACAAAATCATATCATAATAATATGATCATCATAAAGATCATGTGGGATACACTTGATAAATTCATGGAATTTAGTGATGCATAAAAATAAATCATCATTTCATAGTGGTCAAATACAACTTATAGTTGCGGAGAAATCTAACATCATGTTCGGGCATAACATATGTTATTTAATCAAAACATCATCATTATGAATAATGATAGAATCATGTTAATGGGTAATATACATAATCTCATGAGATAAATCACATTACCCAATGTATTGGAGGGTTATAAAATTTTGGCACCTCCCGTCACATTATAATATTTATATAATCATATATTACACATATTAAATATAGTAATCATAGTCATAAAATAAGACCTAGAAAGAAATGTGTTTCATAATGATCTTATAAATAATGATTTCATGAATAAACAGGGGGTTACCAAATTAAAATGGGAAAAAATATTTGGCATAGACATCATCATTATTGAGTGAAGAAGAAACAACTAAAGTGGAGTAAAAGATGTAATTTAGAAGGAAATGTTTTTTTTGGAAAATCATTGTATTTTATAATAAATAAAGTAAGAAACATGTATATCCTTTAAATAAAAGGGAATGATGGTGAAATTATATTTATGTAACATTATAGAAGTATCCTTACTTAAAATTAAGTAAAAGAGGGATAACCCAAAGAAAGGGAGTTGGGTTCGAGAATCACCACATCATAAATCCCTCTTTATTTTTTCTCTTTTACACTTTCTAAATAATAAAATTAGTTTTTTAAAAACATTGATACGAAAGTAAATTATTGTAATTTCTAACACTATTTATCAATTATATTAGTTTTATTATATTTATTATTTTGTTTGGTTAATGGGAAAAAAATTTCTATCATCTTTTCCATAAATATTTCATATTTTGTTTTGATTTTATTATATTTGTACAGTGAAATTTATAAATTTGTAGAATTAATTATTAAATATCAAAATAATTATATTCTAAAAAATCTATTTCCCAAATAATTAATAATAACCATTCATAGGGTTGGTGATAATATTAAAATTGGAAACATACTTGTTGGTGGTGAACTGACCATTAACGAGAAATTTTCAAAAGAGTGGGAATAGGAAGTATGATAGTTTAATATGTTGTAAAAGAGAAATAAGAGAGTATAATGAGAGGGAGAATGTATGGCAACATACCCACTTCTTGGCGTTTTTTCTTCTCTACAGCACTAAACCCCTTTGATGATTTTAGTTAGATGGATCCCAAACATACTAGGTACGATATGAGTTTTAATAGAGAGGATATGGAAATATATTTATCTTTGGAAAGTTTGGTAGGTGTGTTTTTCAAATGGAAGGGATAGGGGTTATTTATACTTGGAGACATGGTATTTTTATTATAAAATATTTAATAAAATAATATATCTAAGGTCAAACTTATAATAGTGATATTTTTTTATTAAAATCTATATTTTAATTAAATAAAAATATTGTAAAACTTTTAATCACTTTATTATTTTAATTCATTAGTTTATTTAAAAATAAATGTGAAAATATGTGAAAATATTATTTTAATGTAATACTTTAAATTTTAGACTTTGGAAAGTACTTTTTAGGATTATAAATTATGATTATTTTATTTTACTCAAAAAATAATCAAGTTGATTATACTTAGTTCTATCATCAAATTATAGAAATGATTAGGTCATTATTATATCCCAAATGATGTAATTTAAAATACACCGGTAAAGAGAAAAATAATACTTTTATTATTCACTTGAAAGTTGAAGTATTTCAGAAAATTACCAAAACATAAAACATGAAACTTTTAAGCACGATGATTTCAAAAATAATAGTTGTTTAATCAAAATAAGTTATAATTTAGTTAAGTTTATTTTATAATATAAAAATATGTTTTTTATGAAATAATTTAAAATATAGTTTATTAAAAATGTGCATATATATAAATATATTTTATTCATGATATTTATTTTTTGGAATTATAATATTATTATTTAATTAAATTACTCATGAAAAATATTTTTTATATTAAATTATATACTTTGACGTAAAATTACAAGTTTAACAGTCAGGTTAAAATTCCTAATGGTTAGGTTACTATTCCCAATGGTTATGTTACTATTACCAGTGGTCATGTTACTATTCCCAATAATCAGGTTACTATTCTAATGGTCACATTACTTTTCCAATGGTCAAAGTTCCTCATATAAATATTAATTCATTATTTCATCAATTATTCATCTAAATTAATCTCAAGGTTCCATATTTCATTTTTCTATAATGTTTATTGTTTTACTAATATTTTTTTTCTTCTTTACAATTTTAGCCATGGGGGTGATGATTATTGTAGATTAGGGAAATCCATATTTTTTCATTATGAATTTATTAATATATATTTTTATCCCATTGTAATGTTTTTCAATTTTGTTTGTTTAGTTTATAAAATCTATGTTGTTATAATAAAGATCTCTTGACCTAGCTATGAATGATTTTTTTTCCGTGTTCACATATTTTCGTAATGTATATCCTTAACAGACAACAACTTGAATGTTATATAACACCCAAAAAAGTGATTACACAAAACAGTGCTCAACTCATATTTTCCATCCTCCACACTAGAGTTCAAACATGAAAAATAAATTTACATATAGATCAATATATATATTCATTTTTTTATATGGGCACATAACATAGATTTTCATGGGTACTAAGTGAATTATAAAATGTTCATTTATAAGGACAGGCTAGAAAATAAATTTAAATATAAAAATATCTTTCAAAATGGTTACTAAATTATACTTAATATATTTCTTGAAATATGATAATTTTGAATAAGAGAAAAGTTTAAAGTTCTAGATTTCAATACATACCACAGGAAAATCAATAAAAATAAAAATTTAATGGATATATTAAAATAGTTTTATAGACCTCTCAGGTTTGGGTAAAAAATATCATTATGGAAATAACTGGTGAACAAGAGTTTCACATTTGTTGAAACATCCTAAAATCTACAAATTTGATAATAAGGTACAAAATAATTTCAATCAATAATTTTGAACCTTATAAATTAAAATCAAACCATTTTTAAAATCATAAATATGGTCTTAATTTTACCTAAGTTTTCAATGAAAGTCATGATTCGTAAAAACAAACCAAAAATAAAAAATAGAAAATAAAACATTAAATTCATCAAAAAATTTATCAACAACCCCAAAATTATATTTCTACTTCCCACTTTTTTTATTTGATAGTGATAAATATATATATTCATATAGAAGTTTATTTGGTTGAAAAAATAGTTGAAAAGGGGTAATACAATCCAACTTATAAATTTGATAACCTTGAGGTAGTCTCCTAAGTGCTACCTATTGAAAATATATAAGTAAAAAAGTTAAAAAAAAATTAACACCGTGAGATTTTATGAAATATATTTTTTCAAATAAATTTAAATTATTCGATAGCATGTGTGACATGCAATATTGAGTTTTAATGGACATAGATATATTATTAATATTATTATTTAAACATGACTGTTATAAGCTATCCATTAAAATTTTTAGTATGAATAGGAATAACCAAAATTTTAAAATTAAGTATAATTATTTTATATAAAGAAAAACATTTCTAGAAGTACATATTTTTAGTAAAGTCTTTATATGTTTGAAATACTATTTTCTAAAAAAGTATTTTTATTTATTTTTTATGAACAAATATTAATGGTAATTTTTTAAAGTTTTATAAAATATAATTACAAAAATTAACTTCATTTTTGGGATCAGTCTTTCCAAAATATCTCATAGTGAATTTTGGATAATTCTCTAAAAAGATTAATTGTTTGATGAATTGTAAAAAATACTGGTTTTTATTAAAACTGTATTTTCATTTAAAGTATTTATGTGATATATCTTATTTTTATGTGCTTTTAATGTAATATTAGTTCAGTTATTTATTTATTAATCCTATTTAGTCTATGTAAATACATTTCAATTTGAATTTTAATATTTAAGTGTTTTATACTTTTGAAAATCTTCTCTTTGGAAAATTGCTTGTTCATCGCTTTTGTGGGATTAATAATAAATTAAATTATGTGACTTCTATGATTTTAGTTGGTAAAATGGATCGCATGTTTAAATAATAATAATTTTTTTTATACAATGAGTTAAAATTAATTTTTTGTCATAAATATTAACAATGACTATAAAAATTAATTATCACGATGAAGGTTTTTCGGATTACATGTGCTTGTGATAAAATTAATTTTCAACACATATATAAATTTTATTTAATAAATTGGATTTAATATTTATAATGAATGGATAAAAGTTATCTAGTAAGTCTCAATTTAATTTTATTATTAAAGGATAAATTACCTAGGTAAATAAAAATACACATGTAACTGAGGAAAAAATAAAAATGTTAAAATTAAATAAAAATAAAGGCTAAAAAATAACATGATTAAAGAATGTTTTTTTGGGTGTTTTAGGTTTATATAAATCATATAATCCCTTAAATATATTATTTTTAAATTTTTGAGGCACATGTGTTGATATTGGTTTCCCATTATTGAATGATTTTTAGTTTTAAAAAAATTCACTCATCAAATATAAAGGGGAACATCCTCCCACCACTTATTAACACATTTTGACCCATTTTTCTCAAAAAAACCTAGAAAAAATATCTCCAGAACATCATTATCAATTTTATAGGGCTTATGTTCTTCCAAAAATTCCAATCCTAGGGTCTTTAATTGGACATCTGAATAAGGTTGTTCTAAAAGAAGGTAATTGTCATTAGTGAGCCCTTTCTTTTTTTCTTCTCTTATAACATTAATTCATATCCTAATAATTAAAATATAATAACAATAGTATTAAAAATATAATTAAATTTTATTATGTTGATGGTGAATCCTATAACCATATCCTATTCCATCAGATGGGATGTAAAACCATCGATCATGTGTACGATGGACTACCGCCTCACGAACCGATGTAATTCATTTTCCATGATCACCTCTAATGGCTGGATATAAAAATGGGTTTAATATATTCATATGATGTTTATGATATTATTATAATTTTTTTTATAAATTGACATATACCTTCTTACTTTCCATTCCATAAAAATATGATAACATCGCTCGTGTGTTAGGAGGAATACCGCACCGTGAAGCGATGCGATTTGTTTTTCACTTACGCTTTACATAGAAGGTAATAAGGATATATTTAATGATTATATGTGATATATTTTAAATAACAGTTACTCTATAAATTTGATATATTATTTAACTTCTTATATTTATATCCAATGAGAAAATGGAAACAACATTCATGTATACGTACGACCTAACGTCTCTATGAAAAATGCATTTCTCTTTTATATATCTAAGTTCTATGTATTACTATAACTAAATATATACTGAATATATTTTGCCTTTATATCATGGTTAAAATTATGATTATTATGGAGCCATGATCAAAGTAAAAGTACCAAAAATTCTAAATCAAAACCTACATGAAAAATAAAGCACTTTTTACCCAAAACCTGATTTTAACAAAGAATTTTTAATAAATAGGTAATAAAAGGATATAAGTAAAACATAGATGGTATGATTTATATAAATACAATTATAGTTATATAATAGATATATAATAAACATATATTTTTTATATATGAGTTTAGAACTTGTTTTAAGGAAGTCAAGACTTAAGGTAAGGTATTTTCGTCGCACTTTTATTTCTACGGGACACATGCCCTAGACACAACTTATTTCTTTTTTAAGATGTATATACTACTGATAAATGTATTTTATGATCCTTAAAATTATTATTATGGGATATAAATATTCATCTAATTATATTTCTTTCAGGGAGCTTTCTATTCAAATGTTTACCTAGTGGTAAGTGTTTGATGCGATTAACTCATTGTTTATCAGGATTGTTTATGATTATGATTTTCATGATGAAATATTGTGATTTATTTCTATAGAACATCATTAATTTTATTATAATATGGTTATTTATTCCAAATAAATGTTTTAGCTAAATTTTCCTATCTTTTTTTATTCAATATTACAAAACAATGCTTTTAAATAAAACTGAATTTATTTATCTCTTCAATAAAAAAACCCTTTTTATTCCACATCCATGTTTAAAAAAAAGTGAAGAATTTTTTAACTTTTCTCTATGATTTTTTAAATTAATTTTACCCTTGTATAACATTTTAAATAATTATTTAAAATTAATATTCATGTCATTTTATAAACACAACCTATTTGGATTATACTAAAAATGTTAAAAAATATTTGTTTTACCATGTGCGACATGATGAAAATTTCTTATTATCTAGACCACTCATTATTTTAAGGGTTATCTTACATGTTTCAAAGGATATTTTCAAATAAAATTATTTTTAAATTTTTTTTTTCAAATTTAGGTTTTTGAAATTGTGATTTTAAAACTGAAAAATTTATTTTTCTCATGAAATGTTCTTTGTGATCTTTCAAAATAATTTTCCATCTAACATGACATTTTTTCATGCTAATTAAGCTTTACAGAAAATATTATTCAATGATAATATCTTTATTTTTTATCTATATAGTTTATGTTTATGATGAAAATATGTTTATGATGCCAGTTTTTTAACATGTTATGTTATGAGGAAATATTTTTGAAACCCATTATTTTAATGGGTTCTGATATGATAAATGTATGATGAAGCCCAATTTATCATGATTTATGAGATGATAAATGTTTTATAAAGCCTATTTATTTCAATGGGTTCTAATATAATGAATCTTTTATGATATTATTGCACACTTATGCATGATTTCCATTTTTTAATGGCTGGGACCTATATGTAAACTATAGAAAAATATGAATTTAACATTAGTTTTTTCTTTTTTAACGTTAGTTTTCAAAAACTGAAAATGAAATTGATGGTGGTATTAGTTTTCAGTGCCATTTTTACCAATAAATCGATGCCTATAATTCACTGTAGGATTGTTTTCCACGTCTATTTGTTATAAAAAGACACAAAAACCACAAAATGATTGGTTTTTAGTATCATTTTTAATGAAAACTGATGCATAAAACTGCGTATTTGTTTTAAAATGTTTTGGCGTCAGTTTTTATGAAAACTCATGCTGAAAGTTATTTTTTTAGAAAATTCAGAATATTACGTTTCTAAAATAATTAAAATCCCTATAATAAATAACATAGTATGCAAAAATCAAATTGAATTTATCATTGACTAAAAATATATGAAAACTTGCATTCTTTTATCAGGTTATTTAAAAAACTATCTACACATTTGTATTATAAAGTATAATTAAAATATACATCCCTGAAATTTACAAAATGATTATTGTTAGTTGTTGTTTATGCATTAATTTTATATCATTATGTTCAAACACCTATTATCATAAAATAATTAGTTTTATGAACACATGTTATTAGAAAAAATTAATATTATTCATAAATATTAGAATATACATACCTCAAATCATAATTAGACTAAAAAATAGTTCGTAAACAAAGATTAAACATGGGTAAGTTCAGTTTCCATATAAAACTCATCATCATTGAATGTATACAATAACATTGAATGATAAGAGATTAAAAAAATTAATACTATGATAGAAAATATATAAACAAATAATATAACTAACCTTATGAAATTAAATAGTTATCCATTTGGGATTATCTCATGCATGAATACTAGAACGTAATAACCACATTCCACATTTCCTTATTGACAATGAAACTATGGTTATAAAACATTAACTCGATAATAAAAACCAATATATATATATATATATATATATCAAGATAATATCTAATATAAAAAATAATTACCTTTACTTCCTCATATTGGATTGTAGTTGGTTTCTTTGTTTACAAGTGTTCTTTGTTAAATTTTTTCCATGTACTATATTTTCATATATAAGAACTAATAATACATGTATAAAATGAGGGGACCAGTTTGGGATATACCAAACACTAAGAGAAAGGTGAATCAGTGTTGGGGAATTTTGGAAACCAATTATAACATTTTATCCATGTACCTCTTAAACTATTAGGATCTTGATTCTCTTATTCTTATTTCCCCATCGCAAGCAATAATAAAAAGCAGTAGAAAATATGCACACAATATTTTTATAAGTTTGATCACTAAATAATAGAAGCTACATGCTTTCTATGCATGGGTATGAGAAGTTCATGGATTATTCACTATAATGTGATATGCTATTACAGTGGAGTGAATTGGAAACAATCCTCTAGTCAGTGTGAGTCCCTACACTTTAGAGGGGGGTGGGAGACAATCCTCTTACTTGGACTGGTGATACCCTAGTCTAACTTGCAGCCTCTAGCTGGTTCTTTATACTGCCAGTGGAGATAGTCTTATTACTTCTTTAAAAGGTAGGTTCTGCTCTTGGTCTTCTTTAGTTCTCTTCACTTGATTACTTGTAAAGTATTAGGCAAGTAATTTTCCCTTATTTATATCTCTTCTTCTCTAGTGAAAAACTAACCGCACTAGAATTATTCTTTCTTCTTCTTAGTGCAATAAACAAATGCACTATTCTTCTTCCCACTTACTGTCTAGAATCACATACACAAAAATGATTATTCAGGCATTGAAGATCAGTTCACCTAGTATCATATTAATCAATTCATGTCTCTTTTTCATGAATGCACGTGATCATGCATGTGGTACCTAGGTTGAACCTTTTCTTCCTTTTCTTTCTTCTACTTCTTTACACACGTACACAAACTTGTTTTGATTATTTATTTAAGTGACTTCACATGTTCATGTGCATGCATTAATGTATGCACTCTCTTATTCCTCTCTTTGTGTGAGAACCCTATTGGGTTTGGTTCTTTGAGCACACACACAACCTCTTCTCCTTTTCCCCTTTGTTCTTTTCTTTCTTCCTCCTACAATTGGTTAGGGTGTTTATTTATGTTTAAATGTATATGTTTCTTAAAACCCAAATGTGTGAAACCCCTTATTTGTGCAAGCTTATTCTTCAACAAACAACTCAAGGTGTCACACCCTGACCCGTGAGTATAGATCTATTTAATTATTTTTTGCCTTAAATAATTTTTTTTTCTGTTGTTCGGGCATGTCCCGGATGAATTGTTTCTTTGAGTTATGATAAAACATGCGCTCTTTGGCATCGACGTAATCGGGTGAACGGGTGGAGCGTGAAGTTTGAGCTGCATGACCTCGCCAAAATAACTGCGCATCCCGTTGTCGTTGGAAAATTGAATTAAAGTGTTTTTGTATTTAAAATGCGCATTAATTAGAGTGTCGTTTAAATTTTTATTGTGTTAAGAATTTTTTTACTATTGAAATAATCTGAATACTTTTGTTCTTTTCAATTTATTTATTATGATTCTTATTATTATTATTTCTATTATTATTATTTAGAGAATTATTATTATTAGTTTTGTAGAATAACTTTTATATTAAGTTTTATTTTCAACTTTTTTATTATTATTATTACTATAGTTTTCTTTTCATTATTCCTTTATTTTTATTTATTTTTCTTTCTTTTTTTCCCTCTCTAACCCTAGCAGCCCCCTTTTTATTATTTTTTTTCTCTCACCCAGCACATGCAGTGCCACCACCTATCTCCACTTCCTTCGTTCCTCGGCCTCTCGCTGCACCTCGCTCCCCCAGCGCCTCCTTCCCCATTCCGGTGCCGTTTCCCCTTTCTCGGCCTTCCAACCAGCATGACAGCCCGATGAAACCTTTTCCCTCAACCCACGCTACCTCCACAACCCCCATTAGGCTCCCTTCAGCTCAGCGACAAAACCGACAGTCCCGACCTCCCCTGCCTCCGTAACTAATTCAGCCGAATCTCCACCGGCCTCCCCTCTCTCCCTAGCCTGCGACGTGAGCACCTCTTCACCCCATCTACCTCCTCAACACAGCATCCCACCTCCCCTATCTTCTCCCGGCATGACACTCCCTTGGCTCCCATTTGCAACGCACGAGCAGGACCAGCCCCCTTCCTTCCTGCCGCCTTCGCACCAGGCTCCCCGGTTCCCTCCCTATCCGCTCCTCAGGTTACACACCGAGCAGAACCACCATTGGACTCCTTCTCTACTTCACCCTCACCCAAGAACCCCTTTGAAGCCCTCAGACCTCCCTTCCTCGGCATACCAGCAGCCCTGACATCTTCCCTTTGCTTTGTGTGAGCTGTCCAGCACCCTCCGGTGACCAGACCCCCCTTCCGGCCTCTCGTGCTAAGTGCACAGCGGCCCCTTGAAACGTTTCTTTCATTTTTATTTTTACTTTTATTATTATTATTCTTATTATTCTTATTATTATTCTTATTATTATTTTTGTTATTATTATCATTATTATTATCATTATTATTATCATTATTATTATGATTACTATTATTATTATTATCATTATTGTTATTATTATTATTGTTGTTGTTGTTATTATTATTATTATTATTATTATTACTATTACTATTATTATTATTTTTATTATTACTGTTGTTGTTATTATCATTATTCTTATTCTCATTCTCATTCTTATTTTCATTATTATTATCTTTATTATTATTATTATTATTATCATCTTACTCATGTTGGATTATGGGTTTTAGTTGATGGTGGGTTTTTTTATTGGTTGGTATAGGATTTTTTTAGGACCCGTGTAGGGTGTTTTTAAGCGAGCATCATCGTCGCGCCTTGTTTCCGAAGTTTCGTTGTCTTCGCGCCTTGGTTCTGAGGTTGCATTGTCATCACACACCGATATCAAGTTAGGTTCCCATTGCACTGCTTTTTAAAATTTAAGTTACGTTATTTCCTGCTATTTTCACACACTATTTGTTCAAATTAAATATTTTATTAATTTTAATAAATGTGAGATAATATAAGACAATTAGTTTTTAAATGATTATTTGGTGTAAAAATAGCCGTTTATTTGATAAATGACACTTGAAATATTATCTTGATGAACAGACACCTAGTAGTGAAAGGATGCTTGTTTGGATTTTAAACATAATTAACAGAATTTCAATTATAGTTCTGGTTTTAATGATAAATGATTTCTTCTGAAGCATGAACAAGCATTTTTGATCTTTTTAAAGTGGTGATTGTGAAATGTATTTAATGCCCATTTGGCACTTTATGGAAAACGATGAAAATGTTTTGATAAAAACCCTTCTAGGATAACTCTCCTGCCTTGGTTGTAATTGATTGTTTGGGAGGCCGCGCTTAGAGGCTCTTGGGTGCTTTAGTATTTTAAAGGCAACAGGTTGTTCCATGGAGTGGCTCGAGGTGATGCCTGTTGTGATTTATATATATATATACATACAAATGGATGCTCGGTTGGAATCGGTTGGCTCACCCCCTTTACAAACACTTGAGACATGGGAATCTAGAATATTGAGAGAATATTCTAAGAATGATTATTGCACTGGTAGGTTATGGTATTTACCAGTGGGCCATAGTAGGTGGATATATTGGGTTTATTACTATGGGATTTTCCCTCGGCCTTCCTGAGAAAGGATCGTCGAGCGTATTGGGCGTTTTGATTTCATCGTGTGTGACATGTCAATGAGGATGATATCTCATGTATTGGTGTCTTATGGTTTATTCTTTATCTCCTAGGTTCACCCATGTCTATTGGATTTCAGTTACTTGCATTGATGTTTTGGTACTTGTATGAATTTTTAGATTTCCCTTGTTGTGTACTTACTTTGTGCATTGCTTTCTTTGGAAAGTGATAAATTGGTTTTGACTTGGCTTCTAATAACGGTTTTCGAAATGAAAGTATTTAATACTCTTTGTAAAAATTTGAAAATTTAAACATCAATTTCACTTTGAAAATGCTAATGTATCACTAAAATATTGACTTGGGTTTTGAGAAATGGATGAGGGAAATGACTCGTACTTTGTTTTTGAGTAGCATGTAGAAAACCCTACTTTTATAAATTGTAGTTCAAACTTGAAATTCTGTTTCTTTTATTTTAAAGGTAGTGCATTGGGAATAGATATCAGGATATCCTAATGATTTTTAATACTCACGCCTATAGTTCTTTTCTGTTTTTTGTGTTTGTGTAGGCTACAACTTGAGTGTGCTCGCCTTGGGAGACGCTTGATCATTGAGTCAGAGACTGACCTGCGAGGTCTCACAGAGTTAGTTCAGACGTCGTGTTTGGTTAGTTTTATTTTTTTTATTTTGTTCCTATTTGTTTGTTTTGTTTGGTTTACTTATTCTACGTTGCACTGTATTATTTCTGCTACTTTATTTATTTATATTGGGAGAAATCCTTCCCACAGCCTCTGTTGATGCCCTGGAGCTTGTCCCCATCTCGGGAGGATCGGGAACACCTCTCGGGCCATGTCGCGGACCAGCTCGGGTGACCGGTTTAGGGTTGACCCTGGTTGGTTTGTGACACAAGGCCTCAGGCCTTCTTCAATCCATGCACCTGGGTGTATGAAAACCCGTTCTACCCTTCCCTTTCAATCACCTTATTCTTCAATAAACAAAATCCTACAAAAACATAGAATACATGTATAAAAATAGGAGGGTTCTCTCACCTTTCTTCATGAATATAGAATGGCCACAAGTAGTCTCCTTCATGCAGATGATGTTTGGTTCATCTTTGAAAAAAGTGTGCTTGACTTCATGAAGCATAGTGGGTGGCTAAAGGCTCGACCACTGGATCACTGTTATTTGGCCTTCGCAAAGTACAATGGAGGTTTGAGGAAACAATCACCTGTTGCAGGAACCAGTTCTTTGAGAATCTATTCGAGGGTGTGTAGAACCATTCAAAGGCTTATGAGATCTCTTATTTGTGGATCCTTGAAGACTCGTGATGCTATTCTTGATCTTCATAAAGTGATGCAAATAGATGGTCTGTTTTTCGAAAACATGAGATCTTGGGAATGAGGGAGGAGCAGAATTATTCGGGTTCAGGATCCTTTTTTATAGGTGAGGGGATAACCTATTAGGCATTCAAGATCCATGTAATATACTGTCGAGATCACATATTCGAATGATAATTATATCTAGGGTTTTGAAAATATTCAAACCCGCAGGTGAAGATATGTCGAGATTTTCAGTTTGTTTCCTTTTAAACGTGGGATCCTATCTTCATGCATGGAGTCAATATTGCATGAAAAATTCTCATGAATGACTCTCACTTGAACCCACGTGGACTTGAAAACATTGTTTGCCTCAGCCAATCCTTCTTCTTCAAGAATTCATATGCATTCAATACATATATTGCATGCATGGTCTCGATTTGATCAATTAGCCTTCATGATGCCGAAATGATCCTTCTTTGATAGTCAGAGTTCATCCATGGTGATCAGGCTTCTTCTTCAATGAGTTTAGTGTCGTTGGTGGGTGGTGGAAGCGTTGAGAGGTTGAAGATGATGGCACGGGATGAGTTATATCTCACAGGAGGATCAGATGACCCTGGTTGAAACGCATGTGGAGTGAGATTAGATGAGCGGTGGAGATTTGAGTGAACAAATGCCGCAGCTGATCGGATGGTCAACCGAGATGTGGGATGAGATGAGTGGATGAGATTACATCCGCATTATTAAAATTTTGTTCCATATAGAAATGGAGATGCGGGAGAGGTGAGGTTTATCAATCAAGTAATCTTAGCATCGGTTCAAAATTCTACTCTCCACCCTTCAGTGCCACCCCACAGCGGTTATCTGCGGGCGTGACCTTAGTGCCCACTCTGCCTCCTCCGGGCGTGCTCCTAGCACCCACTATGCACTCTTTGCACTGGTTCACCACCGTGCACACACATGCATGCTTATACATTCCCCACACACCCTATGCCTCTTGATACCCTTGAGGCTTCCCTTGGGTGTGGTTGAACCTCGGTTCCCGCATGTGCCTGAGGATGAAGACCTCGTATGGCCTTGCATTGTTGGCCTATTTTTTTAGTATCCACATAATAAATACTAGTATAAGCTTTCATGACCACCTGAGAACATAACACACATGCATGGATCCCACCTTAAAATTCCAAGATTATGCCACTCCTTTCTTTTCATCTTCTTCCTTTCCTTTTTGGATTATCAAATCCAAAGTACTTCAATCATCCTTAAAAGGATGCTACTTCAATGTTGTAAACGTTGTAGCAAACATGATATAAGTTCTTTGAACTTTTCAAGATCAGTGCATCAATTGTTTGATTTCCATTCCCCATTTCACTTAAGAGAGTGTCTTTAACCATCCGCAACATTCATTGACCTCATTGAAAAAAATAGAACTCAATTATTAAAGTGGTCCCGACTGTAACACCCCAAACTTCTACGGTACGCTTCTCTTTAAATAATGTGATAGTGTGTGTTGTACACAACACTGAGTTCTAATACACCATAACTAATCAAACTAGCCGTTATGAATAGTAATACCTACATTTTGAAATTATATATATTTTATATTTCAAAACGGACTTCATTTTTGGATTCGAAATATTGAATTTATCCTAAGGTGAAATTTTGGTACTCTTCGGATAACTTTTATATTTTGATGAATAGTGAAAATTACTAAATTTTAATTAAAAACAAATTTTTTAATCGAAAAAATTTATATTGATAAATTATGAATTTGAGTGGTTTTAAAGTATATTTAGAATATATTTTTACCATTTAATACAATTTTGGTCATTGTACATAATTTCACAATTAAACCGAATATAAACAAGTATCAATCTTTTGATATTTATTATATCTTAAAAACACGCTTTCTGTTTTGACAGCGGGAATTAATTTTAAATTAATTTCTGCCACTTTTGTGTTTTGAATTTGGAAAAATGGATTCCATATTTGGAATTAGGATGTTCAAATTGTGTAAATAGGTAACTTTTATTTTTAGACATTTTGAATAATTACTTCGGTAAATATTTTATTTACCATGGTTAAAGGGTAAATCCGGTAAATAAGGGTTAACAAAATAATATTATAATAATATAAAATTACCCTAAAAGGTGTCCTAACCTTATTGTCTAGTACATGTTCGACCATATTCATCTTTGGGTTGATTTGGAGACCACATGGTGTCACTTGTAAGTGATAGGGACACTTTATTTTAATTAAGTTAAAATGAATTCAAAAATGACAAAAGCATATATCTTTTAGAAAAATAATTTTTACATAGGGTTATATATGTTGTATTTTCGACTATAAATATTAATTAGAAAGATAAAAATATTTCCTACATAATGATATTTTATTTATAATTTTTATACATTAAATAATTTAATTTATTTATGACACAATGATTATGCGGTAATTACCATAATAGTGAAATCTTCAAATAATTGATATTATAAATACCCAAATAAATATAATTTGAGACTTTTAATGAATTAAACTAATTTTCTAGGATAATATGACATATTAGGATTGATTTAATTTACTTTTTTCGAAGTAATAATTCTGTTATAAGTTTCAAAAAAATCAACTATTGAATAGTGTCAAAATTGACATAAAAGAGTTTTTAAAACAAATATTATATTATTAATTGATATTAAATTACTAAAAATCTACGGTTCGGCCAAGAGACTTATATCATGATAGGTGTATCATTAATGGACCACTTGGGGGTATCTTGGATGTTTATAGTAAGTTTATTAACCATATAATATAAAAATACAAAGAGACATTGTAAAAGTGAAACTAATTAACTAAGAGTTAATACTTAAAGATAAGGTTAATATAGTAAACAAAACCTGTATAAATTCTATTAGTTGAGTGGTTTTCGACCTATCCCCACCTTAAAATTTAAATAATCCACTTTGGAGCCATTAGAAACCGAATATGAATTTATTATAAAATAATATTTCTAGCTTTTCCAAAGGTGCCCCTCACCCCTCTTATAAAAGGGCACTCTTACTTATCATTTATGCACAACTTCAAAGCCTTTTGGTTCAGCCAAAATCTAACACAATACTCTCCCAACTTCCCTCACTACAACCTAGAGGCCTTAGTTTGATCAGAAATCTATCCTAAGAAGCCCTTTTTATCAAATCAAAAGGAAGAACCCGAAGAAGAGGTAATGATTTCACCACCCTTTTCCAAGCTCCTTTCTTCTTCCACTTCATCTTCCTTTGTTGTTACCATTATAAAATAATAACTCCAGTATCATATATATACTGTTATTTTATTATAAATATGGTACAACCATATTCAGTATTCTATCCATCCTTTGAATAACATGTCACCATACGTGCGTACGTACGGCTTACCGTCTCCACGTCGTGGTGTAATTGTTATTCAATATATTATTATTTGGATGAGTATAATAATGATGTGTAACTCATGTAAATAATAAATATTACATGATAATTACTCTGTATATATGATATACTATCCGATTATATATTATTTTAATATCAAAAGAATGATATTGTCACTCGTGCGTACGTACGGACTACCGTCTCCACGAACGCGATGAGATTCATTCTCCATCGTATCCATTCAAGTATAATAATAATTTCATGATTTAAAAATAATGTTTAAGGAATTGATATAATTATGTATATGAATAAGATACAACCTATCCATGACAAACATGTCTTACGTAACAAAACATATAAAAGAAAACGAGTAAGTTAACACCTGAAACAACGATAATACTAAGATATTATTAACAAATCAATGTTAAAAGATCATATATGATATCATATTAATGTATATGATTATTTTATAATTTAATAACAATTATTTCACCATTATACAAGAGGTTAACCTACCCCAACCAAAGAAAAAGCACAAGGTAAGGGTTATTTCACAATCTCTTCATTATCCGAGGTTGTTTATACGTAATAATCTACTGGGATCTCTTTATCATCCACATCCATGTTTCTTAAAAATGTATTTCAAAACATTTTTACTATTTAAAATAATATGGTTTAAAGTCATTTATACCCTTGTTTGACTTTTTATAATAGTTTTATAAAGGAATCTTTCCATCGTTTTCCAAACAAGGTGGTTTTTAACCTTTTCGACAGAATTAAGGTAAGAATGTTTTTTTAACTTATACAGCGGGTGAGGTTATTTTCCGCCATTATAAAATTGTCGAAGCTTCCATTACAAGCTTATAAGAATATTATCAAAGAAAATGTTTTATTAAATTATTTCAAAATAAAAAGAGATATTTCTCTAAAAAGAGTTTTGATTTCATCTATGTCAACATCCTTTGATGGATTTTACGCTTATTTGAAGTTGATTTATTATGAAACAAAACTTCTATTTTGTATTGAAGGTTTTGTGATATGTTTGACTGTGTATGTGTTATTTTTATACCATTCATGGTTTATGGATGAAGTTTTTACATTTCGTATGCTGGTTTTAATACGAATGTTTGTGTTATGTTTAAACCTTTTCATATGGGAATGCATTGGACTTAATATGTGACGGGTGGAGCCCGCTATAGCTCCTCGATGCATCAGTAGGTCTCATGAGACAAACTAGTGTCTTGGCACAAGGCCTTGACAAAATCTTATTTTTAGTCTTGGCACGAGGCCTTGGCTATGTGGTTATGATAGTCTGGCATTATGCATTCCATCATTATAAAAGTGGTTATTGATATTGCATGTGATTATTCGATTAGTAGAATATCCATGTGAATAAGTAAATGGCATTATTTCATTTTATTTTTTCCATACTATGATGTAGTTCAAGTTTAAAAGGCTTTTGTTTTAAGTTATAAATTTCCTTAAATGTTTATTCTTATTTATGAAAGTTTCCGCTATATTGTTATCCTTACTGGGCATTTGAGCTCACCCCTTTTCTATGTTTTATTTTTCCCAGGATGTGAAGAAGTAATTTATGAATGACCTGCAGGGATAGTATGTGGGGATATGAGTGTGGAATATGGAGACTATATTGTTGTAGTTTTCATTTTAATGATGTAATGTAAAACTTTATGAATATATCTAGTGTTTCCAAGGCTACTAAACCAATCGGTCTTTTGAGATTTGATCTTTCTTGTGATCATGCCAATGTCATGTAATAATGCACCGACTCTGGGTAACTGGGGTCGGGGCGTTACACCGACAATCTCCCCCTTTGTATTTTCTAGAAATTCCAAAAAAATTTCTACTAAATGAATGTTTCAATGTGAGTCTTCACTTATTTATCTATCTTAAACATTCATTTCACTTCTCTCCCCCTTATTGACAGGAAATAAAAAATTAATGGTAGAGAGGGTATCATTTCATACTTAAGAAATGTTCCATCAATCATCTCACTCTAAGTCTACTTGAGCAATGCTCGATGTAGAAAATAAGAGGATTTGATTTAGACAACAAAGTTGTCCATTACCCACTGAATATAACACCTCATGGGATCAAAACTCATGAACTTTACTTCAAAGGGTTTCCAATTTTATTCCAGGATTAGGATAACATTCATGATATGAAATAATCAACTTGAAACTCCACCACTCACTTCAGCAAATAGATCAAACAATTCAGGTGTAATAGGCAGGATAAGTGACCTTGGAACACTTTTATTCTTATTTTGTCAAATAGAAATTTAGGTACTCCCCCTTTTAAAAATAATATTTATTTTGATTAACCAAGGATGTGATATTGAGAAATGAAATACCTTTTCCAATGACATGATATTCATAAAATCTTCAGAGTAATTGAATTTTATACCAACTAATGTTGATACTGATTGAGATAATGACTCTGATAGCTTCTTCATGTGTCTCCCCCTCTAGGGAACACTTACAATCACCGAATCTCAGGTTCTCCCCCGGAGATATTTCCTCACCTTCAATTAACTATATGATAAGAAAAAATACAATAAACATATATTTAAGGGAATAAGGTGGATCATCCTTGCTCCATCAATGTGAACAATAAGGTTAAGATGATTTTCTCAACCCAGATGCTCCATTCTTCACACTTTCACAACTGAACTTCAATGGTGTTTGTGATTGTTTGTATCTTAGTACATCTTCCATTTCTTTGTGTGTGAGTATTCTTTCTTTAAGAGATTTTAAAGCATTTGAATCTCCTGGTGAAACATTCATCTTTTCAAGGAAATTTTGTTGGGATAGAGTAAATTCAAATCATCTTCTAACAGTGTGACCATCCTTGTTGCACCTCACACACAAAATTTCATTTCCTCTATGTAGAATCTTCTTTTATTAGCACTAGACTTAGCCTGTTCATCTTCCATTTTACTCATTATTTCAAAATCTTCTGGCCAAACCACCAATATGTCATTAGAAATTGAGGAACCAAGATTGGATCTTCTATATGACTTCTTCTATGTGGCATCCTTCTTATTAATTCTTTTGGATGCACCACCTTTCATCTTCTTGGACATACAATCTAAGGACTTCTTAGACTTTTCATTTTTGGCTATCTTCTGTGATCTTCTTTTCTTATCAGCTTTGGGTAAATGTTGAAATGAACATGAACCATTCCTATGACCACTCCTATTGAATACATCACAGATGTTATCTATAATTACAAATTTGTTTGTAGTATACAGATGCTTCTATATCTGTTGATGTTTCTTCTCTGGGTTTCTCCCCCTTGAGATGGGATTTCTATGTGCTTTTACATTTAAGATATTTTACCAAAAATCCAGTGCACGATGCACAAATCTGTTACAGAACCATTATTTTCCAACAAACCTTGACTTCTTTCCATATTATTTATAAGTTTTCTCAATCTTCTTCTTGGTATGTTGTGGTTTCTGTAGGGATCTATCTTCCACATTCTTTCCCCTATCTACCCTAACTATGGTGGAAAGTTTATTCTCATTATTCTTTATCCATACTTGTTTAGAATTTTTCTTCCAACCTTCACTTTTTGTAGAATTTTTTGAGAAACATGAGTACAAGTTGGTATGGATGGTACCTGTACTTTCTCAGCTTCTTGTGATAGATTAATGAGTGAAGCCACGATCTTCTTGTCACATGTTGGATGTTTTTTGATATTATAATCCTGTAGTGAGCATTGAGTACTGGAAACAACTATTTTCTTCTTTTGTGGAGACTCAATATGTGTCATCTCAAGATTGGTCAGCTTAGCGTCCAATTCTAGAAATCTCATATTGGGGATGACATCTTGGTCTTCAATCATTGTCATCTTCTCTACATAATATTTATTTAATCTTTCAACTTCATATTTATGAAGTTTTTACTTTGTTTTGTAACAAATAGTCCAGTTCTTCGATATGATTGGAGTCTTATTCCAAATATAACTTCTCGAATTCATTTCTCTTTTTATCTCATCTTCAAGTGAATGGATCTTTTCTTCTAGAGCCTTTTTGACTCCCTCTTTTTCTTCAACATCTTTGACCCAATTTGAAGAACTTAATTCAAATCCCCTCTTTGTTTCTTAAAAGGCTCCAACTTTTCTGGAGTGATTTAAACATTCAACAATTTTTTCTTGTAATACTTTCTCCAAAACATCAGTTTCTTCTTTTAGGTGAGTTACATTTTCTTTCATGACTTAAAATAATCCAAAAACTAGTCATGTACTTTATTCAGGGATACCATGCAGAATCATTCTAAATCTATCAAATGATATTTCTTGAGATGTTGTAGATTGATCATCACAACTTGTGCTAGAATTTTATCATCAGAATAATTTCTAAATTTATTAACACATACATATTGATCATTTGAGGTAGGAAGTTTATCCATATTTTTTGGTGGGGACTTGATCCACCTTCTCATTAGTACCCAAGTGTTGTCTGCCTTCAATGTCAGCTAGATATAGGGAACCCTATGCCTCCTCTTCTTTAGATAAGAGGGAATTCTTCTTTAACATTATCTTCTCCTTTACGTAGAGTATGTTTGGTTCGTCTTTGCACAAAGTGTTCTTGAAATTAAAAAGAAAAGTAGGTGGATAAAGGCTCAACCAATGGATCAAGGTTATTCAGCCTTCACAAAGCACATAGAAGGTTTTAGGAACTAATCACGTGTTGTGGGAACTGGTTCGTCGTGAAGCTACTTGAGGGTGCGTAGCACTTATCTAAGGCTTGTGGGATCTATTCTTCACAGAGACTTGAAGACTCACGGTGATATGATTTCTCTTAACGAAGTTATGCGTAGAGATTCTCAATTTTTTGAAAACAAGTGCTCTCGGGAATGAGGGAGTAGCAGCATTCTTCCGGATCATGATCCTCCTTTTATAGGCAAGGGGAGAACCTCTTCCGCATTCAAGATCTGCATGATATACTGTCGAGATCACAACATTGAATGCTCGGGATATCCAGGGTTTTGAAAATATTCAAACCCACAGGTGAAGATATGCTGAAATCCTCAGTTTGTTTCCTTTTCAACATGGGATCCTCTCTTCATGCATGGAGTCAAGATCGTGTACAAAATTATCGTGCAGGACTCTCGCTCAATCCCACATGGCCTCATGATCTCTATTTTCCATGGTCGATCTTTCTACTTCGAGAATTTGTATGCATGCAAGACGTAGATTGAATGCAGGGTCTCAGTTCGATCCAGTAGCCTTCATGGTGCCTAAATGATACGTCTTTGATAGTCAGAGGTCATCCATGGTGATCGGGCTTCTTCTCCGGTGAGTGTAGTGTCACTGGTGGGTGGCAGCGACATCAAAAGGTTGAAGACGATGGTGTGAGATGAATCGAATGTCGCAGGAAGATCGGACGACACTGGTTCAAACTCATGCGGTGTGAGATCAACTAAGCAGTGAAGATTTGAGTGATCTAATGCCACAAATGATCAGACGGTCGACCAAGATCTGGGATTGGATGAGCGGCTGAGATTTTATCTTCATTATTAAAATGTTTTCCCACATCGAAACAGATATACAGAAGAGGTGCAGTATATTAATCAAGTCATCTCAACATCGGTTTAGAATTTTCCTCTCCCCTTCCAGTGTCGTCCCGCACCAGTTCTATACAAGCATTCTCTTAGCACCCACTCTTCCTCCTCCGGGCACGCTAATAGTTCCCACTATGCACTCTCTGCATGGGTTCACCACCGTGCGCGCACCTGTGGCCTTATACACGGCCTGCACACCATGTGCCTCTTGCGGGGATAGCCTTGAGGGTTCTGTTGGGAATGATTGACCCTAGGGTCCCACATGTGCCTAAGGTCGAAGACCTTAGCTGGACTTTCTTGGTTTTCTTATTTTTTAAGTATCCACATAATAAAATACTATTGTAAACTTTCATGACCACCTTAGAATATAACACACATGCATGGATACCACCTTTAAATTCCAAGCTCATACCACTCCCTTATTTTCTTGTTCTTCATTTCCATTTTGGATTATCAAATCCAAAGTACTTCAATCATCTTTAAAAGGATTCTACTTAAATGTTGTAAATGTTGAATCACACATGATACAAGTTCTTTTAACATTTCAAGATCATTGCATCAATCATCTGATTTCCATTCTGCATTTCACTTAGGAGAGTGTCTTCAACCATAAATGACAATCATTGACCTCATTGACAACAAATACAACTCAATTACTAAATTGGTCTGAAGATTAAAAATGAGAATTAAACATAATGATCTTATGAAAAAAAACATACCTATCTAATAAGGTGTAAAATCTTCTACGAACACTCTATAATAAAGAGAAAAACCAATATAAGGTGCATTCCCTTGGAAAAATACACCTAACAACAAATTCCTCTTACAGTAAAAAAATTTCACAACTAATGAAATTATAATAATCATTATTACATAATTTTGTTTATATTATTAAATATCATGAAATAGAAAAAATGAAAATCTAATATCCTTATGTGATAATTTATCAAATATATATGGAACTCTATCAGGATTTTTCATATGTTTAACTTCCATGGAAATATATTCTGAATCTATAAAACTGAAAATCCTTGTGCTATCATTTTGTAAAAGAAGAGTGTGTAGATATATAATTTAAAAAGGAAATATAGTTAGTCAATTTAAACCATTTTTTATTAACTAAATAAAAATTCAAATGTCAATTTACTTACATGGAAAACAACTACAACATATTCAGGTTGCGCTCTTCAAAATCAAATAGATGCATGATATCTTCTTTGAGTAATCTCAAACAGTAATATAATCCACATATATTAGATTTCATACAAAACTCCTAGATTTTATTCAAGGAAGAAGAAGAATGAGATAATCTTTGTATACTATAAGACATATTAGAAGTATCTACAGTCGATTGTTTCTGAACGTTTTATTTCAACTGTGAAATTTCTTTTGCTTTCAGATAATCCTATATAAGTTATATTTCAGAAAACATAATAAGTAATTTTCAAACATATGTAATTAGTATTTAAAAAAACACATACCTCATATGAAGTATAATGATGAATAAAACCTGTCCAAAGTAAAAAATGACCCAAACAATCCCCAACTCTGGTAATCTCCTCAGTAGAAAATGGTAGTAGAGCATTATGATCAATAATATCAAGTACTAATACTCTAACCATACCAATCTATATAGGCTGGGGATGTATAGAATCCCCCAAAAAATTCATGAGTCCTAATGCAACAATATGTATATGAGGATCTATAGAAAAAACTCACAGTATATGGTTTGGTACGAGTGAGGAGGTGGAGGATCAAAGTAGGCAGGTTGGTCAGGGTAGTCCAGCTGGGATGGATATAGAGGCAACACAACTAGCTGAGTAGGTTAGGAAGACTAAGAAGACTACAAAGATTGTGACTGTCTTGTCAAGTATTCTAAGAAAACCTTCTGAACAACTGCTTGAATTTGATCACCCATAGATTGTTTCATATCTTTTAGCTCAACTTTTTTGGATTCTATTTCTAGGTCTCTTGATTTATTACTCTGATGAATTTTTTTTGAATACTAATACATGCCTGATATCCTTTAACATGTCCAAGGTGTTATGCCTTTCCAAAAGTAGTGGCTTGGATGTCCATCCCACCCTCAGGGATAAAATAGCCCTGTGACTCTTTCTTCTAAAGTTCATCCTGAAATGAAACATGAAAAATTTATTTTATTGTTTATAATTTATAAAATAGAAAAAGTGATGATAAATAAGTAATATTTACTTACAATTTTATCATCTACTTACTTATCTTCCTCTCTAAGATACTTTTCATTTTTCTTTGTTCTCACTCATTTCTATTTTTCATGGTGAGTGGGAGGATATAGAAGACCAAACTGGACCTTTTCTAAACCACTACTAGATCAAGCTCTTAATGCTTCAAATTTTTCATCAATCATTTTCTGCCCCAAAAAATGATACCCACTATGTGATAAAGTATGAGGGTATACATTTTTCAACTCAATCTCTTGATGATATCTCATCGTGTCTTGTTATATAAAAATAAACTAATAAGTAATTAGATAAATATATAATAAATTTTACAATATAAAATAATTATCATACTTGAAATTTTTCTTGTTGACGGCTGTCAAAAAATTGCCTCCATGTATCTAAATCTATAAACTAATACTTAAGGATTGGGTTTTAAAAATTTTCTTTCCAAAAACAACTTCTTTTAGTTTTGTTTTATAATATCTCTATTGTACTACCACTAAAGAGAGATGTCTTTTCTTAATTTCTTTATTTCCTCAAAATTTAATGTTGTCTATAATTGAATAAATGAAATATTCCATTTAAAATCTTTAATATTGAAAAAATGAGATAAAATAATATAATTGAGACATCTTATCATCACATCCTCCCAAAGAAGCTATTTATCCATCCTATACACAGACTTCCAATCAGGATATAAAATATTAATCCTGCAATGGCTCTGCATTGATATATAACTGATAAACGGAACTGAATTTGGGATAGTTCCATTATTATTATCATCAAAACAAATATGTAATCTCTCATCTCCATGAGAAAGTGAAAGTTTTAGTAAACATGTAATACCAAGTTTATCAACACGAGAACTTGATTTCTCTTTTGTAAGAGGAGAATTATCCTCCACTGAGGACGTATCAGTAGTCCTGTAAAAAAATTATTAATAAAAAGGTTTTCTTTCATTAAATATCTATATTTATAAATATTAAAAAATATGAAAAAATAGATATACCTCTATAACTGATCCTCTCTCTCTATATCTCACATTGATATAAGAAATTGTTATGAAATTTTGTGTACCTATATATCATTAGAAAACTGAATATTTATAAATAAGGATGAAAAGGATAAGTAAATAAAGAGGCACACATTTTTATTTTTCAAAAAAAGAAACAAAAAATAAATAATTACAAGAAAAAAATAGGCAGCTAATTTCAGGTTTTCCAATATTCCTTCTTCATAATCATTATGCACTGCATGCACTATATATTCCTTGTAGTAATTTTAATCATATAGAAATTGAATAATAGAATAATAAGACTCATGTAAATTAATAAAATCATCAAAATCATTCTCATCACCCAAATGGTATCTTTTTCCTTGCAAAACAACAGACCAGTGATCATTCAATGGATCAATGACATAAAATATCTACTTTTCATGGGTCTCCATTATAAATGGTTCATCATTGTATTTAAATATTTTCAAATAAAAATGTTTAAATCCACAATCATCATGTTTCACACCACTCTTGATACCAAAACAGTTACACATAAACATAGTGACTCAAATTTTGTATAATCAATTTCCCATATACCCACAAGAACTAAAAAACATGTCAATAAAGGAGAAATTGGGTTTTTATCATTTTCACTTGAAAAAATCACTTCTTTAGTGATAACCATCAAACTAATATTTTAAATGGGACTCTTTACATCTATATTTTTTGTGTAAAATGTGTACATATTAATATCAAAACCATTTCATGTTATCAAATTAATTAATGGTCCCCCTACCAACTATTTCAATGTTTCTGATACTGATATATATATTCCCACTTTCTCTTTCAAGCATGAAACAAATGTCTTTTTATTCTCAACCATCAAAAAATTTTCATTTCTTTTTGGATATCAACCCCTTAATTCAGAAATATTTGATGATATATATGATTTAACATCATCTGGGTTGTGAAAAATATTTAAATATGCATGCATCACTTAATCATCTGGAATGAACTTTACTTTTAAGCCTCTAATCCCTCTACCATCCCTATCAATTAACAAATGTTGAGGTATAGGGAGAATAATATGCTCCACTTCATACAAATAATCAGTATAGAACTCAGTCACCTTAATTTCGATACATATATTTGAACAAAGCCCTCCGGTCCATAAGGATTTTTAACATATCCATTTAAAAGATTCATATACCTTTCAAAAGGATTCATCCAACGTAATTATAAAAGCCCAAATATTATTATCCCACACAATAGATGAATCACCAGATGAACCATTATATAAAAAAAATGTATGTGGAAAATACATTTCTAGTTGACAATTAATAAGATCATCTTTATTCTTCAACCCATATAACAAATTTTATCAGTAACTTTGATACAAGTGGATTTGAAAAAATTACATAACCTGATGATAGTATTTTTGAAAACTGACAGTAATATACCACGCAGTGCAACCAGTAGCAGTTGTTGCATTAAAACATGAAAATAATTAGATTTTATACCTATTAATTTTTAATACATCACTGACACAAAATTATTCACATTTGGAGAATATCTATTGGGTAATTTTATACCAAATATACAAAAAAATAAACCTCTCACTCTTTATTAATGTGTGACAATACGAAGGTAAATATGTTATATTTCCTTTCATAGTGGGAGCTAACTCCAAACTTATTTTCATTTCTATTAGGTCCAATCCAGAATTAAATCTATATTTTTTCTTTCCTTTTATGTCTATATTTTCCAATCAAACTTTCATATAAATTTTTTTCAATATGCATAACATCAATGTTATGTTTTATCTCTAAAAATATGCCATAAGGTAGTTCAAAAAAATAGTCTGTTTCTTCAAGATATTTTTTAATGACTAGATCTACTTTTCTTCCCTAATTTTGAGTCAATATTATTTACCCTTTTTAATATTATTCAACTGAAAATGTTTGTGGGGAAATATTTTATTCTTTTAAACCATTAAATTTTATTTTCAATATACAATAATGATGATCGATTAGAAAAAATCATTGATACCCCATGTACATTTTCTTTCTTCCATTATGCAATTGATAATATGAAGTCTATTATTCACAAATTAGACAAGCTTTATATCCCTTATCACTGTATCTAGATAGGTTTCCATATGTAGGAAAGTCATTTATATTAAACATTATCATCACACACAAAAGAAAATACTCTTTCTTATAATCATAATAAAGATTAACACTATCCTCCCATAGAAGTTTCAAATCATCAATTAATGGTGAAAAATACATATCAATATCATTTCATGGTTGTTTTGGTCCAGAAATCATAAATCTCATCATAACATATTTTTTATTCATATATATCATTAGGGATAAGTTTTAGAGTTCCAAAAAATAGGCCATGAACTATATTGGTTTTTTAGGATCTAATATGGATTCATTCCATCTGTACACATTACAATTCTTAGATTTCTAAATTCACTTCCAAAATCAAGAAATTGTTTATCAAATATCTTCCATTGTGACAAGTCAACAGGGTAACATAATTTACTATTATATATGCATTGATCTTAATTCAATATAAACCTTTTTTCATCAATTGAATTTTAAAATAGATGCTTCTAATGAAGAATTATTAGAAGGTAGAAAATTTATTTAGCAGGTGATTTGATTTTGGTAGCTGAGAATGAATAAGAGTTAATTAATTGAAATTATATGAAGGGATTATTGGAAGGAATTATTTGATTTAGCAAGAGTCTAGATTTAGGTACTTGAGAATGAATATGAATTGACTTTTAAATCCATCTTATATCAAGATATTTCACATTTAGGACAATTTGATAAAAAATTATATTATTTCCTATATAGCACACAATCATTGGGGAAATAAAGAATCTTCATATACCCCAATCACATTAGGCATAATATTTTATTTTCCACATAATTGGAATACACAAGCTCGTTACCTAATGGAAGTATCTCTTTTAAATACTCGAGTAAGTTAGAGAAAATTTAATCACTACAACCATTTTTTTATTTCAAGATAAGCAATCTCAAAACTGATGATAACAATATATATTTACAACCTAGGAATAATGGTTTTTTAGAATCTTCATACAATCTTTAAATAGTTATTTTATTTTCAATGGTTTCCACACCTAAATCATGAATTAATTCTTCAATATGAAGCTCTATGTCATCATGAATATTCTCATCAACATTAGATGTTGAATTTACATTAATTTCACCATTCTAGATCCAATGTGTATAACTAAGGATAAAACCATTAAAAATGAGACGATCCTTGATTTTTATAGAATTTAACTTTATCATATTCGAACGCATAACACATGGATAGAAAATGAAAGCTGTGTTTTGAAGATTTTTTTATAAAATTCCTAGAAATCAACACTCTATTTTTCATGTTCATTAATTGTTATTTGTAATTTTATCCAATTACGTTCCATTCAATACCTGAGATCATAATATAATAACATTTAAAAATATATATTATACAGATATATTTTAATCATAAAAACATAAAATAAAAATTATTAGTACTCATACATGAAATTTTAACAATTGTTAGGAATAAAATAAAAACTAATATACTCTAGGTATTTATTATGCATGAAGTGTCACTGATCCAAAATAAGATGATCCGTTTAGAATGAAAAAAATAAAAATATAAGTAATTTCAACTAAAATATTTACACATATATACAAACATATATATATATACACACACACACACAAATAAAACATATAAAAATTTTAAAAAATATATATTAACAAATAGATTTTAAACACAAGAAATTTAATGAAAAGACATTCGGATCTAGTAAGAGATCAACAATTATTTGGAATAAAATAAAAAATAAATTACTCTACGTATTTATTTTATTTAAATAAATAATTATAAATAATGCCTGATGACCATGGTAAAGAATAAAGATAATTCTATAAAGTTTATATAGATTTTTTTAAATGACTATCAAATAACCCCACTACATTCTACCTAGATTTTTCAGAAGATAAATCAATATTCCTCTTAGTTATAACCTAAAAGAAAACTATTTGGTAATCCCACTAAATAAATAGTTTTTATGATTAAAAAAAATTAAAAAAAATTAATAATTAAAAGTGAAATGCATACCAAAAAATGAATCAGTGATTCAAATTTATAACTAATAAATAAAGAATTTTTCTTAAAAATTTTTACAAAACACTTTCAAATTTCAAAGTTGGACACTTCAAGATTGATCCCCAATGTAGATAACATCCCTCGAATTCGATGTAAAAAAACACTAAAACAAATGATTAAACAATTTGGAAAAAACGAACCAGATAAAAACAATAAAAACACGTCTAATCATGGAGCGACAAGACTATAATTGACACCCCTTGAACTTGGAAAGCCAAACACTCAAAATAGCAGTTATAACATTTGAAAAAAATGAAAAACAAAAAATAAAGTAAATTGTTTTGATCCGAGTACCAATCGATCGTTTAAGGGGATTAAAGATGAAATATAAACCTGAATCATGAAAGATAAATGATTTATAATCATAAATCATAAAAATATAATTAAACTCAAGAAAAACAAATCACAAACTCTGTATCAAGGGTTTTGGTAGTTTTCAGAATCACCATAGGTTGAGAGAATGAAATAATGAGTGACAAAAAAATAAGGGTTCTGTAGTTGTGTTTTTTTAAAAGAGTTTTAACGTTTGTTTTAATTAAGACTGAAATTGAAACAATTTAATTTTTTTATTTTTAATGTTGGTTCTTCATAAAACTGATTCCAAAAATAAAAGTTTTCTTTTTTACTTTTTGCATCGATTTTAATAAAAACGACATGAAAAAAAATTCATTGAGCATTTGGCGTCGGTTTATAATAAAACTGACACCCAAAATATAATAAATAATTTTAAGTGTCATTTTTTCATAGAAACAACGCTAAAAAATAGAACTTAATATATTTTGGCATTGGTTATTAAAATAACCAACACTAAAATATAAAGTGTTTACTATTATAACATCGGTTATGTTGAACCGATGTTAAAAATGCAACATTATAAATAATTTTTATACTAGTGGTCCCAATAACAAAATATGTAAATATTGAGGTATCATGAGATAAATAGGTCTAGATTAGGATGTAGACTCAATTTATTATGGAACTTTGTCCACTATTATAGTTATGGGAGAGAACCATGACAACTATAACAATTTTAAAAGTGAAATTTTTCCACTATTATAATATTTTTAGTGAACCATGAAAACTAAAATGGGTTTGGGAGTGAACCCTATCCACTATAATAGTCTTGTAAATGAGTATTTATTTCTATGTAAATTATTTCCTAAGATTATATATGTGAAAAAATATATTTATTATAAAATTTTATTATTTCATAGATTATTTTCTTTGATTCCTTTATGATTAATGTATTATTAACTTCAAAGCTTTATTCCATGACACACATTTATGATCCATCATATAAAGGGTATGATTTTCAAATGTTATTTTAATGTTTTTTAACCCTTATACTCATGTTATGTTGACATCTCCCTTGTTTACCCTTGATGAGCATCTGAGCTCATACTTTATTACACTTCCTTTCCCAAGGTTATAAAAAAGTATTATGTATGACAATTCTAAAGAGGGTTCATGTTATGAATAATTTAGTGGGAGATTATAAAGTTCACTTATGAAGTGGTTTTATATGTATCTGAGTTTCCAAAGGCACAATACCTAAAAAATTATGGTGTAGATTTTTATTTTTTAATGAATATTAATATATTAATTTTCAATATTTATGTATAAGAAATTTGGGTCTCTAAAGTTTCTATCAGAAAAAGAATTAGGTAAAACATTGGAATATATGGTGAGAAACATTCATTGAAGAACCCATAATATGGGTCTATGTATAGGGTAATATACAAATGTTTTTATAAGGATGAGATTACGTGTTTTTCATAGCAATAAATCCTTATATGGATTTTAAAAGTGGATTTGCTTTTCGATTAGATGCACATATGGTCTATAAACCTAAATAGAGTTGGTTGAGTATATGTCGATAATCATTCTGGTGGATGGTGAGTATGCCCTTACTATGCACTTGGTTTGACACTCCATGGGGATACAATTTGGAATTAACACACTATTTATGATTGATCATGAATAGTTTGAATATATGATGACCATGAATGGTTTAGGTTAAACCAAAGGTGTTATAGACTAAAAACATGGTTTGATGATTTAGATATCCTATATGTGATTTTTATATATTATGTGGTCCCCCCATTTTATTGTTGTTTATCACACTATGATTGTTTTATTTAGTAAATATATGGAACTCAAAGGAACATTTTTAATGCTAAATGGGATGGAAAATTCAATGAATTTACTCATGAACCAAATTTTATGGGAGATAGAATACAAAATATGATTCCTATTATCACATAACTTTCTGATGATATGAATATTAGTGAACTTAAAAAATAGAAAAATAGGGAATAAAATTATATTAAGTCCTTCATGAGGAAATATACACCATATTTTAGTGGTTCCACTGACTGACTAGTTACTAATCAATGGATTAGAACAAATTAAAATATTTTTTTCATTCTTCAGTTTTTGGAACATGAAAAATTAATTTTGGTTGTCTATAATACGGTTGGTGAAGTGGATAGATGGTGAAATCTCATAAAAAATATAAGGTAACGTGATGAAATTTACTCTCTAGAGAATGATTAGTATGAGAGCCTATTTTTTAATAATTTATTCCCTTCTATTATTCATATGAAAATAAGGAAAGAATTCCTTGAGCTAAATTTAAATAAGTATAAATCCCTTGGTACCTTTGAGGAAAATTTTAGAAGTATTTTGAGGCAAACTTCTTGAATTAGAAACTAACCTAAAATTATGGTTGATGGATTTTCAAGTGTCTTAAAAAAGTATCCAAAGGGAGTTGGCCAAAAGGGTCTTCAATAGATATGAAGAAATAATTAGATGTTCTATCAAGGTGGAAATGGAGATTATAATTAACAATAAATATCATGGTTTTGATTAGAAAGGAAAATTTGAATTCAAAGAAAACTCTAAAAACCAGGGAGAGAATAAGATGATATTTCCTTCATGTTTGAATTGTGGAAGGAAACATGGGGGAAATTCTTTTAAAAGGACTGGTAAATGTTTTAAGTGTGGAAATTAAGGTTTCAGAGAAATTTATTTCCAAAGTGATGGGAAAAATTTATCTAATGATGTGAATAGAGGTAATAATCCACATAGTACACCACCAACACTCATGTGTTTCAAATTTAAGGAGTACGTGAATTATACAAATCAGTTACCTAATACAAGGGATAATGTGGATGATATTCCAAAACAACCAATAAATAAAAAGGAAAAATGGAAAGATTATAAAATCCCAACAGTTGAAGTGAATAATGATAATTAGGGTATACTTATCCTCCACTGATTATTTTCAAATTTAATGTTTTATTTTGAATGAATAAGCAATATGAATATCATATAGTTCATATTTTAGTGAAATTTAATATTATTTTGAGAATTGATTATCTGAATATACATGGATTCTGTAATAATGAAACCAAATGTGATATTCTATTAGTGAAAACATAAAACAAATCATCCAATGGAAATGATTTTGTTTAATATAAGATCTTATTTTTGGAATAAATGGTGAATGATTTTTAGAGTCTTATATCTCTCCATATAGGATTAAATTAATATTTTTTGATACCATTATGATTTTAATGTATATCATATAATCAAATTCATAGAAACCCTTTTGTTGATTTTTTGTGATGGGAGTTTATCTAGATTAAATATATTTTTGAGAGGCATATATTGAAATACAACCATTTGGTTTTGTATATATTTTTACGGAAAAACCTATTTAGGGAGGAAAGGATTTACAATTTGTGGAAATATGATAAAAGGTATTAGTGACTTTTATTGTTTATATTACCTTTTATTTTAAGATAAATTGGTTTATATAAATTTCAGAACATTTTAGGAACTATAATAATATAGTTTTGAAAAAAGGATAACCTATAAGTTTGGTGAAAAACTATTATATCCAGCAATGTCGTAGGGATTAAACCCACAACCGAAGGATGAAAATTGTATAACTCCTATCATTGACCAATGTGAAAGTGTATTATTTTTTGGAAAATAATAATAGATATTAGTGAGTATGAATCTTGGTGTTTGGTATGTCAAAAAGTTAAAGAGAGAGAACTTTTTAAGGGGATTGCATAACCATTAACTATACTTGAATGAAAATGGGAAAAAATATCATTAATATTTTTAATTGGACTCCAAAAAAATATTGAGGGATCAATAATATATAGGTTATAGTCAATAATTTTACAAATTAAGAAAATATCATCACCATCAAATAAGATTTCACTCTAAGTCATTTTATCAAGATATTCATTAAGGAAGTGGTAGGTTTTCATAGAGTTCGAAATTCTATTTTGTCTTATCATGATCTAGGGTTTACCATGAAGTTGTGGTGAAGTATTAAGTAGGATTTGTATAAGGATTTTATTTTTAGAACCTCATATCATCCATATATATATGGTCAGTATGAGAGAGGAATTCGAACCCTATAGGATATGTAGAGATCTTATTCTATGGATTTCTAATGTGTTTGGGACTGATACTTTCTTTAAGTTGTGTTTTATTACACCTATTTTATTTTAGATGGATCCTTTTAAATTAATACATGAAAATATGTGTAGAACTCAAAAAAATTGGATGAATTTGGAGAATTTTGGATACTAGTACATGTTATATCTTAATAAAGTATAGATAATGTTAGAACCATTCTGTAAAAAATAAGGGATATAAAAACTCGGTAGATAGGTTATGCTAACATTCATCAGAATTATCATTAATTTGAAGTTAGTAAAATAGTGTTTCTGAGAATTTATCCATGGAATAAGGTAATTATATTTTAAAATAAGGGAAAACTAATCATTAGGTATATCACCCCCTTGAAAACATTGATCATATCGGGACTACTGATTGTCCAGTAGTGCATCCACAAAAACTCTCTCAGGTTCATGATTTTTTCCATGTATCTCTTTAGAGGAAATAAATACCAGATGATTCATATATACTAAAATCATAGATCATACCATTGGAGAAAGTTGTTTCTAATGTGAAAAAACTTGCATATATTTCAAATCATAGAGATAAAGTGCTCTGAAAGAAGACCATTCACCTTGTTAAAGTTTTATGGTGAAACCCCTATATTAATGAAGCTATGTGGGAACATGAGGGTGTGATGAGGAATATGTATCCTCAATTTTTTTGGATGAAATCAATGAATTTTGACATAAAATCATTTTAATTGTGGAAAATTATAACACCCTCAGTTTTTATGAAATATTTATTTTTTCAAATAAATTTAAATTCATTGTAAGCTTTTGTTAAATGCAACACTTACTTGAAAACCCACAATATACTTTTAATATTATTATTTAAACATGACCATTATAAAAAATACATTAAACTTGATGGTTTGAAGAGGAATAAAAATATTTTAAAAATTAAGTATAATTTATTTAAAAAAATACGAAAAATTGATAAAAAATATTTTTAGTAAAGTCATTATATGTTTCGAAAATACTATTTTTTAAAAATGTGTTTTATTACCTTTGGTAAAATAATATTAAAATTTAATTTCTAATTATTTGAAAAATTTATTTCAAAATATTTACTTCATTTTTTAGATCAAGATGTAAAAAAATTCATTCAGTGATTTTTTGATTTTTTTTGGAAAATATTAATGTTCCTATGAATAGTAAAATATATATTAATTTTTATTAAAAACTTTTATTTCATATAATGAGTTTACAGGATAAATTTTATATTATATAATTTTAAAAGTAAATTTATTTCAATTATATATTTATTTATCCAATTTAGGTTATTATAATCAACTTCATATTGATTTTCATTATTAAAACTTTCAATACCTTTGAAAATTTTCTATTTGGAAAGACACTTTTTCATCACATCTATTGGATTAACATTAAATTAATTTCTTCCAATTATGTGATTATAATTTATAAAATGGCCTCCATATATTTATTCGTCATAATTTATATTATATAGAGTGGTTAATTAATTTTATGGTCTTAAATATTAAAAAAGACAATACAAATTAATAACCACAATTAAGGTTAAAATGGGATTTTGGGCATTACATGTGCTTGTGGTAAAATTAATTTTCAACACACATATGATTTTTTAATAAATTATAATTAATTTTTTTAATCCGCAGTTATAAATTATATAATGAGGATCATTATAATTTTATTCTTAATGGATAGAATACCTCAGTAAATTAAAATATAGAAGTTGTCAGGGTGAAAACTGAATGGGAATAATAATTAATCATTAAGATTAAGGAATAAAATGTTTAAAATATTTGTTCTTGTGGTGGTGGTTTTTATTTTACATATCATCCCTGAAATACATTATTAATAAATTTTACAGGAACTTGTGTTGAGAGTGACTTCTCATTATTGAATAGTTTTGGGTATTTTCAGAAATGTCACTCCTCCTCAATTATAAAAGGGTACTTTCTACTGTCACTTCTTCACACCTCTTATTCCATTATTCTCAGAAAAACCTGAAAAATATCTCCCCATATTCTATATAGATTTTATAGATATATTTTTATTCCCAAAACCCCATTTCTATGTTTTTCAATATGAGATCAAAAGAAGGTTTTTCTAAGTGAAAGTAATTGTCATCAATAACCTCTTTCTATTTTACTTCTTCTCTTACAACCTTTACTCGTGTCCTAATAATTACAATATAATGATTCCATTATCTACCATATTCTAAGATTTTATTATTTCAATGACATAATCTATATCCATCTCCTCTTGAATCAAATTGGATAATAAATAGTTGATCGTGTGTACGACATATTACTTCCTCATAAACCGATGTAATTAATTTTCCATAACCAACTCTCACAGATAGATATAATTACGAATTTAACATATTTTTATGATGTTATTATTCTTATTTAATTATAATATCACATGTACCTTATTACTTTCCATTCTATTGGAATATGATAATGTTATTTGTGTGTACGATGGATTACCACCTCACAAAGTGATGCTATTTATTTTTCACTGACAATTTACATGAAAGGTAATAATGATAAATTTGATGAGTATATGTGATATATATGACATAATAATTACTCTATAAAGGTAATATATTAATTAAATTCCTATCATTTTATCCTTTGATAAAATAGAAGCAGTGTTCATGCATACGCACGACCTACCATCTCCATGAATTGTTTATTTCATTTTATATCTCTAAATTTTATGGATTACAATAAATATATATAAAATGAATATATATTATCCTTTTATCATGGTTAAAATTCATAATATGATGGATTTATGATCAAAGTATAAGGAACAAAAATACCAAATCAAAACATACATGAAAACAAAATAGTTATTACACAAAAACTTATTTTATTAAGGAGTTATTAATAAAAGGGTAAAAAAAGGTCATAAGTAAATCAAATATGGTTTTATATATTTAATTATGGTTGTAGAATACATTTATTAAAAAACTATATTTTTTATACAAGAGTTTCAAATTTTCAACAAAATTCGATACTTAAGGTATGGGATTTTATATCACTTTTATTTTTGTGGGACATGTGACTTATACAACACTTGTCTTATTTGTGTTGTATATATAATTAAAAAAATTTCTTCTATAATAATTATAATTATAATTATGGGATATAAATATAAATATATATTTTTTGATTTCCTTGGGATTAATATTCAAAAGATACCAAAGTGGTAAGGGACTGATGTTACATTCTCATTGTTTACCAGGATTGTTCATGATTTTGATTTTGATGATAAGATCAAATGATATATTTCCCAACAACTACATGAATTTTATTCTGAAATGATTTTTTATTGATAATACATGTGTTCCCTTTATTTTCCTCTCTTTAAGTATTCTACATTATAGAATATTTTTCTTAAAAACAACCAAATTTATTTCTCTCCTCTATCGAAACCCTTTTTCATTCATATTCATGTTTTTTGAAAATATTTTTAACAATGTTTTTATATTACTCTATGATATTTTGATGTAATTTTTCCCATGCTTAAATATTTACAAAATGTTTTAAAATGAATCTTTATTTCAATTTTTGAAACAACACATCTTTGTATTTTACCAAAAATGTGAAAGGAATATTTGTTTTAACTTGTACAACATGATCATAATCTGTAGACATTATAAGAACTAAATTTTTTTAATATTAATTTATATGTTTCAGAGAGTATATTCAAAGAATAATATTTTCAATTTTTTCTGGAATTTTAGTTTTTAAAATTTTATTTTTGATGTTAAATGTTTATTTTGATCAAGAAATATTCTAGGTGAACTTTGAAAATCATTTTCCATATAAGATGACTTACTTTGATGATTTCTAAACTTTATTTGGTATATGATTGAATGATACCATGTTTATTATTTCTATATATGGTTTATGTTTATGATGAAAATATGTTTATGAAACCCATTTCATTCACATATGTTATCCCATGATGAAATATTTTTGAAATCCATTTCCTTTATTAGGTTCTAACATGATAAATGTGTTATGAAGCCCATTTATTTTCTTAGGTTCAATAATTATAAATGTGTTATGATGACCATTTCTTTTCTTGATTTCTGATACGATAAATATTTTACAATTGAGTGGAGCATTTATGTATGATTTTTATAATGTTCCATGTGAGACCTATATATCCCTATAATGCATTTGGTATATATTGAGATCTAATGAGATAAAGAGGAATGAAATGTGGTTTAAACCTAGTCCGGTAAGGGACTTTGTCCTCTACGATAGTCATGAGAGTGAACCATGACTGCTATGATTGTTTGGGGTGTGAAACCAATCCACTATTATATTATTGGGAGTGAACCTTGACTATGGAAATTGTTTGGGGGAGTGAACCCAATCCACTATTATAGTCTTGGAAATGATTCTTTACTAATATGGAAATGATTTTCTATGCTTATGTGTATTCAAAAAATCAATGTCTTAAACCAATGTTATGTAATCATTGATCATGATCTTTTCTTCCTTTATTTTTCATGTTATGTGAACTTACAAAATTTATTCAATGACTCACATTCTTGATCTACGATATGCGGGGTATAGTTTTCAAATATTATTCAAATTTTTTTCATGCCCTTAGGCTAATGTTATATTTATATCTCCCTTATTTACCCTTACTAAGCATTTAAGCTCACACTTTATTTTGTTTTCGTACCATAGGTTATGAATAAATTTCTTATGTATGAAATGTCTATCAAGGGTACTAGTTATAAAGAACTTAGTTAGAGATGATTTTGATTAATTATGATCCTGTGGTTTATGTATATTAGTTTCCAAAGTCACAAGACCTCAAAATTTCTGAAAGGGATCATTATTTTATTTAATGAATACTCATCTATTCATGTGTAATATTTATGTATGATAAGTTTGTGTCATTAAAAAAATAATAAATGAAAATAAAATAAATAAAAAAATGGGAATAAAAAGTTAGGGTTAAGTCTTATTTAAATATGAAAGTTGGACATAAGTTTTATTTACCCCCAAAAAATACAGTACTAGCTACTATCCATAGTGTAATAATTGATTATTATTTTTTAACCACAAATTTTTGTTAATTCTATGTTACTTTAATTCATATTGGTTAGAGATAATATCATAAATAGAGTGAAATGGATCCATCCCTATGATAATAAGTGATAAAATTGATGGACAATGTGGTATAAATAATGGCCCCCTTATATTGGCTCAAACTCAAATTCTTTAGCCTCTTTATTAAATTCTAGTGGATGGTCAATATACATTTTATCAAAAACATAAAATGTAATTTAAGAGAGTTATTTTTTTGAATTAAATTAAAATATGATGAGTTTATTTTAGAATCTTCCAATTTTAAGTATGAAACATGTGAATCAGTTTTTTTAGAAATCCTTATATATCTTATCTTGCATTCCCACAAATAAATTCTCAAAATATTCATGGAGATCAATGTGTTCATCTTCTCGTTAAATTTATTTTTTATCATCATTCTTAAGGGTAAAACAAGAGTTTGATGAATCATTAATTTTATAAAAATGGTAGTTAATGATCAATTTAGTTTTTATAAAATAAAATTAAAATTAGGTCATGAAAAAACTATCTCCAAATGTTTTCTTTTATTCAATTGGTTTTTATTTATTAAATCTTCTTGAAGTTAAGATGTAGTGAATAAAATATAGTAGTCAGAAACATCTATATTTTTGTAAAATTCCACCACATGGGTGGTTTCTTTTAACATTTCTTGGAGAAGACAGTGTAGTTATATTTATTCAAATATATATGGATCATGTGAAATATTAATTCACAAAAATTCATTCCAAAATTATTATAAATCTAATTGATCTCCCATAATTGTATCAATTGGAACATTATCTTCATGAATCTCCTCAAGAAATGGATGAGTGATATCTCATAATTATTCTTCAATAAATTTATTATTGGCCTCCTTAGGTTCAATAAATATATAAAATTAGTGGGGAGAATTCTTATACCATTGGTTCTGATTAGTTTTTATCATACTACTGCTCTAGAGAGGAAATAATGTATTTAGTTAAAAATTCTACATGATTCTTTTTTTTCAAAAAAAATTCTATGATTTATTACGGTTGTTATTTTCTTTTATTTTAATTTTTTATTATTCTAACATATTATAGTAGTTATTCAATGATTAATAATTTGAATTGGAATACACCATATATTTTTTTAATTTAATTTTATTTAATTAAAATAAATAATTTATAATATCAAAAAATAATTTGAAATTGAAATACTATTTCTCTCCATAGATACCATTATAAGTTTTTACAAACCTATTATAGGGAGGAACAAAATAGAATATTGTTTTACTAATAAATCATAGAGGCTAAAAAGGGTCTTTTCTATTGATGATCATTATTTTCCATCATTAACTTCCAAATAACTTTTTTATATATTAAGTATTTTTAATATTTGAATAAAATAATTAAATTGTGTTTGAGAATTATGAAATTCATGAATATAATATAAGTTGGTAAAAACAAAATAAATGTTAGAAAAAGAGAACTTCATTTGGGGTTTAACTACATAGGTTCCTTAATTAGACATTATTATTTTCTAAATTATTTCTGATAGTTCATCCTATATTACATGATCCATTAGGCCTTACATTTAGTGTGGAAACTATAATGCCTTGGATATCTATTTAATAAACCAACTCTACTCTATTTTAATAGTTAATAATAGTTAACACACCGAATTTGAGAATGTGACACCTTCTATGAACAAAATCCATCATATTTAATTTTATGTCTTTAATAAACCCTACTCTATAATATAAAGATCTTCCTGAGAGAAGCTAGGATATTTTTGTTTCATATAGAATAAAATAAGATATCTAATAATATATTTTAATAAAAGAAATCACCTTATCAAACCTTAATACACCCACTAGCCTAAGACAAAAAAAATTAAAAATGAAAATTAAAGAATAAGAATTAAATAACACTGATAAAATCACTTACAAGGCCAATACTTAGGTTAGATGCCAATCATCATTAATATTAGAGATGTATATTTGAAGAATAAAAAATTGAAAAGAGATAATTATAGAATAATAAGACTAATATATTAAAAATTTATGACAATGATATAAAATCATAAACCCTCATTAGATATAGAAAATGGATAAATAATTTAAAGGTTATTAATGTACAAATTTATATAGTGAGTGGTGATCAATTATTGATATGAAATATATCCTATAAAATTTATCACGTATTTAGACCATTTATTGACTGAATCTATAAATGTATCTTTCATTAAATTCATTACCTTGTGTATTTTGTAGTCTTGTTTCCCATTCCATTATGAACATGAAATTTTCTGAATCTTGAGTATAAATAATAAATGAAAATGTTACTATACCACTTATATGTCATTATATAAAAACTAATTTCATTATGTGTGTTACTTTGCGAGATAAGATCCCATCTACCAAATTCATCCAAACTATGCCCGGATTTCGAGTCCCCAATTTGGAGCTTCATTTGGGATTAAAATTGTTAAATTTTTCTCTTAGTCCAATTGAATTAAATATATAACAATGATTTATTAAGACTAAAAACAATTTATTTATTAATTTAGATTAGTGTTGAAAAGATAATGTTCAAAACACAAAATAATTAAATTAATTTAAATTTTAAAATTAAGTAATTTTAACAATTTAATCAGAATCATTACCTTAATCTAAATATATAACAAATACCCATAAAATGATGAATTTGGTGGTGGTTAAATAATTAAAACATAAAGTGACATATATAGAAATATTGGATCATTAGTACTATAGTTTGATACTACATTTTCATTGAGAATTATAGGAAAACATGAAATAGGTTTAGGAGTACTACATGGATTTCTAAAAAAACAATCCAATGGTACTCATGAAAGTAAAACACGATGAATTCCTTATTGATGGAGAAATGGGAATACAAGTGGTCAAGGGAAAATAATACAAGTATTCATTCATATCAATTTTATATTATATCATATTATGTCTATGGAAATATACAATACAATAGTTCTTCAAACCAACAGTTTATTTTCAAAATTATTTTGTATATTGAATCTTTTGATATAACTTAATAATCTAGTTATCAAATATTTTTTCTCAATTTAGAAATATAACAAGATATAAGTTCCATCCTTGTTTTAATAAACATTTAATTTTGTATTATATATTATTTTATATTTGTGATAGGGGAAAAGAAAAATTATTTTTGAGGTCACCTCTTGAGTAATTTTCATAGAGATGTGAAGTTTTAAAAAGTTGAATAGCCACAAAGAACTTGGTAGGAGAAATAATTACTATGCATAAAAATATTAGTCCTAATAACTAAATCCATACTTAGAAGAAGCATTTTTACCATGTGATAATTAACAAGATGGTTAGCAGTTGAATCTAGTGTAATTGGGATTCTATTGGATTTAGTTCCCTACAACTAACATAATTTATACTTTTTATTTCTATATTATTCAGAGACCATAATATTAAATTAGTATATCTTATTACATGGTGATTTTACTTCTATGTAACATTATTATAATAATGTATTTATTGTATTTTCACATCAAAATGACATTGAAAATCCCGTCACGATGAGAAACATAATGTTATATGATGAAATTATAAAACATTTAAGTGACACATCCAGAATAACATTATTTGAAAAAACACATAGTATGTTAACTATCAGGCGTTTAATACCCAAATGAAGATTAGAATTTATATTATGAATTTTCCAATTAGTAATCTCCTAGATATGAGGTAAAAAGGGTAGACTATGAATATAAATTCCACATTCTTAAGTGTCATTGGATATTCCCATATGTGAATGTGTGTAATGGTCCTTATAACTTATATTATTAAAAAAATATCATGATTACTATATATAAATGTATTTTATTGAACAAGAAACACATATATTCTCATTGATGTTGGGTATTTTTAGTCATCATGAGTGATATGGAATTAATGAATAAGTTAATAAAGGATATCTCACTTATATTTATCTAAGTTTATATCTATTTACACTTTATTGAAATTAAATGATCATATTAATTCCATGTATATACATTTATATTGATGATTTCAGTTTAGATATAAAAAAAATATATATCAAGAACATATTTTGATAGAACAAGTATTAAAGATGCTTGATTGGAGATATCGATAAAACATGATTATATTACATTGTAAGCATTCATATGTAGTTGTTTTCTTTGATACATTAACTTCTTTCCCTATATGTTTATTGATATGTGTATAGACCCCAATCATGGAATTTTTGTAAAACATCTTAATTCAAATGAGAAATATCCCTAGAGGATTATAGACAAACTGTATCCATTATCGTAGTAATAATCTATTTTAAATTAATAGTGGGAATTAATAATATTCTCAATAATGAGGAATATTACTTATTTCATATCTATAGATCATAAATATTCAATTTAATATTAAATAAATATTTATTCTCAAAGTCAATGAATATAATATTTATTTTTTTGTTTCATCATTTGAAAAATAATAAATAAATAAAATGATTAAATAAATATTTTTTAAATTAAAAAATATTAAAATATATATGTATTCATAATATTGTAAATAAGATATTTATTAGAATAATTATATTTGTTCACATGACTGTAAATAATATATATATATATATATTTATTGAAAAAATAATATTTATCATATTAATAATTTATTATTCAAAGGTTCTATAAATGATGATGAGGATAGATGGGCCATGTTAAGGGATTTATGATGGAATTAATATAATCATTAAATATTATTTAAATAAATATTGGTTTATTTATTTAAATAAAATGATATCATTTTTTAAGTATGTTAATAATAAAAATGTTATAATTTATATTTGTAATGTGTAATGTATGAGGTTTAATATTTGATGAATGTTCTATGTTCAATTATCAATATTAAAACCCCATCTCTATATATCCCGATCTGATGTGATTTTCTATGTGTGGTTGTGTAGAAAAATGTATCCCTCTCTAGATTTATATTTTTTAACTGAACAATAACTATATGGTTTCCGTATGAAAATATAAAAGATATTCCATCCCCATCTTCCTCTCAATAAAAATAGAATAATAGAAGAAATATTTTAGACTGAAGGGTAACTTGTTATGATCAAATGAGAGTGACACATGGTGATCATTACCCTATGCAATCACCTATAGTTTCATTGATGATGCTCCAATATTGTGAAGCACATGAAAATACCACTAGAGGGAATCTAGTTTGGATCCTCTTAGTTCAATAATTATATGGATTGAATGAGATTCAAATGATTAACACATTTGTTGAATAAATAATTCCAACAACTGAGGTAATTCAAGTTATTAAATTGATTATAAATTTAATGTGAAAAGTTTTTTTCTAGGTTATAGGATTTATTTCATCAAATTATTATGGATTATTCATATTATACGATGAAAACCCATGGTTGGGTATATTCCCGACCAGATTAAATTTCACCCATAACCATCAACAGTTACATTTGAGCGGTTAAATTTTAAATTTATAGTTATTTAGTATTTATTAGTCAATATCACAATTTGTTTCCATTATTAATCAAAAAAGTATGATTATATTCTCAATCAGATTCATGCACCCATGAAAAGGCTAATAATAGGTGAAGAGCGCAAGAAGATACCATTTGAAGGTGCCAAATGTTTTGGTTACATGACAATATTATATATCAAGTAACCTAATTATACATTTTATAGTCTGGGTCAACCACAATCTACACCCTCTAATAAATCATGGATGGTCATGTTGTGTTTCATTACATAGCATTTAATTACACCACTTATTGATAGCTACATATACACGTGATTTTCTAGGTCGCATTCCATGTAACTCTTTTAGAAACTGTCTAACCCACATGTCATGGTAGTCGTTTGGTCAATAGTTGCAATGTAAAATTATTAAACACTTGATTTAATAAATAAATGATAGTGTGTTTTCTTCTAACTATGTGACTTGGGGGAGGGGTGAAAACATGGAATTTAATTATAGTCAATATTATCTAAGACCATATTTTCCAAGATGATTACATATAAAATTCCTAGGTATGTATTCTGTATAGGAATATAAAAAAATACATGTTATGTAGTAGGCTGTATACATCATGTATAAAATACAAATTTATGTGGAGTACATTCCAATACAAACTCTACATCGTATAAATTAATTAAATGGAAATAAAATTAATTTTATAATTTAAAAAGCATAAAAAACAATGTTGGATTACATATCATGTGATAGAGTTTGAAGAATATTAAATTCATTATTCATTTATTTGTTAATTTCATAACTATATACCATTTATAGATCTCATGCATGTCATATAATTACACATATTAAATTCACTACACACCCTATACTTACATGACTACTTGGATTTAAACATATAACTACACTCTTGTAATTAATGACTTTGTCTCTTTACTGCATGTCGTTTATGTTCATAGTACATGAAAAGTTGGGTGCCAGGTAGTTCAGAATGGGTACACACCATGTAATTAATTAATTTTAAGTAAAATTAATTAATTTATTTTTTTCAAAACAATTACTGGATATAATCATAAGTATATCAAAGACTAGTTGGATTAGTAATTATGATAAATAAATAAATAATCAATAAGTATATTTATTATTAATTAAATAGAAACATATCTTTTTTAAAGTAACAATTTTAAAGGAATTCATGGAATTTATAAATTTGATGTTGTTGTATGTTTATGATGGATCATGATCTTGATCAAAGAATATATGTTGGATTTATTATAATTAAATATTTAATAAATGGTTTTACTATAAAGAAAGATTTATTACTAAATTTAAATGATGATCCGCACACTATCCATCCCACCTTTATTATATAAGTGCATGATTATCCATGCTTACTTTTATATAGAATCCATAACTATTCATATGGTTCATATCACCTGTGTGAGTAAAAATATGTAAAAAAATGAGATTTTAGGAGAGGAAGTAGTTTATAACATGTTCCATGGTAAACTGAATGAGAAGATACATAGGCATGAGATGGAGTGATGAAAATCAAGTAAAAATCCACTCAAGATTAGTTTTTTCACTAGGTATATACATTAGTTTATCATTTTCTCAAAAAAACCAACTAGTATAAATCTCATGATAAATTAATTTCATTTATTTTGTTCTGTGAAATTCATTGTCATTTATTTCTATTTTGGAGGACTGTTAATGTTTTTCTTAAACATGATAACCTAAAGTAAATGAAATATCTAGAATTCAAGATTAAATAAAAGAAACATATGATGATTAAATTAATGTTCAATGACATAGTTAATTAAATTTTTAATTACACATAATATTAAAAAGGCATTTTAATATTAATTAAAAATACATATGAATCCATAAAAAAATTCATAAAATTGATTTTAAATTTTAAAATCCTTTAAATAATATATTTATAAGGTAATCATTGATCTAAGTATTGTTTTAACCTTTTTAAGAATACTTATTTTCATCAAAACAATTCTAATGATGGTTTTAGGTTGTCTGAACCAAGTTCACATTAAGAGGAGTGGCTCCTTCTAAGAGTAATGAAACTTAGGGGAACTGTTGAATATATTTGGGTCATGATATTTTTATTATATTGTGACCTCAATGGATCAAGGAACTATGAATTATTACAGATGGAAAGACAACCTCGCTAAATACCTTCATATAATTGACCATACCATTGTCTGGGTTTTGTGAAGGTAAATTTGGATTCTTTGAACAAGAACGACAATGTGATAAGACATTTTGAATCCAGTGGTGATGGATATTTGGATTTGATAATATAATGGGAGACTTATAAATAAATTTTTTTATGTATCACCTTTTTAAAATGTAAATAAAGTACATAAAATATATTTAAACTATTATAGAAAATTTAAATTGAAACCAAGGGAATACTATAAACTTTTGTTGACTCAAACCAAGTCCTTAACAATAAAAACTTCCAAGAGTAACGTAGTTATTCAAATGATACAATACTAATGGGTGGTTTATAAGTTTTTATCAATTCCCCTACTATTGATCAAACATATCCTGTAGAGATAAAGGGTGAAAAGAAATTCTACCAAAGATTAATTCAAGATTCTTTTTATATTATTTCCATAATTTTATATTTTATGTCCTAAAATTTAATGTTTAAACCTAATGAAATAGATTCATACACTATGAAACTTCATCCCATTGATCTTGAAAAACGATATGAATAAGATTAATATAATTGGGATTATATTTACATCATTTTAGTGAAAACTGTTATACTTATTCATTTCTAGAGATTATACCTTCAAAATTCTTGATTGCAATGATTAGTTTCTTCAATTTGGATTCTTTTGATATTATAAATTATCCATTAATATCATATTTTTTATATTTATAATAATGGTTCTCCTTATTTGTCTCAAATTATTGTATGGACCATATGAATACATATTTAAGGAATATATTGACTATAACTAAGAATAAAATTATTTGTGGGAAAATAGTTCTTTACCACTTATGGTGAATATAATGAAACACAAGTTTAAAAAACCAATAGACCCTTTAATATAAATAATGTATTTTCAACATCATTCAAATATACATATGATTTTTATATTGGGTAATGAATATAAGTCTATTTTATTTTCATATGTAAAGAGAGGTCTCTGGAAAAATAAATCTTATAAGATTCTACTTCAAGTATATTAAAATTTCTTTATATTGGACTAATTTTGTATTAAATATGATATTTTTATCACATATATGTATAAAAAAAGAAGCCAAGGAAGTTCTAAAATAAAACAGGAAGTCGAGTGAACTCTCAAAGGAGTTTAGAAATGGTGTTTTCTAAATTATATAAGATTGGGTCACAACATTATATTTCCCAAGTGGATTGATTCATGAGAAACTATTTTTATTTTTGTACTGAGAATTACTATATCATTTTGATCAGTGTTTATTTAAATAAAAAGAGACATTATTTTATGTTTGGAATGAATAATGTTATATAATTTCATACTTTACTTATAGTTCACTGAATTTTTAATAATATATATTTATTTAGTAATAAATTAATAATATAATATATAATACTCATAACTATTTGTGTAATGATAATACCTTTCCAAATAAAACTTAATGTAGTTGACAAGTTTATTCTCACAAGAGTGTTTAGCCTCTAATGTGATAAAACACTAAGTATGATGACAAAAACACTTTTCAAGTTTTAGATAATGTTTCCTTTATAAACAAATGTATTCCAAAAATATTTTAGAGTTAGTTTAAAAAGGTCACATGAACTATTATAATTAGAATATAGAGGTATGTTCATACACATCATGGGATTCCTTTAAGAATTTTTTGGAATATATAGTGTTGAAATGTATGCACCTCATAAAGAGTATTAGATTATCTAGGTAGTCTTATTGAAGAATATATTAGCATGGTATTTTTCATTCTTAAAAATGTTAGTTGAAGGTATTTATAAAATCACAATACCTTATACACATTAAAAACATGATGGTCAAAAAATGAAGATCAATTATGAATCTTATATATATTGAAATTTTTCCTTGATACCTTTCAATACATGAGTCATGAATAATAGTGAAATAACTAATCATTTTCCAACTATATTAACTTATTTTTTTTTAATATAATAAATATTCCATCAGATCAACTCATTTTGTTTTTCATTTGATATGTTTAGTTAACACCAACAAACATATATAAGATAAAAAACTACATGCATCTTAGTTGATTACTCTATTATGATAATAAAACATATAAGATTTAAATTAATTAGTCAATATTGAATATATTGATACATGATGGATGTAATTATCATTCGAGAAATTGGGATCATTATAGAATTCAATGAATTATCTACTATAGAAACACAGATGTTTTTTATAGGTACAAAAAATAAACTAACATAAGTGGGCAGAGTTATTCTAGAGACACAAATTTCATAACAATTCCCAATACCAAAGAGGTAGTTTTATATTAACCATGGTAGGTGATATATTATTATTTATTAATAATGATTCCTATAAGAAATTAATATATATAAATTTTCTATAACTGAAAAGTTCATATGAATTCAAATATGGATTCTATGTAACAAAATATTAATTTTTATTTTGATATTTTCTCTAACGGATGTAAAGTCATTAATGGTTATTCAAAAGATACAATACATTGATGTTTAATCCCAAACTAATGATTAATATATGATTATTGCAAGATTTATTAAATTTACACATATTCTATGACTATATCTTATTACTAATCCTCATGAAAAATTCATTTGAATTATTTTTCTCATAATGACATTATATGATTATGATATTCAGCGTCAGAGTTTCAAGTCCAGTTTCATTGTAGTAAACCTTACGGATGATGTCTATATAACGTGACCAATAGGGTTGGTGACATCAAAGAAAGATAAGAAAATATAAAATTTTAAAAAATCATTTATAGATTGAATAAATTATAGTGATGATAGAATATTCATTTGGAATTAATTTTATTTATTATGTTTACAAGAGGTTTTGGGAGTGCTATTGATTCCCAAGAAAGGTATGTTTATAACATATGAAAAATCGATGTTAAGTCCTATAAGTTGACTGAGGAGTCAATATTAACCTAGAATGATATAATTTAACAACCTGAGTTCATGGGAATAAGATCAATAGATATATATCTATTGGGTTTCTAATAATAATAATAATATTTATATTGACAATGTACTGAATAAATATTGATTGAAACAGTTCAAGGCTGAATTATTTCTTATGTCACATGGAATCTTATCCCACCAAGTGGGGTGGGGTTATGGAATATTTTATCCTATATTTCTAGAAAAACATTGGAATCTATCTAATTTTCCATGATTTATATGTTTGTTTGTGGCTTCATATACATTGCGTATAGTAATAAAATATAAAATAGAACTATGAGTACTATATAGGGTTATAATCAAAACTCTCTAATGGTACTTGAGAAAGTGAAACTGGATGAATTAACAATATATTTTTAAACAGGAATACTAGTGGTCAAGTGGAAATAAAAATAGTCTTATTTTATATCAATTTGATCTTATATTACAGTACGGATAAGGTAATATGAAATCAAAACTTATTACAACTAGTGTTTGACATATTAATAATAACTAAGTATGTTGTAGATTCTGATGTATCTTAAGTAGAGATTTAGTAAATAATTGTTCCCTATTTTGGGATATACCATGATAAAAATTTTATAGTTATTTTGATAAACATTGAATTTGGTATTATCTAATCTTTCATATTTGTGACAGGGGAAAAATGAAAATACTGGAATAGGTATCCTCTTGGGAAATTTTATCATAGTGGTGAAGTTCAATTAAGCTAAATATACACAAATAATTGTTATCGAACCAATATTTTTCATCAACAATCCCAGAAGGAAAAAAAATAACCATACCATGTAGAAGAATGTCTACCATGTGAGAACTAACAAGCCATTTATTAGTTGGATGAAGTGAAATTAATATTTTATTAGAGTTGCAACCTTATATCTAGATGGATCTTTTAATTTAAATTATAGGAATATTTAGAGAACAAAATATTAAATTAATTAATATCATCAAATTATAATTTTTCTTATGCATAAAATCATTTTTATAATGTCTTTAGAGTACTTTTTATAGAGACGGGTCATAATAATTCCCTGATATAATGAGAACATTGATGCGTTATTGTGAAATTCAAGAAAAGGTAATTTATATAGTCCAGAAAACATTCTATGATGAGACAAGTATTATATTGACTCTTATATGATTGATACTCATATGTTGACATGACTTAATGTGATGATGTTTTCACCTAGTAATCTTATAGATGGATGGTTATGAATATATAAAATCCTATAGAAATTTGATATGATCATGTGTTATTATATATTAATATATATTGAACATGTGTAATGGTCCATGGAGTTGAGATTATTATTAACACATATCATGATTCATGTACGTAGATTTATTATCATAACCCATAAAGGCATATTTTCATGGCGAATTTTGAAATGTTCAGTGCATCAAGAGTGATATGGAATTGATGAAAAATTCAGTAAAGGATTTCTCCCTTATATTTTATTCAATTTCATATATTCCTCCATTTGATTGAAATAAAAATTTCATATTAATTCCATCACCATGGATTTAAATAAATAAGTTTATTTTAGTTTGTCAAAGAAATATATATCAATCACAATGGCTGATGAAAAAAGTATGCAACCTTTATTATTGGAAATATCAAAAAAATAGATAATATTACACAATATGGTTATCATTTTTAAGAACGTATGAAGGAAAACCTGGATAAAATGGTAACTATACTTCATTATAGATTATATAAGGATTATGATTATAATGGTCTAAAATTAACCTTTAATTATTTTTTTTATCTCTTATGGGGTTTGATGGATCTATGTTATGATCTTATGGGGTTTTCCACTTTTCCCCTAAAATTGGTTTTTTATAATAAAAAATTCATTTCTAGTTAATCTATGATTTCATGGACACATTTGTAGATACTAATCTTGTACTTTAGGCAGGCTTGCCTAATACCACTGAGAATGGGTTCCATAGAGTTACACACTAAGGGTATCCATGAATTCAGTTAAATTTTGTTTGTATTTAATAGTTGGAGTTAGTAATATTATCATGACTGATGAATATTATTTATTTTGGATTTATGAATCAAAAATTTTAATTTTAGTATTAAATAAATACTTATTCACAAGCCCACTAAATATGGTATTTATTTATCACTTTTTTTATTTTCATGGTAATAAATAATTATTTATTTATTAAATGAATTTTTATTTAACTAAATGTCTAATAAAATAATTATTTAGTTTAAAGATTATGAATATGATATTCACTAGAATTAATATATTATTTCACGTTAATGTGAATAATATATATCAATTAATTAATTTAATGAATACCATTTAATAGATTAAAAATTAGTTACCAAATGGTTCAACAAATTCCGAGAAGGATGAATGGACCATGTTAAGGGATGAAAGATAAATATTATTTATATAAATATAAATACATTTATTTAAATAAAATGATATTTATTTGTGCACTCATTGGCACATTCCATGAGATATAATAATAATAATCATCATCATAAAGATATTATTTATATTTGGCATGGGTAATGTATTATGTTTAATATTTGATCAACTTACTATATGTAGTTACAAATATTAAAAATAAAACTCTATATATTTTTATCATATATCATTTTTTTTGTGTGGTTGTAAATAATAATTTCTCTCTCTAGTGATTTTTTCTCAGGACTGAATTATATCGCTAGGGTTTCTCATAAGTAGGAGAGAAGACATTCTTTCTCCCCCTTCCCCTCAATTTTGAGATAATAAGAGAAACAATCATCAAGACTAGAGGATTGATTGTTACAATTGAATTTTCATGACTCGAGACGATAGACACCTCAATGATTGTAACCAAAGAATTATTATTGATTCTAAGAGATTGTGGAACATGTGTGGAGACCATTTGAGAGATTATACTTTGTACCCTATCTGTTAAATAATGACAAAACATGAAAAAGGTTCAATTGATAAACACCTTCATTGAAAAATGAATTCCAAAGAACTAAGTAATTATTTTTATTAAATTGAATATAAATTTAATATGAGAATATATTCTCTATATTACCATATTCATTTCAACATGTTATTTTGTATTGTCCAATTCATACAAAAAATCATTATTGGGTATAGGCCCGACCATCTTCTTCTACAAAAAAAATCCTTCAAAAACCAATTATGTTGTGATTATGGATCCAATTCAAACATGGAATCTATTTATAATGTGATTATAATAGTGGTTAATTCACTATAAATTAGTCTTTGGGAGAATATAGGGAACTATCTAATGACATTTGGTTTACATGGATTATTTTATATGTTTATGGAATGTGTTTTATTATAATATAATTACTTTTCTATTTAGTGAGTGATGTTTGTGGTGATTCTGGGGATGGAATTAGTATCATGAACTATCATTATTCAAAATGACAAATAGAATTCTTGAATGAAATAATGTCATGTATAGTGTTTTCTGATACTCAACACTACTTAAATTTGTGCTATTTGCAACGGGCTATTTGCGATGGGATCCCGTCGCAAATAAGCTTTAGCGATGGGGTCCCGTCGCAAATAGCTCGTTGTAGAAAATGACATCGCAAATACCATTTTTTGTGATGGGCCCATCGTAAAACATGTTTTTTTCGACGGGAAAGTTCCCCATCCCAAATAACTCTCCGATTTTATACATTATATATAAATAAACTTTTTTGCGATGGGCTCATCGCAAATATTATTTGCGACGTGCCCTTAGTTTCGTCGCAAATAGTATTTAAAAAAATATAATTAAACTATCTGTGATGGGATCTCGTCACAACAGTTCCTGTAGCAAATAATAACCAAAATAAGAAAATATATTTAATTAAATTAGAATTAATAAAAATGATATTAATATTATTAAAATAATTACAAAATAAAAAATATTAAAATTATCAATATTCTCAATAAAATATAAAAAATTCATAAAATATTATCATTATTATAATTAGTAAAATAAGAAAACATTAACAAACAAAATACTAAAAAATATATCTAATAAAATTATGATTAATGAAAAAAATAATATTAATATTTTTAAAATAATAAAAAATATTAAAATTCTAAATATTAAAAAAAAGTATAAAAAAACTTATAAAATATTATTATTATTATTAGTAAAATAAAAAAACTTTGAAAAATATAATAGTAATAATAAATAAGAAAATATTAAAAAGAAAAAAAATTAAATTAAACAATTTTCGCACCAATATAAAAGATAGAAACTGAAAATAGTTCATATTACAACAAATATTTAATTCAAATGTTCTTAACATAAAAAAATTACTAGGGGGTCGTCTTCTGGAGGAGGTGGAGGAGCTGTAGGAGATGGGGAAGGAAACTTATCCCTAAACTACGAGTCAGACAACACATGTGCTCCATCTACTCGTGATGATGCTGCTTCCATCGACACATCTCCTCATCGTGATGCTGCTGCTACTACTACTGCGGACGCATCTCTTCATGCTGCTTCTACAAACTCTTTATAAGATCAGACTAAGTTCACAACTACTCTTGATTCTGTGAGGCAGAAGATGATGCCTTTCCAGGAGCTCCTCTTTAGATGGACACCGACATCACAAAAATACCATAATAAGTACAAGGACACACATGAGATCCGGTACCAACTACTATGCCCTTCTCAAAGCCACACTGAGTCTCCTGCATCCATGCTGCCTCATCGAAATGGTGGGTAGTGGTCTGATCAGTCGCCTTGTCTTGACTCCCAGCTTGTGTCTAAGAGTTCGCAGCCTCATATGACTCCTTCAAATCCAATTTCAAATTAAAATTGTGAAAATATTATATGCAGTTAATTTTCAAACTAAAAAAAATAATACTAACCAAAATCTGACGCTCACGATCACCTCTAATCTCTCCAGTGGCTAGATCACTATACATCCTCTGATAAACTTCATACTATGTAATATCAGGATGCTTGAATACCTATAAAAATATAAAATAAACTATTTATATTTAAAGTAATATAAAATATTTAAAAAAGATACTTAACAGATGCTCTCTATGCGTACTGAATGTATAACTACCAGATCGATGCGTCACCTCCTGTATCCCGCAGTTCTGCCGACCCACTGAAGACCTCCTCTGAAATCCACCAACCAACTAGTGTAAACATAATCCATCCTAAACGTGAGATGAAATGTACTCTGGTCGGTGGGATCTACACGAATCATCAAAATCTGTCACTCCTGCTTTCTTAATGGTTGTCCTTCTCAAATTGTGCAAAAACAGATGGAAACAGTCACTCATAGATGCCTCCCATGCCGCGGGGATAGCATCTCACATGCTATCACTTATGAGATACCATAAACTATACAAATAATTTATAATATCAAGTTATTAATAAAATATATTTCAAAATAAATATTATTTATTTACGTACCGGCCAATGATTGAACGTGTTGAGCTGTAGATCAATGGGAATTTATTCCCATGTGATCCAGGGCTGAGAAAAATATTTGCACAAGATAGAGCTCCCATGTCCAAAAGATACATGCGCAATGCTATGAAAAAATAATAAATAATGAAACAATTAATATGTATATAAATAAATTAATGAAAGCTAACTAAAATATACAGGTTACCATACCTCCGTGTGTGTGGATCGAAGCCAAGACATGGACGTCGCTCAGGGGTAGGTTTAGGAATCATCAGCCATGCAAGACCGTGCCCCCTCCGCGTACCCCTTGAACCACCAGTGGGGTGAGGGTTAGATGATCCCAAATCCCCATCATCCAAAGGTAGCTCAGCCTCATGTAACTCACGAAATAGATCAGGGTCCATCTGAAACAAAAACTTATTTTTGTTGGCAGGTATTTGAAAATAACTATTACATATAGTTATATATTAGTAATGATTATAACCAATATTTAACTATGCCAATGTTCACCTTTATCATAATATTCATATCTGATGATGTCAATGTCTTCATATTCCTCTTCTGCATCATCAATATCCATATGAGTTTCAGTTTCATCATCTCTTGTCATTTCAAATTCATTTATAACATCATTAACATCTTCATCACCATCGACCCTTAATTGTGGGGTGTCATCATCAATATTCATGTCTCTTTGTGAAAAAAATGGATTTTGTGTAGTCTCTTGAAAAAATTCAATTCCTTCCACTTCATAGGAACTACATTCAGTTTGAGAAAAATTATTTTCTCAAGATTTAATTTTTATTATGATCCACCAATCACTCAGGTCTCTTGAAGTAGCACCGTACTTTGCATTATAAATTCGATGTGCCTGTTGATCTAGTAAAAATGTTTCATTATTGCAAGAAGACTTTTATATTTAATATCAATGATTCCATGAGTCGAATGAACACACAAGACTCTCTCAGTATCCAACCACCGACATTTAAACATCATTATATAATTATTTCCCAGATAACACAACTCAAAAGTTTTATCTAGAATTCCGTAAAAGTCAACTTCAGTTTCTCTATGATGCAATCCTCTCAAAAAAACTCCATTGTTCATTGTTTTTTTTATTCCCCATATGCACATGTCTGAAATAGAAAATCATTCACCACATATGAATTATACGATTTAACCATTTTGGATGGTGGGATACTCAATATACACAGTCGCTTATCAATTTTATCATCATGTTGGGACACCTGAAAATTTGTAAAACAATTATCAATATAACAAATAGTAAACTGAATTGATATTAAACCATCAATAATTTATGTTACCAGTTTTTGAAACTATTGAGAATTTTTTTTGTCTACGTTCTTCAAGAGAAGCTGCTGTAATTTGTGGAAGTTGTTTCTTGATATGATTATCATATAACCTAAAAATAAAATAAGTTTACATACTCTAACATAAATTATAGAATAAGTGATAGAATCACTCATAGTACAAATGATTTCATTTCTTCACAGTTGAGCGGAACATATGTATGAGCTCTGTGATGTTCATCATCTGAAATCAATCGTTATTGAACTCCACTAAAGCCAAGATTTGGCTGACTAAAAATTGATAATTGATTTTCCATTTCATCATTAACATTTCCCTCATTATGTTCCATGCGATTGTGTTTTGAGGGATATTCAGATTCAAAATAGTGAGAGCAGAAAAGAGTAATTTCCTCTTACAAATAAGCTTCAGAAATTGAGCCGTCAACGGATGTTTTGTTGCATACTTTTTCTTCAATTTCTGCATGCATCTCTCGAATGGGTACATCCATCAAAACTATATTGGACCTCCACATTTAGCTTCATGTGGAAAATTTAATATCAGATGTTCTATTGAGTCAAAGAAAGCCTATAGAAAGATTTTTTCCAGTTTATATATAATTACAACAACATACTCTCCCAGTTTTCTTAGCGCATCGTAGTCTGTTTCCCTGCACTAATGTCTCGAAAAAAATATTACATGTCTGTTATCGAATCCCAAATCATAGAATTAAACAAACCTCTAAATCTAATCAGTATAATTCTTTCCATTATAACATGGAAATCATGATTTTTAATTTAGTAATATGACCATTCTTAACACATCTGCCCAAATTGGAAGAATTTCCATCGAGAAGTATCTAATATGCAATCCAATAACAAACTAATAACTGACTATATTTGGAAAGTGTATAAGATGATTTTGGCTTCATTAACCTCTGTGATCTGACATTTTCAGATAGTTCAAGTTCGGGTCGTCTGTTAATTTGGGAAAGATCTAATCGTGCTTATATAGTATCTTTGGTTTTACCTGGTGTATCCAAAAATTTATGAAATAAATTATCAAAATAGTTCTTCTCAATATGCATGACATCCAACATGTTGTAGACTAACCAATCAGATTAATATGGAAGATCCCAAAAATGCTCCATTTTATCCAATTATGTTCTTTTCCAAAGCCATGAATTTTCTGTTGGTTTATGGTTGGACCAAATTTGATGGGAGGTAATAAAAATACAACTGATTTTAACTCTATACCTGAGACCATTTTTGGAGGTTCATCCCTTTCAATTATGCCTTTTCTGAAATGATATTTGTTCTTTTGAAAAGGATGATCGGTTGGAATAAATCTACGATGACAGTCAAAATAGAATGGTTTTTTTTTTCATATGTACTCTAGCCAGATAACATGCCATATACCGTAAAGTCACTAATCATCCCCATCAATGCAGCTTTTAATATGAAATTTTGTTTTGCAGTAACATCATATGTAGTAACACCATTAACCCACAATGCACTTAACTCATCAATCAATGGTTTCAAATAAACATCAATATTCTTTTTCAGATGTCCTGGGATTAATAAGGTCAAAAATATATAGGTATACTTCATCAACATCCATGGAGGTAAATTGTATGGAGTTATAAAGAACGTTTAACAAGAATACTGACTACCATAAGAACTGAATGGATAGAAACCACCAGTAGAAAGACCCAATCATATGTTTCAGGCTTCTAAAGAAAAAGATGGATGGAGATGGTCAAAATGTATCTATGAATCACCATCATATGGATGATTCAAGATTTTATCAGTTGAAATATTGGTTTTGTGCCATGACATCATTGAAATTGTGTTTTGAGACATAAATAAATTTCGCAACCTGGGTGTAAGGGGAAAATATCTCAATTGTTTTATAGGAATCGATCCAAACTTCCCAGGTTAAGATTCTTTATACCTCGATTGTCCACATGTGGGACAATTATCCAATGAATCATTTTCACCAGAATATAAGATGCAATCATTTACACATGTAAGAATATTCCGATAACTAAGGCCCAGATTATGAACCAACCTCTTTCTCGCATAGTAATTTGTAGGAAACACATTTTCTTCAGGTAACCGTGTTTTAACCAAAGAAAACATCCAATCAAAACAATTTTTTGACATTGCATTATCTAAATTAATAGCCATAAATTTTGCAACTGTTTCTAATTTTCTTATCTTACAACCAGGATATAATGCATCCTCAGTAGACCTCAACAACTCATAAAATTCAGATGGTGCCATCGCATGAGTTAAATTGATATCATCTTGAGTTTCAGTTTGTTGAACAGATGGACCTGCAACATCATGTACTAAATTTTGAAACCGTGATGGATCCTGAATCAAGTTATTAGTATCTTTTCTGGAACTGCGTTCACTATGTTGATACCAAGAAAAATAATCTAGTTGAAAACCAAACCGCAAGAGATGTCCTCCAACCTTGTCAAATGTGTCAAACATTATCAGACCACATTTTTTACAAGGACACTTAATTTTTCCTTCTGAAACATATTCTGGTTTTGATGATGCAAATGATAAGAAAGCTTAAACACTCTCAATATATACAGTATTTAAACCAGAACTATTTGTATTTCTGCTTTGATTTATCCAAGCACGATCATTTAAAAATGACTGATGTCGATTTCCTAGTTCCATATTTTTCTACAAAATATAAAATCATCATTGTTTTTGAATAATTTTAAATTATAAAAACACTATCTGAAAAAAGAAGATAAATAATTACAACTACTTCTTGATAATTACTATCATTTTTGGGGGACATAATTTCCAGTGGATTGATGACTGCACTTTTGTCCAAAAGCTAATTTACTTGAAAATTTCTTTCACTAAAATCACAATGATGAATCTGCTCAGAGGTACGCATATTCATTCTTGTGCATACGAGAATTTATAAGAGTACCAACGAGCAAATTCTTCATTGTTATTTCAGTTTGAGAAAGTCGTAAGTAAATGAGATGTCAGACAAAATAGCCCCTTGTTTATCGATGAATCTTCTTCTTGCAACTATCACCGCCTGAAAACATTATAAAATATTTGGTCCTACGAATACATATTCAAACTCGTGCATATGAGATTGGATATACATATATAGAATCATGCTTTTTATAATGTTTTGAGTCAGTGAAATCTAAAAGAAAAAGTGTCATCGAGCAAAAGGAGTGTCGTCAATCCACTGGAAATTATGTCAAGTTATTAGAAGTTATTACAATTTATTAAAATTGATATTATTACTAATTATTACTAATTATTACTAATTAATACTAATTATTCCTAGTTATTCCAAATTATTATTAATTATTCATAATTATTCCTAATTATTCCTAATTATTCCTATTTATTTCTATTTATTCCTTTTTATTACTATTTACTTCTATTTATTCCTATTTATTCCTATTTATTACTATTTGTTCATTTTTATTCCTATTTATTTCTATTTATCACTATTTATTCCTATTTATTTCTATTTATTCCTAATTACATCTATTAATTTTTATTTATTCCTAATTATTGCTAATTATTCCTAATTATTGCTAATTATTGATAATTATTGCTAATTATTGCTAATTATTGCTAATTATTGCTAATTATTGCTAATCATTACTAATTATTTCTAATTATTTCTAATTATTGCTACTTTTTGCTAATTATTCCTAATTATTACTAATTATTACTAATTAGTACTAATTATTCCAAATTATTTCTAATTATTTCTAATTATTCCTTATTATTACTAATTATTATTAATTAACACTAATTATTACTAATTATTACTAATTGTTACTAATTATTACTAATTATTACTAATTATTACTAATTATTACTAATTATTACTAATTATTACTAATTATTCATAATTATAGCTAATTATTCATTATTATTACTAATTAATTGCAAGTATTGCCAACTATTCGTAATTATTGCTAATTATTCATAATTATTGCTATTTATTCGTAATTATTGCTATTTATTACTATTTATTGCTATTTATTACGATTTATTGCTATTTATTCCTATTTATTGCTAATTATTCCTATTTATTGCAAATTATTCCTATTTATTGCTAATTATTACAAATTATTACTAATTATTACTATTTATTACTAATTATTACTAATTATTACTAATTATTACTATTATTCCTATTTATTACTAATTATTCCTATTTATTACTATTTATTCCTATTTATTCATATTTATTACTATTTATTCCTATTTATTACTATTTATTTCTAATTATTCATATTTATTTCTAATTACTCATATTTATTTCTAATTATTACTATTCATTTCTAATTACTGATAACTATTCCTATTTATTGCTGATTATTTCTTTTTATTGCTAATTATTCCTATTTATTGCTAATTATTCTTATTTATTGCTAATTATTCCTATTTATTAATAATTATACTTATTTATTACTATTTATTACTATTTATTAGGAATTATTCCTAATTATTACTAATTATTGCTATTTATTACTATTTACTACTATTTATTGGGAATTATTCCTATATATTACTAATTATTGCTATTTATTACTAATTATTGCTAATTATTACTAATTATTGCTAATTATTACTAATTATTGCTTATTAGTAAAAATGATTGCTAATTATTGCTAATTATTTCTATTTATTCCTATTTATTACTAATTATTACTTTTTATTACTAATTATTACTATTTATTACTAATTATTCCTAATTATTCCTAATTATTTCTATTTATTACTAATTATTCCTATTTATTTCTATTTATAATTATTTATTACTAATTATTCATATTTATTACTAATTATTACTAATTATTCTTACTTATTCCTATTTATTACTATTTATTACTATTTATTACTATGTTTTCTTATTTATGACTAATTATTCCTATTTATTACTATTTATTACAAATTATTCCTATTTATTTCTAATTATTGCTATTTCTTCCTATTTATATCTAATTATTGCTATTTATTCCTATTTATTGTTATTTATTGCTATTTATTGCTAATTGTTACTAATTATTGCTATTTATTTCTATTTATTACTATTTATTACTAATTATTACTATTTATTACTATTTATGACTATTTATTACTAATTATTCCTATTTATTACTAATTATTCCTATTTATTACTAATTATTACTAATTATTCCTATTTTTTAGAAATTATCCCTATTTATTATTAATTATTAAACATTAGTACTAATAATTTCAATTTATTATTACAAATAAATACTGATAACAAAAAAATTTAAATCTAATTTTATTACAACTAAAAAAATAATTAAAATTAACACAACAAAAATGAAATAAATACTAAATTAAATAAAATATAAATACCTTTAAACTTCATCTCCTATTGATGTAGACGACTTCACAACTTTTTCGTGAAAAAACACGAACTCACGCAAATTTTCACTTTGAAAGTAGAGTTCAGAGAGAGAATGAAAGAATTGAGAGAAGGATATGAAAAAACAGATGAGGGTATATATAAGTTGGATTAGTTGTGATGGGCTACCCATCGTAACTGGTATTTGTTGGGAAGAGACCCGTCGCAAAAACCTTCGCCCACATTAATTACAGTTGGCGGTTAAAAGAGTATTTGCGACGAGACCCGTCGCAAAAGGTACCTGCCGACACACTTTTTGCGATGGGAGAACACCCTGTCGCAAAAACCTATTTACCACCACCGGGTATTTGCGACGGGTCCCATCACAAATACACCCCGACCGACGCACTATTTGCGACGGGGGAATCCCCCCATCGCAAATTACCTTCCTACAGTTTGCCACGCAAACCACGCCAAACGTTTTGCGACAGGACCCCAAATCCCGTCGCAAATAACTTATTATTTGCGACGGGGAGAATCCCACATCGCAAATAATCTCTAGGATGGACTATTTGCGACAAGATTAATTATCGTCGCAAATAGCCCGTCACAAAAAGCTATTTTTTTCTGTAGTGCAAGGATTAGATATTTCATTGGTTGATATTGAACAAGTTTAACACTACTGTATTTTGGTTAGTGTGGAAATGCCTATGTATTATAATTTTACTTTATTTATTATTATGGGTAGATTATATTGACTTTATTGTTCATTATTAGGGGATGCACTATTGAGAATACATTATTTTTTATGGCTATTTTTATATACAGGTGTCCAAATTTATGGGGTGAATTTTTTATCGATGTTTTCATGATGATCAAAGGTTGATAGCTAGAGTTTGGTATGTGGGGATTATTTTATATATAGCTGATGTCTGTGATTTGTATGGTTTTATTACATTTTTTGGATTTATTTTTTGATTTTTTAGTTGTAATCTTTAATAATTTCAGCTACATTATATTACATTTATCCATTTTATATTTTTATGTGATCAATTGATCATAGATTCATTATTATTCATAATTAAGTGATTTTTATTTCTTTTACATACTTCTATTATTCTTTCTAGTGGGTAATAACTCTCATTTGTGTGATTTATATCCTTGGTTTTTGTCTCCAACCCATGACCTATTAGTGGTGTGCTTTAGGGGTTACACTTGGTTTTATAGATGTAATAAATGAGGTCCTAGTGGAATCAGGTTGTGACACAATGTTACCAAATAATTTCATTGATTTCTTTGATAGAGTTTATATTTGGACCCACTGAGGTATTTTATAGTTTAGGGAAAACCTAGGAAGCCATATTTGAGGTATTAGATCTTAGTTTCACTAGAAAAAATAATCTAGTATAGGGTGTGGTTTCATGTGCACTCTTATACATAGACTATTGTTGTCTTCTAAATATCTTCACTACTTATAAAATTAATTTAACGATACACTTTGGTTGGTACCAAAATCATAAGACATCAGGAAATTATCTATGTGAATTCTAACTTGTGATAGTGAAACTTTTCTTATTTAAATATATATTTTTATATTTGTTCTATTTCCCTAAGTTATATTTTTATACCTTCTAATAAATAGAATCTCGAGTAGAAAAAAACATATAAGATAAAAATTAAATCAAAGACACTTTATTAAATTCTAATGGAATATTAAAACCAAATTACACATCATCATGTATTTCATAACATAGAATATTTCAAACCATGGATGATTATAACTATTAAAAGTGTTTTAAATAAAATAGGATAATAAATAAAAATGAATATTATTTTTATATATAGAAAATCCACTGGATCATCTTCACCCTCAATAATCACTATTGGTAGCACTAAACCTATAATGATAATTAATATCCCAAATAGTGAAATCATTTTGTAAAATAACAAATGAAAACTATATGAATGAAAATTTTGATTTTGAATTTATAAAAGAATAAATTTATATAATGAAATATGGGTAATATATCAGTTATTTTATTGTTATAATGTGGTATATACTCATTGGGTATAATTCTAGTAATCATATTTCCATTTCAAAATTAATGGTATATAGTTCGTATAAAATTTTTTTATTTAGATTCTAAAAATATATATTTTCGTTATAAATTATTTATTTGAAATAAAATAAATAATTTTTGAATACTTTTTTTCCATTTGTGAAAATATTTTGAATTTAAAATATTTGTTTATAAATTTTTTTTATTAAATGTCTTACTTTTAATGAATTATTTGAATTAAATGGATCGGTAATGTTAAAAAAAATAATTAGTAAAAAATTTGGTACAACCACAATTACGACAAATAATTCTACAAAGAAAATTACAATAAATCGATTGCCTGAGGACTCGACTCCGGGACCATTCCTGAAACCCAAACCCTCCCTCACCACCCTAGCCGATTACATGGATCTTTAAATGAATGATTAGTAAATTATTTAAATAGTATTCATGAAATAATTAAGGAACTATAAGGAATACTTATTCTTGGAAAAGGAAATATATTTTATTTAAAAACATTGTTTTTCATAAATATTTTAGTTTTCTATTTGAAAATTAAATTTTTATTATTTGGATTAAATAATTTAATAAAATTATATATATATATACATATATAGTTGGATTAAAATTCACATAATGGTTATTAATTGTTTAGAAATATAAATAAATTAATTTAATGTAAAAATGAGATATTTGTTTCAAATAATTTTCCTCTATAATTTTTTTATTTTTATCATAATAAATTGAATTTGTCACTTTAAAATAATGTTTTTAGTTAAACATATTTTATATATGTAATTTTTTTTATTAAAATCAATTTAATTATTATTACTTTGTAACAAATAAAAAGAAATTCATTTTTGCGCCAAAAAATATATTTTTCTAAAAACAATATTCATGTTTAAAACATATCATATTCTAAAATTTAGTTTTACCATTTTTAGAAATTGATTAAAATAAAATCCATATCTTATTTTGAATTTAAATTTCTAAATTAATAAATTATTTCAATTTCATTTTTAGAAAGAAAAATAATATATCGATGTAAAATTTATTTACCATGATAAATAGTAAAATGAGGTAGAAAAGTTCATATAAGATGAATTATATAAAAATATCCCAAAAAAGTTTACCAAATTTGTGGATGAGACACTTCATGATATACTATCATCTGTATTCTAATATGTTTCTTATTGGAATGCAGTTTTAATGAGAAATTACTTTTCTTATTCCTTGAGGAATGAGTATTAGCTAAAACGCCACTAATAATAACCACCAAAAAGGACTCATCTTAAACCCACTTAAACCCATATGTTTTAATTTGGCTTATCATTAACATCAACACCAATTTTCTTCTTAATAAGACTCTCCCATGTTGGGAAGCTACTAGTCTCAAGAAAATTCCCCATTTCCTTCAAAACTAAGTGTACTTCTAAGAGAAGATATAATTTCTTCTACACAAGTAATGAAATATTATCCTTATTTTTAATTGATCTTCTTACAATAAATCTTTAAAATTATGATTTATAAAATTAATTAAATCTATAAAAGATCATTTTACCTTTTATAATAATGATATTATAATAAAATCACATCATAATCATACTCAACCACTGATTATTTTTCTTGTTTTGACTAGTTTAGGCACCATCATAGACGATGATATAAATTTTTATCATAACTTTATATGAAAACAAAATTATTAGTATGATTTGATATGAATAAATAAATAGTTTTTTTATTTATGGTTCTTTAATGATAATATTAATATGTAAATCATTATTAATATATCAACTCATGTTTCTTAAAACTCATTATAACATGCTCTTCATAGATTTCATCTTTAGAATAATAACCAAAACTCCCATGGGATGAACTAGGAACATTTGAAGTTAGTATGGGGCTAATATTTTTTTATATTTAAAACTCTTTAATAAGGAATTATGACCAAGACCACCATACAAAACAAATAAGTAAGAGATGAAACTATTAAAAACCAATGACTGATATAATCTGAATCATGTAATAACTATATAATAAATAAAAATAAAATTTTAATACAAATGGTAATACATATGAATAAAAATAAAAAATTGAAAAATAATTATCCTAATCATATTATATATTAATTTATAGTATATTCGAGCGAGCGAGAAACCATGGTAAGGGTTTTTTCTAGAATCAATCTTCTTTAATTATGTGATACTCTTTTTGTAATATATTATCAATTTTTTTTGTCTATTCTATCATATGATTTTATTATAATTTATTTATAATTATTTTATTTAAATTTAAATTTATTTCTCAAAACCTTATTTTCAAATGATTATTAATTCATAAACTACGATGTGAGTAAGGGTTTCTTCATCTCAATTATTATTCCTTGACATATGTTTTATATTATGAACTAATTATCTTTTACATATTGTACATAATACCACATTTATGTCTCTTTTCATAATTTATATATTATTCTAGGTATTCAAAATTCCATTTCATTTTACCTCCTTCATTAAATTTTATTCGGTTGTTTGTAATGTAATTAGGTTTTTTACTAAATCATACATCTTTCATTGTGTCATAATCTTTGTACAATGTTGTTTCATAGTTCCTTGAAACATGTGTTCTAGTTTAAAGAATCACTATTTCTAGATGGTTTCCATTGGATTTATTTATGGAACTGAAAACTTCCAACAGTTCTTTATCCAAAGGGGACCTGCTTTCCAAAGGCAAGCGTTCGTTATGTTTGAACTTTATGATACTTAAGAACGTGCATTGGTTGAGAGGATGGGAGGTCGGACTCATCACACCCTTTTGGGGGAAATTATTGTCTACTCTAGGACTCTCTTTGTAATATTTAAGATATTTTCATGAATCCTTATTAATTCACCAAGTATATCATAAATATCCCTTAGAATTTACAATCACTTATTAACATGTGTAAAATTTAGAATCATCAGTATGCATTCAAGGTTCGTCATCAATGGAAACACCTGTATGTATTAAAGGTTTTCGATCAATTGTATCCTCTAATATACCGATTAGAGATTCTTTTAATCATTGTGGCGATGATACTAGTTTTTAAGCCACTCAGTGGGGCACTATGGAATTTATTATCATCTAGGGAGATGAAGGTTTGTTTTGATCTTGGGTTTGTGCCCATAAAATGGGCTACCTACGTATCCTTGTGAAATGAATCAGAACCCTCGTAGTTCGCTGTCGCTTAATAGGATACATCATACCTTTTAAAGTCTTGTCATAAGGACCTATAAACGAAAGGTGCTTAGTCAAAACTTAGTTTAGAAATTATGCTGAAGCAGCCCAAAGATCATGGAAGGATATAGGTTTCCAAGTAGGATTAAACCCTATTGGGAATATGGCCTAAGGAGAACAGGGTTGATTTTAAGAGTTGGATTTCAGCCTCAAGGAGGCTTCCTATGTATCCCATATTAATGGGAATCAAAGCCCACATAGTTCGATAAATCTCATAGTATAGTATGATCCTTTGAGAAGATGAGTTTGGGATTACTTCCTGAAAAGGATGCCTTGATGATTTGAAGATTGAATTTGGGGCTTATTTCTTAAGGAGGATGCCTAGTGAAATTGGGCCTTGAGACAACTTCCTATGTATCCTAGTTTGAACAGGAATCAGAGTTCTCGTAGTTCCTTAAATGAGTGTTTGTGCACATGTTGTAATCATCACGTGTCTCTAAGCCCACGTGAGTCATGCTCGGTGTGGGAAATAAGAGGATGTGAAAGATTCAACAATGAAACTTCACACTTTTCCTTCTACGTTGATGGAAGATGGTGCGTCGACCATGGAAGAGGGAGAGGCGACGAGCCTTCCCTCTATTCTATTTACATTGGACAAGGGTCCAATATAAGGGGGAAGGGATGAAGGTGAGGGGATTACACTAGGATGACTGCCCTGAAATTATTTCTGGTAGGAAAGGGAGATTTCTCCTCTTCTTGTGCTGAAAAGTAAGTGTGAAATGTACCTTCCCTACTGGATACCTGAGGTTCTGGGTCACCTCTTTGAGATAGGAAAGGCCAGGACCCAACCTTCCTCTAAACTAAGAACTTACCAACACTGTTTTTGGGAGAAAGGTTCATGTGACTGCGAATATAAAAACCCACATACATTTCATGAATCCTAACCCCATTACGAAACAAATTTGGGAAACCTCTGACTGTAGAATTACAAACCCAAATAGGAGACACACTGATGTGCCTTTCCTAAAGGTTTGATAAGTCAGGAGGTTTTGGTGGAGGCTTTAACATATTCCCTTTCAGATAGGGGAACCAAGGAAGTATATACCCGGACATGAATGGATTTTAAAAAAGGGTAATTGAGTTGGTCGCATAGGTACCTCACACAAGTATGCCATATAGGTACCCCGCATTGATGTACCGCACTGGTATACCATGAAGGTATACCGCGTAGGTATACTGCACAGGTATGGCACGCAGGTATGGTGCACAAGTTTACCACGCATGTATAAATGATGACTAATGAATGTGAAGACCTTCAAAACAAGCTTATCCCATTTAATTATCTCTTCTCTCGTGGTCTAAAGAGCTACCTGAGACAATTTGAGTGATCTAAGCGAAAGAGCTACGCAATGGGAGCTTTAGAGAGTTTTCACTTTTTTTTCAATCTTTGAAATGGGGAGCCAATGGGTTCTATTTATAGTCATGGAGGTGACCTGGTCGAAGGGAAGTTTTCCACATAGGTCCTCCATGTAGGGGTGTAGAAATTATTCTTCCACGAAGGTCCTCTGTATATGCCCCTCGTGTAGGTCCCTTTGTGACATTTTATCCATCTTTCGAGTGCCATAACTTTTGATCTGTAAGCCTATTTGGGATCCGTGACTAGTAAAATCCAAGGGCTTGAAGAGATCTACACTTCTTGATATGGTAAATACACAAAGTCTTCTCAGATGAAACTCAGAAATTTCATTTAATTTGTTGACACCTTTTCATCATTGATCTTGGAGATCCACGACATACTCCTAGAAGGGGTAATCCTTCCACTTATTCATCGGGTATGGGGTAGTATTTTGGCACATAGAAATCCAGCCTGCATCTTCTTCTTTTCTGGTGAAAACATCTTTACTCATACATGAAATTTGTTGTCTATGTGAGAATCATATCTTCACTCTACGAATATGTTCTTGGAACACATTTCATGGTGTCTAAAAAATCCACACTTTAGAATTTGATTCATCTCGAATGAAAAGAATCTTGTTCTAAGGTAAAATTAGGGCACTTTGACGCATTCCCACATCATTTGGTTAGATTTGGAGCTACGCCAAGTTTGGAAGGATGCTCAAATTTTTCCCTATTCACTGGGTCCTAGCGGGCATAGTTTAAATATTGATAGGGTCATTTGGACAACCCTACATTATTACCTAAACCTTACAAAAATGCACATTTAGTGAGTAGGGACTCGACTGTTTTCCATATTTCCCTATGCGGGTTTCTAATCTGGTAAGTACCATGTCTCATGTTGTTGGCAGTTTAGATTCATGCATGATGGACTATAAGGAGCTAATATTTAGGGTTGAATAGATTTGACCATAAATTTGGAAATTCATTCCTAAACAAGACTCTATGAATAATAATTTATTTAATATTCTTTAAAAATTTCCAAGGGGAATCTTGAGCCATGATTTTTATGTCCACCATATTTAAAACCTATTTCAACATAAGGGGAGTCTCTTCCAAGAACGAAGTTACCATTATTTGGAAAACCCATTATGGGGGTTGTGTGATGTAGGGCCAACTGGGGTATATGTTGTATAGCTAAAGAGTGGCATATTTTGGATGACATACTTATTATGTAGGAAACTTATGAAATTCCACATAAGGGCACATACTGCATAGTCAATAAAAATAGCTCTTTAAGAATTTAACATTTTATTATCGATAGATAGGGGAAAATAAGATTTGGGTGACTCCAGACCAGAGTGAGTTGTTTTTCCAAGGAAATTAATTTTAAGAATGAAAAAGGGCTATTTTAGACTGACATAAGTCATGAAAAGGAAAACCATTTCTATACAAATTTGGTGTATGATTAATGGTTAAAATTTATTAGAAAATGGAATTTCTGATATCATATTGTGTAGTTTTGAGTCATGCAGAGAGGACATTGTACTGTGAAGGTTTAAGTAATGCAGTGAGGACGTTGTATGGTGCAGTTTTAAGTCATGTAGTGAGGACATTGTACTATACAGTTTTAAGTCATGCAGTGAGGATGTTCTACTGTGCAGTTTTAAGTCATACAATGAGGACATTGGGTGGCTTTAATTTAAGGTATTTATCTCTTACCAAATAAAAAAAACTCTCCCAATTTCTTGATAATTTTTTTGGAAATATACTATCATATTCAGGTATGAAAGGGAAAATTGTAAACTGTGATTTGGGAATTTCTAAACCCAAGGAATGTTATGGGAAAAAGGATAAAAACATTAGAGAAAGTTTTTTTCTAGAATGAAGTTACCATTATTTGATAAACCTGTTATGGGGTCTGTATTATGTAGGGACAACTAGGGCATATGCTACATATCCAAATAGTGGCATGTTTTGACTAACATGCCTATTATGTAAGAAACTTATACAAGGCCACCTAAGGGCACATACTACATAGTCAAACAAAAGATATCTTGTAAGTTTAACGTTCTATTGCTAAAAGCCGAAGAATGTTTATGGAGATTCAAATTTTTTGAAGCACAGAGTTTCATTTATGGAGAAAGGTACCTGAATATAGAAAGGGTATTTCTAACCATGAGTGTCCAAAGAATTTGAGGAATAAGTCTTTTATGAAGGTATGACCCAAATGTAAGAGGTATGGTTTCTGTAGTTTTAGGTCATACAATTAGAACCATAAATGGAAACAATATATAACATGTGGCCAAGTGATTTAAAGGTTATTTCATAGGGCATCGAATACATGGTGAGGGAAATGCATAAACCATGGTCTTTAAGAATTTCAGATTGTGAGAAAGATAATGGGATAAATATAACTGAATAACTATTTTAAAATACATATTCTTGTATATTGTCATCAATGATTAACGGGGACAAAGATACTATAACTAAGAATAAAGTTACCATTACTTGACAAAACTGTTATGGGGGTTGTATTATGGAGACCCAACTATGGAATATGATGCATAGCCAAATAATGGCATCTTTTGGATGACAGGTCTATGTGGGAAACTTATGTAAGGCCGCCTAAGGGAACATGCTGCATAGTCAGGAAAAAGATCTCTCATGTATTAGAAATGATATCAGCAAAAACCAGAAGAAAGATTATGAGGATCTGGAAATATTCAAGATTAAGAGTGTGAAATATGGACAAGGGTTTATGTTCAATGTTTATGAGAAATATTTGAATCAATATCGACCATGAGTTTGATGTCATTTACATAGATCTGACTCATATGTAAAATAGAGACATTCTTTGTATACTTTGAATGAATATGGTGATGTGCAGTTTTAAGTTATATAGTAAGGACATTATACTATGCAGTTTTAATTCATGTAGTGAGGACATTATAATATGTAGTTTTAAGTCATGTAGTGAGAACATTATTAACCCCATAAGAAATTAAAACACCTTATATAAATAATTCATTTACCCAATTCCTAAGCTCACGTGAGCTATGCTGAGTGTGAGAAATAAGGAAGAGTAAGGGTTTGTTTTATAATGCAAAGGTGGTTCAAATTAAGAATAAGGGTATTAGATTTCCATACATTTTAACATCATGTGGTAAGGACGAAGATGAACCGATGTGAAAGGAAAATACATATTGTAACTAGGTTAAGGGATAACACCCAACTATCACTATATGTCTTGTTGATGAAAATATCTAGTCATACATAATTCTTAAAACATTTCATATGAAGATTTAATTCTTATACAAGAAATAAAAGGGTTTTTTTATCGCGGCTAGGCCCAAGATTGGAGATCTAGGCGTCTCTACATATCTCAAAATAAATGATAATCAATCCATACATAGTTATTTAAACAATAATTTCCCACACTAAGTTTGACATGAAGAATGGGGGCTTTTAACACGTTATGAGAGAATGGTAAATCTTTAAGACATAAAATGGTATAAGGACCAAATCATATATCTTAAGGAAACACTATGTATAGATCTGATTCATATACAAGAGGAGAAAAGAAAATAAGAAGATTTTGTGATTGTGTCTGGGCCCAGAATTAAAGATTTAGGCGTCTCTACATATCTCATTTAAAATGAGAATCAAGCCATACATAGTTCTTAAAACATGGTCTCTATGCAGATCTGACTCCAACATAAGAAATATAGGGACTCATGTACTACTAAAAAGTGGTGAGGACGTGAATGATGTTTTCTTATGGAAACTTCTAACGTCTTATAGAAAAAACGTTAGTTGTACAAATTATGTCATGTCGTTTAACGTCATGCGACAAGGACAAAGATGCTACACACTTTAACATCATGCATCATGGACTCTTATGGTTGTTATGCAGTTTAATTTCTTGAAACTAGGACATGGGGGCTATGCAATTTTATGTCTTACAGCAAGCACATGGTACTGTGCAGTTTAAAGTCTTGCAGTGAGAACTATGATATATAATTGCATAAAGTATTTCTTCAAGAATATCACATTGGTTGGAGTTGTAATGAGCTCTGCATCCATTGAGATTAAAGAATAATCTATATTTGAATAGAACTTATGTATGGAACAAGGTCCTTCCTATTTTGGTTCAGGTTTTGGCGGTTTATTTCCTGGCATCATTGGATTCTTAAGGAGAAATACCAATTCTCATTGAAGGAATGAATGAAGGAAAACTTTCTTATTAAAAGAGCACGCTATTCTGTTCTGATAGACTTCTAAATGATGAAAAATATGAAGTCTTTTCTCATCTAACCTTTCTAATTCATTGACCCATTTCTGAGACCTCTCATATGTATACAATCGATCATAAATTTCTACTCTATGTGAAGGAAATTGTATTTCAATTGGAAAAACTACTTCAGTTCCATATACCAATGAAAAAGGAGTTGCTTGGGTAGTTGCTTGGGTAGTAGTATGGGTAGTTGTCTGATAAGCCCATAAAGCATCCAAAATATTATCAAGACATGATTTCTTATCTTTATCCTCCATCTTCTGGAGTATATTTGATAGATTTTTGTTGAAAGCCTCTATCTATCCATTGGCCGCCGCATGATAGCGAGATGAGTGGTTGGACTTGATATTATGTTCCTAATATAACTGTTTTACTTCATCAGAACAAAAATTGGTGCCATTGTCTGTCAAAATAGTATGAGGGACACCAAATCTGTGATGATATTAGTTTTGACAAAACTAACAATGATTTTGGCTCTGAATTCCTTGAGAGGTGTTGCCTCCTCCCATTTAGAGAAGAAGTTAGTAGTAGTGAGAATATACTTAAACTGCTTAGCTGTGGCTGGAGGATAATGTCCTACTATGTCCATTCCTCATGTGGAAAATGTATGGGAGTATTTAGATGTATGTAGCAACTATGGGGGTAATGAATGAAGTTGGTATGTACTTGGTAGGGAGACAATTTTTTAGTGAAATCTGCACAATCCTGCGTCATTGAAGGCCAATAGTATCCAAGACTTCAGATTTGATTAGAGAGTCTATGTCCATATTGGTGGGCACTACATGCTCTTGAATGTACTTCTTTCATGACCACTGTGGTCTCCTCTCCATCAATACATCCTAAGAGAATTCCATCAAAGCCTCGCTTGTAAAGGATCGTTTGGTGGTCTAGATTATTATAAAGAGTAAAATTGGTCTCTCATCGCTAGATCTGTTCTTTCTCATCCTTGTCTGGTGGAAGTATCCCATTTTGAAGATATTCCATGATAGATGTTATCCATCCCATAGTATGACCATACGGTTCAGAAATAGGGCTAATTTCATTAATTTCTCCCTTCTGGTATGAACAAAAGGTGATACCACATGACAATGGGTTATGATGATAACTGTCTCATCCTGATTTGGGTCTGCCCAGGCTATAACTGCATTAGCTAGTGCATCTTATTTGGCATTTTGTGATTGTGGGACAAAGGACAATGTCAGCTCTAAGGGAAATTCAGCCATTAACTCTCTAATGTAATCACACAAAGGGATTAACTCTTTTTTTCTGACAGAGTATTCCCTATTAATTTTTTTGATTACCAATTCTGAATCACCTTTTACCCTTAAATGATCAATTTTTCACCGGAAGGAAAAATTCCAAACCTTCAATGAGAGCATAATACTCTGATTCATTGTCGGTACCACCTTATGATAATAAGAAAGAATAGGGAAATATTGTCTTTTCTAGGGAAATAATGAAAATTCCTAATCCAAACTTGTTGAGTTTAGGGTTTTTCAGTCTCTTCCATGTTGGAATTCTGGAAGCACCATCAAAATACATTTCCCATGTTTGGGAATTATCTTGAATAAAGAATACCTCTTCATCAAGAAGATTGGTATTAAATGATATATCTTTTGCGGATGGATTCTCATCAAGAAAAAAACCAGATCTTGGCCTTTTATTGACTTTTGAGGCACAAAATGGATACCAAACTATTGTAAAATAACCGCCCATCATGCCAGACGCCCTGTAAGCATAGGACGAATGAGGATAAATTTGAGCGGGTTGTTAAGAGACACATATTGGACCTCATGATGTTGCAGGTAGTTCCTTAATTTCTGAACTGCAAAGATTAATGCTAGGAAACACTTCTCAATAATTGAATACCGAATTTCCGCATCAAGCATATTTTGACTGAGATAGTAAAGGCTATTTGAATTCCCAGCATCATTCTTTTGGGCGATGAAGGCAATTAATGATCTCTCTAAGGCTGTCACATAGGTGGTCTTCCTTCCACAGGTGGCATCAATACTGGTGGACTCAAGAGATATTTATTGAGGGTATTAAATGCTTCTTAGATATCTTCAGTCTATTGGTAAATTACTCCCTTCTTCATTAATATGGTTAAGGGTAAACACTTTCCTTCTAAATTGGAAATAAAGCGCCGAATATAGGCCAAGTGTCCTTGGATTCCTCTTAATTATTTTAAATTTTGAGGAGGTGACATACCAAGGATTGATTTTGTTTTCTGAGGATCAACTTCGATACCATGATGGAATACAATGAAGCTAAGGAATTTTCCTGAGGTTACCCCAAAATAAAATTTTAAAGGATTCATCTTTGAACTGTGTTGCCGAAGTTTATTGAATATGGTTTCTAAATCAGCCAAATGATTAGAACATTGTCTGGATTTGACTACCAAATCATCCACATAACATTCAACAAATTTCTCTAATAACGGTTTTAAGATATGGTGCATGGAACGTTGGAATGTTGTGCATGCATTCTTAAAGCTAAAGGGTATTACCCGATATCAAAACACACCTAGAGGGTCTCTAAAGGTCATAGATTCTTCATCCTCTAGGGACATACGAATTTGATTATACCCAGAGTATCCATCTATAATGTAAATATCTTCATAGCCAGTTTTTTCATCAATTAGAAGTTCTGTAATTGGAACTGGAAAATTATCTTTAGGAAAATGCCGGTTAAGATCTCTGAAATCAATGAAGAATCTAATTTTCCCATTATTTTTTTCACTAGGACAATATTGGTCATCCATTTGGGATAATGGACTTTCCTAAAAAAGTTAGGATTTATAATCTTATCAACTTCTGCTTCAATTTCAGTGGCATGAGTTAGGTGTGCCCTTCTTGCTGCTTGCTTGAATCCGCGATGTTCTTGTGGAGAACCCAAATGATGGGTGGATACATCAGGATTAAGACCTGGAATTTCTGTATAATTCCAAGAAAATATATCTTGATGTTGCTTTAGAAAGGAAGTATACACCTCTTGCTCTTCAAAGGTCATGGCCACACTAATTAGAGTGGTGGCATGGATCTTCTTTTATACCCATATTTATTTCTCTGAGTTCATCCACAGTGGTAGAGACACCTTTTTCAAATGATGGAGAAGCATCCTCGAGATCATCCTTTTCTTCTTTATTATGTGTTACCTCTTCTATTTCCATTTTCATGGTAGATGACAAGGCAAAACTCTTAGAGTTAAGGGAGGAGTCAATATTTGAACATCCCGAAGAAAATGCCACCATATATGACCCTACTGATGACAAAAGGTCTACCTATGGTAATAAAGAGTGATTAATGGATTGAAAATCAAAATATTTGTCTTCCCTAGAATTGATACAATTTATTATACTCTGATTGACGAAGTAGATGATTTTTGTAGTTGATAAGATGAAATGAAAACATCTCTATTCAGGCTTCCATCATTTCTTGTTGTATCAATAATTTCTCTCATGTTGTTAGGTTCAATTGCCGCAATTGACATTATGGAAATTACTGGATAATTGCATGGATTTTTTTTACCCATTCATTTTGATTGATGGGTAGCACATAATATGTATTCAAATGGATGAATGGATTTTCTAGAATCGTTTCCAGTCTATTTGGAGCATTAACTCTGGTTATTTCCTTCATCATGGGATTCGTTCCTTTTGTGTGATAAAATTCTGCCTCAATATATTGATATTCACATGTTCTGAATAGATCCTTGTCACTATACAATGTTCTGATTTGACCATTGAAACATTATTTCAAACATTGGTGGTACGATTAAGGTATGGTTGCATGTTGATGCAACCACGACCTCCCAAGATGAATATTGAAGGCCGTGTCATGAAAAAACAACCATGAAATCTGACTTAGACCCAAGATCTCAAAAATGAGTTTTGAGTGTAATTTATCCTAGAGGTTCTTGTTCATTCTTGTCATATCCTTGAAATATTAAATTCAAAGGAGATAAGTCAATTTTAGTCAGGCCCAATCAACGATGTGTACGAACAAGAATGAGGTTGACCCCAGAGCCATTATCAATGAAGGATCGTCATATATCTATGTCATTGACCTTTCTAGACATATACAAAGGTCTAATATTCCCATGTACCACATGGTATTCATCTTCATAGATAAAATATAGGAGTACATGACATTCTGCATAATCTTTCTCTATACGGTATACCACAACAACAAAAACTTCGGTTTCAAACTCTTAAGGACTTGAAAAAGCCTCAATGAGTGGCTCTAAAATATCTTTTGATAAATTCAAAGCATCCAGAATTGAAAAATTGGTCGGTAATTGGTTCAATTGTTTCAAGACAACATAATTTTGGTCCAAAGGTCTGTGTTTCCCATCATAGAGATGAAGTTTTGTAAGTACATTGGAAGTTGATGCTTCTGTTGTAGATGTACATTGTGTTGGATCAGAAGCTAGAAATACTGTTTACTTTGGTAAATTATACTAAAAAAGTCTATTCTTTTTCGTAAAAGAAGATGGTGTGCCTTCTAATCGGTCTTCCAAAATAATTGTGTCAGAACCAAGCCTTTCTTTCTTAGAAGAAACTTCTTGTACCTATTGAGCCCGTTGAAAGGCTCTTCTAGGAGTTTCTAATACATATATGGTTCGAGAAGGTGTAGAATTAAAATGGTGTTTTTTGGAATTCCCACGTCTTCCCCTGTATCCCCGACCTTGGCCCCTTCCTCTCATTCTCCAATTAGGCATAAGGAATTCTGGATCACTACAATCAGAATCACCATTGTCATAAAGATCTGTTAACTGGACAACATTAACATAACCAAAAATTAATTCTTCATCAGACGATGATTCTTTTTGATAGGTTAGTTCTGATTGTACCATTAGGTGGTGTGGTGCTCGTGATTTTGAAACAAATGGCATAAAATCTTCCCGGGTCAAGGAAAACTTTGGCCTTGGCATGAGCTCATCTTCTTCTAACTACTATTTGTCTTTATGAAAACATTGTTTCTTTGAGGAACAACCTTTTTATGAAGATGGTTTTGCTATGGTAGGAGTGGTAGAAGACACAATTTGTTTTTTTAACTATGTTCGTAAAATAGCATGATTCCATTTGATCATTTTCCTGATCATCCAATCATCATATTTTTGTAAAATTTTACTTTTAACCTCTTTCTATTCTCCCTCTTCCTCTGGATTGGTAGCAGTAACACATGATACTTGAGCTGAAGAACTTTTCAATTTCACTTGTTTAGAGTCTACCATATTTTGTAGAAGGTCTTAGAAAACAAAACACTCCTGAATGGGATGTACCAATATCTGATGGAAGGGAAAATAATTTGGATGATATTCATCTCTATCTTTATTTGTCTTCTTCAGCCTTGGAAACTGAACCAAATTATTTTCTAAGGCTGAGATGAAGTATCCAATAACTTTCTCATTCCTTAAAGAATAAACTTTATTATTTAATTATTCAAATTATTTCCGCCTTTGATCTCTTTGATCATCATGATGAGGCAGTCGTTGATGTTGATACTCAGGAGGCGGAGCCCTTAGGTATGATGAAGGTCTTGAAGTTGAAGCAGGTACATGTTCCTGTTTGAGTGAAACTGTAGCAGCTCCTAAGTTTCATATTCTCCTTCCTAGAACTGATTTAATTACATGAGTTTTAGCATAAGTTTCTATAATAGAGTCTTCTATCTGATGAGTGATTGAAGTAAGGTCTCGAAACCCTCCTTTGTATTTCACAGGGATCAATGGTGTGCATAAATCATCACGCATATTTCGCAAAATGATTGGCCACAACTCTTCTTGAGGGAGTTCTAAACTTAAGGAATATGTTAATCGCTTTTTATTGAGCAATAAAATATGAAAATCTTTAAATATACCTTTGTTTACAATTGGTAAGATAAAAAACTTTTGTCTTTGGTAGTGTTGAGCTAAATTGAAGAAGGAATTTTTGACAGAGATCTTCCCACCCAGTAATTGATCAAGATTACAAAATTGTATACGAGACAAAACCTGGTCCTTGTAATGACTGCACAAAACACCTAAGCTTAACTGCTTATTTTTGTTTAGAAATTCCCATCATAGGATCAAAATGAGAAACAAAATGTGTTAAGTGTTGTTACGGATCTCCTGAACCATTAAATGTTGGGAATGTGGTATTCACAAAAAAATTTTGGGGGGAAATTGCATCCACCCATTCAGGGTAAGCTCACTTTTCCAGCTGAACTGGCACACATTGTTCTTCCATAGCTTCCAATCGTGTCGTTAATACCTCAATTGTGCTGATAAGTATTTGGGTAATATCCGAATGAGCAATATTTTTTGTAGTTATAGAAATAAGAGCTTGATCTGGTGCAACGAATAGTAATACCACTAATGGCGGTGCTGATATCTTCCTTGGATAACCCACGGGAACATGTATATCAAGATTTATATGATCCTTCCTTGATTGTGTACCGAATGGAGGGAATTAATTATCTGCATATGTAGTTACTACAAATCCCCTTTGACAAGGAGCTCCCACATGATTTTTAAGTTGAGGAATTTCCTAGGGAGTATGTTTATTAGAAATGTCGTTTCAAAGTAACTTTGTATTGATTCCTTTAAACTCCTTCGTTTCCTCTTCTTACTGTGAAAATATCTCTTCAAGTGAAAGAGATTGACCTTCTCCAATGGAAAAAGTGAGATGCAATTTGACTTTTTTCCTTTCCCCTTGTAAGATACCTTTCAGAGAGGGGGAGTTGGTTATTTGAAGGCATACCTAAATTATGGGTAAGCCTCTGATTTCAAGTATGCACACCTTCTTCATTTGCCTCAGTGTGTACGATATTATGAAAAAGAAATTTATCTTCTGATTCCCTTGAACTAGACTTATTTTCTGGAGGATCTTCTACAATGGTGTTAATAACATTCACTGATGCATAATGAATTTATGGAATTCTGTCAGCATTTCTACCAGATCGTCTTTCCTTTTTTTCTTTCACGAGAATCTATTCTCCTATATGATGAATTCCCTAGAACTGTTTGGAGGACAGTAACATGAGGGGAATCATAAAATAGTTCAATTGTACTCTTCCCTTATGGTTTCTTCCCTAATCGAGAGAAAACTGACTTCTGTTGAGGAGGGGATTGTAGATGTGAAAAATCCCCTGCCTTGTAGACTTGGGTTGATCATGTTCTTCTTCTTCAAATATTTGAACATTGTTTAATGAATTTAAGGTTGTTTTAAATTAGCCCCCATCCTGGCAATATGGGGTGATTCTTGAACTGCTACAACCCAAATTTGTGCAACTGCTCTTCTGATTTTGCGGATTTTGGTTCGGACATTAGTTTGGTGCATCATCTGACAATCACTCAAATCATCTGTTTCAGAAGTTCGTTGTGCTATTTCAGATATTTGCATCCTCTGATGCCTGAAATCCTCTAAATGGGACGCCTACTCAATATTCTCAGATGCTTGATGTAAAAGTATCTCAACAACTTTTTTTCTTTGGGCCTGAATCTGATGAGAACAGGTTGAGGCCAGTTCTAGAGTGTACATTTGATTACATACAAAACCTATTGTTTGGGGATTGCCGTGGGAAATAACATTGCATGAGACCACTTTTGGTGAACTTTGCTGATTTTGGAGTGCAGTGAAATGTAATGATCCATATGAACCCCATCCTCTGATGCGAACACTAGATGGGGAATAAGAAATTAATTTCCATAGCCTCTTTAGAGCATTGAGACATGCAACCTAAAGGGCTATCTTTTGTTTTCCAACCCTTGGATGTTGGGAAACTGAAATAGATGCCAAGTTAATTCGGATTTGTAACCCTTATATTAACTTTATGTGATTTTTATATTCATTATATGGTAAGATTTTAGTTTTCAAATGATGAATATTTTTCCATAAGTTGAGACAAAGGTCAGGAATGCAATCTTCTATCATCAATTCTGGAATATCAACCTGATATTTTGCCGAAGGCCAGAACATGATTGATATTTCTCCATTAGCTAATTGTTTCCTCATGTTTAACACATCTTCATCGTCTTTAACACGAGGTTTCTCCACTTGATCTGACCAGAGTGGATGCTCTATAGTAGAAGATAAATGACCTAAAGGATGTTTTGAGAATGACCATTCCTTTAAGATGTATTATGGTTGATAAATTGTTTTACCCGTCAATGATAGGGAATCCGACACGAATGGCCTTGTGTTTTCAAGTTCCTAGATATAGGAGGGATTTCATGTCACTACATTTTCAATTATGGAATCATTTTGACAATATAAAATACTATTGTAGATAGGACTTTTGCAGTAAATTCCATCATGGGGAGAATCACCATGGTGGATAAAAACACTGGATAAATCTTCTTGCTCCTTGGTCTTCTGGCCACACGGAGGGTTGTCATGGCTCTCATCTAGAGATAGACAATCTGGATTGATCGAATTTTCTTGAAGAAACCCTTTATGATGAAGTGTCTGATGATAAACATCAGAATTAAAACTACCACTCCCACAATTTAGTAATGAGAGGGTAGGATCTTAAGCTGCAATAGATAAATGTCTGAGGGATTCAAGAACTATAGCATTAAGAGGAGCTAAATCACATCTTGACTCTTGATTTTCCAACCGTGTTTGGCAAGAATTTTTATTGGATGTTCTCTTATACTTAGTTGGGGCCACCTGCTGGGAGAAGTGGTTATAATGGGCAGGTGTATGTGCCTGCCTTAGAGTAGTTACCAGAATAGACCGATTAACTCCAATTGGAAAGGGTGTATGTTCCCAATCCTGTTTTCCTTATGATATAGGGGAATATGCCCCATGACCCTCCTAGACTGGAACAGAGGTGTGTATCTTCTCTGGGATGGAATGCCACTATGTCATCCCATGTGTGGGGACATATTTATATGTCTATTCCCTAGATACTACTGAAGTAGTTGTTAAAATATCTTGGAATGCTTCCAGAATATGGGCAGGGATATGCGTCTTCCCTTTCACCAATGATAATATGTGTTTGGTGACTTCAGCAGCCAGAACAAGAATATATGTCCATTCCGTATCTGGAGTAGGTGTATGTGCCTGTTCCTATCCTCCTTTTCTTTTCAATGGATATTGACAGTAATCACGCATGGGGGAAGAGAGTTGGGTCTTCCCCAAATTTTTTTTCGAAGCTTTCCGACTGACTTCTCTGGGTGCTACCAAATGAGACTGTTAGAAGGCTTGATGAACATTGTCAGGTGTATGTTCTTGCTGGCTATTTTCCATCAAGTATGGTTGACAGACTTCCTTCAATACGGACAGATGAGACTACTGACAGAATTGGTGATTGTAAACAAGTGTACGTTCCTATTTATTAGTCTGCATCATATTAGATTGGCGGGCTACTTTAAATGCAGTCAGACGAGCCTACTGACTAGCTGATAACTTGTGTGCCAGTGTCAGTGCCTATTCATGATACACCACTGGGTTTTTCTAGTAGGATTGGTGAGTTGCTGTCAGATGATCCTACTGAGTAACAAAATTATGATGGATGGGTGTATGTGCCTGCTCATTGTTTGCAATCAAGTTTGATCGATGGACTTCTCCAGAAGAGGAAGAGGTAAGAACCTGATCCCTATTGACCGGACGGTGTCCCTAGCGATTCATCTTGCATGCCTGAGTCTGAGAGACCTGAGCCGAACGTCCAGAGGAAACACCCCCATTATGTTTGGGGTTTACTATCGCATGAATCTGCTGGCGGTGAGTGCTAATGGGAGTCCTCAAGAAATACTCTTTCATTCTTTAATTGAGGCCTTGAGTGACCTCTTTATCCACCTCCTTGTAGTACGGTAGGTACTGGTTGTTGCGTTCTGTGGATAAGGAACTGAAACGGTTGGAGACAGTGGTTGGAACCATATGATTCTTGATCATTGGTCATCATTCGCTAGATGATCGAGGATTGTTGTTGACCTAGAGGGCCTGTCGAGCAGCCTCCAAAGTCGGGATTATACCATGCTGGCGATATTCCTTCACCAGCACATTAGAGACCCAACATTGAATATGCAAGGTTGGTGATAACTTCCTTCCCATGGATGGAGATCTATCTTGAGCAGCGGTCAGAAAGTTCACAAATGTTGTCTTGGAGAAATCCATTCTTTTGATTGAAGGGAGTTCTATGGAAGGCCGAGAACAATGAAAAACTCTATTAAAGAAACATCTTTCCAAATGGATACATGCATTATTAATTTCATTGTCTGGACTTCCTTTATAAATTTATAGAGGCCTAAAAGGTGGGTATCATTATTAACTTGGTTAAGGATTCACGTTGGGTTCACCATTTTTGTTTTGTAGTTACTTGAAACATCTGTTCTAGTTTAAAGAATAATTATTTCTAGGCGGTTTCCATTGGATTTATTTATGGAACTAGAAACTTCCAATAGTTCTTTACCCAAAGGGGACATGCTTTCCAAAGGAAAGAGTTCATTAGGTTTTAACTTTATGATACTTAAGAACGTGCATTGGTTGAGAGGATTGGAGGTCAGACTCATCACACCCTTTTGTGGAAAATTATTGTCTACTCTGGGACTCTCTTTGTAATATTTAAGATATTTTCATGATTCCTTATTAATTCACCAAGTATATCCTAAATATACCTTGGAATTTAAAATCAATTATTAACAAGTGTAAAATTTAGAATCATCAGTATGCATTCAAGGTTCTTCACCAATGGAAACACCTGTATGTATTCGAGGTTTTCCATTAATGATATCCTCTAATATACCGATTCGGGATTCTTTTAATCATTTTTGTGATGATAATGGTTTTTAATCCACTTCGTGGGTCACTCTTGTATTTATTTTCATTGAGGGAGACAAATGTTTGTTTTGAACTTGGGATCATGCTTGTAAAATGGGCTACCTACGTATCCTTGTGAAAGGAATCATAACCCTCATAGTTCGATGTCGCTTAATAGGACACATCATACCTTTTAAGGTCATGTGATAAGTACCTCTAAATGAAAGGTGCTTAGTCAAAACTTAGTGTAGGACGTATACTGAAGCAGCCCAAAGAACTTGGAAAGGATATGGGTTTCCAAGTAAGATCAGACCCTATTGGGAATATGGACCAAGGTGAACAAGGTTGATTTGCAGTGTTGGGTTTGAGCCTCCAGAAGGCTTCCTACGTATCCCATATTAATGGGAATCAAATCCCACATAGTTCGATAAATATCATAGGAGAGTATGGTCCTATGAGAAATATGATTTTGTGATTACTTTCTAAAAAGGATGCCTTGAATATTTGAGGATTGAATTTGGGGATTATTTCTTAAGGAGGATTCCCAGTGAGCTCGCGACATGAGATGACTTCCTATGAATCCTAGTTTGAACATGAATCAGAGTTCTCATAGTTCCTTAAATGAGTGTTTGTGCACATGTTGTAATCATCATGTATCTCTAATCCCATGTGATTCATTCTCGTTGTGAGAAACAAGAGGATGTGAAAGATTCAACAATGAAACTTCACACTTTTCCTCCTCCACTGATGGAAGAGGGCACGTCGACCGTGGAAGAGGGCGAGATGATGAGCCTTTCCTCTGTTCTATTTACATTGGACAAGGGTCCAATGTAAGGAGGAAGGGATGAAGGTGAGGGGATTACACCAGGATGGCTACCCTGAAATTGGTTCTAGTAGGAAAGGGATATTTCTCATTTTCTTGTGCAGAAAAGTAAGTGGGAATTGTACCTTCCCTACCAGAGACCTGAGGATCTGGGTCACCTCTTTGAGAAAGAAGAGGCCAGGACCCAACCCTCCTCCAAACCGGGAACTTCCCAACACTGTTTTTGGGAGAGAGGTCCATGTGACTATGTATATACAAACCCACAGACATTTCATGAATCCTAACCCCATTAGGAAACAAATGTGGGAAACCTCTAACTGCGGAAATAAAAACCCAAATAATAGACACACTGATGTGCCTCTCCTAAAGGTTTGATAATACATGAGGTTTTGGTGGAGGCATCAACATATTCCCTTTTAGATAGGGGAACCAAGGAAGGATATACCTCGTCATGAATTAATTTTAAAAAATGGTACTTGAGTTGGTCGCGTAGGTGCCTCACGAAAGTATCCCGCTTAGGTACCCCGCGTTTCTGTACCACGCAGGTATGCCATGGAGGTATACCGCATAGGTATGGCATGCAGGTATGGAACATAGGTATACTGTGCAGGTATAAATGATGGCTGAAGAATGTGAAGACCTTCAAAACAAGATTATCCCATTTAATTGTCTCTTATCTCGTGGTCCAGAGAGCTAATTGAGACAATTATAGGGATCTAGGTGAAATAACTACGCAATGGGAGCTTTAGAGATTCTTTCATGTTTTTTCAGTCTTTGAAATGGGGAGCCAAGGGTTCTATTTATAGTCATGGAGGTGACCTGGTCGAAGGGAAGTTGTCCGCGTAGGTCCTCCGCATAGGGGTGTAGAAATTATTATTCCGCGCAGGTCCTCTATGTAGGTCCTCCGAGTAGGTCCCTCGCGTAGGTCCATTTATGAAATTTTATCGATCTTTCAAGTTCCATAACCTTTGATCCATAAGCTTGTTTGGGCTCTGCGACTAGTCAAATTGATGGCCTTGAAGATATCTACACTTCTTGATCTGGTAAATACACTAAGCCTTCTCGAATGAAACTATGCAATGTAATTTAATGTTTTCGAAACCTTTTCATCATCGATCCTGTAGATCCATTACATTCCTCTAGAAGGGGGAATCATTCCACTTATTCATTGGGTATGGGGTATTATTTTGGAACATAGAAATCCATCCTGCATCTTCTACTTTTATGGTGAAAAAATCTTTACTCATACTTGACATTTGTTGTCTATGTGAGAATCATATCCTCACTCTACAAAGAAGTGGATGGAACACATTTCATGGTGTCTACAAATTTCCTCTCTCTATAAATGATATTCGACATAAATATTTCATTAACTATGTTGGATTACAATATTCTATTTAGTTTCCTTTATAGTATTGTTAGCATAACAAGGTATTTATTCTACTACGTTGAAAATTGCATGTTTCTGATCAGCTACAACATAAAGGTTAATCATGCTTGGCAGAGAACTTTGTGGAAAACAGTATGGCTAGTAAATGGAATTATAGTGAAATATCATTATTTATCGTTGTGTTGGTGATCTAATACAATATTTTAAGCTTATTTTAAGTCTTAAAATTTTATTTCTCCCCCAATTCATACCCCTTTGAGTTTTAGGGATTTTCTAATAAAAATTTTATTGTGAGTGAGCAAGTCATAATATTTCATCTTTGAGTATGTTATTTTATGTTTGATATATTATACCTATTCCCATTAAAATGTTTTATTTTATTTTTCTATTTTGGGAAATTAAATTTTCTTGTCAAAATATTCTTCTTTTCTGGATTCCATTTATCTTATAAATATAATGTTGTTAATTATAATTCACATCCTCTCTATTGGATATTTTCCCTTAGTTTCCATTTTTTCATACCAAAAAAAGTTTTATTTCCTTATTTTTAATTAAAAATATTTATTACCTTATATACATTCAATATTAATATTTATATTTTTTGAAAATAATATTTTATATCTCTTTTACTGACATGTCTTTCACTAAAATTTCCTAAAATGTTTTAAATATAATTTTCTTCCTCTTTTATATGTTTGTATCTTATACTCTATGTTTATTATACATTACATTTATGTATTTTTCAAGGTTCCATTTTTGATACATTTTTTAAAAATAAAATTTTCAAAGAAAACATTTTAACCATTTGGAAAATGATTTTGAAAGTGGCGTATAACATGGTTTTTATGAAAACATTACCAAAATAGAAAGAAAAGTATTTTTACACTTTTGATACAATTTTATTTTCCTTATTATCAAGTTTACCTACTAATGAACACACACACACATATATATATATATATATATATATTATTTTAAAAAAACTTTTGGGGAATTATATTTATCTTTATTCTATTTGTTAAAAATGGGGTTTAAGAATATTTATTTCTTATTTTACATTATTTACAAAGTACATAAGGGTTAAGTAATTAAAATATAAAATCCTCTGAAATTTATTATCTTCCTAAGAGGTATTTTCTACCTATTTCAATACTCTTTTCTAGTCCATACTTTGAATTTTATTTATGGAATGCTTCCATTAATATACCATTTTTCATATGTAACCCAATTTTTTATCATCCTTTGATTCATCATTTAAGCCTCCACATTTTAGTAAGTGAACTATGTTGGATTTGGTGACCTAGAACCAAATAACATTGTTCATGAAATTTTCATAATAATGAAAATTTTCTCATAATAGGATGATTTCACTTATATATAAAATTAATGTGTTAATATCCTTAGAGATTTATCACATTGAATGTTTTTAACAGTTCCTTGCTATAATCTGAACCTAGAATTTCAATAACAATATTCTTAAACAGATGTCATGTAGTCAATATAACATCTATTTGATTGAATATAGATGTGGTTTCACTATTAGATATTGGGGGATCATATAAAATTGATAGATCTTCTCAATTATTTTGAACTTGGTAATATGTAAGAAGGTAGTTTATGAGGAATATCCCACCAATATGATTTATATTTATTTATGTGTCATTTGATATTCCTATCTATGAATATTTTTTGACCCTTATTATTTATATTATTATTAATGTTTATTATTATTCCCATTTGAGGTAAATACCCTCTATAGGGGGGTCATGCTATGTATATATTTTTAAATAACCTCTCTAATGATCACATTACACTATTAGAAAAAAGATATATTTACCTCCCAATATATATGAATTAATTGTTCTAGTAAAATATATTAAAATTTTATTTTTACTTAGTTCACCAAAACCAAGCTAGTACAATGAGAATGAAATGACAATGTATTGATGTACGAGAATCACTAAGAACATTTATTCTTTAAATTGTTTAGAGAAGACTCACTATACACAATTTTGTAAATAATTACTTAAAGAACTCACAACAATCTCAAAATTTCATAACTCACTACTCACAAATAATGTATAATCACTATTACTTCTGAATATTCCTCAGATTTGTTGAATAAACCTTTTTTACACTATAATTGGTGTTTCATGAAGCCCATATTTTATCCAACTTATAAATTAAAAATTAAAGAATAAATTCTAGGATAATTACTTATGTTTATTGTAACTATTTTTTTACACAAATAATGTTCATTTAAAATAAGTTTACATAATCACATGTTTACATAAAATCCTTTCTGAATGAAATTTTAGATAAATTTAATTCTATCATTTCCTGAATATATTTTCATAAAAATTATCTGAAAACTTATCCCTTATCTCATATATGAGTCTTTATGTCATCCTTAGTAATGATTAGTATCATATTTATATGAAAAAATTACCAACCAAACTAGACTTCAAAATTATAGAAAACACATCGCCTCTGTTCAAGAATGTCATTAAGTTTTAACAACTTCATTTAGTGAGACCATATGATTTGTATTAGAGAATACATTATTTTCATTATAACTATTTATTTTATCTAATTGAATTTTAAATTTTATCAAACACACTTCAAACTCCTCCATGTCCTTTCCTTTATGAATACCCCATGGACTTTTCTACTCTTGAACTTTTTCAATAAATCAAAAATTAATAAAAATCCAAATTGAGGGCTTTTTTCAATAACCCCATGGGTTTTTTGAAAACACAACAAAAACCGTAACTATATTGTTAAAAAACCTTACACACTTCCTAATTCAAACACCATTTTCTCTATATGTCTCAAGATAGTGATTAAAGACTTACTTGACATGTACTATAAGACTATATAAGTAAATCTTGACATGGGAAACCAGTGTAACATGAAAATATTATCAATAAATCAATTAATTTATATCTAAATAGTCCCTAGGTTTTTCAAAACCACGATTTCCACTAATATTCTTCTTCCCTGGCATATTTTCTACATTGGTCTTACAATGATGAAATCTCCCCATTATTTCATATCTTCTCATCCCCATAAATGTTTTGAGCAATGTCACCTGATTTTTTGAACAAAATATATTACCCATTTTAAATAAAACCAAAGGACACTCCTTTATGGGTAGTTATAGAAAAATAAATATTATAATAATATAGATAAATTTATACCATACAATAGGGAGTTGGTGTTCGATATCTACATTATCTCAGTGTGGGGGTTCGAATTGATTCTGAGTGCTAGATAATTCTTCTTAAACACCACATTAGTAATGTATTTTTAATGGTTATATATGAAATTATATTCAATAGGAATATACTCTAATTTCACTAACCCATGTTGAAAATAATCCTTGATGAACTAACACTTGAGTTCAATGTACTTCATCATCATGTGATGGATGATATTTTTTATAAGGTTTGAAACACTTGAATTATAAAAATTGATTTTTATTGGATACTTTAATTCAACTCCCTTATCATAAAACTTATACTTCATCCTTAAAAAATTCATATAAAATTTTGTGGCTTCATTGTTAAAAACTTTCTTAGTTCTTATTGAACTATAATCTTGTTTCTCGTTATGAAAATAAATATATAGTCCTATAAGAAAAACTCACAACATAATGTATAATTTATACCTTATTATCAATCAGTTCATTCAGCATATATATATCCCAAAAAGTATTACTTTAATGTTTCAGTAAAAATAGATATAAAATAAACCATAAATTTGATATACCCCAATATTCTCTTTACTATATTAAAGTGGTTTTCCATTGGATTACTCTAGAAACTTGTATCTTGAAAAAAATAAAAAAAATGCCTAGAATTATCATGATTATATATAGGAAGACCCCAGAGATTTTATTATGCTCCAAGACATTAAAATTATTTCCTCTCTCCTTTAAAAAATTTATCCATGAATAAAATAGTTTGATCATTACCCTAGGATTATTTATTCCAAATCTTTTTAGAATATCATTGTAATTTTCTTATTGAGAGTTAAATGTGTTATGACTTCCATTTATCACCTATAATTAAAGGGAAAACAATATCCCCGTAATCATTAACACTTAAAACATGCACCATATGAATAAGAAAATTTTATTGAATTTTTCTTCATTTGATATGCTAAATATTATGGAATCATTATATATGAGCACCATCATACTTTGATCTACTACACCACATAGAAAACTAAGAGTTTTAATGTATTTATTTGTTCTATTATAATATTATTCCGGTGTGTTCTTTATAAAATATAGTTATTTATTTATTTTGAATTTTTTTCACATAATACAAAATAAAAAAACCTTATATCTATTTAATATACACATATTCTTCATGTAATGCATTTAGAAATATATATTTGAAATCTATCTAGAATAATATGAATATCTATTGAAAGGTTATGGACAAGAAAAAATAAACTATTTCAAACCTATCCATGGTATTAAATTTTTCATAAGCATACATACCTTAAATATATGAGTCTCTCTTATACAATAGTCATACCTTATTCTATATCCATATGCCCTTTTTTCACATGGTTATCAAAAATACATTTTTTTCAAAATGAAATTCTTATTTTCTAACTTCAAATCAATTATTCATGTTTGATTATTATCAATTTGATCAAGTTCTTAACGAATTTATTGACCCCAAAAACAATCTATAAAGGACTATTTAAAACACATTAGATATACTTGAGATAAGAGTGTAATTTTCAATAGATACCTTTTTATTATTATTTTTACTTGTGCTTTCTAATAACTAATTAAATTTGGATTATAAATTCTAGAACTTTATTTTTATCTTCTATGAAGATTATCATCAATATTTATTTTTCTCATCATTATTATATTCTTAAAAATATGCATTATACTTTTGTTCTTCCCCTAATATACTCAACTTCTTATTAATTTCATCTAAAATTTTATCATTTTTTTGTTGAAGATTATAATCATTTTCCATCATGGTGAAATATTATCTCTGAAGAATATTTCTAATACAATTTTTTTGAAAAACTTGTATGACTTAATCTTGAAAGATTAGTCATGGAGAATACATTCATCTATGCAATAATAAAAATTTACATGTTTCTCCTTGTTGATAATAGTTCACAAACTTCTAAAAAATTGAAATTATTTCAACATTTGATTCTTCTCAAACTATATATCATATGGGGTATTTTTATCTTCTAAAAAAAACAACATTTTATGTTTAATATAGAATAATTCTATGATTGTTTCCTTATAACATTTTTATAATATTTGTTTCTCAAGAAAAATCATTCTCTTCATGTAATATATGTTTGGATTTCTCCTCTAAACTAAGAATTTTTTTGAAAGTATTCTCATTACTACGAATTAGTTCCTTATCTAATGTTTTCAGAGATAATTATCTTCCTGTATAGTGGTATATCTAATTCCATTATTGGTCCATAAGTTTATACATTTATACCTAACCATATTTTCAACCATCCTCTGATACTATATATTATAACTGAATACTTAGGACATATGGATGATGAGAATAAAAAATTCCATTATAATATATTCATCAATTAAAAACAAATATTATCTCTTTACATCAATGGTTATTGGTTATTTCAGTCCACTCACATCAACATGAACTAATTCAATCAATGTTGTTCACTTTCTTTATATCTATATGTATGTATTAAAAATAATCTTCCATTTTTGAATAACATCGTACATGTGTTCCCACTCACATGATAATTTTGGGATTCCATGGGATCCATAATTCTTCACTAGATCTTATAAAGACTAAAAGCTCAAGAGACTAAGTCTTTTATTCCATAATATGTTTTCTTCCTCCTTGATAGAAAGAAGATATATTTTTCTATAATGATGAGGTAGATATTCCTCTTTGTGCACTTTTATTTCATTATAATTTTACTATCCTCACCATCGAAGATATAATTTTTTTGAAATTCACTTCATGTATTTAGTCACACAATTTATTGAAAATTCACACATATTTTTTAAAAGGACATCAATAACCAATACATCCTTGTATCTCTTTTCCTTTCCCCCAAATTTGGGTTCATGATACAATAATATTTATCCCTTCATCTCTTAAAAATATAAAGACACATTATTTACCATACCCGATACCATTGACCAGATCATTGTTTCCCATTATATAAAAATTGCATCTATTACCAAGGACCCATAAACCAACACAGATTGACACTTTTAGTGAAATATATAAAACTACTACCTTTTCAAATATATTTTTTTATCCATGTCTTTGTATTCACATCAAATGTTGTTTTTTTATTTGACCATCCACATAATATGATGGACCAAATACATCTTGAAAAGGTACATGTAACAACCTATGATTTTAGACTTACAAAATTAATACGATCTTCAATAGCTTGTGTCACACGCAACAAAAAAAAATGCAACACTCGACAAAATTAGAAAATTACATACTAAAATTATATAAAGAATACAATTATTAGTACATGAAAATATAATAATATGTTATAATAATAACATATAAAAAAACAACTTTTAAAGAATTTTTTTTATAAAATGTATTTTATTTTAACTTAAAAAATTAGATTGATCATAGTTATAATTAATTATAATATGAAATATATAGATTTAAAAAAATGTATCAATATTAAATTATTTATAATTTATATGACATAATATTAATGAAACTTGAAGATTAAAATGACCCTTTTTTAATAAAATTATTTTTTATTTATATATTAAATTTTTATTTAAAAGATAAATTTAAAATTTTTAGAATATTGTTTAAAAAAATTAATTTAATTTTTTAATTGAACATATCATTACTATACTATGATTTGTTTTGTGATTTTTCTAAAATATATGTTTTTAGGTGAATAGTGAAGAATGGAGTTTTTACAAAACTTCAAATTTTAAAACATTATAATAGATACCACAAAGTGTGTAAATCCTATTAATTAGTAAAATTATTATTTAATAATTATAAATATATATTTTTTAAAAAAAATAATATTTTTAATTTATAAAACCTATGATTAACATTTAAGGATGGATCTAATATTTCGCTATAAAAATTGTCATTTTTCTTTTCTTTTAGTAAAATATTATTTTCATAAAATTTATATTTGGATTTATCTTTAAGATACATGAATTTTATTTATTTTATAATAAAATCAATTACATCATCAAAAGAAATTACATTGATAATTTTACCGTACACATAAAATTTAAGCTTAAAAATTCACTTGTTTCTAGAAACAGGTTTATTCACATTATCTACTCCAATTTTTCAAATCCCTTTTATTAAACATCGATAAATTTTCAGATAAAATAGACATAATATTTTTAATTCATATTTATATTTTATATAATAAATTTTATTTAATTTTTAGGATTTAAACATAAATTACTTACAAAAATAGTTACCACAGTAAAACTAAAAATTGTAAAAGTGAAAACACAACTAGATATTCGATCTTTACCAATGGACCTATCTGAATGGTTTGGAATACCATATAAATATGGTTCTTATACCAATTGTTTTTGAAACGTTTTTGGTATATATGTCCCATATACAAACAGTTTTAGAGAACTGTTGGTATAGGTGTTGGACTGGTACCCTATACCAACAGTTATACAAAACCATTTCTATAGGCCCCAAAAATCAGGTAAATATACCAATGGTTTTCCAATTCCATTTTTTTTGAAAAAAGAAAGATATCATTAATGAAGAAGGTCAGCAGGCGTACAAGTGCAAAGCCATGAAGGAAAATTGTCCAGCTAGAGCTGGTTGGCATCGAGTGGGCCTGAGGCTGCAAGTTGATGGGCCGCACTGTTTCCTTCCCTTTTGGTGAAGGAGAATGTGGAAAATGAGAAGCAATGGTGAAGTGTGAGAATTCTTCTGATGATGAGGCCAAAGGACTGGAGTCCTCCGTCATTATGGTTAATAACATCGATTGTGGTGAGGCAGTCAGACTAAATGTTGATATCAACCCACCCATGGTCCATAGCGAGCATCATACCAGTAAGGATGGTGGTGGCCTCAGCCACTGCCGGTTCCCATAATGCATGGTGTGGTTTGTATTTTTCCACAATGATTTTCCCCATATGGTTTCAGGCCAAGAGGCCAAGGGCAACGAGCCCATCCTCAGGGAGAGATGCTTCCATGTTGATCTTAAGAATCCCTTCCATTAGAGGATTTCAATGAGAGGGGTATGAGGGGTTAACACCTGGTGTATAATTTTCATTGTGGTCCTTCCATCCCTCAATCCATTCGGTGGCCCGTTCAATCCAGAAATCTAGAGGTTTATGAACGTGATGAAAAATAGCATCGTTACACCGGACCGAAATGATCCAGGATAGGGTGAGAAGTGAGCCTATGTTAGCCGGTGAGAGGGAGGAGGACCAACGCATCAGAGGATCAGTTAGGTCGGAGACCGTGGCCAGTGGTGCGCCTGGAGATGGACCCCATTTATTCCAAATTTTTGTAACTCCTGGGCAGTGAATGATGGAATGAAAAGGGGTTTCTGGAATACGCAGGCAAAAAGGGAAGAAATAAGCACTGGCCATACGACGGTAAATGATAAGGCTCATAGTTGGGAGGGTACCCGTACACACCTGCCACCAGAATTGGCGTACTTTGGGGGGGACGTTGAGCATCCAGATCGATTTCCATGGTCCCTCCACCTGGCTAACTGAGTGGTCTCCAAGAGAGAATCTATAACCGTATCTCACCATATACTCTCCTGAGATGTCATTGATCCAGAAGAGAAGGTCTGGCCCTGCGTCCGGAACCCAGGGAATGACCAGGATAATTATTTGGTCTCTTTCATCAAACCAATCATGAATCTTTTCCAGACACCACCCCAGTCCCTGGTCAGTAAGAAGGCAGCTGACAGTGGCGTCTTCAAGACTTGGTTGGGTGGGGGATGTGTCCCTCATGCCTTCCAAATCGATCATCCAGGTATCAGTCCGAATATTGACAGATGTTCCAGTCCCAATCCTCCATCCTAGCCCTTTTTCCAGGAGATTTCGAGCCCCCCCCCCCCAAATGCTTCTCTAGAGGAAGCTAGGGCGAGGGCCAAGAGAGGAATCAAGGATGTCCGTGTGGGGAAAGTACTTAGCATGAATAACCCATGCCCAGAGGGATGATGGGCGTTTAATAAGGCGCCATCCTTGCTTGTCCAACAACGCGTCATTGAAGAGAAGAAGGTTCTGGAATCCCATCCCTCCCTCTGTTTTAAGTTTGCAAAGTTTCTCCCAGGCCATCCAGTGTGGTCTATTCCGTCTATCGTTCTTCCCCCAATAGAAGTTGGTAGTGCGTGAATGGATCTGGTTGACGATGGCCTTCAGGAGCTTAAACAGGGACATAAAATAGCTGGGGATATATTTTTTGACAGCTTTAATGAGGGTCTCTTAGCTAGCTTTGGAAATTCTTTTTGGGGTCTATCCTTGAATTTTTATATTAATCCTATCCACCAGAGATGCGAAGAATTCTTTTTTGGACCGGCCAATCACCGTGGGTAGCCCGGGATACTTCTTGTGTTTTTCAAACAGATGGATGCCTGCAGATGCACATAGTTCATCTCTATTGGGAAGGGGCACCCCTGCGCTGAAGGAGATTTCAAATTTTCCATGATTGATTGACTGGCCATACGCCCTCTTGTACTGATGGATCACTTGGATGACCACCCGACATTCATTAATTGTTGCTCTAAAAAAAGGAGGAAGTTGTCAGCGAAAAAGAGGTGTGACACTGGTGGGATAACACGACAGACCTTAACCCCATGAATAGAATTAGAGGATGCAACCCTGGAAATAAGGTGAGAGAAAACATCAGCCACCAAAATAAAAATAAAAGGGGAGAGAGGATCTCCCTGGCGTAGGCACCGGGATGGGGTGAATCCTCTGGTAAGGTCCCCATTAACCTTTATTCTAAAGGAGACGGTCGATATCCAGTTCATGACCATATCAGCCCATTTAGCGCAAAATCCCATTTTCAGAATCATGACTCTGAGGAAGTTCCATTCCACTTTTTCATAGGACTTAGTTATATCCAGTTTCTAGGCCATGGTTCCTCTTTTCTTGATGGAGCGTGATTTCATAGAATGGAACAGTTCGTGGGAAACAATAGCAATATCAGTGATTAGTCTCTTAGTTACGAAAGCGCTCTAGTTTTCAGAGATAATATCAGGAAGCCAATTTCGCAACCGATTGTTAAGGATCTTTGGTAAGATCTTATAAGAGACATTGTAGAGACTGATAGGTCTAAAATTAGGGATCTCCAGAGGTTTCTTGATTTTGGTAATGAGGACGAGGACCGTTTCATTGATGGAGGTAATGCTAGTATTCCAGCCCAGATATTTTTTTTTATCATTTTTCAAATTTCGGGACAGATAATGTGCTAGTATTTTTTAAAAAATAGGGTGTGGAACACGTCTGGTCCCGGGGCCTTAGTGGGATGAGTGTGTTTTAGATCCAGGAGTATCTCGTCATCCGTCGCATCTTTGATAAGCTGTCTATTGATCTCTTCGATGATCACAGTTCTGATGCACTCTTCCACCTCAATAGATATTATAGGTGTTCCTGTAGAGAAGTGTTTCTAGAAATATCCTGTCCAGGCCTCGTGGATTCCAATGATATCAGAAACTTTGCTTCCATCGGGTTGTGAGATGAAAGTGATATCATTTTTCCGATGTTTGGTTGATGCTTTCTGGTGATAATACCTAGTATTTGTGTCCCCTTCTTTAATGTGAGTGTCTCACACTCGCATAGCCCAGAAACTTTCCTTAATGCGAAATTCCATGTCCAGTTCTCTTTGCGTATCACTAATCTTAAAGATATTGCAATTGGATGTGGGTTGCTTGAGAAGGTTGTGGAGTTTCTTTTTAAGGACACCACAGTGCCAATCGGGGTGCCAGAATGTTTTGTTAATCCAAGACCTCAGATCAGATGCAACATGTTGGAGATTTCTACAAACATCCTCATGAGTACCTTTCCAGTTTGATCGGATAACCACTTCACATTCCTAGTCTTTAGACCAGAAACTCTCAAATCTGAAGGGTCTGTTGAATTGTATCTTGCGTTCACCTTGAATGCAATCAATAAAAATAGGACAGTGGTCCGAACAGTTGAGCATCATGTGGCCAATATGGAACATGACAAAGAGACCAATCCAATCAATTGAGCCTAGAAATCTATCCAGACACTCAGCGATGCGGGTGGCTTCTGAATTACCATAGAACCATGTGAAAGGATTACCTACGTACCCCAGATCTATGAGGTCCGCCCTAGCGACCACGTCCTTGAAATTTCACATCGAAGCTGAGTGTCAGATGATTCCACCCCTTTTTCCCTTATAGAACACAATCTCATTGAAGTCCCCTCTGAAAAGAATAGGGCTCGGGAGTTGATGTCATATCTTGTCGAGGAGGTCCCATTACTTCACCCTGTCACTATTGGATGACCATCCATAGAATCTCACAGAGGTCTAGGGTGGTTTATGGTCCGTCTGAATAGTTTCTGCCACGCGGTGTGAGGAGAAGGAAAAAATTTTGATGTTGAAGTTGTCCTTCCAAAGGAGACAGAGGCCTCCAAAGTGGCCTCGTATTGAAACCGGGAATCAGCCTTGGAAGCCGCATTTCAGAGCAATTCCATTTGTGTCCTTGTTTTCCAGTATGGTTTCAGACAGGAAAACCATATCGGGGTGACTTTGGGCATAATTTCACTGAAGCATGCGAACCATTTGTGGTTTTCCAAGCCCACGAAAGTTCCAGCATAAAATAATCATTGTTCTAGGCGAGGCTGGGTCTCACCCGCCATCACCTTTAATTCCACTGGACGTGTTTCTCCACTCGTTGTTTTCCATCTATTGGTAGGATTACCCACTGATTTCCCGGTTTCATTTTGTCTTTTTCCAACCCCGGGTTTGTGGTCTTCCGTAAGACTGTCACTTTCTCTGCGATGCACCTATTTCCACGTTCGAGTGGTAATTGGATAATGAAAATGTTTTTTTATTTGATTTAGATTCATTATTTTCTTAAAATATTTCTTGTTTATGTGTCCTTTGACAAAAATATTGGCTATATAATATGTGACTAGGCCACTAAAAACTTCACTCACTTAGAAATAAAATTAAAAAATGGTTATTTTAAGATATTCCTAGACTATAATTACAAAAAAAAAATTTGTAACACATGTTCAAAAGATAAATGACATAAGATCTCCTTAAATCAATAAATGAAGTCTCAACTGCTCAACCCCATGAGTTGGTTCACATGGACTTGTTTAGACCATCTGAAGTTTCTTGGTTGAATGGGAATAAATATTCTTAAGTTATTGTTTATGAATATTATATATACACCTAGGTTTTATTTTTTATCTCCCTAAATTTAATCTTCTTTATATTTTTCAAGATATGACAAATCTGTAGAAATCTTCAGTTGAATTCATTTTAACTCCAATTTTTTTTTCATTACTATGAGTTTAAAAATCACGAATTTGAAACTTTATACTCACAATATAGAGATAATCACAAATTTTCTACTCTTTAGACTCTATATTAGAATTATGTTATAGAAGTAAAGAATAGAACACTTCAAAAAATTTCCCAGAAAATGATTTCAAAGTATTACCTACCTATTTATTTTTGGGTAGAGGAATTTACTACATTTCTTTACATTGTCAATATGGTTCATATTATGAAACTTTTAAAGAAAACACTATATGAGTTATATAATGAAAGAAAATTAAAGATTAAATAATTTAGAGTTTTTATATATAAGGTGTTTATTATCAACACAAAGGTGTGATTTGAAATGTTTTCTCTGAATTGTAATGAATAAATATTCATTTGATACTCGACATCCATTAAATCATATATGGAATTCGATAATATAACCGACATTCTGAAAAAAATATTGACATTTAAAATTCAATGAAACATATAAAAACGAGCCTAAGATAACTTTTGAAAACCTTGAGGTTATATTTTATATATAAATATCAATGCCTCAACCAAAACTAGTGACATTTCTGTGAAACCTACTACAGATAATTCACCATGTCCAGAAGAAATATTTGAACCTGGACGTGAAGAAGAAGATGTATCAAATAATTCTATCCCTAGATCTATCAGGGCTCAAAGAGACTATCCATTAGGGTTTATTTTTGGGGCTCAAGATAAATTAAATCAGACTAAAGATTATCTTAAAAAACATGTAGAAAATCAATCCTTTTAGTCATGGTTTGATCCTAAAAACATATCTGAACTAAGAAATGATATATTATAGGTAATGGAATACATGAATAACTAGATCCATTTGAGAGAAAAAAATTATTGGAACTAGTATAAAGACAAAAATAGTTTATAAATATTAGCACTAAATAGGGATTTAGGAACAAGGTTAATGAGTCTATAATTATAATTAAAAATAAAACAAGACTGGTAAAATAAGGGTAAAATCAAGGGGAAGGTATTGACTATGAAGAAAGATTTTACTAGTATCAATACATAAATCAATTATATTATTTATTTCCTATGTAGCACATTTTATTTTCAAATTATATAAAATGGATGTTAAGAATTTATTTCTTAATGGTTATATAATTGAGAATGTTTTTTTGAAACAAACCTCTATATTTTAAAACCCTCATTTTTAAAATCTTTATTAACTAACAAATTAAGTTTTTTGGTTTGAAATAAAATCTTAAAGCTTGGTATGCCATGATCAACTCATTTTTTATTTAAAAAGGTTTTTCAAAAGGTATAGATGATCCAAATGTATTTATTAAATAAATTTGAAATATTTTTTAGTAGTTCAAATATATTTTGATGATATTTTCTTGGATTATACAAAAAATATTCTCATACTAAAATTTTAAAATTAATGAAAAATGAATTTAAAATGAGTTTAATGGATGAGTTAAAATTCTTCCTTGGTTTTAATATATTTAAAAATACCTAATGAATCATTTTATATCATAGAAAGTACAATAAGGATATTTTAAAATATTTTGGTATGCATAACACTAAATGTATTGATAATCCCATGAGTACAAGTTTTAAGTTTCACCTTAATGAAACTAGAAATCTAATTAATTAGGACAACTACAGAGGTATTATTGAAATTTTATTATACCTATATTCTAGCCAACAAGATATTATGTTTAGTGTGTTAATGTGTGCACATTTTCAAGAAAATACAAATTAATCGCATCTGAATGTTGTGGAAATAATTTTTACGTACCTCAATATACAACCAATTTTGGATTGTTTTATTCTAGGGGAAAATAAATTGATTTAGTTAGTCACTTAGATATAGATTTTTTTTGTTATAAATTACATATAAAGTTCACCTATGGAACATCTCAGTTTTTAGGAAAGTCTATTGTTTCATGGTGTAGTAAAAAAATAACACTATTACATTATCAACAACTGGAGTTGAGTACATAGATGTAGGATGTAATTTGGGTAATATTATTTATATTAAACACACATTACTAGATTATAGATATCTCTTTCAACATTTTTCTATAAAGTATGATAATACATGTTCAATAAATATATCTATGAAACATGTTTCTCATTTAACGAAAAAATATATTAATATATGCAAAACAATTTGGGAGATCATTTTTATATGGGAAATGTTAATCCTGAATTCATTGGTACTACATATCATCTTTTTTATATATTTACTACTCTGTTGAATATTGAGAGAATAAATTGTCTCATACATGTATTAGGAAGGATAACGTATTTATAAAACTTTTAATTTTTTTATAACTATTTCCTTTTTATAATTTTCCTTTTTAATTTTTAGCTTCATTGTTTGGTATAAAAGTAACTGAGAAGTGAAGTTCACATAGTCAGTTAAGTGGAAATGAGTTTTTTTTATACAGTTAGTAAAGTAGCCTTATCTAGTTGGTCATGTATCCACTATTCCTATCACAAACTTCTTGTCATAGAGTCACTATGCATACTATAAAACATACCTCACATGATCACTACACTTACTGTGATTTTTATCATGCATTCAATGTATTTACCATGATTCCAGGATTAGAATTCCTATGTAATCTTTATTTGCACAAATCCATGCTTAGTATAACTTACATGTTTTTCAATTTCAAATTGTCTATAATTCATTTTTGTAAGATCTTATTTATTTTTATTATCATTTTGATACACCAAATTGATTGAAACTAAATTTTAATTATAATATGATTCAATGAAAATATTTCCCAAAAAATCCCCATCTTTTTTTCAAAGGTTATTTGATCCTGAAATCCTATTTCACAAAACTCACCCTTGAACCTGAACCTTCAATGTTTGAATCAAAGTGAGAGAATTCTGAGGATGAAATGTGCTCCTGATAAAAAACCTCTTATCAAAGAACCTACCTCAAATAAATCAAATAAATATATAGGTAATACGAGTGATATATTGAAACTATTAAACCCATTTTTGGTGAATTTTTCAACAAGTTTTGAGAAATATTTGGATGCTCAGTGGCTATGGTCGAGTAAATCACTATTTTGGAATGAATTTCAGATTCAGGTCTATAATGATTGATTTTAAGAAAATATTAAACCATTGTAAATGACTATTTCTAAGTAATTTTAAGTGTACTTGGTATTTATCCCTATAAATAAATCAGACACCATTCAGATAATGGCGAATGGGGATGTTTTTTAGTTTTCAAAATAACTATTGGAGAAAATATTTGGTGTGCACTTAAGGGTGAATATGATGATTACCAAAACTCATACTACATAGATCATTCTCACATTGAATTTCTAAATTCTCATGAAGAAATGAATGGATTTCAAACACCCAAAAGACTAATAGTAGTCAAACTCATTGGTGAATTCATATTTCTGGATAAATTTATTCAGTAATTGATATGTCCCAAGAAATGATATTTAAATATCTTGTGGAATAAGGATATATTATTACTTTTCTTTATGATACATAGATTTTAGATTAGTTTTTGAAGGTATGTTATGAAGCACATAAATAAGATATGTAATCCCTCTTTAGTGTTTAACTCTCTTTCATATCTGAAGTTCAAATATGATCTATTGGAAGTGAAAGGTTTAGTTCATTAAGGGAATTTAAATATAACTTCTTCATATAGTTTATGCATAACTTATAATATTTTTAGAAATATTATAGTTATTTATATTCCTTGAAAAAACAATGGATGGATGAAACTGAGAAGTTATTTGAAAATTTTGATCTTATGAAGTATCCAGTTAGACCATTGGATCTAGTAGATCCATGTCTTGATCCAAATGAAATAACTGAATATTATTTAGATGAAGTAGAATAAGAGGAATAAAATTAAGATGAGGATGTAGATATAGAGATAGTATATCTTGATGAGGAAGTTGGGGTGAACCATAAAGATAATAGAGAATTCACTCTTGTTATGCCTTTTTGACGATCTATCTCACATATTTCTTTACCATCTCATGAAGATACGATGCATGATGATTATATTACTAAAACTAAAGTTTCTATCAATGGTTTTGTGGGAAATCATGACGGGGATAATTCAGGTGACTTTTTAAGAGTATTAAGAGAACTCAGAAAAGTATCATGTGATAGGAATCACTCATATACCAAGCATACTAGATGCACCTACTAAGAGTGTAAGTCCCTAATATCTACTATGTTTGTGCTAGACTATTCTAAGTTTGAGGTTGTGGGTGATAATTTGGGTGGTCCACCTCATGATGATGGACCTACCATCCCTTCTCCACAAGAATATCTTGATTGATCCTTGATATATGAGATAGATTATCTGAATGGAATTAAAATATCTCATGCAATACATTCAATAGATAATGTTTTTAAAGGACCATCTTATCCAACTCTTTTAGAAACTTTTGAGAAACAAGTAAAAAGAAGTGAGACAACAACTATTGTATGATTCCATATATATGTTCATGAGGTTGATGAGGATATGGTTGATGATCCTGATATCCAATCTAAGAGATCTAATACTATTTTGATTGAGGATAATGGTATGTAAACAACGTATGATCCATCTCCTTGTATATATGTTTCACCCCTTTTATACCTTCCAAATCCTATATATCTATGAACGATTTGAATGAATTCAAATCAGATCTTATGGGGGTGTTGAAAGAATTTAGTATTAGTTTTTGGAATTCTATAGAGACAATTATAGATGAATTTATATTCAAGTAAGTGAAATTAGTCATCTCTTACCTTCATCTCAAATTTAATATCAATATGGACCAAATAAGAAATGATATTGAGGACTTAAATAATCAAGATGGTGCTTTTCAACAAGATCTTTCATATCTGATGGTAATGTTAGACCAAAGGTATCTTAACTCATTATTTCAAGCTTCAACATCTACTTCTTCACCTCCAAATACTCATGTTACATCTATTGATGAAGGTATCATTAGAGAAGTCATCAATTATGTGTTTAAGGATGTTTTTTCATGAGGTTGAAAAACTAAGTGAAATTGTGTTTAATGTATTTCCAACTCATGCTAAAAATACATTTGTTTTTCTTCAAAAAGGATATCAAACATGCTATAAGAGATAGAGGGACTATCGATACAACCATTGATTTATATTTTATATGAAATTTATCTAAATCAGACCTAGAATAAATGTTCAGATACTTGGATAGTGATTTTAGGATTCATCACTTTACCCATGATTTTATGTCTTAGGTTGAAAAATTTAGAATCCCAACACTTAATATATAATATAGAAATTAAGATGACCAATTCAAAAAATGGATCATGGATCAGTCATTGTAAATGAATTTAACCATTTTATAGAAACCTATATATACACTACCAACATAGCCATTATAGCTACACCTTCATTACCCATTTTCTCAACTCATACAACTAAAACCTCATATATTAATCCTTTTTTTAATCCAAGATAATAAATCCAAAATCTCATATTAGTTTCCCGGTGTGTGGTAATTCAAGGCCATATTAAAACTTATGTATTCCCACTTTTCAAACCATACCAACAGGCCTTAGCCCCTAAAATCTAATGGAATAGACCCTATTATCCCAAATGATATATGGGATGTGATATATTTTTCTCAGATAGGATTTCTAATAGGGTCTCTCTATTTGTAATGTTTTTTTTAAAATGTTTTGATATTAATGAAATACCTTTGTTCGTATTTATACTTTATTTATTATTAGTTATTTCATCATTTATTTAAAATGAATTCACTTTTTTATATCTAAAGAAGGGGAGAAAAATTATGTTGATAGATTGAAATTGCTAATTACATGATTTATTCACTATTTATGCTTTTGATTCGTTTAATTCATTTCATTTTATATGTCAATATTTTTGATCATCAAATGGGGGGGGGATTGTTAGATTAGTAAAACACCACTTTCTTTTAATGATATAAAATCATTTTTATTTTATTTCTAATGAATTTAATTCTTTTATAATATTAAATTATTTTTTCTACAATATGGTAAAATTGGATAAGACCTAATTTTATTATAACTGCCTACCACATGTGTAATTAACATACTATGTGATGATATTGAATTGACTATGATTCTTATGTAACAGTATCGAAAAGACTATATATTGTACTATAAATAACTTCATGTACAATCTAGATGCCATGTTTTAGATGATAAAATTATATCTATTTGAGGAAGTTACCATAAATTGAAGTTCTATTGATCACATGTAAAATGAAACCTATCTAATTAAAAGCCAAGTTACTATTTGATAGGTGAGTAGAATTTCTCTAGTCTAGTACTGATAGTGTGTTTCTATTGTAGTGATCGTAATAAAAAGGTAGCTAATGCATTAAAATTGTACCTACCATGTGAAAAATTGAACTTACTTTATGAAGAAATTAAGTGACCATGTAAATAGACCACGCTACTACATGATAGAAATAATGTATCATATGAGAAAGTGAAGCCACCACATAAAGGATTCAACCTACCATGTGAAGTAGTCAAGCTACTCTAAGAATAACCGAATTTACCATATGATAAAACTAATTTACTATGCCATGTCACCATGCCTAGTAACTGTGAGAAGTAACCATGCCAAAGTAAGTGTTCTTCAAGTAATTTCAAGTGAAAAATTATAAATTGAGTGGTGGAGTATTTAAAATATCCAATTTCTATATTTTGGAACATTAATTATAGATAAATTTCATTTAATAATTAAATGAGTATATAGATTAATGTATGAATATCCACCAATATCTATATTAAAGAAAATATCTCGTTAAGATATACATCCTCTCATGGACAAGTAGAGTGGAGAATATGCATGTGCCTAAGAGATATACAGATACATAGAGTACATTATCTATAAATTTCTTGAAACTTTTTTTTCTTGATCTATATGTTAAAACGAGGTTGAACCCTTTCAAGGAATGATTCATAGAGTACTAAACAAAAAAAGTAGATCATACATACATACATTTAGTATTCTCACTTTCTAATCCTTCTTCATTATATTATAGCTTATATATCAAGTTGTGTATGTTATAATATATTTGTTTATTTAATATATAATCAAATATTATATTTCATTATTCTTGAAACTCTCTCACATATTGTTTTTCATTTTTACACCCATGGAAAATACTGAAAGATGCATTTTATCCTAAACCGCTTTTGTATAGTTTTTATGTAAAACTCAAACCATGTTGTGGACCGGTTTATTATTTATCAAATTTCTTGGTAGTTAGTGATTGACAAGAGGAGAGGAATCAATATCAACTTGAGAATAAGCATCTAATATTTATTCCACTATGTTTTTACAATTTTTTATACTTTATTTTTATACTAATCTTTATTAGTTTTCAAAACTCAATTTAATAAAATTAATTTGATATTTAACTTTTTTTATATTATATATAGTGTTTGATACTCATAAACATTCTTCAAATTATAGATGGGATTTATAATTTATTTTTAATAAGGTTTGTTCAAATATATAAGAAACTTTTTGAAAGAACAAATTATATGGTTCTATTAGTTTAGTTATGAGGGTTAATTTTATAATTTGGGAAGATTTTATTTTAAATTATATTTAATATAATTACTAATTGGATACTCAATTATTTATACCTTTAGTTTTCCACTCTGCCCAACACATATGCTCATGATGAGGTAACATACAATTAGTTTTTCATAGTTGATATGTTATTAATTGAATATTTGATAAAATGATTTGTCCCTTCAGATATAATGGGAGAAGATATGTTTGTCCTTTTGGATTTAATTGGAACTATTTTATTAAATCATTGGAAATTTTAATGCTTCAATGAGTTCATTTAATAATTTTAAAGAATGAGAAATCAAGAATTTGGGGGCATTGACACACATGCACTCCCTTCTGGATGAGATATAAATATAAGGATATTATATTAAACAATAGAAATTATTGGATGGTTATTTTTATTATGAAATTAACTAATTATTTTGTGGGTTCCTTGATGTGTGTCTAAATGTTGATCTTGGAATTTAGGTAGGTTCACCAAGTTGAACTAAAAAATAGTTTTATAGGGTTACACACTAAGTGTATCTAGAATCTCATTGAATTATTTTGAATTTAATATTAAGAATAAATATTTCTCTCAAATTATAGAATTTCAATTATCTAAGTCTTTTAAATCCTAAAAATCTAATAAATGTATATTTGATTTTAAAATATGTGACTTGAATTTTTTTTCTTGTTTATTATTCACAATACAATAAATAAATTTTTATTTATTTAATAGTTTGTGAATTTATTGATATAAATACTTAATTAAATTCTTAAAAATTAAAATAAATATTTATTTGTGAGTTTTTTAATGTTATATTTACATATTTTTTTAGTGAAAGGTAATTATTTATTTAAATAAGAATTTTATTTTTCATGGGTTGTTAAATTACAGGGAGGATTAATGGGACAAGATAAGTTCTTGACAGACAAGATATATTTTATCTGATAAAATTTAAATAAATATTAATTTATTTATTTAATAATTGACATGTAAATAAAAACACTTCATGGAAAATAATCATGATAATAATATTATTAGTAGACATGGGGAATTACTTAGAATAAATTATTTATAATGGTGGATTTTGAAATTATAGAATGATAACCCTATGTATACATTCCAAATCATATCACTTATAGTATTGGATTTTTTATTCACAATGAAAAAACTCTAGAGAACTTTATAAAACCCTAGAGAAAATTTCCCCACCCCTATATCTCAAGAAAATAGATTTAATTAGATAATCCCGTTTTGTGACAAATGGTGGGTGACATAAATATCTAGGATCCTCAACTAAATAATTCAGAATAAAAATAATGTTTTCTTATAAGTTTTATAGAAATTGTGGATACAAATAGAGGAGCATCACTTGTATTATAATATATAATAATGATAAGATAAGGGTATAATCATAATTGATTAAGAAGAATTCAAAATTTGAGGTATTTCTAGTTTTAAATTAATTATAAATTTAATGTGGAAGAAATTGTCTTGTAGATTTAGAGCATGCTTCCATCAAGTTTCATGGGATATATCCATTAATTGTTTTAAAAAAAAAAATCAAAATCAGGAACGATACCACCCATCACACTATGATCCGTAAAATTAAATCTATATATTATAGGTTTAATTCATCACTTACATTATCATGTTTAATCAACATCATTTCATAAGGATTTCCTTTCTATGAATTTCTTTCTATCTTAAGTACCCAATACAGCTTTCTTCTGGTTGAAGTGTATTCACTTAGATAATAATAATTTTTCAATTAAATAGGAAAGACAGTTGAGATATCCACATATTATTTTACTATATATGGGATACATAGTAAGAAAATAATTTATAGTTAATATTGATATTGACGTGTTGAAGGTATTATACACTTATATTTTTTGGTGTTTTATACCTTATAAAGGATTTTATAAAACATATTCTTAGAGGTCAGTATTGTTATGATATATGATTGATTTCATTTTTGATATATATGTATTGTTTATTATTATAGGATGGATAAACCTAGAATTATATATCCCTTCTATTCTTTGGGTAGATATTTATATCTCAAGGAATGAAATGTATGTGACTAAGGTGTGAATCAAATCCATAATTATTATAGGAATAGTGTTAGAACCCAATCCACTATCTTAAGGGACTCTTTCCACTATATGATGATGGTCTTAGAAGTTATCATTGACATAATAAATGGCCTTCTATACTTTTTTTATGACACATGGATATGTTTGTTCCACATTCTCATTTTATGTTCCCATGGATAATGATAATTGTCTCATGATTACACATTTTTATGTTTGGAGTCTTATGTTATGAAAAAAATACATAACTCATGATTCGTGATTTACAATAAATTTTTTATTGGGTTTTATTTTAATTATATCATTTTCATTTTCCTTGATTATGTTATCATGACATCATGTTCTTCTTATGTTTAATTGTGAAATTAAACTAATACCTCTTATGCACACCACTTACTGAGCCCCACAGATAACCCTTTTTTTATATTTCTGTTATATAAGTAATAAATAAGTGTAATATTTAAAATATGTATATATAGATTTCACATGTGAAAATAATTTTTGGATATATTTAAGATTTTATATAAAATAATAATCTAAAGTATTTAATCTCAAAAGATACCAAACCTTTGTGTCATACTTATGTGTTTGATGATCAAGATGGTGTGTAAAACAATGTATGCATTTTTTATTCTTCTCACTTGGTATTATAATATTTATATAAAATGTTTTTTAGAACAAGATTTATGATTAAATATTAGAATAGCTTAAATTTTTGCTGTAACATTATGAGAATATTAAAGGAAACACTATGTTTAGTAGTGAAAAAGATATGTTAATCAAGATTAAACGAACAACTAAATACTATTATTTAAATGTGACCGTTATAACATTGAATTAATTATATGGATAAAAAAATAATAACATATTTTTGAATTAAATATATAGGTCCAAATCAATATTAATTTACTATTAAAATATTATAAAATAATAACATAATTTTTAGTAAATTCATTTTAATCTTCAGAAATATGTTTTATTCAAAAATAATTTTTATCGGTTTCTATGTACAAATAATATAATTAATTTATATAAATGTTAGATTTTTTTTGATATAATGAAATTAATCATAGAAATATGAATATCAAAATTATCCAATAGTGAAATTTTTAGAATTTTCTAAAAAAGTGGAATTTTATGTGAATAGTAAAAAATATAGTTTTTTTATGAAATACAATATCTTTTGTGGTATCGTCTAGACATAATTATGATATGATTTTTTTAAAACTTAAGTAATTAATATGTTATTATATAATTATAAAAATATTCTAAAAAAATAATCCAGAACATATAAATTATAAATTAATTCATGATAAATATGGAAATCATTGTCACTACACACCGTGTAGTGGGTAATTACACACCGTGTAGTCAGTCGGCAGGTAAATAGTAAGGCGGTGACCAGCTGAGTGATAGTACACATTGTGTACTCAGGCATACATGTCGTATACTCATGTCGATAGATGAACAGTGCCGCGCTGGTGAGAAGCTCCCAGCGGAACAGTTAAAAAATGAAAAGTACACGTCGTGTACCTTATAGTGCATGTCGTGTAGTCTGTTTTTTTCGATTAAAATGGGCAGTAGCCTCCCCTCTTCACAGGGAAGTCTTAGAACCGGAGGAGGGCTTGGGAGAGACGACCAGAACTTTGGAGAATGCCCGATCGAGCACCGGGAATCTGATTCTGCCTCTGTCGATCTCGTTGGAACCGTATGGGTAAGCCTTTACTTCTCCTTAATCAGTTCTTGACAATTAATTCTTAAGGGGAAGTTATTTACATTTGAAAAGGATTTATCTCACCTCATATCTACGTCGTTCTTGGATGATTCAAAGATCGTCGTTTGCGTATACGTATCAGGGGCGATCAAGGTAGGTGGCTTGGTGTTTAAATTCTAACTGTTGTGCATTTTTGTGTACCGTTGAGCTAAGATCCCATGTTGGGGTGTCGTGCAGATGAGGGCTTGGATTTTTAAATATCTAGAATTGTATAGGTAATTAAATGTAATTGTAAACTGCTATTTTGGATCGCTGCTTGGATCCGGGACCACCCGTGGGTGCGTTCCTCTATTTAGTCGTTTGGCCAGGATACCCGAGGGTATGCGATGTTTATATTGTGCATTACTTTTTCCTTAAGATTAATTGAATATAAATTGCATGTTTATGATTTGGGATTGGCCCGGTTACTTACGCCTGAGGGCAGTGTTCGTTTTAGCCTGAGGGCATGGTTTGTTTAGCATGAGGGCATGGTTTGTTTAGCCGGAGGGCAAGGTATTACTTAGCCTGAGGGAAACGTTCTATTAGCCTGAGGGAAAGATTCTGATTACCTGAGGGTTTCATTTCAGTTTGGCCTGAGAGAAATATTCTACTTCTCCTGAGGGTAAGGCCAGAGGGAAAGGTTCTGAATAGCTTAACGACAATATTCGATAGCCTGAGGGCGTGGTTTTACTATATTAGCCTAAGGGAAAGATTCTGATTGGCCTAATGGCTTGGTTCTGATAAGCACGAAATGTTATTGAATTGCATGGTTAAATGAATAATAAAATGGAAATATAACTAGTAAAGCTAGTTATATTTGAGTACTTCTTAGTTTATTTCATTTACTACTGCACACTGTTGTTTCATATTTTCACATAGTTGGGAACGAGCCTTTGGTGGGTGCCTATTGGGATTTATTTCTCACACCTTGTTTGGGTCATGTCTTTGGCCCAAACAGATTACGTTTCTGCAGGTGTTGACAGTGGAAAGGGTCCCTATACAGGTACATGATTGTAGCAGAGGAGTAGGAGAGCATGGGACTGAGGTTAGGCTTGCGATGCTGCTGCGTTCTGTCTACTCCGCTTTGTTTTGCATTACTGTATCTTGTACCTTGAGCTGTATTGTATTGTACTTTATTGTTGTGTAACATGTTCTGGCTGCTTTCATAGAACCTAAGACATGTTTCATCATTATCTATATGACTGTTGGTTATCTTTTACTGTATTTGTTCATTTAAAATGTGTATGGTTTATTGTTTCTGCTGTCATTGTATGTTTGTATATTTTATTCCACTACGCTACACTTTGACAAATGAGGTCACAGTTTCCCCACTATTAGACCTGGGACCATTCTGCTAGTTGGCAGCCTCTGGCATTTGGGGAAATGCGCTTGAGATCGTGTGACCAATCGGGTTCGGGGCACCCATTTAGTGGCACCCGGATCCGAGACGTTACAGCTAAAAAGTCTTATAATTACTATTCTATTAATTATTATGTATAATTGATATTTTTTTGAGAGTTCTTAATTTTAGAGTTATATAACATTAATCTTATACAAATGACTGTGTAATGTTTGCGCATTGTAAGAAAAAAAATTAAAAAATTAAAGAAGTTGTCTTGACATGTATATGATTAAATATACATAATGAATGACTATGAATGGTTATATATAAAATAATTAATTAATTTTTATGAAATATTTTTTTAATTTTTATATATGATATAATAAACTTTGAGGCTTATACAACGCTGATGCACTGCTTTTGCTGGTAGAATAAAAATAAATTAAATGATTTTCATTAAAAATAGAAGAACCATTAAATGACCAAAAAACATGGTTAAATATTATTGTCTTATTATATATCAATAATATTTTTACAATGGTTTAATTAATGACTATTTGAAGCCACTTGGATATGATTAAGACCCTTTATAATATTTTATTTAAAATAATGTCAATTTGTTCACAATATAATTTTTTAGTATAGTTTTTTAATACTTGGGTTTCCATAAGAAATATTTGACCATAAAGAAATTTTAAATCTAAAAAATTTATTTTATTCATTTAATTTTAAATTTAATATTTAGTGAATAAATAATTAACATAATGGCTAACACAACGATGATGAATTAATTAGTTATTTAATGAAAAAATCAAATAAAATATATTTAAAATATTTAAATAAATATAATTTTAGATGTTTAAGGTAATAAAAAAAATATATAGAGGAATATGATATTTATATTATATAATAATACACTGGTTTCAAATTTTACACTTTTTTTCATATTTTTAAATTCATAGTTAAAAATAGTGTTAAATTTGACAAAAATATTTCATCAAAAATATATTTTATTAAATTTTTTTAAATCCAAAAATAGTGAATAAGAGAAAATATGACAATATTAATTTGAAAATGTGATTTATATGATTTTTAGGCCTTTTTTATGTTTTTACCCATATATTAACCATATTATATTTTAATATTTTATATAATTTCTAAATTAAACCTCACATCATTTATAAAAAGGGACTCATTATGTCAATTAATTTCATTTTCCTTAGGCCTTATTGATCGACTATCCTATGAAAATTTATCTTATCCACTTCTATCTTCAGGTCTTATCTTTGGAAGAACACTATTTTTTTTTTGCCTTAAGGTGTTAAATAAAGTTATTTTCTAATGAAGTTAAAGGTAGAGAAATGTATCATATGAGTCATAGATTGTTTTGAATGAATTATTTTAAACATAGATTATTATATTTTCATGGAAAATATTTTATTGTCATTCATTATTGTATATATGGACATCAAATAAAATTTTTATTTACATTTTATGCATTTTATACAAGTTAATGTTTTTAATTTCAAATAATTTTTTCTCATATATTTTAAATGTAAATATTTCTTTTCTGGAAAATGAATTTCACTTAAAAATGAGAATTTTTTCAAGATTAGAGGTTATTAAATTTTTTTATTCTATGAAATTTATATATTCAAGAATTTAGAGTATTTAATGGGTTAATAATGATAATGAAATATCAAAAAAATTTGTTTTTATAAAATTCTACCTAAGGGCATCGAATGAGATAATGATGAAGTATGGGGAGTAAACCCATAACCTTAAAATGGGACTTTGTCCTACAAGTGATATTACTAGTGTCCACAAATGTTTCCTAGGATCTATCAAATATGATTTTAATCCAAAAAAGTATTATTGTTTTCAAAGGGGTTTTAAGGAGAAATCAAAGAATTTTTCAATGGGTATTTATGAGTGGATTTATAAATAATATGTATTTTTAAAAGGTTTGGAAATTTATTTTCTTAAGAAATTTTTTTAATAATACTCGATTATAATTTTGGAAAGTTATATATAATATCAAATATTCAATATTTGATATAAAATATTTTCAATGGATTTTAAAAATATTTATCATTGGTTTTAAAATATTTACTGGGAAATTAAATATTCACCTTATGTTTTAAATTATTTTTCATAGGATTAGTCGAAATTTAATTAGTGTTAATTTCACATAATTAGGAATTGAGTATGAAAAATTTTGATTATTTTTTTGTACATTATAGTTAATTTTTAATATATATTTCTATTTCTAAAAAAACTTTATCGTAATAGGTCCTAGAGTATAAATTGTTTTGTGTATTTTTTTTGTTTCTTTAACAAAAAACTAAATAGAATTTTTAATATTGAATCCGAAATCACAGGTTTTAGGCTTCACATTGGTGATGTAAAATTTATAAATTCTATATATATCTTCAAATATTCTCAATTTATTGTGTTGGATATTATCAAGATTTACAGATTCTTTTGAACCTATTTTCATCTGTTGTAGATTATTCTATTTGGATCCATGAGTTCAAAAAAATTGGGTCTTCACCTATTAAAATTCCAATTATTAAAACCTGTATAGTTTTTTGAATATTTTGTTGGTGTGATAATGGTGATATTTGTTGGGGGATAGTGTGAGAAAGATATTTTATGTCATGTTATTTCCATATATAGTTGGGCCCTATTTGGACACTTATTGTTTTATTTTAATTAGATTTTCTTTTATCATTTTTTAATGTTGGGGTCATATTTGATTTCCCACATAGATTTATTTATGATAGTGACCATTTTATTTTTATTGTTGATCCATATTTGATTTAAAATTGTAAAAATTATTATTTCAATTTTGATTTCACATGAGATTTATGGTTTGGATATTAATGGGTAGTGAGATAGAAGATATTATATGGGATAATATGGTAACTTATGGTAGGTATTGTTATTTTTATAATGATATTGTTAAAATTTTGTCTAGAACGTTTTGGGTGAATTTTTTATGGGATTAGAGTAATGTGTTGTGACCTAGTAGAGTGTTCTAGTGGAGAACGTGTTTCAACCTGGCTATGTATTTTCCAGGGTGATGGGTTAATAACCAATTTAATGATCTGGTTAGTAATTTATGTCATTAAATGTTTCTATATGAGATTTTATGGTGGTATTGGTTATTTATTTTTATTGGTGTGTCATGTTATATGATCATAATTGAATCCATTTTAGTGGGAATGGATTGATGTTTCCATGACACCTATAAAAGAGTGGAGATTATTGATTGTATGGGAATGATAATTTTAGTGGATGTCCTGTATTTATAAATATCGCTCAAAATCCATATGATGTAACTGGCCATGCGGTAGTTATATGTTGGATATATTAACATACTATATGTGAAGGGTATGTCCCTTGTGTTTGGAATATTATTAGTTAAAACCATCATAAAGTCCTTAGAAGTGAAGTAAATAATAAAAAAAATTATAAAAAATTAACAATGGTTCCTTTGAGTCAATTTTTTCATCGTGAAAATAATGATGTTTTGCCATCAAGATGGATTTTCCTAAACTTTGATCAATTTTGGTCTCAACTAGAGTTTTTTTTCATTTTAGTGTTTTTTGTACAATCAAGAGAAAATATTTGAGGTCATTGGGGAAACCATGACCTTGTTCACATGAGATGTAGCAGTATAAATCCTCTATATGATATATGTTTAAATAGATTATGAACTTTTGTATGCTTCAATTGTGAATATTCTCTTTGTCAATTTTGATAATCTTCTTAATAGCCTCCTTCATAAGAGCTTTAATGATGTGTGAACCATGGCTATTTTTGAAAATTTTAATATATTAATGGATGAAATTATTTATTTATTTGATATTATACATCCACTATGAAAACATGTTTAAAATCATCACATTTATTATTCTGAATATATTTACAATTTTTTAATTTTTTGGAAAAATATAGAAATTTTTAAAAATTTATAGGATTTATGGTTTGAGAATGGTCTCGGGTAAAAAGAACCTAACCATGTGTATTAATTATTAGGATGTAGTATTACTCTATGGTTTGTTAAAAAAAATTATCATATCAAGAATGTACCCCTGTTTATGGTTTATTAGTTATTGAAAAAAAATGATGTCTCATCTCGCCATCTCGCTCGTCGTCGTAGTGCTGCCCTAGATCCATGTTGTCATGTACTTCTCCCCCCTTTCGATCGGAGGGGGGAGTCTTACGTTCGTTGTCGTCTTGGAAGGATGACCCGTCTTCTGATCTTTCTCTACCCTTCCCTAGGATCTCTATTTCTTCAAAAGTCCTAGATATCTTCCAGGAGGTGCCCCAGTTATCTATTCTTCCAGCGGAGCTTAATAGTGCTGAGGATTTGTGAAAATATACCTTGGTGGCTGGATTTCATCCTCATCGACCCTCATTGGAAGCTTTTACCTAGTTTTTCTCTGAATATTGGAAGCTTCATGAGTGAGCGATCATCAGGTTTCTTGACCAAAGACACATAATGGTGCATTTTGGCTCAGAAGAAGATATGGTTTATGCTTGGTCTAGGGCTCCTCGGAGGTGCGGTGGATCTTAATTTTATTTATTACGATGGAGCTTTGAATTTCATATGCAGTGGGATCCTTCTCAAATTGAAAAATGGGTAAGTCTCCCCGGTCTTCTGCTTTCATTTCAAAATCCTGCTATTATCTGCACCATTTGTAACATGATTGGGAGGTATTTATGCTCGGATCAAAGAATTGAGTATGTATAACACCTGATTTCCCCGCGGGTCTGTGTTGAGGTCGAAGTTGCAAAGCCTCCAGTGCATTGCGTCTGGATTATTAATGAGAAGGATTTCCACTTGATGTAAGATGTAGTATTCGAATCGTGGATGCAGTTCTGTGTAGGGTGAAGACGGTTTGGTAACCTGGAGGCTGCTTGCTATAGTGGCAAGGTGGGTGTTATCTTGCGGGTGGTAGAGACAAAGTGTAGTGGTGGCCTTTATGTTTGTTCTGATGAGAGGATGACTCAGGTGGTGGTGAAGGGTGGTCTTGGGGTGGCTCTGTTTGAGTCTGGGAATGTGAATGGGGATTTGAGTTCTTCTATGGAACCTGCAGTGTGTTCCAATGTTAGACATTCTTCTGGGCAGAGAGCCTGGTTGGATTCTTCCTGTACTACCGTGGCATTAGTTAAGGATAATTCTGATGTGTTGGTGGAGAGGGAGATTAGGCATGTTCTTATTGATGCTGGTCCGAGTCTTTCTTGTAGTATGAAGCCGATGCAGGTGCCTTTGAACCCAACAGTGTTGCAAGTTTACGACAGGCTGAAAGGTGACCTTGGAGTTGAGTCCCCATCTGCATTGGAGGATGCATGCCATCTATAGGTGGTTCCTCTCCCTGATGACTCTTTGGGAAAATCGGATAGGGGCTCTAAGGCTTTGAATATGGGTACTTATGGCCCCAATGGAGTTATGATCTGTAATAAATTTGAGTCTGGAGTCTGAGGATCTGCCGCTGCTGTTGGAAGGTCCCTAGGTGTTTGAAGGTGTTGTCTTGCAGGCTGTAGTCCTCAATAAAGGAGGAGAAGTGGAGGAGGCAGTGGAGAGGGAGTCTTTTGTTGATCATAGTAATTCTCAATGTGGGGGTAAATTGAATATTTAAAAATTATTGATACTAATAGTCACTTTGAGAAAGAACAATAAGAAAATTATGGTTACCATGAGGTGAATACCTTTGGAAAATGGGGGGAGCTGTCTGATAGTGATAAGGGGAATGCTAGTGGCAGGACCCGAATCTCTTATAGTGAGATTGTTCAGGGCAGGAAGAAGAATGTGTCGGGGAATGAGAATGTTGTGACTGCTCTGCCAAGAAGAAAGCATTGGAAAGATTACTCTTCTATGCTGAAATCGATGACTACTAGGTCCTCTGTCAGCAAGGGAAAAGGCATGCTGTCTTCTGAAGAATTCATATATTTGGAAAAGCTAAATCTCAGAAGGAAGCATGTCAAGACTCTGGCACAATATCAAAGCTCAGAGTGGGAGTTGGCTACTATGGATGAAGCAATGGATCATGGTTATGAGGACGAGTATTATTTCTATGATATGTCGTTTCTTTTTTGGATGGTGTTGCTTTATTGGTGTACTTTTATTTTATTTTAATAAACGTCCCAGGACATTGTCTCTGGTTGAGCTTTCCTTGTTTAACATAAATATTCCCCCAAAAATTAAAATTTCATGTCTAGAATTAAGGAGACATTCCATACTAAAAAAGGTCCAAATACGAGTTGTCAAGACAACCAACACCCACCAAAATTATTATAAATATTTAAATTACAAAAAAAAAGGATTTTAGTAAGACAAAATAATGTTTTAACCAAAAAAACAAGGAAAAAATAGTTCAACTCCTTTCTCTCCCTTTAGATCCCAAATTCATGGGATAACGACCTCCATTCTTTGGGTGTCATCCTCTCCAACACGACTTGTACTTTGGGGTAACACCAGCTCATCACTCGATAATGAGTTTGACTATTCCTATGGAATAATGTTGCTCATGTATTTCTGTGAAATACCCTGAATGTAAAGTTTTATATTATGTTGACAACCATATTCAATATTAATTGATAATAATTTTTGAACTATCAAATAGTCCTTGTATTAAAAAACATTCAGTTCAATTTTATCGAAGGTAACCTTGAGCCTTAGGTCAATCCATTTTTTTCATTTGATTTGTGAGGCCCTAAGTGTATTACTCACCCTCATAGTCCCCTGAGGGAGACTTGACATTTTTGGTCCTTGAAGATTCACAATCTATGAGTGAGGCTATTCCAAAAGAGTTACAAGTAGATTTGTTGTGTTCATAAAATTGAGATGGATATAACATCCTGACCTGGCTCACTGCTAAGACTGTGGTCGGACTGGTGGGTCACATGACCTTAGGCATGTCTCCTCGTACACCAGAGGCTTCCAACTAGTAGTGAGACTCTCAGGAGGTGATAATGGGGAGACTATACCCTCTTATCATAGTTTCACAGTTGTATAACATAATATAAATAGAGTAGAACAACTAAAGTATTAAATAAATGAATGAAAATAGCAGAACCATTAATAACTAATTGACAAAGAAGAAGAATACAAAATTTTACATTTTAATAAAAGTGGAAAATGAAAGATTATACAATGGATGAATGCATGTCATGGCAATGATACCAAACTAAAAATAGAAAAAAAATACAACATTCTTGAAAACATATTATAGTAATAAATAAAGAACAACAAATCCCCTCTGGAGAACTCCATTAGCATCATAAGCTTGAGCTCGATCATGTGATCCTAACTCCCATATACGAGCAATGTTTTAGTCAACCGAGAACATGAAAATATAATGTCTAATCAGGTTCCTGGGGTACCTGAGCAGGGTTTGAAATATAAATCTCAGTAGTCCAGTACCCATAATGTTTATCCCAATCCATAAAATTCAGTATCAATTAAGAAGTGTTACATATAAGTTAAATACAGAGTGATACAAAATTAATAATAAAACTTGTTCCAGGTTTTTACGGACACTTTTCCCATACCACCTACTTTGGGATAATTTGGAAATTATAAAGGAGGAAACTTCAAATGAAACATATATGTATATAAGTGCCAATATTAACAAATAAACTCACAAGGTGCACCGCCCAAGCTTGTGTTTAGGCTTGGGGTATAATTACCATGTCATTAAATAAGTATTCTAATTGGAAAGAGTAAAATTAACTAGTATAGTATCTAATATAAATAGAAGAAACAAGTATAGAACAATCAATTTAACCCAAACAAACAATCAATGCAGTTCAAATAAATCTAGATTTGGAGTCTAAGTCCATCCCTGAGGTATCGCTATGGTACATCCATTCCATGTAACTAATACCACTAAGCCTATCAAAGGTGATACTTTCTAAGGTCCAAGTATTTCTTGTGGTATAGTGACTATGAGTCCATACCATGTATCACATGTATGGGACTGATTATCAACCAAGTCTTGGCGTAGCCATATTTCCAGTGGGTCTAGCCTAGGTTTCCCATTAGGGAACCTGTGTCACTCAATAGTATGTAGAAAATTGGGGGAGCCCATACTTGGCTAGCCTAAAACATTGCTTCCCCGGTGCAACATGTTGTAACCTATCGAGCATGAGATTCCATCAGGAATCCTTTATATGGAACCCATTTTCTGATCCAACCCATATTAATTGAACCATAGAATCAAGGCACATATCAATTTACATAATCTATTGAAAAATGTAATAAAAATGCGTGGCCTTACCTACCTTATAAACCATTGTAATAGATTCATTACATTTAATAAATAATTCCTTAGACAGTACCCCTTATAAAATCCATAAGCCATAATAAATTTAATTTCAACCAAGCATTCAATTCATTTAAAAAAATCATATCATCGTGAACATGCCATTCCATTTGTCACAAAATTATCTTAACCATTCCTGTTCAATTATATTAAGAGGTGTGGTCGTACCACTCTATTCAAATCATTTAATAAAATAGTTTAGAAAGTCATGGTCAACACTAAGAACCATTCCTAAACATCTCATCTCAATTATTAACTCAGGGCATTAGGAAAATGGCCATTTAGGTTGGTAATACCCCAAAGGGGTGACTAAGAGGCAATGAGAACACCCCAAACAGGTTTTTCCATAAGCGACGGCCACAACATGCACAATTGAACAAAAAAATTGTGACAAAAAGAAATTTCTAGAAGGTTGTGATGAGTGGAATAAAGGCGCAACATGACATAAGAAAAGTAGTAAGGGTGAGAGGGTAGATTCCCTACACTAGAAATTCTAATTGAAACTTGATCCACACACTTAGGTTTTGACTTGGCTCATCTATCATTTTTCAAGGAAGCAATGTTGTTTAGAAATAACCAAGAAGTGTCATGTACAAGCATTCCATTTCACAATTATAATCTCAATCATAAAGAGACACCAAGGCATTATGAAAGGCAGGCATAAAAGTCTATCACAACATTTTTATCTTGAAGGTAGTGCACCTCAACATAGGGGTTTTATTAGAAAACATGACATCATTTATTAACACTTATTTATTCATATTTAAACATTGATTCTAAAAGTAAAATTCATAATAAGGAGGGTAAACACTAACATACCATGTGTAAATAAATTCAAGAGAAACACCAATATTATAATCATAAAATCTATGATATAAATATGTAATCTCTACTTTTTATATTGAAGGCAGCTCACCTCAATAGAGGGATTTTATTATAAAACCATGTCGTTGTATATTAAACAATTCATTTTTTTCTCTTTAATCATTTTATTCAAGATATGAAATTCAATATAAACTAGAAAAATTAAGAATCCAGAAAATAAAATTTAACGAATTCTTTAATTAAAGAGGTTAGGAGAGGGACCCTACCTCAGAGTGTAATTTATTTAATAACCATAACTTGATAGATAAGGTGGAGATGACTCTTAACCTAACCTTAGTCGCACACACACACCTTCATATAAAAATATTTAAATACTTAATCCAATGCACTAAAATTAAATTACTAGGGACCTTAAAAAAATTAAAGACCCTAAATTTGATTGTTCAAAACCATAAAACATGAATAATACCTCACCTCGGATAGCGGTGGTGAACTGAAACACCCCGAACAGATTCCCATTAAGTAATGGTTGAGACAACACGAACGAATAAGACTCTAGAGGCCATTTGAATTCCCTAAAACTAAATGAAACCATAATAACCCAAATCAATCCCTAACCTAGGGTTTCAGCCGAACCTCACTAGGTGTCAAAAAAGAATAAAATCGCTAAATAAAATGAGAAGTGACATAAGGACCATAGCTCGATGAATCGATGAAAAACTTTGATGAAATTAGAAGAAAAAATCCACGAAAGGAGGGACCACGAGTGGTAGGTGTGCACTACAGGGGATCAACAAGGGGTTCTGTCACACCGTATGGAGTTCATGATCAATTAGGTGTCTTCATGTATTAGGGTTTTGGCCGATGGATATCACAGGGAGGTCGGCCACGATCATAGAGTGTTCACTGGAGAGGATCTCGTGTGCTATAGGGGAGGGGGAGCTGATGCTTTGAGCTCTAACAGGGGGGAAAAGGGTGAACACCCCTTCCATTTTTCTTAAACGTGATTTAAAAAATATAATAATAATAATAATAAACATAATAATTATAATGTAAATCATAATAGTAATTAAATTATTATTATTAAAACCCTTATTATTATTTTCCCATTTAATTGAAATTTATTTTATTGCCCATTTAAAATTTAATTTAATTAATTTAATTCTAATTTGTTTATAAGGAAAAAACTTGCAGCATCAACTCTCAAAATAATAAGATTTCTGAGGCTTGGTTTCAAAAACGACCTACCCAGCTAGTGGAAAAATTTAAATTCATTCAATTTTTCATTTGGTTCAAAACGTGGGATGTTAAAACCATCTCACCTTAGAATTTATCATCCCTGAGAAGACTATGGGAATAATGTAAACATCACCCATCCTATTAGGGTCATAAAGTCTTGAAAAATGATCACATTGCATCTCCAAATTTACAACACACCTTCAAGCATTGATTAGAAAAGCGACACATAATCTTTTAAGATCTAATCCAATGATCATTTTCTAATTTAAATACCTAAATGTCACTTACCTAAGACCATTTAACTAGAGACAAAACCATATCTTCATCTTGTAAAATATCATGAAAAAGGTACTTCTCACCTTATGCTTGAATGTACTAAAGGGAAAAAATTATGATCCAAGACCCCTTCCACCATTGGAATTTCCCACAAGACATGCCCTTAAGAATTATAGCAAAAAGTCTTGCATGATTTTTGAAATGAATAAAAATGTTTATTCCCCCTTGACTTCAAAGGCCAAGTTGATCCAAATTTTCATGAAAAGTCATGGCCGACACAAACCGCACTCATCTCACTTGACATTGTTTCAGAAATGGTTCTTCTCTAACTACTCCAGTGAACAAGATATATAAACAGTCAATCCACTCTATCGAACCATTGAGTAAGATTCCTAGATTAGATGGATAGAATTTTAAGATTTGAACTGCGGTGTATTCTACCATGGTATTTCGCATTCACCATGAACATGTACACCAAAGTCCATACCTGACTTTTGGTTAAGTTCCTTGATTTAATCATCACCAAGCCTGAAAACAAGTCTAGGATAAAATCAGATTGGAATGTCTATATTGAAAGGAACTAATGAAAAGTAGACCATACTCCATGATTACGAGTGAGGCACTTGTATAAAGACAAGACACCCACATCAGGACATTGACCGATCCCAGAGCGGTATCGGCCTGGTGGTCAAGTTAGATGAAATGACTGGTGCTCATGAGTTTGTCCAAGGCATTCATACATGGGAATCAAAGGGACACTCAAGACTAACTAAGATTTGATTAGAACCACACATTTAGAGCGTAACACTGAATGAAACAAATGAGAAAACCCAATGGATTTAAAACATTAGTGTGGAATAAGACCACCACTCTCTTAGTGTACTTAGATGATTTCAAGATTGGGGAAAGATCATCTCTATGTAGGATACACTAAAATGATTGGTTGGTTTCTAGTCAACTCACCCAAAATGGGAAGGAAAATAGTCAAACCATAACATGTCGACTCACATTGAATTATACCGATCTCCTTCTACCAACACACTGTCATTAAATGATCATCGATCCTTTACTACCCATGGTATCCCCTTGATCATTCAATATTAACCACCGAAGCCCACCCATGACCAACAATGTTACTCAAAGTTTACATATACCACCAACCACACCAATGTCATATTGTTGAGCAAGCATCGACATGATTTAAAGTTCACAAGAGTCATGTAATTTAAGCCAGCCCAACAAATATACAATGGTCCATATTGGGTATATTATTTATACCCAAAAGGAAAACTATTTAAAAAAACTGACATGACTCTCCCCACCTTAGGAGTGTCATAATTATCAAAAGGAATAGATAAAATATCCTCTAAAATGCTTGCTAGATCAGATCCACTATAAATAAAAGCATTTAAATAATTGGAAGGAAAACCATACCAAATTGACTGGAATGTCAAAACACATGAGTCTTTGGAAGTGATCTTGAGTATTGGGATGAACTTGATTCCTTTAACACACAATTCTCTCTACTAAAAAGATGACCCAAGACGTATTTAATAGCACAAGGATTAACGATTACACTGAACCCATCCAAGTTATAATAACACTAAGAACTCGAAGGAACCGCGTACGTGAACACATACTACCCTGTGTTGATATAGAGGAAAGATGAATTTTAACTCAGAGGATGATGTACCGACTCATCCATCACTGTGGATAAGAGAGGGTAGAATGACTTTCAAATAAGCTGACCGTGTCTGAGGCATGTATAACGTACTGAAAAAGTTTCATTGCTTGGCACTCAAGCCTGAAACAAAAGTCCATGATACCATGAATACCAATCTGAACATGGTGTCCATTTTGAAATTTAAAGTCCCAATAGGTACAATGACTCATGAAAGACCCCAAAAGGTTGAAAACTCACAAAATTTAAAATTATTTTATGTTTTAAGGGTTCTTCCAACCATTGGATAGCCCCTTATGTAGAACATGCATCGCCTCTAACATCGGTTCATTCTAAAACAAGTCACTAGGCTCAAAAGATGATCATCTAATACATTGCTAAAAGAAGTATGACCTATGAAAAATGATCGTCTTCCATTCCAAGTCGACTCAAAAAATCTTTATCTTCCCTTACACAAGGGTATTAAACAAAGGAAACCACTTCAAGTTCCATTTCTAAGACCTTTGCATTTAAAACCACTTCATTATACTACATGCACATGTTCGATAGTCTAATCATATGGGAGACCATCTACCAATCCATAAAGCACCCATACACTTTATAGGTGGAATTTGTCTCCCATTTAATTAAAACCAATACATTTTAGAAAATGTAACCAATTTCATATAAAAATGCTAGCATGAGATTACAAGTAGCTAAAAGAGAGAAACATGTTGTAATCATAGAAGCATGAAATTTTTTTCGGAGAGACATGCTAATAAGAACAAAATCAAGATAAAAGGAAAACATGCTTGTAAACAAGAAGCATGCCAATATGCTATCGTTCTAAATATATCACTGAAACATGGTATCTAAATAGTCATTATAGACAAATACAATACATCGCATACATTTAAGGCACACAATTTTAGCAGTAGGAGACCTAGAAATGTAGTTACATGTCATGGTATATGCATGAAATATGAATCTCAATGTGCCTATTATGTTGCATCTAATGATTCATCCTTTCCCTAACAAGCTAAGGGTAAAATGCCATAATATCCGTAAATCCATAAGAAATGGAAATTACACCAATCAATTGAGGTGACATCTTATCAACTGTAACATAGAAAATCATGAACATTAATTCCCATCCCTAGCCACATGGTCATTTCCTGTATGTGGGGTGATCTGTCCTAGGCATGACTATTAACCATGCACCGAAAAATTCATTGTCTCCTTTCTGCAGACCCAAAATAGTAATATAAAAGAAAAAACCTTCCTCTGATACCACTTTATAACATCCTCACCCGAATCAACTCTAAGATGGTGGTCGTACCGGTGGGTTAAATGACCTTAGGCACGTCTCCCCGTATTACCTAGGATACCAACTAGTAGTGAGGGTCTTAGGAAGTGATTGTGGGGTGACTATACCCTCCCATCAGAGTTTCACAGGGTTATAACATAATATAAATAGATGACAAGAGTTAATGCAGTAAATAAATGAAAGGTAATAGAAAAAACATTGATAAATAATTTATAACATATCGGAAGACAACATCTAATAATTTAATAAAAGTGGCCAACACCAAATTATAAAAACATATTAATTCATGTCATAGTGATGAAACCTAACTAAAATTAGAAAACAATACAGCATTTATTGACACCACCGTAAAATACTAATGAAAGAATAGGAAATCCACTCAGGAAATCTCCATGAGAACCCCGAGCTCCTGCTCGGTCCTTTTCTTCTAACTCCCAGATACAAGCAATGTAGCTGCCAACCTAAACCCTACACATATATGATTTACTAGGGTACCAAGGGTACCGGTGAAATGTGTGAGATATAAATCATAGTAGGCTGACACCCACAATGTCTGGACCAATCCAGATTATGTATTATAAATTAATAAGTCTTCTATATAAATTAAATGCATTATGATAACAAATTAATAATAAAAACTTGTTCTGGGTTCCTACAGACACCCCTACCATACAAAATGCTTTGGAATAAGCAGTAAATTATTTATGAGGAAACTACACAGCCAAAATCGATGTATACCAGTCCCATGAGTAACCAAGAAACTCAAAAGGTTTTCCCCGAAGCTTGTGCTTAGGCTTGGGGTCTAATTACTATGTCGTTACATAATTATGTTAATAAGAAAGAGAGAAAGTCATCAGTACGTGCTCTAATATAAATATAAGGAACTATTATAGCACAAAAATTTAACTTAAATAAAAATATATGACATTTAAATAAATATAGAGTTGGAGTCTGAGTCCGTCACTGAGGTATCACTACGGTACATTCATTCAAAATAACCAATAGCACCGAGCCCTTCTAAGGCGATCCTTTTGAAGGTCATTGTTTCAATCATGTTATTGTAACTATGAGTTCATACAAAGTATCGAATGTAAGGGACCAAGTCTCAAATGAGGCATGGTTTAGTCATCTTTCCAATGTGTTCGTCCTCAGTTTCTATTTAGGGAATTGATGTCACTCAATAGTATGTGAAAATATCTGGGGGGTCTATGCCTAGAGATCCTAAACAACCGGTTCCCTGATGCATTGTGTTGTATCCTATCGATCACGGGATTCTATCCTTGAGTCCTTAATATGGAACCCATATTATCCCCTAGACCGTATTATGTTAGTGATAGAAGAAAAATATAGATCAATTTACATAAGCCATTGAAAAACATAAGAAAAAGGTGTGGCCCTACCACCCTTATAAACCATTGTAAATGAGAAATTACATTTAATATATAATGCATGAGGAAATAGATATTATGAAATTCAAAATCCATGATAAACTTTATTTCAAACAAGAATTCAATTCATTTAAAGAAAATAATATCACCATGACCATGCTATTACATTTGTTGCAAAATTATCATAACTGTTCCCATTCAATTGTATTAAGAGGAATAGACGTACCACCATATTTAAATCATTTAATCAACTAGTTAAATAAGTCAAGGTCAACAACAAGAACCATTTCAAAATATCTCACCTCAAATGGTTACTCAATACATTTGGAAAAAGGCCATTTAGGTTGAGTACACCCCAAAGGGGTGGCCAAGAGGAAATGAGAACACCCTGATCAGGTTTCTCTATAAGAGAAGTCCACAATGTGCATGATAGAACAAACAAAAAAATTTAATAAGCAACAAAAAGGCTTTACCTGAAGGTTGTAGCAAGCAGAACAAAGGCATGACATGACATTAGTGATGGCATAAAGGGAATAGGGTAGACGCCCTACATTGATAATTATAATTAAAAGTTGATCCAAAAACTTAAGAGGAGTCTTGCCTCACCTAACATTTTTCAAGGAAGAAACGTCATTTAGAAATAACCCAGAAGGGTCATGTACAAGCATGCCTTTTAATAATTATAATCTCAAGCATAAAGAGACACCAAGAAATTAAGGAATGCAAACATATTAGGTTACCACTACATTTTTGTCTTGATGTTCGTGTACCTAAACAGAGAGGTTTTATTAGAGAAAATGACATAATTTATCAATAATTCCTTTGTTCATATTTAAACATTGATTATAAAATTATAATTCATAACATGGAGGGTAAACACTAACATTACATGTGTAAATAAATGAAAGAGAAACACCAATGTAAAAATAAAAAAAACATGATATAAATATGTAATCTATACTTTTTAGATTAAAGGCAACACAACTCAATATATGGGTTTTATTATAAAACCATGTATTTGTTTATCAAACAAATCATTTTTCTTCCTTAAACATTTTTTTCAAGAAATGAAATTAAATATAAGCAATAATAATTAAAAAGAAGATAAATTAAATTTAAAGTATTCTTGAATTAAAGAGGCTAGGATAGGGACCCTACCTCCATGTTTAATTTATTTATCACCCAACACTTTACAGACAAGGCAGAGACCACTCACAACTAACCCATAGTAGCATGCACAAAACATTATATATATATATATATATATATATATACAGATATATATATATATATCCTCAGTCCAATGCACTACAAATTAAATTACTAGGGACCTTAAAATAATTAAAGACCCTAAATTGGATGGTGAAAAACCAAGAAACATGAATAATAACTCACCTCGAATGGAATCGGTGAACCAAAACATCCCGAACGGCTTCACCTTCGGTAGCGGTTTCCAAAACACGAATGAACAAGACCCGAGAGGCCATTTTCATACCCTAAAACTGGAAGAAACCACAAAAACAGTAATCAATCCAAAACCTATGGCTTCTTCCAAACCTCATCGGGTGCCCAAATAGAAGAAAACTGCCAAAGAAATTGAGGGAACAAGATCTATGGACCATACCCTGATGAATCAATGAGAAATCATGAAGAAATCAAAAGAAAATGGTCGTGGAAGGAGGGACCGAGAGAGGGAGGGGTGCACTACAGGGGTTTGGCCAGGGGGTCATGTCACACCACATAGAGGTCACAATCAATGATGAGATGAACCATGGGGGGCTCGCGAGGAGGGAGGTCACAGTCATGTAGGATGCGATGGAGAGGAGATGCCGCACTACTGGGGAGGGGGGCTGGTGTGTTGTGCTCCAAGAGGGGGAGAAGGGAGGAATCCTCCTCCATTTTTCTTAAACCTAATTTAAAACTTATAATAATAACAACCAAAATAATAATAATAATAATAATAATGAACATTATAATTAAATTGAAAATAAAAATAGTAATTAAATTATTATTAGTATTAAAACCCATATTATTATTTTCCCATTTAAATGAAATTTAATTTATTTTTCATTTTAAAATTAATTTAATTAATTTAATTTTAATTTAATTAAAATAAAAAAACCTCATTGAGTGAACTCTTAGAAAAATAAGAGTTATGATGCTCGGTTTTAAAAATGGCCAGCTCAGCTAATGTAAAAATTTAAATTCCTTAACTTTTCATTCGATTCAAAACACATGTCATTACAATGAATAAGTCTAATTTTTAATCTGACTCATTCACCCATCTCCCATTTACCGAATTATGACATCAGTGTTACAAATCTTGTAATTAGAAGATCTTACCTTGAAAATTGTGGTAGGTTGCAACATCAAAAAATGTGGTTGATAATCAACAACATGAGAGGTCATATGATCATCCTGCACATGAGAAAACTAGTTTCTATCTTCCTCATTGTAACAAAAAATAGTGACATCCACCAACACACATGTCTAAACTGAGACTCCATAAACATGAAGATTTGATGCATGAGAATACCTAGGTTTCCATGGCTGGACCATTTGAAAGCCCTCATCATCCACTGCACACTTATTTGGTTATGTAATTTATTAATTATGTTTTAATTTTTTTGGAAATTTTGGGTAATGTATACATGTCTATCTTATACAATGTATGTTATATGTATTATTATAACTAATTATAAATTTTATATCCAAAAATTATTAGAATGAGATAGTAATGTAGAAGTTATTCAATTTTAGAATGGGGATTTGGTGATATTATTATTGCTATTGGATTACCAATATTTGTTCTTATATTTATTTATAATCCTAATTGTAAATAAAAATATTATGAAATGATAAATACATAAAAAAAGGGGGAGGAGACACTTTGTTTTCCAATTTCGGGATGTTGACCAGTATTGGGAGAGGGTAGTGACCAGTCTACTCTTCCTATCTACATTCATTGAAGTCCTATAATGATAAGAAATTTTTATTTCTATTATTAGTTTTTCCTTTAATATTATGTATTTGTTTTTTACATATATTTTTTCCTTCATATTCCCTTAAACATCTTGGTTTCTTGGATTTAGGTCCATCCCCAATCGTAGAGACATGCCCAAAATATGTTGGTCTTTCCCTAGATATCATAAGAGAATTATTTTATGGTTCATCAACACCTATTTTGAGGTTTTTTATTTCATCCCATGACTCATATGTGAGTGTTTTCCCTTACAAGTCCTTATAAGATTATATATTTATAATAAACTATGTTTCTACATTTTTTTGGATGATTCCATATATCTCTAAGAGTTCTATTAAATTAATAATACCCATTAAAATTTATTAAGAGGCATAATGTGGTAGGTCACTATATGTGAGTCTGTTTTTTAGAAGAACCATGAATGGATGATATTTTTTAAAATATTGTTTTAATATCAGTAAAATGTGTTATGATAGTTCTGATGACTTCCATAATCAAAACCATTTTATTGATTGATTTATCAAAATATTTGGAAAATTATTTTACTAAAAATTAATTTTATTTTGATTTATAATATGCATAAAATTTATTTTTTAAAATGTATCTAATGAATTTATTTAAAAATGTTAGTGATATTTTATTGGAATGATTAATATTTTTTATAATGATTTCTAAATGTGATTGTGTTCAAGGATCCATTGAATAAAAGGGATTCTAGATTATATAATTTTTTACTCAAATGTGTGATGTTTATGACTTTATTACATATATGACTTGAGGATCTTATGTAAGATTAGGTTTCAATGGAAAAATGAACCATTATATAGAAGAAATGGTTTCAGGATTTATGTGTGATCTATTAGAAATCCTTGAGTCTAGTTAATTTCTTATAGAAAATATAATAGTATAAGTGGGAACCAATAAACATACCAAGATAGGTAAAGGGGTTACCCTTCCTAGTGGATGTCATATTTTTTTTTTGACATGGGACCATGAAAGTTCATATTATTTAATGGATAGTGGATACATCTATGTTATCCATATTATGGGCCTCATTCTAGGGAATACAGAGACGACACCTAGAAGAACCTTCATGAAAATTGATTGGTTTTAGTATAGTGACTCTATCATTTAATGACATGGGTTTCATATGGTCTCTCTCATGATGATTATTGGATCACTACTAAAAAACATGCCTTTAATAGTGCTATAATTTGATAGTTCTAGAATATTTTTAGATAAAAGGTACCCATTATCAGTGTCTTTTAGTGATGATCGGGGGTAACCTTTATCATCACTTTTCTTTAGCACTGATAAAGGATACCCTTTATCAACGCTTTATTTTTAGCACTAATAAAGGGTACCCTTTATTAGTGATTTATTTTTAACGCTTATAAAGGTACCAAAAAAATGATTTAATTAAAAAAATAAAAATTAATAACGAGTACATTAAAAAAATGAAAAAAATACTAATTAAATAATTATTGAGAAAATGAATAAATTAATTTTCATATATATAAATGATAAAAACTGATTAATAGATAATATTAAAAATATAGTTATGTAAAATGAATAAAATGAAATAATTAAAAAAATAAAAAATAAAATATAAAAAATTAAGAAAAAATATTAAACATTTTACTAATTTTATAATTATTGATAAAAATGAGTAAATTTAATATACTGATATATAGATTATAAATATTAATAAATAGTAGATATAAAATATATATATATAAAATGAATAAATTTTAATAATTTTAACATCGAAATTAAAAGTGAATAAACATTAATAATTAGGCAAACAAATTTAAACTGAATAAATTACAGAATTATTCAATAAAAATTACACATAAAATAATTATTAATAAAAATGAATAAGTTTAATATATACATAAATACATACAAACATATATTAATTAAAAATAGTAATATATAACATATATTAAATACTAATATAGAAAATGAATAAAATGTAATAATTAAAAACATATTAATGTTTTATTCATTTTTAATGGTTTTTATACATAATTACTCATTATTATATGTTTTATAGATATATATGTATATATATTTCTATATATATAGATAAATTTATATAATATTTTCAAAATATATTATTTATATAATACAAAATGTTTATGATTTTCATTAAAAAATTCATATATTTAGTGAAGAATGGTTTATAATTAAACATTAATATTAATTAAAAATACCAACTAATTGCATCTAGCAATGAAAATAATTTAATTTCATTTGATTTTTCAATTTAACATATATCAATTTTTACATTCATTTCACTTATATATACATAACTAATGAATTTTTAAATACAGTGCACACAAACAAATATTTAATTAATTAATGTAATCTTATATAGAAACACATACACATAATATTTATGTAATGTATTCAAATTTTATTATTAATTTTTTAATTTCATTATGTTATGATACATTCAATATTTTTTTTCATTAATCGGTAAATTTTATTTATTCAATTTTATTATTATTACAGTTATGTATTCATTAATTTTTTATATATTTTTTTATTTTATTTTTGAATTTTATAATTTTCTATTATTTATTAATAGATTTTGATTACAATTTTTTAATAATTCCAATATTTATTCAACTTTATTTCCTTATATTTCCATGTTTTCTTAATAATTTATATTTATTTATAAAAATTTATCCATTTTTTCAATATTTATAAAGTGTACTAATTTTTAATTATTTAATTTCATTCATTTTTTACATCCATGAATTTAAGAATATATATTAATTAATAATGTTAAAAATCTATTTTTAAATATTTATAAATAAATATATTTCTAAATTTATATTTAATATATTTTTAATTTTTTATATTCAAAATCATACATAAATAAATTTTATTTTTTAAAAATTATTTATATTACTATAAATAAATATTTATAAAATGTTAATAAATTTAATTAAATAATGATCATAATTACTATATTTATGATTATATTTATATTTATATATATTTATTAAATAAATATATATAATTATATAAATATATATAAACATATAAATAATATTTATGAAAAAACATGTATATAATTACAAATACATAGTTATATATTTAAATAATTATACAATTATAAGAAATATATTTAAATAATGAATATATTTAGATAAGATGGAGGGGAAGTAAATATCCTCAATGGTGATTCTGATTGCTCTCTCTTTCTATGAAAACCCTATAAGCCTCAATCTATTTTCATTTGTTCTGAACCACTAAATCAAAAATCAAGGTTCAAAGAAGTGAAAAGAACAAGAAAGGGATTTATTGCTTAGACTTAAATATTTTTTAGGATTTTCAGGTGGTACATTTTCCCTAATCAAATATTGAATCCCTCAAAGGATCATCAAAAAATCCAGCATCGCGCATATCTTAGTCACGGATGGTGGCATCTCAGAAAGACTAAAGTATTGCAGGAATTCCGTCATCACACACGTCTCCTTATGTAAAGGTATGAATCCTTGGAAAGTCTCTAATTTGACCGCCTTACTTCCTTCAATTTTGGGGTTTTTCGATTTAAAATATGTCTCAATTGGTTGAGTTTTTTTTCATATTACTTTTCCTTCCACTGAACTAAAAGGAAAAGCATTGGGATTTGGTTCTATCAACTTTTGGCCAGGGATTCTGAAGATCAACAACTGGTCCTTAAATTTTAATTTTAATTATTTTAAGGAAACTTGTTCCCAATTATAGATTAAGATTCATCAATTGAACCGGGTCCTTTGGCACCCATAGATGTTGTATGATATTACCTCTACCATCAGAGTCCCAACAAGAATGGATTCTGCAATCGAAATGGTTTTCTATGGGGACTTTGCTCGAATATTAGTAGAAATTGATTTGATGTATCCTTTAATTGAAAAATGTAGTGTTTTCTACTATGCAAGATGAAATATTCCTAAACATATAATTTGAAAATATTACTCCATTCTATGGTAATTGTATCATAATTGGTCAAAAAAATCGAACTCAAGATGAGAGACAGTATGTAATAAATATCACTTCAGAGGACATGTCTCACTTAAATGTCGTATACTTAAAAAGGATCCTCCTACCCAATGCTCCAATGATAAAAGTAAGGATGTTTTACATCACCTATCACCTCTTTAGAACTGGAACAACCTCATATTGACCCAACATTACAAGATAAGCCTAGGCTCCCTTCGTAATTACACTAAATCGAGGAAGGGTTTTTTCTTAACAGTTTCAAAATGGTTCATATTGCTCTGAGTGACTCAATATTGATGGATTATTCCAAGACCAAATAAATTTGGGATGATTCTATTAATGATTAACATGTTATTATTGTAATGGTTTCCATAAAAAATGTTTTTTATATGGGGATAATGGATGATAATGTTGGGAAACAATATTTATATTACTAATACTAACTCAACTAGTACACTGTTTAGGCTACCCCAAAATCCTTTCAGGGAAAATCAATCCAAGTTATGATATTTAAATATTCAAATGACATATCACCTAATATTTCATGTGTATGGAAAATTAATTATTCTCAAAAATATGTTAGAATATCTCCAATAAACACCTTATGAATGAAATCACCATCAAATATTAGTATCAAAAATGCCTTTGATCCACTTTCCTCTAGAATCAGTGAGGAGGAAGCACAATGCAGTGATCATGGGCCAGTTGCTAAAGAAAGGATGGTGATTAGTGATAAGGAAATGATAGATGACAGGGGTTGGATTTGGACGTAGGTGTTGACATAGTGAAATGCATTCCCTTCACTTTTCCATAGAGTTATTGAATTTAACCTCACTTTGACACTAAATACTGAGTTTGAGAAGAAGTATAACTTTATAATTGAAAGAGAATATAGGATTTCCATGTGTCATGGACCAAATCATCCTCAACTAGATTCTAAAAGTTCATGGTCCAACTATCCATTTGTCATGGGGGTCAGCGGCGGTGTCGAAGAGAAGGGACCGCAACCCAGCATTGATCCCAAAAAAGGGTGTGGGGGTGCAACCTTCTATAGTATAGAACAACGATTTCACCCATGGGAGCTATTCAAGTCACCCAAAACAGCATCAGTGAATAAGGTACCTACATGGAACCCTATGTGACCAACCAGCATGATTGACCTTTACACGACACCTACGCGAAACGACACCACCACCCAGGGTCCCATTTTTTTCTATAAACAGGCCCTTGTTGTCTTTATTTGGGGGGATGAATTTTATCAAAGTCAATTGATTCTCTAATAGAACTATTACTTTTCTGAATCCCTCCTAAACTATCTATCTAGTTCTCTAATAACTAAATAAGAGAGAATTAATGGCTTATAGTAGAAGTTAAGTTCTCTTGAGGATTAAATTAATCAACACCTCCACAAGCCATTTGCCCAACCCCTAATCAATGAAGACTAGAATGATGTTCCCTTCCTTAACAAGGGACTTACCTGAATTACCTTTTGGAACCTCTGTGGGGTCCCTTGAAAGATTGATGAAGTTATATACCATGTGTAGTTTCCTAAGTGATCCATCGCCCATGTTTCTCCAAATTCACCTATGCCCACTTGTATGGAGCACCCCTTGCGCGAGTTTCCTTGGTTCACCTTAATACCTAGTCTACGTGAGCCACTCATGAGGCCTCCCTCAAAGACACCCATAGAAAGGACTCTTCTTCTTTGTATCCCTTGTATAAAAGGGACCAAGTTGAAATATCTACCTAGACCTCTTGATTTAAAAAACCTTGGGGAAGGTTACATCAGCATGTCTCCAATTTGGATTTAGATTTCTACATTCAGAGGTTTCCCACACTTATCCTACAAGAGGTTCAAGATCCTAGGGGTGTCTTTTGAATTGTATTTCTACAGTCATGAGGACCCTTACCCCAGATAAAATGGATGATGTGTTCCCAACCTTAGATTCTAGGGATAGGACCATGTCCATCCCTTCTCGTCTCTAAGACCTGGAGCCTCTAGTTCCCAGTAGGGTGGGTAAGGATCACACTTTCTTTTATATTCCATAAGGAATGAGATCCTCCTCCCACTTTGGAACCAATTTTAGGGCATCCTTCCGGGAGTAATCCCATAGCCTTTTATGTAGGAGGTTGGAGTCTTGCTCCTCTCAACCACTACTTACTTCACTCCTTCCTTACCTTGTACTCACATCCAATGTACTGTGAAGAGAGGGAAGTGTTGTAGCCCCGAACTCTTTTGTAATATCCCCAACCTCTTCCACATTATCCCTCACATCTTCCACCAGTGAAGGAGGAAATGTTTTTGGTTTTTTGAATCTTTAGCTTCCTCTTGTTTCCCACACCGAACATGAATCAAATGGTCTTAGAGGTTAGTGTTGATCAAGTCACCCATATGATCCAACTAAAGGATTGAACTATGAGAATTCTAATTATAGATTCCCAAAGCTTGATGTACAAGGACATTAAATTAATCTTGTGGAATACTTAATATATAACAAAAACAAACACTGAAGGGCCATAATAGTATAGTGTCTTTGGAAACTCGGGACATAATCTACTAATCGTGGTGAAAGATCTTCAACATCTCCCATAAATATCTTCCCCCTTTGTTTTCTAACCAAAAATTTCTTTATATCCAGGGGAAAAGAAAACATATAAAGGGTGAGATCAAATTCTCAGTAAGGGTAAGCATAGAGAAAATAAAACAAACCTTATTCATTTTAACTTAAAAACATTAACATAATGTTTAAACATCAAGATCTTGAGAAATGACATAAAATATGGAAGTACATAAGGAATAGATCATAATGGAAAATCAATCTTGATAAAATACCATGGGAATAAAACATGTAATTGTGGAAACCATTAAGCACATGTTATGATTTCCATAGTAGCCAAGGCATTGCTGCCAAGACCATCTTAGTAGACAAATTCCCTTACTGAACTGGGTTTAATTGGTGTTCCAGCCCTGTATTACTGAACTAGATTTACTTTCCATTCCAGCCATGTATATCTCATGAGATATAAATGTTTACCCAAAATATTGGAGGGAGATATAGGTCCCACCCATCTCATAATGATACAATTATTATGTGTGCCAAAAGATCATAAATCATACATCATATCATAACCCATGTAATGAAAATGGGATTCATAAACATCATTCCATCATAACATAATTCATATAAGATAAAATGGACATCATAAAAATAAGTCCATCATAACATAATCAAATAAATGTAAAAATAGGGATAGAAACAAAACCCTATATTATCTTAGATGGAAAATAATTTTGATAAAACACTTGAACTTCATTCTTGAGGAAAATATCCTTTCTACTTCAAAAACATTTTTCCTTTCTTAACATGTTATACAATTTTAATCTAAAAGAAGTTGATTAAAAATAAACTTGAAAACTTGTAAAGGATGTTTCATGGATATAATTTTCTAAAAATACATTCATGCCGTATAAGTTAAAGAAAAACATTCTTCTCGTACTTTTTCCATAAAAGTCAAAAAGTACCTCGTATGGTAAACAAACGAAAGATTCCTTCCATACAACGTTGTAAAATTAAAAAAGGGTAAAAATGACTTTAAAAATACATGGAATAAATTTAAACATTTTATGAAGAAATTTTTAGAACATATGGACATGGATAATAAACATAACCCTAGTAAATACTTACGAATAAACAATCTCAGATAAGAATGAGATTGGAATAATTATCCCTTACCTTAGGTCTGATATGCTTCGTACGTATCTAAAACTCCTATATAATTATTTAAATAATGTCATTGACTTATTATAGAATCTTATTCATTGTTATGATATCATATATGGTTCACTTATGACTTTATATTACCCGTTCTTTTGTAAATTCCATGTTAAAGCAGCGTTTTGGGTAAAATCATTTCATTTATCGTCCGTGTTTTGACTTGTAATTATTAATATGATTACATAGATAATGATTACTTAATTCCAGAATATAAAACATGATTTATATATAATATATATTCAGAATATAAATATATATAATAGATCGATAAATGGAAAAAAATACACCGTCCATGGAGAAGGTAGGTCGTACGTACGCATGAATGCTATTTTAGTTTCCTTATTGAATTGAATGGAATTAAGTAGATGACATACATTTATATATACATAAATCCAGTAGCATTATTATTTCATATATTTCATGATTACTTATTATATATACTTTTTTATCATTCTTGAATTGTTAACATGGAAAATGAATCTCATTGCGTCATGGAGACGGTAATCCGTACGTACGCACGAGCGATGATATCGTTCCCATATTTATGGAATGGAATTTGAGTGAATGATATAATATTTCAGAATAAGTATGATGTTATAATAATCATATTTAGTTATTCTTTACACCATTATACCCATCCAAGTAAGGTGGTGGTGGAAAAATAGTTTACACCACGGCGTGGAGAAGATATTCCGTACGTACGCACGCGCGATGATTTCGTTTTACTTAGGATGGATAGAAGGTGAAATGGGGTTGTTTCATATTTATAATTACATATAATTATATCAGTGATACTGATGTTATTAATTCATAATTAAATAACTAGAGAATAAGAAGTATAAGAAGAAATAAATTTGAAAGAATCAATAACGGATATTACCTCTTCTTCGACACGCCTCTTTGAAACCTCCTCTTAGGGCACTAAAATTGGTCTTTGAAGAAGAACAACACCTATAGTATGTTTCTAAATAGGTAGAAAAGGGAAATGTTCATGGGATTTTTGAGATTGAAGGCTCAATGTTGTGTGAAGATGAGAGGGAGGAGGTTCCCTTTTATAAGGGAGGAGAGGGGCACCTTTGGAATCCTCAAATATATTAGTTTAATATAAATTCAAACCCCACATAAAAACATCCAAAAATGACTAAATTAGAATATTAGATGATATAGGGTTGTAATATTATCAACCAATCAAATTTAGACATTTTTTTATCTTATTTTAAACCTTATCATTTTGATTTATCCTTATTTAATCTATTTAATTTTATTTGTGGTAATAAAATTATAAATTTTAAATGGTTATAAATAATCACTTATGTGTTATTAATTTTACATAATTGGATACTTTGTGATATTTTCGACTATATAAATTTTAATTTATAATTTTTAAATTTTTTTGTGATTTTTAGACAATTTAATAATATGTTCTTTTTATAAAATAACAAGTGTCAATTTTGACACTATTCATTTATTTGAATTTAAATTAACTCCACACAGAGGATATATTCTAAATAAAATAGTTAATAGGTTCCTAACATGTCATATTGATCTATAAAATTATTTTATCACATTAAATATTTCATATAACATTTATTTTAATAATTTTAATTTCATTTATTTGATAATTTAATTAATAACATAAGTTCAACATCACTATTGTGTCATAATTAATGATAATTATTTAATCCCTAAAAATTATAAATAAATTCACATGATATATATAATTTTTTTAGCTTTCTGGATACTATTAATGTTGGAAGTTTCATGAAGTTTATCACTAAATTAAAATTATTATACTTATAAGATTCAAGAGAGTGACATGTTGTCACTTTCTTTGGTTTTAATAATAATTATATTATTTCATGGTCAAAAGTGCATGAAATTAATCTAGTCCAACCCTTAGGTGATATGGGTAGACTTTTATTTCTCCAATAGAATTTTGGAAAGTGTTAGTGTAATTTTATAATCATATATTTACCCTTAATTACCCGATTTACCTTTAACTATAGTAAATAAAAATTACCGTAGTTACTATTCATAATCTCAAAAAAAAAGTAACATATTAACATAATTTGGACCCACTGAATACAAATATGGAATCCATTTTTAAAAATTCAAAACACAGAATTTGTTGTAATTAATTTAAAATTAATCCCGTTGTTAAGCAAACGGGTTTCTAAAAGTTAAAACATTGCCAAAGATTGAAATGATTTTACCTATGAATTCAATGTAAAATTAATGATAATAACATAAATTATATTAAAGAATAAAAATATATTCTATTTATACATTAAAACCATTAAATATTGTAATTTAACCATATAAATTATTACGATGAAAAAAGTTCTTTTTAATTAAAATATATCGTGTTTTTACTATTCATTAAAATATGAAAGTTATCAGAATAATATGAAAATTTTATCCAAAGTAAATTTTTAAATCCTGATTCCAAAGAAGAATTTTATTTTTTAAAATTGAACTTATAAAAATTTCAAAAACTATATTTAAAGTGGGTGCGCCATCAAAAGGCGACAAAACTGCATTTTTTGAAAAATACTTATTTTACCCGAAAAATTTATTTTGTTCTTATACGATGTTCTATAAAATGTGTAAGATGAATAATAATGTTATAAAATTCAGAATTTAGTTAATAATTTATAACAATTTTATAATAATATATCCTTGTTTACTGAAACCCGGTATTGCACACAACACACGCTACCGAGGAAGGTTGCGATTGCGTGTAATGAAAGCCAAGTCAGGGTTGCGTGTAGTACAAGACTCCTTTTTTTGTTGCGTATAAAAAAATCCAACCATATTTCATTTATACATTGAATATATATATATATATATATATATACTCAATGTTGCGTAGAATAAATACTATCAAACAAACTTGAAATTGCGTGCAACACGATCCAAGATTAGTGTTGCGTATACTGCAAGCTAATACTGTGTTGCGTATAGTTCAAGATAATATTGGTGTAGTGTACAATAGAAGATATGAAATAAATTAAAAATAATATATCTTATAAAATCTTGGGTTGTTACATTCTACCCCCCTTAAAATGAATTTCACCCTTGAAATTCATCGGGGTTATAAATGGTTTTCTATTTGAAAGTTTCATTCATATAAACGCACATCGTAAAAAGAAATACCAAAAACGAACTTTAAAAACTAAATTATGAAACGTAACGGTTACCCAAATTAAATAATCATTGGGTTTCCACATAGTAGAACATAGGTGAAAATATGGATATGGAAGAGAAATCTAACCATCAAGTTCTGATGGAGATTGGTAGAGAACATGGCTATGAAAAAGCCAACAATCACAAAGCCATAAAATTGTGATGTTCTAAGGTACCATATGATTCATTAGATATGAGGGCACTAGGACAACATTTTGGGTTTTCAAGATCATTTCCCTAATGTTGAAGAATTTTAAAATCAAAATAAATACTTGATTTTGGTACAATCTCACTATTGTTCGTGCCTTGAACAATTTCCATTTCATCTCTTAAAGAAATGAAGTTTAATTATTCATTTTTGAAGTGTTATAAGATCATGTGATAGAATGATGAGTCATTCCATCTGTTTCAAACAAAAGGTAAGCAAAAGTTATCAAATATATATAAGTCCATCTATAGTGAGATTAATCATATATAGTTCCAAAAATGGAATTATACTTCATCTATCATACCACTTAATAAAATAAAACTAGTTTCTACTAAACAGGGACTTCCTGTAGGCCAGTGGTAGGTAATAAAGTCATGTTTCACTTCAGTTGTGGGTTCGATTCCCGCAACCTTGTCTGACACGATGGGTTGTCGCCCATTCTGCAGGTTGTCCCTTTTCTTAAACTACACTATTATAACATTCCATCAATAATATCAAAAAAAATTCTAGCCTTAAACAATAATATCTTATGTCTAAAATAATTCATTCCAATTTGTAGGCTTATTAAAAATACATATGTTCAATATCATAGTACAAAGAAAATGATTACTAGAGAGGTCATATACCAAGCATGTGAATACCATCATTTATCTCCCATATATCATAAGATATATCTTGTTGGTTATATTCCAAACATGTGAATACCTTAATCATGTATTATTTTGAAACATTAATTACCATAGTACCTTAGTGAAAACATGAGGGTTTTCAAAAGTTAAATCTTTCCACATACCAAAATCCCAAAAATTCTATATACTCAAACCACAATATCACTTAGTTCTTATATCGATCATGAGCTCATGAATACTATTAAAAAATTTATATTCTCCTTATCCCTTCATTATGCGCATATCATCTGCTTTAAAAAATATTTGAATCACTTTTCATGGTTACCGGTACCATATTCTTATAGAAAACCACAATAGACCAATACACAAATATTTCACTATACTATAAGAGTACCTCAAAAACATTATTATTGAATTCCAATACATAATCCCTCAACCCTTCCTCTTTAATGATTTTCATGGAATAGGTACTTCCTCAATTTAGAAGTAACTTCTAACTTTAGGGCATTGAGTTGGGTAATGCCCATGTTCTCCGCAGATAAGACATTGGACTCCATAACAGTCTGTCACTCTATGACCCTTTTTCTCCACATAGATTACATCTTCCCCTCCATTTGAGGTATTCTTCAAGGTTATTCTTCCCTTCTTTAGAAATCTCAATATTATTTTCTCTATGCTCCTCACCATGATAACATGTATAAAATTCCATCTACCTCTTATTTGATGACTTAGGAATAGAACTAAAGTTCACCTCATTAATCATATATCGAGATGACTGATTCAGCTTAATCACAATATCTTTCTTTCTAGGAATAATGCAATTTTCTTTCTCATAGTCTGAAATTGGTCCATTGTATTCAATGTTGACCTAATTCCTTCTGGTTCCCTTCATTTACTAAAACCAAAATCCATGGGGTAAGAACCAGTTAAAATAATAAGGAACCACATAATCGTAAAAAGTCACTTATAGGATGTCTAACTTATCACGCATTATTTAATCCATGATACCTTAGGTTTACCCTAGGTTATTCATGATCATCAACATAACTCAAAGTCTATAAACTATAGTTATACTAAACCTTAGGTAAATCCTTAAACATACCTTATAAATATATCTAGGGATATCACTAAAGTTTTCGCATCCTAGTTTCTAAAGGTTAACTAATCCTTTCCCCTGATACCAACTGTAGAGACCCAAAGATTAACGTACATGGAAATTGCATTAATCTTACAGAATACTTAATACATAACAAAAACAAACATCGAAGGACCATAATAGTTCAGTGTCTTTGGAAACTCGGAACATAATCTTCTAATCGTGGTGAAAGATCTTCAACATCTCCCATAAAGATCTTCCCCTTTTGTTTTCTTACCTAAACCTTTATTTAAATCCTGGGGACAAGAAAACATATAAAGGGTGAGCTTAAATGCTCAGTAAGGGTAAGCATAGAGAAAATAAAACAAACCATATTCATTTGAACTTTAAAACATAAACATAATTTTAAACATCAGGATCTTAAGCAATGACATAAAATATGGCAGTACGTAAGGAATAGATCATAATGGAACATCAATCATGATAAAATAGAATGGGAATAAAACATTTAATTGTGGCAACCATTAAGCACATGTTATGATTTCCATAGTAGCCAAGGCATTGCTGCCAAGACCATCTTAGTGGACAAAGTCCCTTAGTGAACCGGGTTTACTTGTCGTTCCAGCCGTGTATTATGGAACTGGATTTACTTGTCGTTCCATCCATGTCTATCTCATGAGATATAAATCTTTACCCAATGCATTGGAGGGAGATATAGGTCCCACCCATCTCATAATTATACTATTATTATGTGTGCCACAAGATCATAAATCATACATCATAGCATAACCCATGTAATAAAAATGGGATTCTGAAACATCATGTCATCATAACATAATTCATATAAGATAAAAAGGACATCATAAAAATAATTCCATCATAACATAATCAAATCAATGTAAAAATAGGGATAGAAATAGAACCCTATATTATCTTAGATGGAAAATAATTTTGATAACAAACACTTGAACTTCATTTTTGAGGAAAATATCCTTTCTACTTCAAAAACATTTTTCCTTTCTTAACATGTCATACAATTTTAAACTAAAAGAATTTGATTAAAAATAAACTTGAAATTTTTTAAAGGAAGCTTCATGGAAATAATTTTCTAAAAATCCATTCATGCCTTATATGTTAAATAAAAACATTCTTCTCGTACTTTTGTCGGAAAAGTCAAAAAGTACCTCGTATGGTAAAAAAAGAAATATTCCTTCCATACGACGGGGTAAAAGTAAAAAAGGGTAAAAAGACTTTAAAAATACATGGAATAAAAGTAAACATTTTAAGAAAACATTTTGAGAACATATGGACGTGGATAATAAACATAACCCTAGTAAATACTTACGAATAAACAATCTCGGATAAGAATGAGATTGGAATAATTATCCCTTACCTTAGGTTTGATATGCTTCGTACGTATCTGAAACTTTTGTATAATGATTTAAATAATGTCATTGACTTATTACAGAATCATATTCATTTCTATGATATCATATATGGTTCAATTATGACTTTATATTACCCGTTCTTTTGTAAATTCCATGTTAAAGCAGCGTTTTGTGTAAAATCATTTCATTTATCGTCTGTGTTTTGACTTGTAATTATTAATATGATTACTTAGATCATGATTACTTAATTCCAGAATATAAAACATGATTTATATATAATATATATTCAGAATATACATATATATAATAGATCTATAAATGTAAATAAATACACCATTCATGGAGACGGTAGGTCGTACGTACGCATGAATGCTGTTTTCGTTTCCTTATTGAATTGAATGGAATTAAGTAGATGACATTAAACTATATATACATAAATAAAGATGCATTATTATGTCATATATTTCATGATTACTTATTATATATACTTTTTTTATCATTCTTGAATTGTTAACATGGAAAATGAATCTCATCGCATCGTGGAGACGGTAATCCGTACTTACGCACGAGTGATGATATCGTTCCCATATTTATTGAATGGAATTGGATTGAATGATATAATAGCTTAGAATTAGTATGATGTTATAATAATCATATGTAATTATTCTTTACACCATTATACCCATCCAATTAAGGTGGTGGTGGAAAAACAGATTACCCCACGGCGTGGAGACAGTATTCCGTACGTACGCACGCGCGGTGATTTTGTTTTCCATAGGATGGATAGAAGGTGAAATGGGGTTGTTTTATATTTATAATAACATATAAGTATATTAGTGATACTTATGTTATTAATTCATAATGAAAAAACTAATTAAGAAGAAGTATAGGAAGAAATAAATTTGAATTAATCGGTAACAGATGTTACGTCTTCTTCGACACGCCTCTTTGAAACCTCCTCTTAGGGCGCTAAAATTGGTCTTTGAAGAAGACCAGGACCTCTAGTATGTTTCTAAGGAGGTTGAGAAGGGTAATGGTCAGGGGTTGGCCGAGATTTAAGGCTCAAAGTTGTGTAAAGATGAGAGGGAAGAGGTGCCCTTTTATAAGGGAGGAGAGGGGCACCTTTGGAATCCTCAAAAATATTAGTTTAATATAAATTCAAAACCCACATAAAAAACTCAAAAAATGACTAAATTAAAATATTCGATGATATATGGTTGTAATCTTCTAAAATAATAAAATTTAGACATGTTTTGATCCTATTTTAAACCTTATAATTTTTATTTATACTTATTTAATCTATTTAATTTTATTTGTGGTAATAAAATTCTAAATTTTAAATGGTTATAAATAATCACTCATGTGTTGTTAATTTTACATAATTGGATACTTTATGAAATTATAGACTATATAAATTTCAATTTATACTTTTTAAATATTTTTGTTATTTTTAAACAATTTAATAATATGTTATTTTTATAAAATAAAAATAGTGTCAATTTTGACACTATTCATTTATTTGAATTTAAATAAAATCCACACAAAATATATATTCGAAATAAAAAATTTAATAGGTTTCTATAATGTCATATGCATCTAGAAAATTAGTGGAACACATTAAATAGTTCATATAATATATATTTTAGTACTTTTAAAATCATTTATTTGACAATTCAATCAATAAAATAATTTCAACATCACTATTGTTTCATAATTAATGATAATTATTTAATCCCTAAAAATTATAAATAAATTCACATGATGTAGATAATTTTAATATATTTCTGTATACTATTCATGTTCTATGTTCCATGAAGTTTATCACTAAATTAAAATTATTATACTTATAAGATTCAAGAGAGTGACATGTTGTCACTTTCTTTGGTTTTAAAAATAATTATATTATTTCATGGTAAAAAGTCTGTGAAATGAATCTCGTACGACCCTTAGGTGTTATGGGTCTACTTTTATTCATCAAATAGGATTTTGGAAAGTGTTTGGGTAATTTTATAATCTTATATTTACCCTTAATTACCCGATTTACCTTTAACTACAGTAAATAAAAATTACCGTAGTTACTATTCATAATCTCAAAAAAATAAAAGTAACCTATTAACATAATTTGGACCCACTGAACCCAAATATGGAATCTAGTTTTTAAAATTCAAAACACAGAAGTTTCAGTAATTTATTTAAATTTAATCCCATTGTTAAGCAAACGAGTTTTTAAAAGTAAAAACATTTCCAAAGATTGAAATGTTTTTACCTATTAATTCAATGTAAAATTAATGGTAATGGAACAAAATATATTAAATGGTAAAAATATATTATATTTATACTTTAAAAACATTAAATATTATAATTTAACCATATAAATTATTACGATGAACAAAGTTGTTTTTATTTAAAATATAGGGTGTTTTTACTATTCATTAAAATATGAAAGTTATCAGAATAATATGAAAATTTTATCCAAAGTAAATTTTCATATCCTGATTCCAACAAAGAATTTTATTTTTTCAAATTTAACTTATAATAATGTGAAAAACTAGATTTAAAGTGGGTGCTCCCTCAAAAGGCGGCAAAACTGCATTTTTTGAAAAATACTTATTTTACCCGAAAAATTTATTTTGTTCTTATACAATGTTCTAAAAAATTTGTAAGATGAATAATAATGTTATAAAATTCAAATTTTAGTTAATACTATTCATAACGGATAGTTCATAAAAATATTATAATAATATATTGTTGTATAGTGAAACCCGGTATTGCGTACAACACACACTATCGAGGAAGGTCGCGATTGCGTGTAATGCAATCCAAGTCAGGGTTGCGTGTAGTGCAAGAATCCTTTGTTTTTGTGTATAACAAAATCCAACCATATTTCATTTATACATTGAATATATATATATATATATATACACACACTCAATGTTGCATAGAATAACTACTATCAAACAAAATTTAAATTGCGTGTAACACGATCCAAGATTAGTTTTGCGTATACTGAAAGCTAATACTGTGTTGCGTATAGCACAAGATAATCTTGGTGTAGTGTACAATAGAAGATATAAAATAAATTAAAAAGAATATATCTTATAAAATCTTGGGATGTTACACTGATTCCTTCCATAACCAGGATATGTAGGATGCCTACATGGGGCCCGGGGTCAATGGGAATCCTCTTTAGGAATAATCCCCAATCATAGTTCCCATAATTTGGGTATCATACTTAAGAGTAATCCCCGAGTTAAACCCTGAATACCACCAGGGGTTAAGACACCCCTCATAGTCTCATTTATAAGGGAATCCTATTTAGGTCCTCAAAACATGAACTTAAAAGGTATGATGTGTCCCATTAAGAGGCACTGACCTACGTGGCTTCAGATTCCTTTCACAAGTATACATAGGAAGCCCATCCATGGGTTCAATACCAACGTAAAAAATAATCCCATATTCCTAGATGATGATAAACTCTAGAGTGACCTTAGTCTCCTTGGATGAAAATAAACTCCAGAGTTCCCCACTATGTGGCTAGAAAGCATTCATTGTCGCAATAAAGACCAAATAATCCTTATATAGTATGTAAGAGGATACCATCAATGGAGAACCTCAGATACATATAAATATCTCTATTTATCACAAACCTCATATAAATACAAATGATTCTATGATCTATACCTGTTAATAATTTATTTCTAATATTTGGTTAACCCTTTTCATTTTTTTGAAGTAATTAAGGATTCATGAACATATTTTAAATCTATAAGAGAGTCCAGAAGTTGGAAATAATTCCCCCTAAAATTGTGTGATGAGCATGACCTTCAATCCGATCGACCAATGTGAGATCTTAAGAATCGGTGGTCAAAATTCCTAACAATTTACTTCCTTTATAAAGGATTTCCCTTTGGATATAGAACCATTAGGTGTTTTTGGTTCTATGAAAAAACCCATTAGAGACTATTCTGAAAGAGTACATTGTAACGAGGCACTAATTTTGAGGGAAACATTTTATGGAATTTCCTTCAATAAAAGGGATGTACTAATCAGTCTCCTTTGAACCATTTTGTTCCTTGAAGAAAAATAATTTTTCAGAAATAAAAAATGGTGAAACTTACATGAATCCTTAACTAAGAAGATAATATCATCCACCCACAGGCCTCTTCTACTTTTTAAATGAAATAAGGCAAGATAGGGAAATCAATCATTCATGTGTTCAATAAAAGGAGATGCTTCTGTACTGGAGTTCCTTATTTGTGTTTGTTATATCTATACATGAAATTTCTTCTAAGAACTCATTTTATCGAACGGCCTCCTTTAAGTTTTCACCAAAGAATGCCTTGGATACTATTCAGACTGGATATTTGTCTGCATGAAGGACATCATCATCGAATCAGTGTCTTCAATACTAGGTCACAAACTCATTGGTTTGAGAATACTATCAAAATGGTATAATACCAACCCTAGAGGTCGCCGATAGTACCTCCAAATCAATCAACACCCCTAACCATCCAATCAATGAGGACTGATGGTCTTGATGCAAAAAAAACCAACCTCCATCTTCAACTGTTTTTAGATTTTATCCCCAGAATGAAAAAAAAACAATCCCTTCCATTTTTCCAAGAGGTGGATCAAGAGGCCACCTACAGCCTCATCCAAGGGACATATGGGTCCATCTGATGGGCTACTTCTATAAATCATCATTCCCAACATCATGGGGAAGTTAACCCTCAACATGATGAGAATGTTTTTTTGGTTGTCTAGCCCAGGTCCTTCAGACCCGGGCATCCAATACGGGGTGTTGGGGATGACAACTAGCCAATATGATGTAGGTTCACACCTTTTATCCCTCCAGAGAATTCCATCAAACTAGTTTGGTGGAAAATAGTGAGTGGTGACATACACTCGTCCTCCTTCATTCAACCTACTTTTAGACTAATCTCGTGGCATTTAAAGAAGTCCGCCCACCAAAAATGGTGGCAGCTTGCAAATAGAAACATACACCTACCTGCACCCATTGAGCCTCCTAGAAGCCTCGTCTAAAGGCACCTCAAGAAGTCAGTTGGAATTTACCAATGAAAATAAGGGGGAAGATTCAACTCTCTTCACACATGAGAACTTTTAGTATCCACTGGTAGGAAATGTAGGGAATTAAGAGGAACATACACCTACTCTAGATATATAATGGAGTTATATTGCTATTTTGGTCATTGAATTCAGCAAGCATATCCTAGAAATGGTGAAAGGGAATACGCAAACCCATATCCATATCCTACAGACTTTCCAAGGCATCATACCATTGATGATAGTAGTGCCTCTGGGACGGACACCTACCTCTATCCTCACAAATGGGGAGTCTCATCAACATAACACCCTATAGAAAAAACACACCTCTACTCCAGTCCAGAAGGTTCATATAGAAAATTACCCTATATTTTATAGAAAAAAAGATCAGGAATATACAACCTCTCTAATTGGAGGTTATCAGCCTATTCTAATGGCCACTCCAAGGTAGATAGAAACACCTACCCATGATGACCACTTCTCTCAGCAAGTGGTCCCAATTGTTCATAAGAATGAATCAAAGAATAAGTCTCATCAAACATGACTGGAAAATCAAGAGCCGATCTATGATAACCATTCACTTAATATTGGAGTTCATGAAGCTCTAAGATGCTTATTTGTCACTGCTCAAGTTCCTACTTTTCCATTGCCAAATTATGGGAGCAGTAGCAGTAATTCTGAAGGTCCCCATCTGAAACATCACTATAAAGGCTTGCTTCATGAAAAATATTCAGTCAATATTGAGAGAATACATATTGATGAGATACATGACAACTCTATTTGTGACTATAAGACCAAGTAGAAATATAATATTCCCCTTACTATAACTTGACATGGTGGTCCACCCCATGTCAGTGTTCACTATGAAAGTCATCTTTATAGAATTAATTCTCATTTTCATGATATTGATCCAATTGGAAATGAAGTAATGATAAATCCATCATATCATGAGGAAATTTCAAACACAAGGGAAATCATGTTTGATGTTTGGTCACTGGTAGGTGAAATCCTTTCTCAACAAGAAGACATCCCAAGGTGACGACCATTCTAAGAAACTCCCTTGGGTCATTTTACTTCCAACATAATAGATGAAATCCAAACCAATCCTATTTATTATGAAAAGGCATTCGGTAAGTGTCCACTCTAGTCAGAATAGGTTCAGAAGCCTCTAGTGAAATAAAAACAATATTTTATAAACATGAGTTAACAAATTTATAAATATGAAAAACCAGTCTTGTTTTGGCCTTTGGGAATCCCTCAAAATAGCATTCCAGAGGTTTTTGCAGAGGATTGTATGAATGAAATTGACCTCAACATATGGGGAAATATTTTTTATTTAAAATAAATGGCATTACCTGATGATGTGTATCAAACTCATGTCAAGTTAATAGAAGGGTTGTTGCACCACATTGGCTTAGCATCTCTCAAGGATTCCCAACACCACCACTAAAAAATAGGCCTTTAACAGTGCTAGAAATTTCCTTTATCAGTTATAGAAAATCACTGACTACATGACTGAGGTTAAAAGACCTGTTATTTTTTCAATACTGGAAAAGAGCTGATAAAGGTATTCTTTATTAGTGCTAAAAAGGGATAATAAATGGTACCTTTATCGGTGATTTTAGAAGCACTAATAAAGAAACCATTTATCAGAACTTTAATTTAGCACCACTAAAAAAACCATTTATCAGTGCTTATAGAAATGATCATAAGGGAATTTTTTAAGTGCTTATAGAAGTGATGATAATGGGACATTATACAGTGTTCTATAATAGCTCACCAAAGCCCCACTACAGTGTGCTATAACAGCACACTACAGCACTGGAAACACACCAAATATAAAAAAAGTATCAATACAAGATTTAAATAAAATGAAATTTACAAAAAAAACACAAGAAAAAAACTCTATTTTATTGGAATTTAAAAATTGGTTTATACAATCACATAAATACAAATTATTATATACATTAAAAAACATCAACTTTACTTTATATTTTAATCTTGACCCAACACATTATATTGTAGAACAAACAACCCCTTCTTGATAAAAAAAGCACCTGTATAATAAAAAAATTCTTATGTTAATAACAATATATATATATTAATTAAAGTAAAGTGTTAATTTTACTAACATTGATGTCAATTTTAAATAAAAAGATGTAATTTGAGTCACACTGGTAACACCATGCATCAGATTGAGGTACGGTTGATTCCAACACATCTCAAATGACGTGTGGATTTTTTTTCCAAAGTATCAAAACAATATGAATTTATTTACTCATTTTTTAGTACGTCAGTTTCCCTTTTTAGTAAAATTTCAATTTAAACAAGAAACACACACTTTTGACTCATTATGACCACATCGTTTATTGGTTTGACTTAAAACCTATTTCTACATGTCACAAATTACTTATGAATTGGACTTCTAAATTATCAATAAACCAATTTAAACTAGAATCAGAAGCTAGAAAAGCACTAAATAAATGAATTTTTGTTCTAAATTTTTTATTGAAATAAATGTTCTGGGTGATATTTTTTTCATTTTTGATGTATGTTTTAGTTTAGTGTTTTTGGTACTTGTATATTCATCATTATTACATCATATAATTTGTTTTTAATAATGATATAAATACCATATATATTCATTATATACATTTTTTATTTACTCATAAAAGTGGATATATAAACATGAAATACACTATTCATGGAGATGAGAGGTTGTACGTATACATGTATATTTTTTTTTATTTTTACTTGGATGGAAAGAAAAAAAGGTAAATAAAAAATCACCATTACAAAATAACTATTATATAATATATATTCATTAAATCCATCCTTATTACTATCCATGTAAAACAAAAATAAAAAATGAATCACATCTCTTAGTGGATGTGGTAGTCCACACGTACGTAAGATCGACGTTGCTAATTTCCAATTGTTTTGAAGGTAAGAAGATAGATATGATATTTTAATTATATAACTATAATTATTTCACCAGTATAATATTTAAAACATAAACCCATGGTAATATTCACCCTTAAAATATGGGTATGAAAAATTAATGTTATTGCTATGTAGAGATGGTAAGTTGTATGCACACACGAATGATATTTTCACTAACCATTTGATATAAATAGGGTGAATAAATGTGGTTTAATAATAATAACAACATTTTAGTATATTTAGGTAACTGAATTTATTATTTAATGAAGAATATAATATTTTTATAGGAGGTCAAAGAATAAATAAAAAGTAAGTGAACAATTAAGGAGACCACCACTACTTTGAAATAACTCCATTATATCCCTTATTAAGGGATATAGGGTTGGTATTTTGGGAATACCAAAACATTTAGAATGTGAATGTTATAGTGGAGAATATAATTTAGAATTGTTTGGTAAAACTAATAGAGTTACATTTTATAACTTTATTTTATTTAAATATTATATAGTTTATTTTCAAAGAAACGTGTCAATTAAATATCTAAATATCAATCCTAGGGATATTTTGGTATAATTCCCTCACACTAATAATAATTAGGATGAACAAGTGTGGTCTTATAAGTTAGTTTGAACCTAGATTAACCAAATTTATCCTTTACCAAAGTGACAAATTTAACTATGGGTAATTTTATGTTGACCAAAAATAAAAGGCAACTATTTAACAATTTTGTACCTCATTACTCTAAATAAGAAATCCATTTTATTAAATTAAATTTATATAAGTTGAAACAAATTAATTTTAAAATAACTGTGCAATACATGATGAGAACTATATTTCAGAAACAAAATTTTTTTGTCATAATATTTATTTGATTTTTATATCATTCCTAGAAAAAATATTAAATAAATGTTAAAATATTTAAATTAATATTTAGTTTATTAATTTCATTATAAGAATTCTCCAACTGTTATTAATTTTATTTATTAATGTAACAAAACATTGTGTACATAAAAATATATTTTTCTGAGAAATATCTCATTTACTTTAAAATGTTTTTTATTTTTATTTATAATGAATTAGTACCCAAAGAATTCATTTATACATATGTAACTATAAATTTTTTATAATTGAGTTATTCTTATTCATACCTAATAATAAAAATACTATCATATTGTTATAATTTAATAGTATATCATGGTTTATTTAAACTAGGTTTTGCATATAACATAAGCTATCAAAGAAATTTAATTTATTCGTAAAAAATATTTAATAAAATCTTAGAGAGTTATGATATATGGGTAGGAATGAAATCTTAAGGATAGATGAGGTACCCATTATTTGAAAATATATTTATGTATTTCCAAAGGAATTACTTGGTCATCCACGTGTGTGAGAAGTTTATTTTTTCCATTGACCTCATTCCACATGTGATGATCATATCCCAAACTCCATATCGAATGGAATTTTTAGAGTGGATAGAAATGAAGAAATAAATTTTGGAGTTTTTTGGTAAGGGGTTTTACAGCCTTGTGTTTCACAATAGAGATCCCCTATATTATTTTTTAAAAAATACGGGTTCATGAGATTGTGCATCGATTATACAAAGATCATTTCCATTACCATAAAGACTAATTATCCTTTACCATGAATTTATGACTTATTTGATCAAATTCAAGGAGGTCCATATTCTTCAATGATTGATATTCACCCTAGTTAACATCATCTTAGAGTTAATAATTATATTATAAAAAATGTAAATTTTTAAGTGATATTAACATTATGATTTTATAGTAATAAACTTTTGATTGAATAATTAACCATCTATTTATATAGATTTTATGAATATATTATTCAAGGATTATAATTGAAACTTCCTTATTTTTCTAATTGATGATATTTTTATATACACTGATTGATATTAAAATATTGATAAACATGTATGAATAAATCATGCTACCCTTAGTGAAAATGAAATATATGGTAAATTAAGTATGTGTGAATTTTGCCTCAATAATGGTTTTTGACATATTATCTTCCGTAAAAAATATTTTTTGATTCTTCAAGGACAAAGGTAGAGAAATAATGACCAACATCGAGAAATATAACCGAGATATGTAGTTTCCTTGGTTTATCAGTGGTTTAGTCAAAAGTTACTTGATTTTCCAACCCATTAACCAAGTTCAGAAGTAAATAAGTTTCATTCACATAGTTTATAGAATGTGAAAAAAAATTAAGTGCCAAAGAGGATATTAATTAATGCACTATTATTAGTATTTCTATTAGGAAATGATAGATTTTTAATATATAATGATGCATTAATGAAAGGACTGGGTTGTATCCTTATATAAAATTACTGAGTGGTTACTTATATATCAAGAAAATTGATAATCCATTAATATAACTATCTAAATCATGACCTTGAGATGGTTGTAGTAATTATTTTCTGCATGATAAGTAGTCTGTATCCCTATGGATAAATATGTGACATATATACGAACAAAAAAAATTAAGTATATTTTCTATCAGAAAGAGATAAACATGAGGTAAATATTGTGGTTGGAGATGATCAAGGAATATGATTTCTTGATACAAGAGTACCACGAGAAGGAAAATAAGGTGGTTGATGCTTTAAGTTGGAGGGACCATAGAGTTTTTACCATGATGGGGACTAATAAAAACCCTATATTCCTTGATTTATTTCATATATATGTTGTAATTATTAGGAAATTTGATCCATCATTCATCTTACAATAAATAATTAAAACATCTATAATGGAAAAGATATAACATTTCTAGTCTGATTACAAGGACTTATAAAGATGGATTAACCCAAAGAATTATGGGAAATTGAAAGATAACATCTATAAGGGTGGGGTGTTCATGTTTGGAAAAAGATTTTCTATTACATCCTAATACAAACTAAATATGGAGTTACTATATCAAACACATAGTTTAAATTTCTCTATACATCCTAGCAGCACAATACATATACATACATATATATATATATATATATATATATATATATTCAAGAGAATATTTCTAATGGGATTTTACGAGGTGGGAAATTAGAGGCTATGTTTATAAATTCTTAATGTGGAGGAATGAAATGTAAAATAAAAATTTTATAAGGGAGTCATGAAACCTATTCCTACACCTATATTGATTTAGGGAAATGTTATAATATATATTTCCACTCTACTTCCAAAGACTCCAAGGATAAATGATTTTGTATGGGTCATCATTGATCACCATAAAAATTCCAATATATTTATATTTGTAAGGGATTATATACCCCTTGAGATTATTTCCTATATCTATACTAATAAAATCATGAAACTTTATATTGCACCTCTATCAATTGTATTTAATCATGAACCATAGTTCACATTCAAATTTTGGAAGAGTTTTCAAATGTCTCTTGACACTGAGGTGCATTTAATCCCAATCTATCTTCTTATAATTGATGAACTATATAAAAGTACTATTTATATAATAGAATACATGTTGAGATCATGTTTTATTTAATTCTATAGATAATGGGATCATTATCAACCTGTGATGGAATTTTCACACATTAACATTTCTTATTTAAGCATCCATACGGAACTGATTGAGGTATTGTACGAGGATGGATGTTTTGGTCCGACTTGTTGGGATGAACATGTATAAAGGAAGATAGTGGGAAAATAAATCATGGTGGAGAAAATGGAGAATGTATGAATAATTAAGAAACTTATCAAAGTATTTCAAAGAAAAAAAATATTTATACTGACTATTAAATGAAAAATATATAATTTTAAGTAGGAAATCATGTATTATTAAAGGTACCACCAAGGAAATGAGTTTTAAGACTCGTATAAAATGGGATGTTATGTAATAGGTACACTAGGAAATTTTAAATTATAAATATAATTATATTTGTATCTTATAGATTAGGTATGACACCCAAGCTGTCTAAAGTACATGATGTGTAATATATTTCATTATTGAGGAAATACATACTGTATCAATCCTATATATTCTCATATGAGGTAATATATATGGAACATAAAATTTATTATAATTAATATATAATATAGTTCTTTTACATTATAGTTAAAGATTTTAAGAATTAGAAAACTACGTTAGTGTAAGTCCATTTGTGATATCACACATTAGAGGCGAAGACATTAGATCCTACAAAGCATATAAAGAAACATAAGAAATAGTTTTTAGTGGAAAAAATTTATCCAATTTTTAGAATAAAATTATTTTTGGGTGGGAATCCTCTAGAAGCCCATTATTTTATAATATGGTTCTTTTAAATTTAACATCTTCGATAGCTTATATTGTATGAATTACCGAGTTTAAAACCTTGATACAATATTTAAAACGGGCAAGTTATAAACTAGCTGTTAAATTGTGGGAATGAATAGTATTAACCACTTTATGAAATTTATATTCTATATATAAATTATTTTTACATTCCTCCAAATTATATTTATAGGCATAAGATGACAATAGAGCCAATTTTATGCTTAAAATGCTTTTTTTCTAAAGGCAGTTTTACCACCTTTTAATGTCACACTTATTTTATATATGATTTTTTTAATTTTATAAATTATATTGAAAAAAATAATATACATTTTTAAAATATGAATTTAAAAATTAATTAGGGTTAATTATTTATATTTTTCTAAAAATATTTATTTTCTAGTAAATATTGAAAGTTATTGATTTCTATAAAATAATCAATTTCATTATATTAAAAGAATATTTCTGATTAGAAATTGATATCAATGTAAATTAAATAATATTTAGTTATAAATAATCTGATTTATTTAATCATTATACCCTATTTTGTTATAAAAACATTTTTGGGCTTAATAATGCACTAAAAAACGTTTTTAGTTGCGTTTTACTGGTTTAATTTAAATATAACTTCTATCACTTATTTTTTTTGAATATTGAAAAATTAATATTATATTTGGATTAGTAAAGTAAAAAATTATTAAATAGGTCTCTTTTTTTAGCTTATATGAATAGTAACATTGATAATTTTTATTACCACGGTAAAGGGTAATTTGGGTTAAAAAATAAATGACAAGAATTATAAATTTAATATCCTGGAACTCTCTGGTCCATTCCTTTGCAAAAATCTGGGGTGTGAGGTGTTCTGGGAGGTCAAAGTGACTTATCCCCTACACTTTTCCAAATTTCCAATTCAGTGAACAGTTCCAACGGTAGCCTTGAGAACAGTTCCAATGGTAGATCGCTATGAATAGTTCCAATGGTAACCTTAGGTGAACAGTGCATCGGTAGCCTTAAGTGAACAGTGTCATCGATAGCCTTAGGTGGACAGTTTCATCGGTATCCTTAGGTGAACAATGCAATAATGACCTTATGTGAATAGAGTTTTTGGTAACCTTATGTGAACAGTGCAATGGTGAGGTTCCAACGAAGAGGTTCCAATAGTGACTTATTTCCTTTTCCAAATTTTGAGTTCATGAAAAGTGTTTCCAGAATGGTAAGGTTTCAATGGTGACATCTTTCCTTTTACAAATTTTGAGTTCATGAACAACGTTTCTAGAATGGCGAGGTTCCAATGGTGACCTCTTTCCTTTTCCAAATTTTATGTTCATGAACAGTGTTTCCAGAATGGTGAGGTTCCAACAGTGACCTCTTTCCTTGGCCAAGTTTTGAGTTAATGGGAAGTGTTTCCAGAATGGTTCTGTTCCAACAGTGAGCTCTTTCCTTTGCCAAATTTTGAGTTCATGAATAGTGTTTCTAGAACGGTGAGGTTCCAACGGTAACCTCTTTCCTTTTCCAAATTTCAAGTTCATGAATAGTGTTTCCAGAACTATGAGATTCCAATGGTGACCTCTTTCCTTTTCCAAATTTCAAGTTCATGAAAAGTGTTTCCAGAACGGTGAGGTTTCAATGGTGACCTCCTTCCTTTTCCAAATTTCATGTTCATGAACAGTGTTTCCAGAACGATGAGGTTCCAACAGGGACCTCTTTCCTTTTCCAAATTTCAAGTTCATGAATAGTGTTTCTAGAACAGTGAGGTTCCAATAGTGACCTCTTTCCTTTGCCAAATTTCAAGTTCATGAGTAGTGTTTCTGGAATGGTGAGGTTCCATTGGTTACCTCTTTTCTTTTCCAAATTTCAAGTTCATGAACAATGTTTCCAAAACGGTGATGTTCCAATGTCGGCCTTTTCCTTTTCCAAATTTCAAGTTCATGAACAATGTTTCCATAATGGTGAGCTTCCAACAGTGACCTCTTTCGTTTGAAAAATTTCAAGTTCATGAACATTGTTTCCAGAACGATGAGGTTCCAACAGTGACCTCTTTCCCTTTCCAATTATGAGGTACATGAACAGTGTTTCTAGAGTGGCGAGGTTCCAGTTGTGAGGTTCATGAACAGTGTTCCAGAATAGTGAGGCTCCAATGGTTAAGTTCCAATAGTGAGGTTCATGAATAGTGTTTTCAGAACCGTGGGGTTCCAACGGTGAGGTTCATGAACAGCGTTTTCCTTTTCCAAGTTTCAAGTTCATGAACAATGTTTCCAGATTCCTACAGTTCGCCCCTTTAATGTTTCATTTGACCTAAAATGCATTTAAATCCTTGTTTGAAGGACTGTAAGTCTAATTCAAAGGTTATAACTCCTATATTAATTTCTCCAAAATTTGGATACTTTTACTTGGTCGAACCACATGGTTTAATGTAATCTTCTTTTAATGGGAAATACAACGTATCTTAAACTGATGCTTCCTTAAATCATTTAAAGGGATGAGATATCGTACTCCCTAATTCTTCCACATTGTTATCACCTGTGAGACACTCAAAACTTTCATTCCTTCCTATAGGAGTGGTGTGGTCAAAATTTCCTACTTGGATTGGTTCCCCTCTATTTTTGGTTCAACCAAGCAGTATCGATCGATCTCCGATATAAGGTATGTTCTATCATCATTCTTTTGGGGTCATCTCCTTCTTTTTCTCCTTTCCATTTTATGTAATTTTACCCACATGTCCTTAATGGGATTTTCTTTGGTGTTGGACGATGTGGTTGTGTCTCTACATCCTCGGGTGGATACAGTTGTCACAGGGGAGGAGATCGTAACCCTTTGTATGGATTGTTCTCATATAAAGAACATCAAGAATCATTTGAGGTAGGGGATTCATTTCTTATATTTTCTTTTACATGCAACTGTATAGTTAGCATGTTTTATCCCACTAGATCAAAATAGAAGTGACATAATAAATATTTGAACTAGAAAAATAAATTGATATGGATCTAATGTTATTGCCTCTTGTTTTTATAGATAGTGTGATATCTATGCTTGTTTGGTTTAGATTTTCATTCTTGATGGAAATTGGTAAAGAACGTAAACCTTAAATTAATCGATACTTTTTTGGATAAAGATAAATAAGCATGTAAATAAATATGGGTCTCTTTGTTTTAATTGGATGTTAATCAAATTGGTGTAGTAATAATATTTAATTATTTGTGATAACTTACTCATTAGGTTTCCTGAATTTGGAACCTATGAATTATAAATTGGTTAATCCATGATGGATTAAAGAACTTGTTTTTTGATAAAAAAGAATTCCTTGTAGGGTTATGAGTTACCCTATTTCTTGTTTAAGGGCCAATATACCAATTGTTATGATGTTTTTTTCCTATTTCTTGTGTTGTGTTGTGAGCCTGGATGGTTGTTGTGATATGTGGGGGTAGAGTGGCCTACTGGTTGTGGCAACAGTTGATGCCTAGAGTGGCGAGATTCATCAATTTATGCTTGTGTGTGTCGGGGAGGACACTAGGGATGATGAAATGTGTTGGATGTGAATGTTTGGATTCGTGATAATTATTATTGGTTGTTTATCTACATTACCTTCCCCACTGCCCAAAGAAACTGGTCTTTCTCACCCTTCTTCCAAAAGGGGCGAAGACGCATGAGGTATGCCACGTCATTTACGCATTTAGATTCCTGATAGAGGATGGGTCTATGCTCTTTCTATAGGTGGAAAAGACTCGACGAGTAGTTCATATACTTTTCCTGTTGATCCCCCTTGTGTTTAGTATCTCATAATGTTTTTCTATAATTCCTAGGAATATGGGAAAGGAATAATGTTGTTAATAAATAATTGAATAAATGATGTTAACCCATGGTGTTAGAGAATTCTGGGATGCAATACTAAGGTTACAATTTTAAAGGGATAGTGGACTTTGGGGGTGATGATAATGAAATTTAATGTGGAATTGTTAATGGTTAATTAATGTTTAAACAATTAATTACTGTAAAGTGGAACTGATAAAAAGGGAATGAAGTATTGTAATAAAGCGCTTTAAATTGTTATGTGATTATAGGTTACCTAGTCTTAGAAGTGGAATCCAGGAGTCCGAGAGACATTAGATATAATTGAGTCTTATACTAGGTTATTCCCATAGTGTGGTTGTGAGATATAGTATATTCTGTAATTTTTTAGTTTTTATATTCTACACCACCCCATTAGTTTGAGAAACTGACACCCCAGGGATTCTGAGCTCATGGGTGGGGGGGTGTTTTCCCCAACATTCTGGTGGGAGGATGGATGGATGACTACCCCCTTTGGCCCTGCTATCTTCTCTTTGTAGTTACTTTTTCTAGTAGGCATAATGGTTAGTTTTCCCCATATAAGTGTGTAGAGGGCTGTTATGTATTGTGGTTATTCACACACATATTCTGGATATAGTTTCATATGGACTACTATAGGTGTAATGTGTATAGGATGTGATGGATTGAGGATCCTTACTCGGTGTATGGGCTATAATGGCTTGAAGTTTAAATACCCAACCTTTTATACATGTTATTAGAGATATGGTGGCTCCCAGAAACTACCTGGTTACTTTGATTATGTGGAAGTGGTGGGTTTTTTGCATGAGGTGCATGTTGTGGTGATTCGCCCAGGTGTCTGAGGGAAAGCCTCTTTGGAGGGAGATTCTTAGGACGTTTGACGTTGGGGTAAAGCGGAAAACCAGTGTGGAAGTAGTAGTGGGGTACCCTTGATATTATTTATTATATTATATACTCTTGTATGCGTTACTTAGTGAGAGTATCCATGGTGAGGTTGGGAACATAGTATACATGTTTAGGTGACGAGTTAGTTTAACTTGTTGTTCACTGTGCTTTAGCATGCTTTCTTTACTTTTTCATGAGAGGATTTGGGGAGGATCATATTGAGTATACTGTTATACTCACCCTATGTATATATAAACTCTATTTCAGGTCACTTGGAGAAGTTTGGAGATCAATCTGGTTTATACTAACTTGGGGTTGCAGGAGCTATTTGGGCTCGTGGTTGCTACAGTTTTTACCTTCTTTTGGGTATTTTTAGTTTTTCCCCTTTTAGTTGTAGTAGTTTTCATGACATTACATATTTTTACTTGGGATTTCTTATATATTGCTTCCTGAGTTAGTGTTGGTTGGTGTCTATCTTATCTCTCTCTTTTGCATGTGTTATCTTAGAGGGAAATGCCTCCCATTTGTGTGCTTACTATACCCTCAATGCTAGCCACCAACCTGAGGCCTACTGGAGGCGGGACAGAAGGTCATTATCTCTCTTCTCACATTTTTGGCCTAGGAGGGGTACACTTTGTTGGGAGGGTGTCGTGACAGAGTGGTATCAGAGGCAAGTTGAGAGATAGGATGGAGTTTGGAGTTAGGAATAAGTGAGGTTTCATGGGTTGGTAGGGAAACAATGTCAGTCAAGTTTAGAAAGTGATGTAAAAAATAGAGAATGACTGAGACATAGGCGTTTAGGGTCCCCTATGATCTGATGTACGAACCTTTAAGTTTACAATGGATACTAAACGGGGTGATTCTAGTTGCAGGGTAGAGACCTAGAAAAGGATCATGCATCATTCTTCTTTGTGCTAGTGTTTGAATGGGTAGACCTTGGGATAGGTTAACCTAAATTGAATAAAAGAAAAAAAATAATAAATTAATTAATGTTGAGTCTTCCATATTTCAGGTTTAGAAGCACTAATTGTTTTTTATTTTGCAGGTATGGCTCCAGGTCGACATCCTACTCAGGATCACATAGAAGCTTTCCAGCAGGTTGTGCCAGAAGATTTCCATTGGGTAGAGGTTGACGATGATGACACTTAGAGGAGGACACTCCGAGAGTTTCGGTGCCAGAGTCTGCAGAAGTGTGAGATCTCCGTTTTAGATGCAGTCACAGAAGACTATTTGGAGGAGATCGAGATAGGCTTCAGATCGATCCGTGCTCGGAAAGAGCACTAGGAGTCCTTGGTTGTGACGATGCTGCATGGAGCACTAAGGTAGTGGTGGTTCTTATTCCTCAGAGATCACGAGGAGTCAGCGATATCATGGGAAGATTTCTGTGACAAGTTTAGAGTTGAGTTTCTTTCTTCGACTGCGAAGGTGTCCAGTCACCTAGAGCTTCTTACCCTTCGACAAGGGAGCTCTAGTGTGTGAGAGTTTGGAATCAATTTCAGGAACATTTTACGATATGCTTCAGACCTTTTTCCAGAAGAGGAGTCCAGGAGAGGAATTTCTAGGAGGCCTTGTGTCTAGATATCCAATGCCATGTTACCCAATTTATGCTAAAGACATATCTTGAGTTACTGGAGAGGGTAGATGTCATCAGGAGGACATTGGACGGACCCGGATCATCCTGATAGGGGAGTCATCATGATTCCTAATGGAGCAGAGCTATGGTCCAGGGATCCTGGTTTTTAGGGCAGAGGAGTTTTTGTTCGGCCAGGGTTAGGTACCAGACCTCAGCATCTCATTTCTCCATGGGAATCGGATCTCAGGCCGATTCCAAGGGATTATGAACCTGTTTTTCTTATGGTGGTCAATTTCATCAGCAATTAGAGTGCCCAAACATTCATATAATTCATCGTGCACCAGGTTTTCTACTCCAGGTTCCTTTGTTGAGGCAGTTCTAGCTGAGGCAACAATAGCATGTTGCACACGCTTTAGATCATCAGAGGGTATATGGGGAAGGCAGAGGACAACCTTATGATGCTCCCCATACCCAAATAGAAAAGCATGGTTGTGGTGGTGGTCTTCATCAGGGTCAGAGAGGCCATGGAGGAGGTCGTGGTTAGCTTCATTCTTTGGCATTAACAGCGCCAGGTGAGCCGGACGTCGTTTGAGGTACAATTTGCTTGCTTTCATCCATGGTGTATGCCTTGTTTGATTTAGGAGTGACACACTCCTTCATATCACCTACCCTTGTCCATGATTTGGGACATTAGGTAGAGAGGCTTCTAGTACCCTTGGCCTTCACTACACCAGTTGGAGGTCGAGCAGACTTTTTTGAAGTATGTAGAGATTGTGAGCTAGTGTTGGGGAAACACCTCTCCTGGATAGATTTCCTATGTTTACAAATACAACCATATGATGTCATCCTCAGCATGGATTGGTTGTATTCTGTGCAGGCTATAGTCTATTTCTTCAGGTGGTGGGTTGTGTTCTTCAATGCAGATGGAGAGCCAGTGGTGTTCGTTAGCGAGTGAGACCCTTGGATGGGTCAGAGGCGTATTCCATCCTTATCATCCATGATGGCTGATCTGATGCTGATTTCTTCAAAGGTTCAACAATTAGTGTTTCCTTCGGTTTTAGAAGAGTACCCTACTGTCTTTCCAGAAGAGGTTGTAGCATTACCCCCTCGATGGGAGATCAATTTTGGGATCAAGAAACAACCAAGAGCGTCTCATATCTCTATGTATCCATACATGATGAGACCTTCTGAGTTACAAGATCTACGTATACAGCTTGATGGTTTGTTAAATTGCTGTTTTTTTTGGCCTAGTGTGTCACCGTGTGGTGCACCAGTTTTTTTTTTGTGAAGAAGGGTGACAACAGTTTTCAGTTGTGTGTCGATTATCATCACTTAAACAAAGTGATAGTGAAGAATAACTATCCTATTCTGCATATTGATGATTTATTCGATCAACTGAAGAGTGAAATTTGGTTCTCAAAGATCGATTTCTGGTCAGGATATCATCAGATGCGTGTGAAGGATGAGGATATTCCAAATACTATTTTCCATTTTCATAATTGGAATTATAAGTTCATAGTAATGTCGTTCAGTGTGATGAATGGCTCAGCTATGTTCATGGGATTGATGAATGCAGTGTTCCATGAGTTCCTAGACATGTTTCTAGTGGTTTACATCAATGAAAGCCTTGTGTAATCCACATCTGAGGAGGAGCATGCAGAGTATCTACATGCCATTTTGGGAGCTCTTCGTCAACCTCAGTTGTTTGGGAAGCTGTCGAAGTGTGAGTTTTGGGATCCATAAGTCTGTTTTTTGGGGCATGTTGTGTCCCAGCGGGAAGTAGCTATTGATCCATAAAATATAGAAGCATTTGTGTATTGGGAAGCCCCCAAGATAGTGTTAGAGGTGTGAAGTTTTCTTGGTCTCATAGGCTACTACAGAAGGTTTGTATCAAATTTCTCTCGATTTGAGACTCCTATGATAGCTTTGACCAAGAAGGATTAAGCATTCATATGGACTGATCAGTGTTAGGATGATTTTGAGTATCTAAAGTAGAAGTTAGCAAGTGCTCCATTTCATTGTCTTCCAGCTGAGGGAGTTCAGTTTTATGTTTTCTACGATGTTATGCATCTCGGGTTGGGCTATGTTCTGATTCAGCAGAGATCAGTTACTTCTTATGGGTCTCGGCACTTGCGTCCCCATGAATGTAACTATGTCACCCGTGATCTTGAGTTGGCAGCTATTGTGTTTTCTCTAAAGTTGTGGAGACATTACCTCATTGGCGATCACTTTGTGGTTTTCACCGATCATAAGATCCTGAGGTATGTTTTCTCCCAACATGACTTCAACTTACAAAAATGTCGGTGGATGGAGTTCTTATAGAAATATGACTTTGAAATATTATATACACCTATAAAAGGGAATGTTTTAGCTGATGCCCTGAGTTGAATGTTACGTAGTGATGCGGTACATGAATCCGTTGATTCCTGGAGAGTAATGGAAGAACTATCGGCATTACATCTTTAGATGGGATAAGTTAGGGGTAGATGTTGTCTTTTTCAAATGAGAGTGTGGTCATCTCTAGTGCAGTAAGTGGAAGAGTCCTAGTTGGGGGATCTGGAGGTGGACGTCTGGAGAGATCGAGTTGTTTTTGGTGAGGCCCATGATGGATGGTCTGAAGATGAAAAACATCAATTGTTGTATCATGAAATGCTTTTTGTTTCTTTGGCGATGTTCGAGGCGGTTCTCAGAGAGTAACATAGTTCTCGTTTAGTGGTGCATCCGGGTGTGAAAAATATGTATCGAGCCTTGAAGATCCAGTTTTGGTGGCCTGGGCTAAAGAATGTAGTTGCAGAGTTTGGGTATCGATGTTTGGTCTGCCAGAAAGTGAAGACCGAACATTGTGTTCCTGGTGGAATGCTGTCAGTGGAAGTGGGAGGACATATCAATGGACTTTGTTACAAGTTTACCTCAATCTCAGGGAGGAAATGATGCTATTTGGGTGGTAGCAGATCGTTTAACAAAATCAGCCTACTTCATAGAAAACAAGAAGTTAAGATCAGTGGAAGTTTTGTCGAGGTAGTATCTGGAAGAGGTGGTGAGACTCCATGGAGTTCCAAGGATGATAATTTTTGATTGAGATCCTCATTTTACCTCTAGGGTGTGGAGAGGTATCCAACATGCTTTCAGTTCCCAGTTATGGCTTAGCACTACTTTTCATCCTCAGACGGACGGTCAGACAGAGCAGACCATCCAGACTCTTGAAGACATGTTGCACTCTTGTGTCTTGGATTTTGGAAGTTCGTGGATGAGGCACTTACCCCCTGATATATTTTTCTTATAACAATAGTTTTCACTCCACCATTGGTATGGATCCATTTAAATCCTTTTATGGATAGCCTTTCCATTCTCCATTATGATGGACTTCGGTTGGAGAGTCAACAATTATCAGACCAGAACTAGTGCATAATACAAGAGGGATGGTTCAGGTGATTCGTGATAGGATGAAGACAGCACTGGATTGCCAGAAATCATATCTCGATCAAAGTAGGAGACCCTTAAAGTTTGATTTTGGGGATCATGTGTTTCTGAAGGTGACTCCCCATCATGGACAGTGAAGGTTTGGTCATGGGAGTAAGCTTTATCCCCAGTTTTTTGGGCCTTTCGAGGTGTTAGCTCGTGTTGGAGCTGTGGCATATCAAGTATCACTTACCCCACAGATAAGCAGGACACACGATGTTTTTCATGTGTCACAGCTTATTTTTTATCTTCATGAAGACTCTCACGTCATCGATTGGGGAGAGATCAATGTTGATGATGATGAGACCTTTGGGGAGAGACCTGTGGAGATCCAAGACCATAAAGAGAAGGTGTTGCGCGAGCATTCTATCCCCTTGGTTCGTGTCTTGTGGCGATGCGGTGGAATGAAGGAGAGTACCTGGGAATATAAGTCACAGATACATGCTTAGTACCCAGAGTTTTTTAATGTTCAACTCTTTTTATGTTAAAAAGAGAGAGACAGAGAGATGTTATCTTTGAGGTTGTAGACCTTTCGTGCTTATGATATGGCCTTCTTTGGTGGCTTCTTGTGGCTTGCTCTATTTTGAGAGGTATCTCAATGGAATTCTCTATGGGTTGTTGTTCAGAATTCTTTTTTGTTTACTTTTAGGTTGGATTTGAATTCTTGAGGATGATAATGTTTTGAGAGGTATCCCATGTTGTGGCTTGGAACTCTCTGATCCATTCCTTTGCGAAAATCTGTTGTTTGAGTTGTTCTAGGAGGTCGAGGTGACTTATCCCCAATACTTTTCCAAATTTCCAATTTGGTGAATAGTTTCAATGGTAGCCTTGTGAACAGTTCCAATGGTAGACAACTATGAATAGTTCCAACGGTAACCATAGGTGAACAGTGCATCAGTAGCCTTAGGTGAAAAATGTCATTGGTTGCCTTAGGCGAACAGTGTCATTGGTAGCCTTAGGTGAACAGTGAAATGGTGACCTTATGTGAATAGTGTCTCTAGTGAGGTTCCAATGGTGAGGTTTCAACAGTGACCTCTATCCTTTTCCAAAATTTGAGTTCATGAACAGTGTTTCCAGAATGGTGAGGTTCTAACGATAACCTCTTTCCTTTTCCTAATTTTGAGTTCATGAACACTATTTCCAGAACACTGAGGTTCCAACAGTGACCTCTTTCCTTTTCCAAATTTCAAGTTCATAAACAGTGTTTCTAGAATGGTGAGGTTCCAATGGTGATGTCTTTCCTTTTCCAAGTTTTGAGTTCATGAATAGTGTTTCTAGAATTGTGAGGTTCCAACGGTGACCTCTTTCCTTGGCCAAATTTTGCGTTCATGAACAATGTTTTCAGAATGGTGAGGTTCCAACGGTGACCTATTTCCTTTTCCAAATTTCAGGTTCATGAACAGTGTTTACAGAATGGCGAGGTTCCAACTACGACCTCTTTCCTTTTCCAAATCTCAAGTTCATGAATAGTGTTTCCAGAACGGTGAGGTTCAAAAGGTGACCACTTTACTTGGCCAAATTTCAAGTTCATGAATAGTATTTCTATGGTGAGGTTCCAACAATGACCTCTTTCCGTTGCCAAATTTCATGTTCATGAACAATGTTTCCAGAATGGTGAGGTTCTAATGGTGACCTCATTCTTTTTCCAAATTTCAAGTTCATGAGTAGTGTTTTTAGAATGGTGAGGTTCGAATGATGACCACATTCCTTTTCCAAATTTCAAGTTCATGAACAGTGTTTTTAAAACATTGAGGTTCCAACGGTGACCTCTTTCCTTTTCCAAATTTCAAGTTCATGAATAGTGTTTCCATAATGGTGAGGTTCAAATGGTGACCTCTTTCCTTTGCAAAATTTCAAGTTCATGAACAATGTTTCAAGAATGGTGAGGTTCCAACGGTGACCTCTTTCCTTTGCCAAATTTTGAGTTCATGAACAGTGTTTCCAAAATGGCAAGGTTCTAATGGTGAGGTTTATGAATAATGTTTCCAGAATGGTGAGGTTCCAATGCTGAAGATCATGAATAGTGTTTCCAGAACAGTGAGGTTCCAACGGTGAGGTTTCAATGGTGACGTTCATGAACAGTGTTTTTCCTTTTCCAAATTTTGAGCCTGTGAATAGTGTTTCTAGCTTCCTACAGTTCGCCCCTTTAATGTTTCCTTTGATGTGAAATGCATTTAAAGCCTTGTTTTAAGGACTCTAAGAATGAGTCAAAGGTCATAACTCATATATTAATTTCTCCTAAGGCTCGAGATATTTTAATTTCTCAAACCACTTGGTTTAATGAGATCTTCTTTTAATGGGAAATCCAGTGTATCTTAAACCGCCGCCCATTTAAATCTTCAAAGGGGAAGAGATATATTCCTCCCTAATTCTTCCTCCTTGTTCTCAGATATGAGACACTCGTACGATTCATTCCTTCCCATAGGAGTGGTGCGAAAAAAACTCTCCTCCTTTGATTGGTTCCCCTCTATTTTTGGTTCAACCAAGTAGTATCGATCGATCTTTGATATAAGGTATGTTTTATTGTCATTATTTAGGGTTCATCTCCTTCTATTTCTCCTTGACCTTTTATGGAATTTTACCCCATGTTCTTAATGGTATTTTCTTGGGTGTTGGCTGATGTGGTGGTGTCTCTGCATCCTCGAGTAGATACAATTGTCATAGGGGAGGATATTGTAACCCGTTGTGTGCCCGTACTCATATAGAGAACACCAAGAACCGTTTAAGTTAGGGGATTCATTGCTTATATTTTCTTTTTATGTGAAACTGTATAGTTAACATGTTTTATCTCACTGAATCACAATGGAATTGACATAATAAATATTTGAATCGGATAAATAAATTGATATCGATTGTATGTTATTGCCTCTTATTTTTCTAGATATAGTGATATCTATGCTGAGTTTTTTTATCTTTTCATTCTTGATGGAAATTGGTAATGAAAATAAAACCTAAAATAATCGATAATTGTTTGGCTAAAGATAAAGAGGCATGTAAATTAATCTGGTTCACCTTGTTGTAATTTGATGTTAATCAAATTTGTGTAGTAAGAATGTTTAATTATTTTTGATAGCTTACTGGTTAGGTTTCCTAAATTTGGAACCTATGAATAATAAATCGTTTAATCACAGATGGATTAAAGAACTATTTTTTTGATAAAATATAATTCCTTGTAGGGCTCTGAGATACCCTTTTTCTTGTTTAAGGGCCAAGAGACCAATTGGTATGATGTTTGTTTTCCTGCCGCTTGTGTTGTGATGTGAGACTGGATGGATTTTGTGATATGTGGGGGTAGGGTGTCCTACTAGTTGTGGAAACAATTGACACATAGAGTGTTGAGATACATCAGTGTATTCTTGTGGCTGTTGGGGAGGACACCAAGTATGATGAAATGGATTGGATGTGAGTGTTTGGATTCTTGGTAACTCTTCTTGGTTGTTTATCTGCATTAATTTTCCCACTGCTCGTGCCAGCTAGTCTCGGTTACCCTTCTTCCGAACGGGGTGAAGACGCGAAGGGTATGCCAAATTCTTTCCATGTTTAGATTCCTGAGGGAGGATGGGTCTATAATTTTTCTATAGGTGGAAAAGACTAGATGGGTAGTTCATCTACTCACCGTGTTGATCCCCATTGTGTTTAGTAGCTTATAATTTTTTTCAAGAATGCCTGAGAATATGGGAAAGTAATAATGTTGTTAATAAATAATTAAATAAATGATGTTAACCAATGGGGTTGGAGCTTTCTAGGATGCAATGATGAGGTTACAATTTTAACGGGACAGTTGACTTTTTGTGTGATGCTAATTAAATTTAATGTGGAATTGTTAACGGTAAATTAATGATTAAAGAATTAATTAACGCAAAGTGGACCTTACAAAAAAGGAATAAAGTAATGTAATAAAACACTTTAAATGGTTCTGTGATTATATGTTACCAAGTCATAGAAGTGGCAGTCGGGAGACTGAGAGACATTAGCTGCAGTTGAGTTAAGACTAGGTTACGCCCATTGTGTGGTTGTGAGGTATATTATATTCTGTAATTTTGTGTTTCTATATGCTACTCCACACTTTCATTTAGGGAAACTCACACCCCAAGGATTCGGATCCCTATGGGATGTTTTAACCAACATTTTAATGGGAGGATGGATGGTTGAATACCCCATTTGGCCCTGCTCTCTTCTCTTGGTAGTTACTTTTGCTCGTTGGAACAGTGGTTAGTTTTCCCCATAGATGCATGTAGAGGGCTTTAATGGATTGATGGTTATTCACACACACATATTCTGGATATAGTTTCCCATGGACTACTATAGGTGTAACGTGTATAGGTTGTGATGGATTGAGGATCCTTACTCAGTGTATGGTCTATAATGGCTTGATGTTTAAATACTTGACGTATGATACACATTATGTGAGCGGTGGTGTATCCCGGAACTACCTGGTTAATTTTATTATGTGGATGTGGTGGGTTTGTTACATGAGGTGAATGTTGTCGTGCTTCACCCAGGTGTCTGAGGGCAAGCCTCTTTAGAGAGAGATTCTTAAGACGTGCAATGTTGGGGCAAAGTAACAAACCAGTGGGGAAGTAGTAGTGGGGTACCCTTGATAATATTTATTATATTATATACCCTTGTATGTGTTACTTAGTGAGTATATCCATAGTGAAGCTAGGAACATAGTATACCTGTTTAAGGGACGTGTTAGTTTCACTTGTCGTTCACTGTGATTTAGCATGCTTTCTTTACTTTTTCACATGAGGCTTCGGGGAAGATGATTCTGAGTATACTGTTATACTTACCCTATGTATATATAAAATGTATTTCAGGAGATGTTCGGGCTTATGGTTGCTACTGTTTTTAATTTCTTTTGGGTATTTTAAATTTTTACCTTTTCAATTGTAGTAGTTTGCATGACATTACGTATTTTTACTTGGGATTTATTTTATATTGCTTCCTGAGTTGGAGTTGGTTGGTTCATAAATTATCTCTCTCTTCTGCATGTGTTATCTTATAGGGTAATGCCTCCCATTTTTGTGTTTACTATACCCTCAGTTCTAGTCGCCAACCCTGGGGCTACTGGAGGTGGGACTCGGGGGTCATTATCTCCCTTATCACATTGCCAGTCTAGGAGGGGTAATCTTTGTGGGAGGGGGTCATGACAATAAAATTACCCTAAAACTTTTCCAAATTTTATTGGATGACTTGTATTCTAACCTTAGCACCTAAGGTTTTAATTTGAGTTATTCATTGTAAAATTTTCTATTAGATTGTGTTTTATGTTATTTAAATTAAAGAAAATCACAAATGTCACTTTCTTTGTCTTAAACATATCTTATTTACCCACATAGGAATAAAGGTTTGTTATAGAGGAATATACATATTAATTGTGAACTTAATACAATTATTTTCTTAATTTATATTTATTTATTATTTTTGGGAACCATTTGAATTAGGTTATGATATTTCTAATATTTTATTTAAGGAAATGAAAAAAATACCACATTAATATTTTAATAACTATATTATTTTTATTATGATGTTAATGTGAATATATCATTGACTAAATATATTATTTTGAAATATAATAGATTTATCAACAAAATAGTATTTATTTTTTAATTTATATGGAATAAATAGTTATCTTAAATAATTGCACAATAATGTTTCCATAATTATTTTATTAATTAGAACATCAAATAAATGATATTAAAAATATTAAAATAAATATAATTTTAATTAATTAAGGTTATAAAATAATTTTATGGATAATTATTAAATATTAGTGTTGTTTTAAATATCTTGTTTCTAAGTTATCTTTTTTTTATTGATTTTATTATGGCCAATGTAATTAATAGTGTCCGAATTGTAGAAATGGTATTTTATCAAAATAATGTTTTATTAAATTATTTTAAAATAAAGAAAATTATAATTCAAAATTATAATTATTTGTTCTATAATATCATAAAGTATTCAGTTATTTCCCAATTAAAATTTTATAAGTAAAAATAACCACCTTTTTTTATATAAATTTTTACCATAATAAATCTCAAATTATGTTAATTAATGTCAATAAAAGTGATAGGGTTTAAAGTAAAACCAAAACAAGTCAAATTTTTTTTACTGATAAGAATAAAATATTATCTCATATTATATTCAAATCTTTGGAAAGTTGGTTGTATTTTTTTTATTAAACATATTTATTAAAATTTAATTTTTTGGTGATTTTCAAGGGTACCCCTCACCTCAATTATAAAAGGGAACTCCTTACTTCATTTAATTTCACCACCTTGAGCCTCTAATATTTACCAACTCCATACAATTTCTCCTCATAAAATCCTTATCCATGTTATGGAGTTCTTGGATTTCTAGAAACACCATCTCTTGATCCATAAAGAAGATATCTAAAGGAAGTTTACTGAAGAAGAGGTAATTTTTTTACCAACTCATTCAACTTCATTTCTTCCTTTACATCATCTTGATGTGTTGTTTAACTTATACTATAATAATTATAGTATCATATATATACTGATATTTTATTATGATTATGAAACAACTATATTCTAACTTTTATCTATCTTACGAAAAATGAAAGCACTGCATGTGCGTACGTTTGGCTTACCATGTCCACATAGCACTGTAATTAATTTTCTATGTTCAACAATAAAAAATGATTATAAGAATGCATTTAAGAATTAAATATAGTATTTATGGCATTAATTTTATTAGTTATATGTTTTATCTATACATTATGAAAGATAATTGCGACCTACATGAGAAAAAATAGATAGGAACAATAATTAGTAAACACCCAAAACAAGGTTAATAAAAAATATCATTGAGAAAAAATGGGTAAAATGTTATAAGGGGGTCATATATAATATCATAAATATTAATATGATTATTTTATAAGTTAATAAAAAAATTAAAACCACTATAAAGGTGGTTCAAATTGGTTTGAAGGAATTTGAACCCTATGTAAGGGATTTCATAACACAATTTCCATTAATTGAGTTAAACATCAATGCCATTTGTTATGTTATTCCAACAATATGTTTTAAATGACAAATGATTGTGTTATAATATATATACAATTTTATTATGTGAATTTATATTTTTCACACATAATTTTTTCATTTATTTATCCTCACTCCAGTTATATAATCTTTATAAGGGGTTAATCATATCAATTTTATTTCAATGATATTTTCTTTAATAACCACTTATTTCTTGTGTGTAGTGTATGTATCCTGACCATTGATATATCATATCATGAATTATTTTATATTTTTGGTATTCAATACTTCATTTTTCTGATTATCAATTTTATGGGTCATATGATTCGATTGATGAAAAAGTGTTAAGGGATTCTCTCCGAACCCCTGTCATTTCCTTTGGGTTATGATTTATCTATTCTTACCCCAATGTAATTATTATTTATTTTTATATACTAATCCTAAATTCTATGTTTATATTCCAAAATTATTTATCCAAATAAATTCATCCTTTTTGGATGATAAATGAATGTTTTTAAAAGGTTCCCTTTTCAATTTCTCCTCATATGAAAGCCCGGTTAAAGGGGAATTTTCAGTTTCTTACCCATTTTCATGTTTACACCATAATATGTTTTATGCTGAAAATATTTTTCTAAAATGTATCTATTTTTAATGAAAAACTGTATTAGTTTTTATATGGTTTTATAGAAAATATTATTATTTTTTCTCTTTAAAGCATCTTTAATGTTTTCCCTTAAACTACACTAAAGTGGATCATTTCTAAATTTTCTTAAACAACATTTTTATGTTTCAATTGGACATAATTTATCCTGAACAATTCCTATTTTATCTTTTAAATCGATCTTTTCATGGATATGATTATTTTATAATCCATATACCACTTTTACATATAGAGATTACCATGATAGTCATTTGATTGACTGAGAAAATATTGATAAATATATATCTTTTATTAAATATTGATATTTAATGATAAAGAATATTATATATTAATTTAATAAATTATTGTAAAATATTAGTAATTATATATAATGTTATGACATGGGTTGGGGACTGGTTAACACAATTCTTATGGGTTGGGAACTAATTAATGCAAGTCCTGTGACTGGGGATCAGTTATAGAGAGCCCCTCGATGTATCTATAGTTTCATGAGAAGAAATAAGTTTGAGAAAAACCCTTCATTTTTTTCCAAGAATAATAATATGAGCTTCTACCCTTAGACTTAAACTATCTTGATGGTAGTAATTCATGTGGCAGATGTATGACATCCAATAATTAATCATTCCCTTCATTCAGTATTCAGTTATTACTATCCATTAAATTTTGAATATGAAAAAAATATATAGATTCATTTTAATTATCAGTTTACTGATTGGTATGTTTTTTAGTTATTTACCATACCACTTTAATTGTACTTATTGATTCAAGTTATCTTCCTTTATACCTTACACTTACTGAGAATATGAGACGAAACATTTATTTGTTTCTTTCATCAATTTATGAAGATGAATTTTTTTAAAAAGTGTCAAAGAAGTAATTTGTTTTCTTTTGTTAAGTTCCATTTTTAATTACCAATTGGGAACCATTTATATATCTAGTTATTCAATACTAGTAATATAATCCATCCTTGTGATTGTAAAATGACCACCGAATCTGGGATACTAGGGTCAAGTTTTTATAGTTGTTATCAAGGATGGTTTAGTAGAAACCTTGGGAAATAGATTAAGAAAATCCTAGATTAGGGAACATAAACCTAATATAGTATTTTAGAATAACTATGGAAAAAATATCAAATAAACCATGTTTATGAAATTAGATATGCATAAATTTCTAAATTTATGTTAAGTATTTCACTAGTTTAGGGATTATACATTTTTTCATAGAATGATATAATATAATCTAGTGTATAATATCATTTATAAATTGAAACTCACAAAAGTAATGGGAACCTCACTAATGAACATGATCCAAAGACTAAGGAGGATCAAATATTTTATGGTTTTATTCCAATATTTTAAAGGTAATAAGTCTCCAAAAAATTATCATCATATGTGGATATAGTATCATCTAATAACAAGAAAAAATAATTCTCTAAGTATGATGGAATCAGAGTGAATCATGAGAATAAGATTACAAGTAAGAAAAAGTTTGATTACAGAATGAAGAGAAATTAGTGTTTTCCTACATTTGATAATTGCGGAAAGAAGCACAATGGTACTTGCTTAAAAAGAATGGTAGTTTTATACAAGTGTGGAGAGAAAGGCCACCATACTTATGATTTAAAGGGTAAGATTTTTTTTTCTAATGTATATCTTCAATTGTAAGGAGATGAGACACTATGAAAATAATTGTCTTAAGCATAAAGGAATAGAACCCAAAATATGATAATGGATAATGGTCATGTTTATTATACTATCACAGAAAAAGAGGAATTGTTAATATTCATGTGTTTGGATTCAAGAATTATGTTTCTAAATTATTTTATCAATAATGATCTGGTTATAAGAATCATGATATATATAAGGATTTCACTATAGTACTTCTTATTTAACTAATTGGAAGAATGTGATGAATTTCTCTTATAATCAACATAATTGATTTTGTTGTAGGATGATTAATTGGGAAATATTACCATAAATATGTTCTTAATGATGAGATAATAATAAATAGATATTTATGGGAAAGTATTGTGGACCAGGAAGGTGTTTACTGATCAGATGATTTATGTTATTCTATAATTATTAGATGTTTATAATTAAGGAATATATTAACAAATTTTGGATTATACTCCTGGAAGAACACATTTTTTCAAAAAGGATAAAAGGATATTAACGTATTCATAAATTTGGTATGTGATAATTAGAGTTACATTATTTAGGGAAATCTTATTTTTAGTTTTTTTTATATTTAGTGATCATCCTTCTAAATTTTTTGTCTTTGAATTCGTACATACATATTTTAGATGAGTCTTATGGTTAAATTCTTATGTAATGTATTAAGGATATTATAGAATGATATAATGTATGATTTATAATTTAGGATAACCTGTGATGCCCATTTTTTCAGTAAACATTTAAATAATGAATGAATTATTTTGGATTTTATTATTCCTAAAAGTGATTGAGGCATACAAATTTGTCTTGAATATCCATCTCTCGATTTATGAAGTATAGGGGAGATAGATCTAATCAAAACCAAAAAAAATGATATTATGCATGTGACTTGGAAAGAAATAAAGTCAGTTTATTTTCTCAAATTACTATATAGATTGTAAAGGAATCCCTTAAATCAAGGGAAATTATTTTCCATTTAATTCTCTTTATGATAAATCATTGTCCATTTATAAAACCACCCATTTAATATTTTGTGATGGTTAATATTATAATGAACATATTCTCTATCACTCTCCATCATAACTTGTTATTTATATTTCTCTTCTATTTCTATATTTTCTTGAATTTCATAAAATTTATAATCCTGTTTTTTGGGTGACCTTATCATTTATCTTTCCTTCTTATTATGGGGTTTTTTTGTTAACCCTATTTAGGATGTGGGTTTCCCATAATGGAATTTTCAAGAATCAACCTTTTATTTTTCAAAGTAAAATTTCAAAATTATGAGGATTAAATTTATTGAAGGATGGAAGAATATAAAACCCAAATATTTTATTTTATGTCTCTTTTAAATTTAACATCTTCAATAACTTATATTTCACATGAAACTAAGTTGAAAAACATATTATACTATTTAAAATGTGGCTGTTATAACCTAACTATTAAATTGGAGGAAATGAGTATCGTTAATCACATTATGAAATTTTTACATTATATATTCAATAAACTATTTTTACATTCTTCCAAATGATACTAATAGACATAAGAAAAAAGATACAATTTTATGCTTATAGGATATATTTTTTCTAAAGGAGTTTTTACCACCTTTCAATGGCGTAATTTTTTTAAATATAACATTATATACTTTTATAAATTTTATTTAACCTAATAAACATCCTTTTTAAAATATTTATGTAAAAATAAAATTAGGGTGGAATTTTTTTATATTAAGGGAAATATTTATTTTCAAGTGAATTTTGAAAAATATAGATTTTAAAAAAAACATCAATTTACTAATATTAAAATAATATTTAGGATTTGAATTTGATCTCAATGTAAATTACATACTTTTTATTTATAAATAATCTAATTTATTTCAACAGTATATGTTATTCTGGTATAATTTTATTTTGGTGCTTAATAACGCGCTTTCAAATTCTTGTTGTCGTGTTTTATCAGTTTAATTTAAAATTAAATTCTGTCACTTGTATGTTTTGATTGATGGATAATAAATTTCATATTTATATTCATAATTTAAAAATTTATTAAATATGAATAACCAATTTTGAAAATTATGTATAGTTACATTGGTATTTTTTAAAAATAGTAAATGGTAAATTGGGTAATTAAGGTTAAAAATTATCAGATAAGGATTATAAAATTACCCTGAAACATTCCCAAATTTTATTTAATGATTTATTTTAGAATCATAAAACATAAATATTTAATTTTATATAATTATTTAACAATTTTCTATCATAATTACCCTTATATAATTTTAATTCAATAATATCACAAATGTCAGTTTCTCTGCCTTAAACATATCTTATGTGTCCATAGAGGGATAAAGGTTGTTTGTGGATGAATATAAGTTTCGAATCTACCATTAATAAACTTATTGTAATTATATAAATTTATTTATAATTTTTGGGAACAATTTGAATGATGTTATGATATTTATAATATTTTATTTAAGGAAAAGACAAAAATGTCACATTGATGTTTTAATAAGTACATTGTTTTTAAAATAATTTTACTCAGAAGATATCTTATACCATAGATATTGTTATGAAATATAACAGATCTATCCAAATCATTTTATATTCTTTTTAATTTTTAGGGAAGGAATAATTATCCTAAATAAATATACAACGACAATGCGGTAATTATTTTACTAATTAAAAAATGAAATAAATGATAATAAAAATATTAAAATAAATATAATTTGAATTAAATAAGGTTCTACAAAAATTCTCCGGTTGGTTATGAAATATTAGTTATTTGTTAAATATATTTTTTCTAATTTATATTTTTTTCTAGATTTCTTTAATGCCAAAGTAATGAATAGTGTCCAAATTGACACTAATTATATTTTATAAAAATTATATTTTATTAAACTATCTAGGAATCATAGGTATATAATTAAAAATAACTAATATTATTATTTGATCTAAAATATTATAATTTATTTTTATTATGGCCCAATATAAATTTAATAATTAAAAAGTAACACCTTTTAATATTAAATATATTTTCACTATAGTTAAAATCAGATTATGTAAATTAAAATCAATCAAAATGATAACGTTTGTAAAACCAAAAAATGTTAAAATTTTATTATATTATGATATTAAAACCTTATATATTCTTATATTAAAATCCTTTTCCATTTGGTTTTATTTTTATTGAAAATGAATTTATAATCATTTAATATTTTGATGATTTCCGAGGGTTCCCCTCACATTAATTATGAAGGGCGACTCTTTACTTCATATCCATTAACCATATTGAGCCTCTTAGATCAACCAATTACTAACCATTTATCCTTATATAATTTTTATTCACATTATGGTAATCTTGTATTACCAGGAATACAATACTTGAATCCCTTATGAATATATCTATAGGAAGCCTACTAAAGAGGAGGTAATCATTTTTTACCAACTCATTCAAATTCATTTATTATTTTACTTCCTATTGATCTGTTGTTTCCATTATAAAATAATATCTCCAATATCATATATATATTGAGATTTTATTATTATTATTATTATGAAACAACCATATTCTACCTTTTATACATCCTATGAAAAATGAAATCACCACATGTGCATATATACGACTTACCGTTTCCATGTAGCGGTGTTATTCATTTTCTATGTTCAACATTCAAGAATGATTATAAAAATTTTATTTAATTATATAATATTATATTTATAAAAGTAATATTATTTTGGATATAGTGGATCTATACCCTATTAAATATAACAACAAATTACATGAGAAAACAAGGATAGGAAAATTAAGTTGTTAACACCCAAAACAAGGGTAATAACCAAATAGTTTTGAAAAAAGAGTGGTAAAATGTTATAAAGGAATCATATATGATATAATAAATATTAATATGATTCTTTTATAAGTTAATAATATTTTTAAAACCACTATATAAAAGTTTTATACACCTTTTAGGGAATTCAAACCTACGGTAAGGGATTTCTTAGCTCAATTTCCAATCATTAAGTTATATATCTATGTCATTGGTTATGTTATTCCATGAATATGTTTGAAATTAACTAAGATTGTTTTATAATGTATATCCAATTTTATATTTTGTATTTATATTTGTCAAGTATAATTATTTCATTAATTTATCCTCACTCCAATTATAATATCTTTATAAGGGGTTTCTCATCTCAATTTTATTTCCGTGAGATATGCCTTATTCACCACTTATTTCTTTTGTGGGGTGTATGTGTTACACTATTTAATAAATAATATAAAAAAATTAATTTATCTTACTGGTATTAAATTCTTTATTCTCTTATTATTAATTTTATGTGGCATACTATTTGATTGATGACAAAGTGGTAATGGATTCTCTCTAAACCCCCATATTTTACTTTTGGTTATACATTCTCTCTCTTTACCCAAATTTAATTTTCATTTATTATTATAAAAATTTTATATTATATTTTTATATTCTTTAAAAATATGAATCTGGATCAATTCATCCTTTTTTATGAGAAATACTTATTTTTAAAAGGTTCCCTTTTCAATTCCTCCCGATAAGCAAGCCCGGTTATGTGAAACATTTAAATTTATTACCCATTTTCATGAAAAATCTATAATATATTTTAAGAAAGCTATTTTTTTAAAAAAATTTATCTTTTTGTCCTGATAAAATATTTTATTTGATTGATATTTTTATACAAAAAATATTCATTTTTCTCTTTAAAGCCTCTTTAATGTTTTCCCTTAAACTGCACTAAAGTGGCTCATTTTCAAAGTTTCTTAAACAATATTTTTACATGTTTTAATTTTATTTGGAAACAATATATCATGAATAGTGACTATTTACTATTTTAAATACTTTTCTTCATGGAAATTATTATTTTCAAATCAGTATACCACTTTTGAAAATGGAGTTTACCTTCATAATTATTTGATTAATTGGGGAAATATTGATAAATATAGATATTTTATTTAATATGGATATTTGATGATAAGTAATATTTTTTTTAATTAAATCAATTATTTTATATATGAGTGATGCTTTGGAATAATATGATATGAGTTGGTGACCAGTTAACTCAATGCTTATGGGTTGGGGATGGTTTAATGTAAGCCCTACGGGTGGTGCTTGGTTATATATAGCCCCTCGATGCGTCAAAAATATAATGAAACAAAATCTGTTAGTGAAAAACCATTAACATTTGTTTACAAGAAGAATAATATAGGTTTCTACCGACATGCTTAAATTTTATTGATTTTTGTGGTTAATATTCTAGATACATGATGTCCAATAATTAATCGTTCCCTTCATTCAGTATTCTATTATTACTATACATTATATTTTCACTCTGAAAAAATATATTGATGAACTTTTATTCTCATTTTATTGATTAGAATGTGTTTTTCAGTTATTTTACCATAATATTTAGATTATAATTACTGATTCAAGTTATCTTTAGTTGTACCATACCCTTAATGAGAAATTGATGTCACCCTTTTGTTTTATTTCCTTCACAAAGTTGTGAAGATGATTCTTTTAATAAGTGTCACGGAAGAATTTTATTTTCTTTTCATCCCTTATATGTTTAAAAATTATTACAATAAGGGAACCATGTATGTATTTAGTTATCCAAGACTTCTAAACTGATCGATACTTGGTTTTTTGATCTCTTGTGTCTATGATATTGTAAAATGACCACCGATTATCAGCAATTAGAGGTTTTTTTGAAAATCTAGTACTCAAGGCCCTACTATAGTAGGTAAACACAATATATCAAAATTATTACATAATTCTCGCACTAAAGTTCTTTTACTCATGAATTTATTTATAGTTTAATTTTAATTTTAATATGAACAAATTAACTTTATATTTGGATTTATAATTTCAATATTAGATTAAGATTATTTATTGTATTTTTTGAGATAAATAGGGTTTAATTGAATGTTGAAAAATATATTCTTTTTTTCTAAAAAATTGACATTTATTTCTTTATCAGTATATAAGAAAACCCAAATATTTTATAAACAAATAATTCTTAAACTATTCATTTAATTAGGTATATTTTTATTATAAAATTTGTATTGATTAAAAATTTGTATATATTTTTTATAATAGATCAATTTATTTCTTGAAAATCGTGAACTTTTATAACTATTGATTATACATAAGTTTTATACTTGGAAACAAAATTTTCCAAAAACCCGATTTATCATGATATGTGTGTATATGTTTAAAGTAAAATTTCACACCACTACAAATTTTAATTACTAAAATAATGTTTAAATTTATTTTTATATGGTTAAATTTTTTTAAAAAGTTCAATTTTTATATTGGTCATTAAATTTAATTACTAGGTATAAAAATTATTTACCCCTATAAAAGTAAAAAAGGTAAAAATAGATTACTAAGAGGGATTTAAACAAAAAAGTCAAAACCATGATTTAAATTTTTATTTTAGACATGGATCAATTAAAAAAACCCTCTTCCTCATTTTTACCTTTTGGTTTCTTTAACCTTGAATAATAACTTTACATTATTGAAAATTTACATGGTGCTTCCAAAATTACCCTCATATTCACTTCTAAATGGGTATCCTTCAACCAATTTTTTTTACACCTTTACATTAGAAATTATTACAAAATATATGTAGTTGTTTTCCTCCTAAAACTCTCTCCCACTTCCTTATTCGCCTATTCATCATTAGTTGTATTAAGGCATCCATTTCTAAGGATATCTCTAAGAGAAAACTCAATCTCTCAATGTATGTATTACCTCCATTATCAATTTTTATTAATAATAGTATTTATAAACTTTTAACCTCCTTAATATAATTAAATAAATATAATTTGTTTATAAATATTCTATTATAAAACTATAATGACCCTTATTTATTCATTTTTATCAACTAACAAAAAACTTAATGTTGTTAGTGCGTACATGCAGACTCCAAACTCTACCAATCAATGTATTTTGTTTTTCATAACCTCTTATCATGTATAGTTATAATTATGTAATTTATGAATACATTTGGTGTAGAATTTGTTTTTTATGAAATGAAAACTAAATATTTAATGTGAATCCCTTTAATTCATAGAAATATAAAAACAACGACTTCCATGCGTATAAAATACCACCTCCATAAATGATGTGGCTTCCTTTTTTAACCACGTAAAATGTATGATCATGAAAGTGAAATTATTAAAATTATATGATATTTATAATATTATTAAGGTTTTGAAATGATAAACCATTACCTACGTTCCTCCCATTCTATGAAAAAAAATGAAAATTTCATTTGTGCATACGTGTGGTCTACCACCTCTATGGAGTAACAATTTTTCTTTTTATCTTAACTTTCAATATTTATCAAAAAAATAAAAAGTATTAAAAAAATTTAAAAAACTAAATAAAATAATTATTAGTTTTTATGGAAATATTATTTCAAAATATACCATTTATTATCCATACTCACCCATCGTAATATGATATGTTCATGTTTTGGTATGTCTAAAAAACTACTCAAAAATGATATAGAACTCAATAGTAGATGATTATGGGATCATAAATAATAATAATATTATAAGATATAAAGGAAATTATGATTGTTTTATTGTTTAATAAATAGAATATTAATTATTTTACTTATTATTAAAACATCCCCTTCGATCACTAAAATTACATAAATTAACTGACAATGATTCCACTTTCACGCAACATAACTAAATTTTTTTGGGATGTGAGAAGCTATTTACTTATCAAACTATGTTACTATTAAAGTATCTAAAATTTTATACAAATGATGAAATTTTAGAAGAGAATAATGAACAACACTTCTATTAAGAATCTAGTTCAAAATAACCAAGATTAGTCAAATGTGATATCAAAAATAAATTATATATAACTAATATAAATGTAGAGATTAATTTTACATGAAGTATAAAAAGTTTATATATATTAAAAATGACTGTAAATTGGAAATTAAGATATTTATTTTTTTCACATGGGAGATTCAAGTTCTTTAGTGAGACTTCGGAATTATGTTTAGGGACATTCCATATCAAATTCATTTTTTTTGGGACATGATTTATATTGTTCATATAATTTCAATATTTTGGTGTATATACTCCAAATTTTATTTTTCATATCATAAATTTTATTTTATACCTGGAATTTTAATCACAACTTAAACCTTTATATATTTCAAAGGGTTTTGATTCAAATATTACATAAGCTATCATAATGCCCAAAAATTCTAAATTTTATAAAGTAAAATGTGTGTGGTTTTTAGAGATACCATATCCCTATATAGATACTATAGGATGTATGAGGTTGTGAAAAAATGAAACTAGGGGTAATCACCATGAAAATTATAATTGAATATCAACTCAATAATAACTCAGTGTACAATGATTAGTCCTAAAACTTAACACATATCTAGACACTCTTCAGGGATATGATTTAGATATTTTATGTTATTTTTATAAACTAAAATGAAGGATATTTATTACATTTATTTGGTGTCATACCATTACAAACTATGGAACATGATTACTATATTTTATTTATAACCTAAAAATATGAAATTACTATATCAACCCCATTACAATAATTTTCTTGTAATGGGTACTTCTTAATGCACTGAAAATACCACATAGCTTTTAAGTTGATTTTCATGATATTATCTTAGATAGGCCAAAAATTACATTTAATAATGAAATATTCGTTTCCCTTATTTATAGAATAAATATATCCATTTTCATATTTTTACATGGTTAAGTGATAACATTTTTATTGAGTGTTATAAAATGCATTGTTAACTCAAATGATATATACATTAGTCTTAATTAGCAATGTGTGGGTGATGATATATATGAACTCTATTTTCGTCAACATATATCATGAGAAAAACTATCAAGGGTATTGGTACTTTCCTTACCCATTGATTGATTATGTCATGGAATTAGAACCTGAAGGTATAATTATATAGTCTAACCTTATTCATCTAATCTATATTTGATCATCAAAATATTATTCATGTTTTTATTTATTATCATAGATATAACATTCCCAAAGTTTATTTTTTAATAAAATTATTTTGATCATTACTTTTCTTTTTTCCATGATATTTAAGCTATGATTATTTCATGACAGCTTCTATTGTACACTAATTTATACAGAGTATCTAAGTTCACATGAATTTTTTCCCTTTATATAGAAAACCTAGAATATAAATATGTGTAATTCTAAATGATCTACTCAAAGGGGTACTAATTTTCTTATAGAGTATTTAAGTTCTACTTTATGTTATAAAGTTTAATGTGAAAAATATTCATGTTTCTAGTCTTCTAATAAACTAATAAGTTTGATCATTTAGGAAATATTGTATTCTATGCCATCAATAAAATATAACTACATTCTTTAGTATTTTGGATAATGGGATGTCACAATCACTACAATTATCATATAAGTGAAACATGGAATGTGTATTTCAATTTGTAATTGGGTTTGGGTACCATTAAGTGTTATATTTAGTAATTTCATGTGGATTCTATAGACTATTATTCTATTTTTTAGGTAATGGATGAATTCTATCGATAATACCTTGGAAAAGAGACCTAGAGAACACATCTCTATTTTTTATGAGGTCATATTATGTACCCCACAAGATTTGAGTATTCAATTTTGTCTCCCTAACTTTTTCCTAAGACTCATATTAGAGAATATTATTTGGAAGGGGCTCAAGTTTTTCTTAGGTATCCCTTTATTTGGTTTCTATATAACATGTTTAATGCATTTTCTTTTCCAATCTTTCAATTTTCTCAGAATCAATAGATGGTTATATCTAGTGGGTGGAGACATGTATTTTTTCCCAAGGTTTACCTTTACGAGTTTTCAACTAGGGTATTTATGTGTCTCTTTTAATAGAACATTTTAGGAAGTTCATGATGGAAAATTGTGACTACTTTTTATGTTCAGAAAGCTTTGAACAAAGGAAAGAGAGGATATCCATATGGAAATCTATGAATAGTGAACCCTATGTGAATTATTATATACAATAAATTATGGATGTATAAAACCATGAAATATATTGAATTTAGTTTTAAGAGAAGTTATTAGACTAAAGGTTTTTAAATTTAAGGTCCTATGGATTTGATCGAAGAAGAGATGGAGTGATCTATATTTCTGTATGAGAAAAAAAATATAATACGAATGTGGGCCTGGTTACATCCTGAATCTGGATAATTTTATATAGTTTAAGGTCTTCATTATTATATAAAAATTTTATAGTATTCTAGATTGAAATACATTGACCAAATATTATGCAGTTACCCATAAAATAACAATAGTGAGATAGGCCTGATGTGAATTCAAAAAGCTCAATGGTACTGAACTAGAAAACCCCACAAAAATGTACATAGTGATCAATCCAACCCAGGTGACCATTGCCATTATCATCACTATCAATGATCAAAATTAACTTAATATGGATGAACATCAACATTAGAATCCTTGTCAGTAATCCCTATCAAATATGTCATAGTGACTGTCGCCATTATCACCACTCTATGTAGCCCCAATTAAACCAATGAGAGTGATAATTACAACCAGTATTAGTGGGATTTCAATATTATAAAGTGTTCTCAAAATTGAATGTTCAATATAGTTTTGGATAGAAATTTATGATTATAAATAGAGAAAATGATGGGTATGATGTATCATTTTTAATACATTTCCCATAGTTTGAAGAAATATTAGTTCAGACAGCTTTGAAAAAATAAGTGGAGTATTCTAAATAGTAAAGGTAAGGAAAAACCTGACTCAGAATAGGGTTCATGTTTTTATTAATCTACACTATAAAAGGATTCATTCAATTTTTGGTAATAAATCTCATACCCTTTGGTTTTACAATTTAGGGCCAAATGATGAAGTCCAATCAAAAGTTCATGGGTGAGATATTGAATCTCTGTTTTGAAGGTGATCACGATGCATAAGTGTGTGATATTGATGGTGTTGATTACACTTTAATCGTTTGATTATGGGTCACATAAATCATTAGTCAGGATATTAGAATCATGGATAAAGATGTAGGACTTGTATACTAGAGATGAATGTGGAGCATATTCGAAAGACAGGTTCCACTACAATGATGCCTGGGAATACATAGATCAGGATATCCTCCCCTATATAGTAAATATTCATCTACATGATAAGACATATTTGAGTAACATATTTATATCCATTTGGGGGTGATTATGTAGAGTAAATCATATGTTTCCTTTGAAGATGAATAAACGTATTACCAACGACAAGGATGATTTTTGAGGATTCAAACACTTGGAAAACAATGTGAGTTCATAGATAAACGAAATCATAAAGAATGGTATATGTACCCAAAATTTTATGCCACAATGTATGGAACACATCATCAGGGTGAAGATATATAATATTTCATCAATCTATGTTTTCCAATTTATGGATTTTCCTCTTGGACCATAAATGGATTTACATTTATGGCTCCATTGCTTTGGATAATAGGTGGGAAAGTCTATAATATAGGAAATTAGAAAAAAAATTGAATGGGGATCCTTGTAATGAAATATTGTCTTGAAAAAAGGTGAACACATTTTAATTTCATGATTCTTAGACCATAAGAGTGTAAATGACACCCCAATTGGGACCCAACATCTATGAATTGTGTAACCCCCACCAAACAGTGAGTGGTGAATATATAAGTCATGAATTGAGGTTTTTGGATCATAAATATTTGTGGGAAACATGTATTCAAGGGGTGACCACTAAAATAATTAGAATATAGGGTTATTTTTTGATTTTATGAGGGAATACTGGGATTAGATTATATTCCCCCTTATGTGGAAATGATTCCTTTGTTTAAAAGGAAATATCAGGGGTAAAATAATATAGATATATAAGGGTAATGCATTAATAGTAAAACAAAAGTTTACTTTTGAGTAAAATGTGATTTTCATCAATATCTAGAAAGATTTGTGACTATTCAAACACTTACGAAATTACTTGGGGTTGTGGAAGAAATAAATCTTCAAGAAGGTTTTTGGTACCCTAATGTTTATCCTACTATCTATGGAAAACATCATTAGGGTAATAGATATGATATGTCATCACGAAATATTTTTTAGTTTAAGAACATGAATCTTGGAGAATAATGGGCATAATATTTTAGGTTTCATGGATTTGATCAATAAGTGAGACATTCTATGCAACATGAACAAAGAAAAACCTAATTTAAATAGAGCTACTTGATATGGAAGAGTTCCTTGGAAATGGGTGAAATTTATTTATGGTTATGATGATTGGAACATAATTGTGAGAATGAAAACATAAATGGAGTTAAAAGGATAATAATTTCAGTACACTATTCAAACATGGAGTGGTGAAGTTTTTAGTCGTGTCATGAGGTTCTTGGATAAGAAGTAGTGGCATGGAACAAGTATAAAAGGGATGGTTGATGAAGATATTCATATAGTGGATTTTTATGTTATTATACGAAGGTGTACAATAATTAGAGAATATTACCATATATTATGAAAATTAATCGGGTTGATAGAATATATTGGGGGTGGATATGTATATTCATATCATGGGTGTGTATGAATAGTCAGAAAAAATATTCTTTTGGAATTAAATACACTCATTTCCAATGTTCTATGAGTGATTTATGGTTATTAGACACACTAGGAGCACAATGTAATAAATATTAAAATTGATATTTTGGAAGGTTTATAAAAGCATTTTATACTCAAGCTTCATAAGATTTTGGCTGTTATGGTTTTCTTAAAATAATTGGAGATGATTGATGCCTTGTGGTTAGGTACCATAGATGTTATTTAGATGTCCCTATATATGATGAAATAATATAAGGAATTAAGCCACAATATGTTCATATATTTTAGGGGTTCCCCAAGAATTAAAATATAATATTAATAATTTCTGATTTTATCATAATGGTTATTTAAAGAAAAACCCCACATCGGGCATCTATACATGGATCTATCTCTCATAATGGGATATTGGGTCTTGTATTAGGGGGATATCTGATCATTTTAAGGTCATGCAGGGTATATCATATTCCATATATTTTAATTTCATTAATTAAGGACTTATAGTCTATGTATTTTATGGTTATATGATGAGGAACTTTTTGTAGGTATTCTCAATAGATATGTATCATGAAAATAATTATATGAATTTGTTTTAGTGGTGAACTGGCGAAGTTAAGTCCAACATGAATGAAGGGAGCCAAAAATTATGATGGAGTGGGGTTTTTTAGGATTAATGGTCAACACTATAATATAATATTCTGGATTCTACACATATCTTGTTATGATAAGAATCCAGTCATATCTTATTATCATAATTCTACACATATCTAATTTTTCATGGTTGAAGAGTCTATTAGGAAGGAACCAATATAAATAAAAAGTACTCTAACATTGGGATGGGAAAATTATTCTTTCCTTTATTAGTTTTGTTTTTCACATGAATCTTCACTAGTTGTTCCTATATAGATCAACTCATATGTAGAAAATATGTTAATTTTTGGTTGATATAATTTGTAGTTGAGACATTTATTTTGGATCTACGTTTCATTTTGTATCTTGTCAAAACATTAATCAAGACACACTTTGTTCTTATATTTTATTTCTCATATAGACCAACCATTTTCATGGGGGGAGAATGCTTAGCAGAGGTTCACATATAAACAATACCATGATGAAGAATCCTATGTAGATCTAGCTTATACATTGGTGAGGGGTCATTTTTTAGTAATAGTTTCAATGATGATTCTATACTAAGGGTCTCTCTATGAATCTTCTATTATATAGGATAATTCATTTAATCAATCCATACACAGTTCTTGTGATGCTTCTTCTGCACGGACCAAACTCATCTATAGGGGAAGAAAAATTATCTTTACCTTAGTGAAGCACAACTAAGAAAATGGTATATTATAAAAAAAGAAAAAACACAAAGGTGTAAGAAGGAATTTTCTTTTTTGAATTCTCTACTACGTCTGGGATTGGGTATCCAGGATTCACTATGTATCCTATAAAAATAAGAACCAAGACACATGATGTTATAATATCCCTTGACCAAATAAATATATCTCATGGGTGAGGGTATTTATATTCTTTGAAATTGAAATATTTAGTTTTGGGAGTCCCCCCCCATAGATCTGGCTCTTATGTAGGTTAATTAGGCCATGAAAATTAATCTCTCCCTGGTAGTTTATTATAAAATAGTATGAAATATAATCATATTATACCATTATTAATAGTGTGTTTTAGTCATACTAATAATGGAAATTGACCATGACCTCCAAGATCACTTGAGTCATGCTCAGTGTGAGAAATAAGAGGGTATTAGAAAATTTCTCATCCCTCATTTGGGTGAAAGTTAGGGACATTTCCAACTTACACTATATGATTTAGTATTTCATGGTAGAGACATTTCCATGATGCTTAACATCCTATGACTGTACATGGGTTTTATTTTGTTTCATTTCATTCCATAGGAACATTATCATCCAATTTCATATGATGTGACTAGAAAAATGATATTGAGTAGTTAAATGTCATACAAATATAGTGAGATATTATAATTTTAAATAATTGTTGAATGAACTATCACTATTTAGTTTAATGTGTTACAAATTAGAGATATCATCTTATAGTTTAAAATCATGTGACCAAGATGTGGGTGAGATGACATGGAAATTATAAAAACTATTTCCTTAAAAAAATACATTAGTGGAAAAAGTTATTCATTTAGCATCCATGGTGACCAATGAATAGGTTTTATTATAGTAAACCTTTTATATGTCCTATGTTAATTCCAAGCCTTTGATTTGGAGGAATTATCCCATGTATTCTTAGATTTTTGAGAACCAATACCATCTCCCCATTGAGGAAAAAATAAAGGAGAACTTTTTTATTTAAATATCATGAAACATGATTCTGATGGACCTATAGATGGTTAAATGTATGTAATAATCTCATAGTGATTTATTTCAACACATCCATAAACTTATGAGACAACTCATCCTAAGATAACTGAAAATATGTGTTGATTCAATGTGAAGGGAATAAGAATTCAATGGTTAGAACTAACTATTTATCATGTACATGTTAATATAAGGTTACTTTTATAATAGTGTAGGTTTTTATATGATATGACTACATGACATGTTGATGTTTTTATTACAATGATGTATTTCTTTATTTATCATATTTTAGAATATGTTATGTAGAGTCTTATTTAAAACCTTGATCTATCTATTTTTTTATGCATGGTACTAGGATGAGGGGTTAGAGTGAATTTTATATTGATGATATAACCATTTAAACTTAGATGATCCATAATCGATACCATATTCCATCATTGTCATGTGAAGGACACCAAATTTTTCAATGATGTCTGACTTCATATAGTTGATAAAAGTCTTTATCCTATCTTCTTTACGGGATATAACCTAAACCCATATATGGAAAACTCTATGGAAGTAGGGATATATTTAAACTATATGGATATTACTACGTGATGAAGCCTCATGATATATTTTACTAAGATAGAAAACTTCTAATAATATTCAGTAGTGTGCAATAATTCTAGCAGTCGATGGATGAAATTGACATGAATATAGAAGGAATGGAATCTTAAAGTAAATTCCATGTAATCCAATTTCCCCAATGTCATAAATATCCAAGCCATATAATTTTGTGGAGATCATTTTTCTTCATTGATGATAACATTAGAAACCATTGGTGAATTCTTACATAATGGTGATAGACTCTTATACTTCAATGAATATGATGTGGTCTCCATAAAAATACTCATTTATAGATTACTTTTTAAGATCATTTCATTATAAATTATTATTTTAACAGATATCCATGAAATCTTCTCTTTCTTATCTCGATCTAGTGGAATATATTCAATATTTAGGTAATCCAGTATGGGAGAAATACATCTAATAGAGTTAATATTGTGAAATTATGTCAACATGATTTTCATAGAGGAAGTTCTAATCCCACTTATTTCCTCCATGTTGTTTCCAAAAAATGTGAGAACCACATTATAGTGTGTAATAATGATGACTCTCTTATCCTATTTTGGGATTACCATGGTTGTGGATGCATTAGATATTGAATTTGTATGAGTGTTTTCCAAATGATGAATGATAGAATGTATCATCTCAGATTGGAAATTAATGAAAAAACACCATACATAATCAGGCAAGGAAATTAGTTCTACTTTCTTGATGACATATACAACATTAACCTTATTGATAAAAAAACTCAAAATTTACATTGACATTCAAGAGGGATACTAGTATTTACAGTTAATATTTTAAACCTATAATGAGAGCTTAGTACTCCACATAATTGTTTTTTTTTCTCTCTAACAATAGAAAATAATAAGGAATAAATTTAATTTCTTGAGAGATGATAATAATTCAAAAACAACCTCTATTGAGTTTTGGTTTCTCCATTCTCCTTCCAATTGGGAATATGGATGTTCCATAAAAATTAATCTCCAACATTTGTATATTATTAAGAGTGGAGATCACTTTTCGTTTAGTATATTAGTAACCATCATCATGCCTTCTGATGATGCATTTTATTCAAGAAATTATACAATTTATTTCCATTTCACTTCCTTCTATGATATGAAATGGATATCAAACTACTATAGGATGACCTCCTACCATTGAAACCATCCATTAAATTTCATCTGGTTGAGTATGTATTTTATAATGTCAGTATAAGAGACCGGGTTAACCATATTAAGCTACAATTAGTGTATTAGATTCTAAAACATGAACATAAAAGGAAAGAAATGCCATCAATTATATAATAATGACACTAATTTTCATATAATGTTTAGCTAAAATAATAGAATATTTTATGTTACTATATAATTGTTTAGTATGATAATGAAAACAAGAAACTAATAGGGTATTTTTACATACAAAATCTGTGGATTTACATCTACCAGTGTCATCAATACCGATGAACTGAAATGATATATATTCATATTTTTAAGTGATTTTTGGTAATTTTCATTCCACCAATAGGTGACTCTATTATTCATTAACATGGTAATGGATATTCACTTTCCTATAATGTTATTAATGAATTTTATAATATATTAGATACATTCTCTAATAACTCCAAAATATTTATGATATCAAGGAAGTTCCCTATTAAATATTTCCCTAGTCTTCTTGGGGTTATCCTCAATGTTGTGATGGAATTCCACAAACCCGTGAAACTTTATTGATGTCACCTTGAAATTTAATTTCAAGGGATTCATCATTAGGATGTGATTCCTAATTTAATTTACAAACTATATCAAGATGAAAAATATTATCATGTGACTTGTGGTATTTTACCACCAAATCATAAATGTGACATTCAATTATCTCCCATGAAAAGGACTAGAAAATATGCTTCATGAAATACTAATATGTGGAATATATATTCTTCCAGGAAAATGGAATTACTCGATTGAAATACACCAATTTGGGATCCTTTAAAGAAATTTCAAACTCATCTTTGGTGGTATTAGGATATTGTTATAATAATAAAAAATCCATCCATGAAGGAGAGGGTATGGAAACTAGTAGCGGTTTAAAGAAAGAGTTTTGTAATTATAACTTGGAAATCATCTTTTGGTAGATACTAATTTTGATCCATGAATTTGTTCCAAACATAGAAATACCATTATTTATTTTGATAAGTATAATGTTATAAATCTATTTCGGGTAATCAAACCCCATAATGAAGTTAGTATTGATAATATTTTTAATAGTAGCCTCAACCTTGGTAGTATGAGTCAGATGTATTCTCCTTGCAACCTGCTTGTATCAATGATGACATTTAGGAAAATCTAATTGATGGGTCGACACATCAGGATAAATTCTAGTCAGTTATACTTAACATCAAATGAATAATTCTCTATAAATATTTATTGAAGAGGTATATATACCTTAATAATTGATAGACATAGACAAAAAGATTGTCGTAGGTTGTGGATCTTTTTTTCTATTTTCTTGTCGAATTTCCGAAATTCACCATTTGTTGTAGAGACACCTTACTCAAATTTTGAATGGTAGTATATATGATATTATTTATATTACTCTATATATATTTCTTTTATTTAAAGGGAAATAGGTTAATAAGGGATATTTTTTACATTGTAAGATGATATAGGGTAATTTTTATCTACCACGAATGATAAGGAGGAATTTTTAGATATATAAAGTTCTATTAAATGATCCTGATCAGCTAGGGAATTATGGATATACTAAAATTCTTATCTATTAGCATTAAGAGTATAATATATGGTGAAATTAAGAGATTCATGGAATGAAATAAGGGAACTTTAAATTTCAACTGATGATACATAGGTATTCTATGATCCAACAGGTGATGCAAGTATCTCCATGGATTTTGGAGCCATACTAGGTGTCCTTTCATCTAGGGGACCCTTTAAAATATTGATCATATTTTTCTTTCGAATAACTATATTTATTCTATGTGACAAATATCATAATGATAGTGAAAAAAATTCTTTAAACCATAGACATTTCCTCAATGTGGTTGATGATTAATACATTTTTTTCACCAAGTTCATTGAACGAGTTGATAGAATCTATTTACAAGAGATTAGGGGAAGTGACCCCAAAAATGTTATTATCCATAAGTAATTTTATTTACCATTGATATAATCCCACATATTTGAATTTATATTCATAGGAATCGAAAGGGGAATCATTACTATGTAGAACTCTAACATATACATTAATGGAGTATTTATGATACAAGTGGTTTGATGAAGGCACTGATTCATGTGAATTAAGCCATGGTATTTCCAATGAGACATTAAAATATGTATCTTCGAAGATATCCAAAAACATAGAATAATTTAAAAGTCCCCAAAAACTAGTATTTGATTTTGATTTAACCCAAAGAATATTGTTTTCTCTTTTAACACCCTTGGATTTCTTTGGTAGAGAGGGATAAAATAGCTTCCCCATGGATCAATAATTGAGATGTATAGATTAGGATAAGATTTCTTTCAATCCTATTATCAATGATAGATAAAAAATATATAAAAATTTTCCAAAATTCAATATATGAATAAGGTCCTGATATGTTTCTATATGGTGTAATCACTATCATGATATAAAAAGAAGTTAACCACATGATATCCTGTTTGTTTGGTATTTACATGGTTCATATAAATTATTTTAATCTTATATTTTATCTCTTGAGGAATTTGAAAAACCTTAACAACTAATTCTCATTGATAATTCAAATGGTATGGGGAATCGATAATTGAAATATTTATTATAAGAAAAACCAAATCATTCAATATGATTTACTAATTAATATTGATCTTTAGTTTTAGTGTTTGGATTTAAAGCCATCTGTGATGGTGGATTCCTTCTTATATCTAAATATAAAGGCACCATGTTAATTTTTGTGTTGGGTTGAGATGATATTCCCACTTGATTGGGATCCCTGGGATCCGATAGCTTTAGAAAATTATTTTCCTTAACTTTGATAAAGCACGCAGGAACCTATCCATTTCATGATGATTAAACATTATTATTTTTGTATTTATACACTGCATGTAGATTATCTTTTCTCCATTATTGAAAATGGAATTTTTTATCAACATTCATGAGGGTGAACCACATGATATTGAATAGGTTTGAGTGATCAAGTTTTTATTCTAGTTAGATTAAGTTTAATATCTGTTATTTAAAACTTTCAAGTTATCTTCCCTTGAGTTTTTGGTGTTGGATGAGACATGGTATTATTCCACGAAATGGAATATTATATCCTTTTATCAACAGTACCAAAGTGATAAAATTTTCTTGGGTATTTTACCAGAATGAGTGGAATTTACAACTCTTAATATATATTTTCTATGAAGATTCATAACAACTCTTCTTAGGGAAGCTACAAGTTCAAGGTGTAGGTTATGCCCTTATTAATGGAAATAATATTCAAGACCCTCTCATTATAAAATTATTTACAATTGAATATATTGACGACTATTTTCTTTCACAACATTAAGATGAATTGGTAGCAGAATTGTTTGTGGATTTCTTCCTATCCTGTGATTAATCAAGATGACATGTTAATATACCATAAAATTAATCGTATGTTCAAATATTCCTACTACTAAAGGCAATAAAATTGATGACATGTTAATCAAGGCAATGGATTTTTGTGATCTCCTACTACTCAATTATTCCCATCATGGGGCCACATTGAGATATAATGTGTGTCAAATATTCCATTGGTTCCTAGTTCCATTGATGGTTGAGAATATTAAAATTTCAATGCTAGGTAGAGGAGGAGTCAAATCCACCAATTTTGGTTATGGAATTATTTCTTTTTTCAATTGTCTATTTCCTCCCTTCCATGGACTCAATTCATGATTCTAAATATTCAATTGAGTAAATGAGTTCTAGAAGAAGATCTGATTGTCCATACACTAGACCAAGGAGTGGGTACAACTATAAATGTTTGGATTTATCATGTATGTTGTAAATAAATAGTATGAGTTTATATTATGTTACATAACTAATATGGTTTTTTCTAATTCCCCAGAATAGGAATCTTATGATATATCCAATTCAAGGGGTCCAATCATACTAGCTTTTGGAACCATGAGTTGGCCAGATGGTTGGATTCTACTCACACCGGTAAAGAAATAATCTATATGTCGTGGAAATTTTAATGAATAATAAATTTGAGTCTCTTCTTGGGTGTTATACTTAGTGATATTATTTTCCATGATTAACTTAGTGATGAGTTACATTATCTCCTTTATTTATACTTCATGTTTATAAACTCTTTATTCTACAATAGGAGGCTCAAATGTTTCAGGTAATTAGTGGTCTATGACAACACTCTTCCCTTTTTATTTAGTTGAAGCTCACTTGAGAGGTGGTAATAAAGAAGGTCTGCCTCTATTGATGATTACACACACCTTCTTCATGATTTTTTTTGTAGACCATCTTTTAGAAAAAATATCCACATCCCACTCTTCTATGTTAGAATCATGTTCTAGATCATCAATGGGGACAATGTTGATGAAATTCACTAATATTCATCAAACTATTATATTAATTTCCTTATAATAATTTTAAGTTGATTGTTTTTATTTTTAATACCCATAAATATTAAAATTAAAACTCTCTTTTTTCTTTCTTTTCTTGGAAGACCATTTCAGTTTGAGGCATATGTGATGCCTTCCCTTCCCCTTCTAATACTCTGATAGGATATATTTTTAGTAAGTAATAATGGTAGAATCTCTAAAACTCATTTCTGATTGAATCCATATATAGAGAGATAAGTCACACAAATGGATAAAAAGTGAAGGTATCTCTTTTTATTAATCTACTATTCAAGAAAATAATAACTTCAAATGAGTAAGAGAAGTTTATAAAATAAATTCCTCAACCCTATATAATGGGAATAAATTGGATTCACTACCATGAGTTCTTTAAATCATAAGGGATTTAATTATCTTTAGGGCAGAAAGGATGATAAATATTTCACTAACCCTCTGTAATAGGGTTTTTCTTGTATTTATTCTTCTACATCCAATACATCCCATATGATTTTATTGAATTTTTATGGAGAATAAGTTGGATATAGTTTATGTTTTGAATGTGAGATGATTGATATTAATGGATCCACTTCTACCAAGGGTTTGGATTTTCTTAGATCAGAATATTATTTGATCTTTTTAGAGGACTGATGAAGGAGTCACATGATGGATCATTCACATTTGGAACACCATTTCTAATATTTAGATATAAGAGGAAACTTTTGGATAGAATGATGAGCATATAAAGATCTTTCTTCTAGGACAAGGTGTGTTATCATGATATTGAATGATGTCGATATTGACGTACTCTACAAACTAGAGATTAGAATAAAATGAAATTCCCCATGTTAAACCCATTATAAAATGTGTTAGTTATATAGTGTTTTATCAATCAATTTATTTAAATTCCATAGAGAATCGAAGTATTAATGTTAGAGATCTATGTGATACTCTCCCAACGTTAGGTTCCCTTCCACTGAATTAGTGTCTATGTTAATTTTATGAGGGAGTTATCTTATCACATTAAAATTATTCTCATATTATCCATAAGTCATTTATTTTTTCATATGATTATGAATATTTATACTTGCATTCAAATGAAGATTGTGAATTCATTTCTAACCCAATGTTTCATGTGGGTCATAATTAGTGGTGGTTATATTCCATAACATATAGGTATATTATATTTGGGTAATTATTCCATTATAATTATGATATTATCTTAATATTTAGTTAGATATTACTATACCTAATCTTACCAAAGTGTTCATTTCGCATTTTTTATACTAGGGAAGTTATGAGAAGTTAGAATCTTATCTGCTACATAGAAATTTGATCAGTTTGAAGGTGGTATAAAATATGGATATTACTTTAGGCTATCATTTAGTTGAGAAAGGATATCACTCATTATAGATAAGGATATTGGTGTATTAGACCTCATTATCTAGATCACCCCATGATATGATGTATTTCAAAAAGTATCTTTAGAAAATGGAAAACCATCTTGTCGAAATGAGATGTTGTTGTGTGGAAGACATTTGTAGTGAACATAATTATTTGGGGGGGATTCCACTATGGTTCTATGCCTATTTATAAGGGAGATTGTGCAACATATACCATGTGGGGAACTTCTACCTGGAGGAACTTTATGTCTATATATTATTGGTGTGTTGGATAGGGCATGATGCTCTTTTTTTACTAATATTTCACATAAAATGTAACAACATCATCCCCAATAACTCAAATTTGATATCTAATTTATTACATTATCATATATAATATGGGTGAAATCCCAAAGGCTCGATCCATTTAGTTTTCTTAGAGAACCATATACATACATGATACCCATTTTACATTAGTAATAGAAAATAAAACTTAATAAAATAAAATTCATTGTATCTTTGAATCTCATTCAAAGAATTCAGTTTTATATCCTGGGGAAAGGAAAAAATAATGGTGAGCTCAAATGATCAGTAGGGGTTATATACAGCGATAGGTAACATGATTAGATAAAGTAAAATAAAATTTTCTAGGTAAAAAACTATTTACTTTTATTTAATCAACATTTTCACACAAAATGAATACAAGTATAATATTAATTAAATAATCTCATGGATAATAATAACAAAATTTTCATTTAAGGAAGTATATAATTATTGATTTCATGATCACATCCATCATGATATCTATACCTTTAAGACCTTGAACCTAGAGATCTTAAAACAATTTTTAGGTATAAAACAAAAATCCATTTAATTTGGGAAATTATTTTTCTCACGATACCTATTGATACATTGAAGGGATATGTAATTATAGTCCCCAATGATCATTTCGTATTCAAAGAATTCATCATATATAAAATAATTTACTTAATATATGAAATATGGAACCTTATTTTCCTGGATCTCGGATCGTCATCGCCTCACCATCAACTCTTTTCCTTTTAGGGTTTTGAGGACTTCCCAGTGATGAAGGGTCTCCTCCTATTCTTTGGTTTCTCTTGATTTACTCCTGTCAGGTTTTCCATTCCTATTCTTGTTCCTCTTCTTCTCAGATATTATTCCCTCTAAGGGTGTCTCACTCCAGTCTCATTATTATGGTTCATCATCTATTTCTCTTTTGGTCTTTACTACTAATCATAACCCCACTATTTGTTCCACATGCTGGTGAGAAACACCAATTGGGATGTGAAGGAAATAACTCTCAATACATCAATATTTTCCCTCATTTATTCTCACTTCTTGGTCAATTTTATCGAGGCTCTATGGAGAGGTCCAATTCCTCCTCCTTCACCCCTACTCTTTCAACCTGGTCTGATACACCTGACCCCATCCTAGTTGGTTTTATGGTTTTTTAGAATGGTTTGGGATTGTGGAAGTGGTAATATTGGTATTCCGGAAACTTCTAATCTTGGTTTCTTCTACTATTTTTTCTTTAGTTATTCCTATTTTATGTTTCCTTCCCTTTTTATTCCTAGTTTTTGTTTCATCATTTCCATATCCTATTTTATCTTTTATTTTGATAGGGTTTTAATTTCTTTTTGTTTATTTGGTTCTTTTTTTTTTTGAAAAGGTTTTTTGGTCTGTTTTGGGTTCTCTTATGTGGATGATGCTGGTTCCTAGTGTTATTCACCTAGTGGTTCCCCAAAAGGAAAGGTTCAGTGGGAATGCGGTGGTAACATCTCTGTTTTTGGGAATTTTTATGTTCTTTACTCTAATATGGATCCTGGAATCCACCAATCATCTCCTAGTTTTATTTTCAAGGTGGTTCATAACAAACTTTTGGAAGTGATGTTTGAGAAGTTGATCGCATTTCAAGAGGCAATTCATTTCAGTGGATTCAACTCTATCCTTGGACCCCCAGATGGATTTTGTGGGGTGATATTGTCTTCTCGGTTTTAATGGTATTTTGTGATCTTATTTGGATTTTTACAGTGGTGGTGATGTATTATGGTGGATGGTCTCTCTAAAAAACTATCGAGACATCTCATCAACTGAGTCTGTGATGGTTTTAGTGTCAAATTTGAATTTTTAAAATTTAAATCTTTACTTTCAATGGTCGGTGACGTGGATATCAATGATTCATTTTGTGGATGGTTGGGAGGACATGAATATGAAAATATTATGATAATGGCGATGAATATGTAGATTATGATGTGATCTTTGGATGCTGATTTTGGCTCTTAGTTTTTTGAATTTGGTTTATTTAGTATTATGTCTGAAGTTGATGGGAGGGTTCCCACTGTGCCCTAAAAAGTGGTGTTTTATAAAAATATAATAAAAAATTATTTGTACAAATTAAAGGGTTTTATTGAATAAAAAATACATAATGTCAATATCTCTTATACTAATAAAATGACATCCATTGTAGAAAATTATATATAAAAATGATATATTGTTTAAACAATAAGAATATACATGATAAATATTAGATATTTAATGGAAATTTAATGTAAAATGATCACATGAAATTGAATATTTCATGAGAGTATAACAACTAGAAAATCAATAACAGAAAAGAGATGACCATCAGTTCACCAAGAATATAGGTTTTGGTAATAAAATCATGTCAGTCAGAATAATAAATATAATGGAAAGGAAATATTAATATAATATTTCATAAAAACAATTTCTTAACCATTAAAAAATGTGGAATAAGAAATATTTCTTTGCATGGTTATGTTGGTGAGGAAGTCAGTTATCACCGTATATGTTAAAAAATATTCATTTTGACTTTATATAAAGAATGTAAAAAAAGAAAGTTTTATAAATCAGTAGAAACATTAATTTCAAAAAAAAAATAGAAGACAATGATAAATTAAAATTTTCTTAATAAATCATTTGGTAAAATGGAATAAATTTAGTAAAATAATTTTCGAAAACATGGAAAATGAAAAAACAATATCTAATTAAATGTAAAATTAAAGAGGGTTTTTCTTTAAAAATATATTTTATTGATTAAATTATAAAAAAGGGAGAAAGTTAAAAGATAATATGTAATTTAATAAATATCTAGAAGGTAATAAACTTAATGGGTCTTATAAAGGATATATGATAATATTCCATCAATGAAAATAAAATTAATCCCAAAACAAAGTGTGATTGTAAACTAGATTCTTACATATTTGGTAACTTTTAAATTACAACCCATTGAAAGAAAAAAATTGAATTGAAGCAAAAATTGTCAATAATAAATATTTATTCATGTTATATAAATCAAATATTTAGTATATAAAACACATAAAAGTGAATAGGTTAATAATAACAAATATTCTCAATGGAGTGTAAATTGGGATAAAGTCTCATACCCCACACCCAAATTTAGTGAAACATGATTTACAATTATATAAAATGATTTTAAACATGTTATTAATTTATAAAATAACCATATTCAAATTTATAATATCATATATGATCTTATTATATCATACTATCATCCATTTATTAATAATATTTCATTTTTACCATTGTTTTGGTTGTTAAATCCTTTATTTTCTCATGCATTTGTTATCAGGGAAGTTATGGTTCCTATGTATATGATCAAAATACATAATACCTAGGATTATATTAATGTTTAAATATCATATTTTTATATTATATGTCATTTTATAATAAATCTTTATTGTTTGAAACTATAAATGAATCGCATTGCTTCGTAGAGATGGTAGGTCGCACGTACACACGAGCGACGATAAGATTTACTTAATCAGGAAAATGATAAGGAATTGGATAATATATTCATTTTAAAAAACTAATATAATGTTATAATTTTTATATATATTTATTATTTCAATCATTATGTCTATCCATGTCATTTGGTGATAGAAAACAAATTATATCGGTTCGTGTGGAGGTAGTCCTCTATACATACAAGTAATTGTTTTACTTCCCATTTGATGAAGAATTAGATGGATAAATGTTATCCCATCAACATAATAAGATATTAATAATTTTTATAGAGTATTATTATTATATTTTAATTTTAAATACATAATTGGAGGTGGTAAAAGAAAAAAGTAAAGAGAAATATCTTAGTGAAGACACTTACCTTCGCTTATAATAAACTCCTTTGCATCTCTTATTAAGGACCCTAGGGTTGGTATTTGTTGAAAACCAAGACCTATAGAATGTGGATAATGGTAACAGTGAGATATTATTTAGGTTTTTTTATGTATATGGAATTAGGTGTGTAAATAAGTGAGGGGAGTATGTTATCTTTTATAATTGAGGTGAGTAGAACACTTGTAAATTTTCAATGTTTTTAAATAATGTTATTTCAATTTATTTTAAATTTGGATATCAAATTGATCATATTGGAAATTAGAAAAGGATAATGTCACAATAAAGCCATCCAATTCGGTTTTAGAGTGTTTATGGTCATTTTTAACCTTATCTTTATAGATTATCCCCCAATAAAGCTATTTTTAACTTATCTGTGATAATTAATTTTTATTGTTTTAACTATCCATTATGACCAAAAATTAAGTTTACCTTATTAAATAATATTAATTTTTCTTATTTTAAATATTTTAAATACTTTATCATATTCAATTCATATAAGTGGTTGAAGTTAACATATTATTTAACCTGACAATCGTGTCAAAAAACTGTATTTCAAGAAATGTATTTTTCACGCATAAGATAATGTAATATTAACTATATGAATAAAAACAATAATTAGATAGATTTAAATTTATATATTTAGATTTATAATATATACATATAATTTGAATCGTTCATCATTAATCATTATTTTAAGTAATTAAAATGGTAAGACTTTATGCCTTTTTTAAACAAAAAATATTTTTTGAAAAAACAAATTCTAATAAATAGCCCTCATTACCACCAAATGAACTTATAATTTATTATATAACATTTATGGTTTATAGATATTTAATTATAAATATAATAATATATTATTATAAATTAAAATAGGATTAGTTATATATTACATTTTAAATTATTCATAAAAGCTAAGTTCTAAGTAAAATTTCAATAATTCATTCTAGTCTTATTTTGATCAAGTGAGTTCAAAATTGATATTAATCCTATAAAGTTTGTGTTTTTTACCATTAAATATTAAAATTTTCATTTCATTATGGTTTTATTAAAATATAATTTTCACTCACTATAATTGAGTCTATAATATTACATTCTTCCATCGTATAAAAATTTCATCTTTGAAATTTTATTTGATATTACTTTTTAAAAAAATGAGGGTGACTCTTCTTAAGAACATCATCTAGTTTTCACATTGGTTCCTCTATTTTATGATTTATCCAATGTAATTTTAGCAGAATACTTCTATGTTTTCTCAATAATTTCTCTTTACTATCATGAATCTGGATAGGTTCTTCATAGTAAGATAAATCCCGTTACAATTCCATTTATCCAGTGGCGAACACACACATTGGGATTAGAATATAATTAATTAATAATGATATATAGAACACCTAATTTAATTTAGATAGGATTGGTGGAATTTATTATTGGTAAGACACAACTAAAATCGTTCCCAAAATGTCTAAGGATCTAATGTACCCAAGGCTCAATTATCCTTTCTTATCAATGATTTTGACACCATTTCATAGATATACTTCATGAAAATATGATCACCTACTCAAAATTTCATATATTTCATCTAGTTATAAGAATAAATCATTTTTACCTCTTTTAAATCCTTTAATATAAGTCTAAATATTATTTTCCTTTATTTTTTCTCCACAGAATGTTCTTGGACTTAAATTTTATTTTCACCAACTTCTTATAATCATGTTGGGGCATGATATATCTCTCCACATAATGATTTATACAATTCCATTTTAATACTTTAATGGAAACTATTTTTATAGTACAACAATATTAAATTTAAATAATGATCCCAAATACCATAAAAGTTAATTGATAATTAACAAAACATGTCTTTTAATGTTTTAACTGTCCTTTAAGATTATCATTCAGTTTGAGGATGGTTGGAAGTGCTCAAATGAAGCATGGTATCAAGGGCCTTTTAAATAATCTTCATGAATTTAAATGTAAAATGGGGAACTCAATGAGAAAAAATTAAAAGAGGATCACTATGGTGTTATAATACTTCATTGATATAGAGATTTTCAAGGCACTCATGACGTAAATATTCTCTTATAGAAAAGAACTTAAAATATTTGGTAAGGCGATCAACAAAAACCCATATCACATCGTTATTTTTTGGATTATTTTTTAGTCTTCGGATAAATTCCATAGTAATGTCATCCTATTTACACATATGAATATTAAGTGATTTCATGAAAATTCTAGGATATTTTTCCTCAAAATTCACCTATTAGAAAACCATGTATATTGATACATAATATAAAATTTCCCACCTCATGTTATCCCACAAAAAGTGTTCCCTAAAATACCTATACATATTTTTCATTCCTTAATGTATAAAGAAATTATAACTATGATCATCATTCAAAATTTTCATTTTTAGCTTAGGTAGAGTTGTAACACATAGTCTCTTTACAAATTTCATAATGTTATCTTCATTAATAAATTTTACCAAATTTCAATCATTCATAAACAAAATTTCTTTTTAAAAGTCACATCAAGAGGTTGAGAACATTTTTCTGTTTTTAGTAAATATGGTTTCATAGTCATTTAAAGAATTTTAGATTTCTCTTATTACTTAATATTTACTTTATCGATCATTGTGAGATCCATAACCATAATATCTTTTTTAATTCTCAATTGTGAAACAACTCCATGACTGTTTCTTCTCAATGAATATTCTACCTTATTTTCCTTCCTTGGGTGGTGTGTATTTAAAATTCATAATAATTGTGTAATTTGATCCATATTATGATATTAGACCCTTTAAATGAAAATATGTATTTTAATATCTTATGGTCTGTTTATATATTAGATCATTCAATATAGAGGTAATGTCTCCATATTTTCAAATAAACGATTATAGCGGCTGACTCAAGATCGTTGGTTAGATAGTTCTATTCCAGAGTTTTTAATTAAAATGATGAATAAGAAATACCTTTATCATTATTTATAAGGAAATTATCAAGTGAATTATTTGAAGCATCACTATGTATCACAAATAAATCATTTCTTGATTTTAGAGTCAAAATTAGAGAATTGAAAAATCTCCCCTTAAATTCTTCAAAATATTCTTCATATTTCTTTATCCATTTGAACTGAACCACTTTACATGAAATATCAGTTAATGGGTTATCCAATCATGGAATTTTTTGAACAAATCTCCAATATTAGTTAACCAAACAAATAAAAATATATAACTAGGTTATGCTCATTAGTGGATGATATTATTTTAAAACCATTGTATTTATAAGATCAATTGAGATTCTATAATTGGATACAATATAGGCAAGATAAGAAAATTCCTAAAGACATAATTCACAATTTCTAAATTTATAATATAACAATTTTTGTCTAAGTGTTGCAAGAATTATCATAAATTTATTATCATGGTCCTAAAATATCTTATTATAAACCAAAATATCATCAATGAATACCAAAAAAAATTATAATGAATTTTTTTGAATAAACTAGTCAGTTGATCCCTAAAAATAGATGGTGCATTAGTCAATCCAAATAGAATTACTGTAAACTTTTAATGTCTAATACTTGTTTGAAATTCTATTTTTATAATATCTTCCTTCATTACTCATAATTCAAGATTCACAAAGTTAATTTAAACCTTTGAAAGATATTGAGATCCTTTAATTGGTCAAATAAGTCATCAATTCTAGGTAGAGGATACTCTTTCATTATTGTAATATCATTGATATATTATAATCAATGCATATACTCATGGAACTGTCTTTCTTGTTAATGAAAATAATAGGGGTCACCCAATTTGTAGCATTGGGGTGAATAAATACCTTATCACAAACTCCCAAAGTTGTTTCTTCAACTCCACTAATTACACATTCACCACTCTATAGGGAATCATTGATATTAGTCTTATAATTGGGAATATATAAAAGGAAAACTCAAAATATGCACCGGTGGATTTATAGATAAATTATTAGAAAATAAATCAATTTATTACATTTTAATATGTGCATAATAAATTTGAACATTAAATTTTCCATATACAAATTCCTTTTTGTTTTATACGTTAAAAACATTCCTTTATACTTTTTTTAATGAAATTGAAAAACATACCTTTTAGAAAATGGTTAAAATATTCCTCTAAAATAATTTTTAAAATTCAAGGATAACATAAAATGTCCTCAATAAATCATTTTAGTAAATAAAAGGACTTTAATAAAAAAAAATTAAAAACATATTGACATGGAAAAAAATATATGTGATTGAAAGAGAAATAAAACCTATTTTTATTTTAAACATTTCATTCATTGATTAAAGAACCAGAGAGAGGAAACTTTGGAAGAAAATATGGAAACTCTTCTAATAACTAGTTTATTGGAAAATTAATGGAACTCATAAAGCATAAATTATAATATTTCTTCAATAGAGACAATAGAAATCCCTAAAGAAAGTGAGATTATAAATAAGATTCTTACATATTTGGTAACATTAAAATTGAACCTCTTTTAAAGAACAAACTTTAGGTGAAAAATTAATCATACTTAATAAATACTTATTCGTGTTACATAAAATGGGAAGTATGTACACCCCATACAATTAAATCGATGCATAAAAATATGTCTCATTGGCGAGTAAATTGTGAAGAAATCCATTACCTTGCACATTAATTTAGTTCAATTGGATTTAAACTCTTGTATAATAGTTCTAAAAACATGATTAATTTATACCATGCCTATATTAAAATTTATGAAATCATATATGACACTCTTATAACATTTTATCACCGATTCAAAAATAATATTTTATTATTACGATTGTTTTGGGTGTTAACTGCTTCATTTTCTCTTGCATGTTTTATTTCAAAATATCCTGTTTTTGTGTTTAGGATATAGATAAATAATATAGATAATGATATTGATGTTATAAATATAATATTTTATTTCATTAGATACTATTTTATAATCATTCATGAATGTTGGACATAGAAAGTGAATTACATCCCTTCGTGGGGATGGATGGTTGTACGTATGCACAAGTGATGATATCATTTTCTTAATGGTTGAAAGCATAAAGAAGTGGATTTTATATTGATTTTACATAATCAATATCATGTCACGTGTTTAATATATATTTATTATTTCCATTATTATTTCTATCTATTTGAGTCGGTGATGGATAAGATTTTATATCAGTTTGTGAGGCGGTAGTCTAAAGTACACGCGAGCGATGGTTTGGTTTCCCATTATATGGAGAAAGAGATGAATAAATATTATTACATCAACATAATAACATATAATTATATGAGATATATTGGTTTTATAAATTTGTAATCTTTAATACATAATTGAAGGTGCTAAAATAGAAATTTAAGAGAAAGATCTTAGTGAAGAAAATTACCTTCACTTAGAAGAACCCCATTTAGATATATTATTAGGGACCCTAGGGTTGGTATTTTGGGATTAATAGAACCTATAAAACTTGTAAAAGTATTTTTGGGAGATATTGTTTAATTTTTTTAAGATATATGTATTTATAGGTGTGAGGAAGTGATGGGAGGAGGTTCTCTTTTATAATTTATTTGATTGGTATGCATGTAATTGTTCAATGTTTTTATGAATGTTATGTCACATTCATGAAAATAGAACTCCAAATTGATCATATTATAAAGTTAAAAGTATAAGATATAATTCAAACCAATAAATGTGGTTTGATCAAATATTTAGGTCATTTTGACCCTTATCGTTATAGATTAATATCCAGGAAAACCCGTTTTACCTTAATAGTGGTAATTAATTTTTACTCTTTTTTTCCAATCATTATGAAAAATATCAAGTTAAAATTATTTTCTAATATTTACTATAATTTTTGAAATTATAAAATAAATTTTATCTGTCTCAATTTATATAAGTGGTATAATTTAATTGAAAAATAACTCTGCAATTTTTTCTAAAAAACTAGTTTTTAAGAGACACATTTATCAAGAATTAGATGATTTTATATTAATTATATGAAAAGTAATTTGAATTAGATGGATTTAAATTCATATAGTCAGATATATAATATATAAAATTAATTTAAATCATTCATCATTAAATATAATTTTAGTTAATCAAAATGGAAATAAATTATTCATTTTTTAAACAAGAATGCTTCTCTGAAAAAAAAAAATTCTGCAAAATACCCCCGATTATCTACAAATGATAATATATTTATTTCTAATAAATTTACAGTTATAAATTATTAATTATATAGATTAATAATCCTTATTATAAACCAATGGAGTAATTTTTAAACACTATATTATTTATTATTTATAAAATATTATTTCTAAGGGAAAATTTTCAAAGTTCTTTATTGTCTTATTTTAACCAAGTTAGATTGAAATCTATAATCATCTTATTAAAATAGATTTTTTTGACATGAAATATAAAAATGTTAATTGTATTCCAGTTTTATTAAAATATATCATTTAATTAATATAATTGAGCATCGAGTGTTACATGTAAGGAGTATTTTTACATCTCTCATCATATGAGGAGCTCCGATGATCGATTTTGTTATTCCCCATGGTGAGGACCTTTATGGTTAACACCCTAGGGATGAGATACATAGCTTCTAGAAGTAATATTATGGATAGGACCATCATAATTGTAGCTTCCTTCTATATCTTATAATGTGTCAATATATTCTTAGGCCACTACTGAAATATTGTTTAGGGCCATAAGAACACTAGTGTTAAACAGGGCAGAGCTAAGGGCCTGCTCATATACTTTGGGGTTCCTCTATTGAGATTAATTCTTAGATTATCCCTATTCTTAAGTTGGGGTCATGTGTTGTGCTCAATGACCATCATAAATGGGATCCCTCTGAGGTAACTTTGGTTTTGTTTTCAGAATATTCCCATGATATTCTTAAGAAGGGGTGGAATGTTTTCCTACTTCTTGGTTATCATAGGGATATAGTGATGAAATTACAAACAATTAATGTCACTAGTAATTTGTGATTTCTCCTAAATTAACTTTAGAAAATTATGGAAAATCATTTAAGATATGGTAGGGATATAGGCCTACCCTAAATTGGATATTGAAATGGGACATTAATATCCACTTTCAATGGGGAAATCAGCATGATCCTATTTATTATTCGACACCAAAATGTGAAAAGATCATCTAAAATGATATTAGGAATATGGGATTGGTCTTGAACAATAATTTAAAAATATTTATGACATGTTGTTGTGGTGGGGAAGGAATATGTGACTGCCCCTAATTGTTATCGAGATATTCGAAGGGATATATTATACTTACACTTCTTAGATATGTTGAGAGTTTTGTATATGAGATCTAAGATATATTCTGGAAATTTGATTCCTACCAAGATGTGTTAATGAGAACTGTAGAAGGAATGTGGATATTTTCCCATTTCATAGTTAGAGTAGGGATATGAGGTCTCCTTATTCCTGCAGTTAGCACTAGGATATTCTGATGAACTAATTTTGTGGGGGTGAAAATTTATTTCTACCCCAGTTACACTAAAAAAATGACTTATTGCGACAGGCCTAGGGCCCGCCACAAATTGTATATCGAAAGAGACTATTTGTGATGATAATTTTGACCCATCACAAATAGTCCATAAAAAAGATGTATTTGCGACTGTCCATCCCAAATACCATTGGTGCGCCATGCACACCTTTGCGCAGGAAGAGTATTTACAACAGGGAATAGGCCCCGATTTCAAATACTCTTCATGGGTCTTTGTTATTTTCGATGGGGGAGGATATTAATCACAAATAATATGTTGATAAGATATTATTTACGATGAGGGAGGATCTCTGCCTCAAATAATATATAATGAGGATATTATTTGTGATGGCCCATCACAAATGACTTGTCATCGTGATAGTATTTGCAATGGGTCCCCTCACAAATACTTTCTTTTACAATTGTCTCAATTAATAACCGGTGAGCTATTTACGATGGGTTCTGCCCCAAAAACTATTATTTATGATGCCCCATTTCAAATAATGTGTCAGCAGGATAGTATTTTCTATGTGACACGTCGCAAATACTATTTTTTATCAACGCTTAAATTAATAAATGCCTGACTATTTGTGACAGGTCCTGTCACAAATATTACTATTTGTGACCAGAATCCCATCCCAAATGATCTAACCTATATATTCCCCAATCTGATTTTTTCCCATTTCACATTTCTCTTAAATCCTCTCTCTTCGGTTTTTCTAAAACTTTTAAAATTTACAATAGGCCAATTTTCTGGATCTACATCCAATGAAAGATTTGGTTTTACGGTATTTATTTGTTGCTTTTATATTTCAGTTAATTCATTTTAATTTATATTAGTAATAATTATTAATAATTTGTGGTAATTAAATTAAATTATAATTAGATAGTTTTATTTTGTCATATGTATTTTTACAAATATGTTGTTTCTTTAAGATTGAAATTTTTTATTTAAAAATAAATAGTATTAATTTGTAATAATTTGGTTCAATTATCCTTATTTGACAATAATTATGTGTAATTTGAATTAACTAGTATTAATTAGTTGTAATTAATATTAATTAGTATAAATTAGTATAAATTAGTATAAATTATTATTATTTAGTATTAATTGGTAATAATTAGTAATAAGTATGAAAACGAGTAAAAATTGTAATAAATTGTAGTAATTAGCGGTAACTACAGATAATTAATAATAATTAGTAATAAATAGTAATAAATAGTTATAATTAGTAATAAATAGTAATAAATAGTAATAATTGGTGATAGTTAGTAATTAATAGTAATAAATAGTATTAAAAATTAATAAATATTAATCAATAGTAATGATTAATAATGATTAGTAATGATTAGTAATGATTAGTAATGATTAGTAATGATTACTAATGATCAGTAATGATTGGTAATGAATTGGAATGAATAGTAACTAATAGTAAGGAATAATAATAAATAGCAGAAATTAGCGGTAACAAGCAGTATTTTGAAAAAGTTAGTGGTAATTAGAAAAAATTAGCGGTAAATAGTTAAAATTAATGGTAATTAGTATTAATTAGCACTAATTACTAAAAATTAAAGGTTAATCAATATAATTATTAAAAATTTATAGTAATTAGTATAAAATTGTTATAAACTAATACAAATTAGTAATAATAAGTGGAATTTAGAATTAATTGGTAATAATTAGCTATAATTGGTTATAATTGGAGGTAATTGGTAAACGTTACAGATAATTAGTGAAAAATTGTTACATACTACTAAAAATTAATAATAATAAGTTTTATATTGTAGTAATTTGTAATAATTAGCAGTAATTAGTAAAAATTAGCGGCAATTAGTAAAAAGTAGAGGTAATTAGTAAAAAAATGTTGTAATTAGGAAATATTAATGGCAATTAGTAAAAAATAACGGTAATTAGTATTAATTACTAGTAATTATTAAAAATTAGTAATAAATCAATATAATTAATAAAAATTTGCAGTAATTAGTAAAAAATGTTATAAATAAATAAAAATTTGAAATGATAAGTTCTAATTAATTGTAATCAGTAATAATTAGCAGTAGTTAATAATAATTAGCGGTAATTAGTTACAATTAGGGGTAATTATTTAAAATTTGATGAAATTAGTAAAAATTAACTTTAGTTAGTAAAAAAAGTATAAATTAGTAATAATTAGTGGTAATTACTATAAATAGCTGATAAATAAATATAATTCTTAAAATTTAGTGGTAATTAGTAAAATTTTATTATAAACTAAAAAAATAGCAATAATAAGTTGTAATTAGAATTAATTAGTAAGAATTAGTAACAATAAGTTATAATGAGTGATAATTTGTAAAAATTATTATAAACTAATAATAATTAGTAATCATCAGAAATAATTAGTATTAGTTGTGATAAAATAAAAAAAAATAGTACTAATTAGTGGTATTTAGTAAAAATTAGTGGTAATTAGCATAAATTAGTTTAAATTAGTATTTATTTTAAAAAATTACTATAAATGACTATGAAATAATAGAAATTATTATAAATTAAAAGAATGGTTAAAATAAAATTGGTTATTAATTTTCAGGTAATGAGTAATAATAAATTTTTACATACATGGTTGACAGAAATTAGTCATTTATCATGGCCTGAAGATTGAAAATTTTATGATTTACACCTTTTTAGTAATTTATAATATATTTTATTATTTTATAGTAATTTATAATTATTTTTATTAATTTATAAAAAATCAATTAATATTAGCAGTAATGTTTTAGTAAACAATGACAAATATATAAAATTTTAATATTTACAAGTCAATTATAATTTTTTTCTCATCTTTTTTGGATCATCTTTTTCTTATATCAAATTAATTATAAAAAATAATTATTAATAAATAACAAAAATTAGTAATAATTACTAATAACTAGAAATAATTAGTAATAATTTGTAAGAATTAGAAATAATTAGTAATAATTTCTAATAATTAGTTATAATTAGTTATAATTTTCAACCCATGAGCAATATAAATTTGTACAAATATGGTTGACAAAAATTATTAATGATCAATATACTCCAACCACAAATTTGTACATACATGGTCGATACAAGTTAGTCATGACCAATTTACGCCAACTATCTCCAAATCTATCATTAGGTCGCCATAACCATGATAGATATGATCCGACAAATTGATGAAAGCATCCATAGAAAGAGAATATACCTCAATGACATGACATAATTGACATAAATTGGTGTAATGATTAATTTTGACATGGTTGGCATAGAATGTTTTCATGACCTGGTGATTATAAAATCAATGATTTACACATTTTAGTAAATCATATAATTTTTAATATTTATATAATTATAAATGACCAATAAATGCTAAAAATGTCCAAATTTGTCATCAGGTCACCAGAACTAGGAAAAACATGATGTGACATGATGATGGAAACAACAAGAGGATGATGAGGAGATATGTCGATGATAGGGCATGGTTGGCATAAATTAATGCAATGAAAAAATTAGACATGGTTGGAATAAATTGGTTTATCACCTGAACATTGTAAAATATATGATTTAATCTTTTGTAGTAAATAATATAATTTCTAATCTTTGAGTGATTATAAATGAAAAATTTGTGATGGCCATGTACAAATTTTTCATTTGGTCACCAAAACCAGGGTAGGTCGAATGTGGCACATCGATCAACGCAGTATTAGGAAAAGGAGGAGGAGTTAGAAATTGAAACATTTAAATACTATTTATAATCATAATATATATATAATGGATTTTTTCAACTATTTTCTAATAGTCATTTCGTGTTTCAGAGTGACTCTAATATATTTCAAGATTTGGAGGAGTCTGATTTACCTAGTGACGAGCATGATGTTGCATCATATGACCCTTAGACTATTGGTGCTTCAGGGACAACTCTGAGGGGTTGTGGTCTTGCGAGATTGATGATTCCTGACCCTATCCCTGAGTGAAGTCCATGTCTTGACTTTGATCCACGCATACAGAGGTATGTTCACTTGTGTATTTTATTTATTTTTCATTAAGTTTTATTTATTTATTTATATAATTATTGTTTTATTATTTTTAATATTTTTTCAAATAATTTCATATAGAGGAGTTGGATAGGGAGTAGAAAGAGCTCAGTTGGTAGTAGTAACAGGAGGAGGAGGAGATGTGTCGATGGTAGAAGTAGAAAATTGATAAGATAATGGAGTACATGTGATGCTTGACTCATAGTTTAGTGATGGAGTTCCCACCACCAGCTCCTCCGGCTCCTCCAGCTCCTCCGTCACCTCCAAATGACCCTCCCCCTTAGCGATTTATATATTTTTTTATGATAAAAAATTGAATAACATTTTTAGTATTCTTTTTAATACATATATTTATATTTCTATATAGTGAATATTTATATTATTGTGAATTATGTGTTTTTTATTATTTATTATTATTTTTTCATTATTTTATTATTATTTATTATTATTATTATTATTATTCTATATTTTTCTAAATATTTTGTTTTTGATTATTTAATTATTTCATAATTTTATAATTTTAATTATATTTGAATTATTTTATTCTCGGTATTATTATTATTATTTTTATTATTTTATTAAAAAAAATTAATGTATTTATTTATTTTATTTATTTAATGGGTTTTTACAATGGGACCATCAAAAAATGTTTTTTTAAAACCAACTAAACTATTTGTGACAGTCCGTCACAAAAAAAAACCTATTTACGACACCATTTTATGCAATTGGTTATTTGTGATAAGAACCCGTCACAAATTCTTTAATTTCTAGTTGTGTTACTATTAATAGTTACTAAAATATTTCGCATGATGACGCTATTGTATGATGGAAGGCTTTGTGAGCTTGAAATGGGATATGGGACCCCTCTGTAGTTTCCTCAATAGTATATTGGTGGGATTCTTCAATGGAAGTGGTGATATGGTTCTTCTCTCTATGTTTAGTGACTCTACACAATGGAAATATATCAAGAATCTTATGAACCGATTCATTTGAGTAGGGACACCTGGGGTTGCATCATAAGTGAGTTGGTGAGTGGTTAATGTTAGATGACACTGATGAGAGTATTTTTTACCAAGATCCTTCCCATGTGACTATTATACTGAGGTGAAGATTCATTCATCCTCTCGATATATGTCCCTAAGAAAAGGGTGGAACTTTTTATTGTTTTCCATATAGATGAACCTAAAATGGTTCGCAGGGTTGATGGGTGACACCTTCTCCACCATATACCATCATTGAGTAGATGTCCAGTAAGGCTTCCTATTGATGATAGATTATGGCAAATCATCCAAATTTAGGATTAAACGATTGGGGAGTTACTCTTGAATTAGTGGATCCATCACATTACATTTTAGGTATTGGGTGGGTGACAATGTCTTCCTATTTTAATAGGCCTCTACCTTTTTAGTTACTCAACCATTTGTCTGTTGTAAATGAGATTCCATAAGTTTGAATTTAAGGGAGTTTTGATGATCCTAAAAGATCAATAACAATGAAAATGAAACACATGAAAAATAAACATTACAATTAAATGGAATTATCTTTTATAGTTAATCTATTTATATCGGTTCACACTTTTTTCTATAGGAAACTCCGACACGCCCCCATATCCCTAATGGTTCAATATAAACATTGCTTCTATACTATTTTCCAAATGTAGGTAGTCACTATGATTCTTGGTAGTGCATGATGATCAAGAGGGTGAATGTGTGGGATAATCACACATTTTAAGGGGGTTCATTGGTACTCTTGGACTCTCTTATATATTTGAGATGTTTGTGTGAATCCTTCCCAAATCTCATCATGGGATTGGTGACACTTTTTTTAATGGTTGGTCACTAGCACATATTGTTGAGAACACCGGTATGTATTATTAGTAGTCTGTATTTAATCTTTAATAATTACTAATTCTTAATTTGGGGATTCTATAGTTTAATGTTTCAAAACTAAGAACTATTTATTTTAGTTCCATCTAGAAAATTGGTATGTGTTAAGGGTTCAAGATTGGGAACATAAAAATGGCATCCTTCATATCCCGGTGAAAGGAAATAGAACCCCAATAGTTTGTTTCAACTTAGTAGTCATGTATCACCTATTATGGTCATGTGAAATGGACTAATCCATGTAGTTATGCATTATGCGATAAGGGTTAATGGTAGAAAGATTCTCAATAGTGGTTAATGTTTGACTTATACTTGAGAAACGCTTTTCAGTTAAACTTTAAGGGAATATAGCTCAAACTAGTATAAGGTTGTCCCCACAAAGGATATGGACCTATGAATATCGGTTTCGTATCCCAAGGAATATGAACCTATGAGGTACATTTTGTCTCTTAAAGAATATGTCTCGAAATAGAAATATATTGTAGTAACCAAAAAGGAATATGGTCATTTGGGCGAAAATATCCATACTCATAGGGAATATTAAACAATGACCAATTACGTTCAAATTTATGGGGAATATGGAATAGTGAGTGAGGATATTTGTGACTTTATAAGGAATATAGTCCCATAGGTATTGATTTTAGAGGTTAGTGATGTCAGGTTTAAACCTCTTCGAGGAATCTTATGTATCCCAATTAATAGGAATAAACTCTCAAATTGTTTGAAAAGTAAATTTTTATATTATGTGATTAGATTGTACTATACAATTTTACATAACAGGTTAAAAATGTTGTTATGATATTTAACATCATATGAATAGGATTCTAGATACATATTTTAACATCCGGTTGCAGGGAATTTAGTACCGTGAAATAAGCGACAATAAAGAATTGAGTGGGGATTACACATATGAGGATTCCCTTTATATATCTCACCCAATAAGTGGATTATGTGAAGTCATGGAGAGGTGGTACCTACACTTAGTAAGAAATCCATTATCTTGTTTTCTATCATGTTATAAGGAAGAGTGATATACAAGAGGCCTGATCCTAAATTGTGGAATATAGGTTTAGTTATAGGGATCACGCCATCATTGGTTGCCTCCCTAGTTGAATGGACTCAATCACTGACCTAGAACTTAGGCCAATAAGATTTAGTATAAGTTTAAAAGAATTTGGTTACATGGACTAAGTATTATACCACTAATTTCCCTATGATAGGGACCATTGATATCAATGAAATTAATTATTTTAAACTCCCAGTGGTCTTTATTGGTTGGGTATGACAGGTAAGAGACACCTTTTATCTAAGGAATACATGATAAAAGGATGGGATCTCTAGCATACCAAATATACAGATCATATACATTAGATAGATTTATAAGTGTCATTTTCATGTGAATTTTTTTTCGTGGAAAAAATTTCCATGGATTGTTTAGATAACCCATTCATATGTACCTGTGGGAGGGAGGGTTCTGAAACCCAAAGTAATATGCTCATAACTATTATCCCATAGTGGGGAGAATATATTGTATGGAAGGTTGGTGGAATAGAGATGACTCACATGATAGGTCTGTGATGTGGTGGTTGATCCACCTCATTGGTGTGAAATTGGGGGCATTTTATGTGTTTAGAAGGAAAATGACATGAGAGCATGCCATTTGTTCTTCATTCAAACATCATAAGGGAGAAAAGCCTATCTGGGGACCTTTCAAAGGAGGATGATATTCTTGGGTAAAATATAGATGACTCATCCATGTACTATGTAATCATGTTGAAATTTGTTCTTCATGGTAACCTCTCATTGAAGGTTGATTTTCTTGGATCACTTTCTATGGAGGGTCAACCTAACCGGGAGACATATGGAAGAAAGGATCTACATGGTAGTCAATTTTGAAAGTAACAAAGAATTAAGATAGTGGTTAAGTCCACATGGAATATTCTTTAGAGAAGAGGATTAATATAGGAGATGAATTAACACGATTAATATATTTTGAGAATTTTATTTAAATTAACCTCTAAATCACTTCCTCTCTTTCTCCATATTCTTCTCTATTCTAATCTATTATTCCCAAAGTGGAAACTATGGTATTTATAGGAAACCATGAGAAAAAATCTAAATATAATAGGACGATATGTATTTTGATGTGTGCAACCACATTGATTATGGATGGTCTACTGGTTGGTGGTAGGTTGCAATGTGTCTCTACGTCATAGTCACATGGAAAATATACAGATCTGTCCTCAATGGGTCCAATCATGGTAGATATGAAACCATGATGTTTATACATCTGATAGATGGGTATATTTTATTCAAATTTGATATCAATGGGTAGTGTAAATAGATATCTATGTAGGGTATCTCTATGATAAAATAGATATAGTGTTTTAGATTAAATAAGAGAAACATTTTTTATTTATATAACTTTATGTTTTTTAAGGACATTATGTTATTTGGTTTAAATTAATGGAATTTATTGCTGATTATTTATTATTTTATAGGCATTTAAATCAGTGTGTTTTAGATTTTCTTGTATTACATGTAACATTTATTTGATCTAGACAGTTTATTGGTTATTGTTAAGATTCCATAAAATGGCGTGGAGCCAAATAATATTTAAATTTCATCAGAGAAAGACATAAATTCTGATAAATGTTCATTTCTATTACTATTTAATCATCAAGAGGTTGGTATTTTCTATGGGTTAATGTGCTCTATTTATAAGAATATTGAATGTTACAAGCTGGAATTATCATGTTCTTAATAGTTTGTTTTTGGAGTTTTTAAGCGTATCATCTAAAATTTATTTATATCTTGGTATTACTATATTTTAATAAACATAATGTTTGATAAGAAATACTAGATATAGTTGTGTATTTAAATGTTGTCTTTTCAAGCATGTTTATTTTTTGGAAAATCATGACATAATGGGAATTCTTATTAAATAATAACATGTATAAATTTGGTTTTAGATGATTAAGGGTTTATATTTGAATCGCTTTTAAGGTACCCAGGTTTTTACATTAAAATATTTTATAATTCATTAATGATATTTGAATTTTATATTGTCTCTTGGAATTAAAGTTAAAAAATGAAATATATTTTCACGTGATTTAATGGACTTTTGGTTTAAGACACTTGAAAAAATATATTTATTGAGTCATTTACATTTAATTAGGCATATATGGTTATGGAGTTAAATTATTTATAAAATAGGCCTTATTTTAGAGTGTTATGGGGATTTAATGGTTATTTTAAAAGGTGAAAACTAAATAACATTCTTGTTGTGGTTTATTGAAATTTATGAAATTAAAATTAAGAAACACATTTTTTTAAATAGGGAATGGGATTTTTTACAGTTTTCCAACAATTTATATAACTAGATAATCATTTTTTCATTTAAAATCGAATAGTAATGATATTATTTATAAAATTTTATATTTTTTGAAATTACCTTAAAATGACCATGTATTGTTTAGTGAATTTATTTATTTAAATTTTCGAATTTGTGCTCATTATTGTGCTATTTTCTTTGTAAAAGTGTTTAAAAACTATTAATTTTGAATTAAACATATCCTTAAATATATTATTTAAATGTATTTTAATGTATATATTAATATTTTAATATATTGGATTATATTGTAGGTTGATTGGGTTGTTTGACTCGAATATTTTTATTGGTAAAAGTAATTTTTTTATAATATAATGTATTGTTTTTTAATTGAAAGAATATCAAAAATAAATATATTTTTATGATTTTTAAAATTTATTTATAGTATTTTTTTATTATAAATTATGTTTAAAACACCATGTTGATTGGTGGTTGATTTTTTAAATTTAGATTGAAATGTTTAAAATTTTTATCAAATTATTATTTTCAGTTTAGATCAAGATGGTTAAAAAATAGGGGTTAATTTAAAATATTTTATGTATAAAGTTCCTAAAGGGTAATTAGTTCTTCTCCATAAGGCCTTATTTCATTTAGGTGTATGTCCTAAAATTATATTGTAAGAATATATTGTTTTTATTATCCTTTTTGTCAGATCAAAACTAATTTTTAATGGAAGAATTTGTATTTTCAATGCTCAAGGTATTTCTGGGTATTCTCCCATATGTAAGAGTTAAAAATTTACAAAATAACATTATTGAGTTATATAATAATGCATTATAATAATGTGTGATTTCATTTTAAGAATTTTGTGTCTTCAATTTGGTTAATTAGGATACTATTTGTTTGTTTTACCTTGTTTTGAAATTCATGGGAATGCGTCAAACAATTTTTCTCTAAAAGGACAATTGAATCTTAAACACATATTGATTGAAAGTATTTTATAGGTTTTTTAATTTATGGATTAGTTTTTTAGTGTTAATATATTTTATAAATTATTTTTCCAGGATGATTTTATAATGTTTGGTGGGTATTGCTTAGTTTAGATTTACATGGATTAAAAATTCATACTTAAAATTCAAATCTTGTGTAATAGCCTATATAAGTATATTAGGATTTATTTTGAATAATTTTAGTCTAGAATTATAAATATAACCCATTTTAATTTTTAAATGTTCATTAGATCGGTAATTTATTTTAAACTAACAGGTGATGGGATGAAGGATACCCATGAAAATTTGTTTTCTGAAGCTAAATTTAATCTCTAATAGTTGTATGTTTTTCCTTTAAATGAATCTATATAGTATCAAATAAAAAATTATGAAACTTAGTTAAACTCAAATGAAATTAATTTGTTATGAACTTGTAGGAAGTTATTCCTATGAAGTAAATAATATTTTCCCAAATTGTGTATATGAATCATGTGTAGTGTTTTGAGGATTTATTATCAACAAAATGTTAGATGCACAGGTTTCCAAATTGTGTATGTTAACAATGGATTAAGGTTATTACCAACATTGTTTTTGAAGAATCAGGTCTTGATCATGGTATTATAAAAAAACCCAAAAATATGGTCGATCTATCATTATGAATCAACATGAAATATGTATAATATAAAATATAACGGGCATAAAATTGTTTGTAAAAAATATATCTTTCCAGTTCTTGGGGGATGATTCTTGATTATAATAACCTAGAGATTTCCAAAAGACTATCACCACTATAGGGATGAAAATAAACACAAAAATCTCTATTCCTAATGAGACTATATCTATTCTCTAAATGTTTCCTAGAACATTCTCATTAATGTTAAATGAATTTATGGGAAAGAATATAGATTAAATTATCGATTGGTAGTACCATATATTAACCAATAGGTGACTCTTATCCATTATATATGTTTAGTTTATTCAATAAAGGGTTTTTATTATCAACTGCTAATGATTGGAAGTCGATATACCTTATGATAATGTATGCTTGATTATGTTTGAGATAATGGATCATTCCAACAATCAAAACATGTTTATATAGTGATAAATGAGTAAACCCATTACTATTAACTAATGGTAAATCTTGAACCATATGTGACAAAATATATGAACTTGATATCATATATTTGTTTTCTATCACTCACCGTGATACATAATAATCGTATGCTATAATAGATGCATCTGGATTCTTATATCGTGAGTTAAAAATTAATGTATATACTACAAATTTATATAACCACTTTAGTGAATTTATAATAATCTTCATGCTTCACTAAAATAAAATTATAAATTATAAAATAAATAAAAAATCATTACTAATATATCCAATTTCTTTTTTATGTGGTTTATCAATCTATCCTCATTTTGGAATAAATACTTTAATAAAAATTTAATCATTATTCTATGTTCAAATTTCCTGACCCTGTAGGCCTTTATAGCACTAAAAAAATATAAAATCTTGATTTCATAGATCTAAAAAAAGGGTGATATATATATTTTATTAATTCTACTCAAGAAACAAAGGGGTATAATGATATCTCAATTGAACATACTCATATCTCCATTTGGACATTTACTCTAAAACATTTATCATATATATTCTATGTAAACATATATAATCCATTTATCAATTACATCAAGTAACCACTAGAAATGAAACATGTTAATCTAGATTAATATTACTAATATATTCATGATACTTTGAAAAATATTTACTCATTTGAATGAATTCATTACTTTTCATTCATCTTTGTAGCTAAATTTATCATATGTTTATAAACTAGGAAAGGCTATATATTTCCTTAGGCTATTTTAATCATGGTCCCACATTTATTTAACTCGTCTAATGAGTGGAAAAATATTATATTTTTTATGCTCTAACCAATGACATGATCAGTAAAACACCCAGCCACACCCTGATTATCCATGTCTCGAGGGTTTTATAAAATGGAATCAACGTATTAAGGTTCTCATTCTAGGTACCTTGAAAACCTAAGATAATGTTAATTATAATATGCAAACACCCCTAAGTATAATAATGATCGTACGAGATTCTATATGATATTATTTATTTATTTAGTAAAGATAATTATTCTTGACATATTAAATCATGATTCTGTTATTTGTATCACATATAAAAATATTTTTATCTATTATAAGATTCAACTCATAGTAATATTAGCATATCATCAAATCCACAATACTCCAAGATGATCACTACTATAGAAAACACCAAATCATACTTTGAGGGGATATTATAATTATCTTTTCATGTAATATATATTCATCACACTTGAATGAATGATAAATATATATTAACTTTATTATTAAACCATGAAACTTTTAATAACCATTATATAAAATATATAATGTAGCTAATATAAATTAAATCAACATGACCCTCATTCTTTTTTTGCACTAATGGATTTGAAAATTGATACAATTCATTTTCATATATAGCCACCCAAAAGATCTATAAAATTCCTCACTCGGTTATCTCTAAAATGACATGATAACTAGGAAGGATGTGTTTAATACTTTGTCAAGAGATTGGTACCTTTTCTAGAGAAATAGATTAATTATTGTTATAGAGAACTATATTTCTTCCTAACTACTTGTAAAAACCCCGTGTTTGTATTTTAAAATATTTATTCAAACAACTTCCTTCACATCATATGATGTAGTGATGTATTCTACCTATGTTGTTGAGTCAGCTATGGTATCTTGTTTGTAATTCCTGTAACTGATAGATCCACATTTTAGAATAATATTGAAACCATATTGAGATCACATATAATTTTCATTATATTAGTTACTAGATTAATTGTGACCCTTTACAGTAATCCTAATATCTTCTCTAAATACTAATAATATAACCACCCTTCTTCTGAAGTACTTAAAAATTTTCTTTATTGAAATCTGGTGAATCTCACCAGGATTATATTCATATATACTAGAAATTTCCAAATATTAGGTGGGATAAATTCTATTGCACAACATAGAATATATGATAGAAACTGTGTAAGATAATTAATGAATATTATTCATATTTTATAACTCTTTAGATTAATCTTTAATCATTATTAGATTTTTGTCTTAAAATACAGGTAAAAACACCTCCATGTAGTTATCTATACTAAAACCCTTTATCATGTTACCAATATATGCATTTTGACTTTGTCCTATAAATCTCTTAAATATATATATCTATATATATTCATACCTAGTATATTTGTTGCTTTACCCATGTATTTCATTGAGAATAATGTTCCTAACCACATATTTATTTAATGTGAGGTCATTACATAGTTTCCTTTAAGTAGTATATTATCTATATACAATATCAAGAACACTACCATGATACCATTAACCCACTTGTATCGAGAATATTCATATACATTTTTCTTGAAACCAAACTATTTTTTTACATCCTTAAACTAAATATTCAATCTATGAGAAGCTTGTATAAACCATTAATAGACCATTGGAACATGACAACTTAGACAGTCTATTTTGAATCATAAAAACCTTTAGGTTATATCATATACTCTTCATGGACTAAATTCACATTAAGGAAATTAGTTTTGATTCCCATTTAATATATATACTAATCAGAAATGGAAATTATTGAAAAAATATCAAAATGGACTTAATCATCACAACATGTGAAGATGTATCTACATAGTCAATATAATAATTTTTTTCCCTTTCTGACCATGTGATATTTATAAGTTTGCAATATACCATATATATCTGTTTTCATTCAAACAATACACCTTAACCCTTTATGTATCACACCTTTAGGTTCATCTACCGTGTTCTAGACTTGGTTATTATACATGATTATATTTAAGATATCATAGAAGATATCCATTTCCTTTAATTTGACCTATCAATATACTCTGTATATTAATTCATCATCACTTTTAATAAGAAATCCATATCCATTTGAATCATGAAGAATCCTAAAAATCTAATGAGATTTTTTTGTCACCTGAGACAGTTCTTCTTCCATAAATATTTATAGAATCACCTCCAATCCATGTTATTAACATTTCCTATTGGTTTCTCTTTAAATTAAAAAATTTCAACTTTCCTTCAAATGTATCCCCGAATAATGATCTTCTTCTCAATTAAAATACAATATATCGCCATAAACACTTTTTGTTCAATTATATTGTAGGAATATAATCCAACAATTTATTTATGATAACTAAAAAATAAAAATATATCTAGATTAAGATTGATTTTATTAGTTGAATAATATTATAAATTTATTTCAAAACCCTAAATCATCATTAAAAAAAATTTGGGTTGTTTCTTAGTCCATATCACGTATTGTGTCTTTATAACTTCTTTAGATAGAATATGGTTGAGTAGGTATGAAATATTCTCCAGAAAATATTTCTATAATTAAATAAGAAAGTCACACTGACTCATCATAAGTAGAAATCTGTCTAATAGGGTAATATTTTTCCTCTCAGACACACCATTCCATTGTGGTGTTATAAGAGTAATGGGTTATGGAAAAATTCCACATCCTATACAATGATTAGTGAGTTCATCACTTAATTATTCACCAGCCTAATCTAATAAAATAATCTTAATATTTTTCCTAGTTAATTTTATACTTTTTTATAGAGCTCATAGAATTTTTCAACATTCTCATACTTCAGTTCCATATGAAGCACATAAACTTACTGACTAAATTCATTGGTAAATTTTATAAAGTACAATAACACACCAATTGTGTTTGTACTCATTAGTCTAAACAAAACACTCTATATTAGATTCAGCAGACCACTAGACCTATCAAATTTTCAACTAAATGTTAATTTGTCCTATTTTATTTATAAAAATGACGAAATTTTTCAAATGATTCATAATCTAATGATTCCAACATTCCATTACTATGTTATCTTTGAATTTGATATTATTTATATTCCAAATACACAATGCCAAAGTTATGTGAAAATATAATTCAGCCTGTTCTTCTTATTCGAAATTTTATAGATACGATTATCCATATCTGGATTTTGTAAAACATTTAACATATTCATGAATCTATGAAACATTTCATTCCAGTTTATTTAAAAAATATTATTTTAAATAATGAAAAAATTTCATATTGTCTAAAAAGGATGCATATATAATAAGTGTTATGTCATCAATATAAAAATGGATTTTATAAATAGATATAATATTTATTACCTGATTAAACTTTATTAAAATTTATAATAAAAATACAAAGTAACAGGTTCTTATCCTTCCAACCATTTTTACATGTTCTTGTTTTGTTTGGTTTTACCATATATTTAAGAATTATTATAATGTTTACATAGTTAATGATTAATTAACGTTATATATATGAAATATTATATATTAAAAATGATTTTTTATATTTTTAAAACTCTATAATAGTATCATATATATATATATATATATATGTCTGTATTTATTAATAAAATCAATTCTCTCTATTAAATAAAAACATCCTAAAAATGTAATTTTTAGGTTTTCAATGAGGATAATATCTATGTGATTAATAATATTTACAGGAGAATCCAAATGAAAATAATATAAATATATAAATCATAATTAATATTTTGTATGTGGTTAAACCATTCCCATGGTGTAAGTACCATAACCACGGAACCAAAACATGGTACAAAATAAAACATTTGACAAAAAAACGTTCTTTTTACAGATATTTATTAAAAAATGTGTAATGAGAAATTAAATATCTATGGTATATAGTAATATAAATAAAAATATGGTTCTTATATTTATTTATAATAAATATAATGTTTTTTACATTGTTTTAAAATTTCAAATACAAAATGGTTGTCTGACATAAGGGTTAATTTTACAATCTCATTTTTATTTGGGGTTGTGTAAATTTAAATTTACAATGGGAGAATTGTATACCAATTATCTATTAAAAACATATATTTTCTTATAATATGGTTATTATTAGGTTTTATATGTATTCTTGTCATTTATTTTACCTTTTTTCCAAAAATAAACCAAAAAGAAAGACTATAATCGAATCTGATCCATTCTCTTCTTTTTAGTGAGGAATCATTCTCTTCCATGTCCATGAACATTATATCGTTTAAAAAATATTATATTATGATGTTAATATATTGTTTAAATTAATTTACATCTATCCTTTAAATTCTTTGGTATAGTTTATAATTATTATTTTTTACATTTTTATGGGTTAAATTTGACATTCTTTGCAAGTTTGGGAAAAGAATGTTTTTTAATGTTTACGGATCGACTGTATTTTCTTTCTATCATGAAAATTATTCATTATTATGATTCATTTTAAAGTTTCCATGATTTTGTAAATAAAATCCTTGTTCTAGTGTAGTGATAATTTTTTGTTTTTTATTGAACTTACGAATGGAAAATGATATTAATTCATAATTTTCAAACAAATTTAAAATGTATTAATGAATATTTTTTTCATCTATGAAAAAATCATTTAAAATTTGATATAGTTCACTATGGATAATCTCTAATGATACAATCTATATTCTTTCTCTAGATATCTTTTGATCATTTTTTGAAAAAAAATATGGGAAAAATATAGAAATTTGATATACTAGTTTTCAAATTCCAATATTTATTGCTAAGGACTAATGATTTTGTATTGTATTGGTTAATCATTTCATTATTAGAACAAATACATTGGAATTATTTTGTGATGGGTATATCCAAAAATTAGGTATCTTCTTTATTTTTTAGTAGGTATCATGAGATAAATTTTCTTGGGTTTTTGGAATATGCCTTACCTATTTATGTATGATGTCTCATAATGAGGATTTGGTGCTAAGATTATGATGTACAACACTATGAATTATATCACTATAAGATTACTTATAGTTATAGATGTAATTATTTGTATTATTATGTCATTTTTTTATAAATTAATCATTCATTATATTGTTTTTATAGATATTATATTTATTATTTATCTATCATATTATTTATTCCTTGATTATTTTATGATAGTTTTCTCTATACGCTTTAATTTACTTAGCATCTGAGAAGACCCATTTATTTTTTTATTATCCCTAAGGTACCCTAAAGTGATTTTTGATTGATTTCATTGGTATACTAGAATAAATAATAATGTTATTAAATGAAATTTATGTTTTATTTTATTCTTTAGAACTTAATTAGAGATTAATGAATGTATAGTGTCACTCAAGACTAGAAAAATACGATATCTCATGGGATATGATCTCTTGTATCTAGTGCCAAAGTAATATCCCAAAAACTAGATATTGGAAAATATATTCATTGGTTTTCAAGTTGGAATCATATAAATTTTAGTAGAATCCTTGGGAACTATATTTTAGATGAATATATTTATCATGCACATTATGATAAACCCTAAATAATACCAAGAGCGTTAACTTTCATATGCATTTTTATACTATGCCTCTATTTTTATAATTTCATGAGATAATTAGGGATATTCAATTTGTTATATATCGATCTTAGTAGAAATAAGGGAAAAAACATGAACACAAAAAAACATTATTGATTTTTCTCATAATAATGTTCATGATATTGAGTTATAGTTGATATGATTATAAATATAATATAGAAAGTTATCTCTAATAGTAATTGTTATGAAAATAAACCTGTTTATTAAAAACATAATTCAATTATACTAGGCCATTTCATATTATAGTAACCTCCATAATTTAATGGAACAAATGATCAATTGGTAGCTAAAAAATGTATCATGTCCCTTGAAAATGTATATCTAGTTTAAGAAAGAAATGAATGGGTGAAGGCTTTTAAAGCAGTGAATTGTCTAAAGGTGAATGATAATATATTAATCTCATTGGTTCAAATAAATAAAAAGGTATAATAGATAGAGGGTATGGAATGGGAAACTTTTAAGGATATGTTATTTGAAAACTTCCTTTATCATGAAAAATGAGTTTATTTAGAAAAGAAGCTTTAACATCAGACAAAGGAAATCTGAAAGTGTTTCTAAGTATGAGGATAACCTTACAAGATTAGTAATAAATAATGTGAACTAAATACATAATTAAAATATATATTTGATTGTTTCTTTGATTGGATAAAGACAAGACATCATAGGGTGTTACACTCTCAAACATTTTTAACATATGAAGTTATAGTATCAAGTTCAAAAATGTTTAAGAAGTAATTATATAACTATTATATTATCAAATTAAATAAAGATAAATGGAGAATGAATAATCAATTGGTAAAGTGGAATATATAACAAGTTATGAAGTGGAGAAATAAATTTACAAGAGTTAATAATTTTTGGAAATAATGACCTTGGGTTTTGTTGAAGGGAATGGTAGTTTGGTTCGGGTATATAGCTAAAGGTCATCATGCTTATATATGAAAATTCAAGGTCTAACAATTCAACTATAACGATATGTGAATCTAATACATAAACTCAGTGTTAATAGAATTTACCTGAGAAAATTTCTAAAGAAAATGGTTGAGATTATGGGATCACTATAACTAATGTTTGAGCAAGAAATAATGTGTTAAATTTTCATTAATTATAATATAAAAGTGAACTAAATATTAATATGATTCTAGATCTACACATTATATTATATTTACTTAGATTACAGAATCATCTACCAACACTATGAGAAATTTCATTCCCAATCAAGACACCTAGTTGGAGTTTGGTTGCAATGAGACTGTATCGGGTGGTTTTCATTAGGATACATTGATATTACCCAGTTATAATCTTGGTTGTTATACCTATTTAAAGAATCCTATATTACAAGTTTAACTAGTTTTGGAGATTATAAAATGATGAATTGGTTGAAAAAATATGAAATAACCATTATTAAAATAGTTTTATTGTTTATAATGAAGGATATAAAGGTTAAATTATTATAGCATTACTTTGGGTGTTATTATTGTGGTTTTATGAATTAATTTTTTTTTTACTTATTGACATGAATGTTTACTCATATTCAATATTTTTTTAACTTGAGATAAAAAAATTTGTTTTAGTAATTGTATTCATATATAAGGAATGCATTTTCATTTTCTTCAATATTATGATTTGTTAAAAGTAGAATTTTGTGCTTTGGTAAAGGGAATTTCAAAACGATCATTTATTATTTTTAATATAAGATGAATAAAAGGTTTAAAATTGATTAAAACATAACCAAACAAAGAAATTATGATTATAAAATGAAAATAAATCATGTATATATTCTTATATTCTCTATCTATATGGTAAAATAATTCCTTGAACTGAATAGAAATAAAGGTAAATCTCTCGAGTATTATGAATAAAATATCTCTTACATATCATGATGTTCTTCAGGAAACACATTCATATGTATAAGTATTATTTTCATATAAATGTGGTTTTTCAAAATTTTAATTAAAATCTACCAATATTCATAGTATTAAGTTACAAATTCCCTATCAAGATAAAAAATTTACATTGGTTTATTCAAATTTAAAGATATATTCATTATGGTAATAATAAATTAAAATTTTCAGTATGAAATTTATTCATGGGGGTGGAATATAACATCCCATATTTGTAAATAATATTTTAATTAATTTTATTTCATAAATTATAAATGTAAATTAAAAATTAATTTCTTTACTTTTAATAATATAAACCAAACATTTATATACATATCTATCACCTAATTTTTTTGTTTATATATTTTTCATATATAATAGAATTTTATTTACTTCAATGATTTATTAGATAAAGTTAATATTGATGAGGGAGTAATATCAGTTCATGTATGGAGAGGCAACACAATCGTACCCCTAACCGAAGGGTTAAAGGGGTTCAATAAATACCATTATCATCTATACTGTCCTCTTTCTATTTTCTAAAATTTTAATATGTAATTATTTTCAATTACTATATTCATGATTTTTTTACATATATAGCTTTATTCGATCACTATATTAATTTTTATTTTTATTTTCATATCATCATGTTAATTTATTCACTATAATCAGTTGGTTAACAAATAATGATACATGTTTCCAAAGTCATGAATTTGTAAAAGATAGTAAGTAATTCAATATAACAATTTTTTGAAAAATATGATGAATGGATAAATATCATTTTTACACAAAAATAATAATTTATTATATACTATATACTGTATTATATTTTAGATGTTTTTTATCATACACTATGTGAATATTTTATTTCACAAACATATCCTTTAAAATAAATGTTATGTAACATGGTTTATAATATATTAAAATTAGAAAATATTTATTATTTTTATTTTTGAATGTGACTCATGTTATGTATAGTTTATTATTTTTATAAAATGACTATACAATTTTGAGATTATAATTTTTGGAAAAGAAAAATGATCATTGATGTTGCATTGTAATCACGGTGTATATACTTCACCACACTAAAACAATTATCTAGATTATGTATATAAAATATAAACACCACTTAATTGGAATATTAATTTAATAAAATGAGTATATAACCTTAAATTATTAATTATTAATTATATATTAAACAACATATAAGAACCAATATAAATGTAATCACATACAATAAAATAAATATTTTTATTGTATATAAATTTTTTTTCCATGTATTATATGGTTTTAATTAAAATTAATATTTATAAACATTAGAGTATAATTTTAAAAATATATATATTGTTTTTTTGGGTTTTTATGTTAAAATTTATCTTTGGATGAAAGTTTTTTATTTTTCTTAAATTTTATTTTTTAGGTGAATAGTGAAACATACAGTTTTTTACAAATACAATCAATTTAAAGACATCATCATGATAAAATAATGACATATGAGTTTATAAATTTTTTATAATAAAAATATTTTTTTAAGGATTAAAATATATCATTTAAAAATATTATTTTTAATTTGGAAGCTATGTTGGACATTTTAAAATCTAAGTGATGTTTTATTCTAATAAAACAAATATTTTAAGTCCTTTTATTTAATTAAGTGTTCAATGGTAGAATTAGTTTTTAATTTGTCTAAAAGTAATATAAATATAATTTTTATATTCATTAACTAATAAATTTAAAGAGAAAAAATAAAACACATTACTTTGGTGTAAAATCATTTTTATGGCTGAAAAGGTATTTTTTTCTAGAAACTTTGTTTTTTTGCTTTTTTAGTGTTTATATTAAATTAAATTTTTACCACATTTAGAAATTTAAGTTTTATATAGATTTATTTATTTTTAATTATAAAATTAAAATAATGAAATATTTTATATTTAATTTTTATTCATAAAATTAAGTTACCATAGTAAAAAAAGTGTCACCATAGTAAGGGTTAAACAAGTTAAAATTGGTCAAAACTATGGTATAAAGCCACATATATCTCAAAATATTATATATTATTTGAATTTAAGAGTATATTTCAACCCTAAATCATGTTATATTCAAGTAGGATCTACATAAATCACTTAATAACACCATTATATAAGGTTTATATATTATTATCAGACTAAAAGACAAATCTAATATGGATTAAGGACATATCCCAAGGAGGATACCCAAGGAAGAGGTAATCATCTTAGTCGAGTTTATACAAGTTTATTTCTTATTCCACCTCCTTCAAATATTATATAACCATGTTTACATAATAAAACAAGTATAATTATTTTAATCAAGTTTTATTATTTTTATGGTCATCAAAAAACTATTTCTTTTCCATCCAAAAAAATTAAATCATCGCTCGTGGATAAGTGTAGAATACTGCCTCCACAAATGAAATATTTAAATTTTTATCCCCTCCTAACATTATTGGTTTTAAATATGGATTTAATGAATAATTATGGTATTTAAAACAAAATTTTTATTCTATAATGAAAAATCATTACCGAATTTACTTACATCTCATTTATTGATAAAATTAAAACATCGCTTTTGTGTGCTTTCAAACTACTACCTCTTAAGGTGACATATTTAGTTTTTCATCATATTCATTCATGGATGTTTCTAAAGATGAATTTAAAGAACAAATATGATATTTATAACAAAATTAATCTTTATTAAAAGTTTTAATAAAATTAAATAATAAAATTTTCTTACTCACATAACCATTTTGACTTGTTCTTGTTTTTTCGGTTTTACCACCTTTATTAACATTTTTATAAGGTTTATGCCCTGAAAGATAATGGAATTTTATGTAATGATAAAATTGTTTAATAAATATAAATTTATTATGCTTTAAAATTTATAAAAGTGATATATATATATATACAAAAATAAATTTTTAATTTTTAATAAAATTAATTCTTTAAACAAATGAAAAACTTCTAGAAATGGATTTTTATGATTTACCTAAAAATCATCCCCAAAAGTTCTATGAAATTTATATTTAAATACATATTAATATAAAATACACATATAAAATCATTAGGAAAATTATATAAATTATTGAATAATAGAATATTTTCAAGGACTGGAACTTATATATGAAAACATGTGTTGAAAACAGAATATTTAACCCAAAAATAGTTATTTGAAAAAATAAATAATAATAAATTGGTAATAATAAATAATAATTCAATGTTATATATTAAGATAAATATAAATATGGTTATAATATATATTTATAATAAATTTAAATTTAATATATGGAAATTTAGAACATGCTCGACCAAATAGTTGTTTAATGTAAGGGTTCATTTTACAATATCATTTTTATTCATGGCTGTTTATTTTTTAATTTACATTAGGGAAATTAAATAAAATTTTAATATTGTACCCTATCTATTTTCATATAGTCAGTTAATTCTTGGGATTACATGTATTCTTATCTTTTATTTCTAATTTTATAAAGAATCGATCATAGATACATCTTATAAAAAATTACTCTTATATGTTATTTTTTATGATAAATCATTCTATACCATTTTCATGTTCTTTGTATTAATTAAAAAAATAATATCTATTATTAACATATTGTTTAAGGTATTTTTAAACCAAATTTAACATTCTTTAAAAATATTTAAAATGATTTTTTTCATTTTTAGTGCATGTCACAATTATATTTCTTTAAAAATGTGTGAAAAGAATGTTTTTTAGTATTTACAGGTTGAAATTTTCTTCTAATTATAATGAAAATTAATATTTATCAAGATTCCCTTACAAGTTTCCATGGTTTTCATATAAAATAATATTACAATTTTTTTTAATTTATAAATTTTTTAGAAGATTCAAAATAAAATGATATTACTTTTTTTCAAAAAAATACTTTCTGATATAATTAAATCGGTTATTTTTATCTAAGTTAACATACTTTAAAGTCTATTGTTCATTACTAGGGATATTATCTAATGAAAAAATACGTATTCTTTCTCTACATAGCTTAAGATATTTTTTCATTTTTTTTAATGTGAAAAATAATGAAATTTCATACACTAATTATCTAGTATGAAGTTTTATTACTAAGGTGTATTGATTATGTATTTTATCTCTTACTCATTTATTTCATATGATGAGTGTATTTGATTTATTTAGTGATGGGTGTAGACTAGAGTCTGATAACCAATTTTGCATTACTATGTATCATGTTACAAAGAAGTTTGGGTATATAGTGCATGACTTTCCAATTTATGCTTGATATATTAGCATAAGGACTTGACGATAAGATTATGATGTCAGGAAATACTCATTTAATCAAAATAAAAAAAATTATTTTTATCAATATGATTATTTATTTTTTTTATTTCATCCATAGTCAAATTCATATTTCATGATATTAATTATATGAAACATTTCATTTTTATTTATATGTGTCGTATTATTTATGAAATTGTTATTATATGAGAATTTCCATTATACAATTTTTCATAATGAGAATTTGTAGTCCCTATTGTTTTTTTCTTATCCCTAGGTAGAGAAAAAGTAAACTTTAGATTGTTTTACAGATATACTATGTTAAATAAAAAAATCATAATTGTAATTTTTTATTTTATATCTTGTTTTTTATTATAATGTTAGAATAATTTTCATATTTTGTTTCTAAATACTATTAAAATAGTTGATCTCATGGGATGTGATCCCTTGTATCTTGTGAAAATGTAACATAGTAAACACCTTTTGGGGTTAATGGAGTTATATTTGTTACATTATCTATAATATGTTAATATATATATATATATTATAAATAATATTATTTACATTAGTTCTTTTAGATATTAAATATCTATATTATAGTTGAAGTGTCAGTTGATTTTCTATTTTTGGCTTGGGGTCCTCTAAAGTGAGATATGAAATTTTATTCTTATAATGTGAATGGTTTCAAATTTCATATAGTTGATTGTGAATGGGGTTGAGAAACTCTAAAAAGTGTTATGTACACCATTCTTGAAATGAGATATTATAGAGAGTTAAATGATATTATATAATTAAACCTTCATGGTAATTTTTTAGTCTATTTATTCTAATGAAAGTGGGTCAATATAAGCATGGTATTACAAGAGATTGAATATAATTTAATTCTAAAAACTTCTCTTATATTGTGTATGTTGGTGAACATCAAGAACAATATCAATATAGATTTAAATTATAAGAAAAAAATGAAAATTATGTGGAATATGTAAAGGATGAAGAGTTTATTGTAGTTTTGCACATGAAGTAAATATAATTTTAACATATTGTAAATATAGTGGAAGAATAAATATTTAACATTAAATTCCATCAGAAACAAGACATTTACTTGTTTATCCATAATGATATTGAAAATATTAATCATTATAGGGAGGATAAAGTAGAATAAGTAATGATGGATCATAAAAAATATATAATCGTTGAAGGATGAAATTATTATATGGGTAGTCATCCATTAACTTATCAATTAAATATACAATTTATTATTTATTTTCATCACTGTGAATCTATTATCATAGGTAATGTTTTTATTAATTATGTGTTTAATTTTTAAAAATTAAACATTATACTTTATTAAATTATTATTCCCAAATTTCTTACTTGTTTCAATGAAATGAATGCTGAGAAAAGACTGTTTCAGTTAAAAATGTTTTTCAATTATATATGGTCCACCTATTATCCATATATCATTGACCTTTCTTACTGATGTCCTAAAAACTACATCTTACCCTCTAACTCCTTCTCTAAGGTGTCTAAAATTATCTCTTTCTACCTTCTGATAGTATCTAGGACACTTCTTATAAAACAATCTACACCATTATAGTGTGATGGAAGGACATCAGGTTGCACATTTGATATTCTTACATTTAAGGAGTAAAATGTCACTCTAGTTACCATATGAGAATATTGGAGGGTCTTGATCATAGGTAATAATTTTTATATAAAAGTTTTTCCAAATTTTGTATACTAATAAAATATTTTTTTTTCTAAATAGATAGATAAAATAATGTTTGAGAGAAACAAATTAATAGTTCAAAAGTGTTGAATCTGGATGGAAAGAATATATTACTACTATTTGATAGTTTTAGGGTATTGGAAGATGATACTGGGGAAATAGTTGATAAAATATTTGGGAAATATGGATTATGATCAAGTAACCATTCCCAATTCATATTACTAATGTAAACATATAAAAAGTCTTAGAACAATGTTATGTTTGATCCACATATTAAAGTAATTTTATCAAATTAATCATCACTAAAAAAATTATTTCATTATGTAATAAAATTCAAATAACAGGATAATTTTTCTCCCGATGTTATTCCATTTTTCTTTAATTGATGCTTTTGTACATTCATAGATATTAAAAAATAGAGGTATGAAATGGAATGATTTTAAATGGAGGATAATGGATGATTTCAATGATATAACCTTGAATCTTCAATAGATGTATAATAAGATAATCAAAGGCTTACCTCATGAGTAGTGGAATGTTTTTGTTGGTTTCCATAAACATGAGTTTAATATAGTATTGAATAATCGATTATTATATTATTTTCATTTTATAAATATGTATAAAATTATTATGAAATTAACTATTATTTATTATATGATGTTTCTCAAAAAAAATACATCAAGAATAGAGGATTTAATCTTCCCTCACACATATGCTTAAATGTGTTTTTCAGTAAATATATTTACCACGGTAATATTTACATGAATTAATATATTTATTTGATAAGTATTATGTGTTTATTATGTTAATATATTTAGTTTTCTCTTTTTAATACAGGAAATGGAGTCGGGGTTACAGGTTACTCAGATGGATGTTTAGTAAGATATCCAAGCCAAATTTAATAGTAGTCATGTGAATGAGTCTTCTGAATGAATTGGTGTTAAGATTTTTATATTTATATTTTTTAATTATTTATTTTACATTCATTTCAAATAATATTTTATTAGTAGATAAAAATGAGATAATTTTGGGATTCCAACCCCACATAGTCATACATGGTCTCTTAGGTTGATAATGTTTTTTAGGTCCTTAGGAAGGAGTTTCCTAGTTATGTACAAGAGATGGGTTTTTCAGCATCCCCATATTAGGTCTTTAGATTGTTATAAGGGTCCTTTTATATGCCCATATATTTTCCTACTTTTAGTTCTCCTATCCCACGAGAATATTTGAGGTAATTTGATGTTATGAGAAACAAAATTTTGGTGCATGGGAGTACAATCCAAGAATAGAGGAGTGATATAAAAATTTAGGATGTTCAGTTCATCGTTTAATGAAAATTATTGGTTTAATTATATCATTATATAATTATAAATCCCTAATAATATTTCTATTATGTTTGGAGAGATTCATTAGGTAAATATTATAATTTTATAATAATTTAGAGTACTAATTTTTATTACATTAATTTTATATATATATGTTTGTTTGTTTAATTTTCAAATAATTTATATTAAAGATACTATAAGTTATGAGTGGATATGGAGTTGATCGTCTCTAATTAGAACATATTTATGTTGAGTATTTATTTTGAACTACATTTTTTTATAGTTTTGTGTAACATTTTTTTTAAATTATTATGTTAGGATCTTTTTTTAAATTTTACAAAAATTGGGTGGAATTCCTTTGACAAAATAAATTTCCAACTGCAAATTTAGAACTACTATATTTGTATGTGACCATATAAGGAACATTATAGTTGGAATTTCTAGTATTAATTATGTTAATATTAATTTAAAAATATAATAGTGTTTAATTTTGGGAAAGTGAAATAGTACACAATGTTGGTATAATTTTTCAAGGAGAATATATTGGTATTCTATTGTGTTATATTTATCTTAGAAGATAATTTATTCTTTTTGAACTGTGAGATTTGTTTTCACTGAATATTTTTCCTTGATATTAAAAAGATAGTATGTGTGGTGGTATAACCAATCTTATAGGTTGTTGGGTTATTTGATATATAGTAAAATTTCTTAAAGGTTTCAATACATTTTTCATATTTACCTCACTTATAGTGAACCGATCCTATGTTTTATATATTTAATAATTTATATATGTTAATGGCCAATAATTTATTATTATTTGGGGTAGCTTGGGAATATTAGATTAATTTTTATTTATTTAATTTTTAATGGTAATTTGGTATCACGTTAGGAAGGTATTGTGACATGGATTAATTTATCTTCATATTTTTTTTATGAAACAACTATTTAATTAGTTGAGGTTCCTAAGAGTGTTGGTTCAATATAATGAATCAATACACCTATATATTTTTATATTGATTATCTTTATGGGTGGTAATTTTTATATCTCGACCATATTGTTTTATATGGGATTGAATTTTTATATAGATAAATTGTACTTAAATATTATCACATTTATCGAGTTATATTTAACATATTTTTCTTTTTAATTAACGATATTTAAATTTTGAATAATTTTTTATTATAGGCAGGATTTGGAATATAATCATATGAGAAATTATACTTTAACGAATTACTAATTTTAATAGTTCATGAATATTTTCTTAGATATAGATATATTTATGTGATAGATCAGTAGTATTCGATTATCAATTATGTTTTTTTTAAAATTTATAATAGTTTATGATTATTATATAAAATTTATATGGGGTTCATATCATATTTGTTTTAACATTTATATGCTTAAAATTCAATATTTCCCTAATATTATTAATTTTATTTTTGGGTTTTTGATCCATACTAGAAGTTGTAGTAAATTTATTTGAGAAATTATTTGTTATGAAAATATTTAATAAAATATTGTTGATATTTTCATTAAATGATAAGGTAAATAATAAAAAATGGTATGGTTAACAAGAAATTTATAAATTAGGTATTATAATCATTCACAAATTTCCTTGGGAATATAGTAGGATTTTTTGTTTATTTTAGGATTTCAAACATTGTTGAATGATACATAAATATTATTATAATATATGGAATTACAAATGATACCTTCATGTTTTTCTAGTTTTTGTTTTTTTTTTGAGTGGTTGGGTAGATATAATTTTATTCACAATAGATTCTCAATGAACATTAAACAACCACTATATAATTTCTTTTATTGGTAGTGGTTTAAAATTTTATATAATGGAATAAAAGAAAGAAAAATAAAACGTTTACAATATATACAAAAACATTCACTAAATATTAGTTTTTTGAAATTTTATTAAAAACTATATGAAATATGTTCGGGTTCCTTATTTAATGGTGGTTTATATTAGCCACCATGAAAAAATTTCATAATCTTTTAAACCACTGACAAATAAAAAAACTATTTTTAGTGACTCTTATTGATTTAGTTGATGTCTATTCATATGGTAAATAAATGGTTTTATTGATAGTTGTGAAGTAGTTGGAATTTATGGAGGGGTTATGATTTATATGAATTATGGTACAGAATATGTGGTTGGTAATAATTAATATGGTAAAGTGATTGGGGTAAAATTGAAAAAGGTTTTTTATATTAATTAAATATTAATTATTGAAATGGATGGGTAACATTTGTGATTAGTGAAGTTAATGGATTAGAGATGGTTTGATATTAAATATTTTAATGAATTACATAATTAATATAATGAGTTTGGTAAATTATCAAATATAAAAATAGAAAAATGATATGATTAAATGGTAAATTATTTATTATGTTTTGGTGTCTTTTTTTGTGTGGTTGTCGGGGAAGGTTTTTTGGTAGATTTAGCAACCATTTTTAGTTTTAGTAATGGTCATATAATAATGGTTGATGGTATTTGAGGAAAAATTTGGTATGTAACCCTTAGGTTGTGTTATTTGTGATTATGATATATTATGTGTTTCCCTCTTGATATCAAATTCTCCCCACCCGACACAGATAAACTTACCAACACCAAAATGTTTTATGTTTCGAGTGTCTTCAAAAAAAATTATTGTTGGTAATGGAATGGATAACTGAAGAATACAATTTCCATACTATCTCATTCAGACACAATATGAGTTTAAATGGCTCAAATTTTGTATAAACATTATTTTTATAACATCTTAAATTTATAGTTTTTGATACACTAGCTAACTATATTATGTGAATTAGATAACGATATATGGTGGGGGTCATGCATGATAAAAGAAGGGAATGAGGTTTAAGTCATTCATGATGATGATAACTTATTGTTATAGAATATACTATATGGTTGGGATAGGGTATTTATTGGTTGATGTGATATTTATGTTGATAAATATGTTATATTTAATATATGGTTGTGATTTGTGATATTTATTATATGTGAAATTACATGAATGTAGAAGTTATGGGAGCACAATTACATCTTTATTTGTGGAATGATATCAAAAAACTAATGTATAAGTGATTATGATGTATATTCTATCTATATCCTTTCACTATTTTCATATTATACTTGGGTGAAATATTAATTGAGTGGTCTATGGAGAGGTTGGGTGGAGATGACCAAATTAGGTGCATATTGATTCTATTATTTATTCAGTGAGGCATTAGTATCCTTCATACACATTTTCATGGGATTAATTCTACTTGGTTTACATGTATGTGAATACAAATATGTTATAAAATTTCATTTAGGTTTCTATGATGGATTTGATGACTATGATTGAAATTACTATATTGGAAGTTAGTGCTTCTATTGAATATTTTTTTCATAAGAGTTTTCATTATATATTTTACATTGGAGACATCATTCTATATATAATTTTAGGATTCATGGGATATTATTTTATATTATAGTGTTTATTAGTTATTTTATTTATATGTTCGTGGTATTATAAAGTTAATTCCCCATATTTTTGCAATTTATACCCTTTGTGATACTCACTAACTCGTGGCCTATTGAAGGCATGCATAGAGGGCCACCCAGATCATATATGTTGTCCAAGTTGGGGTTTTGAGTGTGTTCATCTCATGACACCCCATGATTAAACTTATAACACGAAATATACAACCACTATTTTTTGGAACTAGACATAAGCCTCTATAAATGTAGAAAGTATGAACCAAATTCCCTTTACCTAGGGATGCAATATAGAAAAATGATTCTACTTCATCATAAATCTAATACCTATTATCTATAATAAATATTAAACAACAAATTTTTTTATAATAACATTATTATAAATTTAATTCTAGGTAGATAGAAGCTAAATCAACTTTCATACATAGCATGTGATGCTTATATGCATATATTATAACATAGAATCTCTATAACATTTAAATTAAAGCATACACATATCCCCAACATAAATAATTTAGATCTCTGAGTAATAAAAAAGGGAATAACATTTAAATAAATTAACAATTCATATATTTAAACATGATATAAATATTTTTGAACAATTCATAAATAAAATCTAATTATAAAAAAATATAAATTAGCCGATCGTTTTGTAAATTATATAATAATGAAAATAAACATAGCATATTCATTTTACAATATAAATTCCTTTATAATATTCATTATATTAATTTTTTCTTAAATATATCTTATTTTATGAATATTAAACATTTTATAATCTGATTTCTATTATGTAGACATTTCACATAATCTAAATATTTCATACGTCAAATTTCTAAAAACTTGGTCATATCAATCATCAAAACAATTTTAATGTGGTATAAATAATATATGAAATGAAGTCATTAATTTTAATAATTTTAATTAAGTATTATGAAAAAAATTATTATTTTATAATATAAACACTATGTATTTTAGAATTATTTTTAAAATTAATAATCACTTTATAAATTCCTATTTTTAATTTATAAATAATAACTTTCAATCTAAGTCATAATACATTCTATATAATTTCATAAAATTTATTTGAAAATTAACATATAATATTAAGGAATATATATTAATAAATTTTTCATAAACATTTAATTAATTAATTATAAGAACAATGTAGTTAATTATTTAATGAACACATTATAAATTAATAAATATCTACAAAATACATTTTATCATTATTTATAACTAATAGAATCCATTTCATGATTGAATTTAAAGGGAAAAATTCATAATCAATCTCATTTTATGATCCATACTAAGATATAGGCTATCGTAGAAAAGTATATATGATTAAATATTTAAGGCACTATCAGTCATAGTTTATAACTGATAGACTTATTATATCCAATAGTATTAAATTGTACTTAACAATATGCATCAGTATTGAAATAGTGATATGATGATAGTTTATTTTGACAAACATAGTGCAATGCAATCACATAATACGATATATGGAAGTTTTATTCATTCACTAATACAAATTCATGGGATTCTACGGAGTCACTGAATATGATATCCCATATCATAATCCACAAATAAACTATCCACAACAAAAGATTAAATGTTATTTTATAACTAGTTGTATGATATATTGTAAGATATAAAATTCTTTATTTCTCTACACAATTTAATGAATATAATAATATAGTAAGGTTTGATTAAACATTGGGTAACAAAGGTTTTGAACAACACATGTTATACACAATAACACTGATTAACAAAACCCAAACTGATGATCACCAAGTAATTTAACTGAAACCATGAGTATTGAAAATAAATAAGATTTAAAAATGTACCTTACAAAGTATATTGCAATTACATCTATCATCATCCATGCACAATGAATTTCACAGTAGTATAATCGAAAGGAAATATCATCTAAAGAGGTATACATGGGTTTGGAAGTCGATTGATGAAGAGGTAAAATTATCCACCCTCCATGGAATGACTACGCATTGGGATACAAAGGAGATAAAAGAATATATCTATAGCATGGGGAGTTTTTATTGACTCTTATAAGCATTCAAACTTTCCATAAAATGTAATTATGTTCTTTATTAATTCCTCGATAATGATCCTTGATAGTAAATGCATTTACCTAGAAGTTGTAACAACTGAAAAAATTTCCTTTCCAATTAATGTGACTCTTTCATGAATGTATCTCTCTTTCCTTTCAAATTATGTAAGATATTTTTAATTATAGAAAATGTGGTAGACTCACTTGAATAATAACAGTCTTCATTATTCAATATAATAAATCATATAATGTCATTTTCCTTGTGATATGGGCATTCATACACTAAAAATTTAATTCAACTTCCACTCTATGACATGAACAATTGTACATTATGAATGATATTGAAACTAACATGAAATATCATTTCTTATTATACGATATACCCTTATTTTAAATTTTTATGTACCAAAAAATTCATAAAAACATCTTGTGTGTCACTAAATTCATATTCAAGGATTTTTTTGTCATACTATATGATATATCTTATACATATCTTATATATATATAGGATTATTGGAATATATCATTATATTAATTCCTCTTGTAATATCATGACTACGTAGGTAGAACTAGGACACATAACATTCTTGGTGAAGGGTTTTATTTTCTTAGTGGATTTCATATATTTTATCCCAACATTTTCATATTATAGTGAATAGTTTTCCAGGGATAATGGATACATATTTAATTATTGGTGGTATGGGCCTCACATTAGGGAATTGTGAGATGCTAAAATGTAGATCCTATACACAAATGGATATGTTTTAGTGTAGTAACAGTATATTTTTCTAACCTTAGTTCCCTATGTACTCTCCTATGATGTTATTGGGTATTATTATTTTATTACCACTTTTATACATTTACCCTTATTTACCCAATTGTGTTGTAATTAATTTTATTGGTAGTGATTTGAATTTTACTTTCTATGATACTTATTTTTTTTAAATGAAAAAAATTAATTTTATATTTGTAGTTAAAATTAGAAGTTTATTCTTTATTTTAAAAGGTTTTCACATAGATTATGTGGGGTCATCCTAGTAATAATTTTCTCTAATACCTTACATTAAACCTCATTTTTATAGATATTATCTTCCCTAAATTTGTTTTTTACATGTGTATAAGTGAAATATTATTCATTGGGGTAATAAAATTAGTTATTTTCTAAATAAACAGAGGTATTGCGGTATTAGGGTCTTCATGTTCCAGGATGAGATTGTAGGGTGTCCCAAAAGTTTCTAAGGGTATTCATTGACTATAATTTTCTGTTCCAATATGTTTTTAATGTTATAATGAAAAGATGAGGTTTTGAGTGAAGAAGTGTGAAACCATCCTTATAAGATGAGTTTTTTCATATGTAATAAATTTAAAATAAAAGGCCATTGGAATAGTTAGTTTGATAGATTCCTTGGATTATAAAGAGGAGAACCCATATGAGGAGTAAAAATCGTGTTTGTTTCTATGAAAAATGTGTTTTTACACTATATGTTTAAGGATAAATTTATCATAGTTTTCTCTAGATTGGTTGAAGAAATCTATAATTGATCTGGACAAAGAGTTCATATAAATACTATAATTAAGTATTTTATATTCTATAACACATAAAAAATGTATTTTCTGTAGTTTGAAATTATTTTAATAATTTCAAAAAATTATTTTAAGATGTTCTAAGATGATTTGAAGATATTTGTATAATCCCTAGAGTAATGCCAAGTTTGTTTGATGAAACCATAAAAATTATATAATTGAAAGTCCATATAAAATGGATAAGTCTTAATCAAAAGGTTTTTCTACTATGATTTCAAGACTTCACTGAGGAACGTATGACTTCAGGTGATGAGTGAAATGTTTTTAAGGGATCATAATACATTGATCTTCATCAAATGAATTGGAAGATTTTATGACTTTTCTTGTTATGTTACTTCATAGTAAGAATTTTGTGTCTGTTGAAAATTTTTAAGGGCATGATTTTATAACTTCAGCTAAAATAGAATTCATGACCATTAAACATAGTTTACAAATTATTTATCTTTACATATAAGGTTTCTATAATGTAAGATTTTAGGAAAATATAAAATAGTAAAAAATCCAAGAGTGTAAGACTTTTGGTGTGGAACTTATGAATTCTACCAGTGAATGTAATTATATGAACATAATCTTTCTGGACCATAAGTATTTAAATATCCATATTAGAATACAAAACATAGAAAAATGTTAATGTTTTTTTAAGATGAAAAATCAATTTTCCATATTTCCAATGTGATTAAAATGAAATAAATAATGAGGGAGCTTATTAATAATGGTATAAACATAAAAAAATCATAAAAAGCGTTCAGATATAAGCATGGGGATGAAGATAAATATATCTTCATCTATTGAAAGGGAATCTCAAGGATTAATAAAAAATAGAGTTTCTATAATTATTTAATTATGAGGAAACACAAATTAGTCGATCCGGATGATGTTCTTTTGAGTTCATTAAATCATGATGCTTAGAGAAAATATGATCTAATCCTATTTTGAGAATATTTAAAAGTTTGTTCCACTATAAATATTTATTTAATAATAAAATGAAATCATCAGGTTTTAAATAGTAATATTGATGAAGAGTCATTAAGACTCAAGATACTATTTATCATAACCTACATTGGTTTTATTTTAGGATGTTTGAGTGTTAGTCAAGATCTACTTTAGATATTTGGTAATTTTTCAAACACTTCAAAATTGGAAATACATCTACATTTCCTAAATTAAAAAATTTAGAATAAGTCCCACACCACATTAGAAGTGTCATATATTATATAAAGATATAAAATATTGATTTTTTTGTTGGAATATTTAGATAAGAATAATTTAATCCTATTATAAATATCTTTGGAATATATTTTGGGTTGTGTTCTAAAAATTATAAGAATTAAATTTGGGTATTCTATGTATATCTCTTAAGTTAAAAAAAATAAAGTACATGAAAAATCATGAGAAAAAAGTTAGTATTTGATAATACCACTTTTCACTTAGGATTGATAAATTTTAATGCTATTACACTTATACATATTAAAAATGAATGAAGATATGTAATGTAAGAACTCATGAACATGAGAAATTATGGAGATAAAATAGAAATAAATAAAAAATAATCTATTACTACTTCTGTTGTAAATCATTTTGAGTATCCGAGAGATATGACTGAGTATATTTAAAGATAATATCTCAAAGAATAATAAAATCATACACTCTATGCAATAGAAAATAATAATAAGAGGATATTTCTATCTATATGATATTAGTTTGATAGAGATAAAGTTTTTAGAAGAAAAATAATGGAAATATAAACTATTTTGTATTATTAATATCAGGTTTTGAGCCATTTATTTGTTGAGTAGAGAGGAATCCAAGTGAATAGATCTATAGAAGGACTATAAAGGTGAGTTGTGGTGTAGAAAGACTTTTATATTGTTTATCCTGAAGATATTATGGTATTTAAAGACTCAACTATGAGTAAAACAAAATACATTATATTGGTATAGAAAAATCCTTCATATAACTGAAGATATGAATCCAAATAATAACTTTAAATCAACTCTGTCATATATATGTTGCGACTATATAGAAATTTAGGAATTTAATGAATGTAAGGAAAACCTCAGGAGACTCGTTGACCATAGTATGAATATGATAAATAAATTCGGTGTGATACTAATAAGATAAGTTCTTTAAGAAGATATAAAGTGTGTACACAATGAGACTCTATATTTGTGTGGGAAACACCAATATATTTTATTAATATATTGATCATTTAGTAGAAAATGAATTTCATAGAACATAAAAAACATGTAAAGGCATAGGTTATTATGTGAAATCTTGTAAAAATAAATTGTAAATCATTGTTAATTTAATTACATTTGTACTACTGATTGATTTCTACTTTTAATGTTAATAGTTCTGACCTTACTAACCAAAATTATAAGTTTAATTTGATAGGGGTAAAATAATCTAAAAGTAATATGGAGTTGGTAAATATTAGTCAAAGTTTGTTCAAATTACCCCATTTAAGGAGTGTGCATCAGTCCATTGGGTATATCATGTGGTGTTAGAGGGAATTTTACCTCTGAATGGATTTATTGTGAAGACTAATTAAATTTTAGATAGTATAATGAAGTAAATATTTCAAGTGTGGATTGAAATTGTGATATATAATATATAAAACCATAGATCCACTTTAGTTAATTTTTTATTAGAAGTCTCTTCCTAGACTCTAAAAAATTGAATAAACAAAGTGGAAATGAAAGAAATAATGAATTTGAAGAATTGGAGGGATAAAAAATATGGTGAATCTTATCTTAATTATAAGTTTTCATCAGATGAAACTATTTTAAATGATCTGTCTGAGGATTATAGTTCAAGATATGTGGAATGTGATGATTATATTGAGGTTAAAATTTTATGAAATTTATACTCTCCTATTCAGGGTTATTTAAATTGGTTTCCTACTAACAAAAAATTTTCAAGTCCCTATTTGAAAAAAAAATCAAATCTACATAAATAATTTGATGTAATAAAATAGGAATTGGACAAGAAAGTTATAAGATGAAACACCCCTTTAGAACTAGTGAAATATAAGGGAAAAATAACCGTGAATTGAAATATTGACATGTATTTTATTAGTAAATAGTTTTTCAGAAATAAGTATTTAAGACTATATTTACATAATTATTTAACAAATTGGAGTATATAAACCAATTTATTGTTAAATTCAATGATTCACAACTTGATTTAAATGTTACAAGATTGAAAGAGATTGAAATTTCACAAACAATAAGTTATAATGATTCTTGATGAATATGTATAGACGATGATTTGTGACTAGGAAGCTAGGTTAAGATCAGTGGAAGATGAAAAGATCACCATCAACCTAAAGTGTTTAAAGATAGAAGTAAAAAATGAGAGATTTAAAATCAAAATAATCTATAACATACCTATTGGATGAGAAGATATGTACAACAACTAATGTTTCAAAAATGATTTTTACATAAAAAAGGAATCAACCTTGTTGTAGAAAGAGTTTGAGAACATTTATAGAATCCTCCACCCAATTATCATTTAAAAAGGTATCCCACTATGAATTTAAATTTATTTATAGTAATTATAGATATTTTAGAAGTGTTTTAAAAAGTAAAATAACTATAATAACATGGAATAATAGATGTTTTCAGACATAAAAAATATTTTAATAATGGAGGTGATAATTTAATAGAGAATTTTTTTCCCCTGAATAGATCCAAATAGTTTGGTGTTTCGGTCTAAATAAACAAGCATGTCATACAGAATAGCTTGTACTTAATGTGAAAAATAATATGTTAAATTTGAATTCTTTGGAACTTCTGGTGGTTTAAATATAGATTCATATATCTCAAGAATAATAATTCAATTCTCACAAGTTTAATAATTCTTAAGTATCATGGAGAAATTTTATTGAATGGAAGAAATGTTTTAGAAAGAATACGGCCTCACTAAAGGGGATAAACATATCTATGAATAATATATTCTAATGATTGAAGAATTTCCGTGAGATGTGAAATATAAATTTTAATTTAAATAATCAATTTCAGTATAATACTTTGAAGTATCATCCACTTGATGAAGAGGAGAGAGAACCACAACTGGTTGAGGAGAGGTTAAGGAGACATGAAAAATCTATCCTTGGAAGGAAATTTGTGGGGATGGAACCAGAATCATTAAATCTAAAATAGATAATGAGTATGGTTGAGAGGTATGTATAACCCATATGAAATAAATGACTATATTTTGGTAATAGATTCCACATCGTGATCTAATGCAAGATGGTCATGAATTTTAGAGAGAATAATAGCATGTTAATGGAAATAAATGAATCCATCCAAGAGAAATATTTTTGGACTAGATTAGAGGATGAGACTCTTTGTGTAGAAGTGATTCTAATTAGGGGATGAGAATGTGGCGAATGATAAAGAATATTACCATGTGGGGGAGCTATAAAAATAAATGCAGCAGCAATAACTTTTCAAATATGCATGAATATTGAAATTTGTACAAAACCTTTATAATACAAAAGATAAGGTATGATATAACTCTCTCATAATTGTGTTAACATATATATAACATTATTAAAATGGTTTATTGTTTATATAAAAATTGTGGAAGAATTGTAACTTGAAATATTTTCATATATTTGTTTAAGTGGGAATTAGTTCCTAAAAGTTCTTTAAATAAATATATACTACCCCCAAAAGGAGAAAGATAGAGACCGGTATCACATGTGAAAATTTGGAAATCATTATATTCTAAACAAAGATTTGAAATGTTTATGGAATATTAGTAAGATAAATGGGTTTTCATGGTTAAATTAAAATTATTCTAAGTAGTTCTATATTTCCCACAACCACTTGAAAAAATGTATCCCATTTCTATCTTAAAAGGAACAGGAATTTGAAATACAGTATACTATAATAAAAATGGGGAGACTATCTTACCCTTTTCATTTATAATAAATTAGGAGTATAATTATTATAGGTGGATAGATATCACATTTACCACTGATCTATATGTTGGTTCATAGTAATTTACAAATAACATAAATGGGGATATTGAAGTTATAAAAGGTAAGGTTTGATTGTATTTGTTAACAAATAGGTTTTTCAGTGTGATCATGATAATATGATGTCTCAAATGAAGAAGTAATAATCCCCCCTTGTATAATATTTTATTATAGTAGGAATAAATTGAAATTAAATAGTCCTTGGAATAGTTGGTTGGATAGATTCATTAAAAACTAAAGAAAAGAACCCATCTGAGGAGAAACAATTATGTTGGTTTCTATGAAGAAAGTTTTTATAAAATCTATATTAATGTTAAAAGTGATAAAATGTGGATCATGGTAGGTTAATTAATGTTTCACCTATGATAGTAGATATGTTCATGAAAATAGTCTTATTTGAGCATTTTTTCTGTTAAAACACCTAAGAAATTCATTAGATGGTGTTTTTATTCATTATAATAATTCCAAAATTCATTTTCAAAATATTTGAGATAATTTGAATATATTTGGAGAATCCCAGAAGAATGGCCATTTTTTTGAAGCTATATATATATGACGACATTTTGATGTTTACAAAAAAATGATTAAGTTTTAGCATAAGTCTTTTAATGTAATTTTTTTTAATGTAAAACTTTTTAATCCAAAACATACAACTTTAAATGTTACTACTAGATGAAAAAAAAGATTCTAAATATTTAATATGATGAAAATGAAATATTTTTGGATGATTATAGAGTTAATCATTTATGGTATAAAAATCACAATAACCTAGAAATTTTTTTGATCCAAGAATGAGAATAATGTTGGGCTGTTATTTATCCATGTAAATGGATAATCATGGATTCGTGAAAAATAGAGTTTCTATAATTATTTAATTATGACGAAATATAAATCAGTTAGTACTAATGATGCTCTTTTGAGTCTATAATATCATGATTCTTAGAGATTACATGATCCAAGATTATTTTAATAATATGTGATGAATATTTTCACTATATTAATTTCTTGAAATATAAAATGAAATCATTTAGTATTCAAAACTAATACAGATAAAGAACTATAAAAACTTGAGATAATATTTATTATATCCTATGTTAGTTTAATCTAAGTTTTTTTTGAGTGTCCTTAGGGATCCTATAAGGATGTCAGAAAATTTTATAAAGACTTGAAAAATGGGAAGACTTCTAGATTTCATGAATCTGGAAAACAAAATTAAGTTCCACATTGAATATAAAGTAATATATATTATATAAAACAGTGAACAATTGAAAATAATATTGTGTTGAAAGATTTTTATATGATTATTTCACGCCTGATGTAAATATCATATAGATATATTTTAGATTGTGTTTCAAAATTTAGAATCATTTTAGGATGGTATTTTGGGATTATACCTTAAGTTGAAAACTAAAGTGAATGAAAATTATTGAGAAAAAGTGGTTTTTTGATTATATAATTTTTTATATATAATTGATTTTTTAATTTATTCCATTTAGGGTTATTGAAAATGAATGAAGACATTTAACAAAAATAATCATTCATATGAGCAATTGAGGAGATCATGGAGAATGAAAAAAAATATTATTCTACTTATTATATGGTAGAACATTTTGGGAGCCTGAGAGTTGTGTTGAATGAGATCTTAAGATCATATTTCGAAGAAAAATATATGGGTCTAACACATTTTATAAAAAATAAATAGAGTTGGATCTAACCATCAAGATAAGATCAGTTTGACAATGAAATTTTTTTGTGATGAATAATAGATAAAAGACTAATGGTGTTATATTATTTATGTCTGGTGTAGATCCATCTTATTTTTGTATAGATGAAAACTTGTGAATATATTTTTGTAAATATAGTAAATATAATTTTTTTAGATACTGAGTTTCATACAATTTGTAACGACTTGAAATTTTATAAATAAAATTCCCTTTTTGATTGAATTAAATTCCCAATTATGGTTATAGAAAACAGATGCACTTATTTATTTTTATTATATCCTATCATATTTAAAAGACTATTAATAATCATAACCATTTATAAAATATTTATTGAATACTGATCATATGACTTGTTTAAATATATTGTTATGATAAACCCAAATGATACAAACAAAAGTAGCTATGGCCACCACTAAAAGGATTATATCCTATGAATCCCATTTATTGAAGCATTTAATAGAAATATAATCACTGGGATTTTACCTTATCCAAGCCCAACCAGATATCCAATAACTATATCATTAGAGAAACCATTCATGGTAGAAGTTCAAGATCATTGAGATGATAGACCAAACCATATACACCAAACCACACCATAAAAATCTCACCATTGCTCACCTTACCATTAGAGTATTTTCTCGAGAAAAAAAAGGGATATATATCAAGACACTAATAACATAAATATGTATTATATATAATAATGAATATATTTACTTCTTATCATCATTAATTTTTAAAGGATTTTTATTTTGATATGATAGAACAAAAAATTCTATTTTTGTGTAATATGAAATTTTAATTAAAAAATTTCTATGTGGTGGATTAATACATTTTTAAAAAATTATATATAAATAAAATAATACTGTACAATAATATTTTATAAAATATAAATTATAATATAATTTTTATGAAGTTGAATATAATTTTTATAAGGGTTTTAAAATTTTATTGTTGAAAAAACAACATTTCTCAATATATGTTGATTCTTGTTATAAAAGTGAAAACTCGAATATTTAAAAAATTATTTTGATAAAAAAAATAATTTTCAAAATCATCACATCAAATGTATCCAATAATAAATTTTCATAATTTTATGAGACAGTCTAATTTTTGAGTAAAAAATAAATTCATTATAAATATGTTGTGTGTATTATGAATTCATAATGAATAAAAAGCGAAGTAATAAATTCTATATAGGGTATTCACAACAAAATATATATTTTCCCTTTAAAATAATGTGACTCTGAGGTTATTTTATTAATTTTATTAAACCTTTATGAATCATCCTGCACCTATATTATATTTTTTTGGTTTTAAAATTAATTCTTAATAAACACGTATCACTTCCACATCAATAAGGGTAATATTTTATTTTGTTTTTATCCTTTTCTTATAACATAAATAAAAACGCTCTCCTTAGGTAGAAACCATGTCTAATAGCCATTTAATGGTTTTTCTTTTCATTACATTATTATATGGAGTCCAAAACCTATGTTGGTGAAATAATAAAGATATCCCCTCACTGTTACTATATAAAACAATCCATGATCCCATTAACTTTCACTAAAAACCCTTGGACCACATCCTTACTATATCCTCATCTCTGTAGGATCCCCCCAAGGTTCCCCCAAGGTTCCCCCAAGCTCTCAAGAATTTCCTCCAAATCTTTTCAAATCACCCACCCAAGGTATGGGACCTCTCTATCTTCTTGTCAATTCAAGCACCTTCCTTGTATTTAGCATCTTTAATATAAATTAGTGATGTTTCCATGAATTTATAAATATACCTACATTATAAAAAATATTCCTAAAAATTATATATCATTTATCATCTCTCATTTTTCATTCACCTAATTTGTTACTATGCTTAAATTTAATAAGGGATTCTATCTTTCCCTTATTTATTTAAGAACCTTATTTATGTAATGATTTTTTCCTCCAATTAATATTTATGGTATTTTCTATTACACATACCTATTAATGAGCTTATGGTGTAAAATTTATGAGTGTCCCATTTCAATATCATTAATCCCCCCCATGATTCATTATGTACCCCTATTATGCTACTGAAATTATCCTTGTATTTATTCCAGAACCATCCTTGTCTTATGAAAATCAATTAAGAAATTTTAATGATAGATTATGTTATTCCATATCATTGATACCATACTTTCTACTTATAAGTTATGATATATCCATTTTCTCTTAGTAAACCATTTTATGAATCCTCATGTAATATTGTTATGATGCTGAAATGTCACTACGGTTTTCTATACTAAACAACTGTGAGGTATATACTAGTACCCAATTACACTCAAGGTAATTCACCTAGTTGTACGTGTAATCATTTCTTGGGGAATTCCATGTATGTAACAGAAAATTCTTAATCATGGGATTAAATGTGATAAAATATTTACTTATGTTAAATGATCTATGTTGAACAATTGGGAATGTACATGATATGATTATGATTGATGTACCCAAACATCTCTCTAATGCATTGGAAACTTTTTTAGTCTCATGAGATTCCATGTATGGTTCATGGGAAGCTATCCTAAGAACATTATGATTTTATTTCACGGTAGTTAACCCTGACTTGTTCTTATTATGTTATGTTTAATGTTTTTTCCATATTCCCATGTAGCCTTTATGCTATAATCTTATATCATGAATCATTGTAAATGATTATGATTCTAACATCTTATGTTACATTGTTATGCTTCTTGGAACACAAGTATTTCATTACCCTATTCCAATCATTTTTATTTCGTTTCTAGGAATATATCTCACCTCTTTCTTAGGTATGTCCCAAGTTTATTCCATTTATTTTTAATAATGACATGATATTATGATAATTTTAAAAAGTCTTTCAATAATTCCAATATACCACATATTTTTATGTTATTATTTAATGTACCTAGTTACCCAAATAAATAAGGATTATAGGTCATCTAGGTTGTATTATGTGCATTTATATTTAATAAATCATGAATTGATGTGTAATAAAGGAAAGGGATGTCATAGTAGGTATCAAAGTAAAGACTAGTCATTATTGAGATTAGGATTAGAAAACTATAGTGAAAGAATTAGAGATAATATAATGTATAGGATAACACAACTATGTTGTTGTAAAGTATATAGAAATTGGTTTCCAAGAAAATATATCATTCTCATGTAAATATAAGTTGGTTTAGATCATGAAGAGACATACATATGGGTAATAATCCCGAAAAGGTCCTATTAATATAGACTCATCATCCCTTGGTGCATGATAGTGGGTCTTGCTGCACACCTAGTTTGATACTCCCATGGGATATTCTTTGGTAAACTCAAAACCTCATTACCAAACATTATTAAGGGGAGAAATATCACATAAGAGTCTATTTTAGGAAATTTATCATGGATAATATAGATAGAATCCTATAAATTCATAAGTTAATGAAATATATGTCATTTATAAAATATCACATTAATTTTATTGGATTCTTATGTGTGTGTTTAATATTTTAAAAGTAATCAACCCAAATTTTATCTTTATTCTAACCAATGTATGTAATTATAAGGAACCGAGTAAAAACAATTTTAAGATCAATATGATGACTTCCCAACTGAGGTGCCTAACATGATGGGAGCTCAAGTAAGGCATCTTTTCAATATTCCAAACCAGCTTTCAAAAATCACGATTAAAAATTATGAAATAGTTTAATATCCAAATACATTAAATAATAGGATGATGAAATATCAAGGAATTTCATCTGATAAAGGTGATAATGTTAAGAAAAAAAATTTACAATATGCAAAAAATTGTGGAAAAAGTACCAAGGGAAATTTCACAAAGGAACTATGATATGTTTTAATTATGGAAGTACAGGGAATAAATTATCTTATTGTCATGAAACAATAACTTAAATAATCGAAATAAATTTCAATTTAAGGTTCCATATACAGTTCTATGTCATAAATTTGAGAATATGGTCATTATCCAAGACAATTATCTATTACAAATGCTGAAAATCATGATCAACATCAAAAATCTCAATTAATAGGGGAACAAGGAATGTATTATATTGAGATAGACTATGATGGTTAAATTACATGTAACCTCTTATTTATTATTGTGTATGTAATTTTTTATTTCAATTCATACAATATTGGAAAATCTTTTATTTTTTCTGAGAACATTTAGTCACCACCTGAAAAGGATTGGTATCATTATTAAAAACCTCTATGATTATTGTATCATAAGTTGAAGTATGTGTGGATTTTCTTATTGAAAATATTATCAATATTCATATAGTTGAATATTATGGTATCCAATTTATGGAATATTTTTTCTTTAAATATCCAACATAAATTATAGACTGAAGGAAAATCCCATCTATATTAAAAATAAACCTCTTATTCTTTACATGTTCAAGGAGGATTTTAAATATTCTTTAGAAATAAAATTTCAATTGTGGATAATATTTCCTTATGATAAATTGTATATAGCTCAAATGATTGAGATTAAAGAAAATATCATCCTTGATTATTAGCTTATTTTGAGAGAATACATTCCTAAATTAATGTCATGGTCTTCCTCCTAAACAAGAAGTTGAAATCTGAATAAAAAATACCTAGATCATGTCACATTCATCACCAACAAGGTATATATGTGTATCACTAAAAAACAATGGAAATAGAAGGATGTAAATGACCAAATAATTTTATGTAAATCTATAGTTTCTTTATATTAGATGGGTTCTATCATTTTTTTGAGAGAAAAGTTTCACAATTGAAAACCCCAATAACAAATCTAACTCACAGGGGAGTCAATTTTTCTTTTAATAATGAATATAAAGAGAGATTAAAAGAGTTGTTAAAACTCATATCAATACACATTCACTTATACTACCCACAAGTGGGGAACTCTTCATGTTATACAATGATGCTTTGAAGAAGGTCTTGGGCTGTGTACTAATATAGATTGAAAATTTTATATCATATACCTCAAAGAAATTGATATTTCATGAACATCACTACACAAAACATGATCTGGAGTTGGATGTAGTAATATTTGAGTTGAAAAAATGGTAGCATTATCTCTTTGGGTATATGTGTGAAATATAAATGGATCATAAGAGCCTCAAGTATATATGTACACAAAAAGAGAAGAATATGTGCTAGTGAAGATGGTTAGAGATGATTATGATCTATAACTGCTCAATCCAAAACCATCATGGGAATGAAAATAATGTGAAATATTATCTAAGTATATAGGATCAAAAAAAGTTAGCATTAATGATAATTAAGAAGGATATAATCTTTTTAGACTAGAAAATGATGGACATGAGAAACATAAAGTAAGAAATATCATCAATACTTTCAAAAATTATTGCTTAACCATATCTTCCAGTGAATGTAAAGGATTATCAAAGATATAATCTAGAAATTCAGAATAAGATTTATGTTATAAGAAAAGGTAAATCCCTAGAGTTTAAAATAAATGAAGAATGAGTTGTAAGAATTGGGGAATGACTAGGTATACCATGAAATCTTTATTTAAAGAATGATTTGTTTGAGTATTCACATATTTTGACCATCACCTTCCATCTAAAGGAAATTATTTTTTATCAAAATCTCTAAGATCACTATTATTGGGAAACTTTGAAGAAGGAAATTGTGAAATATACATCAATGTGTCTTATATGTAAAAATGTAAAGGTTGAAAGGAAAAAATCAAAGGGGTTGATGCAACCATTACCCATACCTATGTTGAAATGGGAAAACATAACCATGGAAATTGTAACTATCATTCAGAATAAATCAATTTTAAATAATGCTATTTGGGTTTTAGTGGATCTTATTATAAGTACTTATCACTTTTTTACAATTTGATAGGACTTCTCACTCAATTAATACGTAAGGATACATATTAGATAAGTGGTTAGGCTTCATGGAACACCACTATCAGTGATATCTGATCAAGATCCTAGAATTACCTCCATGTTCTGAAAGCATCACTAAAATTATCTAAATACTGAGTTTATATTCATAAGATATTATCACCCTCAAAATGATGGGCAGTATGAGTATACTATCTATACACTTGAAGAAATATTTATAGAATGTTTAATGGAATTTAAAGGGGGATGTGATAAATATCTTCCTTTGGTTTAGTTCTCAAACAATAATAGTATCCACTCAATCATCCCAATGGATCACTATGAATCCATTTATGGGAAGCGGTTAAGAACACATGAATTCTGGGATGATTTTAGGGAATACAAAATATAGGGTATTGAGATGTTTTAGGATATAAATTAAAAATCCAATATTATTTAGAAGAACATTGGTGACACTCGGAATTGACTGAAAATATATGTCGATAGTTTTCAATGAGAGCTGGATTTTTAGTTTGGAGATATGTTTTGGGACCAAGTAGGATAGAGAAGGTTTTTTGGAAGTTATAAGAAGTTTTTTTACAAGTTTGTTGTATTTTGTTGTCAAATAAGAAAAATAAACTTACATTGTAAATCTTAGTGATTGTAATCAGAATCATCTTCAAGAAATATAACTCACAAAATATAAGAATGTCCATCAAAATTAGAAGATTTTTTTCTCGATGAAATGTTTTATCAGACTCACTCTGGGTCTGGAATGAAAAGAAAATTGTTATGAGTACTGATTTGTAGTCTACCTATATCTGATAAAAACTGAATATTATTTTCTAATTTATATTTCAGAAATATCATATGTTTTTTGGAGGACTTGTGACACATTCCTTATGAAAGAAATGGGGAGAAAAAAGTGTTTCCAATCATATTCAGTTTTGACGGGAAAGAATGATGTTACTGGAAGACAGGTAAGTTACAATGATTTCTTTAATAAGTTAGAAAATTTGAAACCTGATCTTCAATGTTTGAAAATTTTTGAGGATGTCATGATACAAGAAAGAGTTTGTGTAATAAGAAATTTTTCTGAAGAAAAAACTTTTTGGTATCATGTTCATCAATATGAGATAACTGTATTCAAAATTGATTGAAGTTTGTAAGACTTGAAGAATTGTATTCAGTAGAAAAAATATGTTTCTTCTGATACTAATCCATTGCAATTGAAATAAAAATGATCATTTAGTGATAGATGAAAATTATTTTTTATTACTATTTTGATATAATATTTATCAAATTAGATGTAGATAATATACCAGAGGAAGAATTTCTTGTTGGAATTTGTTCGTACCATTGGACAAAAATAGGTAAAAGTTTATTGGGACCAATACAAGTAATAAATTCAAGTACTGATCAACAATGTAGTCAACCATTTTGTCAATATAAGGAATTGGCTATTTTATTGGTTTAATATGAAAGGATGATTTTAATTAGTCTTTTTTTCCTATTAAAAAGGTAGTTTTGAAGTAAACAAAAATTTGTTGTCAAGGATAACATTAAGAGTTTATTATAAATACTTGATTGAAGAAAATTTTTAAAGAATCATAATAAGAAGACATTTTTTAAATAATTTTCTACAGATAAATTTTTTAAAATATCTATTGTCCCTATCGTAATTAGTAAATTGGAATTAGTTTATTTGTCATTAGGTTGGTGCATAACAACATATTTAGATGTATTCAGTTATGATTTTCTTGCAAGTGGGTCAAGAAAATTAGAGCGATCAAATGCCTATATGATAATGAAGAGATCATATAAGTAAATTAGAATAGATAATCTGATTTAGACTAGAGATTTATTAAGAAGTCTAAAGTGTTCAAGAAGTAAAAGAGAGATATGAAAATCAAGGATATTTGATGATTCATAAATATTTTGAAGAATTCAAATAGAGATTTTGAATTTATGGAAGATTAAAATTTTGGGAAATTTGGTGAAGTAGGAAAACATTTTCAAAATCCAAATTAAACCATTTTGGAATGTCTATAAAAGTAGGATAATTCTTTTTTGTATTTAGTTACTAGTATTATTTTTAAAATATAAGGATAATCTAGGTAATTTAAAACATAATAATTTTTTGGTTTGTGTATTCTTAAAGAGGTTTTCTAGATAGAAGAAAGAAAGAAAAATAAAGAAGATTGTAATTAGAGAATCCATATTGGGAAACTATAATGGGATTTTTAGATTTAATAAGTAGTGTGTTTGGAATTTTTGAATTGGAATTCTCACAAAGTTTTATTTTTTTATTGATCAATATGATTTGGGAATTAGAGTGACTATCATTACGAATTCCAATAATTTTTTACCTACTCCTGGTTAAAAAAGTGAATAATTGTTTTGAATGTTTATATTTTTGTAAAGGTTCATCAGGACTAAAAATGTTGAATTACATCATTTCATGCTACATAAATAACAAGCACCATTGTATTGAAGATAGTGCTACCTGAGGGTAAGGGAATATCTTACTAATTGTATTCAACGCAGAATAATTGTTTTCTTTTAGATTGTGTGGTATTACATTATTTCCAAACCATACCAAAAACTATATGCTCTTGTTGATTTGTGAACAGTATGAATTATTGTGTTCTCTGGGTTTTGTGTTTGATTTGTTTTCAGTAGAGAAATAATTATTTAATAGGAGGCAATAATTATTTCTAACATAAGGAAACTTCAAAGAAAAATATATCACTTATTCAACCTCTTCATATCTCAATGATACTCGAATCTTGGATGGGTAATCTCAATTGGCATTAGATCCAAGGGTTCCCTTTGTATATTTTTTATAGGATATTTTAAGATAAGTTATGAGGGAGAATATTAATTTTCTGAATAATAAATGGATTCTTATCTTTGATGGAAAGAACAATCATATATATAAATATATAAAAATTTCTTATCTTATGTCTCTTAGGTATGATGTTTATGAAGGTAAAATGGATAAATTTTCTAATACTGATGATAAGTTTCTTCTTAAACCTATTGATAAGAATAACCATGACAGTGAGGGAAGAGCTAAAAATTATTTACCCTCATCAATTTTTGAAATTGATTTTTTAAGAGTGAAAGGTGTTTCTATTTCCAAATGTATTTGTGAAAAGTTGAAAACATTTATAATGGCAATACAAAAGTAAATAAAAATTTTTGGAAAATTTGGTGATTGAAATATGAAGATCTCAAGATGGGTAAAAATTTAATCTTTTGGTGACTTGTTTACTATGGTAAATGATATAGTCATCACTATCATATGTCTGGGTGAAAAGGTGGAAGACTCTATATTTATTGGAAATATATTAACAATCCTTTCTAATAAGTTTTATTATAATTCTTCCTCATTAGAATATATAGATCCTAAAACACTATCACTGAATTATCTTCATATTACTCTCATTACTTATGAAATAAGAAAGGAAAATGTTATGGAGGGAAAAAAGATCATAGATAGATCTCTTTCAAAACATCCAAGAACAAAAAGTCTAAGAAGGTTATTAAGGAAGATGATGTTTCTGAGTATAACTCCTAAAATGACATATGTAAAAATATTTTTGAAATTTTTACCTTGTATTATAAAAATTTAATAATAGGTACAGGTAAATATAAAGGTGAAATTACCTTTAAGTGTTTTGAATGTGGAGTCATCAGACACTTTACAGTTAATTTTTTTTAAAGAATGTTGATAAAGAAAAACTAAGGCCAATAAAGTCTTGGAAGAAACATGGTGATATGGATAAATCTTTTTTCCAGAGGTAATGATAAAAATTTATTGAAATCTAAAAGAATATTCTTTTTTTCTAAAGATGAAGAATAATATAGTGAAGTTGAATCTGAAAAATCATTTAAAAAATAGGGAGAAAATAATTTTATTTCAACAGTGATTAATAATGAATTCATAAGAATTGGTTATAAAAAAACTAATTAGAGTTTCATATTATAATAGATTTGAATTTTTTTTAGGAAGACTGGAAGTCTTTCAAAAGAAATCATGAAGATAAAGAAATGAATATTCATCATCAAAAAATCATTTTTATTCTCCTGATGCTAAATTCAATCTATTAGAAGATATTGATGATTTGAAGAAATATATTATAAATCAAAATAATCATAATGACCATCTGGAGTTATAGCTAAAGTCAAAAGGAGAAGAGTTGTAACTTATCCAAAAAATAAGTTCCAAAGATTGACCAAAGAAAATAAGCATAAAAAAATATATCTATGAAGTGGGTGAAAATTATATTAAGGATGGACCTAAGAAGGATAAAAAATGTTACCTTCAACGGTTGTGAAGAATGTTGTATTTCTTTTGAAGAAGAAGAATTTTGGGAAAGGAGTGTATTTTTCAAAGATTAAAAAAGTATAGAATTCAAAAGTTTATAAAAACTCTTAGTCCAAATTTGTTTCCAAAAATTTAGAGTCAAGAAATATTTATATTAATTATATTTATGATAAGGCTAAAAATAAAACCGAGCTCAAAAATAATATTCTTCTTGAAAACAGAAATGTTGGTGGTCAACAATGTTCTGTTAAGAAGTTTGTTGAGAAAAGTAATCAAAAAACTAGTCTATCTGAATGTTCCAGTGGAAAATACTCTTTATATGGATACTACTGGTATTATGGTGTATTTATACTTATAGAAAATATTTGTTGGTTCAACCAACAACATTACTATTATTCCACGGGTTATGGATGGTAAGTTTTGAGGGGGGGTTAATCCCCTCAAAAGAAGAAGTATAAGAAGGAAGTTCAAAATAAACCTGAGAAGGTTGGTGTGAAAGTTGACAATAGGTTCCATCCCTTGGAGATAATCATATCATCTAAAAATTATGTCTCCACACTCCCCTAGCCCTCTCCTCTCCCTTTCGTGCTCGATTTAGTCTCCTTCTCTGCTCTAGGGTTTCTGGCTGAAACCTTTTCTACTTCTGGGTTCTTCTTTCATTTCATCTTCTTCGGCTCTCTCTGACCCATCCATGGCTTCTCTTAGGTTTCATCCCCCTTTTTCTATCATGGTTGGTCCATTCCAGATTTCCTCCCCTCGCTTCGACTTCGGCATAGGCGCTTTGATTTTACCCTAGGGAGCCACTACCACGCGTTTGCCTTATGTTCCATTACTCCACTCTAGGTCAGATCTGAAGCGATAGAATAAAATATGTTTTAGAATTGAGGTTCGGTGGCTATGGTTGTGATCGGTGTCTTTTCCATTTCTCCCTCCTTTCTTCGTCTTGGTCTTAGTTTGGGCTTTATCCATGGTTTATTTTGGGTTCTTCCTCGTTTTCCTCTTGCTCTTGTTCTCTATGGTTTTTTCCCCGATTTTCATCTTTTTTCACCATGTTGGTTCGAAACCCTCAGAATTAAAATCCCTTACCTAGCCTCAAAGTCCATCTGCTTCTCTCTTAGTTATATTTGAAGTGGTGGTTCCTCAAAGTCTTTGGGATGTGGGATTCGGTGGCTGAAGGTGCTCCTCGCACGGTCTGTTTTGATTTTCAGTGTTGGTTTTTTTCTCCTCCCAGTTTTGCAGCTAATCTGATTGAGTATTTCTCATAGAATTTTAGAAAGTGATGATGGTGTAAATGTTTCATGTATCTATGATGATTGTTTTTCATTTCTTAGTTTTTGTTTCTTGTTTCTGTAATGGATCGTTGATGACGGTAAGGTGATGATGTTTCTGTGGTTGGTGATGGATCTAGATGAAGTGGATATTGTTTAATGTTTTTGGTTACCTTATTTGATGGTGAATATAGAGATTATGGTACTAACTATGGTGGTTGGAAGTGACATGACCAGACTCTTAGTCCAAGGTCTCCTTGTGATGGTTGATTTTGTGGATTACGCTAGGTTTTCAAATGGCTCGAGGTAGATTATGGCAGTTTTTTTGAATTTGTTTTTTGAAATTTGAATGTTGAATGTGGTTTGTACTAGTCAATATGGATGTTGGTATGTAGGAACATCTGACCCTTTTTTTATATAGCCAACTTACCCCAAAAGTGGTTATTTGGAAAATACAAAAAAATGGTTTGTGGTCGTGGATTCATTCCTTGGAAAATATTTGTGAAAGATTTGAAAATACTAGATAACTTGCAAAGGGTTGTCTTGTTTTTTTACCTACATAAAAAAAGTTTATTAACAATTCTCAGAAGTTGGAGGTGAAAAAATAAAAGGTAAAATAAATGAATCTTGTTATTAAAACCAATTTCAAATATAACAAAGGGGAATAACCTTGGATTCCTAATAGTGGGTAATATTCTAATATTAAAGAACACTTAATATTGTTGAAGGATGTAAAATACCTCAAATAAGTAATGATGACATTGGGAAATGATTAATCTATGATAATAAAAGGTGTTGGATCATCCATCATTGTTAAAGAAAAGATGAAATCCAAGAAATAATTATATGTTTATGGGATAAAACACAACCTTATTAGAGTTTTACAAATTTTTTATGATGGTAAAAAAGTTATTTTCTAGAAAGTTGCATTTTTGTGAAAAGTGAGGAAGATTGAAAGATAATAAAAAGGGGACAACATACAAATAAAACTTGTTCCATTTTGGTGAAATACAAATCTATTGTTACGTGGGTATGTTCGAATAAAATTAGTTGTGGAATAAAAGTATGGGACATATGTGTCAAAGAAACTTCAAAGATCAATCAAAGAAATATAGAATCCTTGAAATTCATGATATGTCAAGAAGAAGATATTGGTGGTGCACTATTTTTCAAAAAGGAAAAATTACAAACATAATGTATACAAAAGTTGAGATTTTTTCAAAACAACCCTTGGAACTTATTCATTCTAATATCTATTGGACAATGATAAAATATTCAACTAATGAAGAAAAGTACTTCCTGAAATTCATTTATTAATTTACACATGTTACTTGTGTTATATATAAGAAACCTATGTTAGATTCCTTAAAAATGTTTAAAACATTTAAGAGGAAAGTTGAGATGAAATGTGACTATTCAGTGCAAATGTTGAGAACTGGAAATGGTGGTGAGTATATAAATGAAGATATTGAAATTTATGTTTAGAAAAATGGAATTCATCATGAGTTCAGTTAAAAATAGACTCTATAACAAAATGTATTTTAAAATAGAATAGTATAAGTTTGGTGTAAATGAGGAGAACAGTATTACTTGAACATGGAATTTCTTTTTCTTTTAAAGTAATGTTATGATTACTGTTGTGTATATCCAAAGTTGATGTTTCTTTACGTAAATTTCAAATATGACACCATATGAAATTTTTTATGGAAGAACTCATGGTTTGAAACACTTAATAGTTTTTGAGAGTTATGTATCATAAAAAGGAAATGTGGAAACTGTGGAAAGTTTGAGTAGAGATGTGAAGATGGAATTTTCCATGGCTATGCTCTGGAAAGAAGAGGGCACAAATTTTTAAAAAATAGATAGGAATAATTTTTTATTCTACTAATTTGAACTTTTTTGAAATGTAAGAGGAAGAAAAAGAGACTTCTATTGATTAGGATATTGAGCATGATAAGTAAAGTTTGTTATCAATTATGATTAGGATGTCGATTGTGGTAATCATAATAAAGAAGAAGAATAAAACTCATTTACTTCATGAAATGAGGATAAAACTCAAATAACTCATCTTAGGCTGGGTAAACTTATAGAGGCTATGATCATTATTAGTGATCAACATCAAAATAATCAAACAATAAGAACTTAAAAAAAATTACACATAAATATTTGTATTCAAAAGGTAAGAAAAAATATGTGAATGAACCTTTTGAGAATCTGGAATGGGTTTGGGCTATGAATGAAGAGATTGACTAGATAGATAAAATGAAACTTGGTAAAACTTACCCATGATGTATAATGAAAATGTTATTTGTACAAAGTGGTTTTTCAGAATAATATAAATGAATAATTTTAAGTGATAAGGAAAAAATAAATATTAGTGTGCAAAGGTTACTCACAAATTGAATATGTTGATGTTGACGATTGTTTTTATCTGGTGGAAAGGTCAAAAAAAATTAAAATATTTTATTAAATTACAGAACAATGATGTTACACAATTTTTAAAATGGATGTGAAATCCACAATCTTGAATGGGGATCTTTATGAGGAATTTTACATTGTAAACCTTTCTGTCTTTGTTGTTGGGAAAGATTAGATATATGCATGTAATCTAAAGAAATCCTTCTATAGACTAAAATAAGATCAGTGACCATGGTATTCCAAATTGGATACTTTCTCAGGGAAGTTGAGTTTCAAGAAATGAAGTTTTGATTACAATATTTAAATAAAGGAAATTTAGGAGTTTCCCCTAATCATAATTTTTTACTTTGATAACATTTTCCTTGGTGGTAATGATAAAGATATTGTGAAAAAAAATTAATAAATAAAAAAAAATTGATATGTCCATGGTGGAGAAATGAGATACTTTATTTTTCTAAAAATCTTACAAAATAAGAGGCACCTTTTTATTTTTCAAGAATAGTATGCTAAGGAACATCTTAATAAGTTCATCATGGAAAATTAAAAATGAACTTCCTCACTAATTTAGTGGGAACCAAGATGAGTAATGATGAAAAATGTATGTAATTTTATAAGAAAGAGTTTCCAAAGCTGATTGGATGTATATTATATTTGACTTCCTCAACACCTAACATTATTTATGTTGTTACATTATGTGAAATATTTTAGAGTGATCCTAAATAATCACATCTCCTTGCTAGAAAAATAATTCTTAGATATGTCAAAGGCACAAAAAATTATGGAATCAGGTATGATAGCACGAAATGTTTTGACATTATTGGGTATTCAGATGCTGATTGGGTAGGAAATGTTGATGATTTAATATCCAAATCCAGTGGAGTTTTCTTTCTAGGAAAAAGTTGTGTTAGTTGGAATATAAAGAAAAAACATTTAGTAACTCTTAACCTGTATAAATCTAATTATTTTTCTTCTACTCAAGAGGTTACCAAACTTATGTAAATGAAAACTTATTTGGAGGACTTACATGTTGAAGTAAAATCTTGCTTTCTATTGGGATTTGATAATAATGTGAAATAAACCTTAAAATTAATCTCATACAACATTGTCGTTCAAAACATATTGACATAAAGTACCATTTCATCAAAGATCATGTGTATAAGAATAAATTAAAGTTGGAGTATATTTCTACATTGGAGCAAGTTGCTGACATATTTAGAAAACCTTTACTAAAGGAAAATTTTTATTAACTAAGGTTAAACATGGGAATCCAGTGTCTTTCTTATCAATGTTGAGGTATGTGTTTTTATCCCCACTCTCATCTTATATTTTTATACTATTGTGAAGGGGTATAAATTTTCACTAAATTTATCCTTATGGAAGCATGCATAAAGGACGAGTTGTGGTTAAGCTGTGAATCTAATATGTCAGTGCATGAACTATTCTAACTATTTTTTGGAGTGTTTGTAGGAAAAAAAATTTGTATTCCAGGTAAGTTGAATAAGTGGGGAGAAGATGGGGAATAAATTATAATGACAAAATCTGAAAAATATATTTGAGTAATAAATGATTTGGACAAAATATGAGGAAATTTTTCATGAGTTACTACTTTTAGACATCATAGTTTTTCAATAAATGATTCTGGTTTCCTTCAATGAGTTATCTCATGTAGTCTTAGAATTGTTGATATGTAATCCATTGCTTGGGATTAAAAAGTTCAATGATTTATAAACCTTGGTTAAAAAAATCCAAAGGGGTAGATTGTTGGGACCAATTTTACTAGAGAAAGTTTTTTGGAAGTTAGAAGAAGTTTTTTACAAGTATGTTATCCTTTATTGTTAAATATAAAAAATCACCGTACTTTATAAATATTTGGGAAAGAACTCACTATCGTATTCAATAAATTTTTCTAACATAGCTTATGAAATTCTATTATAATGGGAAGATATATTCGATAATAAAAGGTTTATCATACTTGTTATTTGTCCAAAATGAAAGGAAAATTGTAATGAGGTTTTTCTTCAAATTCTACTAAGATTCAATATGAATCTGAAGATGCTATATGATTTGTATTTCATAAATATTAGAATCTATTTAGTGAACTTATGATACAATACTTTTGAATTAATGGGGGATAAAAGGTGTTACTAATCATATTCAGGCTTGATTGGAAAGAAAAGTATTTTTGTAGGACAAGAAAGTTAAAATGACATCCTTAGTAAGTTAGATGATGTTGAATTTTATCTTTAATGTTTTAAAATTCACAAGGAGGTCATGATACAAGAAAGCCTTTATGGAATAAGAATGTTTGTTGAAGTAAAAATGTTTTTCTCTCAAGTTCATCAGTATGAGATCACCATATTCATAATTTTTTGAAGTGTTTATAACTAGTAGTATCATCTTCAGAATAAGAAAAATATTTATGTGGATACTGGTCCATCAGACTCAGTATGACAATGACCATGAGAGGATAGATGAAACTAATTTTTTATTTCTATTTTGTTGGTATCTTTCTGACATTACATCCAGATGATAAATTGAAAGAAAAAAATTTCTATTTGAATATTTTGGTACCACTTAACAAAAATAAGTGAAAGTTTTTTTGTCACTAATACAAGTAAGAACGTTAGATACTGATCAAAAATATAGTCAACCTTTTCTTCAAGATAAGGTTTGTCTATTATTTTAGGTCAAGATGAACGAAGTATTTGAATTAATTTTTTTTCATGTTGACATGGTGGCTTTGAAGGAACTAAAAATGTGTTGTCATGGAGATATTGAAGTGTTTATCAAAGGTAATTTCTTGAAGAAATGTTTCCATGAATCATAATAAGAAGAAATTTTTTTATCATTTAGTGAAGAGAAATGTATTGAAGAATATATTATTGCTATCTTAATGAAGAAATCAGAATGAGCAGATTAGTATTTGAATTGGTGTATAATAATGTATTGAGATGTATTCAGTCATGATTTTCTTTCAAGCGGGTTAAGAAAATCATAGTTATCAAATGAATTTATTGTAATAAAGAAATTGTGTTGAGAAATCAAAATAGAGAATTGGATTGGGACCAGAGATTTGTTTAAAATTCTGAAGCATTGGATAATTCAAAGAGAGATCTAAAAAATCAAGGCGATTTTAAGATTCAAAAACATGTTAAAGAACTCAAAGAGAGATCCAATATTTAACAAATATTTAATATTTGGGAATATTTTGAAGTGGGAAAAGCTTTTCAGAATCATAATTAAACCATTTTTATGTCTCCATAAAAGGAGGATAATACTTTGTGTATTATATGACTAGTATTATTCATGAAAGCCGAGATATAATCATAGAAAATTAAGCAAGAAAAATTTTCTGGTTCATGTTTTCTTGAATAAATTTTTTGAATAGAAGAAATAAAGGAGAAGAGAGAATTTAATAATCAAAGTTTATGTATTGGGAAACTGGAATTGGATTTTGGGACTGAAGAAGAAGTAAGACCAGATTTTTTTCAAGTGGCATTTTGAAAAATCTATATTTATGTATTTGGTAATCAGACTTGGGAATCTTATTAGAAAATTAGATTGAGTATCATTAATAAGTATAGTAAGTTCTTACATGCACTGGGGTAAGAAATTCAAGATTTTTTTTTAGTTTATGTTTTTGTAAAAGTTGTCATGGAAACAAAAAAGTTGTATTACATCATTTTGTGCTTCTTAAAGAACATTCAAAACATTATTGAACATAGTGTTACACAAGTGTAAGGAAATATCCTACTCATTGTATTCCACCTGAAATTATTATTTTCTAGTGGACTGCATAGTATTGGATTATTTATGAACTATACCCCTGACTAGTTACTCATGTTGAGTAGTGAACCTTGAAGATTATTATGTTTATGTGGTTGCATGTTTGATTTTTTTCAGCATAGAAAGAAATATTTAACCAGAGGCTAAGGTTATTTCTAATGTAAGGAAACTTTAAAGAAAAATATATCACTTATTCACCTTAGACCCCTCTCAATTATTCTTGAATCTTGGAAGGTTAATCTCAATAAGGTATTCCTACACATATCTCCAATAAAAAAAGTCTTCAGCTTTGGGAAGAAGTGAAAGTCTAGACCAAGATGCATAGTCCCCTTTTAGATCCTTGATCATATCAGGTGGTTTCTTATCGGCTAGAACTCACACCTATCCTATCTCAAATACATGATGTGTTCCATATATACCTATTGAGGAAGTAAATACCATACACCTTACATGTGATGAATCTATAGGTAGTACTATTGGAGAATGATCTTTGATATCAAGAGAAGAAAGTGAAGATCTTAAATCATATATAAATGTTCTAGGAAATAAAAAAAATTCACCCGGTCAAAGTTATATGGAGAAACCACAAGTTTGAAGAAGAGATGTGAGAACAAGATGATGTAATGAAACAAAATTACCCTCATATTTTTTAGTCTTTGGAATGAAAATTTATAGGGTGAATTTTCAGATGTTGGGATGATTGTAATGACATAAACTTTTATAAATAAAATTCACTTTGTAATTGAATTAAATTCCAAATTCTGGTAATAAAAAATAACTGCTCTTGTTTTTTTATTATATCCTATAAAATTTAAAATATTATTAATCGTCGTAATCATTGAAAAAATATCCATTAAATAGTGATCATATTATTAGTATAAATATAGGGTTATGATAAATCCAATTGATATAGAAAAAAGAAGTAAGAGAATCAACCAAGAGGATTGTACCCTATGAATCCCAACTATCGGAGCTTCCACGGGAGATAACATCACTAGGATTTTTTATTGACCAAGCCCAAATTAATATCCAACAACTAATGCATGTTCAGACCCGTTTACGGGAGAATTCCAAGATCATCAAGATCACAGTCCAAATAATATACATCGAACCACCCCATGAAAACCCCCCATAGTACACTTTACCCTTAGGGAAATTTATACTATAATAAAGGGATATGTATTAATAACATAATAATATGAAAATGTAGATATTATAGAATAATGGATATATTTACATCTTTTTTTCATTACTTTGTAAATGTTTTTTATTTTGATGCGATAAAACACAAATTGTATTTTTTTTTAATATTTAATTTCAATAAAGATATTCCTTTTTGATGAATTGATGAATTTTTAAAATAAATTGAATGCAAATAAAATAGAATAATTAATTAATATTTATTAAATATAAATGATAATATAATTCTTATAAAGTCAAATCTAATTGTAATATGTGTTCAAAAAATGATATTGTCGAAAAACCCACCATTTCACAATAAATGTAGATTATTTTTGAAAAGTTAAAATCTATATATTTTGACAAAATTTGGTAAAATAAATTTTATTTTTGTAATATGCACATAAAAATTATCATGTACTTATTTTTTACAATTTTCTGAGACACTATAATTTTCATGTAAAAATTAAATACGTTATAATTATACTGTATGTATTATGAAATCATAATGACCCAAAAGTGATTTAATAAATTATATAAAGGGTATCCATGACCAAATCTATGTTTTCCCATTAAAGAAATTTTATTTTTATATCATTTTATTGATTATATTAAGCCTTTATGGATCCTATAAAACTTATACTATATTTAAGCTTTTAAAATCAATTATTTTTAAACATGAATCAATTTCACATCAAAAAGATTAATATTTTTTTTATTCTAGAACATGAAATATTAAATAAAATAAAATAACTCCTCTTTGGAAAACCCCATGGGAAAAACCCATTGTAAGGTTCTTGGTTTTTATTACTTTATTATAAAGATTAAAAAACCTATGTTTGAGAAATAATAATGAACTCCCCTCTCATTTATTATATAAAACACACACAATATCACATTACTCTTCTCTCAAAAACCTGGAACACTTTTTAAATCAACCTTAACCTATTTACAATCCTCCCATAGTTCCCCCAATCTCCAAAAAATCTCCTTACAAGCTTTTGGAATCACCCTCTTAAGGTAGGGGACCTCTCTCTATCTTCTTTTCAATTCAATCACCTTCTTTGTATTTTTCCTTTTGAACCTCAACTGGTTATGTTTACATGAATTTATAAAGATATATATACTATTCAATTGATTTTTTTAATATTATATATCATTTATACCCTATCATTATAGCATTTAAATATGTTTTTTCTTTGTCGAACTTTAGTAAGGGTACCTCTCTTGATCCTATTAATTCAAGCACTGTATTTATTTAATATACTTTTTCTTCTAATTACTATTGATGGGATACGATCTTCCACATCCCTATTAATACCTATAAGATTTATGTGTGATTATATTCCCCTTTTACCCTCATTAATCCCTCCCATGATTCATTATGTACCCCCTCTACCCGGCCGAAATTAACCCGTGATTTTTTCATACCAAGTTTTTATTGAAGAACCCTCCTTGTATTATGTGTATTACTTAACAAATTTACATGGTGTATTTTTTCTTACATATCCATCATACTATACTTTTGAATTTCATGTTATTAGATTCCCCTTTCTCTTGAATTTACACATTTTATTAATCTTCATATACTGTCTATACGCTACTAAAATGTCACTGTGAATTTACATGCCAAGCATTTTTAAGGTTTATACCCATACCCATTTCCACTCAAGGTTATTAACCTAGTTGTAATTATACATAATTTATTTTCTCTTCTATATATTTTATATTAAATCCTTAATTGTGTGATTAAATGTCATGAAATATGTTCTTGTGTTATATGATCTATGTGGAACGCTTATATATGTACCTGATATGATTGTAATGGGTGCACCCATATAGAGCACCAATGTATTAGAAAATGTTTTGGTCTCATGAGATTCCATGTATGATAAATTGGAGGTTATCCTAAGAAATTTATGTTATGATATATTGGTGGCTAACCATTACTTCTTCTTATGATGTCATGTATAATGTTGTTTCCCCATTCCATGTTTACTTTATGATGTCATGTTATATCATGACTCACTATTCATAAATATGATTATCACCAATTATGTTTCATTTCTCTACCTATTGGACCACATATATTTTGTTAACTTATTCCACACTTTATTTATTCCCTTACTGGTCTTTATATCACACCCCTTTCTTAGGTATGTCCCCATGTTATCCCATGCAGTATTAAGAACAACGGAATATTATGATCATGTTAAGATAGTTTTTAATAACGTTGACGTACCACGTATTCTTAAGTTGTTATGTAATGTACCTAATTACTCAAATACACTAGGCTTATTGATCTTATGGGTTGAATTATGTATATTCCCATGTAATAAATCATGAATTGATGTGTAATATAGACAAGGGTTATCATACAATCCATAGTAAAGATATGAAGTAATTCTAAGACTCTAATGTCAATTAAATAAGATCTGTTATATTAGTATAGACCCATCTGATATAGAAAAACATATATATTTGAAAAGAAGAAGTTTAAAGGAACGCCTTCATATATATTTTGGGTCTTTATAGAAACTATATAGCTCAGGGTATGTAGGGAGGCCACCGTGATACTCAGGGTCCACTGTGTGAAGCTGCTGGAGAAATTTATTGAAAAAATTGTAATAAAATTCATATGACATGAACACATGTTTTTACATGATGTGACTCTATGTGGGTGTGGGAAATACCAATCAATTATAATTATATATTGACACGTATAGGGAAAAATTCTTGTTTATAAAAATAACCAACATAGAAAGGATTAGTTCTTTGTGATGAGCATCCTTAAAATATAGTATGCCTCTTTACTATTTTAGTTGTATCCATACAATTGATCGATTAATTGGTTGAACGTTAAAAGATCCAATTTAATTAATTGAAAAAACATGTTTAATTCCAAAGTGGTTAAATGAATCTAATTTTTTTAATTGGTAAAAATTAGTTAACACCTAATCTACCCCCATCAGGTGTCTACATTGGTCCAATGGGAATATGAATCCCTCTCATTTTTTTAGTCTTGTACACATTATGTATTAAATTTTAGGTATGGATTTTCCTTATTTCTTTAAAAACTGGATATCCTATTTTTTGTTATCTAGTCTTATTTATTTGATATGTTTATCTTGGGATAAATCATTCACAATAATTATTAATGATTCCCAAGGAACATGTATAAATCTACAGAGATCTAGAACATTCATTTTCAACTAAGAAAGGTTAGATCTATTGTTTCTATTTAAGTTTTTTGTATTGAATAAATTGAATAAGAATAAAGGAAAAATATATTATTTAGTATCTTGACATTTTAATAATTTATTAATTCATTAATTGATAAAATAAAATAATAATAATAATGTGAAATCACCATTGTTCATTGAATTTTGTAGTCAAATACCTATTCCATGAGGTAAAAGATCTTACTTCTACAATGTAGTGACATTTACATCTTTCGGATGATTATGTTTAGAATCTCCTTGAAGAGGAACAGTTATGATAGGAGGATACCTATATAATCAAATACCACGGTCTATATTAATCTAGTATAGTAATTGACATCTAATTGGAATTCTGAAGAGATGTCGATATATAGTTTTTTAAACAAGACTCAAGGAATAATTTGTTTGCTCTTGCATTGACATTTATAATATAGAAGATAAATCCTTATAAAATTTTTTGATGATGAATACCCTAAACATATTATATTTCCTTGTATGATATTATGTATATCAGTGTATCAGACTCATCCCATACACAATAAAGTGTATCTACACACATTGGTACTAAACCTTCTAAAAATATTGTGTTTTTATTTACATTATTTTTTTTTCTTTTTATATGGTATGTGTGTGATGGGTTTATTATTAGAGGATCCACATTTAACTTAGTCATTAATAGGGATTCAAATATTTAAAGTGGTTTTAAAAATGGAAAGACTAACATTGAGTGGAATTTGACAAAAACAGGGAACCTGAATTATCCCCCACTCTCAGGTGACTTCACCAATTCATGAGAAATTAAACTTGTGATTAGTGTCATAATGGTTTCTAGTTGAGAATTAGGAGGTAAATAATGATCATTTTTCATAATCTGTTATGATGGAACCTCTAGTAGTGTTAGTACCATTGACCTATCAGAAGCTCCGTGAGAGTCTTCTAGATGTTATACAATCTATTGGATATAGATATCCTAGAGGTAATCCTTCCTGGTCAAATATAACTAGGAATTTACAATTTTAGAATCCATAATTTTTTATTTGATATAGCATAATACATTCCAAAGTGTTATGGGATGAGTCCATGTGGTCTATTTTTTACCATAATTATACACCCCCTAAGAGGCGGTTCAAGATTGATGTGTATAATCTTCTAGGAAAAGAATATAATTAAAGAGATACCTTAGTCAAGGGGTAAAAATAAGTGGGACTCTCCTAGAAGAAAATTAGTCTTGTTACATTGATCATTTATTTCATGATACATTGAGAGATGATAGGGCTCAAGTGTTTTTTTCATTTGGTTTAGGGGAACTTATCAGTGATGGACTATACTACTCTCATTACTGATATACATTATGTTTTCCCTATTTTAGAAGGTGATGGGATGACTAGGGTTTTCTATTTTCTGGATGGGATTAGTAAGTAAATTTTTTTCCAAGAAAAAACCTTATAGATTATGTTTTTTAGAGATCTTGAATGAAAAAATCATTATAGAGAGAAGCATAACTAAGGAGATACACTGATAATTATGGTTCTTATATTGAGTTTGGAACATTTTATTCTGGTTGTCTAAAGCCGTATTATTGTGATTCTTAATAGGGAGGAAAAGTTTGGACTATTAATCTTTATTGATATTATTATTCCCATTATGGAAGTAATCTACCGTTCTGTTAACAATGTGTATAGTTTGGGAATATTTGACTGTAGTCACACAACCACCTTAAGAGTGTTTCTATTTCTAGAATATATGGAATCTATATTGACTTTTTCAATGGTCTTCATAATCTTAAAGTTCCCATTGAAATAACTAGGATCAGGTATGTAGCATAAGATTAGTTTAATTATTGAAAGGTAGATGCCGGAGTTCTTCCATCTAGTTAGGGCATGAATTATTTCATGGTTCATAGGGATAGTAGATGAAAAAGAGTAGAACTAATTAGGGTGTCCAAGGTTCTGGAAGATAGAGAATAAGTTTAGATCAATAAAACTTATATTCCATTAATCCAACAATAATATATCATATTGATGGTCCATTGAAAATTCTAGGTAAAATTGAAGTCACATATACCTTATAAGTGTTTTAATATGGATGTATCACACGCATTTATATATACATAGTTTTTTTGTGATCATTGGATGATCATAGACACTCTCCATAGAATTATATCTTTTAATACAGGCTTATGGGTGTAATATAAGTTAATTATTAGATATAAAATGTTTTATATCATGATTGGTGTATATAGGAGTCTCTGATATTTCATCATGTTAGTGGTGTGCGGTATAAATATAATCCCTAGTATAGATTGGATGAATCAATATCAAATTCACATAAGCATCAATCATTGATGGGTATTAGCCATATGTATTTTGGTTGACATTAATACCCTTTTCTATTAGTGGTATTTCTAGGAAAGTCATTTGGTTCATCTTCATCTACATTTGGGGACCCTTTCAACTAAAAAACCAAATTTTTTCTAGATGATGATTATATGTGACAACTAGTGTTTCCTCTATTTATTTAATAATTATATGATGAATTTGCAGAGAATTCTTGAAGTTTTAACCTGGGAGAGGTATTGACATTATGATCAAGATTATACCAGGTATGGGGACCAAATCTATACCTTTTAAAAGGATAGGTCCTATATATCTTAGAGATCTAATGATTTTACTAGACAAAATTAAGAAAATGGGATTTATTTACCCTTGTAATTCCACCATAGGGTGATCCCATATTGTTCATGAAGGATTATATTTTTTTGTAATTATGTGTGGATTATTAGTGGATAACTATGTCAAAATCGTGAATTGATGTAATAAACCTAACTCGGATATATAAAGAATACCTTAATTAAGACCTCCATAATTCCATGATCATTCCCTAATCACCAAGGGATAGAGACTACCACCATAGGTCGAATCCTATCACTGAGGCTTCATTCACACTCGTTGGTTGGTATAAAAAATAATGGATATATTTATCTATAGAACTATAATGAAACATCCATATATTGAATATAGTTATAAAAACATTAACCCATGTATTTTGATAATTCTTAACAAAAGTTTCCAACAAATATAAGTCTATGATCTAGAGTTCTTGTGTATTTGGAGGGTCAAAAATAAAAATATATAATATTATACATAAAAAATAATATTTATTTAAAACTATATATATTTATCCTAAAAAACATTCATATTTTATAAAAAACATGATATCATGGGAAAAATATATAGGGGAAATGAATACATTGAAAGCCCGATATGGAAACAAACATAATAATAAAGCATAACATGAGTTTCAAGAGGCATAATATGATATCATAAAGAGGATGATAATAAAAATAGATAAATTTAATAAGGAAATGATTTTTTATGATCATAAACAAGTGAAAATTATAAAAAACATTATTTCATAAACAAAAGTCAAGTGTCAATCCTATTATAAAAATCAAAAACTGGAAAAAGTCCCATGGTTGATTAGTTTTTATCCCAAATCCATTACATATCATCTCATAAGATATAAATTTTTACATAATGCATTGATGGGATATATAATTATGGTACCACCTATAAAATAAATTAAAATCATATATATTAATTACATTTGAGTAACTGACTGAAAATTAATTTTTTATTATCAAAACACTTTTGAGAAAGAAAGTGAGAAATTATAGAAATAGTCTTAACAAGCTCCAAATAACACAAGAAGAAAAGGAAAAACAAAGAAAACCACCGGACCTACCCCACCCCAGCAAATGATCTAACAAACAATCCTTCACCTATGCATTGCCCTTCAGCAAGCAGTCCCGTGAAGAAGTGCACGGGCATGGTGCCGATGCTAAAGCCATACCCTCACAAGCATCACAATCCAAAAGGCCTTCATTGATGAAGACTTCTCACTCTAGTCCCCCTTCGGCGCAGGTCCAAGTAGCAAGCTGGAAAATACACCAAAGATCCAAACAAAGACAAACAACCAGAACACCCAAGGGCTGCACATCAAACAAACCTCTTGAAATACCTGGAAAAAACCACTACCTAAACCCGGATCATTAGAAAGGAACTTAAGTTTACCTGAATCCCTCTCCCTAAAAAGTTTCCAGGATAAGGGTGTAACATGTAAATAATCCACCTAAATAATCCTATTCTCTAACATAGAAGCAAGTTGGTCCCACGTCTGAATGTACTCCTCAACACTGGCCATCCCTCTATTGAAACCCCTTACCAGAATGGAGTCCTGTCTGTCAATCCATGTATATTGTTTTTCATTAAGAGACACCTCCATTGACCTCCCCATCATCTTGGATGCCTCCTCCTCAGATTCATTGGGCATCAAGGTCTGCTCCATCACTTCTTCTTCAGAGCTTAAAAGGAGAGCCATGTCTTGATCACCCTATTCCATTGGACTTTGAGAGTACTAGGGCTCCTTTCCCTTCTTCTTTTCATTCATATTCTTTACAGATCACGTCTCTAAAGGATGAGGTAACGAGGAGTAGTCCTTCTTCCCCTTCCTCTTCCTGATACCCTTATTACTTCTTGTAGGTGAATCCTCATCAGCTAGTTGGACATGTTCTCTCCCTTTGGAAACCATCACTCTGGTCCCGTCTCTCTCAGTTGGGGTAATGAAATCAGAATTCATATCAGCGTTTAGGAGGCCTTCAAACCTATTATAAAAGGAAACTGAGGTCTGTATCGGGATCAGACCCCTCCCTCCTTCACAATTTGAAAATACCATCCAGTCTTATCGCCATTATCGACCAAAGTATTATTCTACATTCTAAAATCAGTCACCCCATCCAGCGAAATCATGAGAAGAGTCTCAGCCTAGCTGGGTTATATGAATCCATCCCCATGAACTGAGACTACTTGCAAAATTCCTCTAAAACCACACCCTAAGTATCACAAGCAGTATGCAACCTAGCACACTCCTCTTTGATAACGGATTAATAGTCACCTAAAATTCGATACTGGTCATGCCTGGCCACTGTATTACCATTAGGCCCTATGACAGGTCTGCTTCCACCACTGAGGACACCTGTCAATTAGCTAAAAAAATCTTATACTTTCAGAATATTAGGATAGACCATCGGTGTCTTCGGCCTGACCTAGTTGGCATCGAAAGAATTCGAAGGACCCGTGCAAACTGAATTTATGCCATCCCCTGAGTCGTCTTTGTCTATACCTTCAATATGGGCCACCATAGCAGTGCCTGATGGACCACTTCCCTCACCTAGTCTACTTCATATTACCTCGGTTTTTCCCTCATCCAACACACCCTCCACCACGCAGTTCTTAGGAATGTCATGTTTTCCATTACACACATCCTCCTAAAATCCAGTATTCCTAGCCCCCTGCCTGCAATTCTCCAGTGAATAACCTAACCATTTGAAAACATGGCAAAAATGTAACCATGAATCATAGAAAACATGCTTCTTAAACCGTAATTCTTCCCCTGCAGTAGTCCATATGAAGTCTAATGGCACCCTTGATGTGTCCACCTCCACACACACTCAAGGGTTAACTAAATGAGAGATCGCATTGGTCCTGCTATCAGAACACATGTATCTTCCCAGTAGGTTCCCAAGAATTTTAACAATCGATGGATTCTAAAATGGTAGAGTAAGATTCAGAAAAATTACCCAGATATCCACTGATGGTGAGTCACGCTTCATGTGAAAATCATACGACCGTCGGGACATGTAGAATCGTGAGTCGTTACAAATACAGGGAGCCCTCGACCATGCCCTTATTAGATCTTCCTCTGAATCAAAATAGATCAAGATGTTCTTATTGTCCAGAAAACCTACGGTTTCCCTTTCTTTCAAATCCCAAGAACCGAACAAAAATCTGTCAAAGGTAATGAGGGTGGTATGGAAGACCTTTTACGTTATGTAAAGAAGATATATTCACTTACACTTAACTTCCAAAATAATTAAATTAAATTTATTAAAAACATTAAAAAGAACATTATCCATATTTAATTATTTTAATAAGTTCTATTTATCATCATGTTTCACTAATTTAATATATCATTTCATCTTATGTCAGATTCTTGAAGTTCTTTGGTCAATTTCCTAAAAAGTTTCATCGTAAACTGAAAAAGGTGAAATTATTGTAAAATAGTTTCATACTCTTTATAATTTTATATTATTATGAATTTTATTATTCCATTGTTTTATAATTTATACGCGTAAATAGGTTTTACAATATTTTACTCAAATTTTAAAAGGTGTTATGATATGTCATTCTCAGCGGTTAAATTTACTATAACCATTTATTGTTAATATTACTTATATAATGTCTAATATTATCATTGCCAAATTTTAATTGTTTATTAAATAACATTATAAATCATTAACTTTATGTTTTATTCCACCCATGTTAGTCAATTGTGAAATGAAAGAGAAACATCATCAGGTGGGGGTGATAGTGCACACATACACATGGACAAAGTTGTCATTTTTATAGAATATAAAAGAGTGGAAACTAATATATATATTATAATTTTATAATCAATAATTTTTTTAATTTTTTTATCATATAAAATAACATTTTCAACCATCCATGAGATGATGTTATGGAAAATTTAACACACTATTCATGGAGGCATTAGTCTGCACACACACATGACAATATTTTCATTTATCACAATGATTTTGTATGAAGGTAGAAAATGAATATTATATTAGTATGAAAATGTTGAAAAATATTAATAATAATTTTTTTATTATACTCTCATAGATATAATAGGTTTGGGATAGCGGAATTAAGAATTAATTAAAATGGTGCGACAGAAAATATTACCTCTTGTTTTGGATTTTCTCTATCGGCCACAAACATAAGGAAACATTGCATGGTATTTTGGAAAGAAAAAATCCTCCATCTCATGTAGAAAAGGTAGAGAAGATATGTGGGATATATTTTGGTTAATCATATAGAACAATGCAAGTGTGGATAGGTCAATGGGTGCTGGTTCATTTTATAATTTAAGAGAAGGGAATTTTGGAACATATAACTCTTTAATATAAAGAGATCATATGTTTCTTTTGCAATGTGAAGAAAAATTGTATAATAATAGAGCTTAAAAAAGGTTTAATTTTGAGAAAATATCAAACATATTTTTCCAAAAATGTTGTAATTATTGTTTAAGTCATATATTCTGAGATTTTTACTTTTACCATTTTTGGTTTTTATACGGATAACTAATTTTTACCTAACATATTTATAATTAATTCATTAAAATAAAAGTTTATTATATTATAATTTAATCCTATTGATAATAAATATTAAAAACTATTTTTTAAATTAATATTCTATGCCAAAAAAGTATTTATTTTACTAATAGCGCATGTAACGTACTAAAACTCATTTTTAGAAAAGAGTATTTTTTACCATAAGATATATGTTTAAGAAAAAAAATTCAATTTTATTGAATATATTGAAATTGAAATGATTAATATTATTAAAATAATATTTAATTAAAATTAAAATATGTCAATAACATAATTCCACTATATTAAAAGTTTATTAAATGAAAAGGTTAAAAAAAGTTTTCATTCAAACAGTCGCTAAATTTTATAAAATATTAAATGTGAATTTTTTATATAGTATCCAAAAATACTCAATTTACCTTCATAAAATATTTATTATTTTAATTTTTTTTAAATCATGTAATTATTTTATAATAATGTCATAAAAGTTGCCATATTTGTAAAATCAGTATTTTTCACTATTCACTAAAAATAAATTTTTTAGGAAAAAAATTCATATTAATATAGTTTTGAAAGTATAAATAAAAAAATTAAGTTATATTTATGTAATTGATATTATAAATTTTTAAATTTTATCTATTATATTTAAATAAAAAATATAAATAAAAACATCTTTTATTGAAAATGGTGTTTTAAACATTAAGTGTTCTTAATATCCATTCATATGAACTTATAATTTAAAATATTTTAATATATTAGTTTATATATAATATTTTAAAGCTGTTAAATTTATAATATTAGGATAATATATATAATAATAAAAGGTTTTAGTAAAAAATATTACATTTATAATAAATGTGATTTAGAAAATATCATTAAAAATAATTATTTATGTAATAAAATTTAATTTTATTAATGAATTCATCATAAAATTTTTATTTGAGTTATATATATATATATATATATATATATTATATCATGATTTAATAATTATATTATTAATATTTATACGTATCACACACAAATATATATATATATATATATATATATTATTGTTATACTTTTCTGGATCATGAGGTATCTTAGTTTAAACTTACCACTTAACAATACTCAACATTAGTATACCTATTTTATATATGAACAATTAACTTATTTTCAAAAACAAAATTTGAAACAATGATATTCAAATGACCAAATTTATAATGACCACATTTCATTCCTATATACATACCCAGTAAATAATTCATTCAATCCACTATCCCTTCACAAGTAACAATTATTATTTAATATTATAGATTTTTCATAATTATTTCTCATTTAATTATGATAATACTCATTATATGTTTTTTATGTTGTTGGAGATCCTCAAGGTTGAATATAATCTGGGAGATTTTATAATCGTGAAGATTTTGTACTTTTATATCAATAATGTCCTATGTATTTATAGACATTTAATAGATAACTTAATCCAAGGTGAGTAATAATACATGGTTTACATTACATAAGTTTGTTTTATTTTGTTTTAATGCCTCACCATTGAATGAATAATATGTATTTAATTTTATTCATATCTTAGAGGCCTCATTGTCTAATCCTTTTCAATAATTTTAAAAAAATAGAGAAAAATACATTTAAATTATAAACATATATAATAATAATAATAATAATAATGGATCCTAAAACCTAGGGTGTTATATTGAACCTATCAATGATTAACTGACAATAAATCATGGTAACCGAATAAATATTTAAAAAGAAAGAGTAACATTTTTATATGAATTTAGTGATCAATATAGTACTAGTCTATATATAACACACCAAAATTGACGTATACACTATAAATATTCAACATAGCTTAATAGAAAAGGGGATGTTCTAGCACTACTCATATAAAAAATGGGCTACTGATTTAACCCTTCATACATTCCATACACATAATGATTCACTCGTACCAGCAAGTCAATCAGATATTCAAAATCTATCAATGAAACTCTAACAGATGAAATGAAGTAAGGGAAATAGCACATCCACTGAGCTATACATTCAAATTTTAATGATAAATACTCAGTAGGGATCAACTAATGTACCTCAAAACAATGGTTACAAAACATGTCTATTCTTGAACATTCAAAATAGTTTAAATATATTTACAATAAAATATTTTAAAACTTAGTAAAAAATGATATCATTAAAATAAACAACAAATAGGTAGCTAGAAAATAAACTACAGTTATCCAAATTAACTCATTATACAATATAGTTATATTATACTACCTTAATTGAGCCTTGTCTTGTTTTATAAGATGAGTAGGTTATTTAAAAATGATATCACATCCCAATAACTTTCTCTCATAGAATTTCAACCCATGAAAGCTTGGAAGAATCCTTTATCCCATAAATTGGGGAAGGAGTATAAAATATTAAGGGAACTGGGGGCCAATCCCATTTGGGGGTAGAGTAAATAGTATACAATAGTAAGGGTGAAATCCACGTTCCATAAAACCCTTTACATCATTATACCAAGATCCTTCTTAATAATTTTATAACAATAACATTAAATACTGAATAAATAAACTTTATTCATATAACACAAACAAATTGGCTTGATATTATTGAAATAACCATGATCAATATGAAACAAATATATACATTATAACATAGACATCTCTAAAAATAATTCTAACATAATTTCATTCAAGGTCATGTATAATCATTCTATAGTTGTAAATACTTCAAGGAGTTACTACAATAGAGAAACACCAAAACATACCAAAATCAAATCAATCATGCCATATATACCATTTCAAATTATCTTAATTTTAATTTACATGAAGTTTAAGAAAGGTTGTGAAGATTGTTTAAAGATCACTAATAATGATATCAATATGGCATAAGATAAATTATGGACAACAACCATTCCATAAAAGAGGTAAGGTTCTATTAGAAGTATATATTTTTTTTATATTTTTACATAAATTTAATGAAAATATTGATTGAATGAAATGATAATTAATTATGAATGAAATATTTTACTTCATTTATTTTCTATATAAGGAAGTTCATTTGGTTTATCTAAAATTTTTTATTTTGTTTAAAATATATTGAGAGTAATGCTATGAATAAGAATACTTTTTTAAAAACCCAATTGAGATTTATAAGATTAATATATATCCAAAATAACCACTGAAAATTATACTAGATTATTTTATATTTTAGAAACATTTTGTTCCATTTAAGACATTGGATGAAAACATTAAATAAAAATGGTGTATTTTATGGAAAACTCAAGTTTTTTAAGAATAAAAATTATAGATATTAAAATTCAAATAAATTAATAAATAAAATCAATTGTCCAAAACAATAACCCAACCACTACATCACCACATATTTTAATTCTAAATAAAGGTTAACATGAAATCATTGACTTAAAACTCATGTAGGATAAGTAAAAACGAAGTGAGTTTCCTAGAAAACATAATAAAATTAATAAAATGAAATTCTATAAAAATATAATCAAATAAATTGAAATCTTAATTATAATTGAACATTTTATATACTAAAAACTTGATTTAAAAAGATTCAAATAACATATAATAATGTAAAACAACACAAAAAGACAATATGGAAAGTGTTTAAGTAATAAAACTTTAGAAATAAAGTAATAAAACATTATAAATCAATATCTTATAAGACTCCACAAATAATATTCAATATAAACAGCTTAAACCTATAAAATCATGTATTTATTAAAATTTATATCATATTAAAAATATTTAAAGGATTTATAAAGTAACTAGTATAAAAAACATAAAATTTAGTATACAAGAGTTACTAAAATTAAACATTAACTTAAATTGTAAAAGGTTTTACTAAAAATTATTGTTGTTATAAATTATTAATTTTCATAAAATAATCTCAATATATAACTATATATAATATCATATGATAAAATTTTGAAATATTTTACTGGAAATATAAAAACACTATTAAAAATAATTAAGTATAAATTAGGAAAATAATGTTATAGACTTTTTCCAATAATTACCTAAAAGTTAATTTTAGAAGTTAAGACCCCCAACCACAACCATTGATGGTAATTTATATTCTAATTAACACTAAAGTGTGTCCCAAATACCACTAAATATCTCCTTAGAACAATTTGAAAAAATTTTAAAAAAAGGGAAAACAATAAATTAGTCACCATAATTTAAGAACCATTAAACATTAAGGAATCATTAGTCATAAAATTATAAAATACACCTAAAAACATAAAATCACAAAACACTACTTAAAATAACCAAATCATATAACAATTTCACTATAAAATTAGGAAAAACGGGAACATATCACCCCTCTATATATTTCCATCAATATAGAGATAAATACATGGAAAACACCCCCCAATAGATCTTCATTTAGATAAGGGATGTGCAATAACTAAGTCTATATGAGAATTCACCCTGATATAGTGAAATATAAAATCAAAATCCCTATCCAAAGCAAGAAAAAATAGTTTATAATGGTAGCAATAAAAGAAGAATGAAATCTAAGATGTATAATTTTTATTATAAATGTAAAATATTATTTAATCAACCATGATTGAAGTGTACTGAAGGAAGGGAAAAGGGGTGTCATGTGAATCCATGCAATACGCTCATAGATGGGCTGGGATGAATTACTTAAAAGGATAATAAAAAGAAGGTAAAACAATAAAGGATAAAATGAGTAAAAACAAATCAGTTTAATATAAATGGACTTATTACTTTCATTTACCCATTTTGGGTCCATTAGGTGCCTAAAACTAACCCCTAGGGTACTCACCCCACTATCTAACTCACTGTAAAGCCAATACCTCCCACCATTTATTCGATGTGTCTAGCTATTTAAGTATTATAGGTTCACCATCCCGACCTAACTTGAACTACCAAAACAAACTCCCAAATAGCTAATTGTTTCCAAAAATTCAAATGATATTATCCTTGAGAATCAAAATTCCAATTTGAATTCAACGATTGAGAATTACCTTCTATCTTGACCTAAAAATTCAAAATCGACCATGTTCTTTTTACTTAAATAATTATATTAAAACCCTAAAATTTCCTCTAATTTAACTCACCAAGGACATGTGATGTTAAAATGTTTATCCTCTTCCATATATAAATGATTTATTGTATCATCTTAGGGAATATAAGGGGTTACCTAAGATAAATTTTAGATCAAAATACAAAAAAATTCATATGAGGTTATCTGATATTTATCATACAAAATTGAAGAAAATTTATTGCCTATCTGAGTAAAATATAATTCAATTTGGTTTTATGAACATGTTTGTGGTATTTAAGGCCCTGATGAATATGATCTTCTGTCCCTATCTAGATTCATTTGTGTTCATCTTTATTGATGGAATTCTTCTACACTTTAATTCAAGGGAAGATTATGCTCATTAACTAATAATTTTCATTATTACTTTGAGAAAGAAGAAGCAATTTTATATGCTTTCAAATTTTCATATATCGATCATAGAGGTTCACTTATTCGGTCATATAAAATAAAAAATATAGAATATTGGTGGAACATGGGACATTTTAACTCATGGTATTATAGCATTGACCCAAGATGATTTTTGAGATCTATAGATTTGAGGGTTAGGAAGGATAATAAATGTAATTCATTTAGAACATCTCTTATTTGAAAGCACCAATGATGAAATTTACTAACATAGGGGGATATTAGAGTGGTATAATCCTTATGATATGTCTTTCTAGGATCTAAAAGGATTACTTCCTTTTCTATAAATTTTGAACTTACCTGAGAAAGGTATGAACTATACCTTATAATATGACACATTAAGCATAGGTATCTGAGGATATATAATGAATTATGGGTGAGTAGTCACCTATGGATCAATTCATTTTAGGTTGCATGAGTGGAATTATACTACCCATGAGTTATAACCAATGAAAGTTGTATATGTGTTGATATTTTTTCATCACTAATTATTGTGTGTGAGTTATTTAGAATATACAGACCATAGGATCCTAAAGTACATATTTTACCAGTGTTCCCTAAATCTTCATTAGAGGATTTGGGTAAAGTACCATCATTATTTCAACATAGAGATGGAATATTCCCCTAGAAAAGGGAATGTTCTAGTTAATGATCTAAGGTAACATACTTATTCTATGGTGGTGTAAGATTCTATAAATGAGTGGTACATGATGATCCCAATTATTGAGATGTGTTTTAATGTCTTGGAGTATTAGAGAAGAGATACCCTCATTTCCATGAGAATTACATATTCAATTCTATAGAGGTTGAAGGAGTGTCGGATTTGTAAATCCAATTGAAGTTATGTGAGAAAAAAATATGGTGGTGATCTATGACCTTATTATCCAAATTTTTCTGAAAGGATCGTATATTTTAATAGGTTTTGTGTTATCCATTGTGAAAGTTCATGAAACATTGATATGAAATTCTCACACCTCAAGGTGGGTTGTTCTCTAGAGTATTATCGAGATGTATCATGAAATTTTTAGAAAATATTGGTGGTTAAATATGTATAAGTATAGTGTAGGGTTTTTTTAATGATTCTACACATATAAATAGGCGATGGCTGAGCATCAAATACCTATATGTCCACTTCAGTTATATTCTATTCCATATTTTTAATGGAATTATGTAAAAATGGATTTTCTATGGGGATTTCAAGGTCAACATGAGTTAGTGATGTGGTATGGGTCACTATGGATCAATTGACTAATGATTGAAATTTCTTACTAATCAAAGAGGCACACTACATTGATTAATAGGGATAATTATATGTCCAGTTTATTACATGTCTTCACATTGTACTAAGATGTATAATCTTTGATTAAGATGTCTAATTCACATCACACTTCAAGAAGTGTCTTAAAAGGTTTCTTGATAATCCTATTAATCTAATAAAATCCTAACATCCTAAGATTAATAGGTTGTCTAATGATACTATAGAGATTTTAGAGGACATACTAGAGAATTTTTTAGATATTATATTTCTTAGGAGAGTTATCTCACATTTTTAAGTTAACTGATAACAAGATTTATCAGGCATAAATCCGAAAGGATCCTTTTGGGTCCATGTATGGTTGTATATTTTTTTTACCTCTATGTAGGTTAGTGGTAAGGGGGTATTATATGTCTGGTTTGAGTCTCATGTTGAAGACATTAGATCATATCTCATTGATCCAAAAGAGGTGGGAAATTACCCGAATTTTTTTATGTTTATTTTTAAGCCAAATATGCCACCCTATATAATTTAATGTGGGTGGTGAGGTTTTCCTAAGAGTGTAACCTCATTTGGTGCACAACTATATTTGGTGATTAAGAATGTTAGTTCCTAGGTATGTGGGTCTATTTAGAGTTATCTAGAGAATTTGGGTTCATGGCTCCATTATAACTTCTTTATAGATTTTGTACCATACAAGATTTATTCTATATATCATGGATCGATATATATAACCCTAATTTATATCATGGGATCAAAATTGATAATATTTTTTTGGAGTTCAAATCTTCATTTATGTAATTTTCATTATGTATAGTTTACCAAAGTTAAAAGACCATGCATGGGATGATGAAACCTTTGGTATGTTTGTATTAGACTCAAGAGTGTATCTAGGAAGATGTTAGAGAGATAAGATAATATAGAAGTGTAGTGGTTTTAATTATTTACTAGTGATTATTTTTTATGATGAGTTACATTGTAATATGTAGTTTTCATCACAACATATAATATTTGGCACAATTTCTGAAAAACTTTCACAAAAAACACATGTAATTTTCTATTTTTTTATCATAGGAGTTTATGGTTATTGTGGGAATGTATTTTAGAGTTTGACCTTGGTTTTTTCTAAAATTTTATAACATGTATCTAGTCATGTTGTAACCTAGTTGTTACACCATAAAATCATTATTGAAGGGTTAGGTGCTGCACCATATTAATAATGGTATCATTTCCGATCACTAACTGTTGTGGGAGTTAATCTATGAAGGTATGGAGGCTTCCACAATATGTCCCTAGTATGAGGTGATAAGGTTTTCAAGTTTTACCCTAGAGATTTTCATTACACCAGTTTTCATAATATCATACTACAATTTGGCCTCATGTGAGGTGTTGCACCATAAGCCATGTGGACACACCACAAAAAACCTTCTATATGGTTTTCATATAAATAAATAAAATAAAATAAATTAATAATGTTATAAAATTATATTTTCAAAACTTACCCATGTGTCTATGCTTGAAAACCTCTCATCCTTGGGGCTTCCTCTAATATATAAGTGATCTCTCCCTCATTTGAACTTGGATATTTATATCATCGATCCTATATGATCATAAAAGGTAATTCTATCACTCATAAATAATTATTCATATGATTGATTCACCATTATGAAATGTTTCATAGAAAATTCCTTAATTTATGGGTTTTTAGATTTTGTTAAATTAATTGATTAAATTTAATTAGTCTAATTATCTTAAATTATACATGATCTAATAAGTTGATTTTGGTTGTCAATTAGTTTTATAAATGTTTTATGCATGTTTCCATGATTATTATGTTATATATTCCTTAACAATACTTATTCTTAACCTTAAATTTATTAAAATGTCAATATTTGTTTCTTTAAGAGTCGGAAAGGTCTGTTTAGACCATGATAGGTCCTTCATGGGTTGTAAAATCCAACACCATTTTCATTGAAGATCATGAACCTATACCATGTGAGTTGGAAAATTAATGTGAGAACCCATAGTGGTTCCCTTTTCTAGGTTGGGACCTTTTGTATCATGAACGGGTTACTTTTGTCACCTTAGATGAAGGAGAAATTTGAAATTAAGATATGTCACCATGATTATTGACCCATATGAATCTTCTATGATTTCATATATCTTTTATGCTTGTTGACTAGTATATGGGGTGAGTGTGCCACACCCCACAAATATTTAAGTATCTTAGAAGTCTACATATAGTGAACCAAGACTTTTACACAAATTATTACATTATTTTAAACATAAATACCCATTAAATATAACCTAAGTATCGAAAGGGCTTATATCGTTTGAAGAATATGAACATAAATAATTAACATGAAACTAAAATAAAACTTATTTATTTCAATATCAATGATGAGATCCTAAATACATTTTATATCCTAAATATATATAAGATAACATGGGGAATACATAAGATAAATTGGTGATATACAAATCCAATTAGGGGAATAAACATTATATGGAATTAGAACATATCAATTGAAAGTCATAAAATGATATCATAATGAATCAAGGATCTTGAATAATCATGTGGAAGAATAATATAAGGATCATTAAATAAATTGACCATTGAAGGATAGGAATATGGAATTAACATAAAACATGATATAATAATAAGTTAGGTCTGACTTCCTAGACAGCATCACACGGTGAAAACAGTCTCATCATGGATTAGGTTCACCCCCTAATCCCATACATACCTTATCAGGTATCAAAAATATTACCCAATGCATTGTAGCTCTATTTGGGAACAACCATAATTAAATGTACATTATTATGTGTTCCAAAAAACGGAACATATCATAAGTTATAAATGTAATAACTACCCTTAAGGAGAAATGGGATGCATACTTTTTCATTATAACATAATAAAAAGAGATTTCACAAAGATGGAATTTGATAAATGAACCTAAGGAATGTATTATCCCCTTAAAGGAAGAAATAATAAGCTAGATATATATGTAATATATATATATATATATACAGAATTTAAAATCATTTAACAACATTAAAAATAGATATAATGTTTGTTAGATAGATAAATTTTATTACTCTAAGATAAAGGGTGGTTTAGAAGGATCTCTTACCTTATGTCTCAGAATCACTTTGATTTTTCACTTCATATCCTGGATAGAAAAATTAGATTCATTTACTAATTAATTAATAAAATTTTCAATTTATATTTAATTTTATTTTATTTTATTATTTTCATTTATAACCTTTTTAATGAGATATAATGTTTAATTTCACCGTTTCAGGAACATTATTTTCATGCTTTCTTGGTCGGATCAGTTGTCAATAATTATTAATGTTCTTGTATAATGAGTCTACAAAAAATGAGTTGGAATGAAATGGTATTCACATACTTACATACTTTTAAATGAACCAAATTTCTATATTCTATCATAGGTTTTATTATTTTTGTAAAAATGTTATCATTCTTTAATTAGTTCGTTTTGGTGGATTTACTAACCATCATGAATGAAAATATTTTTATTTAATTAAATGATCATTAAAAATTTAAAGAATATTAAATAATTTATATTATACTAAATATAATAATATTTAACAACAATAATATTTTTATTATCAGCCTTTAAAAAAGTATAGAAGAACAAAGTGTGTTGTTCGTAGTGGTTGTTAACCAACCATATTTTAAATAGTGTTTTCATTTTAGAATCAAAATAATGTAGTGTAGAATATAGATATAAAATAAATAAAATAAAATTACACTATATTTATCCTAATAGATTCATCATGTTGTGTTCTATGAGTTAGGTGTGAGTACGCATAAAAATAATGAAATTAAAAGATGTAAATTGGAAATATTACCTCTTAAATGTCACCTCCTGGAAATAATTCTTATGGAAATTGGAATTGGTCTTTTGGTTAGACCAAAAACACTAGGTTATGGGGGATAGGATATGTAATAAAATTGGGTATAAAAGTTTCAAAGTTCAAGGATAATTAGGTGCGAGGAAAAGGAGTGGTGAGAGGTGGTATTTTTAAGGGGAGGAGAGTGGTGCTTTTGAATATTAAATTCTTCATTTTATTATTTTGTCCCAAGACTACAAAAATTATTGATTATTGGGAATATATAAATAAAATAGTTCATTTGAGTTTAAAATAATGTGTGATTAAATCATTTATGTCTCAAAAATTCATTTATTTATCTTACAATACTAAATACTATAATTTGTCTTATTTCAATATTTATAAAAACTCAACTATTTTAGAAAAATACCAAAAATTAACCCTAAACATTTTTTATGGGTAGATTCCAAAAATGATATCGATTTTATGAAAAAAATTCTATATTTAATATATTTAATTTTTAATTGAAATAATTAATTATTTTTTAAAAAATCTATTTTAATACTATGATCATTTTTGGAACCATTTAAAAAATTCTGTAGTGTATCATAAAATTATATTATAATTATAATAAAATATAATATTATTTTATTAATCAATTTTATTAAAATAAACTTTCTTTAAATCATTATATTTATTATTATACTATAGTTAAAACATTTTTTTACAAAAAAACAGAAACATTAATATATATTTATTAGAAAAATTATTTATATTTACTATGATAAAAATAGATCATATTTTTATTTTACATTATACATAAATATTAATTTTCACATCCATAGGTGGATATACTATTCTAACATTAATATTACTATTACTACAAGTTATATTTCTATTCTAACAATTATATTACTAATATAAGGGTTAGATTACTTTTCTAACAGCCAGATTTCTATCTATCATATGTGATCCCTATTTTATATAAATAACATACATTTCATCCATTCATAAATCACTTCTATTTTCTCTCACGGTTATATATATTTTCATTTTCAATATTCATAATGCATTATTAACATTCTGCTTCATTTCTATAGTGTTTCTCAGGAGTGAAATTATTATGGGGGATAGAGCACATCCAAATTTTCCTATAATTATAATCATATATTCTATTTTTATCCCATTATAATAATTTCAATTATTATGTCTATTTTTCCCTAAATATATATTTCATGTTATTATAATAAAATTTTGTTTGTTATATCATGTTTTGGGTGTACATTATGTAATATTAAATTACTATATATGACACAAATAAATATTTTGAAAGGACATTCCATTGATTAAATTTTTATTCCTTACATTCTTCCCCCATAATAATTTCGTAAATCAAAATTTCATTTTACAAACTAAGGTGAGAACATGTGGGGGTGATGATACTTCATCGATTCCTCTGGTTCCCATGTCAACTCTTCATAAATAGGGGTTTCACATAGTACTTTGGCTATGCGAGTTGTCATGTTAGATGGAACCTTATCACTATAGCACATGGTCTTCACTGAATGCTCCTTATTATAGATAAAAAAATTTGATATATCACTTACAAATGGAGTGCACGTGAGGGATCTGATTTTTACTTCCTCCTGAGGAATACATGGAACAAATAATTTTCTTGAGATATCGTTAGTGGAAGTGCTTGTCGATAGACCAAAGCTACAATACAATCAAGAATATCAAAGGGTTTGATGTTCCTGAGGATTACCAGTCCCTTCATCCCAAATATCATGTATATCTTACATGGAGATATGTGATTGAATAATTTATTTCCAATATCAAACTCTAGGTATCTTCGATGATTATTGGTTTAACTCTTCTGGTGAATTTAATCGGTCTTGATATCCTATAGAATAGTCTTGAACGTTCCACCATTTCTTCACCTATTTCTGGTCTCAATAGATTATGTTCACCAACATCATCCTGCACATAGGGGTTCTACATATCATCCCATAAAGGTATTCATATGGAGATATTGTTATTTTTGGGTGAAACTATTATTATATGTGAAATTAACCAGATAAAGATATTGATTCCATTCTCCTTTGAAGTCCATCGAGCATTTAGTCAACATTTTCAAATGTTTTTTGATAGTCAACTTATATTGTCCTTTATTTTGGGAGTGATAAGTCGCACTGAAGTTAAATTATATATTTTTTGTGTGTTTAAAACTATTCCAAAACATATATTTGAATATCAAATCTTGGTTAGACACAATATATAGTGGTGTTCTATTCGGCCTCACTACTTATCGGATGTATATCCTTGCAAGTTGTTCAAGTGGGAATTCGTCCCATATTTCAATAAAATGAGTAGTAATTATAATATTATTTACCATAACCCATATATCATTATTTACTATTTATTTATTTTGATGACCAGTGAAAAATTCAATGGAGACATTTTCCCATTTCCATGTGGGTGTGGGTAATGGTTGTATCATCCCATTAGATTTTTTCATTTAATCATTCACCTTCTAACATACCAATAAAATTGATATATATGTAAGGTTATCCTCCATTATATTGTCTCATCAATAGTTCTCTAGGATATCTAGATGCATTTTTTTGCTCCTTGGGAGGATAGAGAAGGTCGAGTTATGCTCATCATTACACAATTTCATCTATATCTCAATATTTCATGTTACACATAGTCGTGACCCAAATATTACATCTCCTTATTCATTAATTTTTAACTCTAAAGATTAAGATTTTCTTATACCATTCACCATATTCTATATTTCCACATCGTATCATTGAGTATCATTTATCTTCTCTAGATGATTTGGATGATCAATCATTTGAAAAAGGAATTTTGGTTTTCCCTCCTTTATGATTCCCACGTAAATCCTTTGTAATTCTAAGAATACATGGTCCTTCTCAGTTATCATAATTGATTTGGCTGATAAAATAATTCTTCCTAGAGAATATTATAATTTATTTTCTTTCCTATGATGGTAGGGAATTGGGAAATCATTGTCCTTGATCAGCTCTAACCATCTTTTCTAGTGAATATTAAGTTCATTCTATGTGAATACATACTTAGGGATCTTATGGTTCATATATATATTACACTTTTCCCCATAGAAATAATTACACCATATTATCAATGAGAATTTTACTATATAAAACTTCAAATAATTTTTTGGATAGTTATACTCATAAACATTCAACTACCTTTAGGTGTAGGTTATCACATTATCATTCTACATTAGTACACAACCAAAGACCATCTTTGAAGAATCATTTTATACCATGAAAAGTAAACACTTTTTTGTAGTTTAAGTACTGGTGTATTGGTAATCCTTGTTTCCAATACCATGAATCTCTCCTCACATTCATTGGTCCAGAGTAACATTACTCCCTTTTGAGTTATCTTGGTTATTGGGTTTGAAAATCATTAGAATTTTCTCACAAATCATCAGTAATACCTACATAGTAAAATTAAAATAAGGATATTTATTACATATGATGGTATAAGGATCTCCTAAATTAAATTTATCCTATAAGGGTCCAATAATATCCCTTTATTGGTGATGACATACCCCATGAATGAAAAGTATTCCACCCAGAACTCACATTCACTATACAATGAAAATAGATTTTCCCTTTGCAAGGTCTTTAACATACTATTAAAATTATTCTCATTATCTTCCATAATTTTTGAGTATATCAGAATATCACCTATAACGACTGCAATATTTTTTTGAGATAATATTTAAATACTTCATTCATTAAGTCCATAAATATTGTTGGAGCATTAGTGATTCATAATATAATCACTATGAACACATATTGTCCATGCCTTGTTCGAAAGTCATTATTGAGAGTATATTAATTATTAACCTTTATTTGGTTATATAATGACCTAAGGAACACCTTATAGAAATAATCAACCCCACATATTGATCGAACAAGTCATTTAACTATGTAAATGGATACTTGTTCCTTATTGTGATTTTGATGTTTAGGATAATCCATGTGGAGGATTATTCATCCATCCTTCTTCATGAAGATTACTAAAACACCATACAATAATGAACTTTAGTGTAAAAAAACCATTTAATAGATGTTATTGTAACTAATTATTCAGTTCTTTTAACTCAATAGTGTCTATTCTATAGGGAGTCTAGGATATGGGAAGAGAACCAGGTATAATTTTTATTGAGAACTCCACCTCCCTATTAAGAGGAGGATAAGGAAATTGTTTAGAGAATACATCCATATAATTCCTCACAATAAGTCTTAATTTAATCATGATTCTCTCCTTGGTCTCAATAATTTGATCTAGATATGATTTCTCATAGGTAAATAATATTGACACTTGGAAGGAAATTCTAGAAGACATTCATCCTTCTCTTTATACCTGTATATAATCGTAAGTAGACTTGGGATGTAAAGAGTGATCTCCCTCTCCCAATATTTTATACGGGATTTATATAATGTAATACAATCAAGGACCAATTTAGAATCAAACCCCACTAAAGAAGGTAAGAAAATATTTGAAGGAGTGTTAGTCAACAAACAATAATCATGGAGGAGTTAGATACTTGGTATCAAATAATTTCATTTTTTAGTTATCATTAATAGCTTGACCCCCCATGTTTTGAAGTAGTGTTTGAATAGGTCCACTAAACATGAAAGATATAAAAGAACTTTTTGAAATAGAATAAAAAGGTACATTTTATATTCTTGAGTTAATAACCATCATACATATCAGTAAATCATTTTTGGGATACACACAATATGTAGAGATATAATATTCCATTCCATGCTCTCTAAGCCTAGGAGGTTATATTCTTTGATAATCTCTAATAACCCCTAGCTTATTAAATTGGTTCACATAATTCCTTGATTATTTTTAGATGAAACAATATACCGTTTTTATAGTGTTGATATGAATCTTATTTTACACTATTTCATTATTAGTCTTATTTATATCCTTTCAAAATTTATTATCTAGAATCCTATTTTTCTATAATTAAAAAATCTCATAGACCCCTTGAGATAGTTATTGGATGCTTTTTCCCAAATTTTTTGACCCATGGGTACTTGGGTTTTCTTTCCTCAATGGGATTTATTCATAGATCCACTCAAAAAACTCAATCTCATGCTTTTTTATCTCTATTATCACAAGACCACTAAGAGTCATCGATCACCATCTCAACCTTACGGGGAAAATGGAAAATATTTGCATATCTCTTAAAGTCTCAAATAACTAAATATTTTTCTAGAAACATCTTTAACCAACAAAAGAAATGATCCCCCTTAATTTCATTTTTTATTTAAAATTCATAGGTCTATCATGAAATCCATGTAAATGTTTTCTCATATTCCCCTAACTCATATTCCTTTTTCATAAATCCAAGGAACGTTTTTCTCATTTTAAAGAGGAGAGTTTGCGGGAAATATTTATTGAAAAATATGTTTATTAATCCTTATATTTATATAGAATCAATATCCTCTTTGTATATCATTTTCTTAATCAATTTCCACCATTGATGGATTCTCCTTATGTTCAGTAGATAATTAGTATGAATTTCTCTTATTATGAGAACTAGAGGACAAAGAATATATTTTCAATAGATTAAATAAATTTTTCTAGGATGATTGGATCAAAAGTTCTAATATATATAAGGAGAATTTATTGTATAAAGGAATATATTGCAAGATACTCATTCTTAGGTGGATTAGGGCATACCACATGATTAAGATTATTCTTAATAACATGATTCAGCTAAGCTACTACCTCTATAAAGTTCCCATCTTCCACTCTATTAAGGTTAGTCATATAATTTTTTGAATAATTATATTATCTATGATGTTGTTCATAGGCATAGTTCCTCCAATTTTATTCCATTAACTAAAATAAAGGAAAAAGATTTGAGAATACATTAATGAGTAAATATATAAAGAGAAACTATGAACATAGAAGGAATAACTTATAAATGACATACAAATACAAACTTTTGAGTCTCTATGTTTCATTAAAGGTTATATATGGTGATTTAACTATTATTAATTCTAAAATAAAAATATTTTTAAGTCACTCATAATGGTTCACAAAGAGTTTTGAATTTTACAAAGAATATCGCTTAGGAGTGTTAAACCATGTGTACAACAAGGCATCTTTTTCCTACACAATGTGACTATCGAGACAATGCCTAATGCCCCATTTTCATGGTTATTTCCCAAAGTAATAACTATTCTAATTCCACATAAACTAAAATTATCCTGAGAGGTGTGTTATTTCTTGGAAATCACTCTCTCTAAAATTCACCAAAATTCCTACACATCTCCCTATACATAGAGTTATATCTAGGGTTCTCACTAATGTATTCTAGTTCTAAAACCCAAAAATAACTTTACAATCCTCTGATATCAACTATAAAGACTCAAACATTTTACACATTATTACATGACTTTAAAAAAATATACATTAAATAAAACCTGAGGATTTAGTGGTTTATTGTCTTTGGAAGACCATATACATAAAACATTCACAAGAAACTAAAATAAAAATTGTTCATTTCAATCCCCATAATGAGACAATAAATAACATTGGGCTCTTGAAACATTATAATATAACTTAGGTAATGCACACATGAAGAATTTAGAGTTATAAATCCATGTAAGGTAATAAAAATGATTGATAGGCATAACTTATCAATCAAAAGACATGACATGATATCATAATAAAGAAATCCTCATGAATAATCAAGTGGAAGTATAAAAATAGTCATAGAATAATATGATCATAGAAACATAAGAATGTGGTGGTCACATAAAATGTAACATAAGCATAAGTCAAGGATAACCACCTAGGAATCATCACATGGTGTATATAGTCTAAATGTGGATTAAGATCACTCCCTCATTACATACATACCTTCTCATGAGACAAAATAATTACCCAATTCATTAGAGTACTATCTAGATTCACCCATTAAAAGATGTATAGGATTATGTGTTCCAAAATTGGAATCAATCATAAGGTATAAACGTAAGAATTACCCATGTAAATAAAAGGGTTTCATAATCATTCTTCACATCATAATCAAAATATATTTTATAAATAAGGTATTTGAGAAATTAACTCATGTATTACCCCAAAAAAGGATGGTAAAATTATAAAGGTATATGTGTGAGATACATATATAAATATATATATATACAATTTCAAATCATTCTCTAAAATAAAATATATATAATGCGAGTTAGATATAGAAAGGTAAAAACCCCATGAAAAAGGGTAGTTCAGAGAGATCCCCTACCTTATCATTCAGAATCACTCTACACTTGAACTTATATTAATTAACTAATTAATTTAGAACATTTAAAATATATGTTTCATTTACTATAATTTAATTATGTTCTTTTATAACCATTTCAATGACATATAATGTTCAATTATTTTGTTCCCGGAAAGTTCCTTCCATGGTTTCTTTGTCGGATAACTTCTGGATAATTATTGAAGTTATCTTAAAATGGGACTAGAACACCAGAATTAAAATGAAGTGGTATTTATTTAATTTATGAAATTTAAATAGACCCAAATATCTTATTTTTTTCCTTTATAGCAGTGATTCTTTTAGTAAAAATGATATCATTATTTGGTTAGTTCATTTAGACGGATTTACTGGCTATCACAAAATAAATTAGTTTTATTTAATTAAATGACCAAGAAAACATAATTTTTTTAAATAAGTTATAATATACTTATTATCATCTTATTAAATTGTAATAATATTTTTATAACTATCCTTGAAGGTGGTGGAGAATAACTAAGTGTGTTGATCATGGCAGCAATGAATCAACCATATTGAAAACATTGTTTTCATTATAGAATATAAATAAGTGAGGATAGAAGATGGATTTTACATTAAAAGAACATAATTATAGTACATTTCTATTTCTAGATTAATTATTTTTTCTTTTATTAGGTATGTCAGGATAAAGTAAAAGAATAAATAAATTTAGAAGATGTAAATTGAGAATATTACTACTTAAATGTCCCCTCCTTTAAATACTTCTTAAAGAACATAGAATTGTTAATTTTGTGAGAGAAGGAGAACTAATTATTCTATGAAATTAATTATAAGGTAATCAGATATAAATCGGTAAAACTGCAAGTCTTATATGTTTTGAGGAGATGGGCTGGTATTTATATGGGGAGGAGATGGGTCGTTTCAAATGTTAAATTCATTAGTTTATTATTTTGGTTCAAGAATACAAATAATATTTATTATTGTGACTATATACATTAAATTTTGTATATTAGTTCAACATAATGGGCTCTTACATCATCAATGGCATAAAAAATAATTAATTTTTCTTATAATGTTAAATATCGTAATTTGTGGTATTTTACTATTCACTAAAAATCAATTATTTTATAACAATTCCAAAATTCACTGATTTTTTTTCAATATGTGGATTCTAAAAATGAAATCTATTTTATTAAAATAATATTATAAATTTAATAAGTTTAATTTTTAAATTAAATACTTATTTATTGAAAAAATTCAGATTTTAATATTGTGATTAATTTTTAGACACTTTGAAAAATTAATTAAGGTCTCATAAATTTATCATATCAATATAGTAAACCAGAATATTAATTTATTAATTCATTTTATGGAAATTAAATTTATTTTAATCATTATATTCATTATAAAAGTGTAATTAAAACATTTTTGTACTGTAAAAATGAAAAAACATAATTTATGATTTTTAAAACATTTATATACATATACCATGTTATAAATATATCATATTTTTATTTTATAAGATATGTGAAAATTAATTTACAATTCCATAGGTGAGGATACTATTTTAGTTATCATGTTTCTATTCCTAACATTCATATTATTATTCCAACAGTCATGTCACTATTCCAATTTCAATGATCAGATTTATAACGGTTATATGTAATATATAAATTCTATGAATACCACATATTTGATTCATTATTCATTCAATTATATTTTATATTTAGTTTATATATATATTCAGTTTTTAAAATAAACATTTCATTACTAACATTCTACTTCATTTATAAATTGTTTTTCTTGAGTGTACTTATTCTAGGAGATCATGTCGACCTAAATTTTCCTATTGTTATTATTATTATCAAATTTTATATTTTTACCCATTTTAATACTTTTAGTTCTTATGGAAATTTTTGTTCTATTAATGTAATGTTGAAATTATTATAATAACATTTAATTAGTTTTATCATGTGGTGCATATTTATTATATAATATTATAGTAGTAAATTTGACATAATTATATATTTTGAAAGGAAATTCCATTTATTAAATTCTAAGATGTTACATTATACATAATTTTTAGGATATACATAAATTTTATATGTGATAGGACCAACCCATTTTAGATTTAAATTTAGTAAGATGTTATGTCTAACTGAATATGAATTTCATGTTTTATGTCAGTTGATCCATTTATTTTACCATAATTTTAGTTTTCTTATATTTTCAAGAAATGATCCCATTGATATTAAGTAAACCTAAGGTGTCGGGTGATATTTAATTACGATATTGGTTCTCGTGTCACGACCCGTCCTCGGGGCCCATGCCGTGACTACCCCAAACTTGTCTTCCATAGGCCAGGGGCTGGCGACTAGCACCAAGGCGTAAATCCCGGTAAAAGGGAAGGCATTGCCTTTGTAAAGTAAACAAGCACCTCAGAGTAAGAAAACGGAAAAAGTAAACACTAAGTAAAAACTGGTACAACAGTAAGTGCAGAAAAGTAAATGGGCCAGTATACAAACCCAAACTGAAAGTAAAGTACAACTTGAAAGGGAAAACAGCAACTGAAAAGTAAAATCCGCTACACCGAGCTGTCCACTGGAAATCCCACCTGAAGGGTGGGTACAGAAATCTCTACTAATCCTCGGGTTCCGCCGTCCTCTCCGAGTACGTTCCGCCCAGTGTTCCACCTCCAGGTATCGTCCTGCTCTGCTAGCCTCAACCACGATCAACACTGTCTGTCGTCTGCAACCAACACAACGTAGTGCGGGCATAACCCATGCACGGATGAGTATAAGCTACTCAGTAGGGACCCCGAGACCCCTAAAGGTCTCCCAAAATCCACAAAGGATAAACCAAAAAGGAAAGATACAATCACGAAGTAACAACCGACACTGCTTAGGTATATGCCCATACATATACCTAAGTCATCAATTCAAATACGCTCCAACCTCCGAGCCCTAGTACAACTCAGTCCACACAAGAAAGTATACGTATTCCACACAGGAAAGCAAAACGTAATCCACACAGGATAGCACAACAGAATCCACATAGGAAAGAAAACAGGATTCATCTCACACAGGTATACTTCTTCGAAGACGATAGAGATGATCACTGATCCATCTAAGTCGTCGGACCCACAAAGGATCGATAGGCACTAACCCCCGCAAAGACCCACACAGGATCAGACCCACACAGGATCTGTAGGCGCTGGCTCACACAGAACCGCTGAGCGCTGACCCACACAGGATCGGACCCGCACAGGATCGGTAGCACTGATCCACATAGGATCGCTGAGTGTTGTAGTCGTCGTCGTCGAATCCACTGAGAATCTCTGCACAGTCGTCATCGCAGTCACAGTAGCAGTCGCAGCCAGCTCTAGGGTTCCCGCACACAACAAGCTCGTTCGGGAGGGTCTGCTCCACGAGCCGAGTGGCTGATACATCAACTGTCACAAAGTCCAAAGTTGATGTATCCAAAAGTCTCGTATCGTCAACTGGAACTCAACGTCGCAGACGGCGCGTCAATCGGACGCCCGGTCTAAGAGTTATTGGCTTTTTCGTCCCAGGGGCCCGGTTGGTTTTTAAGGAAAAACCAACCCGACCGTTCTACACCTGCATCCAAACCTTGGGCGAAGTGAGCCAAATGATCCGTCTCACTTAGAGGAATTCAACGAAGTCGACGGTACGTCGATCGGACGTCCGAAGCTCAAGATATGAGTGTTTCCGCTCCGAGGGCCCGGTTGGTTTCATGTACGAACCAACCCAGCCGAACTCAAAGTATTCCGAAAACATGAGTGCGATATACAGAAACGACCGCCTCGATCCAAGGATCGCATCACCGCTGACGGCGCCTTGTTTGGAGGTCTGAAGCCCGAGTTATGGGCATTTGAACTCAAACAGTCCGATAACGGGGGTTTCAGGCCCGGACCGACCCGGCCCGAGACCCCCCGGTTGGCCCGAACCGGGTCGACCCGCCCCGGACCAGGTCGGCCCGGCCCGGCATGGCCCGGCCCGACGCGGCGCAGCCCGGCCTGGCAGACCGGCCGGGCGCCGGTCCGGCTGGGGATAGCGTGCCCAGCGCGCTGTCTGGCTCGGCCTTTTGCCGAGCCGTTTCGGAAAAGGGGGGGGGCGCCTGCCCCCCTGTGTAACTGCGGCCCCCCGCAATCAAGGGGCCGTTTTGGCCAGCCGGCCAGGGGTTTGAACCCCCGGTTTCACACCGGTCCAGCCGGCCCACCCTGGCCGGCTGGTCCCCTTCCTCGCCGACACCGGCGGCCCAGTCCGGCCACCGGTCACCATGCTCCGCCGCGGCCCGGAACCGGCCGTGACCCTTGTCGTCCGGCGCAATGCGACGACACCGCACCCCTCCGCCGGGGCCCCGCTCCAGCCGCGGCATCTCCTGTTTTCTTCGACGCGACGCGACGGCATCGCGTCCTTGAATTTCTTTCCACTGCGCGGCGCGACGGCGTCGCGCATATCTTCCGCATGAAACCGCATGGTGCGACGGAACCACGCTTCCTCGTACCAACCACAAAGAAACCAACACGAAAATAAGGAGGAGGGTCGGCCGTGTTTGTGCGGTCTGACCCCCTCACGTTATTCGATAACATTTGGTTTTAATCCATGAATATCATCAAGTTGGTATTCACGAACAATTAAATAAATAAAACCCCTACCTCGGTTCAGGAACGGTGTTCGTCAACGAGCCGCGGAAGACGAGCGTCGCGGAGGTCGGGCGTCGCGGGAAATGAACGTCGACGTCGCGAAGCGAGGATTCGAAGTCGTTGACGGAGATTTCGTCGCGGAAAATCGTCGCGGAAGAGACTACGCGGAAGAAGAACATCGTGTCGCGAATATGGCGTCACGGAAGAACCGTGTTCTTCGGTGGAGAAGTTCTTCGTTGAAGAACGGTGTTCTTCACGTTCTTCGTCGAGGTTGAAGAAGAAGAAGACCGCTTCCCCAATCCTCTCAAGGTGACAAAACTCTAACAATAATAAAATAAGACCCTTTCTTATTTTATTAACACAACAACTCTTTTGAATTTCAAGAGTTTGAAATTCAGTAACCACACACAACTCACCTCATTAAACTTATTACATTAAAGTCATAAGTTATAACTTAAGTTAACAAAAATTAAAGTGGGAGTTGAGGGGGGTTAGAGGATATGAAGGGGTAGGGTTCGTGTAGGCCCCACCACCCTTATAACCTCCCAAGGGATGTTGGGTGGTTACCCACTTCCATCAAGAACTAACACTTAGAGTAAAATAATAAAAATTGTAGAGTAATTATAAAATAAACTTCCACAATTTTTATTATCAACACTCGTGTAAACGCAACTCCGGAACAGGAGTTCCTAAGCAATTACAGGCGTTGCGGTTCCATTGGTGCCCTCGGAATTCGATTCCGGGTACCGGTTCAAAAGTTAGAAAAACCCACTCATTCGTTCACTGAACGTACCTGAGCCAAACTTCGGAAATTGATTCCAGGCACACCGGGCCTCGGAATCAGGTGTCGTCAGAAACCGTGCTCTTGTAAAATTCCAAAGAAAATTAAGAAAAAATTTCTCTTGAATTTTACGGGTCTTTACATTACTCCCACCACAGGGCTTTACATCCCCGTAAAGTTACATCAAAACTAGGGAAACAAATGAGGGTACTGAGCACGCATCTGAGCCTCCCGCTCCCAAGTGCTCTCCTGGAGGTTCCCGTGCTGCCATCTGATGCGCACTAGAGGAATCGACCGTCCACGTAGGACCCACTCTTGTTGATCCTCGATCTCCACCGGGACCTCCGTAAAAGTCGCTCCATCGTCAACGTCAAGCTCCCCATGGTCAATGATGTGCGTCGGGTCGTGCACGTATCTCCTCAGCTGAGATACGTGGAAGACGTCGTGCACCCGGTGCAACTGAGGTGGTAGATCCAGATGATAAGCCACCTCACCAATCCTGCTGAGGACCTGGAATGGTCCGAAGAAGCGTGGAGATAACTTGCTGCCTCGGCCAAATCTCCATAATCCACGTCGAGGTGAGACACGCAAGAAGACATGGTTTCCATCCTCGAACTCTAGTGGCCTTCGCCTGCAGTCAGCGTATGACTTCTGCCGGCTCTGAGCTGTCCTCATCCGCTCCTGGATGACCTGGACCTTCTCTGTCATGGCCTGGACCATCTCTGGTCCCACAAATACTGACTCCCCAGGGTCTGTCTAGCACAAAGGAGAACTGCAAGGTCGACCGTACAACGCCTCGTATGGTGTCATCCCGATGGTGGAGTGGTAGCTGTTGTTGTACGCGAACTCCGCCAAGGGTAGGTGTTCCTACTAGCTACGACCAAAGTCGAGGACACATGCGCAGAGCATGTCCTTGTGAGTCTGAATGGTCCTCTCCATCTAACCATCCGTCTGAGGGTGAAAGGATGTGCTCAGACGTAGCTGCGTCCCGAACGCCTCCTGTAACCCCTTCCAAAGACGGGAAGTAAAGCGAGCATCTCGATCTGAGACGATAGATGATGGAACACCGTGAAGCCGAACAATCTCCTGAACGTAAAGTCGTCCCAATCTCTCCACTAAGCCATGCTCTCTGATGGGTAAGAAGTGAGCCGAATTGGTGAGTCGGTCGACAATCACCCAGATGGAGTTGTGACCTCTGGAAGTGCGTGGAAGTCCAGTCACGAAGTCCATATATATGTCGTCCCACTTCCAATCCGGAACCTCTAAGGGTTGTACCAAGCCTGCTGGTACCTGGTGCTCAGCCTTCACCTGCTGGCAGGTGAGGCATCGAGAAACGAACTCTGCCACAGCCTTCTTCATGCCCGGCCACCAGTGGTGTCGTCTGAGATCCTGGTACATCTTCGCCACTCCAGGATGTACCGCTAAAGGAGAAGTGTGAAACTCTCTCAGTACCTCCTCTCGTAAAGCGACTGGTACCAAGGTACGTCCTCTGAAAATGATGTCGTGCTCTGCTCCAAAGTAGAAACCATCAGGTGCATGTCCTGAGGATATCTGTGCACGCCGCGTCTCACAGTCAGCGTCCCCACGCTGTGCCTCTCTGACCCGTTGTAGTAGTGGAGGAGTGACTGTGAGAGACTGAAGGAAGGCTGCTCCATCTCTATCCACAAAGGATATCTGCAAAGCGGCTAGCTTCTCTGTCGCCTCCTCAAGTAGCTGAATGCCTGTCCTCCTGCTGAGGGCATCGGCTACTACGTTCCCCTTCCCAGGAGTATAGACTATCTTAAAGTCATAGTCCTAGAGGAACTCGATCCATCGCCGCTGTCTCAGGTTCAGGTCCTTCTGAGAGAAGATTTACCTGAGACTCTAATGGTCAGAAAAGACTGTAAAGCGCTCCCCCATCAGGTAGTGTCTCCATGTCTTCAGAGCGAAGACCACTGCTGCTAACTCCAGGTCATTGGTAGCATAGTTCTGCTCATGCTGCCTCAACTATCGTGATCCATAGGCGATCAATGCCCGCTCCTACATCATAACACATCCGAGTCTGGTCCCTAATGCATCATAGTAGACTACGTACCCTACTCCCTCCTCAGGAAACCTCAAGATAGGTGTGCTGGTCAATCTCTGTCTCAACTCCTGGAAGCTCTGCTGACATCTTTCTGACCACACGAAGGGTTTCCTCTTCTTCATCAGAGCTGAGAGTGGTGCCGCAACTCTGGATAAGTCTGTCACAAATCTCCGGTAGTATCCAGCTAGACCCAAGAAACTACGCACCTCCGTCGCACTCCTAGGTGGCTCCCAAGCTAACACTGCCTCGATCTTCACAGGATCCACTGAAACACCCGCCTCATAGATGACGTGTCCCAAGAAGTGGACCTCACGTAGCCAGAACTGTTACTTCGAGAGCTTACCATAAAGCTGGTGCTCTTGGAGTGTGTCTAGTACAACTCGTAAGTGGTAGGCGTGCTCCTCCTCAATCGTCGAGTAGATCAAAATGTCGTCGATGAAGACCACGACAAATCGATCGAGGTATGGCTGAAAGATCCTGTTCATGAGGGCTATGAACACTACTGGAGCATTGGTTATGCCGAATGTCATAACCAAGAACTCATAGTGGCCATACCGACATCTGAAGGCCGTCTTCTGCACGTCCTCGTCTCGAACTCTGAACTGATGATATCCTGACCTAAGGTCTATCTTCAAGAACCACCGTGATCCCTTGAGCTGATCAAAGAGGTCATCAATCCTTGGTAGAGGATACTTGTTCCTCACTGTCACCTGGTTCAGGCGATGATAGTCGACACAAATTCGCAAGCTCCTGTCTGCCTTCTTGGCGAACAAAATCGGGGAAGCCCGAGGTGAAACACTGGGTCGGATGAACCCCTTGCCCTGCAAGTCCTCCAACTGTACCTGTAGCTCTCGAAGCTCGGTGGGGTCCATCCGATATGCTTGAGTCGATATCGGGGCTGTCCCGGGGTAGAGGTCAATATAAAATTCTACCTCTCTACGAGGAGGTAACCCTGGAACGTCATCGGGGAAAACGTCCACAAACTGATCCACCACTGCAGGAAAACCAGGACTCTGCACGTCAACTGCTCCTAGGATGAGGCTAGCCAACTGATGAGTGATGGGCTGTCCTCTCCTCCGCGGAAGTCCATCCTGTGCTGCAAAGGCTCCCTTCTCGCCGGTGAAGGTGAACCTGCTCCCGTCGGTGCGTACACATTGCACCTTGCGCCTAAAACAGTCAATCTGTGCATGGACCATAGATAACCAATCTATTCCCAAGATGACGTCGTAAGGCCTCGACGCCGCTACAAGAAGATCCCATCCTAAGCTCTCGCCTCCTAGATTACGCTCGCACTGCCGAAAACAGTGCGTAATCGTCGAGTCTGCTCCCATAGGAGTCTCTAGCCGTAAGGATCGAGCCAACGGCTCTGTCAGAATCTCCGAGCTCCGAACAAGGGCAGCGGCTATGAAAGAGTGACTCACTCATGTGTCTATAAGTACTGCAGCAAGGGTGGAATAGACACATATAGTACCTCGAATCATCTCTGGCGCGCCGTGGTCGTAGGCCTCCGCTGCCTGGAGCTGTGCCTGTCTCTGCCCTCCAGCTCTCTGTGGTCGGGGCGGACCTCCTAGTGGTGGTGGTGGTAGAGCCTCAAAGTGTCGCCCACCACCTGCTGCTCGGCCAGCTCCTCTGCCTCATCCACCTCCTCCATGCGGACCACCACGTTCGACCCTCTGCCTCTGCCTCGGTGGTCCCTCTACCGTCTGCTGCTCCTTGGCACGACGGGTCGGGCAATCCCGAGCCATGTGGCCCTTCCCGCCGCACGAGTAGCACTGTCTGCCTCTCGAAAGACTGGCTACGCGCTGTGTGCCCCGCACTGCTGAGCCAGTGTCCTGAGGTCGTCTGCCTGAGGGTCTGGTCTACTTGGACCCCTGAGTCATTCGTCGACTGCCTGCTGCAGAAGACTCTGCTACGTGCCGCCCTGCGGTGGGTCTCGGCGCTGGTGTGGACTCAGCAAGAAAGCTCTCGATCAAAAGGGCCCGCTCCAGCACTTCTGTCTGAGTCAGAATGCTGAGGGAGATCAGCGATGTCCTGATCTCGTGTCTCAAACCCTGCTCAAAGGTCTGGGCCAGGAAGAATGGGTCTCGTACCATGTTGGTCGAGTAGCGTGAGAGATCAGTAAATCTCGCTGAGTACTGAGCGATCGTCATGCTGCCCTGCCGCAGCTGAATAAGCTTCTGAATGCGCACCACACGGAGGGTGGCTGGGACGAACTCCGAGCGGAAGAGGATCTCAAAGTCCGTCCAAAGTAGAGATGCATCATCGTTCACCTGGAGCATCAAGCTCCACCATCAGCCCGCTGCTGCGTGTAGTAGGTTCGCAGCGAGGATCACCATGAGGTCTGCTGGTGTCCTCACTAGCCTGAAAACTCGTATGACTGCCTCCAGCCAGTCCTCGACTGCCTGGGGGTCCATCTCCCCACGGAACCTAGGTGGTCGCTGGTGCTGGAACTCATGCAGTGCACTGAGGCAACGTGCATCGTCAGCGGCTGGTGCTGCAAACATTGGTGGCTCGGCGGGTAGAGCTACCGCCGGTGCCACTGCTGACAACGGGCCCTACACCGAGGCATCGTCGCTCGGTGGGCTGTCGTCATGCTTGACTCTCGGAACCCTAGCTGGCTGCCGTCGTGGGGCCATCCTGAAAAGGAAACAGGTGCACCATAATCAGAACAGTATACCTGGTGAGCTAATATAAAGTAATCACAAAGAAAACTTAAAACACATAGGCAATCAATGTTTTCATGCATTAAGTCGGAAATCAGAAGTCAGGGTCCTGGTGTATGGATACTTCGGTCACCGCACCAACACTGGATTCCCTGGACTGATAACCACACTCAATACGCTAAACACTATTGATTCACATAGAAAAGATCAGAGTTTGCAGTAGAAACGAACTCCTCTGATACCAATTTGTCACGACCCGTCCTCGGGGCTCGTGCTGTGACTACCCCAAGCCCGCCTTCCATATGCTAGGGGATGGTGACTAGCACCAAGGTGTAAATCCCGATAAAAGGGAATACATTTCCTTTGTAAAGTAAACAAGCACCTCAGAGTAAGAAAACGGAAAAAGTAAACACTAAGTAAAAACCGGTACAACAGTAAGTGCGGAAAAGTAAATGGGCCAGTATACAAACCCAAACTGAAAGTAAAGTACAACTCGAAAGGGAAAACAGCAACTGAAAAGTAAAAGCCGCTACACCGAGCTGTCCACTGGAAATCCCACCTGAACGGTGGGTACAGATAGCTACACTGCTCCTCGGGTTCCAACGTCCGCTCCGAGTACGTTCCGCCCAGTGGTCCACCTCCAGGTACCGTCCTGCTCTGCTAGCCTCAACCACGATCAATGTTGTCCGTCGTCTGCAACCAACACAACGTAGTGCGGGCATAACCTGTGTAGGGGTGAGTATAAGCTACTCAGTAGGGACCCCGAGACCCCTGAAGGTCTCCCAAAATCCACAAAGGATAAACCACAAAGGAAAGATACAATCACGAAGTAACATCCGACACTGCTTAGGTATATGCACATACATATACCTAAGTCATCAATTCCAATACGCTCCAACCTCCAAGCCCAAGTACAACTCAGTCCACACAGGAAAGTATACGTATTCCACACAGGAAAGCAAAACGTAATCCACACAGGATAGCACAACACAATCCAAACAGGAAAGCAAACAGGATTCAACTCACACAGGTATACTTCTTCGAAGACGATAGAGATGATCAATGATCCATCTAAGTCGTCGGACCCACAAAGGATCGATAGGTACTAACCCCCGCAAAGACCCACACAGGATCGGACCCACACAGGATCTGTAGGCGCTGGCTCACACAGAACCGCTGAGCGCTGACCCACACAGGATCGGACCCACACAGGATCGGACCCACACAGGATCGGTAGCACTGATCCACATAGGATCGCTGAGTGCTATAGTCATCGTCGTCGAATCCACTGAGGATCTCTGCACAATCGTCGTCGTAGTCACAGTAGCAGTCGCAGCCAGCTCTAGGGTTCCCGCACACAGCAAGCTCGTTCGGGAGGGTCCGCTCCACGAGCCGAGAGGCTGATACATCAACTATCACAAATTCCGAAGTTGATGTATCCAAAAGTCCCGTATCGTCAACAGGAACTCAACGTCGCAGACGGCTAGTCAATCGGACGCCCGGTCTGAGAGTTATTGGCTTTTTCGTCCCAGGGGCCCGGTTGGTTTTTAAGGCAAAACCAACCCGACCGTACTCCACCTGCATCCAAAACGTGGGCGGAGTGAGCCAAATGATCCGTCTCACTTAGAGGATTTCAACGAAGTCGACGGCACGTCGATCGGACGTCCGAAGCTCAAGATATGAGCGTTTCCGCTCCGAGGGCCCGGTTGGTTTCGTGTACGAACCAACCCGGCCGAACACAAAGTATTCCGAAACTTTGAGTGTGATATACCTAAACGACCGTCTCGCTCCAAGGATTGCATCACCGCTGACGGCGTGTCGTTTGGAGGTCCGAAGCCCGAGTTATTTGCATTTGAACCCAAACATTCCGATAACGGGGGTTTCGGGCCCGGACCGACCCAGCCCGAGACCCCCCGGTTGGCCCGAACCGGGTTGACCCTGTCACGACCCGTCCTCGGGTCCCGTTCCGTGACTACCCCAAGCCCGCCTTTCATAGGCCAGGGGCTGGTGACTAGCACCAAAGGCGTAAATCCTGATAACTGGGAAGGCATTGCCTTTATAAAAGAAAACAAGCACCACAGAGTAAGCAAGCGGAAAAAGTAAACACTAAGTACAAGAGAAGTGCTGAAAAGTAAATGGGCCAGAATACAAACCCAAAAGAAAGTACAACTACAACTGAATGAAATTACAACAGAAAAAGGCAATAGTTGGAAGAAGGAAGCAACTCCTGGGTCGTCCTCCTCGGATCCTACCTGAAGGGTAGGTACAGATAGCGCAACTCCTGGATCGTCCGCCATGGATCCTACCTGAAGGGTAGGTATAGATAGCCTCCTCAACGCTCTCTCCCGTCAAACACATCTATGTGTCGTCTTGCCATGAATTCCTCCTCCAGATACTGACTCGTCGTGTGGTCCACCTCCGGGTACCGTCCAGTCCTCGAACACTCGGCCTCTTTCAGCACTGCCCGTCGTCTGCAACCAACACAACGAGGTGCGGGCATAGCCCGTGTAGGGGTGAGTATAACGATACTCAGTAGGGACCCTGATACCCTCAAGGTCTCTCTAAAACCAACAAGGATAACCACAAAGAAGATCTAAATAGATAACCTCTACTTTGGTATATGCTCATACATATACCTAAGTTATCAAGTAACCCATCTCAATCATGAGGAAACACAAGGATCATGAAATCAACGGATAACCACTACCTAGGTATATGCCCATACATATACCTAAGTTATCAAGTGACCCATCTCAATCATGAGGTAAACACAAAGGTCAAAAGTCTCAGCTCAAACCAGGATTTTAATTATCGAAACCGTAACTGCTGAAGAGCTCCGTCTCTGGAGTGTACAGTGGTCCTGTCACGACTCCGAGGTACTGCTCACTAACCTAAGACTGCTGAGGTACTCCTCCTGTCGAGTACTGCGGGTCAGCCACCCAGACACAGTAGTGCTTCCCGCCGAGGTATGTCACCCAAACACAGTAGTGCACACCCCCTAGTAGCCTGCTGAGGTACTCTCCGGACGAGTTCCGCGGGTCTGCACTGTCACACAGGTAGTGCTCCGTCCGCCATGGGTCTTCACCTCACAAAGTAGTGCTCCATCCACTGGGCTAGTCCACTCACTCCAAGTCGAGTCGGTCAAGCAGTCGTCAGGTCTTAGCCAGCTACACGGTCTCTGTACTCCATACGCTCGTCTCTGGGAGGGTCCGCTCCATGAGCTACTGGTCGATACTCCAAGTATCTCAAAGTCCCACGAAGAGGTATCTCAAGGACCGCCTCATCATAAGGGTCTCAACGCAACAGACGGTGCGTCAATCGGACGCCCGGTCTGTGAGTTTCTAGCCTTTTCATCCCAGGGGCCCGGTTGGTTTCGTGAGCGAACCAATCCCGGCCGTATCTCAACTATACCCCGAACTCTCATAGGGTATACTCATTGGGACCGTTTCTCAATGTGATCAACAACGCCGCTGACGGTTCGTCAAACGGACGTCCTGTCTGAAAGATATTAGCTTTTCCGTTCCAGGGGCCCGGTTGGATTTCGGGTGCGATCCAACCCGGCCACTATCCAACTGTATCCAAATCTCGGGCGAAGTATGCCAAAAGTTCCGTCTCATCAAGAGGAAAACAACGAGACAGATAGTGCGTCAATCGGACACTCGGTCTGTGAGTTATTGGCTTTTTCGTTCCCGGGGCCCGGTTGGTTTCGTGAGCGAACCAACCCGACCGCACTCCGACGGCATCCAAACCTCGAGAAAAGTAAGCCAAAAGATCCGTCTCACTTAGAGGAATCCATCAAAGTCGACGGCACGTCAATCGGACGTCCGGAACTCAAGTTACGAGTGTTTCCGCTCCGAGGGCCCGGTTGGTTTCGCGTACGAACCAACCCGGCCGAACCCAAAGTTCTCCGAAACCTTGAGTGTAATATACCGAAACGACTGTCTCGGTCAAAGGATCGTGTTTCCGCTGAAGGCGCGTCAATCGGAGGTCTACAGCTCAAGATATGGGCATTTGACCGAAAGTGGTCCGAAAACGGGGGTCTGGGCCCGAGCCGACCCGGCCCGACCCCCCCCCCCCCCCGGGTCGGCCGAACCGGGTCGACCCGACCCGGGTCCGACCCGGCTGGCCCAGCCCGGCCCGACCGGCCGCGCCGATTCGCGGAGCGGGGTGCGCGACTCCCCCGCCCGCCGCTAATTGAGGTCGGCGCTGGATCTGCCGGCCGCCAACCCTTTGGCGGCGCGCCGCCGCCGCCGGTCGCCGGTGCCGCCACCTTCCGCGGACGACCGGATGCGCTTCGGTGGTCCGTTCCTCCTGCCGTCTTCGCCTATGGTCCCCCCGGGACCCCACCTTCACTGCGAAGGGATTCAAACGCCAAAATGGTCTGCTTCGTCGTCGCCCGTCAATCCGCATGTCAAAACGAAAAGTGTCGTCGTTGTAGTTTTCCAGCACGACCCGATGGCGCCGCGCCCCTTCGCTGCGGCCCGACTCCGACCGTGGTTCTTTGGTTTTCTTCGACGCGGCGCGACGGCGTCGCGTTCATAAACTTCCTTCCACGACGCGGCGCGACGACGTCGCGTAATACTTGCAGTGTGATTCCTGCGTGGTGCGACGACACCTCGCCATTCCGTTCCATCCACAAAGAATCAATCATGAACATAGGAGGGGGTTTCGGCCATGTTTGTGCGGTCAGGCCTCCCTCTCATTAAACGATATCATCTAGTCGAAAATACACGATAATCGATAAACTAGATTAATGAACAGAAAATAATTAAATAAAATAATCCCCTACCTCGGTTCAGGAACGGTGTTCGTCAACGAGCCGCGGAAGACGAGCGTCGCGGAGGTCGGGCGTCGCGGGAAAAGAACGTCGACGTCGCGAAGCGAGGATTCGAAGTCGTTGACGGCGATTTCGTCGCGGAAAACCGTCATGGAAGAGACGATGCGGAAGAAGAACGTCGCGTCGCGGATACGGCGTCGCGGAAGAACCGTGTTCTTCGGTGGAGAATTTCTTCATTGAAGAACGGTGTTCTTCGCGTTCTTCGTTGAGGTTGAAGAAGAAGAAGACCGCTTCCCCAATCCTCTCAAGGTTGAAAAACTCTAACAATAATAAAATAAGACCAAGTCTTATTTTATTAACACAACCTAACCATTTCAATTTTCAAGAGTTTGAAAATTGAAAACCCACATTTAACTCACTTAAGTTATTAACATAAGATGTTATAAAATTAATGAGGTGATAAGTTAACAAAACTTAAAAGGGGGGTTTAGAGGGCTTAGGAAAGTGAAGGGTTAAGAGGGTTAGGGAGTTTAAGGAATTTGAAAAGGTGGGGGTTCGTGTGGGCCCCACCCTTTCAAATATCCACACATGGGAAGTTGGATGGATGTGGGCCCACCACCAACTTCACATGGGAAAAGTTAACCACATAACATGAAATAAAATTGATTCAACAATTTTATTCACTTTTTTTTAATTAATCCCCAAAAATTAACTTCTTCTCCCGCACAAATGCAACTACAGTAAAGGTTCCCTTAAGCGATTACCGGCGTTGTGAGTTCATCGGTGCCATCGGATTTCAATTCTGAGCACCGGTTCAAAAGATAGGAAAACTCGCTCGTTCGTTCACTGAACATACCCGAGCCAAAATTCGGAAATTGATTCCGGGCACTCCGGGCCTCGGAATCAAGTGCCGTCAGAAACCGCATTCTTGTCAAATCCCAAAGAAAATTTAGAAAAAATTTCCCTTGAATTTTACGAGTCTTTACATTACTCCCACCTCAGGGCTTTACGTCCTCGTAAAGCTTTAACACAAACTAAGGTTACAAAAACGGTACAGAGCACGCATCTGAGCCTTCCGCTCCCATGTGATCACCTGGAGGTTTCCGTACTGCCAGAGAAAGTGCACCCGAGGAATTGATTGTCCTCGTAGGATCGCTCCTGTCGATCCTTGATCCCCACTAGAACCTCCGTGGAAAACACCTCATTGCCATAGTCCAGCTCCTCATGGTCAATGATATGCGAAGGGTCGAGCACGTATCTCTTCAGTTGAGATACGTGGAAGTCGTCGTGCACCTGGTGCAACTGAGGTGGATGGGTCAAGCGGTAAACCACCTCTCCTACCCATCTGTGGACCTAGAAAGGTCCGTTGAACCTCAGAGCTTACTTGTCGTGTTGGCCACAACTCTGTAAACTTCGTTGAGGTGAGACCCGTATAAGGACGTGATCGTCATCCTCGAACTCTAGAGGTCTCCAATTCCTGTTAGAACTGGAACTCGAAACGACTGCCGCCACGAGGGTAAGGTTGGCCGACTCAAGAGTGATCGGTCGCACCCTCCCGTGCATGAGTTTAACTTGTGCTTCCCAGGGTTTCCTTTTCACCGACCAAGGAAAACCCATCCCGATGTTTGCCTAAAACCGTTAATTTGAGTATGAACAGTTATTGCCCATTCCATACTCAAACTAACGTCGTAAGGCCTCGACGCTGCCACCAAGATATTTCCAACCGAAACTCTCGCCTCGAGGGTCTGACCACACCGTCGGTGTAAGTGTGATTATCGAGTCTCCTCCCAAGGTATCTCCAGACGTGAGGTTCAAGTCCACGGCTTACCGGAAACTCTAGGTCTGGAACAAGATTTGTGAAAGCAAGGAATGATTCATATCGATGTCTGTTACTATAGCAGCTAGTAGTGGACACAGACTGTCCCTTGAATCATTTCTAGAGCCATTGGGTCACACTCCTTGACCGCATGCAGCCGCACTCTTCCTCCGTCCTCCAGCTCCCTGAGCCTGGTGGGAATAACTAAGGCGGGTGGTTGTACCATGTTAGGATGTACACCACCTCATGATGCTCTCCTAGATCTGCCTCCATGTCTGCTGCTTCATAGACTCATCTCTCATTTAAGCTTCCTCTTCTTTAACATTTAACATGCTCGAGTCTCTAAGACTGGAGCCGGTTTCCTGTTTCTTACTACACTGTGCAGTCTTCATCCGCTCCTGGATGATCTGAAAGAGCTGCTAAAATTTCTCTTTTGCAGAAAAGAGAAACTCGGTCTCATCCCTTGGATGAACCACACCCATTGCATAATACAGTCAATCCTAACATGAATGATGCATTCATGCCATGGATGACGTCGTAAGGCCTCGACGTAACTACTAAGAGATCCAACTGTCACTCTCGCCACCAAGGGTCGAGTTACACTGTCGGCATCAGTGTGAGGTCACCGGGTCTCCTCCAGTAGAAATCTCTAAAGTGAGGGTCAAGTCAACAGTTTTAACCGGGACCACTCAGTATCAACCAAACAAAAGGACAGGAAAGAAAACAAAGATAAGTGTCTTTTTAATATTGCATCTCATAGTACAAAGACACGAATACAACAGAAACATAGAACTAGAAGTACAAGGGATGTATCCACTAGTTCCGCTCCTGTCCACCTACTCCCGGAGCTCTACTGCCTTGGTGGCTCCTCCAACACCTGCGTATCAACTGTACGGGGAGTCAGACAGTCACGTGCCAGGTGACCCTTCCCGCCGCATGAGTAACACTGTTTGTTTCTGGCACGCCTGGCTCTGACCCCACCCCGGGTGCCCCGCACCACCGGTCCTAAAACCCGAGATCGTCCAACTGTTGGTCTGGTCCTCCTAGACCTCTGCATCATCTGTCTACTGCCCACATATGACTCGTCTACTGATCGAAAAACACGCGGCAAAGGCAGAAGCTCCTGTACACACTCGGGGTGTAGAGCTACTGGCACAAACTCCACCCTAAAGAGTGTCTCGAAGTCTTCCCATGCGAAGGCCATCCCTTGCAAAACTGAAACAAGTGGCTCCACCACCTGCCTACTGCTGCCTGAAGGAGGATGGCAGCAAAGATCACCATGAAGTCTGTCGGTGTCCCCACTAGCCTGAAGACTCTCACCACAGCCTCCAGCCAATCCTCAGCCGCATGCGGGTCCGTCCCTCCCTGGAACCTGGGTGGCCTCTGGCACTGGAACTCATGCAGTGCGCTCAAGCGACGTGCACCCTCTGCTGCTGGGGCTGGTGGCATCGGTGGACCAACGGGTAGTAGTACTGCTGGTGCCTCCGCTGGTACCTCAACTGGAAAAGGGCCCTGTACTGACGCCACGTCGCTCGGCGGGCTGTCAGTACGAACCACTCTTGGGGCTCTAGATGGTCATCCGAGAAAAGGCATCCTGAAAGAAACAACGTAACATGGTCAAACGATTATACCTGGTGAGCTGACCTGGTTTGAGCTGTTTTAAGGGAAAGCCTTTGAAAACACACACGCAATCAGTGTTTTCGTGCACAAAGTCAGAAATCAGTTGTCAGGGTCCTGGTGTATGGATACGTCGGCCGCCCGCACCAACACTAGACTCCCTGAACTGAAGACCACACTCGGTACCCTTAACACTATTGCTTCACAGAAAGAAAATATCAGAGTTATAAGTTCTGCGGTAGAACCGACTCCTCTGATACCAATTTGTCATGACCCGTCCTCGGGGCTCGTGCCGTGACTAGCCTAAGCCCGTCTTCCATAGGACAGGGGCTGGCGACTAGCACCAAAGGCGTAAATCCTGATAACTGGGAAGACATTGCGTTTATAAAAGAAAACAAGCACCACAGAGTAAGCAAGCGGAAAAAGAAAACACTAAGTACAAGAGAAGTGATGAAAAGTAAATGGGCTAGAATACAAACCCAAAAGAAAGTACAACTACAACTGAACGAAAGTACAACAGAAAAAGGAAACAGCTGGAAGAAGGAAGCAGCTCCTGGGTTGTCCTCCTCGGATCCTACCTAAAGGGTAGGTACAGATAGCGCAGCTCCTGGATCGTCCACCACGGATCCTACCTGAAGGGTAGGTACAGATAGCCTCCTCAACGCTCTCGCCCGTCAACCACCTCCGTGTGTCGTCTCGCCGTGAAGTCCTCCTCCAGATACTGACTCGTCGTGTGGTCCACCTCCGAGTACCGTCCACTCCTCGAACACTCGGTCTCTGTCAGCACTGCCCGTCGTCTGCAACCAACACAACAAGGTGTGGGCATAGCCCGTGCAGGGGTGAGTATAAATATACTCAGTAGGAATTCCGAGACCCTCAAGGTCTCTCTAAAACCAACAAGGATAACCACAAAGAAGATCTCAACAGATAACCTCTACTTAGGTATATGCTCATACATATACCTATGTTATCAAGTAACCCATCTCAATCATGAGGAAACACAAGGATCATGAAATCAACGGATAACCACTACCCAGGTATATGCCCATACATATACCTAAGTTATCAAGTGACCCATCTCAATCATGAGGTAAACAAAAAGGTCAAAATTCTCAGCTCAAACCAGGATTTTCATTATCGAAACCATAACTACTGAAGAGCTCCGTCTCTGGAGTGTACAGTGGTCCTGTCACGACTCCGAGGTACAGCTCACTAACCTAAGATTGCTGAGGTACTCCTCCTGTCGAGTACCGCGGGTCAGCCACCCAGACACAGTAGTGATTCCCACCGAGGTATGTCACCCAAACACAGTAGTGCACACCACCTAGTGGCCTGTTGAGGTACTCTCCGGACGAGTACCGCGGGTCTGCACTATCACACAGGTAGTGCTCCGTCCGCCATGGGTCTGCACCTCACAAAGTAGTGCTCCATCCACTGGGCTAGTCGACTCACTCCATGTCGAGTCGGTCAAGCAGTCGTCAGGTCTCACCCAGCTACACGGTCTCCGTACTCCGTACGCTCGTCTCTGGGAGGGTCCGCTCCACGAGCTACTGATCAATACTCCAAGTATCTCAAAGTCCCATGAAAAATTATCTCAAGGACCGCCTCGTCATAGGGGTCTCAACGCAATAGACGGCGCGTCAATCGGACGCCCGGTCTGTGAGTTTCTAGCCTTTTCATCCCAGGGGCCCGGTTGGTTTCGTGAGCGAACCAATCCCGGTCGTATCTTAACTGTACCACGAACTCTCGTAGGGTATACTCATTGGTACTGTTTCTCAACGTGATCAACAACGCCGCTGACAGTTCGTCAAACGGACGTTCTGTCTGAAAGATATCAGCTTTTCAGTTCCAGGGGCCAGGTTGGATTTCGGGTGCGATCCAACCCGGCCACTATCCAACTGTATCCAAATCTCGGGATAAGTATGCCAAAAGTTCCATCTAATCAAGAGGAAAACAACGAGACAGACGGTGCGTCAATCGGACGCCCGGTCTGTGAGTTATTGGCTTTTTCGTTCCAGGGGCCCGGTTGGTTTCATGAGCGAACCAACCCGACCGCACTCCGACGGCATCCAAACCTCAAGCGGAGTAAGCCAAAAGATCTGTCTCACTTAGAGGAATCCATCAAAGTCGACGACACGTCAATCGGACGTCCGGAACTCAAGTTACGAGCGTTTCCGCTCCGAGGGCCTGGTTGGTTTCGCGTACGAACCAACCCGGCCGAACCCAAAGTTTTTCGAAACCTTGAGTGTAATATACTGAAACGACCGACTCGGTCCAAGTATCGCGTTGCCGCTGACAGCGCGTCAATCGGAGGTCTACAGCTCAAGATATGGGCATTTGACCGAAAGTGGTCCGAAAACGGGGGTCTGGGCCCGAGCCGACCCGGCCCGACCCCCCCCCCCCCCTGGGTCGACCCGAACCGGGTCGACCCGACCCGGGTCCGACCCGGCTGGCCCGGGCCGGCCCGGCCTGACCGGCCGGCCGCGGCTCGGCCAGCGTGGCCGAGCCGATTCGCGGAGCGGTGTGCGTGACTCCCCCGCCCGCCGCTAATTGAGGCTGGCGCCGGATCCGCCGGCCGCCAAACCTCCGGCGGCGCGCCGGCGCCGCCGCCTTCCTCGGACCACCGGACACGCTTCGGTGGTCCGTTCCTCCTGCCGTCTTCGCCTATGGTCCCCCCGGGACCCCACCTTCACTGTGAAGGGATTCAAACGCCAAAACGGTCTGCTTCGTCGTCGCCCGTCAATCCGCATGTCAAAACGAAAAGCGTCGCCTTTGTAGTTTTCCAGCGCAACCCGATGGCGCCGCGCCCCTTCGCCGCGACCCGACTCCGACCGTGGTTCTTTGGTTTTTTTCGACGCGGCGCGACGGCGTCGCGTTCTTAAACTTCCTTCCATGACGCGGCGCGTAATACTTTCCGTGTGATTCCTGCGTGGTGCGACGACACCTCGCCATTCCATTCCATCCACAAAGAATTAATCATGAACATAGGAGGGGGGTTCGGCCGTGTTTGGGCGGTCCGGCCTCCCTCTCGTTAAACGATATCATCTAGTCGAAAATCCACGAAAATCCATAAACTAGATTCATGAACGGAAAATAATTAAATAAAATAATACCCTACCTCGGTTCAGGAACGGTGTTCGTCAACGAGCCGCGGAAGACAAGCGTCGCCGAGGTCGGGCGTCGCGGGAAAAGAACGTCGACGTCGCGAAGCGAGGATTCGAAGTCGTTGACGACGATTTCGTCGCGGAAAACCGTCGCGGAAGAGACGAAGCGGAAGAATAATGTCACGTCGCCGAAGAAACGTGTTCTTCGGCGGAGAAGTTATTCGTTGAAGAACGGTGTTCTTCGCGTTCTTCTTCGAGGTTGAAGAAGAAGAAGACCGCTTCCCCAATCCTCTCAAGGTTGCAAAACGCTAACAATAATAAAATAAGACCAAGTCTTATTTTATTAACACAACCTAACCATTTGAATTTTCAAGAGTTTGAAAATTCAAAACCCACATTTAACTCACTTAAGATATTAACATAAGATGTTATAAAATTAATGAGGTGATAAGTTAACAAAACTTAAATGGGGGGTTTAGAGGGGTTACGAAAGTGAAGGGTTTAGAGGGTTAGGGAGTTTAAGGAATTTGAAAAGGTGGGGGGTTCATGTGGGCCCCACCCTTTCAAATATCCACACATGGGAAGTTGGATGGATGTGGGCCCACCACCAACTTCACATGGGAGAAGTTAACCACATAACATGAAATAAAATTGATTCAACAATTTTATTCACTTTTTTTTAATTAATCCCTAGAAATTAACTTCTTCTCCCGCACAAACGCAACTACGGTAAAGGTTCCCTTAAGCGATTACCGGCGTTGCGAGTTCATCGGTGCCATTGGATTTCAATTCCGAGCACCGGTTCAAAAGATAGGAAAACCCGCTCGTTCATTCACTGAATGTACCCGAGCCAAAATTCGGAAATTGATTCCGGGCACTCCGGGCCTCGGAATCAAGTGCCGTCAGAAACCGCGTTTTTGTAAAATCTCAAAGAAAATTTAGAAAAAATTTCTCTTGAATTTTACGGGTCTTTACAGACCCGCCCCGGACCGGCGCGGCCCGGCCTGGCAGACCGGTCGGGTGCCAGTCCGGCTGGGGACAGCGCGCCCAGCACGCTGTCTAGCTCAACCTTTGGCCGAGCCGTTTCGGCAAAGGGGGGGGGCGCCTGCCCCCCTGTGTAACCGCAGCCCCCCGCAATTAAGGGGGGCCGTTTTGGCCAGTCGGCCGGGGGTTTAAACCCCCGGTTGCACACCGGTCCGATCGGCCCTCCCTGGCCGGCCGGTTTCGGCCTCCACGGGACCGGCGACGGCCGGTCCCCTTCCTCGCCGACACCGGCGGCCCAGTCCGGTCGCCGGTCACCATGCTCCGCCGCGGCCCGGAACCGGCCGCGGCCCTTGTCGTCCGGCGCGGTGCGACGGCACCGCGCCCCTCCGCCGCGACACCGCTCTGGCTGCGGCGTCTTCGGTTTTCTTTGACGTGGCACGACGGCGTCGCGTCCTTGAATTTCTTTCCACAGCGCGGCGCGACGGCGCCGCGCATATCTTCCGCATGAAACCGCGTGGTGCGACGGAACCACGCTTCCTCGTACCAACCACAAAGAAACCAACACGAAAATAAGGAAGAGGGTCGGCCGTGTTTGTGTGTTCCGACCCCCTCGCGTTCTTCGATAACATTTGGTTTTAATCCACGAAGATCATCAAGTTGGTATTCACGAACAATTAAATAAATAAAACCCCTACCTCGGTTCAGGAACGGTGTTCGTCAACGAGCCGCGGAAGACGAGCGTCGCGGAGGTCGGGCGTCGCGGTAAAATAACGTCGACGTCACGAAGCGAGGATTCGAAGTCGTTGACGGAGATTTCGTCGAGGAAAATCGTTGCGGAAGAGACGATGCGGAAGAAGAACGCCGCGTCGTGGATATGGAGTCGCGGAATAACTGTGTTCTTCGGTGGAGAAGTTCTTCGTTGAAGAACGGTGTTCTTCGTGTTCTTCGTCGAGGTTGAAGAAGAAGAAGACCGCTTCCCCAATCCTCTCAAGGTGAAAAAACTCTAACAATAATAAAATAAGACCCTTTCTTTTTTTATTAACACAAAAACTCTTTTCAATTTCAAGAGTTTGAAATTCAATAACCACACACAACTCACCTCATTAAAATTATTACATTAAATTCATAAGTTATAACTTAAGTTAACAAAAATTAATGTGGGAGTTGAGGGGGTTAGAGGATATGAAGGGGTGGGGTTCGTGTGGGCCCCACCACCCTCATAACCTCCCAAGGGAGGTTGGGTGGTTACCCAACTTCCATCAAGAACTAACACTTAGAGTAAAATAATAAAAATTGTAGAGTAATTATAAAATAAACTTCAACAATTTTTATTATCAACACTTGTGTAAAAGAAACTCCAGAACAGGAGTTCCTAAGCAATTACCGGAGCTGTGGTTCTATCGGTGCCCTCGGAATTCGATTCCGGGTACCGGTTCAAAAGTTAGAGAAACCCGCTCGTTCGTTCACTGAACGTACCCGAGCCAAACTTTGGAAATTGATTCTGGGCACACCGGGCCTCGGAATCAGGTTCCGTCAGAAACCGCGCTCTTGTAAAATTCCAAAGAAAATTAAGAAAAAATTTCCCTTGAATTTTACGGGTCTTTACATCTCGTGTGGGAAAAATTCCAATGTAACTTATGTTATATTATTAATAAATGTTGTTCATATTATATCATCAACTCATGATTCAAGATTCCATGCCCATTATAGTGAGACATAATTCCCATGAGGTTATGAAACAAATTAAAAATGTTTCCCTGATATTGATAGATGTGGTAATCTCTAAACATTATTGTATATTACCTATAAAATATGGATGTGCTTCCCATTATGTGATACTTCCATGGAAGGGGTTGAAATTTCTATATTTGTATGGTTACTTGAGGGATGTGATTCCCACCAATAAATTAATTCCCAATACTATGGCCACTTTTATCTCTTATGATTATGCTTATGGGAAGGTACACTATTCTCATTGGTGTGTCATCACTTAAAATAGTATTCCATCTAATAGATGTTTTCAATTACGATGATATTCCCACATATATGACTCAGTTATTTGGATATAGTTACCATATAGTAGATATTATGCTATGATGATATGATATTCCTACTAGTCATGAATTGTTATATGATAACCAATTGTTGTTAAAAGTTATGTTTTCAGACACCCCTAGCATCTTCCAAAGTATCTATTATAAAAACCTCAAATCCAGTAAACCAAAACTGATGTCTATTATATTACACTTGAACAATATACAAGATATTATATCTCATAGGATTGAATAATTCTTTAGTATTTGTATACTATATACATATATGATTTCCATTTTTCCTTGGATATATTAAAACACAAGATTTTAAATTCTTTATAAAATTCATATTTCTATTTGCAATTATTCTAATTTCCTTCTTAGCACCCTTGGGAAAGGAAAAATAATAATTTTTGAGCTTTAATGCTCAAAAAAATTATATACAGTAGACACTATCATGAACACATAAGGTAAAATTAATATTAAAGATTAAATAATCACTAAATTTGGAATATATTAAATAAAATGAGAATGAAATACATTAACAGATAACAAAATAAAATGAAAAATAAAAAAAAATTCATAATGATGAAATTCATTATTCCAAACACATTTATCCTTTATAAAATACATCATGATATTATTTATGAGGTCTTTTTCTATGAAATATTACATATATGGGATGGAATAAACTAACAGACACCCACTCATGTTTGTCTATTGATACTGGAAAATGGATTGAGGTGATATATAATTCCAATCCCTTCTTATAAATTACATAGTTCCAATTTATTCCTCATATATTTAATGATAAATACAATGAGAATTTAATATAATATTAAAATAAATAAATACCAAATATTGAATCAATTATATAGAATGCCATTATTTCCTATTAAATAAGTTATCTAAATCAAAATCCACCCTGAGAAAGAAGGTGATTGGTCCATTAGATAATATCATTCATTTAGTAAAAGTAACCTTATAATTATTTTTTATAGATGAAAAATAATGTAATAAAAAGATGGATTACTTAACAATTCTAATGGTATAACAAATAAGATTTCATGAGTTATATTATTTTATGTATTGATTTTAGTCATTTGTAACGAATCTTGTGAAACATTCAATACATATCCATTGAGAGTGTAAAATCATGTGTTCAATTAGACCCACTAGTTATTTAATGAGTGAATATCAATTTTAAACTCAAAATTTTTTTTGAGGGTTATTACCCCTAGGTAAATCTATGCCAAAGCATATATTCCCCCTTTTTATCCAATTAGGGATTTAATTTCTTTGATAGCACACACTTTTTACTTTACCAAAATTTTTAAATATAGACATATATTTAGATTCATCATTAGGGATTAAACTAATGAATTCCTATCAAAATCCTCAATTAGAATCTTAAAAATAAATAAAGTTAATGTTTTTAAATGTTTATTTGAAGATAAAAATATGTTAAATGAAATACCTTTATTAATTTTTATAAAATAGTGTCCTTTATTTTTAAAATAAAAATATTTTAAAAAAATGGGTATAGGAGTTTCTTTGAAAGTACATGGGAACCAGTGAAGAAAGCTTAACAGAGAATAACTATTATGAAGGTGGGAAAAGGTGTTTGAGTGAGAAAAATTTAAAAAAAAATTCTTTCTAACACATTAATAAATAAATTAATAAGTAACTCAGATAGAAAATATTTAAAATATTCCATTTTAAACTATTTAAAAACCCAAATATAATTGAAAATGACCATAAAATCCATAGTATTTTATAAAATAACATTATTGAGAAATTTAAAATATGGGGAGGAAAAAATGGGAAAACATGTAAACCCATAGAATAGACATAGTATAAGAATTTTTTTTGGTATAATATAGAGAGAATGTATAATTTCCCTAATGGAAATTTAAACATATACAACGCATAATAAAAATAAGACTATAAAATAATTATTTACCTTAGATTACTACTTATTCATACAAGTTACAACATCATTCATTATAAATTTATGTTTATTATTCATTTATATCATATCCATATTTCTATTTATCTTTCAGGATATCATTTATTCATAACTTTTTGTGTACCCATTTACTCATAATTCAAATTTAAAATTAATTTTTTGGTGTTAATTATTTTATTTCTTATGCATGATTTTGTTTAGTGGTTTTTATATTTTTTCCTTGATAATGGTTACATCACATCCCTAATGTTAATAATATCTTATATGTCATATTTATACATTAATTACACTTTCAAAACCATCTATATAAAGAAGTTGTGAAAAATAGAATATGTCATTCATAGAGGCGGTAATCCACATGAACATATAGGCGACTTTTTCAATTCTCAATGGATGTAAATAAATTATGTTGGATAATTGATCATATTTATAGAACCTTAATTATTTAATAAATATCATATTTATTCGCTAAATCCATATTTATAACCATCCATATGTGGAACTGATGAAAAATGAAAATTTTCACTTAATGGGGATGGTAGTTTTCATGTACACATTTTTAGATTTTTTTCCCTTAAACTAACTTCTTAATAATCCATGATTAAATTAATTAATTGTATTGATTTTTAATGAATTTTCTTTAAACAACATAATTTTTCATCTACCTTACAATGTAAGTGATAATTTTCATAGAAAATATGTCACAATAAAACATCATATAAGTTCCCCACTAAATGTAGAGGTGAAACAAAAATATTCTTGAATTTATTTGTCATGTAACTGGATGATATCCTTTAACATAAAAATATGATATAAAGTATTAGTGTTGGAGACTCATAAGACTTTGAGGAACCCTCTCATGGTGTGTACCCTTTGAAAATTCCATAATATGAGATATAATAATGATGCCCACCATTACGAAATCTATATTAATATGTGTCATTAGATGTTCCTATTTGAAATAATTTTTATTAACGTTATAATATAATATTATCATTAATAAATATCATAATTCTTGTAATTTGATGTATTGAATAACATAGTGATAGGATATTATTAGGTAGAAATAAGATATTTTGGGTGTTCTATGAATTATATTGCATAAATGGATATTGAAATAAAGGATTAATCCATTCTGTCCCATGAAAAAAAGTTAAAATCTCAGGGCTTTTGATGGGGATTGGTATTCCGAGATAAATCCACGACCATAGTTTTCTATGATAATACTAATTCATAAAAATATAAGGAAATATAGATCGATGACATAGGTTTATTACACCATTATACAACCTACATGATTAGAGATATTATGATAAAGGATTATATAACATAGTAAGAGTTTATAGGATATTGTATGCCATTGCGACATTAACTTATTTATCTATGGATTCAATAGTTTATTTCTAGATTTTAACCATTTAATTTATCCATATCTTCCTGTTTTCAATAAATAATATTCCAAAAGGGTAACACAATATGTTTATCCAAAATTTCCATTAAATTAAATGTTAAATATAACAAGTTAGAAAAAATATTATTCTTACAATATGGTTTAATAATTATTCAGGATTGGTTTATAACCAATACTTAACCATGAATTAATTAGAATAATATTTTAGTTAAATAATAATAAATATTTTTTCAAGGTTTGTATAATATAATATTTATTATATTTATCAACAAATATTTGTGTGATATTTATTTTTAAAATAAATAGTCATTATTCATTGTTCTATAAAAGTCAATGTTGATTGGTGGGTCGAATTTAAATGTATGGTAAAAGATCATATAAATAAAATTTATTTATTTTTAGGTTGTCAACATATTAAGTGAACAATATTTTATCGTATTATTATTTATGGATTTAATTGAGGATTATGTTAACTAAAAGAGATATATGTACATATAGGAAACCCTAAACTATCCTTAATATATATCTAGTTATATCTATTTACTAAGACATAATCCTTATTCAAAAAGATAGAGAGAACCTTTCCAAACCCCTAGATAGTGTTATATATTTATATATTGATCTCAATAGTCCTACCTCAATCCATATAGAGAAAATCAAGTGTTATTCCTCCTTGAAGGGATTTCTCTTGCGATCATCCCTGAATGATGCATGCGGTCAGGGTTGGTTGTGCTTGCACTCAATCATTCTATGTTAACATTCAGAGATAATGGTGTATGTTTGGATCCCCAATAGAGGTATTACTCACTTGTATCCTATAGCACAATTATTTTATGATGAGATCAATTCAACTAAATCATCAATAAATAAACAATTAAATGTTGAGTTAATTCTATATCAATTTATAAATTAATTATAAATTATATGTGATGATCCTCCTCTTATAGTTCTAGAATTCATGTTAATTAATCCTTGAATTAATATTTTTGTACATGAAATTTACATTGAGTACATATAAAATTATTTAATTATTATGAAAAAATATGATTTGGTCATGTAAAATCATGTGATTTTGTTGTTCCTAAAGCCTACAAGTTGTATCAGAGTGAACACATTGTTAATTTATAATTATTTATGAATTGTTAGTTTAATACTTTGCATTTAAATTTTTGTTTAAATAATAGAAACTTATTTTTAGAATCCAGATATCATTTTTCTTCCCTTAATTCATTATCCCTCACATAACTAAAAAATGTTCTAAATAAAAATTAAGAAACATTTGAAAATTGTATCTAGAGATTCCAAACATCCTGGTCCGATAACACCGGACTACATGATATGTATTAAAAAAAAATTTGTGTCACAATTTATTTGTAATATATCACACATGGTTATCATATCAATATGATAATATTGGATTAGATCTGATAAATGTCGTTCTATGTAGATTTGGACCAGAAGGAATGTGGTTTCAAAAATGACATGCATTGTACTCACATACATGATGTGTAGTACTCATAATATTATAGTGGGGAACATGGGGTTCCAAGAATTTCTTATATCTACTAAATGAAATGGGGACAAAAAAACCATGAAACATTGAGACACCATGTAGGAATATTTCACACCAATTACCTATTACACATCCACAGAATACAAATATGTACAGTCCTTAGACTTGTATCATGAACACATGTTGAATAGATCACAAGCCATGTAACCCAGTACATGTCATATAGTATACTGATTCCAGTGTGAATAATTTAACAAGAAGAGAATAATTAATAATATAATTAAACCTTTACACATATATTATATGTTTCATTAGTTTTACAGTACATGTCATGTCCTAACATTATTGATTATATTTTAAATAAATTTTTATGTTTGATTATAAATATATATATTGTGTATGGACTTTTATTATAGTTTATTTTAATAACCTTAAGAGCATCATGTTCATTGCAATTCACACGTTTTCCATGGGTTATTTTTTTCGAATTTACACACCATGTAGTTTCTACCACATAATGTATATTGTATTCCAAGGGAATGAACATGTATGAGGATAATGTTAGGCGGTTTGGATGAATTCATGTCACTCCCTCTAAGTATTCTTAGGTATATAACTAATTTTAAATAAAATTAATTTGTTTAAAATTACATATGTTTGTAATTCAGGTACACATGGATAAAATGATATAAATATAATTAATTAGATTAATTCATGGTGTTTTATCTTAAATAAAAATTAATCAATGTAGTTTATAACTAAATTGAAATAGTGTGTTCATTGAATGTTATATGATTGATGATGAGCTTGTATGAGACCTTTTTATGTTTTTTTTCATCATAATTTATTTTTAAATTAAAATTTTGGCCTTTATGTCATCCCATCACCTTTATTATGTATGGGTTCACATGACCATGGTTTCTTTTATATAACCCCCATACAATCCATTAGATCCCCTCACCTACATGTGAGTAAATGATTATTTAAGGATGGACCTATCAGGTGAGAGTAGGTAGTGCAAGTCCCTATTTTGAGGCAAAACCATGTGAGGTTCTATATAGGAGCTGAGGTGTAATTCTAAGACAGACACTAAGCTACGGTTCAAGGTGTTTTCCTCTAGGGTTGAGATTTAGTTTATCATCTGCTATATAAAAGAACGATTATAGATTCTTGTTATCATGAAACTTAAATTTTATTTCTTATAATTCAATGGTTTATTATTTATTTTTGTGGGTAATATATGAACACATATTATATGAATAAACAATCCCTAAAAATGAAATAAAATAAAACATAATTCTCCAAATATTTTATTAAACATGGTTAATCACTTATGTAAGACCCACTTAATATTAACAAGAAATTTTAAAATATAAAACTAGGATTTTATGTATAAGGATAAAAATAACTCATTAAAAATATTATTTTTGTATAGCCTTCTACTACTTAGGTTAGAATGGAACCCATAGTTTAATGTACTTGATCAACCCAATTCGAGGTGATTTCAAATATTACTGAACTTTTAGCATAATATTATGGGCTGAAATTACTTGGTTCGCATAAAAGGTATACTTCTCAATAAGGACTTTGTCTATCTTAGAGTCAAGGATTGAGGAAATATTTATCCATGATTTCTGGATTTTGGAATCTACTCAATAGTACAATGAAATGTGAGTTTATGTAGTTGGTGAGTAACAACTTCCTTAAACACTTTAATTGACATGTAAAACCAAGGTATGGGTTATGGGAAGGGTTATATTGTTCCTTTAAATTTTTATATCCATGAAAAAAAATATATTTTTAAACTAATTGTGAGAGGAATTATGTTTATAAAAAATAGTGGGAGATTAATAAAATTTGAAGTTTAAAAATTTATTAATCTAATTTTATGTAATAATTAATCTAAAATTTTTTAGAAATAGAAAACCACATGACTTAGACCATATAACTATAATCCATAATAGTGAAGGAAATCTATTATATTGTCTCAAAATTATTGGAAATGTATAGGTAGCTATATGTTACACTATTCCATGAAAAGAAATTATCTATTTCAGAAACCCTATTTCTAGAGTTTCCTACTAATGACAATGGTGAGGAAGATGAATTTCTCATCCTGAAACATGTATACAACACAAGGGATGACTAATTTTACATTCTATCCTCTATTTAAAATCAAATTATAATGAAATATATATATATGCATGAATATAGAATCATATCTCACCGTCATGATCTTTATCAGGAGATAGTGATACCAGAGAGAAATGAGATATCCAATACATGGTTAAAATTATTGCATGGGGAGTTGGTTCAATTAGGTAATAATGTACTCATTATGATTAGATACATATAACACTTAGCCATCTTGGGGTTTAATATCCCCAAACATTTTAACATAGCTCTCAGTTTTTCTTCACTATATAAAACCTTCTCAAGATTCATTGTAAATTAAAATATGGGAAATAATGAAAATACTCTTTTTAGAATATCTTACTATTATTATCAAATTTGATAAATACATGGGGGATAAAAACATAGGGATGTTATGGTGAATAAAAAAAGGAATAACAAGGAAAATTCTCAAAATACTCATTCCATGTCTAAGCCTCTAGAGCATCGTCCTTCTAATAAGAAGAAGATCGAGTATCAATCAAAGGAGTGGAATATGGTGGTTTTTTCGTGTGGGAAGAAATGACACTAGAATATGAATTTCACCAAGCTAAATAATTAAGGTTAATCTTTAGTTTCATTCATTATTGAGTATTATATTTCTATATATACATGTTTGGAATTCGATATTGCATTTAATACTCTCATTTTTATCCAAATACTTGAACTATGTAGATTTCAGAGGGTTTCCAAAGGTGATGTGGATCTGTGGTCTAACAATGGTCTATAGCTATAAGCTATAGCCATTGAAAAATACCACCTCACATCGGAAATGATTTTTATTTTAAATAAGTCTTGTTATGTGCCTAGTGTTGCAAAGAACATCATCTATATTTTCTATTTCGATATGGATGGATTTCTTTTCAATTCTGTAAATAATAGATTTTTTTTTATAAAGAGAGCATATTTTATAGTGTTTCATAATAGAATAATTGTATTTATGTGTTAAATTATGGAAAATAAATATTGGTAAGTCATAATTAATCAAATTCACTATACTTATTTCACACCTAGTTGTGGAATCACCTTCTTGGTCACACAAATGAGATGAATTTGATGAAGCTCTACAAATATGGTCAAATAGAATCTTTTGAGAATAAACCACTTGAAAAAATCAATTTGTGTTTACATGTAATGATGAAAAAACCAATACTTTTTTATTTAATGTGAAAGGGTCACAATGCTTTTAAAATTGGTAAAAACTGATGTGTGCATACATTTTAACGTAGAATCTAAAGAAATATTATCATACTTTATGAATCTAAATGATTACATGAATAGGTGTGGTTTTGTCTACGTGATGAGGTATATTTATGAATCCATTGAGTAGTTTAATCAATTCAAGAATAAAATTGAGAATTATTTTGGTAATTAGATAAATAAACTTGAATTGGATTGACATGGTTAATATATTAACCAAGTGTTTATTGACATTATATGAGAGTACAAATTTTTTTTACAACTCACTAATCTATATTTATCATAATTCAATGGTTTTATATATTTTTGAAAGCATACATTTCTGGATATGTTAAGTTTGATGATGAGTTATTAAATCCTTATGTTTTCATTTTGGGGATATACATTGCACAAAATGAAAAATATACTAAATTGAGTACCAAATAAAGTGTAAAATGGTATTATATTTGAGTTATGGTGTAGAAGAAACTTTTTTCACATATTCATGCATGGGGGTGAAAATAGATTATTATGTCTAGGCTAATAAACAAACTCACACCCTGGGGCATGAAGTGTATCTTTATGGGTTACCCAAATAAAATGAGGGGATATTTCTTATATGATCCTTCATATAAGAAGGTTATAGTTACTATGAAAGTTGTATTCAATAAGTGGAAACACATCCTCAAGAAGGATAGTGTGAGAAATATTGACTTTCAGGAAGTTAATGCCCAATATACACAAGATTTGGTATAGGAACAATCTCCATAGGTCATTATGGAATATTTAGTTCCTTAAACACAAGTACTTCATAGGAACTCTATAGAGGTAAGAGAAGTGGAAAGATATGGTTTTCTAGTCATGGAAGATGGTTAATCATTGTTGGTTGAAAACAATTACCCTTTATCTTACAAAAAGGTAGTATATATCCCATAAGTTTCAAAATATAAATAATCAATGATTTTTTAGATGGATTCCACATACCAAAACAGTGTGTGGATTTTGGTCGATCTCATAGAAAATATAAATATCATTCGGTGAAAATAGGTATTCAATAGAAATTTTCAAACATAAAAACAAGTTAGCACCTATAAACAATGTATATTAACAACATTGGGGAATATACTATAAAGAAACATTTTCTCCAACTTCCATTCTTAAATCCATCGGAATAATTCTTTCCATAGCACCTTTCCATGAATATAAGATTTGGAAGTTGGATTTCAAAACTGATTTCCATAATAGGATCCTCTATGAATATGTTTATACAACATAAGTAGAGTCTTTGTGACACCATGTTATTACAAAAATATTTTCATGTAATAGAGATCCATAAATGTATTAAATTAAGCTTCCCATTCATGGGAAATTTAGTTTGCTGAAGCTATAAAAAAAATTGTTTCCTTAAGAACCAATACGCGCCATTCATTTACAAGAAGTTTTGTATAAGTATAGTTTCCTTCAAATTAATATACATTGATGACATATAACTAATTTCAAACAAGATAATGTCGTTAAAATAGGTTAAGGAATGGTTGAGCATGTGGTTATCCCTGAAGAACATAGGTTAAGAAATAAACATTCTAGGGACCAAGATCATATATGATAAATCAAATAGGCTTCTCGGACTATTTTAAAGTACATTCATTGACAAGATACGGAGTAGGATTAGTATGGATTAATCAAAGAGTGTATTAGTTATGATGTCCCATGGTATACATCATTCCAAGAATATATGTCCTTAGAAATAGTAGTAAAGAGATAAAATGAGTAAGACCCCATGTTATTATGCAATAGGAAATATCATGTATGTCATATTTTTAATGAGACTTGATGTTTCATATTCTTTGATCATGTTTGGAAGATATTAGGAAGATTCAGGTGAAAAATCTTGGAAAACTATTAAAACAGACCTTATATATCTAAGGTGCACTGAGGATCTTCTCTTGGTATATATAAGAGATGAATATCTAGTCATTCATAGTTATAAAGATTATAGCTTTTAGGTATATCAACATGATATAATGTTTCAGTCAATATATGTATTCAGTCTCAGTAGAGGATCTAGGAGTTGGAAGAGTTCAAAGTAGTCTGTTTTTGCTGATTGTACAGTGAATTTTGAGTGTATTGAAGCTTCCTATAAATCTAAGGAAGTAGTTTATATTTGTAACTTTTTCCAAGAGCTTGATGTGGTTATCAGAATTCAATATCCTCACACTTTACTGTCATAACACTATACTTATGGCTCTTTCCAAAGTGATAAGGTAATATCAAAGTATAAATCACATAGTTCATAAGTTTCATCTCTTGAGGTATTTTTCTCAATTATGTGAAGTTTTAGTATGTAGATTATAAATAGGGGAAAATGTGGTGGACACCTTGACAAAGACACAATATTATTAGAGTCAAGAGTATCATGTGAGAACTATTGGACTGAAGGTTGTTAATAGTGGGATATAGTGCATGTGGATGTCTCTTGGACTTGGTTCCCTAGAACAAACATCAATGTAATCGATGATGACATTTATTCATTATATTCATTGTTAATGAATTTATCATCACATTATGATCATTTCTCTATAGGACATAGAATATGATAATGTCTTAACAATACCTATCACACTGAAATTTTGCAGTTACATGCTATAATAAGAACTACTAGGTTCCATGACAATATTCTTGAATATATATTTTTGGTAGCAATATTATGTCATTTGATAGGATACAAATGATACATGCTATTAGGGTTGGATACTAATAGGAAACTAAGGCACCCTATCATAGTATGTGCCCTTTGTAATTTCTAGAGAAGAAGATTATGAGAATGAGACACATCAGTAGTAAATCCACATTTATATGTGTCATTGGATGTTATTATATGTGGATATGTGTATGTATCCTTGCATTTTCTAATTATCCTTAATGAATATCATAAGTTGTATACTTTTATTTATTGATGAAAACTATAGAGACATATACTTACAGTGAAGTAGGATATATTGGGTTCTCCATGAGCTATATTGTGTTAATATAAAATGCATTAAAGAATTTTTTTCCTTTTCCCCTGGGAAGAAGGTTGTATCTCTAGAAATTTTATGATAATGGAACTACCTAGTTAAATTCATTTCTATTAGAGTTTTTTTGGAATGTCTCCTTCCATAGAGTCAAATAAATAGACTTCAATCATATTGATTGATGAAACCAATATGAAAATTTCTTGATTTTAGAAATCATGATAAAGGAATTATATTATATAGTAAGTGTTTGTATGAGTTTGTATGTGATTATGATATTAACTTCTTTCTCTATGGGTTAATAGACATGTTTCTAAATGCTAACCTTATAATTTTGATGTTTCTTCCTATTTACACTAAGAAAGAGGCCTAGAGGTTCACACATTGTGTTTATTATAAATCTATATTAAATTCAATATTGAATTTAAAAATATTAAAATTTATATTATTCCTTATTTTATTTTAATAATTATTTAGGTTTTGTTAATTGATAATATTTAATCGTGTGTTGTTCAAAAAAAATATGCGAGTTTAATAAAAAAACATATTCATTTTTATTGTATATAGAATTAATATTTATTATTTTTAATAATTAATAATGTAGTGATGTTTGTTTTTTTAAATAAATAATCATTATTCATCGTTTGTTAAATACCAAGGATGATTGGTATACCTGGTTTAATGTATCAGGACAAGATGATATACATGATATTTATTAATTCATGGGTGACTCACACATTAGGTGGATAAAAATTATATTATTATTATACATGGGCTTCAATGAGGAATAAGTAAATGGTAAGGGATCTATGTGTAAATAAGAAACCCCAAACATTCCTTTATATATATCTAGTTATATGCATTTCCTATGTATTAGTTATGCACCATGAAAAAGTCTCTATAAAACCATATAGATATTTCTAGATATCTGTATTTTTCTCTATTCCCATCCTCTCCTAAGTCAATGAGAGAACACCAATAATTCATCATCCTCAAAGAGAATTGTACTTTGATCAACCGCGAATGATGCAAGTAGTCAGGATATACCATGGTAGTATCTGATGATTCTATGGAGATTCTTATAGATTGTGGTACATGATTAAATCAATACTATATGGATTCTATAGTTGGATTCTATATTAAAGTTATGATATAATGAGATTGAGCTAACTGGGCCATCAATGTAGATATAATTAGAAGTTCTGTTAATTTTAGAACTATTTATAAATTAATTATAACTTACATGTGATAATCATCATATGCCTATTATAGAATTCATTTCAATTAATACAAGAAATAATTTTATTTTTTATGATGAATTATTTGTGTGTATATCATATTATTCGATGATTATGAAAAAAATCTATGTTTTTCTTTCCCGACTGGTGATTCTGCTTCACCTAGAACCATCATGCATGAATGACACATTCTTTTACAAATATATTGAAGGGGTTATAGGATGGTTATTTCATCAACATACAAATATTCCACTGAAATAATGAAACTATATTTATTATGTTGATATGTTTTAAGAATATTTGGAGTGTGTTAAAAAATAATCAAACTTAAATAAACTCATTTCTGATGATTTCTTAATCCTTGGAAATCATCCATTGACATACACCTTAAGGATACTTAGTTTGGTCTTTTTGTTAGGAAAAAACCTATATGTTTTGTAAATGAGATTCAAGATGTATTTTCAGATATTTTTAAATCTAGTTATATTTGGATGTGTGGAGAAGTGAGAAGAGGAGGTTCCCTTTTATAAGTGATAGGATTCACAGTCTTGTAAATACTTTTAACTTTTAAAATACAATAATATCAATTTCTATGTTAATATCTTAAATTATGTTCAATTTCAATGATATGAAATTCTATGGTTTAAATATACTCAAATAATTAAATTTATACATGTTTTAGTGATATTTCAAGTCCCATCTCTTAATTTAACCACACCAATATCCCTTTTAACCCTTACCGTGGTGTCAAACTTTTACAATGGTAACTATAAATTATGATTAAAAATAAAATTCTACTTATTAAATAATTTGAATATGTTTACCCTAAATATGGAATCTATTTTTTAATATTAAATTTTTATAGTTGATAAAAATTTAATTTAATATAAATATCCAAAAAACAATGAAAACAGATTTTTTGAAAAATTCCTTCTTTTGAAAAAAATGATTTTACACAAAAACCATATATATAATTGATTCTCGTAACATATATTACTTTTTTAATAATAATATTAGATTTATTTTACTTTAAAATAAAATAAAACATAATTTAACCTTGTAATTACTTAATTAAAGAAAAGGATAAAAATAGTTCTTTTATTAGAATGGAACATCACTTAAGTTCTAAAATATCAACATGGATTTATAAATTAAAGATTGTAATTTTAAAATAATTATTATCCCTTATTTAAAATATATTAGATTGATAAAATGTTTTCATCAAATTGAACCAATTTTTATATCATGTTAATTTCTTAAAAGTCCTGATATTCGTAAAAAATATATTTTTCACTATTCACATACAAATAATCCATTTCCTAAAAAATAGAAAAATTCACCCCAAACTAATTATTACATTATAAATAAATAAATTAGGTTCATTTCATTAAATATAAATTATAAAATATATAAACTTTTCTTTTAAATTAAAATATTAAATATAAATAAAAAACTACCTTTATATAAAAATTACCATTTTAAAACCCATGTGTTCTTAATCGTATTTCATATAAAAATTGTAATTAATTGAGTGTTAAATTATTATTTCATTCCATAAATTATTTTAAATGTTATCAATTTTTTAAAATTCACAACACTCTAAAAATATTTCTTTGAAAAATACCAATTTTTAACTTTGAATGATTTTAATCATACCTCATTAATTATTTATTTTCAAATAATTTTTTATGCTCAATCAAAAAAAGATACTCAGAAAGGCTTGGAGCATGAGTAGAACCCATGCTCCCCAAAATTTATTAAGAAAAAGATAAAAGTTAGGTGATTACACGAGGTACAATGATCTTGTACCAGAAAGATAAAACAGAACAGAGGAAAAAAAAGCCATGAAGCACCTCAAATATCCATGCAAAGCCATAAGAGTTGGCATGCATACAAGCAGCAGCCACCCATGCTCGAGTCCCACCAAAAGAAACCTACTTCTGAAGCAGGTACACTTTACTGAAAGCCTCCACCCAATTCTTCATTTTTACTCACAAAAGGTAACAGCCTCTGAAAAAACCTTACTTCCGTTTCTCCATTACAGAGGACTCAAAAAAGAAAATAGTGAATACATGTCATCTGGGCCAACAAACTCCTTTACTTTCTGAGTGACACAAACATCATCCTCCGAGTCATGAAGCACAGAAAGGCACAGCCCACAAGTACACATGACAAGGTCTGAAATTCCCAAACTTGTGTTATGGCCGCATGGTGAGAGTGTGCAAGAGAAACACAGCAGGAAGGTTTCCTGCCTCCATTTTCATAACAGAAAAAATGCCCTTGATACACTGCTTGCTTGTTCATCCATGCTAAAAAATGACTCAAGGTCATCACTATTTTTATGATGATTCTATGCTTCTTATGCTATTTTGTTCCCCTTACCAATAGAAAACCCCACCAGTTCATCCAATGAGGACAGAATTGAACTCCTGATGGTGTCAGGGGTTTTCAAATAGCATTCGTTCAAAGGTCTCTTGATGATGTTTCCATCTGGCTCCACACCTATCCTCATTTTCTCCTTCGATTTCCTAAAATCCTCTAGCAGACGTTCCAACTCCAAACATAAACAAAAAGTCATAAATTGAATTTATTGAGGATGAACCCCTCCCTATTTCCATCAAGGGGCCAGAAGAATTACTTTGCATCACCACCATCCCTCTGTCATTAAACAGATCATTAAACACCATCTCTGAAGCGGTAGATTTTTTCCTTGGTATGCTGTTTGCCTTGGCATTAATACCAAATATCTATTCAAGATCATTTTCATCATCTTGAGATTTATCTTGTGCAACAGAGGTCCCACACACCCTCCTAGAGCTGCAGAACCATAGAGGAAGCAGCCGAGGTAGTCCTACAAGATATCTATTCCCACTTATGTTGAAGGTAATTAAAATTCGGGTCTTTATCGATCTCAAATTCCACTCTATCAAAAATCTTCTCCCTAATATTGAGATAGTCAATGACGTATATTTCTTTGTTACAATATCTTCCAAAAGACAACATTTCTTGTTCCTCAATCCAAGGGTAAGATTCCTCCTTGTATCCTTCCTTAATTACAAAAGTGAAATTTATAAGCTTAATTATATCCTCTTATTCTTCAATCCAATGGTAGGGTTCTTCTTCACCCGATGAGGAGTCCCCATCTTCTGGATTTTCACTGGGCACTGGCTATGGAGGAATGCTGATTTCCTTCATTCGAATCCCTGAAGATCTAGTGACAATGGTTCTCTCCAGCTTAGAGTAATCAATGCGTTTTTGAGTCTTCTTGGGATGCGGAGTGATGAAACCATCAGGATCAGTAAGAGGTTTCTTACCTTTTTTTGCACTCGAATGCATATAATCATCCTCAATTTGCAGTGCATGCTCATTATCAGCAAAATTAGAATCACCAGAAATAGAGTGAGTCTCTTGGGAATCCTCATGAGAAGGTGGAACAACTCCTAAATTGTCTTTAATAGGTTCATAATTTAGGACCACTTCTACAAACCCAGAAGAAACATCGACCTGAGCGCACTGAGGCTGCACTGGAGAAGAATCTGGGACCGATGAAGACAAAAATGGGGCCTTAACATTTGAGGGTCCAGCTTGTTTAACAAGAGGCCTTCTCTCCTTCTCAACCCAAAATGATTTCCTCTTTCTCGTCGGAGGTTTTCCAACATAACTATTATTCAGAGGGTCCTTCCCAAGGCCATAATCTCCAAGGGAGTTTCCAAGATGTATGCAATTAGAGCAGTAGCTAGGTAAGTTTTCATAAACCACTTCCTGAAAAAAAAAAACCACATCACCATTCTGGATCCAAATAATTGAAGATAGTTTCTTTGTAAGGTCAACCTCAACACACACACGCGCAACCGATGGCCTTGTGAGATTTTGAGTGGCAGAATCCAACTTAATGGGATGACCTATAAGTTTAGCAATACGGAAGATGCCAAGTTGTTTGAAGAAGTACAACGATAGTCCTGGGAACCCTAACCAGAAAGGGACAATTGGGGATTCAGTGCTCAAATCAAACATAGGGGACCATTTAAGGACCTTCATCATACAAACCCCAAAAATCCAAGAACCCCTAGACCATATCTGATAATAATTATTTTCAGAGGAGAAACTAATCACAATATTTAGCGAGTTGAGCAACCCAATTTAAAAATCAGTAAAACCAATGGATTTGAGATCTTTCCATAAAAAAATCAGAGAGGGACGATGCTTAAATAATTTCCCAACAAGAACAAATCTGAGATCAGAAGATATAAAATGAACCTCCTCATTAGAAAACGCAATGTTCACGTGACCTCTGTGGAGAAATGTCTTTAAATGAAAGGAGTCAATGGGTGTCGGGTAGACATCAGGAGCAACAGATCTGACATGGGTGTTCCTAGCAACCACATCTGCGAATCTTCACGAATCACGACGTCCACACCCATTTCCCTCTCTCAGCCACTCCATCTTTTCAAAAAAAATCATGAAGATAGTTGTTTTAGATATCTTCCCTCAATCAAAACAAGATAATATAATATAAGTATCAAAATATTTTATGGTATTTCTATTTAATGATGGTTTATCCTTTTTTAATTTTAATATTTCATGAATTATTTTAGTTTGGTGTTGCTTATGTTATGAGTTATTCAACATAATATTTATTTAATAGAAAATACATGCTAAAATAATATGGTGATATATCCTCCAGCCTAAATAAATTTCATCCTCCAATTTTATTATCTTCTTACAATAATAAATGTATCATCAAATAGATATAATATCATATGTATATTTTATCTTGATAAGTAATTCTGAACTTAGTATTTGGAATCTTACTATTTCTTAATTAAATACTTATAAAACCATATATGTACCATTATAAGACCCATAAATTTTAAAAAGCTTCTGGAGGCATCCCATGATAATTGAGAGATATTTTCCACAAAAAATGATAATTTACCTTCTTTTTGTTCAATTTTGAGTAATTATTTTAACATCAAGATATAGAATATGAGAAAATATACTTGGTTTGTTTTCATTCAATAAGGTTAATCTTATCCTTTTTTGTGTTACAATCAGTTTTCTATCTTTTCCTTATTTTAAATAATAAATATTTAATAACCATGATGAATTTTTCATTCCTCAAACATTAAAAACCAATTTAAATAGATTATGATTTCCATAGAATAATGATAAGATATTCCTGCTATCTTTATCCAATTATCAAGACAAAAATGGTGAGTGTGAGTGAAAAAACATCCAAAGAAATGTAAAACATCTAATATTTTTTTATAAACAATACCAGAAATTCAATATAAATTATATTATAATTTATATACTAATGTATTAATACTAAATATAAATTATAACCCAAAAATTAAAATTATATCAAAGTCAATCATATGTATAAGAACCATGTATAAAATTAAGGGGATATTTGATCATATTAATATAGATTGCTCAAAATGTTATCATTACAACAAAAACCCCCCATTAGGTTTATTAATTGATAACTCCTTCTCTAGAGTTTCAAGGGACGATTAAACATCCAAACAAAATATAAGATATTTTGTAGTTAAATAATCAAATATATCATTAGTTTACAATCAAGGTACCTTTTATCACAGCTTAAAGGAACTCAACATTACTTGTAGAAAATTCATAATATTATCTTTTCTCTATCATAAACATTTTATGTAAATTGCCTCAATTATTGGGGATTGGTTGAAATAATTAATCATAATAATATAGTGGAAATAATGGATATTAGTGGTTTTTTTCTTGACATTTTATTGAGGATCCATGTTTCCCTTATCTACAAAATTGAATAAAACTCTCAATATCCTTATGAAAAATCCAAGGTATTTCCTTCCACAATTATTACATGTTGGAAATTACACTCCTACCTTTTTCCCATTACCCATATTTCTCTTTAAATAGAAATCATGAATTCTCCTTTCACATACATTCCTTTGAAAATATATGATATAGAAAATTTCCCTTCTTCTTTGATAGAACTTGATATTATATCTTCATATGTTAAAAATGTTTGAGATATTAATACCCTTTAAAGACTTGGACTTATCCCATAAATAAAATGATCAGTCTTAGTTTATGGATTACTTATGTATTTTGTACCATTTCATTCTAATAGTACAAATTTTTCTTCATAAATAGAAACATTTCCCTCTTTTACTTGTCTAAACATTAAAAAATGTATTTCCAGATCAATTTGTTTCTCATTAGGAAAGTATTTTTTAAAAAACAATACTTTAAAAGTATCTCATTTTATACCCTTTATTAATTTATCCTTTTTATAACTTTGAATCAATATTCACCAATGATTATAATCTCTCATAAATAATAAAATTCTTTAATGAAATTTTTTCTCTTATTAGATATCAAATATTGAATTATATATTTGAGATATTTCATCAATTTTTTAGTTACCAAGAATCTATTAGTTCTATTAAAGGATGGAGGTTTTTGATGCATGATATAGTCCAACATTATAGTATTAATTTCTGAAGAAACAAGATTCTATTTAAAGATAATATTGTTATTAATAACTTTCCCCAGTAAATTTATAATTTTATTAACTCTAAATGTAGTCTTATAGACATTATTATGAGGAAATACCTAAAATTATAATAGGGTTTGACTTACTTTCCATTTCTTCCAATAATAATTAATTTCGAAAAATGGAATATACTTAATCACTTAATGACATTGTTATTATTTAGTCATAACGTAATGAAATTCCTATACAGGTAAAATTATTCAGTATTCTACAGGTAAATCATTATACTCATAGAAGATATATTCTTCCAAAAGAAAGTTCCCAAGGTTTCTACTAAAATTTATATGTTACCAACTATAACAACCCCAAATCAAGAGACCCAGATTTAGTGTTTACTATATTATAATAAAATAAGTTATATGATATCACATCCCATTGAATCAAATAGTTTAGTAGTATTTAAAGGAAATATATATAAATTATTTTTATATTACACTAGAAATATTAAAACATAGCATATAAAATTCTCTAAAACAATCTTATTCCTCTATTCAATAATTCAAATATACCTTCTTAGTAACCTAGAAAATTAAAAACATAATAATGTTTGAGCTTATATGCTCAGTAATGTATTTTTTACATTGAATGTTATTGTGAATACATTAGTCATAATCATCATAGTAGAGATAATAATAAAAATATATTCCATATAATTAATAAATTTATCATGAAATATATTCATAAATAACAAAATCACATGGAAAAATTAACTGATATAATAATGCTAGAATGCATAATGTTAGATATCATCATCCTCCATCTAAGAAATCATAATCCTACCATCAAGGCCTAATGTTATTACATCATGGTCTTAACATAAAGGACTTATGCTAATTCATCCAATATTCCATCAAGGCCTCATGAAAAGATATTATACATATATGTTATAGCATATATTAGGTGATACCCATTCTTGTTAGTCTGATGAGACTTGCTGATGAATTAATGGGTTATGTTATTCTGGGTCCCACCCATCAATTACTCATGTCCAATTAATTCTTAATATATTTAATGTTAAAAATAATACATATTAAATATGACTTATAAATCAATAAATATATAAATTTAATAAAGTATATGGAATGTAAATATTATTAAAAAAAATAGAAGATCGTGGCCATAATCCACGTAGAGAAAAAAGGTGGATGATTCGTTAAAGTGTCTTCATGATGTTATATAAGAATCTATGAAATATTTCTACATACATGAAAACACATTTATGAAAAATAAGTATTGCATAAAAAATTGAATGGTGTAGCATAAGAATATTTATAGAGTTAGGATGTTTGATACTGCATGTTTCATGGTTCATAAAGAAGCACATGAAATATACAAACCATATCTCTTGGGAGTGTCAACCATGTTCTGTTGTTAGTCCCACTATTTGTTAACTGAGTTAATATAAATTTAATACTCAAACAAACTTTTTAATTTTTATTAAACACATGAGAATATGTGTTAATTCATGTATCCACTTTTTTATATCTAGATATAGATGATGTAGTTTGGAAACCACACACATTTAACATTATTATAATTTTAGGATATTAATAGATAATTATATTTATACCTAGGGATTTCACTAATCTGTTCTACTCTAATTTTTCAATTAAAAACTTTTAAACAAATAAATTTAAAGGTAATAAATATATATTGGAAGATAAAAATACACAAAAGTGAAATGAAATTCAATTATTAATCTTTTAAAATAGCATCCTTTAGTTTTAAAATGCAAAATCTATAAAATAATTGGTATAATATTTGCTTTTAAAACATAGGTAAAATTGTAAAATAATCTTATCAATTAATAGAAATCCTGATTTTTTAAAAATATGGTTGAGCGGTAAATGTAAAAAAACATTATTTTTATATTTTAATAAAGAAAATCCAAAGTGACTAAAACAAATGTTAAACATGTTCATTTTTTAAACCTTTTTAAAAATTAAAAGATAGTTTAAATTTCTTTAAAAACCCATTGGATTTTATATAATAATAATCTTGAAACAAATTAAATAACATGGATACTAGGGGGTAAAGATTCTTGACCTAAATAGAGAGATAAGGCCAGTTTATATTATAAGATTTCCTTTTTGGTTGATTCTTAAACCGAATGGTGCAGAAATAATTAGAAGAAATGTGAACTAAATTTAGAACCATAGTATAAGAAAATATAAGGGGTATAATATATAACTAATATATATTTTCTCTAATATAAATTTAAAAAAACTATCAATAAAAATGAATCTATAAAGTAAACCTTTACCCTAGATTCATACTTGGTCAGATGTTTCCCATCCTCCTATATAATAATATCATAATTTTTATCAAACTATATCATATAAAAATTAATATCTATATTTTTTCATATCATTTATTCATAACATCGTTTTACCCATTTATTCATATTTCTTTATCAAAATCAATTTTCAGGTGTTAACTGATCTATTTCTCATATATTTTTTGGTTCGGCAGTTCCAGTCCATACACCAAGATCATGGTTTCATCACCTATATAATTTTATTCATGTCATATAAAACATATTTATACATTAAATAGACTTTTATAGGAAACCATCTTGAGTGGTATTGAAAAATAAAACACACCATTTATGGAGGTGGTAGTCCACATGTACGCATGAGCAACATTTTCATTTTTCAACAGATAGAAATAAATTATGTAAAATAATTATTTATATTTTAATAGAATTAATTATATCATAAATATATTTTTTATTCATCAAATCCCCCTTTATAACCATCCAAGTGTGGAAGTGATTAAAAATAAAATACATCGCTTTATGGAGAAGACGGTCCGCACATACGCATGAGCGACGATTTCATTTTCCAAATGATACAAGGGTGATTATGGTGGGACAATAAACATAATAATATTTCACTAAAATAATTAATATTAGATAACTTTGATAATATAGTTAGAAAATATTTTGATGAGGTGGAATAAGAATGAAATGCAAATGAACTCCGTTAAGATGATTACCTCTTCCTTGGATATCGTTATTTGGTTTAGACCTTAAGGCTTATTAGTTTGATATTTTTATTAGTCTTGGTCTAAATTTTGATTTAAAAGTGATTTAGTGTAAAATTTTTAGATATTTTTCAATTTAGGGGGATTTTTTTGTAGAGAATTGATGATAGGAGGTTCCCATTTATATGTGAGAGGAGTGGAAGTCTTGTGAATACTCTTAACATATAAAATATAATTAAGTCATTTTAAAGGCTAATGGATCCAGTTGAGTCAAATTTAGAATATTTTACATTTTATAGTCTAAATAAACTCAACCAATAAAATTTATATATGTTTTGGTGACATTTAATCCTTATATCTTAGTTTTACCTCCTTGTTAACCCTTTTAAGTCATTTCATGGTAGGAAACTTTTACCATGGTAATTATACAATATACCTAAATATGAAATAAACAGTATTACATAATGTTAATAACATTATTAGAAAACTGTAATTCATTTCACATGATTATAATTATAAAGGTGAAGAAAATTAATTTTAATATAAGTATGGAAAACACATCGAAAAAGTGTTTTTTATAATAATGTTTCTTAATCTTAAAAATTATTTTACTCCAAAACCCTATATATAATTGATACATGGGAAATTTATTATTTTATTAACAAAAATGAATATTTATGTTACATTAAAACCAATATTTTTGAAAATTTATCCTTCTAATCCCTTAATTAAATAAAAAAAATAAAAAAATTATTTATTATAATAAAACAACACTTAAGTTCTAAAATTTCAAACATGGTTTTAAAAATCCAACATAATTTTTTAAAATAATTTATTTCAATTCTTGAATACATATGTAGTCAATAAAATGTTTCACAAAATATTAATCCATTCTTATATCATGGATATTTTTTAAAACTGAAGGTGTTTATATCAAATATATTTTTTACTATTCACTTAAAATCAACCATTTTAGAAAAAACACAAAAATACACCCTTATCTAATTTTGACATGATGAATCCAAAAAATTAAGCTAATTACATAATATTTAAATTATAAAATATATAAACAGATATTATAAATGAAAATATTAAATATATAGGTAAATAACTTTTATAAAAAAATTAAACTCTAAGTGTTTATAATCATATTTGGTATCAATTTATAATTAATTGTGTGTTAAATTTGTATTTAAAACATTTATTTCTTTTAAAATTGATTAATTTATAGAAATAACCAACACATGAGAAATATTTATTTCAAAAAAAACAATTTTTTAATGTTGAGTGACTTTAGTCATATCACATTAATTATTTAACTTTCTAATCACTAAAAATCATCAATAAAATAAATAATATAATATAATTATCATAATCAAATAATATAATTCAGTTTACTAATGTTTTTTTATTTTTTATATTTTAATATGTCGTAACATGTTTTAGTTTGGTTTTTTATGTATTACAAGTTATTCAACATTATAATTATTTAAATGGAAATATGTATCCAAATATTCAAATGTTATGGGTATGATCAATCCGGGGTGGCTTGTGAAATAATTGTTGTTATTACATTTATTATTTATTTTTTCTCTATAATATAATTGTGATAATATCACATATTACATGCACATGTATTTACATGATTTTATTAGAGGCACTATTGGTGTGGACCTGCTGAGTTGTACTCACACAGATGAATCAAAAACATACATACTATTTCTCTATGACAAGAATTCTTAAAGAGAAAAATTATTAATAATGGTTTATATTTTAAATTTTTTTAGAAGAAATAATATACTATATAAATCCATGGTAGCTATAGAAAATTAATGTGTTTTAAAAGATTTATCATTGCATCCTCTATCCTTGTGGTTTTATTTTTCTGGAAAAGAGATTTTATATTGAAGACCTAAATACATCATGATGAAATCCATTAAATAATACAACAATTCTCACTTAGAACTATTCCTTGACAATAAAGGAAGAATACATTTCACTTTTATGTTGAAAATTATACAACAACAAAGTTGAGAATTAAAATAAGCTTTATAGAAAGATAACTCCCTCTTGATAAATTCTTTTATGTGTTTTACATGGAACTATAAACATTACACACTTATATGGAGTTTTAGTGAGATAAAAATAGAGACCAACTAATGGAAACTCAACCTAGGATATGAACACCTTGGTGTTGGAGAATCACGTAGCTTAGGGGGAATCTCTGATTGGGTATGGATGAACATGTTTCCCATAAGCAATGCCATAAATGATGATCATAACTAACCGGTGGACAACACAACTCCCAACACACACCCATCATTTCAAATCTGTACACTACGCATTGATTCAAAGGGTCACACATCTAATAATATAAAGAAGATTCCATTCCAAGATCATTTATAATATAGGAAAATAATCTATAACTCTCATTCTATAACTAGAACCTTCACATAATAAGAAAGAAGGATATAAACTATTTTTTTATAATTATATATATGTGTGTGTGTGTGTGTTTTATCATATCATGAACATAATGATTTAACATAAATACATAAGAATAACTTTAAAGGTTCTGAGGAGACTATTTTCTGGAAATTTTGTCATGTCGTGAGGATTCATTAAAAAGAATAATCTAATGATTTCAACTGAAGGGCATCTATATCACAGCACATACCATATATTGTAAAATGTTTGGGATAAGATTTTTTGATTAAAATAAATTTGGTTTAGGTTTACTAAGAGGGGTGAATTGGTGTATGGTTTTTTATTTTTCCACTTATGATTTCCTATGATATCAACCTCCATCACTTATTTACATGATAAATCTCACAGCTGAACTCACACACATTGAGGAAATAACATGAACAATGACACTCGATGTAAAAATTTCACTACTCAAAATGAGTAACTAGTCGTTGAGATGATCTAGAATCACATGATATTATACAATCTTCTATAATATATATGGTGGATATAAAAGAGTAGGGTGCATCCCTGACTCGTGTTATAAGATTATAAATAATGTTTACTCCCTATAAGTCTCCCAACAAGTTTCACAACTATATTGCTCTAAAATAATATAGGGGTGAATTTTCCTATAATTATATTATATCATAATAATTTTAGTGATCCCACACTTCATTACATTATAGAATAGGTGTTAACTTCCTTCGTGTTCAATATATAATATAGTTGTGATTATCATACACAATCTAGTGTGCACTCTTCCGCTTCTTTTGTGAAGTTTCATCGTTAATATATTAATATTATATTATTCCACTATAATTCACTATAATATAACAATTCAACTTAGTATTACATGAATATATACAATTCTATGAGTGATGAATTTGTAAAATTTGTTTCATTCAATTTTCCATAGAATTCATGTTGTGATCCCCACTTAGACTAAAAATAAAATTTTTGAGTAGAGATGTGTGTAAATGTCAGAAGAAGATGTAAGTTTGATTTCCATGTATCACAAGACTACTCCCCAATGAGGGATAAGTGGAATTAACACCCTATAGGTTTAGAATTATGAGAAATTTTTTAGAAAAAATTGTGTCACCATCCAGGCTATTTGTGGAGGTCCATTCATGCAGGCCCACCAGAAGGTTTATAAATAGACACCTCCACCTAAAATTATCAGAGGATGACCAAACTCTCATACTGTGAATCCGAGAGAGGGTTCTAATTGTGCAACTCCCTTACCCAAGTAGTCCATCTTAACTTGGGAGACCTACCATGGTCCAACCTCAGTAGGGTGAGGCCCCCATCCTAGCATGTCGGGGACCCAAATTTGGGTGACACATACCTAGGTGATACCCACATGGGTGACCCACACTTGGATGACCCGTACCTATAGAGACCCACATGGGCGATACCCACCAACGTGACCCACACAAGAGTGAAATGTACCTGGGCGAGACCCAACTATGTGACCCACACTTGGGTGGCCCATTCCTGGGAAACCCATACTTGGGAAATGCACACCTATGTTATACTCACCTGAGTGAGACACATACTTGGGAAACCCATACCAGGGATACCCACTTAAAAGAATCTGTTATTCCATACTGTAGGGGATATTCCCATGTTCCCTCACTCGAGATCATTGTTCGGATGTGTTCCTTTCCCTACGGGCCGATCCCTTCACTACCTTCACTTACCCCTATTAAAAATCTAGAGCGGTGCCACAAACTTTTTGTCCCATGACCCGAATGTTTTGGATTGTGACATATACAACCCCATCTCTCATTCTAAATCATCATGATTTGATACACTCCTCATGGTTCCTGAATAAGGGCATCCTCATTGGGAATAATCTCCGAATATTAAAAGGGAACCCTCTTTTCAGATAATCCCTAACCAGTACAAGGGAATCCTACTTAAGAATAAGTCCTAAATAATAAAAGGGAATCCTCCTTATCAATAATCCTTAACCAGTATTGGGTAATCCTTCATTAGAATAAGCCCCTATTAATACAGAGGAATCCTCCTTAGGAATAAGTTCCAACAACTAAAAGGGAATTATCTTTAGGAATAATCCCCAACGAATATAATGTAATCCTCATTATTATAATCCCCTACCCTTTCCAGCATCCATCCATTAGCGGACAAAGAATATTTTATGTTTTTATGGATCTTATAATTCCTCTTATTTCCCACTTTCAAGAGTGACTCATCATGATTCATGTAGAAATGGAGGATAGTCTGGATCATGAAATACACACATTCAGATGCATTTTTTTGTAGAGAATATTCATTGGGATATTTCTGTCAACTTCCATCAAAGGTTCATCATAGGAAGCGGTTCTCAGATCCATGTATCCAACCTTAGGAAAAATCAAATTGGGTGGTTTTGTATGTCTTCCATTTCATATTGATTATCACACTGAACATGACTCATTTAGGACTAGAGGTTTATGGTGGTAATTAAATCCATATGATAGAAAACACTAGGAATTATTCCAATTGTAAGGCAGAACAAAGACATGTGATTCCCACTTATGTATAAGACCCAACATTCCACAAAACGAAATCACCCTCAATAATAATCCCTAAAATAAAATCCCTATCCTTCCTACTTTTTATAAGTCCCAATAATATCATTATATTCATCCATGGGCGTAATTGTTAGGTGTAATCCATGAATAATCCTCTTAATCACCATGAGTTGAGAAATTACTCATGAACCTTTTCAGAAGGTATCCTTTTTAGGAAAAAATACCCAACCAAACCAAATAAGGGAATCTTTTTCAGGAATAAGTCTTAGATTAATCCTCACAAAGGGCCATACACCCATGTAAGAAAAACTTTAAAAGGGCCTCCATATGTGTAGGATATTACAATTGAACTATGAGAACACTGATTCCTACTATAACCAGGATACATTGGATTCCTACCTAAGGCTCGAGCTCATTGGGAATCCTCATTGGAAGTAAACCCCAACCAAACTAATTCATAATCCTCCTAATTATGAATAATTTAATAACCTTGACCCTAGTATCCTAGATTCAGTCATCATTTTCTTATAATGGAATAGATAAAAGATATCACATCACCAAGGATCGATCAATTTAGTGGTCTTGAAGAAACTATATACATACATGGTTCCCTTATTACATTTATAATTAAACATAGTACATAATAAAATAAAATAAATAACTTCTTGTCACTTATTAAAAGAATTATTCTTCACAACCTGGGGAATGAAAACAAATAAAAGGGTGATATAAAACACTATGTAATGGTTATATTGAAAAATAATATGTCATGTAAATTCAATAAGGCATAGAAATTATGGCAAGATAAATAATCAGAGAAACGATTTCCATTAACACACTGATAATTATAATGAATCCATGTATATATTATCATAGTGAAAAACTATAGGAAATTAATAACTAAGTACTAAATGAAGAAAAATTTTATTAATTAGACATCATGTATCTATAACATGAACCATTATATCATCAAGAAGGTTTTTTGGGGTAAAACCCATCTCATTTTGTTTGGAAACAAACAGCAAGGATTTTTTTCCAAATGTTTTGTCTCATTAGAACTATTACTAGATCAATGGGATATAACAGGATCTACCCATCACTAAAATTCTAAATAATTATTTATACATAGAATCAATTCATAAAAAATGACTTATCAGAATATCCATATTTTTCAAAGGATATAGATTAATCAGTATTTTCTCAATTAAAACAACATTTAAAGAAGACACTAGATGTAAAAATTATAGAAGGCTAAGGAAATAATAATATCCATGATACATGAATTGTGGATTTTTAATTAAATATTCAATGAATTTTGATCACAAATAAAAGATAAGGATATATACACCACATAAAAGGAATAAGTGGCAAATAAAAAATAATCAAAGGGAATATCATAATTGGATCCATAAAATAATGGATATAAATCATACTTGGACCTCAATAATGGAAAAAATTAATAAATAATTATAAATCCTGTCCAACTTAAGTGAAAAAATGTAAAAAGAGTGTTTAATAAACATTATAAATGTGCCTCACTATTGCGGTTTAAGGGAAATACTAAAGAGACTTTAAAATGGAAAAGAAATAATTTTTTGTATAAAAATAGAAATGAAAAAAGATATATTTTGATGATTAAATTTGTGATTTTGGAAAAATATTTGAATATTTAAATATATTACTAATGGTACATGAAAATGTGTAACATATTAGGAAGTTCCCATTAATTAGAGTTTCTTTTCGAGAATAATTGAAAAGAGATCCTTATAAAACATGTATTTCTCATTAAAGAAAGAAGAAATAAGCCAGGTAAATATATTTGGAACATACAGATAAAATTTATGATGATTAAATAAGAATAATTAATAATTTCATTGAGGTAAATAGATAGAAATCACAACCTGAATGGAAAATGGATGTTCGGGAAAAATCCCTTACCTTAGGTATGAATGTGTTCTGCCCTTGAACTTAATGTCCTAGATAATCATATTAAATACATTAAATAATTAATTAATAACCTTTTATCTAGTATTCTATTTACTAAAATTTTATTTAGTTCATTTATGGAATTTTTTATGAGTTATAAGATATAATTTTATCATTTGGGAGCGTCTGTTTCCTTGGTTTTCATGATCGGTTTACTTGTATACATATATGAAAAATCATGTAAAATGAGAATATTTATTAATAATTGAAATTATATGTTATTAATGAAACTATATAATATTAAATGTTTATATATATTATTTGGTTATATGGTGTGAGGATAAATCATTGGATAAACACTAGTGATAATTGCTTAGATTATTTTGTCATTTTTTCGATCATCACAAACTAATTATGTTTTATTAACTTATATTAGGTATATACTAGTTAAATACCTTTAAATAATATTTAATACATATATTATAATCATATATTACCATATAAATGGTTTTATGATAATACTTACAGGTTTAATTGAAAAATGAAAACATGTCATTCATGAAGGCGGTAAATCGACACCTCACAGATGATGTTTTCATTTTTAGAATAAAAGCGGGGAGTATAAGAGAAATGATGGTGGATTTTAGATTACAAAAATAAAATTATAGTTTATATAATATAATGTATTTATCATTCATTATTAGATATATGATATAAGGAGATAATAATAAAATATAATAAAGTGAAAATAAATTAAAAGGAAATGGGAAGAGGTTTTTACTTCTTCAAATCTTCTCCTTTAGAACCACCTTAAGGGACATTGGTTTTTGTATTTTATTAAGAACAGAACCTCCTAGACCTGGAGAAGAGGCTTTGGAATTTTATTGGGTAGAAACTGGACAAGCTTCAAGTCTTAATATTTGTGAAGAGAAGATGTGGTGAGGGGTGGTATTTATAGTGGAGGAGAATAGTGTTTTTTGAATTTCTTATTCTTTTGTATATTATTTTTGTTCAAGACTATACATAGATTGTGAATTATCACTAAATATATTAAAATAGTGAATTATAGTTCTATATTATGGGTTTACATCATCCATAAATCATCTATGACTCAATAATTCATGTATTTATTAAATACGGTAAATTAATATATTTCACTATTCACCAGAAATTCAAATATTTTAGAAAAATATCCAAAATTCACCCAAACCAATTTTCAACATGTAGAATTAAAAAATGAACAAAATTTTATAAAAATAATTTTCTTAATATGTGAAATTTAATTTTTAAATAAAATCATCATTTATTCAAAGAATACCGACTTTAAAATTATAATTGATTTTATAACACATTGAAAAAATAATTTAGGTCTCACAAAATTATCTTATAATAATAAGAATAAATATATTAGTTTTTTAGTCTATATTATGAAAATATATTTTATTTAAAATCATCATACTAATTATAAAAATTTATTAAATATTTATGAATTAAAAAAATACAAACACATAATTTATCAATTTTTAAACATTTATTTTCTTATTACATGATATAAATATATCGTATTTTCATTGATATTATAACAAAATATTATTTATAATTTCATAGGCAAAGTTACTATTCTAATGGTCATGTTACTATTTCTAGTGTTCACATTACTATTTAAATGGGAAAATTACAATCTATGGTATATTACTATTCGTGTAAGCTTGGTGTTGTGTGCAATATGAACTATCAAATGAATTTATTTAAGAAGATATATACCATAAAATCTAAGGGTGTTATGTGATTACCTTATTTATAATTTTCATCCTCAAATATTTTCATGAATATTTCCCTATAAATATATGTCGGTGGTTTTTCTTCATAACATCCTCAGGTTCCCACATTGCATGTTACATTTTATGGTTTCTCCAAAGAACCTTTACAAGTTGTGTCATCCAACTTCTCAATAAATTCATTCTTGTTTAAAGAATTTTGATAGGATCTTCACAGTAAGAAAGATTAGGTTCCAGTTCTATTTATTCAAAGGTGAGAACACATTTTGGGTCTAGCATGAACTTCTTTAATAATGATATATGGAATACATCATAAACTTTGGAGAGACTTGGTGGAATCGATAATCAGTACGCTACGAATCCAATTATTTCTTGGATATCAAATGTTCTAATATACCTGGGGATCATATTCCCTTTCTAACCAAACCTTATTAAACCCTTCTATGGGGATAATTTTAGAAAGACCTGATTACCCTCATGAAATTCCGAATCCTTTCTCTAATTTTTAGCACAACTATTTTTCATACTTTGAGTAGTTTTAAAATGAATCTTAATATTATTTACCTTCTTCATTGTCTCTTCAATAATATCTAGGACTATAATTTTTCTCTGACCAACTTCATCCCAACAAGTTGGTGTTCGACATCTCTTGACATATGATTCTTTATGTGGCACCATTTGAATACTAAAATGGAAACTGTTATTTTAGTAAAATTCTACCAAAGGTAAATGTTGATCCCATATACCTTGAAAGTTATGTGAGCATTATATAAACATGTTATAAAATGTTTTAATATTCCTTTCATACTATCTTTTGGTTTGAGGGTGATAAGAAGTACTCAAATGAAGCTCAATATCCAGAGCCTTATGAAGACACTTTCTTAATTTTGATGTAAAACAGGGTTCTAGATCACACAAAATAAATATAGGTGAAACATGAAGTCTTAAAACTTCATTAATATAGTCTTTATACGCACTCAAGAGATAAATATTCTCTTAAATAATTAAAATGTATTAATTTTTTATGAATATCAACAATGACCCATATTCAATCATTCCTTATAGGTGTCCTTGGTAGTCCTATGATAGTGCCAATCGTAATGTCATACCACTTCCCAATAGGAATAGCTAGTGGTTACATGACTCCTCTAATATGTTTCCCTCATCCATCACTTGTTTAAAAACAATACACCTTGACAAAATGTCATTAATTTTCCAATTCATGTTATCCAACCAAAAATTTTACTTTAGATATTTATACATCTTTGTACTATCACAGACTATATAGAAGTTTGAGTTATGAACATCATCTAATAGTTCCCTTTTCATGACTGGTATTTATGGGACACATAACCTCTTTCAAAATTTTATAATTCCATCTTCAAACATGAAGTATTCCAATCTCCCATCCTTAACAAATTTAATTTTCTTTTTAATATTCTCATGATCATATTAGGATATTATTATGTTCTTTAGTAAATATGGTTTAGAAAACATTTGAAAAAGGATTTATGTTTCCATTCCATAGTAATCCCATCTACATTTTTTTAAAATCCATGAATATAAGATATTTTTCTATCATCATTTGGGTCAGAAGTCCATGATATTTCTGGATTAATGTATCTACTACCATAATTTCCTTTCCTAGGTGGTAGTGTATTGAGAAATCATTACCTTTTATTAAATTAACCCATCGTCTCTCCCTCAAGTTGAGTTAAATCTGTGGAAAGATGTATTTTAAACTCTTGTGATCTTTATATATCTCATATCTTTCATTATAAAGATAGTGTATCCATATCTTCTATACAAATATAACAACTATAAACTAAATATCTTGAGTTAGATTATTTTTTTCATGAGTCTTCAATTACCTTGATTCATATGCAATAAATTTATCATTTTTATAAGGAAAAACTCATTCCATTCTTTGATGCATCATTGTATATAACAAACCCATCATTTCTTGATGGAAGATTCAAAATTGGAGCATTGAACAATCTTCTCTTCAATTATTCAAAACATTTTTTACATTATTTTTTCCCATATGAACATAACCCCTCAACATGTGATCTTGGTTCATGGGTTAACCAATTGGGAAAAATTATGAACAAAATTTTAATAATAACCTGCTAGAACAATAAAACTATGTACCTTAGTTATGGTTTTTTTTCATAAACCATTCTTGGATTTCATTTGTATTTATAGGATCAACTTAGATTACATCATTAGAGACAATATGGCCAAGAAAAGAAACTATTTGAATCCAGCACACATGATAATATTCCCACATAACTCTTTTCTTCTAGGAGACTTCAGAACAATTTGTAAGTTGTTTTCATGATACTAATAGCTTTTAAAGTACACCAAGATATCATTAATAAATACCACACAAAATTATGAAGATATTCCTTGAATACTCATTTCATTAGATCAATTAAAATATAGTGTTCATTAGTAATTCCAAATAGAAGTATAGTAAACATATAATTTTTATACATCATTCGAAATGTTGTCTTTGTAATATATTCCTTCTTTACACGCAATTGATGATATCCATAAAAAAGGTCAATCTTTAAAAAATATTGATCCCCATGATGTTAATCAAATAAATAATCAATTCAAGGAAGAGGATACTTTTTTTATTGTAATATAATTTATTTATCTATAGTCAATGCATAGCCTCAAGGATCCATCTGGAGTCATAATAAAAAGAAAAGGGGATCCCCATGAAGAAACACTAGGGTGAAAAGTCCCTTATTACTCAACTCTTATAGTTGTTTCTTTAGCTGAACTAATTATAAAGTGGACATTATATAAGGATTATTTGATATTAGTCTTGAACCAAGGACTATATCATTGGTAAATTCAGCTTCACGCTCTGGGGGTTGTCCAGGTAAATCCTCAAGAGATATATCAATGTATTCTTGTACAATTGGTGCATTATCAATTTGAATATGACTTTTTCTAATCCTTATAAGTTGTTTTATCTTCCTTAATAATAATTTTATTTAGTATAGATATTATAGTTAATCTAGATAATAATTATATGGTTACATTTCTTCACTAAATATAAGGGATTCTAAATCTTCCTAAAAAACATAATTGTTTACTTCTGTCAATAAATTTTTAAATAATTTTTTGAATTTGTAATGTCCCGGTTTCGGAAACCACCTAGAGGTTCCCCGTACCTGGTTGGTCACATGGCCTCAAGCACATTTCCCCAAACGCCAGAGGCTGCCAACTAGCAGCGAGGGCCTTGGGTGTGATAATGGGGAAACTATGCCCTCATTAGAAGAGTACACAGCGGAAGTAAACAAAACATGCAATAGCGGAAGCATTAGATATCCAACAATAATGCACAAGTAAACAGCGGAAAACTAAAACAATAAACCACTGAAGCACATATGTATATATAAAATGATGAATGATACAAATCTAGGAAAATATCCAAACAGGTCACAATGCTGGAAATACAAACAGTACCAAAACAAGTACAAAATAAAAGATAAACATATCCTCGACATCGCAAGCCTAAGCTTGGTCCCATGCTCTCCTACTCCAAGGAAATCAAGTAACAGAAGTCGAAGGGCGCTTTCCCTTGTCTATACCTGAAATAACATAGTCTTTTTGGGCCTAAAAGAATGACCCAAATAGGATGTGAGACTAAATCTCAGTAGGCAACCACCTGAAGATCTATGTCTAACAGTCAGTGAGCACATGGAAGGTAATAGTACAGTAAACAGTAAACAGTAACTGTAAACAGTAGGTAGAAATCAGAAAATGGTAACAGGATGATATACCATAGTAATCAAACCACAGAATAACAAGAAGCAGTGAAGCAAACAGCTAACCACATCAGGAACCCCTCTATGAAGTACTCATAGCCAACCCCTCTGGTCCTATTCAAGAAGTAACAACAACCCTATGGGTAGTGCACTCAGCCTAACCCCTCTGGTTTGGTCATATAAAATTATAATACTCTCTGGGAAAGCTCACTCGGTCAATTCCTCTTATAGTATAGGGTAGTGAGGGACTCTCTGAGGAAGATCATGCGGTCTAAACCTCTTATAGCCCCAGGGTCTAGAAACTCTATGAGGAATATCACTCGGTCAATTCCTCCTATTGTCTCAGGTATATCACAGACTCTCTGAGGAATCTCGCTCAGTCAATTCATCCTCTATCCTTGAATGGTTTAATTAAATTCAAACAAGTAAAGACTCTCTAAGGAATTCACTCGGTCTACCCTCCTGTAGTCTATAATATCCAAGACTCTCTGAAAAGCTCACTCAGCCTATCCCCTGTAGTCTATAATAACCAAGACTCTCTAAGGAAGCTCACTTGGTCTACCCTCCTGTAGTCTATAATATCCAAGACTCTCTGGGAAGCTCACTTGGTATTTCCATTATATTATATAGCACCAGGTTCTCACAGTCCCATTTCAGTCAGTGCATAATAATGCTATAAGGCCAAAGTACACCTATAAAGCTACTTGGATAACCATTCTATAGAACAACAAGCATGTCAAGAATATCATTCCATCCTACGATCACAAGGCATGGAAAACAGGTATAACGGCCAAAGGCTAACAAAACCCAAAGGTCGTAACAAGAAAAAGGCATGGGAAAAACATCCAGTCATAGAAATTATCCTCAAACATGACCAAATTACCTCTACACAAGCATACAATCAAGGCATGAAAATAACAGGGGCAAAACGGTAAACACACAATACCCCGTTCATGGGTATTGGTGTAAATTTTCACACAAAACTCAAATACTTAGAAAGGTAAGGAACAAACCACCTACCTTGGTTCTAGGAGATCAATATACATGAACCATGAGGCTTGATTCTTCTTATAACGGCGTAGATCTACAAAAATGCACAAAACGTTCAACCCGTGATATCTTGAGAAAGAGGGAAAATCATGGAATGAAATTCAAGAAGAAGGAAGGGCTCACCTCTACGGTTCCAATGCAATCAACGGTGGTTGATTCGGTAAACAGAAGGCAGATCGGGGGCTTGAAGGATATTTGTGGCCATGCGGATGCTCCCGGTTGAAGAACCTAAAGAAGAAGGTGTTTCTGTCCGTCAGACGCGACCCCGGTCTGTTTAATGAAAATAAAAGAAAATACACGGTATGTACTTTTAAATTACACGGCATGTACTTGGATTTTTTATACTCTTCTTTAAGTGGCCTCCACATTGCCTCTACACACCGTGTGTGTGGCCCGGACATGGCCAGCACATGGACTAGCGCGACAACAAAGTACACGGTGTGTACTTATAAAGTACACGGCATGTACTCTGAAAATTTCCAGATTTTCCTCTTTTCACAAAAATGACCAGAAAAATAAAAACATACCTAAAACAAATATCCGGGTTTTTACAAAATTTCCCCCTTAAATAAATTTGTCCTCGAATTTCCCTAGCGAGGAATAGAAGAAGAAACCCCGAACAACTTCGGCCACTACGATCGTACATCGGCCTCTCTCTCCCAGGTCTCGTCTTGTACTCGCCTGTGCTGCCATAACACTCATACCATAGGAACAGACCAGCCATGGAAAACCTTCGTACTGCAATCGAAAATCCAGATTGGATGCTCCTAAAATTATGCATACTCTTCGAGATCAACCTCCTCAGGTTGAAAGACGTGAGACAGGTCTGAAAAGTACCGTCGGAGCTGAGAGACGTGGAAGATGTCGTGTATATCCCGGTACCTTTGAGGTTACTGCAACCGATAGGCAACCAGACCAACTCTCTCTAACACCTCAAATGTCCTGATATACCATGGTGAAATCTTACCCTGTCTCTGAATCTTCTTGTGTCCCAACCTCAGTGTGACACATAGGAAAACCCGATCCCCAACCTCGAACTCCAAAGGTCGTCTCTACTAATCAGCACAATATTTCTATCGAGACTGTGTTGTAGCCATCCTCTTCCAAATCAACTCTATTTACTCTGAGGTCTCTTGAACAAGACAAGGTCCCAGCAAAGCTGCCTCTCCTACCTCCAGCCAGCGTAAAGGTGATCGGCATGGGCTACCATACAAAGCCTCATAAGGTTCCATCTGAATAGTCGCCTGAAAATTGTTGTTATAGGCAAACTCCACAAGAGGAACATGCTTCTCCAAAGAACCGCCAAAGTCTAGAATGCAAGATCGGAGAATATCCTCAAGCACCTGGATCATACGCTTGGACTGGCCATCTGTCTGGGGATGGTATGTTGTACTCAAAAGTACCTATGTACCCAAAGCCTTCTAGAGCCCCTTCCAGAACTGAGAAGTAAAACACGCATCCCTGTCTAAAACCATGGAGTGTGGAAATCCATGTAGATGTACAATCTCTTAGATGTACAACCATCCCAGCTCATCAACACTGAAGGTCTCCTTGACCAGCAAGAAATGAACAACCTTCGTAAGTCTGTCGATGACTACCCAAACAGCATCATTCCCTCAAGGTGACCTCGACAACTCAGTCATAAAGTCCATCGCGACATCATTACATTTCCACTCGGGAATGGGTAACTACTATAGAAGACCTGTCAGTCACCGATTCTCCTCTTTCACCTGCTGACAAGTAAAACATCTCATAACGAAACCAGCAACATCTCTCTTCATACCTATACACCAGTACTGGCGGTGTAGATCACGATACATCTTGGTGACGCCAGGATGAACTGCCCAAACTGAGGAATGAAAATCATGCATCCGCTCCTCACGTATGTCTACTATCACCCATACACATCATTGGAAATGCAAGATCTCATCCTCTCCCACTGTCCATCCAGGAGGAGGGTCCTCTCCTGACACACTCTCCCGCAAGACTAGGCCTTCTGAGTCAGATAGCTACCTCATTCGTACCCGATCAAGAAGTGTAGAGGTAAAAACTACAGAATATAGGAATGTCTGTCCCTATCTGTAGTGCACCTCCAAATACATCTCAGATAATAGAGACATAAGCTTCCACTCACTATTGGCCTCCTGAACTGCATGTATCTGAGTTCTCCTACTTAGCGCATCAGCAACTGCATTTCCCTTATCGGGCGTATAGGCAAGCTCAAAGTTGAAGGACTGAAGATACTCGACCCACCTGCGTTGTCTGAGATTTAGGTCCCTTTAAGTGAAGATTTATTTGAGACTCTTTTGGTCAGTAAAAACCAAAAATTTATCTCCCAGAAGATAGTGTCTCCAATAGCGTAAGGCATGAACAACAGCTGCCAACTCCAGATCATGCATCGGGTAGTTCCTCTCATGTGGCCTCAACTGTCGAGACCCATACACAACAACTCCATCTCCCTTTATAAGCATAGTCCCCAGTCTGATACCTAATGCATCATAGTAGACTGTATAGATCTTTCCTGAATCTGTAAAGACTAGTATCGGTGCTGACGTCAACCTCCCTTTCAGATCCTGGAAGGCTGACTCACAAGAATCTGATCATAATAACTTCTCCTTTTTCTTGTTCAGAACATTCAATGGTGCAGCAAGGTGTGAAAAGTATTGTATGAAAAGCCTTTAGTATCAGCCATCCCTAGAAAACTTTACACCTCAAAGATGTTCTTCAGATGCCCCCAGGAAACTACAGCTCTCACCTTCTCTGGGTCTACTGATACTCCTATATTTGAGATGACATGACCCACGAAATGAATCTGGTCCATCCAAAAGTGGTACTTCGACATTATAGCATAAATCTAATGCTCCCCCAGTGTACTCAGAATGATCTAACGATGTGTGTCATGGTCGTGTCGAGTGTGAGAGTACACAAAGATATCATCCACGAAGACCACGACGAAGGAATCCAAGTATGGATGGAACACTCGGTTCATCAACGCCATGAAAATTGTTGGTGCGTTCGTGAGACTGAACGACATAACCATATACTCGTATAGACCATACATGCTCTTGAAGGCTGTCATAGGAATATCCAATGGTCTAATGCGCAACTGATGATAGCTATATCTATAACGACCCATACTTTACATACATTGTTAATACTTCAAAATTGAAGCACACTTATTACAACATATAACAAAACCATGAAAGGACTGTATAGGTATAGTGTCTTTAGAAAATGGGAAACATAAACAACTGGTTCATAAAGAATCTACATTGTCTCCCATTTATTTCATCATATCTATAGTCCCTTTTGGAATATCTTACTTAATAACCTTATTCCTGACCTGGGGAAATAAAAAAATACAAAAGGGTGAGCTCAAATTCTCAGTAAGGGTAAACAAAAGAAATATCAATCACATCATATTCATAAGAACATAACATTTTGGAAATCTTAACCTGCAAAATAGATCATAATTTCATAACATGGAATAAATCATAGTAGTGAAAGGTAATCTCAATAATCATAACTTAAAACATGAAACTTTGTGGCATACACACATAATCATAGAGAATCATTTCTTATTATTCAAGACTCATTTCCAAGACTATATTAGTGGACAAAGTCCATTTCTGAACACAGTTCATTCCTCGTTTCAGTCCTGTTTCACTGAACCAGTTTAACCTTCCATTACAGCCATGTCTATATCATGAGATATAAATCTTTACCCAATGCATTGGAGGGAGATATAGGTCCCACCCATCTCATAATGAAATCATTCTTACTTGTGCCACAAAATAAACATACATCACTCATAATAGCCAAACAAATAAAATGGGTTTCATAAACATTATCCCATCATCACATAATCCATATAAAATAAATGGATATCATTTCATAATAAGAAAAGTGAAACCATGTAAATTATAGAGACATGATACTTGAAACATACACATATGAAATAATGTCATCTTAGATGAAAAATGGTTTTGATAAAACACTTTAAATGAATTATTGAGGAAAATATCATTTCTTCTTCAAAAACATTTTCCTTTATTAACATGTCATACAATTTTAAACTAAAAGAAGTTGATTAAAAATAAACTTGAAAACTTTTAAAGGATGCTTCTTGGAAATAATGTTTTAAAAATCCATTCATGTCGTATAAGTTAAAAAACATTCTTCTCGTACTTTTGTCAGAAAAGTCAAAAAGTACCTCGTACGAAAAATGACAAAAGATTCCTTTCATATCTTTTACTAAAAACTCACAAAAGGGTAAAATTGGATTTAAACAATTGTAGGTGGATGGAAATAATATTACATATTGAGGAAACATGGATGTGGATGATAAAATACTCCCCAGTGAATTCCAAATTATAAACAATCTCGGATAAAAATGAGATTGTGATATTTCCCTTACCTTAGGTCTGATTTGCTTCATAAGTGTCTGAACCTCTTGTATAATGATTTAAATAATTCCATTGACTTATTACAGAATCATACGCATTGTTATGATATCATATATGGTCATATTCTTATCTTACTATTAGTAATATTTCATTGCTACTTGTTATTCGGGTGTTTATTACTTTTTGTTCTTATGCGTGTTTTGTCGAATAAATTCTTATTATTATTTTTAGGTTATAGATACCTCATTTCCAGAATGGTATTAGTGTAATATATATCATATTTATTCACTGAATTCATTTATGTAATCATTATGCAATGAAAATCATGTAGAACGAGTCGCAACACATCGTGGAGACGGTATTCCGTACGTACGCACGAGCGATGATATCGTTCCCATGATCGTGGAATTGTATTGGAGTGTATGTATACTATTTTAGAATCAATATCACTTTAAAATAATAATATATATTCATTATTTACACCATTATACCCATCCAAGTAAGGTGGTGGTGGAAAATAGATTACACCACCGCATGGAGACGGTATTACGTACGTACGCACGCGCGGTGATTTCGTTTTCCGTAGGATGGATAGATGGTGAAATAGGGTTGTTTCATACTTATAATAACATATAATTATATGAGTGATACTTATGTTATTAATTCATAATGAAACAACTAAATAAGAAGAAGTGGAAGAAGAAATAAAGTTGAAAGAATCGGTAATGGACATTACCTCTTCTTTGAAGCGCCTCTTTGAGACCTCCTTTTAGGGTACTAAAATTGGTCTTTGAAGAATACCAGGACCTCTAGGATGTTTCTAGGGAAGTGGAGAAGATAAATATTCAGGGTTTGTTCGATCTTGAAGGCTCAAAGTGGTGTGAGGAAGAGAGGGAGGAGGTGTCATTTTATAAGGGAGGAGAGGGGCACCTTTGGAAAAACTAAAAATATTATTTTATTATAAAGCCATATTCGGTTTTAAATAGCTCCAAATTGATTTATTTCGAAGCTAATGTGGGTATGGGTCGAACTAATCTCATACAATAGAATTTGGACAAGTTTAGTTTACTATTGTAACCTTATCATTTAGATTTAACTTTAAGTTAGATAATTTTACTTTTACCGTGTCTTTTTGTGTTCTTACACTATAAGGTTAATAAACTTACTATAACAAGACAAACTAACACCAAGTTGTTTATTATTAATATATATAACCTTATCTAAGTCATTTGGCCGAACCGTAGAGTTTTAGGAATAAAATAACAATTAATAATATAATATTTTTTTAAAAAACTATTTTATGTCAATTTTGACAATATTTAGTAATTGATTTTTGTGAAAATCATAACAGAATGATTAGTTCGAAAAAAAGTTACTTAAATCAATACTAACATGTCATATTAACCTAGAAAATTAGTGTAATTCATAAAAAGTCTCAAATTACATTTATTTGGGTATTTATAACATCAATTATGTCAATATTTCATTAATAAGATAATTATTGCATCATATTTGTGTCATAAATAAATTAAATTATTTAATGTCTAAAAATTAAAAATAAAATACCATTATGTAGGAAATATTTTTATATTTCTAATGAATTTGTATAGTCGAATTTATCTTATGTATAACCCTATATTAAAAATTATTTACTTATTAAACTTTGATTTTAACTATTTTAACCCTTCTTTAAATAAATTAATAATAAATGTCCTAATCTAATCCATCTGGGCCTAAATGGTCATATTTTATTCCTAAGGTTGTTTTTGGTTGAATTACACTTATCCAATATAATTATGACATGTTTTAGGGTAATAATAATATCATTTTTACCCTTAATTACCCTATTTAATTTTAACCGTGGTAAAAAAAAGTAAAAAGTTACTATTCACCAAAAATTATTTTCATCTCATTGAACCACATTTTAGTCCTTGATATTAACCATGTCTCTCGGATTTTCGAAATTCCACTCACAGAAGCGGTAAAATTAAGTTTTATGAAAAATTTAGTTTTTTTAACTACCACTTAGTGGTTTCACTATTCATCAAAAAATGAAAGTTTCCAGAAAAATACCAAAAACTATGCCTAAGCTATGTTTGATATTATGAATTCAAAAATGATGTCTATTTTACCAAATTCGAAATACATCAGTTGCATTAATTAATTTAAAAATTAATTCTCGTCATTAAAACAAATAGCGTGTTTTTAAGAGATAATTACTATCAAAAGATTGACACTTGTTTATGTTTGGTTTAAATGTGAAATTACATCCAATGACCAAAATTGTATTAAATGGTAAAAATTTATTCTAAATATACTTTAAAACCACTCAAATTAATAATTTATCATTATTAATTATTTTGATTAAAAACGTTTTTTTAAATTAAAATTTATTAATTTTCACTATTCATCAGAATATGAAAGTTATCCGAAAAGTACCAAAATTTCACCCTAAGCTAATTTCGATATTCTGAATCCAAAAATGAAGAACATTTTGAAAAATAAAATTTAAAAAATTTTAAAAAGTGGTTATTACTATTCATAACGGTTAGTTTTAATAATATTTTAATAACATATCATTGTTTAGTGAAACTCGGTATTGCGTACGACGCAAGCTATTGAGGAAGGTCGCGGTTGCGTGTAAAGCAAGACAAGATAGTGTTGTGTATAGTGAAAGATTCCTTTGATGATTTATATAACATAAAAACAAAATATTTCTCATAAAAGTCTTGGGTGTTACATTCTACCCCCCTTAAAATGAATTTCGCCCTCGAAATTTGTCACTTTGTAACAAACAGATGAGGATACATTTCCCTCATCATATCCTCAAGCTCCCATGTAGCTTCTTCTAACTGATGTTTCCTCCATAAAACTTTCACCAAGCGAGTGGTCTTATTCCGTAGGACTTTTTCACTACGATCCCGAATCTCTACCGGTTGTTCTTCATAAGAAAGATCTTGTTCCAGCGGTACAACTTCTGAGCTGAGTACATGTGAAGGATCAGGAATGTACTTTCTCAGGAGAGATACATGGAACACATCGTGAACTTGGGAGAGATTCGGTGGAAGCGCCAATCGGTAAGCTACCTTCCCAATACGATCCAGTATTTCGAAAGGGCCGATATATCTAGGGCTTAGCTTTCCCTTCTTTCCAAATCTCATTACTCTCTTCCAAGGAGATATTCGTAAGAACACTTTATCACCCACTTCAAACTCTAGGTCTTTTCTTCGGTTGTCGGCATAACTTTTTTGTCGACTCTGAGCTTCTCTAATGTGTTGTTGAATAGATCTGACCTTTTCTTCCATCTCGTCAACAAGATCAGGTCCTAATAGCTTTCTTTCCCCAACTTCATCCCAGCAAGTTGGAGTCCTGCATTTCTTTCCATAGAGAGCTTCATAAGGAGCCATCTGAATACTGGAGTGAAAGCTATTATTATAAGAACATTCTACCAAAGGTAGGTGTTGATCCCAACCACCTTTGAAATCCATAGATCAAGCTCTCAACATATCTTCTAGAGTTTGAATTGTCCTCTCAGACTGACCGTCTGTCTGAGGATGATAAGCAGTGCTGAAACTCAACTATGTATCCAGAGTATGCTGAAGACTCGCCAGAACATCGAGGTAAATCTCGAATCCCGATCAGATATAATAGAAAGTGGTACTCCATGCAATCTTACCACTTCCTTCACATATATCCTGGCAAGCTGATCCAGAGAGAAATCCTCTCTAATAGCGATAAATTGTGCCGACTTTGTAAGACGATCAACTATGACCCAGATAGAATTATTGCCTTTGGATGTTTTAGGAAGTCCAGTGACAAATTCCATAGTGATGTTTTCCCATTTCCATTCTGGTATGGGTAATGGTTGTAACATCCCCTTAGACTTCTGTCTCTCAGCTTTAGCTTGTTGACAAACCAAGCATCGAGAGACATATTCAGCAACATCTCTTTTCATGCCATCCCACCAGTAGTACTCTTTCAGGTCCCTATACATCTTCGTTCTTCCAGGATGAATAGAGAATGAATAACTATGAGCCTCATCCAGCAACTCCTTCTTTTATTCTGGGATGGGAGGAACACAAACCCGATTCTTGAACTTTATTATCCCATCACAATCAAGGTTGAATTCAGGAATATTTCTCACCTTATTTTGTAACTCTACATCTTATTTATGGGCCTCTTTAATCTTCACATGTATAGATGGTTGAACATTCATTTGAGAAAGATATGATTTTTCCCCTTCCATTATAATTCCAAGATCCATCCTTTGTAAATCCATAAATATTGGATCTTTTGTGATCCTCATCATGGATAAGCTAGCATGGTCTTGTCGAGTTAATGCATCTTCCACCTTGTTTGCTTTCCCAGGGTGGTAATTAATTGAGTAGTCGTAATCCTTAATCAGCTCCAACCATCTTCTTTGGTGCATATTCAGCTCCTTTTGTGTGAAAATATACTTTAAACTTTTATGATCAGTATAAATATCACACCTTTCTCCATAAAGATAATGCCTCCAAATCATTAATGAAAAGATTACCGCAGCTAACTCCAAATCATGAGTTGGGTAATTTTGCTCATGGATTTTCAACTGTCGTGAGGCATAATCTATCACCATATAATTCTGCATAAGAACACACCCCAGTCCCTTCTTGGAGGCATCACTGTAGATCACAAACCTTCCTCCACTACAAGGAAGTGTGAGTACAGGTGAACTGGATAACCTTCTTTTCAACTCCTTGAAATTCTCTTCACATTCCTCTATCCAAACAAAATTAACTCCTTTTCGAGTCAACCTGGTGAGTGGATTAGATAATCGTGAAAAATCTTTCACAAAATGTTGATAATATCTATCCAAACCAAGAAAACTTCGAATCTCAGTTACTGTTGTTGGTCTCGACCATCTTTCGATAACCTCTGTTTTTGCTGGATCCATAGATATCCCCTCTTTTGAGATTATGTGACCCAAAAATGCAACTTTTTGAAGCCAAAATTTACACTTTGTAAATTTGGCATAAAGCTTCTCCTTTCTCAGGGTCTTCAATACAATTCTCAAGTGATCTTCATGTTCTTCCTTTCTATTTGAATAGACAAGAATATCATCTATAAAGACTACCACAAACTGATCAAGATAGTCTCTAAAGACTCTATTCATCAGATCCATGAAGATAGCAGGGGCATTAGTAAGACCAAATGGCATCACTATAAATTCATAGTGTCCATACCTTGTACGGAAAGTCCTCTTTGGTATATCCTACCTTTTGACCCTTAATTGATGATACCCTAAACGAAGATCAATCTTGTAAAAGTATTGACCTCCGCATAGTTGGTCAAATAAGTCATCAATGCATGGGAGAGGATATTTGTTCTTGATAGTGATCTTGTTAAGTTCTCGATAATCAATGTAGAGTCTCATTGATCCATCTTTTTTCTTAACAAACAGAATAGGTGCTCCCCAAGGTGATGCACTAGGGCGTATGAATCCCTTATCAAGATTCTCTTGGATTTTCTTCTTCAATTCCTGCAACTCAATTGGGGCCATTCTATAAGGTGTCTTTGAAATAGGCAAAGCACCCGGTACGAGTTGTATTGAAAACTCAACTTCACGATTTGGTGGAAGACCCGGCAATTCCTCCAGAAAGACATCGTCAAACTCCCGTACAATGGGCATATTATTAATCATGAGTTTCTCACCAACTATTTGAGATAAATAACCTTCATTTAGTGGAATCAAGACCCATAAGATGGAAGAAATTTCCACTGGAAGGTTATGTTCATACTTTCATCAATAGATGATCATAGATTGATCTGGAATATGAAATGTGACTTCCCTTATTTGGAAATTGATATGAGCTCCATATAGAGAAATCCAATCCATGCCAAGACTCACATCAAATTCCACTATAGGGAGGATCACAAGATTTGTAGGAAGCACTTTCCCACAAACTTCAATCGAAGAAGAATTATAAACTTTTGATGCGACTGTTGTTCCATTAGGGGTTGTCACAGCTAACTCAACATCTAATTGTTGAGGTAATACGGTGATACCCTTAGAAAATTCTTCAGAAATAAAAGAGTGGGTGGATCCAGAATCAAATAAAACATTTTCTACTTTAGATTGGATGGTAAGTGTACCTTTCACCACTTTGTTGTCGTACTCCACATCGCCGATAGTAATTGCATGTGACTTTCCTTTGTCTTTAGCCATAAGAGTTTGTTGACGTCGATCATCATCAACAACCCTTGGATTTGGGCATTGATTGGCATAATGCCCTATCTCCTTGCACTTGAAACATTGAAATGTAGTAGGTTCATTCTGTGTATCCCTTCCTTCGTTTGCATCATTAGACATCTTCTTCCCGTTATTTCGACATTCAATTGTCGGATGACCTTTTTTCCACACTTATAACATTTTCTTTTCCCCTTAAGACAATTTCCTCCATGTTTCTTTCCACACTTTGAGCATAAGGGAACACTCATCTTCTTTTCAGTGTTCTCTTTAGATTTTCCTTTGAATTCAATTTTCCTCTTCTTATCAATCCCATATGACTGATGGGTTACTCCAATCTCCATCTCAACTTTGAGAGCACATCGAACGATTTCCTCATAGCTATTGAAGTCCATTATGGCTAAAGCCCTTTGAAGACTTGGTTTTAAGCCACTAAAGAATCGATCAATCTTACTCTCAGGTTGGATAATAATACCAAAAGTGTACCTTTTAGGTCTTGTAAAATTTTCTTCGTAGGTACCAACAGATTCATCATACTTTTGCTTTAGTTCAAGAAACTCCTTCTCCATCTTTGTTCGGAGAATACGAGGGAAGTAGTTATTGAAAAATAAGTTCTTGAACTCATCCCATTCCATGGACTCAATTTCATCCCTTTGCCTCATATTCTTAATAAGATTCCACCATTGATCAACATCACCTTCCAAACGATAAACTGCTAAGATGACTTTATCATGTTCAGAACATTGAAGAACTGAATATATTTTTTCAGTGGTACTAATCCATTGTTCAGCAACTAATGGATCAGTAGACCCGCTGAATGAAGTTGGACGCTGTATCATGAAGGATTCAACAGAATTTTTCTCCTTCATTTGCTTGTTTGGAAGTCCTGCATGATTCATAGCTTGAGAAAGTTGTGTGAGCATGGCTACAATATTTTGCATTCCAGCTCCCATAATGTTTGGTTGCTCAGGGGGACAATCATTGCATTTCCCATCGCATTCCGCATTAACACGGTTCCATTGGGTTCCATCCATTGACTAAAACCAACAAGAATAGTGTGAGAAACACTAATTATAATAGTAAAAACACATAATAAAGAATAAAATTTTACACTTAAGGTCTTATCATAGGTTGTTCATGGCCATTTCTAAAACACTAAGATTGTGTTCTATGCTTAGACTTATCCTTAGGGTTCTTACTAAGGCTTTCACATCCTAGTTTCCAAAGGTTGACTATACCTTTCCTCTGCTACCAACTATAATGAACCATACATTACATACATTGTTAATACTTCAAAATTGAAGCACACTTATTACAACATATAACAAAACCAGGAAAGGACCGTATAGGTATAGTGTCTTTAGAAACTGGGAACCATAAACAACTGGTTCATAAAGCTTCTACATTGTCTCCCATTTATTTCATCATATCTATAGTCCCTTTTGGCATATCTTACTTAATAACCTTCTTCCTGTCCTGGGGAAAGAAAACATACAAAAGGGTGAGCTCAAATGCTCAGTAAGGGTAAACAAAAGAAATATCAATCGCATCATATTCATAAGAACATAACATTTTGTAAATCTTAACCTGCAGAAGAGATCATAATTTCATAACATGGGATAAATCATAGTAGTGAAATGTAATCCCAATAATCATAACTTAAAACATGAAACTTTTTGGCATACACACATAATCATAGAGAATCATTTATTATTAGTCAAGACTCATTTCCAATACTATCTTAGTGGACAAAGTCCATTTCTGAACACAGTTCATTCCTCGTTTCAGTCCTGTTTCACAGAACTGGTTTAACATGTCGTTCCAGCCATGTCTATCTCATGAGATATAAATCTTTACCCAATGAATTGGAGGGAGATATAGGTCCCACCCATCTCATAATTAAATCATTCTTACTTGTGCCACAAAATAAACATACATAATTCATAATAGCCCAATAAATAAAATGGGTTTCATAAACATCATCCCATCATCACATAATCCATATAAAATAAATGGATATCATTTCATAACAAGAAAAGTGAAACCATGTAAATTATAGATACATGATACTTGAAACATACACATATGAAATAATGTCATCTTAGATGAAAAATGGTTTTGATAAAACACTTGAAATGAATTCTTGAAGAAAATATCCTTTCTTCTTCAAAAACATTTTCCTTTCTTAACATGTGATACAATTTTAAACTAAACGAAGTTGATTAAAAATAAACTTGAAAAATTGTAAAAGAATCTTCTTGGAAATAATGTTTTAAAAATCCATTCATTCCGTATAAGTTAAAAAAACATTTTTCCCGTACTTTTGTCGGAAAAGTCAAAAAGTACCTCGTATGAAAAATGACAAAAGATTCCTTTCATATCTTTTACTAAAAACTCACCGAAGGGTAAAATTGGATTTAAAAAATTGTAGGTGGATTAAAATAATATTACATATTGAGGAAACATGGATGTTGATGATAAAATACTCCCCAATAAATTCCAAAGTATAAACAATCTCGGATAAAAATGAGATTGTGATATTTCCCTTACCTTAGGTCCGATTTTCTTCGTAAGTGTCCGAACCTACTGTATAATGATTTAAATAATGTCATTTACTTATTCCATAATCATAATCATTGTTATGATATCGTATATGGTCATATTCTTAGCTTATTATTAGTAATATTTCATTGCTACTTGTTATTCGGGTGTTTATTACTTTTTGTTCTTATGTGTGTTTTGTCGAATAAATTCTTATTATTCTTTGTAGGTTATAGATACCTCATTTAAAGAATGTTATTAGTTTAATATATATCATTTTTATTCACTCAATTCATTTATGTAATCATTATGCAATGAAAGTCATGTAGAACGAGTCGCATCACATTGTGGAGACGGTATTCCGTACGTACGCACGAGCGATGATATCATTCCCATGATCGTGGAATTGTATTGAAGTGTATGTATAATATTTCAGAATCAATATCACTTTACAATAATCATATATATTTATTATTTACACCATTATACCCATCCAAGTAAGGTGGTGGTGGAAAATAGATTACACCACGGCGTGGAGATGGTATTCTGTACGTACGCGCGCGCGGTGATTTAATTTTCCGTAGGATGGATAGATGGTGAAATAGGGTTGTTTCATTATTATAATAACATATAAGTATATTAGTGATACTAATGTTATTAATTCATAATGAAACAACTAAAGAAGAAGAAGTGGAAGAAGAAAATAAAGTTCAATGAATCGGTAACGGACATTACCTCTTCTTTGAAGCGCCTCTTTGAGACCTCCTTTTAGGGCACTAAAATTGGTATTTGAAGAAAACCATGACCTATAGGATGTTTCTAGGGAAGTGGAGAGGAGAAATTGGTAGGGTTTGGCCGATCTTGAAGGCTCAAAGTGGTGTGAGGAAGAGAGGGAGGAGGTGCCCTTTTATAAGGGAGGAGAGGGGCACCTTTGGAAAAACTAAAAATATTATTTTATTATAATGCCATATTCAGTTTTAAATAGCTCTAAATTGATTTATTTCAAAGCTAAGGTGGGGATGGGTCTAAATACTCTCATCCAATAGAATCTGGACAAGTTTAGTTTACTATTTTAACTTTATCATTTATATTTAACTTTAGGTTAGATAATTTTACTTTTACCGTGTCTTCTTGTGTTCTTACACTATAAGGTTAGTAAACTTACTATAACTAGAAAAACGAACCCCAAGTTGTTTATTATTAATATATATAACCTTATCTAAGTCATTTGGCCGAACATTAGATTTTTAGGAATAAAATTACAATTAATAATATAATATTTTTTTTAAAAACTATTTTATGTCAATTTTGACACAATTTAGTAATTCATTTTTGTGAAAATCATAACAGAATTATTAGTTCGAAAAAAGTTACTTAAATCAATACTAACATGTCATATTAACCTAGAAAATTAGTGGAATTCATAAAAAGTCTCAAATTACATTTATTTGGGTATTTATAACATCAATTATGTCAATATTTCATTAATAAGATAATTACTGCATCATCTTTGTGTCATAAATAAATTAAATTATTTAATGTCTAAAAATTAAAAATAAAATACCATTATGTAGGAAATATTTTTATCTTTCTAAGTAATTTTTATAGTTGAATTTATCTTATGTATAACCCTATATTAAAATTTTTTACTTATTAAACTTTGATTTTAACTATTTTAACCCTTCTTTAAATAAATTAATAATAAATGTCATAATCTAATACATGTGGGCCTAAATGGTCATATTTTATTCCTAAGGTTGTTTTTGGTTGAATTACACTTATCCAATAGAATTAGGACATGTGTTAGGGTAATAATAATATCATTTTTACCCTTAATCACCCTATTTACTTTTAACCGTGGTAAAAAAAGTAAAAAGTTACTATTCACCAAAAATTATTTTCATCTCATTGAACCAAATTTTAGTCCTTGATATTAACCGTGTCTCTTGGATTTTCAAAATTGCACTCATAAAAGCGGTAAAATTAAGTTTTATGAAAAATTCATTTTTTTTAACTACCACTTAGTGGTTTCACTATTCATCATAAAATGAAAGTTTCCAAAAAAATACCGAAAATTAGGCCTAAGATATATTTGATATTATGAATTCAAAAATGATGTCTATTTTACCAAATTCAAAACACATCAGTTTGATTAATTAATTTAAAAATTAATTCTCGTCATCAAAACAAATAGTGTGTTTTTAAGAGATAATAACTATCAAAAGATTGACACTTGTTTATATTTGGTTTAAATGTGAAATTACATACAATGACCAAAATTGTATTAAATGGTAAAAATATATTCTAAATATACTTTAAAACCACTCAAATTAATAATTTATCACTATTAATTATTTCAATTAAAAAAGTTGTTTTAATTAAAATTTAGTAATTTTTACTATTCATCATAATATGAAAGTTATCCGAAAAGTACCAAAATTTCACCCTAAGCTAATTTCGATATTCCGAATCCAAAAATGAAGTCCATTTTGAAAAATAAAATTTACAAAATTTCAAAAAGTGGTTATCACTATTCATAATGGCTAGTTTTAATAATATTTTAATAGCATATCGTTGTTTAGTGAAACTCGGTATTGCGTATGACACAAGCTATTGAGGAAGGTCGTGGTTGCGTGTAAAGCAATCCAATATAGTGTTGTGTGTAGTGAAAGATTCCTTTGATGATTTATATAACATAAAAACAAAATATTTCTCATAAAAGTCTCGGGTGTTATAGTATCTCAAGTCAATCTTCGAGAACACTCGGGATCCTTGAAGCTGATCAAAGAGGTTATCGATCCTCGGCAAGGGATATCGGTTCTTGACCATCAACTGGTTCAACATTTGATGATCCACACAAAGCTGAAGGGTACTGTATGCCTTCTTCACAAAAAGGAGAGGCGAACCCCAAGGAGAAGTACTGGGTCAGATGAAACCCTTTGAATGCAACTCATCCAATTGCTTTTTGAGCTCTTGCAACTCAGGTGTAGTCATCCTATAAGGAGTAATGGACACCGGTGTCACTCCTAGCACGAGCTCAATAGAAAAGTCTAACTCACACTCCGAAGGTAAACCTAAAAATTCCTCTGGAAAGACATCCCTAGAACGATCCACCACTGGAGAAAAATCTAACTATGAAGTCCACTGGTCATCTTGATAAAGACTGGCAATCTGGGTCATAAATCCTCCTATCCCATGATGCTCGGGTCCAGCTCTACCCACATAGATATCCCACTCGCCTCTATAGAGAAAAGATCTGCCCTCTGGTGATACGAAACTCACCCTGCGGCGATAGCAATCGACGACTGCCTGGAAGGTAACTAACCAATCCACGATGAGAATGACATCATTGCCTGTCATATCTAGGACATATATGTCCCATAAGAAGTGAATCCCTAAAAAATCAAGTGGAAATTCTCTACACTGACGTATGCTAGATGTCCTGGTTTCCAACGGTGTATCAAGAGTCAACATGTCAGCATAAGAAAAGATATTGAGACCAAGGCTCTCCACAACAGTAACAGATTTAAATTTATGTGAAGAACCAGTATCGAAAAGAGCCGAAGATAAAACTGAGGTTACTGAGATCATACCTCGAACTGTAAAAGGGTGGGGATCCTGCTCCTGATGGGTCTGCTCCTCGGTGAAAGTTTGGCATGTACCGCGGCCCTGCGCCCCTAGCTGACCACTCTGAGTTGATCCACTCTGTTGTCGCTGGTAACCTGGTGACTGACCACCACGGCCGCGACCTCCACCTTGGCCCAAACGGCTGGAAGAACTCCAATTCCTATACTATTGAGAAACTGGTGATACATCTGTTATACACAGGGTCATAGAAGAACCCCTACCACCAGCTGTAGATGAGAAGATCTGACAAAAATGCTGAAGATGGCTCATCCTACCGCAAGATCGGCACTCCATCAGGTCTCTCTGACATTGAGGCCTAGTATGCCCACTCGTACCACACTGATAGCATACAACCTAGATGCCAGTAGATACATTCCGCATAACCTGATCTCCTTGAGAAGACTCCCTCCAGCTCTTCCTGCTATCAGTAGGAGGAACGCTGACTCTGGATGTCGAACTTCCCTGGATCACTGTTCCAAAATCTCTCAGAGTGCGCTCAGTGATCAGCATCTAGTTGACGATCGAGGATATCGAATTTAACCTGAATATATTCACCTAGGAATAGATCTTATTCCTGAGATCGTCCTCAAACTTCCTAGAAAGGAACAACTCATCACCTGCTGCAATCGGCATGAAGCGCTACAGCTCGGTGAAACGAGACGAGTACTCTATAACAGAAAGAGTACCCTGCTCAAGACCCATAAACTCCTGGGCTCGGTCGTCCCTCAAGGTATCTAGATAGAAGTAATCATAGAAGATGTGCCAAAACTCATCCCAATTCATACTCTGCTAGTTCCCTGACTGTGAGATCACCTCCCACATTCTCTTGGCGATGTCTCGGAGCATATAAGTAGCCAGCTTTACCCTTTTCTCTGGAGGTATCTCCAGATGCTCAAAGATTGTCATCATGGCCTCTATCCACGACTCTGCAGCCTGGGGTCCTCCATCCCCTGAGAAAGTAGAAGGATGCTGCTACTGGAAAACCCACGTCAACTCATCCATTGATGGGGCAGGAGGCGGAAGTCCCTGAAAGGTATGCATCATCCTCAGGAAGTCCTCCCTTAACTGTGCATCGGTGCCTACAATGGGTATAACTGATGGTGCCAAGGCTGGCACAGTAGGAGGATCTACAGGAGGTCCCTGATCGGCCATATCCGGTGTCTTCTCACCGTCTGGAAGCTGACATAAGATCGGAGGACGTCTCGGAGGCATAGCTCTGAAAGATCAAAAGCACACCTAAGATCATGATTACCAAGGAAAGAGAACACAAGAGTAAAAAATGGGAACATAAGGAAGAAACACTCAAGTTTCAAAAAGAAAACATGATTACAAAGCGTGTATAACAACTACATGATGTGCTCTTTAAGTCCATTCACATGGGCGTGTACTTCTTCTACCTTTGGATGTGTAACACCCCAGACTACACGGCGTGTTGCCCCCAAGAACAGCATGTACTTCATATCCATTCCCCTACCCAAGTCTCCTTACATGGCTAACTCACATGGTCCTCTTAACCCTAGACTACACGGTGTGTTCACTAAGGACATGGAGTGTACTAGACAAGGTTTCGGTGACCTATGTTGTTAGCTACACAGCAGACTACACGGATGAACCTTACACGGCGTGTTCCAAACAAACACGGCATGTATAGGAGAGATAACATTGTCCTATGTTGTTCGTAACACGGCTGGGTACCTAAGGCAAGACTACACAGAGTGTTCGTACCCAACACGGTGTGTACTACATGAGCTTCCCCGACCCGTGTTGTTAGTGACATGATCAGGTACACGGCTCACTATCCCATAGCGTGTAATGACTGTACACGGTGTGTTTCTGAAAACTTTTTCACCACCCTGTGTTTCTACTCACATAGTCAGTAACATGGTTTAAAACTACATGGCGTGTAGTCAAGTACACACCGTGTATTCTAGGTTTTTCCAGGCAGTAGCTTAGAAACTGCACCGAACCCCAGAAAACACCGAAAAAAAACATGAAGGTGCCAAATTCCAGTCCATGAGGGCCCATACTCCCCACGAACCAAAACTTGGCATCTCCTACATATCATATACAAAGGAAACAAGTAAACCAGAAAATGATCCACCAAATTTCGGTTCAAGAGGGTCCATAACACCTCAAGAACAAAAGTTTGTCATCCATTTAAGCAAAGTACTATATGAACAGATTATCTATCAAACTGCAAGGATTCTATAAAAGCATCTATCGCAACAGCATGCATAATCTACACAACGTCTATCACAACAACATGCAATCACTAATGCACCCAAGATGGCATGGCAAGGATGCATGGCGTGTGATTTCTAACAAGTGCCTATATGATGCATGATATGGAATACCCTCATCTCATTGGGTTGCAATATAAATAGAACCACACTAGCACAACAATAACAACACAAGGCATGTGAATCACTCTAGGTGAAATCATATCAACCATAAAATCTCAAACCAGAAAAGTGCAATAACGAGGTAGATTGGCTTTTCCCTGTACACGAGTTAGCTACTCCCGGGCACAGCTTATTTCCAAGTACCAAATCCATCCTATCCCTGGATAAAGGCTCCAAATAGTAAATCAAGAGAAAAGAATGCCTTTGATACCACTTTGTAACAACCCGGTTTCGGAAGCCATCCAAAGGTGCTCGTACCCAATTGGTCACATGGCCTCAAGAGCATTTCCCCAAATGCCAGAGGCTACCAACTAGCAGTGAGGGCCTTGGGTTTGATTGTGGGGAAACTATTCCCTCATTGGCAGAGTACACAGCGGAAGTAAAAAAAACATGTAATAAAGGAAGTAGTAGATATCCAACAATAATGCACAAGTAAACAGTGGAAAACTAAAACAATAAACCACTAGATCACATATTTATATATGAAATGATGCATGATACATGTCTAGGAAAATATCCAAACAGGTTACAATGTTGAAAATAAAAATAGTAACAAAACAAGTACAAAAGAAAATATTAAAATCTCCTTAGCATCGCAAGCCTAAGCTTAGTTCCATGCTCTCCTGCTCCAAGGCAATCAAGTACCAGAAGTCGAAGGGCTCTTTCACTTGTATATACCTGAAACAACATAGTCTGTTTGGGACCAAAAGCATGACCCAAACAGGGTGTGAGACTAAATAACAGTAGGAAACCACCCGAAGATATGTGCCTAACAGTCAGTGAGCATATGGAAGGTAATAGTACAGTAAGCAGTAAACAGAAATAGTAAACAGTGGGTAGAAATCAGCAAATGGTAAAAGGATGATATACCATTGTAATCAAACCACAGAATAACAAGCAGTAGTGAAGCAAACAACTAACCACAACAGGAACCCCTTTGGGAAGTACTCACAGCCAACCCCTCTGGTCCTATCTAAGAAGTACCAAAAACCCTCTGGGAAGTGCACTCAGCATAACCCCTCTGGTTTAGTCATACGAAATTATAATACTCTCTGGGGAAGCTCACTCGGTCAATTCCCCTTATTGTCTATGGTAGTCAAGGACTCTCTGAGGAAGATCACGCAGTCTAACCCTCTTATAGCACCAAGGTCTTGAAACTCTCTAAGGAAGCTCACTCAGTCAATTCCTCCTATAGTCTCAGGTCTATCACAGACTCTCTGAGAAAGATCGCTCGGTCAATTCCTCCTCTATCCTGGAATAGTTTAAGGAAATTCAAACAAGTAAAGACTCTCTGAGGAAGCTCACTCAGTCTACCCTCCTGTAGTCTATAATATCCAAGACTCTCTAGGAAGCTCATTCAGTATATCCCCTGTAGTCTATAATAACCAAGACTCCCTGAGGAAGCTCACTCGGTCTACCCTCCTGTAGTCTATAATATCCAAGACTCACTGGGAAGCTCACTCGGTCTATCCCTTATAGTCTATAGCACCAGTTTCTCACAGTCTCGTGCCAGTCAGTGTATAATAATGCTATAAGTCCAAAGTAAACCTATAGATCTAATTGGATAACCATTCTATAGAACAAAAAGAATGTCAAGAATATCATTCCATCCTACGGTCACAAGGCATGGAAAATAGGTATAACGACCAAAGGATAACAAAACCCAAAGGTCATAACAAGAAAAAGGCAAGGGAAAAACATCCAAGCATAGTAATTATCCTCAAACATGACAAAATTACCTCTACACAAGAATACAATCAAGGCAGGAAAACAACAGGGGAAAACGGTAAACACGCAATACCATGTTTACGGATATTGGTGGAAATGTGCACATAAAACTAAAAGACTTCGAAAGGTAAGGCACAAACCACCTACCTTAATGTTAGGAGATCAATATACTTGAACCAAGAGGATTGATTCTCCTTATAACGGTGTAAATCTATGAAAATGCACAAAATGGTCAACCCGTGATATCTCGAGAAAGAGGGAAAATCATGGAATGAAACTCATGAAGAAGAAAGAGCCCACTGTTGCGGTTCCAACGCAATCAACAGCGGTCAGTTCGGCAAACAGACAGAGGTTCGGGGGCTTAGAGGATATTCGCGGCCGTACGAATGCTCCTGGTCGAAGAACCTGAAGAAGAAGTTGTTTTTGTCCATCAGACACGACCCCGGTCCGTTTAATGAAAAAAATACACATCGTGTACTTTTAAAGTACACAACGTGTACTTTTATTTTCTGTACTCCTCTTTAAGCGGCCTCCACATCGCCCCTACACACCGTGTGTGTGGGCCGGACACTGCCAGCACACGGCCTATCATGGCAACAAAGTACACGGTGTGTACTTATAAAGTACACGGCGTGTACTCTGAAAATTTCCTGATTTTCCTCTTTTCTCAAAAATGATCATAAAAATAATAACATACCTGAATCGAAGATCCGGGTTCTTACAGAATGTCATTCCATAATAAGGATTATATCAAAGTTAATAAAAGGTATAATTATTTGTTGAAAAACTAAAGCATGTTTATGTGTCATAAATGGGAGTTCCTGACACATTTTTTTGAAATTAGACACCCCTTTGGAGTTTTGAATGATAAATCCCTTGTTAAATCAAAAGGAAAATGCCTAATGTTTTTGGAAAACTAGGTAGATATAAAAGAGTGTGATGATACAAAATCAAATAAATCATTTTCAAGATTTGATGACATGATTAATGTACCTACTACCACATCATTGGTTACTTCTACTTTATCTATGGTGATCACATAGTCTCAGATATCTCCCCTTGGCCTCTTCAGTGGTAGATTACCCTAATGCATGGGACAATGAATTAAATAATTCCCCATTTCATTATAGTTGAATAATTTAACATCTTTTATTTTTTTCTTACACTTGAAATAATTAGCTCAATGAACCTTTTCTCCACACATATAGAAATCTCCCATGACTTTCAATAATTTCCTAGGATGATTCTTTCCATAATTATCACACAATGTAAATTGATTCAATCCATTATTATTATTTAAAACTTCACCTTTTTTATGTTTATCATAAAGAATCTTCTTCTCTTGATATCCCTTGAGCATATAAGATCTATTAAATTCCTTCTTTGTTTATGGTATTTAATATTATTTCATTATATGATGAAAATGTTACAGAATCCAGTGCCCTTCAGATACTTGGTTTAAGACCTTCGTAGAAATAATCAATCTTGCCTTCCGAATCATGTATGTAATCTATAGAATTTTGAATGTATCCTCATATTACAAAACACTATCTTCTTACCTTTTCTTTAAGACAAGGAATTTTATCTTAATTTTAGTTCATTTCTTGGGAAGGAATTTTTTTTCAATGAATGTTTCTTTGAAATTTATCCGTTCCATGTCTTATATTTCTTCTTCCTCCTTAGCATTCTAGATCAAAGACCACCATTGATTAGAATCACCCATAAGGTAATGTATAACCAGTACTACCTTTTCATTTTCATTAAAACCTAATGATAGAAATATATTTTCTAGGGACATGATCAACTACCCAGCTACCACTAGATTAGTATCCCCACAAAAGGATGGAAGCCTCTTATGTATGAAATGATTCAACATAGATGTGGTAGGGTTATTAGGCCTAAACTGTTTAAGTTATCCTAATATGTTCATGATTTACTAAGTTCCAACACTAACTATGTTGTATTTCCCATAAGATCAATCCCTACATTTTCCAAGTGTATTAATTCCTTCTCTTTTGGTAAGATTTATTTCTAAACAATGGAATAATCTAAATTAGGTTATGCATAATTTATAACTAGAAAGAAACTTAACATAAATAAAAAATTTATGTATATCAAATATCATAATTATAAAAAACAATCTTTGGAGAATTATTTACTTTGAAATCCTTCATAATGGTTTGTAAATAGAATGTGAATTAATCTAATCATATCCCCTGGGAGTGTCAAACCAAATGTGTAGTAAAGCTCATTGTTGTGTACCAAGTTTTCCTAATTCAATCCTAGAATACCTTTCAGAGTTACCGTTGGGTACATCTGTGGCAGAAGAATATACACTTGTAGTATCCACACAGGGATGTATTTCAAGGAAGAACCACATAATCCCTAACTTACAAAAATTGTAGGATGTTATTATATGGTTATCCTCAAAGTCTATCTTAGGGTTATGTTCCCTAAACTATGTTTCATAAATATAGTTCATGTGTTTTATACCTAACATCCTCTGATACCGTCTATAAAAACCTCAGTCCCAGTATCCTAGATTCAGTGGTCATTTTATTATAATAGAATAGATACAAGAGATCACATCACCAAGGATCAATCTGTTTATTAGTCTTCAAGAAATTAGATATATACATGGTCCCCTTATTACATTGGTAATTAAACATAGTACATAACAAAATAAAATGCTTCTTTTCACTTATTCAAATATTTATTCCTCATAACCTGGGAAGTAAGAAAAATAAAAGGGTAAGTTCAAATTCCAATTATGGGTCATATGGAACAATAATAAGTGAAATAAAGTTATTAAGGTATAGACATTATGTAAAGGTAAATAATCTAAAAAACATGATCCATTAATACACTAAGAATGATAATGCATCCATAGATTTTATCATAGTGAAAACTTCATAGAAATTAATAATTGAATATTAGATGAATAAAATGTGTATTAATTAGGTGTCATGTATCTATCAAATAATCCATTATAACATCAATACGGTTTAATTTTATGTGTAAATCCGTCTGATTCTGTTTGGAAACAAACGCAAATGGTTTGTCTACAATTTTTTGTCTCATGAGACCTGTCGATTCATTGAGGGTCTATAATGCACCCCACCCATCAATTCAAGTCCAAATAATTCTGCATAAATAGATTTAATTCATAAACAAAATGACTTATCGAAATATTCATATTGAGTAGAGGATACATACTCATCAAAATTTTACTAATTAAAACAGCATTAAAAGAATAAACCTTATGTAAAAATGGTACATGAATAAATAAATAATAATATCCATGATACATGAAATATTTATATTTAATGAAATATGCAATTAATTATGATCACAAATGAAAGGGAAGAATATATTAACCATACATAAGGAATAAGTGGAAAATAAAGCATAACCAAAGAGAATATCATAATAGTTTCTATGAAAGAATGGATTTAAATAATACATGAACATTAATAATGGAAAATATGAATATATCATGATAAATTAAGTCCAAATAAATTGACAACATGTAGAAGGAGTGTTTAAGTAACTTTAGAAATGATCCTCTTTAGTACAGTTTAAGGGAAAATATTAAAGTGACTTTAAAACGAAAAAAGGAATAATTGTTGGTATAAAACTAGAAATGAAAAAATATATTTTTCATGATAAAATGACTTATTTTGTTAAAATATAGTTATCTTTAAAAATATTATGAATGGTACTTGAAAATGGGTAAGATATTGGTAAGTTCCCTTTAATCGGGCTTGCTTATCAGGAAGAATTGAAAAGAAATCCTTATAAAACAAGTATTTCTCATAAAAGAAAGAAACATTATATGAGGTAAATATATTTTGAACATAAAAGTAGGATCTATAAATAAAACAAAATAGAAACTAATAATTAAATTGGGTTAAATAGTTATAAAGAATAACCCAAATGAAAAAATTGATGTTTCGTGAGAATCACATACCTTAGGTCTGAGTGTGTTCTCCAATTAATCTTAATGTCATGGGTAATTAGAATAAATACATTTATTAATTAATTATAGATCAGTTTAAATTTTATATTATTTATTATAATTTTATTATGTTCATTTATGGCATTTTTATAAGTTCAAAGATACAATTTTATCATTCTAGAGTGTCTATTACCTTGGTTTTCATGATCAGTTTATCTGTAAACATGTATGAAAAATCAAGTAAAATGAGAATAGTTTCCCAGAATTGAAATTATATGTTATTAATAAAACACCATAATATTAAATGGTTATATATTTTATTTTTTTTATATGGTTTGAGGATGAAGTATTAGATAAATTTTAGTGATAATCTCTTAGATTATTTTGGTGTTTTTTTCATCATCACAGACTAATTATGTTTTATTAATTAATATTTTGTATATACAGGTTAAAGAACATTAAATAAAATTTAATACTTATATAATAATCTATTTTGAATATATAAATGGTTTTATGACCATAATTTAAGGCGTAATTGAAAAATAAAAACACGTCGTCTATGAAGGCGGTAAATCGGCACCTCACAGACGATGTTTTTATTTTTAGAATAAAAGGGGAGAGGAGAAGAGACGTAATGGTGGATGTCCAATTAAAATAATAAAATTAAATTATATATATTATAATATATTTACAATTAATTTTTGGACATATTAGGTGATGAGATCATAATAAAAGGGAAGAAATTGAAAAGAAATTAAAACAAAAGGAATGAGGTTTTTGCCTCTTGATTTTTTCTCCTTGAGAACCTCTTTTAGAGACTTTGGTTTGGGTATTTTTTTAAACCAAAACCTCCTATAGGTGGTAAAGAGGATTGGTAAGAGGATTTGGTAGGAATTGGTCAAGCATAAAATCTTAATAGGTGTGAATAGAGGAGGTGGTGAGGGGTGGTATTTATAGAGGAAGAGAGGGATGTTTTATGAATATTTTATTCATTTATTTATTATTTTGGAACAATAATTCGAATAGTTTGATTATCATAACTAAATATAATAAAATAATGATTTATAGTTATATATTATGGGCATAAATCATCTATACATCATCTATGACCCAATAATTCATGTATTTATTAAATACGGTAAATTACTGTATTTCACTATTCACAAAAATTCAACTATTTTAGAAAAATCGCCAAAAAATTACCATGTCCATTTTTTGACATGTAAAATAAAAAAATAAACTCCAATTTATGAAGATAATTTTTTAAATATGAATTTTTTTAAAAATAAAATCATCATTTATTCACAAAATACTGATTTTAAAATTATAACAGATTTTATAAAACTTTGAAAAATTAATTAAGGTCTAATAAAATTATCTTATAATAAAAATACAACAAAATATTAATTTATGATTATAATTTATGAAAATTTATTTTATTTTAAATAATTATAATAAATATAAAAGTGTAATTAAATATTTTTGACTTATAAAAATACAGACACTTAATATAACATTTTTGAAACATTTATTTACTTATTTCTTAATGTAAATATATCATATTTTCATTCAAAAGATACCTAAATTTTATTTATAATTTTATAATAGAAGATACTATTCTAATGGCCATGTTACTATTATTAATGGTTATATTACTATTTAAATGGTCATGTTTTTATTTAAAGGTACATTATTGTTCATTTAAGCTCAGTGTCGTTTGAAACATTAGCTCTAAAATAAATTTATTTAAGAAGATACATGTTATTAAATCATGAGGTGCTATATTACTCTGTCCATTATAAATTTCATGCTCAAAAGTTTTCATAAATATTCCCCTCTAAACAGATGTGGGTGGTTCTTCTTCATAACATCCTCAGGTTTCCACATTACTTATTCTATTTCATGGTTTCTCCAAAGAACCTTTAACGATCAATTTTCTTAATTTCTCAATAATTTCTATCTTGTGTCAATAATTTTGATAGCATCTTCATATTTAGACAAATCATGTTCCAATTCTATTTCATCATAGGTGAGTATATGTGTCACTTCTGTCATGTACTTCTTTAATAATGATATATGGAACACATCATGAACTTTGGAGAGAATGGGTAGCATTGCAGATCGGTGCGCTACAACTCCAATTATTTCCAAAATTGAAAATGGTCCAATATACCTAGGGATCTATTTACCTTTCTTATAGAACCTTATGACATCCATACATGGAGATACTTTCCAAATGAAATGATCTACCACTGGAAATTTCAAATCCTTTCCCTCGTTGTCAGCATAACTCTTTCACCATCTTTGTGTAGCTTTGATATGAGCCTGAATAGCCTTTACCTTTATCATTGTCCCTTCAATAAGTTCTTGGAAAATAAGTTACCTATCACCAAATTCATCCCAAAAAGTTATAGTTAGAAATATCTTGACTTATAGTGCTTCATATAGCGCCATTTGAATACTATAATGGATACTATTTTTTTGTAAAATTCTACCAAAGGTAAATTTTGATCCCACATACCTTGAATGTGAGGTGATCGTCATATAAACATTTCATCCAATGTTAAAATAGTCCTTTGAGACTGTCTATTGGTTTGAGGGTGATAAGAAATACTCAAATAAATCTCAGTATCTTGAGCCTTCTAAAGACTCTTCCATAATTTTTATATAAAATGGGGGTCTCAATTAGACAGAATTTATAAAGGTTCACCATGAATTCTTAAAAAATAATTAATGTAGTTTATTTCTAGGTAATCAAGAGGTAAATATTCTCTTATAGAAAGCGAATGTTCTAATTTTTTAATACGATCAATAATAAACCATATTGAATCATTCCTTATAGGTTTCCTTGGAAGTCACATGATAGAGTCCATCATAATTTCATCCCACTTCCACATAATAATAGTTAGAGGTTTTATGAATCCTCAGGGATGTTGTCAGTCATCCTTCCTTTTTTCACAAACCATAAACCTTTCACATATTTAGCAATTTCCCATTTCATGTTATCCCACCAAAAATGTTCCTTAAGATATTTATACATTTTTGTATTAATAGGGTGTATAAAGAAGTTTGTGCTATGAGAATCATATATTAGTTCCCTTTTTAGATCTAGTATTGATGGAAGATATAACATCTTTCCAAATTTTAACATTCCATTATAAAACATGAAGTCTTAAAATCTTCCATCCTTAATGGATTTAATTTTATTTTGAATATTCTCATCATCATATTAAGATATTTTTATCTTATCTAGTAAATATGGTTAAAAAATCATTTGAAAAAGGAGTTATGTTTCCCTTTACTTAAAAATCTCCATGTCTATTTTTACTAAATCAATGAATATGGGATCTTTCCCCATCCTCATTTGGGTCATAAGTCCTTTATCTTTCCGGATTAATGAATCTGCTAACTTATTTTCATTTCCTAGGTGGTAGTGTATTGAGACATCATTATCTTTGATTAAATCAAGTCTTCACCTCTCCCTAATGTTGATTGATTTCTATGTAAATATTCATTTCAAACTCTTTTTATTGTTTTATATCTCACATCTTTCACCATAGAGATAGTGATTTTAAATCTCCAAATAAATTATTATGACTACCAACTCAAGATCATGAGTTATATAATTTTCTTTATGAGTCTTAAACTTACTTGATTCATATGCAATAACTTTATCATTTTTTCATAAGGGCGCAACCATGTCTATTATTCAATGCATCACTTTATATCAAAAACCCATAATTTCTTGATAGAAGATTCAAAATTAGAGCATTGAAAAATATTCTCATCAATTATTCAAAACATTATGTACATTAGTTTTCCCATACGAACATAACCCTTTTATGTGTGAGCTTGGTTAATGTGTTATCCCGTCAGGAAACATTCTTAATGAAATGCCTATAATAATTTGTTAAACCAATAAAACTACAGAACTTAGTTGTGTTCATTGGTATATAAAATTATTAGATTTAATTTGTCTTTCTAGGATCAATTGAGATTGTATTCTTAAAAACCATATAGACAATAAAAGAAACTATTTTAATCAAGAATTCGTACATTATAAACATCCTATATTACCCTTTTCTTCTTAGAGTCTTCATAACAATCCACAATTGGTTATCATGAAATTTATTACTTTTGGATTACACAAAAATTTCATCAATAAATACCCCAACAAATTTATTAGGATATTCTTTGAATACTCGGTTCATTAGATCCATGAAAATAGAGGGTTCATTAGTTAGTCCAAATGGCATTAATGTAAAATAGTGATGTCCGTACCTAGTCTAAAATAATTAATTTAGAATATATTACATCATTACATGTAATTGATGATATCTAGAATGAAGTCCGATCTTCAAAAAATATTCATCCCCATTAATTTGATCAAATAAATAATCATTTAAATGCCAAGGATACTATTTCATTATTTTAATAGAAATGATTTATCTATATTTAAGGCACAAAATTAAGTATACATGTTTATTATTAACAAAAACAACAGTAGATCCCCATAGAGAAACTCTAGAGAGAAAATATTTTGTATTACTCAACTTTTCTATTTGTTTCTTCAACTCCACTAATTCTACAATGGTCGTTTTATAAGGATTTTTTCATATTGGTCTTGAATTAGGGATACAATCAATGGTAAATTCAACTTCATGATCTGGGTTTGTCCAGGTAAATCCTTAGGAAATACATTAATGTATTCTTATAGAATTAGTACATTATCAATTTGAAGATAAATTTATTTATCCCTAGACATTGTTTTCTCTACCTTCCCATGAATTTCATTCAGTAGAGCTACTGGGGGATCTAGATAAAAATAAAATGATACAATTTATTCTATAAAGATAAGGGATTATATATCTTCCTCCCAAATCGATATTTCCTTCTTGAAATATATTCTCACATAATACTTTGAAATCCAGACCATACCGATGATTATATAAAATTACATCATAGTTATGCTGATAAGGTCAGAAAATAACTCATGTTTATGTATCATAAAGGGTACTGAATGACACATTTTTATTGTAATAAGACTTCCCTTATGAGTTTTGACTCATAACACCCTTGTTAAACCAAAAGTAAAATGCCAAATGTTATTGTAAAATATGGTAGATATAAAGGAGTGTGATGATCTAGAATCAAATAATGCATTGTCTAGATTTAAAGATAAGATTAATGAACCTTATACAACATCATTTTGTACTTCTACATCAGCTTTAGTGACCGCGTAAGATTGAGCATCTCCCCTTGGCCACTTCTGTATTATATTCCCATGGTGCCTGGGACAATGACTTGAATAATGTGCCATTTTATTATAGTTGAAGCATTCAAAATCATTGTTTTTTTCTTACCCTTGCATTCATTCGCTTGATGACCCTTATCTCCAATCATATAGAAAAATCACATGACTTTCATGAATTTCCCAGGATGATTCCTTCCACAATATTCACATAATAGAAATTGATTCATTCCTTAATTATTATTTGATGCTTCACCATTTCCATGGTTATCAAAAGACCTATTCTTCTTCTGGTTTTCCTTGATCAAATAAGATCTAGAAAATTTATTCTCCATTTAGATCAAACATAATACTATTTAATTATATGATGAAAATGTCTGAGAAGAAAGTTTCTTTTGGAAACTTGGTTTAAGAACTTAAAAGAAACGATCAATCTTGTCTTTAGAATCACATAGGTAATATATATAATATCAATCTAGTCTTGTGAAGGTGTCCTCATTTTCTGCAATACTCTCTTCTTCCCTTTGCATTAATAAAAGTATTTTTATCTTCATTTTGGTTTTTTCCTCTTGAGGGAAGTATTTGTCGAAGAATATTTCATTAATATTTCTTCATTCCATGTTTTTTATTTCATCTTACTCCTTAGTATTCTAGATCAAAGACCACCATTTATCAGTGTCTCCCTTGACGCAACATACTCCCAGTACTACTTATAGATTTTCATTGCATCTTAATCATAGAAATTTCATTTCAAGGGACTTGATCCACTACTCAACTACCACAAGATTAGTATTCCCAATAAAATATGGGGCTTCTACCATATTAAATCTCCAACAAATGTATTGTATAGTTATTCATCATATCCTATGTAAGTTGTCCTACTATTTTTATGATATGCTCATCTCCAACACTAACTATGTTGAATTTCTTAGAAGGGAAATACATGGATTGTTTGTGGTTATTGATGTCATTACATCCATTAGGTTCCATTTTTAAACAATGGAATACACTAAATTAGGTTATTCATAATTTTGAATGAGAAAAACACTTATAAAAAATTAAAAAAAAATTGCATAGCTAATCTCATAATCATAAAAATGATTTCTTTAGGGAAATAATTACTTTTACATCCTTCATAATTGTTTGTAAAGATAATGTGAATTATCCTAATCATATCCCCCAAGAGTGTCAAAGTAGGTGAAGAGTAATGCTCGTTGTCATGTATTAGGATAACTCGAGTCAGGCCCAACATGCCTTTTCGAAGTTGTTACTCCTAGGTACATTTGTACCAGAACCATGTCCATATGTAGTATCTAGAAAAGTATATATTTCTAGGAATAACCACATAATATATAACTTACCAAAATTATATAATTTTATCCTATCCTTATCATCAAAGTCTATCATAGGGTTATATTTCGTATACTATGTTTTCTAAATATATTTCCTATGGTTTCTACTAAACTTACTCAGATACCAACACTAATAACCCTTACCCCAGTATCCATGATTTAGGGGTCCATTTATTATAATGGCATAAATGAAAGATATCATATTACCAAGGATCGACCAGCTTAGTAGTCTTGAAGAAACTAGATACATACATAGTTCCCTCATTTCATTATTAATTAAACAAAGTACATAAAAAGAGAATAAATTACTTCTTGTCACTTATTTAAATATTTTGTCTTCATAACCTAGGGATGGAAAAAATCATGTGCTCAAATTCTCAATAAGGTTTATATAGAACAATAATAAATGAAGTAAAGTCAATAAGGAAAATACATTGTGGTAAGGTAAATAATATGAAAAACACATGTCATTAATACAGTGAGTATGATAATGCATCCAAATATTTTATCATAGTGAAAACCTCATGGAAATTGATAAATTAATATTTAGTTAAGAAAATGTTCATCAATTGGATGTTCTGTATTGGAAACATGAACCATTATATCATCAAAACGGTTTATGTTTGTGGGTAAAAACATGTCTGATTATATTTGGAAATAAACATAAAGGGTTTGTCACCAACTTTGTTGTCTCATGAGGCTGTTCAATGCATCAAGAATCTATAATGGGCCCCCTATCATCACTATAAGTCCAAATAATTCTTCATTCATAGATTTAATTCATGAATAATATCACTAATCAAAATATCTGTATTGAATAGAGGATACATATTCTTGAATATTTCACCAATTAAAATAACATTCAATGAAGAAACCGTATGAAAAAAATGGTACATTTCTATGGTAATAATAACATCCCAAATACAAGAAATATGTATAATTAATTAAACATTCAGTGGATGATGATAAAAAATGAAAGGGAAGAATATATACACCACACATAAGGAATAAATGGGGAATAAAGTATAACCAAAGGGAATATCTTAATGGTGTGCATGAAAGAATGTATTTAAATAATAATTTTAAATTTATTATAGAAAATATTTATAGATCATGAAAAATGAAGTCAAACTGAAGTGATAAAATGTAAATTTAGTGTTTAATAAACTTTTTAAATAATCATCTTTAGTTTGGTTTAAGGGGAAATACTAAAGAGAATTTAAAATTAAAAAGGTCATAATTATTTGTATTAAATAAGAAATGAAAAAAGATAGTTTTTCATGATAAAATGAGTGATTTTTTAAAAAAATTTGTAGCTTTAAACAAATTATGTATGGTACTTGAAAATGGGTTATAGATTGGAAAGTTCCTTTTAATTGGGGTTGCTTATTAGGAAGAATTGAAAAAAGAACCTTATAAAACATGTATTTACCTTCTAAGAAATAATAATTTAAAAAGGTAAATATATTTGGAACATACACACATAATTTAGAAATTGTAAAAAATAATAAACAAGAATTATATTAGGGTATAAAGGGAGAAATTACCACTCGAATGAAAAAATGGAAGTTCGAGGAGAATCCCTTACCTTAGTTCTAAATGTGTTTTTCAATTTCTATTCATGTACTAGAAAATCCGCTTAATCCATTAATTAATTAATTAATAACCATTTTCACATTTATTTTATTTATTATAATTTTTTTAAGTTCATTTATGGCCTTTTTGAGGAGTTATAAGATACAATTTCGTCGTTTGGGAGCATTTGGTTCCTTGGTTTTCTTGATCGATTTACTTTTATACATGTATGGAAAATCATGTAAAATGATAACAGTTATCCAAAATTGAAATTATATGTTACTAATGAAAACCCATAATATTAAATGGTTATATATTTCATTCGGTTATATGTTTTTCATATTAGTCATTATATAAATGTTAGTGATAATCTTTTAGATTATTTTGGTATTTTTTCAATCATCACGAACTAGTTTTTCTTATTAATTAGTATTATGTATATACTAGTTATAGAAATTTAAATAAGATTTAATGAATATATAATAATTTTTTAAGCATATAAATGGTTTTATGAATATACATGAAGGTGTAATCTAAAAACAAAAACACATCGTCCACGAAGGCAGTAAATCGGCACCTCCCATATGATGTTTTCATTTTTAGAATAAAAAGGGAGAGGAGGATAGAATTCATGGTGTATTTTACATTTAAATAATAAAATTATATTATATATAAGATACTAGTGTTATCATGAATTTTTTGATAGATTATATGAGGATAGAATATGAAAAGAAAATAAATTGAAAAGAAATTAAAAGAAAAGGGAAGAGGTTTTTACCTCTTGATTTTTTCCCCTTGAGAACCTCCATAAGGGAATTTGTTTTTGGTTCTTTTCTTTAGACTAGAACCTCTTTGAATTTTTTAATAGGATTGGTAAGAGTATTGGGTGAAAATTGTAAAATAATCAAAGTCCTATAGGTTTGAAAAGAATAGGTGGTGAGGTGAGGCATTTATAGTGGAAGAAATGGGTGTTTCTGAATATTTTATTCATTTGTTTATTATTTTGGATCAATACGATGAATAATTTTAGAATAATCACTAAATTTATTAAACTAACTAATTATATTTTTATATTATGGGATTAAATCATTCATACATCATATGTGACTCAATAATTCATGTATTTATTAAATACGATAAATTAATGTATTTCACTATTCACCAACAATTCAACTATTATGGAATAATACAAAAAATTGTCCCTAAACATTTTTCGATGTATAGAATTAAAATATGAACACCCTTTTAGGAAAATAATTTTCTAAATATGATAGATTTAATTTTTAAATAAAATTATCATTTATTTTAGAAATACTGATTTCAAAATTATATATGATTTTATAACACTTTGAAAAATTAATTAAGGTATCATAAAATTATATTAAAATAATAAGAAAAAATATTAATTTATGAGTCTATTTTGTGAAAATATATTTTATTTTAAATTATTATATTAATTAAAAATAATAATTATATATTTATTACTTATATAAATACTAATACTTAATTTATCATTTTTAAAACATTTATTTACTTATTCCATGATATAAATATATCATATTTTCATAAATAATATACCAAAGTTTTATTTAGACTTTTATAGGTGAAGTTATTATTCTAATGGTCATGTTACTATTCTTAATGGTCAAATTTCTATTTAAGTGGTCATATTACTATTTAATGGCATATTATTGTTCGTTTAAGGTTAGTGTTGTATGAAACATAAGCTATAAAATGAATTTATTTAAGAATATACATACCATAAAATATTATAGTGTTATATATAAGCCCAAACCTTATACAATTATGCATCCTTGTGAGTATTTAGCCTCCAAATCCAATCCATGGGTCTCCTCCTTAGGTGTAAGACCTGAAAAAAGCTTCAAATCACCATGAGTCGATACAACCCTCATGGCCACATTCATAGGGAATACTATTCAATATAAGACCTAATAATAAACAAATCATTGGTCATCATTCAAAGTGTATTACATAGTTGAACATATGGTCCTCAATCAATGTGTAATCCCCAACCAACACATGGGCCTCCTACTTAGGTATATTCCCCAACCATTTAAAAATGGTCACCCTCCTCAAGAATAATCCGTGAAATCCAATACATGGCCCCCCTCCTTAGATTTAAGCCCCAAAAGAACATTAAAATCACCTTGAGTTGAGACATCCCTCATGGACCGTTTTATAGGGAATCCTTTTTAGGAATATGAAACAACCAAACCAACCAAGGGAATCATTTTCTGGAATAAGCCTCAATTTAAACCTCTCAAAGGGACGTACTCCTCTATGAGACATACCTTCAGAGGGCCTCCATAGGTGTAGATCCTCACAATTTAACTATGTTGGCTTGGATTCCAATCCAAATTGGATATATAGGAAGACTCCTTGAGTTTCAATCCCAATATCCCAAATCAACGTCATTCTCTCTCTAAGCCACATTACCATTAGAGTCTTATTTGACCTAAGAGTATATATCCTATCCAAGTTCCATAAGCCTATTCAGCAGAAGTAACACACCAAGATTTGACTAATCACTTTCCTTCTACACATCATCACCTCAAGAATCTAATTTTCATTCCTTTGTCCTTATTGCGTGACCTTAAAGGTATAATGTTTCTCAATAAGTGGCACCAAACTATATGGGTTTTGACTCATTTTACAAGGATACGTAGGAAGCACATATCTTGGGTCCGATCCTGACATCCAAACAACTCCCATATCCCTAGATACATACAGTTATCTCTATTGATGAAGAACCTTGGATTCATACAGATGATTCTAAGTTCTAAACATGCTAATAACTGATTGTTAATTCAAGGGTGTCCCATGTCATACTTGGAAATTAATGAAGGATTGACAAAAATATATTAAATATTTAATGGAGTATCTTAGTAGTAAATAATTATCCCCCAAAAGTGTTTGATGAGCCCGACCTCCCATACTCTCAAACAATGTGAGTTCTTAAGAATTATTGTCTAAAATTCCCAATGAGCACATGATTTGGTAAAGAAAGTCCCTCATGGATATATAACCATTGGTTGTTTCCAGTTTTATGAATAACCCCTTGAAAATACTTCAGAAATAGTAAACCTGAAAGAAATGATTACACATGATTTAACCCCCTGCATTCAATCATTTGGTGACACGTATTTACATTTTTCATGAGAAACAATGAGTTCAAATTTGAATTTTAAATTAAAATTCACAATAAAAACATCCTTAAAATTATTATCAACTACTCTCACTTCCTTTTGAGCCTTTAAATCACTCAATTCATCTTACCCACCATTTATGCGGTTAAATTCATTATAGATTGAGTATGAGTAAACTTTAACTCATCAAAAAGGCATGTCATCATTATATACAATCAAAATATGGAACTCTTTTTAGACCTCGACTTAATTATTCTTCACCATGACATATTTGACACCATTTCTAAAACTTCTCACTAACCAAGATGTGTTGTAAGTCATTATAGTTCATAATATTTGAACTTATTTGGAATTAATATCAAAATAATTTAGTCCAAAACATGTTTCTTTATATATTAGATATGAATATTCTTACCCACACTATGACCTGAACCATGGCGTGGAAATCCATGTTTCAAACCACAGACAATAACTAATTCATTTTACTTCATTGTTATCATGTATCCATGTATTTTAAAGGACTTCTCAAAATGGCCAATATATCATGACCATGACATGAAACTATACAATTTTATTCCCAATAAAAAATCCGTTTTTTACAAATTATGGAACCTTATCTATTATACACTAACACTTACATATCATCCCTTGCTCATGAACTTGGAAAATTTTCTAAAACTCACATTCTAGCCACCATGACTTTGAAAATGGCATGTATAAGCTTCACCATTTATTAAAGAGAAACTACTGAACTAAAATTAGTTTTAAGACTTATATTTATAATATTATCTCCTTATTTCATTAATATTATGTGTTCTTCATTGCAATAAGGTGTAGGCAAGGCTTATTTTTCAGAAAACATCCAAACAAAACCCCTTTTCCTTGATTATCCATGTCATTTTAATTAATAGGTCAGTTTCATTCCTACTTTTTGTATGATCATGATATGTTTATATAAAATACACTTCAAACATGTATGCTTAATATGAAATCTACACTTAAAATAATTCAATCAATTCATGACATTATAATGAGATTCAACTCAAATGAGAAAATATTATACATGTAAGTTGGAACAGTATTTATGTGTTAACATCAAAATACTACACCACAATCATATCCTTTTGATCACTTCTATAATTCATCTTCTTCAGCCTATTAGTACAAAAAAATCTCTCTAGGTCACAAAAAATACACCAAGGACACAAAAAATCTCTCTACATCATATAAAATTTCATATGTACACCACTACTCTTAAGTTCACTCTATTTTTCATACACTAGAAAAAATACTCGTTTGTATTATTTTGGTAACCCTTGAACATAAATCACTCTTTAAACATAAACAATTTAGTATCTAATCATTTTTCAATAATTATAATCTTAAATTACTGAAATCTATATAAATAATAACATTGAATAATAAAATCATTTTTCATTAAAGTAACTTATATCCACTACTTCACAAATCATGATCCAAATGATATCAACTTCTTAAAATAAATAGTCCTACAATTTTTAAAGATCATTCTTTAAATTGATAGAAATACAATTAAAAACTATACTTCTTTAAACCAATTTATATAATTTTATTAAATAAATCCTCATTATACAAGTTAGAATATTTTCTGACACAGAAAACCATTATGACTTCATATCTTTCTCCTTTTAAAAAATCTCTTTAAATATATGCCCCCACTAAATAAGATATTTATCCCCCATTATGTTAAACAAAAATATTTGGATTTTCTCTATATATTGTTTCCTATACCTTTGAAAATACATTAATAAATAATAATAAATAAATTTAGGATGTTTGTCTCCCCCTATGATAAAAAATATCCATTTAATAATTGAGAGAGGGGTTGTATTCATCATACATTAGCCTTTGATGAGTGAAGCTTGATATTTCTTCTTCGACCTAAATCTATTGTTATTCACCTACTTATTTGATTGAAATTCACTTTAGTAAGAAAATTATTCTTTAAGTCTCATTTTAAATTTTGAAAACTCGTATTCTTTTTCACTTTTACAATATGACATGCCCAAGATTCTTTATTGTTTTTTATCTTCACTTATTCATTTATAAAACTTTCAAATTTATTTCCATGAATGGAATCACGTTATTTATTCCATTAAAAATATCTTCTAATTTTTATCACTCCTTCATAATTATTTTTGAGTAGAAAATATTTTAAACCCTCCTTAGAGTAATCAATATACAATTTCTTCTTATAATATTTATATCTCTTCATGTGAGGTATCTTCTTATTCACTTTCTTACCAACATAAAATAGGTTAACTCATGTTTATTAACCTATCATCAAAACACATTAATCCTTAAAACTCTTAAAAACACACTAATTATTCTAAAACCCAATTAATTTCCTTTCTTATAGAGTTAAGATACACTTAGAAATTTTTTTTCAACCGATCGACAAACAATGTGTTGTTCAATTCAATCTTGTCTTCTCTAATGATTATTTAACTAAATCCTCTAATTATGAATGTCACTATATTTTAAAAATTTATCGAACCTTTCTTTAAAATTTCAACATCCTTTATGAGATTTTAATCTCCATTAATATGTGAGTATCATCCATTATCAATGATATATGGATGTTTCCTTTGTGATTATTTGTGTTCCATTTCAATAATCAATGCCTTCATATTTATTTTTTTCTTTCTTCCTCTAAGAATTTTGATAAATATAATTTATAATCAATTTCATATTTATAATAGAGAATAATTCTTTAATAAAGTAACTTAAATGTTCACATCGTCTACAACCCTATTCCAATAGTTGGAACTTGTTATCAACCTTCAATCTAATACTTTTAGAATGATTTTGATGTTTTATCAATATATTGGGATGAATTATCCTCATTCTTGATATCCAAAATTATTTAGAGTCATATAAATGTTGATAATTAAACCCAAATATCATTTCAATGTTCCCAAATCATAATTTAAAAAATATCCAAAAAAATTATACTTTCCACTGAAAATTTCTTGTTGTCCAGATGTTGCCACTTTCACTTCTTTTAAATTTTGTTCATAAAATTTGGATACACATTACGAACCAAAATTTTATTAGAGTGTAAAAAATTTATATTCACTATTGAACTAATTAGAGATATTTTAGAATGATTATTTTTAATATTTTTCAATTTTGAGTTAGTGTTCCCCTAGTTTATTGATTTATTAGAATCATCTAGCTTGTTTTCATAAATATTACTTTTCACTTGTGACATTGATTCAAAATTATCCCCAAAACTTATATAATATTTTAAAAAATTAAAATTTGATATTTTTTGGTCTAACTGAATATCAGCATTCAGTGAGCCATTATTCCATTCCAAAATCTTCTCTATTGATATTTAATCAACTTCATGAATATAATTTTCAAAGTTGAATCTGTAATTTTATAATTCATTTTCGGCCACTATTAATTTTATTTAATAATTTATAGATCCATATCTTTATCTATAACCTTATATTCCTTTAAAATAATTATTTTCTTCATTAAGATACTTCTTCAATTTTCTAATATTATTTTTTAAATTTAATTATTTTTGTCACATATTATATCATTTTTTATCGATATTTTTCTATACTTATTCAAATAAAATATCATTTCCATGTGATAAAAATTCAAGATAATCCCTTGGATTTCCTACTATAACATGATATTAATTCCTATAACTTCCTCACTTTCATCATAGTAATCTCAATACTCATGATTTCTTTTTAATTCAGATTTTCAATTAAAATCCTCTCACCAACTCCACGGGATTTCTTTACAACTTCATAATGCTAACTATTTTCATTATCCCAAATCATAGATAATAAATTATTCTTCATGAATTTAGTTAAATTATTAAATTTATACTTTGAATAATATTTTCATTATTTTTACTTAAAGAAACTTCTTTTATCCTCATCCTCATCATTAATAACATTATTTTCTTTTATATTTGGAAAATTTATAACAAAATTTTGAATAGTTTCATAGTTGAAATGATTTAAAGGTAATATACAATTAAATTTCCCATTTCCACTTCAGAAAATTCTTGAGATGATTAAAATGTTCTTATCAAACTTCACATCATAATTTTCATTCAAATTCATTGTTACAACTTATTTATCATCATAATTTTTCCAGTTCTTATATTTATTCAATGATCTTAAGAAAATTTACCTATAAAATTTTATTTTTTACTTCAACACGATTCCCTTCTAAATTTAATTTAGTATAAGCATACAATGAATTTCATCCAATGTAAAAGTACCTAGATCATGATCGTTGAGTTTTGTAACCTGTACATCAAATATATCTAAAAATACACATATGTTCTTTTTAACAATTTTAGAATCTTCTAATTTTTCACAAAAAACACTAATGGTGCTAATATTTTTAATTAATTTAGAAAATAATTCATCCACTATTTAAAAATAATTCATATTGATATCTTTATATATTAATCTTCAAACTTGTAACATACCATTCTTCACTTTTGTAATATTTGTACGTTGGTTTTTAAATTTATCTGAAATTTATTTGGCTGTCATGATTTATTTAAAATCAATAAATTGGAATTTTGTTTATGGTTATAATTCTAAAAAGACTTTATATCAAAATTTTTTAGTGAAAAACATTCATCATAATGAATAAAACCATGGTGGAATCCTTTAAGACATCAAAAATGATTTATATAAGATACAGAAACATCTTATCATTCTAAATGTAATAATTCTCAAAATAAAAAGTGGGAATCCTTCTATTGTTCATTGAATTATTTTTGTCCCTACTAATTATAGAAATTCAAAGAAAAAATATTAAAACTTTTAAGGATACTTTATAAATTCTAAATATAGAGAATAACTGAAACACAAAATGACTTCAAACACCTTCACAATATCAACCTACACACTTATTGATCATTATACAGGAACTAACTTCTTTGATATCACTTATGACATAATTTTGAATTATTTAGTTTAATTTAAATGGATTTAATTGGTAAAACATATTTTATTTTCTATCTTATGATTTAATATCAAATAATCCTCATCCACTTATTAGTGTGAGTGATAGACCCATATTTGGTGCATATTTTTAAACAATTTTCAATGATTTTAATTGGATTTTTAATCCAAATTCCATTGGTTTTTAAAGATTTATTAAATTAATGGGAAATTATTAAAATATAATAAAAGTGGTTTGGGATAAAAGGAAATATTTTATTTTTGAAAATTTGAATTTATATATGTTCTATGTTGAATTGTTTTGTGTTTTGAATTTTGACAATGTATTTTCAGGATTTTAAGAAAAAAAAATTGGTCTTCCAAGGAAGCCCTCAACTCAAGGTCATCAATACAATTACCATATCAAGGAGAGATAGTTTTCCCTAAAGAAACCATGAGGAAGGCCGATTGGCCACAAAAGGGTGCACACGTGGAATCGAGCCTGTGAAAAATGAACATCGCGGTTGGTCAAATCCTATGGGTGCATATCTGGGACAAAGATCACAGAAGCACATAGGTGTGCGGTGGTCAAGCTCTCACAAATGTGGGAAGATAACCTCTCTAGGAAGATGTGGTGGTACATGGTTTTTAGAGTCCTATGACACCTATTATGACTTCATTACCATCTTATATCATGGATATTTTATAAGCTAACACCCCCACAATGCCTTTTTAGATGTGGAATAGAAATGCTCTGGGTTTCTATTAATACCAAATAAAAATCACTCTCCCACACTCAAATAAAACATATCTTCCCTATAATAGTTCTCATGACCACCCTTTTTCACACTAATATCACCTGTCACTACTGCAACACACCATAACCTCCATATTCGCTGATGTCAAAGCTCAGATTCGGTCCGTCCTCAACTTTCACTATCCCAAACCACCATGGATCCCCTACTCACCCCCATATGACTTCCTTGATGAATTTTTTAGGAATGGATATTCCTTGACTAAAAAAGATAGTTCCCTCCGAACATTTTGAAGTCCATAGGGCTCGATGATGTCTACTGTCATACCATCCATGTGAAATAGCCAAATCGATCAATGCATGCATCCCATTCACACCCTGAAAAATACATTGATCCATATTGTTCTCTTTTGGATTTCATTCCATGTGTAAATATATAATCCCCTTATATCCTTACATTTTTCCCATTTCACATGCTTAGGTATTAGGGAAATCTTAAAGGGAGATATTTTTGAGATTTGGGGAAGATCGTGGCCTCTCCCTCAATCTATAAAAGAGTACCTCACTGCCAAGAAGGGGGGGTTAGACACCGATGATAGAGAGGGGTTGAGGTAATGCTACTTTCCCTTGTTCTTAATTTTTATTTCTTTTTTATTTTCTTTTAATTCATCATTTTAGTTTTAATTAATTTTTAATATTAATTTTCTTTTTTAAAATACAATTCCTTGCATTTTTCTTTAAATGGTTTCTTCTTCCACCCTTCAATTCTTCTTTTTCTTCTTCTTCTTCTTCTTCTTCTTCTTATTTTAAATATTATTTAATTTGTATTACTATTTTATCAATATATTTATATATAATATTTAATTATTAAATTCTATTTTATTATTCTCTCTCTCCCTCTCTCTCAATTATTCTTTTTATTTTTTTCAATCTTTCCTTCATAAAATTCCATTTTTATTCTCTTCTTTATATTTTATTATTTTTATTTTATTCTTATTATCTTATATCTCATTCTTACAAGTGATATATTACCCTCAATAATGTGGGAATGTCCTGATCCTTATCCTTGATGATTTCAAGGTTTTCAATATTTCAAGCTTACTATTTATTTCATGTTTTTGATATATAAGAGTGGCATGCACAGGTGTGGATACTATCCCTGGGGCCATGCACTCAAATTTAATTATATTCTTTTGATTAATCTATTTTCCCCATCTCCATTTAATTATATCTTCACATGATGTATTTGATACAAACAATATATTAAACAACATTCGATTGATCTGAGCCTTGTAATATGTCACACCCTAAACCAAGGTGTACCATTTACCATGATTATAGGAGGACGTGGAATTAATATTTATTAAATCCATTTAAGATTTCACAATTTCTAAATAAAAGGGTAGTAATTAATTTTGATATTTATTGTTGGTATTCACTAAATTCAAAATAATAAATGAGAATTATTACTGAACCCAAAACAGAACCTAAGACCAAGTTCTATATCTCTTAACTCATTCCTTTTATAATTATATGTTAATATAAGTTTAAATTTCACATTTCATATAATTTAAATATCTTATAAAATAAAAAACACAATTGAAATAATTTTTCATTACTTTGAAAAATAAAAATAAAAACAAAAACAATAGTATTGAGTTGAATTTGATTAAGTGAGTAAAAAATTGAAAAGATCCTTAAGTGAGATGGCCCTGGTCAGGTACAGTGCTACACTAGGAAAATTATTTTCTTTTACTATGCCCCATGATGGGCATGCACAAACATAGGTTCCATTTTAAGGGATCCAATTATTGGTTTTCTTAATTTTTCTTTTATGACATTATAGATTGTTTTAATTTCATTAAAAACCCATTAAAATTTATTTTTCCTTGATGTATTCAAATTATTACTATTCTGTATGGACTGACCACTCAATAGTGTAGCAACAAAAAAAAGAATTTGATTTTGAGTTCAACAGAACTAAATTAAAGGAACATAAAGAGGCCATATAATAACTACATGAAAATATAGGAAGGTTATCCTAGGATAAACCAGACCCTGAGCTATATGTGGTAGATCAATAAGATAGAGATGATTTCTAGATTTATTGTGAAGAAAAAATTGATCTCCCCATTCCCTCTAAAGAAACTATGTCATAACCAAAATCTGATCAAGTAGTGAAATAAATGTCACCACTCATCTATAAATTTAAAAAAATACAGAAGGATCCTGACTACCTTCCTATGTTTTCTACTACTCGACTCTAAGAGTTACTTTAAAATAAATAACCAATCACAACTGAACTAATATAGGGATTTTAACCCTTCTTTGACTCTGTATCTTATAATATTATTGAATCTGTATTTTCATTTACTCCCCACTATTTTGACTATAGATATTCATCTAAGATGTATAATTAGTTAGTGGAATGTGAATAAAATGGACCTAAACTTGTTGTGGATCACATGGAGTACCCTAACTTTATTGAATAAGAATTTGAGGAAGCCCATGAATATGTACAATTTGTTAAACCTGAGTAAAGAAATATATATTCTTCTCTTATTGAAATGGATAAATTACATAATAAAATTCAAAAATAAAAATTTATTCAATTAAAAATACATGTTTACTTTCTCTTTGATCATTCAATTCATGTATCCCATTCTGAGCTAGCACTGGAAATGAAGAGGAGGTTTTAGATGTAGAAAAAAAAAGAAAAAGGATGGTCTATACATAATTATATGCATTCCATGTAATATATACTTAATTTTAAAGGGGATGGATCTATTATACTCTATCCATGGATCATTCCTGACCACTAAGAAAAAAAGAACAAGCTAGGAAAATCTGTATGTGCAGGTTCAAGACAAAGAAGATCAATCCACCATGAGACTATGGATAACAATTGGTACTTTCTTCTAGAGGTAGTAAAACATTAAGGCTCACTTAATGAATCATACAAAAGATTATACCTTTTACTTGATTTTAGGATTTAAATTTCAATTTTAAGATTAGTCCATCAAGCATACCCACTCCCTCTTTACTTATTAGGCTCAAAATAGGTGATCGTTATTATTATTGAGTTTTTTTATTTTATAGGTTCATGATGGCATAAGTAAACCCTCAAATAGTGGAATAAGAGGACTGAGTTTTCATGAGGAAGGGAGTTCACTTTTTATATTCACCTTTTAAACTCCTTACATTTTTATCCAACAAACTTTTTTTTATCTTTAAAGTTGAAATTTCATGCCCATGATAGAATTATGTGTTACCTAAACTATCTATGAAATGTGAGTTTTCTAGGAATCATATGATTCCATGTTTTTGTGATGAATGATAATGATATTGAATGATTAAAATATAAAATTTTATGATTAAAGTGAAGCATGGATATTATAATGAGGACTCTTGATTTAAGAGAATTAGTTTATTAATTTAAATGAGATTTACCAGACATTTTTCATAATTTTTACTTCTAAAATTCATGTGAATTTATTTTTTATTATTAGTAATTCCTTGAGTGAATGTAAAATTTTATAATTCCCATTTTTTAGGGGATTTATAGACCAGGTACTCACTATTTTATTCTTGAGCTTATTTCCTGGGTGATCTTGGGACATTCCACCCAATAGAACATCCATTAAAACTTATCAATAATATGACTATAAAAAACACATATAAAATGATTGAGGAATTTTTTTTAAATCCCTTATCCATAAATGACTACCTTTACATAATACTTGTTTAACATATAAAAATTGTAACACCCCAAGCTTCTATGGTACGCTTCTCTTTGAATAATGCAATAGCGTGTGTTGTACGCAACATCGAGTTCTAACACACCACAACCAATCAAACTAGCCATTATGAATAGTAATACCCACTTTTTGAAAATTTATAAATTTTGTTTTTCAAAATGGACTTCATTTTTGGATTCGGAATATCGAAATTAGCCTAGGGTGAATTTTTGGTACTTTTCCGAAAAACTTCATTTTTTGATGAATAGTGGAACCACTAAGTGGTAGTTAAAAAAACTGAATTTTTCATAAAACTTAATTTTACAGATTCTATGAGTGGAATTTAGAAAATCCAAGAGACACGGTTAATATCAAGGATTAAAATTTGGTTCAATGAGATGAAAATAATTTTTTGTGAATAGTAACTTTTTACTTTTATTTACCACGGTTAAAAATAAATAGCGTAATTAAGGGTAAAAATGATATTAATATTACCCTAACACATGTCCTAATTCTATTGTACAAGTTTATCTCGACCAAAAGAAACCTTAGGAATAAAATATTATCATTTAGGTCCACTTGGATTATATTAGGACATTTATTATTATTTAATTCAAAGAAGTGTAAAAGGAGTTAAAATCAAAGTTTATTTACTAAAACATATTTAATATAGGGTTATACATAAGATAAATTCGATTGTAAATATTCATTTGAGAGATAAAAATATTTCATACATAATTATAGTTTATTTATAATTTTTAGACATTAAATAATTTAATTTATTTATGACGCAATGATGATGCAGTAATTACCATAATAGTGAAAAATTAAAATAATTGATATTATAAATACCCAAAAAAAATTTATTTGAGACTTTTATTGAATTAAACTAATTTTATATGTTAATATTATATGTTATTAATGCTTTAATTAACTTTTTTCGAAGTAATCATTCTGGTATTATTTTCACAAAAATCAATTTTCCAAATAGTGTCAAAATTGACATAAAAGAGTTTTTAAAACAAATATTATATTATTAATTGATATTAAATTCCTAAAAATATACGGTTCTGTCAAGATACTTATATCATGATATTTGTATCATTAATGGACCACTTGGGGGTCTCTTGGAGGTATATAGTAAGTTTATTAACTATATATTATAAAAATACAAAGTGACATGGTAAGTGTCAAACTAATTAACTAAGAGTTAAAACTAAAAGATAAGGTTAATATAATGACCCAAACCTGTCTAAATTCTATTGGTTGAGTGGTTTTCGACCCATCCCCACCTTAAACTTTAAATAATATACTTTGGATCCATTATAACCTGAATATGAATTTATTATAAAATAATATATCTAGCTTTTCCAAAGGTGCCCCTCACCCCTCTTATAAAAGGGCACTCCCCCTTCTCATTAATTCACACCATAAAAGCCATTTTCTCGGCCAAAATCTGCCCAAATACCCTCTCAAATTCCCTCACTACAACCTAGAGTCCTTAGTTTGATCATAAATCCAACCTAAGGATCCCTTTTTATCAAAACAAAAGAAAGAACCCGAAGAAGAGGTAATGTTTTCACCACCCTTTTTCAAGTTCCTTTCTTCTTCCACTTCTTCTTTCTTTGTTATTACCATTATAAAATAATTAATCCAATATCCTCTATATACTGTAATATTATTATAAATATGGTACAACCGTTTTCAGTATTCTATCCATCCTTTGAATGACATGTCACCATACGTGCGTACGTACGGCTTACTGTCTCCACGTCGTGGTGTAATTGTTATTAAATAAATTATTATTTGGATGGGTATAATAATTATGTGTAATTCATATAAATAATAAACATAACATGATAATTATTCTGTATATATGATATACCTTCCAATTATATATTATTTTAATATCAAAAGAATGATATTGTAACTCGTGCGTACGTACGGACTACCGTCTCCACGAACACGATGAGATTCATTCTCCATCGTATCCATTCAAGTATAATTATCATTTGATGATTTCAAAATAATTTTTAAGGACTTGATATCATTTTGGATATGAATAAGATACAACCTATTCATGAAAAACATGGCTTATGTAACAAAACATATAAAAGAAAACGAGTAAGTTAACACCCGAAACAACGATAATTCTAAAATATTATTAACAAAGCAATGTTAAAAGATCATATATGGTATCATATTAATATATATGATTCTTGTATAATTTAATAAAAATTATTTCAAAATTATTCAGGAGTTTAACCTACCCCAACCAAGGAGAAGTACAAGGTAAGGGTTTATTTCGCAATCTCTTCATTATCCGAGGTTGTTTATACGTAATAATCTACTGGGATTTCTTTATCATCCACATCCACGATTCTTAAAAATGTGTTTCAAAACATTTTTACTATTTACTATAATATGGGTTAAAGTCATTTATACCCTTTTTGACTTTTATAAGTGGTTTATAAAGGAATCTTTCCGTCGTTTTCCAAACAAGGTCCTTTTTAACCGTTTCGACAGAATTGAGGTAAGAATGTTTTTTTTAACTTATACGGAGGGTGCGGCTATTTTCCGCCATTGTAAAATCGTCGAAGCTTCCCTTACAAGATTATAATAATATTTTCAAAGAAAATGTTTTATTTTATAAATATATGACTCTTAAATGATTTCAAAATAAAAATAGATATTTCTCTAAAAAGAGTTTTGATTTCATCTATGTCAACATCCTTTGATGGATTTTACGCTTATTTGAAGTTGATTTATTATGACACAAAACTTCTATATTTTATTGAAGGTTTTGTGATATGTTTGACTATGGATGTGTTATTTTTATACCATTTATGGTTTATGGATGAAGTATTTACATTTTTTATGCTAGTTTTAATACGAATGTTTATGTTTAAACCTTTTCATATGGGAATGAATTGGACTTAATATGTGACAGGTGGAGCCCGCTATAGCTCCTCGATGCATAGGTAGGTCTCATGAGACAAACTAGTTTCTTGGCACAAGGCCTTGGAAAAATCTTATTTGTAGTCTTGGCATGAGACCTTGGATATGCGGTTATGATAGTCTGGCATTATGCATTCCATCATTATGAAAGTGGTTATTGATATTGCATGTGATTATTCGATTAGTAGAATATCCATGTGAATAAGTAAATGGAATTATTTCATTTTATTTTTTCCATACTATGTTGAGGTTGAAGTTTAAAAGGATTTTGTTTTAGTTATACATTCCCTTAAATGTTTATTCTTATTTATGAAAGTTTTCTCTATATTGTTATCCTTACTGGGCAATTGAGCTCACCCCTTTTCTATGTTTTATTTTTCCCAGGATGTGAAGAAGTAAATTACGAATGACATGCAGGGATAGTATGAGGGGATAAGAGTGTAGACTATGGATACTATGTTGTTGTAGTTTTCATTTTTATGATGTAATTTAAAACTTTATAAATATATCTAGTGTTTCTAAGGCTACTAAACTAATCGGTCTTTTGAGATTTGATCTTTCTTGTGATCATGCCAATGTTATGTAATAATGCACCGACTTTGGGTAACTAGGGTCGGGGAGTTACAGTTGGTATCAGAGGAATTTTAGTACAAACCTTATAAGCTAGATTTAGATAAACTCTTATTAGAGAACATAGACCTAAGATGGACTTTGAGGATTATTATAGAAGAACTTCCTAGAATTTTGGTATTGTAGAGATTTTGTGAGTTTTCCGAGCAATACATCCCTATCTGGATACGAGCAGGTAGAGGCGTCTCTGGCACAGATGTACCTAGGGGTAAAACCTGAAAACACCTCTTTGAACTAGACTCGAACGGGAACTGGTGCACAACAACGGGCCTAGCTGCACTCTTGGTTACGACACTCTCAGGGGATATGCTTAGGATAACTCTCATTTTCTTTACAAATCATTATGAAGGGTTTATGAGTATATACTTCCTCAAAGAAAACATTTTTATGATTATGGATTATATCCATAAATAGTTAAATTTATGTTAAGTGTTTTATAAGTATGGAATTATGTATTTTTATTCATAAACTGATCTAGTTTATGCAATTGTTTAGAAATGGTGCCTAGTGGATGAAATGGAAACCGTATCAATGCATGCACTCCATGTAGGGATTGCCCTCCCGCTAAAGATAATTGTATTTGATCTGGTGATGCAACTGGTTACAATTAGCTAATCACCATACTGGGACAACTCACTCAGGTTATGAATAATAAACTTACCCGTATGGAGAACCCTGATCCACAGTATGGAGGATCAATGTTAGATCACTTCATAAGGCAGTAAAAACCAACGTTAAATGGGAGTACAAATCCCTTAGTAGCTGAGCAATGGATAGATTCCCTAGAGAAAATATTTCAGGCTTTGGGGAGTAGTGAAAGGGGAAAAGTTATCATGACAGTTTACCGCCTCACTGGAGATGTTGATCAATAGTGGTCATTGATTCAAAACACGAATGAAGATGATAAAGTATCAAATATGGAATGGAGGGAGTTTAAAGATCTTTTTTTAGAAAAATACTTTCCTCATGACCATCGTGCAGACATAGAAAGGTAATTTCTGATTCTGAGACAAAAGGAAGATGAGAATGTCGCAAAGTATGAGGCTAAATTTACAATGTTAGAAAGGTATGCTAGAGATTATATACGTAACCCAAGAAGTAATATTGATCATTTATTTGATGGGTTAAAACCATTTCTCTGTCGAGCATTAGTCTCACAATCCTTCTCGTCGTATGAAGACATTGTCTCATGTGCTATCAAGACAAAGAAAGAATTCTCAAAGTCTTATGACTTTAAAGCAAAGGAAGAGAAGAAGAGATCTACTGATCAATCTAGGAATGGAAATAAAGGGAAGAAGGGAAAAGTTGAATATCCATCCTGCAGTAAATGTGGGAAGAAACACCCCGGTACATGCTTAAAAGGAACGGGAGTCTGTTACAAGTGTGGTGAAAAAGGACACCAAGCTCGTGATTTCAAGGGGATGAAGGAAGATACTGATGTCCAATGCTACAATTCCAGGGAGATGGGACATTATTCAAATGAATGTCCTAAGTGTTAGGGGAACTTACCTCAGAAAAGGCCAAGGGATCAAGGCCAAGCTTATGCTATCACTACTGCTGAGGTAAAAGCTCAGAAAGACGTGGTGGTAGGTAATTTAATGGTTTCCTCAAGTTTAGCAAATGAATTATTTGATTCTGGATCATCGTATTGTTTCATATCTTCACATTTTTCTAAGAAAATTAGATATTTACAATTTGATTTAACAAGGGAGTTGTCAGTTAAAACTCCTAAGGGAAGTATCATTGTAACAATGTTTTGTGAATCATTCCCCATTAGAGCGCATAAATGTTCTTTATCCGTTGATCTCATCGTCATACCTATGATTGAGTTTGATATAATCCTCGGTATGGATTGGATTTTGAACCATGATGAGAAGATTTATTGTAAGAAGAAGGAGGTTACAATTTTTGATATTGATGATGATAAGGAACACCTTATCTTTAGAGTAGAATCGTCGGCACCTAATTCTTATCTAGATTCACCCCCAGTAGCTCAACTAAATTCAATTATTGGGGAGGAAGAGGATGAAATTATAGTGGGTGAGGAAAGTAATGTTCAAATATAGGATGTACTTGTTGTGAAATAATATGTAGATGTTTTTCTGGAAGATTTACATGGACATCCTCCAGAACGAGAAGTTGAGTTTTCCACTGATTTAATTCCTGGATCAAGGCCTATATTGAAGACCCCTTACAGAATGGCCACTATAGAATTAGTTGAACTAAAGAAACAACTAGAGGAATTGAGTAATAAGGTATTTATTCTCCCTAGTGTTTCTCCATGGGGATCCCCTGTTCTTTTTGTTAAAAATAAAGATGGATCTATGAGGTTATGTATCGACTACAGGGAGATCAATGATATAAAAATAAAGAACAAGTATCCCCTACCTCACATTAATGATTTATTTTACCAACTTCATGGAGCTCAATAATTTTCAAAGATTGACCTTCGATATGGATACCATTAGTTGTGTGTGAAGAAGGAAGAAATTCTGAAGACAGCATTTCGAACCAGGTATGGGCATTACGAGTTTATAGTAATGCCTTTTGGATTGACTAATGCACCCTCTGTATTCATGGATCTGATGAATAGTGTTTTCAAGGAATATCTCGATGAATTTGTGGTGGTATTTATTGATGATATCTTGGTATACTCCAAAAGCTACGAAGATCATGAAAATCACTTGCGCATTATCCTGAAGACTCTGAGAAGACATGAATTATATGGGAAGTTTAGCAAGTGTGAATTCTGGATTTAGGAGATTTCTTTTCTTGGCCATATTGTCTCTAAAGATGGAATCTCTATTGATCCTTCTAAGACCAAGGCAATCCAAGAATGGCCAGAACCTACAAGTATAACTGAGGTACGCAGTTTTATTGGTTTGGAAGGTTATTATCGATGTTTCGTCCAGAATTTTGCCCGATTGGAAAACCCATTAACGAAGCTCACACGTAAAGGGGATAAATTTGTTTGGACAAAAGAGTGTGAAGAATGTTTCGAAGAACTGAAGAGAAGATTATTAAATGCTCATATATTGACTCTACCATTGGGGAATGATGTGTTCATTATTTGTAGTGATTCATCGAAGAAAAGACTTGGTTGTGCCCTTATGCAGAATGATAGGGTTATTGCCTATGCATAACGACAGTTGAAAATTCATGAACAAAACTATCCTACTCATGATCTCGAGTTAGCAGTTGTGATCTTTGCTTTGAAGATATGGAGGCACTACCTCTATGGTGAAAAATGCGAGATTTATACTGATCACAAGAGTTTGAAGTATATTTTCTCACAAAAATAACTCAACGTGAGGAAAAGGATATGGCTTGAATTACTCAAGGATTATGATTTTACGATACACTACCACCCGGGGAAAGCAAAAAAGGTTGAAGATTCTTTGAGCAGAAAAGACCATGGAGTTTTGAACAATATGAGAATTGAAAGGGATCCAATTTTCATGGATCTAGTGAAGATGGACATGGGAATAACCAAGGAAGGTGAAACATCAATGATTTTTCAAATGGTTTCCAAACCATCTTTACTAGAAAGGATTAAGAGTTCTCAGACCGATGATGAAGAATTTCAAAAGAAGATTAAAGCTATGAATGATGGGAGATTGAGAGACTTTGTGTATGAAGAAGGAATTTTGAAATTCGGAAAGAGACTTTGTGTTCCCGATATACCTGATCTAAAAAGGGAATTGCTGGATGATGTTCATAGTTCCAATTTCTCTATACACCCTGGGAGCACCAAAATGTATAGAGATTTGAAGGAACATTTTTGGTGGGAAAACATGAAGAGGGAGATTTCCGATTTTGTGTCAAGATGTATGGTTTGTCAACAAGTGAAAGCTGGAAGGCAACAGCCTGGAGGAGTCATGAAACCTCTTCCCATACCGGAGTGGAAATGGGACAATATTACTATGGACTTTGTCATGGGGCTACCAAAGAATCCTAGAAGGAACGATGCAATATGGTTCATTGTTGATCGTCTTACCAAGTCAGCACATTTTCTTGCCATAAGATAAGATCTACCACTAGAACGTCTAGAAAGACTATATATTAATGAAGTGGTGAGACTTCATGGAGTACCCCTATCGATTGTTTCTGATCGTGATCCCCGTTTTGATTCAAGATTCTGGAAAAGTCTTCAGAAATCCTTGGATACTGAACTTCATTTGAGCACTGCCTACCACCCTCAAACATATGGACAATCAGAACGAACAATTCAAACCTTAGAAGACATGTTGAGATCCTGCTCACTTGACTTTCAGGGTATGTGGGATCAATATTTACCTCTGTTAGAATTTTCCTATAACAATAGCTTCCATTCGAGTATTCAGATGGCACCATAGGAAGCGTTATATAGAAAGAGATGTCGCACACCAACCTATTGGGATGACGTTGGTGAAAGAAAACTTGTAGGCCCAGAACTGGTGGAGGAAACTATGGAAAAGGTAAAGGTAATCCAAAACCATATCAAAGCATCTCAAAGTAGGCAGAAGAGCTATGCTGATAATCGAAGGAAGGATTTGGAATTTCAAGTCGGTGATCATGTTTTCTAGAAGGTATATCCATGGAAGGGAGTTATACGTTTTGGTAAGAAAGGTAAATTGAGTCCCAGGTACATCGGACCTTTCAAAATTCTAGAACTAATTGGGGTTGTAGCTTACCGATTGGAAATGCCGCCAAGTCTCTCCAAAGTTCATGATGTGTTCCACGTATCACTGTTGAGGAAATACATGCCTGACCCAACGCATGTACTCACCTATGAGGAATTAGAACTGGAACCCGATATATCTTATTGCGAAGAGCCCATCAAGATTCTTGATACGAGAGAACAAGTACTGAGAAACCGGACGACTCGTTTGGTAAAAGTCTTGTGGAGAAACCATAAGATGGAAGAGGCAACGTGGGAACCCGAGGAACTTATGATGAAGAACCACCTGAGTCATTTCATGCGGTAGTATTCTAGAAATTTTGAGGAAGAAATTATTTGCAGGAGGGGAGAATGTAACACCCCAAGCTTCTACGGTACGCTTCTCTTTGAATAATGAAATAGCGTGTGTTGTACGAAACATCGAGTTCTAACACACCACAACCAATCAAACTAGACATTATGAATAGTAATACCCAAATTTTGAAAATTTATAAATTTTATTTTTCAAAATGGACATCATTTTTGGATTCGGAATATCGAAATTATCCTAGGGTGAATTTTTGGTATTTTTCCGAAAAACATCATTTTTTGATGAATAGTGAAACCACAAAGTGGTAGTTTAAAAAACTGAATTTTTCATAAAAATTAATTTTACCGCTTCCGTGAGTGAAATTTCAAAAATCTGAGAGACACGGTTAATATCAAGAAGTAAAATATGGTTCAATGAGATGAAAATAATTTTTGGTGAATAGTAACTTTTTACTTTTATTTACCACGGTTAAAAGTAAATAGGGTAATTAAGGGTAAAAATGATATTAATATTACACTAACACATGTCCTAATTCTATTGGACAAGTTTATCTCGACCAAAAACAACCTTAGTAATAAAATATTATCATTTAGGTCCACTTGGATTAGATTAGGACATTTATTATTATTTAATTCAAAGAAGAGTTAAAGGAGTTAAAATCAAAGTTTATTTACTAAAACATTTTTAATATTGGGTTATACATAAGATAAATTCGATTGTAAATATTCATTAGAGAGATACAATTATTTCCTACATAATGATATTTTATTTATAATTTTTAGACATTATATAATTTAATTTATTTATGACACAATGATGATGCAGTAATTACCATAATAGTGAACAATTAAAATAATTGATATTATAAATACCCAAATAAATATAATTTGAGACTTTTATTGAATTACACTAATTTTATAGGTTAATATGACATGTTAGGAATTATTTAATTAAATTTTTTTGAAGTAATCATTCTCTTACGATTTTCAAAAAAATCAATTTTCCAAATAGTGTCAAAATTGACAAAAAAGAGTTTTTAAAACAAATATTATATTATTAATTGATATTAAATTCCTAAAAATCTAAGGTTTGGAAAAGAGACTTATATCATGATAGTTGTATCATTAATGGGCCACTTGGGGTCTCTTGGAGGTATATATAAAGTTTATTAACTATATATTATAAAAATACAAAGTGACATGGTAAGTGTCAAACTAATTAACTAAGAGTTAAAACTAAAATATAAGGTTAATGTAATGACCCAAACCTGTCTAAATTCTATTGTTTGAGTGGTTTTAGACCCATCCCCACCTTAAACTATAAATAATCCACTTTGGATCCATTAGAAACCGAATATGAATTTATTATAAAATAATATTTCTAGCTTTTCCAAAGGTGCCCCCCACCCCTATTATAAAAGGGAACTCTCCCTTCTCATTAATTCACACCTTAAAAGTCATTTGGTTCGGCCAAACTCTGCCCAAATACTCTCTCAACTTCCCTAAATACAACCTAGAGGCCTTATTTTGATCATAAATCCAACCTAAAGATCCATTTTGATCAAATCAAAAGGAAGAACCCGAAGAAGAGGTAAGGTTTTCACCACCCTTTTTCAAGTTCCTTTCTTCTTCCACTTCTTCTTTCTTTGTTATTCCCATTATAAAATAATGAATCCAGTATCCCATATATAATATAATATTATTATAAATATAGTAAAACCATATTCAGTATTCTATCCATCCTTTGAATGACATGTCACCATATGTGTGTACGTACGGCTTACCGTCTCCATGTTGTGGTGTAATTGTTATTCAATAAATTATTATTTGGATGGGTATAATAATGATGTGTAATTCATGTAAATAATAAATATAACATGATAATGATTCTGTATATATGATATACCTTCCAATTATATATTATTTTAATATCAAAATAATGATATTGTCGCTCTTGCATATGTATGGACTACCGTCTCCACGAACGTGATGAGATTCATTCTCCATCGTATCCATTCAAGTATAATTATCATTTGATGCTTTAAAAATAATGTTTAAGGACATGATATCATTCTGGATATGAATAATATACAACCTATCCATGACAAACATGGCTTACGTAACAAAACATATAAAATAAAACGAGTAAGTTAACACCCGAAACAACGGTAATTCTAAAATATTATTAACAAAGCAATGTTAAAAGATCATATATGATTTAATATTAATATATATGATTCTTTTATAATTTAATAAAAATTATTTAACCATTATACAGGAGTTTAAACTACCCCAACCAAGGAAAAGTATAAGTTATGGGTTTATTTCGCAATCTCTTCATTATCTGAGGTTGTTTATACGTAATAATCTACTGGGATTTCTTTATCATCCACATCCATGTTTCTTAAAAATGTGTTTCAAAACATTTTTACTATTTACTAGAATATGGGTTAAAGTCATTTATACCCTTTTTGACTTTTATAAGTGGTTTATAAAGTAATCATTCCGTCATTTTCCAAACAAGGTCCTTTTTAACCTTTTCAACATAATTAAGGTAAGAATGTTTTTTTAACTTATACGGAGGGTGCGGCTATTTTCTGCCGTTGTAAAATCGTCGAAGCCTCCCTTACAAGATTATAAGAATATTTTAAAATAAAATGTTTTATTTTATAAATATATGACTCTTAAATGATTTCAAAATAAAAAAGAGATATTTCTCTAAAAAGAGTTTTGATTTCATCTATGTCAACATCCTTTGATGGATTTTATGCTTATTTGAAGTTGATTTATTATGATAAAAAACTTATATATTTTATTGAAGGTTTTGTGATATGTTTGACAGTGGATGTGTTATTTTTATACCATTCATGGTTTATGTATGAATTATTTACATTTCGTATGCTAGTTTTAATACGAATGTTTATGTTATGTTTAAACCTTTTCATATGGGAATGCATTGGACTTAATATGTGAAGGGTGGAGCCCGCTATAGCTCCTCAATGCCTCGGTAGGTCTCATGAGACAAACTATTGTCTTGTCACAAGGCCTTGGAAAAATAATATTTTTTGTCTTGGCATGAGGCCTTGGCAATGCGGTTATGATAGTCTAGCATTATGCATTCCATCATTATGAAAGTGGTTATTGATATTTCATGTGATTATTCGATTAGTAGAATATCCATGTGAATAAGTAAATAGAATTATTTCATTTTATTTTTTCCATACTATGTTGAGGTTCAAGTTTAAAAGTCTTTTGTTTTAGTTATACATTGCCTTAAATGTTTATTCTTATTTATGAAAGTTTCTGCTATATTGTTATCCTTACTGGGAATTTGAGCTCACCCCTTTTCTATGTTTTATTTTTCCCAGGATGTGAAGAATTAAATTATGAATGACCTGCAGGGATAGTATGAGGGGGTAAGAGTGTAGACTATGGAGACTATGTTGTTGTATTTTTCATTTTTATGATGTAATTTGAAACTTTATGAATATATCTATTGTTTCCAAGGCTACTAAACTAATCGGTCTTTCGAGATTTGATATTTCTTGTGATCATTCCAATGTTATGTAATAATGCAACGACTTTTGGTAACTAGGGTCGGGGTGTTACAAAAACCATGAATGAACTTGTGAGGAATAAGTTTTGTTTTAGTCCATTTTTATCCTTTACTACCCACATCATAATAATTGCATGATATCTTGAAGATGAATTGTGGGGGTGAACAAATTCATGGTAAAAGTGAGGAAATGAATTGTAAGGAGAAAGTATGGGGTAATACATTTTGGTATTTATAAATGGTTTTTATTAATTACTTATACTCTTTATTGTTTTTACATTCATGAAAAAAAATGAAAAAAATAACCAAAAAAAAAAAAAACATGTTATAATTTGGGAAAACCCAAAAATTACCATTACTGGACCTATGATTTTTTCATATATGGTTAGGTGGTAGATATAAAGTCTATTTTAAGTTATAACATTTGAAAAAAAATTGAAAATGTTTTTTTTAAGAAAGAAAAGTCTATAAAAGTATTGAAAGCTTCAATAGGGTTCAAAAATCATTCAATATGATATATTTTAATCATAACCCTTACATTGAGTTTTAGGGAAAGTGGGAGTTTTATAATTTAAAGGGGATAATTTCATGAAAATTTTATTTTTAATATCTTTCTTTAAACTTATGAGATTAACCTCCTCCTTAATATTTACTTTTTCATTCTTACAAACCTTAAAACTCAAAAATATTTGAACCTTAAATAAAATCCCTCATGATTTTATGTGCTTTTCATCTTTACAAAGTAGAAAAATTAGTATTTTTACAATCATATGGATAAAGAAAATGTATTCATGATATGATCATAAATATTATTTAATTACATTAAGAAATATGAGTGAAATGATTGAATGTGAGGTAAATAATGATTTATTATGTTTAATATTAATGAATCGATGAACATGAATGAATTAGAAGATAATTTTCCATAAATTTTAATAGAGAAAAATTAAAATGAATGATTTTATTATTTCATTAAAAATTGAGAAATTAAATTTATATTTTCTATGAATTTTTGAGAATTTGATTTGATATTGATTTTTTTTATTTTATTCCCTTGAAATTTTAATATTGATAACATTGGTTCCATATTTAATTTAATGTTGTGATTTTATTCTTGAGGAAAAACATGGTTTATGTTTGGGTATATTTGACAAACATAAATTTTTTGTATATTTTAATCAATTTTAAATTATTTTTTAATTATATTCAATGGTAATTCCCATATAAGTCAATGTTTTATTCAAAAATGAGTAATCTGAAATATGGAATAAAAATGGTTTAAAAAAATATAAAAGTTTTAATTTTCAGTTTTTCAATTTTATTATTTAAGAAGTTAAATCTTAAATTTTCCTAACTATTACATTTTTTCTTTTATAAAACAATTATGTGAAAATTCTAGGATGATGCTCAATCATAGGAAAACATTCTACACAGACATCCCAAGGGGATGGCCATCTATATAAGCCCACAGGAGGGGAATCCTAGGCCACTGTAGCATAAGAGAATCAAGCTTGTGCAGGGTGGGCATGTGGTGCTGAAACCCGCAGGTGGTTCAAGTTTGCTCATATCCCAGGAGCGACAACACATTCGGAATAATACCTTTTGTGGCTGAGGAGAGCTTCACCGGTACAGGGAGGCTCACAGTGGTAGGCGGGGGTCCTCTAAACCCCACACACCTTTATTATTGGGGTGATCCTGTATTGAGATTTATACATTCTAGGTCTCATGATTTATGTCTTGATGTGGGATAGATTTTTTTGTGGGTTTTAACAAAAATAGAAGCATTTATCTTTGACTCCACTCTCTCTCAGACACACATCCCCATCATCGTCCACCATCTTCCACCTTTGAGATGGCATCGCCCTCCGCTGAAGCTCACTGATAACCACGATTGAAATCACTTCTAAATATCATGGTAAAGAAATTCATCACCATAGAATTATTATAGTACGAATGGTCATATTTGGACCCTATTCCAACCTCCATGAAGCTTCCTCAAGTTTCATCCAGCCACTTCAAAGTCCAGATGAATAAGGATACCTCTTTCTCTATACTTCCATACTCCAAAGTCCGTGTCAAATCCATAGAAAAATGGAGCTCTAAATCCCCTTATTCAATATAACACACCCCTCCATCGATGCAGATAGAAGGTGGATAAGGTCTAAATTTAGATAAATATACATGATATCTTCACATGTTTAAACTTTCACACTCGTGGGTCTTCAGGTGACTTTAAAATAAAAATCCTCTAGGATCTTGTTAAAATATTTTCAAGATCCTGCCAAGGCTAAGGATAAACTATTTTTTCCTATAAAATGAATCAATTCCCTTTATCAGAAGGAGTACATAGACACCAAGGGAGTGAATCCACCTGAGGATCCACAATATTACACTACCCATTTCTTCTTTGTTTTATTTTTATTTTCTTTTTTTTATTTGTTTTATTTTGATGAAATTTTAATTTTAATTTAATATATTAAATATTAATTATTATTTTATGCTCTTTTAAAGGGTTAAACCCATTCCAACCCTCTTCTCCTTCTTTTTTATTTTGGTTATTATATTTTTTAACTATCTTCTTATCTTGTTTTCTTGTTTTTATTCTCTCTCTATCTCTCTCTGCTATTTTTTTATTTTTTACCTTATATTATTATTTTCTTATATCATTACTCAATTTAATTTTTATTCTCTTGTTTTATATTTAAACCATTGTGATCTCATACCCATGAAAATGAGGGGTTAAACCGAGGATTGGTTTAAGGGAAGTTCCTAAAGTTTTTATAATGTTTATTTTATGTTTTTGGTAGATATGAGTGGTATTCATTGGTGTGGAGAATGTAACCCAAGACATGAAACTAAGTATATTTTTATTATTTGTTTTAATCTATTTTCCCTCTCTCCATTTTATTAACTCTTCACATGATGGATTCGATCTAATCAATGGATGAAATAACATTGATAGAGTCAGGCCCTGGAAGATGTCACACCCTCAACCAAGGTGTGTCACCAACCTTCATTATCGAAGGTGCTGGTATTAAGATATATTAGGCATTTTAGATTTGAAATTTTATAAATAAAAATAATAGTAATTCATTATGATATTTCATGTTTGGAATATCAAACAGAAATTAAACAAATAAAGGAGAATAATGATGGAACCCAAAACCAAACTCATGACCAATTTATTTCTTTCTTAACTCATTATTTTTATAATTTCATGGTATTATGAGTTTAAATTTTCATATTAAATTAAATTTAATTATATTTGTATGTAATTAAATAACCAATCATTTAAATTCCATTGTTTTAATAAAATAATAAAAAACCCAAAAAGAAGTAGACTAGGGTGATTTAGAATAAGTGAGTGAACAAATAGAGAATCTACTCAAGTGATAAGAACTTGGTCAACCTCTATGATACAATATGAAAAATAATTAGAAATTTTCTTTTTACACACCCCGTAATAGGTGTTCGTTAGTGAGTGATATCACTATTAAACTAAAAACCATCATGAAAATGAAATAAATAGTGACACTCAATGTACAAGGTTTACTACAAAAAATGTGTAGTTAATCCTTAGAATGATTTGGAATAAATTGAGAGGACATGATCCACTAAATTTACATGGTGGATAGACATAATAATTTTGTAACTATTACTGATGGTTTAAGGTTATCAATTTCATGTAATAATGGTAAATAAAAACTTTCCTTAAATATGAGGGGATCTTAAGGAAATCTAGTGTCATAGTATTAGTATTTTCTAAACTATAATGATAGAAAAATATAGATCTACCTCATAGAACCTAACTATTTTGAAACTTTAAACACTTATGAAGTAATATTTGGGAATGTGATGGGAGTACATGATAATCTCAAATAAGATAATCTTCATAATTAAAATCTTTCTCTATAGCTTTTCTTGTATTCATTGAATTATTTTCCATATTTATTAAAAAGGATAGGTTCCACCACCCTTTGTATAGGGATTGATAGTATATCTTATAAGATTCTAGAACATTACATATATATAATTTTATATAAAATTATACCATATAAGAATATATATGTATCATTTTACATCCCATACGTACCACAACATTTCATAAGTACCTAAAACATTCTGGATCCATAAAGTCATATTGGAGAGACCTAAGATACTAAATAGAAATGTATAATGTTCTAAAGTAATCATGGAGGTGGGGATATATCATGAGAAGTATAGGAAATATCTACTTTTTGTGGAAATGGGTGAAACTAGGAACATTTCACTGTTAAAATTAATAGTGATTGAATTCAATATTTATCTGAAATAATTTGTAACATTCCATTAATACTCAAAAATAAGAGATCCCACACTACCATGAAAGAAATTTTTTTGTATATATGATTCTTATCATAATAAAAATAATAATTTGGAATTAAAATAGTTAAAGAACCAATATATTCAAAATTCAATATCAAGACACACTTCTACTAGTGTCTTGAAAAATCACTACCAAATAGCATGATCTATGATGAATAATGTTTTGATTTATATATATTTTAAAAAAAATTGTTTGAATTTTTCTAAATAGATAACACTTTTAGAATGTGGCTTAGAGTAGAGTATCCTTTATAAGAGTGATCACATATATCATTATTTAAAATCATGTAGTATTTTGTATCATATCATCCATGTGTGTGCATTCACATATGCACACAATCACATAATTTAACACTTTTATAACACATAATTCACTCCACATTCCACATCAATGTGAGGAGCTTAGAGGATCCTTTATTTTTCATTATAGGTAAATCTGGTGTGTTCACCTTGTTTATAAAATGAGAATAATCTGGACCATTTATAATGTCACGTGTGATCTAACAAACATCCCCATTACCAGTGGCTAATATCTGGGTTGTTTTTTTATTGTGAATAATCTGGTAGATTTACATACCCTCCCAAAATAAGTTTCTACCCAATTCCATAGGGTGAGATAACTTATCTAATGGGGAACTACAATAACTATAAAATGGAGTCTCCGTGGAATCTAAAATTAAATCAATTCCATCAATTCCAATGAAATAAAATCCCTCTCAAATATTGAGACCACTTTTAAGTATTCTACAAGAGTCAAAGAACCTTCTTTGGTTTGGAATAGAAGAAACTACTTAACACCCACTAGATTCCAAATCCAATTCAATGTATATTATCCACTATGTATAAGAGTAAAGTAATTTTCACCATTTTATATGAAATATGATTAGTCTATATACCATTGTACTGAAAATCTGGTGTTAGTAAATTGACACACCTATCATAGAGTGGTATAAAATATTATTTCCATTTTTATAAGTGCAGTATAGTGGCTAACTATGATCATATCTATTAAGGATATTATTTTATCAATCACTCACTAATCCTAAACACTTTATTATATTTTTAGTGTTTTTTATATTTATGAACACTTTGGAATAAAAGGGGGGATTGAGAGTGATAAAATAACAAAAAAATAAGAAATACTAAATTAAATATGAAGACAAAATGAATTAATATATAAAGGTAATGCTCCTGGAGTAATCTTTCGTATTTATGATTCATTATCTCATTGTAATTTTTATATATAATTTTTTAAAACACTCCATCATATATATGTCTATCCTTTTCTTACCTAGTTGTGAATATGGAATGATCCTAACAATCTCTGACTACATTGAACTTTAAAAAACTCCATGTTAATGGCGTAAGAATAGTGTATAAAAAGATTTTATAAATTAGGGAATCACATCAAGGTAATATTATCACCTTTCCCCACAACTAACCATCATTGGATTATCCCAAATAAAATAAGAAACATTAAAATGTAAATGTGTCGAGACTTGGTCTTAATACTATTTTATTCCCCTAGTATATTCCTTGGATTAGTTACTCATTCTCATGAGTATACGAGATAAAAGTGGAGAGAATGTGGATAAGAAGAGATGGATAGGTATGTAAATAAGAGATAGTTTATTATTATGTTTTATACAATTATAGTAAATTTAGAAGAAAAACTTATTTAGAAGATCTTATTCTCATTTGGTCTTGTAGAGCCTCCTGTGTGCGAACTCTAATATCAAACTCTCTAGTGAATTCAAGGATCCACCCTCATGTAGAAATCATACCCTTAATTTATAGTCCACAATCTTACTCCAATCAAATTATTTTCTCATTTGAACATCTCCTTATATTACATTTTAATCTCATAGTCATAAAAATATCACATTACTCTTTAATTCCTTTCAAAGATCATAGGATATCATTATATTTTAAACATGTTGATGCTTCATGAAATTTACTTATTTAATATTACACTATTTAATGCGATCTGACAACATATTCTTCATCCAAATTTTAAACCAGTAGGTGCATTTTATTACACACTTTGTGGCCTGACCAAATTTGGCCTAGAATATGATATCATGGTGAAATTTTATTCCAACCACATGTCATATTAATGTGGAAAATATCTATAAAAATTCATACTATAATTAAAATGTGTATTGAGTTCCTCCATTAATTTTTATTATCTTCAGAAAACAATCAATGAACTCTCAATGACATCCATGGCACTTAAGACAACATAGTTCCGTAAAGAGCTATACTTGAGCTTCACCTTCATCTTTAATGATAGATCTATGCTAAAAAATCATCATATAGATGTAAATAGGACTTAATTGAGCTTCATTGAGATTTTAATGGTGATTCTAATATGTAATAGTGGTACTTATATCTTCTTCTATGAAATTTATGGTAGTATGGTGTGTGGCGATTAATGTGTCCAAAACAGTCAATAAAACCTTGAAACTCTAGATTACATGTGGAGGATATATATATTTGAGTGTAATAATTAAAATATAGAAAGTATCTCCTACTCAAAATCCCACATAAAAGACATTTTTGGAAAATTATCTATTTGAAGACAAGATATCAAATTAGCCACTCAATGAAATCCACAAGTGCTAACTCACACCAGTGGTCCCTAGGGCCAGCCTACTTGGTGGTCCTACTATATACACATAGTGTTGACCTGCAATTCATGTCACCATATACTCCCACCCTTGCTATGAACCATGGTTGTTTTTTTTCTCAAGGTGTCTATCCTTAATCTCCTGGGATGTTTCACTTAGGTTGATCCATATTTTTTATTAAATTAATGATAACCATCTAGTGAAAAAATTCAAAAGGTCATTAGGTGAACTCTATATTTCTTCTAGGTGAAAAATATAATGAATAAATGTAGATTTAATCACAACTCTACATGGATAGAATTTAAGTTTATATCAACACCATATTAGTTACTTTATCAAAATTAACTACTCCTTCAACTCCACATGGTGGATAACAACAAAGTGTCATGGAGGAAAACTCTATATTGGGTAACGTGGAGTTCATTATTATTTTTGTTTTCCCCAATTTCCCTAAAAAGTTTCCAATATTTCTATATTTCATTAGATGGATTCAAAAATGAATTCAATACTTGATTTGAGTTCCATTGAGATAATCCTTGTCATATGTCATCATGAAAATTAGCTGAATCAATTATTAATGTATGGATTTTAAATATTATTCCTATAATTAATAGTAATAGTAAATGATCAATAATTAATCAATTTTCACAATAAAGTCAACAATTCCTCTTTATTATAGATATGTGACAGTCACCCAAGAACTAATGAAGTTGTTTTATCAAAATTATTAAAATATAAAGTTAAATTTATGGAAATATTAGCTTTATCAATTCCTCCAAACATAAACATTTAACTCTTATTAAATCATCTTATACAAAGATCAATTCATATTTCTCAATATATTATTGGCATCACTTTTTAATTCAATCGGCCAAATAAATAAGATGCCCCATAAATAGATCTCAGTTATCTATTTTTGTATAGATTATAAAAATTCATCCAATATCTTTTTAATTCTGATGTACATTTTCAATTTACCTCCCCAAATGTGTATTTCTCTCCAATAAAATATTTTAAAATGGGACTTTTCTCATTCCCAAGAGCATGCAATATTTATATAGAATTTATCACTTCCTAGAATAACAACTTTACAAAATCATAAAAATGTGTCAATTATAAGTACTTATCCTTTATTATTATATAGATAATGGTTTTGAAGTTTTCAAATATAAAAAAACCTTAGTGAATAATTTGGAGGGTTAGGAATATAATATGAATTAAAATTCATGAAAATAATTTATGCTCAATAATTGATCCTAACTCCCTCTCCTATTGAAATATATTGACTTCCAAACAACTCTTCCTTTTATTGGTTAGTCCACACCTTAGTTTTTAAACATTAATGATATATTTCTTACCTACTTACCCCTTTTTAAATTGTTTTAGCATAAATTTATAACCATATTTTTTTTAGAATCATTTTTTATGGAATGAGAGGTAGCTTATGGTCCTCAAGAAATCATGAACTCCCATCCCAACTTTGAATGATATTTTTATTCATCATCTCATATTACCATGTTGTATTTTCTTCCAACGTAGTAGAAGGAATAATTTATATCACCCTAAAAATAGATTTAAAAAATTCTTTAAAATATAAGAATCCCCTACCCACATACAGAAGTTTAACCATATTTATTAAATTACTTTAGGATCAGGTTGAAAATGGATAAATTGATCATAATGTGGATACCAAAAAATGTAATTTAATTATACTAACGAATCAATAAAATTCCCAAATGTGAGGGTCATATTGAAATTGAAATTTAATATATAAATGAACTTTTGTAATGGTTCCACAAACATTTTTAACAAATTTAGTGAATTGTAACAGCTTTAAATAAGAGAAAAATAGAAATTTATAGATCTAAAAACATGTTTCAAGAATCTAATGAAATATATAAATGTAATTAATATGTAAAAAAGTTTTAGAAACCTCTTCTACTAGAAAAAAAATAAAAAATTTCCCAACACCTGTACACATCAACTTATCCTTTGATCAAACTTTATTAAATAATTAGATGGAAAATCATGAAGAAAAATCTATTTTATAAATATTTTAAAACCACATAAATTTAAACCAATTAGTTTTATAAAAAATGAAATTTTTTCTCAATTTTTTAAAAGTATTCAGTAAAGATCAAAATTTCTAAAAGCACACCAAAAATAAAAAATATAAAAAAAAGAAATAATAAAACAGTCTGGTACTAACTCCCCCATAGATATATTTTCAATACCATAATAGGGAATCAAATTTGATTATAATAGCTTTTCACATTGAGTTTAACTAGGTAACAAACCCAATAAGGTATAAAGTAGTGCCACAACTAGACTTATTAGAGGAGGAATCCATTAGTTAATCTTCTAGATATTTCTCATGGAAAACCTATAAGTAAAAGAAAAAATAGAAAAAAATGAGAGATATATTAAAAAAATAAAAAATAAAATAAATATAATGGGAAAAAGGAAGGATAAATCTTATTCTAGACCCCAAAGTTAGTATGAATGTTTCACTACCACTACATAAGAAGTTCTATATTTTATCTGAAATATGATGGTGGGTGGGGATTCTTTGAGATAAAAGCCCGCATAACCCTCCTTCCAGTTCTCTCTAGATTTCATTATTTATATTAGGTACCATGGGTATATTACTTTAATTCTATAATTATTTTTTGTTAAGTACTAATTTCTTGGTGGGGGTAGGGAAAATAATTGGTCCCCTTCTTCTTTAGATGATACTTTTTTATCTTCTTCTTCAATATCTAAAGCATGATCATAATGGGTTGTATCAACAAATTTATCAAATATAAAATCATTTAATAATTATAAATAAATAAAATTAAAACAATTTTAATCAATATAATAATATTCCTCTACTAATTGGACATCTTTTGATTTAGTTTATTTAGGAAAATCCATTAGAATCACCTAATGTGCTCCCTTAAGAAGATGATAAAGGTGTTTTGGTATATTTATATATTCCTAATAAGGTTCATCCTCATATTCCACTTTATCGTCATGGGTAATTGTTTTATTTGAATATAAAGACCCTAACAAAAAGGAGATAATTATTAATTCAGTTTCAATAAAATTAAATGAAAATGTTTTAATGAAAAGATTATCTCACATAGTTTTCTCAGATTTAACTTAATGTTGTATAATCTGAGTAATTTATCATGATATAGTTATACATGTAACTCTTTCTTGACCTATGTGGGTTTATTATCTTAAAAAAATAGTGGGGTAAGTTCTTACTTGGTTATTTCTGGTTCATGTTCCATTTTATACTCCTAGGTTGCAAGAAGTTAATAAATTTTCTAGTTATCTAGTTTATCTCTAATTATATCTCTTCTCTAAATTATTTCAATTGAGATTATCTTTCATCATAAATTTCTTCTGGTTATTTTATTAGAAATTTATTAGTTTACGAATAGTAATGTAAATTAAAATACATAATGGAATAACATTTTATTCACTTTTTTATGGAAAAAATAGATTAATAAGTGAAATACTACATGGATCCTTGGAAATGGAACTAAATTCCGACATACCTATCATGGCATGGTATAAAATTTTATTTATATTTTTTCAAGGGTATCATAGTGTCTTAACAAGAAAATTTATCTAGAGTATATTTTATCATCAATCAATCACTACTCTAAAAGACATTGTTTTATTTTTAGTTGTATTATATTTACAAAAACATGGGAATGAATAGGGGGGTTTAGAATGATGAAATAACTAAGATGTGAGAACCAGTTGATGTAATATGTAGACATGATGAAGATATGGTGAATAGAAATACTAGTATAGAAATCGCCTATAGTGAACCTTTATTGTATCAATATTAATTTTTTATCAATTTTATGAACACACATCGGTGTATATGTGAGAATTTTATTTTTCATTATTTTTTAATATACAGTGAACTTAATGATTTATAAGTAAAATATGCATTCAACTCTTCTATAGTAGTGGGGTAGAATTTTGCATAATAAGAGGTTAAACATTATACAACTATAGAAAGGGAACATTATGAATTTTCCTCACTATGAACTTTCCTCAGATTAAGTGAAATAAAACAAGAATCATTAAAACATAAATTTATGAATACTTAGGTCCAACAAAATATTCCTCCCTTTAGAGATTCCAAGAGTTTGTTACTCATTTTAATGAGTATAGAGATCAATGTGTAGAGAATGTGAAGAGGGAGAGGGAGAATGATATAAAGAGAGAAATATTGTGTATTTTATTATTATTTTTATCTAGCATGTAATTATTAAGGTGTAGAAAGAGAAAATTATAGATAATTTCCTATAATACTTTTTCCTTATAGAGCCTTCAATGTGAGAACCTTAGTACAGAAATTTCCAATAAAATATTTTATCACCCATAATATAGAAACCATGATCATAATTTTTAGGAAAAAATACTACTCAAAGATGATTTTTCTTAATAAAACACCACCTCAATTTTTTTAAAATTTCATGGTAAAAAATGCTTTATTTCCTATTTAATTATTTCTAAATATCTTGGGAGATATTTATACGTTAAATTTTCCATTACGTAATAAAATATTCTTATTTTATCAGCCACTATGTTATGATATTATGTGATATTTTCTTCTTCTAAAATTGAAATTGGAACTTACCAATCAAAACATACTTCATGGAACAATGAATTTTGATATGAAATAGGATGTCATGGTATAAGATTCTCTGCAATAAATTTCATATTCATGAGAAAAAACCCCTGAAAATTCATACTCTCATACAATATTGGTGTTGGATCCTTTATGACTTTACATTATCTTTATGAGACTAGTGGAAAGCACCTAGCGACTTATATGAAACTTCATCCTTCACATTTCCTTACAAAGGTGGACTTGATCCACACTTTCATCTTTATTGATAGATTCAGTCTCATAAAACATCATATGAATGGAAGTGGTCCTTCATCGAGATTCTTTGATAATTTCATGGTCATTTCAATATAGAATAATGGAATCTAAAAATTCTTCAACTATGTTCATGGTAGTAAGTGGCATGGTGATGAATGTAGGAGGTGCATCTGGAATTCCCTTGAAAACTTATCTATTGAATAGAGGATGTGATATCAATAGAATAATTTATTTATATCTAATTTCCCACATCAAAATATTAACAATACCTCTTACTTAGATTCCCACATTAAAATGGACTTTGGAACATTTTATCTAATAATAAAAGACGTGGAATTGGTTCCTTGAAAAAAAATGTTGGTGTTGGACCATGCTAGTAGTCCAAAAATCCATCCAAATAGGAGGTCATTATCCATTCCTATATTATTTACTGGCACATATATGATATCTAATGCAAGGTTCCTTTATGGATGATAGATTAAAACCTCTCAATTGCTGTTCATGACCTCCTAGGATATGTAGCTAAGGTCAAACTATATTTTTAATAAAAATGATGATGAATATATTATGGAAAACTCATAGAATCAGTGAGTTGAAATCTATTATTAATCTATCTGAACTCTACGAAGTGTCAACATAAGGTTCATAATAACTCTATATGGCTCCATGTAGAGTTCATATAAACTATAAATTGTCTTATATTTCAAAATTATCTTATCCATTAACTCCAAATGGGGGATAATGTATTTATGTAAATGTATAAAAATTTAAATGAGGTGATGTATAATTAATTATTTTTCATTTCCCTACTTTCACTATAGTTATTCTAGAGAATCGACCCAGAAATTTCATACTTAAAGATTACACCGTTATAGATGAATATTCAATACATTTTATAATAATACATGAATAAGGATCATAAATGTTTAGTTTCTTTGGTTAATATATATATAAACATATTATTTCATACAGGATCTTCAACATATCCAACAAATTTATGCAAATTAGTATCCTTCTAGACATATCATACTAAGAACCATCCATAAAAACTTTGGGAAGGAAATATATAATAATGGGTGAGATAATATTCTCATTAACGGTAAATATAATAGATATAAATAAATGTTCATAAGTAAGGATAATTATATGAGAAGATAACCATTACATAAGGTAATCATACCCAACAATTGAAATATATTTAATCATGAGTGATGACATAAGGCATTTTCGTGAAAACATAAAAAATTTATAAGAGTAAGTAATTATTAATAATAAATCATGATCTATAAAATCATATCATACACATATTAATATGTCACAATAAAATTCCTATAACATTGTGAATATATAAAAACAGTTACTAGATCAATAATTAAGTTAATTACATGAAAATGGGTCCTCGAAAAATGTTTGAACATAAAACTAGGTTCATTTCGAAACATGTAGAAAGTTCATCATTTTAAAAATGACAGGAATATTCTTTTTAAAACTCTTTAGTAAAAGTTAAATATGGATAAAAATGACTTCAATAAGTAATTGGATAATAGTAAAAACATTTTTGAAAACATTTTAAAGAAAATATGTACTTTGAAGAAAAATATTCCTTACCAAAGATGAAATAAAGTTTTTTTACATTAAATCATTTTCTTAATAAGTTTAAGTTTCAAAGAGAAGAAATTGATACTATTACTTGAAAATATAATGAATAACTATAGGATAATAAAATTTCTGGTATTTAAATGAAGTGAACCATTTATTTTCCTTTAATATAAATTTTAATTATAAAATACATATAAGAAAATACATAATAACATAACCCTTACCGCTTTGGTAATCACTAAATTAAATATTCATGAAACCGATAGCATTATATATATTAATAAATCCCTATAATTTTTATTAGAAACACAAAAAAATAAATTAAAGTTTATTATATACAACACACAAAAAAAAGAAATAAGTGGTGAATATGACATATGTATCCTAGAAATAAAAGAAGGACGAGAAACCACTACCCCAAGCCTCATCCAGCTTCGTATGCATTCAAAAATAAAATATAATTAATATAGATTTATTTAAAATATGTTATTGATATTAAAATATATCATAATATATATTATTTACTTATAATATCTTATCTCATGTTTATTAACAACTCTTTATTCATATCACTATTCTTGCGGATAAATGTTTCGTTTTCCATGCATGCTTCAATTCAGAACATTGGATAGTTGTATGTTTATCATGCTTCCATAATCTATATGATTTTAATCAAGTACTAATTATCATATGTAATAATTATATAAACTTTTATGAAAATTCATATAATTTAGTGATTAAAAAATAATTACATCACTTCATGGAAATGGTGGTATGTAAGTACACACTAGTGATGTTTCCACTTTTTGATGGATGGAATAAAGAAAGCTAAATAATAATTCACCTTTAATAATTAAACATAATATCATAAATATAATATATATTCATTAAATATATATTTATTAATTTCTATATAAATTATAAATGAAAAGTTAATCGAATTTCTTTGTATAGGTGGTAGCACACATGTACACATGAGCAACATTATCATTTTCCAATGGATGGAAATTTAAGATTATAGATAATATATTATAATTATAGAATACTAATTATTCTATAAATATCATATATACAAATTAAATACATCTTAATAAGCAAAAATCAATGATGGTGATGAATAATGAATCATATTGCTACATGGAGTTGGTAGGCCACACATACGCACGAGGGATACTTTCATTTCCCATTTTATAGAGAATGAGATGAATAAATATTTATAAATAAACATAATAACATATAAGTATATGGGATATAATAATGTTTATATATAATCATATTTACCATATAATTAATTGAGTTATAAGAAGAAATAAAATTAAAACACTCAATTAAGATATATATTCTTCTTTGGACAACGTCCTTTGACATACACTTTAATCCTTCCATGGTTAGTATTTTGATATAAATATGACCTATAAATATTGTGGAGGGATTTTAATGAGGTACTTGTATAGGTATTGGATAGGATAGAAGTATCATGAAGTGTCAGGAATAGAGAAGACGTGGTTTCATTTTATAATGGAGGTGGGAAGATACACTTTGATATTTTCAAAATATAAAGATATATTAATTTCTTACTCAAGTCAAATGACTGTTAAATGATTAAACATTGAAAATGAAATGATATATAAAAATATTACTAGAAAATATTATTTATAGAAGTTTTTAAATCATTTTAACTCTTATCATTTTATTTTTAACCCTTTTAACTCAATTTAACTCTTACCATGGTAAGAAACGTTTTTACCAAAATTACTATTCATAAGCACCAAAAATGAAAGTGTACTCATTACCAACTTTTGCAATTATGATCAAAAATATGTATTCCATTTTCTAAAATTCAATTTCTATAATTTTTGAAAATTAATTTATAGAAAAAACATCAATAGTCAATGAAAAACGTTTTTCTAGAATAATGAATTTTTAAGTATAAAAATGTTTTTATACCAATGTTTCAAATAATTTTTATTTAAATTAAATTAATTTGATTATACATAATAAAAAGGAATTAATTGGTGTTATAATAAACTAAAAACAAAATGGGACATTATAAATACTTGAATGGAAAATTTGGTTTTTTATAGAATTTATATTTGTTTATTATTCAAGGAGAAAAGATTCTTTTCAGAAAAATTAAAACAATTCACCTTAATATAATTTTTATACACTCATTTCAAATTTTATTTAATTTTTATAAAATAAAATTTCAAAATTTTTCAAAACATAATTATAATATATAAAATAAAAAGTAATAAAATCCATTTTTGAAGAAACATATTTTTGAAGCATAATATGACTATAATGAAAATTGAGTACTTATTTATTAATTAATTAATTAATATATTTAAACTATATGAATAACTTTAAACATATTTTTTCATAATGTGGTTATTACTATTTATACTAAAAATTTAATGACTGGGTTATAACGGTATACTATATCATGATTTATTTGGACTCACGATTGTATGTCAAGAAAACTATCAAGGAAATTAAATTAATTTAGAGAAAATATATCATAAAATATCAAGATGTTATATTACACCTTCTTATAATAATTTAAAACAAAAATTTACATTACTCTAATATAATCAAATGATGATACCCATGCTTCATAACTTCTTCATGTTCACATGTAGATTTTTTAAATTTATGATTCCTCCAATGAACATTATTTTGGTGGGTAGCCATGTTTCATAGCACTTTATCTCTAAAATCCAATATTTATAAATTATTTTATTTGTAGGAAACATAAATATCTCATGGTACAACCTATTATTTATATATAAGTTAATTTCCAGGTCTATAATTCCTCCAGAGTGAGATATGGAACACATCATGAACTTGAGAGAATTTTATCAGAACAACTATGTAATAAGAAACCATCCTGATAAGATCATGAATATTATAAGGAATTATATATCTTGGTCTTATATTTTAAATATTTCAAAATATCATAACTGTATTTAAAGGCTATATTCTTAAGAATACCTTTTCACCATCTTCAAATTCTAAAATATCACTGATAATTATCAACATAACTTTTATATTGACTCTGAGCTATCCTGATGTATTATTGAATTGATCTAACCTTATAATATATTTTCTTATAAATATTAAAACCCAATTGATTTCATTCATTCACATTATCCCAACACAGTATAGTTATTCACTTCCAATCACAATGGTCTTTATAAAGAGCTATATGAATTCTCGTGTGAAAGCTATTATTGTAATAATGTTCCACCAAAGGAATATGTTCATCCCAAACACCTTTTAAATCCATATAGAAGGATCTCAAAATATATGTTATAGTTTGACTCATCCTTTAATATTTTCCATCCTTTTTAGAATGATAATAAATACATAAGATCGACTCGGTATCTATAGTCTATAAAATACTTCCCCAAAACTTCAAGGGAAACATCGAGATCCTGATCAGATACAATCGATTATGGTACTCGATTTTACCTAATTATTTCCATAATATATTTCATATAAATATGATCAGGTCTAAAATATTAACTAATTAAAATTAAATTGGTTGTTTTCCAAAGGTGATCAACTATAACACGAAAACTATTGTTCCCTTTATATGTTTTTTGGAGACCGATTAAAAAATCCATGGTAATATTTTCCCTTTGAAATTACATTCTCTATGCACAAATTTCACACACATAAAAAATATTATCTATCCTTTAAGATATTTCTTAGATTACTTCTTCCCACATTCTCAAAAAATAGAAAGATAAATATACTTTCCTCTGTGATATTAATCAAATAAAATCCTTTGAAACTTCATCTTCTCTTATTAGGTGTGTTAGAAAACTCATCCAAGTTGAGTTTGTAAATAATATAGTTAGATACATTATTACTGATAATAAAAAGTATTAATATTAAATATCCTATTTAATTTGGTTTCTAATTAGTGTAATCGTTACATTATCAATCACATTTAATGTTAAAAAAATTTCTTCCGAGTTGAAGCCCTTTATTAAATCAAAAAATCAAAGTGTGATATACAATATTCATTTTGAGTAATCCTATATTCATGAAAAATTATTCATAGGAGGCCTAAATCATGACACATGATTTTAAATATATGACACCTTAAGTTTAACATAGGGAATCTATGGTCATTATCTATTCAAATAAAATATAATGGTTCATAATGAAAATTTTAATTGACCTATGAATATCCCTCTGGAGTGTCTATCCAGGTGTGAAATCTCAATCCCACTCACTATTACCCAATGATGATTGAGTAAATACCCAATACACAACTTTTAGAGTTGTTATACCTTGGTGTATATGCTTCACTTCCACATCTACATTCAAGTATCAAGATAGGGATTTATTATTCGAGAAAACCATATATTTCCTATATTACCAAAACTTTAGGATGTTATAAATTACTTAGAATTATCCATTTGGTTTTAACAAATTTTTTCTATTTTATATCTCTAAAAATAACAAAATCCTAGTCAAATACCAACTGAGGTGACCCAATCATTTCAGACATAAGAATTACATCATTAGAAATGAATATTCAATAAATTTTACAACAACACATTCTTGATTAGTATAAATGTTTAGTATATTTGGATATTAAATATATAAACTTCATATTTCATAAATCAACTTCAACATCTCACACAATTAGTTTCATATCAGTACCCTTATAGACCTATCATACGTAGAACCTTACATCAAAACCTAGGGTTGTAAAAACATTTGAAAGTGTGAGATTAGATACTAAGTAAGGGTAAAAATATGATATATAAATCAATGATCATACATGAAAATAAGGTTATTAGAACATAATAATAGCACAAGGAAGTTATAAAAAATTAATTTATTATCTTTAATCATGAGTCGTTGAATAAGGCTTTATCATAAAAAATACAAAAGTCATAGGAGTGTGGAATAATCAATAAGCATTCCTGATCCCTGAGAGAATATTATAAAATGATTAATATCGGATAATCATATTATTATAACATTATAATCATGTATAAATATAAACTGGTTCACTCATTAAGATAAGTAAATGAAATTAGGTCCCAGTTTAAACATATAGACATAAATCTAGATCAACGTATTAACTTACGGGCTTGAAACCAAGTTCATGAATAAAAAATTTGTCTCAGGGGTTATCCATATTTAACCAATTAATTGGAGGTATATAATAGACCCACCCATCACCTAACCATAAACCATAAATATTCCACAATATTTTCAATCATTCTGTTTTTATCATAGTATAACACTTCTAAAAGAAATGGGGTTCAGCTATATTTTATGTTAACACAATCAACCAATAAGAATGTAATGGATTTTATAGAATTAACTATAAAACAACATCATAATAATCCATATAGATAAGGTAAATGTACGGTATAATTGGATCATATACCTAGTGAATCATAAGTAACATCCAAGGATGTTATGATAATTAAAAATTTCCTTTAAGTTATCATTGGAATATTTCTTAAAGAAAATATTGTTTTAAACTTAAAATCACTTATTTTAATTCCAAAAATTACCAAAATATTATTTATGTTGTGTTAAATTACAATGGAATCTAGTAAATTAATCTTAAAAGTAAATAATATTCATGATGTTGGGTGATTTTTCTCATATAGTATCATTATTCAAATATTCTATTCACAATTTTGATTAAAATTTACTCATTTGGAAATTTACAAGATGAATCTCTCAAAACTTTTTTATAGAAAGTTGAATTTGGGTGAAAATGAATTTAATAAACCACTGTAAAATATTAAAAACATTTCAAATGAAATTTTATTCATTGGAGAAAAGGGTTTCCGACCAAATAGGAAATAAATTCAGTTTTCGTAAAAAAAACATTTTCTCAATAATTTTAAGAATCAAAGAATGTAAAATGATAATACTTCATGATAATTATGAATAAATATTGGATAATATATTATATGGTTTTTAATGGATAAAAATAATATAATTTCACTCATTATAAATTTATCATAGATAATCATGAAAAGAAAATAGATTCTAACGTAACTCTTACCACCTTCATAATCACGTAATAAGAACACCCATTAAAGAGAGAATATTATTTATGAATACCGTTAATTTTTAATTAAAAAATCATAAAATGGATTAATTAGTGTTATATACACCACAAAAAACAATTAAGTGATTAATATGGCATATGTCTCATAAAAATAAATGTGAGACGATAAACCCTTACCTCAAGTCTCATCCAGCTTTGTATACATTAAAAAATAGAATATAATAAATTTTAATTTATTATACATATATTAAAAAACCATTTTAGAACATATAATAACATATATTATTTAATTATAACATCTTATTACCTATTAATTAACAATTATTTATTAAAATCATTATTTTAGGTAATAACTATTTCATTTTTCAAGCATGTTTTGATTTCGAAGTTTTGATCCCTATACTTTGATCATGGTTCCATAACCTCTATAATTTTAATGATTTTATAAGTATCATATTTAAAAATTATATATATTTATATTACTATTATTATAAAGTGGTGATGTAAGATGAATTATATCACTTCGTGGAGATGGTAGTCCACATGTATGCATGGGAGATGTTTCTACTTTTTGATGGATGGAACGAAGTAATGGTAAATAATAAATCACCATTAAAAATAAAAATTATGTTATAAATAATATATATATATATATATATATTCATTAATCATATCCCTATTACCATCAATATAATGTGACAATTAAAAATGAATCTCATCGCTTTAGGGGGTTATAGTCCACACATATGCTTGAGCAAAATTATCATTTTCTAGAAAATAGATAGGTAAGAAGGTATATAATATATTATAATTATAGGATAATTATTATTTAATAATATCATATATAAAAATTAAATCCATTATTATAATCAACCATTAATATTAGTGATAAAAATGGATCATTTTCAATGTGGAGGTGGTTTCCCACATGTTCGTGTGTGCGATACTTTCATTTCCAATTTTATGGAGAAGGGTATGAACAAAGGTTGAGCCATAAACATAATAAATTTTATTATTTTGGAGATACTTATTTTTTTTATATCATATGTTCATATTATAATTTAAGGAGTTATAATAGAAAATAAAGTGAAAATAAGCTGTTAAGAGTTATACCTCTACTTTGGTAAACCTCCTTTGACTTACACATTGAGCATTATAAGGTTGGTATTTTGATCTAAAAAGGTCCTTTAGATTATGGGTAGTGATATTAGGAAGGTATTTGGGTAGCTATTATCCATGATAGGGGGTGAATTATGTGTGAGGAAGAGAATATAGATAGTGTCCTTTTATAATGGAGGGAGATGACACAGTTAGAATTGTTCAAAGGATTAAAATATATTAATTTATTATTAAAAAAAGCATGAAAATAAATCATATAAAAAACTATATGATATAGGGTCACAATAAGACCATACAATAGGTTTTAGAAATATTTTTTAATCATGCTTACCCATAACATTTTTGTTTTAACCCTTTCAACATATTTTAACTCTTATCATAGTAAATGACTTTTTTTACAAAAACTACTATTCAAAAAGACCAAAAATGAATGAGGAATAGTTAAAAAAATTTGAAATTTTGATTCAAAATATGGATTTTATTTTATCAATTCAATTTTTTATAAGTGGTAGAAATTAATTTTAAAAAACCCATAATACCTTATAAAAACTGTTTTCTAGATAAATGCATTTTAAAGTATAAATTTTTTTATACAAAAATTATTCATAATACCAATTATAATGATATTAATTTTATTAATTTAGATAATTAAATATTAATTAAATTTAAAAATAAATTAAATTTTTTTTGGGATTTGATAAATACCTGAATGGAAAAAACAATTTTCAATAGAATTGGTATTTTTTCACTATTCACTAAAAAAATAATTATTTTCAAAAAAATGAAAAATATGACCTTATGATGATTTTAATATGTTTATTTCAAAAATTGTATCATTTTTATAATATATACTTTATAGAAGTGGAAAAATTTAATTACATTATCCACAAATGAAATGTAATAAAAACTATTTTTGAAGAAAACATATTTTTGAAACTTGAAATGACTGTACTTAAAATTGAGAACAAATTTATTAAAAAATAATGAATACATTTGAATTATATAAAACCGTATACATATATTTTCATAATTTTATTATCACTAGTCATACTTCTATTATAACAACAAGGTGATGACATTAAACCACAAAATAGTTTATTTGGACTCAAGGTTTCTTGTAAATAATGATTTCAAAGAAAGTAAATTGATTTTTAGAGAAATATATCATAAAATATCATGATGTTACATTATACCCCTTGTAATATTTTATCACTTTAAATTACATCACTTTGATACAAAAAAATAATATATCTCTACTTCATCGCATCCTTGGGTTCATAAGAAGTTTCCCCTAATTTCAAATTTCTCTAGAGAACATTAACCTGCGGAGTAGTCGAGTTCTATAGAACATTATCTCTACAATACAATATTTCTATAAATTTTTATTCATATTAAAAAACCTGATCTAGAAATGTAATCTATATTTTCATTACATGTTAAGTATCATGTATTTATTTCCAAAATAGTGACACATAGAACACATCACAAACTTTAGATAGGTTCACTTGAAGCACCAAGTGATAATAAACCCTCATTATCCAATCATAAATCTCAAAAGTTTGATATATTTGGGGCACATCGTTCCATTATTTCCAAATATCATAACCTTATTCCATGTATATATTCCTAAGAAAATATTTTCACAAACTTTGAACTATAGATCCAACCAACGGTTTTCAACATAACATCTCCATCGACACTAAGCGTTATTGATGTGTTATTGAATAGATCTAACATTATCATCCATTTTCCTCAGATAGATCTAGTTTCAATAGCTTTATTTATCTAACTTTATACAATTAATATGGAGTTTTAAAATTTCTACCATAGGGTTCTTTATAAGGATCCATCTAAATGCTCGAGTGAATGCTATTGTTGAAAGAAAATTTCATCAAAAGAATGTATTAACCCCAACCACCATAAAAATCTATAGAGTAAGATCTCAAATTTTCTTCTAGGAATCATATTGTCCTATCAGACTGGCCATCTATCTAAGGATGATAAGAAGTACTAAAAATATACTCTATATATTTCCTACTAAATAGTTCACCAAATATTTTAGAAAAAAAATGTATCTTGATCATATATAATAGAATGTGGTACTCCATGAAACCTTAAAAATTCTTTAATGTATGTCTTAAAAAAATTATAAAGGGATGAATCCTATTTGATGGAAATTAAATATCCTAATTTCATAAGTTGACCAACTAAAACCCAAATAGCATTATTCCAATTGGATATTTTTGGCAGTCCGATGATGAAATCCTAGGTCATATTTTCCCACTTTCATTCTGGTACGGGTAATTATTGTAAATTATCATTTGAATTATGTCTCTTAGTCTTAACTTTCTTACATACTAGGAATAAATATATATACTCTATAATATCCATTTTCAGGTTATCCCGCTTGAAATACTATTTAAAATATTTATAAATCATTGTACATAGAATATGAATACATAATGGAAAACTATAAGCTTCGTTCTCTAGGTCCTTATTCATGTATAGTATTGAAGGGACGCATACTCGATTATTGAACCTTATCATTCCCCTAGAATCAGGTTTTAAATCAAAAACCTTTCTCACATTCTTTTATAGTTCAACATTCCCTTGTTGTGCCTTCTTAATATTCTCATGGATGGAAGGTTGAAAATTCTTATGAGAAAGATAATATTTCCCCATTTTCACATTATTTAATGATCTATATTCAACAAATCTATAAAAATTGTATCTCTTCCAATCCTCATCATTGAAAAACTATCATCGTATTTCTGAATCTAAGAATCTTACACCTTGTTCTCCTTTATATGGTGGTAGTTTATTATGGAGTCATAATCATTAATAAATTCCAACCATCTCCTTTGGTATATATTAAATAATGAATTTTTAATAGGAATTATACATAACCTTTCGACTTATAATTATTCATGAGGACGAATCCTAGGCCCTTCATCAATGAATCATTATAGATCTTAAACCCTACTCTAATAAAGGGTAGTGTAAGTATAGGTGTGGTGACCAACCTTTTTTTATCTCCTTGACATTTTCTTCATATTCATAGTTATAGAGGAACTTGGAAAACTTCTAAGTCAACATAGTTATTAGATTATATATCACTAAAAAAGTTCTTAAAAAGAACCAGTGGTATCCTTCCAACCCAATAGAACTATAGATCTGGGTTATATTGGTTAGTCTCGTCCATTGCTCAATACTACTCGTCTTTGAAGGATTCATCGATATACCATCACTAGAGATTATATTACCCACAAATGGGTGTTTTATTTCCAAAATTCACACTAGGTAAATTTTTTAAATAAATTTTCCTTCCTCAAGTTCTTCAACTCAAAACCCAAATGTTTACATGATCTTCCTTAATCTTGGAATATATAATAATATCACCTATAAATAATACCACAAAATGATTGTGGTAATATCTAAAGACTATATTCATCAAATCCGTAAATATTAAGTAGTAATTTCTAAGTCCAAATGAAATCACTATAAATTCATAATGACAATACCTCATATGGAAGGGAGTCTTGGGTTTATCCTCATTATTGACCCCTAATTGATGTCATCAAGAATGAAGGTTATTCTTGGAAAGGTAATAATCCCCACACAGTTAATCAAATAATACATCAATAAATGGTAGATGATACTTTTTCTTGAAATTGATATTGTTATATTCTCGGTAATTAATACAAATATACATTGAACCATATTTAAATATATAAGAAATATATGCACCCTATGGTGAAGCACTTAGATTATTATAATTTATCATATATATTATATTGGATTTTCTTATTAAATAACTACAGATAAATCGAGTCAATTATATATGGATTATTTGAAATAGGTGTAGCACCAATTATTAGTTAAATAGAAAATGAAACTTCATGATTTGGGGGGAAGACTATGCATGTCTTTATGAAATTCATCAGCATATCCTTGAATAATAGGAAAATTTTCAGATTTGATTTTCTCCCCAACTATTTTAAATACATATTAATTATGAATAGGTATTAAGACCCATATAATGGGTATAAATTCCAATTGAAATCCATATTCAAACTCACACTGAAATGTGATTATAGGTTAATTTTTTATATCAACTTTGATTTACTTATTCTAGAAAATTTTAAGGGATCTATGTGGAGATATCCAATCAATTCAAAACAATCACATAAAATTACACTATAAGAATAATAATATTATTTTCATATGGTGAATTTTAAAAAAATTACATGAAATCCCCAACTCTAGAGTAAAGGATATGTTTTCTATAACCATCATGATTTATTCCAAAGATTGACAAAGCATGAGCCCTTTCTTAGTCTAAGAGTTGTCCCTTGGATTTTGAAATCATCTGAGATACTTCCCAAGTTCCAAACATATAAGAAATTGAATAATAAATCATACTTTAGTATGTAATTTATTTCCCTCTATTAAACTCTTCATTTTACCTTACAAAATACTCTCTTTATACCCATTTTTTAACAAATTAAAATTCTTTTGATTTAATTGAGACATTTTCCCTCATTCTTCTCCCCAAATTCATGAAAAGTAGGAAGATAAATCATCATTCCTCTATAAACGTTCTCAACTAAACTCCCATGATACATTATTTTTCTATTATTAGGTGTGTTAGGAAACTCATCCATGTTGAATTTTTTAATCATAAAATGAGATATATGGTTAGGTATAATCAAAAGATTTCACATTCCATTTACCATTTAATTTAGTTTCTAAAATGGATAATCACTTCATTATCTATCACATCCAATATTGACATGATTCCTTATGATTATAGCTATTTACCTGAATAAAAAAAACACTGTCAGAAACAATAATCATATTGTGTAATCATGTAATCCGGAAAAACTATTCATAAGATGGATAAATAATGACACCTTCATTTCAATATATGACACCATATGTTTATAATAGGGTATCAATGGTGATTATTTATTCAAATACATAATAATGGTTGATAAATAAAATGTGAATTAACCTAATAATAACACATAGGGGTGTCTTTCCATGTTTATAATCTTAGGCCCACTCATACTACACTAATGGAGATCCAAATAATAACTAATATGCATCTTTCATATTTTTTACCCCTGCGTTCATTTATGCCACAGCCACATCCACTTTTATATATCAAAAAAGGGATGTATTTTCTAGAAAAATCACAAAATCTCATCTTTAAAAAAAATAGGATGTTATCTTATATATAGACTTATCCAAAGGGTTTCACCAAATTTTAATAATCTTAATCTCAGAAATAACTAAACCTTGTTTTAAGGGATCTGAGCATTTGATACATAAATATTACATTCTTAGAGGTGAATATTCAATACATATTACAATAATACACACTTAAGGACTATAATGATTTAGAGTATTTAGAGACTAGACATATATACATAATATTTTATAAAGGATTCCCAACATCTATCATAATTTTCATCATATGTTTACCCTTATAGACATATCCTACTTGGAACCTTCCATAAAAAACTAGGTAAGGAAAACCATAATAAAGGGTGAGTTTAGAAGATCAGTAAGTGTATATATAGGACATATCAATCAATGATCATACATCAGCCTAAGTGTATGATAAAATAATAATAAGTAATTAATACCCAATCAATTAAATATCATTAACCATGAGTCATAGAATAATGCTTTGTCACAACTAAATAAAAAATTCATAATAGTGAGGAATCATCAATAATCATACATGATCCATGAAAGAATATCTTAAATATAAAAATATAGAACAAGAATTTTCTTATAACATTGTGAACCTTAATGAATAATATCAACTTCACTAATTAAGTTTTATATATCAAAATAGGTCCTCGGAGAACCTTATGGGCATGAAACTAGTTTCACACATAAACTTGTAGACCTAAAACCAAGTTCATTCCTAAATATGTGAATATAAAATTAGGTTCCCATAAAACATAGTTATCACATAATTTATCCATCTTCACCACATCTATTTGATAGAAATAGAATACACACTCATCACATAACATTAGACCATCAATTTTCTACAATATCATAAAAACATTCACCATTACATCATAGTATAATTCGTTGAAAAGAAATGGGTTTCAGAATGATTTCATCATAACATAGTTAACCCATAGTAAAGTAACAGATTTAATGGAATCATATATAAAACATCATCATAAAAATACATCCATAGATAGTAAGTATATGGTATAATTTGTTGATATACCTATGTAAACATAAGTAATATCCAAGTATGTTATCCTAGATGAAACAAATCCTTTAAGAGATCATCAAAATATTTAATTAGGAAAATACTATGTTCATTTTGAAATCACTGATATTAAATCCAATAATTTAAAAAATATTAAGGAAAAAATTTCATTAACAATAAATATGGAAATTGGTAAATGAGTCTTCAAATAAATGATAAGTCTTTATTTCAGGATATTTCATTCATGCGGTATAATTTAATCAAAGATTTCATTCATAACTTTGGTAAAAAGTACCTTATTTGGAAAAAAAGAATATTATTCTAAACAATTATTATAATAATTAAAATATTGGTAAAAATGAATTTTAACAATCGTTTTATAGTTTTAAAATAATTATTGAAAACATTTTAAATAAAAAATGGACATGGAAGATAAATATTCCTCACTAAATAGGAAATAAAGTGAAAATTTCTTAAAAATATTTTCTAAATAATTTTAAACAACAAAAAGATTAAAATGGTAATATTAAATTATAATTAAATTTATAGACATAGAATAAAATATGTAGTTTTTAATGAATAAGAATCATATAATTTTCCATAGTGATAATTTATCATAGACAATCCTAAAAGTAAATGAGTTTGTAACATAACACTTACTATTTGGTAATCACAAAATCAAAAACTTGGGAAAGATGGAACCTTATATATATTTATAAATATCCATAATTTCTATGGTAATAATAATAAAATTCATTCATGGGTATTATATACACTATATAAAAAACAAGTGGTAAAAATGGCATATGTCTCAAAGAAATAAAAGTGAGATGACAAACTCTTACCTCTACTCTTATCCTCCTTCATATGGTCTAAAAATTACTATATAAAAAATATGGTTTTATTATAAATATATTAGAAAACATATTAATACATATAATACAATATATTATTTACTTTTAACATATTATCACCTATTTATTAACAATTCTTTATTCAAATCATTGTTCGATTGATAAATTTTTCTTTTTTCATGCAAGTTTTGATTTGGAAGTTCTAGTCCATATAATTTGATCATGGTTCTCTAAACTATATAATGTTAATATTATATTTATTATCATATATAATCATTAAACATGCATTTATAAATATTTATGTATTGTGGGTGTGGAAAATGAATTACATCACTTTATGGAGACGGTAGTATGTACGTATGCACGAGTGATGTTTCTAATTTATGATAGATGTAACGAGAAAGTGGTAAATAATAATTCATCATTAAAAATTATTATTATATCATATTTATCATATTTATTCTTTAAATATATCCTTATTACCATCCATATAAATCATAAATGATAAATTTATCACATCCCTATGTGGTGGTGGTGGTCTATATGTACGCACGAGTGATGTTATCATTTTCTAACGGATAAAAAATTAAAAAGGTAGAAAAAATATTATAATTACAAAAATAATAATTACTTTATAAATATCATATATAAATATTAAATTTTTTATAGTAACCCACCATGAATTACGGTGATTTAAAATGAATCATATCATTACATGGAGTCAGGAGTCCTCATATACACATGAGTGATAATTTCATTTAACAATTGATGTAGAAGGATATGAATAAAGTGTTTTCCATTAACATAATAATATATACATATTTTTTATATATTGATTTTATTATATCATCATGTTTATAATTGAATTAAAGGTTTTATAATAATAAATAAAATAAAAACACTTGGTTCATTGTTACACCTATTCTTTGGACAACCTCATGTGACTTACAAATTAAGCCTTATAAGGATGATATCATGATAAAAAAAGACTCTTAGATATTGGGTATATTTTTTTATAAGGTTTTTATAGGTCTTGTAAAACATATAATTCTCATGATGTGTTTAGACGAGAGGATAGGTAGTATCTTTTTTATAAGGGTGGAATAGGTTACACTTGGATTTTTTAAAATATTAAAATATATTATTGTATTTGACATGTTCCTATCGTGGGGTGGTACAAAAACAAATATTTCATAATTTAAAATGTAATAAATTGGTTATCCTAGGTTTTTTTCATACAGTAGTGCATAGAAATGACGTTTTTAACCTGAAATTTCATAAAGAAGTGGAATTTTCTTTTGAAATTGATTTTTTAAAATGAAAAAAAAAAAATAAACTTTGAACACAATTTGATGATGAGAGTGATGGGTTAATGGTAGCATCACATTTTTCAATGCCATTATGAACTTAAAAATCATTCCCACTATCTTCCAATTGAATGATAAATGAAAGACACATCGATTGAGTTTTCAATAACCCTCTAGATGAATAATGCAATCAAAACCCCTCATGTGTGAATGAAATTTCATAAACCATTCAAAACCAACTAAGGAAAATCTTGATAGGAAATTTTTTCTCTTTATTAATCGAGAAACAATTCACTTATTCCACACACATGCGAACAATTTCTAGAAACTCACCACCTAACACAATCTTCTCGATCGAGGAAAACTAGACTTGGTTTAGAGAGTTATCTTTAACCAAATCTATAAAAAATGAATGTCACCAAAACTCGAAACATGATCACATTAAGATAATTAGGAAACAATAAAAATAGATATAATTCAATAGAAAAATAGAGTTTTACATTAATGCATAAGACTCTGACATTGCAAAAGGAAAACACACCCATCCTCAATCACTTAAAAGTTTTACCCCTCCATGTGAAGGGTAATAGAGTTAAAGGGAGAAAAAGAGATCATTATAAAACAAAGAAAAATGAAAAGAGAAAATTCAATTCACTTACAGGCTCTAATCATCTATAACAACCACCATTTCTCACTCTTTAACCCTTTTTAATGGAAGTGAACACTCACATTTATAAGCTTGAGAGGTGGAAATGTTTCCCTCTAGATTCATTCCACCGAAAGGTTGAGTCTATTTATAATAATAAATGGCAGAATATCAAGAATTTTTATTCATAAAAGTTTCTCATGTCTCCCTTATTCATGCTCCAACAAAAGATAATATTATTCATACTAGTTTTGAAAAAATTATACTTGAACACTGAAGAATATTTTTATGCCCATTGAGACACCTCAACTCCCTCCATTTTTGTGAACTCAATGGATGAGTTAATGAAAAACATTATCCATGAAATTTGATCTAAAAATTAGTGTCTAAGTTACATTTCTCCTCCTATTGTAATAACCTCATTTAGAACTATCTAGGTAGTGATGTGAATTAATAACTATGGTGGGGTCCATTCTGTTTTGTATAAAAATATCACCACTAGATTGATTTTTCTGAGCCAGTGTGTCAATAATTAGATATTATTCCAATGGAAAAACTTGAATACCACAAAAAAATAATCCTAAAAAAAATTCTCACTTAAATTAGATCAAAATTTTGTAAGTTATGCTAGAAAAATATAATCTCTAGAAAACCGTTAAATTTATTGAATTAACAAATATTCACAATTAAGCTGAAAATTTACCAAAAAACTAAAATGATAAAAATAACCAAAAATTGATTAATTGGACCAGATTAATTCTTTGAAAAACATGTGATAATTATGAAAATATTATATCTATAAATTCCCCCATACATAGAACTTATAGTCCTGGACATGTAAGAATCATAACCAAATCAAAGTAAATTCAAAACACATGCTCATGAGATCATCCAATTCCACACTAAGAAACAAAAGATATCACGACTCATAAAAAACAATTATTTTAAGTTCTAAATTCAGATAATTCAATATATTTCCTCTTAATTTCTCCTCCCATGAACAGAATACACCTATCTCACGTGAATTTTCACTCATCTCACAAATGTCAATTTTCAACAAGGCATTTATTATCTAAACCAATATAAGAGTCACCATAGGATTTATAAATTCCTACATATCCACCCAATGTGATTTAAGGCCATGTGTTTATTATGAGGACTTTTCATGGTTGTTTTGTGGATTTTGGTCAGTAGGATTTTGATATGAAAAATTCTAAGGCCGACTGAGGAGGGATTGGATCTTTTTTAATAAAAATTGTAAGATTTTTACTTTCACTCAAGTATGGTATCCTCCTTACTAGATATTATATAAAATCAGACCCATCATCATGAAAACTCAAAGAAATTGAAAACCATTAATCATTTTAGATATAAAAATTTCAATCAACTCAAACACATTTTTTCTTGAAATCTCTAAAAAATTCATATAATTCTTTATCCATTGGAAGCTCTAGAAAGGCACAACTTCTCTTATCCAAAAAGATCCAAAAAAATAAAATATTTCAACAGAATGATTTTTCAGTAGCAAACACATCTCATAATCATTATATTTTCCATATAAAGTGTCAAATTGGCTTGTAATGTTGCTAAACCAATAGTTTTTTCATAGCCTCTAAGGTTTACAATGGTTAAATGTTATAGGAATTTTATAATGAAAAGTATTATCTTGAAAGGGGGCTTTAAATCCAAATAAATGCCTCAATAATTTAAAACACAAGTTCCTCAAACCCAATTGTTTTGAGAGGAATAAATCATATTTTGGTTAAGGAAACATCATTTGGTTCTCTCAAGAAGTCAGTTCAATGAAAATAATTTGACAAAAAATTCATAAGCCTCCCAAGAAATTTATTACAAATATAAAGATAGTGATATGTATTATGGGATTCAAAAATAAAATTACTTTTCATGATATTTCAACGGATTTTTACTTGAAAAAAAGTCATTTTATGAATTCATTTAAGCTCGGTTACATGGAATAAATTTTTTCACTCATTAAAATAGGTTTTATAAATGGAAATTATAATAATTTAATCTCATAAGTTTAAAAAACGAAAAAAAATAAAAAAGAAACAAAAAATTGAGAATTTGTTTTTTGGAAAATACGAGAACAACAAAAATTAAAAATATTAAACTACAAAGGTTACCTCCCCTGTATTTAAATCATAAAGTTTTCTCAATGCATTCAAATATATTTTAACATATAATAATATTTGAAAATGAAAAACAACAAGAAATAATGTGTAAAGGAGATGTACAACCTGATGGATTTTAGTGATAAATAGGTTGGAGGAGTGTGATCTCCTATACAGGATCTGATGGAATGGTACCATGTAATTTCTTCAACCTTTGTCCATTAATAGTGAAAGGATCATGCTCTACATCCATCACAATCATCAAAAAACCTAAAGGATATACATGATTAACTATAAATGGACCTTACCATCTAGAAAGAAGTTTACCTTGAATTAGATTGAGTCTTGAGTTGAATAAAAATGCTTTGTCTCTAGGATGTAAGTATTTCAGTTGGATAAAATTGTCATGATCCACTCATGTTCTATCTTTATAAATCCTAAAATTATCAAAATCTTCTCTTTTAATTTCATTCATCTCCTGCAACTTCAATCTTCTATCTTTCCCATCTCTTTCAAGATCAAAACTATTTTCCTCATAGCCCAATATGCATTATGCTCCAATTTCACATGTTGGTGATATATTTTCACATTAATCATTCTATATTGACTTATTCTAATCTAGGTTTTTCAGGATTTCCTATAAGCCCATAACATTTCTTCCAACCTTTAGCTAAAATTATTCATGTTTGGTTTAATAATCTTTTTTGATTATTTTTGTTTCCTAGTTGGACATTTTAACATGGGCATTAGTCTATGGATGATAGGGAGTTAATGTTATATGATTCACTTCATACGTAGTAAATAATCCATTCTATTTTTGAAAAAGTGAGTCCCTTGATCACTAGTGATGGATCTGGTTACTCTAAACCTACAAAATATTTCATCCCTGATAAAATCAAAAACAAATTTAGCATTATCCATCCTGGTGGATTTTTCTTCCACCCATTTTGAAAAATAATCAAATAAAAATGATATAATAATTTCCAATTTAAATTGGGAAAGGACCCATGAAATATACACTCCAAACATAAAAAATGTCACAAAAATTATGTGTATTTTTGGGAATTTATTTTCTATTTGAAAAAATTTCAGAAAACTACCATTTTTCACACCTTTTTAAAAATTCATGAGAATCTTTAAAAATGGCGGGATAAAAAATTCAAGATTCTAAAACCTTACATTCATTCATTTTAGGTCCAAAGTGGCCTCAACAAGCTAATTTTTGACAATACTCGAAGATAGAATCAATTTCACTCTCAGTAAAACATCTTCTTATCTCTTGGTCATTGTAAAACTTCTTAATAAATAGATCATACCAAATGTAATATCTAGATTTATATTTATATTTTTGAATTTGATGATAATTAAAATGATATTGGACCTTAAACATTACCAGATAATTGACCATGTTAGAAAACCAAGGGACATCTCCTTCAATCATGTATAACTTCTCACATGGGAGGTTATCATTTAGTGGATCTTTGTCTTGAATATCAGCTTCAGTAGTGTTGGGAAGTCTTCTTAAATGACCATCCACTTGTTACTCATCTCCCTTCCTGTCAGTGATTTCTATATTGAACTTTTTTATTAGTATCATCCATATCACTTTCCTCAGTTTATCATTATCCTTCTTCACCGTGTACCTAAGTGAAACATTATGGGAAAACATAGTGACTTTAGTTCCAAGAAGATACGGTCTAAATCATTCTAAAAACTTATAAAAACTATTTTTTTGGTTTTGTACTTAAATTGATCCACATCCAAGGTTCTTGAATAATAGGTAATATCTTGTGTCTTTTCCTCAATTCTCTAATAAATGACTTATCTAACTTATTGGTTCTAATCATTTCAAATTATCTCAAATGGTCCTTCCCGATTTGGTTGCTGCATAACTGGTGTTGTAATCAATATATTCATTATCTCATCAAAGGATTCCCTAAATGCACCATTGAAATAAAAATTATCATATTTCAAAATCAATATAGATAGAGAGATATCAATCTTACTGAAATCTTTTATAATCCTCCTATAGAATCATACATGACTTAAAAATGATATAACATATTTCACACAAGTTAGGAAAGGAAATGAATTTATCACTTCAATTTTTGATTTATCCACTTCAACAAAAATTTTCTAAATGACATTCCCAATGAAATTTCCTCTATAAACCATGAAATTAAACTTTTTAAAATTTAAAACAACATTCTTTTCAATACAGTTATTCAAAAAAAATCCATATTTTTCAAAAAATGGTCAAATGAATTTACATAAACTATATAATCATCAAAGAAACCCTCCAATAAATTTTCAATGTGATCATAAAAAATACTTACCATGTTCCTATGAAATGTACTTGGAGCATTATATAATAAAAATTTCATATTTTTATATGAAAAATTGTTGAAGGAAAAAGTAAAGGTTGTCTTTTCATGATCCTTAGGATCAATAGGTACCTAAAAATACCCTAAAAATCCATGAAAAAAGAAAGAATGAGTTCTCCATTCTAATTTATCTAACGTCTAGTCAATGAAGGGGATAGGGAAATGATCTTTTCAAGTGACCTGATTCAACTTCCAAAAATCAATGCACACTCTCCAGCTATTCTGAATTCTCATAGGGATTAATTTGTTATTTTTATTCATTAGAATGGTGAGGCCAATATTTTTTAAACTAAATAAATGGTGATAACCCATTGTGAATATAAAATGGTATAGATGATCTTAGTTTCTAAGATCTTATTGATATCCTTCTTTTCAACCTTCATCAAGGTGGGCTTCATCATCCTTTGGGGATGTCTGATAGGTTTGGAATCTCCCTCAATAAGAATTCTATTTTTGCATATTTATGGGTTTATTCCTAGGATATCATCTAAGATCTACCCTATTTCTTATAAATTCTCTCTCAAAATATCAATAAAATATTTTTCTTAGTTTTTAGATATATTATTTTAAATTATCACTGGTCCCTCCCTAAGGTACACATATTTTAAATCGATGGGGAGTGATTTTAATTCCAGATCAAGGGGCTACTCAAAGGATGAAATTAAACTATAATTACCCACTTTACAATGTTGGACATACTACACACAATAAACCATATCATGTTCCTCTTCATTTAACAAATCATAAAAGAAATAAAATTTTACCTCTTATTCCCACATGAAATCAAAATCGCTACTGTTTTGGGAATCCACATGTTCAGCGATATTTTAAATGTAAAACTTATCTAATAGGTATTACAATTCATGGGACATATCTAATTCATCAATTATATTAGTACCAACTTCATGGGAGAGTGAAAAGAGTGAGTGATCATCTGATGTGTAATGCCATGACCCTAGATTCCCAGAGTCAGTGCATTATTTTAATAAATTGGCATGATTACAAGGAATAAAGTCTTGAAAGACCGATCAGTTTAGCAATCTTGGAAAATATATTACATACATGAACGTTACATTAAACTTTCTAAAATACAACACAAAAAAACCCTTTCGGAATTCCATTGTTCCCTTAGCTTAACCCTACATATTAAACATAAAACACTTCTTCGGATCCTGGGAAATTAAAACATAATAAAGGGGTGATCTCAGATGCTCATTAAGGGTAAATAATTTAGCGGAATCTATAAACTTTTAAGGAAAGATGTGTAATAAAAAAAATAGCATTTTAAACATAAAATTGAACATAATATGGAAAAAATAAATCAAACATTACCATATAAACATGCACATGGATATTCTATTAGTCGAATAATCACATGTAATAACTAATTTCATAATGAGTGAATATATAGTACCAGACTTTTATTTCTATGTCAAGGCCTCGTGCTAGAACCTAGGGGATAATTGTAACTAGACCCCAACCCAGAGATCCCCTATAACCGGACTCCAACCCGGAAATCCTCTGTAACCGGACTCCAAACCGGAGAGCCTCTGTAACTGGACTCCAACCCGGATGGTCTACTGTAACTGAAACCCAACCTGAAGGGCTTACTTTTACCAGTCTCCAACCCGTAACATACAAGTCCAACACATTCATCTTAATAAGAGTTTGAAATATAACATAAAAATTCTTATTAAAACTAGTATACAAAATGTCAATACTTTAACCATAAACCATGAATGGTATAAAAATAACACATCCAAAGTCAAACATATTATAAAACCTTCAATAAAATATGGAAGATTTGTATCATAATAAATCAATTTCAAACACGTTTAAAATCCATCAAAGGATATTGATATAGATGAAAATGGTTTGTAAAACTCTTTGTGATAAATATCATTTTTTTCATAAAAACATTTAAAAGTCCCACAATTTATAAAGGAAGACATTAAAAGACATTTTTGGGAAAAAAATTCCCATACCACTTTGAAACTTTTTAAAGGAATTAACATTTTAAAAACATTCATGTCCATATAAATAAATCCATAAAACCATTCTGAAAACATAGACATTAATGAGAAAGGATTTGAAGAATAAATATTAGAACATTTAAAATGATGTTTTAGTAAAATATTCCATTAAAAAATACCTTTGAAAACTCTTTTATGAAACATAGACATGGATAATAAATATTTCCCATTATATACTCACGTAAAAACAACCTTGGATAATAAAGAGATTGTGAAATTAACCCTTACCTTGCACTTTCCTTTGGTCGAGGGTACGTTTAACCTCCTGTATAATGACCATAGTATGTTATTAAATTATAACAGAACCATATTCATATTTATTATACCATACATGATTCATTTATGACTTTATACTACCCATTTAATAATTATTTCTATGTTAAATTAACATTTCGCGTAATAATGGCTTTCTTTATCGTACGTGTTTTAACTTGTTATTCTTGATCGTATCATATAGATCATGATTTAAATACTTCCAGAATATAAAATATTATTTATATTTAATAAATATTTATAATATAAATATGTATAATATATATATATATATGAAATGGAAAACACAGTTTGTGGAGACGGCAGGCCGTACGTATGCATAAACGCTATTTCTGTTTTCATATCGTATTGAATGGAAGTAAGTGAATGAGTTAAATGTAAATACATATAAATAAATAAATATATATATATATCCATCAGAATTATTATTTAATACATATTAATAATATGTATTTTTATAGTCATCATTGAATGGTGAATGTGGAAATGAATTTCATCGCGTCGTGGAGACGCTAATCCGTACGTATGCATGGGCGACAATATCATTATTTTGATATTAAAATAGTAATAATTGGATGGTATATCATATATACAGAATTTATATCATGTTATATTTATTATTTACATCATTTATACTCATTATTATACCCATCCAAATGATGAAGTGTTTGAATAACAAACTACACTACAACGTGGAGACAGTAAGCTATACGTACGCGCGTATGGTGAATTTGTCATTCATATGATGGATAGAATAATTAATAAGGTTGTACCATTTTTATAATAACATCACATTATATAGAATATTCTAGATTTATTATTTTATAATGGAAACAACAATGAAAGAATAAGTGGAAGAAGAAAAGAACTTGAAAGAGGAGATGAAATATTTACCTCTTCTTCAGGTTCTTCCTTTTGATTTGATCAAAAGGGATCTTCAAGTTAGATTTCTGACTAAATTAAGGACTCTAGGGTGAATTTAGGATAGTTGAGAGGATATTTGGGCACGTTTTGGCCGAGCTAAATGGCTTTGGAATTGTTAATATGAGGGAAGGGGAAGTGCCCTTTTATAAGAGGGGTGAGGGGAACTTTAGGAAAAGATTAAAGTATTAATTTATTATACTATAATATTCTGTTTATAATGGCTCCAAATTAATTTAATTAGAGCCTTAGTTGGTTATGGGTCTAAATCCTCTCAACAAATAGGTTTTATACAAGTTTATGTTACAATTTTAACCTTATCTTTTAGATTTAACTCTTAGATAAATAGTTTAACTTTTGTCGTGTCTTCTTATATTCTTACACTATATGGTTAATAAACTTACTCTAAACTTCCAATAGAACCTAAACTGGTTCATTAATAGCATATATAATATTATTTAATCCCTTTGGCCAAACCTTAGATATTATATCAACCAATAATATTGTATTTGTTTTCAAAACTATTTTATGTCAATTTTGACACTATTTGATATTTGTTTTTTGTTAAAATTATAACAACATGATTACTTTGAAAAAAAATTGATTTAATCAACCCTAACATGTCATATTAACCTATAAAATTAGTTCAATTCATCAAAAGTCTCAAATTACATTTATTTGGGTATTTATAATATCAATTATTTTAATCTTTTATTAATAAGGTAATTACTGCATAATCATTGTGTCATAAATAAATTTATGTATTTAATATTTAAAATATATAAATAAAATACCATTATGTAGGAAATCGTTTTATATTTCTAATTAATATTTATTGTCGAATTTATCTTATGTATCACCCTATATTAAAAATGTTTTAGTTATGAAAACTGGAATTTAACACTTTTAACTCTTCTTTAAATTAAATAATAATAAATGTCCTGATCTAATCCTAGTAGACCTAAAGGATCATATTTTATTCCTAAGTTTTTTTTGTCTAATTACACTTATCCAATACAATTAGGACATGTGTTAGGGTAATTATAATATCATTTTTACCCTTAATTACCCTATTTACTTTTAACCGTGGTAAATAAAAGTCAAAAGTTAATATACACCAAAAATTACTTTCATCTTATTGAACCACATTTTACATACTGAGGTTAACTGTGTCTCTCAGATTTTTTAAATTCCACTCACAGAAGTGGTAAAATTAAGTTTTAAGCAAATTTTTAAATGCTCCTAGAAGGTTGGTAAAAGACGGTAAAAAGTTCAATAAAATTTTTATATATCTAAACTTATTATAAAATGACTCCAATTAATTACATTGTACTTATATAGGTATTATGTATCTATTTTTACCAAAAATAAATTTAAATAAAATAAATAATTATTTATATAAAAATTCGGTTTAACCAATAACGCAGTGTTTTTCACTATTCGTCAAAAATTGAATGTTTTTAGAAAAATACCAAAATTTCACCCTAAGATAATTTTGATATTCTAAATTCAAAAATGAAGTCTATTTTACCAAATTCAAAACATAGAAGTTTCATTTATTAATTTAAAATTAAATCTCATTATCAAAACCAAAAAGTGTGTTTTAAGAAATAATAACTATCAAAAGATTGACACTTGTTTATGTTCAATTTTAAAGTGAAATTACTTACAATGGCCAGAATTAAATTAAATGGTAAAAATATAATCTATTTATACTTCCAAATAATTAAAATTTATAATTAAACACTGTAAACTATTTTTATTAAAAAGTTGTTTTCAGTTAAAATATAGTATTTTTCACTATTCACCCAAATATGAAAGTTATCAGAAAAACACCAAAAATTTATTGAAACTAAGTTCTTATGTCTCAATTCTAAAGAAGAAGTTTATTTTTGTAAAATTGAATATATAAAAGTTTCAAATATTGGATTTAAAAATGGTTCACCATTGAAAGGCTGTAAAATTGCATTTTTTTGAAAAATACTTCTTTTATCTGAAAAAAATGAATTTGATCTTACATTATGTCTAAGAAACTCATAATATGGATTCTAAAATTATAAGGATTATATAAAGTTCAAAATTCAATTAATAATATTCATAACTACTTTTGAATGGGTAGTTTGGTAAGTCGTGGTACGCTTGAACTCAATGTTGTGTGTAGTGCAAGCTATTGAATTACATTGAATAAATAACATACTATGAAATCTTGGGGTGTTACATTCTCCCCTCCTTCAATAAATTTCATCCTCACAATTTGAAATTGTTCATCAAAAATAAAAGTTTAAAAATATAAAAATACCTTTGTGGAGAACCCACATCCGAAATTGGGTTAATAAAATTTAGTCTTAATAAGAGGGAAAGGGAAATGAAAAAGTCACCACCAAATTATGATCTCGATTAAGAGAACATTGGTGGAAATTAGATAAATATAATTGGAGGAAACCATAAATATTTAAATGGAGTGATTGAGGTCATCAATCACAAACAAGTGTAAAATTGAGGACCTCAAAGCCATCAATCTATGATGATTTAAAATATCGTCATTTCAACAAAACATAAGGTATTAGGATAACACATTTTTGTTTTAAGATCCCTTCCCTAATGTTTTATAATTAATTTTTTCATATAATAAGAGGGAAAAATATATTGACCTGTATAGTTCCATCCTTTAACTAATTTCTACCACAAACTCATCTTTCACTCTAAAAAATAATAGAACTCATATTCTATTTATCCCAATCATATAGGGTTCTAAAAATAATGAATTTATAATTCATTTTTCAGAATATTAAAAAAACTACATTATACAAACCAGGACATCACGTAGGCTAGTGGTAGGTGATGCACCCTTGTTGCTCTTCGGTTGAGGGTTCAAGTCTCGTAGCCTTGTCGAACGTGATGTGTTGTCACCCGGCCTCCGAGTTATCCTTTTTATGACAATCCAAAAATAATCTCAAGAAATGATTTAACCTTGACAATAGTATCCAATGTAAAAATTAATTGATTCCACCCTTTAGACTTGTCCAAAATAATTCTGTCCAAATTCAGAGTCCAAGATATATAAGAACAGTAAACACAATGAAGATTCTTTTGGCCACGTAATAACATGTGAATACCTTCATCATGTATTATTTTAAAATACGGTAACACCGCGAATTACTATAAAACCTTATTGATTAAATTCATGCTCCCTTATTCCTTATAGAATACTAGATATATTCCTTATATTCAAGAATTTTGAATACTCCAAGAATGATGAAATAAACAAACCATTAATTAGTTCCAAGGTATTCAATAATATGCCATATAATTTATCCAAATCAATCATCTCTTATTCCAAAATTACTACCTCAGTATCAAGACCGTATTAATGTTCATGTTTCCTCCAACCATGTATTTTTCAAAAAAATTAACTTGTTATTGAGTCAATTTTCGTAGAACTATATAATCTCAAATCCTCAATGAAATAGTACTGCAGTACAATCCTTTTTTATTTCCATAATTCATATAACTGGTATATCATCGATTCAACACTAAAATGAAATAATAATTTTTAACAACATAAGAACACTAGTCATTCCTATTCATCTGTGGTAGTATAATAATTTTATTATTATCCAATAGCATAATTTGGGGTATACTCTGATTACTGGGACATTAATTTGTGTAGTGTTTCAACTCCTTGAATATGAATCATTTTACATTTGAAACCTTTTTCTTACCCTTGTAATAACGTACTTGGTGTCTTTTTTCTCCACACTTATAAGCATTTACCAAGGTGATTCTTTCCACATTTGTCATATGTTGGAAAATCCTTCATTCTCTTCTTCCCTTTATCCATCATTCTTTCTACCATCCTTTTCTTCTCTTACTTCCATTCAAATACATATGACTCAAAGAATTATTTACATATCATATTAACACATGATATTATTAATTCATATGTTGAGAATAAGTGGGAGACAATTTCCCTTCTAAATGTTGGCTTGATACCAGGAAAGATATGATCCTTCTTACTTTTTGGAACAAATGTATTGATGGAGTTCTCATTACTTCTATTGGGCATCATTTCTTAAAAATGGAATACACTAGGCCAGTTTATGAATCACAATTCATAATTCCAAACTTGTAAAATACCTAAAGTAAATTGAATAGTTTATGGATATAATCCATAATCATAAAAATGTTTTCTTTGAGGAAGTGTTTACTCATAAATCTTTCATAGTGGCTTGTAATGAAAATGTGATTTATCCTAAGCATATCCCCCAAGAGTGTCGTAACCCAGAGTAAAGCAAGTCCTATTTTCATGCACCAGTTCCCGTTCGAGTCTAGATTAAAGCGGTGTTTTTGGGTTTTAACCCTAGGTACATTTGTGCTAAAGTTGCCTCTACCTGTTCATATCCATACGGGGATGTATTTCTTGGAAAACTTATAAAATATCTACATTACAAAAATTATAGGAATTTATTATATACTAATCCTCAAAGTCTATCTTAAGGTAATGTACTCTAATTAGAGTTTATCTAAATCTAGTTTCCAAGGTTATTGTTAAACTACCTCTGATACCAACTGTAATGTCGCGACCCTAGATTCCCAGAGTCAGTGCATTATTTTAATACATTTCCATGATTACATGGAATCAAGTCCTAAAAGACCGATCAGTTTAGCAGTCTTGGAAAATAGATTACATACATGAAAGTTATATTACACTTTATAACATACAACAAAAAGAAATCTTTTGATAATTCCACTATTCCCTTAGGTTAACCCTGCATCTCAAACATAAAACACTTCTTCAGATCCTAGGAAATTAAAATATAAGAAAGGGGTGAGCTCAGATGCTCATTAAGGGTAAATAATTTAGCGAAAGCTATAAACTTTTAAGTCAAGATGCGTAATAAAAACAATAGCCTTTTAAACATAAACTTGAACATAATATGGAAAAAATAAATCAAGCATTACCATATAAACATGCACATAGATATTCTATTGGTAGAATAATCACATGTAATAACTAATTTCATAATGAGTGAATGTATATTACTGAACATTAATTTCTGTGTCAAGGCTTCGTGCTAGGACCTAGGGGATAACTATAACCGGACCCCAACCCGGAGAGCCACTGTAACCAGACTCCAACCTGGAGAGCCTATATAACCAGACTCCAACCCGGAGAGCCTCTGTAACCGGACTCCAACTCGGAGGGTCTGTTGTAACCGGGCCCCAACCCGGAGGGCTTACTTTTACCGGTCCCCAACCCAGAACATACAATTCCAACACATTCATCTTAAGAAGAGGTTGAAATATAACATAAACATTTGAATTAAAACTAGCATATGAAATGTCAATAATTTAACCATAAACCATGAATGGAATAAAAATAACTCATCCACAGTCAAACATTATCATAAAACCATCAATACAATATGGAATATTTTTATCATAATAAATCAATTTCAAACAAGTTTAAAATCCATCAAAGGATGTTGATATAGATGAAAATGATTTGTAAAACTCTTTCTGAGAAATATCCTTTTTTCATATAAACATTTAAAAGTCACACAATTTAGAAAGGAAGAAATTTAAAGGAATTTTTGAATCAAAGTGTCCCATACCAATTTGAAACTTTTGAAAGGAATTGGAATTTTAAAAACAATCATGTCCATATAAATAAATCCATAAAACCATTTTGAAAACATAGACATTAATGAGAAAGGTTTTCAAGAATAAATCTTTAAAACATTTAAAATGATGTTTTAGTAAAAGATACACTTAAAAATAATACCTTTGAAAAATCTTTTATGAAACATATACATGGATAATAAATATTTCCTAGTAGATACTCACGTAAAAATAACCTTGGATAATAAAGAGATTGTGAAATTAAACATTACCTTGCACTTTCCTTTGGTCGAGGGTATGTTTAACCTCATGTATAATGATCATAGTATGTTATTAAATTATACCAGAACCATATTTATATTTATTATATCATACATGATTCATTTATGACTTTATACTACCCATTTAATAATGATTTCCATGTTAAATTAACATTTCAGGTAATAATGGCTTTCTTTATTGTACGTGTTTTAACTTGTTATTCTTGATCGTATCATTTAGATAATGATTTAAATACTTCCATAATGTAAAAAATTATTTATATATAATATATATTTATAATATAAATATGTATAATAGATATATATATGAAATAGAAAACACCATTTATGGAGACGAAAGGCCGTACGTACGCATAAATGTTATTTCTGTTTTCTTATCATATTGAATGGAAGTAAGTGAATGAGATAAATGAAAATAAATATATATATATATATATATATATATTAGCATTATTATTTCATACTTTTTAATAATATGTATTTTTATAGTCATCGATGAATGGTGGACGTGGAAATGAATCTCATCGCGTCGTGGAGACGGTATTCCGTACGTACGCACGAGCGACAATATCATTCTTTTGATATTAAAATCATATATAATTGGATGGTATATCATATATACAGAATCATTATCATTTTATATTTATAATTTACATAATTTATACTCATTATTATACCCATTTAAATGATGAAGTGTTTGAATAACACACTACACCATGACGTGGAGACGGTAAGTCATACGTATGCATGTATGGTGACTTTTTCATTCATATGATGGATAGAATAATGAATATGGTTATACCATTTTTATAATAACATCACAATATATAGAATATATTTGAGTTATTATTTTATAATGTAAACAATAAGGAAAGAAGAAGTGGAAGAAGAAAAGAACTTGAAAGAGGTGATGAAATATTTACCTCTTCTTCGGGTTCTTTCGTTTGATTTGATCAAAATGGCTCCTTAAGTTGGATTGATGACTAAATTAAGTCCTCTATGATTAATTGAGGACAGTTGATAGGATATGTGGGAAGGTTTTGGCTGAGAAAAATGGCTTTGGAATTGTAAATTTTAGAGAAGGGGAAGTGCCCTTTTATAAGTGGGGTGAGGGGAACATTAGGAAAAGATTAAAGTATTAATTTATTATATAATAATATTTGGTTTATAATGGATCCAAATTAATTTAATTATAGTCTTAGGTAGTTATGGGTCGAAATCATCTCAACCAATAGGTTTTATACAATTTTATGTTGCAATTGTAACCTTATGTTTTAGATTTAACTCTTAGATAAATAGTTTAACTTTTACCGTGTCTTCTTGTATTCTTACACTATATGGTTAATAAACTTACTCTAAACTTCCAATAGAACCTAAAGTGGTTCATTAATGACATATATAATATTATTTAAGACCTTTGGCCGAACCTTTGATATTATATCAACCAATAATATAGTATTTGTTTTAAAAACTATTTTATGTCTATTTTGACACTATTTGATATATTTTTTTGTTAAAATCATAACAGCATGCTTACTTTGAAAAAAAATTGATTGAATCAACATTAACATGACATATTAATCTATAAAATTAGTTAAATTCATCAAAAGTCTCAAATTACATTTATTTGGGTATTTATAATATCAATTAATTTAATCTATTATTAATAAGGTAAATACTGCATCATCGTTGTCTCATAAATAAATTTAATTATTTAATGTCTAAAAATTATAAATAAAACACCATTATGTGTGATATCTTTTTAGATTTATAATTTATATTTATAGTTGAATTTATCTTATATATAACCCTATATTAAAAATGTTTTAGTTATGAAAACTTGAATTTAACACTTTTAACCCTTCTTTAAATTAAATAATAATAAATGTACTAATATAAACTTAGTGGACCTAAAGGATCATATTTAATTCCTAAGGTTGTTTTTGGTTGAATTACACTTATCCAATAGAATTAGTACATGTGTTAAGATAATTATAATATCCTTTTTACCCTTAATTACCCTATTTACTTTTAACCGTGGTAAATAAAAGTCAAAACTTACTATTCACCAAAATTTATTTTCATCTTATTGAACCAAATTTTACTTACTGAGGTTAACCGTGTCTCTCGGATTTTTTAAATTCCACTCACGGAAGTGATAAAATTAAGTTTTATGCAAATTTTCAAATGCTTCTAGAAGGTTGGTAAAAGACGGTAAAAAGTTCAATAAAATATTTATATATCTAAACTTATTATAAAATGACTCCAATGAATTACATTGAACTTATATAGGTATTATTTATCTATTTTGACCTAAAATAAATTTAAATAAAATAAATATTTATCTATATAAAAAGTCGGTTTAAACCAATAACGTTGTGTTTTCACTATTCGTCAAGAATTGAATGTTTTTAGAAAAATACCAAAATTTCACCCTAAGCTAATTTTGATATTCTGAATTCAAAAATTAAGTCTATTTTACCAAATTAAAAACATATAAGTTTCATTTATTTATTTAAAATTAAATCCCGTTGTCAAAACCAAAAAGCGTGTTTTTAAGAAATAATAACTATCAAAAGATTGACACTTGTTTATGTTCAATTTTAAAGTGAAATTATTTACAATTACCATCATTGGATCAAATGGTAAAAATATAATCTATTTATACTTCCAAACCATTAAAATTTTTAATTTAACACTATAAATTATTTTTATTAAAAAATTGTTTTCAGTTAAAATATAGTATTTTCACTCTTCACCCAAATATGAAAGTTATCAGAAAAACACCAAAGTTTTATTAAAACTAAATTCTTATGTCTAGATTATAAAGGAGAAGTTTATTTTTGTAAAATTGAATATATAAAAGTTTCAAATATTGGATTTAAAAATGGTTCTCCATTAAAAGGCTGTAAAATTGCATTTTTTTGAAAGCTACTTCTTTTATATGAAAAAAAATGAATTTTTTCTTACATTGTGTCTAAGAAACTCATAATTTGGATTCTAAAATTATAAGGATTACAAAAAGTTCAAAATTCAGTTAATACTATTCATAACCTCTTTTGAACGGCTTGTTTGGTAAGTCATGGTGCACTTGAACTCAGTGTTGTGTGTAGTACAAGTTATTGAATTACATTAATGAAATAGCATACTATAAAATCATGGGGTGTTACATGATGGGTTTTGTATAGATTTAAAACTATTAAAGTGGGTAGTGCTATCTCCAAACTCCATGCTGAGTGTCCCTATGTAAACATTGATGATGGTTTCAAATTTACTCAAGAAAGGCCTCTTAAAAATAATGGTTGAGTGTGATGGGATCTTATCTTCTTCTATATTCATCCCATAGAAGTTAGCTAGGAATAATAGATTTTTTAATTTCACAAGGAAAACGTCACTATATCTTGAAATTTGGTTGGGAACTATAGTGTGATAAGGTTTGAGATACTTCTTCCCTAGTTGATCCTCTAATTCCCTTAAATAATAATCCTATTAGTGAAAATATCCATTAAAAATTAGTCTACTTTGGAATTCTCACTAGCGTTTCTTGTATCTTCCTCATTGAAATATACTCTTCCTCCTCCTCCTTCCTTTCTTCTTCATGGTGCATTTTCATAGAATTTTCATAATTACCATCTTCATTCTCCCTCAACTTTGGTGTTCTTGTTTCAGTTTTATGGGCTTCTAGTGGTGGGAGTTCTTTTACACTTCTTTTTTATCATTACATTATCCTTTCGGGTTTGGTCTATTTAGGAAGGGAGTTTTCCTGGATTTTTTTACATGATTTCAACAAGACTTCCCACCTTGTTTTCTAACATATCAACATTGTCCTATAGTCCCTAAAACATGGATTTTTTCTATTCCATAGAAGGTTATGTGATAGTGTATTATTGATCTAGGATCTTTGGAATGTGGGTTGGTGGTGGTATGAATGCGGGTTATAATATTGCTTGCTTTGAAATAATGGTGGGTTTTGGAATTATTGATGGAATGGGGGTTGGTTTTTGAAATTGTTTGGGTACGGGGTTTTAGATTGATTATAATAATTTAAAAATCCACATTGAACATGGTTAGGCTATCTCCATTATTTATTTTGTTGGAAATTCATTATCAGTAAGGTTTCCACCCAAGTTTTCATTCCCTATATTTCAGCACATTGGTAATGAAATGATCTGGTGGTGAGCATAAGCCACATACCTTAGCCAGTGATTATTAGTCACCCACTTGTTTCAAGGCCATCTATCTCACCATACCAGTAAACTTATCTATCATAGTTTCCAATAAAGGTTATGGATAAGAATTTCTTACCCCGTGAATGCCACTTTTTCCAGTACTTCGTGTACCAAATTATTGCAAGTTCTGGGAAATCTTCTCAATTAATTCCTTGGACTCTTCTAGTGACTTTTAAATCAATGTGCCTCCATATGATGCATTCAGAAGGTTTATATCATTTCTAATGAGCCTTGGTAAAATAAGATAATAAATTTATGCTCCTCAATTTCTTGATGTGGGTAGCTAGCATATAGTTTTTTAAACCTTTCCCAGTACTCGTAAAGGGTTTCTCTATATGACTATCTGATAGCATAGGTTTTCTTCAAGATGGCTATACTTATATAGGTTTAGAAGAATATTTTCATTAATAATCTCTATAATTCATTCCAATCATTCAAATATATATATTATAGTCTATACAACCATTCTTTGGTATCTCCCTCCAATTAAAATTATAATTCCTTCACTTTTACCTACTTCTCAGCTACTCAACGAGGTCTTAAAGTATATCATACATGTGTGATCTCTTTAATATGGTTTTTTGTGTCTTCTCCTAAAAACTTATAAAATTTTGGGAGAATTTAATAATGTTAGGTTTCATATGGAAATCATTTTGTAACATAATAATGGTAATTTTATTGCTTTGATTAAGGAATTATGGTGCATAGAGGTCTCTAAGGGTTTGGTTCTGATTTCCATCCAAGATGAAAGACTTGGAGTGAACACTTGAAGTTTTAATTGATTTGGAGTATAAATTTCCAAAAATTAAATTTTAAAATTATGGTTTATATGTATATTCAACAATTTTATTTCAATTTTATGATCTAGGGGTAAAAGGGTCAGTGTTTGAGGTTCTATTCATACCATTTTTAAGAGAAAATAAAGAAATAAGAAAAAAAGATTGTTGGCACCAACTCCCTGGAAACAGAACCAAGTTTTGACATATGGATATCATGAGGTGTAAAAGAATATTACCTAAGTTAAAATTAAGTAAATTGGATAACCTAGGTTGTCTCTAGAGAGGAGAACACAAATATCTTGTTTGTCACTTGAAATATGGGAAAAAGTGGAAGTTTCTTTTAAAATTGATTGATTTTTAAAATAAAACAAGAAATAAAAAATAAAGTTTGAACACAATTTGAGGAAGTGAGTGATGGGTTCAGGGTAGGATCACCTTTTTCAATGTCATCATGTCAATAAAAATTATTCTCACTCTCTTCTTATTGAATTATAATTTAAGTACTCATCAATCGAGTTATTAATCACCCTTTGGTTGAAGGATGCAATGCACACCACTCATGTGTCCATAAAAATTAATAAACCATTGAATTTACCTATAAAGAATTTTTTTTCTTCTTAGTAATCTACAAACAATTACCTTGTTCCATACACATTCCAATGGTCTCTATACACTCACCACCTAACACAATATGCTCGAACGAGACAAACTACACTAGGACAACGGATTTTAAAGATCATCAACAACATATATAAAGATTTATTGACACCAAAACCTAAAAAATGATAAAATTAAGAGAATTGGGAACCGATTAGAAAAGAATAATTCAATAGAAAAATATTTTTTACATTAAAGCACAGGACTCTGACATTACAAAATGAAAACTCATCCTTCACTGAACACCCAATAGTTTTACTCGTCCATGTGAAGGGTAATAGAGTTAAAGGGGGAAGAAAATAGAATGGAAAAACTAAGAAAAGTGAAAAGAGAAAATAAAAAATATTTAAATGTTCCAATCCTCTATCACAACCCCACATTCACCTTTGTAAACCCCTTTGAATGGAAGTGAACACTCATATTGATAGGCTTGAGGGGTGGAAACATTTCCCTCCAGATTCATTCCTAAGAAATATTGAGTATATTTATCATATTAAATTGATGAATCTTAGGAATTTTCATTCATAATATATATTCATATCACTCATGTTCATTCATCCAAAAAATCAAGTATTATTTGTAAAAGGTTCAAAAACATTATACTTGAATTACTGAAGAAGGATTTTTCCACACAAGGATGCTCCTCAAATACCTCCACTTTTCCTCATATAATTATTGACTTAATGAAATAAATTATGACTAAAATTTAATTTTCAAAAGAGTCTCTAAGTCCAATTTCTCTTCCATTTGGAATAACCTTATTTGGAATTTTTTAGGCAGACATATGATTCAATAACTAAGTTGGGGTCTATTACAGCGTATAGAAAATTTTCTCCAATTTATTGATTTTTCTAGTCCAGTGTGTCTCTAATTAGATATGATTCCAGAAGAAAAGGGTGAATCCCACAAACATAGTATGCCTCTAAAAAAATAATCACTTATATTGGATCTAAATTTCAAAAGTTATTCCCAAAAAATTGAAGCTCTTGAATAGTGTTTAATTTCCAAAATTAACCAATTTTCCAAATTATTCCCACAATTCACAAAAAAAAACTAAAATGATGCAAATAAGATCAAATTGATTAATTAGAAGGGATTAATTCACATTAAAAAATATAAATAATTCTGAAAATATTATCTCAATTAGTCTTATTTAATAAAAATGGATCTAAAATGACTCAAATTAAAATATTAAATGATATAGGGTTCAAATTTGAACAACCAATATAATTTAGATAGGTTTTTATTTCATTTTAACCATTATAATTTTAGTTTCAACCCTTTAGAATAATTTTACTCTTACCTTGGTAATTTATTTTTTTACCAAAGCTAGTCTTCATAATGAAAAAAAGTGAAAGTGAACTCCTTAAAAAATTTGGAAAATATTGAGTCAATTTTTTCAAATTCAATTTCCATATGTGGTTGAAATTAATTTAAAAATAAACCACAAAAACAAGATTAGTAAATTGTTCCATAAAAATTCATTATTAAGTGAATTTCTTATACCAAAATTAAACATATTTTTTATTACAATGATATTAATTGTTTTATATTTAATAAAAATGAACTAAAGAAAATTTAAAATTAATTCAAAATAAAATTTAACTTTTTAACTACTTGAATAGAAAATAAATTTTTCTATATATTTAATATTTTTCCCTATTCACTGAAAAATTATTCTTTTCATAAAAATCATAAAATTTTACCATATGTGAAATTTTATATGATTGTTTGAAAAGTATTGTCTTTTTCATAAAATTAATTTTATAAAAGTAAATGAAATTAATTTTAGTATCTATTCACAATACATAATATAAATCATTTTTAAGGAAAACATATATTTGAAGAATAAAATGACCTTATTGAAAATTGAGTAATTATTTATCATACATCAATAAATACATTTTCATAATATAAAACCTCTAAACATATTTTTTAATAATTTAGTTATTATTATTCAAACCTCTAATTTTATGTCTTAGTTAAAATGTTATACAATATTGTATTTCATTTGTATTCGGGGTTTAATGTAAAGTAAGATTTCAAAGAAATTAAATTTATTTAAGGATATATATATATATATATAATAATAAAATTATGGGTTGTTACATACATAATTTAAAATGTTCATATCCCAACTTCAAAAAATGGATTTAACACTAAAATTGAGTTCCTTAGAGATAATCCAATTCTCATGACAGCCTAAAAATGGGCAGGATCAAGGATTAAGTTTAAGTATTTTAAATATAATTATCATAATGAATAATAATAGTAAATGATCAATAATCAACAAAATTTCCGAAATAAAGTTTATAATTCCAAATTAATCTAGATATTTAAAAACAACACATTAAATGGTGAAGTTTTTAGATATATATTATTAAAATACAATGTGAAATATATGTAAATATTAGGAATGTCATGAATCTACTCTTAAGGAGAGAAACAACATAACATGACTCAGTGGGATCTATATACTACCATCCTATAAAATTTTATAACATTACCCACCAATATCCCCTATGATATTTAGATTATAATTTCATTGAAATGTATATATAAATTATTAACAATGTGATGAAGGTGGCTTAATTTGATGGAAATAATTTCAAGATATTGTAAAATATAATGCACTTTCAACTTGAAAATATCAAAGTGGTGTACATGTTCTCAACTCTAATTCCCCCCCAAATACAAATATGAGACACCCAAAGTGTCCCAAATTAAATAAAAATAATATAATGTGAATCTCATGTGTTGAGGATGTATACTCAATGCATTATCTAATGATATCATTGACACTTACCAACACCTTATTCCAGTAAAGGAGATCCAAGGTGTATTGATGAAAAATGACATTCCCAAGGATACAAGAGTAAGAAATTAAAAATAATAATGTTCATTACATACCAAATTGTAGACAGTAGATATATCATAGGTTATTTCTAGTAAATATTGTGTCACTTAAAATATCTAAATCAAAACAAGATAAATAGGATAAATTCATAGTTGTAACCACATTTATTGATAAACTCCACACTTCATGTAATAATGTTAAACATTCTATAAAAAATAAGATGGAATATTTTTATCTCAATGAATTAGTCAAATAATTACTAATTTAAGAGGACATTAAAAATCCAGAGGAGGAAAATAATATTAATAATGATCAATCCAATATTCTCATGGTAGATGGAGTAGATCCATATAGGTCCTAAAATGGGAAAACATCTAAATAATACTTCAAAAAGGAAGGTGTGATTCAATAAAAATAAGGGGGTATGGTAATATTATTGAAATTAGAGACACTTACAATGAGAGTCAAATATCCATTAGAAGAAATATTTAAACGACACATAAAAATATCACTTTATAAAAATGATATTCAAAGTTAATTTTCTTGAGGATATCTCTTCCTTGTGGATTCTTCCCAAAGAAACTTGATACATATACAATAAAAAATAATTCATTTATATTATGAACTCCATAAAATGTGGTGCATCACTTTATATGGGGAATCTGAAATAATAAATGTATAAGGGAAGGGTGTGGTTGATCTCAAGTTTACCATGGGGAAGATACTTACATTAAAATACGTATTTTATAATCCAGAAGTTCATTGGAACTTAGTTTTGGGTAACTTATTGAACAAGAATGGGTTTTAGGTTATTCTTAAGTTAGATAAAATTATTTTATACAAGTTTGTGATATTAATAAGAAATGATCAATTTTAGGATATATTATTAGAATTTAAAATAGATTTTATATCTACATAATTTATAATGTATTTTGAATTATGGTATAATCATTTTGGTCATATAAATTTTATGATAATACATTACTTGTAAAAAACGAAATTATTACCTAGAATGAATAAAATTGATCATATATGTATGAGTTTCATTCAAACTAAAATAATTTTGAAAACATTTGAATCTATAAAAAAGAAATATAATTTTTTAGAATTAATACATAGTTATGTATGTGATTTTTAAGCTTCACCCATCGTAGGTAATAAAAAAATACTTTGTAACATCCATTGATGATTACTCTAGATTTTTTCATGCATATATTTTTCATGATAAAGATGAATTTATAGATAAATATAGTGTAAAAACATTTTTTTTAATTATTCCTTTTAATATTTATATGTATATATATGGATCATCAAAGTCAGTATAGTGTATGGTTTTCTCAAGATCCTGATATTAATATATTAATATATTAATATATTTTAATACACAGTCATGGATTATTTTTGTGTTTCTAGTCTCCCATTGTTTGGTACCTCAGCTAAGAAATCTGAGATTTCTATTGATTCTATAAATGGGGTTTATCATAGGTGAAATCTAAGGATTTTCGACATCAGACATTCTATAGGAGGTGACCATTGATGGGTGTGTTTGATAAAATAATTAAATTATTTATTTTATTTTATTTTAAATTCCAATCCTAATTTTCTCTTTAAATACACAATTATGAATAATATCCATGGTTAGCACTATAACCCTCAGGAATTAAAGAGTGGGAGGAGATCATTCTTCATTTGTGGACCAAGATCAAAGAACATCAATGATTAGATCAAGGTGGATTGAAAGGATGGAAGTGAATGTATCTGACCTTATTTATTGTTGGTCAATGCTCACATCACTAAAAATTTATCCCTACTCAAGGTAGGGAATTTTATTTATGTATTCATGTCCTATTTTATTTTTGAATTATATATTTAAACATCTCCTTCTTTGATATGTGATATATTTATCATTACCTGAGCCCTAACACATTTTGGTTTCTTTAATAAGATAAAACTCCCTCTTTGAACTTTTTATCACCCTTAGATACCCCATTATGTGATTGTTGGATGAGAAATCATAGAAAATTATGGATATATTCTGTTTATGTGTATTTTTTACTATAGTTCTTATCATTCTACATTGTTTTCTCATGAGGTTGTGGTTTGATATTGTTAGGGCGGGTTCGAGTGTGATTGAACACCCATATTCATGGTGTATTCATGAATAAAATTTAGTATGTAGATTTTTAGATGGGTCAGGATAGATTTTAAGTAGAATGTATTTTAATCAAGAATCAAGGATTTAGAATGATTAAGGGAGGTGATACGGGAGGTGAGACAGTTTGTTTTCATGTGATTGGATTTTTATTTTCATCCATCGAAGGTCAGGAATCGACAGTCAGAGTCATTTCCCTTCGATTTCAGGTCCTAAAATAGAAATTTTTTGTGTGTAAATGGATGATATGGAGTCTATGTGATGCCAGACTAATCTACCTATGAGAAACCGGATTATACTGTGTGAATTTTGGAAGAACACATGTTTTGTAGTCTCCTTCCTATGTTGGGTAGGGTAATGGGTACATACAAATACCACACACCAAATGGACCCACCAAACACCATTTGACCAAATATTGTTGGATCAATGTGAACTCCAGGAGTACATAGGTACAAACATAACCATGAGCATGGGTATGGCCATAATTTGTAGGCATGGGATTGTACTCATACATGGAAAGGATACCCAGACACAACCATATACATGAGCATGGTTCGGAAGATCATGGATAGGCCTTCGGTTGCTGAGATATGTTTAGTAAAACCATTACACACTTTCTATTGTGAAATTTTTATCTAATCTCTGTCTAGGGGATAACACACTAAGTAAATGAGGCGATTTCACATTCCATGTGTCCCCATGTATAGGTTGCGCACTTCTCCAACTGACTTATACCTTCTGTATATCTCTCTTCTATACTCAAATTTTTGCTCGTGAATCGATTATACTAAGTGATTTTCCACATATAATGTGATGATATATTTTATTGCGGCATATGAGATGTGGTTTGAGGTGTTCCAATAATGATGCTACTTTAGGAATTATTGACGATGGTAGTGAATAGGACAGGATCATCGGACTGGTGTTGGGGTTGGTACTCCCCTATTACACTAGGGAACAGGTCCCCTATACTATTTAAATAAGTAGATTTGGTACTCCCTCATACTACATAATGGCATGGTCAATCTATCTATGGATTAGTACTCCCACAACATCTATCTATGGTAGGGATTCAGTCCACCACTTCAGTTGTGGCTCCCTTAGAAGTGGAGAGAAATGTTGAGGTGTGGGCCCCTCGACACAAAATCGTGCGAGATTATGCATGATGATTGGAATTGGATGTGGAATCGTGGAGCTATATGTAGACTCCTTATTCTTGTCTTGGTTGTGGATATAGAGATCCACTTTTTCTCTTTCTTTGGAATATTTATGAGAATATATATTTATTGGGTTTTCATTTCCCTCTTCATATGGGTTGACATGACTTCTATTATATCATTATATTTCCCCCTTTTTTGTTTTCCTGGAATCCTAATAGGTATGTATATACTCACCCCAATATGGTATTTTCTCGTATGTATCATTTCTTACGAAGATGGTTGGAAACTTTGTGGTGAAATTGGTGAATCTTATTGATAATTGGATGCATTTACTACATTCATTGGTCGAACATAGAGATCAGGGGATGAGGAGAAATAGATAACACCACATATGGATTTGAAAATATAGTATATCTCTAGTTAGTAATTATTGATGAAAACTATACTATAATATATTGTGCCATACATTAAAAGAGATAGATTCTTTTGACGGGGATGTATGTCATATCACATCAATCCACAATGAGGTCTTTGACATTTTGAGACTTTGAATTACAGATTATTTTTTAATATTCAAAAGTTTTTCAAAATAATAGTGTTTTGAATGTTTTATAATGGTTATTTAATGAACTTAATGTGTTAATTTTTTGTTCCCAATCAGTCAATAAAAATTGTAAAATTTGAAGGGATGTAGATTTGAAGAATTCTTGAAAAAGGGACATGATATTAGAGAAAATATCACGTAAAACGTATGAAGAGAATTGAAACATTCATAATTGAGTGGGAAAATGTTACTTTTTAAGAACAACATTGATTATTTAGTTTTTATTGTATATTTAATTACAAGGAGAAAACCCTTGTGGTTTGGTGTCAATCATTTCTATGTAAATTCTTATAGTGACTACTATGTTGGTTATTCTTGTATTCCTTATCTCAAATCAATGGTTGAATACATAAATGGAGCGAGTGACCCTAATATTGGAATAAAACTTTTCTGAAACTTCTAATAATGATAGTGGATATTAATTTTGGTAAAGAGAGACATCATAGATGTATGGTTCTTAGATTTATCTCTTTTTGGTGAGACAAATTAAATTCTTCTTTTGTTGCATTTTTATTTAGGTATTTGGTTGTTTTGGTTGTGTAGTTGATTGTAACATGTTCCATGTAATCTTGAAAAATGGAAAGAAGATATGTTGAAAGTTTTTTCTAAAAAATTCACACCATAATTAACCCCCAGATATAGTGTGTTTAGGACACTGTTTGAAATAGGTGGACATGTCATACATTACATTATCTTATGTCGATTGTAATCAATAGATTTTGATTTTATCAAGTTGTATAGTGATTATTTAAATAAATATATTATAGTTATGGGTTCATATTATTTAGATGAATATCATTATATCTTATTCGGTGAGATTTATACTTCGTGCATCCTGTGTAGAAAACATTCCATGAGTTGTGATATATTTTTGTAAAGTGTGTCCAAAAGAGGTATGAATTTTCTATAAGGTGGGTGATTGATTTTAGTATCTAATGGTATCCATGTATTTGTTTAATTATTAGGGAATCTTATCAATGAAATCATTCAATATATAAAAAAGTGGAATCAAATTGATTACTTGTTGGAGTGGGGTTTTATTCAGCATATTGTGTCTCCATGATTTTTATGGAGTTGTTTCCAGGAAAATGGATGATACCCTTTGTATAAAGGATCCATGGAGAGGAATAAGTATTAAATACCACGCCCAAAAATGTTTTTCATCAATTTTAAATGCTAAAATTTATTTAATTTGATGAAGAATCCATAAATTTTTACTTGATATGATCATTTCACATATAATTTATAAAGGATTTAAGACAAGAATTAACTCATCATAAAATTCTTCCAGTTTTTAATCAATATGGTTGCCCCTATTTTTGTATATTTTTATGGTGAAATGACAAATTATAATTCCTATAGATACATCCACACATGTTCCATGAATATCATAACATATTCATTGGTATTTCATGTTCTAGCACAGAGGAATGAAATATCTTACATCATTCATCATTGATCACAACAAGAATTCTATCACAATTAAAATAATTTATTCTCCTACTCTATCAGTCTTTAGATAGATGAGGAGGATTGTATCTAATTTTTTAGAGTTTTCTTAAGAGGTTGTCTCAGTATTAATAGAATCCTATTGAGTGTAAATTTTTTACACAACAATTCACATAATACTAAAAAATGATCAAAAATGCAATATATAGTAAAAATTAAATATTTAATAATTTCATTAAGGCTATTCATAAAATATTATCTCTAATATATTCTCCATGTTAATAAATAATATTATTGTTATTATATTCCATAACTTGTTTAAACTCATGAATATTTAAATATCATTTCAAAAATAATTTAATTAATATTTATTTAAAAGATATTAAATGAAATATATCATTTTCATCGATCCCTTTACTCATTTAGCTAGTCCTCCTCGATATTTAATGAACCATAATTAATAAATATTTATATAAAAAATTAAATAACATTGCATTATTAATTAATAAATATATAAATATCTAAACTTTTAAAAAAATATTTATTTTAGTATCCTCATATCTAAATAAATATTTGTTTAATAAAAAAATATTTATAACCTTTCGAATAATAAACAAGAGAAAAATAAATATTATGTATTATTTAGCTCATAAATAATATTTATTTAATATTAAACTAAGAAATATTATAGACTCAAATAATCAATTATTCAATTTATGTTTTCAATTGAGCCTGAATTATTTTAATTCCACAATGTGAGAATAATATTAAACCATAATATTATATTTAAATAGTATTTAGCTAAGATTTTGGATAAACTTAATGTGTTTCCCTTAATTACTCTTTCTTAGTGATATTATGTGAGTTTTCCTAAAGTCAAAGATTGGTATCTATCAAAACATTAATATACCCATAGGCAAAGAAGTTAATATAATAGTGAAAAAATCATATAAATTCTTATTGGGTAATAAAATCCCTTTATCTCGATATCTCATCAATCATGTTGCATAATTGGTTTCATTAACCTATATGCTTGGCTTATCTTTACTTGATCCATCAAATGAACTCATTGCTGAACTACCATGGTTGTGTATTAAATTATATTGTTCTATTTAAATCAAATAGAAAATGATTTCATATTCTATAACTCGAAAGGGAAAATCCTTTATTTACTTATTTAATTAATATCATGTAACTTATGAGGCACTCAGCGTATCCTTTCTCACTATGCGAATATGTCATCACAATTTTCATTAACACATCAAACTACATGATTCAAGATATACATTAATAATAATCTTGTGTATAAGTACCAATACACACATCTATAGAGATAAATATTCAATGACACATATAATAAGCACATTTCCTATTAGTGGTTCTATCCTTATAACCTACATTATTATAGATTATCATGTGTGAACTTCATGAGAAGAAGTATCAATTTTCTATGATCCTCCAACACTAGACATTAAAGTACCATATTTTTACTATTATATAAATTTCATACAAACTATAAGACATATGTTGAAGCATTTTTTTATATCACTTCAATGTTATCATTATAGTGGATAAATTTAATAACTGTTTGATCTAAAATATACTCTAAATACATTATAACATTAATTTTATATATAATAACACTCATCATGTGATGATATATTTATTAATATTCATGTAATGGAAATAAAATATTTACTTTCTCTAGTGAACCAAATCCAATAGAATCTAACATGCACTATACCAAACTAATTACAACTTTTAGTTTGGTATATCTCAAATGATATTCATGATTCTATAGATATAATGATTTTTTCTATGGGTCTACCACATTTTCTTATTTGAAAACTATGCTTACTATGACCCAAACCTTCTAAGAAAAATAAATCAAGAAGAAATAGTTTCTAATTATATATTACATTTTTTTATGTGACCTTTTCTCCTTAGTTAGGACTAATGCAGAATTATTATCACAATATAGTATAATAAAATATTTATTATTAGGAACCACATCAAGATCATGGATGATGTATCAAATCCAAACTAGTTATTTAGCTACATCTGAAACTTATATATACTTGATCACTATAGAATCAATAAAAATTGATTGTTTAGAACTCTTCTAGCTCATAGATCCTCTAGTAACATAGAACAAATAAACTAACTTTGCTTTCAGATCATTCTAATCTATCTAAAAAATAGAATCTTTGTATCCCTTAATAATTATGTCATAATATCCTCCATACACTATGATAATATTCTTCCTACACCTCATAAAATCTATGATATTATTTAATTATATCTAATATGGGTCTTTATTTTTTTCTTTTTTTCTTCATACCATGATGATGGAGAAAGAAACATCATGCCTAGTATATATCATGCCATAAATAATCAAACCTTTCATGTAATCATAACGGATTATATTTATTCTCACTCTCTCTCATTGTAATGACCCATAATATTATCAATGGAATGTTCATTCTTATGTTATAAAACACAGATATCACATATAGAACATAATAAAAAAAAATATTCTCGTAAATAAAGAATGATATATTAATGATAAAATAAACCAATTATAATTCCAAATATTACAGTGGGAAAATAAATAAAAAATAAGATAATAATAATGGAAACATTTGGATCTACTCGATCCACAAGAAGGACCACACTCATGAACAAATCTATAAAAATAAAACATAAATTTAATAATATAACATTAATTTTGAAGATGAAAATATATAAGCTTGAGATAAAGTATAAGTGAATGCAGAATGAATGAAATAATATGTATTTATAGAAATTAACGAACTTAAACCATTGGAATAGAAACCATATTATTGGAATAGTAATCTAAACATTGGGGATAATAATCTAGTCATTCAAATAGTTACCCCACCTATGAAATTATAAAATAAAAATTTTGAATATTATAAATAAAAATATGATATATTTATATTATGTCATCAGTAAATAAACACTTTAAAATGATAAATTAGGTGCTGGTATTTTTATAAAACATAACTATTTATTTAAAATTTAATAATTAAAAAAATTATTTAAAATAAAATTTATTTTCATCAAATATATTCATAAATTTATATTATTTTTTATTATAATTATAAGTTGTTTTAATGTGACCTTATTTAATTTTTTTCAAAGGGTCAAAATTGATTATAATATTAAAATTAGTATTTTTCAAATAATTGATGATTTTATTTAAAAATCAAATTTCTCATAATTATAAAATTATTTCCTTAAAATGGATTATATTTTTAATATCCAAATGTTAAAAAAATGGTTAGGGTGAAAGTTTTTAAATTTTCATAAATATTTGAATTTTGTGAATAGTGAAATATGGTAATTTGTGATATTTAACATTTTAAGCCAAATACAATCATATTTTAGTCAAGGATGATGTAATCACAAATTTTTTTTAACTATACTAAACCATAAAATATATTTATTCATAGTAATCTACACTATTTAATTTTTTGATCCAAAATAATAAACTAATGAATATAATAATCAAAAACACCTCTCTCCTCCCTCTATAAATACCGCCTCTCGTCACCCTTTATCCTCACATAATATAAGCCTTGTAACTTGTAAATACTCTACTAAATTACTTTCCCAAGACACTTAACCATGTATAGGAGTTAATGGTATCAAAAAATAACCAATTCTATGTTCCATGAGGAGTCCTTCATGGAGTTGACATTCAAGAGTTAACATTCTCAAACCATCTATTTTAATTTCATTTCTTATTCTAACTTATCCTCACCTATTCATCCATGAAATCAAAATAACTCCAGTATCATGTATATACTATAATTTTATATTTCTAATGTAATATCATTTATCCACCTCTTTTCTCATCCCCTCTTATTCAAATAAATGAATTTTTTTTCCAAATTATGGCAGTTAAGAGTCTTCGTGGTTAATGATTTTTTGTTCTTCACTATCACCTTCAAGGCTGGTCATAAAACCATAATTATGGTTAAATATGATTTAAATATGTGTATTATAAATTTTTTTCATGTTCTTTAACTAATATATAAACATAATATTCAAAAACAAACTAGTATGTGATGGTTGGAAAACCCACTAAAAATAAACAGACCAATTATCATTAACATTTTATCAAAGGAATAATCCTCATACCAGAAATAGAAATGATATATGGGAACATTTAGATTACTATAATTTCATTAATACTATATAATTTTACTTTTGGATAATTATTCTCATTTTACAATAACATCCATAATTTTAAACAATCAAAACGACCATGAAACGAATGCTCTCAGAACAACAAAATTAGACTTTATAACCCATTGGAATTGTCATAAATAAACATAATAAATATATAATAAATCAAATAAATATATAATAAATTATTAATTTAATAGATAATAAATCTAATTTTATTTTATGGGAAATTAAGTTCAAGTGAAAAATTCTTTCATACATAATTTAAGGGATCTCTCTGAAGCTCTATTTTTTCCTTTGGGGTTACACTTTCTATATCATTACGTCAATTTATCACTTAATTATTATTATATAATTCTCTTAGGTTATTTTTATATGTGTAAAATGTATTTATATTTCTCAATTCATCATTATTTATTGGGAAATTAGATGTTTTATATGCTACCCTTCTCAATTTCTCTTGATAAGAAAGCCAGATTAAAGGGAAATTATCTTTTTTCTACCAATTTCAATTACACTGAAAAAAAATATAAGCCTCTAATATTTTTATAAAATTAATCCATTTATCATGAAAAAAAAATTAGTTCATTTATGTTTTTATGAAAATAATTATTCCTTTATCCTCTTTAAATACACATTATTCGTTCCCCTAAAACCATACTTATTGGTACATTTCTAATGTTATATAACCACTTTCTCATGTTTTCAATTAGTGTTAATTATTTATTCATGATATTTTATTATTTTTCCTTTATGAATGTAAAAAATGATTTAAATCCCTTATTTAATGGATACCATTATCATATGCCCTTTGGTTTTTCCTTGTGACATGATTACGATACCCATTTTTGTACATGAACATGTTATGATGGGTGAACATAGATATTTATCCAATTCATTAGGTAATTTTTAGTATCATGATATTTCAAGTATGGGATTAGGTAGTAAACCTAATCCATTATGGGACTTTGTCCACCATGTGATATAGTCTTGGCAGTTAGCTTTGACTTAGGTTTATGTCATGTTATATTTTTTCCACATTTCAATATTTCCCTGATCATATGATTCCATTTTATATATGTTACATTTCCATATGTTTACTCATGATCCATGCCTTTTATGTTATCATGTTATGCCATCTAACTCATGTATTATACTTTCATCCCATGTTTATTCCCTTATTGGTATTTTTAGATAATCTCTTTTTTCTATGTATTCCTGAGGTTATCCTATGAATTTATAGAAGATCTAAGGGATTTAGGAGATAATTATGGTGATTTATAAAAATAATGTTTTATTCTAGTTTCATGTTTTATAATTATATACCTAGTCTTCTGAATACACTAGAATTTTTTATCCTTAGCTTATATCTCATGGATAATTATGATTACAATCATGTAATAATATGTGTAAAAGGATTAGGATTCTATAGTTGGTATTAGAGGAGAGATCTAATTATTTTTTGGGATTAATGATATAAAAAATTACTAATAACCCTAGGGATAATTCTATCACCATGGATAACCTATATTGAAACATAGGGAATCATAAGTTAGGATATACTTTTAATTTATAAGTTATTAACTTCAGGTTTATGGTATACTTTTTATATTCAATAACCCTTATTATTTTTATTATATTTTTTAGTTAATGTTTTAAAATAGTAGAACTTATGATAACAATCAATGTAATAGGAATTTGATGGTTTCCTTAATGAAATTCTAAATCTGATGGGAATAGGATCTCATAACTTCATGAATGTTCTAGATAAACTAGCTCAAGTTATGAAAAATAAATTGAATCGTGTGGAATTCTCTACTTATCCTAAGAAATATAATGTTTTAGTTGAATCCTATATTAAAAAATGACCTCCTATCTTTATAGGATCTTTTTATTTCCTCATCAAAAACTAATGGATTAACTCCACTAAGAATATATTATATGTTCTCAAATGCTCAGAAGAATAGAAATTCATATTAAGGGTATATAATTTTATGGGGGAATCTGATAAGTGGTGGACACTGATAAAAACCACAATGTATAATGGGGGGAATGATTCCGTGTATTTAGAAGGAATGAAAGAAATATTTTCAAATAAATATTTTCCCTAAAATCTCCATCTTAAGATGGGGAGGGAGTTCCTTAAACTAAGAAAAAGAAAGATGAATCTATTGGGTAATATGATAAAAACATTAAAAGTCTTGAAAGATTTGCCTCAAACTTCTCAGAAACATTTAATGTGAGTTAAACCGCTTCTTTAATATATTAAAGTTGATTCTATGAAACTCCTTAGTGATTCAAGACATTGACAGCTATGAGGTGATTGTACTATGTTCCATAATGGTTGATATGGTGATTGGTGACTCTCAGTGGTCTCATGGTCTCATAGATAAAAATTGGAAAATAGAATTTAATATAGGAGGATCAATAGATAAATCCTATGAAGGTAATAAAATCAAATATCCAACATATCAAAATTTGGGGAAGAAGTATCCCATGAACTGTGTAAAGGGAACCAGGAGTTTCTTTAAATGTGTAAGAGAGGAGTGTTATGCTAATTATTGTCTAATGGATTTGAAGAATCCAAATTATAAAAAATGATAATTGAAGTTTCGTATCAACACTCTAACACTGTTATAGTGTTTGAATAATAATTAACACGTACATTATATGAGCCAATTCCCTAATCCAATGGTTGGTGATGAAAATCAATGACAACAACCTTCAAGGTAACAGGGAAGGGAATACTCTATCACCACTACTGAGTTGTATCTCAAAAATGATGTGGTGATAGGTATGCTAGTTATTAATTAAATAATATAAATAATACTATTTTATTCTATTTATACACATTCTTTAATATCTTTCATGTTTAGTGGAAGAATTCAAAAACTACCTCAAAATATAGTGGTTGAGTTATTTGTGAGGATATCAAATGGGAAAATTATTTCATCCAAAGTATATAACTCCTCCCTAGTCAATGTTTTTAGAATAAACCTCCATGTAAATCTCTTATTAATTTCTTTAGTGTAGTTTGATGTTATATTGGACATGGATTGGATATCGTTATATAAATCTACCATCAATTATCGATAAAGGGATATCACTCTTCACATCATGAGGCATCCTCTAATTCTATAAAATTGTAAGAAGAATGATAAATATCCATTAGAATCATTATCTCAATTAAAGATATAATGTAATTATAATAAATATATGTGGCTCAAATGATTGAGGCAAAGGTGAGATTCATGCTTGAAATCATTTCCTTTGTGAGGGACTACACTGATGTGTTCCTAAAGAATTTTCTAGTATTCCTCCTAACCGAGAGGTTGAATTATAAATTGTTTATATACCTATATCAATACATATATCAAATACTCATCTCATTATGGACACCAAGAGTTAGAGTAACTGAATAAGTAGTTACAATATAATTGGGAAAAGGATCTTACACACCCAAGTACTTCACCATGGGGTGCGCTAGTCCAATTTATCCATAAGAAGGATGGATCAATGTTCCTCTGCATTGATTATAGTTATCTCAAAAAATCACAATAAATAACAAGTATCTCCTACCAAAGATAGAAGAATTGTTCAATCTTATATGTGGGGATGATTATATCTCTAAGCTGGACCTTTGGTTAGGATGTCACTAATTAAAGGTGAAGAAGGAAGTTATTCCCAATACTTTCTTTCAAATGCGGTATGGAAACAATGAGTTCAAAGTGATTACCTTCAAACACACTAAATCTCTATAAATTTTCACGGAATTAATGAATATAATTTTTAGATATTACCTCGATAAATTTTTGGTATTATTTAAAGATGATATTCTAATATAATCTAAGAGAAAGGAGGAATGTGGGGAGAATTTTAATACTGTGCTAATAAATTTACAATATAAATTAAATCTTGGATCTATATGGAGGAAGTGTCATTATTGGGGAATTTTATCCCTAGCTAAGTAATATCTATCATCCATTCTAAAATAATGGAAATTAAGGAATGGATCGTGCCAGAATTTGTGCAAAGGTCCATAGTTTTCTTGGTCTATTTGGGCATTAACGACAATTTCTGAGGAACTTATTGTGATTTTCAAACCCAATAACCATGATAAATCAGAAAGAAGTAATGTTTTTATGGACCAATGAATGTGAGGACTGTTTTAAAGATTTGAAAAAGTGGCTTATCATTTCACCAATATTTACACTACCCACAAGTGGGGAACTTATCATGGTATATAGTGATTCTTCAAAGAAGGTATTAGGTTGTGTACTGATGAAAAATGATATAGTGATATACTATGCCTCATGTTATTTGAAATTTCATGATAAAAACTTTCCAAAACATGATCTGGAGTTGGTTACTATGATGTTTCTATTGAATATTTGGCTTCATTATCTATATTGGGAGACGTTTGAGATATATATAGATCACAATAGCCTCAAATAAATATTAAAAAATAAGGAGATTAATATGTGTAACAATGATGGTTAGATCTCCTCAATGATTATAAATTCTCAGTCCATTACCATCATGGTAATCGAATAAATTGGTAGATTCTCAAAGTAGAAAAGATCATATAACTTTATCAATGATTATAATTGAGAAATATACAATATTCTTATACATTCAATGTATGAACATGAGAATCATAAAGGAATTTACATCATCATTCTTTTCACAAATGATTTCTCAACTATCCCTTTTAGAGAAGATAATGGGTGCTTATAGAGATGGTGTAGAAATATAGAAAAATGTGAACTTTATAAGAAATAGAAAATCCCAAGATTTAAAAATTGATGAGGAAGGAGTTATAAGATTTGGGTAACGAATATTTTTACCATCCAAACTGGAGATAGTGAAATATATTTTGAATTATGCACACATCTCAACCTTCTCCATACACCTAGGGAAAGAAATGATGTATTAAGATATCTGAGAGAACTATTAGAGGGAAAATATAAATAAATACATCATTAATTATACATAAAAGTGTATGGTATTCTAGAAAGTGAAGGATAAAGATAAAATTTATTAGGTAATGATTAAACCATTACCTATACCTACATTGAAATGGGAAAACATCACTATAGACTTTTTCATTGGACATCCAAATACATCTATAGAAAATAATGAAATATTGGTCATTATGGATCATCTAATAAATACTGCTCACATTATTGTAATTTTATATGACTTATCACTAGACTAACTTTCATATATATACATCATATAAGTGTTGAGGCTTCATGAAGTGCCATTATTGATTATATCTGGTCGAGATATAAGATTTACCACCATTTTTTGGAAATGTGTACAATATTATCTAAATAAAAAGTTTAACTTTGGTATGGATTATCACCCCCAAACTGATGTTCAATCTAAGAAGATTTTTAGACACTGGAAGACATGTTGAGAGTATGCTCAGTGGACTAGGATGGGATCAATATCTTCCACCGGTTGAGTTCTCTTACAAAACTAGTCTCCACTCAAGCATTCAAATTGATTCAAATGAATATAATTATGGTAAAATATGTAGAATACATGAATGTTGGGATGAATTTGGTGAATGTAAGCTGTTGGGACCTGAAATGTTCGACAAAATGGCAGAAAGGTGAAGACCATCCATCAGCATATTTGGCTTCCCAATGTTAAAATATGATCTATGCAGATAATCATCGATGGGAATTAGAGTTTGAGTTTAGTGAAAAACTATTCCTCTAAATATCTCTATGGAAGAGGGTTATGATATTTGGGAAGAATGGAAATCTAAGTCTCAAGTACATTGAATCCTTATAGATTCTTGATTGTGTCATAGCTATGGCCTATCGACTAGAACTTCCAAAAACCATGTATCAAGTACATGATGTATTCCTTGTATCCCTCTTTAATAAGTACATATGAAATCCCTAACATGTACATAACTCAAAGGTTTTACAACTAGAAAATGGTCTCTCTTATGAGGAGCAGTAGGAGGAGATTTTGTACTATAGAGACAAGGTTCTACGTAACAAGACCACTAACCTGGTCAACATACTTTGGAGAAGCTATAAGTATGAAGAGTCAACATGGGTACTGGAGGAAGAGATAAAGAAGAAATATTCTCACCTTTTTTCACCTTAGTATATAAAACAATATTCCAAGGGTTAAATTTCATAATGGGGGAATCATGTAATGACTTGTAATTTTATCAATGAAATTTCTCTTTTTATAAAACACATACATCAAATAGAGAACCAAATAATAAAATTATACTCATAAATGAAGAATTATACATTAGTTATAAAAAACCAAAAATAATTCATAATATTATAGTGGGACAATAAATTAAACAAAAGATGATAATAATGGTAAATTTTGATCTTCTCGGTCCACTAGAATCACCGCACTCACAAACAAAGTTATAGAAATAAAACATATATTTAATAATATAGTATTCATTTTGAAGATGAAAATATATAACCATAATAGAAAGTATAATTGAATAAATAATTAATAAAATAATATGTATTTCTAAAAATTAAGGAACCTATGATGTTGGAATAGTAACCTGGCCGTTGGAATAGTAATCTAAATTTTAGAAATAGTAACATAGCAATCATAATAGTAATATAACAACCCTACACTTTATTACACATTAATTCATGATTTATTACAAAATATTACACTTAATAAAACCCTTAAGATTGATAATATTGGTGTCTTTAATAATTAGGTACATTACAAACAATTTAGAATAGGAAAAAACAACATTTTTATTGAAAACTTTCTTAACATGATCGTACTTAAGACTGTATGGAATAACATGGGGAAATACATAAGAAATGGGTGAGCTATAAATTTTGGTAAAGTAATAAACATAAAATAAGGTAATAAATGTTAAAAAATAGGTATATCAATGGGTAATAAAAGAAACATGTATAATAAGGTATGATATAGCATGATAATCATAACATGGAATTGTGGCATCAACTAAAATACGACATTGTAAACATATGTAAAGGATAATTTCCAATAAATCATGATGGAAAAATTCTCATACAAAAATTAGGTAAAATCCTTGTTCTAACATGATATATCATGAGACTAAAAATTACCTAATGTATTGGAGTGCTATAAAATTCTAGGTGCACCCATCACTTTCATTTCATTCTCATGCTTAAGTGTGCCACATAGATCATAAAACATTGATTAATTCATCATGATATTTGATTCCAAGATCAAGGAGTGTATAATAAATACATTTAAGTCCCATGTAAAATAATTATAAGTGTTTAAATATTAATACCCTTGATATGTAATGGGTATATTATTCACTACACAATTGTTTTGGTATGGAAAATCGTGGAGACATTTCTGTAGCATAATGACAACAATTAAGAATTAATTAATTGGTTTTAAGATATATAAAGTGGTATATCTTAATTTTAAAATAAAATCGATAGTAATAGGTACATGGATAAACATATCCCAATATTATGAATTGGAAATAAAATGCGTAAGATAATAAAGAAACTCAAATAAATAAGAGAAGGTGAGGGTCCCTTACTTGAGTGTGTGACTCTAAATTCTTGGGAGGAGCTTCTTAAGAGATTTTGAGGCTTTGAGAGGACTCTAGAAATTATAGATATTAGTAAGGACATGAACCATAGATTTTTATTTAAGAGAAATGGGATCTTGGGTGCGTTTTTATAGATAAATAGTGGTGATTTCTTTAATATTTCTCAAACATAGGTTTTGGACTCTACAAAATAAAATAACCAAAACCAAAAACCTTATCATGGTTTTTCCCATGGTTTCTACCAAATGGATTTCTTTTCATTATTTTTAAAATCAAAAAGTATAAAATTAATAATATAGTACATTTTCTTATGTGTAAGTGAGTCATACTCTTAAATAAAATATTTTAAAACCATAAAATATATTAATTATTTCGGAGGATTCACAAAATTTATAAAATTAATAAAAAACATAAAATCACATTATTTTTAATTTAAAACATATATTTGTATTGGGATATAATTTATAGTATTTATTACATCACTTTTGGTTCATTAGGATGTCATAATATACATTTTATATTTATACTGTATTTAATTTTTACCCAAACTTCTGGTATCTCAAATTATTATTAAAAATTAACCATTGGATAATTTTGATGTTATGATTCAAAAAAATCATTTTATCTAAATTGTTTTCTAAATATGTTATTTTTACTTTTAAAATAAGAATCGACATTTATTGAAAATGATGGGTTTTTTTGACAATAACAAGTTTTGAACACTTATAAAAATTATATTTGACATTATAAAAATTAAATGATCATTTATATTTGATAAAAATTATTTAATAATAATATTTTATTAAAATATTATTTATTTCAAAAATCCATCAATTCATCAATATATATTCTTTAATTTAAATTAAATCTTAACCAAAAATAATATTTGTGTTTTATTTGATCAAAATAAAATTCATTTATAAAGTAACAATAACATGATGAAAATATATTCATTATTATATAAAAAATAATTTATATACTCATATTTATAGTTTCTTGATACGTATCCATTTAATGCACCAGCAAATTCCTTAAGGGTAAGGTGCGTTATGGTGGGACTTTCTTGGAGTGGTTTGGAGAACATCGTCTGGGATGTCATCTTGATGAGCTTGAACTACTCTGATAAATAGTTTCTTTCATGATTTAGTTGTTGTTTATTGACTTCTTATTAGTCAAGGTAAAATACTACATATGTTATATCCCTCAAAACTTGGATAAATGGACTTCATAGGGTATGATCCTACTGGTCAAGGTCATCACATTCTTTGTTTGTATCAATTGGATTTAATAAAATCCTATATTTGTACTAATCATGTGATCATTGTTCTTTAGATATATTATAAATGGTGAAGATTATTAATATTCTTTTAAATATAATATGATATATTAAATGAAAATAATTGTATGTGATATCTATAACCATATTACATAATAATACAATTAATTAAATAATAATGGAAATTTTATTTATAATAGTTCAGGTCATTACAATATCCCCCCTTAATAAATTTCACACTAAAAATTTTCTTTTCCCACACTAAAATATATTATGGTAAATCTATTTCATCACTTCCTATGGTTCCAAAATTTCTTCTTCAAACTTTTGGTTTCACCATAGCACTTTGACAAGGTGCATTTTCTTATTTGGTAGAACATTATCTCTACAATCTAATATCTTCATGGGATGATCCCTATAGGAAAGATCATTCTCTAATGGTACCACCACTATATTGAGTAAATATGAGGCTTCTGGTATGTAATTTCTCAATATGGATACATAGAATACATCATGTACTTAAGATAGGATAGTTGGGGGGTGCGAGTGGGTAGGCCACCACTCTAATGAGATTAAGGATCTCAAAGGGGTTGGTGTATCTCAGAATAATATTTACCTTATTTTCACATTTTTTAAATTTATTCCAAGGAGATATGTAGAGGAATACCATGTCTCCAAAATCAAACTCTAGTTTTAATTGATGATTTTCATCACAACACTTATTTCGACTCTGAGTAGCCTTGATGTTTTGTTGAATGGTCTTGACCTTTTCCACCATTTCGTTGACTATTTTAGGAACTATTAGTTTTTGTTCCTCAAATTCATCCCAACATAAATATGTTTTTCACCTTTTCCCATAATTTTCTTTATAGGGATCCATTTAGATTCTCAAGTGGAAACTGTTGTTTTAAGAGAACTCAACCAGATAAATATTATGGTCACATTATCCATTAAAGTCAATTGAGCATGCTCTAAATATGTTCTCAAGTGTCTGTATATTCCTCCCTGATTGGCCATTATTTAGAGGTTGATAAGTCATGATGAAGTTCAAATCAGTATTCATAGCATTTTGGAGACTCTTACATAACTTAGAGGTGAATCTTGGATCTCGATTGGATATAATCGATAGTGGTGTTCCATGCAGCCTTACCACCTCTCTAATGTATATCTTTGAAATTTGATATTATAAGAAGTCTTATCGAATCACAATTAAGTGTGAATTATTTTTAAGATGATCAACCACAACCTATATATCATCAATCCCACTTAATTTCTTTGTAAGACTAGTGAAAGATTATATGGTGATTTTTTCTCATTTCAATGTTGGTATTGGTAATAGTTACATAATCCCCTTGGATTTTTTCCTTTCTTAATTAACTTTCTGACATACAAGACATATTGATGTATATTTTATGATCTCATTCTTATTATTGTCCCACTAATATTGTTCTCAGAGACCTCGATACATCTTTTTTCTTCTTGGAAGGATTGAGAAGGTTAATCTTTGTGCATCATCCAACTGCTCCTTTAACTCAAGATTTGATGGTACGGATAGTCTTGAGCCAAATCTCACAACATCTTCTTTATTAAAATTGAAATCCAAGGATTTCAATTTCCTTATAGATTCCACTTTATTTTGAATTCCCACACCATTTATTGGATAATTCTTTATCTTCTCTAGAAGGGATGGTTGAGAAATCATTTGTGAAATGATTGATGATGTTCCTACCTGTGTGATTCCCATGTCCATCCTTTCAAAATATAAAAAAATTATATCCCTCTGAATTCTCATAAATTTAGAATTAATAGATAATTTCTACTTAGAGCATCCTGTAATTTTTTATCTTTCCTTGGATGGTAGTGAAATGAGAAGTCATATTCCTTGATCAAATATAACCATCTTCATTGGTGTATATTCCGATATTTTTGTTTTAATATGTACTTGAGGCTTTTTATGATCTGTATATATTTCACACTTCTCCCCAAAGAGATAATGTTTCCAAATTTTTAAAGATAAGATAACTACAACCAACTCTAGATCATTCATTAGGTATTTTTGTTCATGAAACATCAACTTCCATGAAGCATAGGATATGACTTTTTTATTTGTTATAAACACATAGCCCAATCCCTTATTTGAAGATTCGTTGAACACCACAAAAATTTATCCACTTATGGGTAGTGTGAGAATAGGTGTATTGGTAAGACTTCTTTTCTTATCCTTGAATATTTATTCAGATTCATCATTCTAAGAAAAATTGACTCCCTTTCCAAGTTATCTTGGTTAACAAGTTTGACAATCATGAGATATTTCTCACAAATCAACGATAATACCAAGCTAATCTAAGGAAACTACATATATCTTTCAAAAATATATCCTTTATCCATCCTTCAATTTATTTTTTATTTTAAGGGTCTACTAATATCCTATTTCTTGTGATGATATGTTCCAAGAATGAGACTTCCTTCAACCAAAGCACTCATTTTTTATAATTGGCATAAAGTTAATCCTTATGTAAGGTCTTTTGCACAATGCCCAGATTCTCCTCATATTCCTCCTTGGTTTTTGAGAATACTATAATATCATCTATAAATACTACCACAAATTTTTCAAGTTAATCACTAATGACTCTATTCATCAATTCCATGAATATTGATCGAGAATTATTTATTCAAAATGGTATTAATATGAACTCATAAAGATCATACCTTATAATAAAAGTAATATTGTGGATATTCTCCTTATTCTCCCTAACATAGTAATATCCAGACAACAAATCCACCTTGGAGAAGTATTTTTATCCATGTAGCTAATAGAAAAAGTCATCAATCCATGGCAGATGATACTTTTTATTTATCATGATCTTATTGAGCTGATGATAATCAAGGCAAAGGCACATCGAACCATCCTTCTTCTTGATGAAGAGGACCGATGAACCCTTTGGTGATGGACATGGGCGTAGGAACCCTTTATCCAGATTCTCATATAGTTATTTCCTTATCTCCTCAAATTCCATGATTCTATATTCATTCATGGGTTATTGTTACTCCCCATGTATAAGGTCGATTGAAAATTCAACATCATGGCTATAAGGAAGACCAAAAAAATCTTTAGGAAACACATTAGTGTATTCCCTCACAATGGTCATGTATTAAAAGATGATTCTTTCATTAGACTGAGTCATTTATCTAGATAATCTTGATCATAAGGAAATAATATTCATGCTTGAGATTTTTATTCTCAAGAATATTCATCCTCCTCCTTGCACTTGTAAAGAATCTGGGGATGATTCACGATAAGAAGAGTGATTTCCTTATCACGAAAATTTATGTTGCCTATATATAGGAAAATCCAATACATAAAGATAATTTCATATTATTACACCAAATAGCGTATGAAAATTTTCACTAGGAATTTTATCCCACAAATTTTTATAGTGGAGGAGTTATATACTTGGGATGCAATAATTTCCCCATTTTCGGTTTTCACTAATAGCTCTACTTCCAATATTTATGATGGTGTTTAAATATTTTACTAAACTTTTGTGATATTAAGGAATGCATAGAAAAATAACCCAAAAATATGTTCTCTATGCTAGAATGAATATGTAGAATACCTATCTGCACTTTGTTTTAGATATCCACCTTTGTAGTTGTGATGGAAAAATCTCTCCCTTGATTCTTTGTAGGTTGTTGGTTGTCTCCAACAACCCTTTACATAGTGCATAGATTTTAAAAGTTCCATGGTTACATGAAGTTGATTCAATGAACAATGCAATGGGGGTTGACTGGAGCATTCATTTCCTCCATCGTATTAGTGGATTTCTCATGTTGGCAGTCATTGGCTAGGTGTCCTTCCTTCCCATGCCTAAAGAATTTCCTCATCCCCTTATATAATTTTTTGGATTCTTCTTTCCACACCTTTGGTAAGTGGGATGTTTCAATTTATTATCACTAATAGATTTCTCCATCAGACCACTAGAATTAAACTCCACTTTCTGTTTCTTATCCATATGATACCATTGAGAGTCACTGATCTCCATTTTTGACTCGAGGGAATATCGATCAATTTCCTCAAAAATATCAATTCCTATGATCACTGGGGATTTTCATAGACTATGTTTTATCCCACCAAAGAAGTAGTCAACCTTAGATTCAAAGGTAATGAAAAAGGTGAGGGTGTATCGTGCAAGTATTATGAATTTTTTCTTATACACCATGATATATTCTTTATCTTTTTTCCTAAGGGAAAGTAAATCCCTTTACATTTTAGGATTGATATTGTGAGGAAAATATATATGAAAAACATTTTCTGGAATTCCTTCCACCCCATATCTTTGATCTATTCCTCAGGAATCATATTTTTGATCAATGTCCACCACTGATCAATTTCTCCCTCCATATGACAAACATCCATTATAACCTTCTATTGTTAAGAAAATTGATGGATGGAAAACATCTTCTAAATGGATTTGATCTATTATTTCACTATTAAGGGATCGAATTACTCATTGAAATTTAGAGGCATTTTCCCCCTTAAAGGTATCAATAACAACTTGTTTTCTCTTGGGGGGATTTGGGTGCTTCTCATGATCTAGGATTCTATTTATAACATGAGTCAGCTGAGAGAGTATCATCACAAAGTTTTCGACTCCTACTCCCATCAGGTTGGGTATATCTTTGTGGAAGTCACCACATTTCCCATCACATTTATTTTTTACCTAATTCCTCCTATTTTATTCCATTGGATAGAATAAATGGAAAATTGGGGACTATTTTTTAAAACTATTAAACAAATAAATGGTAATTCAGTGACATTAAAGGGTTAACATATAAATTACATTTATTTCCTTAACATATGAATTTCTAGTATTCAATCTATGTTATCAATGATATATTTCCTAACATATACTCTTATGGGAAAATTTTTTGTTCCCTTAATAATGTTTCATAATGAGTTTTCAATTTCACCAAATCATATCCTCTAGGAGTGTCAATATAGGTGCACAATAAATCCCATTTTCATGTACAAGGTTTCACTGAGTTGGGCCTAAAGCACCTTGGCAGAGTTGTTACCCTTAGGTACATATATGCTAGAACCACATTCACTTGTGGTATCTATACATGGAATTATTTTCTTAATAAACTAATTATTATATAATTACCAAAATTTAGAGATGTTTTCTTATAGTTAGTCTCATCCCTAAGTATTTCTCTAAAAATTTATAATCTTAATCCTAGAATAACTAAACTTTTCATTTGGTGTAAACTATAACAACAATGATCTTTATTAGACATTAATTCATGATTTATTACATAATATTACACTTAATAAAACCCTAAAGATCATGAATTATAGTTTATTTGTGAATTAGTTAAATTACATAAAAAATGTAAAATAGTAAAATCATCTTTATAGAAAACTTTCTTAACTTTCTCACAAAAAAAATCTTTGTGGGATAACCTGGAGAAATACGTATGAAATGGGTGATCCATAAATACAAGTAAGGTAATAAACATAGAATAAGGTAATACATGTTATGTAATAGTTATATCAATGGTAGTAAATGGAACATGAATAATAAGGCATGATATTTCATGATAATCATAACATGGGAAATGTTGCATCAACTTAAAACAAAGCATTATAAACATAGGTCAAGGATAATTTCCAAGAAATCATGATGGAAAATCCCCATAAAAAACCATGTTAAATATCTACCCCAAAATGATGTCTCATGATACTAAACATTACCCAATTCATTGGAGCGCTATATAATTATATGTGCACCCATCACTTTAATTTCATTCAATGCTTAAGTGTTCCCCATAGATCATAAAACATGGACATATTCATCATCATATTTTATTCTATGAACAATTATTTTGTAATAAATACATGAAAGTCTCATTTAAAATAAGTATAAGTGTATAAATTTTAATATCCTTGATAAGTAATGAGTATGGTATTCACTACAGAATTTTTTTGGCATAGAAACTAGCAGTGAAATTTTGGTAGCATAACAGTGTCACTTAAGAATTCATAAAATGATTTGATGGGAGTGAAATGGGTCTCTAATAATTTAAAAAAATTATAGTAATAGGTAAATTTAAAAACATATCCCAACATTTGGAATTTGAAATTTTATTTGATAATACAATAAAGAAACTTGACTAAAGAAGTGAAGGTGAGGATCCCATACTTGAGTGTGTGCCTCAAAATGATTTGGAGGAGCTTCTTGAGAGAATATGGGCACCATGGGAGGACTGTAAAGTGATGATGTTAGATTAAGGACGTTCTCCATAGATTTTGAGTTAATATAAATGTGATAATGGTTGGGTTTATATAGGAAAAGAGTGGGGATTTCTTTAATAATTCTTAAATATAGGTTTTGGACTCTATATAATAAAATAACTGAAATAAAAAACCATTTCATGGTTTTTACCCATTTTTTCTACCAAATGGGAGTGGTTTAAATTATTTTATAGTTAAAATAATAGAACTTTATAAAATAATACCTTTTAGTATGTGGAAGTGAGCCATACTCTTAAATAAAGGATTTTAAAATCGTAAAATATATTAATGGTTTTGGAGGATTCACAAAGACATTGTATAATTAATCAAATAAACATAAAATAAAATTATTCTAGAGGTAAAACATATATTTGGACGTTTATACCATTTATCGTATTTATTACACCACTTTTGGGTCATTATGATGCCATAATATACACTGTATATTTATATTGTATTTAATTTTTACCTGTAAATTCAACTATCTCAGAAAATTATAAAAAATTCACCATTGGATAATTTCAATGTAATGATTCAAAAAATAATATTAATTTTATCTAAATAATTTTCTAAAAAATTATATTTTCACTTTTAAAATAAAAATTGACATTTATTGAAAAATGTTTGGTTTCCTTATAATAAATGATTTTGAACCATTATAAAAATTACATTTGACTTTATAAAAAATTTATGATCATTTGTATTTGATAAATTTTATTTAATAATAATATATTATTAAAATATTATTTATTTCAAGAATCCATTTATTCAACAAAATATATTTCTTAATTGAATTTGAATCTTAAACAAAAATACTATTTGTGATTTATTTCTCAAAAATAAAAAAACATTTATAAAGTAACAATAATAGGATGAAAATATATTCATTTTTTTCTAAAAATATATTGTACATGCTCATATTTCTAGGGTCTTGATACATATCCCTTTAATACACCTGAAAACGCCCTAAGGGTAAGGTGTGTGATGGTGACACTTTCACAAAGTGGTTCGATGAACATGGTTTGGGTTGTGATCTTGATAAGATTGAACTTATCCCATAAATCGATTTACTCCTATTTTAGTTGATGGATCTTAGTTTTGGCATGGTCAAGGTAAAAATCCAGAGATATTATCTCCATCAAAAGCTTTGATAAATGGTCTTAATAGGGTATAATCCTTTTGTTTGAGGCTATCACATCCTTTTTCTGTGTCAATTGGATTTATTAAAACATTATATTTATACAAATCATGTTACCACTATTAAAGGTATATATTATAAATGTTAAATATGTTTAACTATCATTTAAATTTGATAGGATGTAGTAAAACCAAAGAAGTACATTTATTTCTATATCCATATTATATAATAAGATATTTAATTAAATCACATGAGAAATTTTATTTATAATATTTCGGGTCGTTACAAGTAACCTCACCTATAAAAGTATAAAATAAAATTTAGTTATCCTATAAATAAAAAAATGATATATTTATATCATGGTATAAGTAAATGAATGTTTTAATAATGATAAACTCAGTTTTTGTATTTTTTTTAAATATAAAAGTTTTTTTAAAAAATTTATAATTAATATAATTATTTAAAAGAAAATATATTTTCATAAAATAAATTCATAAATTAATAATATGTTTTATTATAATTATTATTTAATTTTATGTGACCTTAATTAGTTTTTTCAAAGGGTCAAAAAATCGATTATAATATTAAAATCGGTATTATTTGAATAAATGATGATTTTATTTTACATTTAAATTTCTCATATTCAGAAAATTATTTCCATAAAATTGTTTACATTTTTGAACTATAAACATTGAAAATGGTTAGCCTTACTTTTTTGGTATTTTTCTAAAATAGTTTAATTTTTAGGAATAGTGAAATCTGATAATTTACATTATTTAACATTTTAATCCAAATATATGATTTTTTTGGTCATGTATGATTTGTGAACTAATTGGTTTGAAATCCAATGAAAACGTTTTTGTATTTATTCATAGAATTCAATGTTATATATTTTCTTGAGTAAAAATAATAAACTAATTAAAATTATAACAAAAAACACCCCTCTCCTCCCCTATAAAAACTATCCCTCACCACCCCTTATCCTCACACCTTGTAAGCTATTTATCTTGTAAATATTTATCCCAATTACATTCACAATACTCTTAACATTGTTCAAGATCTTCTCGTCTCAAAAAAAGTCCAATTTCACGTTCCTTAAGGGGTCATTCAAGGATTTTATATTCAAGAGGTAACTTTATTAACTCATCTCTTTTAATTTCTTTTCTTCTTCTACCTTCTCCTCGTATAATTCTTCCATAAAATAATAATAAATCAAGTGTCATGTATATAATTGAATTTTATATTTATAATATAATATCTTCTATCAACCACTTTTCTAATCTCCTCTTACTCAAATAAATGAAACCTTTTTCCAAATATTGAATGTTAATCGTCTCTATGGATAATTATTTTTTTTATCACCGCCTTCAAGATTCATCATAAAATAATTATTATGGTTTTATAATATTTGAATATCTATATTATAAATTATTTCATGTTATGTAACTAATACATAACATGATATTCAATAAAACGAAACTAGTTTGTGATGGTCAGAAAAACCACTAAACATAAAATGAACAATTATCATCAACATTTTATAAAATTAATCATCCTCATACCCAAAAAATAATATTTGGTTATATTTTAACTTATTTAATTGAATTATACTATATAATTTCACTTCTGGGGAATTATTCACATTTTAAAAGATCTTCCATAATTTTACACAAGCAAACTGACTATGAAACCATGGAATGAACACTCTTGGAACGATTAAATTTTACATTATAACTAATAGAAGTGTTCATAAATGAAATTAAATTATAATAAATAAAATAAACATATAAAAGGTTATTAATTAATTAATTAATTAATCTAATTTTATTATCTAGTACATTAAGTTCAAGTGAAGAACACTTTCATACATATGGTACGGGATCTCTCCAAACCTCCATTTTTTCCTTTGGGTTGTGATTTCTTTCTATTTTACTTAATTTATTCCTTTATTATTATTATATACTTATATTATATTATTTTTATATGTACCAAACATATTTATCTATATCAATTCATCTTTATTTAATGGTTAATTATATGTTATATAAGGTTCCCTTCTTAATTCTTATCAATAAGAAAACCTGATTAAAGGGAACTTCTCTTTTTAATACCCATTTTCAAGTAAACTCCATAAAATATTTTAAGACTCTAATATTTTTATAAAAACACTAAATTTATCATGCAAAAATATTTAATTCATTTTTATTTTTATGAAAATAATTATTCCTTTATCCCCTTTAAATACTCTTTATTATTTTCCGTAAAACCGCACTTTAGTGGATCATTTATAATGTTATCTAACTAATTTTTTCATATTTTCACTTCATTTTTTATTCATTATTCATGATATATTATTATTGTTTCCTTTATTAATTTAAAATAATGATTTAAATCCATTTTTTCTTGGATACCATCATTAAATTCCCTTTGGTTATACGTTATGACATGATTACGATGCCCATTTCCTTCAATGTGTAACCCTTATTTTTATTCCTTATGTTTTATTTATTATGTGTCACACATATGAATTAACATTTTATGATGGGTTCACCCAAATAGTTATCTGATTAATTGTTTAATGTTTAGTCTCATGAGATTTCTTGTATAGGATTAGGGAGTAAACCTAATACATTATGGGACTTTGTCCACCATGTGATATATTTTTGGAAGTTAGCTTTGAATCATGTTTATGTAATATATATATTGGGTACACATTAAAATATTTCCATTGTCATATGATTTCGTGTTTGATATATTATTCTCCCATATGTTTCCTCATGAGTCGTTCCTTTAATGTTATCGTGTTATGCCTTATAACTCATGTGTTATGATTTTTCCCATGTTTATTCCCTTGTTATACTTTTTGGATTGTCCCTTTATTATATTTATCCCCCAAGTTATGTTATGAAGTTATAGGATCTAAAAGGGTGTTAGTTGATCATTAATAAGATTTATAAAATGCTCTTTTATTCTAGTTTTATGTTATATAATTATGTACCCAGAATTCCAAATACACTAGAATTTTCGATCCATGGAATGTATTTCATGGATAAATATGATTGAAATATTTTAATAATATGGGTAAAAGGAATATGTCACTATACTCATCCACTCCATCTCCCATATCTCTCCAATTGTGTTCAAGGACACGTTTTCATTAAGATATGTATTCAATGTGACACTGGAAACAATACCCACTTTGATTTTTCTATATTGAATCGCTTCAATACAATATTAATGTATATACCCTAACATAATACAAGAAGACTCTTAGATTTATCTTGAATGATAATGATATATATAATTTAGGATACTTAACCCAAGAATTTTATAGGGAATCATTTTTGAACAAAGTCTTAATAGTCTATAAGACTGTAATCTCACTTCCCAGTAGTAATATATCATCAAAATATACTACTCAAAAAACAATTTCACCCCACTAAACCTCATATAGGGCTCAAATGTATTATTTATGAAACTAAATTATCTTCTAGATTCATAAAATGATTTTCCTTGATTTTTATTTTTATTTTAACCCTCAAATATATTTTTGTAATTTTCACACATTATTTTCATCCTTTAGAGTAACAAACCCCAATGGTTGTATCATATAGACATGATCCACAAGGTTTTAATTAAGGACAATTACATTTAAATCCATTTAATGAATATCATAATGTTCGTAAGCTTTTATGGATAGTAAATTTATAATTATTTTAGTATATCAACTAATGAAATGTTTTTTTTCATAGTCTAGGTTATAGTATTTCATAAAACATTCCACAACTAGACATGATTTATAGGTACTAACTTTAATATCCATTTATAGCTTATTCATGAATATCCATTTTCACCCAAAAGTATTTATATCAATTGGAGGATATACCAAACATGTACTTTGTTCTGGTATAAGGAATATATTTCAGAATTCATGGATTCTTTCCACATCATGAAATTTGATTTTCTTACAACTTTTTTATAGGATATAAATTCATTATCTTCAACTAATAACATTTTACCTTCATTGGTGACTAGAAAATCATATCTCTCTCGTTATCAAAACACTTTGGTGCTCTTACATGGAACTTGTGTCTCTAGAACAACTTATTCTATAATAATTTTTGGAATTTTACCCTGTGATAACTCTTATATATCTCAAGCCTTGAATTAAAAAACTTTTATCTTACTTCCACTATATCTTTTAAATATCTTCTCCATTTCTAGAAATATGGATTTTCTTAACATAATTAATTTTCTATCTAAGGTATTTAATGGGTAATATCCATTTTTTAATTAAAATATTTTATAAATATATACTTAATGATTGTGATACTAGTTTCTTTGTAGAGATATACCTATACATGAATATTTTACAAATAGATTTATTCTCACTCCACAACACGGATAAAATTATATTTACAACTTTTTCTAGCTCTCAGTTTAGTGTGTATGCAGAATTTAGTAATCTAAATCCCAAAAAGGATACTATAATAATTACACACTATAATTAAAATGGTTATTTTTAGTGATTTTTTAGATACATAGTGGTTCAAACCATCGCTAATTTTTTCCATATTTTTTTAAAACCGCCACATTTAGTGTTGTCAAGAATAAAACAGCATCATTTTTTCAAAACCAATGACAATTATATTGAACTTCTTCTAAACTAGTATTTTTTGGAAATTTTTATCACCGCTAATTATGATATTTTGTGGGAACCATTTTCAGAAATTGAATCATCCACTTAATATTTTCACAGTGGTCATAATTAAGAGTTTTAATTTTACTTATGAAGTTGTGATTAAAACTTTCTAATAATATTTCCATGGGGGTTTTATATATTAAATGTTTTTCGAGAAAGTTATTCAATTTATACCATCGTTTTTAACCTTCATTAATTGATACACTATGGTTTTCTATGATTAGTGACAGCTAAAAGCATCATGTATACTGAAATAAATCTTGAAATATTCACCTACAATTCAAGATCCAAAACAATAAATTTAAAACAAATGATTAAGGAGACATATAATAAAAATGGAATTAACATTAATAAAATGAGTAAAATTATATTATAAAATTTTATAAACACAAAACATGTCAAATAACTCATATGGAAATTAAAAAACTCATAAATTCATTCAAATGTCATACAGAATTATGGGTGTATCAAAATAAAAAAAAACCTATCATGAACCATCGAGTATTTCATTTTCATCACTATGTCCACATCGAGATGATACATGATCCTTATATTAATGACTTGATACCTTTTTTTCTTATAATTAAATTATTTCAAAACATATATTAGATTATGTAAAACAATAATAATCATAAATTAAAAAGAAACACATATTCTTACTGAGATAGTCGTATCATGGATTCAATGGCCTCAAGAATACTTCATGTCTTGTGTAAAAAAAAGTATAAAAAGCATCCCCTAATATATAAAACTACTCATCCTAAACTATCATGTGTGACTCTTTTTCATGTAATTTTTCCCCCAATATCAAAAATAATTTTGATGCTGGATCATGACCACTATTATGACATAGGGTATAAGAAGTATTTGTATTGAATGATTTTGTGGGCCTCCCAATGATTTTTGATATGGATAGTCTATAACCCATCATCTTCACATATCATAGACACTCATTACCCAGAACCTATTCGTTAACATCACTCTGGGAGAATGATGATGTGTGTGAGGGATTTTCATTCCATGAATCTTTAATTTTAACCTATATATTGATGAAAAAAAATAATATTTGTATAAAAAACAAATATTGATCAAACTAGTTTACTAATATTCTCTAGGATGATTCATTCACATAACTTCTATCTAATATTATATACATACCAAACCACATCTCAGTCCACCCAACCTGATGACCAGCCTCCAAATCCTATAACATAAAATTTGAAAATCCATAATTATTAATTATTAATAACATAAAATTGAATAGATATATATGTTTTAATAATTCAAATATTCCCTTGCTTGATATTTTCCTTGTGAAACTCTTTGACCCAATTGTTTTTTGGATTACCTAATTCTCTCTACTCATAGAATTTTTCTTATAAATTTCATGAATAAATGATGATATATTAGAATGAAATTTAATATGATTAGAAAAGGTAAAAATATTTATAGATTTTTAAACATCTAATATCTCATTATAAAATACCTTTTATAGATCAATCAATAACATATCTACAAAATACTTACACAAAACTTTGTGTACCCCATCAAGTAATTTCTCATACATATGTTCAACACTTAATGAGTTTTCATTGAACTGGTAGCATAATCTATAATTGAAATATTTCCATTTTTCCAAAACATTTAAAATTACTTGGACTCAAAACTGTGTCATCCGCATCAAAATGAAAGATAACCTATAAATAATAAATGAAAATTTTATTAAACTAGTGGTTTTTATAATAAAATCAAATTAATAAATAGTTGATCACTATTTATTTTCATTTACCTTTGATTGATTATCGAACAACTAATTCTTCCATTTTAATAAAACATGCATCAAATCATGATATGTAATGGGGAGGATCAGTGGATCATATTCTGAATGACCTAAAAACTACCCAAACATGCCTTTGACATTAGTCTTTGAAACTCCAAAAAGTTAAACATTCCCAATAACCTATAAATTTTATATCCTCTAAACATATTTTTTCCACTACTTTTTCTATTATTTTTTATTTATATATATTAAAAAACATATTCGGTAGTTATTATAACTATGAAATAAATAATATATTCCCCAATGACATAAATACAAAAAACGGCCACCCACCATTACCCTCACTATGGTATGGGTGAAGAAAGATGATTATTTGAGCCATTCTCATCTAATGGATAAGAATATGTCCCAATAGTCGCTTCCACCATCATTGTATCAGTAGTAATAGAACTTTTATTAGCAGGTGACGTACCTAATAGAGTCTAAATTATCACTAATGGTGTTTTATCACCTGATTCTTTAGACTATATATGATTTGTATACCTTTTACTCAATGGAATTTTTCCAAATAAATAAACATTGAAATTAGTTACAACGTTGAAAAATGATAGTAGAACATAATAAAATCTTGGATTTAAAATATAAATATACCAAAAGAAAAATTTCTACTAATTTTTAAATATTTAATTATTTTTTATCATGTTTAAAAAAACTGATATATGTTATTAAAAATTAAATATAGTTATATATTTTAGTGGAAATCATATAAATAATTGGTTGTAAGATACACTAAAATGTATGTCTTATATAGTGTAAGACAGAAAATGTACCAAGTCATAGATAATAACTAGTATAAAATAGAGTTAAACCAACTGAATAATCAAGTATGACATCATATCTAACTATTGAATATTCATTATGATACAAATAGAGAATTAGAAGTATCCCAAATGGGATATTATAAGATACACAAATAGATGGTAAGATTTATTCATCCAAATGAGTTTTCTATACTTAAAACTATAATTATAAATGACATTAAGTTATAAAAAAATTATATACAAGGTAAATATTTACTTATGTTTCATAAATTCAAAAAAATTAATCATTATTCACATTAAACCATTCTATATAAGAAGTGGTCTATTTGGTTTGTGAAAAAATATTCATTATTAAAATATGATGAATAATGAATTTAAAAGAAGTTAATGTTTTATTAAGGGAAATATTACACTTTAAAGTCTTAGTATAAAACCAAATTCACAATGAAGTTAATATTTATATAATTTTTATTTTATCTAGAAAATAAGTTAATTAAAATGAAAAAATTTAGCCACTAAATAATTTATTCCCTCTTAATTAACCCATGAATTATCTCATCACTGATGCAATATCATAAAAATTTTAATATTGTATAATTGATTTATAAATAATCTATATCTAAGATTAATGAAATTTTATACTATATAAAAATATGATAACATCATAAGGAATCATGATTTATAAAAAAGATGTTATATCATTAATAATTTAGTTATTAACTAAACTATTTCAAAAAAGTACACAAAGTGTCTTAATATAAGTGATAGACTTTGATACTATGGATTAACTTGAATATTATATAAAAGTCTATTTATTGCACTTTAATTTTATAAAACATTAATATATATGAAGATAAAAACAAAAAATCATATATTTCATGCCTTGGTATCTATGAATAATTATAAAAAAATTACAAAACATAGCCTTCAGTGTTGAAAAACATTCCATGACAAAGTAATATTAGGTCTCATTCTATGTTCATGAAAAAAACAAAATATAATAATGTAACATTATTTGAGATTTTAATAAAAAAAAATTGGGAGTAAAATCAATCAAAGGTTTAAAAACAAAAAAAAACCATGGATGAACAAACATACCTAAAATCTTAAGGATAACTCATTGCCTTTAATTATAACATCTATAAAGGGTTTAAAATTAGGCCTCATTAACCCTATATATAAAATATGGGGGTTATATTCCACCCTAACCATTTAGGGATTGGCTAAAACCCCATGTGTAATGAGAGATAAGAAACCAAGAATAATAGGAGAATAATAAAGAAATATATAATAAAAGAGAATGTGCCTATAATATTTAGTTGTGATTTTTGAATAATCTAATGATAATCGTTAGAGAGATAGAGAGAGAAAGCCGGTATATGTTGAGGTGGAACAAGTCACACAGAAGAACTATTTTTGGATGAGGTCTATTCATGGAGAGGGGTAAATGAGCATCGGGTTGATATACATCTTTATTTATGGCTATTTTGGTTAACCTCCATTTATCATTGATTATTGGGTTTTTTTAAATACATCATTAAAAATTTTAAATTACCAGTTTTATAAAAGTGATTCTAATCAATCAACACATATTTTATAATGGGAATTTTCAGTCAGTTATTAGAAACTGTTATGAATAATCTGTCGATACTATCTCGATTACTTGTATTGGAATGAGTCATTATTGTCCTCAATGTGTCTATTAAGGTTTGTTTCCTCCATTCACTGGTATAATTAAAATATGGTGTGTAAGAAGAAATGCATTGAAATAGTATCCCAAACTCCCTTATATAATCAATTAAATTTTGGTTAAGATACTCACCACTATAGTCTTTGTGTAGTTTCGTTATCTTCTTACCAAGTTGATAGTATACTTAATTCATTTATTCCTTAAATTTATCAAAGGAATAATACTTATGCTTCATTAAGTCTCCATATACACTTACACTAAAGTCATAGGTAAAAGTTATGAAGTAAGAGTATCCACCTATATCTTGTAATGTAAAAAGGTTCACAAATGTTTGTATGAGCTAATTAGATAATCTATGTAGATAATTCACCCTTTACACTAAATGGGGCCTCAATAATTTTCACTTAAAAACAAGAAAGATATTTATTTAGGAGTTTTGGTTTCAAATAATCTCAATTCCCTTATTGATGTATATCTTTCTATCAATTCTCATTTATATGCCCAATATATTAATTCCACAACTAGCTATGATATGATTCATGTGATCTTGATTCATTATCAATTGACAAAACTTAATTTTTATGTTCTATTATATAAAGATCAATATTTAAGTGTATCATATGATAACATTTTTTATCTTTATAAAAGTAGAAACTCATATTTACTAACTTGAAAAGGAATCCTACCAAATCTAAACTTGAAAATAATATTATATTCTTGGTTACTCTATGCACTTATTAATAATTATTTGAGAGTAAAATTAATAAATTTTATAGAATATGATATCGGTATCTAATGGTCAGTGCATCCAGTTATACTCTATTAGTATCTCAAATATCCACATCACACTTAAAAATCTTCTATAATATACATATTTATTGTATTTAGATTCAAATTTGACTACCAAAAGTTGTATCTAATACCCAATTTTTTGAAATTGAGAAATTAAACTCAATAACTAATTCAAAAAAATCATCCCCTTGCTTATTCATTAAGGTATAGTTATTCTTTTGGTTTCCTTTATTTCCATAAAAGAAAAAAATCCATCCAACTCTAGATTCTTTCAATTTTTCTTTCTCCTCTTAAAAAGTTAGTTTAAAGGTTAACTATACTTGGAAAAAATCTTCAATATTTCACCTTTCCATTCATCTTATTCATCAAAATAATCATATATTTTTCATCCTTCACATCCTTATCTGCTTGGATAATAAAATTCAAGAGATATGAGATAATATTACATATATATTTTATATTAAAATTCACAATACAATTTTAGATGATATGAGAATGTGATTCAATCATAAGGGTGATGGAAAATTCCTTTGTTATCTTTAAACCCAAAATTTATAATTGATCAATATATCCAATAATACTAACTACATGAGGTCTAGATGGTAAACCATCTCCATGATTACATTTAGAGAGTTCCTTAGAGATCAAATACCACTCTTTTCTTGATTTCTTTTAATAAAGATCAAGGAGATGATATGGGATGGTGTATACATCAATGTCATCGTGAAGCCTTTTTATCTCGCTAGTATTGAATGATAGCTTGTGGAATTGGACATTAAATTCATCTTCCATGACTTTCCAAAAGATATAATGATACTCCTCATTTTCCTTCTTATATGGATCATCAGGGATTGGAGACTCCAAAATATTGAACTTCTTCTCTTAGCATAGTATAATGCATAAGCACCTGTAACACTCCTAGTAGTTAGAACCATTTATGTGGTTTTCTTTATTTACAATGGTTCACATGGATAGTTTCATGATAAATTAAAGTTACATATTCAATAAAAACAAAATTATATTTTTGTACTTTATCTCGATTACTAAGTGTGATGTACTATATTAATTTTATTAAGAACCTATTATTTTATCATATCCTAATAGACCCCGCCATTATATTCCAAATATCATGTCATGTTGATAGTCTCATTCCCAGAAACATATTCCAATTCAAATAATCTAGATTTGGTCATAAGTAATTACTCAAGGGTATTTAGGTTGTCTATATTTCCAACTACATTAAATTGTAATTATTTGATCTGTAGAGTGGACTCCCTGACCCTGAAATCATATAATCAGATTTCCTTAACACTTTCCTCTAACTTACACCATGTATTTATTATTCAATCAACCATTGATTCTAAATAGGTTAATTTGACTCAAAAAAATTATTATAATTTCCCGATAATTGATGAACCTTGACTTTAGCTAGACAAGTACTTCATAATACGGTTTCATTTTAACTCAAGATATAAAAGATGATATTTGAATTAATATTTATTAAAGGGATTTTATTTATATCATGAATAAATATTAATTATTCTAACAATTCTATCCTTGTTAATATTAAATAGATATTACATAATTAATTATCCATGTCTAATAATATCATTTATTTATACTTACTTTATTTTATTTCATAATTTATAATTTTTATTCATTTATGTTATACAGTCATTTTTAATCCTAAAATTATCATTAAGCACATAATTAAATAACCATTCACTTAAAAAGTAAAATAAATATTTTATATGAACATATGATATTACTTACTGGTTGGTCTATCAAACAGAAGATAACCTATCCTTAACCCTAGGGGGGAAACATCTTTAGCTAATTCTTAAATTGAGTTATAAAATCCCTACATTAAATTATTTATCACCTTAGAGGGTTTCACCTCAACTCATGTCATATAAAATCTCCTCCAACTATGAGAACCTTCTTTTATAATTTCATACACTCTCACCAGGGCGGGGTACCGGGGGATAAGGGTTATATAAAATAATCCATAGACACATAGGAAAATATATTAGAAAATAGGAAGGTATGATATGAAAATTATAAAAATAAATTTAAAAAATAAATTTATCACAACAAATCAGGCAATTAATAATAAAATAATATAGAAACCTAACATATACATTGTTCGGTCATGATCATGATCATTCATAGTATGAAATGACTATGCAAAAAACATGATAGAATTCGTTTGAATTAATTCATTAATTCAGATAAATTTTGTGAATTAATAAACTAATCATATTATTAATTAATTTTTTATCTTAATTGTATTTCAAAATAGTGCCTAATAGACTCATCCTTTATCACATAAATAAACATATTTTATTTTAAAATTAATTACGTACACGGTGTGTGATGGATGTGGCATGATGTGTATCCTTCTGCTATGAATTAAACCCATTCTACTATTTAGAACTTACATGGTATACATTATCACCTGAAATGGTGTTTGACTTATGTTGAATATAGTTCATGTTGTGTATTGTGTACTTACATTTAATGTATACCAATATAGTGTATCATGATATTATATTGTGTGTTGATCTATGGGTTATGTTATGTAGTCTACATAGCATGTATGACCACTTAACATGCCTTGAATATGTGGTGTGTACTATTGGTAATTTATATTAAATACATGGAATTTAAGATGACCATACACATTGTTTATTTTCAAAATAAAATATATATTAATTAAAAACATTTATTTTCCACATGAACATATGAAAATCACCTGGAATGTACTCTAGTGTAGTATTAAAAATTATATGGAATGTATATACAACTATACATTCTATAATTTGGTCTTTCTTTTAACTATTTTTATGTTTAAATGACATGACACATCTTTCTCAACAGGTAAGTTTCACTTTCCGAGTTACACAGCATGTATAGCTAGCTACATTTCATGTGATCTGTTACTAGAGATCTACGCTATATAACTAAGGACTCAAAATGTATTGTGAATGGAATGTCACGTGTTACATATCATGTACAGGTAGATACACACTATGTACACTACACGATATCATGTCCTTGAGATTTATGTCAACATGTGTTGTGTAGTAATTACATTTCACATACATTGACCACACAGATTATATGATACAAATAGGAATAGTCCATGTGGGGTTACATGGTGTTTATAACAACTACATGTTGTGTAATATCCACTTAACGATGTTCCAACTAGTGATAAATACAAGTTTTTTAAATACATAGTGCATATTGATCCCCACACAGTGTTTCATGATCGTCATGATTTGTTCTTGTGTAGTTGACCAAGGATACCTGATGTGTACTTTCCAACTACACATCATGTAACTATCCAATTCATCCTACTTTCTCATTAATGGGAACTAATGAGAATTGTTTTTTCCATGTATTTTGTTTTGGATTCACTATCAACCCTATCATTATCAACAATGGGGTGTTGAAGTGTTGGATGTGGTGTTTCTATTGACATGGTGTGGTGGATATAGTTAACCAGGCTTAACATACAAGGATATTAAATTATTTTAGATGAATATTCATCATATTAAAAAATTAAATACATGAGGATCGTAATAGTATAGTTTCTTTCAAAACATGTAACATAGTCTTTTAATTTAGCTAACGATCTTCAACATCTCCCATAAAGATTTCCTCTTTTGGTACTCCTAATTAAAACCTTTCTTCATAACTTGGGGTAGGGAAACATAATAAAGGGAGAGTTAGGATGCTTATTAAAGGTAAAAACAAAGTATATATGTAAGAATGATATGAGAATAAGGGTAATATAACATAATAATAAAATTTTATGATCATACCCTCTATATTAAAGAATATATACATGAGTCATGGAATAAAGATTTGCAATTCATAATAAATGGATCATATGGCTGATAAATCATTATAAATCATTCCTGAACCATAATATAATTCCATATATGTGTGGAACCATAATAAATATTAAAAATAATTTCAATTGTCAAGGTTAATTACAAAGACCATCAACATTGTGGATTAGGACACAGTTGTTATAAGTCATCAGCCTTAAACATTACATAACTTTCAATTAATTCAGGAATTTTACTTTCTTTTGCAATGAGAATCTTTTCAGGTTTATATTTTTAGATAATTGGTCCATAACGAATACATAAAAGACCATAAAAATTTTTGACACTTCCAAATAGTATCCATTTTTTCCATAATCTAAAAATTTTCAAAATATTTCATGATCTATTTTAAGAAAACTCTTCACGACTTTAAACATGAACTCTACCAATCCCTTAATCGCACTAAATGATTTTGAAAAACATTATAAAATGTGGGATGTTCATAAAAATCTCAGTAATGGATATAAAAATAAGTAAGCCGTTAGTCCATTGATAAAAATTAAAACTCATTAAAACACTTACTTGAAAACATAACATTTTACCCAAAGAGGGAAATATAATTTTTTAATAAGTATCATTTACATTACATTTTTTAAATAATTAATTTCCATGAAAACTCAAAATAAAGCATATAAAATTCATGTATCTACCTTGGTACATCACCAAATTTAACCCTTATAGAACTCTTATATATTGGAATTACCATACGGTCAACTTCCAGTATAATTCTCTAAAGAATATAATCATTATCCAGGGCATTAGATCACTCTCGGGGCACACCCGTCATTTAATCTATAATGGTCTCACCTATAACAATATGGGTGCACCCATAATTTATAATTTCCAAGAACCACAAAATTAAATAAAATATTTCATAATTTGAAAAACTCTTTTAAACTCATATAAAAATAACTTTTAAATATTAAAATACCATTTTCTTTGGAAAACCCCATTTCCAATACAAAATAAATGTTTCTTTTAAAAAAATTAAAAAAAAATACACAAAAAAGTAAATAAGGTTATTTTATATAAATAAAAATAAAATCTTTCAAAATAAGCTTAAAATAAAATAATGGTCACGGTAGTGGAAAAGTCATTATCTCCATGTACGTTAAGAATAGAACATTCATTTTTTCATTTGTCAAAATGTTCCATATAAAGCACATAAAAAAATTACTTATTGAAAGAATTTTAAATGAAATTAAAAATATCCATAAAATTTCCTTTATAACCCTTTTATATCCATATAAATAAATATTTAAAATAATATCACGAATATTGAAAGTAAATGATTAAATCTGTAAACATTCAAAGCATCTCATACCACTTTGAACATTTAAATCATAGGAATCATGAAATAATAACATTTTACTAAAAAAATAACATGATAATATATAACATATGGATATGTAATTTCAAAGGGTATGTATATACACCTTATAAAATAATAAAGGATTATATCATTAAGAATTGTCTCAATGAAAGGAGATTGAGATGAAATCCCTTACCGTGAGTCCAACTTGTCACATGTGACTTTATCTTCTTGAATAATGATCTAATGTTGTTATTTACATGTTTTAGAGCATTTATCTAGTTTATAATAACTTTTATTTCACTTATTACAATTTTTAAAACAAATACTTAAAGAATTAATTTTTCATCAACTGTTTTGACCATATTCAGTTTGTGTGCCAAAAATGACTTTGGTAGGTAAACTATCCTAAAAGGGGTAATTTTATAAACATATATAGAATAATAATAATAAAATAGTTATCTTATTTATACACCAATTATAATTTTGAAAACAATCATAAAATATGGTTTTGAAAATTGAACCATTGTTTTAATCATGGAGACTGTAAGTTGTACGTACGCAAGAGTAATGTTCCCATTTTTCAATGATTGTTATGGAAAGAGGGTAAGTAAATTTTATATTTATATAATTATAATTATACCATATTATTTAGTCAAATCTACCTATACATATAATTCTTGTGATGTAAAATGAATCACATCGCATGGAGGAGGTGATAGTCCACACATCTACGAACGACGTTATCACTTTTTCAATGTATGAAAATGTATTAAAGAGGGTTATATTTTATATTTATAGAAAGGTAATTATGTCATTAATATCATAAAAATTCTATTTATTTCAAATATTTTTAGTTAAAACCATCCTTAATACATTCCATGTAGTGTATGAATGTATCACATCGATTTTAGGAGGCGGGAGTCCACACATCCCAAAATGAAATTATCATACTTACACAAAATAGAATTAATTAAGGAATGTGTTATATAATAATTTAAAAGGGCATAAATACATCATAAATATCATATATAATATATAAAAATACATTTTCCATCATAATTACAAACCATGAGAGTTAGTAAATGGAAAAAAAACAACATCATTTCGTGAGGTGGTAGTTCATCGTACACAAGAACGGTAAGTTCGTTACCCATTAGATTGAAGTGTGTGTAAGTGTAAATAAAACCATTAGAATTAGTGAATCTTAGTATAGGTAGGATAATATTTTTATTATTTAATCATTGAAAAATAATAATTTATTTGTTAGAAAAATAAAATAAAAAAAGAAAGGGTTTAGAAGGAAGGATGTTACCTCTTCTTTGGGTAACTCATTTGGTTTTGCACAAAAGGGATTACTTGGTTGGATTTATTCCAAAAGATATGAATAAATGAGTAAGGTATGTATTTTTCAAGATTATTTGAGTATATTTTGGTCTATACCAAGGTCTTTACATTTTTGAATAAGTGGGAGGGGTGGGAGACTTTTTATAGTGGAGGAGGAGTAGAATTATTGTAAATTTTTTAAAAGGGAATTCCACCAACATTTTTTCTATAAAAAATGGATCCAATTATGGACCAAATTAAATAAAATGTAGGATATGGTCTATATATTTAAATATAATGTCTTTTGGAAAAGTTTCTAGTTAATTTTGGGCCTTAAGTTTAAGGTTTAGTCATTCATTAAGCTAATTTTCCTCTTAATCATTGTAATTAATTTTAATAACATTCACTAATATTTTTGTTCAAAATTTTTTTTGACCATATTAGACATTATAAATTATTCTAATTTTAAATATATAATCAATTTTTCCAAATTTTAATCACATAAGTGGCATAAATTTATTTAAATTTAATCTCACAAACGGGACAACAAAGTGGGTTTTTTAAAGTATATATGTTCAAAAAGTTGCAACATTTTTATATCTAAATTCAATGTAAAATTGTTTATAATTACATAAATTAGGTTAAATTATATAAAATTGATCTAATTATACTTTAAACCCAAATAAAAACATAATTTAACTATGTGAATAAATTATATGAAAAAGAATTTTTTAACTAAAATTTATTATTACTCACTATTCATATAAATGTGAATGTTCTCAGAAAAATACCAAAAATAAACCCAAATTAAATTTTGATATAGCTATTTAAAAAAACGAAGTTTAATTTTTCATATAAAAATTATAAAAGTTTCAAAAAATATTTAAAATTAGTTCTCCATTAAAAGAAAGTAAAACTACCTTTTAAAAAAATATAGAGGTTTTTATTCTTAAAATTAGATTTACTCTTTTTTTAAGTCTATCAAACTAATTGGATGAATGTAAAAAAAATTAATAAACATGTGTAAACATAATTTAGTTAGTTATATTCATTCCCTTTGAAGTAATGTCTAGGGGATTACTCCCACTTAAAATAGTAATATTAACAATATATTATTTTTTGGTATAACTCAGTCTTGCATGAAACATAAGATTTTAGAGAAACTCATTATTATGTGTTAGGTACGCTATTTTACATAGAATACCATTTAAGGTAAAATTACTATTTAAATCATAAATATTAATAACTATGAAAAATAATTATTTTATCATTATATGTGATGTTACATCCTTCCCCCTTTTGGAAATTGTTTCCTCTTACATTTAATCCCTTTTCAAATAAGTGGGGATCTTTTTACCTCATAGCATATCCAGATTTCCAAGTTGCCTCTTCAACCATATTTTTTTTCATAAAAACATAACCTGATTAATAACCTTATTCTACAACACTTTCTCCTTATAGTTAGGAACCTGAACTGGTTGTTCCTTATAAGAATGATTCTCTTCCATCTGGAATAATTTAGGGATCAAAACATGAGATAAATCCAGTAACTACTTCTTTAACATTGAAACATTAAATATATTTTGTACATAGGATAAAATCGAGGGTAAGGCCACTCGATAGGAAACTTATGAAACTTTATCCAGGGTTTCATATGGTCTAATGAACCATGGAATCAGCTTCCCCTTCTTACTAAAACACATCACACTTTTCGATGGAGGTACTTTTAAAATGGCATGATCACCAACATCGAAATAATGATCTTTTTTTAGTTATCTGCATAATTTTTCTCCCTACTCTAAGTTGTCCTTATGTGTCACTAAATCATCTGAACTTCATCAACCATTTTCTCTACTAACTCTAATCTCATTAACTTCCTTTCACCTACATCATCCCAAAAAGTCATTGTTCTACACTGATTTCCATTTAATAATTCAAATGGTGTCATCTTTATACTGGAATGAAAACTGTTATTATAAGAAAATTAAACCAAAGAAATATATCGATCCCAACTTCCTTGGTAATTTTTTGAGAAATAATGAAGTATATATTTCAAAGTTTTAATCTTCTACTTAGAATTTACATCTGATTGAGGATGAAAATTTGTACTGAAATTTAATTTAACACCCAATAACTTCTAAAGTCCATTAAAAAAATTGATTGTGAACCACGGATCATAGTCTGATACATTGTAGAGAGGCACTCCACTTAACCATTTAATATATTCTAGATATATTCTAGTAATATAATCTAGATACGTTGTATCTTGAATGATAAAAAATGTGAATATTTAGTTAATCGATCAACCATAACCCAAATCAAATTATTAAATTGATAAATCTTCCGAAATACTACCAAAAAATCCATTAATATATTCTCTAATTTCCACTCTAATACTAAAAATGGTTGAAGCATCCCCTTCCTTAATTGTCTCTCTTATTTAACCTCTTTACATGTTAAACCCTTCACTGTAAATTCAACAATATCTCTCTTAATTCCATCCCACCAGTAATAATCCTGAAGGTCCCTATACATATTAGTGTCTCCCGGATGAAGATAAAATGGATAACTATGAGATTCAATAAAAAAAACTTTCATAAACTGTGAATCACAAGGCATGCATAATCTTTTACCAAATCGTAAAACACATTCTTCATAAATATTAAAATCCGGAAACTTACCACTCTAAACTGATTCTACCTTTTCTTGTAAATACTAATCCACCTTCTAAGACCGCTTAATTATTTCTAACAAATTTGACTACCCTAAAACCAGAAACAAAATAGAGGATGTACCAATATCCACAACTTCTGGTTAAAACTTTATAAAATCATCAACAAAAGGTTCACGTTACAAATGTTACATGGTTAATGTAGAATTATTTTTTAACTCAAATCATCGGCCACCTTGTTTTATTTTACAGGATGATAATGAATTGAGTAATAATAATCCTTCATTAGTTCCATCCATCTAATCTTTCTCATGTGAAATTATTTCTGATTTAATATATACTTAAAACTTTTTTGATCAGTATATATTTAGAACTTTACTCTATATAAAAGATTCCTCTATATTTTTATAGAAAAAACAGAAGAAGATAATTCTATATCATATCTAGGGTAATTCAATTCATGAGGTTTCATTTGTGATGAAGCATAAGCAATAACCTGATCATTCTACATTAGAACACAATAAAGTCCTTTCATGGAAGCATCGATGTAGATGACGAATTCTACTTTTCTAGAAGGTAATTCCAAAATAGGAGCATTAACCAATCTTGTTTTTAGTTCCTAAAAATAATATATTATTCTATTCAGACGAACCTTACTCATCTTTGAGTTAACTTTGTCAGTGGGCTAGATAATTGAGAAAAACCTTAAATAAACCCTTGGTAATAAACTGCTAATCCAAAAAAAACTATGAATCTCAAAGAAATTGGTAGGTCTCATCCACTCTTCAAAAAATTTTGTTTTATTAGGATTAAAAATTATTCCATATTTAGAAACAATGTGACCAATTAATTAAATTTATTGTAACTAAAATTAAGACTTGCTAAATTTTCCAAACAATTTATTCTCATTTAAGTTTTATAAAAAAAAATCCTTAGATACCTCTCATGTTCCTCTTGGATTTTATAAAATACAAAAATATCATCAATAAAAATAACCAAAAACTTATACAAGAACTCATGAAACATTATATTAGAAAGATCTATGAATATAGTAGGTGCATTATATAACCCAAATGACATAACTAATGAAATTTATTTTTCAACACTAAAATCTCCACTTAGGCCATTAGATAAGGGGGTTTAGAAATAGTCTTAGCATTGGGTACAAAGTCAACGGTAAACTCAACCTCTCAAGTAGGAATATCACCAAGAAAATAATTCAGAAAAGCATACATGTATTCATTTACTATTAGTAAATCACTAATTTTAATAGTTTCATTACATTCAATAATACAGTCTAGGTGACTTCTATTTCCATCTCTAATAAATTTGTTAGATTCTTGGTAAGTTATCGATGGCATGAAATCATTAGACACAACATTTTTAGCACTAAAATCTATATTATAATGATAAATTGAAAGCTAATCCATACTAAGAATAATATCAAACTCTATTATTTCCAGTTCAAAAGGATTTATAGGAAATATTATACCACTGATAACAATAGGTAGATTCCTATAAATCTGGTGTCTTTGATATATCCACTATGAGTTTTTACCAATAGTTATATCTTATATACATGAGGTGATATTCCAAATTTTATAGAAAATTTATTAGAAATGAAAGAATGTGAAGATCTAGAATCAAACATGGTATTCATATAATTTGAAAACATAAGAAACATAACTTTCACCACTTTATTTGATAGCCCAACATCAGTTGTATTAGAATAAAATGAACTTGATACACCTTTCTATTTCTAGTCATGAATATTTCCATCATGTTCAACTAACTTGGGACATGAATTGGTAGAATGACCCATTTGATTGTAGATAAAACATATTACCATCATATGGCTATCAATTACCACATTCTTTAACTCCCCATGAGTATTTTCCATGCATTCATGGGATATGTGGCCAAACTTTCTACACTAGTAACTCCTCCCTATCTTTACAAGACATTATCTAGGTTGAATTTCATTACACTTGCTACAAGATTGGAACTTCTTTTTCTTACCTTCATATTTCTATGTTTCATATTTCCCCATAACTTTTCATACTAAACACATCTTACATTCATCATCACAAGGCAGATAAGTGTTATAAAAATCCATATCAACCTTTTCATCACAATGAACAACTTTCTCATTGATTTTAAATTCTCGTGTGACTAAAGATCTTAGTAAATTTGGTTTCAATCCTGATTAAACCTGATTAATTTTTATATCAGTGTCCTGAATAAAATCCAAATCATACTTATCCATTATTATAAATTTTCTGTCATATATATCTAAGTAATATTCATATTTTTTCCTAAATACTAAGAATTTATTTTCCATTTGGAGTCAAACAACCTTCAGGAAATATTTCTAAAGGAAACTTTTCCGGAATTTTTCTCATTCCATGGCATCAAGATAATATTTTTCTCATGTATTCTTAACCAAACACCACCATCGATCAGATTCACCTTCAAAATGATAAATGTAAAGGGTTACCTTTTGACGTTTCAAACATCCCATGGCATCAAATATCTTATATAGAGCATTGATCCATCCTTTAGATACCACTATGTCATATGATCTACTGAATGATGGGGGATGTTTCCTCATATAATGATCCAAAAAATAAATGTTTCTTCTGGGTATAAATGGTTCCTATATAGCTTAGATATCACCACCATTTATCGCCAGATTAAATTGATCCATCAATGTGAAAAAATATTCTTTTTGGATTCTTACTATCTCAAGATGCTGATTTGGAAAGATATCTTCCTCTTGGTTCCTTCCCACTATTGATTCCTTATTTCCTCTCTGAAAAAACATTCTAAACATAAATGTTGTAGAATAAGAAACATGGTAATATTAAAATTCTATAACATTTTAACTTGACAATAAATTAAAATCATATAAAGGAAATTTATTATTATTACCCTAACCTCTAAATTATTCTAAACCGACCTCTGATATAAACTATAAGGCCTCGACCTTAATCATTATATAATCTTGAGTTAAGTCAATAATTTTACTTTCTATAACATTGAGGACATTTTCAGGTTTATTTTGTTTAGAGAATTAGGCTATAACGTATACATAAAAAACCAAAAAAATAAAAAGTGTACACCTCAAAATAGTATCTATTATTTCCATAATCTAACACATTCTAAAATAATACATGATCACTTTTAATAAAAATATTCATGAATTTCAAAATTAATTATTCCAATCCCTTGATCAATATTAATTCTTGTGAAAAAACATTAAAAACATGGGGTGATCATAAAAAATTCAGTAAGGGATATAAAAGGAAGGAACCTATTTTCCCATTAATAAACATTAAAACTAATGAAATAACTTACTTGAAAACATAAACTTTTACCCAAAGATGGAAATAAATTTTTTTAATAAGTATCATTTACGTTACCTTTTGAAAATAAATTATTTCCATGAAAACTTAATAGAAAACATAGAAAGTTCATATAGGTACCTCAGGAAATCATCATATTTAGCCCCTATATAACCCTTATAGATTGAAATAACCATACTACCAACTTCCAAAATAATACTCCATATAATATAATCATTACCCAATGCATTGGAGTGTTATCTAGGTTTACCCATTGTTTCGCCTTTAAAGGGATCAGCTGACACTATCTGCGTGCACCCATCATTTATAATGACTATGTACTGTAACATGAAATGAAACTTTTCATTATTTAAAAAACTCTTTTAAACTCATATAAAAATCACTTTTAGATATTAAAGTACCATTTTCTTTCAAAAAACCCATTTCCAATATAAAATACACCTTTATCTTAGAAAATGATTTTCAATAACAAAATAACCAAAATAAAGAAATAAGGTTCTTTAATTTAAATAAACATCAATTCTTTCAAATTAATCTAAAAATAAAATAATTTCCACAGTAGTAGAAAAGTTTTTATTGTCGTGTATGTTAAGAATGGAACATTTACGTTTTCTATTGTCAAAAAACTGTATAAAACATGTAAAAAGATTAATTTTTTAAAAAAAACGAATTCAAAATAGATATAAAAATTAATTTATAACCATTTTATATCCATATAAATAAATATTTAAAATAATATCAAGAATATTTAAAGGAAATGATTAAATTTATAAACATTCAAAGCATCTCATACCACATTGAACATTTAAATCATAAGCACCATGAAAAAATAAAATTTAACAAAACATTAAATAACATGATATTAGATAAAATATGGATATATAATATCAAAGGGGATGTACATACACCTTGTAAAGGAATAAAGGTTCATACCATTAAGAAATGTTTCAATGAAAGGAGACTGAGATGAAATCAATTTCCTTGTATCTAACTTCTCATGTGTGCCTTTATCTTCATGAATAATAATATAATATTAATTATTTAATTTCTTCAGAAAATTTTTATTTTTATAATTACTTTTATTTCACTTATTACAATTTTTAAAACAAATAATCAAATAATTAATTTTACATCGGGTGTTTTGACTATATTCTGTTTATGTGTGAAAAATGACTTTTGTAGGTAAAATATGGTCAAATAGGTAATTGTATAAAAATATCTAGAATAATAATTATTATGTAATTATAATATTTATACATAAATTATACTTCAAATTCCAATCATAAAATATGGTTATGAAAAATGAAACAATGTTACAATCATGGAGACGGTAGACTGTATGTACGCATGAGTAACATTCTCATTTTTCAATGATCAATATGGAAAGAAGGAAAATAAAATTTTAGCTTTCCATAATGATAATTATATAATATATACCATATTATTTATTCATATGTACTTATATATATAATTATTTATATGTAAACATAATCACATCGCATCGAGGAGGCGATAGTCCACACATTCATGAATGACGTTATCAATTTTTCAATGTGTGAAATTTTGTTAAATAAAATAATATATTTTATTTTATATAATGTAATTTATTAATGAATAAAACATTTATGATTTATTTCACATATCACATCCCTTTGAGGAGGCGGTAGTCCACACTTCACCAAACGAAATTATCATACTTACACAAAATGGAAATCATTAAGGTGTGTGTCAAATAATAAAATCAAGAAGAATAAATGCATCATAAATATCATATATAACATATAAAAATACATCTTCCATCATAATTTTCAACCATGATGGGTGGTAAAGGAAAAATGAGCAACATCGTTTCGTGAGGTGGTAGTTCATCATACATAAGAATGGTAGGTTCATTACCAATTATATGGAAGTGTGTGTAAGTGATGGTCAAACCCTTATAATTAAAAAATATTAGTATATGTAGTATACTTGTTTTATTATTTATTTATGGAATAATAATAATTGAGGGGGTTGAGAAAAAATATAAAAAATAAAGGGTCTTGATGAAGGATGCTACCTCATCTTTGGGTAAATCCTTCTATTTTTCACAAAAGGGATTAATTTATTGGATTCATGAAAAAAAAAGATGATTCAAATAGGAAGTTATGGATTTTGGGATATTTTTTAGGAGAGTATTTTCTATAAAAAGTTCTTTAGAGTTATGAATAATTGGGAGGGGTGAGTACCTTTTTCTAGTGGAGGAGGAGTGGGATTCTTTTAAAAAAATTAAAAGGGAATTTCACCCATGCTATTCCTATGACTAGTGGCTCCAATAATTTACCAAAATAAATAAAATGGAGTATAGGGTATAAAAATGGATTTAAAATGGATTTTTTAAAATTTTATCAATCATTTTGGGCCTTATGTTTAATGTTTAGTTTTTTACTATGCTATTTTCCTCTTAATCATTGTAAATAATTTTAATTACATTAAATAATATTTTTGGTCAAAAATTAGTTTAAATTATAATATATTATAAATTTTTATGATTCAAAATATGAAATTCATTTTTTGAAATTCCAATTATAGAAGTGGCGGAAATTAATTTAAATTTAATTTTGTAGATGGGATGACAAAGTGGAGTTTTAAGTAAAAATGTTAAAAGTTTTCTATGTTTTTATATCTAAATTCAATGTAAAATTGTTTCCAATGACCTAAATTAGTTTAAATGATGTAAAATTGATCTAATTATACTTTAAAACCAAATAAAAACCTAATTTAACTAATAAAAAACTATATGAAAAAATATGTTTTAAACAAAAAATCGGTATAATTCACTATTCAATAAAATGTGAAAGTTCTTAGAAAAATACAAAATACAAACCCAAAGTAAATTTTGATATCCTTTTTTCAAAAATACATTTTATTTTGACATATAAAAATTATAAAAGTTCCAAAAATTATATTTAAAATGGGTTCCCCATTAAGAGGTGGTAAAATTACCTTTTAAAAAAATATATAGGTTTTTATGCTTATAATCAAATTTATTCTCATTTTAAGCCTATAAAAATTATTTTATGAGTGTAAAAACATTTAAAAAAATGTGTAAACATAATATAGTCAGTCATATTCACTCCCACTAACACAGTGTCTAGGAGATTACTACCATATAAAATAATTATATTAACAATATATTATTTTCCAATATAACTCAGTCTTGCATGCAATATAAGATTTCGGAGAAACTCATTGTTGAGTGGTAGGTATGCTATTGGACATAGAATCCCCTTTAAGGTTAATTTACTATTTAATTCATAAATATTAATAAATAAGAAAAATACTTATTCTATCATTAACTTGGATGTTACACATGTTTCCCATTGTTGATTAGGATGCACCTATTTCCCATTGTAGACTAGGACACTCTTGTTTACCACTTTGAATCAGGAAACACTTCCATTATGGTTCAGGACACACCAATTTTCAATTATGGATCTGAACGCACCCATTTTACATCATAAATAAAGTATATCAACTTTTTCTCATATTTATCTAATGAGATATAAATATTTACCTAATGAATTGTAGGGGGATAGAGGTCCCACCTTTCACATAATTAATTCATACATACATGTTCCACAAGATAATAAAACATTCATCATATCATGACCCATAAAAAAGAGATGTGTTTCATCAAAATCATATCATAACCTGTAAAATGAATTTTTAATCACAAACAATTAATCATATCATAACCTATGTAAAACTGATAGGATTAATAATCATTTCATTGTAGAATAACCTGCGAAAAGAAATGAGTTTAATAATCATTTTATCATAGTATAACCCATGGAAGGAAAACTGGTTTCATAAATAACGTATCATCTTAAACATAAAACATTTAGATAAAGAATGAAAATTGTTTCCTTATATCATATACCCAATAAATTATAAATTTTATTAAAGTATTTCATGTTATATGGAGAATTATTTTGAAATATTACATGGATAATTTCTTAGGGAAAATAACCTTTCTTTGAAAATCACTTTTTTAGGAATAAAACATTCTAAAAATTATTTTATTTGAAATAAAATTTTAAAACATATAAAATATAATTTAAAATCACTTAAAACACTTATTTAGGAAAATTTCATTTACACTTTGAATAATTCCTTTTAGAACATAAGACGATTTAAAAACCTTTTTCTTGAAAAATAGCTCTGGAAACTTAAAAAGGAAGTTATGAAAAAAAAAATTAAATCACTTTTTGAAACACAAAACATATTTAAAATAATTTTCCTTGAAAATGAGTTTAATTTATCATTTAAAAAAAATTAAAACCTTTTTCTAAAACATGGGTTTTGAATAAAACAAATCACCGACTAAAGAGAGAAATAAGGGTGGATTCTCAAAAATACACTTTCTTAATCATCTTAAGTAAAAAATAGTGGGAAAATGGTACCATTACATGAATATATCATGAATAATTATAGTATAATAAAATTAATTATAATTATTAAGATATGGATCATAATATTTCATCAATGGAAGAATAATCATAAACAATCCCCATAAATGGTGAGATTATAGAAATAAATTCTTACCACTTTGGTAACATTTAATCTAAATACCCATTAAGAAATAACATTAAATGAATCATAAAATATCATGAAAATAATAATATTAATGATAAAATATTTCATAGGTTGGTATATATAGCACGTAAAATAATGTAGGTCCATAATATAACATGTGTTTCAAAGAAAGAAAATTGAGACAAAATTACATGCCGATTTGGTAATTTTTGAATTGTATTTCCCATGAAAGATAGATCATAAAATGGATATATATAAATAATCATAAATTTAAGGATAATAATAATATAATATGTTCATTTTAATTATATACACTACACAAAATAAATTAGTGGTGAATATAGCATAAGTATCACAGAAATAAAAGTGATATTATAAATCGCCTTATTACTTGAGTAACTTTTGAATCATGAGATACATGGAAGAGTAAAATCAATTTAAAATGTCATTAAATAAATTAAATCCGTGATATAACATTTCATATGTAAGTATATACACCACACAATAAGAATAAGTGGAGAATATATCATATATCTCACAGAAATAAATGGGAGATGATAAAACCCTTACCTTAAGTCTTGACTTTCTTTGTACACATTCAAAACTCCTATATAATAAATATAAGTTTATTATAAATCTATAAAATAGACATATTATTATATATCATACCATATATGATTTTATTATGACTTTATATCACCTATTTATTAACAATTCCATGTCAAAGTTACGTTTCGGGTTATATCTGCTATGTTTTTCATACAAGTTTTAACTTGTTATTATTGATCCTCTTACTTAAATTTTAATTTACTTATTTATAGAGTGTAAAACATAAAATAAATATCATATATATTCATTATATAATTATTTATAGTAATCTATAATGTATATAAATATGAAATGAAATACACCATTCATGGATACGGTATGTCATACATACGCATGAATGTTGTTTCAATTTTCTTATTATATTTTGGAAGAAAGAAACATAAATGATATATATATATATATTATTTAAAATATCATTATTATATAATATATATCACATATTTTATTAAACCCATCCTTAATACATTCCATGTAAAGCGTGAATGAATCACACCACTTTGAGGTGGCAGTAGTCCACACATCCACAAAAAAAGTTATCGTATTCCCAAAAAATGAAAAACATGAAGGTATGTGTTATATAATAATTCAAGAAGCATAAATAAATCATAAATATCATATATATAATATAAAAAAAATTATTTAAATAATTATTATGAACCTTTATCGGTGTTAAAGGAAGAGAAAATGACATCGTTTCGTGAGACGGTAGTCCACCATACACACGAACGATAGTTGTGTATCTCATTTGATGGAAGTTAGTGTAGGTGTTGGTAGAAATATTAACATAAAAAATATCATTATATTGAGGATACTGATTTTATTATATAATAATGGAATAATAATAATTGAGGGTGGATAAATAAATAGAACAAAAGTGCTTGTTGAAGGATGTTACCTCTTCTTTGGGTAACTCCTTTTGGTTTCCACGAAACAGATTCCTTCGTTGGATATCTACCAAAAGTGAGGCCTCTAAGATTAAGGTAGCGAATTTTTAATGATTTTTTTTTATGTTTTTTCTGATCCATAGGTATTTAGAGGTGTGAATAAGTGAGGGGTTATTTCCCTTTTAAAGGGGAGGATGAGTGTCATTCTTGTAAATTCAAAAATGGAAAACACTACTGAGAGATCTTACTTACATAATGTGCTTAAAATAATGGTCCATTATAGATCAGAGGGAGTATGTGGTATAAATATATCCATATAATGTATTTTTTACATTTTTATAGTATATCTGACCCATTAAGTTAAAGATTCACCATTAAGTAAAGTTGTTTTTACCTTAATCATTGTAATTATATTTAATAACATTCACTAATAATTTTAGTAAAAACAAAATTTGACCTTAATAGAAAAATAAATTATTCTGATTCAAAATATTTAATCCATTTTTTCAAATTATAAACACGTAAGTGACATAAATTAATTTAAAATTAATCCTGAAGACAGGACAGACCAATGGGTTTTTAAAGTGAAAATATTCAAAAGTTTGAAATGTTTTTATATAAAATTTTAATGTTGAATTTATTCCAATGACCTAAATTGTATTAATAGATGTATAATTTCTAAATATCCATTAAAATAAATTTAAATTATAATTTAACTATATAAATAAATTAGACAAAAATGCAGTTTTCAATTAAAATTCAATGTTATTTACTATTCATCAAAAAATGTAACTTCTCAATAAAATACCAAAAATTCACTGAAAGTAGAATTTTTATTTATCATAAAAATGAATTTTATTTTTTCAAATAAAAATTATAAAACTTTCAAATATTATTTTTAAAACAAATCTTCCAGTAAAAGGTGGGAAAACTACCTTTTAGAAAAATATAGCTCTTCTGCCTAAAATGTGGATTTGTTCTCATTTTATTATAATCATAATTTTTGGATAAATGTATAAACATTTGTTTTATTTTATAATACATAAATTTCATTAATACCTCTCACAAATAGTGATTAATTTAAATTATTAAGATAAAATGAATTTATGGTCATAAAAATAGTTTTTTAATAAAATCATTACCTTTTTATTCAATTAGTATTTATTTTCATTTATGAAAGATTGATAAAGAAATAATTAATTTTATAAACATTTTTAAACCCTTGTATTATCATTTATTAAATCTTATTCATATCTTCCATTATTCTAGATAGGTGGTAACTATAATAATATTTTAATAATAATATTAATAGTATATTGTAGTTTGGTAAAACTTCGCATTTTATGTAACACAAGCTGTCAAAGGAACTAGAAATTGTGTGTAACAGAAACCAAACATAGTTTTGTGTATAATGAAATATAATCTAACTATTTCTTCTAGTAAAGTAATAACATGGTGTTTCGTATAAAGTAATCATAACTTGGTGTAGCATGCAATGCAAGCCAGTAAAAAATTATTAAAAAATAATAATTCATAAAAAATCAAGGGGTAACCTTCTAACCCCATTAAAGTTAATTTCACCCTCAAAATTCATCTGGGTAATTAAGGTTTTAATACTTAAAATTTCATTTCATAGAAACCTAAATCGTGAAAATGAATACTAATACTTCCTTTAAAAAAGTCAAAAATGTAATGGTTACCCAATGTTACTCATAACTAGGTTTCCATACAGTTGAACATATATGGGAAGATAATATTGGACTTAGAAGAAATATGTAAATAATTATATAGAATTATTGAGATCATTTATTATAAGAAATTTAAGGAATAATGGAAAGTTAAGGGCTTAAAAACCATAAATCTGTGAAGAATTATAAGACCATTGGTCTAACAGAAAAAAACGATATTACGATAAATCTTCTCCAATATCCTTTTCAAAGAGTTGAGGAATTATTTTACTATTTAAGGACATTAGGAAATATACTTACTTGATTTCATTCCTTTTCATATGCACAATATCACAATTTTTATAAATATTTTTCAATATCCTTTTCCTAGAGTTGAGGAATTATTTTACTATCTAAAGACATAAAGAGATATAATTACTTGATTAAATTTCTTTTAATATAGAAACTCTCACACTTTAGTTGTGCCTTGCTCAATTTCCACTTCATATCTTACTCTAAGAAATGAACTTCAATTTTTCATTCCTAAAGTAACACTAGATCATGACATATAATAATAAGTCATTCCATTGGTCTTTAGTTTAAATTACAACAAAATAGTTATCACAGGTTATCCAATATTCATAAATTCGCATATGGTGTGATAATAATTTAATCTCTAAAAACTCATCCTAAGTTTAACACAAACCATTCCACAAATGGTTAACCATATAACCCTTCTAAAATATGAAATTCCAAGACTTTAGAAATAAGGTCACTAAATTTATCAAAATCAGCTTAACATTTATCCCCTATATATCATAAAGTAACTATAGTTTTTTTTCTAACAAGTTTTTATAAGTTTTAATGGATGAATAATTAAACCATTTTTTAGATTTATGGAATATATACAATATAAAAATCAGTATTTGAGTTGGTTAAGTAATAATTAATAATTTCAAGAAGGTCAATAAGCTTCGCTCTGCTCCCCCTACCTTTCATGGAGTAGGTCGTGGTCGTGCTGCCGCCTTCTCTCCTCAGACCCCTTCAGTAGGGGAGGGAGGTAGAAGATCCTTCTCTGCTTTTGTTCCCCTCTCATTCCCTTTATTTTTCACCTTTCACAAACTCGTATTACCTTCCATGATTTCCCCAAATTTAAGTGAGCCCTAAAGTTAATTCCTATGTGAATAGAGGTCTTTCTCTTATAATATCTTCTCTAGAGTTCACAAATGCCTTGGTGATTCTTGATCTGACACAGGTTTCTCATGTTGGGAAGAAACGACCCTCGGTTGACTCCTTCGACATGTTTTTCTTCTCATCATGGCACTTGTAGGAATAGGTGGTTTTTTATCTTTTTTATTATAGAAATATTATGATTCGTTTTTTAAATAAGGAGGATATGCTATATTCTTGGAATAATGCTCTATGAGTTATGGATGGTTTTTGCTTCATCCTCTCTCGATGGTCATTCAAGTTTCATCCATTACATGACTATCTAGTCACGGTGATTTTGATTTTTCTCCCAGGTATCCCATTTTCATTCTAGAATCTAGATATTCTCTGGTTGATTAGTAATATTATTAGTCAGTACCTTTGTTTGGATTCCTATACCCGCTCTGTTTGTCATCTGATTTCTCTTAGAATTTTAATTTAAGTTGATGTCTCGTAGATACCATTGGATTTCATAAGAATCAAGGTTGAAGGAAAACTATATTGGTACCAAAAGGTATTCTATTATTTATGGGTTAATTTTTTTGGGGGTTTTAATCATTTGGGTCATGAATTTAGTAGATGTAATTGAATATAGTATCATTTCCCTCGGAGATATCATCATCATGATCTTTAGGAATCTGATTCTATTATAGTGTGAAAGGTCTCTTAGATGGATCAATTAGATGCTAGATAGGCTGAAATTTTTTCTGTCACATATAAATAAATTAAATCCTTGATGCCAGAGCTGAGATTAGTGGAAGTATTTGATAGACTCAAAAAAGATATGGGTTTCAGTAATGCATTGTTGAGTGTTAACCAAGGGAAATGTGAGGTTTAGATAATAATTCCAAGAACTCCACCCACTTTTGATGATGTTGTAATATTTGATAATATTTCTCTTTAAGAGAATACTACAGTGGATTAGGGGGTTTGGTAGGGGTCGGTGAAGAAGGCATTCTCAGCATGGGTTGAGCATATTTTTGATAATGTCAAAAATCCACAGTCATCTGCTAGAAAATCCAAATTCATAGATTGTGGTTCTCACAACCATTTTGAGGTACTGGGAGAAATTTTTTTTCAAACTTATGAATGGGGACTGAAGAAGAGGATCATTTTGATAAAGATCATCATTTGAGGTAGAAATATGATGGTGTGGATACTGATTCTATTTCAGAATGATGGTCTATAGATCCCAATGAAGTGGATATCACGGAAGAATACCTCAGATCTTCCTCAAACAAATGTTAAAATAATATCATAGACTCAAATAGTTTTATTAATTATAAATAGAGGCCATGGAGATTAAAATATTATTCTAATTTAGTTATCCCCCAAGTTACAAGAGATTCTAGTAAAGGTAAAATTCCTCAAAATATCTTGTCTAATGTTAATGTCAACTCCATGTGTAATCATAATGGGAAGGATAAGAAAATTGAGTAAACAAATAATAATGTTCTTGATATACATTTTGGATAGATAGATTCTACTAATAAAATAAATGTTGACAATGAGGTTTTGGAATCAGAAAATTATGAGGAACTTATAATGCATTCTAATAAAGAAATGTTAGAAGAGTCCTTTATGAATAACATTTTAGAGAAGGGTGAAAACAAAATGTTCTAGAGACTACTGCATCTTGATTTTAACAACTAAAAATTATATTTGATTGATAAACAGAATATAATTTTGATTTTTGGATTTAATGATTGGAAGACCAACCTAGAGTAGTATGTGTATACTTGGGAAAATGGCATTTTTATTTGATGAACTTATAAAGGACAATAGGGAATTTAAGGTTTCCCCCATTGAATGGATACTATTAAAGGTAATGAATTATAACTATTTTAAATGGTTATGGAATGGATCCACTTAATCTTATAAAGTTTTATGTTTTGTATTTGAACTTTTATGGTTTCTAACATTCCCCTTAAAATTGATTATTGATAATCATGTCTTTATCCATTCTAAACAAAATTTTCTCAGCATCAAGAACATGTTAAGGGTTACCTTCCCTTAAACTAAATTTCAAATTTCCATTAAATCACTTTTATATGTCATTGTATCTATTAAATATATCATTTTAAATCCTTAATAAAAAAATTTATGCATCATGATTCATATAACATAATTCTTGAATCCAAATACATATATGATACAATCATCCAACTTTATTCTTAAACCAATACACAGGCTTCATCATCTTATTCCTTAATATCCATTTCCAAGAATATGAAATATGAATCATGTGTTCATGTTCAACAACCTCAATTTTATAATTATTCATATGTTTAATGTAAAACATTATGTTATAATTTCTTATACCTTTCACATGTCATTCATAGTCTAATTATTTTCAGCAGTATAACCAATTCTCAATTCACCTTCCTTATTATCTTCGTGACATTTCCACTTAGGAAATTGATTTGAATAATTTCCATACTTTCTACATCTGAAACATTCAATTTTAATATATTTCCTTCTAGTTTCCTCTTTTGACTAAGACCAAAAAGCATAGTGTGAGAGACACTTATCATAACATAAAATAACATAATCATGAAAAATTAATTATAATATGTCAAAATCATGACACCTTCTTTTAAATATATTACACATTAGGATTATCCTTACAAAAATCCCTATAAATATCCTTAGGAATATCCCTAGGGATCCCATGAAAGTTTTATCATCTTATTTTGAAAAGGATTACTAAAAATTTACTTTAATAACAACTATTGTGGACAAGGCATAACAAACAGGGAAAATGAAAAAATTTAGATGAATATTCATCACATTAAATAAGTATATTAATGATGAATGTAATAGTTTATTGTCTTTGGAAACTTGGAACACATTATTCTAATTTAGAGAAAGATATTCAGCATCTCCCATAAAAATATTCCCCTTTATTACTCATACTTAAAGCCTTTATTCATAACTTTGGGAAAGGAAACATAATAAAGGGTGAGCTCATATGCTTAGTAAGGGTAAAAATAAAGTAGATACATAAGTATGATATGATAATATGGGTAAGAGAACATGATAATAACATTTGAAGATCATACCTTGAATATTAAGGATCGTATATATGATTCATGTAATAAATATTGTCATTTCATAAGATATTAATCTTAAAAGAGTAATAAATAATCATAAATAAATAATTAACCATATAATCATTCATATAAGTATAGAACCATTATAAATTTATATAACCATTTCATGTGTCAAGTTTAACTACCAATACCATCAACATAGTGGATCAGGATACACTTGTTTCCCATAGTGAATCAGGATGCACCTATTTCCCATTGTGGATCAAGACATAGTTATTTGACATTATGGATCCATATACATCAGTTTCCCATTTTCAATCAGGACACTCATGTTTCCCAATGTGGATTAAGACACACTAGTTTTCCATTGTGGATCAGGGTGCACCCATTTCCCATATTGGATCAATCCCATCGTCTTTTTTCTCATTTTTATGTCATAGTATATAAATATTTACCCAATTAATTTTAGGGATATATAGGTCCCACCTATCACATAACAAAATCATACATATATATGCCACATGATAATAAAAAAATATCATATCATGTCCCATAAAAATGAGATGGGTTTCATAAACATCATATCATTACCCATGAAATCAAATTGGTATCACAAAAAGTTCATCATATCATAACCTGTGGAAAATTGATAGGCTTCATAATAATTTCATTATAGAATAAATCATGAAAAGAAACGGGTTTCATAAGAGTTTTATCATGGTATAACTCGAGTAAGAGAAAAAGATTTCAAAAAAACATGGAATCTTAAACATAAACCATTCAGATAAATAATGATGATGGTTTCCTTAGATCATTTCTCCCTTAAATAATAAACTATATCAAATTATTTCATCTTATATGGAGAATTATTTTAAAATATAACTTGGAGAATTTATTTTAAAAAATAACCATTCTCTAAAAATCACTAGTTAAGGCATAAAACATTTTAGAAATACTTTTTATTGAAATAATGTTTAAAAACTTTTAAAATAATATTTAAAAATAAATTAAAACATTTCTTTATTAAAATATCCTTTACTCTTGGAAAATTTATTTTTAAAACATAAAACATTTTGATAACCTATTTCTTTGAAAATAAATTTGGAAACTTAAAAATGAATATTTGTAAATAATTTAATGCACTTTTTAAAACATATAACATCTTTGAAATCCATTTCCTTGAAAATTGTATTAAAATGTCATTTAAAAACCTTTTTTAAAACATTTTTAGAAAACATGGGTTTTCAATAAAACAATTCACAAACTGAAGAGATAAATAAAACCATATTTCAAAAAAACACTTTATTATTTATATTAATTAACAAAGAGTGGTAAAATGGAATGATTACATGAATATGTCATGAATAAATAGAGGATAATAAAATTCATGGGAATTATTGAGATATGGATCATAATATTTCATCAATGTAATCATAATCACAAACTATGCTGATAAATGATGAGATTATAATAATAAAGTATTACCACTTTGGTAACTTGGAATCCAAATAACCATGAAAAAATAACATTAAAATAAGTTTAAAATATCATTAAAATAAGGATATTTATGGTACATTATGTCAAAGGTAAGTATATACACCTTTTAAAATACTTTTGGTGTAAAACATAACATGTGTCTCAAAGAGAGAAAATTGAGACAAAAAATACCATACCGATTTTGTAACTTTTTAACCGTAAACCTCTTGAAATAGAGATCATAAAATTGATATCTAAATATCCATAACTTTAAGGATAATAATCATATAATAATTTTATGGTCAGTATATACACCACACAAAAGAAACGAGACTAAAAATTACCTTACTACATAAATAACTATTGAATCATGTGATATGTGAAATAATAACACCAATTGAAACATTTAATATAATTAAATAAAGGAATCTAATTATATAACATTTCATAGGTCAGTATGTACACCACACGACAAGAATATGTGGTGAAAATAGTGTATATCTAAAAAAAATAAATAGTGAGATGAGAAAGCCCTTACTTTAAGTATTGACTTTCTTCATAAATGTTCAAGAATCAAGTATAATTAATATGAGTATATTATAAATACTAAAAATAAATATATTTCTATATTTCATACCATATATTATTTTATTATGACTTTATATCACCAGTCTATTAACAATTCCATGTTAAATTTACATTTTGGGTAATATCTGCTTTGTTTTTCCTATAAGTTTTGACTTTCTGTTCTTGATACCGTAACTTAAATCATGATTTACTAATTTCAAGAATTTAAAAAAATATATAAATATCATATTTATTCATTCTATAAATATTTATATAAATATATAAAATTTATAAATATGAAATGAAATACACCATTCATGGAGATGGTAGTCCATATGTACTGTAATGGCCCAAAATTTCATTAATGTAAATACCTATTGATATAATTAAATGTCTCTTAATGTAAAATGTTTATATAAAATGTCAAGTTCTTTGGTTTTATTTTAATAATTGTGACCATTCCTAATATATCCATTGAATAGTGATCACATGATTAGTATAAATATAGGGTTTTAACAAATCCAAATTTACTCAGACAAAGGAAGTGATGGCCTCATTCAGTAGAATTACTCCATACGAAGCCCATTTTTTGGAGCTCGGAAATGATTTGGCATCATTAGGCTTTTTTCTTGACCAATCTCAAGCCGATCTTGAATATGTTAAGCTCGAGCGGAACCACCTACGAGAGAAGTGGAAGTTGATAGAGATTACCACCTGAGCAATGTTATCCGAGCCACCCCAAGAGTCGGTCACTATCACACACCTTACCCTTCGGTCTTATGCGGGTGTTATAAGGGGTTATATAACAAGACATTATCACTATTAATATGTACAATATTTTTGTATATAATAATGAATATACTTTCATTTTATTATTGTTACCTTGTAAATAGTTTTTAAAGCAAAAATAGTATTTTTAGTTAATGTTCAACTAAGAAATCTATTTTGATGAATTAATGGATTTTTGAATTAAATAATACTTTAATAAAATATTATTATTATTATTACATTAATTTTTATTAAATTTAAATTATTGTTTAATTTTATGAATGCAATTGTAATTTTTATTAAGGTTTGAAAGCCATTTTTGTCAAAACCCATGAATTTTCAATAAATGTCAGTTTTTATTTTAAAAGTGAAAATTAACATATTTATAAAATTATTTAGATAAAATAAATATTATTTCTAGAATCAGGATGTCGAAATTATCCAATGGTGAATTTTTCATAATTTTCTGAGATAGCCAAATTTTTGGGTAAAAATTAAATACCATTTAAATATATAATGTATTTTATGACATCATAATGACCCAATAGTGATATAATAAAATACTATAAGCATTATGTTCAGCCAATATATGTTTTACCATTAAAATAATGTAATTTTGGGTTTTTTTGACTTATTTTACAAAGCATTAATGGACCCTTCAAGACTTATTAAACATCTTGTCTTTTTAAATTGTTTTCCTTGGAAGTGTGACTCACCTCCACATAAGCAACCCCATTATTTTGAGAAGTTCAGACTTTGGCCTTATAAAATATTTTTTCCCACTTCCCTTTTCCAAAATCCATGGGCAAAAACCATAGTATGGTTTGTGTTTTGTATTAGTTTAATGTGAGGGTCCCAAACCTAAATAATAAAGAATTCCCTCACCTTTCCTATATAAACCAACCCAAGATCCCACTTCCTCCTCACTCAAATCCTTTGGATTTAATCCAAACTCTACCCTCCTCCCTATAATCTTCCCAAGGTGGCCCAATCTCCCAATAAGCCTCTCTCAAGCCTCTCTCAAGCCTTTGGAAGGATACTTTCAAGTAAGGGGTTTCTTATCTCACTTATAATTCTCTGAGATTCCCATTGTTCCCCACTTATTTATTTCATGTGGTGTATTGTGTACTGCCATTTGATATATATTATCATAATTCTATTTATATTCATGGTATTCTGTGATTCATTTTCTGGTTATTAACTTTTTCTCATACGACTCGATTGATTACAACGTGGTAAGGGTTTTTCTTCCTTTCTCATTTTTGTCCAATTTTCTTAATATTTTTATGCCCTTTTAATTTTGACTATAAATGTTGGGATATGTTTTTGAACCTCCCCCATACTGCCCTCTTTATGTTTTAATTATGGGAGACCCATTTATCCCTCATTAAATTTCTCCCATGTACACCCGTTACTATGCTGAAATTCCGAAAGGAATCTCTCTCTCTTCATTTACATTCAAGAAAATCTTTTGTATCATGAATATAATTTCCATTAAATTTGTTGGGACATGTATCTATGTGATCCCCTTACTTTCCATGTCATGTAAATATGATGAGACACCCCTTTCTCTCTCATCAACCATTTTTATGAATTCTTACGTCACGCTGTTACGCTGCGGAAATTGCACCGATTTTCCAAGCCAATGTGTAGTGAATACCATGCCCATTTCTCTATCAAGGGTATTCACCTTTATGCGCATTTACTTATTGATTATAAAGTTTCATGTATGAATTCCACATTCCTTTATCATGTAATAAATGATGGTGTTTTATTAATCCATGTTATATGATCCATATGGCACACTTATGCATGAAATGAAATGTTTAAGAAGGGTGTGCCCTTATAGAGCTCCAATGCATTGGGTAAAGTATAGTATCATGATACATCATGTGAAATGGGTGTTGACTCATTCTAATTAAAGTTCAAAGATGTTTTAATCATGATTCATGTGCAATGATGATTTACTCATGCTCCATGTGCAATGATCCTTCGCTCATGCTAATTCCATGTTAAGTGTTGTTGCCACATTTCCATGTTATGATTATCTTGCTTTATCATACCTTTATGTTTATGCTTATCTTGTGCTATATTGATATGCCTATTTTCTAAAATGTATTTTACTCCTCGTGTTATTCCATTATTATTACCTTACTAGGATTTATAGCTCACCCTTTTTTTATACATGTCCTCAGTTTATCCCATGAAATGCTAAGTACGAGAGAATGTAGTGGTCATGTAAAGGAAGTTTTCAATAAAGATGTTGTTTTTCATTTTTTAAAGTGGTTATGTAATGATCATAAGCCCCAAAGACACTAGACCTCTTGATCTTCTATGTTGTATCAATTGAATTTTATGTAATAAATTATGTTTAATTGTGTAATAAAAGAGCAGGGTTGTCATAGTTGGTATCAGAGGATAGGTTTAGTTATTTTTGGGATTAGGATTATAAAACCCTAGTAAAGGCTTATATAAAATACTAAGTATAATAAAAACATTCCTAAGTTTTGGTGAGTATTGAGTAAGTGATTTATCAAGAAAATACATCCTTTTTTGGATACGAGAAGGTAGAGGTGGCTCTGGCACAGATGTATCCTAGGGGTAAACTCGAAAACACCTCTTTGAGCTAGACTCTAATGGGAACTGGTGAACGACAATGGGCCTTGTTTCACTCTTGGTTAAGAATCTCCTAGGGGATATGATTTGGTAAATTCACAAGCTTAGTATGAACCATTATTAAGGGACAAAAAAATTCCATACGAATATATGTTAGAAAGTAGATCATGGATAACATAGACTGAAGCCAATAGATTTATATGTTAAGGAAATAAAAGTTATTTATAAGTCATCAATTTTTTCCTTGGATTACCATTTATGTGTTACCCCTAAATATCCTTTTATTCCAGCTAATGGCCAGTATAGGAGGACTCAGGCTAACAACCGATGTGAAGATCAATGTGCTGATTATACTAATGAGAAGCCCAATCCAATGGGAGCGGGAATCGTGAAATTTTTCACGCTTCTCTCTCAGCTAACTCAATATTTGAATAGAAAAATGAGTCAATAGGAACTTTCAACCCTCCCTATGAAAGAACAAGTCGTATCGAGAGCTTTATGAAACAAAAGCCTCCTTCTTTTAATGGATCATTTGATCCCTCAATCGCTGAACAATGGATCAACTCCATTGAAAAGATCTTCTCCATCCTTCAATGTTCTAAACAAGAGAAGGTTCTCCTGGCTGCTTATCGTATGGAGGGTGAAGATGATCAATAGTGGACGTTGATCAAAAATATGAAGCCTAAGGAGGATATCGAGGCATTGGAATGGAAGGATTTCTGGAAGATGTTCTTCGATAAATATTTTCTGCGCACCCTCCGACTTAAGATGGAAAGGGACTTCCTTGCCCTCAAGAAAAAAGATGACGAATATGTTGGAGAATACAAGAAAAACTTCACAAGGATTTCATGATATGATTTTGGATTTGTTGTTACCCATTAATTCAAGTTTTACCACTTCTTTAGTGGGATGAAACCTAGCCTTCGAAAAGTGCTGGTGATCCGTGACATCGACATCTATGAGGAAATTGTTCGATGTGCCCTCAAGGTCGAAATGGTGATCGGAGAATATCATAGGTATCATGGGGATAAGAATCGTAAGGTGGAATTAAATTCTGGTGGTCCGATAGATAAATCCAACGGTGCTAAGAAGATCCAGCACCCCACGTGCCAAAGGTGCGGAAAGAAGCACCATGGAAATTGCTTGAAGGGGGCGAGGAAATGCTTTAGGTGTGGAATACAAGGGCACCTAGCTATTAACTATCAGCAAGAAAGACCTGAGGCTGTGATAGAGGAGGGTAACGCTCTGTTAGAACCTCAACGCATGGTTTATTGCTACACCTGCAAAGAACCAAAGCATCTTTCAAATCAGTTCCCTAAGACAAGGGTTTTCAGAGGCGACCAACAACCTCCAAGGCAGCAAGGGTGATCTTTTTTCATCACTACTGCCGAATTGAACCCCAAAAATGAAGTGGGGATAGTTATACAAGTTATTCATTCAATAATTGCAAACTTACTTTTTGATTCAGGTTCAGCGCATTCTTTTATATCTAAAAATTTTAGTAGAACAATCTCAGTACCACCACAAATCATGGAAGTGAGGATGTCGGTGAGTACAAAAAATGGGGAAATCATTGCATCCCAGGAATATAACTCCTCCCCTCTCATAATCTATGGATTAAACTTCCTATATAACCTCTTCATACTCCCTCTAATGGAATTTGATGCAATTCTTGGCATGGATTGGCTTTCCTTATATAGAGCCAACATAAATTGATGTGATAGGGAAATCACTCTCCATGTGGAGAATCGGCCCACGATGCATTACAAGTGCAAGGAGGAAGATGAACCATCTTCATCTCCATCATCTCAAGCATGGATATTACTTCCCTATGATCACATGTATCTGGCTCAGATGATTGAGGAGGCAACCATCCTAGAATACATGCCTATTGTGAGGGAATTCGCTGAAGTATTTCCCGATGAATTGCATGGTCTTCCTCCTAGAAGAAATGTTGAATTCTCAATTGATCTTATACCTGGGGAATTTCCAATATACAAGAATCCATATAGAATGGCTTTTGTGGAGCTTGAGGAACTAAAGAAACAACTACATGAGAATCTGGATAAAGGGTTTATACGCCCAAGTGCTTCACCATGGGGTGCACCAGTCCTCTTTGTCAAGAAGAAGGATGGGTCAATGCGCCTTTACATTGATTATCATGAGATTAACAAAATCACGATAAAGAATAAGTATACTCTCCCATGAATTTATAACTTTTTTGATCTACTACATGGAGCACAATACTTCTCCAAGGTGGATTTACGGTCAGGATATTATCAAGTAAGGGTGAAGAAGGAAGATATCCCCAAGACTGATTTTCATACAAGATATGGGCACTATGAATTCATAGTAATACCTTTTGGACTCACTAATGATCCATAAATCTTCATGGAATTGATTAATAGAGTCTTTAGAGATTACCTCGAAAAAATTTTGGTAGTCTTTATAGATGATATTCTGATATACTCTAAAACCAAGGAGGATCATGAGGAGCATATAAGAATTGTACTAGAGACCTTGTAGAAGGATAAGATCTATGAAAAGTATAGAAAGTGTGAGTTCTGGCTGAAGGAGGTCTCATTCTTATGTCATATCATCACAAGAAATGGGATATCTTTGGATCCCTCCAAAACATATGCAGTTGATGGATGGATGAGTCCAACATCGGTAACAGATATTAGTAGCTTCTTGGGGTTAGCTGGATATTATCGATGATTTGTGAGAAATTTATCACGATTGTCCAACCCAATTACAAAGATAACTCTAAAGGGAGTAAAGTTTTCTTGGAGTGATGAATTTGAAGAAATCTTCAAGGAGTTGAAAAGAATGCTTATCACTGTGTTCGTGCTCACTTTACCCACAAGTGGAGAAATTTTTATGGTATTCAGTGATGCTTCAAAGAAGGGCCTAGGATGTGTGTTGATGCAATATGACAAATCCATTGCCTATGCTTCAAGGCAATTGAAAGTTCATGAATAGAACTATCCAACACAAGACCTCGAGTGGTTGCAGTGATCTTCGCTTTGAAAATTTGGCGCCATTATCTCTTTGGGGAGAAGTGTGAAATATATACGGACCAAAAAAGCCTCAAGTATATATTCACACAGAAAGAGTTGAACATGTGCCAAAGAGTATGGTTAGATATGATCAAAGGCTATGACTGCTCAATCCATTACCACCCTGGGAAAGCAAACAAGGTCGCATATGCCCTAAGTAGAAAGGAACCAGCGATTCAATCATCGATGAGAATTGAAAAGGATCCAATCTTCTTATATTTGATGAATATGGATATGGGAATCATAAATAATGGAACACCGTCCATCATTTCACAAATTATTTCTCAACTATAAAATTTTTAAAGGTTAAAGGATGCTCAAAAGGATGATGTGGGAATTCAAAAAAAAGTTGAAGTTATCGGAAAAAGGAAATCCTAGGATTTTAATGTTAATGAAGAAGGAATTATGAGATTTGAGAAAAGACTATGTGTTCCATCAAGTCCGGAGATGAAGAATTAACTTTTGGATGATGCACATAGTTCAAATTTCTCTATTCACCCAGTAAACACAAAGATGTATCGATATATATGAGAGAATTATTGGTAGGATAATATGAAGAAGGATATCACTAAATATACATCAAAGTTCCTGGTGTGTCAGCAAGTGAAGGCAAAGAGGTAGGAGTCTAAGGGGATGATGCCACCATTGCCCATACCAGAATGTAAATGGGAGAACATCACCATGGACTTCGTCACCAGAATTCTGAAGACATCCAAAGGCAACAATGCAATCAGGTTTGTTGTAGATCATCTTAAAAAGGTTGTACACTTCATTTCTATTTTGTAGTATTTCTCATTGGATCAACTGGCACGAATATATATCAGGGAAGTGGTAAGGCTTCATGGAGTACCATTATCTATTGTGTCCGATCGAGATCCAAGATTCACCTCTAATTTTTGGAAGAGTCTTCAACATGCTCTGAATACTGAACTGAACTTCAGTACGGCTTATCATCCTCAAAATGATGTCCAATCCGAGCGGACTATCCAAACACTTGAGGATATGTTGAAAGCATGCTCAATGTATTTTAAAGGAGGATGGGATCAACATCTTTCTATGGTTTATTTCTCCTATAATAATAGTTTCCACTTGAGCATATAAATGGAACCATATGAATACCTTTATGGGAAAAGGTGTAGAACACCGGCGTGTTGGGATGAGGTCAGTGAGTGTATGCTGCTTGGACCAGAAATGGTTGAAGAAATGGTGGAGAAGTTGAAAACCATTCAGCAGCATATCAAGGCAGCCTAGAGTCGACAAAAGAGTTATGTAGATAACCGTCGATGGTACCTTGAGTTTAAAGTTGGAGATATGGAATTTCTACGAATATCTATGTGGAAGAAGTTCATGAGGTTTGGAAAGAAAGGGAATCTAAGTCCTAGGTACATCAGCCTCTTCAGGATTATTGATCGTGTTGGGGTTCTGACCTATTGACTAGCACTTCCACCTACCATTTCCAAAGTACATGATGTTTATCATGTATCCCTCTTAAAGAATTACATACCATACCCTTCACATGTACTCTCTTCAGAGGTAGTATAGCTAGAGGATGATCTTTCTTATGAGGATCAACCAGTGAAGATCATAGATCGTAGAGAAAAGGTTCTACAAAATAAGACAATGCCCATCATCAATGTGTTGTGGAGAAACTACAAGTTTGAAGAAGCGATGTGGGAATCAGAGGAAATGATGAAACAGAGTTACCCGTATCTTTTTTAGTATGGGAAAAGGAAATTTCGAGGGCAAAATTTCTTAAGGGGGGGAATATTGTAACGACCCAAACTTTCATTAATGTAAATCCCTATTGATCTAATTAAATGTATCTTAATGTAAAATGTTTATATAAAATGTCAACTTATTTGGTTTTATTTTAATAATTGTGACCATTTCTAATATAGTTGTTGAACAGTGATCACATGATTATTATAAATATAGGGTTTTAACAAATCCAAATTTACTCAGACAAAGGAAGTGATGGCATCGTCCAGTAGAATTTCTCCATACGAAGCCCATTTGTCAGAGTTCAAAAAGTATTTGGTGTCATTGGGCTTCTCTCTTTACCAATCCCAAGCTGATATTGAATACATTAAGCTCGAGAAAAACCACCTACGAGAGAAGTGGAAGTTGATAGAGATTACCACCCGAGCAATGTTATCTGAGCCACCCTAAGAGTCGGTCACCATCGCACACCTTACCCTTCGGTCTTATGCGAGTGTTATAAGGGGTTATGTAATAAGACATTAGAACTATTAATACGAGCGTTATTTTTTTTATATAATAATTAATATACTTTAATTTCATTATTGTTACCTTGTAAATAGTTTTTAAAGCACAAATAGTATTTTTAGTTCATGTTCAACTAAGAAATCTATTTTGATGAATTAATGGATTTTTTATTTAAATAATATTTTGATAAAATATTATTATTATTATTAAATTAAATTTTATTAAATATAAATGATCGTGTAATTTTATGAATGCAATTGTAATTTTTATTAAGGTTTGAAAGCCATTTTTGTCAAAACCCATGAATTTTTTATAAATGTTAGTTTTTATTTTAAAAGTGAAAATTAACATATTTATGAAATTATTTAGATAAAATAAATATTATTTCTAGAATCAGGATGTCGAAATTATCCAATGGTGAATTTTTCATAATTTTCTGAGATAGCCAAATTTTTGGGTAAAAATTAAATACCGTTTAAATATATAATGTATTTTATGACATCATAATGACCCAATAGTGATGTAATAAAATACTATAAGCCTTATGTTCAGCCAATATATGTTTTACCATTAAAATAATGTAATTTTGCGTTTTTTTGACTTATTTTATAAAGCATTAATGGACCCTTCAAGACTTATTAAACATCTTGTCTTTTTAAATTGTTTTCCTTGGAAGTGTGACTCACCTCCACATAAGCAACCCCATTATTTTGAGAAGTTCAGACTTTGGCCTTATAAAATATTTTTTTCCACTTCCCTTTTCCAAAATCCATGGGCAAAAACCATAGGATGGTTTGTGGTTTGTATTAGTTTAATGTGAGGGTCCCAAACCTAAATAATAAAGAATTCCCTCACCTTTCCTATATAAACCAACCCAAGATCCCACTTCCTCCTCACTCAAATCCTTTGGATTTCATCCAAACTCTATCCTCCTCTCTCTATAATCTTCCCAAGGTGGCCCAATCTCCCAATAATCCTCTCTCAAGTCTTTGGAAGGATACTTTCAAGTAAGGGGTTTCTTATCTCACTTATAATTCTCTAAGATTTCCATTGTTCCCCACATATTTATTTCATGTTGTGTATTGTGTACTACCATTTGATATATATTATCATAATTCTATTTATATTCATGGTATTCTGTGATTCATTTTCTGGTTATTAACTTTTTCTCATACGACTCGATTGATTACAACATGGTAAGGGTTTTTCTTCCTTTCTCATTTGTGTCCAATTTTCTTAATATTTTTATGCCCTTTTAATTTTGATTATAAATGTTGGGATATGTTTTTCAACCTCCCCCATACTGCCCTCTTTATGTTTTAATTATGGGAGACCCATTTCTCCCTCATTAAATTTCTCCCATGTACACCCGTTACTATGCTGAAATTCCGAAAGGAATCTCTCTCTCTTCATTTACATTCAAGAAAATCTTTTGTATCATGAATATAATTTCCATTAAATTTGTTGGGACATGTATCTATTTGATCCCCTTAATTTCCATGTCATGTAAATATGATGAGACACCCCTTTCTCTCTCATCAACCATTTTTATGAATTCTTACGTCACACTATTACGCTGCTGAAATTGCACCGATTTTCCAAGCCAATGTGTAGTGAATACCATGCACATTTCTCTATCAAGGGTATTCACCTTTATACGCATTTACTTATTGATTATAAAGTTTCATGTATGAATTCCACATTCCTTTATCATGTAATAAATGATGACGTTTTATGAATCCATGTTATATGATCCATGTGGCACCCTTATGCATGAAATGAAATGTTTAAGAAGGGTGTGCCCTTATAGCGCTCCAATGCATTGGGTAAAGTATAGTATCATGATACATCATGTGAAATGGGTTTTGACTCATCCTAATTCAAGTGAAAATATGTTTTAATCATGATTCATGTTCAATCATGATTTACTCATGCTCCATGTGCAATGAGCCTTGGCTCATGCTAATTCCATGTTAAGTGTTGTTGCCACATTTCCATGTTATGATTATCTTGATTTATCATGACTTTATGTTTATGCTTCTCTTGTGCTATATTGATATGCCTATTTTCTAAAATTTATTTTACTCCTCATGTTATTCCATTATTATTACCTTACTAGGCTTTATAGCTCACCCTTTTTTATGCATGTCCTCAAGTTATCCCATGAAATGCTAAGTACGAGGGAATGTAGTGGTCATGTAAAGGAAGTTTTCAATAAAGATGTCGTTTTTCATTTTTTAAAGTGGTTATGTAATGATCATAAGCCCGAAAGACACTAGACCTCTTGATCTTCTATTTTGTATCAATTTAATTTTATGTAATAAATTATGTTTAATTGTGTAATAAAAGAGCAGGGTTGTCATAGTTGGTATCAGAGGATAGGTTTAGTTATTTTTGGGATTAGGATTATAAAACCCTTGTAAAGGATTATATAAAAGACTAAGTATAATAAAAACATTCCTAAGTTTTGGTGAGTATTGAGTAAGTGGTTTATAAAGAAAATACATCCTTTTTTTGGATAAGAGAAGGTAGAGGTGGCTCTGGCACAGATATATCCTAGGGGTAAAACTCGAAAACACCTCTTTGAGCTAGACTCTAATGGGAACTGGTGCACGACAATGGGCCTTGTTTCACTCTTGGTTAATAAGCTCCTAGGGGATATGCTTTGGTAAATTCAAAAGCTTAGTATGAACCATTATTAAGGGACAAAAAAATTCCATACGAATATATGTTAGAAAGTAGATCATGGATAACATAGACTGAAGCCAATAGATTCATATGTTAAGTAAATAAAAGTTATTTATAAGTAATCAATTTTTTCCTTGGATAACCATTTATGTGTTACCCCTAAATATCCTTTTATTCCAGCTAATGGTCGGTATAGGAGGACTCGGGCTAACAACCGATGTGAAGATCAATGTGATGATTATACTAATGAGAAGCCCAATCCAATGGGAGCGGGAATCGCGAAATTTTTCACGCTTCTCTCTCAGCTAACTCAATATTTGAATAGAAACATGGGTCAAGAGGAACTTTCAACCCTCCCTATGAAATAACAAGTCGTATCGAGAGCTTTATAAAACAAAGGCCTCCTACTTTTGATGGATCATTTGATCCCTCAATCACTGAACAATGGATCAACTCCATTGAAAAGATCTTCTCCATCCTTCAATGTTCTAAACAAGAGAAGGTTCTCCTAGATGCTTATCTTATGGAGGGTGAAGATGATCAATAGTGGACGTTGATCAAAAATATGAAGCCTAATGAGGATATCAAGGCATTGGAATGGAAGGATTTCTGGAATATGTTTTTCGATAAATATTTTCTGCGCACCCTCCGGCTTAAGATGGAAAGGGACTTCCTTGCCCTCAAGAAAAAAGATGACGAATATGATGGAGCATACGAGAAAAAATTCACAAGGCTTTCATGATATTCTTTTGGCTTTGTTGTTACCCCTTAATGCAATGTTTACCACTTCTCTAGTGGGATGAAACCTAGCCTTCGGAAAGTGCTGGTGATCTGTGACATAAACATCTATGAGGAAATTGTTCGATGTGACCTCAAGGTCGAAATGGTGATCGGATAATATCATAGGTATCATGGGGATAAGAAGCGTAAGGTGGACTTAAATGCTGGTGGTCCGATAGATAAATCCAACGGTGCTAAGAAGATCCAGCACCCCATGTGCCAAAGGTGCAGAAAGAAGCACCATGGAAATTGCCTGAAGGGGACGAGGAAATGCTTTAGGTATGGAAGACAAGGGCACCTAGCTATTAACTATTGGAAAGAAAGACATGAGGCTGCGATAGAGGAGGGGAACGCTCTGTTAGAACCTCAACACATGGTTCATTGCTACAACTGCAAAGAACCATGGTATCTTTCAAATCAGTTCCCTAAGATAAGGGTTTTCAGAGGCAACCAACAACCTCCAAGGCAGTAAGGGTGATCTTTTTCCATCACTACTGCCGAAGTGAACCCCGAAAATGAAGTGGTGATAGTTATACAAGTTATTCATTAAATAATAGAAAACTTACTTTTTGATTCAGGTTCACCGCATTCTTTTATATCTAAAATGTTTAGTAGAAAAATCCCAGTACCACCACAAATCATGGAAGTGAAGATGTCGATGAGTACAAAAAATGGGGAAATCATTGCATCCCATGAATATAACTCCTCCCCTCTCATAATCTATGGATTAAACTTCCTGGGTAACCTTTTCATACTCCCTCTGGTGGAATTTGATGCAATTATTGGTATGGATTGGCTTTCCTTATATAGAGCCAACATAAATTGATGTGATAGGAAAATCACTCTCCATGTGGAGAATCGTCCCACGATTCATACAAGTGCAAGGATGAAGATGAACCATATTTATCTCCATCATCTCAATCATGGATATTAATTCCCTATGATCACATGTATCTGTCTTAGATGATTGAGGAGGCAACCATCCTAGAAGACATGTCTATTGTGAGGGAATTCGCTGAAGTATTTCCTGATGAACTGCATGGTCTTCCTCCTAGAAGAAATTTTGAATTCTCAATTGATCTTATACCTGGGGCATTTCCAATATCCAAGAATCCATATAGAATGGTTGTTGTGGAGCTTGAGGAACTGAAGAAACAACTACATGAGAATCTGGATAAAGGTTTTATACGCCCAAGTGCCTCACCATGGGGTGCACCAGTCCTCTTTGTCAAGAAGAAGGATGGTTCAATGCGCCTTTACATTGATTATCATGAGATTAACAAAATCACGATAAAGAATAAGTATCCTCTCCCATGAATTTATAACTTTTTTGATCTTCTACATGGAGCACAATACTTCTCCAAGGTGGATTTACGGTTGGGATATTATCAAGTAAGGGTGAAGAAGCAAGATATCCCCAAGACTGATTTTCATAAAAGATATTGGCACTATGAATTCATAGTAATGCCTTTTGGACTCACTAATGCTCCATAAATCTTCATGGACTTGATTAATATAGTCTTTAGAGATTACCTCGAAAAATTTGTGGTAGTCTTTATAGATGATATTATGATATACTCTAAAACCAAGGAGGATCATGAGGAGCATCTAAGAATTGTACTAGAGACCTTGTAGAAGGAGAAGATCTATGAAAAGTACAGAAATTGTGAGTTCTGGTTGAAGGAGGTCTCATTATTAGGTCATATCATCACAAGCAATGGGATATCTTTGGATCCCTCCAAAAAATATGTAATTGATGGATGGATGAGTCCAACATCGGTAACGGATATCAGTAGCTTCTTGGGGTTAGCTGGATATTATCGATGATTTGTGAGAAATTTATCACGATTGTCCAACCCTCTTACCAAGATAAATCGAAAGGGAGTAAAGTTTTCTTGGAGTGATGAATTTGAAGAAATCTTCAAGGAGTTGAAAAGAATGCTTATCACTGTGCCCGTTCTCACTTTACCCACAAGTGAAGAAATTTTTATGGTATTCAGTGATGCTTCAAAGAAGGGCCTCGGATGTGTGTTGATGCAATATGACAAATCCATTTCCTATGCTTTAAGGCAATTGAAAGTTAATGAATAGAACTATCCAACATAAGACCTCGAGTGGTTGCAGGGATCTTTGCTTTGAAAATTTGGCACCATTATCTCTTTGGGGAGAAGTGTGAAATATATACGGACCACAAAAGCCTCAAGTATATATTCACACAGAAAGAGTTGAACATGTGCCAAAGAGTATGGTTAGATATGATCAAAGACTATGACTGCTCAATCCATTACCACCCTGGGAAAGCAAACAAGGTGGTAGATGCCCTAAGTAGAAAGGAACCAGCGATTCAATGATCGATGAGAATTGAAAAGGATCCAATCTTCTTATATTTGATGAATATGGACATGGGAATCATAAATAATGGAACATCATCCATCATTTCACAAATTATTTCTCAACTATCAAATTTTTAAAGGTTAAAGGATGCTCAAAAGGATGATGTAGGAATTCAAAAAAAATTGAAGCTATCGAAAAAAGGAAATCCTAGGATTTTAATGTTAATGAAGAAGGAATTGTGAGATTTGAGAAAAGACTATGTGTTCCATCAAGTCCGAAGATGAAGAAGGAACTTTTGGATGATGCACATAGTTCAAATTTCTATATTCACCCAGTAAACACAAAGATGTATCGATATATCTGAGAACATTATTGGTAGGATAATATAAAGAAGGATATCACTGAATATACATCAAAGTGCCTGGTGTGTCAGCAAGTGAAGGCAAAGAGGTAGAAGTCTAAGGGGATGATGCCACCATTGCCCATACCAGAATGTAAATGGGAGAACATCACCATGGACTTCGTCACCGGAATTCTGAAGACATCCAAAGGCAACAATGCAATCAGGGTTGTTGTGGATCATCTTACAAAGGCTGCACACTTCATTTATATTTTGGATTATTTCTCATTGGATCAACTAGCACGAATATATATCAGGGAAGTGGTAAGGCTTCATGGAGTACCATTATCTATTGTGTCCGATCGAGATCCAAGATTCACCTCTAATTTTTGGAAGAGTCTTCAACATGCTCTGAATACTGAACTGAACTTCAGTATGGCTTATCATCCTCAAAATGATGGCCAATCTGAGCGGACTATCCAAAGACTTGAGGATATGTTGAAAGCATGCTCAATGGATTTTAAAGGAGGATGGGATCAACATCTTTTTGTGGTTGATTTATCCTATAATAATAGTTTCCACTTGAGCATCTAAATGGAACCATATGAATACCTTTATGGGAAAAGGTGTAGAACACCTGCGTGTTGGGATGAGGTCGGTGAGTGTATGCTTCTTGGACCAGAAATGGTTGAAGAAATGGTGGAGAAGTTGAAAACCATTCAGTAGCATATCAAGGCAGCCTAGAGTCGACAGAAGAGTTATGTATATAACTGTCGATGGTACCTTTAGTTTAAAGTTGGAGATATGGAATTTCTACGCATATCTGTGTGGAAGAAGTTCATGAGGTTTGGAAAGAAAGGGAATCTAAGTCCTAGGTACATTATCCTCTTCAGGATTCTTGATCGTGTTGGGGTTCTGGCCTATTGACTAGCAATTCCACCTTCCATTTCCAAAGTAAATGATGTCTATCATGTATCCCTCTTAAAGAATTACATACCATACCCTTCACATGTACTCTCTTCAAAGGTAGTATATCTAGAGGATGATCTTTCTTATGAGGATCAACCAGTGAAGATCATAGATCGTAGAGAAAAATTTCTACGAAATAAGACAATTCTCATCATCAATGTGTTGTAGAGAAACTACAAGTTTGAATAAGCGATGTGGGAATCAGAGGAAATGATGAAACAGAGTTACCCGTATCTGTTTTAGTATGGTAAAAGGAAATTTCGAGGGCAAAATTTCTTAAGGGGGGGAATATTGTAATGACCCAAACTTTTATTAATGTAAATCCCTCTTGATCTAATTAAATGTATCTTAATGTAAATTGTTTATATAAAATATCAAATTATTTGGTTTTATTTTAATAATTGTGACCATTTCTAATATAGTTGTTGAACATTGATCACATGATTAGTATAAATATAGGGTTTTAACAAATCCAAATTTACTCAGACAAAGGAAGTGATGGCCACGTCCAGTAGAATTACTCCATACGAAGCCCATTTGTCAGAGTTCAAAAAGTATTTGGTGTCATTGGGATTATCTCTTGACCAAGCCCAAGATGATATTGAATACATTAAGCTCGAGCAAAACCGTCTATGAGAGAAGTGGAAGTTGATAGAGATTACCACCCGAGCAATGTTATCCGAGCCACCCTAAGAGTCCGTCACCATCGCACACCTTACCCTTCGGTCTTATGCGGGTGTTATAAGGGGTTATGTAATAAGACATTAGCACTATTAATACGAGCGTTATTTGTTTTATATAATAATTAATATACTTTCATTTCATTATTGTTACCTTGTAAATAGTTTTTAAAGCACAAATAGTATTTTTAGTTCATGTTCAACTAAGAAATATATTTTGATGAATTAATGGATTTTTTATTTAAATAATATTTTGATAAAATATTATTATTATTATTAAATTAAATTTTATTAAATATAAATGATTGTATAATTTTATGAATGCAATTGTAATTTTTATTAAGGTTTGAAAGCCATTTTTGTCAAAACCCATGAATTTTTGATAAATGTCAGTTTTTATTTTAAAATTGAAAATTAACATATTTATAAAATTATTTAGATAAAATAAATATTATTTCTATTATCAGGATGTCGAAATTATCCAATGGTGAATTTTTCATAATTTTCTGAGATAGCCAAATTTTTGGGTAAAAATTAAATACCGTTTAAATATATAATGTGTTTTATGACTTCATAATGACCCAATAGTGATGTAATAAAATACTATAAGCCTTATGTTCAGCCAATATATGTTTTACCATTAAAATAATGTGATTTTGGGTTTTTTTGACTTATTTTACAAAGCATTAATGGACCCTTCAAGACTTATTAAACATCTTGTCTTTTTAAATTGTTTTCCTTGGGAGTGTGACTCACCTCCACGTAAGCAACCCCATTATTTTAAGAAGTTCAGACTTTGGCCTTATAAAATATTTTTTTCCACTTCCCTTTTCCAAAAACCATGGGCAAAAACCATAGGATGGTTTGTGGTTTGTATTAGTTTAATGTGAGGGTCCCAAACCTAAATAATAAAGAATTCACTCACCTTTCCTATATAAACCCACCCAAGATCCCACTTCCTCCTCACTCAAAGCCTTTGGGGTTCGTCCAAACTCTGACATAATCTCTCTAGAATCCTCTCAAGGTTCCCCAAGCTCCCAATAATCCTCTCTCAAGCCTATCTCAAGCCTTTGGAAGCATACTTCCACGTAAGGGGTTTCTTATCTCACTTTTTATTCTGTGATATTTCTATTGTTCACCACTTATTTATTGCATGTGGTGTACTGTGTACTTCCATTTGATATATATTATCATGATTCTATTTATATTCATGGTATTATGTGATTCATTTGGTGTTTATTAACTTTTACTCATACGATTCGATTGATTACAACGTGGTAAGAGTTTTTCTTCCTTTCTCATTTTTGTCCAATTTTCTTAATGTTGTTATGCCCTTTTAATTTTGATTATAAATTTTGGGGTATGGTTTCTCACCTCCCCATAATTTCCTCTTTATGTTTGAATGATTGGATACCCCTTTCTCCCTCATTAAATTCCTCCCATGTACACCTGTTACTATGCTGAAATTCCGAAAGGAATCTCTCTCTCTTCATTTACATTCAAGAAAATCTTTTGTATCATGAATATAATTTCCATTACATTTGTTGGGACATGTATCTATGTGATCCCCTTACTTTACATGTCATGTAAATATGATGAGACACCCCTTTCTCTCTCATCAACCATTTTTATGAATTCTTACGTCATGTTGTTACGCTGCTGAAATTGCACCGATTTTCCAAGCCAATTTGTAGTGAATACCATGCCCATTTCTCTATCAAGGGTATTCACCTTTATGCGCATTTACTTATTGATTATAAAGTTTCATTAATTAATTCCACATTCCTTTATCATGTAATAAATGATGATTTTTTATGAATCCATGTTATATGATCCATGTGGCACACTTATGCATGAAATGAAATGTTTAAGAAGGGTGTTCCCTTATAGCACTCCAATGCATTGGGTAAAGTATAGTATCATGATACATCATGTTAAATGGGTGTTGACTCATGCTAATTCAAGTGCAAATGTGTTTTAATCATGATTCATGTGCAATGATGATTTACTCATGCTCCATGTGCAATGAGCCTTGGCTCATGCTAATTCCATGTTAAGTGTTGTTTCCACATTTCCATGTTATGATTATCTTGCTTTATCATGCCTTTATTTTTATGCTTATCTTGTGATATATTGATATGCCTATTTTATAACTTGTATTTTACCCCTCATGTTATTCCATGATTATTCCCTTACTGGGCTTTATAGCTTACCCTTTTTTATGCATGTCCTTGGGCTATCTCGTGCAATGCTAAGTACAAGGGAATGCAGTGGTCATGTAAGGGAAGTTTTCAATAAAGATGTTGTTTTTCATGTTTTAAGGTGGTTATGTAATGATACTAAGCCCCAAATAAACTATACCTCTCGATATTCTATGTTTTATCAAGTTAATTTTATGTAATAAATCATGTTTAATTGTGTAATAAAAGAGAAGGGTTATCATATGTACGCTTGAACACTATTTCAATTTTTTTGTCATATTTTAAAAAGAAAAAAAATTATATTATATTTATATATATATTATTTAAATTATTATTATTATTTCATATATTTCACATATGTTTATTAAATTGGTATTTAGTAATTCCATTTAAACTGTGAAAAAATCTCATCACTTTGAGGAGGCTATGGTCCACACATCCAGAAACAAAGTTATCGTATTCCAAAAAAAATGGACAGAATGAAGGTATATGTTATATAATAATTTCAAAAGAATAAATACATCAAAAATATCATATATATCATATAAAAATAGTAAGTTAGTCATTATTTCCAACATTGAGATGTGAAATGTAAGAACAAATGACATCGGTTCGTGAGGTGGTGGTTCGCCATAAATATGGATGATGATTTTTTATACCATTTGATGGAAGTGTGTGTAGGTGTAGGTCAAAAAATTAACATAACAAAATATCATTATATTTAAGATATGTATTTTATTATATAATCATGTAATAATAAAAATTGAGTGGGTATAGAAAGAAATAAAATAAAAGTGATTTTTGAAGGATGTTGCCTCTTCTTTGGGTAACTCTTTTTGGTTTGAAAAAAAGGGATTCCATGATTGGATTTATGCACAAATTAAGGCCTCTATATTAATTAATTCAATTTTGGAGGATATTTATGCAGGTTATCTCCATGAAAATGGAATGAGTGTTGTGAAGATGTGAGGGGGTGAGTTCCCTTTTATCATGGAGGAGGAGTGACATTATTATAAATATAAAAAGGAAAAAAATATTAAGAGTTTCCCTTAAATAACGTTCCTAAAATAATGTTAAATTATATATAAAATGGATTATAGGGTCTAAATATGGCCATATAATGGATTTTGTACATGTTTTTTGTTTTATTTCTCCTCTTAAGTTAAAGTTTAACTACTAAGTAAACTCATTTTTACCTCAACCACTTTAATTAATTTTAATTACTTCTACCAATATTTTTGGTCAAAAAAATAGTTGAAATTAAAAGAAAATATAAATTAGGATTATTCCAAATATGGAATCCATTTTTTCAAATTATAAACACATAAGTTCCAGAAATTAATTTAAAATTAATCCTGCAGATGGGATGAAACAACGGGTTTTTAATGTGAAAATATGAAAATGTTTGAAATGTTTTTATATCCAATTTCAATGTGAAATGATTCCAATGAAAAAAATTGTATTAATATATTTATAATTGATATAAATATAATTTAAATCAAATTAATATGTTATATAACTATATAAATAAATTAGATTAATATGAAATTATAAATTACAATTTAGTGTTTTTCACTATTTATCACAGAACCAAGATGATTCATACCAACCTCATCTACCACCAGACATTTAGCCTCAGACATCTTCCCCACAAATCGATAAGCTTCTCTTTCTACCACCACCTCAGGTGTCGCCACTGCTATTTTATTCTGACGTCGATCGGAAATCACCCCAGCTGTAACCACCATAGGTGAAATATACATTGAAAGTCTGCTCATCTCAGAAATGACATCCATCATAGATCCCAAACATGGTCTATTGACCTCTATAGATTGACGACCCCCATCAACCGTGGAAACTGAGACAGCCAACTCAGATCCACTGAATCTTCCCATCTCACCAGATATGTTCACCATGGCAGCCACATCCACTAGAGATCCCAAATGTAGTCTCTTAACCACCATATAATTTGTTTGGAGAGCCTCCAAAACCTCTGAATATGATTCTTCCAAAAAAAATCTACCATATGTTCCCTTTTTAGTAGCTCCAGTTGCAAGAAAACCAAGACGTGATCCTTTGATGGATGTCATAGAAGCCAATTGAATATCCCCATTATGGTTCTTGCCTCCAGTGATAAGAGTGGATCCATGAAATTGATGTAATTACATAGTTGATAAACCCTAACCTAGAAGGAAATCAAGGTCTTTAGTGGTACCATGAGGAATAGACTCCCAAGACCTCTCTATCTCCTCTAGAAATTAGGAAATATCATTCATGTTTGTGGAATTAATTCATGTTTGACATGGGATAAAAAATGGGATGAATCCACATAAATCAAACATTTTACCTCAAGTTTGGATCAATATTTATTAAATAGAGATCTTATGTTGTAGTCATTGGTGAGATCCATGAACTCCATTGGAAAAATGATCCATGCAGTATCGATTTGATCCTCCTATCTATCATTTTCTGCTAATGATAACCTCTAAGATATCATTCCAATTCTTAGGGTTATACATCTAACCCTAAAAATTGGATATAAAATTTTTTTAAATAGGATATGGATAGTTATCTATATCGATAATAACAAACTAAATAAATTTAATTTATTTATTTATTTATTTCATTATCTGTGCCCGCAACAGCACTTTACCAAAATTTCTGATGTCGAAAAAGTTTATATCATGCCTAAGGTAAAACCCATGTTCTAAACTCGAAGGAGTCCTTAGATTTTTAGTCCAAACCTATGTTATGGATTTATTCTACTTTTTTATGAAAAAATGTGTGCATGTGATATTAATATATCTAATATTTCTAAAATATGAATTTTGGGCTCACTGGGCCTCAGAATCTCATTCCATCTTAGTGACTTTATCAAAAAATATTACTAGATATATTTTAGATATTTAAATGGAAAAAACCGGAGACTTTATATTCTCCCCACCTTAGGGATTTTCTTCTAGAAAAAGAAAAGAATGCTGCTAAAAAAGTTATGGGTATTGAACTCGCATCTAGGTATCCCGCTCCTAAGTTCACTCCTAAAGATTCTCATTCTACCAATGGACATGTGAAAAAGGAATATCTTACCCATGGATGATATTCTCTAATCGATACTCAATCTATATTGGGTACTTCACAAAAGTATTTTCATCCTTGATTCCCATATCACCCTAGTTGATAACATTTTATGGGTCATGCACATACCTCCTAAACTATGAAATGTAGAAAATTTCATGTACCCAAGATAACTGTAGTAGTAAAACCAAGTGTTACACCACCTTTTCGACTCTACATAGTATATGGAAAGGATTGATGAATATTAGAGAAAATTTTCCAATCATCAAAAATCTCCACAATCCACGTCAAGGTGAGACCTTCAGGAATACATGGTCTCCCTCCTCAAACTACAAAGGCCTCTATCATCAGTCTGCATATGACTTATGATATCTCAATGAATCCATCATCCACTCTTGAATTATATTAACCTGCTTTTTCATGGCTCGCACAAACTCTAGACCCATGAGTGTAGACTCACCTGAATCAGTCAAACATAGTGGTGACCTACAGGGTTACCCATACAAGGCCTCAAATGATGCCATATTGATGGTGGAATTGTAAATTTTTCTGTATGAAAAATCCATCAAGGGTATTTTATCCTCCCAACTATGTCCAAAGTCTAACATTCAATCATGTGGCATGTCCTCCAGAACCTGAATAGTCTGGTCTATATGGTTGTTAGTCTGGGGGTAAATCATTCTGATCAAACTGAGTCCCAAAGGACTCCTGGAATCCTCTTTATAATCATAACATAAAATTAGAATCATGGTCTGAAATGATCACTGAGGGAACTCTTTGGAGTCAGACTATCTCTTAAACATAAATACATCCCAAGATCTATACTAAACTCTACTCTCTAATATCTAGGAATTGGTATGACTTGGTGAGTTGGTTTACGATCACCCAAATGGAATCATGTACTCTAGATATCTATGTTATCCCCATCACGATGTCCATATATATCCCATAACACTTCCACTTTGTCACCTTAAGGGGTTGATCTAAACCCACTAGAACCTATTGTTCATTCTTCACTTGCTGACAAGTGAGGAATCAAGAGACAAACTATACTACATCTTTTTATATACCTGGACCCAAAAACTAATTTCATAGGTCCTAGTTCATTTTTTTACACACCTGTATGTACTAATAAAGGTGTTAAACTACCTCATCGTCTACTCTCACAATATCACCAGTACCATAGTACATCCTCTAAAAATAATGAAATTATCCCCATCTTCATAAAATCCATCAAGAGCACATCAAGTGGATATCTAACTACATAAGGTCTCACAGTCGGTATCTCTATGTTTATCCTCCCTAAAACATTTTAGGATTAATGGGGTAATAACCATTGACTATTGATATGAAGCACCATCCTTGTCCATTAAGTACAACAATAACGAGGCTAACTGCTATGAATCCTTAGTCAATAACTAAGAACAAGATATTCTACTAAGGGAATCTACTACAACAGTTTCCTTACTAGAAGTATAGACTATCTCAAAGTCATAATTCTAGAGGAACTCTAGCTATCACCTCTGTCTCAAGTTAATACCCTTATGAGAGAATATATACCTTAGACTCTTATGGTCATACTAATGATAAACCACTCAATCTTAAGGTAGTGTCCCTACATTTTCATGGTGAATACTAGCGCTTCCAACTCAAGTTCATGGGTCGCATAGTTCTTCTCATGTGGTCTCAACTTCAGAGATATGTAGTCAATCATATCCTACCTATATATTAGTACAAAACCAAGTCTAGTCCCTAAGATATTATAGAACACTACTTACTCAACACCCTCCTCTAGAAATCTCAAGATGGGGGCGCTTATCAACCACAACCTTAAATCCTAAAAATATTATTGGAACCCCTATATCCACATGAAAGGATATCCTTTATTTTTCAAAGAAATGAAATGTGATTATATTTTATATAAAGTGGGCATGAATATTCTATAGTATCCTATAAACCTAAGGAATCTCTACACCTCTATCACGTTATTGGTTGGATCTGAAGCTAACATTTCTTTGACCTTCACTAGGCCCACTTCTACAAAATTATCCAAGATAAAATATCCTAGAAAGTATACCTCATGAATACATAACTTACACTTTGAGATATTCCCTTAATGAAGGTTATATTGGAGTATGTCTAGGACCATCCTCAAGTGTCACACATGATCCTCCTCATACACCAAGTACACTAGGATATCATCAATGAATACCAATAAAAATTGGTATAAAAAGGATAAAATATCTAGTTTGTAATTCACATGAACACTATTGGTGAGTAAATTATAACAAAAGGCATAAACAATTAATCATAGTGACTGTAAAAACATCAGAATGTCATCTTCAGTATATCCTCATCCTATACTTGTGGTTGGTGATAACATGATATGAGGTCAATCTTTGAGAACCATCACACCCCTATAAACTGATCTAAGAGTTTTTCAATCCTCAGTAGTGGATACTTATTATTCATTGTCACCTAGTTAAATCACTGATAATTAAAACATAGCCTCTTTCTCTCATCTATCTTCTTGGTGAACAACATTAGGACTACCTAGGGGGAAACACTGGGTCTCACAAATCCCTTCATCAAAAAATATTCCAATTGTACCCTTATCTCTTAAAGCTCTATTGGAGCCATATAATATACTGACTCAAATATCATGGTTGTCCTGGGTGTAATTAAATGCATGATTCTATCTCTCGACAAGGAGGTAAGCCCAACACGTCCTTAGGAAAGATGACCTCTTACTCCACCACCACATCAGGAAAATGGTATCCGAAAGAATCCACTAATCTAAGAGTCATGTTATTAAATTAGTGATTAATCGGTTTCCCTCACCTATATATGATCCCATCCTAATATACCTAGGTTCCCTTCTCACCCATGAAGGAAAACCACATACCATCATCGTGGACAAACTGCATCATCTACCTGAAGCAGTATATCTGGAAATGAATTGTGTATAGATAATCCATACTTAAGATTGTGTTATAAGGACTTATCACTACTATAAATAGATCCCATAGGAATATTTCACCTCCAAGTGTCAGGTCACACAATCAAAAAAGGTTTGTGATCACTAATTCATCTCTGGTTGAAGTCTCAAAGTGAAAGGGTTGATCCAAAGGTTCAACCGGAACCTCTAAGTCTCAAAAAACAATATAGCAAGAAAATAGTGGATAAAACCTATGTTTATTAGTACTTCAGCTAAATTATATAAGATAGTGATCATACCTTGTATTATCTATGGATCCTTGGGTTTTTAGGCCTCCACTACCTACATTTGTCCCCTCCCCTTCCCCGCAACTCCCTGAGCCTAGTGCAGACCGCTTGGGAGCGGTGGTGGCAATAGGTTAAACTTCCTACCACATCCTAATACTATAACCACTCCTATTAAAAATACACACCATCTAGACCATCTTAATCCTATCATTATCACTATCTAGGCATTCCATTTAATTTCTCTTTGTCAGCTACAAAACGGGTCAGAAAATCCCGTGTGACATGTCCCTAACCGTCGCATGAGAAGAATCGAATATCCCTCAGCTAACTCAAGCCATCTTGAGGGCCCTGAAAAACTAATCATGTATCCTAGTATTTCCTTATGAAGTGTCTCACACACCCAGATACTTGATATTGTTATCAGTTTTTAACTATTGAGGTCACTAATTCTGGGTGCCTACTACCAGCACCTACTATTGGTATCTGATCCTATAAGAATATTTCCACAACTAAATACCACTTGATCACTCCATCGTAGGTGGAAATGAAAATATATATCCCTGAATCCATGATATCTTGGTGTAATCACTTATCGAAGGTCCAACCTATGAAGAACAGATCCCATACCATATCCAAGGATTATTATGAGAGATCGATAAACCACGCTGAATAATCCACCACAGTCATACTTTATTGCTATAAATAAAAAATCTCCTAGATGAACACTGATAAAAACATGTCTGTATAGAAATCCTCCCTAATAAGACTCTCAAAACCTGACTAATAAATAGTTTTCTTATTATGTGACTGAGCCAATAGACTCCACCTTCACTTGGTGGATCCCTGAATAAGACTTGCTAAAAGGACCACTATTTGATCAGTAGGTGTCCACACAAGGTGGAAAATTTAGGTGAATGTCTCTAGCTGGTCCTTAGCTACCTAGAGGTATGTATCACCCCAAAACCTAGGCGTTCGCTACATCTGAAACTCATGCAGTTCACTAAGCCTTTGTGCATCCTTGACCAGTACTTATGGAACTAACTATTTCTCCACATGTGGTGGAATAATATGAAAACCGTATAGAGGTACCACCTCCTATATATTCTCATATAATTAATCCTTATCACTTTTTGGATCATCCTCATGATCACACTATTCAATCCTAGATGGAAATCATCATAGAGGCATCCTAAAAATAAATAAGATTCACTATAGTCAATGATTATATCTATAGAGCTGACTCAAAAACTATGTGGAAACCACGACTCATTTATATATAATACATGAACCAATATTTTCCTCTGAAACCATTTTATACTTTAACCGAATCAATAAGTAGATTATCAGAATCTTGATGAATGGATATGTCAACCACCGTACCATTGTTGGAGTCTTTGGCCAGAAATCTGAACTCAAAACACTTTAACATTTTTTCTATAAATCCCAAACCAAGCTCATAGATAAAAAAATCTATGCTCTGGTCCTAAGTTATAACTAGTCTCTGATACCACTCTATCATGACCCAACCAACCGGGGCCCGCATGGTCGGTCATAAGCTAAGTGTGACTACCCTAATCACACCTCTAATGGGTCATGGGCTAGTGACTGGAACCAAGTAGGCATATTAGACACATGGGATGAATTAACCTAATCACTTATACAGATTCACAAATCTCTAATCCCATACAATAATTAGAAAGTAAAAAACAACTGATACCATAAATTTATGCATGAAAATTATCCCACATTAGAGTACTGGAAAGCGATAAAGAGGCCAAATAGAAGCCCAACCAAAATTGTAAAAGAGTCCAACCTACTCATATGGAGGGACTGTTTTCAAATGTAACACGGATATAAACCTCAATCTATCTTTCCTAGAACTATGATAATCCTACTATCGGTCCTCCCAATATTCTGTAAAAAGGAATATCATCTTCATAAGACAAGACACATGTAGGAAGATACCATGTATGTGTGAGCATAACAATACCCAGTAGGACACCCTAAAATAACCAAACATAAATCCTAAAGGATAATCATTTTATAACAGTAATATAATAAAAGAAATCCATATATACTTATAACAGGAAACTTGTCCTAGGTAGGTCTCAACCAACACTACTATCCATAAGATTTTTTTCAAGGATTATAGGTAATGCGCATTCTAGGAGTACTCACTCTGTGAGTTATGTTATCACTAGTGATGCTCATCCAAGAGGTAATGATCATTGGGACCTTCCTAAGAAGTTCTCATTAAATCTATAATTATCCTATCATCCAAGAAATAGATCACCCAAGGATCATTGTGGTACACCATGAACCCTACTAGATCAGTCTTCTGGATAGGGGATTGATCCCCTATGCATGGTGGTTATTCTGATACCACGAACCCTGCTTAGGAATGATAGATGATCCCACCCTGGTCCCATAGTGGTATACATCAAACTCTATCTAATGATAAACCTATGAAGGGGGAAAATCCTATTTCAAGGATATAATGTCACATTATACCCATGTGTAGAAGGACCAAGGTATCACACTCAACCAAACCTAGTCTATACTAAATAAATAAAGGTCTTTAATCATCCTTGTAGAGATTAAACAGCATGTAATAGGGGTACACAGCGTGTCTTGCCAACCCCTGGTCTACCTGGGTCTCACCATCTCATGTGGTATGTAAACCTCCACATATATAGTTTTTCCCTTAGGGGTACAAAGTGTTTAAAGGTTGTTTGTTACCCTGCCTATGTAGTTTTCCCATGCCCATGTAAATTTGGTTGTTCTAGTGTACTTAGTCATGTTCGGGTACATGGATCTGACCATGTACACCTTGCCTACCTGTGTTCCTGGTTATGCCAATGCCCATGTATCCTCTGGAATGCACATCAAGATACCATTATAGATCAAACATTGTGTGGTGGAGACCAGATGGTGTGTGATCCTTAAATTTCCATAGAAAACCAAGTGTCATATCCAGGGGCTCCCACACGATGTGTATATCCAGATTACACTTCGTTTAACATGTTATTTTCTAGAATCCCATGTTTCTTCTATGTATTCACCCGTACTCTCATAAGATCCACTGTTATTTCCTTTTATCACACCCAAAATTCTTGGAATATCCCTCAACTAAGATTAACCACCACTATTGACCGTAATCCAACCACCTAAACTGATCAGGAGCTCATCTGCATTGCATCACGCCATCACCACATGCCAAATTGGGAAAACATGAAGTTCTTATCCAATATCATTCCTCCTCAAATCACCCACCACTATCATCACACCTCAATCACACCCTTGATTGTGAACCATACATGTGGTAATGATCTGTTGTGTTGAATAACATTCTCCTAATGGTCGAATGTTTAGTATCCATCAAACTACAGGACAAAGAAATTACCTTAGATGAATGTGCGAAGAAATAGGGTAGAAAACCATAAACTATAAACATGAGGAACAAACCATGATATTTGATCATTTTAAGCTCAAACCATTGTTTTATAATATATGAACGAAGATGAATAATCTACAACGAGCAAATAAATCAATAATAAAATAAATCAATTGTTAATACATGAATCAATTCTTATTTTTAGAATTGATATGTGTTTGAAACAGGATAAACAAATGAGATAAATCCATATAAATCAAATATCCTACCTTGATTTTGGATCAATCGCTGATAAATAATGACCCTGCGTCTTATTCATTTGTGAGATCCACAAACTCTGTTGGAAAAATGATCCATACGGTATCGATCTGATCCTTTGATCTCCTCAAATATCTCCTCTCAATTCTTAGGGTTATATAGATAACCCTTTGAATTGACTATGATGAGATTTATATTGGAGAGGTAAGGTTCTCTACGACAACAATAGAAAAATAAATAAATTATTTATTTATCTATTTCATTATTTTCACCTATAATAGAACTTTACCAAAACACCTGATGCCAATAAAGGTTATGCTGCTCCTAGGGTAAAACCCATGCTCTGAAATCAACGGTGGCCTCATATTTTCGATCCAAGCCACTTTTCTAAATTTATTCCACATTTTCAAGAAAATTATGCATGTGTGATATTAATATATTTAATATTTTTAAAATATTAGTTACGGGCTCATTGGGCCTCAAAATCCCACACCATCTTAGTGCCTAGCTCTGAAAAATATTATTATATATATTTCAAATCCTAACATGGAAAAAAATAGACGTTACATGGCTCTAACTTGGACCACCCCAGCACCCTATAATGATATAAATAAAGGTTTTTTAAGGCATGGATCATCATCTTAATGAAGTGTGATTTAAATGAAATTATTTACAATATTCAATGATTAATGATTCCTCTCTAATCTTATAAGATCATTAAAGTTAAAATATGTTTTCATATTCTTCAAAATAATATCAAGTGTTTATATTCAGTGTTAATCAATAACATAAATGGGAACCATTAAAAGGTGTGAACTTCATTGATAATCATCAAGTGACATCAACATTTCTTGATATATCTTTATTTATTCCATCTTTATTCTTCTTATCTTAAGCCATTGTACTTTTTATTTGTAACCCCTTGGATCTCACCATTTTATCTTCACTTTATATCACCTTCTATCATATTTTTATTTTTTAGTGAGAGCATATATAACATTGTAAAGGGTTTTCAAAAAGGAAAACAATCACTTTTCTTCCTTCTTCCTTTAATTGGTTTCTTGTTTTTTCCATTCAAAATCAAGGTTTATATTAGTTATTATATTTTCATTAAAACCAAGGGATATCTTGGTTTCCTACTTATCTATTGAAAATAAAGGGACTCTTTCTTTTTGGTTCTTGTATCCCTTTTAAAACCAAAGAGTTAAGTATAACCCCCTCAAGCCTTCTTAAGGGGTGGACATGTAGGGGAACTTCATGTGTTCTTTTCAAACTCCTTTATCAAAGCATACCTTTTCATTTTACTATTATTCATTTAATTTTTCACTACACCCCATCACTTTTAATGAACCAACCCAGGTTTCTTAACTATCTAGAACATAAACTAGTCTTGACATATCCTTATGGGAATTCTTGATCTCCATAGGCTAGTGAAAATCACTTGGGAATCAAGAAAGAATTTTGGTAATGATTTTTGACCAACCTAAAAGAAAAAAACTAACATGTAATACATTCACAAGAGAGTAAAAAACAATAAAATATTTTATAAATATACAGGAATAGTGGTAGTGATACATCAAGGTCTAAATGAGCCAACCCAACATACATAATACAAAAACAAAACTCAAAGTACTTGAAATGGTGATGGATAATCCATTTGATAGGTCGGAAACATCCCACCATCTCACCAATAGATACCCATTACTAGATAACCAAGAAACTCACCACCTCATTGTGGTTTCTTTCCCTTTCCTATATCAAATAAAACAAGTTCTAAACACACCTGAAGGTATGTGTAAGGTGTGAGAAATAAAATACCAACATGATCCCACCAAGTGTTCCATAATAATTTTTTTATATAAATTCATATATGATTATATTTAAATAAAACATGGCATGATGAACAATTTCAAAATTTATATCAAAAACATGGAAACTACACTCTTATATAATACAAAACAATTTCATATAAATAGTTTTTAAAAACACATTCAATTAAATAAGTTCCATTTATCAAATCATGCATCAATATTTTTATCAAAACGAAGATAAATTGATGGTTCCCCTAGGATGACATAGGACTGGGTTAGCTAAGTTTATCATATAATGATCAATCATGACTAGTGTGCACTAAACCTATCCCTGGTATGCCTTCCAAAGGAGTGGAGGAATACCCTGATGTGTGATTCCTCATACTAGGCCATGTAAATTATTCATCTTAATTCCCATCAAAGAATTACAGGAATACCCTGATGTGTGATTTCCCTATATAAATCAATGATAAGTCCTAACATTATACCCTTGACTAACTACCCAAGGATCCCATGTGTTTCGTATGTAAAAATGTTTCAAAGGGATTATCAAGATTCAAAAACAATTACAACCCATTTATCATCATCAAAAACGTGCTTTGAAAACAAATTTTCATAAACAAAACATTGCTTCTCTAAAATCATCCTTTCTTTATCACTTTTCCATGGGAAACCATTTTTATACCAAAATCCATTACACATGCATTTTGTAAATCAAGGACCATTCCAATAATCATTTAGAAAACAAGTTTTAAAGTCCAAAAGAACATACCATTCATTAACAAAGAGTTAATACAAATCCACCAACTTAGTGTTTGATAAACTCACAAATCAGGTTTCAATCCACCACTAAGAGATGGTTTCTTACTGCTTCTAAGAAAATATTATTGTTTATCTTATAATGTTTGAGACGAATCCAATTTCACTAATAGATTGTCAATCTAATCAGTATTAGAGGGGATATTGAAGATATTATATTGTAAATAAAATAAGATACTGATAGAGGGAGAGGTAGGGGAAAAGGGTGAGGGATATAATGGTATGGAGAGAGTCATAAGAGGAAATGGCCTTACCCCAGTATGATACCCACTAGGTGGTGCACCCCATTTTCTTTTTATATTAGTATTATATTCTTCTCATTTTATTTAATACCATTTTATACCATTTATTATATATATATATATTGGATCCATGAAAAGTTCATGAATACCCTCCTACCTACTCCTCTACACGCTCCATTGTCCACTTATTATTTTTAATTATTTCACTTAATAATTTGTTTCTCTCTCTTTCTTAAGCCATTAGTTAGGCATGGGATTCATAAACTCTATGCTTCACTTATATAACACTCAATACCCCATCTCTTCCATAATTATCTATTTTCATCATTTATTTATTTATATATTTATTTATTTATTTGATTTTATCATGTGCAATGTCTCCCCCATATCCCCTTATACGTTTTTTCTAAACTCTCCTTTTAAACACATTAAATCCCCCCTTATTAAATATGTATATTAAAATTTTAAAAAAATACCTATATATATACATATATATATATATATAAGCACACACATCATATACATACACACACCTACACATAAATACATATATATATACTTAACTCATATTTACACACATCATATATATATACACATCCTATATATATACACACATTCACATGTATGTATATATATACATATACATATATATTTAAACCATCTATATATATATTAAGAAACATACTCATTATATATATATATATTAAAATTAACCCAAGCATTCACAAACTTATATATATTTCCATATATATATATAAATACTCACATTTAATTTACCATGCACAAATATAATTTCTTTTAATTAAAAAAATAATAATAACGTTACTATTATTACATGACTTCCCAATAAATATTCACCCTTGGAGAAATGTCACTTATCAATTAAGAGATTTCTAAATTATTTAATAAATTTATTTACAATCATATATTCTTCCTTTTAATAAATCTCTTAAACTAAAAATTAAAAATTAACATCATGGGCCATTACAATGACATGAGTCATTATATCTCTTATTTTTTAATTTTTGCTACACTTTACTTTGATAATTTTAAATTCTTGCATGATATCACAATATATTTTATAGATTCATAACATAATCCTTTTATTTTGAATGTACTTTACATTTATTATTTTATTTTTTAATGGAAATGAACCCCCCCCCCCTCTATTCATCATTCTCCGACAAACACTATTGAGATTTTTGGGTAGACATAACCTAGTTAGAATTAATGGTTTATTATGTACACAAGACTTGATGTAACTTAGAGATAAGTGTTTATAAAATTAAATTTCAGGATTTAAGGATTGGGGAGTTCATTGAATGGATCAAGGAACTGCAGATTTAGGTAGTTTTCCAAATCTCCTACCTAAATGTCTTCAATTAATTTGATATTTCCTTTGTATGGGTTACTTGAAGGGAAATATGGATCCTTGACACTAGAATATTCATGTGATTATAAATACTAAATATAATGGTGAGGTTTATTTTTACTTGATAAAATAATTGGATACTAATAAAATAAAATTTAGTATGCCACACTTGGTAATCAAGAACAATGTACTAAAATATAATTTTAATTATTATAGAAAATTGCAATAGAAACCAAGAGAAAAGTTGAATTATTTCCTAAATCAAACCATGTCCTCGCCAAAAAAAAATATTATAGTGGTACATTTATTTATTCATTGTACTTCTATAGGGTCATTTTTTCTATATGTTAAAATCTCTTATTCCCAATCATCCACCTCGCCGAGTGAGCAAGGGTGAAAAGAATACCTATAATAGATACATGGAGGATTATTATTATGTTTATTTCATAATTATACCATCTATGTCCAAATATCTTATGATGTGGCATAATTACATGGATTCTTATGCTATGAAACTCATCTCAATGAAATTGAAAATGAGAAGGAGAGCATTAAGATAAATGAGATTTCCACTACACAACACTGGTGTAAAATGAAATATAGGTACCTAGATAGTAATTATTCTATAAAAATACGAAAGGATATTGATCATTTAATGGATTTAGTCTTTTATTTAAAAAATAAATTATCCATTAATCTAATATTATCATTTATACCACCCAGATTCTCAATATTCCACAAGAATTACAAGATAAACAGTGTATAGGAGTTTCTTTGGAAACTGTGGGAACATGGTTCCTCTCCCCTTATGGTGAATTAATTTAAAGAATAGGTTTAAAATATCATTAATTATTCAAATTTAGTGGTAGATTTACAACATCATTCAAAGAGATAAAATATTTAAAGGATTGTATTTAATGGAATATTATCTACTTTGCATATATCCAAAAAGGTCATTGGAAGAGGGACTGCAATGAATTGAATATTAAAAATAAAAAAATTATATATAATTTAGGTATATTCATATTTTTATATAATATTTCCATTTTACTTATTCATTTTTAAATAGAATATGCAATTCACATATTTGTATGCAAATACAAGAAAAAAGAAATATTAGAATCGGTATAATAAGTAAGGTAAACTCTATAAGTTATTAATAAAGGTTGATTCATATATTTATAAAGATAAGTACATGAATTTTGTTTTTATAGTGTATTGATTCTAGTTAAAATATTATTTGTATTGAGTATTATTAAAACATTTTTCTCTATGTCTAGCTATACATGATAAGACACTATTTCATTTTTTTTAAAAAAATTGTTATGGCATTTCATACTTAATTAATAGTTAAATAATACTTAAATCATAGATTTTAAAATTAAAAAAATAATGATGAATATAAATATAAGACTATTACACTATTATATTAAGATTAATCTTATTCAAATAAAACTAAAGGTAGTTGTCAGGTATATATTCATAAGGATGTTTAGACTCTTTGGAGATAAAATCCTTAAATATGATATAATTACTTATTAAGTTTTATAAAAATATATCCTTATAAATAAAGGTAATCCATGTGTTTTATAGAGTTATTTCAACCAAACCATGTGAAATATTCTATGTATAATCTAGAAGGATGCAAAGTTGAAGTAATGAATGAACTTAGTAAATAATATACGATCCTCCTAGCAGGATTTTTAGAGAAAATATTAACCATGTATTCATTGATCATTTAAATGGGGATTGAAACTACTCCTAAAATCTTAATTATACACATTAATGACCTAATGGTATTCCAAGAAGGATTAATGAGAAGTATTATATGTATTTCAGGTCTTCCATTTTTCCTTTCAAAACATGTTTCACAAATAGAAATGTAGAATCCAACCATATTCCAACTAGATGGACTAGTGGATATCATATTAGATTCAATATGGTGACAATACATTATGTCATGGCCATATATGTTTTATGAGAACTAGTTTTTAAATTTATATTTAATTACAAATAAAAATCAAGGAAAACACAAGTTTTATCTCAACTAATTATCCTATAGTTACTCAGGATATTAACATCCCTAAGATATAAAGGTACTATTCAATTCTAACTATATTTATATAAAAAGGAAGCATGTTTATTTATAGATAGTGGTAAGATTCTATAATTCAATGAATTCTAGGTTTTGAATGCACATGAGTTGTAATAGTAACAGTAAACTCAATAAGAAATCATGGGAGGATTTATTTCAGAGGCACACATTGCGTAGGAAAGTTAAAAGAAAATGTGTGGTTTTATATTCACAAAGATAGGTAATATATTATTCAATAAGAATAAATACTATAAGTATTAAAGTTATCATGTTATGATTGTAAAGTTCATATGAATTTATATATGGATTTCATATAACAAAATTTGATTCTATATTTTGGTAGTTTATAAATTTGATGTAAAGTCAATGGTGGGTATTAGTGAAACCATACATGGATGGTATAAGACAATACCATTAAATATTGATTTTTTATTTATAGATTAAATATATTTCTAGACATAATCTATGAAAAAACCTTATATTATTCATCCTGCTAAAACCCATATAAATTTACTTTTCATAGAAATGTTTTTTGACCATTATATTTGGAATAGAATTTTAACAAAAAATAATTAGAGAAAACATTATGGAATATGTATATACAAAATAATAATAAGTTTTGGTGACACTAATAAATCCAATAAGGTATTCAAGTTTCATATATCCATTTATATATTAAAGAAATCATAATGATCATAGAATATTCTTATTAATAAATCCATTATACAGTTTAGTTTCATTAAGAATGAAATTGATCCATGTGTCTATAAGATGTTAGTAATATCTCCATAGTTTTCCAAGTCATATATTTTTATAACATATAGAAAATGGATGTTTATTATTACAGTTTTAAGACTACAAGAAAATAATTTCTCTAACAATGACTTAAAGAATAAACCCATGTTCTAGGGAATAAGATCTATAGGCATAAATCCATGGGGTTTCTTAAATATAGTAATTATATATACATTGAAAATGTATTAAAAAATAAAATATATAATAATTCAAAACCAAATTATAGACAATGTCATATGGCATGAAATCTCGCTTATTCAGTGTGTGAATATGAGAAGATTCTAATGATAAATTAAAATACATATACCTAAGAGTACTTTAGAATCTATCTTATATTCCATGATATGTATTGAGTTTAGATACTTATTATATATAAATAATAGAGGGAAAATATCAAAAAAATACTAGGGTAACTACAAAGGCTAGTAGTCAAAATTATCTAACAGTACTTGAGAAAGTAAAAATGGACGAGTTCCAAGTATTTGTATAAATGGGAATTTTATTTATTAAGGGGATACATAACTATTTTTTCTTTTAGATCAATGTGATATAATATTTAAATGAGGATAAGGTAATATAAAATACAATGGTTTTCATAACTATATAAATTGATTACATTATAGCTTATGATGTATCTTAAGAAGTGGATTAGAAATAATTTTTTTCAGGCTATGATTTAAGCCAAGATGTAAATTTTTAACAAAGGAATAATGGTTAATACTAAGTGATATCACCTCTTGAGGTATTTTCTCAAAGAGATGAATTCATAGTAATCATAATAGTCACAACAATGTTGTGGGACCAGCGGTTATATCCATGCCTCAATAGAATCATGTTTATCATGTGAGGATAAATAGTTAGTTATCAATTAGATGTAGTAAAAGTGGGGGTCTATTGGAGTTATTTCCCTAAAACTTACTAGATTTTTACTTTTGTGTACTAGAATATTCAAGGATTTGAATATTAATAAATATTTTATTACAAGATGAGTGTTATTATATATAACATTAATATGATAATTTCCTATGAGTATATGTCACATCGAAAGTTTATTACAGTTATTTGTTATAATGAGAACATTGAAGTGTAATGACAATATTTGTAAATATATATCCTATGGTATGGATAACATATATCTAAAGAGATAGAGATTATTTTTTATTATCAAGTGATAGATACTTATAAGATATTGATACTTCTTCTCATGAATTTCTCTCTTGATAATATCTAAGAGAGGTGGTTATGAGGATAGAATCACCAATATAAATTCCATATGTTTTATGTGTCATTAGATATTACTATCTATGCATGTTTTTATTGGTCCTATGACTTGGAAATATTATTAATGTATATCATGAATAACATACTTTTATTTATTGATGGAAACTATGATAATATATGCTCATGGAAAGGTAGGATACATTGTGTGTGCCATAAGTGATATACATTAATTTAATAAGTCGAGAAAGGATTTTTCCCTTTTGATAATAGAAGATGATATCTTTGGTCATTTTATTGATATATTATTAGATGATTATCATGGACTTTAGGTCATATCACCTAATACCATTTGGAAAAAGTCTTAAAGGGTCACATACTAATTATATCTAGAATATTAGTTAAATTATATTTTCATTTAATAAAAAGAATAAATATTATCCATGATTTGTTGTTTAATAATTATTCAAGTATTTTTTATCCTTTAAATCCAATCATCGGTTATTTGAGTTAGAATATATGTGATTTGAATATTAATAAATATTGTTTTATAGGTAGAAAATATATAATATTTATTTATCTATTGTTCATTCTCAATGTAATAATAAATTATTTATTTAGTTACATGAATACTAAATAAACATTTATCCACAAATTAGTGAATATAATATTTATTTATTGAATGAATGAATGAATAATATAAAATATATTTTTTTAAAAATAAATATTTATTATTCCAGGTTCGATAAATGATAAGAAGAATTGATGGGCCAAGTTAAGGACATGAATAAAATGATATATTTTATTTAATATCATTTAAATATTTATTTATTTATTTATTTCATAAATCATATTTAAATATCTATTAGTTAGAGTATGTAAGGTAATATAATAATAATAATATTATTATTATTATTATTATACATGGGGTTTATTTAGAGTAAATAATTAAATATGGGGAGTTATACAATTATTACTTGTTTGAGCCTAAGTATATTAAACTAATTATATAATTTTGAGAAGGATTAGAATTTTTCTAAGAAATAATATTCCTTCAAGAGAATTCTATCAATATCAAAGAGAACTCTATCAAAAACACTCTTCATAATGAGGGATGATTATCCTCCACCTTCCTCTCAAGACTGAGACAACAAGATAGAATCCTCTGAGACTAAATTAATTCTTAATACAATCAATGGTAAATGGTGCAAGATGTTTGGATCCTACATGATTGCACCGAGAGTTCCAATAGTGATATTTTGATATCCTTGGAGAATGTGTGGATACTGGTAGAGATTTGGATTCCTCGTAGTAATGATGGTGAAATAATAAGGTCAATTGAATTCATAAAGAAAGAAAAAAATTCAAGATGAGGTAATTATTATCTATAAATCCATTAACTATACTAAAGCTTATAAATATTCTTTCACGTTTCAACTCCACATCAATTATGATGTACGTGCCTCTCTTACCGTATATTCCACTCACTCTCCCCACATCCCCTCCCGAATTCACACCCCCCCTAACTCCCCCTCTTCGCGTCTCCGCCTCCCTGACTCCCCCTCTCCACATCTCCTCCTCCCCGACTCCATGCCTCCACTCATTCTTCATCCTCCTTGCCGCAGACCCACAATCTTCTACTTGCAGACCCCATCTCCTCCTCCTCCCCTTCCTTTATCCTCCGCCCCTCCTCCACCCCTCCTCCCCATCTCTTCTCGTCGCCTCCTATAATACCTCCTGGTCACCTCCCCACCGCAACTAATCCCCTTATCTGTGACGCATCCCCACTTTAGCCACACATCCCCGCCTCACGACTATGGATCCTTATTTCCACCCCCCCCCCCTCGCCGCCTACGCCTCTACATCCCTGCATATGCCTTTGTCATGTCGCCTCCACCTCCACCTCTAACTTCGACTCCAACCCCAACTCCAACTCCCCACCCTTGGAGGATTCTATTTCCTCACATCATCCTATGACTCCTACAATACAGTCCCGATGTGGATATCAAAGTTTTGAATTTATTATTTTATATAACTATTTCCATAAACCATAAATGCCCTTAATCTGATTCACTTGTTATTTTACAAGTTTTCTTATTTTACCTTGAATAATCTACATCTTCTTCCTCAATTATTCCCTGTAAGTTTCTTCATTCTTGATATCTCATTTTCTAGGAAACACAATTGGTGACGATTCAAATCATTATACTTTCATTGTATGATTTTAATTTTGTTTATTTAGAGTGTTGAACATTTTTCCCCCATAAATGTTGTATTTGATATGTAGTTTCATTGTTTTCTCACTATTTTGATTTTAGGAGCATCGAGTGTTTTTTACATTGAAATAAAACATCTTCTTTTATTCAGATTATCTTTAAATTTATTTTTTGGTTTTGATCTTCATTTTTTTCATTTTTTTGATATTTTTTATGCATAGGTATCTAAAACTGAAAATTTTGATTCCCATATATAGATGGAATTTTGGGTATTAAATGGTGTCAATCATCCAATCTATATCTAATCTATAGCCTACATTCATGTTACATGCAAGTAAGATCATCCCCTTTATCCATAGTATTTGGTTTTATTTATTCTAATTGTTGCTTAGTGGTTTTATGTAGAATTTTTAGCTTGTGCAACCGAGTGTGCATAGATTACATTGGTTTAAATTCCGCTGCATGAAAGTATCTATGGTAAAAATGTGCAGCACAAGTGATCATGTTGTGTTTATTTAGTTATAGGTGTAGTCAAAATTTCCCTAATCACCTTACATCATTAACTGTATTTTTATATTCTTACTTATATGACCTAAATCAGTATGCATGTTCCTCTTCCATGTTTCTTTGCAGTGATGTATAAGTCAAAGCGTATTCATTTCAATTGATAAACAAGTTATTTGATTTATAATAACAGGTGGTGTACAACTGACATATGATTTGAAATAGGTACGAATATATAATGGTTTACATTATGTTAATATAATCCCACTTGAAATAAATCATCATTTTTATTCATTTTATATGTAGGATAATGATGAATTTGGATTTCCTCCAAAGTAAAATAATGTCATGTTGAAAAGGATTCTATTATCTATTGAAATATAAAATTACAACATTCGTAACATTCATCGTTCATCTAGAAAAATGCTTATAAATCACTCTTTTTCATAGATACTGAAATTGATTTCAAAAATTATGAAAATTCATTCGAACATAACAAAGTACTATAGTTTTAAAATTCTTGAATCATAGATATAAATAGGTGACATTTTAATATATTTTTTATCCATATTTTGTAGGAGCATAAAAGCAGTGGATGTTGTTGACATGGTACTACTGATGTTGTTTCTATAAAATCAACAATGCAACTTTCATCTACCAGGTACAAAATGTGTTCTCTTAATGGACTGATATTTTTAATGAAACTTTTGAATTGACAAATTATAATTATAATTATTTTTCTATGCATATAATATAGTACTATTAGTATGTTTCAGCTATAAATGTATGGTATAGAACACAGATTCAACTAACATATAATGCTTAACCCGTTCCACAGTAGTAGGAATTTCTAATAAACCTGACTGTACATCTGATAAATTCATTAATAACAGGTGTAATATGCAATTAATCATACATCAACTGACATTTTTGGTTTGTTTTTCCCATTTAATCTGCAATTCAGCATACATCAACTGACATTTTTTGGAATTGTCATCGTTCATCAGCACAAAATAGTTATACAGTACTATTCATCTTAGATACTGAAATTGATATCAGAAATTATGACAAGGCATTTGAACACAACCATATTACAAAGATATTTAATTAGCCTCCCATTTAATTTGTGAATGTTTTTCTTCATGATCTTGGAATTGTATTTGAGATATTTTTTAAATTTGAGCTGCATGTAGAAAATTGTCTAGAAAATTATCTCGATATGCTTATAGATAAATCATACAATAAACAAAGATGTAGATTTCCCATATATTCACTGTTGGTAACACACATGAGTTCTTCTTGGCTACTCATACTCTTCATCTTCTTATATCTTCTATATATAAAACCTTCTCCTTAGTTGTATCAAGATAACAACAACTCACTCGCTGTAACAATAGTTCTTCTCAGCTACACATGATCTTTATCTTCTTCAACCTATAAAAATATTTAGCTCTTCACAACTTTCATATTATTTAACACTAGTATCAATCTTCTATTTATTATTTAAATGAATCACTATAAATCTGTATATGAAATTTCCCACATCTATATAAATAACACATCACTTCTATGGGGCTTGGCTCAACTTCTTACAGCTTGACTACTTCAAATAATACTAGTGCAGAATATTAAATTGATCTACACATTTGGACTACATCTCAACTTTATCTTTATCCAATAATGAATCACAACTCCATGTGATGTTTAGAACATTATAGATCTGCAAAATAATCTTCATAATTCTCTTGTTTTTAGTTTTAATAAATCTGGAAGATCATCGTCATGTTTAATTTATTTTCCATGAATTCATCCTATACTTTAATTCTATTAAAGAAAACCTGAATCATGGATCATAATAACATCATGATAGTTGGATTAAGTTACTCATTAAATCTACATTTAAATGTTCATGAACTCCACTTACTTTGATCTTTCCTGAATCACCTTGAAAATGACCACTCACCATTTCCAAGTATGTATCACGTGTATCTTGTGATGTTTTGATCAATGAAAAATATCTTAAGCATCATTCCATTCCATTTCATCCTCAGATATACAATCTGTAATTCTCATTGTTTTTCGGTATACTTCTTTTTCAATTTTTCTCAAAGGGTCGCACTTGGCCATCATGGATGATGGCTCAAAGTCGTTGTTTTTTATCTCTGAAAATAGAGTTTCTCATGATAGGATTTCTCAATAGAAATGATAGGTCATATAAGGAGAGAATGATGTGGATCTGAGGGTACAACACTAGTTTAGTCTGGAACTTATTCACATCCACATTCAGGGAACATGGCTTGCAAGGGTACACTACAAGGGCACCTTCAAACAGTGAAGCCCCTACTGGAATGCGACCAGGGAAACTTCAAACCCCAGGCACACTGATATGGTTAAATAGTGAATCCCCTACTGGAACGTGACTAGGGAACCATCAAACCTCGAGCACAATGAATCCAAATTTTTGGTTTCCAATTTATTGTATATTAATATAAAAATTTATTTTTTCTGGTTTACTTGAGGGAAGTAATGTCATTTTTGGGAATGATGTGTGAAATTTTTTCCATTTATAGAAACATTCCCCTTTAATTTTATATTTTTTAAATATAATTGTTTTTTTATTTTTTTGCCTCATTTAATTTATATACACATTTCCTACCCACTAATCCCTTATTCAGTTTCATTTATCTCACGCTACCCATGATGACCACAATCTCTCTCATGAAACTATACTGTAATCTATTATTCCATTTCCATCTTTTTAATCATATCCTGCATACTTCATCTTACATCGATCTCTCCCTGATAATACCATATAGTTTAGAAACTAAATGAGTATAATGTATATTCTCCTTAAATTTATAACCATGAAACATTTTGATAATTTATACTTCCACATTCCATATTTTTCCACCATCTCCCACATAGGAATTTTCCTTCCATTACATAATCTTCAAAATATGACCTTCCCTTTTCATAATATATTCATGTTTGAAATCATATAACCTCTATGAATACTTTATGTATGCATTGATTTAATTTATATACACCTATGCACATAAATACACATATATATTTATATATAATGTTTCTAACTACTCATCAATTAGTGTTTAAAGGATTCCCATAACACATCTGAGGCTCATGAAAACCATATGCAGATAGACTTTATATTCCATTAGACAACCCTTCACTGTGATAATATTTTAGGCCTCACAAAGCAACCAACACTCAATTGAGGGCTTCAGTATTGTATTTATGTATTGAACTGAAATACAGTAGGTTACTAGCACAAAAACCAAGGGAAACAGTAGGTTTAGAAGAAGAAAGAGTACCTAAGAGGTCAATTTTAGTGAAGATACAATTCTGACACTTTCTAATGTGCATTCATGTTAGCTCAACATTCTTTCCTCAACATCGCTACCTCCCACTCTTCTCATAATTCATCTATTATCACCCTAGTAAGATTCTTCAAGTTTTTCTAAATTTCATTTTTTCAGTTTCAAACTCACTCTATCATTATACGATCCGAATTTTTGCAATTTTTAATTTCCTAAAAATAAACAATTTTGATGACACTACATACGTGTTAATGAATGGTTATTTTTTTCCCATTTAATGGATAACAGATAAGAAATAACCATTTCTACAGTGTTTTCATTAGATACTAACTTGATTAGTGTTAATTAAGAATCACATATCTTTCCTAATTCATGATGATCTCTTAAAAGATAAATAGCCATGAAATATATTTTTAAGTTTTAAGATCTTATTTAAAATAGGACCCTACATTTTGATTGTATATTTAAGAAAATATTGCATGTATTCACCATTCCAAAGAAGATTTTGCTTCATTTATTACATGTTTGACTTTCATTGACTTAACATATTTTTGGCATGATGTAGTTGAAATTCTATATTAATATCATCTAAACCTCAACAATTTTGAACCCCAAAACATTCCAACCAACACAAATCACAAATAATAACTTTTTTTCATCCATTTGCATCATGATGACACCAATTCCCGCACTCACATTACCTTGGATTCAACTATATCCTAAACTCAAATATGATCAATCCCATGATAGTAGATTTGTTATGGACTAAAATGGGGACTATATTTATAAAGGAACATTCTTGTATTTTTATATCTATTATTTTGATATGATCATGTGAAGTTTTGTTGTAGTCTATGTTTGGGTTTTGAATTATTTCATTTTATGTTTATCCATAATTCAGTGCATGAGAAAGGAGAGTATAAAGGGAAGAGTTGGTGAAATAGCTTAACACTTCAATGGATAATATTATCTCTCTCCCTCTCCCATAATCTAAAATTATCATAGTCCATGTCTTCACATATATTCATTTGGTTTAATTCATAAGATCTATGAAGGAGGAAGGGATGGTATAAGTTGAGTAGGTTAGTAGTTCTCTCCCTGTTTTTATTCAATCATCACACTAGATCCTTTACAGAACACACCATCATTTCCAAAAGACATGGTAGAGGCTTGGACTTCTCATGCTGTTTGGATCCATTACAGAACACATCATCAATTATGTGCCTCATTCATATTAGGATATTGATATATTTCAACTATTATGTCTATATTTAGGAATAAAAGAAATAGTTTTTCAAAAATCATGCATTTGATATAAAAGAAGCATTGATCAGATTTGGAAAAATTCATATCAAAATAAAAAAAAATGAATAGTAATTTTTTAAGTGTTATAAAACCTATTTATTTTGAATGATGTTTTGCAGCAGAAAAAATAAATACCAACTTTATGACATGAAAAATGTACAACTTTATGACATGAAAAATGTGATCAGGAAAGAATTTGTTTCCTACCTTTAGATGATAAAGGAAATCAAATCCACCCTAGAAAATATGAAAAATAATGTTTCTTTAGTGATGTTTAAAATGTTATTTTTTTATAGATTGAGGTTCTTTAGTGTTAATTATTGAGTATTTTTTATTATGTTGATATTTTTATGTAGAAAAATATATGGATTCTCTCAAGGAGCTTCCATGAATAGAGTGACAACATGAATAGAGTGACAATATCAGTTCACTGTTTTTTTTTTCAATGAAAAATTAGTGAAGGATGAATCCATCATGTTTGAACTGGAATGTTGTTTTCTTCTACTTTCATTTTTCAAGAAGGCGCCAGCAATGTGTAAGATGTAAGGATTGGATTAGAAGGATTTCATGAAAAAGGGACCTAATGGTTAGTTTTCCTTTGTGCATTTACATTCTATAATTTACATTACTATTGTTGAATGCTCCAATAGGATGTTGATCTTTTTAATCTAGGAGTTTTCAAATCTCATTATCAAATTTTATCATACAATGCTTTTATCGTGAAGTTTAGGGGTCACTAAAAAGCCCTGGTATTTTCAGTAGTATCAGTGTCCACTGCTGGGAAAGGGAATAATGGCCTCAAATGGCGTCGTCTGGTCACACCAGATAAAAACCATCACCCCTCTACTCCATGTGGAAAAGATATAGGTAGGTACCCCTACGACTCACACACTTTCACACACTTAACTATTCTCTCTCTCATCCATCCAAATATCATGAATTCTCATGGTCACAGGGCACGATGACTGTGATGGGTAGAAACACCGCCATACTTGTGGCTGCATGGCAGCAGATAATAACAGAATGCCATGGTGGGACTGCAAAAATAATGGTGGATGACCATGTGGGAGTCTTCACGGCGGCGATGATCTCTAAGATGATGTACGGGAGGGACTTATCATGAGGGATGAAGTTTCTTCCATAAATGAAGTCCCTCCTTGATGCCACATATTCCCCCACCATACTCTCCAGAATTACCTTAGAAAGGCAGGCATTTTCGCTTCTCCATATTTAATATATTAAAATAAAAATTGTGCATCACACATCTTTATCATCAGGCATCTACTGACCAAGTGGAATATGGAGTCATGGAGGCTATCCAGAGATATCTATGACATGATCATGGACATGGTGAGGGGTCACTGTGAAGCATCGCCAGCATAGGAAACATGACGTTCTATCTGCAATTTCTGACTCCATAAGAAACTTGGTGATATTATGATTAGTGGTGATTTTATGCTTCCATTTCCCACTATTTATAAATAAAAATGTACTATAAATGTTTCTTTTTCTTGAAATCTAAAGATATTTGATGCTTATTTATAATTCCTAATTCCTAATGTGTAGTATAATCTGAACTCTATCCCATTTACCTCATAACCCACTCATATAGATCCATATATTTAGTAGATCTTGACAGTCTCTTCACCTATTGACAAGATCTTGACAGTCTCTTCACCTATTGACAAGTACTATAAGTGGTTTTATATATATTTTTCTATTTTAATATGGGATCAGTCTAATGTTATTGAACTAAATTTCATTAAAAAACTTTAAAGAGTTGAAAGTTTAATTTTGTATAGCAGAAATCTAACTCGGTCTAACCAGTCTTGAAGAATGTTGGAAAATTCTTTGATAAACATTATGAGTGACTAACAATCACCCTATTATAGCATCAAAAATTGATATTTTCATAAAATTTTTGATATGTAGGTATCAATATTACATTCATTACCATCACTATATTATCTCTTGATAGATTTGTATATGCCTTTAGGAGGTAAATTTGTTGAGATTCCGAAGACGCAATCTACTTAGATTCCAAGTATACTGGGAACAAGGTGATTCTAATTACCTCTATATATCAATCCACATGCCAAAAGCCTCAAGCCTAATTCACATTCAATCAATAGATTCGTCAAATGTGACCACCTTTTGGCATTTTTCATGTGTGTATATTTTGTGCTTAGTTTTGCCTAAATCCACTCTTTTATGTTCATATGATTTATAAGATCATTCAAATTTATTCTTTCCTTGATTTGTAATTTATTGAAAATAATAATGATTGTGGTTTAAATTGATACTTGTCACTTTCTATGTTGTAATATTCATCTCTAATATGTTAAACCATTATTTTTCATTGTGATTATCAAAATTGGAGCTTTATAATGCACACATTTAATTGATAATTCAAGACATTGTATCATGTAATCTTTTATTTTTATAATGTTTTTAGTAACTTTAAATTATAATCATATGAATGTGAATTTGTAATTAAATTATTATGCCATGAAAATTCATGGGTTGGGTACTAGTAAATTATAAATTATATGTAAAAATATCCTCATTATGAAAATTTTGAGGTTTCATTTTTTCAGTTATAAAGATTTTATCTGACGTAACTGATGAAAAACATCATTGGGCATGGACTTGACAACTTCTGTTATGCATTGGAACCTACTAATATCATATAAGGCATGTGATGATTCTATCATAGAATATGATAGAATTATGATATCGAGTGTATGGATTCTTCCAAATTTCCCACATGGTTTACCTTAGGTTATGAATTAACAGGTTTATTCACTTATGGATACAGATACAAGAAATAATCATTTGAAGTGTTCAAACAATTATGAATCACCATTGATCCATACGTTATTATAATTCAAGTTGACTACTATGTGATGGTAGGTGGTTCTCAAATCCCTTCATTGAATGAAGGGATCATGTATAAAGGGATGGGATCCCCATATTGGGGGGTGCAACACTCATAAGACATAATTGATAATATCTTCTTCATGGATCTCCTTTTCCTTCATAGATAAGCTTCTAGAACATCATAAGAGATCATAAGGTCTTATCATTATGAATGGGGATTCAAGTAGCTATTGTTATATATATAGATGCAAGAGTCCATTGGTTGTCATTAGGTGAAAATGATCCAAAAAAACTCCTTCAAGTTAGATGGAGATGGAGAATGTATAAGTTTAGTTTTGGATGTTTATATTTGTTTTTCTTTACTACAATTTATTTCAAGATGATAGATCAAGAATATTTATGGGTTTCTTTCATTGTTATGATCATATGATGACCCTATAAAACACATCACAACTTTACTAATATAAATTTAATTTTATCACTTCCAGTAGTAACTTCATTAAATTTTTTATCTAGTAAATTCCTACATTTTCCTCGGTTGTTGACATAGTTTTTATTTCTTCCAACAGGCACCATGTTTTAAAGAATATCATATACAATTAGTTCTTTAGTGACACTACCATAGTATATGTTGTTTGGAGTTCACTAAAAGGTGATATATTATTTTATGATATCCTCCCTATAATATCCAATGACATATGATTCATATTGGGTTTAAGGATACATTTATAACCAGTATAACCATGATCAGGAGCTTGAGAGGATGTTATCACCAATGTAATGTGAAATTCATGCAATGCATATCTTGAGGTTTTATTTCCATAATGTATGATAAGCCTGTATATTTGAGTGCATGATACAATTCATGTCTCCCATATGGTTTTATCAGTTATGAATTAATGATATTTATCCATTCATGTCATGAGAAACTACTTAAAATATTCAAATGGTAATATACATCAATGTTTAGTAATGCATTGGCTACCTTAAGATGGAATCCAATAAATTTTATGATCCATTACTTCAACTCTCTTTATTTAATGAATATATTATATAAAATAGATAAGATCCCTATCATTGAAGATAATCTATGCTTACATGAAAAATGTTGATACTCTCTTCATCTTAAATCTCCATTTTCCTTTGATAAGAATGTGTTGGAACCCCTTTGGTTGTTTTGGGATATTCTCATTAATAATAACAATATAAATTCTAGTGTAATACCTTGGAGGATAGAGGCATTTAGATACTGAGATGGTGATATCCATCAAATTTATTGTATCCAAGAGTAAAGTATGGAATACACAGTTGTTGGAACTCCCTTTTCAAAATTAAAAGGGATAGAATGAGAAGACCCTAGATCCCCTTTAGGCGCTAGGATAGCACTCTCTTGGACTAGATCCCATATTGGCCTAGGTCCCCTATGATCACTAGGCCTATCTTTCCTAGGTTCTCTTCAGTCACTCAGCATGGCTCGCTCAGGTCCCCATGGATCGCCCAACCCACCTCACCCTGCTCACCTATAAGCATCTCTTTCCTCACTCAGCCTGCTCCACCCACCCTCTAGTTTTTAACTAAAATATACACCCTTGTTCACCACATATCACGTGAGTTTAACACTTTTTAAAGGGAGATAAATCTTCCCAGAGACACCTCTCTAAGTCCTTAATCACCTCGTTAGGTAGCCTACAACACTCTAGCACTTAGTAAAAATGACTTAAGTAAGAGTTAGGTGTTATCCAAATCCCTAACCTGATCAACCAACCACTTGGGGATCATCACATGGGTGACTAACCACCTGGGGGTCTCTTACCTAGGTGACCAACTACTCAAGGGTCTTCACCTAGGTGGCTAACTTCCTGAGGTCCCTTAGTCGACCAACCTCCCGGGTCTCCACACCTGGGACTCCTAGTTGGGTAACTAGCCACCTAGCGTGGCCCACCTTAGTGACTCATCACACGGGGCTTCCCACTTAAGTGAATAGTTTCCTGGGGTATCCCACCTTATTTACCCATCACTTAGCATTGTCCACCTAAGAGACCAACCACTAGGGTATCCCACCTTAGTGACCCATCGCTCAGGTCTATTCACATAAGCTACTAGCTACCTTTTGTAAACCACCTTAGCTACTCATATATCAGGGATGTCCACCTAAGTTGCCTATTTCCTAGAGTTGTTTTTTCCCTAAAATTACATCCTCCTTTACACAAGTATTCTATTTGAGAATGTTTTCATCAAGGCATGGATAGACTATAGGATGCACTAATTTTCTCCCCTTTCGATCATTTATTCTCTTGGTAAAGGATTTCCCCCACTTAACATCCATGATAGTTGAGTTCATCGGGATGTTTTCAATATTACACCCCATTGGCAATGAGTATTCAAATTATAGAGGCTATAGTATAAATATTATACTTTATGAATCGGTGCTTACTTCTTGCATACTTCCTAAAATCTGAATAAAATTGAAAGAATCCCTTCCTATTGTTTTATAATTAATGGATTCATAATCCAAAACTTAGGGTTTATAGATATAAATAAAGAAAATAATGGGAATCCCATGTGGAGTAAGCCCTTATTATTTCTTACTAATGAACCCCTCATAGCCCCTCTTTTATCCATTAGCATGTGAAGAGTGAATTCATATTGGTAATACTCCTGTAGTAAGCCCCTGTTCTCTTATATAGGTTTTCATATCCCTCTAAACTTTTATCATTCATTAGTAGACGAGGAAATAGATTAAACCATGGGATTTATCCTTAGTTATAAGCCCCATCCATTTATGCATTCATGTAGTATGACTGATCTTTTTTTATCAATTATTTCTCTAACTGAGCATGACTTGTGTGGGATAAGGGATCAGTGATGACCATGATACAAGCATGATAAAAATGGGCCTCATTCTTAGTTATAATCCCCAACCTAACATTAAACTATTTGGGATTTGATTCACAACTTTATGGGATAAATATGATGCATCCCTGAGGTTCAAACCAAACAACATCACCCTAATATTAATCTTGTGGGTCTATTTTAAGGACTCAGCTGTAAACAATCTATAATTTGATTATTTAGACAAGAATTAATTTTCTTTCATTCCTGAATATCTTTTAGGTTAAGAGTTTTATAGAATTATTTCATCGCCCTTATATAATAAAAAATTAAATCACAATGTGGAAACTTCCGCTCAATTTCCATTTTTCCTAAAATACATTACTTTTAAGATAAAAAAAAATTATTTCCATGACATATATTTATAATTTTTATATTTATCTCATCATTATCCCCACACATACTTAAAACCCTATGAAAAACATTTGAAAAAGTGGGATGAGAACAAAAAACTAAGTAAAGAACATATAAAAAATGAAGGAAAATATTTAGTCTATGAATACACATTATAAAAATTTTCCTTTTTGATAATAGACTTTGAGATCAAAATAAATATTTTATTACCCTAGAAATCAACTTCGCTGCCAAAATATTTTAATAAAACATTTCATAACAAATATTAAATGAATTTCAGTTCAAGAGATCCTATTTTTTGTTTTCTTCTCTTGCTTCTAATTGAGCCTGCTTCATGGTTCATTTCTTAGCTGATTTATTGATCCAGACTTTTTAAGGATTATTTTCCTTGATTTTATGCATTTGGGAGTTATAATTTAACACTTTTTTTTGGATTTTACTTTTCTTAATTCAGTATTTGGCCGATTTAGTTCTCAGGCATGCTTGGAAGGAGAAACAGATGTTTTTTCAAATTATTCAATTGATGCTTCATCGTTCTTCAATGGAGAAGTGTAGGCTTGGCTGGAGGCTTAATCTATTAGTGTTTATCTAACTCTTTGGACAACATCAAATCATTTTCTAGTTGTTTCAATGGATTTTTAATTCCCTCTCAATATATCTTGATGAAATAATGTTTCAGAACTTTTTATGCAACTCACACTTTTGGTATGATTCTCTTGTAAATTTGAGCTTGTACTCACATTTATTCCTAGTTTGTGTAACTTCATTACAGATCATTCTTACATTGTAACTTCTGATTACTTTAATAAATTTACTTGGGGCATGAATTGGGTGACCAATTCATGTCACCAATTTTCAAAAATTAAATATTAAATGAAAAAATAAAACTCATAAATTTTACACTATAATCATGAAACCCTGTGAAAAAGTTTTCAAAAATTTATACATTTCACCCTTAAGAATTAGCATAAATTTTCATTTAAACATGAGCTTGTTATCTTACCCTGTAAAATCATAAGGTTTTGTGAAAACCCATAGAAAGCATAGATAATTCATATAGGTAACTTGGGAAATAATTTTCCTATCACTCTTATAATTGCTCTTACAAATAAAATAACTTATTAAGTAAATCCCAATAATCACTTAGGATAAAAATATCATCGGTTAACTCCTTCCCTTTACCCAATGCATTAGAGAGCTGTATCGGCCTCACTCATCATCATGAGCTATATCAGGCTCACCCATCAACATGATCTATATAGGGATAATTTTTTTCATAAAAAATGTACAATAACCATAACATAATAATAACACATGACAACTTTCATTTTTATCATTACACTCATAATAATATTCTTTTCACCCATAAGAAAAAGAAATTTGGATCTCTAAATATATATTCCATTTAAAACCCTTTATGAAATTTTCTAGAATAAAGGGAATGAGGTTTTAATTTTAAAAAAAAATTGAAATATTATAAAGGAATTAAAACATAAATTAATAGTTATGTTGGTGGTAAAAACCATTGATTCCATATACATTATTATAAAACATTCCTTTTTTCTTTTTTTTCAAAATGTTCCGTATAAAATACATATAAAGATTAATTTTGAAAAACATTGAAATAAAGTAAAAAGTGATATAAAATTTCCTTTATAATTCATTTTTATACATATAAATACATTAATAAAATAATTTTAATAATATGTTCATGGAATAAAAATATTTTGAAATTAAATCTTTAAAATATTTAAAACAAGGATTTTAAGGTAAAGTATCTCTTACCTTGAGTATAAATTATCACGTGTGTTATTTATCTCATGTATAATAAAATTTTATTGATTATTTAATTTCTTAAGAAAATTTTATAGGTCTTATCCCTTATAATTAAATAATTTATTTCAATTATTTCAATTTCTTATTTAATTACTTAATCAGTTAAGTCCATGTCGGGGGTTTTGAGGATGTCTGGTTAATAATTTCAAAATGACTTTAGTATGTTAACCATGATCAAAGTGTTAATTATTAAATAATATATAGAATAATAATTATCAAAAAAATTAAATTTTATACATTAATTATACTTTTAAAACCAACCATTAAATATGGATATGAAAAATTAATTATATTATAATCATGGAGATGACAGGTCATACGTACACATGAGTAATGTTTCCATTTTTCAAAAAACATGAGGGAAAAAAGTTAGGTATTATTTTATATTTAAATAATTATTTTTATATCATAAATATTATATTATATCTTTAAATAAACTTATATATACCATCCATGTGATTTAGTGGTGAAAGATAAATCACATCTCTTCATGGAGGTTTTAATTCACACATAAGCACGAATGGTGTTATCATTTTTTAATGAATGGGAAGGTAAATAAATATATGATATATTATATTTACATAATTATAATTATGTAATTAATATAATATAAATACATTAAATCCATAATTATAATCATCCATGTGATGTGGTTATGGAAAACAAATTGCATCGGTTCACAAAGCGGTAGTCCTCCATACACACAAACGATGGTTTTATTTCCCATTTGATGGAAGAGGATATGGATATCAGTTATAAAAATAGTATAATAACATATAATTATATGTAATATACTAATTTTATTATTTAATCATGGTTTAATAATATTTAAAGGAGGTATAATAAGAAAAAAAACCTTGGTTAAGAACTATACCTCTTCTTCAAAAAACCTCTTTATGTTTATACATAATTCCTTACTAGGTTAGCTTTATGATAAAAATAGAGAATCTAGGATATATGGAGGTATTTTAGGAATTTATTTTATTATTAATTGGTCAAAAATGGATATTTAAGTATGGATAAGATAGGAGATGGGTGTCCTTTTGTAAGGGGGAGAGGACACACTTGGAATTTTAAAAAAGATTAAAATATATTAATGTATTACTCAGTCCAAATGGGTAAACAATTGACCATTTACAAATATAATATGATATAGGGTCTAAATATAGAATCCAATAGGATTTATAAAAGTTTTAAGTTCATTTTTACCCTTATCACTTTAGTTTATCCCTCTGGTAAACCTATTTTAACCTTAACTAAGGTGGCATATTTTTTACTTATTTTTATATTCATAACCTTATTATATAATATTAATTATTATAATTAAAAATATTTAATCCATTTTATAAAATTAAATTCACATAAGTGGTATAATTTAATTAAAAATTAAACCCACAAAATGCAATAAAAATCAATTTTCCAGAAGAAAAAAATGCTTGTCTAAGTATTAAATGTTTTCAAACCAAAATCAGGAATAAAATTAATTATAATGACCTTAATTGGATTTTAAATAATATAAATGAACTAATTTAACATTGAAACTATTTTAAAACAAAATTTAACTTTTTAAATTCTTGAAACTAAAAGAAATTTTTCAATAAAATTCATTATTTTCACTATTCATTTGATAAATTAAACATTTTAGAAGATTCCCAAAAATTCATCCTAAGTTAATTTTTTCATGATGAATTAAAAATTGATACCATTTTTGATATATTAAAATTTTGAAATTTTGAAATTAATCTTTTAAATAAAACCATATAATATCTGTAAAAAAATTTAGTAAGAATAAAATTAGTTCTTTTTTTATTGTAAAATTACTTAATATTCTTTTAGTGAATATAAATCAATAAAATATAATTAATGAAGATTAATAATTCATGAAGTTGATTTACTATTAACATTATCCAGTTTATTATATTTCCCCCCTTTTGTAAATTAGTCCCTCACAATTTTATTCACTTCTTAAACTAGTTAAGATGTCTTTACCTCATAGAATTTTCTGATTCCCATATTTCTTCTTCAATCATATGGTTTTTCCAAAAAAACATTAACCTGATAAATCAATTTATTCCAAAAAAAATCTCTTGTGGTAAAGAATCTTTACTGGTTGTTCCTAATAATAAATTTTTACTTCCCAAATATAAAATACATCATGTACCTAAGATAAACTCAGAGAAAATGCCACTCAATAAGAAATCAATCTAAGATTATTTAGAATATATTATGGTCCAATGAACCATGGACATAACTTTACCTTTTTACAAAAATTCATAACACTTTACCATATAGATATATTAATAAAAACATTATCTCCTATATCAAATGAAAGATATTTCCTCTGGTTATATGTATAAATTTTATTCTAGCTATGATCCATTCTCATATACTACTAGATCATTTTCACCTTCTCAACCATTTCTTCTACCTATTTTGGCCCCAAAAACTTTCTTTCCCCGAATTCATCCCAACAAACTAGAGTTTGACACCGCTTTCCATATAATGCCTCAGATGGTACCATCTGTATACTATAATGAAAATGATTATTATAAGAAAACTCAACAAAAGTCAGATATTGATCCCAAATTACCAGATAATTCATTAAACAAGCGTGAAGAATATCCTCCAAATTTTGAATCATTCACTCTAACTATCCATCATATTAAGGATGAAAGTTTATACTGAAATTTAATTTAGTACCCAATGAATTATGAATTCATTTCTATAAATTAGAGGTGAATACGGGATCATGATGAGATACAATGGAAATAGGGACTCCATGTAATCTAATTATCTCTTTAACATAAAGTCAAGAAATTTTATCTAAAAACATATTATCTAAAATGGGAATAAAATGAGGATATTTTGATAATCAATCAAAAATTAACCAAATAATATTATTACCTCGATATTTATTTGGTAATCCCACCATGAAATCCATGGATATATTCTCTCATTTCCATTCCATCACTGAAAAGGTCCAAATTATCCACTTCAGTAATTTTTATTCATCTTTAACCTATTGACAAGTCAAACATTTCATAGTAAAATTAGAAATATATTTATTCATTCCTTCCCCCTAGAAATGTTCCCAAAGGTTTCTATACATTTTTGTGCTACCATGATGAATAAAAATGTAGATCTATGAGCCTCACTCGATAATTATTTCTTTAACTATAGGTAACATAAAACACATAAAATTTTTCTAAATCTCAAAAAACCTTCCTTTTAAATATTAAATTCAGGAAACTTAACTTTCTTAACCAATTCTACCTATTTCTGTAACTCATGTTCTTTCCTTTTAAATTTATTAATTCTACTTAATAACAATGACTGTGTTGGCTCCTGAAATAAAATAAAGGGAGTTCCTACATGAAAAATTTCTAATCCAACATTTATTAAATAATTAACCAAATGGTCATTTTCTAAATGTAACATTGTTGATGTATCATTATCATTCCAACTTAAATAATTAGTTACTCTATTTTATTTACCTATATAGTAAAGAATTGTGCAGTCATAATACTTTATTGATTCCAAACATATTATTTGTCTCATATTCAACTCCTTTTGAGTGAATATATATTTTAAACTTTTATGATCATTACATACTTTATTATTTACTCCATATAAATGATGTGTCTAAATTTTTAAATAAAACACTACAACCTCTAGATCAAGGTTAAGTGTAGGATAATTTTTCTCATAAGGTTTTAATTGATGTGATGCCTAAGAAATTACCTAATCATTCTGCATTAAAACACAACCTAGTCCCTTTAATGAATCATATATGCAGATAAAAAACTCGCCATTTCTATGGTAGTTCCAAAATTAGATCATTAACTAATCTTCTTTTTAATTATTGGAAACATTCATAGAATTCCTCTGTCCAAATGAACCTAACTCCCTTTTGTCTTAACTTGGTCAGTGGGAAAGACAACCATGAAATGTTTTCAAAAACCCACCAGTAATAACCTACTAATAGAAGAAAAATATAATTCTTATTAACATTTTTAGGGCTTGAACATTCAACAACCACTTTATTTTTAGTAGGGTCAATAGTTATTCCATCTTTATTTATGATATGTACAAGGAATGAAATCTTTTGTAACTAAAAATCAAATTTACTAAATTTTCCATATAACTTATTTTATTTTATGATTTGTAGAAAAATTCATATATGATTTTTAGGATCCTCATAAAATTTTTAATAAACCAAAATATAATCAATAAAAACAACCAAAAAGTTATCCAAATATTCATTGAAAAATCTATTCATAGGATCCATGAATATAACCTGATCATTCATCAACCCAAAGATCATAACCACAAAACTCGTAATTCCCATACCTATTAAAAATGATATATTAAGGATTTCATCCTTCTTCACCTTCAAATGATGGTACCCATACCTAATATCCATCATTAAAAAATATTTATCTCCTTGTAGCTGATAAAACAAGTCATTGGTATGAGGCAACAGATACTTAATCTTAATATTAAATTTTTTCAATGCTCTATAATAAATAAATATCATAATTCATCCATATTTATTTTTAACAAATAAAACATAATAACCCCATGGTAAAGTTCTATAATGAATAAAACCTTTATCAATCAATTATTGTAATTAATTTTTCAATTCTAGAAGTTCTACTTGTTCCATTAGATAAGGGGGTTTTAAAATTTTCTTAACATTAGGCACTATGTCAACAGTAAATTTAACTTCTAGTTAGGTATAATACTAGAAAACTCATTAGGAAAAACATCTAGATATTCTTCTATTACTATCACATCAATAATATGAATAGATCCCTTATTTTTAATGATATGAGTAAGATAATATTCATTTCCATATTTTAACAATTTATATACTTATTGGAATATTATCAAGGGTATTAATTAATTATTATATAAAAACTAAAACTCATTTTTGAAAATAAACTCTTTGTATCTAAAATCTATCTTAGAATTATAAACTAAAATCTGATTCATACCCAAAATAACATAAAATTCTACAATTTTCAAGACAATAAGGTTTTTAGGGAAAACCTTCCACATATTATAAAAGTAAGATCTTTATGGATTCTTGTTTCCATAATACTAACCTTGAGTGTTTTTACCAAAATTCATTACTTTATTTCTTGAGAATAATTTTCATTTTACCAAAAAAATTCTCAAAAATGAAAGCATTTATATACCCTAAATCAAAAAATACATTACCATGATCTGAATAAACAATTAATTTACATGTTACCACTTCATTCAATGTCCCAAAATATTCTGAAGTAGTTGAAAATTATTTTTTCACACCCTTTTTCTTATAGTCTTTCTGATTCCAATAATTCATGCTCTTATTTGGAAATGCATCCACATAATGAACCATGTCATTAAATTTAAAACATTGTACTACTCACTTATCAAAATTTATCTTACCACTACTAAGATATTTTTCTTTAAAATCATGATTCATATTCTCAAACTTACCACATAAAAATCACTTCCTAGATTTCATAGGACATTCCCCAGGTTGATTTTTACCATAGATATCAAAAACTAGAAACTTGATTTTCTTACCTTCAGATATCTTCAATGGATTCTTCCCATTATCCTACCACCTAGACCTATTTTTTCTTATTTATTTAAGAAATAGTATCACCAAAAAAATCCATTTATACCTTATCAGAATAGTTGAAATGTCTTTCATAGATTTTAAATTCACAAGAGGCTAAATATCTTCAGTATCTTGGCTTTAATCCTGATTAAAATTGATTAATTTTACTATTAATATCCTAAAAACAATTTGGTGTGTACCTTTCCAATTGGGTAAAGTTTTATTCATAAATATCTATCAAATCCTCCCCATTTTTTCTTAATTCTAAGAATTTATTTTCTATCCTAAGTCAAACAACCTTAGGAAAATAAATCTCCAGGAAATTATTCATAAATGTATCTCATTATGATTCATAAATCTCTTATCTTTCTCTAGTATTCATAACCATTGACTAAAATTAATCAGATTCACCTTCAAATTGGTAAATAGAAAGAGTTATATTTTTATGTTATGATAAACCCATGACTTCAAATATATTTCCAATAGATTCAATCAATCAATGAGCTACCACTGGGTCAAAATATCCATTGAATTATGGAAGGTATTGTCTCATAAAATTCCCCACTATCGATATTTTTCTCTATGTTAGATCTAGTTCCTCTCTATCATGGATGCCATGAAAATCTATATCCTTCATTATTTGAGCCATCATGATAAAAAACTATTCAATTCTAATTCCAACCATTCCAGATTGATAATTTAGAAGGATATTGTCCTCTTGTTGCCTTCCTTATTTATCTACCCTGTTTTCTATGTAGAAAACCATTCTAAAAAGATATATTTTAGATGAAGCGACATGATAATATTCAATAGATATATCATGATAACTATAAATTATAATCTATTAATGTTATTTATTGACATTATCATAACCTCTAAAATTATCTGAACCTTCACAATAATACCAACTATAAGGACCTTGCCTTAAACCATCTGTAAATTGATTCTTTAGACAAGAATTAATTTTATTTCATTCCAAAACACCTTTTAGGTTTAAAGTTTTTTAGAATTAGTTCATAACACTTACATAATAAAATATTACATTATAAAGTGGACACTTTCATTTAGTATCCATTTTCCCCACAATATATAACTTTTAAGATAAAATAAATTATCTCTTTATTAAATATCTTTAAAATTTTCATCTTGACCACATACTTGTCCCGACTTATCCTTAAAAACCTATGAAAAATATTTGAAAATGTGGTATGAGCACAAAAATCTCATTAAGTGACATAAAAAAGTAAGGGAACTTGTTATTCCATGAATACACATTATAAAAAATTATTTTCTTCATAATAAACATTGATCTCAAAATAAAAATTTTATTACCCAAGAAACCAACTTCACTACCCAATTAATTTAATAAAACATTTCATAATAAATTTTAAATGAAAAATAAAACTCGTAAATGTTTCTTTACCATCATGAAAAACTCATGAAGTTTTTTTCACAAATTTATATATTTCACCTTTAAAATATAGCATAAAATTTACTTTAAACTTGAGCTTATTATCTTAACTAGTGAAATCATAATATTTCCATGAAAACCAATAGAAAAAATACATAAATAATATAGGTAACTTGGTACATGATTTTTATATCATTGTTATAACCACTTTTCCAAATGGAATAACCAACCCAATAAATTCCAAAAATCTCTTAAGAGAAACCTATAACTAGTTAATTATGTACCTTAACCCAATGAATATGAGAGATATATCAGGATAACCTATTATCATGAGATATATCAGTCCCACCCAACATCATAAACAATTTCCAAGAACCATAACTTAATCATAACGCATGAATTATTTCATTTTAGTCATTACACTCATAAAAATATTCTTTACTCCCATAAGGAAAACATTTCTAGATATCGAAATATCCATTCCATTTAAAACCATTTTTCAAAATAGCCAAAATAATGGGAAGGGTGTTTATTTGAAGAAAATATAGAATATTATATAGTAATAAAAATATAAAATAACAGTTACATTGGTAGGAGAAACTTTTTATGTCATATATGTTAAAATAGAACATTCCTTAAGCCTTTATTTCAAAACATTCTATATAAAATATGTGAAAAGATTACTTCTAAAAACCATTGAAAGAAATTCAAAAGAGACATAAAATGTCCTTTATAATTCATTTATGTCCATTTAAATACTTCCATAAAATAAATTTAATAATATGGATATGTAAGAAAAATATTTAAAAAATAAATATTTAAAATTAGGTTTTTAAGGTAAAGTGTTCTTTTCATTGAGTCTGACTTGTCACGTACGTTCTTTATCACCTATATAATAAATTTTTTCAATTATTTAATTTATTAATAACATTTTATAAATTTAATTTATAATAATTAAACAATTTATTTCATTTATTTCAATGACATATTTAATTACTTAATCTGTTAAGTCCACATTGGGGGGTTTTGTGGATATTTGGTTCATAATTTCAAAATGAATTTGGTATATTAACCATGGTCAAATATTTCATTATTTAATTATATATAGAATAATAAATATGAATTAATTATAATTTTTATACATTAATTTTACTTTTAAAACCAACCATTAATGATATTAATGAAAAATTAATTGTGGTACAATTATGGAGACGGTAAGTCGTACGTACGCATGAGTAACATTTCCATTTTTCTACAAACATGAGGGAAAGAAGGTAAGTATTATTTTATCATTATATAATTATTTTTATATCATAAATATTATATTATATCTTTAAATACACCTATATATACTATCTATGTGATGCGGTGATGAAAAATGAATTGTATCACTTCGTAGAGGTGATAATCTACATGTATGCATGAACAACGTTATCATTTTTCAATGGATAAAAAGGTAAATATATATACATAACATTATAGAATTATATAATTATATTTATTTCATTAATATCATATAAATATATTAAATCTATTATTATAATCATCTGTGATAATCAGTTATGGAAAACAAATTACGTCGGTTTGTGAGTCAGTAGTACGTCGTACACACAAATGATGGTTTCATTTCCTATTTTATGGAAGAGAATATGGAGATAGGTTATTATATTATCATAATAACATATTATTATATGAAATTTAATGATTTTTTTATTTCATAATGGTTTAATAATATTTAAAGGAGGTAGAAGAAGAAATAACATGAAAATTTTTGTTAAGAACTATACCTCTTCTTTAGACAACCTCTTTAAGTTTATACCTAAAGCCTTACTGGGTTGGTTTTTTTATAAAAATATTAAGTATAGTACATGGTTAGGGATTTTATTATGTTATTTGGGGGATTTTATAAACCAAATAGCTCTTAGATTGTGGAGATAAGAGGAGAGGGGGTTTCCTTTCATAAGTTGGGAAAGGACAAACTTGGAATTTTTATAAATATTAAAATATATTAATGTGTTAATAAATAAAAATGGATATAAAATATAACATTCTAAAAAATGAGATGATATAGGGTATAAATATTTACATTCAATAGGATTTAGACAAGTTTTTATATCATTTCATCCCTTATCACTTTAGTTTAACCCCCTGGTAAACCTATTTTAATCTTAACAGAGATAACATATTTTTTATTGTTTTTACTTTTCATTATGACCATAATTTAATTTGAAATTGTTATCTAATATTAATTATTATAATTAAAAATATTTAATCCATTATATCTAATTCAATTCGTAGAAGTGGCATAATTTAATTTAAAATTAAATTCACAAAATGTGATGAAATATGGTTTTCCAAAAATATCTTCTTAAGTATAACATGTTTTTATACCAAAATAAAACATAAAATTTATTAAAATGAACTTAATTATATTATTAATAATATAAATGAACTAATTTTCCTTTAAACCCATTTTAAAAAATGGGACTTTTTAAATTCTTAAAATGAAAAGGATAATTTTCAATCAAAGTTGGTATTTTTCAACATTCATTTGAAAAATAAAACTTTCAAAAAATTATCATAAATTCATACTAAGATAATATTGACATGATTGATTCAAAAATGATTTCCTTTTTTCAAATTAAAATTCAAATATTTTTAAGTTAATATTTTAAATGATACTATATAATATATGTAACCAAATTTAGTACGAATGAAACTATTTCCTTTTTATGGGAAAATTAATTGATATTCTTATAATGAATATAATTCTATAAAATATAATTAATGAATATTAATAAGGCATGAAGTTTATTTTCTATAAACATTACCTGGATTATTACACCCATATTCCTTTTAATTTTAATAAAAAGGTATGCTCACATGTAAGTCCCACACCAACCATTATTAGGCACCTTTTTCTTAGTCATTCTTGTCTCATTATGTTAAACTGTATGGACCATTCCATATCAAATTACCTTAAAAGGTACGAAGTATCCTATTAAGTGGAACCAAACTATTATATTCAGTGATCTATAACCAACATTCTTAGTACATGATTACATTTTTCATTATTAATGAATTTTCTTATCACATCATATTTTTTCCATTAAATGAATCTTGTATGTGATAATGTCCTAAAAATATATTTTATAGTGAAAGGTTATAGAAGTTCCCTACTATAATGATAACCTAGAGGTTCCACAATAATATTATGGAATATAGTTCTATGGCTAGAGGATATTGTATGATGGGACATAGACAATGCATGATATCAGTGGTAGGAGGATCATAAGACATTCAGACACCTTCTCATGGTTTTCACATTTGGTAATCCATAGGATGGGAGGTTATGAGAATAGAATTTTCAATTGGAAATCCACATTTCCATGTGTCATTGGATGTTCCTATTTGTGGATATGTGTATTGTTCCTTATAATTTAATATTATCATTAATGGATATCATGACTCATATACTTTGATGTATTGAAGAAAATCACAATGATGTATGCTCACAGTGAAGTAAGATACATTAGTTATGTCATGAGTGATATTTCATTAATGGATAATGCAATAAAGGATTTAACCCTTTTATCTTGTGATAGAAGTTTATATCTCAGACCCTTTGATAATAATGGAACTACCTGTATAAATACATGGCCATGGTTTTTGATGGGTGAGTTCATTTCCAGAAAGTCAAAGAAATAGAAATCAAGTATATGGGTTGATGGAACTGGCATGTGACCTATTTGATTAGACATATCACAATAAAGAGATTATATTTCATGGTAACAATTCCTACAAGGTTGAATGTTGTTACAACATTAACTTTTTTATCTTTGAGAACCTTGGTGTGTTGTTATATGGTAACTTTGGAATTTAGGTGGTTATGCCTAATTCCACTGATAAAGAGTCCTAGAGGGTTAAAAACTAAGTGTATATGTAATCTCAGTTAAATTATAGTGTTAAATTTAACAAGTTAGAATAAATAATATTTATCTGAGTTTGGTTGATCTCTATAATTTAATAAAAATTTATTTGAAATAATAAGTGATTTAAATAATAAAAATAAATATTTATTTTCATGTTTGGTGAATATAATATTTATTGTATTTATCATAGAATAATTTGGTGATGTTTATTTATTAAATATTTATTATTTGAGGATCTATAAATTTCGATGAGGGAAAGTGGGTCGAGCTTAATGGTCTGATTGGAAATGATATAAATGATATTTATTCATATATTATTAAATTTGTTTCACATCCTATGCTATTAATATTATTATTATTATTATTGAACATGGGGTTAATTAGTAATTTTAAATATGTAAAGGCTTTGATGTGAAATTTGGAAACCCTAAACCTACCATAATAAATATCTAATTAAATCACTTTTCATAATTATTCTTATTGTGTACAATAAATAGATAGACATTATCTCAATATCTAGAGAGAGATAAGAAATTTATCCTCTATCCTCTCTCAATCCATCAAGATAACATCAAAATTTCCCTGTCTTTCAAGAGAAATTCAACTAAAATCAACCATGAACAACTCAAGTGAACAGGATCAGTTGTGCTATCACCCAAGGATTTCATGGTAATGTTCTAAGATTGTGGTGCACATGTGGATCACCATTATAAGGATTATATGATTGGATCATATTGTTAAATGATGTTATTATGATATCTAGTCCATTGGATCATCAAAAAAGTGGAATTAAAAGTTGAGGTAATTCTATGTCTACATATAAATTAATTATAAAGTATATGTAAAGATCCTCCTCTTCTGGTTATGGGGTTTTAATCTAGACAGATAATATATTTTTTTCATTGGAAATTATATTTTAATCATGTGTATAAATGATTAAAAGTAAATTGAGAGTTAAATATGATATGGTCATGCCATACAAGGTGCTTCCGCTACACTCAGAACCTTTAAGTGGTATCAAAGGGAGGTCACATGTTTAATTTATAATTATTTATTACTCATTGATTATTTTCATGAATTTGTGTTTTGTTTTACTTGTATCTATTAATTTTAATATTATTTATCATCATCTCTTACCTTCTTCATTCTTGCTAACATAACCTGTAAACGATTAATATTAAAAAATTAAGAAACATTTAAAGAACACCATCTGAAAGTGTAATGTCTCTACCTGGAAAAAAACCAGAGTACACGGATTGTACTTCCCAAATACTCATCATGTATTGGGTTTTCTCATATATATCTCACTCTATAGGTTTATATCTGATAAAATCATATATAAGATCTGAATAAAGTTGGTCAGTGTGTAGATCCAAACAGACTAGCACATGACATGAAGAACTATATGTCATGTAACCATTGTACATGATGTGTAGTCCCTGATTTATCATGGATGAGAACAAGGGGTCTTGAATTTTATGTATCAGACACATAACATGAGGACAGACATGCCGTGAAAATCCAAGGCTAAATTTCATGTATGCTAGATAAAACATCTTGTACCTCAAACTCATCCATGAAACACAACATGGCTATTCCATAGTCATGTGATGCAGACATGGGAATAAGAGAATACATATCAGGAAATATAGTAAACATCATGTGGTATGATGTAGAAAATTTGCCCATTTTTCATGGATAAAAATTAAATCTATAATCAAACCTATTCACATGTGTTCTATGTGTCATTTATTAGATAGTACACTCTATGTCATAATATTGATAATTATATATCAAATCAATTTCCATGTTAGAATTTTGGATAAGTACTTACAGTTTACTCCAAGTACACTTTTATACTAAATTAATTCTAAATGAAAATAATTTTTTTTTTAATTATAGATGATGGTGAGTTAAGTATTCTTGGATGGAATTAAGATATATTGAATTAATTAGATTAATTTGAGGTAAATTGTCTTAATTAAATAATTAATCAAAGTAATTGATAATAATATTTCAAATGTATGCTCACTTCTTGATGTGTGGATGATCATGAGATTAGACCATCCCTTTTGTATGTGATTAGTTCATTTTAGGTTATTGTTATTAAATTATTAATGATGGAATTCATGTCATCCCCTCCTCATTATTATGTAGAGCCATGTGTGCCCATGGTTTCTTTTATGTAAATCCCCTTTATCTAGTCCATCGGATCCCCTCACCTACATGTGAGTAAAAGCTTATATAAGGATAGATCTCCCATGCGAGAGGAGGTGGACTAAGTCTAGGATCTGAATCAAAACCAATCAAGGCAATACATAAGAGCCAAATATGGAATGTTACCAAATGAACCTAGTTATGGTTCAATGTATTTTTCCATAGCATATAGGATTAGTTTATCATTCAATAGAAAAACTAACCATTAGAGAATATCATGATCATACCACTTATATTTTATTTATGTTAGTTTCATGGTTAATTATTTATGTATTTTGATGTAGTGTTATCAAATAATAAATGAATTGACAAGAATTTAATATGGAATAAAATATAACCAAGTTATGTGTGACTGTTTTATCAGATATGGTTAATCACTTAAGTAAAATACACTTAATATTAACAAGGCATGTGATGAAGATAAAATGTGATTTACTCATAAGGATAAAAACCTCTCAACTAAAATATTCAATCAGTATAGTCTTCCACTATTTAAGTATGAATTGAACTCATAGTTCAAAGTGCTTGACCAACCCAAGTTGGGGTGCTTTCAATTGTCATGGAACTTTTAGCTTAAATTTTTAGGTTGACTTAACTAGTTCACATAAAGTATTTATTTACCAAGTTGGAATTGGTGAAATAGAGAGAAAAGTGTTGAGTAAATATTTAAAATGTGATTTCATGATTGGGGAATCCACTCAATGGATCATGGAACTGCAAATTAATGCATTTGAAAAGTTACACCTACATAAATGCCTTCAAATAACTTATCTGACCCAAGTCTGGGTTATGAGAAGGGGAATATGGATCCTTTATACTATAATATATAAGAAACGAGATATTCTAAAACTAATGGTGAGGGCTATTGGTTTTTAAAAAAATTGAGATTAATATGAATTTCATTAAATTAAAATTTATTAATCTATTTTTTTAATCAAAGTACTAATTGTCTGGTATTGATTTTTCAAAATGGGATATCAAATTACTTCAAAAATATTAGTGTGATCCATAAAAAATAAGGATAACTTTATCACCAACCTTAATTTATAGGAATGACATATGCACGTACACATTATACTACACCATAAACGGAAATTATATGTATTGTAAGCCCTCTTCCAAAGTCACTTAATAAAGATACAATGATGAATAATTATATATTTAATTGATTCATGTGGGTGACATAATGTATATCCAATTTTTCATGCTATCCTCTATGTCCAGTGATTTTCTAAATAAATATGAGCATATGGATTCATATAAAATCATTTCTCACCATCGGGATACCTATCAAATAGAAGACAAGGTCAGAGAGTTATGAGATCTCTAATGCATTGTTCATGTACATGATTGGATAGTCAATGACATTTGGGCCACATGTAGTCAATATTATTGGATACATTAATCATCTGGACATCTTGGGTTTTAAGATACCTGATGATCTATACACATATACTATTCTTTCTTTACTACCAAAAAACTTCTCCAGTTTTATTGTGAATTTTAATATAATAAATAACTAAAAGATATTTTTGGAACTTCTTACTCTTATTCACCAAGTTTATAAAGGCATGTTTCATTAAAAAACCATTATCCTTATGGTGAATAAGAAGAGTATGACATAAAATGGGTTGAAGACTCATTTTAAGTATAAGGATTTGGAGCACCATATCTTCAAGAAAAATAATATCCAAATTCATGGGAAGGAACAATATATGGTATTTTTTTCATGTGGAAAGAAGGGATAGGGGAAGAGGAATTTCACCTAGCCAAAGAATCAAGGGGATACTTCAAGTGCATTCATTATTGAGTTCAATATTTATATATCTATAAGTTAGGTATTAAATAATTCTTGTGGTGATCACATATATATCCAAATATAGGAAGAAATTAGATTTCAAAATAATTCTAGGAATGAGGTAAATATATGGCTACCAATAGAGTGAGTATGAATTCTCTAGTCATATGATACTACACAATATGTTTCCAATAGGATTGATTTTAGTTTTAAATAATTTTATTATGTTCCTAATGTTTCCAAAAACATTATTTTCATTTCTTTTTAATACATGGATGGATTAATTTTTAGGTTTGGAAATAAGTTTTTATACTTTTATAATGATAGAATATGTTATGGTATGGAATAGTTGAATAACATTCTTTAGGTATTAAATTATGAAAACCAACTATTGAAAATTGATAATGAAAAAAATATGCATGACTATTTTAACACCCAATTATGGCATCGCCGTCTTAGTCATGTAAATGAAAATCATTTTACAAAGCTATATCAAGATGGTTAATTAGACACTTATGATATTAATCCACTTGAAAAATTCTATGCTTGTTTACAAGATAAGATGACCAAACCACCATTTGATGTTCAAGGTGAAAGGTCCATATATCTTTTGGTATTGGTACACAATGATGTGTGTGGAAATTTTTAAGTAGAATCTAGAGGTTTATTCTCATATTTTATTACTTTTACTGATGACTTGAGTAGTTATGGTTATATATAATTGATAAGGTAAAATTATAAATCCTTGGATAATTTCAAAGAGGTCAAGTATCCATTTCAGCATTGGAATAGTGGTGAAGGAGGATGGTACAAAACACGATGCTCTTTAGGATGTGTAGGGTTCAATTCCTAGGAGCCTGATCTTGTATGAATTTCTACTTCCCCCAGATTCTCTCATCTTGTTGGGCCACCTGATTCTAAATTGGGGGGGGAGTAGGACACAACCCACCTATGCTGATGGATTTTTGTGGCAAACCATTTTTGCTCGGGTTGTCACCCAGTGGGATGCTCTGTCATCTTGGATGGAAATATATCCTTCCCAGTTGGGGATCTCTCTATAGTGACCTCTTCATGGTGAGGGGGTTCCCTCGTGTGGAGGGTTCAAAAAGGAAACTCATGTGGATTCCCTTTTTAAAGAAAAATTTTCTAAGAGTTCAAGAATGAAGTTGAGAATATACTTGGTAAGAAGATAAATAAACTTTGATTGAATTGTGGTGGTGAATATCTTAACCAATAATTTATCAAATTTCTATGGGAGTATGGTATTTTATCTCAACTCACTCCAAATTATACACCATAGTGGTATGGTGTTAGGGAAAGGAGTAACTATATATTACTAGACATGTTAAGTTCAATGATGAGTCATGCAAGCCTTTCAATATCCTTTGGAGGATATACTTTACAAAAAGCATCATACATACTAAACCAAGTACTAACTAAACTGGTAAATGGTATTCCCTTTGAGTTATGGAGTAGAAAGAAACCTTTTTGTCACATATTCATGTATAGAGTTTTAATTAATTTTTTAAGACAAGATTAAGAAACAAACTATCACCTTAGGGCATATAGTGTATCTTTATAGGGTATCATAAGGAAACAATGGGGTATTATCTATATAACCCTTCAGATAAGAAAGTAACTATTACAAGATAGACCAACTTTCTTGAGAGGGATCACTCCCTCAAGGAGGATAGTGGGATAAAGATTTAATTTGATGAATTTTATGCTCAATACACACAATAGTTGGTACATGAACCAATTCCATAGGTCCCCATAGAAGAATTTACTAAAAAAAGTATTGTGTGGGAGCACTATAGATGTAAGAGAACTAGAGATATATGGCTTTATAGTCACTGATGATGGTGATTAATTATTGGTTGAAAATAATTATACTCTCTCCTACAAGGAGGTATTAAAGACTTCATAAGCTATAAGGTATAAAGAATCCATGAATTTTGGGATGGATTCCATATATCAAAACCAAGTTTAGATTTTGATCGATCTACCAATTGATGTAAATATTATTCGGTATAAATGGGTATTCAAGAGAAATTTAGATGTTAAAGGTTAAGTAAATACTTATAAAGTATGGATAGTGGATAAAGGGTTTAAAAAACTTCAATACATTAATTATGATGAAACATTTTCTCTAGTTTCCATGTTTAATTCATCAGAATTTTACTTTTCATAACAGCTTTCCATGACTATGAGATTTGGAAAATGGATATCAAAACTGCTTTCCTTAATGGAAAACTTTAAGAGGATGTTTATATGACACAAATAGATGGGTTTTTGACTCTATGAAATTATAAAAATGTGTACAAGTTGTAGAGATCCATTTATGGATTAAATCTAGCATCCATGTCATGGAACATTTGATTCGATGAAGCCGTAAATTAATTTGGTATCATTAATAATGAATGTCATCCATGTGTTTACAATATTTATAGTGTGAGTACAGTATTTTTTATAGTAATATATTTTGATGACATATTACTAAGTGTAAATGATATACCAGCCTTACAAGAGGTTAATTCATGGTTGAACAAGTGTTTCACCATGAAAGACTTAGGTGAAGTTCCCTAAATTCTAGGGATTAAGATCATGCATGATAGATCCAAGAGGCTCCTTGGGCTAATTCAAAGTATATAAAATGACTAGATAATGAAGAGGTTTAGTGTGGGATAATCCAAGAGGGGATTGGTTCCAATGACACGTGGTATATGTCCTTACAAGAAAATGTGTCCTTATACAAAAGAGTAAATAGAGAGAATTAGTAAGATCTAATAAACTTTTTTAATAAAATTTATCATGTATTCCATGTTATGTATGATTTTTGATGTCACTGATTCTTTAATCATGGTAGGGAGATATCAAGAAGATCCAAGTGAGTAGAATTAGACTATTGTTAAGGCAATTTTTAAGTATCTGAGGCAAACTAAGGACATGTCCCTAGTGTATGGAGAAGATGAAGAGCTATTCATCAGTGGTTATATAGATATTATCTTTAAAATAGATCGGAATGATATAAATTCATAGTTTGGATATTTATTTTGTCTTAACGGAGGAGTTGTGAGCTGGAGGATTTAAAAGTAGCCATTTGTCACTAATTCTAAAGTTGAGTCTAAGTATATTATTTCTTATGATGTAGCTAAGGAAGTAGTTTAGATTCACAAAATTTTTTAATATCTTGATGTGGTACCTAGTAGTAAAAATCCTATCATAGTTAACTGTGATAACACTGTAGTGGTGGGTCTCTCCAAAGATTCGAGGTCAAATCAAAGGAAAAAAGAACATACTTTAGGTGTTTCATATCTTGAGGGGGTATTTCTCAATAAGGTGAAGTTGTGATGAGAAGAATATCCATATATGAAATCATGGTGGACCCCTTTTCCAAGTATTTATATCACTAGAGGCATGAGTATCATGTGAGAGCTATTGGACTAAAAGTTGTTGTTAGTTGGCTCTAGTGAAAGTGGGAGTCTGTTGGTGTTAATTCCTTAGAACTAGATTTATTAGTACTTAAATACATGTTTTTCATTATTAATTATGTTTCTTATCCCACAATAATTGTTACTTTTCATGACTCTTGTATGTGATAATGTCCTAAGAATATGTGTCACACTGAAAGGTCATACGAGTTCCCCACTATGATGAGAACCTAGAGGTTCCACGACAATATTCTTGAATATAGTTCTATGGATGGATGATATTGTTCGATAGGACATAGATGATACATCCTATTAGGGGTAGTATTATCATAATAAATTGATACACATTCTAATAGTGTTCTCCCTTGGTAATCTACATGATATGAAGATATGGGAATAGACCCGTCAATATAAAATCCACATTTCCATGTGTCATTGGATGTTTCTATTTACTGACATTTGTATAGATCCTTATACTTTATGATTATCATTATTGGATATCATAACTCATTTAATTTGATGTATTTATGAAATTCATGATAAAATATGCTCGTGGTGATGTGGGATACATTGGGTATTTCATGAAAGATATTACATTAATGGATAAAGAGAGGAATGATTTATACATTTTTTCCCTTAATGTAAGTTGATATATTAATCCCTTTTATATGAATGTAAATGCCTATATAAATCCATGTTCATGGTGTTTTGTGGGATAATTCATTTTTAGAATTTCAAATAAAGTGAAATTTAGTGTTTTGATTGATGGAACTATCATGTGACCTACTTTATTAGAGATATCATGATAAAGGGATTATATTTCATGGTTAGCATTCATAAGATATTGAATTTTTTGTGACATTAACTTCTTTATCTATGGTATCCTTGGTGTGTTACTAGATGCTGACATTATACTTTAAGTGTATATGCCTAATGCTACTGAGAAAGATGCCTAAATGGTCACACAATAAGTGTATACTCAATCTTAGTTAAATTCTAATATTGAATTTAACAAGTTGGAATAAATAATATTTATTCAGGTTTAGTTAATCACCATAATTTAATGAAAAGTTATTCGAAATAATAAGTGAGTTAAATAATAAGAATAGATTTTTATTCACAATCTTAGTGAATGTAATATTTATTATATTTATCATAGAATAATGTAGTGATATTTATTTATTAAATAGTCATTATTTGAGAATCGATAAATTTCGATGATGGAATGTGGATAAGCTTAATGGTCTAATTAGAAATGATATAAATGATATATGTTTATATATTCTTAAAGGTGTTTAAAATTTCAAGTTATTAATAATAATAATATTATTATTATTATTATTCGACATAGGTAAATTAATAATTATAAAAATGGAAAGGGTTTGGTGTTCAATTTGACAACCCTAAACATGTTATAATAAATATATAATTATATCACTTTATATAATCATTATTTTTTTGAAAATAGATATAGATAGGATCTCTTAAGTTTTATAGAGTAATCTAAGAGTTATATTCTATCCTCCTCTCTCAAGACATCAAGAGAACATCAAGAGTTCCTTCCACTTTAATAGGAATTCAGCTGCGATTAACCATGAACGATGCAAGCGGTCAAGATCAGTTATTTCATCACCTAGTGATTTTATGGTGACATTCAGAGATTGTGGTGAATGTGTGTATCTCCTCTATAGGGATTATACACTTGAATCCTATATTAAAACTATGGTATGATGAGATATATCCCATTGAATCAGCAATTAAATTATAATTACAAGTTTAGATAATTTTATATCTTCTTATAAATTAATTATAGATTTCATGTAAATATCCTCCTATTCTAGTTCTATTGTTTTAATATAGTCAAGTAATCAATGTTTTTTATTGGTATTGATGTTTTACTCATGTGAAAAAATGATTACATGTAAATTAAAACTAAACTCTAAGTTGGTCATCCCATCTAAGGCAATTCTCTTACACCTAAAACCTTCATGAACTACGTGTGTTCTAATTCCTTTCATAGGGATATATATAAATCCCTATCATGGGCCTGATCCTGACACCAAACCAATCACTACCTTCCTGGATGTATAAAAACTCCATAGTTCCCAATTGTGTTGATTTAAATCATAGTTTCTTAAAATAAGGCATTTCCATGTAATAAAAAACAATATGGATAACCTCATATACATGAAGATGGTTCCATTGGTAGAGAAACTATAATTCATAAAGATAGTTCCATTTATGGATAACCTATGATATATACTGATAGTTCACCTTAATACATGCTAGTAATTTATCGCTAATATAGGTGAGTAACTAGTCCCTTACTAGGGTTTGGGAAGGATTCATGGATATATCTTAAATATATAAGAGATTCCCATAGTAGGAAATGATCCTCATCAAAAGGGTGTGGTGATCCCGATCTCCCATCCTCTCAACTAGTGTATTTTTTAATATTTAGTTGGTAATATCCCAGTGAACACCTAACTTTGTAAATTAGTTCTGAATTGACTCAAAATGGGCATAGATATGAAAACCCATTGGGAACAGAAAATGGTGAACCTAGTGTAAATATTTCACTAACCAAAATGACTGAGTCACCCACACATCATCCCATTTTTCTTGTGTATTATACAAAAAAAATGGTCCCAACATGGATCCTTTAATGTAATCATTCATGCATGTATTTTTTTACTTTTGGTGTTACTTTAACAAGTTTTTTTGTCACTTACCATCACATACACCAAAACTCTCTTTAATCTAAATGTAATGCTACCAATCACAATAAACTTACATATCTGTATTCATAGGGTATGGGTCCTCACTGAACCATGGTATGTAGTCAACTACCCAGTTCCTTCAATGCTAGGTGAAAAATGCACTAATTATGGATTACCACCTGAACATTAGTATCCTGACAATATAGGTTTCACATAAATCCTTCCAAGATAGGAATCCCCACCAATCATCTTCCCAATGATGAGTAGTGATGAAGAATCAAATGGAACAAATTTATATTGCAAACCATTTCGAGATCCTCTCTATAGAATTTAGTAGTAATTACCTTCCTATTATTAGGGATTTGGAACAAAAATTTTATAATGGCCTCACCATATCACAGGATTCACACCAAATGACTCATTCTAACAATCATCATTGAAAATTTCATGCAGCACCAAACCCTCATCTCGCTAAGGATTCCACCCCACAGGTCCTGGATCAAGTCACCTAGACCCTAGCACCTAGGATATCCCATTGAGGGTAGTAACCCATTAAAAATTAGAGTATTATCACATCCCTACTTCCACTAAATAATCTCATCAATATACTATGGGGGAAACCTATGAGAAGGCACACTATATTTCCTTCCCTAGCAATCCTTCTAGAACATTCTGGTAGAACCCGGATAATCTTTTTAAAATATCCTAATAATGAACATAGGTAAATTAAGAATTCTCACCCCCGCACATGTTTCCCATCAGTATACTTCAATGGGGACTGGAAGACATGAGTAAGAACACATCCCTACTCCAACCAAGGAATGAATATACATTCTCATTTCAACTATGAAATCCCTTAAACACATCTTAGAGGCAGTAGAAGGGAAATTATACATCACTTCCCATATTCTAAAAAATAGGAAACATATCTTGGAAGCATAAGTAGTCATAAAATAGGCACACAATACCACCACCACCACCAGAGTAGCTCATCGACACACTTCAATGCTTACTCAGGAGCTGGAACACATTAATGTTCCCATCTAGAAGGGCCATCGGCACACTCCCATTATATATGGAGAATAGGATTGGACACACCTTCTTGTTCCAACTAGATAGCATTATCCCATTACAATGGAAACTTTAGGGTAAGATTTAATTCTTTCTAAAACTAAATATACTTATTGTAATATCCTATAAATAGCATGAGATTCACACAGAAAGGCTCCCACATATGAAATTTGTTATTCAAAACATGTGACTCCAACTTCCTGATAGATAAAGTCGAAGAAGAAGTCTCGCTAGGGGTGATCTAAAGTCCATATAAAATACCATATCCCTTATATTCTTAATATCAGTGTTCTTGGGTCATTAAAACATTTTTAAATGGTATCCAAATATCTTATTGACTCATTGATAGATCAAGGAAGCAATGGTTGTATTTTTGAAGGTCCTCCCCATAATTCTGATATCAGCGGCTCTGCAATACCTCCATAGAACAATTACCAAAAAGGCATCCTTCATGGTCATTCTAAGATCAATCATGGGAATTTTTCTCATGATGAGTATCATGAAATACCTACCCATGATTAGAAGATAAAATATCAAGAAGGTTCTCTCCATGTCATTGTTCACCCTGAAGTTCCACCTTATGGCATATGTTGTAGGACTCCTCTCTATGTCTGGACGATGATCCATGATGGTATTACTCCCCATAATGGTGTTCAATATAATTTTACTAATCACAATGATATTTAATTTTTATAATAATTTCCACTCCTTACCAAATCAACTATGAGAAATCCATCATATCATGAGGCACTTGAGAAGACGATTCTAGCCATGCTTGGTGATTTTTATTTGAAAAGATACATTCTTTCTTAGCTAGAAAATAGCCCAAGGGAAGGTCATTCCCAAAACCACCCTTAGACTACATATATTCAACTACGATAGAGAATATTCCTATCAACATTGCTTTATACAATAAGGTTTCCAAGAAATGACTACTTCAGTCAGAGAAAGTGAAGGAATCTCTCATAGAAGATGAAGATAACACATTGATTGTGAGGAAGTAATTAGACAAAGATAATATACCAGTCATTTTGTGTTCCTTGGACACACCTCAATATGGAATTCTAAAAACATTGATAGAGGAATTAATACATCATATTAGTCTAAATCTATGGATAAATCATCACCATTTAAAATAGAAACAATTTCCTTATAAAGGATATTTGAATCAAGTTGAGGAAATAGAGTAATTACAATAAAATATTGACTTGGATTCTCTTTCAATCATAAGATTCCTGAAATTAGTAAGGTATCATGAAAATCTTCAAATTGAATCCCTTGTTACTTTAGGAAATCTAAATCAGTTGATCGTTGATACTCCAATCGGTGTGCATATTAGAAGATGGGGTGAACATGAGACACTAAATTTCACCTAGATCCATGACCAGAAAATCCTTCCAACAGTTACATCATGCAATGTCATTTCTTTAGACTGTCTCTTAGAATCAATCTATGCTCACATTATATGGTATGCTCGGTAGGGATTGTCCATGAACAAATCTCAAAAACATTGGAACCGATGAGAGTAATCCATTGAAGAAATCTTACATCAGGCATATAAGAAGATTGGAAAAGATTATATTTGAGAAGATCCAAACATCAAGTGGAAGAACTTCCCCAAATAGTAATAATATCACATTTAGATAATTCATTTCACCCGGATCATTATTAGATAAATATTCACAATATTAAGAGAGAATCATTGATAGTTGCAATAGTAATAGTCTAAGAGAAACCCCAACCCATAGGGATGGGGGAATTGTCACCAACATCTTACAACTGAATTTAGTTAGATCTATGATGGTTTTATACTACTTTGATAAGTTAACTAGGTCATCCCCAACTCATAGGGATTGGAGAATTTTTAACTCAATATCCTTTCTTCCCATGGAAGTCAATATTTTATGGATTGGGAGGTGTGCCACAAGATGAGTCTCCAAGATTTTTTTCATCTCATGGCCCATATTTCTCCTTTGGGATGTGTACAATAAATGTTTATAGATACTTTCTCTGAATTACCCTTTGTAAAATAACTCTAATAGAATCTTGGAGGGAAAATATGAAGCCCCGTAAGAGTTTCAAACCAAATTTATCAATCAAGAGGGAAACTACTCTGGAATATTGTGACATATCTATCAAAAAATACTCTATGGGAGATTAATCCTCATATCCTTCTAATGGTGATGTGACACAAATAGCACACTATGATTTGGTAAACATCATTATAACTTCTTCTCTCTCTTCGTTCCAAGGGTTGTAGTAATATCCATTGTAAAAGATAAAATCTCCATAGGAAGATTTAGTATATTAACAATATGGGTTGAAATAAATGAATGAGATGCACCAGTGTCAAATAGAGAAGTCACTAATGATGAATCTATATTAATGGTACCTCTCATAGTCGTTGGACCCATATTTGCTTCTTCTAGAGACTGTTCCACTGTGTGAATTAGTTTTGTTCTAGATGTCTATGGTTGGAACCATTTTATAAGTGAAGCATCTAATTTTCCCATAGTTTTAGGAGGATCTAATGATCATGTTCCACTACTCGGAGTATAAAATATATGGAATAATATCAATAAGTTCCATGAACATCCACGGGATCTACATTTCTTGGTTGCCTCAGTGAAGACCCTTTTATAGTGTCTTGTCTTGCCACACTAATAGAAAGTCAAAGGACTTCCTCCTGGTGGTGTAAGAGTTCTAGAATGACCCTACCATCAATAAATTCCACAATAATCATCACATTTCCACTTTACCTTGAAGTAACTCATGCTTCCACTAGGAGAAAAAAGGAACTCTTGTCAACCCTAACCTTATAGTTAGGTCCATCTCAACCATTATTTCCTTATCCAGCACATCATCATAAGTGGGAATCTTAAGAAATAAAACATGAGAATGGATATCTGATTGAAGTCCTAGCTCAAACCATCTAACCTTCATCCACTCATTAGATACAATCTTAGGTAAAAACTGTATGAGTTTAGCAAAGAGATTTGAATACTCAGTCATGGTTCTGTCCGCCTGTTCAAACTTAAAAAATTCAATAACCTTGGACAACACTCTTGAATCTAGATAGAACTGGTCATTGAAAATAACCTTGAAGTTTTCTAATCTAATCCCTCATGTTTTTTCACAATAACCATCATGTACCACCATCTCCTACTCATTCCCTCCAGCACGAAGGTGGCACACTTCACCTTGATCTTGTCTGGGGTCTCCAAGAACCCAAATAGATGTTCTATCATACCTAACCATTCCTCAGCATATTGATGGTTGGTGGAGCCTTTAAAAACTGGTGTATTCTAGAAAAGGAACTCTTGATAAAAATTTTGAAGAACATCCCCTTGAGGTTCCATAGCTAGAGCTTGAACGGGGACTGGAGTTGGTGTTTGTCCCAGATCTTGGATAGTGCAGACAATCACCTCAACTAGATTCAGGTCCACTAAAAGATTCACTCATTTCGGTTCAGCAGAGTCTTCCTCATAGATATGATTCACATGTCTTCTTAGAGGATTGATTCTAAACAACATCATCAAACAATAAGAAATACATTAGATAATTCTCAAATAGAGAAACAAGGGAAACAATATCTTGACCAATAGAACAAACAAGATTTGGATTTCAATCTATCAAAATAAAAATAAGGAAAAGACTAAAACTAATCCACAAGACATATTCCCCTAACTAACCCAAGTGAATTAAGGTTCATTGTGGTGAGAGTTGTCTAAGCACTCAATCACAACTACCTCCTAAATCTTGACAATATTTCACAATGCATACTGACTTAAAGAAAAGAAGCTTAGCAACCTTTATTTGATACCACTTTTTCACAAACTAGTCTAGGTGCCTTGGTAACCTGATAATCGAGCTAGCCTTGACATAGCCTGAAGGGTGTTCTCAATCCCCACGGTTCGGCGACTAGCACCCGGCATCATACAACATGAAAGTGGGAATGAATTTTCCACAAAATATAGTGGAAGAAAGACAATCAAGTCAATATTCATATAAAAGAAAATCCATTGTGAGTAATGTACTAGAAGTCAAAAAGAAATTAAATCCCAAAGTACTAAAACACAAGTACCAAAATAAGGAAGAATAGCCCAAGTCCCTAAGGATGCAACTCACCAAGTCCAAGGTTCAACAGCTGAATCCACCTCTAAGAGATCATATCCCCTTACTTGAACCTGGAATGAGATAATCTACAAACACTCGAAGGCACAAGTATGGTGTGACCTAAAAATATCAGTAGGTTCTAACCATGGATTACATAATAGATACCAATAATATATTAACCAAAGAAATGATTTCAAATTTAAAATAAATAGTTTTGGCATTTAAAAGTATATTTAAAAAAATCATGTTATACAGTTCAAATGATTGAAAATACTTTAAGAAAGGTCTTAAAAGTAGTGGAATATTTCTAAAATAATGTATTGAATAAAAAATTATATAAAATTTTTTATATAAATTTAAAATTAATGTAAAGAAGTTTAACAACATTGGCATAAATTTATATCACAGATATAAAGTAAGCGAGAAACATGGTCATCTGCCAAATTGGTAAAAAAGTTCTAGGCTATAGGAATACATACTATCTAAGTGATCACGGTAATATGTGCATACACACGTCCCTCTGAAACTAGAAAAATGTAACTCTTCACCATCCCATCAGGGATGTAACCTACTGCATTTATGTTTTAGAATGTTGTATAATCTTAGAGTGTATCCAAATAACTCACATACCACCTAAGTCTTTCATGTTCTCTTACAAAATCAATGATGGGCAATTTATTTTAAGACTGCTTAAAATAAAATTAAATCATATTCCCCCATTTCAAATGCCAATTCTCCACTTAAAACCAAAACAGGTTTTAATAAAAAAAACTATGCCTTTATAACAAGATAAAACCACTAGTTTTCTACCCAAACATTTTAAGCCATTTTCACAAGTTTAAAATCAATTAAAAACCAATTCCATAAATTTTACAATTCATTTCCTCAATTAAATTCAACAATTTAATAAAAATAGTTTCGATAAAATATATAATTTAAATTAAACAATTTAAATAAACCAATTTTCATAAACACACCTTAATTCAATGGAATTGGGGTTTTTCCCAATTTTCATGCCAAAACCATTCCAAATCTCCCAATTCATTGGAATTGGATTTTATTAAATAAATTTAAATAAAGTTTGATAAATTTAATTTAAATCAAAAATTAAAATAAATCAATAAATTCAAGGTTAATCAATTTGGTGAAACTGGATGGAACATTCAAAATTTTTCTTGAAACTAAAACTCACAATGAAACCCAAAAATGAGAACAAAGGCATAGAAGACCTCAAAACTCAACTTAGAAATGATATCCAACATCACGGAGCATAGATCCATAAATTTTAGGATGAACTATTGAAATACCAAAGGAGGAGGAAGAGAGAAAGATGAAGAATGATGGAGAAATCTTACCCAAGAATCACACCACCAACGCAATGATGATCGAACACTAAACAAAGGGACCCATAAGGGTTTTAAGGATCCAAGATCACCTTGGGAAGTATTTAGGTTGAGAGAAAAGAAACTAGAGTGGAGGAGAAAAGTGGATCTCATTCTTGTTTCCTATTTGAAAACTACAATTGGGGTATTAAACGACGTGTAACACCTTTATGCATTCTGAAATAGTTAATTTCTATAACCGCCAAAAAATGCATCACTTAGAATTAAAAACCAATCTTTAATTAACTCGTGACATTTAATGACTTGTCGCATCATGTAACTTTCATGGTGTAAACCTTTCACAGTATGCACCCATCAACCATTATACGTCATGTAACCTAGTTACACAGCGTGTAACCCTCCTTCCACCTGTAGAAATAGTCGGTTAAATATGAGTGTCCAAAAAATCTATGACTTCAGCATTATAGGTATCCTCCCAATTCATTCTCAACCCTGCCTAGTCAATGAAAATGAAAAACCATTACAAGTTTAAATATGTACCTATCAGATTGATAATATGATGTTACACTAAGAAAATTTTATGTACTCTACGCCATTTAGAGGTTCACCAAAACCAAGTACTGTGAGACTTCAATAAGAAAACCAATGATAATTGGGAATAACCCTACAAAACTAAAACTAAAATGGGAAAGACCTTATTTCATACACAATTTATACTCCAATGAATCATATTCCTTGATTACAATGGATTAGGAGTGCATCACATCCCCTACCAATAGAATTTTTCTAAAGAAATACTTTATGTAATCTATAAGACATAATTATGTCCCCATAGTATGACATTAAAATGTGTGGTCAATTTCATTGTCACGTGATGTTAAACTATACAAAATTATAGTCTAAGATGTGTGACTTTAACTTTCCTAGTGTGTGTCTTAGTCACATGACTTAAAACTACAAAAAAAACATCCTTACCATATGATGTAAAACTGCACGGTTATAATCCCTTATGCATGAAATTAAACTATAAGTTGAAAGTCCATCTAGCATGACTCTAAACTAATCAAGGTGGCCCATTCCCTATGGCCTATCTCTCTCCTACATGAGTGCTCGATCCATGTAGAATTATTTATAATGTAACCCATTTTTACCTCAGATCACTAATAACCTCCTGTGTATGATCCAGATCTGCACAGGAGATTCCAACATGTATTCTTTCATTTATAAACTCGTGATCATAATAAAATGTCCCTTTCCTTGAATATGAGTCAGATCTGTATAAGGGAAGTTTTTCAAGAACTATTTATGACTTGATTCCTATCAATACAAGATATGTAGTGATGATTTTATCCCCTATACTAGGCCCAAAAATCAAATTAAAAAATGTCCCCATCCCTACATATGATCCATATATATGAGGGTGGTTACTTATAGAGAAATATGTATAGATTGGTTATTATCCTGGTGAGATATGTCTAGATTATAGGACCCCTTATCCTAGGACCAACACACACACACATACAAAATCCTCCTTTCCCTACATATAAGCTAGATTTATGTAGAGGAATACTTATAAGATCCATATTGAGTTTAGTCTTTATCTCTCAATAAGATAACAATCACCCAATCATGGAAATATTAAGCCTAAATTTTTCTATCATTATTTTAGGACATCCTTTTTTTATAAACCGCACTTTTTGTCTTGAGAAACTCATATCGTCACAAACATTTCTTGGCTATCGGTGAGAAGAGAATTTGACTCCAAATGACACCTTTGCTCTGAAAATGCATATTTTTTACCTGAAATGGTTTTTTATGTGTTCCCCCATAAAATGGACTATCATTCAAAGGAATATACATATTGAGAAGAAAACCCTCTTATCTTCATATTCCCTAACTACATCATAATGAAATTTTCCTTTCAATCAATGTCATTGGTTATTCCTTGTGTACTTATCTCATACCACCTTTCCATATCAGAGATCCACAATATATGATTTAAAATGACTATACTCATGTTTAAGAAGGTATTGAAGAATTCATGTCTAGTAATACTTAATTCAGGTCATTATCCCCATCTCATTGGTTCAAGCAATATTAACTTAAACTATGGGTACACCTTCATGGGACTAGTTCCATATGACATCTTCCCACCTTGAATATATGTTTTATACACAATTATTCAATTACTAATGGGTATGAGTTCTTCTCAAATATTCATATGCTCCATAAATACACTTTATTTCTCTAGTCATTGGACACACACTTCACATGGTCTACGAAAAAGCAAGAACTTAAAATTAAAAAAAAATCTCAAAATTTATTAGGTCGAAAACCCATAAAGGACGGCCAAATAAAAATCCACATCTTGACTACTAAGTATTCTTTGTATCAGGCTTAAACAAAAGTTAGTGCAATAAAAATAGAAAAGATGCAAAGCTTGTTGGTCCCACCATACGACCTAGTCAATAGTCAATCTTTTCTTACTAAGTCCCTTGACCTAAGAAAAAGTTATTTCATCCTTCTATTCCTGACATATTGGTTCAGAATTTTCCTATAGTTATACATCACTCCATAAGTATTTTATGATCCTCTAGCTTATCCATATTGTAGAGACCCCGACCCCAGATAACCATAGGGGTCGGTGCCTTCTGAACATGATGTGTTATCTTAAAATAAAATACACTTTGTTAGCAACACATCATGTCCCATACAGAGGATCGTGTGCGGTTCAGGTTCTGGGAAACCGGAATCTTCTGAAACCATCCATCTTACAAAAGCTGACACCTGAAAATTTTAAACCAAAACATAGGGTGAGCATTGAAATACTCAGTAAGGGGGTTTTAAAAGTAATTTAAAATACAGTAACATTTGAAAACATTCTTTTAAAAGAGTTTGAGCGTCCACTAAGAAAGATTTTAACACCACAAACATAACATTGCTTTAATCAAAGTTTTCACAACAAACATGAAACGAATATGTTAATTCTTGAAGGAGTGATAATGGTTGATATAAATAAGTACTACACGTGATTTACTTGAGCATAAAATTTAAACAGTTAAAAGTAATGCATAATCAGAGTTGCGCACAAGGAAACAACTAAACGTTCATAAGCTGGTTACTATTCCATTAAGCGATAACACTAGGCATGCTTCAAACTTCAAACTAGGGAATTATGAACTTTATACAAACATTAAAGGCATCAGTCATGAAAGAACTTTAACTTGGAAAACTTGTTACATGACTTGAATTATGTGGCATCAACATTTTAATACTGACAATCGTTTCGTTTCACCAAGGTCCATCCCCAAGGTGTCATTAAAAATTACCAAGGTTAATCACCAAGGTATCGTGAAAATTGTAATCTCTAGTGGTTACATCATTACCCAATGCATTGGAGCGCTATCAGGGCGCACCCTTAAATTTGCCTTTATTATCATGTGAGCCACATCGTTCATGCTTTATTGAAATGGTACGTAATTCAAGATGTCCCATACCACCTTGAACATCTCATTCATTTTAATTTTACCCAATGTGTCCCATACCACTTTGGGTAATCCAATTTCTTAGTCCATTTAGTGATATGTCATAAAAATGCATTATGTAAGTAATAACCAACATAATTAATAAATCATTACACACTTTACATGATGTGACAGTCTTCACTAAAAAAGGGTAAAGACAAATTAATGACATACATAGTTTAATAAAACATTCTTTTCACTAAGGTATATAAACAGAATTATACTAACTGATGAATCTTTGTCATTATAAATCTTTGGGAAGGGAAAATCTTAAGAAAAACACATGAGTTTAATTATGGTGGTAAACGGGCCCTTGGATCAAAATACAAGTTTTATCATAAAACTCATCAGGGAATTGTTAGATAAGACTTCTTGATAAAACATGTCCATTCGTGTGTATTTTAAAACATGTTGGTTTAGCAATCACACAAGTCATATCTAAATAAAAACATCTCAGCATCCAAGAACAGTTTAAGTCCTTCTATTTATAAAAGAAAATAATCTTATAAACATATACACACGTGCACATATATAAACCCGAAGTGCACAATTCAAGGCAAGGTTTATTAAATCCCTTAAGTAACTCAAGGTTTCCAGTCATAATTCAATTACATGGTTGAAACTAAACCCCTATAAGTTTTGTTATAAATGTAACCATGTGTAAAAAGATTAAGGTCTTACAAACATATCTCTTCTTAAACCAAAAGGGCATATATCTAAAAATTTCATCTAAATATTGATGCCCAAAACATATCGGGTTAAGTAGGGACAACAAATTCACTAACTAGATATATACATACATATATATAAAAACGGGGTTGAGTTATGTATATAATTTTTTTTGAAAACCAAAATATAAAATCATGAAATAAACAACCTGGAGAAGTTGTAAACGTGCTTATACACGGTGTATACACCGTTCACATATATATATGAAGCCATATACATAACACCCGATGGACTGGTTTATACATATGCGAGCAGCATATTTAAACGGGTTTCAAAAAAAACTGGAAACAAGGTTGTACGCACCCTCGTATGTACAACCCATGCAAAGAAAAAAAACACAAAGGCAGAGGTCTTGGAAGGCACAACAACCCGAGGGGGTTATATTCAGGTATGTATATATGTATAAACTATATATATATATACACCATGAGTATAAAAAAGTAAGTTATTTCGAAACAAGGCAAGGGTGCAAGGAAAACCCTTACCTGCTTGGGGAGGGAGCCTGGAACGGTGGTGAGCTTGCTGGATTTCGGGGAGATCAAGGGTGAGGAAGAGGAGGTGGAGCCGCCGTGAGTTCATGGGGTGCGAGGGTTTAAGTACAGCTTCGGTGCAAGGGGGGTGTCTCAGCCCATGGGTAGGCCGTCGTGGGAGAAGGACGAAGGTATAGTGAGCTAGGAGGGGGAGTGTTCGGAGGTCAGCGGTGCAGTGCGAAGGGAGGGGCCTGTCGTCCTTGGTGCAGACCTACTGGTCGGGGCCGACTCGAGGAAGAGGACGATGGGGTGACGCGGGAGATGAAGGGACGGTCTGGATTTGAAGAAGGCGAGATCGTGTGGCTGAGGGAGAAGCGGGATTTTAGTTTAAAAGATTAAAGAGATGGAGGGCTGCGATTCAATCGCCGAAGAGATCGGACGGCGATGGAGATACCGCGGGAGAGGCATCGTTTAAAAACAGGATGGACGGCGGAGATCGACGCAGAAGTCGATCGGACGGCTCTGGTCGCGCGGAGCGCGTCCCACATCGAAACCGCAAAGTTTTGAGGCGCGGTATAAAGGATAAGCCGCTCGGGTACCGGAGCAAAAACACAACACACACACGCACTCGGGGCCTTATACACGGGCCCCTCACGGGCCTTGGCCCACCCTCACGCAGCGCGAGCCGTGGCCTTACACACGGGCCCGCTCGCGCGACCCCTTGGTAACCTATGCGCGGCCGACCCTGCCCGAGCTCCTGCTTGGCTGGCTCCGGTTCCCTATGGGGTCTCGGCCTTGGCATGAGGGCTTGTCCCCTTGTGGGATGCCCTTGGCTGGCCGGGACTCAAAACAGTTTTTTTTTTTTGAAAAAAAGTTTTATTATATACTTAGCTTAAATATAGTGAAAATTAGGGATTTAGAAAAACAAATTGTTTTAACTCAAAATATTAGAACAAATTTCAAATTTAGATAAAATATTTTATCTCTTGATCTAAATATTAAAAAGATATACCTCTTGTACATTACTATTAAAATCATTAGTATTTTTAAAACACTCTACTACTAGTTTTATAAAATTCCTTTAAAGAACAAAAAGTTTTCCCAAGATTTTTCATCATTTAAGAGATAAAAAGGTATAATTATTACAAATTCACTCTAAACATATTTTTTTTTTTTTAATAAAAAAAATTACCAAGTTTCCAACTACCTAGGTATTTCTCGGGATTTTGTATAAGCGAGGAAATTTACTTTTAAGAATTAAAACGAAGTATCTTCTCTGAAAGAATGTTTTTAAGAAAAAAAAAACTTAGTTCTCTTTTAAAGTAAATTTTATTGGAAACACAACGGTAGCTTTTAAAAAAAACCCAACGGATATATATTTAAACATAACGGTCATAACTCAAAGAACTAGTATAAATATAGGGATGTGGGGTACCCTTTAAAACAGAACACTTGGACAAGAAAGATGGCTCTCCTCATACCTCTGGTGCTAAGTGCGTGCGCGGTGATTCTGGCGGTTATACTTTTCACACTATTGGATCCTGAAGATGACGACTATCCGATTGCCCGCGTTGTGGTTCTTTGTAGTCTTGCTGTGGCCGTGTTAGGTCTTGTGCAGGGCACTTTTAATTAGATGGGTCTTGTTGTAGAGTAATGTTTTAATAAATGTCAGTTTGCCTTATTTTCTATGTTGTATTTCATTTCTAATTCCTTATTAGCAAAATGAATAAAACAAGAGACATTTATAAGGACATAACACTTCTTACATAAACCAGTTCATAAAACCTGGGGCGTCACATTATCCCCCCCTTTAGAAAATTGCGTCCTCGCAATTTATTTCACGACACTACAAGGTTCAGAAAAGTTCCTACCACCTCCACCAACGATAAGGGTCAACAGGTTTATTTAGAGGGATCCCCGTAGCGAAGCTCACTTCATCCAGCTCCCTAATCCACACACACCTAAGACAGGAGGGGTAGCACTTATGCTCCGGGCTTTCAGGCCTCCAAAGGGAAGCTCGAACCGTACAAAGTTCTGAAATTTCTTTGCAGACCAACGTTCGAAGAACTTTCCGAATTATGTCTCGGTCGAGGATATCGATGCCATAGATATGGTCAAACAGGCTAAAGCTGAGAAGTTGGAGCATATAAGCTGCATAAAGATTTCCCTCTAACGCAGCTTCCTGGAATTTCACTCTGGCCGTGAAGTTTCGGCCTAGGGTGAAACAAAGAAAGAGCCCTTCGTGGTAACTTCCTCGTCGTTCACGTCCGGCTAGCTGAGCAGAGCCGATGCGGTAATAGATGGAGGCATTCCCCTGGCAGGTGCGGAGAATCTCCGGACCGTTTGTTATCTCAAACCATTGCTTGCACGTTCTTCGCAAATTTGCGAAGGGGTCATACTCGTCCTCACACGTTTTGATCGCATTGATTTCCAAAATCTCGGTGGGAAGAGATAACAGGTGGGTTTGTCCTTCCATCTGAAAGTTTAAAGACAGGAGTTCCATTACTTGAAAATCATACAAGGGCAAAAACATGGTACGGACAAGGAAAGGAGGAAGATAACATTTCAATAAACATACGTTCATTATTATTAGTGCTTGAGTTTCTTTTACTCATTGACTAAACGAACTCCACACAGAGAAGCAAAACTCCCTAACTCCTCGAACCAAACACAGGCCGAGCATTCAGGGAAAAACTCATGAGGACACCTATGACGTCTTATGAGTCTTGCATGGGGGATGTGAAGTTGAGAGACATCTTCATACACTTGTCGTCTGTAAGACAACCGGGTGGACTCGTCTTCTAACCTTCCGAAGTCCAACAACTCACCCCAGAAGCCATAGTTTAAAATCTGACAAAGGTAGCCCGCTCGGAGGTCCCCGTCAGCAGCAGCTTCTTGAAAGGGGTTATCAAGCATAGTGCCAAAGTTTTCACCCGCCGTGAAAATCCGGAAAAGTCCCTCGTAGTACCTTCCTCGACGTACATAGGAGGGAAATTGGGTTATTATCATAAGGAGGTAATCCAATCCCAACCCTTGGTGCAGACTAAGCACTCGAGGTGAGTTGGATACATCGTAAAGGTATTTGCATGTCATACGGATATGGGCATAATTTAGAAAGTCCTCACGGCTTGCTAAAGACACAATGGTCTCTAGGGTCTCAGTGGGGAGAGATAAGAGATTTGTGCCTTCATTTTCCATCTGAAATTTAAGAAAACCAAGTTTTTTAATAAAATTGAAATACATATACATATATATTTTTGTTTCAGTTTCTGGCTTTCCAGAGTTATCCAAACCGAACCTCTGATACCAACTGTAGAGACCCCGACCCCAGATAACCATAGGGGTCGGTGCCTTCTGAACATGATGTGTTATCTTAAAATAAAATACACTTTGTTAGCAACACATCATGTCCCATACAGAGGATCGTGTGCGGTTCGGGTTCTGGGAAACCGGAATCTTCTGAAACCATCCATCTTACAAAAGCTGACACCTGAAAATTTTAAACCAAAACATAGGGTGAGCATTGAAATACTCAGTAAGGGGGTTTTAAAAGTAATTTAAAATATAGTAACATTTGAAAACATTCTTTTAAAAGAGTTTGAGCGTCCACTAAGAAAGATTTTAACACCACAAACATAACATTGCTTTAATCAAAGTTTTCACAACAAACATGAAACGAATATGTTAATTCTTGAAGGAGTGATAATGGTTGATATAAATAAGTACTACACGTGATTTACTTGAGCATAAAATTTAAACAGTTAAAAGTAATGCATAATCAGAGTTGCGCACAAGGAAACAACTAAACGTTCATAAGCTGGTTACTATTCCATTAAGCGATAACACTAGGCATGCTTCAAACTTCAAACTAGGGAATTATGAACTTTATACAAACATTAAAGGCATCAGTCATGAAAGAACTTTAACTTGGAAAACTTGTTACATGACTTGAATTATGTGGCATCAACATTTTAATACTGACAATCGTTTCGTTTCACCAAGGTCCATCCCCAAGGTGTCGTTAAAAATTACCAAGGTTAATCACCAAGGTATCGTGAAAATTGTAATCTCTAGTGGTTACATCATTACCCAATGCATTGGAGCGCTATCAGGGCGCACCCTTAAATTTGCCTTTATTATCATGTGAGCCACATCATTCATGCTTTATTGAAATGGTACGTAATTCAAGATGTCCCATACCACCTTGAACATCTCATTCATTTTAATTTTACCCAATGTGTCCCATACCACTTTGGGTAATCCAATTTCTTAGTCCATTTAGTGATATGTCATAAAAATGCATTATGTAAGTAATAACCAACATAATTAATAAATCATTACACACTTTACATGATGTGACAGTATTCACTAAAAAAGGGTAAAGACAAATTAATGACATACATAGTTTAATAAAACATTCTTTTCACTAAGGTATATAAACAGAATTATACTAACTGATGAATCTTTGTCATTATAAATCTTTGGGAAGGGAAAATCTTAAGAAAAACACATGAGTTTAATTATGGTGGTAAACGGGCCCTTGGATCAAAATACAAGTTTTATCATAAAACTCATCAGGGAATTGTTAGATAAGACTTCTTGATAAAACATGTCCATTCGTGTGTATTTTAAAACATGTTGGTTTAGCAATCACACAAGTCATATCTAAATAAAAACATCTCAGCATCCAAGAACAGTTTAAGTCCTTCTATTGATAAAAGAAAATAATCTTATAAACATATACACACGTGCACATATATAAACCCGAAGTGCACAATTCAAGGCAAGGTTTATTAAATCCCTTAAGTAACTCAAGGTTTCCAGTCATAATTCAATTACATGGTTGAAACTAAACCCCTATAAGTTTTGTTATAAATGTAACCATGTGTAAAAAGATTAAGGTCTTACAAACATATCTCTTCTTAAACCAAAAGGGCATATATATAAAAATTTCATCTAAATATTGATGCCCAAAACATATCGGGTTAAGTAGGGACAACAAATTCACTAACTAGATATATACATACATATATATAAAAACGGGGTTGAGTTATGTATATAATTTTTTTTGAAAACCAAAATATAAAATCATGAAATAAACAACCTGGAGAAGTTGTAAACGTGCTTATACACGGTGTATACACCGTTCACATATATATATGAAGCCATATACATAACACCCGATGGACTGGTTTATACATATGTGAGCAGCATATTTAAACGGGTTTCAAAAAAAACTGGAAACAAGGTTGTACGCACCCTTGTATGTACAACCCATGCAAAGAAAAAAAACACAAAGGCAGAGGTCTTGGAAGGCACAACAACCCGAGGGGGTTATATTCAGGTATGTATATATGTATAAACTATATATATATATACACCGTGAGTATAAAAAAGTAAGTTATTTCGAAACAAGGCAAGGGTGAAAGGAAAACCCTTACCTGCTTGGGGAGGGAGCCTGGAACGGTGGTGAGCTTGCTGGATTTCGGGGAGATCAAGGGTGAGGAAGAGGAGGTGGAGCCGCCGTGAGTTCATGGGGTGCGAGGGTTTAAGTACAGCTTCGGTGCAAGGGGGGTGTCTCGGCCCATGGGTAGGCCGTCGTGGGAGAAGGACGAAGGTATAGTGAGCTAGGAGGGGGAGTGTTCGGAGGTCAGCGGTGCAGTGCGAAGGGAGGGGCCCGTCGTCCTTGGTGCAGACCTACTGGTCGGGGCCGACTCGAGGAAGAGGACGATGGGGTGACGCGGGAGATGAAGGGACGGTCTGGATTTGAAGAAGGCGAGATCGTGTGGCTGAGGGAGAAGCGGGATTTTAGTTTAAAATATTAAAGAGATGGAGGGCTGCGATTCAATCACCGAAGAGATCGGACGGCGATGGAGATACCGCGGGAGAGGCATCGTTTAAAAACAGGATGGACGGCGGAGATCGACGCAGAAGTCGATCGGACGGCTCTGGTCGCGCGGAGCGCGTCCCACATCGAAACTGCAAAGTTTTGAGGCGCGGTATAAAGGATAAGCCGCTCGGGTACCGGAGCAAAAACACAACACACACACGCACTCGGGGCCTTATACACGGGCCCCTCGCGGGCCTTGGCCCACCCTCACGCAGCGCGAGCCGTGGCCTTACACACGGGCCCGCTCGCGCGACCCCTTGGTAACCTATGCGCGGCCGACCCTGCCCGAGCTCCTGCTTGGCTGGCTCCGGTTCCCTATGGGGTCTCGGCCTTGGCATGAGGGCTTGTCCCCTTGTGGGATGCCCTTGGCTGGCCGGGACTCAAAACAGTTTTTTTTTTTTTTGAAAAAAAGTTTTATTATATACTTAGCTTAAATATAGTGAAAATTAGGGATTTAGAAAAACAAATTGTTTTAACTCAAAATATTAGAACAAATTTCAAATTTAGATAAAATATTTTATCTCTTGATCTAAATATTAAAAAGATATACCTCTTGTACATTACTATTAAAATCATTAGTATTTTTAAAACACTCTACTACTAGTTTTATAAAATTCCTTTAAAGAACAAAAAGTTTTCCCAAGATTTTTCATCATTTAAGAGATAAAAAGGTATAATTATTACAAATTCACTCTAAACATATTTTTTTTTTTTTTAATAAAAAAAATTACCAAGTTTCCAACTACCTAGGTATTTCTCGGGATTTTGTATAAGCGAGGAAATTTACTTTTAAGAATTAAAACGAAGTATCTTCTCTGAAAGAATGTTTTTAAGAAAAAAAAAACTTAGTTCTCTTTTAAAGTAAATTTTAGTGGAAACACAACGGTAGCTTTTAAAAAAAACCCAACGGATATATATTTAAACATAACGGTCATAACTCAAAGAACTAGTATAAATATAGGGATGTGGGGTACCCTTTAAAACAGAACACTTGGACAAGAAAGATGGCTCTCCTCATACCTCTGGTGCTAAGTGCGTGCGCGGTGATTCTGGCGGTTATACTTTTCACACTATTGGATCCTGAAGATGACGACTATCCGATTGCCCGCGTTGTGGTTCTTTGTAGTCTTGTTGTGGCCGTGTTAGGTCTTGTGCAGGGCACTTTTAATTAGATGGGTCTTGTTGTAGAGTAATGTTTTAATAAATGTCAGTTTGCCTTATTTTCTATGTTGTATTTCATTTCTAATTCCTTATTAGCAAAACGAATAAAACAAGAGACATTTATAAGGACATAACACTTCTTACATAAACCAGTTCATAAAACCTGGGGCGTCACACATATAATTTTTAAGATCCTATTGGAGTTTTCTTATTTGGTAAGTGTAACATCCCGGACCCAAATGCCACTCAAAAATTCCCCGATCCTAGTTGGATACATGGCCTCAAGCACATCTCCCCAAACTCTAGAGGTTGTTGACTAGAAACAAGGGCCTAGATGAGTCATTAGGGAGATTATTCCCTCATTACCAGAGTATATCATAGTGAAAGTCAATCATATTAAATAGAGGAAGTAGATAAAATAAGAAAACAATAAATAAAATAGACAAGAAAGACATAAATATATAACAAGAAAGAAGTATCTCATTTACAATGATGAAGACGGTATGCATATATTGAAAACATCCAAAATAGGTACAAGGCAATACAATATGGTATAAGTATCCAAAATCTAAAAAGAAAAAAAAGTGTCCCAGTAGCATTACAAGCCTCATCATGGTCTCATTCTCTCTTTCTCCAAATCAATGATCAACAACCAGTCTTAGGGTGATTTCCCCTATTATCACCTACAACCATATAATCTGTTTGGGTACCCAAGGAAGCCCAAACAGGGTGTGTTATAACTTCCCAGTAGGTAACCACCTAAAGATCTATACAGATCTAAGAATCACAATGTAATATGGTAAAAAACTATAAGTAAGAAGTATTGTAAGTATGAAAGATCTAGGAATATAAATACTGTCAAAAAGTAATACCAAATAACCTCTTAAGGCTCCCTACAACAAGTGTCATCTCCTAACAGGGTATCTGCAAGCAATGTAAACAATTAAAAAGACCTTGTCGTACATCCATCCATATCCAACCCACACAAACTTGTCGTATGAAGAAAACATATCAAACCCACATCTTTTCTGTATAACCAAGCATGTCATATATCCCACAGTTGTGCTATATAATTAAGTGTAGACCATGAAGGGTTGGATCCAAGCTATAGAAGACTAAGGAATCATTGTCGAGTCCCATGAGCATCTCGATGGAAACTTGTTATAGGAACTGGTTGGAATCCTAGGAGCATGTGCACCAATATGTCCTATGTGAGTCCAGGAAAGCCGGATCCAAGGGGTAGTAAAGCTCGAGGCATCCCACGAAATCAAGACCCAAGCTTCATACTCATCCAAGGTGTCCATTAACATGTTCTAGATCCATGGAGAGTTTTCCATGGAATATATACAATCATTCATACATTTCATACCAAAACATCACATGAGTATACCCACTCATGTATTCCATTTCCATTTAATCAAGTCACATGGGTATACCCACCCATTTATCATAATTCACTATTAAATAATCCACAAGGGTTTACTCACCCACTTAACACAATTTCTAACAATCCATTTAAGAAATTGAAATCAACCAACGAGTATACCCCCCCTCATTTAAGAAATTCCATTCAAGCCATCTAATCAAGTTAATCATGGAATATTATAGTAACACAATTCAAGAAGGTAGAACATCTCTTAAGCATGTAATTCAACCTCATTTAAGTACAACTAAACTTCCTTAAACTAAGAAAACTCAAGAAAACACCCCTTGGGTAGTTCATCAATGTCAAACCCAAAGAAAAGGCATGGTGCACCCCATGGGTGGACTTGGGATAGGGAAACAACCACTAATGCATCTTAAGGAACCTAAGGGCATCCCTAGTAGGTCTTACTTTATCTATTTAATTTTAACATTTCAAAACTGAGCATGCGCTGAAAAGTTTAGTGGTTATAAAAAAGGTTAATAGCTCTATAAATAATCAAAATTAAAAATAAAAGTATATATTGCCTACCATAGCTTGGTAGTGGAGTTATCTCCTAGTATCAATTCATGGTTTGTCTTGGTTTAGGAGAAATCTGAATAACAGGCGACGAATAAGAAATTATGTCATATGTGCCTAAATCCAAACAGCGTAGCCATTGTTTCTAAGAATCAAGAATAGATAAAAAAGGAATTGAGAACTCATCAATGTGGTTTCAATGTTACTGACAGCAAAAGAAACAGAGTCTAGATCTGCAACCGAGAGAAAAGCCTACCTTTAAACCTCAAAGGAGCTTCATGTGAATTAAATAGGGGAGGTGAGATTCTGTTTCAAAAATCGAGGCTCCTGCCTCTATTTTTAAAAAAATTAGTCAGTCAATTTCATAATGTGTAATTCCCTTTCACATCATGTAATGCTCGGTTTTCCATTACTAGGGAAAAACCATTTCACATTATAAAAAGTATTGGCCAGATCATTACACATCGTGTAATCGAATTATACAGCATGTAATCCCATTACACATCATGTAATTGGCCTGCAGTTAGTACACATATGTCCTGCCACTTCTTTCCCAAAAAAACCCAATCGTACCATGACTTGACTTATGGTATAAGACAAAAGGGAAGTAAAAAAACATTTAACCTAAAAATTAAAATATATGTACCTTAATAAAAACTTGGGATCTTACAATCTTCCCCATTTAAAGAAATTAATCCCTAGATTTCCCTCTCAAGGGTGGTCAAGATTCTTCTGACAACAACTCCAACCACTGAGCACATACGTCGGCCTCTTTCTCCTAAGTCTCATCCTATAAATAGCCATGCTTCTATAGCACCCATACTAGAGGAACTGACCAACCTCAAATAACCTTTGTGATCCTATCAATGATACAAATCGGATGCTCCTCAAATGATGCATCAACCTATAGATCAACCTACTTAGGTTGAAAAGCATGAGATGGGTCTGAATGATAACAGTGTAGCTGAGATACATGGAATACATCGTACATGGCTCGGTACATCTAGAGTAACTATAACTGATGGGCTATCGACCTGAATCTCTCCAAAATATAAAATGGCCCGACATATCGCGGTGAAATCTTACTCTGCCTCCTAATTCGTCTGTGTCCGAACCTCGGTGAAACACATAAAAAAATTCATCCCCGACCTCAAACTCTAGAGGTAATCTACAACAATCAGTGTAAGATTTATGTTGATACTGTGGAGTAGTAATCCACCTCTAAATCAACTGAACCTACTCAGAAGTCTCCTTCACAAGACTCAGTCCTAGTAAAGCTTCCTAACCTGCCTCTGATACCACTTTGTAACAACCTGGAATCAGATGCCATTTAACAGTACCTCGATCCCAGTTGGATACATGGCCTTAAGCACATATCCCCAAATTTTAGAGGCTTCTGACTCGCATAGAGGGCCTAGATGAGTCATTGGGGAGACTATTCCCTCATTACTAGAGTATATCACAATGGAAGTTAATCACATTAAATAGAGTAAGTAGATACAATAAGCAGACACAGATAAAATAGAAAAGAAATAAATGAATATATAACAATCCAAAAGTGTCTCATATATAATTATTCAGATGGTACATGTATCTAGAAAACATAAAAAATAGGTACAAGGTGATACAATACAGTACAAGTATCCAAAATCCAAAAAGAACAAAAATTGTCCCAATGTAATTACAATCCTCATCTTGGTCCCATGATCTCTTGTTCTAAATAAATGATCAACAACCAGTGTTAGGGTACTTTTCCCTATTATCACCTAGAACTATATAATCAATTTGGGTCCCCAAGGAGGCCCAAAAAGGGTGTGAGATATCATCCCAGTAGGTAACCACCCAAAGATCTATAGAGTTTTAAGCAGCACGATGAAATATGATAAACAAGTGTAAGTAAAAAAGTATTGTAATTTTTAAAGATCTTTTCATATAACTACTATCGAAAAGTAATACCAAATAGCCTCTCAAGACTCCCTGCAACAATTTTCAACTCCTAACAAGGAAGCTGCAAGCAATGTAAACAAGTAACATGGCCTCGTCATATATCCATCCAATCCAACCCGCATGGACTTGTTGTATGAAGAAAACATATCAAACCCACAACCTTGTCGTATAACCAAGCATGTCATATATCCCACGGTTGGGCCATATAATTAATTGTAGACCATAAAGGGTCGGATCCAAGGTGTAGAAGACCAAGGCATCCTCATCGAGTCTCGGGATCATCTCAATGGAAACTCGATATAGGCTTTGGTTGGATTCCTAGGAGCATGTGTACCAACATGTCCTAAAAATTCCAAGAAAGACAAATCCAAGGGATAGAAAATCTCAAGGAATCCCATAGAATCAAGGCCCAAGGTGTATACTTATCCAACGTGTCCACTACCGTATTCCAGATCCATGGAGAGTCATCCATGTAATTTATACAATCATTCATATATTTCATAACAAAACATCAAATGAGTATACCCACTCATGTATTCCATTTCCATTTAATCAAGTCAAATGGGTATACCCACCCATTTATCACAATTCACTATTAAACAATCTACATGGGTATACCCACCCATTTAACACAATTACTAACAATCCATTTAAGTAATTTAAATCAACCAACAAGTATTTTTCTTCCCCCTTTAACCAATTATATTCAAGCCATCTAATCAAGTTAAGAATGGAATATTATGGTAACATATGTAAAAGAGGAAGAACATATCCTAAACATGTAATTCAACCTCATTTAATTACAACTGAGCTTTCTTAAACTAGGAAAACTCAAGAACACGCCCCTTGGGTAGTTCATTAATTTCAAAACCAAATCAAATGTGTGGCGCACCACATGGGTATCCTTGTGTTGGGGAAACAACCACCAATGCATCTCAAGGAACTTAAGGTAATCCATAACGGGTCCTACTTCATCTATTTCGATTTAATATTTCAAAACCGGTTCCTCTCTAAAAATTCTGGAAAGTGGAAAAAAATTTGATAGCTCTATAAAGCATCAAAAGCTGGAAAAAAAAGTATAGACCACCTACCTTAGCTCGGTAGTGGAGTTATCATCTAGTATCAAGTCCTGGTTCACATCAGTTTAGGAGAAATCTAAAGAACTAATAAAGAATTAGAAATTAAGTCATATAACCCTAAATTCAAATAGCACATCCGTTGTTCCAAAGAATTAAGAATAGTTAAAAAATAATTGATCACTCACTGATTCAGTTCCAACATGACTGACGGTGAAAGAAATGGAGTTCGGATCTATAATTAAGAGCAAAGCCTACCTTTAGACCTCAAATGATCTTCCTACATGTGAAAGAGGTGAGGTAAGCCTCTTTTTTAAAAATAGAGGCTCCTGCCTCTATTTTTAAAAAACTTAGTTGGAAAATTACATGATGTGCAATTTCCTTTCACATTGTGTAATTCTCGGTTTTCCCTTCTCAGGGAAAAACCATTTCATACTGTGAAAAGTCTTTTCTGGACCATTACACATCATGTTATTGAATTACACTACGTGTAATACCATTACAAATCATGTAATTATTTTATAGTTAGTACACATCCTTATTACATCTTCTTTTCTAAAAAAACCCGATCGGACCATGGCTCATCTTAGGGTCTAAGAAAAAAAGGGAAGTAAACAAGTGTTTAACCTGAAAAGTAAAAGATCTGTACCTCAAGAAAAATCCAAGATCTTACAGTAAGCCTCTTCATCAGTGAGTGATCATTTCCCTAATTCCATGGCTTTATAATGGGAATCTTACTAAAGTGATGTATCCTAAAATTTAGTAGGCTTTGCCTATAGTTCTACCTGATAAAGGCACCCCTTGTTCACTCCTCCTCACTCCTAGGCTCAAATAATGTCCTTTACAATGTCATGTAGGCTCCAATAATTGAATCCCCTACTACCTAAGAGTAATAAGTGGTGTTGGAGCCTATAAAGATGTTCATGTAACTCATCCCTAGGGGTGTCAGATATTTACTTCTATATACCCTTCCAAGCATATTGACAGATGGTCCAATAAAAATCAAGGGTTTCCTAGTCTTTATATGAGTCACTTCTAGAAATAAGAATATAATCTGGAAAGGGTCACTCAGATAGAACATGGTACTTTCCTATGGGTCCATGGATAAGGAATATAAACATCCACATGGGGACTCCCATTTGTGATAGTAATGATATAAAAGAGAAATACCATAAAGTTATATCATATCATTAGTTCTATATTAATGGAAAATTACAAACACTCACCCTTATCAGTAGTTGTATTGAATTCTACGGTGTGTGCTACCCCAACAGATGAAACCACCTTGGCATGTCGTCCAACAGGATCCTCTTTATCAATGGTGATAGAGGTGTCAACCATTGATGTATCCCCATTTATAGCACCTCTAGGGAACTTTTATCTTCCTCCATAACCTGATCACCTATCAGACCTCGATTTCCCTCCATGGTGGTTGCCTCTTGGATGGGGTGAAGAAAATCCTCTGGTATGGATGATCCACCTATAAGAGATATAGGGTCATCCTCTGGATGATCTAATCCCTGGATATTTTCTCCAGGTTTCTTTGATTGTGTGGGGGTAACGAAGGTCACCAATAGGTCCTCCATGGTATGTGAAAACTTATAGAACATAAAGGGAATCGATGATGTCCCCTCTATTGACATATTCTTCTCTTCCAAATTCACTTTATTCTCCAAATTTGAGTTCTCTACCACTGGTGTCTCCTCTGTGATAGGCATAGATATTCTAATGCAAAGAATTTGAGCTTCACCCAAGGCACCTATATTGGAATACTCAGGTTTTTCCTAGACTTTTCTGAAGAGTTTGATCCTGCTATCAAGAAACCCTTGTGTTATTCTTTGTGTTTGCATAAACACCCAAATTCCCATTAAATAGAGAGATACTAGAATCCTACAACTCTCTTTGTGAAAAATAAAACATAGATAGTATTTTATCCCTTGAAAGGCTTTTGATCATAGATAATGGAAGCTTAGTTCCCAACACTACCTGAACAACCATCGGAAAAGTGAAAATGGAATAAATACCTTCATATTTCTCTTTATGCATTGTCTCTTTTCCAAGTGACAATTTTCCCTCCATGAAATCCTATTTGAGTTCATCTCCATAAGATATTGTGTAAACATAATCAATGGAGATAAACATTGTTGTAGTTGTTTTTCTTTCATCTTCCTACTCTTACTAGAAACAAAACATGAATTTAGTTGATAACAGACTTTGAGTTAGAACTTTATAAAGTCTAAATAAGTTAACATAAATCCTCATAATTAATGAGAGATTCCCACTCCTCATCTAAAAATTGGTTGAGTAATCCTTCAAAAATCCCCCAATCCTTCATGGTTTTTACTTACCGAGTGACGAGAACCCTCAGATTGGTGGATCAAATCAGCATATCCAACTCTTGAAGGTGTTTCCTTACTTACTGGGAGTCACTTTAATAATAAAATTTTTGAGGGAGCCTTTATATTACCGATATGAGGAATATGAATTTCACTTTTCAAGAGGGCCCATAAATCTAGAATAGTGGAAAATAAAGCCTCAAATTTCCATAAAATGTGGCCCTCTGGATATATCACTTATAAATCATCTCACAACGTACCTTATTGGCTCGAATAAGATTCAATACTCTTTGACATAAGTCAATTTTTGAGTCTTTTGACCACGGTTAGGGACTCTTGATGTCCATATCGATTAGACCACCTTAGAGCAACCCCTTGATGAATAGACTCATCCCTCAAATAAAAATAGTCTTGGGTATCAAGATGCTTTGAGGAGTCAATCACCTTAGAAAATATGATATGGATACATTTATCCAATTTTCATTCCACGTAAAAGAGTTACCAAAGAACACAACCCTCATCATTCTAACTAGATCCTATTCTAAGGGGGGATTTGTTGGAACACCCTTTTAAAAACAAAAAAAATGGATAGAAAGAGAAGGTATGGAATCCCCTCTAGGAACTAGGATGACTCTTCCCAAGTCCCATCTAGTCGCTAGACTTTCCTCACCCAGGATATATTTGGACACTCATTCTATCTCGCTTAAGTCCCTAGGGATCACCTAGCATACCTCTCCCATCTCACCCACATGCATCACTTTCCTCACTCAGCCTGCTCCACCCAGCATCCAGGTTTTCCCTATAAATAGACCCCTTGGACACCACATAGAACATGAGTTTCCCACTTTTGGAAGAGAGGGAAGTATTCTAAGAGTTTCCTTGCTAAGTCTATTAGAAACAAGAAGTTTGAGATGTTTTAATAAGAATATTAAGAAATAAGGGCTTCTCAAAGTTTTGTTTTGTCTTACATAAATCACATTACTTTGTTTTGTTTTCCTATAGTGGTTATCAGATAGAGTTTACTGGATCGAGTGTATAAGACCAAGACTAATGGTCAAAGTTTATCGGTATGATGTGATTGTAAAAAGTTCCAACGCTGAATTTTTATCCAAGTTTTCTCTCAAGTTCCATCGGACGAAATGTTTGGTGAAGTTTTAAATCATGAGATTATTTTATATTATTATTATTCCAAACATCATGACTACTAAAACTCTTTATGATCAAAGTTTAAGTGTAATGGGGATTTTTTGTTGTGGATATACAAATATCATGCTATGAATTTGTTCAAAGTACATTATATAGAGGTTACCGATTCAATTCTATGTTTCAAAATGCTATCGGTAAGACATTTATAAGTCTTTCAATCTGAGGTAGTTTGAAGAAGTGTGGAATAGTGGTCTTCATCCAATATCATTAAATGGAAAACATCAGATGTAATTTTACAAATCCATCCAAAATTGTTCACTGTCTTTACTTTAGTTATAATTTTTTTGGATAGAAGGTTGTGCGTAGGATCGTTGGATTGGAAAACTCAAAGTTATCGAATCGAGTTAAGTAGACGGACCTTTTGTAATGTCGTCAGTAAAAATATTTTTTTTGTATAAAGTATATCAAATGGCCTTGTAAAAAGTTAAATATGTGAAAAAGAATAAGTCTTAAAGTCATTGGATAGAAGGTTTCATTTTATGTGATCACACAAAGGTAATTGTATAAGGTTCATCGATCAGAGGTTTCAATGCAAAAGAAATGGTCGAAGATTTTTTATGCAATTCATCATATGGTTGAAGTTTTTGGAAAAATTATTCTGAAAGGTTCCTATGAAGTTTTGAAGGAACATTGGTTGGAGTTTCATTAGTTGGAATAATTTTGTGGAGATATACTGGAAGGAAGGATTAAAGGGATTTATGAAATCTTTGAAAAGATATTAAATGTGATGGTGAAAATCTGGTCATTTCGCATTCAAAAAAACACATAGGGAATATTTGTGATTCTCACTAAGATATTAGGATGGTTTGAAAAAAATGTTTGACACCGAGTCTTAAGGAAAGTTCCTAATATTCAAGATATTTGAATATAGTTAAACAAAGGAAGTTTCTAAGAATGAAGTTTAAATATTTGAGTGCGAGTTTGAATTTAAAGTTTGTGACTCGCCCTAAAATCTAGAGGAACTATACCTATATAAAGGATTTTGATGCACTGAGAAATTTTTGTGGTTTGTTTACGGCTGGGAAAAGTGCTACCAAAGTGGAAATTTGATCAAACAAACAGATTGAAGTAGAATCATTCTGATAGATGTCGAAGGGATTTTTCCCATCAGTTGTTATCAAATGGATGGTGTGTAGAAGAAATCAGTAAATGGGTTAAAGAGTCATTAGAATAATAGTAAGAAGAGGGATTGTTCAGACATAAGTGATTGAATAAATAGATTTCATCAAATGAATAGGGTATCAAAGAATGTTTCATCAAACCATGTATACCGGATGGAGAAAATATTAGAGAGATAGTTTCCTACAGAAGACTAGAAAGAGGTTTTTGTAAACTTCTATGAAATAAAGTGAAGAAGAAATTTCAAGAATAGAAAGTGTGGATAATGTTAAAGAAGCACAATGACAACATACTAAAGCCTGATGGTGAAGGTTCTTATAGTAGTTACAAAATATTGTTATATAATTTATATGTGCAAGGAGTTCATGCACTAAAAGGATATTTCCTACGTACTGTAACCAGTAAAAGGGGATTTTTTTATGGTGGTTGTTTGATCTTGGATTACTTACAAACCATGATAAGGAATAGTTTCTCTTGTTGAGTAATAAACCTTGTAAATACATATGTTCCTATGGTTGTGCTTATTTTCTTATTTTCCAGCAGATTCAATTCTCACTAACCAGTAGTGAAGGTTGTTTATTAAGTAAGAAAATATAAAAAGATGAGATCATTGATTCACACCTCCCCCACTTAGTGAACACATTAATTCTGATTTTTCATTTCAATTGTAATTAGAGTGAAGTTTTCCTTCATTGTCCCTTTGCTAAAGTTTTTCATGGATATTCAGAACTCTATCAATAGTAAGGGTATTCTTATCTTTGATGGGAATAAATATTATATTTGGGGGGACATAATGTTATCTTATCTTATTTTCATTGGCTATGAAGTTCTTGAGGCTGAAACAAATGGTTTTCCTCCTTCTATAGAGGGTGTTCCCTTAATAGATGTTGATAAGGATAATTTGGAGAATGATGGGAGAGCTAGGAATTTGTACTTTCCTCACTTTATGAAAGTGAATTTCTAAAGGTGAAAGGTATTGAAATAGCTAAATTCATTTGGGATAAGGTGAAGAAAATTTATGAAGTAAATAATAAATTAAATATGGATAAGTTAAAAATTTGGAGATTGACGTATGAATATATTAAGATGGGTGATAATGAATTTGTTGGTGACTTTTTTACAAGAGTCAATGACATTATAAGAACTATAATATGTTTTGGTGAAACATTAGAAGATTCAATTATTATTGAAAATATTTTAATAATTATTCTGATTAAATTTGATTCCAAGGTATCATCATTAGAATATAGAGATCATGAAACTCTATCTTTAGATAATCTGCATAGAATTATTATCACTTATGAAATGAGAATAGAGAAAGCACTCAATAATAAATAGAATGTTGATTAGGAAAAAAAATTCAAAGCTACAAGGAAAGGTAAGTCTAAGAAATATTCCAAGGAAGAAGTTATTGACTCTAACACTGAAGATGTGGTATGTAATAAATTTGATGAATTTATGTCCTTCAATTCTAAAAGGGTGAAAGTGGTATAGGTAAGTACTTAGAAAAGTTACTAATGAAGTGATTTAGTTGCAGATCCATTAGATATTTTATAGAAAACTATCCATAGTGAAAGGAAGATGAAGATGGTCACTACGCCAAAATTTGAATTTAACGGCGGTTTTTTTTCGTTTAGCAGCGGTTTAAACCACTGCTAAATCATTCTACAGTGGTTTTGGAAAACTGTCGTTAAATCGTGTGTCGGGAAATAATTAGCAGTGGTTTTTTAAAACTATCGTAGAACGATTTAGCGGCGGTTTTTTAGCATCGGTTTAAACTTTCACTAAACCGTTTTTAATTTTTTTAATTTTTTAATTTTTTTAATTTTTTTATTTTTTTAATTTTTTTATTTTTTTATTTTTTTATTTTTTTATTTTTTTTTATTTTTTTTTATTTTTTTTATTTTCATAATTAATTAATTACTTTTTTTATTCTCATAATTTATTTATTTGTTTGTTTATTTATTTATTTATTTATTTATTTATTATTTATTTATTATTTATTTATTATTACCATGCTCATACCCATCTTCATGCATAAGTCTATGTCCATGCACATGCTCATGCTCATGCCATATATAGAAATTCTGTGTTGGGTGAGATTTGAACCCCTTAGCTCTGGCTTATTCTCCAAAGACTTTACTACTCCAGCAGGCACTTCATGTGGTCAATAAATAGAATTTAATGTACTTATATATATATTAATTGGAAAAACAAATAATACATAACAAATAGATGCACACTAAATAATTATTAATCAATCATTATTAATCAATAATGATTAATCAATAATTAAAAAGTAATAAGTAATAAGTAATTATTAATATTTAATAATTACTAATTACAAATTACTAATTAATAAATATAATATAAATGAACAATAAATAAAGAAATATATAATATGGAAAGAAATGTTAAATAAAAAATAGTAAATAAAAAATAGTAAATAGTAAATAATAAATAGTAAAAAAACATATAATAAATAGTAAATAGTAAATAATAAATAGTAAATAGTAAATAGTAAATAGTAACTTGTTAATAATAAATACTAAATACTAAATACTAAATAATATATAATATATAATTTATAATTTATAATTTATAATATATTATATATAATACATAATAGATAATATATAATATATAATATATAATACATAATATATAATATATAATACATAATATATAATATATAATATATAATATATAATATATAATATATAATATATAATATATAACATATAATATATAATATATAATATATAACATATAATATATAAGTAATGTATAAAAAATAATTTAATTAAAAATAATTTAATATATGATAAATAAATAACAAATTAATAATAAATTATTAAATAATAGATAAATAAATAAATAATAAATAGTAAATATTAAATAGTTAATAATTAATAATTAATCATTAATCATTAATAATAACTAATAACAAATAATTAATAATTGGTCATTAAGAATTAATAATTCATAATAAATATTTAACATTTAAATATTTATAAATAATTAATAAATTATTAAGAATAAAAAAATAATTCATAATTAATAAATATTGAATATTAAATAAAAAAATAATAAATAAATAATAATTGAATAATAAACTAATAATAAATTAATATTTAGTAAATTTAAAATGAATTAATAAATAATAAATAATATATAATATATAATAAACAATAAATAAATAAATAAATAAATAATAATTAATCATTAATAATAACTAATAATTTATAATTAATAATTAATATTTACTATTGAATATTTAATATTCAATATTTAATATTTAATATTTAATATTTAATATTTAATTAATTAATAATTAATAATTAATTAATTAATTAATAATGAATAAATAATAAATAAATAAATAATAAATGAATAATAAAATAATAATAATTAATTAATTAATTAATTAATTAATTAATTATGTGTATATAATAACTAAATAATAAATAAATAAATATTAAATATTAAATATTAAATATATAAATAAATAATTAAATTTATCAATAAATAATAATAAATAAATAAATAAATAAATAAATCATAAAACGTTAAGAACCTCTCAAAACCCTAAAAACACTGGAATGACCATAAAATTTGATCTGGGACTCCTTTTTTAGCGCCACAACTAGTCAAATCAAATATTGTGAAAGGAAATTCAATGTGATATGTGGTACAAGCCGAACGGACACCTGGATCGAAAGTTATAACCGTTTGAATTTTAAGAAATTGGGGTTTATAACTAAAATCTCTATTTTGGAGGCCTTCTAGGCCTTTTTGGAAGAATAAAAAGGAGTACAATACTTAGAAAGTTGGTACCATACCTAAACGGCGTAGATCTCATCACAGACTTCGATTTGATATGTGGTAGAGCTCAAACGGACACCTGGATTAAAAGTTATGGCCATTTGAAGTTCAAGTTTGATTTTTGACTTTTAAAATTTAAATATATATTTTTCCTTTTATGTTCACATGATTTAAATCTCACTTGGTTTTAGCTCATTTGATAAGCTTCAATTTGACTAGTTTTTGAGCTAAAATGGACTCTCGGATCAGAAGTTATGGTCATTTGTTGTCGAAGTATGTTCTTCAACTTATTGAAGATTTGTTTTCAGTTTAAAAATATTATTAACTAATAATTATAAATTTTTATTAATTGAAACGTTATAAATAATAAACTATATTTTATTGTAAATAATAAATAAAAAATAATTAATAAATTTAAAAAATTAAAAAAAATCTTCAATTTCGTGGCAGTTTTTTTTTAAAAACCACCGCTAAAAAATTGTAATTTTTTTTGAAGAAATTTTAAAACATTTATAAAAAATATTTTAAAAACAGTTGCAGTGGTTTTTAAAAACGCCTCTAAAAACCGCGACTAAATTTTTGTTCGAAAAAATTTAACTGCGGTTTTGAAAACCACCGCTAAAACATTGTTTTCTTGTAGTGGGTGATGAATATGATGGAAAGTAAAAAATATCTCTAAATAAAAATTCAAAAAAATAAAATTCCTTTTCTAAAAGGAAAGGATAAGAAGGAATTTGAATATAATTAGCAAAACTTTTTACCTAAATGCAAGGAAAATGATAATAGTGACGTGGAAGCTGAAAGCTTTAGTGATGATGATACTGGAAAACTACTTTTTGAAAAAAGTGAACAATGAAAATTTCACCAATGATGAAAGTAGTATATTTGAAAAAGAGTAAGAAACTCAAATGAATTTTATGCTTAAGAGAGATTTGAAATAATTTCTTGCAAATATTGTTAGACTTGGAAAGGATAATAAGAAGTTGAAAAGAGAAAATCTTTCAGGAAATAATTAAGAATATTTTATTGAAGAAAAGTACAAGTTTATAAAAGAGATAGATGATATGAAGAATTTACTTGGTGAAGAGAAGAACCTCAACATCAATATTGAATAAAAGATAAAGGTGAATGAGAAAGAACTTGATCATGTTCAAAAAAACATATTAATTTTGGGAAAGGAATAAAAATATTCCAAAACTCGGTCTCAGAAGTTGGTGAAAGTTCTAAGAAATATAAACCTAAAAAGTATCCATAAAAATCATTATTAGAGGTTAACAACATGGTTTAAAGTGCTCAGAATAAAATGAAATTCAAGAAGGCCATGTATGTATCCAAAAAAATAGGAGTTGAAAATCCCAAAATTTATGAGGTTTCAAAGTCCATACCAAAAGTTTCTACTAATGGATATCTTGATAATGCTAAGAATATATATATGTAGAATAAGAAGATATAGAGTGGCTACTAAAACATTATTTCACAATAATGTTCTAAGGTGGATGGTAAGAAAGATGATGAAAAATATGTACATAGTTCTGAACAGCATGTAATTTACAGAGGAAAATATGATTTCTATGTATATAGCATGTATATTGAAGGCTTTGGGCATATTTTGAATATTTTTTGGTTTATTGATCAAAAATACAATGAATCCATGAGAAACTATAGGTGGAGTTTGAGGGGGAGTCAGCCCACTCAAAGAAGACAACTTCATAATGTCAATTTGAAGATTGAAAATAGATTCCAACCAATGAAAACTACTTTTGAAAGATGTGAATAGCCCATAAATCTTACTAAAGGTTGTATTTTTGTGTCACTATCACAACAATTTTTATATAGAAAATCTCAAAATCCACATGATAAGGAAGAATAAGGCAAGGAAAAGGCCTTAGTTGTTGAAACTACTCTCAAAGCTACAAAAGGGGAATGAAGTTGGATATTGGATAGTGGGTTTTCTTCACATATGATCATAGATTTGAAGTTGTTGAATAATGTAAAATATTATAAATAAGTGATAGTGAAATTTGAAGATGATGAGTCCCTCAGAATCAAAGGCATTGTATCTACTTTCATTGGGGAATAAAAGTTAAAATCTAACAGAGCCTTGTTTTTTGCTGAGTTAAAACACAATCTGTTAAGTGTTTCACAACTCTGTGATGAAGGAAACAAATTTATTTTTAGAAGATATGGTTTTGATGTTAAATGAGTCAAATATGGGAAAGTTGTTCCAAAATAACAATGAACCAAGGGAAACGTTTTTCAAGTTATTGATGCACAGAGTTCATGTTATCAAAGCATAATGGGAGAAAATCAGGTATGTCATAAGAGGTTTGTTCATATGAGTCAGAGAAATATGAGCAAGATGGAAAAGAGATAAATTATTCAAGACATTCCTAACATGAAAAAAATAACATATTAGTGTTCTTCCATATACCATAAATAAATTATTTCAAATTAAATACATAAGAAAGTTGAGATATATTCAACTCATCCCTTAGATTTGATACATTCTGACATATGTGGGCCCATAGGAAAACAATAAAAAAATAGTGATAAGTACTTTATTTACTTTATTGATGATTTTGATCTCATTACATGTATTATTTTTTTGAATCATAAGTCATAGGCTCTTAAAATATATAATAATTTCGTGGTAAGTGAAAAAAAGGAATTTGGATATTCTTTTAAGAAGATATAAACTAATAATGGTGGAAAATATACAAATCATAAATTTAGATATTATCTTGAAAAATATGGAATTTTTCATGATTTTAGTGCACTGTACACACCACAACAGAACAGTTTTTCTGAAATAAGAAATATAATATTGGTTGAGATGGCATGAACTATGTTGATTTAACATGATACTTCTTGATATTAATGGAGGCAAGCTATTGGATCATTTTTTCACATTTATAATTATAGTTTCTATGGGCCTAAATATGATATGACTCCTTACAATATGTATTATAAAGAAACCCCCAGTTTGAAATGCCTATGGGTGTTTGGAATTCCTTGCATTATCAAAGTTAAGGGTGTGAATCTTGGGAAGTTTGATCAAAGAGGTGTTGATGGAATCTTTCATGGATACCCTCCTAATGGTAGAGGATACATGTGTTATAATAAAGAAATAGGAAATATTTTTGGCTCTATAGATGTGAGATTTATAGAATGTTCTGATAAAAAATTTTCATATACAATTGAATATATGGAAAAATGGAAGATGAAGTGGTTGTAGTTAAACACCATGAAAAGGTTTTTGAAAAAATAAATAACGTAGAAGTTTTTTTAGATAAAGATTTTAACTCAACTATCTCAAGTGATGAGAAATAATTTCATTCATCTCATCCTAGGATGAGTAAGCAAGTGGAAGTCCAAAATATCATTAGTGATCAATGATAATAGGTTCAAAGTAGAAGAATATGAAGTATAGTTTTACATACTTTCTTATATTCATAGGTTGATCAAAGAGATGTTGAAGAAGCTTTGAAGAATCAAGAGTGTATTGATTCCATGAATGAAGAGTTAGATCAGATTGAAAAGAAATAAACATGGGAGCATGTACAAAAACCAAAATATAAGAATATTATTAGTACAAAATGGGTGTTCCAAAATAAGTTGAATGAAAAATATGAAGTGATAAGAAACAAGGAATGAATGGTTTGTAAAGGTTACTCACAGATTTAAGGCATTTATTTTGATGCGACCTTTTCCCCAGTAGAAAGGATTTAAACTATAATAATATTTCTTGATATCACTACACAACGGAAATATAAGATATTCTATAAGGATTTCAAGTCAAATTTTCTTAATGGAGATCTCTATGAAGAAGTTTATATTGAAAAAACATGTGGCTTTGTGCTTGGTCAAGATAAAATTTATTTGTGCTAGCTAAATAAGTATTTGTATGGATTGAAGAAAGATATGATAACTTGGTATTCAAAATTGGGTACTTGGTTTAGGAAGTTTAATTTAAAGAAAGGAATAGTTTATAGTAACCTCAAAATAAAATCAATAGGTTCCCCTCATTGTGATTTTTTATGTTGATGATATCATATTTTTAGGGAATGATGAAGAAATGTGTGAAAAATGTACTAAGAAGATGAATAAGTTGTTTGAAATGTCCATGCTAAATGAAATGAAGAATTTTATTGGCTTACAAATATTTCAAAAGAAGAAGCGCACTTTTCTATCTCAAGATAAGTATTTCAAGAAACTTCTGAAGAAATTTTGTATAGAATATTAAAATCTCATTTCCATGTCAATTTTAGTGGGAACAAAGTTTTTAAAATATAGGGAAGGAAAGAAAGTTGATCCTAAAGAGTTTTTAAAGTTAGTTGGAAGCTTGTTATAAATAACGGATTTAAGTCTAGATATAGTGTATATTGTTACATTATGTGTTAGATATTAAAGTACTGAAAAATAATATCATCTTATATCTAGAAAAATAATTAGTTGATATATCAAAGGCATAACTAATTTCAAACTAAAATATGACAGGTATTGAAAGATTGATTTTTTTAGTTATATAGATTTTGATTGGGTGGGTAGTATTGATGATGGAAGATCCATATCTGGTGTAGTTTTATTTTTGGAAGAAAGATGTGTTAGTTGGAAAAAAATAAGAAAAATTCAGTAACTCTCAGCACTAAAGAAGCTGAGTATGTAACTGCCACTCAATCTTTAATACAACTTATGTGGATAAAAACACAATTATAAGATTATTTACTTGATATGAAGTTATACCTTCTCTTGGGTTGTGATAATAAAAGTGATATAAATATCACTAATAATATATTGAAACATTATTGTTCTAATCATATTAATATTAAATATTATATCATCAAAGAGAATGTATAAAGAAATTAAAGGAAGTTCTAATTTTTTCCTACAATGAAGAAAGTTTTTAATATCTTTAACCATTCCCAATGGAACCATTTCATAAGTTGAGCTTGATAATGGGCATTAAACCACTCTCTCTATAAGTCTAAGGAATGTGATATTTATCTCTTCTCTCAAATTATCTTTGGATAGCTTTGTTAAAGGGGGATAAAATATGTAACATAAATCTATGTATTAGTATGTTCTTGAAGAGAATATATTTAGGGGGGTTAAAAGGGGTAAGTTGTGATTTCAGCATGTGTGAATTGTTTTAATGGTTTGTTGAAGTGGATTTAGGATTTTATTATTATAGGTTGAAAGATCCAAGTGACATAAAATAAGTTTCTTATGAAGATGTGGGAATGGAATAAGTTTGGGGAAAGTTTCTAAAAAAATTCTTAAGGACAGCATGGTTTTTTGTTCAAGGATCCTTGTTTCCTACACCTAGTTCACTCACATAGGATTATAATTGTTTGATAAATATGAAGGTCACAGGTGCAGTGGAAGATCATGAGTGGATGTACTCACTTGAATTCTTTTCATTATCAATGATCAATCTGGGATCAATATGACGATAAATGCCAGACTCCACAGATCTAATCACAGAAATAGACAAAGAAAAAGAATAGTCCTAGAACTACAAAGTAGAATCATCTCAGGTTGATTATAATTAATTTAATTAATTGACAAGAAGTACCGTTTATGGCGTTCTTTCTTCATTGATATTTCTGATCATGTTTCGATGTGATTCGTCGTTGCGTCACAGAAGCCAAGTGTAGACTTCCTCTAGTGGTAATCCACACGTGCACCATGTATCTCTAGACGTCGCCAAAGGAATCTTTCGGTGCTAGTGTGGAGAAGCCTTTACTTGTGTTGTCTGCCTTAGATCACCTTGATCCGATGGAGGAGGATCTCTCTCGGTCTTGAGAGCGTTCTTGGAGGAAGGAGTTATTTCAACCTTGAGAGAATTCTCCAGAATTTTTGTGCACAATGATTAGGGAAAATTTTTGGGGTTGTGAGGATATTTATAATTGGGTTTGAGGTTATAGAGTTATGACAATAAAGAAATGTGTTACGCATTTTATTTATTTCATTAACTCTTATTGAAGACTTTCATGTCGAATCATTAATTCCTTGACATACTCCCACACTGATTATAATAAATATCATTTAATAAAACGATATTATTTCCTCAAAATCCCGACTAGAAAAACTAAACGGTGTGTAATCATTAATACATAGCGTGTACTCATTTTTCATTTCTTTTCCAAATTGAAAACTACACGGCGTGTTCATTCAATTTACATGGTGTGTATACCATGTTTTCATTTTATTCTTCCTCCAAAATTAAAATTATTTACGCTTACTTGAATAATTATTAAACCACATACAGGAATAATCTTTATTCTACTTGAGATACTTGGATACACTTAGTGTGTGATCCTCTAGGCCTCTTTCTCATTACCATTAGGCGGGCTTGCCTAAAGTCCAAGATTACTGTCTAGAAATAGGTCAAGTCACCCAAGAGAAAGAATTTGATGTCGCATTGACATGTCACCTCATACGAATGCTTACTGTGTAATTTAATCCATTTGTCTCAATATCTCATCAATCAGGTTTCATAGTAGTTTCATAAAACTATATGTTTGATCCGTCATTCTTTGAATTCCAGAAATAAACTCGTCATGACACCATGGCCATGAAATTTGGTCGACAGTTCTATTTCAATCAAAGGGCCCGATATATCTACTTTCATAAATATGGAAGGGAAAAATTCTTCATCGACTTATCCATTAACAACATGTCATTCGTGATGCACCTAACGTACCCTAATTCCCTCCAACTGTCATCGTGACAGTTTTCGTCAGAAAATCTAAGTGCGCAAGTCATGACATGAGTTAATGATAATATTTTAGTCTAAGGACCATTACACACGCTCGTAGATAGCAATGTCTGATGACACTAAGACATGCAGAATTACTACTGGCAGGTTTGTTCTCATAATCCCCCGTCTTGGAGATTACCAAGTACGAACTCCATGAGAGAGAGTCTTGTCTTCTTGAGAGTACTCACACATGACAGTCTGTATATTATGTGTCTTATCATAGTATATCATCCAACCGTAGAACTTTATTTAAGAATATTTTTATAGAATTTCAAGGTTCTCATCATAGAGGGGATCTGTCATGACCTTATTAATGCAATAAATATTCCAGGACATTATTATATTATATTCATGAAGAATAATGAACAATATATAATAAGTGTAAATTCATGTAATCAAAGTATAAACAGTTGGTTCTCATAACACCAAATCTAACAAAATAATCCATTTCTTGAGTCAAAAAGTAGTTTTAGTGATTTATATTCTTTAATTGATAACAAAATATAAAGGGGGATATTGTTGGGACCAAGAAGTTTTGAGATGTTTTAAGAAGTTGAAGGAAGAAGGGTTTCTCAAAGTGTTTTATTTTGTTGTCTAACATAAATTACCTTTGTTGCAATTTCCTACAATGGTGGTCGGATAGAGTTTACCAAATTGAGTGTATTGGAATGAGTCTAATGGATAATGTTTACTAGTCTGAAGAGATAGTACATATTTCCATCACTAAATGTTCATCCAAGTTTTCTCTCAAGTTCCATCAGATGTAACATTCTGTGAGGTTTTAAATATGGATATGTTTTCTTGTTCTTATAGTTCCAAACATTGTGACTATTAATAGTGTTCATGATCCAAGATTAATTACAAAATAAATTTTGTGGTGTGGATATATAAATATCATCTTATGAAGTTGTTTAAAGTACATTGGAATGAGGTTACCAATTCAAGTCTATATTAGAACATTTTATTAGTCATATATTATAAATTATATCGATCTGAGATAGTTTGAAGAAGTGTGGAATAGTGTTATTTGTGCAATTCCATCAGACAAAGAACATTAGATGTAATTTTATGTTTTGATCCAACATTGTTCACCAATTTAACTTTGTTTGTATGTTATTTATATAGAAAGTTGTGTGGAGTATCATTGGATGGGAAATTTCAAATTATTTGTATTGATTTGATTGGATAGACCTTTTAAAATGTCATTGAAAAAAATATTTTTTTATTTTCTATGAAGTTTATCGAATGATCTTTTATATCCTATCTTTTAACAATCAAAGATAAATTTATAATTTTCCCTAGATATAGTATAGTGGTTAACCTTGGGGTTGAGTTTAAGGAAGTAACGTGTTTTATCCAATTGATTTCTAAATAATCTTTTTATATTTTTGTTTATTTTGAAGATAGTAAAGAAACATAAAAAAATGTTAATGTAGTGAAAAATTGATTATGAAGATGAAGTTAATATGACAAAAATAAAAAAAACGAAGAAAAAATAAATAAAAGTTGAGAATAAAAGTCAGTGAAAACAAAACTATATTCAAGTAAGTTGACCTCTCTACTGCCTATCACTAGCCTAAATATTTATACCAAAAACACTCAACCTCTCTCAATATGAGATTGATGTATCTACATAAACATTTATCTCTCCTTTAATGGTGAAAAATAGTTCATAAAAAATCTTCCTATACATGAGAGCACACCAAATTGTGAAATGAATCACAAGTTCAAATCACCTTCTCATAGAACGTTTTCCATGAAAAAGTGGCCATCATAAGATCAAAAAATCATACAAACTTGCATTAGATTCACTATCAATCATCTATGAGAATATGGGTAAAAAGGTATAGATAATAAGAAAGTAGCAAACCATTCTTGTGAAGTAGTGTGCAGTCGCATCTCCTCATTTCATGTTCATAATTTACCAATAGTATAAAAGAAAGTGATGATTGAAAATATATTTGGTATCTAGGTAGTTAGAGTTTCAAGTCCTGAAACTAGCTCCACAAATTATCCATCCATGTTTTGAGGTAGGAGATGACACATGGAGAGTGAGAATACATAACAACACAAACAATTTTTTTTATAAATAAATAATTATAATAGAAGGATAAAAGAAGAGATAATAGAGAGAGAGAAAAAGGTCCAGAAAAAAATATAAAATGCGGGTGGGGGTATCCATTATATAATCTTTATGGACAACTTAAAGAAAAAAAAGAAGAAAATATTTACAAAAAACTAACCAACTATAAAAACACTACACGTGACATATTTTACCTCCCATGTTCCTCATCAAGTGATGATAATTGAGTTCCCTCTGAGATTGTTTTTGCCCCAATGTGAAATTTTCCTTTTTCTCCAAGGAAGGATAATTTAGATATGGTTTTAGAAAAAATGCAGTCTTGGGGATGCTTCGAGATGTAGTCAACTTCCCTAAATTTATTGTAAAAAAAATTAAACCATATAATTTCATTATTTTAAGTTGGCACATGATGATGTCGATTGTATTTTATTTGTTTTACTACACTAATGATGACTTCCTCCAACTCCCATGCACAAAAACAAACCACCATCTCAAACAGGTTCAATTCGAGTAACTTAAAACACCTTCATTTGGATTCATAAAATCATATTGGCCTCAACAAAATTACATCATGATCGACTCATCAACACTCGGCGTATTCAGATATTTAAGTCTCCAGCAAGCTTTTCTCACTACCCTCATCTCTGATAGAGATTCCATCTAACTTGGTAGGTGGTTGGTGAACCAACTCCATCCACCATGTTAGGTGGGGATTGGTGGAGATTGGTGGGGGAGTTGTTTCAAACTTGAAACCGCCACCATTGATATTTAAGGAGTTTTTGGGGAGCCTTCTAGCAATTAGTTCAAGCCAAGAGATCTTCATTATTTTAGAGAGCCTTGAGAGATCCATGTGAGAGAAATAAAGGGAGGTATGGGAGGGGTTCATTTTAACCATTGTTCTTGTTGAAATAAAAGTTCATTTTTCTCTTCCATTTATCTATCTTTGTGGTCATTGAACCACAACAGTGGTATCAGATCCATTTTCAGTGAAATGGTAGTGATCAGTTGAGTTTTTCCAATGACCAAAAAATTCAATTTTCTCAGAATCCTATTTTGAAATCATATTCTAGATGTTTGTGGTGATCTAATTTTAATGGAACAAACGTCATCAAAAATAGAGATAAAACGATCTTCCTAGGATTGGTAGAAGTTCGGTTAAAACTTGAGTGCTACAGTATCACCTTTCTAGAGAAGAAGGTATTGTTACAACATCGGCGATATTTTCAGTGAGTTTATGGAAGCTTCTCTTACATTCCACATTTGTTCCACACCATCTCCACGTAATCAGTTGATCTCGGCTGTTGAAACTATTTTAGTCATGTCTTGATCAATCAGTGTCTGATTTCAATGATTTAGGAGTCAATTTCACAATTTTCAAATGTTCATGACATAATGGTGAGCTCTATGTTTCCAAATTCTATACGAAATTTTGAAGAATTAAATTTCAATGGAGGGACCATCCATGGGAGGGATGATCATGTTGACTTCTTTGAACTACTTCATTTGGAAGTCTTGAAAGGAATATCTTCTCAATGCTAAGGATATTTTTGACCCCATTGATAATGAGGGATTCAAACCTGATGCCACCAAGAAATTATAGTGGAAAAATCTAAAAAAGAAGACAATTGGTCAAATCCACCCATGGATCGATCACAAAATTTACCACCATGTTTCTCAAGATACTAGTGTGTATGAACTTTGGATAAAGTTGGAAAATATATACCAGTCAAAGACCACTCTAAAAAATTTCCTCTTGTTAAATCAGTTGATGAATCTTCAACTACGGAGTGGAATCTCTATAGTCGAACACACTAACGAGTTCTAAAGCCTCGTAAACTAATTAGTGGTTGTATATAAGATTCTAAATGATAAAGATCAGGAAAACCTCTTACTCATCATAATACTCGATATCTAGGATACACTTATCATATCCCTCATCAACTCAGCACCTAGATTAAAATTTGCCATGGAAATGGTAATGGATGTACTGTTCAATGAGGAGACTTGAAGGAAGGGTGTGAGTTATAACCAAATGTAAACTCTCATTCTAAAGAATTCAGGGAGACAATAAGGAGGAAGTCGAGGGGTAGGAACCAGAGGCCAAAGTAAGAACATAGAAAGATCCATAGATGGTAGGAGGCCAATATACAAATGCTACCATTGTGGCATGGAGGGATACATGAAGAAAAACTGCTAAAAGTTTCTATAAGAAAAGAGTCAAAGTAGTAACCAACAAAGAAGAAATATAGATGTGCATATGAGCATCACCAGAGAACTTGTTATTTAATCCAAATATGAAAAGAGATGTGATTTCATACATCAGGTAAAGACACAGAATGGGTGGTCAATACTGTAGCATCATACCATGTCACTCTGTATCATGAGTATTTATTGACTTATCAAACTGGTGACTTTGGTGCAGACAAGATGGGAAATACCAATTAGGAGGAGATTTTTGGAATGGGTGATATTGAAGTCAAGATGAACTTTGGATACATAATCACCTTGAAGGATGTTCGACATGTTCCAAGTCTTTGGCTCAACCTGTTATCAGGTATAGCCTTTGATTGACAAGGCTATGACAATATATTCAACAATGGAGCATGGGAGATGACATAATGAGTCGTTGTCATTACTTGAGGATAGATATGTGGTACGTTTTACAAAGATCATGTAAAGATGTGTGCATATATCCTCAACATAGTGAAATGAGAGACATCTTCCAATATATGGAATATGGTACTCGGCAACATGAGTGAAAGAGGGTTATCTATACTGACGAAGAAGAAGTACATCGGTATTAACAAGTATGCATCACTTGATCCTTGTAAATACTGATTTTATAGGAATAAGCAAAGACTCTCATTCAATACTGCTTCATCAAGGAGATCAGAGTTATTGGATATGATGCACTCTGATGTATGCAGACCCATGAAGGTGGATTCACATGGTGGTAAAAAATATTTCATATCCTTTATTAGTGATGCATCTTAAAGGGTGTGGGTGTTCTTATTACGGATGAAGGACCAAGTAATGTACTACTTAAATATGTTTCATGCCATGGTGGAGCATGAAACTGGAAGAAAGCTGAAGTGTATTCATTCATACAATGGATGAGAGTACACATCTTGAGAATTTGATGCCTATTACAGGAGTCAGGTCATCTGACATGAGAGGATGGTCCCACACACCCCACAACACAACGATGTTTCAGAAAGGATGAATAGAAAAATCATGGATAAGTTCAGAAGCATGATGAATTTGGATAATCTCCATAATCCATTTTGGGGATAATCTGTTCAGGTTTCATGCTACCTCATTAACATATCACCATCGGTCCTACTGAATTTTGAGATTCCACAGAAGTGATGGTCTGGTAAACATCCCTATAACTCTCATTTATGATTATTTGGATGATTTTCATTTTCACATGTATCCAAGGAGATCAGGAAGAATCTATATGGGAGATTAACTCCATGCATATTCATTGACAATGAAGATGAGGAGTTCGGATACAAGATTTGGGACCCAAAGGGGAAGAGGTGATCAGAAGATGAGATTTTGTATTCCAAGGGAACCAGATGATCGGGGACATTCAAAACCCTAGAATTTATTAATGTTAAAGTGTTGAGGAATCAATTCATGATCAAACACCTATACCACTACCACTTTTCAATGAAGAGGAATAGGTGTAAGAAGACTCATCAGCAGCAAACCAGGAGGTAGTGGAAGAGGATATTGAGAAAGGGGAGACTCAATCCTTTCCACAAGAAGTTGTAGAACCATCATAGGAGCTAGGTGATGTTGTGCCTCCCAAAACTAACATTTCATAGGTTTGAAGATCTTCATGAGTAAGGATTATGTCAACAAAATATTTGGAGGTAGATTACTTGTTGATGACTAATGAGAGGGGGAGACAGAAGGATACCAGGAAGCAGTGTCTCATCCTAAAAATCTCAAGTGGATGCATGCAATGGAGGATGATATGGGGTCTTTGATGAAGAACCAGACATATGATTTGGTGAAACTACCCAATGGTAAGAAGGAACTGACAAAAAAATGGGTGTTCATGCGGAAGAAGGATGGCAGTAAAAATAAGGTCAAGCACAAATCTCGATTAGTTGTTAATGGATTCCTTTAGAAGAAAGGATTTGACTTTGATGAGATCTTTTCACTAATGGTGAAGTTGGATTCAATCTGATTCATTTTCATATTGGTGCCTATCTTGGACTAGGAGCTTGAATAGATAGGCGTGAAGAAGACTTTTCTTCATAGTGACCTCTCTGAGGAGACCTATATAAATAAGCCTAAAGGTTTTGAGGTTTTTAGACAATAAAACCTTGTCTGTTAATTGAATAGGATATTGTATGGACTGAAAAAAGCTCCCAGACAGTGGTACAAGAAGTTTGACTCATTCATGGTGAGTCATGGCTACATGAAGACACAGGCATACCAGTGTGTTTACATCAAGATATTTCAAGATGGTAAAATTTTTTATCTTCTAATTTATGTTGATGACATGTTGATCATTGGGAAGGATGCAGAAAAGATTAGCCAGTTGAAGAAGGAGTTATCCAAGTATTTTGATATAAAGGACTTGGGTGCAGCTCAGTAGATTTTGGGGGTGAAAATCATTTATGACGGAAAAAGGAGGTTTTTATGGATATCTCAGGAGAAGTATGTTGAACATGTTCTGAAACATTTCAACATGTACAAAGCTAAACCAGTGATCATTCCTCTTCCTGGCCATTTGAATTTGAGAAAGTTATCATGATCATCATCTAAGAAATAAATTAACATGATGAATACGATACCATACTCCTCTGCAGTTGGAATATTGATGTATAAAATGGTGAGTATGAGGACATACATTTCTCATGCAGTGGAGATCATTATCTAATTTCCTTTCAATCCCATGAAGCAGCACTGGGATGCAGTCAAGTGGATTCTAAGGTATCTTAAAGGTTATTCAAAGCTATGTTTGTGCTATGGGGGAGATGAACCTATATTGGAGAGCTATATAGATGAAAATATGTTCGGAGGACCTAATAGTAGGAAGTATACATTAGGATACATCTATACTTTTACAGGAGGAGTTGTATCATGGAAATCAAGGTTGCAGAAGTGTGTTTATTTATCCACGATAGAAGAAGAGTACATTGTTTCTTCAGAAGATGGAAAAGTGATGTTGTGGCTAAAGTGTTTTCTCTAGGAGATCAGATTTATCCAGAAGGATTACAGGGTTCATTGAGATATTAAAAGTTATTTTTACTTGAGCAAGAACTCCATATACCATTCCCGGATGAATCACATTGACATTCTCTATCATTGGATACACAAATTGATGGATCAACAGCTACTGTGATTTGTGAAGATCCGAACAAAGGAGAACCTAGTGGATATATTGACAAAGGTGGTTGCTCAGGAGAAGCCAGGCCTTTGTAGATGCTCCATCATATTACAACTGGAGGGGAAGAATTGATGGATATTTCAGTTTTCTTATTAGGTGGTTGGTGCACTAACACCACCCACCATGGTAGGTGGGGATTGGTGGGGATTGGTGGAGGAGTTGTATCAAACTTGATACCCCCACCATGGCTATTTAAGGAGGGTCTGGGGAGCCTTCCAGCAATCAGTTCAAGTCAAGAGAGCTTCATTGTTTTAGAGAGCCTTTAGAGCTCCATGTGAGAGAAATAAAGGGAGATGTGGGAGGGGTTCATTGTAACCATTGTTCTTTTTTAAATAAAATTTTGGTTTCCTCTTCCATTTATCTCTCTTCGTGGTCAGAAAACTACAACAGTCTCTAATTCTTCATCCTAATCTGAGAACTTAACATAATTCACAACCCTCATATCATTCAACCAATATCTCATTGATACATTTTTTCAAGCAGGTATCAGGCATTGGAATCCAAATTTATAGTCGTGGGAAGGGAGAAGATCAAGACCCCTTCAATCTTTCCAGATCAAAACTGAAAATAGAAATTAGATAACAAAACTCTTTGTGATTCAACCCATGTTATCTTTATAACCAGACTCAGTCAACCTTAATTTCATCCTCAGTGTTGAGTCTAAGACTGGTTTTAATTCTCCATAATCAGTGTTCATCGGTTTTTTGAGAGTCGATACAGGTTGTGGCCAGGCACCAAAATTTAACTTCACTGATATGCTCCGTCTTGGGTTCTTCTTCTTCACTATGACACCAATATTTATTTCATCTTCCTTAAAATCAGATTCAGAGGTTTTTTAGTTCATCTTCCTCATTAAGATCAGTCGGGATCTCTGTCAGTGAAGATTGATCGGTACTTTTGAAATCATTGTTGACGTTTCAGATCCCGATATCCCTACGTCGGCAGTTCACATTATCCCCAACAACACAAAAATCTATATTTTTAATTCATTTAACAAGGGTCATAATAAAATTCCATCATCAAGTTATCATCTTTATCCTTGATCCAATATCAGCTTCAGTTGGGGTTTCCTTTGATTGAACCCAATGGGTCCCAGGTTTCATAATCCCTATTGACTTCAAAATCACACTCTTCTATTCAAATCTTCTTTGGAACCACTCAATAGTTGTAGGGGGAGAATCGAGTATATGGTGCTCAGGTGAAAAATCAGATACGTTGATGCTTTAGTAATTTCATTACTTCAGTGCCCTTTTTTGGAATTTGGATATGCAATTTTGCCTATGAATCCAAAAATTGGGTCATATGGTTTCCCACAGAGATTTCTCTATGTAGCCTTTTTTTTAATTTCCAGAATAAATGTCATTACATAAAAAAATTATAAAATCACTAAATAAGTAATCCATTAAAAATAGTAAAATAAAAGTACATTTTTTAAATAATTAAAAAATAATTAAACATTCGAATAGAATAAATTCATGCTCATTATTTTGATCAAAGAATAAAAAAACAACTTGCTTAAATTTATTAACTAAATAAAAAATGATGAAAATTAAAAAAAAGAAAGAATTGAATTATAATTTAATCTTAATAATTATTAAATTATTTAAATAAAATTGATTAAAAGTTAAAAATAAATTAATTAATTAATATATTAATAGCAAAAAGAAAAGGTTGATAATTCTTTAACACAAATAAAAAATAAATAAATAAAAATCAAAGAAACCTAAAAATTAGTACCCAAAGGAAAATTCAAAATGAATTAAATAAATAATTAATTAATTAATTATTTGTTGATTAAAAAAATAAAAAATATGCACATGGCCCCCTATTCAAGTGGACCAAGTGGGATTTCATTGTGCATCCCATCGGAGGTTCGACCCCTGACTATCCATAGTGAACCCAATTAAATTGGGTGGCAGTTAGTTTGGCAATGATGTCACTAGAATTTGGGTTGTGGTATGAAAGCAATGGAGTATATAGAGCCAGTGTTGGTGGATCTTGATGGTGGGAGACCCAAGCTCGAGTGATTCAGTCAGTAAGACTTTAGTCAGGGTGATATCCTCGTCAGTGGGAGGCAAGGCCTTGAGAGATTCAGGTGGTGGGTGGCGATGTTTGGTGGAGGATTGAAAGGCAGGGATAATGATATGCATGTCTAGATGACATATTGGTGATGCGGGTGGAAAGAACCTTCAATATGTCACAAAAAGAGGTTTCAAAAAACTACATGGGTCTGGGCCTATAGTCTTATTGTAATAGGGTTTATTGCCTTTGGGTCTACAAAGGTGTGTGATGATATTCCCCTACCTATAATAACAATAGAGTGTCTTTTTAAATAAAAAAAAGGTGGATTCTCACCTTTTTAAAAAATATAACATTAATATTGATAATTTCACTAATTTACTAAATCTACCATAAACTAAGTGGTGGTTGATCTTGATGGTGGGAGACCCAAGATCGAGTGATTTAGTCGGCGAGGATTCGGTATGGGTGACATCCTCATAAGTGGGAGGTGTGACCTTGAGAGATTCATGTGGTGGGTGGTGATGTTTAGTGGTGGATTGGAAAGCAGGGATGCTGATATGAATAGCTAGATGACACTTTGGTAATGCAGGTGGAAAGAACCTTCGACGAGGAACAATAAGAGGATACAAAAAAAATGCATGGGTTTGGGACTATAGTCTTATTGTAATGGGGTTTATTCCCTTTGGGCCTATAAGGCATGGGATGAGATTACTCTCCCTAAAATAACAATAGATTTTCTTTGTTTAAATAAAAAAAGGGAGGCTTCCCACCTCCTTAAAAAAATATAACATTAATATTGATAATTTCACTAATTTACTAAATCTACTATAAAATAACATGAAAGTCATAATTAACTAAATTAATTTCATATCTATCATTAAAAACACAATTTACACAACAAAATTGATGTATAAAAATACATTAAATAAAGGGAACAACAAATTATCCCACACTTAAAATGTTACTTGTCCTCAAGTAATCAATTAGTCAATTTAAATGGTGGAAAATAAATCACAGAATGGAAAAGTTGTAATGCCACTAAGAATTGATTTTCATAGTATATTTCTATCATGAATTATCTTAAGTATTAAAATAGGAATTTCCTCTCGAATTAAATTTCTTCAGTGAAAAATTGGTTATTGTTTTACAAAAATTATTAAAAATAGAAAAAAAAAAGAATTTAAAAAATGTCAATTTACATCGAAATGAAATTTTAAACTTCTATTTACCTTTAGATGAAAATACTCAAGTAATTTAAAAAGTAATGATAAATAGATATAAAATTGTATGGTGTGAAGTGAAAATACATTGGTGGAACAAATAACTCATCCAACGGTTGATGAATAAAAAATGAAAAGATTGAAAGAATGAGTTTAACTTAGATTGGATTTTCATTTCATAATTAATTTGGATGTATATATTTTGAGTTAAATTGAAATTAAAAATATTCAAGGTTGATGATTATTATATAAAATCATCCCAAATTTTTACCAAAAACTATTTTTTTAAGAGGGAAATAAAAATTATTTTCTTAATTAAATCCCATAGTTAATATATATTAATCTTCTCAAAGTGGCATCACAACCCTAAAATTTGAGAAAAAAATTATCACTCACTAAATATGTTCAAGTGAAGTTAGAAAATAATAAAATTTAAAAAAAATGGGTTTTTATGGTTTCACATTAGAATATAGAAAACACATTTTAAGACCACTCCCCCGCACTTAAAATTTATCATTGTCCCCATTTATTGAATAAAAAAGTGGTAAAACATTTAATAAATTATAAATTCAAAAATATTTTTAATTAAGTAGTGAAAGATTCATTCATAGGGTCACAATAAGGTTCAAAAAATATTTTTCCACACATAACAACAAACAAAATCACATTATTCACAAGAATACCTAATAACTACTACTTAACAAATAAATTACACCAACTAATATTTTCAAAGAATATTTAATGCTTACACAATAAATTTCAATAATGATTTTTAGTTCCACTTTAAAATAAGAATGCATGCCAAAATTTTAGCACAAAAAATACAAATTAGAATCAATTACCAATATGTTTAACATGATAAATTATGCATGAATTTCTCTATTTTAAAATCAATTTTCTTTAATTAATTACACCACAAATATAAAGCATTATATTTTGGAACAAAAATATGAATTAAAGTAACTGAATCTAAACTTTTACTTCCCTGTTAAAAAGCTTAAACACTTTATGTTTAGAAATTCCACACCATTTTTTACTTTTTTGAGTAAGTTTCTCTAGTTTCCAATTTCCAGATCCTCCAAAGGGAAAAAGATAAGAATTAAATTCTAGAATTTTAATTTCAAAAAAAGATAAAACTAGATTAAATGTAAAGGATGTTTGATTCAAGTATCTCTAACATGAAACTATCTTTGGAAATTAAAAAACAAAATATTTTTTTCTTCTACACAAGGTTATACAATCTTCTCAAATCAAAAATTACAAAACAATAAACTAAATGTGCATGCATTGATTTTTTAAGGAAAACATAAAATATTTTAAAGGAATTTTATTAATGTATCATGTTTTAAAATTAATTCAGTAATCAAGAACAATCATAAAACTAAATACCATAGCAGTAATGAAATTGGAAAGTACCCTTCCCCAACTCTTGATTTAGAACATGTAATGGGAATTTAAACTCTTTAAAAATTTATGGTGGAAGGAAATGGCCTAGAAGATTGATTAACAAGATAGATGTTACCTAATATAGGTTTCCACACGGTGTAATGCACCACCTTGTTATTTTCATACAAAAGAAATAGAAAAACATTTATTAATGACAAATCAAAAAAACTGAAAACAATGTAACAGGATAATCTTAAGTTTAACCTTATAAGAGGTGTTGTATTTTGACTGTCCATGGATGGAAAATTCTTGTTTCAACCCCAGACCAAAGGAGTTCGTGGATTATATACCAAGAACCACAATATTTTTTTCTTTCCAAATTCAATGATTTGAAAATTTTTTAACACCCCTTATTGATCTTCATTGAATACCCCCTCTATGATATTGCATCTTTTATAGAACAGTGGATAGGTAAACAGGATGTAGGGGTACTGCTCTTCTTCTTCACTTTTAGGGGATTATGTGCATGGGTAATGAAATTGCAAAACTAGGGTGAGACTTTTCTTTTGGTTAAATCCAAGAAATTAGTTATTCTTGTACAAAAATTAATGTATTAGAACCCCCTTTAACCAAAGTTCACTGCTTCAATACCTACTCTTCTTCAAATTCTCCCATATTTAAATTTTCAACCAAAATTGAGATTTCTAAAAATGATTTAGTAGGTGAAGTCTCAAGTTCTTATTGACTCTACATGAAATCATAATATGTGATACATTCTCAATACTTATAAATTGAGTAACACAATCAAGATTAAACTTAGTAAAATAAAAAACAAATAAAACATAGATTATTTCATAAAATTATCAAATCCCTAAATCAGTGCAGCTTGTTCTTTTGTCTGAACATAAAGTGCTTCTGGGAGTATGTATGGGGCAGGATTGAGGTATTTATTCTCTTACATCATCACTTAAAAATAGATCGATTCTGGTGTGGTGATTTCCAAGGAAAGTGATAGGAAGTCTTATGCTTTTGGAATCTGTTAAAACATTGAAAAATAATTAGACAAGTCAGTGTAGTAAAAATCATTACAATGAATATTATAAATTAAAATATCTTTGTAGATTTTTCCAACTTACTCATTTTATATATCTCATATCTCCTACCAAACCTTAAAAGATTCCTCAGTATGTGGATCTTAGAATTGCATCCATTATTCAACATCCTCAACCCCTTCCACAAATGTCTCAGGGTTGATTTATTCTATTTGAACATCTCCTGCATAATACTCTGGGAAAACGTGTGAAAATTATTTAAGTTCCTTTTATAAGGATTCCATGATAGGTTTACTAAAATCTTTATGATCTACAATTAGTTTATAAAATTATTCTTCACTTAAAATATTAAATTTTTTCCTAATTTTTTATACAATAAATCCTATAATATCTTCAGATTGTTGAGGATGTTTCATTATTTTTTTAAGTTTTAAATTAAAAATTAATAATAAATAAAACAAAATATCATCCCTGATAATGGTGCTAATTTTTTATATACTATCATTCAAACTATCAAAGATAAAATTATAATTTTTCCTAGATATAGTATAGTGTCTAACCTTGAGGTATTTCTCAAGGAATCACTCAATTTATCCTAGTGATTTATCAAAAATATTTTTTGTATTTTTTGTTATTTTGAAATCAGTAAATAAACATAGAAACAAATTGAGTAAGGGAAAAAGTGATGATGAAGATGAATTTAAGATGAGAACAACATAAACAAGGAAAAAATATAAACAATAGTTGATAAGAAAATCCAGTGAGAAAAAAACTAGTTCTAGGAAATTTAACTTCTCTACTGCATATCACTAACCTAAAGGTTTATATCGAAAACACTCAACCTCACTTAATGTTTACTCAATGTCTCAACACAAACACCTTTATCTCCTTTAAATATGAACAATAATCCATGGAATGTCTTCTTATACATGAGTTCTCTCTTAATTATGAAATGAACCACAAGTTCAAATCACCTCCTCACATAACATCTTCTTGAAAAAAAAATTGGTCATCATAAGATCAATAAATCACACTGTCACAAACCAGCCTAGGTACCCTGGTAACCTGATAACCAAGTCGATCCTGACATAGCCTGAAGGGCATTCCCGATCCCCATGGGTCAGCGACTAGCACCTGGCATCATACAACATACAAGTGGGAATGATTTTTCCACAAGAATGGGGAAGCAAGAGTAAAACAAATAGTATGCATATCAAAGAAACTCCACTGGGAGTAATGTACCAGAGAACAAAGAGGCATAAAAATCCAAAGTACTACAACCCAAGTACTAAAAGGTAAAACAGTCCCAAGGTCCCAAAGTACACAACTCACCAAGTCCAGAGATCAACAACTGGATCCACCTCCAAGAGGTCCCTTCCCTTTGCTTGATCCTGGAAGAAGAAAATCTACAAACACCTGAAGGAAAAAGTAGGGTGTGAGCCTAAGCCCAGTAGGATACCACCAAAGATTCCATAACAAATGCCAAATATATATTATCCAAAGAAAAATCTTTCAATTTTCAAATAAATAGGTTTGGCAATTCAAATCATATTCTAAAAAAATATGTTATACATTTTCAAAGGATGGAAATAAATATTTTAAGAAAAGGCTTTACAAATGATGGAATATTTCTAAATCAATGGCTTAAATAAAACATTTATATAAAACATTTTATATAAATTCAGCAGGCATGTAAAGTAGTTCACAAGCATTGGCATACATTTATATCTCAAATATAAATAAGCAAGCGAGCAGCATGGTCATCTGCCAAAAGGTACGATAGTATTAACCAGTTATAGGATTTCGCACTCTCTATGTGAACTCAGAAAAATGTGTATACACATGTCCCTATGACACTGGACAAAGGAGACTCGTCACCAACCCGTTGGGGATGTGACCCGCTGCATGTATGTTTTAGAACGTTGTCGTAGCGTAGAGTGTATCCAAATAACTCACTAACTACCTAAGGCTTGCATGCGCTCTTAAATGATGGGCGAACTATTTTAAGAATTCTTAAAATACGATCAATCCCATTCTTCCATTTCAAAAGTTCCAATTTCATTCCATTTAAAACCAAAACAGGTTTTATTCAAAACATGCCTTTTTCACAAGATAAAACCAATGGGTTTCTATCAAATCATTTTAATCCATTTTCACCAGTTTGAAATCCATTCAAAACCAATTCCATCATTACACAATTCATTTCCACAATTAAATTCAACAATTTAATTGAAATAATTTCCATCAAATCCACAATTTAAATCCAGCAATTTAAATCAGCCAATTTCAATAAACACACCCAATTCAATGGAATTGGGGTTTTACCAAATTTCTATGCCAAACCCATTTCAAATATCTCAATTCAAGGGAATCGAGTTTTTATCAATTAATTGAAAGAAAATTTGAGCAATTTAATTTAAATCAACAATTGAAATAAATCAAGAAAATACAATGATAAACAATATGGCAAGTCGGGACAGAACCACCTACCTCGATTTATTGACGGGAGTTAACCCAACGAGAAGCCCCAAAAACTGAACGGCATAACGACGTCGATCAAAAACTGGATCTAAATCCTTAAAACCAAAATTAAGATCAAAGGGATCAAGATCTTGCAAAACTAGATCTAGATTCACAATCCTAGGTATATACCTCAACTCATAGGTATATATCCATGGAAACAAAGGAAATCTTCCATGAAAAGATCAAGGAAAGATAGAGGGATAAACGAGATACACAACGTGATGAAATACACTTACTAGGAGGAGAGTGGATCTTCAATCCAAGCCTTCAATATAGAAGAAAGATGTTCGGAAAAAAGAGTCAAGCCCAAGCCAAGGTCGGAAATATGGAAGACCTGGGGGTTCGGGTGGTTTTAAAAGAAATTTTCAGAATTAAAAACCGCGACGGTTTACCTGGGCAGAGGCGCACGGTTTTTCAAACCGTGCGCACACCATGCAGACCTCACTATCTAGAGATACACGGTCGGAACAGTTTGGTAGCACGGTTTTTCAAACCGTGCGCACACTGTGCGTACCTCTCTGTCCAGTGCTTCTTGGTTGGCACGGTTTAGTCTCACGGTTTCTCAAACCGTGCGCAAACCGTGCACAAGCCATTTCCATTTTGTTTTACTTAAAAGGTCACCCAAATGAACCCCCAAGTCACAACTCCAAAACAGAGGTTCTTAGAAACATCAAAAGTACCTGAAAACGTAACATGATGTTACAAACTCCCCACCATAAGATCTTTTTGTCCCCAGAAAGCCTATGAAGAAACCTCCATGTCAAAAATATGAGGCCACTTATCTCTCATTGGTGACTCCCTTTCCTACATCTCATGATAATCAAAACCATGTTTCCATAGTACACGGGCCAGAGGTATCGTTCTCCCACGAAGTACCTTGGTCTCAGAATCAACAAGCCTAACTAGTCATTTGGTAACAGATAGATCTTGTTCAATCTCAATATCACTCCACCTCACAACATGAGATGGATCAGCGAGATACTTTCTTCGTTGCGATACATGTAACATGTTATGTATTGATGTCAGTTGTGGTGGTAAAGCTAGACGGTAAGAAACTTTCCCTACAATACCAATAACCTCAAAAGGTCACACAAAACGAGGAGCAAGCTTCCCTTGCCTCCCTAGCCGTCGATGGCCTAATCGGGGTGAAACTTTCAAGAACACCTAGTCACAAATTAAGAATTATAAAGGTTTATGGCGACGATCAGTATAAGACTTGTATCGACTCTGTACTGTCAACATTCTCTGACGAATCAACTGGATCTTAGTTGTCATCGCTTGGACCAAACTCGGTCCTACCAAAGAACTTTCACCAATCTCCGACCAACATAAAGGAGATTTACAAGGATGGACATACAAAGCCTCAAAAGGATCCATTTTGATCGCAGACTGGTAACTATTATTATAAGATAACTCAACTAGCCCCAGATGATCATCCCAAGAGCCACCAAAATCAAGAACACAAGCACGGAGCATATCCTCAAGGATCTGAATAGCTCTTTCTGTAAGGCCATCTGACTTAGGATGGTAGGTCATTCTCAAACGAACCTAAGATCCCAGTGCCTCCTGAAGGCCTCTCCAAAAGGGTGAAGTAAACTGAGGATCCCTATCAGAGACTATAGAAGACGGAACTCCGTGAAAATGAACAATCTCTTTCACATAGATATTTCCCAACTCCTCAACTTTGGTTGCATCTTGAATAGGTATAAAGTGAGCCGACTTGGTCAGCCTGTCGATCACAACCCATATCGTGTTCTTCTTATTTTGGGTTTGAGGTAACCCAACCACAAAGTCCATAGAGATTTCATCCCACTTCCATGTAGGGACTGGAAGTGGTTGTAGCAAACCCGAAGGTTTCTGGTGCTCGGCTTTCACCTGCTGGCATGTATAGCAATGAGATACAAACTCAGCAATGTATCGTCTCATACCTAGCCACCAGAACTACCACCGTATGTCATAAAACATTTTCATGGTTACTAGGTGAACATGCCACTAAGAGTTATGGCAATCCCCTATCACATCCTTCCTTGCTGATAACGGCACAACGTAACGGTTTCGATAACACAGAACACCATCTTTGGAGAACGACCACTGGGTGTCGGTCTCCCCACCATAAATAGAGTCCCTAATGCTATGGAATTCATCATCCAGTTGTTGTTCCTGAAGAATCAATTTGAGGAGATCAGAAGTCAACTGAACACTAGCTAAAGAAACTCCATTCCCCTTCCACTAAACTCCAATATGAAACTGAGAAAAAAGAGCCATCAAACTCCACTCTTATGAAGATTCTTTCATATCCTGAGTTGGAAGTTTCCTTCTTAACGCATTTGTAACGACATTTCCTTTCCCCGGGGTATATGCAATGTCAAATTCAAAATATTGCAGGTACTCCACCCAACTCCTTTGGAGAAGATTCAAATCTTTTTGAGAGAAGATATAACTAAAGCTCTTGTGGTATGAATACACAGTAAACCTTTCTCCATAAAGGTAATGTCTCCAAAAATTAAGTGTGTGCATTACAGCTGCAAGTTCAAGTTCATGGGTAGGATAGTTCTTCTCATGAGTCTTAAGCTAACGAGATCTATAGGCAAAAACATGATTAACCTGCATGAGGAAACATCCCAAACCTGAACCCGATGCATCACATAAGACCACATAACCTATCCCAGCCTCAGAAAGAGTTAACACCGGTGCAGTAGTCAAAAGACGCTTTATCTCAACAAAATAACTCTAAAATTTTTCATTACAGGAAAACTTTACTCCCTTTTGAGTCAGAGAAGTCATTGGAGAAGCTAACTTTGAGAAGTCTTTAACAAACCAGCGATAATATCCTACTAATCCCAAGAAGCTCTGAATCTCGAAAACATTTAGTGGTTGTTCCCAAGTCATAACAACCCTCACCTTCTCAGGATCAACTGATATTCCTTGTTCTGACAGCACATGTCCCAATAATTTTACTTCCTAAATCCAGAAATCGCACTTCGAAAGCTTGTCATAAAGTTGGTGATTTCTTATAAGACTCAGAACTGTTCTCAGATGATGCACATGATCCTCCTCAGACTTGGAGTAGACAAGAATGTAATCCACAAAGACTACAACAAAAGTATCTAGGTACTCATAGAAAACCATGTTCATCAAATCCATGAAAACTGCAGGAGAATTTGTTAGGCTGAAGGTCCTAACAAGGTACTCATAATGGCCATACCTGCTCCGAAAAACGTTCTTAGGAATGTCATATTCCTTTATCCTCAACTGATGGTACCCAGTTTGAATATCTATTTTTGAAAAGCACTTTTATCCTTTCAATTGATCAAACAAATCATCAATTCGTGGTAACGGATATTTTTTCTTTATCATAACTCTATTGATCTTTCGATAATCAACACATAAGTGAAGAGAACCATCAACCTTCTTGGCAAAGAGAACTGGTGCTGCCCAAGGTGACACACTCAGGTGTATAAAACCTTTCTCAAGAAGATAATCTAACTGAGACTTCAGTTATTTTAGTTCAGCTGGATCCATTCAGTAAGAGGGAATAGAAACCGGTTGAGTACCAGGCATGAAGTCGATAGAAAAGTCAACCTATCTTACTGGTGGAAAACCAGAGAAGTCAGAAGGAAACACGTCGGAATACTCAGTGACGACTGGAGGAAGATAACCACACATTGAATCTATCTCCAGATCAAAATCAAAAGCTGATAAAACTTTCCCCAACTCTGGATAAGAGGGTCCGGCTCTGCTTGACCTTGGGTCCCACTCTCCTTGAAAAACAAGGGGTACAACACTGGGTGTAGTATGGTAAACCCGTCGAAGGTAACAATCGATCCGGGATTTATTGGCAATGATCCAATCCATCCCAAATATGACGTCAAAAGATTTCATGTCAAGAACCAAGAAACTCCAAGCATGATCAACATCTGATAGAGAGAATACACAAGCAGGACTATAGAGACCCTTCTCTCTCATTACACCAAGGGGTGTAGTAATATCCATCGCATAGGATAAAAGTTACATAGGTAGATTAAGCAAATTAACAAGATGGGTTGAAATAAAAGAGTGAGATGACCAGTATCAAAAAGATCTGTCACTAAAGACGAAGTTATAGTAATGGTACCTCTCATAGTTGCAAGACCTGTGTTAGCTACCTCTGGCGACTCTTCCACTGCATGAAGAAGCTTTATTCTGGATGCCTATGGCTGGAACCCTTTTGTACGTGAAGCATTTGATTGCCCTGCAGTTTTTGGAGGTGCTGATGATCTTGTTCCACCGCGTGGAGTAAAGAAGTGATGGTAGAATCTCTGTAAGTTCCCTAAACATCCGCAGGAGCTACAGTTCTTGGGTGTCTCAGTGCAAACCCTCTTAGAATGTCCTAGATTACCACACTGATAGCAAGTCAAAGAAGCCCCTCCTGGTTCTACTGAAGGTCTGGAATGAATCTGCTATCGAGAACCATCATGAGAAAATTCACGCTTCCTCTTTCCTTTAAAGGAACCAACACTGCCACTAGGAGGAAAAGGAACTCCCTTCAACCCTGAATTTCCTACTAGATCCATCTCAACCATTCCTCAGCATGTTGAGGTTCAGTGGAGCCTTTGAAAACGGGTGGATTCTGGCGTAGGAATTATTGAGAACGACTTCAGAGAATATCACCATGAGGATCTGTAGCTGGGGTCTAAACAAAAACTAGAGGTGGTGCATGTCCCAGAGCTTGGACAGTGCGAACAATCACCTCAACTAGACTCGGATCCACAATAGGACTCGCTTTCTGAGGTTCAGTAGCAGCCTATTTTGGATCTGATCTCCATGTCTTCTCGGAGGCATGATGCTATACAAAATAAAAGACATAGATTAACACCCAAACTGGGTAACAAGGAAAACTATTCTTAAAAGAAGGGATAACAAGATTTGGATTCCACTCTATCCAAATAAAAACAGGGAAAATACTAGAACTAATCCACAAGTTGTATTTCCCTATGCAACCCTGGTGACTTAAGGTTCATTGCGGTGAGAGCTAGCCCGGAACTCAATCACAACTACCTCCTAAGTCCCGACAAGAATACTAAAATGAATACTATCATCAAGGCAAGATGCTTAACCTCTCTATGATACCACTTTGTCACGAACCATCCTGGGTACCCTGGTAACCTGATAACCGAGCCGGCCCTGACATAGATGGAAGGGCGTTCCCGATCCCCACGGGTCGGCGACTAGCACCTGGCATCGTACAACATACAAGTGGAAACGATTTTTCCACAAGAATGCGGAATCAAGAGTAAAACAAATAGTATGCATATCAAAGAAACTCCACTGGGAGTGATGTACCAGAGAACAAAGAGGCATAAAAAACCAAAGTACTACAACCCAAGTACCAAAAGGGAAAATAGTCCCAAGGTCCCAAAGGACACAACTCACCAAGTCCAGAGATCAATAACTGGATCCACCTCCAAGTGGTCCCATCCCTTTTCTCGATCCTGGAAGAATAAAATCTACAAACACCCAAAGGAAAAAGTAGGGTGTGAGCCTAATCCCCGTAGGATACCACCAAATATTTTGTAACAAATTCCAAATATAGATTATCCAAAGAAATGGCTTTCAATTTTCAAATAAACAGGTTTGGAAATTCAAAGCATATTCTAACAAAATATGTTATACATTTTAAAAGGATGGAAATATATATTTTAAGAAAATGCTTTACAAATTATGGAATATTTCTAAATCAATGGATTAAATAAAACATTTATATAAAGCAGTTTATATAAATTCAGCAGGCATGTAAAGCAGTTCACAAGAATTGGCATACATTTATATCTCAAATATAAATAAACAAGTGAGAAACATGGTCATCTTCCAAAAGGTACGATAGTATTCACCAGTTATAGGCCTCCGCACTCTCTATGTGAAATCAGAAAAATGTGTATACACACGTCCCTATGACACTGTCCAAAGGAGACTCATCACCAACCCGTCGGGGATGTGACCTACTGCATGTATGTTTTAGAACATTGTCATAGCGTAGAGTGTATCCAAATAACTCACTAACTACCTAAGGCTTGCATGCGCTCTTAAATGATGGGTGAACTATTTTAAGAATGCTTAAAATATGATCAATGCCATTCTTCCATTTCAAAAGTTCCAATTTCATTCCATTTAAAACCAAAACAGGTTTTATTCAAAACATGCCTTTTTCACAAGATAAAATCAATGGGTTTCTATCAAATCATTTTAATCCATTTTCACCAATTTGAAATCCATTCAAAACCAATTCCATCATTACACAATTCATTTCCACAATTAAATTCAACAATTTAATTGAAATCATTTCCATAAAATCCAAAATTTAAATCCAACAATTTAAATCAGCCAATTTCCATAAACACACTCAATTCAATGGAATTGGGGTTTTCCCAAATTTCTATTCCAAAACCATTTCAAATATCTCAATTCAATGGAATCGAGTTTTTATCAATTAATTGAAATCAAATTTGAGCAATTGAATTTAAATAAAAAATTGAAATAAATCAAGCAAATACAATGATAAACAATTTGTAAAGTCAGGACGGAACCACCTACCTCGATTTATTGACGGGAGTTAACCCAACGAGAAACCCCAAAAACCAAGTGGGGAAATGATGTCGATCAAAAACTGGATCTAAATCCTTAAAACCAAAATTAAGATCAAAGGGATCAAGATATTGCAAAACTAGATCTAGATTCACAATCCTAGGTCTATACCTCAACTCATAGGTATAGATACATGGAAACAAAGGAAATACTCCATGAAAAGATCAAGGAAAGATAGAGGGATAAACGAGATATGCAACGGGATGAAATCCACTTACTGGGAGGAGAGCGGATCTTCAATCCAAGCCTTCAATCTCGAAGAAATATGTTCGGATCACCTTGGAATCTCTCTAGGAGGCTTTCGAAAGACCTAAAAAGAGACAATCCTGATCCAAGGTCGAAAATATGGAAGACCCGGGGGTTCGGGTGGTTTTAAAAGAAATTTTCAGAATTAAAAACTGTGTGCATGGTTTACCTAGGCAGTGGCGCACAGTTTTTCAAACTGTGCGCACACCGTGCGGACCTCACTGTCCAGAGATACACAGTCCACATGATTTGGTCACACGGTTTGTCAAACCATCCGCACACCGTGCGTACCTCTATGTCCTGTGTTTCTTGGTTGGCACGGTTTGGCCGCACGGTTTGTCAAACCGTGCACAATCCATTGCCCTTTTGTTTTACATAAAAGGTTACCCAAATGCACCCCCAAGTCACTACTCCAAAACAGAGGTTCTTAGAAACATCAAAAGTACCTGAAAACATAATGTGATGTTACACACACAAAATCTCTTCATATTCTCTATAGATCATCTAGGATAATAATTTGGAAAAAGAATATAGAATAAGAAAGTAGCAAACTATTCCTGTGAATGAGTGTGCAATCACATCTCTTCATTTCATATTCAAAATTTACCAAGAGTTAAGAAGAAAGTGGCAATCGAAAAGATATTTTCTCTCTAGGAATATTTAATATTCACCTCCTGAAACTAGATCCATAAATTATCACTCCATGTCTAGAGGTAGAAGATCACACATGTATAGAAATAATATATAACAACATAAAAAAATTTATTTACAAAAAAATTACAATAGAGAGAGAAAATAAGAGATGAGATAGAGAGAGAGACAAAATGTCTAGAATAGAATACAGAATGTGGGAAAGGGTCTCTATTATAGAAGTTTCATGACCAAATTAAAGAAACAAAAGAAGAAAATATTTACAAAACACTAACCAATTAGAAAAACATTCCACATGGGATCTTTCACCTCCCTCCATCCACTTCAAGTGATACGAGTTGAGCTCTGTCTGATATTTTCACTGCCCCCATGTGAAATTTACCTTATGATCTAATGAAGTAGAATATGGTTGTGTTTCCAGATTAAATTTAATCTTCGAGATACTTCCAACTAGTATCCAACTTCTCTTATTTTATTAAATAGGGAAATTATTTTTTAAATAATTAAATTCCATTATTTTAATTAGGAACATGACAGTGCCAGTTTTCTTTATTTTGATTCTGTACTGCACTAATAATGACTTCCTCCATCTCCCATCCACACACAAAAACCACCATCTCAAACTGGTTTAATCTCCTCAAAGTAGATGATCAACTTCAAACCCCTTAATTTGGATTCATAAAATCATATTAATATCAAAAAAATTACATCAATCCTAACTCATCAACACTAAACATCTTTAGAAATTTTAGTCACCAGTAATATTTTCTCAATGACCTTTTGAGTTTTTAGAGTGCCCATTTGGGCTCTATTTCTTCATCCCAATCCAAGAACCAAACAGAATTCACAACCCTCATATCCTTTAATGAATAGCTCATTGAGATATTTTATCAAGTAGGTATCATGTGTTGGAATCCAACTTTACAGCTGCAATAAGGGATAAGACCAATACCCCTTAAATATCTCCAGATAGAACCTAAAAATAGAAATTAGACATCAAAAATATTTGTAATTCAACCCATGTCATCTTCAATACTGAAATCAATCATCCTTTCTTCTATCCTCAATGTTGAGTTGAAGACAAGTTGGAATTATCAAGAATCAGTCTTTGTCATTTTTTTGAGAGCCGGTAAGGGTCTTCTTCCTCAACACACTCGGCCAAGTACCAAAATTCAACTTCACTGATCAGCTCTATCATGGTTTTATCTTTTTCATCGTGAAACCAATCTTCATTTCATGATCCTTCAAATCAAATTCAAAGGTTTCTCTAGTTTATCTTCCTCATTAATCTCAGTCATTATCTCAGTAGTTTGAGATTGATCAGCACTTATAAAGTCACCGGGGATTTTTCAGATCTATATCTCCCTAGATCGACACTTATCTTCATCCCTGGAAACTTAGAACTCTCAAATTTTAATTCGGACTGACAAGTTTCACAGTCAAATTCCCTCATAAAGTTCTAATCATTATCCTCGATCCAATATCAGCTTCAGTTGGGGTCTTCTTCTATTAAACCCAGTGGGTCTCGAGTTTCATTATCCCTAGAATATTCAAAATCACACTCTTTTTGAAAATCAGTTTTAGATCCTCCTAATATTTATAGGGGAGAATCAACTATAAGGTGCTTGGGTGAAAAATCAGATACATTGTTGCTTCATTAATTTGGTTACATTAGTGAAATTTTTTCTAATTTGGCTACATGATTTTGACTAAGTTCAAGACCAATAAACAAGAATTGTTACTTAGATATAAGTTAATCCAATTTCATAAAGAGTTGTAGTAGAAGAACTTACTCAAGTTACACAAGATCATCGAACGTATGGTAGGATTTGTTCGGAGCCTGAGAGATATGGATTTCATATGGTAAATGATGATGAAGTAATTTTTATAGTAGATGAAACTACTACATATAAATAGGCCCTTGAGACTTCTAATTCTAAGAAATATTTAAAAATACATGTAATTTGAAATGGACTCTAGGTACACTAACCATATTTAGAACTTGGTGGATGCACCTGAAGGGGAAAACTCGTAAGGTGAAAGTTTATTTTCATAAGAAAAATGTTATTGATGGTATAATTTATACCTATAAATCATGTATGGTGGAAAAGGGTAATAATAAAATTCATGGTATTGAATTTGAAGAAACCTCTTCACCTATTTCAATGATGAAGTCCATTCATCCATTCAATTTCCCAAAGGCCTTCATTTTTTATTGATTTTTGATAATCCACCTTTCAAGGGGTAAGGTGGAACCCTTACAAGGCCGGTAGGTGTAAGTATTACATGGCTCATAGGCCTTAGAGGAATTCATTGCCCATAGTCTTTAAACATTACTTACAACCCAGACTAACTACTTGGAATTGCTCCTCCCCAGCATCTTCATCGTGAAATCAGCTCTCCACCTTTTCATGGTTGTTCGGATAGGCTTTCCCGTGCATGTACAGTCATGTCCTAATGGCAGGTGTCATACCCTCTCATTCTTGCAATCCGTTTAGCTTCTGCACTGGTGAAGTCTCTTTGCTCCTCCTTCTGAATCTTTTTCCTTTTAGGTTGTCTGGTTTGCATCTGCACTTAAGGTGGCCTGAAGGCCTTGAGGTGGCCCAAAGGCCTTACTGACCTAGAGGCCTGGGTGGCCCAGAGGCCTTAAAGGACTCGGGGACCAAATTGGTGGCCTGAAGGCCCAAATAGGGGAATATTCCCCGATGCTACAGTGTCAAACAGTGCCTTCTGCAGTACCTGCTACAGTACTACTGCAAAAGCATCCTTAGTGGTATGACCAAATTGGATTTTAGTATTAATTTATGTGTAACCATTTCTACACATGATTAAAATTTCATTTCCAATGAAAAAATAATATTACTTTGACTAGATTAAAACATTGTAACCATAAGAGGAGGATCTTCACATGTAATTTATAATTAACTAAACTTGTAATTATATTTTTGTTGATGATTGGGTAGACTATATCTCATCATAATATCATTTCAATATAGGATCTAAGTGTATAATCCCTCTAGTGGTTATCCAAACATGCACCACAATCTTTGAATGTCTCCATATAATCATTGGGTGCTAGAATGGCCGATTCTGATCACTTGAGTTATTCATGGTTGATCATAGCAGTATTTTACTCGAAGGAGGAATAACTCTTTAATCTCTCTTGAATGATTTATAGGGGAGGAATATAGAGTTTTCTCTAGATCTATAGATATCTCTATAGTTCTTTAGAGACTCTCTCTCTATCCCTTGTGCACGCCAAAAGTGATTATGGAAAGGGATATAATTAGATATTTATTATGGCAGGTTTAGGGTTGGAAAATTGAACACTAAACTATTTCTATCTTTATAATTTTTAATTGGACCTATGTACAACAATAATATTCTTATTATTAGTCCATTAACATGTGTATAAAAATCATAATAAATATCAATTATCATTTCCAATTGAACTATTAAGATTTATCTGCTTTCCCTCATCAATATTTATTGAACCTCAAAAAATGACTAATTAATAAATAAATTTCACTAAATTATTCTACGATAAATATAATAAACAAATAATTTGGGGTTGAAGCCTCTTTTTATAATGAAATAAAATACCGCTTTCTATTTGGGTAGAGGGAGACCCATTACACATCCCATATGCCCAAGACCAAGTGGCCAATGAACAAAGCCTGAAGGCCCAATGTAGCATCATGTCTGCATCATCCTATCTACGTTACCGCCTACCCACATCATGCCTATGTAACGACATGCATTTTCAATCTCCCAATGGGCTTGTGAGGATTTGAACTTTGGTCTTTAGGATGCAATATTATGGAGTTTACCACTCAAGAACCACCCTAACTACATAAATATAATAAATATTATATTCACAAAACATGAAAATAAATATTTATTATTATTATTTAACTCACTTATTCTTTATAATAACTTGTGATTAAATTATAATGATCAACCAAACCTGAATAAATATTATTTATTATAACTTGTTAAATTAAATGCTATAATTTAACTTATATTGTGGATACACTTAGTGTGTCACACTCTAAGCCACTTTCTCAGTAGAATTATGCATAACTGCCTAAAGTCCAAGGTTTGCATCTAGAAAAATTTTAAGGCTTATAAAGAGAGAATTTAATGTTGAAATAGAATTCAACATCTCACAAACTCTTACCATGTAATATAATTCATTTATTGTGATATCACTAATCAAGCAGGTTGCATGTCGGTTCCATCAACATATATGCTCGATTTCACTTTCTTTAACTTTCCAAAAATGAACTCGCCCACCGAATATCATAGACATGGATTTATACAGGCATTTCCATTACCATAAAAGGTCCTAAGATATCAACTTATGTCATAATACAAAATAGATAAATCCTTTCTCACATTATTCTTTAATTCAATATCACCTGTGAAGCACCCAATATATCTTACCTCACCCCGAGCATATGTCATCACAGTTTTTTTCAATACATAAACATATGTGAGTCATGAAATCCATTAATGATAATATTATAGTCTAAGGATCAATACACATGACCACAAATAGTAAAATCCAATGAAATAAGGAAATACAGATTTCTTATTAACGGGTTTGTTCTCATAACCTCCTATCTTAGAGATTACCAATGGAGAACACCATGAGCAGGTGTATAAATTTCTTATAAGACTCATAACTCTGATAACCTATATCATCTTTTCCTCATTATAAAATATCATCTATATATAGAATATATATTCAAGAATGATATCATAGAACCTCTAGGTTCTCATCATTAATGGGGATCTGCTACTACCTTTTAGTGCAGTATATATTCTTAGGACATTATCACATATAAGAGTCGTGCAAAGGAACAATCATGATACGAAAATAAAATTTATTAAACATGATCCAATCAACAATAATCAGCAAAGGAACCAAATCTAATAGAGTCCCATCTGCACTGGATCCAATCAACAATAATTTTGAGTCCACTATCTCTCACATGATACTCATGCCTATACTAAGATAAATCCTTAGTCAAGGGGTCGACCACATTTTCCTCTATAAATACTTTGCTCACCGTAACTTCACTTTATTGATAAAAATACCTCAAGATATAAAACTTCTAAAATATGTTCTTTGTCCTTTGGTTTGACCTAGACTCTTTAGAGATATTCACCACTGTGTTGTTATCATAGAAAACTTTAATAAGATCTTTATTGTTAGGTACCACATCTATCTCTTGTAAAAAGTTGAAAATCCAAACTGATTCCTTATCTGCATCAAAATATTTAATATACTTGGACTTTGTTGTAGAATCGACAACAAATGGATTCTTTAAACTCTTTAAGATAATAGCTCCTCTATTGAGAAAAAAGATATATCCAAATTGTAACTTTGGATTATTTTGATATGTCTAAAAGATATCATCTGTATAAACCCTGATGACTAGTTATTCATCTCCTCTATTCACCAAGAACACATCCTTATTTAGCTTAATATAATTAAGGATATCCTTAACAACAGTCTAATGTTTTTCACCTGGTTCTTCTTAATATCTTAATATCATAATCAAATCCTAGGTAACATCAATCCTCGTACATAAAATAGCGTACATGATGGATCATATTGCAGAAGTGTGTGGGATCTTACTCATTATCTCTCTTTCTTATTATGTCTAATGACACGTGTTTTTGGAAATATTTATACCATGTTATGCTGGAACCAATACCCTCTTTGATTGTTCTATACTAAACATATTTAGTATCTAGTCAATGTATGTGCCTTGACTTAGTTCTAGCAACCCCTTGGATATATCATGCATGATCTTGATCTCTATAATGTAGGTTGATTTAGCTAATTCCTTTATGGAGAATCACTTTCTCAACTATGCCTCAACCCCTTGTAAGTTTTATATATCATTTCCAATTAGTAATATTTCATCAACATATGCTACTATAAAAACAATATTACTTCCACTAAAACATTTGTAAACACATGGATCACATTCATTCTTAATGAAACCAAATTACATTATGGCTCCATTGAATTGAATGTTCTATGACATGGATGCATTATTTAATCCATAAATTGATCTCTGCAACTTGCATATATTTTTTTCATTACCTAGAGTCACAAACCCTTCTAGTTATTTCATTTACACATCTTTCTTAAGATTCCCATTAAGGAATATAGTTTTGAAATCCATTTTCCAAATCTTATAGTCATGGTATGAGGATATGGAAAAAAAATTCTGATGGATTTAAACATAGAAAATGGAGAAAAGTTTTTGTCATAATTTGTGACTTGATGTTGTGTAAACCCTTTAGCCACTAGCTATTCTTTATAGGTATTTACTTTACCTTCCATGTCTAGTTTTCTCTTGAATACTCATTTACACCCAATAGGCTTTACATCAATTGGATGATTGATCATAATCCAAACTTGGTTTTGATACATGGTATCAATATTAGAATACATGGATTCTTTCCACCTCACAGATTTTAAGTTCTCTGCCACCTCCTTATAGAAAATAGGATCATTATTTCTAACAAATAATGATTCACCATCATCAGTGACTAGAAAATCATATCTTCTGTCTCTCTTACCTCTATAGAGCTCCTACACAACACTTGTGTTTCGAGGAAAACTTCATCCAATAGAACCTATGGAATCTGTTCCTATGTAAACTATTTTATATCTTGAGCATCAACTTCATCAAAGTTAATATTTCCCCCACTATCCTCCTTGATCATTTGATCCCTCTCAAGAAAAATGGCATGTCTTGTGATAGTTATTGTATTTACTAAAGGGTTTTATAGGTAGTATCCCCTTATTTCCTTGGGATACCCTATAAAGACACACTTCATGCCTTAGGGTGCTAGTTTGTTTCTTGAGTTAGCCTTAACAGACACTTTTCTAACCTATTTACAAACATGTGACAAAGTGGGTTTCTTTTTACTCCATAACTCAAAGGGAATACTATTTAACCCTTTAGTTGGTAATCAGTTTAGTAAGTATGATATATTATATAATAGATATCCTCAAAAAAATAATATAATTCTTATGTGACTCATAATTGAACTTACCATGCCCAATAAGGTACGGTTTCTCCTTTCACTAAAATGGTCATGACCCCCTCTCGCCAAAGATACTGCAATGAGGGGAGAGAGATAATGACCCCTGAGTCCCACCTCTAATATGCTTAGATTTGAAAGCTATAATTGAGGGTATAAAAATCTCATGAAATGGGAGGCACTAACCTCTATAATAATATAATATTGGGAGATAGTATTAATCATCCATAAGAAATTCCATGGCATAATATAAAAATAAACCAAAACCATACCACATGCATGTATAAATAACAATAATACAGATAAAAGTATTCAAAGTAAATACCCAAAATCAAAGCTAAAGTAATGACACAGTATCAATCTAAAGATCTAATCTAGTAATGTCCATCATGGTCCATGTAGTTCTCCTAGAAACTTAATAATTAGCTTATATACATAGGGTGATCGTACAAGTATACTCATTAGAAAAACCAAATTCTATCATGCACATGTGAAAGAAGCATACTAATGAACCCATGAGAAAACAACAGAACTAATAGCACCTAAATAGGTCAACTATATATCCCAAACTCACCAAGGCATGCTCACCAAATAATGCAAGTCGATTATAGTAACATAATAAGAAGTATATCGATAAAGGGTACCCCGAACCACTTTCCCACTAATTTTCAACTTTCACGCCCCAATGTTGTATGTCTTGGTGCTCCCATATCTTCCAAATAACATATAACACCATCCCACAACACGGTCACAATACATCACTCTTGCAGACACATGGGCTACTGCCCCACAACATGATCACATCACATATCTCCTAAAAACACCTAATCCATCACATCAAAACCATAACTAGAGTAATAGGGTATCATAAACATAAAGGAAATTAACCTCATACCCTCCTTTTACTATGCATAATCCCCACCATAAGCCTCCCCATAGTACAAAAATATCACATCTCTCCCGAAAACACATGTGCCACCACCCTATAGCATAGTCACATCACATCTCACCTGAAAACACTTAGCCCGCTGCCCCACAACATAGTCACATCACATTTCACTCGAAAACACTTGTTCTGTCACCTAGTGCACTAACATACCTCCATACATCATAGCATGTGCATATATACTTTCTTAGAAGAGAGAGCTGGGAAGAGAGGGTAGCCATCCATCCATCCTCAATATTGGGATGTTGGAATAAACACCTTCTATGTGAATATACGGGTGTCGACACATAGTGGTTGATGCAGGTGGGGTGCATATAGAAATCATAAAGAATGTAAAAGTATATATGTATAGCCACACACAAGCCCAAACAATAGGTTCACAACCAAACACTAACCAGCTCACAACATCACCAATTTCACTGCCACCTCTGAATGCATAACACCACACAAGACACGAGCTACATTTCACATTTCCAACCAAACTTGTTATCTATCCCATTCATTTCATTAAAAAGAATCAACCACATTTAACCACACAACCCATAATTTATTTTTTCATTAACCATCTCCATCCCATTAACCAAACCAAAACCCATCCATTTCAATCACTATTAAACAATTTATTCCATCACTACCTAGGCATCTAGCACAATGCAACCACACATCACAAGTATCCCATCATCTTCATCACACCATCACCTTTACACCCCAAAGGCATGGAAAATGACCACCACCTCACTACCCTAAAAGCACAACCAAATAACCACCACCTCACCACCCCAAAATCATGGTCAAATAACCACCACCTCACCACCCCAAAATCACACACAAACAACCACCACCTCGCCACACCAAAATCACAACCACATCTCACCCACCAAACACATATCGCATTGAAACCAAAAATTCCTACCACATAAGCACATCCACACATCACAAGACATCAAATACCATTTTAATATTTTAAAAATGGGGCTTTTATTATATTTTAATTTATTTTAGGGGTATTATCACACAAACCATAATCTAGGGGAAATAATTTTATTATCCAGATATAAGTCATTAGCTAATTTCCATTTTGGGTTGACATAAAAAAATAAAAATAGACAAAATAGTCACAAATCATATCATCCAGCAAAAAAATCCTCAATAGACACAATTTTCAGCAGGGCATCAAGCCCATACAATCCATCATATCACAATATTATTAAATTTGTAAAAGCATGTGAATCATTCCCCTTTCCCCCATTCAATTTCAATTAGATACATATTATATTTGATTAAGAAAACAAAACCATATCCCATAGATAAACAAGAGTAAACCCCTCCTGCATGATACATAATAAAGATAAATGAAGGATTACTTACCTCAGAGAATCTTTTCCAACTCGTTGTGCACCGTGGGGTGAAGAAGAAATTCCTAAAAACCACAACTGCACATGGTAAGCTGAAGATCAACATAAACCACACCCAAAGGTCATAAAAACACATACTAACTCACACCCAAAAACAAAATCATACCACTATAACAGATATCTAGGAGAAGAATGAATGAAAACAACCAAAAGGAAGAGAAGGGATTACCACTGATCACCAAGTAACAACCACCAGAATCAATAGATCGAAGCAAGGGAGAAGAGGGAGAAAAAGTCCCATTGGGGTTCCTAAGTTTCATATAGAATGATATAGGGATAGTCCATAGCTAAATGAAGATAATCACTCAAGAAAAGAACTTAAAACCTAGAATATCATTGGTTTCACATCATGTAAACATTACACAGAGTGTAATTTACGAGTTTTATGAAAATTTAATATTTTCCAAAAAATCATGTCACCTAGTACTTTAATTAATACACATAATGTATTATAATTACATGATAGGAATATGTCTCATAGTTTCCCCCTCTTTTGACTTACATTCCATGGACTCACTAACTGTACAGGTTGTGAACACCATTTCATATCATGTAAACATTACACGGCATGAATTTTCTACATAAACTCTTCTGAAGCTCCAGACTCCACTGAAAATTATTAGAACTTATCCCAAACACTTCTAACCACCAAAACTAGCAAAGTAATGGGCTGGGAAGGCATGGTCCATTACAAACATAATTCCACTACGGTGTATAAGGTGGAATGTGTTGAGATAAAATCCCTTACTCCCGTAGAAAGTTGATAAATTATTGTTTAAGATATTCACCACCTCAATCGGATCTAATTTTCTTTATCTTTTTACCAAGATGGTTCTCAACTTCATTCCTTAACTCCTTGAACTTATCAAAGGATCCAAACTTATATCTGATCAATTAGATATAATGATACCTACTCAGGTTAGTGTGTACAAAACTTATTCGTATGAGAATCCACCTCTAGATTCTACTTGAAAAAGGTCCTCACGCATCAGTGTGTACCAAATATAGAAGATTTATTGCCCTTTCACCTTGACCAATGAATGGTGGTTTAGTCATCTTACCTTTTAAGCAAGAATAACATCTTTCAAGTGGATTAATCTCAAAAGAGTCTAAGTATCCATCTTGATAGAGCTTTGTCAAATGCTTCTCGTTTACGTGACCAAGACCGTGATGCCACAACTATGAGTTATATGAGTCATTTGTATTTTTTTTATTAATTTCTAATATCTTGTTTTTATAATTTGATACATAAATACTATTATTTTAACTATGTCATTCTATAACATATGTCATCTTTATAAAATTAGAAACCCTTATTTCCAAAGATGAAAACCGATCCATCCGTGTCTAAAAAATAAAAGGAAGTAATGTTCTTAGTAACACTAGGAACATAATAAAAATTATTTAAAACCAAAATTAATCATGTTATAAATGTGAGATGGTAGTCTCCAATGTCTAGAGCATCCAGCATCACTCTATTGGCAGCCCATATACCCACCTCATCTCTAGCAATCTTCTGAAATATACTTGGTTATTATATTTGGATACAATTTTAAGAACCACAGACAGTATCTAATACCCAACTTGTAGATATGGAAATATTATTATAAGATACCAAGATTTTAAAATAATACTATGTTCGATAGTGTATATAACATGTAACACTGAGCTTATACAAACCCAAAAATATTATTATTTAAATATAACTATTATAATCAGGTTGTTAAATTGGTGGGTGTGAATAAGATTAACCATATTATGAAATATATATATAAAGTTATTAATCAATAAAAATTTATTTATTAATTCTTAGGAAATAAATATCTAAATTTTGGTAAATTCATTTTATATGTTTTCTTCAAAAATGATTTTTATTACTTTTTATGAGAAAATAATATAATTAATTTTTGACACTTTTAGAAATTTTATTTGATAAAAAAAACTTCATTTTTTAAAATCATCAAATCAAAATTATCTTAGGGTGAAATTTTTTGATTTTTATGAAAAGAATTATTTTCCAATGAATAGTGAAAATACCGATTTTTATTAAAATTTTTATTTTTTTTAACCATTTGAAAAGTTCTATTTTATTTTAAAATGGTTTAAAAGTAAAATTAGTTATATTATATTATTAATAATTTAATTAATTTCATTATAATCAATTTCATGGTTGACTTTTTTATAAAAGTATTTTTATACTTAAAAGGGACATTTTTCTAAAAAAATGTTTTTCATTGCGTTTTCCTGGTTTAATTTTAAATTAAATTCATCCATAGATGTGATTTAAATTTTTAAAAATTGATTTAATATTTGGATTCAGGAGTTCAAAATTTAGTAAATAGGCCCCTTTTATTTTTTGATAATATGAATAGTAACCTTATTAATTTTTGTTACCATGATAAAGGGTAAATCGGGAAATTTATGTTAAAAATAAAATGATAAGAACAATTAAATGACCTAAAAACTTGAATAAATCTTATTGGATGAGTATATATTTACCATAATCATCCATAGTTATAATTTATGACCTTTTGGAGCCACTTTGATAAGATTATAACCTTTATGATATTTTATTTAATGAAAAGTCAAATGTACCGCACTCTAATTTTTAGTAAGTGTTATATTTTTATTATGATATTATATAGAGTATATATTCAAATTTAAATATTATTTTAAAATATAAAATATTTATATATATCATGGTAGTTTATTTTTAATTTTTATTGAAAAAAATATAAGCTTAAATGCTTACACAACGATGATGCAGCAATTATTCAATTAATGGAAAAAATCAAATAAATGATATTAAAAATATTAAAAGTAGTATAATAAAAATTAATTAAGGTGATACATGAATTTTATATATGAATATGACATATTAGGTATGTATTAAAAGTTTTTTTTTCAAAGATACCTTGTTTTATTGATATTCTCAAAGTCAAAGTAATGAATAATGTCAAAATTGACAATAATGATATTTTATGAATATAATATTTTATTAAATTATTTAAAAAACATAAAAATATTAGATAAGAACAAATGAGATAATATTTGGTCTAAAATTTTATTCCCTATAAATTTATAGTCCATTTATAATCATTTTAATCTAGAACAATCTTAATATATTTGAATCTTTTGAGAAATTCTGAAAGTGCCCCTAGCCTCAATTATAAAAGGGTACCTCCTATCTCACTTATTTATGACACTTTGAGAAATATATCTTGAAAATATATTTCCATTTATCTTAAAAACATATTTATCCATGTTCTAGAGGTTATTTTCCTTCCAAAAGACCAACTCTAGACCCCTTAATAAGAGATCTAATGAAAGTCCGCCGAAGAAGAGGTGATCATCTTTACCAACTCTTTCAAATTTATTTCTTATTATACATCATATTCATGTATTTTTTCCATAATAAATTAATAAATCTATTATAATATATATACAAATATTTTATTATGATTATTATATAACTATATTCCACCTTTTATCCATCCTATGAAAAACAAAAGCACCACATGCATACGTACAACTTATCGTCTTCATACAACGGTGTAATTTGTTTTTTATCACCATATTATTTGGATGATTATAAATATTAAAATAATTAATATTATATATATATATATATTAAATAATAATAATTCTATAAATTTTAATTATTCTTTACCATTCTTTCATTCTATCCATCAAAAAATGAAAACAGTGTTCATGCATATGTAGGACTACCATCTTCATGAATGATGTAATTTATTTTGTCTATATATACATTTATGGATGATTATAAATATCTATATATTTAATATATATGATATTTACAACATAAATAATATTTTTTAAATGATTTAACTATGGTAAAATTATAAGGACCTGAACTATCAAATCAAAACATGAATGAAATATGAAGCAGTTACTACCCGAAATAGTGATTTTAACAATGATTTGATAATAAACGGGTGATAAAATATTACAAGTAAATAATATATGGTATAATATATATGATTATGGTTCTGTAATATATTTATAATAAATCTATATTTATTATACATGAGTTTAAATAATGTTCAACTAAATTGAAGCGTAAGGTAAGGGTTTATTTCCCAATCTCTTCATTATTCAAGATTATTTATATTTGAGTCTCTGTTGGAGAATATTTCTCTTCGATGAACATATTTTCTAAAAATGTTTTTAAAAATGTTTTTAATATTATCATGAAATTTTTTAAATTCATTTTTAACCATGATTAACTTTTTATAAAAAAATTTAAAAGGAATCTTCCTATCGTTTTCTAAAGGAAGTACTTTGTGATTTTTCCGATAAAAATACGGAAGAAATGTTTTATTTTAACTTATTTATAATGATCATCTTTTCATTATATCATAACTCCATAGTTATTTGAATCTTCCTTTATAATTTTACATAGTTATTTTCAAAGAAAATTTTTTCCTTCATATTTTCACAGTTTATTTTTTAAAAGTTAATTTCAAAGTGAAAAATATATTTTTAATCAAGAATGTTTCAATGATCTTTTTATGGTAATTTTATTCATTAATGACAAAAACCCTCTGTTTTAATTATTCACCAATGGGTATATGATTTAATGATAACATCCTTTGAATAATTCACTTACTTGTGATCATTGAATATTTCATTTCTCTTAAATATCCATATTCTTGCATGATGGATATGATTATTGCCTAAACTGTATACCATTTTTACATACAGTGTTTACATTGAAATATATTTGTTTATATGAGGAAATATTGATAAATCTATATCCCTTAATAAATATTGATATTTGTTGATAAGGCGCATTGTTCATGAATTAAATTGATTATTTGATATATAAGGAATTCTTTGGACATGCAGACACAGTTGGGGCCCAGTTATAGATAGACCCTCGATGCATCGATGGGTCTCATGAGACAAATCATTTGGAAAAACATTATTGGTTTGTACCCATTACCTTTAAACTACCTTGTAAAAGGTATAGATAGTATAGGTATAGTTTTCCAAACCAAATCGGTTTGTACCTAGTAGTTTTAAATCATCTTGTGAAAGATCTTGATGTCGGAGGTATTATGTTCCTGAGACATGATGTCCAATAAGTAATCATTTCCTTCTTTTTAGAATTCAGTTAATATTATTATCCATGTTATTCTTGCTATGATATTATCTCTAGATGCATTTTATTCTCAGTTATTGATTAAATGGAATGAGTTTTTAGTTATTTACCTTTTCTATATTCTTTTCTTTCTAAAGGGAATTTCCTAGTGTGGCCTTTTCGAACCCTCCACACAGAGAAACCCCCCTCCCCCACGAAGGGGTAGAACCTAGAGGCAGCTCCCCAGCTAAGGAAGGAGACGTTGCCAACCGAGATGGCAGAGCGTCCTGAGGGTAACGGCCCAGCAGCGATGGTCCGTCACATCGATCCTTCAGCAATTGGGTCGTGCCTCATTTTGCCTGCCCAGAGGAATCCAGGCGACCCGGCAAGGTGGGTGGATCCTAGCGGAGAGGCTCCCCCGAAAGCGGACTCCCAGGATTCGAACCCTAAACCTCCCATAGAACGACCTTGTTTTGGCAACTCACCTTCACCACCACACCACCACCGAAGTGGATACCTTTTCTATATTAATTATTCCTTATCTTATCAAGATTGTCAAGTTATTTAAATGGATTATGTGTTCAATTATTTAACTTTCCACATTGATTATTCTTATTGATTCATGGTAGATTTTGTTGTACTTAACCCTTACTGAGCATCTAATCTTACCCATTTATTATGTTTTATTGTCCTCAGGATTCTAGGAAATGTTTTATCATTGATATGCAGGGTTATGCTAAGGGGAATAATAGTGTTCTCAAAGAAAATACTTTGTGTATTTTTTTAATTTAATGTGAATTTAAAGTATATATCAAGTTTACCAAAACTACTAAACTATTCAGTTGTAAAACCTCAAGCTTCCACGATATACTTCTCTTTGAATAATACAATAGCTTGCGTTGTACGCAACATTGAGTTCTAACACACCACGACCAATAAAAATAGCCATTATGAATAGTAATACCCACTTTTTGAAATTTTATAAATTTTATTTTTCAAAATGGACTTCATTTTTGGATTCGTAATATCAAAATTAGCTTAGGGTGAATTTTTGATATTTTTCTGAAAACTTTAAATTTTTGATGAATAGTGAAAAACACTGCATTATTGTTTAAAACCGACTTTTTATTTAAATAATTAGTTATTTTATTTAAATTTATATTAGGTAAAATAGATACATAATACCTATATATGTTCAATTTAATTCATTGCAGCCATTTTGTAATAATATTATATATATATGTAATTTTATTGAACTTTTTATCGTCTTTTACCCACCTTCTAGGCGCATTTTCAAATTTGCATAAAACGTAATTTTACCACTTCTGTGAATTGAATTTAAAAAATCCGAGAGACACAGTTGAAATCATTAAGTAAAATATGGTTCAATAAGATGAAAATAATTTTTGGTGAATAGTAACTTTTGACTTTTATTTACCACGGTTAAAAGTAAATAGGGTAATTAAAGGTAAAAAATGATATTATAATTACCATAAAACATGTTATAATTATATTGAATAAGTGTATTTCAACAAAACCCAACCTTAGGAATAAAATATGATCCTTTTGGTTCACTTTAATTAGATTAGGACATTTATTATTATTTTATTTAAAGAAGAGTTAAAAGTGTTATATTCAAAGTTTCATAACTAAACCATTTTTAATATAGAGTTATACATAATATAAATTCTAATATAAATATTCATTAGAAAGCTAAAAATATTTCTTACATAATATTATTTTATTTATAATTTTTATACATTAAATAATTAAATTTATTTATGAGACAATGATGATGCAGTAATTACCTTATTAATGAAATATTAAAATAATTGATATTATAAATTTCCAAATAAATGAAAATTGAGACTTTTTCTGAATTAAACTAATTTTCTAGGTTAATAGGACATTTTAGGGTTGATTAAATAATTTTTTTCAAAGTGATAAAGTTTTTATGACTTTCACAAAAACAAAATACCAAATAGTGTCAAAATTGACATAAATGAGTTTTTAAAACAAATACTATATTATTAATTAATATAATATTCCTAAAAATATAAGGTTTGGCCAAAGTACTAAGATAAGGTTAGATATATCAATAATGAACCACTTTGGGTTCTCTTGTCTTTTTATAGTATGTTTATTAACCATTTGTTATAATAATACAAGAATACATGGTAAAAGTTAAACTATTTAACTAAGAGTTAAATCTAAAAGATAAGGTTAATATGGTGACCTAAACCTATCTAAAACCTATTGGTTGAGATTTTTTCGACCCATCCCCACCTTATCCACGAAATAAATTATTTTGGAGCCATTATAAAGTGAATAAGATTGTATAATAAAATAATATTTCAAGATTTTCCTAAAGTGACCCTCGCCTCTCTTATAAAAGGGTACTTCCCCTTCTCTCAAAATCACACCTCAAAATATATTTGGCTTCTCGAAACCCTGCTTAAATATACTCCTAACTACCCTAATATCTACCTATAGGCCTTACTTTGATCATAAATCCAACCTAAGGAGCCCTTTTGATCAACTCCAAAGGAAACACCCGAAGAAGAGGTAATAATTTCACTACCTCTTTCAAAGTTCTTTTCTTCTTCTACTTTCTCTTTCTTTGTTGTTTCCATAACAAAATAATAACTCCAGTAACTTATAAATATTTTGATTTTATTATAAATATGTTACAACCATATTCATTATTCTATCCATCCTATGAATGAAAAGTCATCATACGTGTGTACGTACGGCTTACCGTCTCTGCATCGTGGTGTAGTTTGTTATTCAAACACTTCATTATTTGGATGGGTATAATAATGAGTATAACTGATGTAAATAATAAATAGAACATTTTAAAGGATTCTTTATATATGATATACCATCCAATTACATATGATTTCACCATCAATAAAATTATATTGTCGCTCGTGCGTACGTACGGATTACCGTCTCCATGAACGCGATGAAATTCATTCCTCATCGTAACCATTCAAGAATAATTTTTATTTTATGATTAAAAATAATTTTTAAGAACTTAATATCATTTTGGATATGAATCAAATAAATCCTATCCATATCAAACATGACTAATGTAACAAAACATATAAAGGAAAACGAATCAGTTAACACCCGAAATAATGATACTACTGAAATGTTATTAACAAAGCAATATTAGAAGATCATATATGATATCGTATTTATGTATGTGGTTATTGTATAATTTAATAACAATTATTTAACTATTATACAGTAGGTTAACTTTCCCTTGATCAAGGAAAAGTACAAGGTAAGGGTTAATTCTACAATCTCTTCATTATCTGAGGTTGTTTATATGTGAGTATCTACTGGGACCTCTTTATCATCCACATTCGTGTTTCTTAAAAATGTATTTCAAAACATTTTTACTATTTCATAGACTATGAGTTAAATTCATTTATACCCTTTTATTAATTTTTATAAAATATTTATAAAGGAATCTTTCTGTCTTTTTCCAAACAAGTTCCTTTATAACCTTTTCGACAAAATTAAGGAAAGAATGTTTTTTTAACTTATACGGAGAGTGCCGCTATTTTCCACCATTATAACATCTTATAAGCTTTCCTTAAAAGCTTATAAAAATATTTTCAAAATAAATATTTTATTTTATAATTATGTGACTTTTAAATGATTACAAAATAGAAAGAGATATTTCTCTCAAATAGTTTTGATTTTATCTATGTCAACATCCTTTGATGGATTTTATACTTGTTTGAAGTTGATTTATTATAATAAAATATTTCATATTATATTGAAGGTTTTGTGATATGTTTGAGTCTAGATGTGTTATTTTTATACCATTCATGGTTTGTGGTTAAATTATTAACATTTCGTATGTTAGTTTTAATATGAATGTTTATGTTATGTTTCAACCTTTTCATATAAGGAAAGCATTGGACTTAGTATGTGACAGGTGCAGCTCGCTATATCTCCTCGATGCATCGGTAGGTATCATGAGACAAACTATTGTCTTGGAACAAGGCCTTGAAAAAATATTATTTGTAGTCTTGGAATGAGGCCTTGACTATGTGGTTATGATTTTCGATATTATGCATTCCATCATTATGAAATTGGATATTGATATTACATGTGATTATTTTACTAGTAGAATATCCATGTGAATAAGTAAATTGAATTATTTGATTTATATTTTCTATATTATGCTGAATTTTAAGTTTAAAAGGCTTTTTTTTTAGTCTTATACATTGTCTTAAATTTTTATGCTTATTTATGAAAGTTTCTGCTATATTTTTATCCTTACTGAGCACCTGAGCTCACCCCTTTATATGTTTTATTTTTCCCAGGATGCAAAGAATTATATTATAACTGACCTGTAGGGATAGTCTAAGGGATATGGATGTGTTAAAATGAGACAATTTCGTTGTTGTTTTCATTTTATAATATAATGTAAAACTTATGTTTGTATCTAGTACTTACAAGGCTACTAAATTGATCGTTCTTTCCGAACATGATTCCTTATATCATGTCAATGCTATGTAATAATGCACCGACTCTGGGTAACTGGGGTCGGGGCATTATATTAGTCCTTTGTGATGTGATTCCTTGTATCTTATTCCAATGTAATAAATTAACCACCAACTCTGGACTACTGAGGTCGAGGTATTTACAGTTGGTATCAGAGGGAGGTTTAGTATAAAACTTGGGAACTAGATTTAGGAAAACTTATATTAGGGAAATTTAATCCTATAATAGACTATGAGGATATTTTTGAATAAAACGGAGCTTATAATTTTGAGATTAGTTATACATAAATTTTCAATTTATGTTAAGTGTTTCACTAGTTTCAAAAATATATATTATGATTCATAATATAGTGTATGTCATTGTTTAGAAATGATTCCTAACAAAAGGAATATAAACCATATCAATCCACGTAATCCATGTAGTGATTTCCCTCTTAGGTAAGATAATGATACTGGAGTTTGAGTTACAGTTGGAGATAAAAAAAAATTATAACTATATTGGGACTGCTAACTCAGGTTATGAGAAATAAAATTTCCCGTATGGAGTAATCTATTAATCCAAAATATTATGTAATAATGTTAGACTAATTAATTCATCAACAACCTCCACCATTCAATGGGACTACAAATCCTTTTATAGTTTATAAATGGATAATTTCCTTAGAGAATATATTTTTTACTTTGGGAAGAATGAAGCGTGGAAGGTTGTTATGTCAGTTTATCATTTCTTGGGAGATAGAGATCAATGGTGGTCATTGATTTAAAACATTAAGGAGTAGGAGAAAATAAAAAACATGGAATGAAATGATTTTAAGGATCTTTTCTTGGAAAAATATTTTCCTTGTGAATAGTGAGAAAATATAGAGAGACAATTCTTGGGTCTAATACAGAAGGAAAAGGAAAATATTTCTGACTATAAAGCTAAATTTACATGGTTATCCAGGCATGTTATAGACTATATACATAGTCCAAAGAGTAATATTGGTCATCTCTTTGATGGTATTAAACTAATCCTTCGAAGGAAACTCATCTCCTAAACATTATCATCATATGAGGATATAGTATCTTGTGTTATCAAGATAGAGAAAGAATTATCCATGTATTATGGTTATGAATGAAAAAAAGAAAATAAGTGTATAGAAGAGAAAAAAAATAGATAAGGGGAAGAAAATAAATGATTCTTTTTCCACATGTGATAATTGTGTAAAGAAATACTCTGGTACTTGCTTGAAGGGAATGGGATTTTGATACAAATGTGGAGAGAAATTCCACTAGGATCATGATTTAAAGGGAAAGAAAGAAGCTTCTAAATTCCATTGCTTCTACTGTAAGGATATGGTACACTATGAAAACAAATGTCCCAAGCATCAATAGAATATAGCTCAGAAAAAGTAAAGTGATAAAGGTCAATCTTATGCTATTACTATAGTTTAAGTGTAATTATTAAAGTACTTGTGTATTTGGATTCAAGAATTATGTTGTAAAAGTATTTTATCAATGATATTCTAGTTATAAGAATAATTAGATATATAAGGATTGTATTACAGTGCTATTTCTTTAGGGGTTTAAGAGCATATTTTGAATGGTACCAATGATCAAGAAAATTTATTCAGTGGCATGTTGATCTCTTTTGAAAATACATGATTTAGGGAATATAACCCTTAATATGTGCTCAATGTTGAGATCATAATGATAAATAGATATTTATGGGATAGTATTGGTGACCTTGAAAATGGATAGTGATTTGATGACAAATTAATTCATGATAGAGTTTAATGCATTTTTAGGATTTATGAAATACACTCGATAATCTGAGATTTTATTTAAGGAATAATAAGAGAGTTAATTTTTGAAATCATGCACTTTTCAATAAGGTTTTAAGGTGATCATGGGATTCATATATTTTATATGTGATATTAAGAGCTACATTGTGTTTTCTGGGGAATCTAATTTTAAGTTTATTTTTTAAATTTAGGGACCTTACTTATAAATTTTTGGACTTTGAATTTGGACATATGTATTCTAGATGGTTGTCAACTACTGATGGAGTGGATTAAGTTGAAATTTAGATATTATTATATGAGTTTAAAGTATGATTTTACATATTTGATAACCTGTGATAACCATTTTTCTTTTGATAAACATTTAGAGGATGAATGAATTACTTGTGTACCTTATGATTCGTTAAAAGTGCTCTAGGCATGAAAAATTCATCTTGAATATTCATATCCTGGTGTAATAAACTAAGTGGAAATATATCAAAGCATGGAAAAATGATGAGATTAATCTTATGAAATAGAATGAAATCAAGTAAGTTTGTTTTCTAAAGTTCTTTATCTGGATATTAAAAGAACCCCTCAACTCTAGAAAAAGTATTTTATAACAAAAAATTTATCCATTTGCTTTTCTTACTGAGAAATCAATGGTCTTTTAACTGATCACAAATTTATAGTTTTTTGGTGGTTAACTTTCACATTATCATGATCTTTATCACTCTACATCAATCCTTGATAGTTAGTTTTCTCTTTTATATCCATGTTTTCACTTCTCACTTACATTCTCCTGTATGGAATCTTATTATGTGTTATTCCAGATGACCTTTATACTTTCCTTTCTTTCTTTTAAAGTGGAAGTCTTATTGACCCTTTTTACAATGTGGGTTTTCCAAAAAGGTATTTTCAAATGTCAAACCCTTGATTACCGATCACAAGTTCAAATTGTGAGGATGAAATTTATTAAAGGATGGGAGAATATAACACCCTGATATTCTAAAAGAACACTATGTTTGATAGTGTATACAATATGCAACACCAAACTTAAATAAACCTAAAAATATTATTATTTAAATATGACCATTATAACTGGGATCTTGAATTTTTGGGTGTGAATAGGACTAACTATATTATGAAATATATATAAAGGTCTTAATCAAAAAAAATTATTTATTAATTCTTAAGAACTAAATAGTTAAATTTTAGTAAAGTCATTTTATACGTTTCTTTCAAAAATGATTTTTATTATTTTTTATGAGAAAATAATATAATTTATTTTTATAACTTTTAGAAAATATATTTGATAAAATTAACTTAATTTTTAAAAACCAACATATGAAAATTATATTAGGGTTAAATTTTTGTATTTTTCTAAAAAGATTTATTTTCCAATTAATAGTGAAAGATACTGATTTTTATTGAAAACTGTATTTCTTTTCAACCATTTGAAAAGTTACATTTTATTTTAAATGGTTTTAAAGTAAAATTAGTTATATTATATTATTAATAATTCAATTAAGTTCCTTGGAATAAATTTCATGATTGAATTTTGTATAAAAGTATTTTTATACTTAAAAGGGGCATTTTTTTGAAAAACAGTTTTTCATTGTGTTTTTTCGGTTTAATTGAAAATTATATTATACCACTTGTATGATTTGAATTTTGAAAAATAGATTTCATATTTGTATTCATCAGTTCCGAATTTTTTAAATAGTTTCCTTTTATTTTTGGGCAATATGGATAGTAACTTTAGTAATTTTTGCTACCACTATAAAGGGTAAATCGGGTAATTTATATTAAAAATAAAATAATAGGAACAATTAAATGACCAATCACTTGAATAAATCTTATTTTATGAGTATATATATACCATAATAATTCATTGGTCTAATTTATGACCTTTTGGGGCCAATTGGATAAGATTATGACCTTTAAAATATTTTATTTAATGAAAAGTCAAATATGACACACTCTTTTTTTAATAAGTGTAATAGTTTTAATATGATATTATCTAGAGGATATATTATACTATAAATATTATTTTAAAATATAAAATATTTATCTACATCATGTAAATTTATTTTTAATTTTTAGTAAAGAAATTATTAACTTAAATGCTTACACAACGATGATATAGTAATTATTCAATTAATGGAAAAATCAAATAAATGATATTAAAAATAATAAAAGTAATATAATTTGAATTAATTAAGGTTATAAATTAATTTTATAGATAAATATCAAATATTAGGGATGTATTACAAGTTTTTTTTTTAAGATATTTTGTTATCTTTATATTATTAAAATCAAAGTAATGAATAGTATCAAAATTGGCAATAATGATATTTTGTGAATGTAATATTTTATTAAATTATTGAAAAAACATAAAAACATTATATAAGAACAAATTATGTAAGATATGGTCTAAAATTTTATCCCCTATTCATTTATAGTCCATTTGGAATCATTTTTCTTTAGAATAATCTTAATATATTTTAATCTTTTGAGAAATTCCTAAAGTGCCCTTCACCTCAATTATAAAAGGGTAGCTCCTATATCACTTATTTATACCTATTTTAACCATATATATCAACCAAAATCTTATAATTTCTCTTATAAACATCCTTATCCAAGTTCTAGAGGTTCTATACCTTCCAAAAGACCAACCTTACACCCCTTAAAAAGCGATCTAATGGAAGTTCTCCAAATAAGAGGTCGTCATCTTTACCAACTCTTTCAATTTTATTTCTTATTATACTTTATATTCATGTGTTGTTTCCATAATAAATTAATAAATATAGTATCATATATATACTAATATGTTATTATGATTATTATACAACCATATTCTATATTTTATCCATCCTATGAAAAATGAAAGCACAGCATGTGTGTGTGTGTACGGTTTACCATCTCTATGCAGCGATGTAATTTGTTTTTCATCACTACTTTATTTGGATGGTTATAAATATGGAAATAAGGAATATATAAGATATATATTACATAATAATTATTCTATAAATTTTAATTATTCTTTACCATTATTTTGTTCCATCTATCGAAAAATGAAAATAGTGTTCATTCGTACGTACGGCATGTCGTCTCTGTGAATGATGTAATTCATTTTTCTATCTCTATATTTATGGTTGAATATATATATATATATATATATATATAATATTACATTTACACCATAAATAATATTCTCTAAATGATGGAACTATGATAAAATTATAAGTACTGAAACTACAAAATCAAAGCATACATGAAAAACGAAGTAGTTACCACCTAAAAAAATGATTTTAACAATGAATTGATAATAGAAGGGTGATAAAATATTATAATAAAATAATATGTGGAATGATATATATTATTATGGTTCTTGAATATATTTATTATATTGGGGGTTAAATCTCGTTCAACTAAATGGAAGCGTGAGGTAAGGGTTTCTTGTCTCACATTTACTTTTGTGATACATATGTCATATTCACCACTTATTTTAGTTGGGCGGTGTATATACTTCCCCTATAATTTTTTATATCATGAATATATATATATATATACATGTTATTTAAATTTTAATTTGAAGTAATTTATTTCATGGGGATTATGAATCAAAAGAAACCCAAGTGGTAAGGGTTTATTTCACAATCTCTTCATTATTCAGGATTTTTTATGTTTAAGTGTCTACTAGAGAATATTTCTATTCCATGACCATGTTTTATAAAAATAAAAAATGTTATTACCATTATCCTACAATTGTTTAAAGTCATTTTTACCCATGATTATCTTTTAAAAAAAATTAAAGGCAATCTTCCTATCATTTTCTAAAGGAGGTATTTTGTGAGTTTTTGAGAAAAAAAACATATAAGGAATATTTTATTTTAACTTATATGACATGATAATCTTTTCTTGCCATCAAGATGCCTTAGTTATTTAATGTTTACTTTACAATTTTTCATATTTATTTTCAAAGAAAATATTTTTCTTCATATTTTCAGAGTTTTTTTTAAGTGAATTTCAAAGTGAAAAAGATATTTTTATTCAAAAAACTCAATGATATTTTTATGTTACTTTTATTCATCAATAAAAAACCTTTTTTTCCTATTCACCACTAGGTATATAATTTAATGATATCATCCTTTAAATCATTCACGTACTTGTTATCATTGAATATTTTATTTCTCTTAAATATCCATATTCTTGCCTGATGGATATGATTATTACTTAAACCATATACCATTTTTACATATGGTGTTTAAATTGAAAGATATTTTTTTATTTGAGGAAATATTGATAGGCCCATATCCTTTAATCAATACGAATATTTATTGATAAGGCACATTGTTCATGAATTAAATTTATTATTTGATATATAAGGAATTTTTTGGACATGCAGACATGGGTGGGGCCCGATTATAGATAGACCCTCAATGCATCAACATGTATCATGAGAAAAATCATTTGGCCAAAAATATTTGGTTTGTACCCAGTATTTTTAAATTTCATTGTGAAAGGTCTTGATAGTAGAGGTATAGTTGATCAAACCAAATCGGTTTGTACCGAGTAGTTTTAAACTATCTTGTGAAAATTCTTGATGGTGGAGGTATTATGTTCTTGGGTCATGACGTCCACTAGTTAAGCATTTCTTTCTTTTTAGAATTCAATTATTATTATTATTCATGAGATTCACACTATGATATTATCACTGAATGCATTTCATTCTTAGTTATTGATTAAATGGAATGTGTTTTCAGTTATTTACCTTTCCATATTAATTATGACTTATCTTATCAAGATAGTAAAATTATTTAAATGGCGTGTGTGTTAAATTATTTACCTTTCCATGTTGATTATTCTTATTGATTCATTATAGATTCTATTGTACTTAAACCTTACCGAGCATCTGATATTACCTCTTTATTATGTTTTATTTTCTTCAGGATGCTAGGAAATGTTTTATCATTGATATGCAGGGTTGCGCTAAGTGGAATAATGTCGTTCCAAAAGAAAATATTTTGTTTATTTTTTTTAAATGTAATGTAAGCTTCAAGTATGTATCTAGTTTACCAATACTACTAAATTATTCAGTCCTTCGGGATGTGATTCCTTGTATCTTGTGCCAATGTAATAAAGTAACCACCGAATACGGACTATTGGGGTTGAGGTATTTATTGTTGGGATCATAAGGAGGTTTAGTAGAAACCTTGGGAACTATATTTTGGAAAATGTAGATTAGGGAAACATAATCCTATTACAGAATTTTAGGATATTTCCAAAGAAACGGAGCTTATGATTTTGAGATTAGTTATACATAAATTTTCAGTTTATGTTAACTATTTCACAAGTTTCATAATTATATATTATGATTTAGAATTTAGTGTATGTTATTATTTAGAAATGTCACCTAGCATAAGGAATGGAAACCGTATTAATGCATGTAATCCATGTAATGATTTCCCTCCTAGGTAAGATAATGATGTTGTAGTTGGAGTTACAGTTGGAGATGAACAAATTATAACTATATTGGGACTACTGGCATGGGTTATGAGCAATAACCTTACCCGTATGGAGCATCCTGTTGTTCCACAATGTGGTGTAATAATTTTAGACCACTTCATGCATCATCAAACACCAGCATTCAATGGGAATACAAGTCCTTTTATAGTTTAGAAATGGATAAGTTCCTTAGATAAGATATTTCTCATTTTGGGAAGTAATGAAAGGTATAAGGTTGTTATGGAAGTTTATCATCTATTGGGAGATACAGATTAATGGTTTTCATTTATTCAAAATACTAAGGAGGATGTGGAAATAATAAACATGGAATGGAAGGATTTTAAGGAACTTTTCTTAGAAAAATATTTTCCTTGCAAACAGTGAGTGGATATGAAGACACAATTCTTGATTCTAAGACAAACGAGAGAGAAAAATGTTTCTAAGTATGAAGAAAAATTTACAAGGTTATCTATGAAAGTTTCGGACTATGTACATAGTCCAAAGAGTAATATTGATCATTTATTTGATGGGATTAAACCAATACTTCGAAGGGAAATCATCTCCCAAACATTCTCATCATATGAGGATATAGTATCTTATGCTATCAAGATAGAGAAAGAATTATCCAAGTCTTATGGTTCTGAATGAAAACAATATAAGAAGTGGATGGAAGAGAAAAAAATAGATAAGGGGAAGAAAAGAAAGAATGATTTTTTCACATGTGATAATTGTGAAAAGATATGCCCCAGTACTTGCTTGTAGGGAATGGGAATTTGCTACAAATGTGGAGAGAAAGGCCACTAGGCTCGTGATTGCAAGGGAAATAAAGAATATTCCAATGTAAAGTTATTTAACTATAATGAGGTGGGGCACTATGAAAAATAATGTCCCAAGTGTTAATATAATATATCTCAAATAAGAAAAGCGATCAAGGTCAATCTTATGCTATTACTATAGTTGAAGTGAAATGATTAAAGTACTTGTGTATTTGGATTCAAGAATTATATTGTAAAAGTATTTTATTATTTATATAATGTTTATAAGAATCATGAGATATATAAGGATTGTAATGTAATGTTATTTATTAAAGGATTTGAGAGCATATGTTGAATGGTATCGATGACCAAGAAAAGTGATTCAGTGGTATGTTGATCTCTTTGGAAAACACATGAGATGTTGAGATAATAATGATAAAGGGATGTTTATGGGATAGTATTGGTGACCTTGAAAATGGATAGTGACTTGATGACTAATTAATTCATGATGGAGTTTACTGTATTTTGGGGATTTATGAAATACATTTGATAATATAATATTTTATTTAAGGAATAAGGAGAGAGTTAATTATTGAAATCATTCATATTTTTATTAATGTTTTAAGGTGATCAAGGTATTCATATATTTGGTATGTGATATTAAGAGCTACATTTTTTTTTGGGGAATCAAATGTTAAGTTGATTTTGTAAATTTAGTGACCTTACTTCTAAATTTTTCGACTTTGAATTTGGACAGACGTATTTTGGATGAGTCTTATGGTTAACTACTAGTGGAATGGATTAAGTTGAACCTTAGATATTATTATTTGAGGTTAAAGTATGATTTAACATATTGGATAACCTATGATAACGATTTTGATTTTAAAAAATATTTAGTGGATGAATGAATGACATGTGAACCTTATGATTCATTAAAAGTGCTTCTGACATGAAAATTTCATCTTGAATATCCATATCCTGGTGTAAGAAACAAAGTGGAAATAGATCAAAGCACGACCAAATATTGAGATTATGTTTATGATATAGAATGAAATCAAGTAATTTTATTTCCTCAAGTTATTTATTTTAATAGTAAAAGAATCCCTCAACTCTAGGAAAAGGATTTTGGAACAAAAATGTTATCCATTTACTTTTCTTACTGATAAATTAATGGTCTTTTAACCAACCACATATTTACAGTTTTGCGATGGTTAACTTTATAATGATCATGTTCTCTATCACTCTCCATCAGACCTTGATTGTTAGTTTTCTCTTCCATGTCAATGTTTTCACTTCCCACTTACATTTTCCTATATGAAATCCTAATGTATGTTATTCCTGATGAAATTCATACTGCCCTTTATTTCTTTTAAAGTGGAAATCTTATTGACCCTTTTTTACGATGTGGGTTTTCCATAAAGGTGTTTTTAAATTTCAAACCCTTGATTACTAATCACAAGTTCAAATTGCGATGATGAAATTTATTGAAGGAGGGGAGAATATAACACTCTAATATTTTAAAAAACACTATATTCGATAGCATATACAACACGCAACACCAAACTTAAACAAACCTCAAAATATTATTATTTAAATATGACCATTATAATCGGGTTGTTAAATTGGTGGGTGTGAATAGGATTAACCATATTATGAAATATATATAAATTTCTTAATAAATAAAAAAAATTGATTAATTCTTAGGAAACAAATAGTTAAATTTTAGTAATGTCATTTTATACATTTTCTTCAAAAATGTTTTTTATTAATTTTTAGGAGAAAATAATATAATTAATTTTTGACACTTTTAGAAAATATATTTGATAAAATGAACTTGATTTTTGAAAACCAACATAATAAAATTATCTTAGGGTGAAATTTTTGGATTTTTTTAAAAAGATTTATTTTCCAGTGAATAATGAAAATAAAAATTTTTATTGAAAACTGTATTTTTTCAAACATTTTCAAAGTTCCATTTTATTTTAAAATGGTTTCAAAGTAACATTAGTTATATTATATTATTAATAATCTAATTAAGTTCATTAGAATCAATTTCATAATTGAACTTGGTATAAAATTATTTTTATACTTAAAAAGGGCATTTTTCTAAAAAATTATTTTTCATTACATTTTATCAGTTTCATTTTAAATTATATTCTTCCAATTATATGATTTTAATTTTGAAAAATTAATTTCATATTTGGATTTAGGAGGTCCAAATTTTTTAAATAGGACTCTTTCATTTTTTGAGGATATGAATAGTAACCTTAGTAATTTTTGTAACCACGATAAAGGGTAAATCGGGTAATTTATGTTAAAAATAAAACAATAAGAACAATTAAATGACCCAAACACTTGAATAAATCTTATTTTATGAATATATATCAACCATAATCATCTAGGGGTCTAACATTTGACCTTTTGGGTCCACTTGGATAAGATTATAACCTTTATAGTATTTTATTTAATTAGAAGTCAAATATGTTGCACTCTTGTTTTTAATAAGTGTAATATTTTTAATATGTTATTATCTAGAGAATATGTTTGACTATAAATAGTATTTTGAAATCTAAAAGATTTATCTACATCATGGTAATTTATTTTTAATTTTTAGTGAATAAATTATTAACTTAAATGTTTACACAACAATGATGTAATAATTATTCAATTAAGGGATTTATTAAAAAATTTGGTTTGAAGATATCTTTTTATCTTGATATTATTAAAGTCAAAGTAATGAATAGTGTCAGAATTAATAATAATGATATTTTATGAATATAATATTTTATTAAATTATTTAAAAAATATAAAATTATTATATAAGCACAAAGGATGTAAGATATGGTCAAAAAAATTATCCCCTATGCATTTATAGGCCATTTGGAAGCATTTTTCTCTAGAATAATCTTAATATATTTTAATCTTTTGAGAAATTCCTAAAGTGTCTCTCACCTTAATTATAAAAGGGTACCTCCTCTCTCACTTCTTTGCACCGCTTTGAGCCATCTAGCTTGACCAACCTATTCTCATTTATCTTATCAATATCCTTATCCAAGTTCTAGACGTTTTGTTCCTTCCAAAAGACCAGCCTTACGCCCCTTAAGAAGATATCTAATGGAAGTCCGCCGAAAAAGAGGTTATCGTCTTTACCAACTCTTTCAAATTTATTTCTTCTTCTACGTCCTCTTCATATGTTGTTTTCATACTAATAAATAACTCCAGTATCATATATATACTAAGATGTTATTATGATTATGATACAACCATATTCTACCTTTTATCCATCCTATGAAAAACGAAAGCACCGCGTGTGTGTATGTATAGCTTACCATCTCTATGCAGCAGTGTAATTTTTTTTTCATCGCTAATTTATTTAGATGGTTATAAATATAGAAATAATGAATATATAAGATATATATGGCATAATAATTATTCTATAAATTTTAATTATTCTTTACCACTTTTTCAGTCCATCCATCGAAAAATGAAAATAGTGTACATGCGTATGTATGACCTACCATCTCCATGAATGGTGTAATTTATTTTTCTATCTCTATATTTATGGATGAATCAAGATATCTATATATTTAATATATATGATATTTACACCATAAATAATATTCTATAAATGATGGAACTATGATAAAATTATAAGTACTGAAACTACCAAATCAAAACATGCATGAAAAACGAAGCAGTTACCACCCGAAATAGTGATTTTAACAATGAATTGATAATAAATTGATGATAAAATACTATAAGTAAATAATATATGGTATTATATAAATGATTATGTTTTTTTAATGTATTTATAATAAATCTATATTTATTATATAGGGGGTTAAATCATGTTCAGCTAAAGGGAAGCATGAGGTAAGGGTTTCTCGTCTCACATTTACTTCTATAAGACATATGTCATATTCACCACTTATTTTCATTATATTGTGTATATGTTGCCCCTATAATTTTTTATATCATGAATTTATTTATCTTCATGGTATTTAAATTTTAATTTGAAGTAATTCCTTTCATGGGGCTTATAAATCAAAAGAAACCCAGGTGGTAAGGGTTTATTTCACAATCTCTTCATTATTCAGGATTGTTTAAGTTTAAGTCTCTGTTTGGGAATATTTCTATCCCATGATCATGTTTTCTAAAAATGTTTTCAAAAATGTATTTACTGTTATCCTACAATTTTTTAAATCCATTTTTACCCATGATTGTCTTTTTTAAAAATGTTTTAAAAAGAATCTTCCTATCATTTTCTAAAGGAGGTACTTTGCGAGTTTTTCAAAAAAATATGGAAGGAATGTTTTATTTTAACTTATATGATAGGAGTAGATTTTCCCACCATCATGACGCTTTAATGATTTGAAGCTTCCTTTACAAGTTTACATAGTTATTTTCAAAGAAAATGTTTTCCTTTGTATTTTCATAGTTTATTTTTTAAAAGTGAATTTCAAAGTGAAAAAGATGTTTTTACTCAAAAATGTTTCAATGATCTTTTTATAGCACTTTTATTCATCAATGAAAATAACCCTTTGTTTTACCTATTCACCATTGGTTATATGATTTAATGATACCATCCTTTGAAGCATTCACTTGTGATCATTGAATACTTCATTTCTCTTAAATATCCATATTATTTCATGATAGATATGATTATTTCTTAAATAGTATACCATTTTTAGATATGGTGTTTACATTGAAAGATATTTGTTTATTTGGGGAAATATTGATAAATCAATATCCATTACTCAATACAGATATTTGTTGATAAGGCACATTGTTCATGAATTAAATCGATTATTTGATTTATAAGGAATGCTTTGGACATATAGAAATGGGTGGGGCCTATTATAGATAGACCTTCGATGCATTGGCAGGTCTCGTGAGACAGATTATTTGACCAAACCTGATTGGTTTGTACCTAGTATTTTAAAACTTCCTTGTGAAAGGTCTTGGTAATAGAGGTATAGTTAGCCAAACCGAATCGGTTTGTACCGAATATTTTTAAACCATCTTATAAAAGGTCTTAACATTGGAGGTATTATGTACCTGAGACATGACGTCTAATAATTAATTATTTCCTTCTTTTTATAATCTAGTTATTATTATCCATGAGATTCTTGCTATGATATTATCTATATATTCATTTCATTCTCAGTTATTGATTAAATAGAATGTGCTTTCAGTTATTTACCTTGTCGTATTAATTATTTCTTATCTTATCAAGATAGTTGAGTTATTTAAATGACATGTGTGTTCAATTATTTACCTTACCATGTTGATTATTCTTATTGATTCATGATAGCTCCTGTTGTACTTAACCCTTACCGAGAGTATGAGCTTACCCCTTTCTTATATTTTATTTTCCTCAGGATGCCAGGAAATGTTTTATCATTTAATGCAGGGTTATGCTAAGGGGAATAATTGTGTTCTCAAAGAAAATACTTTGTGTATTTTTTTAAAATGTAATGTGAATTTCAAGTATGTATCTAGTTTACCAAGACTACTAAACTATTCAATGATTCGGGATATGATTCCTGGTATCTCGTGCCCATGTAATAAAGTAACCACCGAATCTGGACTACTGGGGTTAGGGTCTTTACAATTACACTTAATAAGGAATGCACCTGAATCTTCCCTTCACTTCTTTAGCTGGGTGCAATTCCTCTTCCAGTGGCCCTGCTTTCCACATGAAAAACATATCGCATCTTGTTCCTATCCTTACCTCTGGATCTTCTTCTTCTTGAAGGGATGGTGTTCTAGAGCCTTAGACTTTGAATGAGTCTTTGACCCCTTTTCCTTGTTCGTTTTCTTCTTATTCTCCATAAGAACCATAGGTTTTTCATGCCCCATTCCTTTATCAACTTGTCGAATAAGATTATGAATTTATGATAGTGTCTTCATGCTACTAATCATATTATAATTCGCAATAAAACATGAGAAGATTTTGGGTAGTGAGGACATAATGAGATCTATGCTCAGCTCATCAAGGGTTATGAAACCCAAGATGTCCATGTGATTAATGTAAAAAAATAATCATGATTACATGTGCCCCATCCGACACCAACTCTCCAATCTTGCACGTGAATGGTGCATTGGAGGTCTCATATCTCTCTGATCTCATCTTCTCTTGATAGAGATCCTGAAGGTGAGAAATGATGTTATACGCACCAATATCCTCATTTTGCTTTAGAAGCACATTGGACATAGAGGATAGTATAAAACATTGGACATTAATAGCATCATTCACATGATTTAAATAGAGAGATACTTCTTCCTCATTTTCCTCTTTTACAATGAATTCATAAAGTGGGTTTTCCAACATGTATAATTTCTATTCACGAAATAGTATAATACGCAAGCGCCTATACCATTCTTGGAAATTCATGTCGGTGAGAAGGTTATCCCTCTCTGGTATGGATTTCAGTGATATTGTTGAAGTCGTTTCCATTTCTACAAATTAAGGGCAGATGATTGGTACTTGTTTTGATTACAAAACAAATTAATAAATTTTAATTTTAATTAAATTCCATTAATCTCCCACTATTTTTTGAAAACCCAATAGCTATCACCATCAGTTTTGAAAATCCTAAAAATTGGATATTCTAGTGGAAAGGATCCATATTCCCCTTATTATAACCTATACTTGGGCCTGAAAACCTATTTGAAAGGTTTTAGGTAGGTGTAACTTTCCAACTGCATTAACCCATAGTTTCTTGATCCGTTGAGTGGAATTCCCAATCCAAAAATCCTATTTTAAAAATCTCATCAACACTTGCCTCTCAGTTACACCAAGTCATGTTTGGGAAGTCAAACCTTGATGTAAAATAAGTTAAGTCAACCCAAAACTTTAAGCTAAAATTTCCATGATAATTGAAATCACCCAAACTTGGGTTGTTCAAGAACTTTGAACTAACTTAAGTAATGGAATGCTATACCTACTTAATATTTTAATTGAGAGATTTTTATCCTTATGTGTAAATCCCATTTTACCTTTCCACGTGCCTTGTTAATATTAAGTGGATTTTTCTTAAGTGATTAACCATTTCTGATAAAAAATTTATGCATAATCTAGTTATATTTTATTCCATATTACATGCTTGTTAATTCATTTATTAGGTGATCAAATAGCATTCACAAACATTTACCTTTCCACATGCCTTGTTAATATTAAGTGGATTTTGCTTAAGTGATTAACCATGTCTGATAAAACATTTATGCATAATCTAGTTATATTTTATTCCATATTACGTGCTTGTTAATTCATTTATTAGGTGATCAAACAGCATTCACAAACATTAATAATTAACCATACAACTGATAGAAATAAAACATAAGTAGCATGATCATGATATTTTCTAAAGGTTATTTTGTCTAGAGGATGATAAAATAACCCTCAACCTTAGGGGAAAACACCTTGAACCACATCTTCGTTCATGTTGGAGCATTCCTCCTAGGCTCCTATGTATCACCTCGATTGGTTTCACCTCGTCTCCTGGACTCAGACTGTCACCTCTCACCTAGGACCTTCATCCTTACATAAGCTTTTACTCACACGAGGGAGAGGGGATCCAATGGATTGGATAAGAGAGTTTACATAAAAGAAACTACAATCATGTAGGCATGTACATAATGAGGGGATGGCATGCAGTCCATTAGTAATAATTTAACCATAATAAATTAAAGAAACCAATCACATACTCAGGCCTGGTCTAATCTCATGATCATTCACACATCAAGTAACAAAAATATATTTTCAATCTTGTTATCAATTACTTCAATTCGTTCTTTAATTAAGATAATTTTTCACTAATTAATCCAATTTATCCAATTTATCTTAATTACTTCCAAGCATCCTTAACCCATTATCATCTATAATTTTAAATAAAATTAATTTCATTTAAAAATAATAAAGTACACAAGTATACTTAGAGGAAAATAAATGGCACACATAACACATAACACATGTGAATAGGTTTGATTATATATTTAATTTTTCTCCATGAAAAAATGGACGCACTGTCAGCAATAGACTACACAATGTGTATAAAAGTACACGGTGTGTACTGTCTTCTGCCCATGTTCACAGCACACGCCTTGGGATTGGGCGTGTCACCTACCGTATACGAGTTTAAGGTACAAAATGTGTAGTCCAACTTACATGGTGTGTAACCTCGGAGTTTCATGGAATGTCTGCCCCCTATTTTGTGTATCTGATACATGAAACTCTGGGACACCCTGTGTTCTCAGCCATAAGAAAACAGGGACTACGCATCGTGTATAGATTTTACATGATGTGTAGTTCTTCAAGTTGTGTGTCAGCCTATCTGGATCTACATGTTGATCTACTTTTGATAGATCTTAGATCTGATTTCATCGGATCTGTCAGACTTTATCACGAGATACGAATGTGAAGACAAAAATACATGGCGTATATACAGGCAGTACATGTCGTGTACTCTAATTTTATCCAGGCAGAGCCTTTGGAACCTCTAGATGGTATGAATCGAATGCTTCGTTATTTTTAATCCTTAATCGATTACTGGTTATGTTATTGAGAATGAAGAAAGGGAATAGATGATGATTTCAGATATTAAAATGAATCGATGTGAGTAAAAGAAAACACAAACTCATGCAAAAAATCAACAAATAATAAATAATTATAAATTAAACATGTGACCCATCTGATACCGCTTGTAGGTTCTAGGCACAACAGAAGTTCCCTTGGTGGTATGAACAACTCATATTTTAGTCTTAATTTACATGTAATCATTTACACATATGATTAAAACGGCATGTCTAATGAAAACAGTAGATTAATTTGACTAGATTAAAATGTCGAAACCAGAAGAGGAGGGTCTTCACACGTAATTTATAATTAATTTATGAGCATATATAGAATTACCACAACTTGTAATTCTGCTTTCATTGACAATCTGGTGGACTAGATATTATCATATCATTGTTGCACCGCATGATCCAAGTGCAGAATCCATCTAGCGGTGATCCACACACGCACCACAATATCTGAACATCCTTGTAGAATCATTTGGTGCCAGCATGGCCGATTCTGATCACTTGCATTGTTCATGGTTGATCGTAGTAGTATTCTTCTCAGATGAGAAAGAAGTCTCAATGATCTCTTAAAGGCTTGAGAGGAGAGGAAGAGAGAGTGTGCTCTAGATCTCTTGATCTCTCTCTAGGGGTTGAGAGAGTCTCTCTCTATTTGTTGTGCACACTAAGAGTGATTATAGAAAATGATATAATTAGATTTTTTATTATGACGGGTTTAGGGTTGGAAAATTTCCCACTAAACCCTTTCCATATTTATAATTCTTAATTGATTTCATATTCAATAATATTATTATTATTATTATTGATCATTTGACATGTGCAATGTTGGATTGGTGTAGCCCGATCCGGTTGGGCCAAATGCTTGTGGCCTGCAACTTTCGCGGGTCGAGCTCCACAATGAGCTCGTTAGGGGTTGTAGGGGGCAACGCGCCCCTGCTCCGGGGGTTTGGGGGTCGAAGGGCCCCAGCCCAAATTTTGGGGGTGTACTGTAGCATCTCTGACCACTGTAGCAAAGCTGACCGACCGACACTGACAGAGCACTGTAGTAGTGCGGACTTTGGAGTCAGCTTTACTGTAGCCTTTTGGACTTTCAGCCGGCAGCCACTGTAGCACTATTGACTTGGGTGGCCACCTTTCACTGTAGTGACGCGGACTTCCTGGTGGAACAGTTGATCATCTTCTCCATTTGTAGCTCATTTCGGGCTAAGGTTACTCACTAAAAAACTCTGTGATTGTGCTCCCAAATTATAGTGAGTATTCTGCCTCTCTATGGACGTAGGGATTATTCCCAAACCACGTAAATATTTGTGTCCTTATTCTTTTTTTCCTTTTACTCTTCTGTGATCCGTGTTTTGTTTCATTGCTCCCAACATTTCCCCAACATGCAACACAAGAATAAATATCATTTATATCATTTCCAATTGGACCATTAAGCTCGTACCGCTTTCCCTCATCGATATTTATAGATCCTCTAATAATGACTATTTAATTAATAAATAAATTTCATTTCATTATTCTATGATAAATATAATAAATATTATATTCATCAGACTTGTAAATAAATATTTATTATTATTATTTTACTCGCTTATTCTTTTTAATAACTTGGGATTAAATTATGGAGATCAACCAAACCTGAATAAATATTATTTATTATAACTTGTTAAATTCAATACTTGAATTTAACTGGGATTGTGGATACAATTGGTGTGTGACCCTCTAGACCTCTTTCTCAGTGGCATTAAGCATAACTGTCTAAAGTCTAAGGTTAGCATCTAGCAACATGTCAAGGCCCCCATAAAGAAAAAAAGTTAATGTCTCAACGGCATTCAACCTCCCACGAACGTTTACCGTGTAATATAATCTCTTTATCATGATATCTCTAATCAAGCAAGTTGCATGCCGGTGTCATCAACATATATGCTCAATTTCTCTTTCTTTGACTTTCCAGAAATGAACTTGCCCACCGAACACCATGGACATGGATTTATGTAGACGGTTTCATTCCCATCAAAGGGCCTGAGATATTAACTTATGTCATAGGATAAAAGGGATAAATTCTTTCTCACGATATCCATTAATTCAATATCACTTGTGACGCACCCAACGTATCCTACCTCGCTACGAGCATACATCGTCATAATTTTCATCAATACATCAATGTATGTGAGTCATGATATCCATTAATAATGATATTAAAGCCTAAGGATCAATACACACATTCGCAAACAGGAACATCTAATGACACATAGAAATATGGATTTCCTATTAACGGGTTTGCTCTCGTAACCTCATATCTTATAGATTTTCAAGGGCAAACACCATGAGAAGGTGTCTCAATGTCTTATGAGCCTCATACCCTCGAAAACCTAAATCGTCTATGTCATGTCAGATAATATCATCCGGTTATAGAAAATATATTCAAGAATGATGTCATGACACCTCTAGGTTCTCAACATTGGCAAGGAACTACTATGACCTTTCAATGTGACATATATTCTAAGGACATTATCACATACAAGATTCATGCGAAGGAACAATCATTATGTGATAAGAAACATCATTAAACATGTAATCAAGTACTAAGAAAGTCAGTTCTAGGGCACCAACTCCAACAATATCAACTCATTTTAATTATGAGATATATCAAATGGATGTCAAAACCACTTTCCTTAATAGGAATTTAGTCAAGGACATGTATATAATACAGCCTGAGGGTTTTGAAGTGCCAGATGAGTTAGCAATGGTATGAAAGTTACAATAGTCCATCTATAGATTGAAGTAATCTTCTCATAGTTGGAATATCTATTTTGATGATGCAGTCAAAGAGTTTGGTTTCATCCAAAGTGTGGATGATTCCAATGTATATAAGCAAATTAATGGGAGTGTTATAGTATTTTTGATAATGTATGTAGATGACATACTCATTTGAAATGATATCCCAACTTTACACTCTATAAAGATATGGTTAAGAAAATGATTCTCTGTAAAAGACATGGGTGAATCGCTTAAATACTAAGTATTAAGATCTATAGAGATAGATCTAAAAGGTTGATTGGACTAAATTAGGACACATACATTGGTAAAGTGTTTGGTTTAATAGATAACCCCAAAAGGGGGTCTTTATTAGTGTTGTATGGAATGAATCTTAGGAAGATTCAAGATCCTTCTAAGATGTTAGAAAAGACAGATAAAATTCTTTGTGTTCTCCATAAGATCTATCATGTATGTCATGTTTTGTACTCGACCTGATGTCACATGTGCTCTTAGTATAACCAATAAATACCAATTCAATCCAAGTGAGAGTCATTGGGTTTTTGTAAAGGACATCCTCAAGTACTTGAGAATGACTAAAGATATGTTCTTGATCTTTAGAGGAGAGAATGAACTTTGTGTAAGGGGTTACACTAATGCTAGTTTCTGATTCGATAAAGATGACATTAGATCTCAATATGGTTTTGTGTTTTACTTGAATGGTGGAGCTATCATTTGGAAGAGTGCCAAACAAGCCATCATGGAGGACTCGACAACAGAGGAAGAGTGCATCATTGCATCAGATACTGCGAAGGAAGTTGTTTGGATCGAGAAGTTCATTTTTAAACTTGGGGTGGTTTTTAGCATCAAGGGAGCAATTGAGCTTTACTGTAACAGCAATGGAGCCATTTCTCAAGATAAGGAACTCTGGTCTCACCAAAGGACCAAACATTTTCTTCGTAAATACCATCTTATACGAGTGATCGTTGAGAGGGGTAATTTTAAGATCTGTTGGGAGGCTACATATGATAATATAGCAGATCCGTTGACAAAACCATTACCGTAGAAGAAGCATGAGGGTCTTTTTGAATCTCTTGGTATACAATACATAAGAGATTGAATGGTATGGTTGTAAATGTATCATAATTTTCTAATAGAGGCAATCTTCATTTATCATTCATTAATGTGTGATGTAATTTATTTTACATGAATAGTGGAATGATAATATGCCCTCCAAGTGAAACTTTGAGTTTTCCCTAATCGATGATCATCATGGAGTATTATGGGGTGTGATGATATGTTAATGTTAGCATGAGTAGAATCTTATACTTGGTACAAAGACTTGTATACGAGATACGAAGAATAGACTCATCAGGTAATAAGTCAAGACTTATTACTTAGACCGACCTGCCAAAGTACATCTCATGGAATGTCCTCTGATCATTGATATACTTAGGCATGTGTGCTTATTGTTAATCATCATTACCTAAGGTTCGTGAGATATCTATCATTAGAACTTTCATACTTTCATACCATTCTTATGAAAGCATTAAGGTTTAGCTAATCAGCAGGTGGTTGGGTATGTTGTTGATCACATTGTCAATTGAAGTTCAACCAAGATGGGATTTTTCCACTCTTATGATGAGAAAAGAGATTAGGGCCCTTAATTGAATTAGGCTGAAGAAATGCATGGTCATGCTTAGTTGATGAGAAAAGAGATTAGGGACATGTGATGTGTTCATCTACTGGATGAATGATATGTGATATTTTCATCAAAGTGGTCAATCTATTTCGGAGAATCGTGAATGGATGAGGAAACTTCTACTAGATTGACATGTTTCATGTCTAGTGGTCACTCGATGCCATAGACAAAGGGATTGTATTGGTATATATATATGATTTATATAATACGTTTTGTAGTGAACATGTTTGTATGGAGATATGAGTATGTTTGATTGAGATCACATCAAACTCCTTAATAGCTTGAGTAGCATTAATGCTTTGCTAGAGGTTGGTCTTTACTTACATCTATGAAATCGGGATTTCCTATTTGTTGTTAACGCTACTAAGGCCCATGAGGCCACACAGTTAGGCCTTTAGATAAGGATTAAATTTTGGACAAATCGTTTGTTCCAAAATGAAAAGAGTTTGATAAACTGTATCCAAAAGAGTTTTAGATAGATTCACAAAAAGTTGTGAAATTTTTCATAAAGTTTATGGGATTTTAGTGTCAGTGGGAGATTGTTGGATGTGCACTAAATGGAGATATCGTATTGAACGATATCCCCCTATCATAGTCAACAATATGCATATGATGCATATTGAGCTTAAGGATACGTTGCTAGCTAGTGTAACCTTGAGCAAGAGCTTGAGAGGACGTCATCACCAACATAATGTGAAATGCATGTGATGCATATCTTGAGGTTACGTTTCCCTAACGTATGATGAGCATATGGCTTCGAGCGCATGGCACATGTCATGTCTCCCGCATGGTTTTATCGGTTATGAATCGATGAGATTGATTTGTTCATGGCATGAGAAACCGCTTGAAACGTTCAAACAATAATATGCATCAACGGGCAATAACATATCGACTTCCATGAGATGGCAGTCAATACAGCTGGCATTCCATCGCTTCGACTCTCCATATTTAATGAAGAGAGTTTAAAAATGGGACAGGATCCCTCCTATTGATGGCTTTTGATGCTTACATGCAAAAAGTCGATACTCTCTTCATTTTGAATCATCTTTTGTCTTTGAGAAGAAGGCGCTAACACCCCTTAGGGTTTGGGATCCTCTTGTTATGAATAAGGATCTAATGGCTGATGTAATCCCTCTTATGGGTTTCTTCCACTGCTGAAGTTCATTTAATGAACACCCAAAACCCATCATATACTCCACGTATTCCAATATTAAATACATTTAATATAAATCATATGAGATTTTTCATCCATTCTAAAAGAATTTCAAGAATTTCCTAAGGGGTCTTCAAAAAAAATTTGTTCTATATCTGCATTCTTTTAAATCTAGTTCCTAAGGATTTTGTTAAACATGCTCTGATACCAACTATAATGTCATCGGCTTTAAGCCGATGGATATTTATTACATGGATACACGATACATAAGATGACATATCCATGATTCAAAGTTTAGTAGCGCTTAAGTGGTTAGAAAAATTTCACGAGCATTACGTAATATTTATCTTCATTGTCAGGGAAATAAAGAAATATAAGAAAGAGATGAGTTCAAATGCTTAACAAGAGATAACGTATCAAAGAAGCTACATATATCATGATCATGACATATATAATATGATAAGAATGAATAATCAACATGGGTTCATAACTAACTCATGATCATAACATAATGAATACATAATCATGGATAACATAATGAATACATAATCGTGGATAACATAACGAATGGGTAACATGAGAATGAAAATGCATAAATTCGAACATCATAAACATATCATTGAGCCATTGTACCAACACATCATACATAAAGGGTAAGGATACGCTCATTACTCTATCTTAATTGTCTCGTGAGACCGATCAGTACAAGATGTTATATAATTTTAGGCCCCACTCCAGGTATATTAAATCTAATATGTTACATCATATGAGAAAATAGCTTTGCCAACACTTGCATGATGTTTAATAGCAAACAACATACAAATAATTAGCATATTATTCAATAATGATAAAAGTAATCTCCAAAGCAATGTTTTTATAAAGGGTCGTATGAAAGGATTTTCAATGTATTCAATCAAATGTATCATTATAGTAGTAGAAACTAAGGTCGTCAATCCAAGAGGTTTTGATGTAGAGGTTAAGTGACCCCTCATTTACCTTAAATATAGGTATAATAGATCAAATGGACATTACTACAATGGATACATGAATGGGAAACTAAACAAGGAAAAGATTGTTGTATAAAGGAAGTTCAAATGTGGAAGAGGGGGGAAAGAACGCTTCCCTGAGATTTCCTATCTTCTCAATTAACCTTATTGAAGAGGGAATCCCATGAGATAGTATTTGAGAAGGAATTTGGGAGGAAATCTAAGTTTGAAGAATAGTTTGAAGAGATGTATTTTAGGAAAACATGATTGTTTAATAATTTGTGAATATAGATCTTGGAAAACCAATTTTGAGTGTTGAAATAACAATGGATTGCTAGTGTTGAAATAACAAAATCAAATATTATATTTCATCATGGTTAAGGAAAAACTATTTAAACATAAAGAAGTAAAATATGTTTTGAATTTTGAAAATTACTTCACAGGTTGAGAAATTAAATTTATTATTTTAAATACATCATTTAACCTGTTAAATTCATTAGGAGTCATTCTCACCATTCTAGAAATTAAATTTATTATTTTAAATACATATTTAATTTTTTATACTAGTCATTCTCACCACCGTCTGCGATCCATAGGCGGAATGAAAAACTTATCAAGAAACCGAAAACCACGGCCACTAGCCAACATCCGACCACAGGAACACAAAACAACTCCAGCAGCAGGAGCCTTTCATTGCCAAACACAACCTTAAATACCCACTCCCCAGCTCATGGACAACACAAATAATTTACAAGGTAATCCATTAGATTTGCAATTAGGTCATAAACCATGTACAAGACAAATTCAAAACATTGACAAATGTGCCTTGTATACCACAAAATCCAATTACAATTTCAATTCAGTTCAAAAAAAAATCTCATCATCATGGTTTTAGATATTAACATTTTTCAAAAAAAAAATGTTCTTAAAACACTTCAGGGATTCAACTACTAAAATTATATTACTTACACTAGCTGGGTATAATAAAAGTAGTTAAAATTTCCCCACTTGTATTGGAGGGTAGAAGGGAACTCACATTATCCCCTCACTGGGACTTGGAAGCCTTGTCCAAAGCATCAAAAACGCCTTGCAGACTCACCTCCTCCACCACCAAAACCTTGTCTCTCGATTTGGAGCCGCTACTTATTGACACCTGCCGCCTTTTTACCCCGATGATCTGTTCACCAATTCGAAAACCAAATGAAACGTATTTAAATTAAATTATGATAACACATAGTTTGGAATGTGGTGGCAGCAGCAAACTTAGAACTGGATACCTGAAAAATGAAGAAGAAAATACCAACAAAAACCTACTTGAAAGAAACTTCAAGCAGGTCACAAAATTTAACGATGTCAGCTCTAACAAAATTCATTATGAAAGGGGTTGAAACTTAATGCCCTCCCAAAATTTGCATGATTCCATCAATGTACATGATGGACAAGAAAGAGATTACCACCATGAACAATGATCCAAATACAAGATTTCTCAAAACCCTACAAACCTCCTCCGACAAGATGAATTCCCCGCAAACCCAGACTCAATTTAAAGAGGCTTATTCACAGACTTACTAAACCCCAACGGATAATAGGGTACAAATAGGAGAGCATTCCACATCGGGACAAAGGTGGATTTATGATCAAACGTTCCATATTTGATCAAAAGTGGATTTCTGAGGAAATAAATGAAAAGAAAATGGAATACAAGTCACGCATTAACAGTCTCCAGACCAGATAGTAGACTACCACTTTTATTGAAAATATAATTTCAGATTGAACTCTTCATACACCAGATTAGCTCCAATTTGGGTATGGATCACTATAATTCAAGCAAATTTATAGTATAAAATTCAAAAAGCCTGTTTGAGACACTTCATAAACCAGACTGGCTCAAAAAGTCTGCTTCAATGTCACACCCTAACCTTTCTGATTCATATTATTTTAATTGTTTGTTATTTTAATTGTTTATTGGGTTAATTGTTTATTGGGTTAATTGTTTATTTCATATTATTTTAATTGTTTATTGGGTTTTTACATTTGTTTATTTCTTATTCATATTATTTTAATTTTTTATTGGGTTTTTACATCTGTTTATTGGTTTTCTGGGTTGCGGAGTGGAGTTTGGTGGCCATGGGGACAATACCACTGAAACGCCGTTTTCAGTTTTGGTCTGGGTGCTCCCCTGTGGGAAACGGGGCGGCAGAAACACCCATATTAGGCATTTTGGCAGCAGTGGTGTGTGGCATGTGAGGCACTTGGGGTTTTTGTCCGGGAAGTGAAGGTTCCAGGGCGCAGCGGAATCAGTTGGACCCGTGCCCAATAAGATTTTTCTATGAACTTTTTTGGAATTCTTCTCAGAACTAGATAAAAATATGTTCTTGGAATCCACGAAAACAATGTTGGATTGGTGAAGCTCGGTTCATTTTGGATGTTGTTGGGCTGAATGCTAGCGACCTATACTGCACACCAGGCTGCAACTTTCGCGGGTCAAGCTCCGAGGTGAGCTCGTTAGGGGTTGTAGAGGGAAACGCACCCCTGCTCTGGGGTTAGGGGGCCAAAGGCCCCCATCGCAATTTTTTGGGGCACTATAGAACCGACTGTAGAGCTGACTGGGCGACACCGACAAGCGATACTGTAGCACCGCAGACTTCTTGCCACCGGCCATTGTAGCAGCTTGGACCGCAGCATTGTAGCAGTGCGGACTTCCAGCCACCTACTGTAGCACAATGGACTTTCTGTGCGGTTGGTGGAACAGTGCTTCATCTTTTTTATTAGCTCATTTCGAGCTAGGTTTTTTTGTGTTAGAAACTCTGAGATCTCCTTGTAATTGTTCTCCCGGTTATAGTGATATTTCTGCCTCTCCGTGGACGTTCTCCTCTGTGGATACACTGTGATATGGTATGTACTGTTAGGCACCACACCGAGCTCCTGGACTGATTGAGATCTCATGTCATCTTGATAAGTCTGCAAACAAGCAGTTGTATATCCCCTGATGACTAATTCTTCATCTCCTCCATATACCATGAACATATCCTTTAGAACACCTCAAGTACTTAAGGATAGTCTTAACAGCAACCCAATGTTATTCTCATGGATCTGCTTGATATCTGTTTTTCATGTTTTAGAGCATAAGCAACATCAAGTCTGGTGCATAACATGGTATACATAATCGATCCTATCGGAGATGCGTAAGGGATCCTACTCATCCTCCGTCTCTCCTATTATGTCTGAGGACACATTTTATTAGAGAGATGAATATCATGTGACACTAGAACCAATCCCCTCTTGGATTGTTCCATAATAAATCTCTTCAGTATCTGGTCAATGTATGTACCTTGACTTAGTACAAGTAACCTTTTGGATTTATTTTTGAAGAATCTTGATCCCGAGGATGTAGGCTGTTTCACCAAGTCTTTCATGGAGAAAACACTTGTTCAACCAGTCATTAACTGACTGTAAGGTTAATACCTCATTTCCAAAAAGCAATATGTCATCAACATATGCTACCAGGAAAACGACCACACTCCCACTAATTCATCAATAGACACAAACCCTTCTGGTTGTTTCATATAGACATCTTACTAAAGGTTCTCGTTAAAGAATGTTTTTGACATCCAACTGTCAAATTTCAGTCATAGAATATTGTGATATCAAGTAGAATTCTAATAGATTTAAACATGACAACTGAGGAAAATGTTTCATCATAGTCAATTCCATGACGTTGTTTAAACTCTTTAGCCACTAGTCGTGCTCTATAGGTACGGACTTTACCAGTCGTCCAGTTTTCTCTTGAAAACCCATTTGCACTCAACAGACTTTATGTCAACTAGCGGATCGACTAAAACTCATACTTAGCTCTAATACATGGAATCCATCTCAGAATTCATAGCAGCATCTAAACTCTCTACTGCTTCCTTGTAGGGTATAGGATCATCATTGTTCAACAATAACGAGTCACCATCCTCGGTGACTAGAAAACCAAAACTAAGTGGTTCTCTAACCTCTTGGGTGCTCCTACGTAGTACTCATGCCTCGGGAACATCTTCCATAGGAAAGGTTGCAAGTTGTTCCTCTGCCAACACTTGTATAGCTTGAGCATTGACTTCATCGAAGTAAATCTTGCGCTCACTATCCTTCATGAGGATGTGCTTCCTCTCTAGGAATATGGCTTTTCGAGCCACTATAAACTTTTTGTCTAAGGGTTCATATAGATAACAACTTTTCATTTCCTTAGGGTAACCTATAAAGATACACTTTGTGCCTCGGGATGTCAGTTAGTTGTCTGAAGTGGCCTTAACAAACACTTTGCAACCCTATACACGTAAGTTTGACAACACGAACTTATTTCCATAGATTAACTCGTATGGTATGTCGTTTGTCGATTTAGTTGGACTCGGTTTAATGTGTGCACCGCAGTCTGTAATGCATATTTGTAGGTTCCGGGCGCAGCGAAAGCACGTGATGGGTCGTGCCCTGCGTAGTACTTGTGTTTTAGGAACTACTTCCACGCGGACCAGTGGAATCTGTTCATGAACCAACTCTTGTGTGTATCTTGAGCATCAACTTCATCGAAGTCAATCTTATCCCCACTATCCTTTGAAGATGTGCTCCCTCTCAAGAAAGACGATTTGTCTGGCGACAATCACTTTCTTGTCAGAGGGGTTGTATAGGTGGTATCCCTTTGTTTCTTTAAGATACCCTATAAAGATACATTTTGTGCCTAGGGGTGCTAGTTTGTTACCTAAGAAGGCCTTAAAAAATGTCTCATAACCTCACACTTTTATGAGACAAAACGGGTTTCTTTCCACTCCATAACTCGAAGGGAATTCCATTTTCCTCTTTAATTGGTACTCAGTTTAATGTGTATGTCGCGATTTGTAATGCATATCCCCAAAAGAATAATGGAAGATCTGCATGACTCATTATCGACCTTATCATGTCTAACAAGGTACGGTTCCTCCTTTCTTGAATTTCTTAAAGGACTCGGACTTATACCTCATCAAGTAGACATAACTATATCTATTCAAGTCATCAGTAAAAGTTATGAAGTAAGAATACTCACCTTTAGTTTCTACTGGAAATGACCCACACACATCAGTGTGTACCAATCCTAAAAGCTCTGTGGCCCTTTCACCTTGTCCACCAAATTGCGATTTCGTCATTTTTTCTTATAAACAAGTATAACATCTTTCAAGTGGTTTTAGCTCAGAAGAGTCAAATAACCATCTTGACAGAGCTTTGTCAAACACATCTCGTTTACATGATCAAAACGGTGATGTCATAGCTGGGTGTGATATGAGTCGTGTGAACATGATTCGTTATCAATTGTCAATACTTGGTTTTCGTAATTTAATTTATAAAGACCGTTATTTAAATGTGTCATACCATAACATATGTTGTCTTTATAAAAGAAACTTTTATTTCCAAACTTGAAAATAAACTCATATGCATCTAGGCATGATACATAAATTATGTTATTGTTAACAGTAGGTACATAATAACAATCTTTTAAAACCAAAATCATTTCTGTTGGCAATGAAAGGTGGTAGTCAACAAAAGCTAGAGCAGCCAGCCTCGCACCATTAGCAGCTCTCAAATCCACCTCTCCTCTAACAATCATTCGGAATCTACTTGGTTCCTACATTTAGATACAGATATGAGCACCACAAGTTGTATCTAATACCCAATGCGTAGATATTGAAAGATTACACTTGATAACGAACGCACCTTTAGTTTCCCCTTACTTCTGGGTGCAATTCCTTTTCCAGTGGTCTGATTTGCCACATGCAAAACATATTGCCTCTGTTTCCTTGCCCTGCCTCTGGATCGTGCTCTTCTTGGAAAGGCGGTGCTCGGAAGCTTTATGTCCTCATGTTGCTTCAAAAGCTCATCGGTCATGGATGATAGCATTAAACACTGAACATCTGTGGAATCGTTCAAATGTTTCTCATAGAGAGACAACTCTTCATCACTAGGCTCATTTCCAGGCGCATCAGGAATAGGTTCTTCCAGCACATACAATTTCCTTTCATGGCGAAGGATAACGCGTAAGCGCCTTTTCCACTCTTGGAAATTTGTGTCGGTGAGAAGGATATCCTTCTCAAGTATGGATCACAGTGATATATTTGAAGTCATTTTATTGTTGTTTCTACAAATAAGATAAACAAAATTTTAGTACTTTATCTGATAAAATTTAGAAAAATAAATAAATATTATATTTATTAATCTCCCACTATTTTATCGAAGCCCAATAGCCCTCGCCACTATTTATTAATCTCCCACTATTAATCTCCCACTATTTTATCGAAGCCCAATAGCCCTCGCCATAGGCATTCCAAATGCAGCTGCATTAACTCACAATTCTTTGATCTGTTGAGTGGACTCCCCGATCCTGAAATCCTTAAATTGAATTTCCTCAACTCTTGCCTCTCAGTTACACAAAATCTTGTTTTGGCAATCAACTCTTGACGTGAACTAAGTTAAGTCAACCCAAAACTTCATGTTAGAATTCCCCAATAATTGAAAGCACTCCAACTTTGGCTAGTCAAGCACTTTAAACTATGGTTCGATTTTAACTGAAGTAGTGGAATGCTATACCGACTTAATATATATTATTGAGGGATTTTCTCCTTTTATGCGTAAATTGTCAATTATTATCTTTATTACATGCTTGTTAATATTAAGTTGATTTACTTAAGTGATTAACCATATTTTAGATAATATTTACGCATAAGCCAGTTTATTTTAGTTATATCTTGCATGCTTGTTAATTCATTAATTCATGTGATCGCGACAAAACATCCATAATGAAATAACCATGCAACTTGACGGAAATAAAATTATAAAGCGGTATGATCATTAGTTTTCTAGCGGGTGATAAACTAACCGTCGACCTAGGGGGAAAACACCTTGAATCAATTAAGGAACGTGTTACAGCTTTCCACTTGTCCACCTATGTATCTGTCTTGCATTGGTTTCGTCTCGGCTCCAAACAACCCCTTTCACCAGCTTGGGAGTTTCATCCATTACATATGCTTTTACTCACAAGTAGGTGAGGGGGAAAGGGTTTACATAAAAGAAACCATAGGCATGCATACCCGAACATGATGAGATGAGAGATGACACGCAGGCCACAATTTTATTTAATAATAAATTAAATGAAACCAATCACATACAAAGGTCTGGTCAATGTTTATGATCATCCACATGCATGCAACGAATTACGCATTTAATAAAACCAGCATTCAATTCTTAATTGTTCTTATTTAAGATAAATTGTGTTCGAATCAATTAATCATCTTCTTTAATTAATCAATTCTTTTTATCTTAATTCCCATTTGAATTTCCTTGAGATTCTCATCCACATAATTTTAAACAAATTAAATAAATTTATTTAAAATTAACTGTGTACATAAATGTACCTTGGAGGCAACTCGTTGAATACCCGTCTGAATCCACCCAACACGTACTTTCATGACGTGTACTGTTAACTTAATGATTACACGAATTACATAATTTTTCGATCACACGTTATGTTTCAATACAGGTAGAGTAATAACTGTAATACGACTCATACATGATATGCAGATATGAACATTACACATAAATTAATTAAACATTTATATATATATTAAAACTCATCACATGGTGTGTCCTATCAACTTAATGACCACACGCAAGCACATGTCGATAAGATTTACACAGTATAATAAATTAATTTTAATTTTGTGTAATTTGGTATAAGTACACAACGTGTACAAGCGAGCTACACGGCGTGTACGTCTCTCACCGTCTATCTGAGGCACACGCTTAGGAACTCTGCATGTAAACCGTGCCTCGGAAAAATTGGAGTACACGGCGTGTACAAGGGCTACACGGCGTGTGGTCTCCGAGTTACACGATCACCAGTCAGGTAGTCCGTGTATGAAAATACACGACCCGTCAATGACTTAAAAGACTACACGCCATGTACGTGGGCTACACAGTGTGTGCTCCAGCTAACTGTGCAACAAGCTGGCCCGGTCAACACGTGGTGTAAGAATTAAATGCACCGTGTGTATTTAATACACATGGTTTAAATTAATTCCTGATGCATTGAACAATAATACACGATGTGTACTCGTGTGTTACCTGGCCAGAATCCTCGACACCTCCGAATGAGATCTTCGATTTTATTTCATTCATAAAATTAATCGATTTGATTAGATCTACAAGAAACGAAAGAGGAAGAAGCAGATCTCGCAATTCGGTTTAAAGAACGATTAAAGTTGAATTGAAAACTAAATTACAAATGCGTAAATCAATGAACGATCTTTAAATAATTATAAATAATTATGCGACCCTTCTGATACCACTTGTAGGTTTCGGGCGCAGCGGAAACGTGCGATGGGTCGTGCCCAACTTTGCTTTTTGTCATTTTTTTTTAAAGGTGATGTCTTGACCCAAATGGCAAAAGCACAAAATTTATTAAAAGAAAGTTTACAAAAGTTTAAAGTACGGGATCATATTACAATCTTTTTCATGAAAGAGAATAAGAGCGACAGGGAGGTCTTCACACCAGGTTATGTCTTGATTAACTCCCAAGTTGACCAAGCCATCAGCAACCATGTTTGTTTCCCAATAAACATGTGTGATGATGTAGTTCAGCAGAAGCAGTAACACAAGAAAGGAAGAGGTGGTTCGCATCTTCTCTGTGTTGATTACAGATTTTACATTTAGAGCAAAGCTGAATTCCAGACGATTGAAGACAAATATCAGTGGGAACTCTGTTGTGAGCAAGGCGCCATATGAGACTGAATCTCGAGGGCTTTATCCAAGGTTTGTTGAAGTGTTTAATCCAGCCGTAATCGTTCTCGGTGTCACAACAAATATGATTGTAGTAATTTTTTGAGGTAAGCATTCCATTGTGATCAGGCTCCCAAATTAAGAAATCATTGTTGTAAGCGAAAGGATAGTTTTCAATGAGATTCAAAATAATATCTGGGAGATGATCTTGTTGAGAATTTAAAGTATCCTTGATAGAGCTGTTGGTGTTTTCAGGAGTTTGATCAGGAGAAACCATAGAGATTAAAGGTGTGTCAGTCCAGTTATCTAGCCAGAATTTCATGGAGGAATCTCTGGAGACCATCCATCTGGAATTATTCATAATGTTGGCGAAGGAGTGCTTGATGGCAGGCCATATGGAAGAATTAATAAAGCTTGAATTGTTGGTCTTAAGTTTGTCAAGAAATCTATTTTTGAGAAAGGTGATAGATTCAGAAGAATTGTGAAAAAGATTCCAAGTAAGCCGGGCTTGAAGAGCTTCATTAAAGTACTTAGTTTTTTATACCAATACCACCATTCTCAATAGGCTTGCAACAAATTGACCAAGGGACCGTCACAAGCTTTCTTTCAAGAATACTACCGGTCCAGATGAAGTTTTTAATAACTGTGCTCATTTTTTTTACAAGACCAATAGGTCATTTGTAGACCATCATGGAGTAGACCAACTTAATCGTGGATTTAACAAGGCAAGTCCTACCTGCTATAGAGAGAGATTTACCCTTCCAAGAGGAAAGTTGGTTTAGAACTTGATTAACAATAGTCACAAAGTGGCAAGACTTGGGTCTACCCCAAAATATGAGGACACCAAGGTAAGTGAAGGGGAGAGAGCCTTCTTTCAGACCTAATTCACTAATAATGTTGCATTTTCTGTTGAGGGTAAAGTTCTTCCCAAAGAAGATGCAGGATTTGTTCCAACTTATGGTTTTTCCAGAAACCTCCTCATAGTGAGAGAGAGCAGTTTTGAGGTTAAGAATGTTTCTTTTGTCACCTTGAAGGAAAAAAGATGATGTCATCAGCATAAAAGAGGTGAGTGGGAGCATTTACATTCCTGGAGATATGAACGGGTTTCAGTTTATTTTGAACCACCAAACGATTGATCAAACGACTGAGGTAGTCTTCCGTTATTGAGAAGAGAATGGCAGAGAGGGGGTCACCTTGTCTAACACCTTTGGTGCATTTAAAGTATCCTTTGGGAGAGCCATTGATCAAAATGGAGATAGTGGCCGAGTTGAAGAGAGTTCCGATAGCAGTGATAAAAGGGGTACTAAAACCAAAGCGTTGAAGGACTTTGAAGATAAAACTTTAATCCATGGTGTCAAAAGCTTTTCTGATGTCAAGTTTAATAGCTTTGTTACCTCCTCTATTAGTTTTATTCAAGTTGTTGATACACTCAGAGGCAAGATAGATACAGTCTTGAATGGATCTACCCTTTATAAATCCAAATTAGTTTCAAGAGACAATTTTGTCAGTAATAGTTGAGAGCCTATTAGCAATGATTTTGGTGATGATTTTGTAGTGAGTGTTGATAAGAGCAATGGGTCTAAAAAGTGAATCTCAAAGGCATTATCCACTTTAGGGATCAAGGTGAGGAACTGAGCATTAATAGCATGAGGAAGCACCCCATTGGTGAAAAAGGATTTAACAAGATTACAAACATCGATATGAACCACATCCCAATAATGTTGGAAGAAACCGTTGTTAAAGTCATCAGGACCCGAGGCACTATCGGGATTCAGACTAAAGACAGTGAATTTGATTTCATGATCCAACGGAGAGGTAAGAAGGAAGGTATTGTCCGCATCGGTGATCACTAAAGGAATGACCTCGAGAAGGAGGTCTTTGTTGATATCAGGGCCATTGAAGATGGTCTCATAGTAGGAGACTATATGTTGAGCTATGTCATCTTCCTTGTCAAGGATCTTATCCCCATCCTTTAGAAAGGTTAGAGGTTTGCACGCTTTCCTGATTCTTTGGAGAGAGTTATAGAATTTGGTATTTTTGTCACCATCAGTTAACCATTTAACTTTATAAGCTTGCTTTCTCATATTGTCCTTAAAAGTGAGCAAGGAATTGAGATTGACCACAATGTTTATTTCTTGCGTAGGATCAGTGTGGAGATCAGAGTCGGTGTTTTTGTTTTGCAGATCATTGAGTTCTTTCTCAAGAAGAGTAATGTCATTGTTAACCTGTTTGGCTTTGGAGTTGCAGCAAGATTTGAGAGTCTGTTTGAGGTGTTTTAGTTTGAGGTTGCAAGTAAAGGAGGCATCATTGCTATGAGACATTGAGGACCAAAAGTTTTGGATGACATGATTGCACTCCTCATCAGAGAGCCACACATTATTGGAAAGGAATGGTAACTGAGGTTTCATGTCTTTGGAGGAAATGTTTACCAAGATAGGATGATCAGAGTTCAGTCTGTGAAGAGTGATGTTGGAGATAGTGTCTCATTTATCTAAAGCAGGAACATTCGTAAAGGCTCTGTCCAATTTGGAAGCAACCACTTTATTGTAATGTCTTCTATACCAGGTGTATTTCGCACCAATGAGATTAATTTCAATAAGATTGTTGTCCTCGATCGAGGCTTTAAATTCTCTCGTGGAGATAGAAGCGTGAGATGGGCCAATTTTTTCACTAGAGTTAAAAATAGCATTAAAGTCTCCCATAAGAAACCAGGGGAAATTGGTGTTAGTGCCTAAATAAGAGGTCATTCCAAAGAATTCTTCTTTCTTGATATCTATTCTTAGCATAAACAAAGGAGTAGAAAATATGAGTGCCATCAATATTAAAGGTGCAAGTGAGAATCTGATCAGAGATACTAAAAACACTAAAATCCTGTAAAGAAGAATGCGCAAAGATCCATAAAGAATCGGCATTGAGATTATTATTGATTGCACCAGAAAACATATAGTTATGTTGACACAAGTGAGAATATTTAGAGGAGAAAGTGATTTTTGGTTCCGCGATAGCAAAAAGGATAGGGTGATGCGTGTTAACCATTCTTTTCAAAAGATTGAGGGTGTCAGAGTTGGCAATACCTGACAATTCCAAAAAAAGATCTTCATTTAAACCTGAATTTGGAGTTAGAACTCCCTTTTTTCTTTTTTCCAGATCCTTTATTTCTAGAAGACCTTCTAACCTCTTGAGTATTAGTGGTCTTTTCCTGTTCATTGTGAGAAATGACGTTGTTCTTATTTGTTGGTTCTTTTAATTGTGCAGTCATAGTTGATTCTGTGGAATCTTTTGAACCTAGCAACAAGTCATTGGTACTTTGAGATACCAGGTTTTCAGACATTATAGAGCAGTCTGCACTTAAAAAATTAAGGGGGTTAGAATTACCTGGAGCCATTGTATCCACTGCGGACAGCGGCTTGACAAAGTTAGGTGAGTGACTTTGTTTCTGTTCCAGGGAGTCCTTATTCTCCTGCATATGGATCGGTTCTAGAACAGCAGATAGACTATCATGTAAAACAGGTTCTAATGTCACGTTAGCATATGTAGTAAACTCAGTACTTAAGGTCTGTATCTCAGGGTGAACAGCCCTGTTAAGAGAGACAGTGTGAGCAGAGGGAGTTGATTCATAGTCGTGCTTTGGTTTCATTCCTCTTTTCAATATTGGTGGCACTTGGGAGTTAAAACCGGGTCACTGTTCCTAGCATGAGCATTGCTTTTTGCAGCATTAAGGGATGGGTCAGTGGTGTTCAGATTGCATGATTTCAATGAAACAGAATCATCAGAAAAAACATTAGTGCAAGAGTCTGTGGAACACTTAGAACAAAGCAATAAATTGCTGTCATTTTGACCATAGAGCATGTTTCCAGACTTCATAGAATAGTCTTCACTGGCAATTAGAGGAGTAGGAGTACCTGGGACAGGTGGGTCCAAAGTAGACTGCTGTTTGACAGAGTTCAGATGACTGTGCTTCTGCTCAGGGGGGTCATTATAAACCTGCATATGTTTGGGTACTAGAACCGAAGATGAATTGTCATGTAAAACAGGTTCTGGGTTCTTTTTCATGTCCACCCCAGCTTCTACCATGGGTAGAAATTGCTTGGTGGAGCCAGCTGGGGTGTCAGCCACTGTTTGAAAAGTTTCTTTGGGGCAGACACCATAATTGTGGGTGGGTATTGCAGGCATTTTCCTGCTCAGTGGATAACCTAATAGTGTCTAGGACCAGATTTGCAATTTCAATTAAGAGGCCTTGATCATTAATAGATTTGTCTTGTTCTTCAACATCATCTGCCCAGTTAGTGCCCGAACTATCCCCTATGTGTGTCAAATTGTGTGTGTTTTTTACCCAAACTTCCTTTTTGGGTGGTTCAGGTATGTCCATCATGGGGGTTTTGTCTTTTTTAGTTCTCCTTATTTCCTTCCAATCATTCTCAGTTAGTTGGATTACTTGATTCTTAATCACCCATTGTAGATAGTGTGACCAATGATTTTACAATGATCACAAAAGGGGGATTTCCGCTCATATTCCACTCTAATTTCAGTTTTGTAATCATTAGCATTGAAGTTAATTGAGTTGGGTAGCTTTGAGTCAAGATTTATTTCTACCATAACTCTAGCAAAGGGACCCAAGTCAGCATTTAATGTCCTGTGATCAATTTTGAGAGGAGTTCCTATGCAAGAGACAATATCATTCAGGATTTTTGGGTGCCAAAAGAACCAGTTAAGTCCATGCAATTTAATCCAGACTTGTGCCAATGTGTTTCTGTGTGTGTGCGGGTTGAAAGTGGAGTCCCACTCTGAAATTCTAAGTAAACCCGGCTTGAGATTAAGATTACCAGTCTTTCAAACTCTTTCTAAATCATCTTGTGTTTTTAACAGGATGTGAAAATAGCATTTTCCTATGGGGATTAATTTCCAGTTTGCGGAATTCCAGCAATGTGCAATACGTGAGTGAAGTTCAGTTAAGGGCCAAGGTCGGTTACCTTTGTGGTAGGAGATGTGACCCATCACAGAGAATTTGCATAGCTGCGTACGTTGTTGAAGGGCATCCGGGTCTGTTTCCACCAGGTATCCACCATCATCCAGTCACTTGACAAGGGGAGGTTTCATCTTGAATTCATTACTTAGGTCAGAGCTTTTCAGCGCATCCAGGAACGATATCCCTTGGGATCTACCGGAGAAAGCACGATTGCAGGAGTCGTTATCAGGAGCATCCTCGTTTCGCGTAGCCACTATATGATTGTGCACAGGGGGAACCTGTGTCATCTGAGGCTTCGCGAAGTGATGTGAATCAAAACGTCCAGGCACGAGGAAGTTCGCCATTGAATTGAAGAGCGCAGAAACCAAACGAGGAGCCCTAAACTGGCGAGGGTTTTAGAGAGAGATGGTCTCCCATCTCTCTAAAATCCCGTTCAAGTCCTTGCTTTTTGTCATGATCGATGATCAATTTGAGATTTACATGACGATGAACGTATTAATCAACGAAATTAAATCAAAGAAAACAGACAAAGGATAAAACGTCGGAACCAAGCGCGAGATCATAACATATTTTTTTTAATTTAATCAATTAAAGAATTACCTTGCGTGAATTCTTTCCTCCTTGATAGATCTGACAACAAATCTACGTTGTATCGTCGTTGCATTGAAGGGATCAAGAGCAGAATCCCTCTAACGGTGATCCACACGTGTTCCACAAATCTACGAACGTCATCGTAGGAATCTCGGGGTGCTAACACGGCAGATCCTATCGCTTACGTCATTTGCCTTTGATCGTCACGAGAATCGTTTCCAAAGCGTTCTCCTTATTCTCTCTAGACTCAAGGGTGGGAGGTTGAGGAAGATTGCTCTCCGTTCTTGGAAGCTCTCTAGAGAGGATTCTCTCCAACTGTCGTTGTGCACAACACAAATGAATTGGCTCTACTGGAAAAATAATATAATTGGATTTAAATGCCACTAGGGTTTAGAAATAAATATTTGCACAAGTGCCCTTTAATATTTATTTAACACCTTATGGAACCCCATGTCTGAAATAATAATAATGTTATTCGACATGCGCTTAACTTGCGAATTAAATTAAATATTATTTAATCAAATAATATTCTATATATATTATTTCTCATAGGACCTAAAAACTCAGTCGTTCATTCCTCTACAATATTTATCGAGCTTTAAATAATGACTATTTATTTAATAAATAAATATCACTGCATTATTCACCAATAAATAAATAAATATTATATTCAGTAAATAGCAAATAAATATTTATTAAATATTCCGCTCATATAATGTTCTCTCGAATAATTGGCGACGGAATATATGTGGTTAAACATACATAAATAATTATTAAATATTCCGCTCACAAAATATTCTTTATGCCTCTTTCTCGGTAGCATTAGGTGAAACATCCTAAAGTGCAAGGTGTTAGCCTAGCAACACGTCAAGGCACCCATAGAGAAAGAAGTTAATGCCACAACGACATAATACCTCATACGGACGCTTACTGTGTAATATAATCTCTTTAACGCGATATCTCTAATCAAACAGGTTGCATGCTGATGCCATCAACCTATGTGTTTAATGTCTCTTTAACTTCTCAGAAATCGAACATGCCTATAAAAGACCATGGGGTTACGAAAACGCCGGGAGTCACAGCGATGAACAAGTTTGCAGATGAAAAAAAGTCGGAAACAAAAGAAGAAGAATACGAACAAAGCGATTTACGTGGTTCTGGAATAATCCCTAAGTCCACGGAGATGGAGAAATATCACTATGATTCGGAAGCACAAAATACAGAGAGATATCAAAGTTTCACACACAGAAACCCTAGCCCGAAATAGGCTAATAAAGAAGATGAAATATTGTGTCACCAACCGCATAGAAAGTCCGCACTGCTATAGTGAACAGTGGTTGGAAGTCTGTATTGCTACAGTGTCGCGGCCACCCAAGTCCATAGTGTTACAGTTGCCGGCAGCTGGAAGTCCGCAGAGCTACAGTACCATTGTCTCCAAAATCGCCACTGCTAAAGGAACAAGGAAAAGCAAATCAATCTAGAGGAACGAGGAAAAGCAAACCTTCATGTTGAATGCTTGAGCCACTCAATTCTGGTGAACCTCGAGATGGGCAATGTCGGCAGCCTGTTTTCATCAAGGGCTTCTAACTCAACTTATCAAACTCATGACCGCTCATCCTGCATCAAATGGTCATGGATAAATGCTCGGAGCGAAGACGGTTGAACCTCAATGGGCAACAATGTCTTTTGTTCCATATATCAAGGAGTAAAGGGTCATCTAGATGGAAGTCGTGGTTTGATATGTCCACAGCAATTTAAAGAGTTTGTTGAGCCAGTTTTTCTTGTTTTGATCCACCATCTTATACAGAATGTTCGAGAGGGTTTTATTAAATGTCTCAATCTGTCCATTCGTCGGTGCATGATAATGAAAAGTATGGTTTGATCGGATATGATACTTGGCGTACACCTCCTTCAGCTTAGAGGCTCAAAATTAGTTTCGTTGTCTGTGAGAATAGTGTGAGGGATCCTACACAGATGAATGATGTGAGATTTCACAAACTTAATTCCCCACACACCAAAGGGCCAAGAGTACTTGACTATGTGGAGCAGCTTTGGAGACTGATGTACGAAGTTGGCATAGACCTGACATGCATTACACCTCTTGGCAAACTTCATGAAATCATAACTCATGGCGCCAAAAGTAACCCAACCTTCACACCAGGTGGGAGAACTTCAATCCTACCTAATGGGCCCCACATACTCTGACATGAACTTCCTGCAAAACTAGAGGAATTTCCTTTCCCTTGATGCAACGGAGAAGGATTCCGTCAAAGTACGTTTGTAGAGAACTTTCTCCAATTTGGGGTTGTCACAAAGAAGGAAACTAGCTCCCCGTGTGAAATTTTGTTCTCGCTCAACCCGACTTGACAGCAACATCCCATGTTGGAGGTACTCAATAAAGGAGGTCATCCAATCAGACGCTCCTTCAATCACAGGAACATTCGAGGGCCACACCTGTGAAGAACCGATGTTGAGTTGGTTAACCTCTTGGCAGGGGTTATCACTCTTCGATGCGCCACACGGATGACCATTTTGTCATGGACCGGGTCAACAAGGGACGTCGCCAAGTGTGCCAAAGCATTTGGCTGATCATTTTGAGACCGCGAGGCATGAGACACCTTCAGTTCGAAGGAAAATTTCGCCATCAACTCGCGGGTGTGTTCAAACAAGGGGACGAGTTCCTCCTTGATGGCATAGTGACCATTGATTTGTTTGATGATCAGCTCGGAGTCACCCTTCACGTGCGATATCAGTGTCTAGCAACACATAAAGACACCCAAGAGAAAGGAGTCGATGTCACAACATCGACAACTACATACGAACACTCACTGTGTAATATAATCTATTTGTCTCGATATCTCATCAAATAGGTTGCATACTCATGTCATCAACCTATATGCTCAATACGTCTTTCTTTGACTTCCTTAAATAAACTCATTGATACATCATGGCCATAGAATTTAATGAGACAGTTTCATTTCAATCAAAAGGTCAAGATATCAACTTCCATAAAGATGGTAGGGAAAATCATTCATCGACTTATTAATTAATAGCATATCACTCATAACGCACCCAACGTACTTGTAATGACCCGCTAATTTTCATTGGCTTGAGAACACAACAAATCATTACTAGGCCTTAAGCGACATCCCGAAGACGCCAAAGGCTGGCAATAAATGTCGAAGGGTTTCAAATACAAGTGGGGGACGATTTACCCTTTAAGAAATAAACCATTAAACCAACAAACCATAACCCAACCGTTCATTAAGTGATGCATGAACAAAAAAAAGACAACTCAATAGCTTTATATATCTCAAAACCACATCAAAGTGTGCAACAGCGGAAGACCAACAAGTATCAAAGTAAACAGCAGATAAACAACAAAAGACTTCAAGAGACCACAAGACTCCATACTCCACAAGCTCCAAACTCCACAATCACCGAACAACCCAAATATCACGAGGTAGTGCTGAAAACGTGTGAAACATTACCTTTGCCCCTGTCCCGGAAGATAACATCTGCAAAAGCACCAAAGTGCCAAAGCGGGGGTGAGTATAAAACTCAGTAGGTTTTCCCCAATGACTTCTCTACTCAATATGAACTCACACACCAATATTCCCAAGGATCGCGCCAAAAAAACTCTTTCAATAAAAACACCTTTTTATTGATAACCATTTCCATCAAAACCATTTCAATGCCAAACCATTTCAATAAAACACACGTTTTATTGAAAACCCCTTTTCATCGAACCATTTTTCAATTCCAGCAAATCCATAATTTAAAATCACCATTTTAAATTCAAGAAACTAAAACAATTTGCACAAAAATTCACTGAGATTACACAATTTCACAAAAACAATAAATCATCGCTAAAGAAGATTTATTCCATGCATTGAACCAAGATTTCACAATCAATTTCATTCAATTTAATCAAGATCAAAGGTTTTGACAAAACTTGACACGAACGAAAAACGCTCAAGGAAACCGGGTCGATTCTTCACGGAACCTCCTTAGATTTCTTCTCCTAGCAAGATCAAGACCAAATCTCAACTTATTTGGAATCCACACTCATAGATCTACCCATAACGGGTGTAGATCTGAGAAACCAAGAAGAAAGGAGAAGTAGATCTAAGAAACCGATCAAGAACGATGAAGAACGATCACATACCTCAAGAATCAGGGTTCAAAACACCAAGGGAAGCCTTCGGATTGACTCCAAATCACTTGGGATCTCATTTAAACCATGCGCACGGTTAGTTCGCACGATTAGACAAACTGTGCGCTAACCGTGCGTTAGCTACTGTCTAGGCAGACCCTCGCACGGCCTCTTCGCACGGTCTCCCTAACCGTGCCGAAGCTCTCTGCCTCCAATTTGCTCTTGCGCACGGTTTCTACTAGGACTTTCGCACAGTTTAGATAAACCGTGTGCATCCCGTGCACCTCTCCTTTTGTCCTCAAAACTTAGTGAAAGATCACCAAACTCTCCAAACTTTCTCCCATATACATTATATCCATAAAAACACAAGGAAAGGGTTACGTACCAGAAACCGGGGGTACTATAATACCCTACTTCGTCGTGAACATATGACGACACAGTTTACGGCAATACATCTAAGTACACAACTCGTTATATACATCAATAATAATCTTAAAGTTAGAAGGATCATAACACACTCGCAAACAGGAATATCCAATGGCACGTAATTGGAATTCCTATCGATGGGTTTGTCCTCATAATCTCCAGTATTGGAGATTACAAAGTACGAACTTCATGAGATGAAGTCTCATCCGCTTACGAGTACTCGCACCTGACAGTCTGCATCGTTCGTGTCCTGTCAGATGACGTCATACGACCATAGGACATATAGTTTAAGAATATCAAGGTTATCACCATAGCGGTGAATTGCTTATGACTTTTTAAATGCGACAAACACTTTAGGGCATTATCACATTAAAGTCACACAGATGAACCACCAATATGTGATAAGGTATCTATAAATATTCAAGTCCGTGAATATACAGGCAATGTAAAGTACAAAGTTGTTGGTTCTAGGGCACCAACTCCAACATCTTTCTCAGTTGGAGTACATGAGATGAAGTCTCATCCGCTTACGAGTACTCATACCTGACAGTCTGCATCGTTTGTGTCTCGTCAAATGACGCCATACGACCATAGGACATATAGTTTAAGAATATCAAGGTTACCACGATAGCGGCGAATTGCTTATGATTTTAAATGCGACACACTCTAGGACATTATCACATTAAAGTCACACAGATGAACCACCAATATGTGATAAGGTATCTAAAAATATCCAAGTCCATGAATATACAGGCAATCTAAAGTACAAAGTTGTTGGTTCTAGGGCACCAACTCCAACACCTTTCTCAGTTGGAGTACGTTCGGAAGGTACTAGCTAGATTTAGTATGAGTGAGTCAAAGCTTGTGAGTACCCCCCTTGTCGAACACTTCAAACTTTTGAAGGAGAAGACACCTAAAACAGACAAGGAGGCAAAGTACATGGTGATAGTTCTGTATGCATTGGTTGTGGAAAGCCTGAGATCGCTCAAACAGTAGGTGTGGTTAACAGATTCATAGAAAATCTGGGAAAGGAGTACTGAGAGGTTGTCAAGTGGATCTTCCGGTATCTCAAAGGCTCAGCGGATCTTGCATTGTTTTGGGGCAGACGATCCCTTGCAAGGGTTTGCAGATGCTGACTTTGGTGGAGATGTTGATTCACAGAAGAGTGCCACTGGATTTGTGTTTACTTTCGAAGGCATTGTTGTGAGCTGGATGTCATGGTTACACCCGGTAGTTGCACCATCAACCAGGAAAGTTGAGTGTGGTTACAGGGACTTTTAGAGGAAATCGAAAGGAGGCACTGTTAGATCTCCAGCTAACATGGGACGCACAAAAGGATTTTGATTGAGCAGTGAACAATCGTATTATTTATTTCTATATTGCACAATAGCGAAGGAGATTTAAGGGAAGGGGTAGAGTTACAGTTGTAGGTGACAGGGAGAGACCACCTCCACGATCAACCTTCTTGCTGCGAATGGAAGAATCTAAAGAGTCCACCTCTCCCGAGCTCCAGCAGAGCCACCTTTCAAAGAAATGCCAAGTGAGTCTCCCGCAGCTAACTTACTTGGTTGTATAGTTCATATTATTCCCCAACCAACCAACTTGCCACGTCAACACCCCACATTACCCTTTCCGTCAATCCCTGGACCTGTTTCCCCTCATATGATAAGTATGTAAAATAGGAGGTTCTCCCCTCCTCAAGAACCGCCTTGTCCCCAAGGTGAACATCCGGAAATTTTTCCAAAATGCACTTTACATCCAGATGAAGCATTATCGTGCGCGCTCTCAAAATATTTATAACTAACTGCAGCACAGGGGCTAATCTAGTTCGTTCTCTTGAGGAGTTGTTGCGGTCAAGCACTCACTACTTCTAATTCACTTTTTTTTATATTTTTTTATTTATGAAATAAAATGTACATAAATAGAGATTTTAGAATTGAGAATGCAATACTAAAATTAAACATGCATATGAAATGCAAACACAATGAATGCAAACAAAATGAAATCTGAAAGAAATGAGACATTCCCAAGAGAATCCCCAATCTTCATTATCTTATTATTAGTTTCAAATTTACTTAATGATCACACTTCATCGTATGTGTGAACATCCTCTTCTGCTTATGGTTGTAAATATACAGTGCACTCAACAATCGCCGAAAGACCGCACATCTACCTCCTCGATCGAGGGAGAATATTGCAAAAGCGAAAGCTAAACCTCAGGTGGCAAGTGGAGACACAAAGGCATCTTGCCCACTAAGATCTCCCTCAGCCTAAGAAAATAAGAAAATTAAGCATGAATGTTCAAAGACTTGGATTCATCACTCGATTACTCCCCTGGGAACATCCTCGGGTTGGCTACGCATGATCATGAGTATAAGAGTTCACAGTGAAGAAGATCGTGGTGGAAACACAAAAGATAAAAAGAATGATATAATGAGAGGAAGAAGAAAACTAACATATACTAAGAATGCAGAATATTATTACAACAAAAAATAAACTACAAAACTACAGAAAATGGCCACTTAGAGTGTCAACCCTTTGAAATGAAGAAGAAACATTTTTTTATAGGGAGAGGGGAGAGAAATTTTGGCTCCAAATCGATCCACAGAATGTATGCGCGCAGATAACCTATTAAATAGCCGAATTGGGACAAGGTGTCTTAAGAAAGTTGTTCCATTAGGTCTCTCGCGTGCACTCTCCAAATTTGAGAATTATTGGTCACCGGATGTAGGAGTTATGGTAGATTTACTCCGAGAAATTAATTATAGACAGGTGACTTCATATTCCAATGATCCACTTTCCCATGCATTAATGGCCTTGAAGAAGGCCCACAGTTAAAGAAGTTGTTCCCCCGAATGTTCGCTAGGTCCTCTAATTTTAGCTTATTCAGGTCGGCCCTCTTCTAGATATAAGCTCATCATCAAAAATCGCTAGATCTGTGCACAATTTTCGAGACCGACTTGTGAGCTGGATTTGAGCCTCCAAATTGTGGATTGAGCTTTGGGCCTTGAACAATAAAATGAATCCCATGATATATTGAATCCTACAAAGAAAGAATTTCACAATTTGGATCAAAATATAAAATGTTATGGTCAAAATATAGAAATAAATTAAAACAGTTAAAATCCAAAATAGGTCATTTTTGCAATTAAGCTCAAAATACCACTAAAACCATAAAATGTGACAACTACCCATAAAATAACACATTGATGGGATTAAAAACACTGAAATTAAATTTAAAATATTTGAAAATATTTGCTCTATCACATCCTCCCAAGTAGATTCCTCAGTTGGCACCCCTTTCCACTTCATGATCCACATGCCCTGTGACCATCCAACCTACTGAAGGTCCCAGGCGCAGCGGAAGCTCGTGGGTGGATGTGCCCACTTGGTTTTTTGTCATTAGTAATGATCAATCCGGGATCAATACGAGGATAAACGCCAGACTCAACGGATCGAATCACAGAAATAGACAAAGAAGAAGAATAGTCCCGGAACCACAAAAGAAGGATCATCACAGGTTGATTATAATTAATTTAATTAATTGACAAGAAGTACCTTTTATGGCGTTCTTTCTTCGTTGATATTTCTGATCACGTTCCGATGTGATTCGTCGTTGCGTTGCAGAAGCCAAGTGTAGACTTCTTCTAGCGGTGATCCACACGTGCACCACGTATCTCTGGACGTCGCCAAAGGAATCTCCGGGTGCTAGCGTGGAGAAGTCTTTGCTTGCGTTGTCCGCCTTAGATCGCCTTGATCCGATGGAAGTGGATCTCTCTCGGTCTTGAGAGCGTTCTTGGAAGACGGAGTTCTTTCGATCTTGAGAGAATTCTCCAGAATTGTTGTGCACAACGATTAAGGAAAAGTGTTGGGGTTGTGAGGATATTTATAATCGGGTTTGAGGCTATAAAGTTATGACAATAAATAAACGCGTTACGCGTTTTATTTATTCCATTAACCCTTATTGAAAACCCCCCATGTCGAATCATAAATTCATTGACATGCGCCCACGCTGATTATAATAAATATCATTTAATAAAACAATATTATTTCCTCAAAATCTCGACTGGAAAAACTACACGGCGTGTAATCATTAATACACGGCGTGTACTTGTTTTTCATAAAACTACACGGTGTGTAATCATTAATACACGGTGTGTACTTGTTTTTCATTTCCTTTCCAAAATGAAAACTACACGGCGTGTAATCATTAATACACAGCGTGTATATCTTGTTTTCATTTTATTCTTCCTTCATCATTAAAACGATTTAGGCTTCCTTGAATAATTATTAAACCACGTACGGGAATAATCTTTATTCTACTTGAGACCCTCTAGGCCTCTTTTTCGTTGGCATTAGGCAAGCTTGCCTAAAGTCTAGCAACGGGTCAAGGCACCCAAGAGAAAGAAGTTGACGCCGCATTGACGTGTCACCTCATACGAACGCTTACCGTGTAATTTAATCTCTTTGTCTCAATATCTCATCAAGCAGGTTTCATGGCAGTGTCATAAACCTATATGCTTGATCTGTCATTCTTTGACTTCTAGAAATAAACTCGTCGTGACACCATGGTCATGGAATTTGTGCAACAGTTTTATTTCAATCAAAAGGCCCGAGATATCTACTTCCATAAATATGGAAGGGACAAACCCTTCCTCAACTTATCCATTAACATGTCATTCGTGACGCACCCAACGTACCCTACTTCCCGCCAACTGTCTTCGTGACGGTTTTCGTCAGCAAATCTAAGTGCGTGAGTCATGGCATGAGTTAATGATAATCTTCCAGTCTAAGGACCATTACACACGCTCGTAGATAGCAATGTCCGATGACACCAAGACATGCGGAATTGCTACTGGCGGGTCTGTTCTCATAATCTCTCATCTTGAAGATTACCAAGTGCAAACTCCATGAGAGAGAGTCTCGTCTTCTTACGAGTACTCGCACATGACGGTCTGTATATTATGTGTCCTGTCATAGTATGTCATCCAACCGTAGAACTTTATTTAAGAATATTGTTATAGCATTTCAAGGTTCTCATCATAGCGGGGATCTGTCATGACCTTATTAATGCAACAAATATTCCAGGACATTATTATATTATAGTCATGCAGAACAATGAACAATATATAATAAGTGTACATTCATGTAATCAAAGTACAAACAGTTGGTTCTCAGGACACCAACTCTAACAAACTCTCACTTGGACTAAAACCAACTGCCTACGACTTTTAGTCCGCTAGACCTCACATGATGATCATGTTTCTGCTGAGTCAAGGCTTTAGTCAAGGGGTCCGCCACGTTGTCTTCCGTGGAAATACTGTTCACTGCAACTTCACCTCTTTGAGAAAAATCTCTCAAGAGATGATACTTTCGAAGTATGTGTTTTGTCCGCTGATGTGACCTTGACTCTTTTGTAAGTGTCACTGTTGCAGTATTATCACAATAGAGTGTGATAGGATCTTTACTGCTAGGTACTACATCCAACTCTTGGACGAAGCTTCGCATCCATACTGCTTCTTTAGCTGCCTCCAAAGCTGCGATATACTCGAACTCTGCTGTAGAATCGGCCACCACACCTTGCTTTGAGCTCTTCCAGCTCACTGCACCTCCATTCAAACTGAAGATGTATCCGGTTTGCGACTTCATGTCATCTTGATCAGTCTGGAAAATAGCATCTACATGTCCTCTAATGACCAGTTCCTCATCTCCTCCATAAACCAGGAACATATCCTTAGTACACCTTGCATACCTTGTTGGCATCCTTTGGAGTCACAAACCCTTCAGGTTGTGTCATGTAGACATCTTCCTGGAGGTTCCCGTTAAGGAATGTTGTTTTGACATCCATTTGTCAAATTTCATAGTCATAGTAAGCGGCAATAGCCAATAGGATTCTGATGGATTTCAGCATCGCAACGGGTGAAAAGGTTTCATCATAGTCTATTCCTTGACGCTGTCTAAAACCTTTTGTAACCAGTCATGCCTTATAGGTGTTGACCTGTCCCTCCATGTCCAGTTTCTTCTTGAATACCCATTTATTACCAACAGGCTTTACATCAACTGGAGGATCTACCAAAATCCAGACTTAGTTTTGGTACATGGAATTCATTTCAGAATTCATGGCTTCTTGCCACTTGGCAACATTTGTGCCTTCAACTGCTTCCTTGTAGGTAAGAGGATCATCATTGTCAATCAATAATGAGTCACCATCCTCGGTGACAAGAAAAACACATCGTTCTGGTTCTCTCACCTCTCTCGTGCTCCTACGCAGTTCTTGTGTCTCTGGAACAGATTGTTCTTCCACGAGGCTTTGTGGAATCTGTTCTTGTACCAACTCTTATGTATCTTGAGCCTCGACTTCATCGAAGTCTATCTCGCTCCCACTATCTCTTTTAGAGATGTGCTCCCTCTCAATGAATATGGCATGTCATGCCACTGTAACCTTTTTATCTGAAGGGTTGTATAGATAATATCCCCTTGTTTCCTTGGGATATCCTATAAAGATACACTTTGTGCCTCGGGGTGCAAGTTTGTTACCTGAAGAGGCCTTAACAAATGTTTCGCTGCCCCACACATGTATGGAATACCATTTATCGATTTAGTTGGTACTTGGTTTAGTATATGTGTTGTTGTTTGTAATGCATATCCCCAAAAGGATAATGGAAGACTCGCATGACTCATCATTGATCTCACCACGTCCAACAGGGTGTGGTTCCTCCTTTCACTTACACCATTCCACTGAGGCGTGTAAGGAGGAGTGAGTTGAGATAGAATCTCAAACTCCCGTAAGAAATCAATGAAGTCCTGATTAAGATATTCTCCTCCCCTGTCTGAGCAGAGTTTCTTAATCTTCTTACCAAACTGGTTCTCAACTTCATTCTTGTATTCTTTGAACCGATCAAAAGAATCTGACTTATACCTCATTAAATAAATATATCCATATCTACTAAAATCATCAGTAAAAGTTATGAAGTACAAGAACTCACCCCTTGCTTCAACTGGAAATGGTTCACACACATCTGTGTGAACTAATTCTAAAAGCTCTTTAGCCCTTTCACCTTTCCCACTAAATGGGGATTTGGTCATTTTGCCTTGTAGACACGCATGACATACACCAAGTGGTTTTAGTTCGAAAGAATCTAAATACCCATCTTGATGTAATTTTGTCAAACGTTTCTCATTGACATGACCTAGCTGGTGATGCCAAAGTTGGGTGTGGTATGAGTCATGTGAATTAACTTTGTCATCGATTGTCATTACTTGGTTTGTGTAGTCTAACACATAAATGCTATTATATAAATGTGCCCTACCAAAACAAATGCTATCTTTATAAAAGTAGCAACATTCATTTTCAAACTTGAAGATGTCTGGATACTGAAATAATGTTTTTGGTTACAGAGGGTACATAATAACATCCTTTTAATACCAAGATCATCTCAGTAGGCAATGTGAGGTGGTAGTCTCCGACAGCTACAGCAGTGAGTCTGGCTCCATTGGCTGCTTGCAGATCCACCTCACCTCGGTCAATATTTCTAAATCTACTTGGTTCCTGTATTTGGATACAGATGTGAGCACCACAAGCAGTATCTAATACCCAATTGGTAGAAATAGATAGATTGCATTCGATAACAAATGCACCTGAAGCTTCCCCTTGCTTCCTTGGCTGGGTGCAGTTTTTCTTCCAGTGACCCTTCTTGCCACATGCGAAACAAACAGCCTCCTGTTCTCTTGCCTCCCCCTTGATCTTCCTTTTCTTGGAAGTCCTTGAAAAAGCTTTGGGCTTAAAACTCTTCATCTTCCCTTTCCTTTTATTCACCATAAGAACATAAGGTTTTTCACGCTTCATATCATTGTCCATTTGGCGAATGAGGATAAGAAGATCAGATAGAGACTTCTCAATATTGTTCATGTTGAAATTTACAACAAAGTTAGAGAAGCTCTGAGGGAGTGATGCAAGAATGAGATCGGTACCCAGTTCTTCGGGGAGTTTAAACCCTAGAACCTTCAAGCGCTCAATGTAGTCAATGAGCTTGACTACGTGAGGCTCAGCTGGGGCACCCTCTCCAAGCTTGCTCTGAAATAGAGCCTTGGAGATCTCAAACCTTTCTTGTCTTGCTCTCTCCTGGTATAGACCACGGAGGTGCTCGAGCATGCTATAGGCATCCATGTTTTCATGAGACTTCATGAGCTCACTAGACATTGATGACAGCATCAAACATTGAACGTTGAGTGCATCGTTCAAATGTTGATCATAGACCAGGAAATCTTCATCGCTCGCCCCTTGGGCAGGCGAATCAGAAAGTGAGGACTCCAGCACGTAAAACGTTCGTTCATAACATAGGATAACCCGAAGGCGCCTAAACCATTCATGAAAGTTACTGTCGGTGACGATATTGTCGTTATCCAGAATTGATCGCAGAGAAAATGTGGTTGACGAGTTTGTCATATTGATTCTACAAATTAAAAGAGCAGATTTATCATTACTTTCTTGATTACATTTTATGAAAAATAATAAATGAATTTATTAATTCTCCCACTATTTTATCAAGTCCCAATGGCCCTCACCATTGAACTCGGAATGTCCAGTTGCGATGACATTCTAGTGGCAAGGATCCATATTCCCCTTCGCATAACCCCAACAAAGGTTGGTCAAGCTATTTAAAGGTATTTAGGTAGGCAGGTCTTTGCCAACTGTGAGCTTACAGTTCCTTGATCTGTTGAGTTGACTCCCCAATCCTGAAATCCTGACTTGGATTTCCTCAACACTTGCCTCCATTTTACAATAAGTCTAGCAAGGGCTACTCCTCTTGATTTAATGTTTAAGTCAACTCAAAACTTTCATAAGAGCTTCCTTTATAAAAGTAAGTGTCCCAACAAGGGTTGGTCAAACACATAGTTTTATTGAGTCTTGCCCTTAATCAAGTAACGAAAGGCTTGGTCTGACATAATATGATATTTGAGGGATTTTAATCCTTTATGCGTAGTTTCGCATTATCACATGCTTGTTAATATTAAGTGATGCTTGCTTAAGTGATTAACCATGTTCTGATAATGTTTACGCATAATCCGGTTTTTATTTTATTCAATCTTTGCATGCTTGTTTATTTCATTAATTATGTGATCGCGACAACACATACATAATAAATAAACCATGCAATCAGGCAGAAATAAAATAAGATGGCATGATAATGAGTTTCTATTGGTTATCTTATCCAGCGGTTTTGAAAAGCTAACCCTGACCTAGGGAAAAACACCTTGAACCTGATGGTTCGTGTTTTGCAGCTCTCACCTGTCCACCTTTGTATCTTCTTGGATTGGTTTCGCCTCAGCTCCAGATTTTGAACCGCTCCTCCGGCTTGGGAGATCCTCCATTACATGGGTTTACATTAAAGATATCATGAGCACGCAGACCCTAAATTTTATTGGAAGGCTCGCAGATTTTATTAGAAGAAGGCTCGCAGGCCAACGAATTTAAATTAAATAAATTTAATTGGTCTAGCGCATGATCATCCATAGCATGCAATTAATTATGATCATCCATAGCATGCAACGACATTTACACATATTTAGTATTCAAATTCTTTTAATCATTCTTTCATTCAAGATAAGTCGCGCTTGAATTCAATTAATTATGATCTTATAATCAATTCTTTATCTTAAATTCCTTTCGGAATTTCCTTGGTCTTTGTACTTTGGAGGAAACCTGGTGAAATTCCATTTCTGGAAAGTACACGGCGTGTAGGCTATATTACACAGCGTGTATTTATTTTCACCCTTTATCCAAAGTACACGTCGGGGGCTTTGGCGTGTTCTCTGTACTTTGAAAATTTTGGAGTACACGGCGTGTACTTCCTTGTTACGCGGTTACCGGCCTGGCAATCTCGTGTACACGGTACGCGGCTTCTCCTTGTACACGGTTTCACCTGGGCCGGATCGGACTACACGGCATGTTGATTCAACATACACGCAGTGTATTCTGGTTTCCACGCGCCGTTCAGTTCTGGTCAACATGATGTAATAAATACTTAGGTATACTCAATTCACACGGCGTGGTTTGGCGGACCAGTACCGGTTCGTTGAACCTAAGTACACGGCGTGTAGTTTTCACTACACGACGTGTATTCTTGTGTTGTACAGACAGAAAGAGCAGCTCCTCCGGATGAGTTCCTCGTTTTTATTTTAATCAAAATTAAAATTAAAAGGTTGTTTCTGTTATGTGAATCGAGAAACGAAGGAGGAAGAACAGATCTCGTTCATTCAGTTTTATAGAACGATTTATCATGAATTGAATCAAATATAAATGCGTAAATTATCAATGAAAATTAAATAACTATAATCAGCGTTGTGATCCCTCTAATACCAATTGAAGGTCCCGGGCGCAGCGGAAGCTCGTGGGTGGATGTGCCCACTTGGCTTTTTGTCATTAGTAATGATCAATCCGGGATCAATACGAGGATAAACGCCAGACTCCACGGATCGAATCACAGAAATAGACAAAGAAGAAGAATAGTCTCGGAACCACAAAAGAAGGATCATCACAGGTTGATTATAATTAATTTAATTAATTGACAAGAAGTACCTTTTATGGCGTTCTTTCTTCGTTGATATTTCTGATCACGTTCCGATGTGATTCGTCGTTGCGTCGCAGAAGTCAAGTGTAGACTTCCTCTAGCGGTGATCCACACGTGCACCACGTATCTCTGGACGTCGCCAAAAGAATCTTCGGGTGCTAATGTGGAGAAGTCTTTGCTTGCGTTGTCCGCCTTAGATCGCCTTGATCCGATGGAGGTGGATCTCTCTCGGTCTTAAGAGCGTTCTTGGAGGACGGAGTTCTTTCGGTCTTGAGAAAATTCTCCAAAATTGTTGTGCACAACGATTAAGGAAAAATGTTGGGGTTGTGAGGATATTTATAATCGAGTTTGAAGCTATAGAGTTATGACAATAAATAAACGCGTTACGCGTTTTATTTATTTCATTAACCCTTATTGAAAACCCCCCATGTCAAATCATTAAGTCCTTGACATGCGCCCACGCTGATTATAATAAATATCATTTAATAAAACAATATTATTTCCTCAAAATCCCGATTGGAAAAACTACACTGCGTGTAATCATTAATACACGGCGTGTACTTGTTTTTCATAAAACTACACGGTGTGTAATCATTAATACACGGCGTGTACTTGTTTTTCATTTCCTTTCCAAAATGAAAACTACACGGCGTGTAATCATTAATACACAGCGTGTATATCTTATTTTCATTTTATTCTTCCTCCATCATTAAAACGATTTAGGCTTCCTTGAATAAGTATTAAACCACGTACGGGAATAATCTTTATTCTACTTGAGATACTTGGATACACTTAGTGTGTGACCCTCTAGGCCTCTTTCTCATTGGCATTAGGCGAGCTTGCCTAAAGTCCAAGATTACTGTCTAGCAACGGGTCAAGGCACCCAAGAGAAAGAAGTCGACGCCGCATTGACGTGTCACCTCATGCGAACGCTTACCGTGTAATTTAATCAATTCGTCTCAATATCTCATCAAACAGGTTTCATGGCAGTGTCATAAACCTATATGTTTGATATGTCATTCTTTGACTTCTAGAAATAAATTCGTCGTGACACCATGGCCATGAAATTTGTGCGACAGTTCTATTTCAATCAAAGGGCCCGAGATATCTACTTCCATAAATATGAAAGGGACAAATCATTCATCGACTTATCCATTAACAACATGTCATTCGTGACGCACCCAACGAACCCTACTTCCCGCCAACTGTCTTCGTGACGGTTTTCGTCAGCAAATCTAAATGCGCGAGTCATGGCATGAGTTAATGATAATCTTCCAGTCTAAGGATCATTACACACGCTCGTAGATAGCAATGTCCGATGACACCACGACATGCGGAATTGCTACTGGCGGGTCTGTTCTCATAATCTTCCATCTTGGAGATTACCAAGTGCGAACTCCACGAGAGAGAGTCTCATCTTCTTACGAGTACTCGCACATGACGGTCTGTATACTACGTGTCCTATCATAGTATGTCATCCAACCGTAGAACTTCATTTAAGAATATTGTTATAGCATTTCAAGGTTCTCATCATAGCGAGGATCTGCCATGACCTTATTAATGCAACAAATATTCCAGGACATTATTATATTATAGTCATGCAAAACAATGAACAATATATAATAAGTGTACATTCATGTAATCAAAGTACAAACAGTTGGTTCTCAGGACACCAACTCTAACACCTACAACCAGGTTTCTAAGATCGCATCAGGTACAGCCTTGACAGGAAACCCTCTGTCACGAATTTCAAGTAGGTCATCATGCACAGGACAATTCCCAACAGCTCGCTTAAGCTGGGAAACATGGAACACTGAATGTATCTGAGTAGTCTCCGACAGAGAAAGATAGTAAGTTCTAACCCCCAACCGATCTTGTATCTTGAAAGGACCATAATACCTTGCACCCAACTTTGAACACAATTTCTTGGACTTCGAAGTCTGGATATTAGATCGTAACTTAACAAACACTGAGTCGCCAACATTAAACCGAACATCTCGCTTGTGCTTATTATAAAATTTAGCCATCAACTGTTGTGCTCTATGAAGATTCCTCATGAGCTGGACTAACATAACATCCCGAGCCATAAGCACTTGCGCCACAAGCTTAACCTGGGTCTCGCCGCTAACATAATGCAAAATGGTAGGTGGGTTTCTGCCATAAACAACTTCAAAAGGTGTCTGCTCAGTAGAGGCATAGAAAGTGGTGTTATAGCAATATTCTACGAAATCCACCTCGCCCATGAGAGAGGTTGCTCAAAAGTGAAACATCCCAAATACATCTCCAAACACTTGTTGAAAATCCCAGTCTATCCATCTATTTGATGATGGAAAGGAGATCATTTTCAAAACTGTGTCTATCATCCAAAAAAACTTCCAAAAATTACTAATGAAGAGAGGATCTTTGTTACTAAGAATCGTACTAGGAATACCATGTATATGGATAATCACCTTGACAAAATGCCCAGACACCCCGTTCTTTGTTACTAAGAATCGTACTAGGAATGCCCTGAAATGAAATCCATGTAAATTTCATCCTAAACTAAGTTCGGAATTGGCAAAGGCTGAAGGTTTAGCATGGGATTTCTACCTCTAACAGGTATCACATTCTCTCACAAACCTCAAAACGCTTTGTGTCATTCCCTTCTAAAACAATCCCCCTGTTTGTACGTTTTAAGATAGTCATCATGTCCTCTAATGGAGGAAGAATGGTAATAATGCAAAAAAAATGGAATTAAGGTCAACCTCTTGGACAAAACCAGTCTGCCCTTATAATACAAGTCTTTCCCGAAAAGTATACCCAGTAGGGCCGCATGTTGTTGTTCAATGGCGGTAATAACACTTTGAAGCTCCTTAACCTGCTGGATCTCGCTCTTAACTGTTTCCAACTCCATCCAAAATGGTTCTGGAACAGTGAAACATAACAGTTTGTCTTCGGCATGGGAAGGTAAGCACTCCTCCGCCAACCTGGACAAGGAATCAGCAGCTTGATTTACCTTCCCTGACTTGTATACCACCTCAAAATCTAGCCCCAACAGCTTAGTCTAAAGACACTGCTGGTAAATGGTATGTATCCGCTAACTAAGCAAGTGATGGAGTACCTTATGGTCAGTATACACCACAAAATGCTTACCCATCAATCATTGCTTCCAACGGCTGACTGCCATTACGAGCGTCATAATCTCCTTTTCATATACTGACTTGGATAAATTAACATCAGCCAAAGCTTTAGTGAAATAGGCAATTGGTTGACCCTTTTGCATAAAGACAACACCAATTCCTCTTCCCAACGCATCACAATTTATAACACCGGGCTTCTCAAAATCTAGAAGAACTAGAGATAAGGCAGTAACCATACACCGTTTCAATTCCTGGAACGCCTGCTCAGCCCCCACATTCCACATAAACCCATACTCCTTGGTCAAGTCAGTAAATGGCTTAGCAATCTTGCCATAACCCTTCATAAATTTTCTCTAATAACCTGTCAGTCCCAAAAATCCTCTCATCCCTTTCACATTTTGCGACCCTGGTCAGGAAACAATGCAATCAATTTTCTTTGGATCCATAGAAACCCCTTCCCGGGAAATTATGTGCCCAAGGTATTCAACTGTGAATTGAGCAAAGAAACACTCATTCCTATTAACCTTCATCTTATTTATCTGCAGCAGCTTGAAAACTGTCGACAAATGCGTCAAATGCTTTGGCCAACCCTTACAATAAATAAGAATATCATTAAAGAAAGCCAGAACAAACTTCCTCAATAAACCCCTAAACACTTCGTGGTTGGCTGGAAGGCAGTCGGGGCATTCATAAGCTCAAAAGGCATCACAAGGTATTCATAGTGTCCCTCATGTGTTTTAAACATTATTTTTCCAATGTTGTCGACTTGGACTCAAATTTGATGAATCCCAAACTTCAAATCAAGTTTAGTAAAAAGTCTCACCCCATGTAACTCATCCAACAAATCTTCTATAACCGGAATAGGATCCATCGAGAACTGTCAACTTGTTTAAAGCCCTGTAATCTACACACATTCTCCAACTCTCATCCTTCTTTTTTAGTAGATAATAGGGCTTGCGTGGGGATTGTTGCTATGTCATATCACCCCACTGCTCAACATTTTTGCCACCTGTTTTCCAACCTCATCCTTGAGGTAATGTGTCAATTTGTACGCCTTGTGTTCACAGGGATACCCCCTTCCACCAGTGTTATCACATTGGTCATTCCGGTTAGTGTCTTTGACACAAAGTTATGGCTTGCTCCACTGTCTACAAGGACAACTGGTACCCCCAAAATGTGTCCTGTAATAATAGCGAGCCAGCTTTTTCTTCTCTCATACTTATGAATTCCACTTGTACCCCTGCTTACTCCCCAAAATATTCAACTTCTTCTACATTTTGTCGCTTGTCCATCTCTACCACTTCCCCAACAACTGGTTCTTCTCCCAGACTAATAACCTCAAATGTTTATCAGGACATTTGTGCGGACTATTAACAGCGGAAACACAACCCCTTTTATTTTCGTTCCTCCCTCTCCTGCCAACTGATAGTCCTCACTCCACTCCACTGTCCATCCCCACAAACTCCCCTAACTCTTTCTTCAACCAACTCTCTCTCGATCTTCTTTGCTAGAGTAATCATCTTAAATTTGTTTATAGGCTCATGTGTGGACACTCTATTTTCAATCTGAGAACCCAGGTTGCCCATAAATAAGCTCATGTGCCACGGTTAGAGGAAATCTGGAATCTGTAATGCTTCAAATTCCTCAATATATTCTTCAACAGGTCTGGTTTGCAGTATCTTCAAAAATCGTATCGGACCTCCCTCTATTGCCTTTTTTAATCTCTCTATCAACACTGGCTTCAACTGCTCTCATTGCTATCCTGAATTCATGCTCCGTCAAGAGAGGAACTGGCATAGAGCGGTGCTCTCCATACAAATTTGTGATAAAGGCAATTCCATGTCCTCAAGTGTCTAGTTGATCAAAAAGTAAGTTCTCGTCATAGTAATCAAGTCAAAAGGATCTTCCCTTGCGAACGAGGGCAATTATACTCACTTCATAACACTCTTCATTCCTTTAATCGTAGACACGTCGCCCTGGAATGGACGGCCCCCTTGCTTATTGTTGTTCACCACATTTGTGTCACTACTTCCATACGGACTTACCATAGCCGCTTGGCTTTGCTTTCCACACTCCATACCACATTCCTCTTGCAATCCCAGCCCCTTGACCTTCTCAATTGTCTGCTCCTCCAAATCTCGAATCCAAAGAGACATTCTTCCTTTAGATTGTTGCATTTGATCATGTTGTCGGTAATCAACTTGTCCTCGTACCAGCTTATCTATACTAGACCGCATAGCCAACAACACCTAATCCTGTGTCAGCTCCCTCTGTTCTCATGCCAGCTCCCTCTCCTCGTACCTCCATTCTTGACTCTCCAAAGCCAATTCAAATGGAGGCAACTCTATTCTCCATCCTGGTCTGCATCCAAACTTAGAACAACTCCCATCTACCTCTCTTCAATCGTCCAGCAATAATCGGTCTCAGCAATCGAATCTCAACGTTTCGTCTCTCAATTAAAGCACCAATTTGTTAGGACTTCAGCGAACATAGGTCATTCAAAAGGATTTTTTGGTATAGTAGAGAACAATCGTGCTATTTATTTCTATGTTGGACAGCAGTGATGGAGATTTATAGTAGAGAGGGAAGAGATAGAGTTACAGCTATAAGTGACAGGGAGAGATCGCCTCCATGATCAACCTTCTTGCTGCGAATGGAAGAATTTGGAGAGTCCACCTCTCTCAAGCTCCGCTCCAGCAGGGCCACCTTTTAAAGAAATGCCAAATGAGTCTTCCCCCGACCAACTAACTTGGCTATATAATTCGTATTATTCCTCGACCAACTAACCGACTTGCCACGTCAGCACCCCACGTCCACCCTCTCCCTCAGTCACAGAGAACCCGTTTCCCCCTCCTACGATGAGTACGTAAAATAGGAGGTCTTCCCAAAACCATCCTCCCATTGCTAACAGCTAGGAGATAAGCGCGTTGTACTGTGACAGCCAAAGCGTGATCAATTTGACCAAAAATCCATCATTTTATTCTTGGACGAAGCATATTCAACCGAGATGCCACTTCATCCAAAAACTTGTGGAGGATGGGGCTTGGATGTCTAGGAGGACTTAGGATCTCGGAAGCTCTGACGGACTGGAGGAGATGAGTTGAAGAATAAAGTTGCGGAAGATAGTGTTGGTGACCAAGGGGACTTGGTGTTGAAGCCTGGAAACGATTCTTGAGAAGTCAATTTCAGCCGAATATCAAAGTCATCGGAAAGGCGCAACTCTTGATGCCTTGTTGTTCTAGCGAACGCGGGGGCGGCAGTTCTCGAAACATTGAAAGTCCAAAGCATTGCAGCAGCAGCACCAGTGGTTCTAGCGTTGGAAGATGCAAATGCCAGAGTGGAAGATGAGTTCTTCCGAATGCCGGCACAGGCGGAGACTAATGCTGAGGATACACAAAGGCATTCCTTGAAGTCTCCAAATGCAGACATTGTTCGCCGGGTAATCCAGTGGAGACAGTGATCGCCCTTGACCGAATGATTCGATGAACACAAAGATCGGAGAAACATGGCGTATAGTCTATGAAGCTCGTTTGGCGGTTAAACTGGGATTACAGGGCAGTAACGACTATATATGTGGAAGTTGGGGACACTTGCATGCGGAGATAAGTGTGATAGGAGTGATTTACCCAAGCTAAGCTTTTGTCACCTTGTGCCTTGGAGTTAATCTTCCATTGTAATCTCTCTTGTTTACCTATAGTGAAATTGTTGTTTCCCGTGGATTAGAACTTCATCCAAACCACGTTAATCCCCTGTGTTCCTTCATTGTGTTTTGATATTCGCTTCATTACATGTTCCGCTTGGAGTGTCCGCTGTGAGTGTCTCTTCAAAGTTCTGAACGGTGTGAGATCAGGGTGTGTGGCTGTTGTGCGTGGCTTCCTAATTCGGGAGACATCTTCCAGTGGTGCTAGTATCTTCTGGTCCCTCTGGTGTCCTTGTTTCACGCTTGAGGACTGGATGTTGGGTTAATCGGACATGCTTTCGACGCATCAATCAATTGCATGTAAGCATGAGAAACTGAGGTTTCTCTTGAATAGGAGGAGCTTTTAGGGAAGGCTGATGTCACAGACTTGGCCTTTCCCAAGCTCTCGTGCGCCACTGGACTAGCTCTTTCTCCCAAAGCCTAACCAAGTTCAACCTTACAATACTCATGCACCAGAATTTAGGAACGTGAGGGAAGTGCTCAACCAGCTTGCACAAGGCAAGCTTCACAATGGAAAGATCTCTCTAACTCTTCTTGTATTCGTTGAATGAGAGGTGCCTCCCCCTTTATATAGGGATGGATGACATGTCCTAAAACATTCTAGAACTTTAAATATCTATAAGGTTCTAGAAAATGTTACCCTACAAGAATATACATGGAGCATTCTAGAACCTGTTAAGTCCCGCAACATTTCACAAGGATCTAGAACGTTCCGGAGCCATCAAGCCGTGTTGGAGAGGCTCCAAGATACTCTAGAGAAATCTAGAACATTCCTAAACACTCATGGAGGTGGGCAGATCTATAGAGAACTCTAGAAAACCTCTCCCACGTGTGTGCGTGTGGAGGGGGGAGGGGGGGCACCGGGCTCTTGTCACTGGAATAATGAACAACGCTGGCATTCAATATTCATTCCAGATGAGTTGCAACATTTCAGTCTTGCTCGAAAAACACGTGAGCCCGGACTCCCAAAAAAGAGGAATCTTTTGCAAGTTTTTTTTTTAGCATGTCGCGATGGAAATAAGCAGCAGGCAATTACGTAGTACGGATCTCTTTTTGCAAAATTCAAGATTACGGCACACTCCCACTGGCCACTGGCAAAAATCACTACCAAACACCCTGATCTATGATTAATAAGTGCAGCAATTCATTTTCGGGAGATGAAATCACTCACTCACCGAGCTTATGTAGTCTATGAGAGCAGCGTTGGCCTCTCCATCCTTCGGAGGAGCATCAATTTGGACGCCGACCGCCTCGTCATTGAAATCTGCGTCCAGGGTGGAAATATCAAAACACGGAAATTTTGAAAACGAAGGGGGTGGGAAATGGACCTGTTATGTTAGCAACCTTGGAGCCGGGCTTGGCGTGGATGGTGATGGAGACTGAAGAAGGAGGCAAGAATCGAAGACATGACGGGAAATTCGAGCCAACGGAGTGGGCCAACTGAATCGCCTCGGCCGAGTTGCTCTTCGCTTTGCTCCTCTTGATTGGAGCCATTGTGTTCTGAACAAAGCAATGAACTCGGGTTGCTTCGCTCGATTATATAAAGGGGGTTGAACTTGTTTCCAACGTAACGTTGATCGGCTTATATGGATGGTTGTGGTAACACCCTAAATCTGTATAATGGAATAATTTGGTCTCATATATTATCATTGAAATTGAAATATGATTAATTGATGAACAGAAAATAATTCAATATTCTCAATTCACTCTTATAAAACTATGATAATAATTCAATAACATAGCTTGATTTGGAATCCTTATTCTCATTCATAATGTCACGTGTCACTAGAAATTGAAATATTTAATCGTTTTTACTCATTTCACTCGCAAAGCCGAATTCAAGGCTAAGAACTTGGTACACTTGCAAGGAAACAAACTATGACGAGAAGAGCATGGAATTATGGGGGGCATACAAAAAAAGACAATATTAAAAGATATCTCACTATTCTTAAAACATGTGGGATTTTGATGTCATTTAAAGTTCATTTATCTGCCTTCGTTGGCATAGAAAAAATCATGTCACGCACCTTTCTGCATGACCCATAATGTCATCCCCCCTTAGACAACACATGTTGAGTTTGAGTAGAAATGTATCTCCATATCGAAAAAAGAAGTGGATTGGATTTTCATGTGTCGTAAGACTGCTCACACACCGAAGAATGAAGATTCCTCAGAAACATTGCACGGCCCGATGACATAATGGTGGGAACCTGTAAGGGCCCAGATTCGTGTAGATCGACCATTTGCGTGTTCCTGAGGCTTGCAGAGCTCGAAGGAGGCTCGAAAAAAGTCTGGAGGAGTTCGGGTGCTGAGAATTGGGAGTAGGGAACTTTCACGATGTGAAAGTGGGATTCACATCGTGTGATATTTTCGGGGATTGAAAAATAAATAAAGTGAAGAGAGGATGATTTTTTCGGCAAAAACCGACCTCAAGGCATTACACGATGTGAAAGGGGATTACACACTATGTAATTCCCCGTTTCTGTATGTTTTAAAACATTTTCCAGCCGCTTGAGTTGTCAAACCCTACGGTTGCAGCGGCTCTCTCTCGACTCTAGGCAACTCGGCGGCCCCTCTTCAACGTTTTGGGGATTCCTTCGTCAAGGATTGATTCATAGCTTATCTCATTCGATCTGTAACGATCCGCCTTCAATCCAAGGTGTGTTTTCCTTCATTTTTTGGGGTTTTCTCCTGGTTTGATCTCTTTTCCTCTCGTTCTCATTGTCATGTGATGGCGGATGATATCACATGGTTATAATGGGGTTTCTCTCAGTTGTTGTTGGTGCGGTCGTGTCGTGGCGTCCTCAGATGAATGCAGATCTTGCGAGAGGGGTGATCAGAGATCCGTTGTGTGGTCTGTTCTCACACGAAGAACGTCGACAACCTTTTAAGGCAGGGGATTCGTTGCTTCTCTATTTATTTACGTACAACTGTAGAGTTAGCATGATTTAACCTTTTGGGTCGTAATGAAACTGACCTAATAATTACTTGAATCATATTAAAGAATTGGTATCGATCACACAACAATGTTGTTGCTTAATGTCGTGATAACGGTTTGCCTCTTGATTTGTTAGAAAGTGTGATATCTATGCCTTGCTTGATTTAACATATTGTTCTTGATAGAAATTGGTAAAGAATGTAAATCGATAATTAATTGGCTAAAAGATTAGAGAGGCGTGTTTAATGAATTCAGTTGTTGTTGCTGCAATTTGAGGATAATCAAATTGATGCAGATATGCATGTTTAATTGAATTGGTTATTGAACCTGAAACATGATGATGCTTGTTGACAAAAGAATTAAAGGCATGTTAAATTAATTGTTTAATTAATTTATGATAGCTTGTGATAGCTTGTTGCTTAGGTTGCCTGTAGTTGGAGCTTGTGAATAATAAATCAGTTAACTCAATATGGAATAAGAACCAGTTGTGTGATAAAAGATAATGCCTTTTGTGGGGCTTGAGTTTCTTGCTTACTTGTAAAGGCCAGACGCCTTATGCTTTGGAGCCGTGAGAGCTCGTTGTGTGTAAAGGATGAATGTCTTGCTTTAGGGCCGAGAGTCTATTGCTATGTTTGTTTCCTGCTGCTTGTGATGTGACATGAGCCCGAGATGACTAAGCCTGAAGGGCTATTGTGGTATGTGGGGTGGGGAGGCCCAAATGTGATGTGAGCCAAGGATGGCTGAGTCGGGAGGGCTGTTGCGGTATGAGGGAAGGGAGGCCTAGTTGTGGTGGCAGCAATTGATGCTTGGGGTGGTGAGATGCACTGATTTATTCATGTGGTGTCGGGGAGGACACCAGAGATTATAAAACGGGTTGAAGCTCAGCTTACCTATTGATATGAAAGTTGGATGCTTGTTTGAATCTATTGTTTGTTTATCTGTTATCCTTTCTCCACTGCTTAAGGCATGTGGTTTTGGTTACTCTCCTTCCAAGAGAGGCGAAGACACGCGGGGTATGCCACATGATTTCTGTGTTTAGCTTCTCGTGGTTAGATGAGTATATGCTCTTGCTATAGGTGGCGAAGACTCAACGGATAGTTCATCTACTCACCGTGTTGAGCCCCTTGCGTTTAGTAGCTTAGAATGTTTTTCTAGAATACCTAGAAATATGGAAAGTAGTAATGTTGTTAAATAAATGAATAAATATTTAACCCGTGGGGTTGGAGCTTGCTAGGATGCAATGCCAAGGTTGAAATTCTTAGAAGTCGTGGACTCGGTTTGCTTATTCCTGGAGGGCATGGATCTTTGTTGAAATGATAATGTGATGTAATGTGGAAACGATAATGGTTAATTAATGGTTAAGAATTAATTAAAACAAAGTGAAACTGATGAAAAATAATAAAATAATTTAATAACTCTTTAAATGGTTGTGTGCTTATAAGATATCTGGTATTGGTAGTGGTAGTCGGGAGTCTGAGAGACGTTAGTTGCAGTTGTGTCTGAGACTAGGATATGCCCTCAATGTGGTTGTGAGCTATATTATATCATGTACTTTTTGTGTTTCTATACGCTACTCCACCCTATCGGTTATGACAACTGACACCCTGAGAATTTTGAGCCCCTGGGGGGTGTTTTCCCCAACATCTCTGTGAGAGGATGGATGACTGACTGACTACCCCATTTAGCTCCGCTCTCTTCTCTTGGTAGTTACTTGTGCTGGTATGCATGACGGTTAGTTTTCCTCATATATGTGTGTAGAGAGCTGTAATGGCTTGTGGTTATTTCACACATATATATTCTGGATACAGTTTCCTAAGGACTACTACAGTTATAATGTGGATAGGTTGTGATGGCTTGAGGATCCTTACTCGGTGCATGGGCTATGATGACTTGAGGTATGTTGGTCGGACTAAATTACTCAAAAGGGGTGTGAATTGAGTATCTATAAAAATTTATGGTTAAAAAACATTCTTAAACAGTGTCCCTAATAAGGTTAAATACAACCCAGTTAATCAAATTAATACGATTATGAAGGTTTGACTGTTTAAATAACTTCTTAGAAGATTGATTAATTCTCAGTAATCTTAATGTCAGTGATTTTTGAATTATACAGTAAAGCAGTAAAACAGAGAAGACTAAATTAAGCAGCACAACAGATATGAAACAAGTGGTTTAGTCTCAAGCCAAGACCTAATCCACTCCACTTGGTGATCACCTTCCACCAAGCGGTTTATATAAATAGACTTGATCCACACCCTAGATCGGGGTTAACAACAGTACACAGGACTGTCTAGGTCACACATGGACCTCTTCCATAGTTCTTCGTGGGTACAAACAACCAGGCCACACATGGACCTCCTCCACACCTATCCGTGGGTATACACAAGTGTAAAAAGATGTTTGAGTAAGGATATCTTGTATCCTTCAGTTTAATGTAGGAGACAGAGTGTGTTTTATACAGATACACACACTGCTTGAAAGATAGTAAAAATGATACACAATAGAGCAGAAATATCGAGATAGGTTTAGAAATGATTTGAATGTTAGTCTTTGTAGCTCTGGACTTCTGAGATGAAGCAGATGCAGAAATCAAGTCCTTGTATGGAAAACAGAGTGTTGCAAGTCAGACAGATCCGGCTTGTGTTCTTTGTGATGTTTGACTGTGCGAATATGTTCTCGATTCTGGGATTCAATTGTGCTTCGTGTGTTCCCCAACAGCATCGAGTTGCATGTGACAATTCTTTCTTTAAAAAAAATTCTCTGAGTGAGTTCTTCGTTATCGTGATTATGCCCATTCATCCTCACTTTCATCTATCATGCCACGTTCTTTTTGTTTCTGGGCCGCACTACTCTTTTATCTTGGAGTGCATGTGTTTGAGCCGACAGGTTTCATGTATTCCGCACCTTGTACCTCGTACTGTCAGATGACATGTCTACAAAGAAACATTAATTATGTCAGTGCATTTAAAATCTTTAAATATGACCGTTAGAGATTAAATTGAAAGACGACAAAACAGATTAAGAAATGATGTCACAGTATGTCATGGAAACAATGTCTCATTCACGGTGTCTGGTTCACGGTGTCTCATGATCACGATGTCTGCTTGTTCACAGTGTCTCATGGTCACGGTGTATGCTTGTTCATGGTGTCTCATGGTCATAGTGTCTGCTTGTTCACGGTGTCTCATGGTCACAATGTCTGCTTGTTCAGGGTGTCTCATGGTCAAGGTGTCTGCTTTTTCATGGTGTATGCTTGTTCACGGTGCCTCATGGTCACAGTGTCTGCTTTTTCACGGTGTTTCATGGTCATGGTGTCTCAGACTTAGGAAAAATATCTATATTTAGACTTAAGTAGTGATATTTATGGGACGGATTAAACTTAATCATTTGTCAGAGAAATCATTATAAAGTAAATCAAAAGATAATGTACAATAAGCAAGCTGAGTGTATAGAACTTAAGAGCTTTGGATAGATTTTACTAAACAACTGTACATTTTATGTGAGATAGATTACATAGAGTTAACAAGGTTTATAGATTGAATAGGATTTGTGATCATTAAAACTGTTGGAGTTGGTGGCCTAGAACCAACTACTTTGTACTTTATTCATTAATAAATGTCTTATCACATCTTGATTGTTCTTCTGCGTGACAATGCATGTGATAATGTCCTAAGGACAGCTGTTGCATTAATGGGTCACAGCGGATCCCTACTATGATGAGAACCCGGAAGTGCCATAACACTGTTCTTGAATATATGTTCTATGGCCGGATGATATTATTTGAGGGACACAAAAAATACAGGTCATTAGGGGTGAGGACTCATAAAACTTTGAGGCACCTTCTCATGGTGTGCGCCCTTGGTAATATCCAGGAGGATATTATGAGAACAAGACTCGCCAGTAGGAAATCCACATTTCATAGTGTCATTGGATGTTCCTATCTGCGGACGTGTGTATTGGTCCTTATACTTTAAGATTATTATTAATGGGTATTACAACTCACACACTTAGATGTATTGACAAAAACTGTGACGACACACTGTTCGCAATGAGGTAGGATACGTTGGGTGCGTCACAAGTAATACTGCATTAATAGATAATGCGAGAAAGCATTTGTCCCTTCTGTTCCATAACGGAAGTAGATATCTCAGGCCCTTTTATGGAATTGATATAGCCTAAATAAATCCATGTCCATGGTAAGGTATGAGCGAGTTCAATTCTAGGAAGTCAAAGAAAGAATAATCGAGCACATGAGTTGATGTCACTAGCATGCAACCCGCTTTATTGGAGATATCGAGACAATGAGATTATATTACACGGTAAGCGTTCGTAGGAGGTGACATGTCATTGCGGCGTTAACTTCTTTCTCTATGGGTGCCTTGACGTGTTGCTAGACGCTAACCTTGGACTTTAGGCAGGCTCTGCCTAATGCCACTGAGAAAGAGGCCTAGAGGGTCACACACTAAGTGTGTCTATGTATCTCAGTTAAATATTAATTTAACAAGTTAAATAAATATTATTCCCTGCTGTGGTTTAATAATTATTTAAGGATGCCTGTTCGCATTTATTTCGACACTAGTTATTCGAGAGAATATATTGTGGGAGAAATAATATATATATATTTATTAGCGAGTAATGCGGTTACATTTATTTAAGAAATAAATAGCCATTACTCAAGGTCTAATAAATATGGTGGAGGAAATAAATAAAATGGAAAAATAAAAGTACACTCCGTGTATATTTATACACACACCGTGTAGTTTGTTTTTTCGGGATTCGTGAGAAAATATTGTTTATTTAATTAAATGATATTAAATGTAATATGTTGGGCGCATGTCAAGTAATAATGATGGTCAACTGTCATTATTAAGACATGGGGTATTACTAAGAATTAAATGAAATGATTAAATGATTTTGGGCAATTAATTCATTTTATTATTCTAAGTATTATAATCCCAAATTACATTATTCTCATCAAGAAAGAGCCATTGTTGTGCACAACGGATTGGGAAATACTCTCAAGCCAAGAGAGAATTCTTTTTCCACTAAGAACGCTTTCAAGTTACAAAAGCGAGATCCTCCACCGGATCAAGGCGGTTAAAGGCGGACATCACAAGCGAAGGCTCTTCTGCGCTAGCACCTGGAGATCCCTTCGGCGACGTCCAGAGATACGTGGAGCACATGTGGATCACCGCTAGAGGAATCCTGTACTTGGATTCTACAATGCAACGACGAATCACAGGATCGTGATCGGAGACTCCAATGAAGAAAGAATTCCATCGAGGTAATTCTTATGAATTAATTAAATTAATTATAACCAACATATAATGATCCTATCTCAATGGTTCTGGGACTCTTCATTTCTTTTTTGTTCTTCGTTCTAATCCGAAGATTCAGTATTTTATATCATGACGGATCTCAGATTGAACGTCATTTAACGCTAAAATTAAAGTTGGGCAAACCCACCAACGCGCTTCCGCTGCGCCCAGAACCTGCAACTGGTATCAGAGGGGTCATATCGTTGATTATAATTATTTAGTTTTTCGTTGGTAATTTATTCATTTAATAATTTAGTTATTTCAATTTAAGTTTAATCGTTCTGGAAATATGAATATTGAGATCTGTTCCTCCTCCCTCGTTTCTCGTTCACCTCACAGAAACAAATTTTTCTTTTAATTTTGATTAAAATAAAATAGAGGAACTCATCCGGAGGAGCCAAACGTTTCTGGCCGTACAACACCAGAATACACGCGCGTGTATTCGGAAGTACACACCGTGTAGTCTAGGTTCAATGCATTGACTGATCTGCCAAATCAGGTCGTGTATTGGATTCTTTCTAAGAATTTAAGACACCGTGTGTTGACCAGAAACATGTGACACACGATTTCAGGAATACACGCCGTGTGGTCCAATGAACATAGCGTGTAGTCCCTTCGGGTTAGGGTTGGGCCGTGTACTCCGTACACGGCCTACCTGGTTAGAAACCGTGTAACGCGGAAACAACACGACGTGTGTCCCACTGTACACGCCGTGTACTCTGAAAATTTCCGAAGTACATAAACACGCCATGTCCTCGAGCGTGTACTTCAGATGGACGGTGAAGAAAAGTACACGCCGTGTTGTCAGAACTACACGCCGTGTAATCACCCAAATTACGCAGATTTATTAAAATTTATTATTATATTATACAAACCCTTGAGACGTGTACCATGGTGTAGGTGTAAAGCTGAGGTACAACACGTGATAGGTGTTTTATATATATGTGTTTAATTTAACATCTGCGTAATAAATGGGAGTTCACCGGGTTGCCTACAAGGTACAAGTTACGTACAAGGATAATTTTAAATGAATTTATTTGTTTAAAATTATGATGGATGATAATCTCAAGGAAATTCAGAAAAAGGATTTAAGATAAAAGGATTGATTAATTAAAGATAATTAATTAATTCGAGCATGATTTATCTTAAACAAGAACGATTAAAGAATTGAATGCTAGTTTTATTTATGCGTAAATATCGTTGCATGTATAGATGATCATGATCTAGACCGAGACCTTTGTATGTGAATGGTTTCTTTTAATTTATTTATTTAAATTAAATTTGTTGGCCTGTGAGCCATCTCCTCATTAATATGTAGGGCCTGCACGCCCAAGAATTCTTTTATGTAAAAAACCCTTTTACCCCTCACTTGCGTGTGAGATAAATGCATATGTAATGGATGGAGCTCCCAAGCTAGTGGAGGCGCCTCAAGTCAGGAGCCAAGGTGAAACCAATCTAAGGAGATACAAAGGTGGACAGGTGGAAAGCTGTAAACACGAACCCGAAAGGTTCAAGGTGTTTCTTCCCTAGGTCTTGGGTTAGTTTATCAATCGCTAGATAAACTAACCAATAGAAAAGCTCATGATCATACCATTTATTTTATTTCTGTCAGTTTTATGATTTATTTATTGTGGGTGTGTTGTCACGATCACACAATTAATGAATTAAATGAGCATGCAAGATGGAACTAAAATAAAACCGGCTTATACGTAAATATTATCTTAGACATGGTTAATCACTTAAGTATATCCCACTTAATATTAACAAGCATGTAATCAAAGATAATAAACTGGCAATTTACGTATAAGGATAAAATCCCTCAAAAGAAATATTAAGTCGGCATAGCCTTCCATGATCTTGGTTAGAATCGAACCATAGTTCAAAGTGCTTGACCAACCCTAGTTGGGGTGCTTTCAATTATCAGGGAATTCTAATTCAAGGTTTTGGGTTGACTTGACTTGGTTCGCATCAAGGGTTGACTGCCACAACAGGACTTGGTGTGACCAAGAGGCAAAGGTTGAGGAAATCCAAAATAAAAGGATTTCAGGATTGGGGAGTCCACTCAGCGGATCAAGGAGCTGCGAGTTAATGCAGTTGGAATTTGGAATGCCTACCTAAAACCCTTAAAGTTGCTTGACCAACCCTAGTTGGGGTAATGCGAAGGGCAATATGGATCCTTTCCACTAGAATATTCACACAACATAATATTACGAAGTCAATGGTAAGGGCTATTGGATTTCGATAAAATAGTGGGAGACTAATAAGTATTTATTTATTTATTTATCTTAATTTGTAATAAAGTACTAAACCTTTTTTCATCTTAATTTGTAGAAATGGAAAGAAAATGGCGTCAAACATATCATTGCGCACCATACTCGAAAAAGAAAACCTTCTCACCGACACCAATTTCCAAGAGTGGCAGAGGCGCTTATGCGTCGTCCTTCGCCACGAAAGAAAATTGTATGTGCTGGAAGAGCCTATTACAGTTGCGCCTGGGAAAGAGGCTAGTGATGAGGAATTATCTCTCTACATGAAACATATGGATGATGCCACAAATGTCCAGTGTTTCATGCTATAGACCATGTCTAATGAGCTCTTGAAGCAACATGAAAACATGGACGCGTATAGCATGATGTCTCGCCTTAAGGATCTCTACCAAGAGAAGGCGAGACAGGAGAGGTATGAGATCTCCAATGCTTTGTTTACAACTAAGCTTGGAGAGTCTGCGCCAGCTGGGCCTCATGTAGTCAAGCTTATTGGCTACATTGAATGCCTGGACATCTTAGGGATTAAATTCCCGGATGAGTTGCGTACAGATCTCATCCTATCATCACTTCCCAAGACCTTCTCTAGCTTCATTGTCAACTATAACAGGAGCGACAATGAGAAGAGCCTGTCAGAGCTTATGAACTTGATTTGCTAGGTAGACAAGGATATGGGGCGTGACAAACCCGCAGTCCTTATGGTGAACAAGAAAAGGAAGGACAAGGCAAAGGGGACAAAGACTTATAAACGATATGAATCCCCCGAGCACTGTCCCTCTAAGAAGGAGAAGTTCCAGAGGCAGGGCAAGGAACGGGAGGCAGTGTGTTTTGCATGTGGCAAGCAGGGCCACTGGAAGAGGAACTATACCCAGAAGCGTGGGGATGTTAAAGGTGCATTTGTTATCGAGTGCAATCTTTATATTTCTACACATTGGGTATTAGATACAGCTTGTGGGGCTCACATTTGTATTCAAATGCAGGAACCAAGTAGATTTAGAAAGATCGCCAGAGGAGAGGTGGATCTTCGAGCTGCCAATGGCGCAAGGCTAGTTGCGTTGGCTATTGGCAACTACCACCTCTCATTGCCGACTGTGATGATTTTGGTTTTACATAACTGTTATTATGTGCCTAGTTTTACCAAGAACACAATTTCTGTATCTTGTTTGGATATGGATGGATTTGTTTTCAAATTTGGAAATAGGGGTTGTCTCTTTTATAAGAACAACGTATGTTATGGTATGACACATTTAAATAATGTTTTGTATGTATTGAATTACGAAAACCAAGTGTTGGCAATCGATAACGAAACAAACTCACATGACTCATACATCACCCAGTTATGGCATCACCGCCTTGGTCATGTGAACAAGAAGCGCTTGCAAAGCTCTACTAAGACGGCTATTTAGACTCTACTGAGCTAAAACCACTTGATAGATGTCACACTTGTTTACAAGGAAAAATGACTAAGCTGCCTTTTGGTGGACAAGGTGAAAGCACTACTGGAAATACAGGATTTCCCAACAGTTTAGAACTGTTGGGAAAGGCTGCAGAACCGTTGGTATATGTTATACCAATGATTCTGCAAACCGTAGGGAAGTAAGCCATTGGGAAAGCTTTTCCCAACGGTTTACAGTGAACCGTTGGGATAGGGTGGAGAAAAATTACCCTATCCCAACGGTTCTGGCAAACCGTTGGGATAGAGTGGAGAAAATTACCAAGTTTTTCCCAACAGTTTGGCCAAACCGTTGGGAAAAACACAAGGTGTCCTCTTTCCCAATGGTTTCTAAACCGTTGGGAAAAGTGTTTTACCAACAGTTCTATGAACTGTTGGTAAAACAAAACCCAGACATGCTATGCCAACGGTTTCAAACTGTTGGAATAACCTTTGCTGGGGAAAATTGCACAGCAGCTCTGCAATTTGACCACCAACTCTACAATTTGCCCACCAGGTCTCATTTTGTGGGTTCCGTCTCATTATCAATCCAATTATTGTACCTGCAATAAAATAACACATACATATACAATTATTTTACCTGCAATAACCAACTAACACTTACATATAGAGAACAAATTCATACACATTTAACATATAATGCTAGAACTATACACATCCATAATTAAATTAGAATTCATAAAGTAATTATAAACATAAATAATTCATTTAGAATTCAATTTAAAATTTAGATGACAATTATATGTGGAATCCGGAAGTCAATTCATAATTTGATCGGTTTTTTGTATACCATATATTTTTACCTGAAATGATGTCCATTTTAAACAAAATACATACACCTAGAGTTCTACCGGCCACACCGCGCCTCGAATTGAGGCGGGGTTGAATCGTACATGTCACATATGACCCATGTATTGTTTTTCTAAAGTATCGACACAATCCGAATGCGTTTGGTCGGTTTTCCGTATGCCAGTTGATGTTTTTCAATTAAAATGACGTCTTTTTGAAACAAAAAGTAGACACTTTGAGTGGTGCCGGCCACACCGCGTCTCAGATTGAGGCGGGGTTGATTCTTACACGTCATATATGACCCATGGATCGTTCTCTTAAAGTTTCAACGGAAACCGAATGCGTTTGGTCGGTTTTCCGTATGTACTTAAAATGTTATCCATTTTAAACAAAAGAGAGACACTTAGAGTGATTCTGGTCATACCGTGCCTCTGATTAAGGTGGGGTTGACTCGTAAAAGTCACATATGACCCATGGATCGTTGTGCTAAAGTATTGACACAATCCGAATGCGTTTGGTCGGTTTTCTGTATGTCAGTTGATGTTTTTCACTTAAAATGATATCCTTTTGAAACAAAAGACAGACACTTTGAGTGGTGGCGGCCACACCGCACCTCGGATTGAGGTGGGGTTGAATCTTACACGTCACATATGACCCATGAATCATTGTGATAAAGTATCGACACAATCCAAATGCGTTTGGTCGGTTTTCCGTATGCTAGTTGATGTTTTTCAATTAAAATGACGTCCTTTTGAAACAAAAGGCAGACACTTTGACTGGTGCCAGCCACACCACGTCTCAGATTGAGGCGGAGTTGATTCTTACATGTCACATATGACCCATGAATCGTTCTCCTAAAGTTTAAATGGAAACCTAATGCGTTTGGTCGGTTTTCCGTATGTACTTAAAATGTTGTCCATTTTAAACAAAAGAGAGCCACTTAGAGTGATTTTGGCCACAACGTGCCTCCGATTAAGGTGGGGTTGAATATTACACATCACATATGACCCATGGATCGTTGTTCTAAAGTATCGACACAATATGAATGCGTTTGGTCAGTTTTCCTTATGCCAGTTGATGTTTTTCACTTAAAATGACGTCCTTTTGAAACAAAAGACTGACACTTTGAGTGGTGGCCGCCACACCGCACCTCGAATTGAGACGGGGTTTACTCTTACACATCAAATATGACCCATGGACCGTTTTGCTAAAGTATCGACACAATCCGAATGCATTTGGTCGGTTTTCCGTATGCCAGTTGATGTTTTTCAATTAAAATGACGTCCTTTTGAAACAAAAGGCGGCCACTTTGACTGGTGCCGGCCACACCGTGTCTTAGATTGATGCGGGGTTGATTTGTACATGTCACATATGACCCATGAATCGTTCTCCTAAAGTTTTAATGGAAACCGAATGCGTTTGGTCGGTTTTCCGTATGTACTTAAAATGTTGTCCATTTTAAACAAAAGAGAGCCACTTAGAGTGATTCCGACCGCACCGTGCCTCAGATTAAGGAGAGGTTGACTCTTACACGTCACATATGACCCATGGATCGTTGTGCTAAAGTATCGACACGATCCAAATGCGTTTGGTCACTTTTCCGTATTCCAGTTGATATTTTTCACTTAAAATGACGTCCATTTTAAACAAAAGAGAGCCACTTAGAGTGATTTTGGCCACAACGTGCCTCCGATTAAGGTGGGGTTGAATATTACACATCACATATGACCCATGGATCGTTGTTCTAAAGTATCGACACAATCCGAATGCGTTTGGTCAGTTTTCCTTATGCCAGTTGATGTTTTTCACTTAAAATGACGTCCTTTTGAAACAAAAGACAGACACTTTGAGTAGTGGCGGCCACACCGCACCTCGAATTGAGGCGGGGTTTACTCGTACACATCAAATATGACCCATGGATCATTTTTCTAAAGTATCGACACAATCCGAATGCATTTGGTCGGTTTTCCGTATGCCAGTTGATGTTTTTCAATTAAAATGACGTCCTTTTGAAACAAAAGGCAGACACTTTGACTGGTGACGGCCACACCACGTCTCATATTGAGGCGGGGTTGATTCGTACACGTCACATATTACCCATTAATCGTTCTCCTAAAGTTTCAACGGAAACCAAACGCGTTTGGTCGGTTTTCCGTATGTACTTAAAATGTTGTCCATTTTAAACAAAAGAGAGCCACTTAGAGTGATTTTTGGCCATACTGTGCCTCATATTAATGTGGGGTTGACTATTACACGTCACATATGATCCATGGATCGTTGTTCTAAAGTATCGACACAATCTGAATGCATTTGGTCGTTTTTCCGTATGCCAGTTGATATTTTTCACTTAAAATGACGTCCTTTTGAAACAAAAGACAGACACTTTGAGTAGTGGCACACACACCATGCCTCAGATTGAGGCGGGGTTGAATCTTACAAATCACATATGACCCATGGATCTTTTTGCTAAAGTATCGACACAATCCGAATGCGTTTGGTCGGTTTTCCTTATGCCAGTTGATGTTTTTCACTTAAAATGACGTCCTTTTGAAACAAAAGACAGACACTTTGAGTGGTGGCGGCCACACCGCGCCTCGTATTGAGGCGGGGTTGACTCGTACATGTCATATATGACCCATGGATCGTTGTGATAAAGTATCGACACAATCTGAATGCGTTTGGTCGGTTTTCTGTATGCCAGTTGATGTTTTTCAATTAAAATGATGTCCTTTTGAAACAAAAGACAGACACTTTGACTGGTGTCAGACACACCGCATCTCAGATTTAGGCAGGGTTGATTCTTACACATCAAATATGACCCATGAATCGTTCTCCTAAAGTTTCAATGGAAACCAAATGCGTTTGGTCGGTTTTCCGTATGTACTTAAAATGTTGTCCATTTTAAACAAAAGAGAGACACTTAGAGTGATTCTGGTCACACCATGCCTAAGATTAAGGTGGGGTTGACTCGTAAACGTCACATATGACCCATTAATCGCTGTGCTAAAGTATCGACACAATACAAATGCGTTTGGTCACTTTTCCGTATGCCGGTTGATATTTTTCACTTAAAATGACGTCCTTTTGAAACAAAAGACAGACACTTTGAGTGGTGGCGGCCACACCGCACCTCGGATTGAGTCGGGGTTGACTCGTACACGTCACATATGACCCATGAATTGTTGTGCTAAAGTATCGACATAATCCTAATGCGTTTGGTCGGTTTTCCTTATGCCAGTTGATGTTTTTCACTTAAAATGACGTCCTTTTGAAACAAAAGACAGACACTTTGAGTGGTGGCGGCCACACCGTGCCTCGGATTGAGGCAGGGTTGACTCATACACGTGACATATGATCCATGGATCGTTGTTATAAAGTATCGACACAATCCAAATGCGTTTGGTCAGTTTTCCATATGCCAGTTGATGTTTTTCAATTAAAATGACGTCCTTTTGAAACAAAAGGCAGACACTTTGATCGGTGCCAGCCACACCGCGTCTCAGATTGAGGCGGGGTTGATTCGTACACGTCACATATGACCCATGAATCGTTATCCTAAAGCATCAACACATTTCGAATGCGTTTGGTTAGTTGTTCGTATGTCAGTTGTTGTTTTCACTTAAAATGATGTCCATTTTAAACAAAAGAGAGACACTATGAATGGTTTCGGCCACACCGCGCCTCAGATTGAGGCGGGGTTGACTCGTACACATCACATATGACCCATGGATCATTTTTCTAAAGTATCAACACAATCATAATCCATTTGGTCGGTTTTCCATATGCTAGTTGTTGTTTTCACTTAAAATGAAGTCCATTTTAAACAAAAGAGAGACACATTGAGTGGTGTCGGCCACACCACGCCTCGGATTGAGGTGCGGTTGACTCGTACACATCACATATGACAGATGGATCGTTCTCCTAAAGTTTCAACAGAAACTGAATGCGTTTGGTCGGTTTTCCGTATGTACTTAAAATGTTGTCCATTTTAAACAAAAGAGAGACACTTAGAGTGATCCCGACCACACCGCGACTCGGATTGAGCCCGGGTTGGCTCGCACACGTCACATATGACCAATGGATCGTTGTGATAAATTATCAATAGAATCCGAAGGTGTTTGGTAAGTTTTTCGTATGTCAGTTGTTCTTTTCACTTATAATCTGAAAGCGTTTGGTCGGTTTTCCGTATGCCAGTTGATGTTTTTCAATTAAAATGACGTCCTTTTGAAACAAAAGACAAACACTTTGAGTGGTTCCAGCCACACCACGTCTTAGATTGAGGCAGGGTTGATTCGTACACGTCACATATGACCCATGGATTGTTTTCCTAAAGTTTCAACGGAAACTGAATGCGTTTGGTCGGTTTTCTAGTAGTAAATGAAATCAAGGAGGGTGGGGGGCTGTCCGGCGGGGCTGTCCGGTGGGTGTCCGGGGGCTGTCCGAGGACCAAGGAGGAGGGTGGGGGGGCTGTGTGGGGGGCTGTCCGGGGGGTGTTTGGGGGGTTGTCTGGGGTCCAAGGAGGAGGGTGGGGGGGCTGTCTGGGGGGTTGTCTGAGGGGCTGTCCGGGGGGCTGTCCGGGGTCCAGGGAGGAGGGTGGGGGGGGCTGTCCGGGGGGCTGTTCGGGGTGCTGTCTGGAGGCTGTCCGGGGCGGTGTCCGGGGTCCAAGGAGGATGGTGGGGGGGTTGTCCAGGGTCCAGGAAGGAGGGGGTTCCCAAACACATAACCACTAAAAGAAAACAACATCCATAAAAACAGAAAATATATAAAAATAACTCAACTCCAATACTATACTACGAGTCTAGATAAAACCAACAACTAGAATAGATTAAATATCAAATCTCAGTAATATCAGTCAAAAATGTAATGGATCAATTTTTCCCACATCACCATCATCATCATCACCATTATCATCACCCTCGTCCTCGTCCCCATCATTGTCCTCACCCTCCTCAGCGCCCTCCTCCTCGCCCTCGCCCTCCTCCTCGCCCTCGCCACCCGCCTCGCCCTCCTCCTCTCCCTCCTCTTCTGCATTAGACTCCTCGCCATCATCATCATAAAGATGGACATCGTCCTGAACACCACTAGAACTGCCACCTGGTGCACTATATATAAAACATATCGATGACATATACTCATCAAAAGCTGGGCTGGCCTCTGCTGGAAGTATTGGACGTAGAACTTCAATAAATTTCATAAACGCGCTGTTTGCCCTAGCAGACTGTTCTGCCATCTCTGTGGCCCTTTTCTTAGCCTGTTCTGACTGTGCCCTAACTTTATGCAGCTCGGTGGCACTACAGCTCGTACCTGAGGAGGGTCAATACCTCGTTGGGGCTATCCTAGGTCGGCAACGTACTCTGCCAGGATGCTCCTCTCCCAACACCTGATGTAAATGATCTGTTGGCCCAAAATTGTCTGGTTCTTGGGCATCGAGGGTCTATAAAGAAACCTATTAAAAATATAAATATATTATTAAGTTAAAAAATAGATATTAAAATATAAAATCAACAGATTAAAACTTACAATCTGCTGCTGAGTCGCTTCGTTGATGACACTTCCATCCTTCTTCCGTCTACTCGAGCAAAACAGTTTTGCTCGAGGCACACGTCCTTTAATATTCTGTATTTGCCTCTATAATGACATTGAAAAATAAAGTTATATGAAAACTTTATCAAACAATTAAATAATTGAGAAAACAAAAGAAAATGTAAGTCGTAAAGAAAACTTATAAAAAATTTCCATACCTGCTTCCTCTCATGATCCAACATCGTCGTACATCCTAGTGTGTGGAGGTATTTTTTTGCATCAATGTTTTTTTTTATTTTTTCCAGATGATTCCTAAATAAAATTCAATAATTCAAATGATAATATTAATGCAAAACATGAAAGTTATTATTTAAATACCTCAAATGTAATTCATACCTTAAACTGGGTACTCGTCCAATGAGTAATCATTTGACGATACTGCTCTATAGGACAACCATCCATGACTGGTACTGCCTCCAACTTAGTGCCAACTCTAGAACACCATCCAATATACAACTCATGCTTATAGGCTCTCCAAAGCTCGCCTAAATCCTTTAGACGATCCGCTCGAGCACCCTCACCATCGGGAAAATTAAATCGAAGCTGACATCAAAATATTAATTCATATAAATACAAAAATAATTCATGGAATTAAATAAAACATATTTTTTTACCCATATCTCTGTCCAAGATATATCCTTGACCTCATGTGGCAAATGTCTCCACGACAGTGGGCTGACGGGAATGATGTCGGAGTATTTGGCAAGCGTCGCCAAAAAACTCCGACATTGCTGCCCTGATTTCTCAACCATTTGGTTGTCTTCATTGTAATCCACCATAACCTGTGTGCAGTGGTTCCACACCGAACGCATGCGTGTACGCCCCCGCCCCCACCTCCTGTCAGTAGATGTATCTGTCATGAAATAAAAACAAATATTTTATCAAAACATGTTATAATGAAAATAAATATTTCTATAAAAATTTGTAAGGTTTTTATTTATATACCTGTGCCAGTCTGATCGCTGAGCGCCGCCGGATCCCCAGAAACTGATGGAACACCCTGTGGTGGAACAGGAGTCAAAGACGATGGAATATAGAAGCTCGGAGAGACAGAAGTAGAAGGAAAAGAAGATGGGATAGTAGTATGACCGGATTCTGGCTGGGGAGTGGGAATCATCATGGGATGTGAAAATGATGGAGCAGAAGATACAGAAGGTAGAGAAAACATGGGAGGCCTAAACATCCCGTGTGTCCCTAACGACACACCAGGATCAGAATGTGGGAAGTATGACATGTTAGTGGGAGGAGCAGGGTCTATTCGGGCACGCGCAGCTGATCGTCCACCTCTGGTACGAACCCTCCTCGTACCACCGGCCTGAGTACTAGGACCAGTACTAGGCTCCTCATTGAATAACTGCCGACATATAGGTGGATCCTACAAAAATGTTTACAAAAAAATTAATCACATGACATTATATATTCTTTAAATATATATATTTGAAATAAAGTACTCATAATAGGCACTAATGGTGGAACGCCCATCTCTGTCATCCGACGACTGTTCTCCATCATTTTTTTCCTTCGTCTCTCTTCAATTGGATGCATTTCCTGATTTTGAAAACAAATATGTAATTAATTAGAAAAAGGAAACTAATTTGTAAACCAAAAAACTAAATATACGAGGAAATAGGGGGATTCATTGGTAATTTAGCTATCAATTGTTTTAGAAGAGCTTGAATGAATTTAATAAATCATACAAGTTGTAATGTTCACCAAGTTAGAAATATTGTTTGACTAGGTTTGAATACAGTTCAATTCCAAATTAGAAAATGCAATTCAAATAAAACAACAACCAATAAACATTGAAAATTCACATAACGGTCAAGTCAGCTAAAACATATTTGTGTTCAATACTAAATCAATTTGAATATTACCAACCTTAACAACCTAACTCGAGGTAAACCAAAATAATTGAGAACATGGATGAATGATTCTATATATTTCCAACCACAACTTTAGGTTCACAATCAACTCTGACAATTGAGCTATTGGAGTCATCAAAAGAAATAAATGGATTGGTTCTAATGGCAATAGGGACAATGTCAATTCCATCATCACCATCATCAAAAATATGTCTTGGAATTACTTCAACTATGACACCAAATTCAGGTCGAAGTTGGTCTTTGACATAAAAAACTTGTTTATCCATTGATGTCAACACATATGGTTCTTCGGTAGCAAGAGTGTGAGTCATATTAATTACTCGAAATCCACAATCATCAATAAATGTGCCATGTCTCGTCATCGAATCAAACCAATGGAATTTCATCATTGTGACTCATCCATGAGAGTAACAATCCAATATTATTATTTTCTCAACGACTCCATAATAACCCACATTTTCAAATCGCGGTCTACTATCCGATGCACTGGCATAACAATCTGTTGTGGCAGTAAACATAACACCATAATGTTGTGTTCTCATGCTCTTTTCTCATTCAATGACAATAAATTTGTACCCATTGATAACAATTGATTTACAGTCACGAACCACGGTATTAGGACCAAAAGCCAAAGCTCTTATTTCCTCAGAGACAGAGTCAACAGACAAAATCAATACCTGCAATATAAATGACTGTTAAACTTAATTAAATATTGAAATAATTAATTTAAACAGTAATATTTTTACCTTCAATTTTAACCAAGCAGAAAACTCTTTACTATGCAAAGTCTCTCTCCTTCTCAAAGATAAAGAACGATGTTTCCTATTTATCATTGTTTTATGTTCCCTGTAGATAAAAAATATGAATAGTTTAATAGATATATATGTAATATATACATAATTAATTTAGTTACCTAATATAGTCATCGAACAAATCACAGTTTAACAAAATTGTGCGATGTTCCATCTCCCGCTCTTCATGGCTTAATGTCTTCAATGTATATAATCCAGGAATTCCTCCTGTTTGAGGAAGTGATAGAAAACTAGGTTCAATTTGCTCATACTGTTCTTCTTCATTTCTCATTGGTCTGTTCAATCTTGTAGTAAGATCAGACAAATACATCGAGCAGAAATCCATATATTCTTGAGCCAGGTAACCGTTCACGATATAACCTTCGGGATGATTTCTGTTTCAGACATAAGACTTTAATGTGAACATATTTCTTTTAGTTGGATACATCCAACGAAAAGAAATAGGTCCTCCGAGAAGTATTTCAGTGGGAATATGGATAGTCAGATGCAACATGCATGTGAAAAATGATGGAGGAAATATTTTCTCCAACTCACACAAAATTAATGGGGCATCTGTCAACATTTTTTGCAAGAAAGACATAGAAAACTTCTTAGCACAAAGATCTATAAACAAATGGCACAACATAATAACATCCACCCTTACATTATTGGAAAAAAGATGACGGATTGCTATTGGAAGCAACTCATGCAGTAGAACGTTATAATCATGAGTCTTCAAAGATTTTAGCTTCAACTCTCTTCTGTTGACCCATTTAGATATGTTGCTTGAATAACCATCAGGAACTCTAATAGTCTCTAATACTTCCAGAAATTGTTTTTTTTCGTAGGTGTCATCACATAAGAAGCACATGAAAGTTGCCATTTATTTTCACTGATACACACATGATACAATTCTGGTCTGATGCCCCAATCCACCAAGTCACGCCAAGATCGTAAATCGTCTTTTGTCTTCCCCTTGACATTTAAAAGAAATGAAAGCAACATTTTGCATATATTCTTTTCAATATGCATTACATCTAAGCAATGGTGTAACAAATTGGTTGACCAATAAGGCAAATCAAAAAAGATACTCCTCTTCCTCCAATTTTAATAGGTTTCAGTGGAAACATTCTTTCTCTTTCCAGATTTCATTTGACCCTTCCCGAACAAAAAACTGAAATATTTCAATTCATTAAGCACATCAGTTCCAGACATACGCTGAGGTGGATCATCGGTCTCTATGATATTATCAAATCTTCGACGATTCATTCTATATGGATGATCCTTTGGAAAGAATCATCGATGTCCCATAAAACTGAAACTACAGCGATGTTTCAATCTTATGGATCGTGTATTCTTCATAAAAACTGGACATGACAGTTTTCCCTTCGTGCTCCATCCAGACATCATTGCATAATCCAGAAAATCATTGATCGTCCACATAAGCGCAGCACACATCTGAAATATATCTTTCGAACATGCATCGTATGTGCGCACACCCACATCCCAAAGAAGTTTCAACTCTTTTATTAAAGGTTGCATGTATACATCAATATCAATGTCGGGATCAGAAAGACCGGATATGAGTATAATCATGAAAGTGAAAGGTTTTTTCATATACAACCATGGGGGAAGATTATAAATGTGTATAAAAACTGGCCATGTGCCGTGCGAAGTAAGAATCTGCCCAAACAGATTAAAACTACCGCATGAAAGACCTAGCCTCACATTACGCACGTCAGCTGCAAAATCAGGATGTCGAGCATCAAATCTTTGCCATGAAAATCCATCTACAGGATGAACCAACTCATCATTAGTCTTCTTTCTCTTGGTATCATTCCATCTCATTTTTATTGATATGTCATCAGACATAAAAAGATTCTGGAGTCTGGGGATCAATAGAAAGTGCCACATTACTTTTTGTAGAACACGAGATGGTGTTCCATCAGATTTTGACTTCCAGCGGGATGTGCCACATTTTATACAATCATTTCGTTCAGCGGTTTCCTCCCATAATAAACTGCAATCTTTCAGGCAAGCATGAATTTTGTTTCTTGAAAATCCAAGTTCCTCAACTAACTTCCATGCCATATAGTGGTTTGAGGGAATATCTGCATCATCTGGAAGTAAATCCTTCAAGAGGGTAAGAATGTAATCAATTGCTGTATTAGAAATCCCATACATAGTTTTCCCATGAAACAATCAAATTAAAAATTCCAGCTTTTTCATTTTATCGCATTGTCGATATACTGGAGTCATGGCAGCATCATTTAATTTTTTCACCCTATCAATATCATCATTTTCACTAGATGCATCAGCTGTCCTCATATCGAAGTCTTATTGAGTCGAAATCCTTTCTTTTTCATGATGACGAATAAATGGAAACCGATCATATAAAAAATTCTCCATTCCAGTCCTTTCATTTTGATCATCACCAATTTGAGATTTCATTTTCTCCCTATTGTGATACCATACAAAGTAGTTTGCTTGAAAACCATTTTTGGTTATGTGGTAGATGACTTCTTCACGGCTCAACCAAGGTCTACCAACACAATTAGAACATGGGCAGTGTATGCGACCACTATCTGAAGAATTGTGAAATGAAAAATCTATAGAGCTCTCCAAATTGTTTTGAAAATCGCTTGAGATCCGATCGATTTACATCCAACTTCTTTCCATTCTATAAAAAGAATTTATATAAGTCATTTTGTCATAAACAATTCAATAGGATTGAACTTTAATAGAAAATACATTTAAATAAATGATAAAGTAAGGAGTTTCTAGTTGATGTAGTGAACTATTAAAACAATGTAAAGATATACTAATTAATTCAGTTATGTGTGCCTAGATTTGAGGTGAGATGTGTTTTGTAATTTTTTCATTTATCACATACCAAGAAGACACCATAGACCTGATAAAACATTGTTCAAGATATTACAAAGTGAAGGCTTTTCATGAAAGATGCCGAATGTGTAAAGAGAGTTTTTTAAATAAGTTATTGATTCTAAAAAATGGAAATATTGTGAAAATTTAGTACATTTCATAACACCCAAACTAAAGTCCACAGAAAGTACCATATCACCCCACTAAGAAAAAGGAAAACCACATACCCCACTACCCCAACCATGTCAATTAACTCAATGAGGGCTTCTATGTCTGTATTTGGGAAGGGGTTGAAGGAGTCTAACCTGGATGGGGGAGTTACAGCTGATCAGATGGAAGACCTCAGGTTAGGGTTCACCTGCGTGGGGGCTTCTGAAAATCAGGGGAAATGCAGAGTTATTTGCTTATGTGTAATCGGGGGCGGGCTATCCACGGGGGTGGTGGGGTTGTCCAGGGGGTACGGGGTGTCCGGGGGGGTGGGCTGGATATCCACGAGGGTGGCGGGGCTGTCTAGGGGGGAGGGGGTGTCCAAGGGGGTGGGCGGGCTATCCATGGGGGTGGGTGGGGGGCTTTCCAGGGGTACAAGGTGTCCAGGGGGTGGGGGTGTCCGGGGGAGGGGGTGGGGGAGTGTCCAGGGGGTGGGCAGGCTATCCACGGGGTTGGGGGGCTGTCTAGGGAGTAGGGGGTGTCCAGGGGGTGGACAGGCTTTCCACGGGGGTGGCGGGGTTGTCCAGGGGGTACAAGGTGTCCAAGGGGGTGGGCGGACTGTCCACGAGGGTGGCAGGGCTGTCTAGGGGGTAGGGGGTGTCCAGGGGGGTGGGCGAGCTGTCCACATGGGTGTGACTGAGAGCTATGAGATTTAATTGGGTTGTCATTCATGTTATGAAAAACAAAAGATAGGTGTTAAGGATTAGAATTGTATTTTTTTAGTGAAAATCCAATTTGGTAGGATTAGTGACTTGATAACATGATGGTATCAAGTTTGAAATTGGGAAAATGTTGGGGCATTGGATTCTAAAAGGCTCCCACAACCTTCCAAGGATATATTATTTCTAGAAAAATGTGTTGTGGAAGAAGGAATTCATCCTATATAGTTGATGTCACTTTTAGATCATGTGATGCCTTGCTCATCAAGATGAGTAGACAAGAACCAAAACCAAAGAGGCCTCAAAACTATCCAAATCTCTAGAAGTGATGAATTCCCCGTGCTTATTGGTGAAATATGGAAGTGATGACTTCCCAACTGCACAACCCCCCCTCCCCACCTCACCCCCAACAGACTCCCCCTGCACAACCCCCCTCCCATCCACCGACTGCACAACCCCCCCCCCCACTTGCACCCCCACTTGCACAACCCCCCCTCCCCCACCCCCACCTGCACATCCCCCTCCCATCCACCCACTGCACACCCCCCCCACCTACACAACCCCCCTCCCCCCACCCCACCCCCACCCCCACTTTGTACACCCCCACCTCACCCCCAACATACTCCCACCTGCCCAGCCCACCCCCCAACCTACACACTCCCCTCCCCCCCACCCACTTGCACAACCACCCCCACCTACACCCCCCACTTGCACAACCCCCCTCCCCCACCCCCACCTGTATAGCCCCCCCTCCCCCACCACCACCTATACACCCCACCCCCACCTCACCCCCAACAGACTCCCACCTTCCCATCCCCCCCCAACCTGCACACTCCCCTCCCCCCACCTACTTGCACAACACCCCCTCCACTTTCACCCCCCACTTGAACAGCCCCCCCTCCCCCACCCCCACCTGCACAACCCACCCCCACCCCCACCTGTACAACCCCCACCTCACCCCCAACAGACTCTGACCTGCCCAGCCCACCCCTCCAACCTGCACACTCCCCTCCCCCCCACCCACTTGCACAACAACCCCCCTCCACTTGCACCCCCACCTGCACAACCCACCCCTCCCCCACCCCCACCTGCACAACCCACCCCCACCCCCACCTGTACAACCCCCCCACCTCAACACCCCACCAGCACACCCCCTCCCCCCACCTAAACACCCCACCAGCACACCCCCTCCCCCCACCTACTGCACCCCCAGCACCTCACACCAGAACAAAAATAGAAACAAAAATAGAACAAAAAATTGATTCACACATGACATCAGAACAAAAATAGAAAACAAATAACAAATCGAATTGAAATTGTTGGGTATACCATACTGCACGAACCTTAAGTTTAAGACAAATCAAAACAGAAAATTAAAAAAATTATATGCAAAACATTAAACATAACATACTACTTACATATTTTAAGTGTAGAACAAAAACAACTTTGTGATTGAATATGGATCTGGTGGAATGATTTTCCAAGAGAGAGAGATCTTAGGTCTCAACTTCAGCAGTTCAATCACGTGGATGGGATATCGGGTTTGATGGGATTTTAGGGGAAAACTTTCCCAACGGTTTTTTAAAACCATTGGAAAGGTGAGCTTTACCAACGGTTTACAAAAACCGTTGGGAAAGCCTTACTAAGTCATGGACTTTACCAAAGGTTTTTACAAACCGTTGGGAAATGGAGAAATTTTTTTAGATTTCCCAACGGTTTCTTCAAACCGTTGGGAAATACTTGTTTTATACCCCTATACCAACGGTTCTGTTGAACCGTTGGCATACAAGAGTTGGGAAAACCCAGCTTCCCAGTAGTGAAGGGCCACAGAGGCTTCTAGGATTGGTACACACAGATGTGTGTGGACCATTTCCAGTAGAAGCTAGAGGTGGATATTCTTACTTCATTAATTTTATTGATGATTTGAGTAGATATGGATATGTCTACTTAATGAGGTATAAGTCAGAGTCCTTAGATAAATTTAAGGAATTCAAGAATGAAGTAGAGAATCAACTTGGTAAGAAGATAAAGAAACTTCAATTGGATCGAGGTGGAGAATATCTGAACCAAGAGTTCATCGATCTTTTACGGGAGTCTGGGATTCTATCTCAGTTCAATCCTCCTTATACACCATAGTGGAATGGTGTTAGTGAAAGGAGGAACCGCACCTTGTTGGACATGGTGAGGCCGATGATGAGTCATGCGAATCTTCCATTATCCTTTTGGGGATATGCAATACAAACTGCAACATACACATTAAACCGAGTAACAACTAAGGTGGAAAATGGAATTCCATCTGAGTTATGGAATGTAAGGAAACCCACTTTGTCGCACACACGTGTATGGGGATGAAAGGTGTTTGTTAAGGCCTTATCAGGAAACAAACTAGCACCCCGGGGCACAAAGTGTATCTTTATAGGATATCCCAAGGAAACGAAAGGATATTACCTATATAACCCTCAAGACAAGAAAGTGATTGTCGCCAGACAAGACATCTTTCTTGAGAGGGATCAAATCCTCCAGAAGGATAGTGGGAGAAAGATTGACTTTGACGAAGTTGATGCTCAAGATACACAAGAGTTGGTACATGAACAAGTTCCAAAGGTCCCCGTGGAAGAGGTTCCAGAAACACAAGTACTTGCGTAGGAGCACAAGAGAGGTAGGGGAACCAGAGAGATTTGGTTTCCTAGTCACCGAGGATGGTGAATCATTATTGTTGGACAATGATGAACCTCTCTCCTACAAGGAAGTAGTAGAAAGCTCAAAAGTTGCAAGATGACTAGAAGCTATGAATTCTGAGATGGATTCCATGTATCAGAACCAAGTCTGGGTTCTAGTCGATGATCCAGTTGATGTAAAGCCTGTTGGATGCAAATGGGTATTCAAGAGAAATCTGGACATGGAAGGTCAAGTTAGCACCTATAAAACAAGACTAGTGGCTAAAGGATTCAGACAACATCAAGGAATTGACTATGATGAAACCTTCTCGCCAGTTTCCATGTTTAAATCCATAAGAATCATACTTTCCATAGCAGCTTACCATGACTACGAGATTTGGCAAATGGATGTCAAAATAGCATTCCTTAACGGGAACCTTCAGGAAGATGTCTATATGACACAACCAGAAGGGTTTGTGACACCAGGTGAAGCCAAACGGGTTTGTAAGTTGCATAAATCCATTTATGGATTGAAGCAAGCATCCAGGTCATGGAACATTTGATTTGATGAAGCCATAAAGGAATTTGGTTTCATTAAGAACAAATGTGAGCCATGTGTTTATAGGCAGTTTAATGGGAATGCGGTCATTATCCTAGTAGTATATGTTGATGACATATTGCTTATTGGAAACGATGTAACAGCCTTACAGTCAGTTAAGGACTGGTTGAACAAGTGCTTCTCCATGAAAGACTTAGGTGAAGCAGCCTACATTCTAGGGATCAAGATCATTCGTGATAGATCCAAGAGGCTGCTTGGACTAAGTTAGGGTACATACATTGACCAGATACTAAAGAGATTTAGTATGGAACAATCCAAGAGGGGATTGGTTCCAGTGTCACATGGATTACATCTTTCTAAGAAAATGTGTCCTCAGACACAACAAGAGAAAGATAGAATGAGTAAGATCCCATACACTTCGGCTATAGGATCCATCATGTATGCCATGTTATGTACCAGGCTTGATGTTGCCTATGCATTGAGCATGGTAGGTAGATATCAAGCAGATCCAGGAGAAAAACATTGGACTGCTGTTAAGACTATCCTTAAGTATCTGAGAAGAATTAAGGATATGTTCCTGGTGTATGGAGGAGACGAGGAGCTTGTCATCAGAGGGTATGCTGATGATGGTTTTCAAACAGACCAGAATGATCTGAAGTCGCAATCTGGATATGTTTTCTGTCTCAATGGAGGAGCTGTGAGCTGGAAGAGTTCAAAATAGCCAGTTGTCACCGATTCTATAGTGGAGTCCGAGTATATAGCGGCTTCTGATGCAGCCAAGGAAGCTATATGGATTCAGAAATTTTTCGAGAAGCTTGATGTGGTGCCTAGTAGTAAAGATCCCATTACATTGTATTGTGATAACACTGCAGCGGTGGCTCTTGCAAAAGAACCAAGGTCACATCAACGGACAAAACACATACTCTGGAAGTATCACCTCTTGAGGGATTTCTATTAAAGGGGTGAAGATTCATTGAGAAAAGTGTCCACGAAAGAGAACGTGGTGGACCCCATGACTAAAGTCCTATCTCAATAGAAGCATGAATATCATGTGAGAGCTAGCGGGTTAAAGGTTGTTAGCAGTTGGCTCTAGTCCAAGTGGGAGTCTGTTGGAGTTGGTGTCCTAGAACCAACTACTTTGTAATTTATTCATTAATAAATGCCTTATCACATATTGATTGTTCTTCTGTGTGACAATGCATGTGATAATGTCCTAAGGACAGCTATTTCATTAATGGGTCATAGTGGATCCCTACTATGATGATAACCCGGAAGTGCCATAGCACTGTTCTTGAATATATGTTCTATGGCCGAATGATATTATTTGAGGGACACAAATAATACAGGTCATTAGGGGTGAGGACTCATAAAAATTTGAGGCACCTTCTCATGGTGTGCGCCCTTGGTAATATCCAGGAGGATATTATGAGAACGAGACTCGCCAGTAGGAAATCCACATTTCATAGTGTCATTGGATGTTCCTATCTACGGACGTGTGTATTGTTCCTTAGACTTTAAGATTATTATTAATGGGTATTACAACTCACGCACTTAGATGTATTGACGAAAACTGTGACGACACACTATTCGCAGAAAGGTAGGATACGTTGGGTGCGTCACGAGTAATACTTCATTAATAGATAATGCGAGAAAGGATTTGTCCCTTCTGTTCCATAACGAAAGTTGATATCTCAGGCCCTTTGATGGAATTGATATAGCCTAAATAAATCCATTTCCATGGTAAGGTATGGGCGAGTTCAATTTTGGGAATTCAAAGAAAGAATAATCGAGCACATGGGTTGATGGCACTAGCATGCAACCCACTTGATTGGAGATATCGAGACAATAGGATTATATTACACGGTAAGCGTTCGTAGGAGGTGACACGTCATTGCGGCGTTAACTTCTTTCTCTATGGGTGCCTTGGCGTGTTGCTAGACGCTAACCTTGGAATTTAGGTAGGATCCACCTAATGCCACTGAGAAAGAGGCCTAGAGGGTCACACACTAAGTGTGTCCATGTATCTCAGTTAAATATTAATTTAACAAGTTAAATAAATATTATTCCCGACTGTGGTTTAATAATTATTTAAGGATTCCTGATCGCATTTATTTCGACACTAGTTATTCGAGAGAATATATTGTGGACGAAATAATATATATATTTATTAGCGAGTAATGCAGTTAAATTTATTTAAGAAATAAATAGCCATTACTCAAGGTCTAATAAATATGGTGGAGGAAATAAATAAAATGGAAAAATAAAAGTACACGCCATGTATATTTATATACACGCCGTGTAGTTTGTTTTTTCGGGATTCATGAGAAAATATTGTTTATTTAATTAAATGATATTAAATGTAATATGTTGGGCGCATTTCAAGTAATAATGATGGTCAACTGTCATTATTAAGACATGGGGTATTACTAAGAATTAAATGAAATGATTAAATGCTTTTGGGCAATTAATTCATGTTATTATTCTAAGTATTATAATCCCAAATTAAATTATTCTCATCAAGAAAGAGACATTGTTGTGCACAACAGATTGGGAAATACTCTCAAGCCAAGAGAGAATTATTTTTCCACCAAGAACTCTTTCAAGTTACGAAAGCAAGATCCTCCACCGGATCAAGGCTGTTGAAGGCGAACATCGCAAGTGAAGGCTCTTCCGTGCTAGCACCCGAAGATCCCTTCGGAAAAATCTAGAGATACGTGGAGCACGTGTGGATCACTGCTAGAGGAATCTTGTACTTGGATTCTACAACGCAATGACGGATCACAGGATCGTGACCGGAGACTCCAACGAAGAAAGAATTCCATCGAGGTAATTCTTATGAATTAATTAAATTAATTATAACCAACATATGATGATCCTATCTCAATGGTTCCAGGACTCTTCTTTTATTTTTCGATCTTCATTCTAATCCGAAGATTCGGAGTTTTATATCGTGACAGATCTCAGATTGAACGTCGTTTAATGCTAAAATTAAAGTTGGGAAAACCCACCAACGCGCTTCCGCTGCGCCCAGAACCTACAAAAACATGATTAATACATAATGAGTCCAACAATCTCCCCATTTTTTATTATCACAAATGATGCATATTTAGAGTGTATATTTGTTCTAACAATATAGTTCTAATGTGCGTATAACATATATAGAGTGAGTGTTCTCTTATAGAGAGTTCTCCCCCGTTTTGGGATTATAAAAAAGTAGCAAGAAAAAGAAAGACAAAAGAGACAAGAAAAGTGTATAATGTATTAGATAAAAAGAGGGGCATTACAAAAAGTAAAACAAATGTAACAAGATTCCTATCAAAAGAGAGTAAGCACTGTCCTTCTTCACTGGCTGGTCTTCTCTTTGCCCTTAGCAGCAGCAGTAGAAGAGGAAGCCATAGGAGCAGAGGTTGAGGTAGAAGAAGGGAGTGAGCTGGTTGAGAGAGAAGGCAAAGGAAGACCTTCAAAGATAGAGGGAGCCAATGTAGGTGTAGTAGAAGACTAAGGCAGTTATTGATAAAGGATCATAGGCTTGATCTGACTCAGTTCCTGACTGACATACATAAAAGTGGAGCCAAGGGTAGATGTGAATGTAGGCAAACCAGATCTCAGAGGTGCAGCCGCAAGAGAAACAATGGATGTACTTTGGACATGAAGATAGGGCCTCAAAAGCTTGATAAAATCATCAATGATTTCTCCACCATACTACATATCTTTCTCAAAGTCATCCTTGTTTTCCATACACTTATCCAATAGACGAGTGAACTCTGTGAGCTTTTGGACTTGAGTCTTGAACGCTTGAGTAATAGGAGGAATCCTTATATTTTCGACAAGATATTTGAAATTATTGGTCATGTCAGTCTTTGAGAAGATTCGGTTAAAGTAGAAATCCAATTTCTTGGAAATTTCTTGCTGAGCATCATTAGCAATTTTTGAATGGATTTGAACCAGATCAAGAACTCTTTCACTATTCTTGATAACTTTATATAGAGAATATTTATTGAAACCACTAAACACAGTCTGAAGCTCTTCTTGGACCAATGTTTTGAGAAGGTCACTGTTTAAGGAAGTTTGAGATGATTGTCCAGATGCTTTAGAAGCAGTGACAACTAAGGTAAGAGATTTCAGTTGATTTAGCACTTTTTGAAGGCACCTTGTATACTCATCAGTGAGCTTGTTAAGATTAACAACAAGCTCTCGCATCTCTTTCACAATTTGTTTGTTTTTTTTTTTGACCTTTTTAGCTAAGGAAGCTAAATGAGGTTGAATTAGAGAGGAAATATTCTATGGGGTTTGAGGAACAATAGGATCCATAGGATGGGAAGAAATCTTTTATATCAAATTCATCACTTTTTGCATGTCTTGAATCATACCTCTTAGAGTATTTACTTCATCACTAAGTAGTCTATTTTCAAATCTGACTTCCTGAATCTCATGAAGCATTTTGGGCTGAATCTGCCAAATAACTTTTTCTAACAATAGTGAGGCATCTCTCTCACTTAGATTTGTTACAGGATCTGGTTGTATATTTAGGAGTTTTTTAACTCCAAACAAAAGGGTAGCTCCAAATTCTTTTAGATCATCTTTACTCACCAAAGATGGTTGTTCTGGTGAAGGTTTAGAGATAGGGACTGAGACGAGCTCATGTTCTTTTTCAGGGGAAAGATTAGAGATAAATTTCAATTGGAACATAGTGGTAAGGTCAAGGCATTTTACTGAGACTTCCTGAGAGTCATTCACATCATAAAAACTGGGGAATTTATACCGAGTGTCTACAAGGATTGGATCAATCGGGTTTGGTATTTCAATAAATTCTAGATTTGGGGGTTTCTCCCCCTCAAAAGTTACATCCTTCATAGGAATAAGAGGCTTAGGGTGTTGATATATTTCCATGAATTCATCTCTTAGTTCCTCACCCATTTCCTATCTAGCCAACTGAAAAGCTAGCTCCAGCCTTTCCTCAACCGAAGGAATGACTTCAAGAACAGATTGTTCCACTCGGAGTTCATCAAGGTCAGATTCTTGCATAACAGGTAATTATTTTGCTATAAGATCTTCCATAGCATTATTTTTGGTTTCTTTGGCAATAAATTATATTTCAACTTCGGGTTGATCTTCCAGATTAGCAACATCTTTAGGAGCAGGGACTTCTTTTTCAATTACTACATAAGGAATAAGAGTATTGTCTTCCTTATGAGAAACAATTTCCTTGGGAGGAACAACAACCTATTTTTATTCTTCTTCTTCTTCTTCTTCATAATACTCAACAACTTCATCTAGTTCCAAACTAGGATCAGAAATATCTTTTGGTCTTGAGGGATGTTCCACTAGATTGAACTTTTCATAGATCCTATCATTGTCTTCCACCGATGCCTTTTTCCAAGGATTACAATTGATTTTCATCCTCTTGATAATGAATTTTGAAATACAGAACTCACAATCCTTGATAGATTCTTCATTAGGCCTAACCATACCTTTGTCATGAAGCATGGCTGAGATAAGCTAAGAATAAAACAGGGAGGTTGACTTGGATGTGGTATTGATTAGCTCACAAATATGGTGTATGACATACTTACAAAGGTTGATCTTGTGCCCATTTTTCATAAGAAAAATCAGAAACACATCATAATATTTTAGTACAATGAAATCACATTTTTTGGGGATAATCAAGTTCTGAATAAACTTAAACAGAAGTCTAGATTCTCCATCCAGTTCAGTAGCGATGACTCTCCTCTTGGTGCCATTTCCGGTTAAGCTTTTCAAAGCATCTTCCAAAACAAAGAATTCACTAGAAGGTGGAGGTCCTCTCTGATAGTCCTCATAAATGCCTTCATGAGGCATCCCAAGGCATGAAACCCCTAAAATCAAAGAGAATGTGCATCTCTGGCCATTTATCTAGCTTCTTACATCATATCCATCACCAAAATCAAAAGAAAACTAAACATTCTGATAAAATTGAGCCACTAGCTTAGGGTAGATAGGTATATCTTCCTTCGAAAACCATTCTAACCAGCCTTGCTCTTTTAAAACTTTCAAAACCAGAGACTTACTCAATAGAATCCACTTAGGGCATATCTCTTTCTCAGGTACTACTACTCGGTTCACCAGATTTGGATTTAGAGGACCTTCGGGTGCTAGCTTAGGTTCAATATTCTTCTTCTTTGAGCTACGTTTCTCAGGAGTCGATGATGAAGAGCATTTCATCCTAGGAATTTACCGAAGGTTAGAGAGAGAGAAGGGTTGCAGGGTTGATGAAGGGTTACGAATTGAGTGAATAGAAGAAAGATCGAGTGAATAAAAAGTGACACTTCCTTTATTTTATCATTTAGGAATACTAAACGTTGCAAAAAATAAAAGCGCGGGAAAGTAAAAAGGTGAAATGAATAATTACCGTGATACAATTTTTAATTTGTAAATAAACCCATAAATAATATTTACAGTGAGACCATATCAGGTATTTATGGTGAGATAGTGAATGAACTTTATAGTGAGACAGTGACTGAACCTTACGGTGAGACAGTGACTGAACCTTACGGTGAGATAGTGACTGAACTTTATGGTGAGACAATGACTATCAGATAGTAATCACAAAATACTAACTGTGAGACCGTAAACATGGAACAATAAGATATAAAATAGTAATACATTTACTTAAGATTTATCATGCCTAGTTCATGTATGATGTAGTCTATTCTTTCAGAATTTAATGGTTTGGTGAATATATCAACAAGATGATATTCAGTACCAATGAATTCCAAAGTGATATCACCTTTTTGACAGTGATCTATCAAAAAGTGATGTATTGCATCAATATGATTTTTCCTAGAATGTGAAACAAGATTTTTCGAGATGTTAATAGCACTTGTGTTGTCATAATTTATAGGTACATACCTGAATTGATATCCATAATCTAGTAATGTGTGTTTCATCCACAAGATTTGTGCACAATAACTTCCAGCAGCTATGTATTCAGCTTCTTCAGTAGATAATGCAACAAAATTTTGTCTCTTACTACACCATGATACTAGTGATTTGCCTAAAAAGTGACATGTTCCAAAGGTTCTTTTTCTATCTAACTTACAACCACCAAATTCAGCATCAGAATAATTAACTAATTCAAATGATTGTCATCTAGGATAGAACAATCCTAGATTAGGTGTATGCTTGAGGTATTTGAAAATTATCTTTACAACATTTAAATGAGATTCCTTAGGATTTTCTTGAAAATGAGCACACATACACACACTAAACATAATGTCAGGTCAACTAGCAGTTAAGTAGAGTAAACTTCCAATCATTCCTCTATAAGTGGTTTGATCAACAGATTTTCTATCTTCATCAATATCCAACTTACAAGTGGTACTCATGGGAGTGTCACTACTTTCAATGCTATCCAATCCAAAACATTTTAGAAGATCTCTAGTATATTTACTTTGAGTTAAAATAATACCATCATTATTTTGAAAGATTTGAAATCCAAGAAAGAATTTTAGTTCACCTATTAAACTCATTTCAAATTCATTTTACATCATTTTAGAAAAATCAATACATAAAGAATTTCTTGAAGATACAAAGATAATGTCATCTACATAGATTTGAACAACTAAAACATCATTAGAAATTCGTTTTATAAAAAGGGTAGGATCAACTATTCCTTTTATAAAACCTTTGGAAATAAGAAAAGTAATCAACCTATCATACCAGGATATTGGAGCTTGTTTTAAACCATATAAAGCTTTTGATAATTTAAAAATATGATTTGGAAAATGGGGGTTTGTAAAACCAGGGGGTTTTTCAACAAAGGCATCCTCAGTTATATACCCATTTAAGAATGCACTCTTAACATCCATTTGATATAGTTTGAAATTCAGATGTGCAACATAAGCAAGTAGGATTCTGATGGCTTCAAGTCTAGCTATTGGTGCAAAGGGCTCCTCATAGTCAATTCCTTATTCTTGACTATAGCCTTGTGCAACCAATCTAGCCTTGTTTCTAACTATGTTACCATCTTCATCTAAATTATTTCTAAACACCCATTTAGTGCCTATGGTGAATGTGTCCTTGGGTCTTTCAACAAGTTTCCAAACTTTGTTCCTTTCAAACTGATTAAGTTCTTCTTACATAGCCATCACCCAAAATTCATCATTGATAACATCATTCATGTTTTTAGGTTCAAGTTGTGACAAAAAGACTTGATGTTCAACCTGATTTATAAGAGAAGCTCTAGTTTGAGTTACTTTGTCCAGGTATCCTACAACAACATCTAAGGGAAGGTTCTTAAGAGTTCTAACAGCTATAGAAAAGGAGGGACTAGTGATTTCAAGTTCATCAACAGGTTTAGGTTCATTGTGACTTGAGTCTAAGGAATTTACAGAACTGGAAGTTTTCACTGATTCTTTCACAGAATGGTTTGAATATTTTAAATTAATGTTCAAATTTGATACATCATCCTCTAGGTTCTCTAGAATGGTTTTAGGCTCATGTGGATCTATTTCATCAAATTTGACATGGACATATTCTTCCACAAATTTAGTTATTTTATTGAACACTCTATAGGCTTTACTAGATATGGAATATCCTAAAAAGATACCTTCATCACTCTTGGATGCAAATTTGTCAAGATTGTCCTTAGTATTAAGGATATAGACTTTGCAACCAAAAACTTTGAAGTAGTCAACCTTGGGTTTTCGATTGTTCCATAACTCATAAGGAGTTATTTTAAGAATAGGTCTGATCAACACTCTATTGATTATGTAGCATGCTGTATTGACAGCTTTAGCCCAAAAATAAATAGGTAGGGAATATTCACTAAGCATTGTTCTAGAAATCTCTTGCAGGGTTATATTTCTTCTTTCTACAACTCCATTTTGTTGAGGTGTTCTAGGGGTATAGAAATTGTGACTATAACCATTTTGTGATCAAAAGGATTAAAACTCTTGATTTTCAAACTCACGACCATGATCACTTCTTAAGGATTTAATTCTAAGTCAACTAAGATTTTCCATAGACTTGGTATATTTAGTAAAACAAGATCATTCTTTAATTTTGTGATCCAAAAATAAGGTCCAAGTATATCTAGAAAAGTCATCTACATGAACATAAACATAGTGCTTCCCATTTAAACTAGAAACTCTAGATGGTCCAAAAAAATCAATGTGAACTAGTTCGAGAGGTTGAGAAGTTGACATTTCTTTCTTTGGTTTGAAGGAAATTTTTTGTTGTTTTCCCTTTTGACAGGGATTACACACTTTGTCATTTGGAAACTCAAGTTTGGGTAAGTCTTTAACTAATATTTTTCTAGTTATCTTTCTAAGGGAGTGAATATTACAGTGTCCTAGTCTCCTATTCTAGAGTCAAGAATCTTTATGAAATACACTTAAGCATGAAGCATTTTGAGAAGCTAAGGAATATAAGTTAACAGAGTAAACATTTTCAATTCTTAATTTAGAAAACACTAATTATTCTTTAGAATTAAAGACATTGAAAGCATTATTTTAAAATCTAACATGAAATCCATCATCACATAATTGTGAGATACTAAGCATATTATATTTTATTCCATCAACAAACAGTACTTTATAAATTAAAACTGAGTTAGAGTTACCGATTTGGCTGAGGCGAATAATCTTTTCTTTGGAATTTTCAACAAATGTGACATGTCCTCCATCTATTTTTATTAGGTTCTTGAAGCATGAGTAGTCTCCTATCATTTGTCTTGAACATCCACTGTCCAAGTACCATAAAATTTTATAGGAACTCTTTAATAAGCTTTCATACAAAATGATTCAGCAAAAACAGATTTTGGTACCCCTACTTGTTTGGGTCCTGTAATATTATTAATAAGTGCTTTAGGAACCCATATCTTCCTCATATGTTTCCTATAAGCATTATGTAAAGTATTTGAAAAATAAACTCTATTTGGTCTAGAAAAACTTGAAACAATAGAAAGTGTGTCATAAATTGAACTGGTTGATTTGTATCTAGAACTGGGAGTAAAACTATATGTCCTAGATTTAGAAACAAAATTTGTTCTAGAAAGATTTCTTTTTCCAGGTTAATAACCAATGTCAGTGTTGTATTTAGGGGAAATTTGTTTACCTAGAATTTGAGTAGGGGTATTTTTCCCATTGGTAAACTTTTCTAGGTCATTATTCAATTGCTCATTATACATTTTTAATTCATTGTTCTCTTTGAGCAGTTGAGTTTTTCAGTTGTGAGTTCAAATTTAACAGTCATAGTAAGAGCATAATGTTTCTTCAATGATTTATATTTTTCTTTTAGTTCATTGAATGTTTCTTCAATCATATTACAGTATTCAAACATTTCTTCATTAGTCATATTTTCAGAGTCACTCTCATCTCCATAATAATATGAATTATGTACAGGATATTCCAGTGTTACCTCAGATGTGTTTGTCATAAAACACATATTGGCTTGGTTAGCTTGTTCATCATGTGATGTTTCTGAGTCACTTGAACTGTCCTCAGAAGCACTCCAGGTTGCTTTCATTTCCTTTTTATACTTCCTATCCTTTTACTAATATCTCTTTTTGTACTTGAACTTTAGACAATCAGCCTTGATATGTCCTTTGTTCTTACATTCATAGAATAAAATCTCATCAGTCTTGTCACTTCTTTTCCAATCCTTCTTCCAACTTCTTTTTTGGTCATATTTGCCCTTAAAGTTAGGCTTTTTGGAAAAAGTTCTTCTTCTTGTAAAATCTCTTGAATCTTCTGATTAATTGAGCCATCTCCTCATCACTATCAGGTGATGATTTTTCACTAATGGAACTTTCTACAGAAGCTTCCAATTTCCCTTTGTATTTGTGTTTAGAGGTGGTGGTCTTGAATGCAACACATTTCCTTTTTGGTTTATCCTACTCTTCCTTGTTGACTTTCAGCTCTTCTTCATACATCATCAGTTTCCCAATGAGTTATTTTATAGGTAGCTTACTAATGTTTCATGATTCTCTAATAGAGACAGAGGTTCCTCTCCATCTGTCAGGTATACATCTGAGAATTCTCATGATCTGTTCCTTGGCAGTAACTTCTCTTCCAAGAGAAATCATTGTGTTGAAAATATCATTGAACCTAAGTGATTATCCACTAAATGAGGCTAATATTAATTTTTAATATATATAATATTCATGTGATTTATTATTCATAAACACCATTTTAGTTCATTTTACACTTTGAACATCATTTCACATTATGATTGTAATACCTTCTTAAAATGCACTATTATGTGGTACATTTTTTAACATCATTTAAAGTACCCAATGATTCATCTGATTTTAAGGAATATAATTATACATATTTAAATTTGATATCTTTGGAAATTTATCTACACTTAAATATTAACATGTTTGATTCAGGTATCAGTAGAGAATTCATGGAGGATGATGGAGATATTTGGCAATGAAAGGAAGCAATTCTGGAGAAGGCAGATTGGACACCAGCCCACTGATGAGACTGTGGATCCCAACATAAAGGCCCAATTAATCCAAAATTTCATGTTATTATATAAGACATACATATGAACAAATAAAGTTTCAGGATAAAATGCTAATTCGACCTCCATAGTGTCCATTTAGGTGGCCCAAGTTAGAGATAAAATTCTGGGTCAGATTCCGCGGCCCAGAAAAAAATCCCACTAATATGATCATATATCGAAATCCACAACTCCAAATGAGTCCAAATTTACAGGAGGCTATAAGACATCCGGAGCTCTATTTTATTCTTCTATGGACCACTTTGATTCGGCCATCTAGAAGGCATTTAAAGCGCGTCTGTTCGGTGAAGGAAATCTGGCTGCCACCTCGGGTCAAGGGTGGAAAAATCAACTCTCCCTTACTTTCCACCCACCTATGGCCTACCACAATTAATTGAGGAGACTTGAAATATTGGAGGCTCGACCAAAGGGCTCAAAAATTCCTATTTAAGGCAGTAGTGTTGGAGTATTGAAGAATCTTGGATGCTTTGTTCAATTGTAATGTTATGCTGTAATTTTGTTGTCTCAAATTTGTCTTTCACATGTAAGTTGTTCAATTCACTTTAGTTTATTAATAAAAGTTCTTCTTCTACTCTTATTATGTTGTTATTCATATCACTTTGATACCGTTGGATCAAGTTGTGAATTTATTCACACCAAACCTTGTGAAATTATTCACACAATGGTGGAGTGATCATTTTATTTTTGTTGTTTTCTTTACTTCTCTATTTCCTCCCTCATGAGTCTACTTTCTGCTTCCATTGAAACCATGGGATCAATGGAGAGCTAACCCACTTATGGGTTGATCCAAGAGAGTATCAAGGGGCTATATTGGATGTTATTTATCACCTCATTAATGTATAATCACTTCTTTAATTGAGATTTTTATTTGATGATTTTTAAACTCCATCGTCTTTGTTGAATTTAAGGCCACACACTTCAAGTGCTAATTCGAACCTTTACCTTGAAGTGATCAAAACTTTGATCCTTCACGTGTATAGGTGATTAGTATTAAAGGGTGTAGTCATTAAACTAGTAAGTGATGATGTTGTTTTATCTCCTTAAATGAACCCATCTCAAATATAAGAAATTGAAATCATTAAAAAGGGAATACGTCCAATCCACCCCGAGCGATAACCTAGGATCAACTCATTATTTTAAATTGAATTCACTTAAGTCTCTTAGAGTTACTTTAAACCCATATAAAATAAACCCAAGTTGGCCACTTAATAGCCAAAAACAGTCCATAGAATGTACATGTCTATAGGTTACTTCTTAGGTCTCTGAGGATTCAACAACCCAAGCTAAACTACAAGGACCGTCTTACCTTCTTCTCTTGGGTAAATTTGAGAAAGAATCAAATTTTGGCGCCATTGCCGGGGACCTAAGTAATTTATCTTAGACACTATCATCCTTTGTTTAATCCCACTTCTCTTATCTCATCCCCAATTTCATTCCTATGGAAAACCCTTTTGAACAAGTCCAATCATGGGAAACCTATCCCTACTTTGATCACCCAACCCCATGTATGATGTACAATGACCATCCTAATTATTACTTGTGGGATCATCAACAACCTACTGAACCACAATGTTTTTATTCATATGATCCACAATACATTCCAACCTATTATGAGTTCCAATCCCAACAAGGCCAATCAGAACATCCTCCTGTGGAATTCCAACAACTTAATTATTATCTTGAAATAGACCATCTATCCCAACACATTGAACATCTTGATCCACATACATTAATTGAGAAATTGTGTCAACAAATGGATAGAATTACTTCTGAAGTTTCATCCTTGAGAGTAGAACTACAAAGCATTGAAACAGTTATGGAACCCATTCCCAGTCTGGTTGTCCATTCCTCATCATTCATAGAGGAATCTTGTTACACGCAAACATATTAAGAAAATTCTAAAGAAATTTCCTTTAAAACTAGGATACTTGAAGAGCATGAAGTAATTGTTGAATGGTATTTAAATCAAGATGAAATTGATTTTTTGGATTTACAAGAGGAGAATTTGACATCATGGATTGAGTGTCCTGAATATCACTCCATTGATTCTTCAGAACAAAAAATTACTGAACCATTGGGAGAAATCACAAACTTTGAGTCCATAAACATTATTAACACCGATCTTTCCAATTTTTTGGTTGAATATAATATTCAAAAGGAACCAATTTTATTGAGAAATTTTGAAAGTGAAACTGATTTGGATTCAAAATCTCAACCTGTGATTGAATATACTATCCAACCTGAGCTCAAAATCATTATCCTTCCTTCCATGATCAAGTATCCCTTAATAGGATATAACCATGAACTTTTAGTTGGAATTAATTCTTCTCTTGAAACCAAAAAAGTTGTAATGACTATTGATGTCTTTGGAAAAACTACAGTGGAAACTGGATCAACCATTTCAAACATTCCTTGAATTTTCCCACTCATTGTAGAACATAGTTTTGTACATGACACAAATTATAAACATAGAATCAATCTCAAACTAGTAGAATTAGTGAAACATGTGGTCCTTAAAATGTTGAAAGTTGGTATTGGGTAAGTTGCGGGGTTCAAGTCGAGCTAGCGACATTAAACCAAAGCGTTGCACAGGAGGCAACCCGTGGTTTTTATCTTTGCGAATCATTTTTTTTCTTCAAATAGGATTAATTAATCATTTTGATATTTAAAAAAAATAGATTATTGATATGTTCTTCTATTATGAGTATGTATGGGTATGAAAGGGGAGCACCATATTCATCCGTGTCACGTGGTGTAATCCTTGAGTAATACCTTACCCAAAAATTTAAAAAGAAGACAATGTATCATCAGTTTATTTTATTTTATATATATACTTATATTTTACTTATATATATATATACTCTTTTGTTTTGTTTTCCTTTTTCCACTAGGGAACTCTGCAAGCGACATGGATATCAAAGGACTAAATTGAAGAATCAAGAACTTCAAACTTCAACCACCAGGTGACTTCATTCCATAACCCTCATTTTCAATTTCCTTTTTGAACTGTCATTCTCTACCTCTACCCACTTCTAAATTTTCTTTTCTTTAAACACTGGGCACAATGTTATTTTAAGTTGGGGGGAAGATAAAATAAAAAATGCTTTTGTATAAAAAAAATGATAAATGATTTGATTTTTTTTTTTGTGAAAATGGAAGGAAAAATTCCTTTAACTTTAAACATGGCAATAAACATTGCACACTTTGAAACTGAATATCAAATAATTTAGCATACCTTGATTCTGATTTTAATCCTTGTATAATTTCATGAGCATTGATTTTGTAAAGTGTGGCTGTCCAATGTGATATTTCATCGTTTATATTTTCATCCAAATAAAAAAAAGATCACAATGCACGTCCTTTGGATAGTGGGGTATTAGTTTGAGTTCATGGGGTCCCCTAAATAAATATCATAGGTTTGGTGATCATTTTAGTTTAATATGAGTATTCAAAAAAAAAATTTAAAAAAAAATTAAAAAAAAAACTTTTGCGCGTAGAGCAATGAAATGACCTAATGCGTGGCTTTCGGCACTTGAGGATCGTGACTCCATAGTTTTCTGGCCCAGAGTTAGTAATTTTATCTCTATTTTTGGTAATTTGAATTTGTTTTTGACTGAGTTAACTTGAGATGATGCCCGAGTATGTGGGCTTCACTTGGTGCCCTAAGGTCTTTGAGCCTGGGAGTCATCGACAAAGTCTCGCTACAGGGGATGACTCTATTGAGTGCAACTTCAATTACCATGGAAAAATTGAAAAAACAAAAAAAAAACAAAAAAAAAAAATTATACAAAAAAAAAGAATAATCATCTTAATATTGAAATGTGATTCCACCTAGCGCTTCCATAATTTCCCCCTTGAATAAAGATGAACCCCCATGTCTATTGTGATGCACAACACATCCTCATACTTAATTGATATTAGATGAAATATGGAAATGAATTTGAACAAAAAAATGGGCTTGGGATTGGGATCTGCTTATGAAACTATCTTTTATTAAAATATTTTTATGGGTTTCATGATTTTTTGGTATAAGGGTTTTGGTGATCATTGTGTATTAAAATGTTTTTGGAAAATGGAATTCAAATTTCATATTGTTGAGATATATTTTGCTCGGGACTAGCAAAACTCAAGTTGGGGGGGTGTGATTAGCCACTAAATGAGTCTAATATTCATTGTTAATATATATAATATTCATGTGATTTATTATTCATAAACACCATTTTAGTGCATTTTACACTTTGAACATCATTTCACATTATGATTGTAATACCTTCTTAAAATGCACTATTATGTGGTACATTTTTGAACATCATTTAAAGTACCCAATGATTCATCTGATTTTAAGAAATCTAATTATACATATTTAAATTTGATATTTTTGGAAATTTATCTATACTTAAATATGAACATGTTTGATTTGGGGATCAATGGATAATTCATGGAGGATGATGGAGATATTTGGCAATAAAAGGAAGCAATTCTGGAGAAGACAGATTGGAAACCAGCCCACTGATGAGACTGTGGGACCCAACATAAAGGCCCAATTAATCCCAAATTTCTTGGGATGCTAGAATACATGTATAGGAACAAATAAATCTTCAGGATCTAATGCTAATTCGGCATCCATGGTATCCATTTAGGCGGCCCAAGTTAGAGATAAAATTCTACCCAGAAAAACATCCCACTAATATGATCATATCTCGTAATACAAAACTCCAAATGAGCCCAAATTTTACAGGAGTCTAGAAGACATACGGAGATCCATTTTATTCTTCTATTTCCCACTCTGATTATTCCATTTAGAAGGCCTTCCAAGTGCGTCTATTCGGTGAAGGAAATCTGGCTGCCACCTCGGGTCAAGGGTGGAAAAATCAACTCTCCCTTACTTTCCACCCACCTATAGCCTACCACAATTAATTGAGGAGACTTGGACTGTTGGAGGATCGACACAAGGGCTCAAAAATTCCTATTTAAGGCAGTAGTGTTGGAGGATTGAAGAATCTTGGATGCTTTGTTCAATTGTAATGTTATGCTACAATTTTGTTGTCTCAAATTTGTCTTTCACATGTAAGTTGTTCAATTCACTTTAGTTTCTTAATAAAAGTTCTTTTTAGACTCTTATTCTGTTTTTCTTCATATCAATTTGATACTGTTGGATCAAGGTGTGAATTTATTCACACCAAACCTTGTGAAATTATTCACACAACGGTGGAGTGATCATTTTATTTTTGTTGTTTTCTTTACTTCTCCATTTCCTCCCTCACGAGTCTACTTTCCGCTTCCATTGAAACCATGGGATCAATGGAGGGCTAACCCACTTATGGTTTGATCTAAGGGAGTAGCAAGGGGATGGATTGGATGTTATTTATCACCTCATTAATGTATAATCACTTCTTTAATTGAGATTTTTATTTGATGATTTTTAAACTCCATCGTCCTTGTTGAATTTAAGTCCACACACTTCAAGTGCTAATTCGAACCTTTACCTTGAAGTTCTCAAAACTTTGATCCTTAAAGTGTATAGGTGATTAGTATTAAAGGGTGTAGTCATTAAACCAGTAAGTGATGATGTTGTTTTATCTCCTTAAATGAACCCATCTCAAATATAAGAAATTGAAATCATTAAAAAGGGAATACGTCCAATCCACCCCGAGCGATAACCTAGGATCAACTCATTATTTTAAATCGAATTCACTTAAGTCTATTAGAGTTACTTTAAACCCATATAAAATCAACCCAAGTTGGCCACTTCATATCCAAAAATAGTCCATAGAATGTACGTGTCTATAGGTTACTTCTTAGGTCTCTGAGGATTCGACAACCCAAGCTAAACTACAAGGACCGTCTTACTTTCTTCTCTTGGGTAAATTTGAGCGAGAATCACTAAGATACATGTCAAATATAGGCTCATAAAGTTTCATTTTAAATTTATCATATTTAATATTATACTTATTAAGTCTTATTTCTTTACACTAGATGTTCCTTCATGTGAGACAGATAGGGTATCCCAAATTTCATAGGCAATTTTACAAGCAGAAATTCTATTGAATTCTTCATCTCCTAAGGAGTAATATAAAGCATTAATGGATTTGAAATTATTATTGTAGGTAGTTTTTATAGGTTTATACCATGTGATTCTATTAGTAAAAAGAATCTTATATTCATCTATAATGGAAGACCAAATTTCAAAACCCATACTCTCTAAATGCATTTTCATTTTAATTTTCCATTGAGTATAGTTGGTTCCATTAAAGAATGGTGGTATTTTGGTTGAAGAACCTTCCAATATATTATCCATAATACAAAAATAATTTGAAAGATCTAGAAATTTAGAATTAACAAAAATTTACAGGTTATTAAAGTATAACTACAATCACAGTTGAATAAGGTTAAACAGAGTTTTTAACAAACATTCCTCTGATACCAAATGTTGGTCGGAGTAGATTACTTAAGAGGGGGGGGGGGGTGAATTGAGTATCTATAAAAATTTCTCGTTAAAAACTATTCTTAAACATTGTCCCTAATAAGGTTAAATACAGCCCAATTAATCAAAGTAATATGGTTATGAAGGTTTGTCTGTTTAAATAACTTCTTAGAAGATTGATTAATTATCAGTAATCTTAATGTCAATTATTAATATTACTTTTGAAGCTATTATACTAAGAAAATACAATTATAAATTCTTTCAAAGATTAATTATCAAAGTGAATTTAGTGATTTTTGAATTATACAGTAAAGCAGTAAAACAGAGAATACTAAATTAAGCAACACATCAGATATGAAACAAGTGGTTTAGTCTCAAGAAAAGACCTAATCCAATCCAATTGGTGATCACCTTACACCAAGAATTTTATATAAATAGAATTGATCCACACCCTGGATCGGGGTTAACAATAGTACACAAGACTGTCCAGGTCACACAGGGACCTCTTCCACAGTTCTTTATGGGTACAAACAACCAGGACACACATGGATCTCTTCCACACTTATCTGTGGGTATACACAAGTGTAAAAAGATGTTTGAGTAAGGATATCTTGTATCCTTCATTTTAATGCAGGAGACAAAGTGTGTTGTTATACAGATACACACACTACTCGAAAGCTAGTAAAAATGATACACAACAGAGCAGAAATATTGAGATAGGTTTAGAAATGCTCTGAATGTTAGTCTTTGTAGCTATGGACTTCTAAGATGAAGAAGATTCAGAAATAAAGTCCTTGTATGGAAAACAGAGTGTCTCGAGTCAGATAGATCCATCTTGTGTTCTTCGTGATGTTTGACAATGCGAAGATGTTCTTGATTCTGGGATTCAATTGTGCTTCGTGTGTTCCCCAACAACATCGAGTTGCATGTGACAATTCTTTCTTAAAAAAAAATCTCTGAGTGAGTTATTCGTTATCGTGCTTATGCCCGTTTTTCCTCACTTTCATCTATCATGCCACATTCTTTTTGTTTATAGGCCGCACTACTCTTTTATCTTGGAGTGCATGTGTTTGATCCAACAGCTTGAATGTATTCCAAACCTCGTACCTCATACTGTCAGATGGAATGTATAAAATGATACATTAATTATGTCAGTGCATTTAAAATCTTCAAATATGACTGTTAGAGATTAAATTTAAAGACGAAAAAATAGATTAAGAAACAGTGTCACAGTATGTCATGGAAATGGTGTCTCATTCACAGTGTCTGGTTCACAGTGTCTCCTGATCATGATGTCTGCTTGTTCACGGTGTCTCATGATCACAGTGTCTGCTTGTTCGTGGTGTCTCATGGTCACGACGTCTGATTGTTCAGGGTGTCTCATGGTCACGGTGTCTGCTTGTTCACGACGTCTCATGGTCACAGTGTCTACTTGTTCACGACGTCTCATGGTCACACTGTCTGTTTGTTCACGATGTCTCATGGTCACGGTGTCTGCTTGTTCACGGTGTCTCATGGTCATGGTGTTTGCTTGTTCACGGTGTCTCATGGTCACAGTGTCTCAGACTTAGGCAAATATCTGTATTCAGACTTAAGCAGTAATATTTATGGAATGAATTAAACTTAATCATTTGTCAGAGAAATCATTATAAAGTAAATCAAAAGATAGTGTATAGTAACCAAACTGAGTGTATAACACTTAAGAGCTTTGGATATATTTTACTAAACAACTGTACATTTGATGTGAGACAGATTACAAAGAGTTAACAAGGTTTATAGACTGAATAGGATTTGTGATCATTAAATCATGATTAATACATGAGGAGTCTGACAAGGTATAATACCCGACCTATGATACATGTTATGCGAGCTATGGTGGCTCCCAAAAAATACCTGGTTACTTTTGATTACGTAGACATAGTGGTGTGTGGCATAAGGTGTATGTTGTGGTGCTTCGCTCAGGTGTCTACACACTAGCCTTTTTGGAGAGAGATGCTCAGGACGTGTGACGTTGAGGCAGAGTGACAAACTAATGGGGAAGCGTTAGCGAGGTACCCTTAATATTCTTTATTATATTATATGAACTTGTATGCAATACTTGGTGAGAGTAGCCATGGTGAGGATGAGAACTTAGTATACCTATTTAGGTGACATGTTAGTTTCACTTGTTGTTCACTGTACTTTAGAATGCTTTATTTAATTTTTCACGAGAGGATCCAGGGAGGATCCTACTGAGTATACCGTTATACTCACTCTACATTATATAAACTGTTTTTAGGTTAGTTGGAGAAGGTTAGAGATGAGGCTGGTTACTACTAGTTTGTGGGTTGTGGGAGCTGTTTGGGCTTCGTGGACACTACCGTATTTACTTTTATTTTGGTACTTGTAGTTTCCTATTTCAGTTGTAGTAGTTCTTTAATGACATTACATATGTGTACTTGAGTTTTCTTTTATATTGTGGTTTGAGCAGGAGTTGGTTGGTGTCTATATTATCTCTCTTTTTCACATGCATTTCTTTTACAGGGTCTCATCTGCATGTTGATTATACCCTCGGTGTTAGTCGCTAACCCAGGGCTTACTAGAGGTAGGACTTAGGGGTCACTATCTATCTTCTCCCACTACCGACCCAGGAGGGGTACGCCTTATGGGGAGGGGGTCTTGATAGAGTGGTATCAGAGCTTTGGTTGAGGGATAGGATGAAGTTTGGAGTTAGACACAAGTGAGTTTGCATGGGTTGGTAGGGCAATGGTGTCAGATAAGTTTATAAAGTGTTGTAAACATATGAGACTGGCTCAGACACAGTTATTTAGGTCCCCCTGTGATCTGATGCACAAACCTTTAATCTTATAGCAGCTACTAAACAAAGTGATGCTCACTACCAAAAAATAAAGCTATAGCCACAATTTTAAACTGTGGCTATAGGCCCAAAACCATGGCTATAGGTTATAACCACGATTTACTCAACCGTGGCTGGTATTGGCATGGCTATAGGGTAAACCCTATAACCACGATTTGAAAACTGTGTCATGGGATAAAATCACCCATCATTTATAGCCACAGTTTTGAACTGTGGCTATAGGCCTTCTCATTTCCTAAAAAAATAGCACTGTTTAGCCAATGCTGGCCCCTTGCACCCCCTGCACACCCATGACCCCTTTCAACCCCTTGAACACCCATGCCCCCTTGCACCCCCTTACACACCCCTTGCACCCCTACACACCCCTTTTCCCCTTGCACACACCCCCTTTCACACCTGCATAGCCCTTGCACCACCCCCTACTGGACACCCTCACTGCACCCCCTCCTAGACAACCCCCTCCTGGACACCCCCATGGACAAACCTCCCCTCCCCCCACCCCCTGGATAGAAACCCCCCTTGGATAGTAGCCCCCACTCCCTGGACAGACACCCCCCTGCACACCCCCCTTGTACCCCCTTACACATCCCTTGCACCCACTTTACACCCCATTTCACCCCTCAGTACCCTTGAACACACCCCCTTGCACCCCCCCCTTGAACACCTGCACACCCCACTACACACCCCTTTCCCCCCTACTGGACCCCCTTGCACCACCCCTATTGGACACCCCCTTTCACCCCCATGCACACCCATGCCCCCTTGCCCCCCCTACACAGCCCACCACCCCCTTGTAACCCCACCCCCAGGACAGTAGCACCCCCTTTCACCCCCAACCCCCTAAACAACACCCCCCCCAGACAGACACCCCCACCCCCCGGACAAACGCCCCCTGAACAGCACCCCACCCCCTAGACAGACACCCCCTTGGATAGTAACCCCCCTAGACAGACACCCCCTAGACAACAACACCCCCCGGACAAACACCCCCAGACAAAACCCCCACCCCACCCCCTGGACATACACACCCTTGCACCCCCCTGTACAGCCCCCTTGCATCCCTCTATCCCCTTACACCCCCCCTGCACACCTGCACACCCCTACTGGACACCCCTTGAACCACCCCTGCTGAACACCCCCTACACACCCATGCCCCCTGTACAACACCCTAACCCCCCCTTAAACATCCCTTTCACCCCCTTCACCCCCTGTCCCCTTGCACACACCCCCTTGCACACACCCCTGCACACCCCCTTACACCACCCCTTAAACCACCCCTGCTGGACCCCTCTTGCACCTCCCCTCCTAGACAGACCCCCCTCCTATACACCCCCTCCCTCCTAGATACCCCCTTAAAAAGACCCCCCCGACACAGAGGGTTAGGCCTTAGCCTCTTGGAGTGGCATCACTTGTTGGAGTCTTTATCTTCCTTATTCTTATACTTTATCCGCTATTATTCTATCATATTAACTAATTAATGTACATAGTAATTTATACATATAAGTATATCCATTGTTTATTAGTATGTATATTTTGGATACCTATAATATTATTATTTCATTGAGAGGTTTTAGATAGAGAGGGAGAATCTTGATTGAATAATGATAACTCAAGACATTGCCAAACCCGTGGATAACTTAATAGATTCAGGCTCTCATCCATATACTGTTGGAGGAGAATTAATAGTGGAATAATGGACACAATAGTTGGAGTAGTTATCTACTCACACAACAGATGAAATCAACACAAAAACAATCCATTCAAAAATGGTGTCTGGTGTGTGGTTACACTTGATTGGAAGAACAGAGGAAAATTTCTCAAACCGAAAAACACAAGAAATGATGAAGTTATTGATGGAAGAATTAATTATGCATGGAATTCCTTAGATTTGTTATTTCTTTTTTGAACTGAAAAATAATGGGCTTACCTGGATTCACTTCAAAGTAGTGTTAATTAAGAGATTTGGAGGTGTGGTGGTGGAATAATTAGAGGATCTGACTACTCAAACAAAAGAATAACTTAAAACTACAAAGGAAACTTAAACTATGGGTTATATGGGGAATTTAGAGCCTGTAAAAATGAAATTAAAGGAGTAGAAAGAGGTGTTTGAACTAACACATGATCCTGCTGAACTGACTAGTCACCAAGATCTATCTTTTTCTTCAACACTGCAGTCCGAGGTGAAAAATAGGGAGCAAGAGTAGATGAATATAGATACATCAATGTAGGTTACTGCTATTTTTTCTTTTAATCATGCACATATTGGATTATTTCTATGTGTTGTGAGGTGCAAAAGGATTTCATTTCAAGTATGACATTGCAACAGGATCCTGTAGAGTTTCCATTCCAATGACCAACATCTGAATTTATGAAACCTATTTGGTTGAAGAGAAAACCTATAGAAAATATATATGTATATAAATATCTCAATGTGGTGGAAGGATGTAGGGAGGGACGTGAATCTAAAAATGATACGGTAAGGTTCTTTAAATGGTTGTGTGTTGAGAACGAAAAGGCTTGGGACCGAAGGGAATGTATAGTGGATCAAGACCAATGCACTAAAAAAAGTTTCATCACATTTATAAATTATTTTATGTGGAATAAGGGTATTTTCATTGTACTATAGTTTTTTAGTAGGTTCTAAAATCATTTAAATCTTTATGTAAATATGTATAGATTTTTTATCTATTGGTTCTAGTAGCATTTAGAGCCCAATTACAGATTTCTTTGGCTAATATGACTACTTTGGAGGTTTTGTGGTGTGGTAGTAACTAATCTAATAATCCAGATATATTTTTTTTTGATTTTAGTGGAGATTTCAACAATAAATACAAGAAAGTGAATATCCTTTCTAAACATAAGGCCGTTAAGGTAAGTGATTCAGAACATGCCAGTCTAGTTTTTTAGCTTTGGGAAACCACTATTCAAAAGCACAAAGCCAACAACAAAGCTAGAAAATTCTAAATAGAATATTCCTCATTGGGAATTCTATTTTGAAAAATAATATAGTGCATATATACTAGAAATATCTAATAGTTTAATAGATAACTCACTCTGAGAATAAAATAAGATAAATATTCTAGAAAGATCACTTCTAATGCCTATAAGTTGACAAATTTTGGAATGAATATGCAATTCTTGATGAGGAAAATGTAAAATTTAAACATTTATTTTATGGTTTCTCTAGGAATTATAGATATCATACCTCATAATGTTTTTAATCATTTTCTCTATGTCAAATACAAAATCCGATTAAATTGTCTATTTGATTTTGTTTTTCCCATAAAAACACTACTAGAGGTGCATGTTTGGTTGTTAGACTAGTTCAGATGTCAAGGGGAAATTTGAAATGAAATCCAAATGGGGGGATTATTGGGGCACTTTTTGATGTTTTAGAAGCTAGTTGAGGAAGAAGTAAATTATAAGAAGATAAGAGATCATCTAAAATTAGTGATTAAGAACAACACTTCTAACGTTAGGCTTCAATAGGTATGAAAAACATAACATTTCTTAAAATTCAGATTCTCAATGAGTACTTTTTTCCTTTATCTTGGAATGAAATGTGAATAGGAATACCATAATGTTGAAATATCATAAAAAAAATCAACAGAGGAGGTCAGGTTTTGTGATGTTCTAAAGTGGAAGATGGAACTGTATTAATAAATTTATAATCTATGACAAGGTGGTAGTTCTATTTGAATTATTTAGTCTTTCCACATTGATTAAAATTTGTAATTTCAAGAGAGTGGTGATGATGGGAACATGGGATTGGGTTGTAGATTTAGATAATAGTGTGGGGTGGTGTTGCGCTGGGGGTAGGTGAGTGTCTAATCACTACTAAGAAATTATTTTAAATGGTATTTGAATATTGTTTCCCTACTAGATGAGAGTATGTTGGGGTTTATGATGTGTCTATATTGGAACTGTCGACTTCCATATTCTTCTACATCCACTAATTGAATCATTCATATCCTATATTTATTTGACACATCTTACCTCTCAATGAACACACCAATTTTGATAGAACTATAGGTCAAAAAATAGTTTCCAAGATGATTTTCATTTCAATTGTTACAATCATGTATTTGATTTCATGATTTATGTATGTGAAATCTATTCAAAAAAAAAACTAAAAAAAATATTTTATCAAGAAAAATACAGGGAGAATAAAGAAGAAGAAGATAACTCTCATGGTCATATCTCAAGAGCCTTATCAACTGCAACTAGAATTGGGTGGTGAATGAGGAACACAACACTAGTACAAAGTGGTTTTGTGATGGGGAAATAGAAACCTAGTGAGAGGTGGAACCAAGCAGTATTCAAGAACTAGTGGTTTTGGTATAGGTTAGTACCACAGGACTTCAAAGGTGGTATATGTATCATATTGAGTGATGAAATAGTGGATTTATTCACTGAAATCTAACGTGGGACTCAGAAATAGTGAAATCATGATCATTTTGGAGTCCATAGTCGAAGGAATAACAATGAATAGAAGATTCCTAAATCTATTGGATGACCTAAAGATTCCAAAATGAGCACCTGGAGGAGACCCTTCTATGGTGAACAATAAATTTCTAAAGTACCTAAGGGAAATAAGGAGGCCAACTATGGGAATGTTGTTCACCATGGTAGACTCTTGCAAGGTGTGTTAAAGAGATATATTGGAGGACCATTTCATCATGGCATTGGGTGTGTTGGGTGTTATATGTTTTGGATCTACAACCAAAACCACCTAATGAGTGTGGTGGTGAGAATTTCAATAGGATTTTTTTTGGAAATAGTGGTATGTTGTGATAAGAGAAGCACCATTCTATGTTTAGATATTAGAGTAACAATGTTGAAATTTTTGTGAGAATTAAATATGATAATTAACCAAATTTCATGGATCTGGTTATTGAAAAAAATACCTTCCATGGATAATGGATATATGTCCAAAATTATAGATATGGTTAAGTTTTGAAATAAATATAAAAGGGCATGATCAAGGTGTTGACCTAAACCTTTTTTGGAAGACCACACAAGAGATACAATCACAATGTAGAGGTAAAAAGTATCTCTTTGTAGAGAAATATTTAGAGAATTTATGTGAATTAAAGGAATGTGTTTGACCATACTAAAACCATGTATAATGCCTATAATTATTGTGAAAAATCTAGAGAAGGTGAATTGATGTCATCTCTCAGATAAAAGGGGTTGGTTTCTAGGGTCTATATAACTTTATAGAGTAGTTAGAGAGATTATATATTAGACATATCAAGTTATATATCTTAATCCGGAGTAAAAATACCAAATAATTTCATTACTAGATTTGGTTCAATTCTATAAGTGGTGTCTTGAGATAAAAAGTCTTGCAATACTTCATCAAAACAATAAAGGAAAAATACTACAAGGTAATTCCATCTTGGAACTATCTACATCTAGAGAAGAGGAGTTCTATGTCTATGATTTTGTGAGATTCATAAATTCAACCCTCATGCTATAGAGTTGTTCTCATCTAGAATATAAGAATGAAAACATATTAAAGTGAAGGGAAAATGAGCATAAAATAAAAACCATGATGAAAGTGAAGTCTCATGCTGATTAGAGAAAGATATGCACATCACTTAACTATTAAAGAAGACCTGGAAGTCTATAAAATTTCCATCATTATCTTAAAGTAGTGGGTTGGTAGAAAAGAAGTGGGTGTAACCCAGGATTGGAAATGCACCTTTACATCTAATTATAACACATAAAGTGATTAGTTTTATAATATGTTATACCAACACAATGTCATTTGTATGCCTAAAATTTGGGAATAACCTTTTCACACTTGTCATACACACCCCTCCACTGCACACCCCCTCCCCTGCCACCCCCTACACACCCCCATGCCCACCCCCTGCCCACCCCCTGCCCACCCCATGCACCCCATGCACACCCCCGACACACACCCCTCCCCCTACCCCCATCACACCCCCTACCCCCTGCCCCCTGCCCCCTACCCCCTCCCCTGCACCCCCTGCCCATCCCCTTACCCACCCCATACCCCCTACCCACCCCATTCACCCCCATTCCATCCTCTAAATTTCATTCCACTTTAACCAATTAATGCAAGGCAATGCATAACAAAACACTCAGAAACATGCCACTTAATACAAGCATAACTATTCATTTTATTCTAACAAGGTCCTCTCAATTTAAACACTCAAGGAAAGGATTTCCTCCATGAAAAGTTATTCCATCCAAATCATGCTATTCACTTAGTGGTGACTTGGCCATTACAACACTTGCCTACTTGGGAAATTCCATCTTAAAAGTCTAATGACACTTAAAGGGTGTTTTGGTTCAAACAATTGTTTTAATAAAAAGAGGGAAACCCCATACAGGGATATAAAAAGGTTCAAGTACAATGTGTGCTTTATGACTAACAATGACATAAAGTATAAGGAAAAAACAAATGCAATAATTTCAAGCAAGGTATACCACTGTGCATTTTTGCAGACAACGCACCTCCGTTAGAGGGGTTTTATTAAAAAACCATGACTTGTCTATAAAAAAACAATTATCTTAAATAAAAATTATTAAATAATTAGAATTTAATATAAACATGCATAATTAAGAAGGCAACTAAATGAAATTTAAAACATTCTTGAATTAAAGAGGCTAGGAGAGGGACCCTACCTCAACCTCAAGGTGAATTTTATTTTGACGATGACAACTCGAATCTTCCTTTTTTCTACTTGCACACATATGAAAATTCACATATATATAAGGACACCTAGCCCCTATGTACATATTTTCATGGAAAAGTATGCATAAGTGGGTCCTTAGATATATGTTTATACTTGAATATACCCCTTTATACTTACACATGTATGCATTTTTTATATCTATATATAATCACACCTAGACCCAATATATGTATTCATACTTCCATGAGTGAATATATATAAAGGGGGAACTTATATATGTATATGACTACCTATGAATACACATGTAAGCCTTTATCAGGGAGATCCTCTCTCTACCCTACTTTTTGATATTGCTGAAGATTATCTCAGTAGACTCATCTCGCACATGGTCTCATAGGGTCAGCTCAAGCTGATGCATGCTTCCAGGTCTCTTTTTAATCCAACTCATCTTTTATATGTTGATGATATTATCATCTTCCTACAGGGTATAAAAAAGAATATTCGTGTCCTGAAGCAAGTTCTAAATCATTATGAGGGTGCTTCTAGACAATGTATAAGTTGGGATAAATCCTCCATACACTTTGGGAAGGGGTTTTCTATCTCCAGGAAGCATTGGATTACTACAAAGTTAGGAATCCAAGAAGGGGTCCTACCTTTTCACTATCTCGGTGTGCCATTATTTTGGGGGCATCCTAGAGCGTCTTTCTTTTCTAAAATTGTTGACAGGGTTAATGGACAACTCTCAACCTAGAAGTGGAAGAGTCTATCTATGGCTGGGTGTTTAAGTTTGGTGAAGTCGGTTATTGTTTATAAATTGTTGTACTTGTTCATGGTCTATAAGTGGCCGAGAGGACTTCTCAAGCGTATTAATATCTCTATCAAGAACTTTATTTGGAGTGGCAATATCCATGAGAGGAAAATGGTCACAATTCCTTGGAAGGATTGTTGTCTCCCTCTGCATAATGGTGGAATGGGAATAAAAAATATTGCTCTTTTCAATGATTCCCTTCAAGCCTGTCTTGTTTGGAAGATTCTTCACAACAATTCTGAATCAATGGGTTTTCTCAATTCTCTCTTTACTGGTAAATCGAGGTAGAGAAGGAATTCTTACATTGATTATTAATTATGCCCATAAATTAAAGATTCTTTTTAGGATATTATGTCCTGCTCATGATGGATTGTGAATAGGAACTTGACACTCAAATTTTGGGTTGATAATTGGACTGGTGCCACTCTCTCTGATAATTTCCAGCTGAATGTCCTTGATTCTAATGAGCAGGTCACTATTAAAGAGTTTTTTGATTCTCCTCCCTCGCCTCTCCCAGATGAACTTCAAGATTTGGTAGATCATTATGCCTTTATTTGTGGCCCTGATATTATGGTTTGGGAACCTTCTAGGAATTGACTTCTTACTAGAAAAATTTTCTATCAGCATGTCACCAAGGGCCATCATGCTGACTTCAATTGGTTATCTACTTTCAACAAAAAATGGATCAGGATGTCACGTCTTACTCTTATTTGGAGGCTTGCTTACAATAGGTTACCATCTGATGATGTTATTCAAATGTTTGGTATTCACCTTTTCTCCAGGTGTGCTATGTGTCACCAGCATAGGGAGGATATAAAGCATATCTTTCTCATCTATGCAACGACCTCATCCATTTGGAAGGAGGTCCTGGAGGCTTTTGAGCTGGTTGGTCTTCGATTTTCAGGCCTACAAGCTCTCCTTCAGTTCTGCTCTTTCATCCAGTTATCACCCTAGGTATGCACTCTTCTTTGTGTGGCTGTAGCTGAATGTTTTTATGCTATATGGGGGCAACAAAATGAATTTTTTTTTTGGGAAAAGGCTGCTACATGAAGATGACCACAGAGTAGATTTTTTTTGCTGTAAGAGATATGTGCTGCACTGGCATGGGGTATTGCAACAATAGTATTCACAATTTTATTATGCTGAAAAACCTGGGTGTTTAGGGAAATTTCAGACCTTCTTTGGGGACTTTTGAAGTGTTTTGGTTTCCTCCTGTTCTGCATTGGATTAAGGTGAATACAAATGGTGTAGGAAAGGGAAATCTGGGACCAGCAGGGTGTGGTGTGGTTTTCAAAATGCATAATGACCCTGTTAATGGATGTTTTTATAGAAATTGTGGTGTGACTAGCTCAATTTAGGCAGAGATTATTGGAATAATTCATGCTGTCTCATTTGCTAAAATGAAAGGTTGGAATAATATATAGCTAGAAAGTGACTCTAGCACTCTTTTGCAGTACATCAGAAATGGTGAGCTTCATATCTTTTGGAGGCTTGCTGCAAAGTGGATGGAATGTATGATGAAACTTATGAGTCTTAACTTCACTATCACTCATGTTTATCGGGAGTAGAATATGGTTGCGGATGGCCTCGCTAATATGGGAGTTGGTAAGCCTCTTACCTAGTTAGATTCGCTTCCTGTGGTCCTACTCCCTCATTATGAGGCTAATTGTAATAAGTCCCCATGTTTCCGTCTCTTGTAACATTATTTTATTTTATGAATATTAGCCTTGGACTTTTGGTCAAGGGACCTTTTAAAAAAATCCCCTTTTATCATACTTTCATTTAATTCAGAATACAAAGAATAAGAAATAACATAATCATTCCATTTTTCCATCTTACAAGTTTATTTCCAACTTTAGGTGATTCATGAAATATGGTAGGTGAATAAAATACTTCCACAACAATAAAAAAGTTCTATATATTAGAAATTTCAATCAAGAATCATCAATATATATCAATAACATGAATTCATGTTCTGCTCATATGATTCACCTGTTTTAAATTAAATTACTTTGGTTTAATTAGTTATTTTGATTATGTTAATCCATACAATCCTCTTAATAAAGAAAAAGTATTACTAATTACAAAATTTAAAATAATAATAATGGATAAGTTTTGAATCCATTGCCTCAAATGATGTTTCAAAAAATTACATCATGAGAGCAAGGAATGAAGAATGGTCACACTGCCAAGAACATGAAGATCCTTATAATATGTACAAAAAACTCTTGTTGACTACAAAACCTAAACACACCAAATGATAAGGAATCACTACAACAAATTAAATCTATATCCACGGACCTATAGCCACGATTTTATTGGTCCGTGGCTATATCTTCCTAATTTCCATAGTTTAATTTAATAACCATGGCTATACAACGTGTTTTCCAATTTGATATCGGGGTCCCCAATTCTCTACTCTTGCGCTCCTCCCGACTTCTTTCTCCTCCCAGCTTCTTCTCCTCCCAACGAGTTCTCCTCCCTGACCTCTCCTAACCATGTTGCCCTCCTCCCCAACCTTGCCTGACCGCGGCGCCCTAATCCCCCGATGACTTCTCCTCACCGACGTTTTCTCCTCACTGCAGCGCCCTACTCCCCGATGACTTCTCCTCCCCGACCTCTCCTCACCGCGGCACCCTCCTCTCCGATGAACTCTCTCACCGCGGCACCCTCCTCCTGACGAACTCTCTCACAGCAGCACCCTCCTCCCCGGAGACCTCTCTCACCACGGCGCCCTCCTGCTGGATTCCAATCCACACAGGTATTTTATACCATACTATTTCATCAATGTTCTGATTTTAAGGTTATACTGTGATTTGAATTTCATGTAATGGTTATTTAGATCTCCCTTCCTCTTGTATTTATAGAAGAAATGGGTAGAGTATGAGTATATTTTGAAGTCATATTGGTGTGATGATGTTGAACATATAAGGGAACCATACACAGTGATGGTGATATAAGAATTATTGATAATAAAATATATGTGTTTCTTGTGTTCATATAGATGGATTCCAGTTCATAGAAATCTTCCAACAGAACCATACATAGTAATATGATTACTGGGAATCAAATTTCAACCCTCATTATGATGTGTTCTCTACCAACAAGGATTTTAAATGGATTATACCTCATGAACTTAAGAGATATCCCCTATTACACTGAATTTATTTGAATGGATTTGGTATACTGGATGATGTTTACACTCCTTCACATGGTTATAATCTTTCATATTAATGACTGTCATATCCCCTTGATTTTATTCAAAAAATGATTTCTAAAGACACTCAATTTTTTGTACCACTCCTCCATGGGTTATCCTATGTGTTGGTTAACTCCCCTCGAGATCTAGAAGGTTTAAATATTTTCCACCAACCAATTGATCAAATTTATTTGAACACACTCATCTCCTCCTTGAATTCTCTTACAAGTGGTTGGATCTCTAAGTGGGACTTATGACCTAGAGGTAACTTCTCTGATGAATGTGCATGATCTTTTTAGGTTAGGAAGAGATGATCATAATTCTATGACTAGTTACTTGTTATCTATCTTTATGAGGTAGTATGAACTTCTCATTTCATCATGTATCATCAATAAAAACTTAAAGAGCTAATTATACATTGGTTTCCTAAAACTAATTCCTTCCTTTTATCCCATGGAAAAGTAGTGATTGATGTTTGGAATTTTTATTGATTGGGTGGAATACCTCCTCTTTGGGAGATGTATGAAGAAAATCTTCCAGTTAAAGATGTTTGGGATGAAACCTCACGAGATTTGATATTGGAAAGGGATGTTCTCACCATTGTTAAGGATAAGTTAAGGAAGGATCTGAACCTACAGTCACTTGTTTCTTGTAAGGATTGGATTAATATATTTCTCTACCACAACAAGTCTCGACCAACTGTTATACACCCTCATAGATGCTCTTCCTAATAGGTTCACGATAGAAAAAGATTTTATTAGGCCATCCTTGAAGCTAGGGAGTATACCACATGGGGCCAATGACTGAGACTAGAGGTATCCCCAAGCCTTCCGCTGGAGGGGTTTATAACCATGTTTTTGAATAGATGGATTTTCCTACATGGGGACACATTATTGGGAATTCAAGTAATCATATTCAAGGCATTGTGCATTAATTTAAATAGTTTAAATTCAGTATAAATGATCAAGAAGACTCCCTTTGTAGTTGGTTCTTTTCTTTAAAACAACCAAGTTAGAAACTCTCCTGAAAAATTATCTGCTTGTCCTATCCATTTATAAGGGTGAAAAAGATTAAAATTTAATCCAACCAATGAAAGTCAAAAAAATAAATCCAAGTTAAAATATGAGAAGATATAGCAATGAATCTAAGTCATTGATGAAAGAAATGGGAGAGCATGGAGAGAAGATCAATAAAACAGGGAGTGATTTTTACTTGAAAGAAAAGAAACAAACAAAATAATAATAATAAACTATGAGTTTACTCTCATGCAATGATAGGTTTAAAGTCCCCAACTGGAAACCGCTAAAAATCTATCCATAGTCACTTGGGGGTGTAGTTTTTTATCTATAAACCACCATATATGTTTGGTCCATTCTTTTTTAGTTGAAAATTTATTTATTTCTGCTTCATGCTATTTAGGGATAAAACTAAATCCCTTAACAGCTGCAAAATACCCTTGAATGTACCCTTTAACAATGCTGGAAAGCATGCTGTCTAGTTCTGGAATTTTTCAATAACTGATGATTTCCATACCCTATTGAAGCTTCCACATTTTTCACCTATGAGTTTTCAATAAAAAATGTGAAAGTGGCTGAGTTTTAAAAAAACAATCCAGGAAGAGGGTTTTCAAGTTCAGTTTGAAAAGATTTATGGGCATTTAAAATGAATTTAAAATCCTTTTCCACTTTTATCTCATCTTCAAAAACAAATTCAGCTAACCTAGTTCCCAAATCAGTGGAAAATATAAAGTTTTTTTATTGATAAATGACTGAAGAGTTCCATTTAATCTTCCATTAAGACAAACTCCACAAACATTTTATTATCTACCTCATTTTCAGATTTTGGAGGTGGGTTTGTCTTCCAAAGCAAGATCACTTATCTGAACCTCTTCAAATTCTAGATTTTGATCAATTTTGCCTCCTTGATTTTTTAAATCTTGAATTGTAGTTTGAGTTTCTTGAAATATTTTATCTCTTAAACTCTTAAAAGTGTTGGACATTTGATCATTTTTTTCATAAATCTACTTCAAGTTCATAGTTCTTTCCTCAAATTCAGAGATTTCAGCTTTGATAAGTTCAGAGAATGTGTGTCTTTCACTAATCACCATCTCTAACAATTTTTCATTCGAAGAATCCAAAATGATATTTTATCATTAAAAAGTTGGGAGTTATTCCTATCTTTTCTAGCTAGATCAACATAAAATTTCCATAACTTCTCATCACTATGATACGCATGAAACCCTTGAGTGAATTTTTTAAAATCGTGTTTCTCATCATCATTTAATCCATCAAAAAGGAATGAAGCAAGACTCTCAAGGAAAAACCATGGTCTGTAAATTGAATAAGAAATTCATTAAATCTATCTCATGCATCATTAAAGCTCTCCTTTCTACCCTTTAATGAAATTGGTGATCAAGATACTATGGTGACTATGTATCTGACTAGTTATTCTATACATTTTTGAAAAATTTCAAAGCTGTTATTAAAAGGAAAATAGTTTATACAACAGAAAATTCACATAGAAAAACAGATGTAAATGCAACTACAGCAGATAGAAACAATTTTTAAAGGCAGTTTTAAGAATTTCAGGCCCAAAAACAGCAGCGATTTTTTTATTTGTTTTTTTTACCCTAGACACTCAGAACCAAACCTTCCCCAGAAATGACGCCAGATTTTTGATAGCTTGTCATTTGTACTATCAAATAAAATTTATATCACATGCTCTTACTAGATAGTATAAACTAGGGTTGAACCACATGGAAGATAGATAAGAGTCTAAGGGCTTATTTAAAACCTAAACTACTAAAAAAAGGAAAGAAAATACTGAAGGAAAAGTGAAAGAGTGTGATAAGATCATAAGAATGCTTGTATATATATCTGTAAATAGAATCAGATAACTACACTGTAGTGGAAGAATAATGAAGAGGACACTTCGAGAGGGCAAGTGCTCCTCACCCCAGCCAGAAAGTCGATCCAAGCTGAAGCTGATTCCAGGTTAATTCTCCCTACCTCCTCTCACCCCCCTTGCTACTTATTTATAATAGCTCCCCCTAACTTTATGTGGTCCCATACTAGAAAAATACTAACCACATTCTAAAAAATAATATTCCTTGACTATAATGACGTTTTTACCCTCGCTCTCCCATAGTCAGGTGTTTATCCCTCACACCACCTTGAAAAGTAGTCTTGTCCTCAAGACCAGGGAAAGGTGTCCTGTATGCAAACGAGTCAGGAGATCTTCCAAATTCTTCTCCATACGCATATGTGTTAAGTAGTACCAAACATCATCTAGATGCCCAACACTACTAATGGAGGACTCTGTTGTTGAAGTCCTTGAAAAAAAATCTTGCACGCACTTGGTGCCAAGAAATCTCCCATATTCGTCGTCCTTTATGCTCGCAAATATGATATGGTCCTTCTCTACAGAGCTAGAACCCAAATACCTCCTCCATCACAAAATTCCTAAATTCCTGAGTGGTGCATCTCAGTCGTCAACCCAGGACTGAACTATCGTATCTAGCATAATTGAATCCACCATTGTCACCAAATAAGATAGTGTCAGTGCAACACGCTTCTTCACCTCTAAATCACTAGACATCCAGGGATGTACTGCAGGCAGTGCGAAGGAGTGAGGCAGTGGAAGTGGCTCTAGGCGATCTTCGGGTTGCACCTGTGGCCCATAAGAAAATTGATGGTCCAAGAACTTTGCCCAGACATTTGTTTCGAGTTGCGACATCAGCTCTCGATGACGTGCTATAGATTCGAAGAATTCTCAAACTGTCGTTCCGGAAGTCATCACTAGTTCACGGTCTAGCTGGCATTGTTGGATCGAGATGAGAGTCACTTGAAGCTGGTTGAGTTGCTGGAGCACCTCATCTCTCGATATCGTCATCACCCCGTGAGAGCAATACTCTCATCCAAAACAAAAACTCGGAATACCCTATTTATCTCCCCTTGTTTTTTCAATGGAAATATCAAGCTCCTCACTCACTCTTTTTTTCCTTCCCAAAAAAACAATTCGGGAAGCCACCTGGGGGTGCGCACCTCGTCTAATGAGTTGTGGCCGAGTGTGTCGTTGCTGAACACGAGGAGTCTGATGAAAATAAACCTCGGTAGCATGATCGTCCGATGAAGGGAACCGACAACATGTTGTGGATAAGTATAGAAATAGATAATAAGAATGTAGATTTATTAATAACCCAGAAGGATCATATAAATAGGATCATCAAAAGGTTGGTCATGAATAGATAAGAAACAGTGACTACCTATCTTGCATGACACTTCAACTTGACCAAGGCATAAGAACTCACAATAGAAGAAGAGTGCCAATACATGGAGAAAGTTCCATATTCCTAAGGTGTTGTAATTTTAATGTATACAATGATATTTACTCAATAATGTATTGTGCTTATAGTGGTATTTGTTATCATATTCATGTAAAAACATGTAAAGGGACATTGGGATGTCATTATATAGAAAACCAACCTATTTGTACATGTCTATTACATAATTTTTAAGATAAATAACATAATAATACATTCAAGGATCTAAATGTTTAGTATCATCGGAAAATTAGGTTCATAAAACACTTGTACATAATACAAAAACATTATTTAGCAACTGGGAATGGATGGGGGGGGGGGTGTAGGGGGGGCTGTGCAGGCTAGGGGCTAGGGGGCTGGGTGGAGGGGGGCAGGGTGGAGGGGGGTAGGGGGCGGGGGGCAGGGGGCAGGGGCAGGGGGTAGGGGGAAGGGGTTAGGGGGGCTACAGGGGTGCTATGTAGGCTAGGGGTATGGGTGGAGGGGGGCAGGGGGCAGGGGGCAAGGGGTAGGGTGCAGGGTGGAGGGGTGCAGGGGGCAGGGTGGAGGGGGGCAGGGGCAGGGGGGTGCAGGGGGGGTGCAGGGGGGCTGTGCAGGCTAGGGGGCTGGGTGGAGGGGGGCAGGGGGCAGTGGGTAGGGTGTAAGATGGAGGGGGGTAGGGGGCAGGGTGGAGGGGGGCAGGGGGCAGGGGGCAGGGGGGAGGGTGGGGGGGTGCAGCTGTGGACAGGTTAACAATAACCCCTGTTCGGGGTTTGAAACCTAAAAAATATTTTCCCTTTTCTTTTCTTTTATTTCCTTTAGTTATTTTACTATTTAATAGAATTTTTCTTGTGTTTTCTGGGCACGAAAAAAGATGGATAACACCTCATGTACCTGTTGAAGATCGAATCACACTGTTGTTGGAAGCATAAACAAACATCCAGGTTCGTGTTTCTACTTTGTTTTTAATGTTTTTTTTATGATAATGGTTCGTTATAAGTTTTCCCAATTGCTTGTCGGTCGTTTTGATTTTAATGTAGGTAATGAAAAACTGCTGCCAATTCGGTAGAATATTTTTGACGGAAATGGTGTGTGAGCTTTAAAAAATAGGAATGGGGGAGACTGCATTCGAAAAGGTGAAGTTATTGAACTCGACAAGTTTGGTTGAGAAATGTTTACATAATGAATTATGATATGAATTTTGATTTTTTTTGTTTTTGATTAAAATGTCTCACTAACAAGCATGTTGTGATTTTTGTTAATTTAATGCAGTTAGTGGTGAGCATCTCATGCATGTGTGTAGGAAATGGAGAAGCATTTCTGGGGTGGGATGCGCCCTTGAGAATTGGGTGAGTAATTGTATTTTTAATTGTGTATTGAAATTATTTTCTAAAAAAGTATTAAAAGGGGTGATTAGTGTAGATGTAAGCTTGGTGAATGCAAGGAGATTCCTTGGTTGGCCAAGTATTTATGAGAGCATGTATTTTGTGTCAGTTATAGGTCGTTGTAACGGAAAGGGATTTTGATGAAAACAGGAGACCTGTTTTTTATTTTTAAAAAATTAGGAGTTAAATAATTGAATCATTCTGCTGTTATCACCAGAGGATTACCATGTTGCTCATTTCCCAATACTATCACTCTAGGGGATTATAATAGCCATAAATATACAAGTATTTTAAACTACCTTTTTATTGAACGTTCTTTTGTAACAATTATATTGTGAAAGAAATATACAAAAGGTTTATTGTATTATTGTTGAAAAGCAAAACAACGAACTCTTGTTCAAGGAATGGATTTTCTAGGTTAAGAACAATGTCTAATCTCTATTTTTCGCATTTAAGTGATGATGGAAGTTTACTTTATTCCCATAATTTGGTGATTTTTGATTTTTGAATAGGCAATTGATGGTTATGTTTGAAAAATAAAGAGGTTTATTAATGATCATGTTATTTAGTATTGGGATGTACATATCAATCTGAATATTATTTGTTCATTGTTGGTTATGGATTCATGTATCATTTATCATGTACAGTTGACACACTGATCACATATATATAAGAAGTCATTATATCTCATTTTCCCACTATTTTCTTATAGGTGGTTTCTTATGATGAGGTAGGTTCTATCCACAACCATCGATGACAATGAGTTCAACATCAGATTTGGGTAAGGTTTATTCTGTTTTTATTCTTTGGCCCAATTTTAATTAGGGCATTTGTGATTTTTGGGTTCCTTATATTTTTGCAGTGCATTTTGGATTTTGTTGAGGTGGATTTGAGTCGCTGTTGATGAAGGATTACATGTGTATGCATAGGTAGGCATATCCCCTTTATATATATTCACTCATGGAAGTATGAATATATATATTGGGGCTAGGTGTGCTTATATATGGATATGAAAAATGCATACATGTGTAAGTGTAAAGGGGTATATGAAAGTATAAATATATATCTAAGTACCCCGTTGTGTGTATTTGGCCACGAAAATATGTACATAGGGGATAGGTTTCCTTATATATATGTGAAGTTACATATGCGTGCAAGCGGAAAAAAGGAAGATATGAGTTTTCATCGTCAAAAGAAAACACGCCTTGAGGTTGAGGTAGGGTACCTCTCCTGACCTCTTTAATTCAAGAATGTTTTAAATTGCATTTAGTTTCCTTCTTAATTCTGCATGTTTATATTAAATTGCAATTCTGGAATAAGTGTTAGTTAATACAATTGTTTCTTTTGATAAATAAGTCATGGTTTTGTAATAAAACCCCTCCAATGGAGGTGTGCTGTCTGCGAAAACTCACAGTGGTATACCTTGCTTAACATTATTGCATTGATGTTTTATTTATACTTGATGTCGTTGTTAGTCATAAAGCACACATCATACTTGACCCTTTTTATATCCCTGTAGGGGGTTTCCCTATTTTTATTAAAATAGTTGTTTGAACCAAGACACTCTTTAAGTGCCATTAGACTTTTAAGATGGGTCCCATGTTGTGTGACCATGTCACATGACATGTGATATTTAAATCCAACCAAAAGCCCAGTTCCACAGCCCAGGGGTCCCACAGTACTAGTAATGTCAGATTACATGTTATGTAACCTATGATTTTCCTGATCCCATGGGGTATTCCTCTAGGTATTCCTACACATTATCTATTATTCGGTACCTTGAAGTCTCATTTACCTTATTCTTCTACATCTTTTTTCCTTGGGTTCAACATGCATCAATTTTGAAATCACTTCTTTCAAGATAGATCACTAGTATTCAGGTTAACCAGAATGTTTTAGTATTTTTCAAATGTTTTCCCTCAATGAGTTCTCATTGATTCTTTCTCAGGTTGCATGAAGTGGTGGATCTGGATTTGTATTTGTCCAAATATTCATGTTCTTTCAACTGTTAACCATGTTTCCACTACTAGTGGAACCTAATTGTTCACTCTAGGAGAGACTCTCGGTTTTCATCCCAATGGATTTAGATTATTAGATTGCATCTGCCTTTTTAAAATCCTTCTTTTCTTACTATTTGCAGCAACATTCTTGGAAATATTTTAGGTCAATCAGAAGATGCTTAAAGGGAAACATCTCATTCATTATTTTTTGTTTGTAGAGCTTGACCTGTCTAAGAAACATCTAGAGTTTATTTGCCCCGCCTCCTCCCGCTCCCTTCGCTCCTGGCTGGAAGATGCTTCCCCACGGATGTCGCTGGACCGGGCCAACACACCGCGGTCACGCCGCGGTCACGCCGTGATTTGGCCCTACTCCAGGACGACACCCTGCAGCGGTTTTAAGTGATAGTATTCCACGAGTCTTGTGATCAATGTTGAGACTGACTAATCACAATTTCTACTGGTGGGGTGACAAATGGAATGTTGTTCCACCTCCTCTCGCTCCTGGCCGGAAGATGCTGCCCCGCGGATGTCGTTGGACTGGGCCAACACGCCGCGGTCAGGCCGTGGTCACGTCGTGATTTAGACTTGCTCTAGGACGACACCCCATGACAGTTCGCAGTGATAATATTCCATTAGTTTTTTAATCAATGTTGATACTGACTAATCACAATTTCTGTCGGTGGGGCGATGACCGGAATGTTGCCCCGCCTCCTCCCGCTCCCTTCACTCCTGGCCGGAAGATGATACCCCGCGGATGTCGCTGGACCAGGCCAACACGCCGCGGTCACGCCGCGGTCACGCCGTGATTTGGCCATACTCCAGGACGACACCCTGCGGCGGTTCGCAGTGATAGTATTCCATGAGTCTTGTGATCAATGTTGAGACTGACTAATCACAATTTATGCTGGTGGGACGATGACCAGAATGTTACCCCGCCTCCTCTCTCTCCCTTCGCTTCTGACCAGAAGATGTTGCCCCGCAGATGTCGCTGGACCGGGCCAACACGCTGCGGTCATGACGCGGTCATGTCGCGGTCACGCCGTGGTCACGCCGCGGTCACGCCGCAGTCACGCCGCGGTCACGCTGTGATTTGGCCCTGCTCCAGCCCCCTTCCACCTGCATTCGAGCCCGCACCAGCCCCCAGCCACCTGCAATCCATCCCGCACCAGCCACCACACCAGCCACCACCCCCCAGCCTCCTGTAAAACACTCATTCCAGCCCTCTGCCACCTGGAAATCAGCCCCAACCACCAGTTCCAGCTCTCTACCACCTGCAAAACAGCACCACCTGCAATAATTTTGCTAATGATTTTTGGAAAGGTATTCCCAATAGCAATAGGTCTGAAATCCTTTACATCCACAAAATTTTCCTTCTTTGGGATCAGGGAAATAAAACTGGATTTGATTCCATAGGGCATTAAGGCATGGTTAAATAACTCCCTCATAGTGTTAAGAAGCTCATCATGAACTATGTCCTAGTATAACATAAAGAATTAATTTGTGAACCCATCAGGACCAGCCACACCCTCAAGATTTAGAGAAAAAATGGCACTCTTAACCTCTTTCTAAAGCATGTACATTCGTGAGGGATCTATCTAATCTAGAAGCGACCACTCTATTGTACTGTTTTCTGTACCAAGTATATTTCACACCAGTGAGATTAATTTCAATGAGATTGTTTTCTTCAATCGAGGCTTTAAATTATCTCGTGGAAATAGAGGCATGAGAAGGTCCAATTTTCTCACTTGAGTTTAGAATGGCATTGAAGTCTCCAAGAATAAACCAAGGGTCATTAATATTAGTGCTTAGGTAAGAAAGGTCATTCCAAAGAGTTCTCCTTTCTTGGTATCTATTTTTTGAATAGACAAAAGAGCAGAAGAGGTCTATGCCATCAGTATTAAAATTGCAAGTAAAGATTTGATCAGAGACATTAAAGGTGTTAAAATTTTATAATAGTGCAAAAAAATCCATAGAGATTCAGCATTGTAGGTATTTGAGACTGCGCCAGTAAAGATATAATTGTGTTGACACAAGTGAGAGTATTTAGGATAATAAGAAATTTTTGGTTCAGCAATAGCAAATAACATGGGATGGTGAGTGTTAGAAATTCTTTTTAGAACATTGAACGTGTCAGAGTTGGAAATACCCTGACAATTCCAAAAAAGAATCTTCATTTAAACCTGTTTTTGGAGTTAGAACTCCCTTTTTTCTTCTTTCCAGAGCCTTTATTTCTAGAAGAACTTCTAATGTTTTGAGTATTGTTATTGTTAGTGGTCTGTTCCTGTTCGTTGTTTGTAGTGACATGGTTCTTCTTTGAAGTTTAATTTCTTGAAGCATTCATAATTAAGTCTATTCTATTTGTATTACATAGCATCAAAGAAGTGGTGTTTTGTTTATTTAACAGAATACCAGGCTGTTCAGAACATTTATTATTATCTACATATTGAACACCATCAAAAGGTAAATTAATAGAATGAGGATTAGGAGTACCTGGGTCCTTTGAAGCATCTATATCCTGATATTTGACATCTTCCAGAACTGATGTAAGGTGCCTCTACCCGGTGGATTCAGGAAGTGCCTGCATAAGCAAGGGGCCCTGTACCGAGGGAGTGATTTTGTATGTTTTATAGGTTCCGGTGTTATGGAATCTTGTTTATCTATTAGTATGTTTGGTTTGTGTCTTAGCCTGAAAAGACTTTGGACTAATATTAAGACTCCCGGAATTTATAGGACAACCAGTGGTCTCCATCTCATTAGGATTGTTGAAAGATTTAATGTGATTAGGGTGAGAAGTATTTAGAGTTGATTCCATAGAGGTAAAATTACATGGAATCAAGGGATTAGTACATTATTTTCCTACATCTTGAGTAGCTGAATGAGGAAAAGTGGGAAGTAGTGTACTTGGAATCACTTCCACAGCAGAAGCAGCTGTTACATAGGGTGCCTGGATAGTGTCCAAAGCATCTGTGGGACACTGTTTCTGATCACCAGAGTCACTGTTATCCTACATTTGTAGAGGAACTTGCAACACAGGTGTGTTATCATTTACAGATTTAAAAGATTCTAAGGCTTTAGTACCAAAATTAACCTTAGCGATATTTGATTGTGTCATTGTTTGAACAGAGGGAAGGGAACCTAATCCATTTGTTTGATTGCTGGTCCCATTTATTATCTCTTGAGTAGCAGTAGAAGTCAGTAGGGAGGGTTTTTGGTTTTGTCCAGAAATCATATCTGAGCAGCTGGGTTCAACCACATCTTATAAAAAATGATCGACATTGTGCTTAGTTGAAGTGATTAAGCTGTAATCATTGCCTTTTATGTGAATAGGTGGAGATATTGTATCCCTCCTACCCAGTGTGGGTTCAACATTTTTGGTGAGGTTAGAGTTGGGTAACTGCTTGGATGGACAAGTAAAGATGAAAGTACAAAATTTCCCACACCCATAATCTATTAGATGAATTCCCTGTTGTATTCTCTTTCAATGGTTTTTTAGGTACACTAAAAAAATTCAAAGTTTACAAAACCTAACACATAATGATGTATTTATATGATAATTACAAACAACCAGAAAATGAATAGATAAGAGAAACAATATACACCATAACAGCAACCCAAGTACAACACAAGCACCAAAATCACCACAAAATCACTAAACTAGGCCCCACAAAGCTAGGAAAAACTTACAACTGAAAATTGATTCTTTTTTACATGATTTTGTTCAATGTAGAAGACTATCACCAACACCAATTCAACTTCTCCCAATCAGTCATCCTAAGGCTGCATTTCTAATCAGAAACATGCCCATGGCATCACCCTTCCTGTCAACACTACAAGGAGATGAACAGTTCAGTGGACCAGTAAAAGACCAGGTAATAATACATGTAGAGCCAATAATTGGCAGTAGTGTGGTCCCACATTAACAGAATGGGTTAGGATTAGAAAAAATTTGATTTCCATATGATAAAGAACATACAAACCCAAAAAAGCTTGCAGGCTAAGTGGACCAGTCGGCTAGGCCGGTCCACATGCAAACCAGACCAGGCAAATTTTTTTTATCCCAGGCCCAGTCCATGTCAGGTTTCGCCCAGCCCATTAAAAAACCATACTTCTCACCACATGAGGACTAGTACCTGTCATCATCTATGTCTTTAAATAGATTCTGGCTTGCATCTTCACCTTGTTTCCTCTTCTTCTTATTCACCAACCGCCTGGAAGGAGAATGAACACCTTTACTGGAAAAGGTTCCCTTATCTCTCTTTATCTTGTCTACATAAAACCCTGACTCAGAATGTGAATGGGAAAAACCTTCACTTACATCAGCCTTAATTCCCGAGTTCAAATTCAAAACTTCTTTAACATTAGAAGGAACTTCAAGTATTACTTTCAACTCATTCAACCACTCCTTCACTTCACCATTGCCTTCCTCCCTATTTTAATCCAAATTTTGTTCTTCAAATCCATTAGATTGATTCAAATGTTCCACTGTGGCACATCATTCATCTTTAAATTTAGATATCAAAGGCATTCCATCATTGCTCTGTGCAAGCTTCTCATGAGAATTATTAAATATCAGATCAGCATACTGCTTGACCCATCCAAAACGAGTCGCACTAGTAGGAGACTCACCATCGATTTTAAGATATGAAGGCACACATGCCGGTGAATCCACCTTAGACTTCTGCTTCACTAATTTTTTTGCATATACTCTCTGCCGGCTGCCACCCAAACCAGAATTCTCTATCTCGACTGCAACTAAACTATTCGAAACCAGTTTCACATTCTCCAGTTTTTCCAGACACTCGAACTGAGCAAGAATCTTTTCATGGTTAGCATGAAACGATTCTCTCTGCTCCTCTAATTTCCCCTGATGCTGTTTAAGTTCCTCAATCAAGTTACTATAATCTGACCATTCTAATATTAACAGAGTTTCTGTTTTCCTTGATGTCATCAAGGGCTGCTGTTGGTTTTTCAATGCATAAATCTGCTTTTCTGTTGGGTTGGTCTCTCGAAGGACTGGCAGGGGGAGGGGGGTAACTGGAAGGGGGGGTGCAAGGGGTGGTGTGTACAGGTTTGGGGGGGGGGGGTCCAGGGGGATCTGTCCAGGGTTTGGGGGGGGGTGTCCAGGTTATGGGGGGGGGGGTGTCCAGGGTCTGAGGGGGGGTCCGTCCTGGGGGGTCTGTCCAGGGTCTATCTGGGGGGGGGGGTTGTCCAGGGGGTCTGGGGGGTGTCTAGGTTTTTTTTGCGGGGGGGGGGGGGGGGCATGACTCGTAGGGGAGGGCGGGAAATTAGCAGGGGGGTAACTGGCAAGGGGGGTGAAAGGGGTGGGGTGTCCAGGTTCTGGGGGGGGGGGTAGGACTGGAAGGGGGAGGGGGGAACTGGAAGGGGGAGGGGGGGAATTAGAAGGGGGGAGGGTACTGGTAGGGGTGATTGGCAGGGGGAGGGGGGTAACTGGAAGGGGGGGTTCAAGGGGTGGGGTGTCCAGGTTCTGGGGGGTGTCCAGGGTCTGGGGGGGGGGGGTCTGTCTAGGGTCTATCTAGGGGGTTTGTACAGGGGGTCTGTGGGGTGTCTAGGTTTTTCGGGGGGGGGGGGGGAGGACTGGCAGGGGGGAACTAATAGGGGGAGGGGCAAAACTAGCAGGGGAGGGGACTGGTAGGGGGAGGGGGTAACTGACAAGGGGGTGTAAGGGGTGGGGTGTCCAGGTTCTGGGGGGAAGGGGCAGGACTGGCAGGGGGGAGGGGGGAACTGGCAGGGGGAGGGGGGGAATTAGCAGGGGGGAGGGGACTAGTAGGGGGGACTGACAGGGGGAGGGGGGTAACTGGCAGGGAGGGTGCAAGGGGTGGGGTGTCCAGGTTCTGGGGGGGGGGGGTGTCTAGGGGGATCTGTCCAGGGTCTTGGGGGGTGTGTAGGTTTTGGGGGGGGGGGGGTTCAGGGTCTGTTCAGGAGGGTGGGAGGGGGGGGGGGGTATGTCCATGGGAGTGGGGGGGTCTGGGGGTGGGGGTTACAGGGTTTGTCCAAGAGGGTGGGGGGGGTGGCTGTCCAGGGGAGTGGAGGTCTGGGCTGTCCGGGGGGTCTGTCTAGGGTCTGGGGGGGGTGTCCAGGGTCTGGGGGGGGAGGGTGTCCTGGGTCTATCTGGGGGGGTGTCTAGGGTCTGTCTGGGGGGTGTCCAGGGTCTGTCTGGGGGGGTGTTCAGGGTCCGAGGGGGTGTCCTGGGTCTCTCTGGGGGGGTGTCCGGGGTCTGTCCAGGGGGTGTCCAGGGTGTGTCTGGGGGGGTGTCCAGGGTCTGTCCGGGGGGTGTACAGGGTCTATTCAGGGGGTGTCTAGGGTCTATCTGGGGGGGGGGGGGTGTCCAGTGTCTAGGAGGGAGGGGTCTGCAGGGGGGGAGTGTGCAGGGGGTGTGGGATATTTTTTTTATGGTTTTCTAGAACCTATAGCCATGGTTTTTAACCGTGGCTATAGGTCTATTTCCACAGTTACAAACCATAAATAAAGGTCTAATGCCATGGTTTCTAACCATGGAAATAAACTATATCCCTCCTCTTGTATATCCACGGTTCTAAACTGTGGATATAGAGATATTACCACAGTTTGAACCATGGCTGTATACCTATAGCCACAGTTTGAATTGTGGCTGTAGACCTAGAGCCACAGTTTGGAACCGTGGCTATAAGTCTATTCCTATAGCCACGCCAAACATAGCCACGGTTTCTCAAACTGTGGCTATAACCTATAGCCACAGTTTGAGGACCTATAGCCACTGTTTTAAACTGTGGCTATAGCCTAAATTTCTAGTAGTGAATCCAAATACCATATACTCCCTAGGAAGATAAAATAAGAAGGAATGGATAATAAAAGTATAGGGAATCACCTTGTATCTCAATGAGATAGATCACTTGAATATGACAAATAAATAGGAGGGTCGCGGATCAGGGGAGGATGGAGGAGGAGGGAGCCACTGTGATAGGAGGGTCACAGATCGGGGGAGGATGGAGGAGGAGGGAGCCGCCGTGAGAGGAGGGTCATAGATCGAGATGAGGGTTTCCGTGAGAGGAGGGTCGTTGTGAGAGGTCGAGGGCGGAGGGTAGATCAGGGGAGGATGGAGGATGAGGGCACTGCCATGAGAGGAGGGTTGCTGATCGATAGGAGGGTCTCCATGAGAGGAGGGTTGTCATGAGAGGTCGAGGGTGGAGGGTCAATCGGGGGAGGATGGAAGAGGATCCTGACGTGGGTAGAGGGTTGATCAGGGGAGGATGGGGGGAGCCCAATGGGTTTTGTAAAAAAAACTGAGGAAAAATTTTAGCCACACTTTTTTAATTAAACCATGGATAAAAATAGGCTATAGCCATAGACCTATAAAACTATGGCTATAGGTCCATGGCTATAGCCTAAATTTCTAGTAGTGACTGGTTGCAGGGTAGAGACCTATGAAAAGATCACGTACTATTCTTCTTTGTGCCTGTGTTTGAATTGGGTAGACCTTGGGATAGGTTAACCTAAAATTAATAAAAGAAAACAATTAATTAATGTTAAAGTCTTCCATATTCTAGGTTTAAGACCTATAATTGTTTTTTATTTTGCAGGTATGGCTTCAGGTTGACATCCTCACCTGGTTCTCATATAATATGTTCAATAGGTTGTTACAACAAATCATTATAGGGTAGAGTTTGGAGATAATGACACTTAGAGGAGGACACTCTGAGAGTTTTAGCACCAGAGTCTGTAGAGGTATGAGGGTTCCGTTTCAGATGTAGTCATAGAAGACTGGTTGGAGGAGGTTGAGATAGATTTTAGTTTGATCTGTGCTCAGAAGGAGCACCATGTGTTGTTAGCTTTGACGATGCTTCATGGGGTAGTGAGACAATGATGGTTCTTATTCCTCAAAGATCGTGAGGATTTGATAGTCTCATGGGAGGAGTTCCAAGACCAATTTAGAGTTGAGTTTCTTTTTTCGGCCGTGAAGGTGACTGATCATCAAGATATGCTTACCCTTCATCAAGGGAGCTCTAGTGTGTGAGAGTTTGAAATCCATTTCAGGAACCTTCTATGATATGCTTCAGACCTATTTTTAGATGAGGAGGCCAGAGCGAGACATTTTGAGGAGGCTTTGAGTCCAAAGATCCAACGTCAGGTCACCCCGTTTATGTTGAATAAGTATCTCGAGGTGCTGGAAAGAGCATATGTCATCGAAAGGATGTTAACTAGAACCAGATCGTTATGAGAGGGGAGTTGTGAGGATTCCCCATGAAGTAGAGTTGTGGTTCGTGGTTCCCAGTTGTCAGGATATAAGAGCTTCCGATCAGCCAGGGGTAGGTCCTAGCCCTCAATGTCTCATTTCTCCAGGGGAGATGACTCTCAGACCTATTATAAGGGATCATATGTGTGTTTTAATTGTGTAGGATGAGGTTATCAGTGGTGAGAGTGCCTAACCTTTCTGATCAGTTAGCGTGCAAGGTTCATCCGTTGAGGCAGTTCCAACCGAGGTAGAAATAACAGGTTTCTCCAGTTTGGGATCAATAGAGAGCAGATGGGGTAGGTAGAGGATAGCCTCAAGATGCTCCCCATCCTCAGAGAGAAGAGCGTGACCATAGAGGTGGTCATCAGCATGTTCAGAGAGGTCGTAGATCAGGTCATGGTCAACTTTGTGCTTTAGTGTTACTAGTATCAGGTGATCCAGAAATCATTCTAAGTATCCTTTGATTGTTTTTGATCTGGGTTCATGCTTTGTTTTATCTAGGAGAGACACCCTTCTTAATATCACATAACCTTTTCCATGCTTTTGGAATTGAGGTAGAGAGACTTACAGTTCCCTTAGCGTTGACTATGCTAGTTAAAGGTCGAGCTGACTTCTTTGAAAGAAACTGTGAGCCAGTGTTGGGGCAGCACAACTCTTGGGGATATTTCCTATATTCATGAATAAAACCATATGAAATCACCCCCGACATGGATTGGTTTTATTCGATGTAGGATATCATGGATTTCATTAGGAGGTAGGTTGTGTTTTTCGATGCTGATGGAGAGTCAACAATGTTTGTTGGCAAGCGAGACCCTCAGATGGGTTAGAGACATGTTTCGTCCTTATTATCCTTTATGGATGATCTAATTATGAGTTTTTTATAGGTTCAGTAATCGGCGTTTCTCACGATCATAGAATATTACCCTGATGTCTTTCTAGAGGATGTTGTAGCGTTACCACCTCGATGAGAGATCGAGTTTGGGATCGAACTATAGTCAGGCATGTATCCTATCTCAATGTCTTTGTATAGGATGATTCCTTATAACTTGCGAGAGCTGCATATAAAACTTGATGATCTATTATAGTGTATTTTTTTTAGTCGAGTGTGTCACCGTGGGGCACACCAGTTTTGTTTGTAAAGAAGGATGATGATAGTTTGTGGTTGTATTATATTGATTATCATCACTTGAACCAAGTGAAAGTGAATAACCACTACCCTCTTCCATGGATTTATGATTTATTCGATCAAATTAAGGGTGAAAGTTGATTCTTGAAGATCAATTTGTGCTCATAATATCATCAGATGCATGTAAAGGATGATGATATCCCGAAAACTACTTTCTATTGTCATTATGGGCATTACGAGTTTGTTGTGATGCCATTCGGTGTGATGAATTCTCCAACTATGTTCATGGGGTTGATGAACACTGTGTTCCGTGAGTTCTTGGATAAGTTCATGGTGGTTTTCATCTATGACATCCTTGTGTACCCCATGTCTGAGGAGGAGCATGCAAAGCATCTTCATTCCATTTTGGGAGTTCTTCACCATGATAATCAATTTGGGAAGTTGTTAAAGTGTGAGTTTTGGGCTCAAGAAGTCTATTTCTTGGGGAATTTTATATCCCAGCAGGAAGTAGCTATGGATCCATTAAAGATAGAAGAAGTTGTGTCTTGGTAAGACCCCAAGACAGTAGTAGAGATGCGAAGTTTCCTTGGTTTTCAGGCCATTATAGGAGGTTCATAGCTGATTTCTCTCGAGTTGCGACTTCTATGACCGTGTTGACCAGAAAGAATCAGAGGTTCTTGTGGACTAATTAGTGACAGAAAAATTTTGAGTATCTGAAGGAGAATTTGGTCAGTGCTCCAGTTCTTTGTATTCCAGCAGAAGGATTTCAGTTTGAAGTATTCTATGACTCTTTGCGTCTTAGGTTGGGTTGTGTTCTAATACAGCAAAGATCGACCATTTCTTATGAGTATTGGCAGTTACATCCCCATGAATGTAACTATGCAACCCACAATCTCTAGTTAGTGGTGGTGGTGTTTTCCATGAAGTTGTAGAGACATTACCTCATTGGTGATAACTTTGTGGTATTTACCAATCATAAGATCCTGAGGTATGTTTTCTCCCAACATGACTTGAACCCACATCAACATTTATGGATGGAGTTCTTACAAGACTACAACTTCGGGATTTCATATACACTTGTAAAGGGAAATGTTGTGGATGATTCATTGAGTAGGAAGTTGCATAGTGATGCTGTGTGTGAATCAGGTGATTCCTAGAGGGTGATGGAAGAAATTTCAGCATTACATCTGGATATGGGATAAGTTGGGGGAAGAGGTTGTCTTTTACAGATGATGGTGCAGTAATATCTAGTGTTACAAGTGGAGGAATCCCAGTTAAGGGATCTTGAGGTAGAGTTCTGGAGAGGCCGGGTTGTTTGTGGTGAGGACCCTGACAGTTGGTCTGAGTATGAACAACATCGAGTGTTGTTTTAGGGAAGGATTTTTATTCCTTTGGCGATCTGTGAGATGGTTCTCAGAGAGTTCCATAGTTCTCCCTTAGTGGTACATCCTGGAATGAAAAATATGTACCGAGCCTTGAGAGGTTGGTTTTGGTGGCCTAGTTTGAATCATTTAGTTTCAGAGTTTGTGTGCCATAAGGTAAAGGTCAAGCACTTTGTCCCTAGTGGTTTTCTCCAACCATTAGATGTTCCTCAGTGGAAGTGAGAGGAAATCTCGATGGACTTTATTACTAGTTTACCTCGATCTCAAATAGGCTATGATGATATATGGGTGGTAGTGGATCATTTGACGAAATCATCCCACTTTATAGTGATTAAGGAGTCAAGATCGATGGAGGTTTTGTCGAGGTAGTATCTGGAGGAGTTGTTGAGACTCCTTGGAGTCCTGAGGATGATCATTTCCGATCAAGATTTTCATTTTACCTTCAGGGTGTGGAGAGGTATCCAACATACTTTTGGTTCTCATTTATGCCTTAGCACTACTTTTCATCCACAAACATATGGTTAGATAGAGTGGACCATCCAGACTCTTGAATACATGTTGCACTCTTGTGTCCTAGATTTTGGAGGTTCATGGATGAGGCACCTTCCATTGGTAGAGTTTTCTTACAATAATAGTTTTCAATCCACCATAGACATGGAGCCATTTGAATCTGTGTATGGTAAAACTTTTTGTTATTTGTTATGTTGGACTGGGGTTAGAGAGTTAGCAATTCTTGGGTCGAAACTGATACAGAACACCACAGAGATGGTTCAGGTGATTTGTGAGAGGATGAAAGAAGTACGAGATCATAAAAAAATCCTATGTCGATCATAGGAGGAGACCTCTGGAGTTCAACGTTGGGGTTTATGTGTTCTTGAAGGTGGTTCCCCATGGTGGTTAGTGAAGGTTTGGTCATGGGAGAAAGCTTTCTCCCTGGTTTTTTGGGTCTTTCAAGTTTTTGGCTCATGTTGGAGTCGTGGTGTATTATGTAGCATTTCTCTCGCAAATGAGATGGATACATGATATTTTTCATGTGTCATAGCTCCGTTATTATCTTCATGACAAATATCACATTATCAATTGGGGTGAGATCAATATTGAAAATGATGCGAGCTTCGAGGAGTGACATGTAGATATCTAGGACTGCTAGGAGAAGGTGTTGCGTGGGTGTGTGATTTGGTTCATGTCTTATGGTGACACAGTGACGTGGAAGAGAGTATCTGGGAACGAGAGTCGCAAATATGCAATTATTACCCCCAAGATTTTTTATTTTTATCTCTTCTCTTATAACATTGTTTTTTGGTGGTTTTAGACCTTTTATATTTATGATATGTCTTCTACTTGTTGATTGTTGTGGCTTGCTCTATTTTGAGAGGTTTCTTCCCTAGGAGAGTCTTTTGGATCTGGTTGCGGTTGTTGCATGGTTTCATGTTGTTTCTTTGATGAAGCAGTTGATCTCATGTGGCAGTTAGAGACTTGAGAGGTATCTCGTGGGGTGGCTATTCAGACAACCCCTTTTCTATTTTCTCTCTGGGTTGGTTTTGGATTCTTGAGGACGAGAATGCTTTGAGAGGTATCTGATGTAAGGGATATAATCCATGTATATCAAACCTTTTCACGTTCCAAAGGCTTTCAGAGCTTGGAGGAGGCTCAAAGGAAGTATGGAGGAGTTCGGGTGCTGAGAACTGGGATCAGGGAACTTTCACGGCGTGAAAGTGGGATTCATGTTGTGTAATATTTCGAGGTTTGAAAAATAAATAAAATGAATAGGCAATGATTTCTTTGGTGGAAACTGACCTCGAGGCACTACACGATGTGAAAGGGGATTACAAGTCATATAATCCCCCACTTTTGTATGTTTTAAAACATTTTCCAACCGCTTGAGTTGTCAAACCCTATGGCTGTAACAACTCTCTCTCGACTCCAGGCAACCCAGCTACCCCTATTCGATGTTTTGGGGATTCCTTTATCAAGGATCGATTCATATCTTCCATCCTTTAATTCATAATGATCTGCCTTCGATCCAAGGTGTGTTTTCCTTCGTTTTTCTTGCGGTTTCTCCCTGTTTGATATCTTTTTACTCCTGTTATTATTTCTATTAGATGGCAGATGATCTCCCATGGTTCTAATGGGGTTTCTCATAGTTGTTATTGGTGTAGTTGTGTCGCACCATCCTTGGATGGATATATATCTTGCAGAAGGGGTGATCAGAGATCCATTGCGTGGTCCATTCTTGTGTGAAGAACGTCAAAAACCTTTTGATATAGGGGATTCATTGCTTCTCTATTTATTTACATGAAATCATATAGTTAGCATGATTTATCCCCTTGGATCGAAATGAAATTGACCTAATAATTACTTAAACTAGATTAATGAATTGGCATTGATCACATAGTGATGTTGTTGCTTAATACTGTGATAATGGTTTGCCTCTTGATTTTCTAAATAGTATCATATCTATGCCTTGATTGATTTAGCATGCTGTTCTTGATAAAAATTGGTAAAGAACGTCAAGGTGAAATTAATTGATAATTAATTTGCTAAAATATTAAAGAGGCATGTTTAATGAATTTGGTTGTTGTTGTTTCAATTTGAGGATAATCAAATTGATGCAGATACGCATGTTTAATTGAATTGGTTATTGAACCTAAAGCATGATGATGCTTGTTGATAAAATAATTAAAGGCATGTTAAATTAATTATTTAATTAATTTATGATAGATTGTGGTAGCTTATTTATTAGGTTTCCCATATTTGGAATTTGTGAATAATGAATCAGTTAAATCAAGATAGAATAAAAACCAGTTGTTTGATAAAAGATAATTACTTTGTGGGACCTGAGTTTCCCACTTGCTTATGAAGGAAAAGAGCCTTTTACATTGGCACTGTGAGATCCCATTGTGTGTAAAGGTTGAATTCCTTGATTTAGGTCCAAGAGCTCGTTGCTATGTTTGTTTGCTGCTGATTGTGATGTGACGTTATCCTGGGATGACTGAGTCTGAAGGGATATTGTGGTATGTGGGGTGGAGAGGCCCAAATGTGATGTGAGCCTAGGATGGTTGAGATGGGAGGGTTTTTGTGGTATGAGGGTAGGGATGCCCGGTTGTAGTGGCAACAATTGATGCCTGGGGTGGCGAGATGCATTAGTTTATTCATGTGGTGATGGGAAGGACACTGAAGATGATGGAATGGGTTGAAGTTTGGCTTACCCGTTGATATGAAAGTTAGATGATTGTTTGAATCTTTTGTTTGTTTATCTGTTATCCTTTTTCCACTGCTTAAGGCAGATGGTTTTAGTTACTCTCCTTCCAAGAGAGGCGAAGACGCATGGGGTATGCCACATGCTTTTCCATGTTTGGATTCTCGTGGTTGGATGAGTTTATGCTTCTGCTATAGGCGATGAAGACTTGATGGGTAGTTCATCTACTCACAGTGTTGATCCCCTTGTGTTTGGTATCTTAGAATATTTTTATAGAATACCTATAAATATGGAAAGTATTAAAATTGTTAAATAAATGAATAACTATTTAACCCATGGGGTTGGAGCTTGCTGGGATGTAATGTTGAGGTTGAAATTCTGAGTAGTCATTGACTCAGTTTGCTTATGCCTGGAGGGAATTGATCTTTATTGAAATGGTAATGTGATATAATGTGGAAACAATAATGATTAATTAATGTTTAATAATTAATTAATGTAAAGTGAAACTGATGAAAAGGAATAAAATAATTTAATATAGATCTTTAAATGGTTGTGTGCTTATAGGATATCTGGTCTTGGAAGTGGAAGTTGGGAGTCCAAGAGACGTTAGTTGCTGTTGTGTATGAGACTAGGATATTCCTTTAGTGTGGTTGTGAGCTATATTATATCATGCACTTTTTGTGTTTCTATATGATACGCCACCCTGTCAGTTAGGGAAACCGACACACTGGGGATTCTGAGCCCTGTGGGGGTGTTTTCCCCAATATCGTGATGGGAGGATGGATGGATGACTACCCCCTTTGGCCCCATTTTCTTCTCTTGGTAGTTACTAGTGTTGGTATTCCTGATGGTTATTTTTCCCCATATATGTGTGTATAGGGTTGAATTTATTGTGGTTATTTCACACCCATATATTTTGGATATAGTTTCCTAAGGGATACTATAGGTATAAAGTGTATAGGTTGTGATGTCTTGAGGATCCTTACTCAGTGTATGGGCCGTGATGGATTGAGGTATAATACCTGACGTATGATACACGTTATGTGAGCTGTGGTGGCTCCCGAAAACTACTTGGTTACTTTTGGTTATATAGACGTGGTGGTGTGTTGCATGGGGTACATGTTGTGGTGCTTCATCCAGATGTCTGTGGGCTAGCCTTTTTGGAGAGAGATGCTCAGGACATATGATGTTGGGGAAGAGCGAAAAACTAGTGGGGATTTGGTAGTGGGGTACCCTTAATATTCATTATTAAATTATATTCTCTTTTATGCGATACTTTTTGAGATTATCCATGGTGAGGTTGGGAACTTAGTATACATGTTTAGGTGACGAGTTAGTTTCACTTGTTGTTCACTGTGTTTTAACATGCTTTATTTACTTTTGCATGAGTGGCTCTAGGGAGGATCCTACTGAGTATAATATTATACTAACCCTACATTATATAAACTATTTTTCAGGTTAGTTGGAGTAGGTTGGAGATCAGGCTATTTACTACTAGCTTGTGGGTTGCAGGAGCTATTTGGGCTTCATGGCTGCGGTTGTCTTTACTTTTCTTTTGGTACTTATAGTTTACCCTTTCAGTTGTAGTAGTTCTTACATGACATTACATATGTGTACTTGGGTTTTCTTTTATATTGTGGTCTGAGAAGGATTTGGTTGGTGTCTGTCTTATCTCTCTCTTCTATATGTGTTTCTTTTAGAGGGTAATTCCTCCCATCTGCATGTTGATTATACCCTCAGTGCTAGTTTGTAACGTAGGGCTTACTAGAGGTGGGACTCGAGGGTTACTATCTATCTTCTCCCATTACTATCCCAGGAGGGGTACACCTTGGGGGGAAGGGTAGTGATAGAACCTTCCTTTGGAAGTAGGCTGTGAATTTTGAAAATTGATGATAAAAAGGTGTGTTTCATTAAAACCCATTTTAAGGGTCTTCTTTACACTTTTTGGCATCAGAAAACATCCCGGTAGGGTGTATACACAACAAGAGATTTTTTCACTTCATAGAATTCGATTTGACTACTCTCTAAGCTCAAACAAACTTACCGATCAAAAGTTATGACCGTTCTAAGTCAGGTTTTATTTTAGATTGAATAAAAATTGACAAAGATTAAAATCTAGCATAGCGATTTTATCTAACTGTATAACACTTAAATCAGTTTTCGGATCCACTATCATTTTCATCTTAGAGGTGGTGATTTTTCCCACCGCATAACGCTTTTCTCTGACCGCATAACACTTCAATCAGTCTGTGGATCCACTATCATTTGTGGCTTAGAGGTGGTGATTTTGTCTACCACATAGTGTTTCTATCTGACCACATATGACTTTAATCAATTAGTGGCTCAATTTTCATTTGCGTCTCAAAGACGATGATTTCTTCCACTACATAATGCTTTTCTCCAACCACATAACACTTCAATCAGTTCATTGATCCATTGTCATTTAAAACATGGATGCAATGATTTTTTCCACCACATAACGATTTACTCTGACCACATAGAGCTAAAAATAGTTCATGAAATACTCATCCAGCAAACTGAAGTCATTTGTAGTCTGAGGTGGTAAATTTTGGCCCCCCGCATAGAGCAATAAAATGTTATGTGGCCGTCTATTTCTATGCGGCCGTATGTTGTTATGCGGCTGACTATTTTAGGAAAATAGTTATTGACCACTAACTATAAATACTGACACCCTCTTTAAGACTACGGGAGAGAAACATAGGACTCTCTACAAGGATCAGACTAGACTCACTTCCCTGGAACCACTCAAGTAAAATTCATGAGTTCCAAAACCAGGGAAGGCCTTTGTGATGTAATCTCACAAATAAGGCCCTCCACCAAGAAATACCTCCACAAGGAAACTTCATGAAATATTATGTATCCAACCCTATACAGAAATTCCTTTGTGAGGATCCTATAAAACCAACCCTATACAGACACCCATTCATGAAGCTCCCATGAAGACAACCCTATGCAGACACCCCTTTGCAAATCTCCTATGCGGACGCTCCTTCATGTGGCTAGTATGTGAAAACTCCTATGCGAGCATGTGATCCTTCGTAAATTTCCATCATTAGGCCTCCTCCTTTAGTGTAAGCCTCAACCACATCCATTGGGCATCCTCTGAGATGCAATCCCTGACTAAACCTTCAATTACTATTGAGTTGAGATACTCCTCATGGTTATCATTATTCACCATCAGTTGAGATACTCTTGGCTTCAAATACATGGGCATACTCCTAGGTGTAAGCCCTGACCAAACCTCTAATTACCATTGAGTCCAGATACTTATCATGATTATCATTATCCACCTTTATTAGAGATACTCTTCCTAGTTCCAAATCCACTAGGAATCCTCCTAGGTGTAAGCCTTGATCAAAAATTCAATTACCATTGAGTTGAGGTACTCCTCATGGTTATCATTATTCACCTTGAGTTAAGATACTCCTCTTGGTTTCAAATACATGGTCATACTCCTAGTCATAAACCCCAACCAAATATTCAATCACCATTGAGTCTAGATACTCTTCATGGTGATCATTATTCACCTCGAGTTGAGATATTTCTCTTAGCTTCAAATACATGGGCCTACTTCTAGGTGTAATACCCAACCAAATCTTCAATTACCATTAAGTTGAGATGCTCTTCATGGTGATCATTATTCACCTTGAGTTGAGATACTAATCTTGGTTCCAGATACATGTCCCTTCTCCTCGATGTAAGCCCCAAAACATACCCTCACTTAACCCACCTACCAGGTCAGGTATCTCAGGGAAGATCATGTATAACCCCCACCTTATTTCCATTTTCACCCCTTTCATGACACACGAATCTTCTCAGGGTAGCCTTAGTGTGTAATCCCTCCTTTCAAATATAATGGCATGTTATCATGAAATGTGAATGATCTTATGTTATCTCTTGTTTCTCACACAGAGCATGACTCACATGGTCTTAGAGATTTATGATGATTATCTCATCAGTATGGTGAAAGTTCCTCTATTAAGGTCCTCCCTTTTAGGTATAAACCCCAATAATTCAATCAAAATACATGGGTTTTGATTCTTGTATTCACATGAAACTTAGGGTGCCTCTTCAAGGTTTAATCCCAAGTCCAAAACACCAACCGCCCCCTAGATGATAATAAATCCCAAAGAGCCTAGCTATCCAACTTTAAACCAAATCATCATGAATTAATAAGAGAAATATGTGAAACCTATATTACACAAGGGTGTTTACATATCCACATGGTTTCGATCATATCATCAGCATAGGGGTATGGTTTCCCAAACTGGGATTTGGAAAGGATTCATGAATATGTCTTAAATATATAAGAGAATCTTATAGTAGACAATAATTCCCCCAATATGATATTAATAACATAAGATTGATCTTGATCCCTTAGCTTCTCCTGAGGTATATTACCTTAATGCTTGGGGCATTTATTTGCATAGAACATCATCTCATTATAGTGGAATAATTTCCCATTTTCAATTTATTTCTTACCCTTTCAATCATGATCATGACAAACCTTTTCTCTATACTTATATCAAACTCACATTCCCTTTAAGCAAGCACCAAGGTGCTTCTTTCCAAAATTATCACATGTAGGAAAATCCTTCTTTACTTTCCCCCCTTTATACATTTTTTTCTCTACCATCCTCTTCTTCTCTTTCTTCCCTTTTAATATATAAAATTTAGAGATTTTTTTCTCCATATTGATAACACATAAAACTATTTAATCATATGAAGAAAATATTTTAGATACCAATTCCCTTAAGAGACTTGGCTTAATCCCTTCAAATAAATGATCAATATTTCACTCTATGTTGCATATGTAATCCATAACATACCTAGATAACCTCGTAAAGTCATCTTTATACTCCGAAACACTTTACTCTTCCTTTTAATTTAAGTTAAGGATCATTATCTTTATCTTATTTTGTTGCTCACAAGGAAAATATTTCTCAAATAATGTCTACTTAAAAGCTTTCCATTACTTGAGTTCTATTTCCTCTTCCTCCCTAGTATTCTAGATTAATAACCACGACCACCATTAGTTAACATCTCATTTTATATAATACACTGCAAGTGTAACCTTTTCATTTTCACCATATCCCAAGGTCATAAATATATTTTCCAGAGATTTAATTCATTGTACGACTACCATTAGATTAGTATTTCCACCAAATGATGGGGGTTTTTGTCGTATAAAGTGATCCAATATAAGATAATATTGCTATGGAATATGTTACTCCATCCAAGAAAGGTTATTTGTCATAACTTGATTAAGATTCTATAATATAGCTATAATTTTATTAGTTCCAATACCAGCTATATTGACTTCCTTATTAGGGTAATCTCTACATTTTTCCATGAGTATTGATATACTTCTTCCTTATGGAAACCATTTATAAATAATGTCATATATTAGATTAACTAATAAAATTATGAATTTTAAATCATAATGTATACTTTTTAATATGGTGTAACACTTAGCATAAATTAGAATTTATGAATTGTTAATCTTAGAATTATAAATTTGGTTTCTTTGAGGATATATTTATTTTAAAATCTTTTATAATGGGTTGTAAAGAAAATGTTAATTATCCTAAGCATATCCCCTATGGGTGTCAAAACAAGTGCACAATAAGGCCCATTATCGTACACCAGGTATCGATTAGTTCTAACTTAATGTGCCCTTTTCAGAGTTATTACCCTTAGTTACCTCTATGCCAGAACCACATCCACTTATAGTATCTAGAAAGGGATTTATTACTAGAAAAACTCATATAATCAGTTACTTACAAAACTTTAGGATATTCTTCTATACTTATCCTAAAATTATATCATAGGGTTATGTCCCCTAATTTATATTTTCCTTAATTTAGTTCCCAAGGTGTCTTCTAAACTTCCTCTAATACCAACTGTAATGACCCTAACCCTAGTATCCTAAAGCCGATGTCTGCTTTATTACATTGCCATAAGATACAAGGAATCACATCCTAAATGACCAAATAGTTTAACAGTTTTGGAGAACTAGAGAGATATATTATACCCATTTTAAATTGGTAATATAAAATAAAACATAATACATAACAAAAACAAATGAACTGCATCCTTGAAAACTCATTCAAAGATATCTTATTCGTATCCTAGGGAGAGGAAACAAAATAATTGTGTGATCAAATGCTCAGTAAGGGTTAAGTATAGTGGAATATACCATGAATCAATAAATAATAATCAATATGGAAAGGTAAATTACTGAACACACATTCCATTTAAACAACTTGACTGCATGAATAGATAAGGAATAATCAATATGGTAAAGTAAATAACTGAAAACTCATGACATTTAATCAATAAAATGAGAATGAAATACATCCAGATATAATATCGTTGTGAAAATATCATGGATAATAATGACTAAATTATTAATAAATAAAATTATTAATTATTATACACCATGATATCAAGCATCATGATACCTCTACCGTCAAGACCTTCCTCAAGACAGTTTAAATACTATAGGTAGAAACCCATTTAATTTGGCCAACTTATTTTGTCTCATGAGACCTACTAATGCATCTAGGGATCATATTATACTAGGACCCACCCATTACTACAATTAAAAATCATTCCTTGTATATTGAATAATTTATTCAATTCATTAATCAATATTCCTTATCATCAAATATTCATATTGTGTAAAAGATACATATTTATCATTTTCCCTAATTAATAAAATAACTTTAAAAGTAAACAACATATGTAAAAATGGTATACGGTTTAGGAAATAATCATATACATCATTCAAGAATATTTATATTTAAGATAAATGTAATTTTCAATGAAAAATGATTATAATAAACTGATTCTTTTAAGATAAAGTTAACAATCATAAAAGAAAGCGAGGTTGTATAATAACTTTACCACTTGATAATTTTCAAGTAAAATACCTTTGGATGAAATGATTCAAATTGAAACATAAAATAATATTAATTTTGAATGAATAATGATATTAAATGTCAAAGGGGAAGTACATACACAATATAAAATTTAATTGGTGCATAATAACAAATAAGTCTCAATAGAATGTAAATTTAGACGAAATCCCTTATCTCATGATTTTCTTTAGTTGAACATGATTTAACTTCCTGTATAATGGTTTTTATTATGTTATTAATTTATACCATAACCATAATAATATTTATAATATCATATATGATCCTTTTATAACATTTTACCACCTGTTTGTTAATAATATTTCATTACTTTCATTGTTTTGGGTGTTAATCACATTGTTTTCTCATTTGTGGTTTGTTATGAAAGTTCCAGTTCTTGTGAATATTATATAGTTACATAATATATAAATAATAATCATGAAATAATTATCACATTTATAAATAAACTATACTTTTATAACAAATAATGAAATATGGTTATGAAAAATGAAGTACATTACGATTATGGAGACGATAGACCGTACGCACGCATGAGTAATGTTTCCATTTTTCAATGATCATTATGGAAATGAGGTAAGTAAAATTTTATATTTAAATAATGATAATAATATCATAAATACCATATTATATACTTATATATATCATAAATTTGGTGTGGTGATGAAACGAGAGTCACATCGCTTCGTGAAGGTGATAGTCTACACGTACATGAACAATGTTATCATCTTTAAGTGAGTGAAAAGGTAAGAAAGAAAATGAAATATTATCTTTAAATAATGATAAATATGTAATTAATATCATAATTATTTCATGTATATCACATATCATAATTAAATTTATCTTTATCACCTTTCATGTAAATCGTTAGTGAAAGACGAATCACATCGCTTCGTGAGGCGGTAGTCCACTGTACACTCAAGCAACGTTATCATATCCACTAAAAAATAGAAATTAAAAAGGTATATATAATATAATGACTCCATAGGTATAAATATTTTATAAATATAGTATATATATATTATATCCATCATCATACCCAACCATGATAGGTGGTAATGGAAAAATAAATGACATCGGTTTGCGAGATGGTAGTACTCCGTACACACAAACAATGATTTTGTAACCCATTTGATGGAAGTGGAGGTGGTTATAGGCAATTAAATTAACATAAAGACATATAAATATATATAATATACTAATTTTATTATATTGGCATGTTTTAATAATAATTTAAGAGGTAGAGGAAGAAATACAATAAAAATGTTTGTTGAAGAACGCTACCTCTTCTTCGGGTATCTTCCATAGGTTTGCACCAAAAGTATTACTAGGTTGGATTTATAACAAAAATAAGGCTTATAAGATGAGGGGAGGTAATATGGAAAGTTATTTGGGAAGTTCATGGATGAAACAAAGTGTTTTGAAGGTGTAAAGAAGAGAGGATAGGGGGTGGCCTTTTATAAGTGTGGTGAGTGGCACACTTGTAATTTTTTGAAATGATTTAATCATAACCATGTTTTTATCATTACAAAAGCCTAAAAAATGGGACATTATCGAATATAGAATATATAATTTCTAAATATATCCATCCAATGGGTGTTTGTCATTTTTTTTTTCATTTTAACCCTTATCCTCTTAGTTTAACCCATGGTAAATCAATTTTTACCTTAACCGCGATAATTAATTTTTATTGTTTTCACTATTAATTTTTTGTAGAAAAGTAATTTAAACTTATTATAAATTATAAATTATTATTATTCCAAATATAGAATCCATTTTTTCAAATTCAATTCATAGAAGTGGCAAAATTTAATTTAAAATTAATCCCGTAGACGCGACGAGAAAGTGAGTTTTTAAAGAGAAAATGTCCAAAAGTTTACAAAGTTTTTATATAAAAATTATTCCAATGAACTAAATTATAATAATTTATATAAAATTTAAAAGTAAGTTTTCAATTAAAATTTAGTATTTTCACTATTCATCAAAAAATGAAACTTTTAGAAAAATACCAAAAATTCACCCTCAACTAATTTTGGTATTCCAATTTCAAAAATGAAGTTTATTTTTTCAAATAAATTTTATAAAAGTGGTAAAAAATAATTTTAAATTATGTACACAAACCGTGACTAATCCGTATTTTAGAAAAATACACCTTTTCAAAAAACATTTCTTTTTCTTTTAAATGATTCTTATTTTATTTATAATCAATAAATAAAAAATGAACAAGTGTAAACTATATATTTCCATAATTTAGTTAATCTTATTCATACCCTCCATTATAATAGCTAGGTGATAACTATAATATTAAATAATAATATTTTAATAATATGTCATGTTTTTTTAAACTCAGTGTTGCATGTAACACAAGATAAACTCAGTGTTGCGTGTAATGAAAGCTATTGATGAAATTGAATTTATTTAAAAATAAATATATTGTAAAGTTTTGGGGTGTTATATTTTCTTATAAACTCGGTGTTTTGTGTCACATATGTTATTTAATATAATGTTCTTATTTTAGAATTTTGGGGTGTTACATAATAAGTATGTTATTAATGAATAAGTCAAGGAATGATTTGTATCATCCATTTATGGAAGTTAATATCTTAGACATTTGATTAGAATGGAACCGCCAGAATAAATTCCATGGTCATGATGATGTTGGGATATTCATTCTAGATAATCAAATAAAGATATATCAAGAATTAAGGTTTATGAAACAAGTATGAAACTTTCTTGATGAGATATCAAGACAAAGAGAATATATTACATAGTGAATGCTTATATGTGGTTATCAATGTTGCGACATTAACTTCTTCCTTTTGGGTGACTTGACTCATTGTTGGACAATAATCTTATACTTTAGAAAAATATTCCTAATGCCATGAGGAAGAAGCCAAGAGGGTCACACACTAAGTGTTTTTGTTGATATCAATTAAATTATATTTAATTATTGGAAGAAATATTATTATCAAGTTCGAAGAATAATTTTATTTAGGTTTTATTGATCACATAAATTAAATAAATATTTATCCATAAGAAAATTATTTAATTATGCATATATAGAATATTTATTTATTTATTGAATGAATAAATATTTAATTAAATATTTATTTGAGTATTCAATAAATGATAAGGATGGAAAACAACCAAGATGAGGTTTGGTGATAAATATTAATTTTCAAGATGGTAAAATAATATTTATTATTATGCCAGTTAGCGCATGCCATGAGAAAATAATAATAATAATAATAATAATAATAATAATAATATTATTATTATTATTATTATTATTACATGGAATGAGTCCATTTAAGGGTTTGATATATTATTAAGGTTCTATGTGTGATTAAATATTATTTAACCATAATCCATTACTTTATAAATAGATTGTTGTGTCTATTATGCTAGGGTTAATCGATTATTGGATAATTATTGTGAACAACAAAATCTCGAGATCTCTCTCAATACTGAAGAATACTCTAGTTTTTATTTTCTCAAGTTCGAGAGATTTTCATCCCTCATCCATCTTATTAAGAATGAGAGTACAAGGAATATTATTCAATCCTAAAGGAATCATCGTAATAATCAAGGGAAACATTGGAAGATGATCGATCTGTCGCACTAGCACCTGAAAATCTACCAAATTTGTTCAGAGATCAAAAGATCATGTTCGAATCACTGCTAGAGGGGTTTTACACTTGGATCCTGTAAACGCAATAATGGAAGACAAAAAGAGTTTTATACAATCAACATCTTCATCAAATAAAGATCTCAAGACTGATATATTATTTCTTCCTATACAATTAAATTAATTATAAATTTAAGACGAAAGATCCTCTTGGTTCTGATGTGTCTGTAAAGTTTCATTAGAAAATTTTCTTTGGTCATGTCTCCCACGTCATGTGTATCATGGAATATCTGTCAAATCTGAAAATTGTTGAGTTGAGTCTGATCCTGATAAGTGCTTCCATTATACATAGAACCTTCAATTTATACTAGAGTGATCACATTCAAATATACAATTATTTATCTGATTATGGATCAATATGAATTTAAAAGTTAAATTTCATTTCAAGTTTTAATTCATTATTAACCCATCATCACGATCTCCTCTCAATTCTCTTCGTTTCTCACTCACTTATCCTAGATCAGATAATAATTAACAAATAATGCATTTGAAGAACTCTTTCAGATGTTCCAAGAACTCTGGATAGATAACACAAAGTTACATGACATGTACTCATTTTCTACACATCATATATCCTTGTCCATTGCACTAAGACACCCACATGGACTCTGGGTTATTGTGTAATGAATACATGCTATGTGCATTAAATGCATCGTGTGCTGACTATCCAGGGTGGAACACAGTTTTTACAGACTACATGACTTGTAGATTTCTTACACATCGTGTAGCCTGTGTGTTTCATGGTATAAAACATAAGGTTAAGATATGTCATGTAATTAATACACTATGTGTATTTAATACATGATACACATAGGATGACAGTCATGTAACTTGAATTACACACCGTGTATCCTTCCTACACATCGTGTATATCATAAATGTATATAGTAAGTACATGCCAAGTCCCTAAATATGTAATGTGAACATATGGAAAAGCAAAGTACACGTCGTTTACTTTACCTGTTTATGTATAAATATCAAATTTAATCAATTACTTCATTAAAACTCATTAAAATGAGTTCCATGAGTCATTAAATTGATAGAACATGTTGATCCTTAGGTTTTATATTATATTAAATGCTTAATTAATTCTACATAATATTCTAAACTGCAAGACATTTATGGTCATTACATACTAAAAAACTCAACGTGTATTAGATCATACATGCAACTCAATTTTAATGTGTTTTGTGTGTCATTAATTTTAAAGCACACAGTATGAAACTACGACACATGTCGTGTATACAATATGTCATGTGAGTGTATTGTATGCAGCAAGGACTATATTGAATAGTTTGGACCAGTACTCACTAAGTTTCTTCTAAGTAAAAAAATTTGTACTATTTTATTAATCTTAAATAAAATAAAATAATTTATTTTATTTAAAATCATAGTGGATGATAATCTTTAGAATAATTGGATGGATTGATAAAAAATAAATTAATTGATTAATAAGATAATTAATTGGATTAATTAGTGCACATTTTATCTTATTGATGCACGAATTAAACTTAATGTTGGCTGTTTTTTTTGGAATGTGTAGTCATTTCATGTGTTTGACCGGTCATGAGATTTGACCAGACCTATGTACGATTTGGTTTAATTTAATTTAATTTTATTGCATGAGTTTGAAATTATTTATTATTAAACTAAATTTGATAGTCTGCATGTCATCCCTCCCTCCTTTATTATGTATGACATGTGTGTCCAAGGTTATTTTATGTAAATACCTTTAACTAATCCTTTGGTTCCCCTCACCCGTGTGTGAGTTATATAACATATGTAATAAAAGGAGTATCAAAAGGTTCATGAACTCAATTCAAAGTGGAGTTGATGTAGAGATGGTTAAATATAGAACCAAGATGAAACCAACCTGGGAAAAACATAGGTCACTAGGTGGGATGAAGCAAGTCATGCCAAGACTAAAACAAAGAGTTTTCCCCTATTTTCATAGGTGGATTTATTGTCCAATCAATAAATTAACCATTAGATAAAACTCATGATTGTGTCATTTATTTATTTTATTTATATCTATTACATGATTTATTTTATGGATGTATGACTGTAATTGCATAAATAAATATACTAATATGTAAATATGAAATTAAAATAAATGGATTATGCATAAATGTTTTATTAGAACATGGTTAATCCCTTAAGTAAGATCTACTTAATATTAACAAGACATGAAAAGGAAAAAAAGCAAAATTTACACATAATAAATAAAACCCCTCAACTTAATATTAAGACAAACTAAGCCTTTGATTACTTGATTAGGAATGAAACCATAGAACTAAGTGTTAGTGAAAACCTCGTTTGGAAACTTAATTTCATCAAGGAGTTCTTATGAAAGTTATGGGCTGACTTAACTATTTTACATCAAGAAGAGTATCCCTTGGTAAACTTGATGTAACTTGGAGGAAAGTTTTGAGGAAACTCGAGCAAGCGTTTCTAAATTAGGGAGTTCACTCAATGGATCAAGGAGCTACAAGCACATGGTTGGAAAAGAATTTCCTACCTAAACACCTTAGAGTAATTGACTAAGTCCTTGTTTGGGTTATGATAAGGGGCATATGGATCCTTGCCACTAGAATGTATAAGCAACTATAAATTTTGAGTCTAATTTCAAGGGATGTTGGGACTTGATAAAATAGTGAAATACATATAATTAAATTTATTTTTTCTTAATTTGGAAATCATATAAAGTACTCATATTTTTCTCTAAATTTTTGTCAAATCAAATGGAAATTTCAACAACCACAACACTATCCCTATGAACTATCTGGGATAAATACAATGTCCTTATCGACACAAATTTTCTAGAAGGGTATAGGCGCTTGAACGTAGTACTATTCCAAAAATGGAAGTTATATGTGTTGGAGCCCCCACACCCCGATCTACCTACTATGGAGTTGAGTAAGGAAGAGTTACTTGTTTATAAGAAACAATTGAATGATTAGGTTGATGTCTAGTGTTCAATGCTATATTCCATGTCTAGTGAACTAAAAAATCACATGTGGCCATGGATGCATGTGAAATTCTTAGTCATATCTATGAACTTTATCAAGAGAGATCAAGATAAGAACAATTTTAGATCTCCAAGGCACTCTTGACATGCAATATTGGAGAAGGCACACTAGATTGACCTCATGTAGTCAAAATGATTGGATATATCAAGTGTTTAAGAATTATAGGGTTTAAACTACCTGATGAATTGTGTGAATATCTCATTCCCACCTCACTTAGAGCTTCTCTAGATTTTTTTTCAATTTCAACATGAAAAATATAAAGAAGTCACTCCCAGATCTCCTCACTTTAATTTTATAGATTAATAAGGAACCAAAGCCTAAAAATTCATCTTTTCTTATGGTAAATAAGAGGAAAGGAAAGGAAAAGAAAACCAAGACTAATCCCAAGTCTAAGGCTACTATGAACCTCCCTTCCAAGAAGACAAAGATCAAAGGGGAAGTGAGGGAACATGATGCTGTCTATTTTTGTTCTGGGAAGAAGGGCCACTAGAAGAAAAACTGTATAGTGGGAATGAATCAAGACAATGTTTCAAGTATGCTTTTTATTGAGAGTAACCTATTTTTTTGAATTGGGTAGTGAATACCATATTTCACTACTAGAAATTCGAGTATTTACGACAAGAAATTTCCCCATCACAAATAGTCACCGGCCAAGAACTATTTGTGATAGATGAATTATTCTATCACAAATAGTCATTATTTGTGACAGAATAATTCATCCGTCATAAATAGTTTTGCCAGGACTTCACACCACCCATCACGAAACATAGTAGTAATGGGCATTAATGCCCATCGCAAATACATTTGATGGGATAAATATTTACGATAGAATTAATTCCATTACAAATAGTATGTCGCAAAAAATATTTTAATTTAACATACATGCACCCCCTTTCCTCCTCATATCCCCTTATTATCCTTCTCCTAAACTACCATGACACACACACCACACCCAGGTCGCCTCGCTCCACTCCGCTCTGACGTACTCCGTTACAATCTATTTTTTATAGATCCAACTTCAAATTGCCTTGGTACAGATTCCTCTAATCGTTGTTTTAGTTATTTTTGGGTTTTATTCATTTTATTACATGATTTAGTTTTAGAAAACCCTAGGTTTAGCAATTTATCTGATTTTAATGTTTTATTTGGTATTTAGGATTGATGAAAATTTATTATTCCCTATTTGCATGTTAATTGGGTCCACATGATTTATTTCAATTTACTTTTAGTTATTTTTATAATTGTTTAATTTTGATATTTGTATGTGTGTGTATACATATATTAACATATGAATATATATATAAATGTTTTAAAAAAACATGTACGGTTGTATATATATATATGTTTATATACATGTTTATATCTATGTATATATAAATTTGATATGAATATTGGTTTAAAAAAATTACCAGAATGTATTTGAAGTATTTATATTAATTAATAAATATTTTAATATAAATATATATAAATAATACCTTCTGAATATACATATATAAATGTTTTAAAAATATGTGCAAGGTTTTTAATATATATAAATTTATATAAAAAATGTGTATGGTTTTTAATATATATATATATATACATGTATGTATATTAATGTGAATATATATATATATATATATTAGATTTAAAAAAATGTGTAATTTTTTTGATACATGCGCGCACACACACACAAAAATGTTTTAAAAAAGCATATAACATTTTTGATATATATATATATATATGTATATATGTATGTATTGATTTGATATGTATATTTGTCTAAAAAAACATGTAAAAATATATTTGATTACGAAATCGTGTAATATATATAAATATATATATATTAACATATTAATATGTATATATAAATGTTTTAAAAAAATATTAAGGTTTATTATATATATATTTATATAGATTTGATATGTATATTTATTTTAAAAAGAGCCAGAATATATTTCATGTATTTATATTAATTACTAAATTGTGATATACATATATATAGTAATTATTAAAAATGTAATGATAATTTAAATAATTATTAATAATTAAATAATTTATAATAACTAATAATTATTTAGTCAATATTATTAATAAATAGTAAATATTAGTGTTAATTACAAAATATTATTAATAATTTGAAAATTTGAGAAAATTATGAAAAATTGTAAAAATTTTAAAAGAAAAAATTTAAAATACTAGTAATTGTTAAAAATTAGTAATATTTATTATAAATTCAGTTATAAATAATTAATAATTAATATTACTTAACGAACAATTCTATCAAATAGTAAAAATTTTAAAAAAATTTGTAATAAATACTAAGATTTTGTCATGGTTTGCAAAAAATATAAAAAATAATAACTAATAGAAGTTCACAATAATTTGTATAAATGTTGTATTAATTGAAATAATTTGTATAAATGTTGTAATATATATATATATATATATATATAATATTACTAAAATATTAAAAATGATACCCTCGCGTACGATGTTAGGAAAAACCCAATACACACAAATGTTATGTCATGCCTGGGGTAAACCCAACATCCCTAATCTAATAGTGATCTCAGATTTCTGATATAATACACCATTATGGAGATACTTCAATTTTTTGTTAAAAATTATAATTAAAATATTAAATGGAATTTCCATCGTGTGTGATGTTACCAAGCTCTCAATACACAAAAATGTTATGTCACGTATAGGGTAAACCCCACATATCATATCTAACAGTAGTCTCTAGTTTTTCATATGATACACAGTTTGAGAGATACTTTAATTTTTTATAATAAATTGTAATAAAAACATTAAATTAATTACCTTCATATGAAATGTAACCAAACACCCGATGCACACAAATGTTATGTTGCACCTAGGGTAACTCCAACATCCTGGACCTAACAATGATCTTTGATTTTCCATACGATACACCATTCGAGAGATGCTTCAATTTTTTTGTAAAAGTTATAATAAAAAAATTAAATGAATTACCATCGTGTGTGATGTTACCAAATACTCAACGTGTACAAATATTATGTCACATCTAGGGTAAAACCCATATCCCAAACCTAACGTTGGTCTCTAATTTTTTATATGATACATAGTTTGGGATATACTTAATTTTTTTATAAAAAATTATAATAAAAATATGAAATGAATTACCCTCGCGTGCAATGTAACTAAACACCCAACACACACAAATGTTATATCGTACATAGGGTTAAAACCACATCCTCAATATAATGGTGACATTAGATTTCTAATACGATACACTATTATGAAGATACTTCAATTTTTTTTGTAAAAAATTATAATAAAAATATTAAATTAATTACCCTCGCATGCAATGTAATCAAACTCCCGACCCACACAAATTTTATATTGCGCATAGGTTAAAACCAACATCCCCGATCTATTAGTGGCCTCAAATTTTTGATATGATATACCGTTATGGAGATACTTTAATTTTTTGTAAAATATTATAATAAAAATATTAAATAATTACCATCACGCATGATGTTACTAAACTGTCAACACACACAAATGTTATATCTCGCATAGGGTAAAACCCACATCCCATACCTAATTATGGTCTCAAATTTACCATATGAGACACCATTCCGTAGATGTTCTATTATTTTAAAAAAATATTACATTTCTTATATAATATATTTAACATTTTTATTCGATCTGCTCTGAGCCTCTACGGGTCCCAGAATCCAGTACTAACCCAACACCTCACTCTGATCATATTCCATAAAATATTTAAAGGTGTTAAAATATAATAATAATTTTCAATTCTTCAAAATGAACAATAATAATTATACTTATTTATATTTTTTTAGATAACTATGGACTCCTAAAGTAGACACAAGTTTCTATTACGTGACCATGATTGGATAAATCATTGCCAAAATCTCAATAGATCTAGTATAAATTCTGTCTACATTAAAAGTGTTAAAACATTTATATCATTTGCATCACTAAATTTAGTTTTTATTTTTGAAGGAACAATTAAATGTCCATGTCAGAAATGTGATATTAGGAGATTCAAAATGCTTGAAAATGTTGGACTTCATCAATTGTGTTTTGATTTTTGAAAAGATTATATTTTTTGGTATCAACATGGTGAACATAATTCAGTAGAAAATATTTTTTTTGGGTTTGGATCCATCATTTTAGAATTTAGTACATGAGCCTGATGGTTTGTCTATTCCAAAAACAATAACTCATAATGATATTAAAAATACCGAATCAAAATCTTCTTAGTTTTACAATTTATTGAAATCTGTCATGGAGGCCTTATATTCAGGATTCCAGATGAGAAAAATTGAAGTTTTTACAAAATTTATGGATATTAAATCAGATTTTGTAATGTAAAATGGTTGTTTTGATCAGATATTATTATTAGTTAAATCATTGTTGCCTGAAGAAAATACATTACCTATAAGTTTCTATGAAAGCAGGAGGTTGGTTCATAATTTGGGTCTTAGTTATCAGAAGATTCATGCATGTTCAAATGACTGCATATTATATTATAGTGATTATGAATCCTTGGTTAATTGTATAACATGTGGATAATAAAGGTATAAAGAGACACAATAAGGAAATTCCAAATTTCCTATGAAACAGTTGAGGTATTTTGCAATTAAACCTCATTTAAAGTGTTTATTTATGTCTCGCAATGCAGCTGCATTGATGACATGACATAAATCAAAAATTTCTATCAGTAAAAGCTTAAATTATCCATTTTATGGAGATTCATGGAAACACTTTGATTAGATGTAACCTTCTTTTTCTTTAGAACCTCATAACATACACTTAAGTCTTTCTACTAATGGTTTTTGTCCATTTAGCACTTATGACAGTCAATATTATTATTGGACTATTTTCATTACTCCATACAACTTAACTCCTTGGATATTGATGAAGGAACCATATATATATATATATTGCATTATTAATTCCAAGATATCCAAAGAAGAATATTTATGTTTATTTTAATTCACTAATTGACGAGTTAATTTCATTATGGAACAAAAGTGCAACTACATATGATATAGCTGCAAATCATAATTTTACACTAAAAGTTGCATTAATATGGATGATCAGTGACTTTACAACATATGGTATGTTATCTGGATGGCACACACATGGTCTAAAATAATATTCTTACTGCATGACTTAGAACAAAGTGTTTATGCTTGGTAATGGGATAAAGACTATTTATTTTTGATTTCCATCAGATATTTCGTCTTACGGATCACCCTTTTCGAAGGAACAAAAATAAATTTACAAAAGGTTGAATTAAAAGAGATGAACCTCTAGTAGTTCTATTAGGTATTCAGGTAAAATCTACCATCTCTACATTACCTTATATTAATGTTTGACTAACCATAAATGAATAAAAAATAAATGGTTTTAGGAAAGATCATAATTAGATAAAGCAGAGTGTTTTTTGGGACCTTCCATATTGGTCTAATTTTTTGGTTCATCATATGTTAGATATAATGTATATTGAGATTTTTTTTGATAATATGTTTTATAATTTGTTGGACACACCTAGTAAGACAAAAGATAATGTAAAGACATAGTTATATCTTTCCCAGATTTGCAGACGTCTTGAACTTGAATTATTTGAAGATGAAAGATCGTAAAATTTAATGAATCCAAAATAATCTTATGAACTTTCTAAATAAAGTTGTTTATTATTTTGTCAATGGATTCTAGATTTGAGGTTACCAAATGGTTATGATTCTAATTTGTCTTGCTGTATCAAAAATGGGTATATTACTGGTTTAAAAAGTCATGTTTTTCATGTCATAATGGAAAGATTACTTTTTGTTGGTCTTAGAGGGATATTGAATTTTTCAATATGGTACATGTTGACCAAAATATCATATTTCTTCTGAGATATTTTTTCACTAACATAGGATTATGATGCATTGAGTATGATCCAAAAGGTTATTGTTTTTAATTTTATGTAAATTGGAGAAAATATTAACACCAGGTTTCTTTAGCTTAATAGAATATTTAATGTTTCATTTTCCATATGAAGATAAATGTAGAGGACTAGTAAAATTCTGATGGATGTACCCATTTTAGAGATGTATAAAAAATTGAAAGAAGAAATTATGTAACAAATCATTAGTTAAAGGGTCAATTGCAAAAATGTACTTGTAGAAGGAAATTTCAAATTTCTACTCTTATTATTTTCAATTGAAATATCCTTAAAAGCATAACTAGATGGGTCACAATGATACAAATTTTGATGATGTCATAAAACATCAATTGTTAGTTATTAATCAATCTGAGCTTGGTTTTGGTGGTTATTATGAATGATGGATTTCAGATGAATAACTCCACAAAGCTTATACATATGTTCTTTTTAATTTTTAAGAAATGACACAATTTGTGCATTAAGTACTAATTTTTTATTATTTTGTTAAATATTTATAAAATATAACTTTATTTACATTATTTTTTGTAAACTATATGATTAACATATCAAAAAATAATTTATAAAAATTACATATGCTGCTCTTAAATAACGTTGTCAACAATATTTTGTATATTGGTTTCAAAGTATAGTAATTTAAGTTGATTTTTATGGAACAATAAATCAATTTTACAATGATATCTATTATTAATAATTTTTATTGTTTATAGGAAACATAACATGAAAATAAAATTTATAGTTGATTACGTGTGCTCAAAAACCCTCTATCAAAATTGGTAAAATATTATAATGGCTATGTGGTTAATAGATTTAGTTTTCATACATATATATATGGAGACTCAAAGAAATCACTGAATAGTGGTGTTTGTTTGAAATGATATCATCATAAAGAAAGTGAAGTTGACTTTTATGATATGCTGGATGAAATAATTGATCTGTGTTATCTGGGACCAAATTATGTAACAATGTTTAAATGTCATTGGTTTGATATTGATTTAGGGTTGCAATTTCATCCATGACATAGAGTCGTTGACATTAAATATAATAGTCTTCTTGTATCAAATGAACCATTTATGTTGGCACATCAAGCACATCAAGTTTATTATGCAAATTACTACGATGTTTCGAGAGATTTTAATGATAGGTGGAGTGTGATAATAATAAAATCATGTGGAAATCAGTTTATTGAAAATGAAAATGGTTACGTGGAAGTGAAAAATATTGAATTTTTTCAAGAAACATCCCAAAAAATATCTCTTACCCAATGAGATATAAATATCGATGATGAAAACCCCTAATTAAGGTCTGATGATATAGATAAAGTTGATGAAGTAATAATGGATGCTGAAATTGAAATTCATATGGAATTTGAAGATGTTGAAGATGAGGATGAAGACATTATTCTTGATGAAAATGAAGAAGAAAATGATGATTGATGTATTATATTCATGTATTTATTAGTTTTTTATATTTTATATTTGTATTAACAATTATTTTCTAGTAAGAATGTTTATTCCAGATGGCCGGACCTTATAATCTATTATGTTCCTTTGCAGATTCCAGTAATTGTTAATTTTTTTATATTTTATATTTGTATTAACATTTATTGACAAGTAAGAATATTATATTCTGCATGATATTTATTAGTTTTTTATATTTGATAACTATATTAACAAATATTTACATGTTAAATTATTATGTTTTGGTATTTATTTATAAGTAATTATTATATTATGATATTATTAGTTTTTTATATTTGATATTTGTGTTAACAATTTATTATAGGTGAGATTATTATATTATGGTATTTATTAGTTTTTTATATTTTATATTTGTATTAAAACTTTCTTACAGTTAAGAATATTTGTTTCATATGGTTTTAGATGCTCATGATGATCTATTTATTCCTCTCACTGATGTTGGGCTTCCGGATGACGAGCCTGATTCATCTGATCCATAGGATGCTACTCCTATTAGGAGGGGGCATAGTCTTTCTCGATTGATGATTCCAGATCCTGTTCTAGAGAGACGTCCATATATTTATTTTGATCCTTGTTTATAGCGGTATGTTTAATCATTTAATATATTTATTTTATATTAACTTTCTTGTATTAATTTTGGTAATAATTTTCTGATTATTATTTTTTCATTTGTGTAGTTTTTCACATTTAGCTATTGAAAAGGCTAGTGTGATTCTAAGAAATTATTTTTCTGAGCCACGAGTGTTATGTGACCTAGTTCCCATCGTCATGAATCATTCGATGTTTGACCACTGGATTGTATGTTATTAAATAATATATAATTTTTAATTTTTTTAATTAATAACATATTGTTTTTAATTATCTTGAAAAATTTATTTTCTCTGATTCTTGATAGCCTAAGAGATCCTATTTGACAGGCATGAAAAATTTGTATACATGAACAGTTTCTTTAGTTTCTACACAACCTTAGAAACTGAGCTATGAATAAATATTCTTCTATTTTTTTTAACCAGTCTTGAATTTCCCATCAACCTCACTATATCTTAGCTCAGGTAGGGGATGGATTTTGCTTTTATTGTCTAAGAGAGACTTTTAAAAGGAGGTTATCATGTGTACGTCAGATTTAGGGGAGGTAGGAGGTCACACATAGGGCCATAAATTGTACACTTGGCATACATCGATGACATATGGTAAGTGATATTATTTACTAATGTATAAATATACTTTAACTATAAAATATTTTTTATATTATAATGGTTTCTATTGACCCATCTATTATGGAGTTTGACATTTATAAGAAGATGTATACTGATCCTCTTACATGAGAAGTTGTAGGCGACCGACAACGCCATATTTTGATTAGTATATTTTTTAAATTTTAGGAATATTAATATTAATTTTATTTTAATTTTTAATTATATTTGAAGGAAAAATATGAGGCTGCAACTTCTCATTCACGGGAGAGTCAAGATGAGAGAAAACAAGGTGCCAATAGTGATTCAGGTTTTGATGAGGGGGTGATAAAACACAATTTTTTTGAATATTTTATTGATAATAAATTATTTTTTTCTCAAATTGTGTTTATAAATTATTTGGGATTAGATCATTCATTTGAAAATTTGATGAAAATGCCTTTTTTACCCTTTATAATTTCATTGTAGTATTTCGAACATAAATAATTTTATTTGATCTATTTGAACTTAATATTTTGGAACTGTGTTCCTAACTTAATTGGATACAAATTTTATTCAGGAAATCTAATCTAAATCATGCATTTGGTTGGATAAAATGGTCCATGAATTCAAAGTTGGGATGGACTCGTCATATTGGACACCACTTCAGTATTTTGGTCATAACATTTTTATATGTGCTTAGAATGGGCCCAAATTTGGAGAGGATATTGAGGAACCAATTTTTCACAAATAATACATCTATAAGGATAGATGGTTCATGATCTTTGGTGATCAAATAGGTGGTTCAAATTGGTTTAAAATATTTGGCCGAATTTTCCCATTCACACTTGAAACAATTTGTAACCTAGCCTCCCTTCCACCCTATAAATATGTATTTTTCTCATTTGGAGGGTTTGGGATGTTAATTAAGAGATTTATAGAATATTAAAAGTGGTTTCATACCATTTTAATTCACAATTGGAGGAAGGAAGCTACCAATTTAGGATCTCCTCCAAAATGATATTCTTTTCCTCTTCTTTGTTGTAATGTTGTTGTACTTTCAATAAAATCTTATTTTATCTTCCATTTCTTCTATTATTTTAAATTTTATTATTATCTTAATCTCCCTCTTTGTGTTGGAAATAAATATTATAAATAATATTGAGTTATACCCTTTCTAAATCTTTGTAAATGCAATTCGTTTCTATGATGACTACACCTCCCATGGAAGAGTAGTTTTCCTAGTAATCGATCGAAATATTACCTTATTAATTTATTTATTTTGAATCATTAAGAAACTTTAATTCAAAAAATATGACCCATGAATTGATTTTTAAAATTATAAAAAACTAAGCAAGCAATTTAACAATTGACACAAAAACACGCGAGGTTGAGATTTGTGTAAATTATAAGAGTGCAAACTTAATTGGTAAAACCAAACCACACAGGATAAATTTGTAGTTTTCAAATAAAATCCGTAAGATCAATTAATAATTATTTACAGAATGGATTTATGCCCTAATTTACCACTATACATAATCTATTCTTATAATGACAATCAAAGTAGGGTGTTGCAATTGCATGTTCTGAAGCTGGCCTAGGGTTTAACTCTTTCTATCTTTATGGTAATGTTAATTCTTGTAGGGTAAAAAGATTAAAAAATTAAAGGATCATAATTAAGTAGATATTAATTTAAATGATAATGATTAATAAGTAATTAAAGAGGTATATTTAGATCTATTACGCCTTTTAAAATATTTTCTAAAAAAACCATCTTCTTGTTGTGTCTTATTAATTGAATTCTATTTCAAAAACAAAAAAAAAAATAAAAAAAAATCTTCTTCTAGCATACTTATTTTTATTATTTTATAAATGAAAACTCCCCATAATTTTAATTATTGATCTTCTTATCTTTTACTTTAATTTAAAAATACCTTTAATTTGTTGTTTTAAATTAATTCCTCCTTTGAGAGATGACCTTCGTCAGCCACTCTACTGCACCTAAATAACCCTAAACTGAACATCATTTGAGAACGTCCATGAAAGTGCCTTTAAAATTGTAACCATTAACAAGGAGGAAATTATTTTATTCAACTAATTAGAGGTATTTGTTTAATTTTAATTTATCCTTTGGTTTTCTCTTCTTTCTTCCTTCTTCTTCCCCTTTTCTCATTTTTTGTTTGTTTTTTGTTTTCATTTCTTCTTCCTCTCTCCTTTCTTATCTATTAGACCATCTATTGAAACTTATTATCACGATATAATGGTATAATTTTCTCAATTTATATGATTTATGAAATTATCCCATCATGAGGATCTCTTTGGTCTAGACCCCAAGATTGAACACAACCTTAGGGCTTAAATAAAAAAATCTTAGTCTACAAGAAGTGTCGACATTGACACAACTGGGGAATTCCTACACTCTAAGAACATTGAAATTTAAAAAAATTCTGAATCAAACATAAAAAAATAACCAATGGATGAAAATAATAATAACAAACTTAATAAAACCATTCAATAATTGGCTGCACCAGATATTAACTATCAACCAAATTGTATTGCATACTCGAATCTCGAATCAGACTTTGAACTGAAATTTGGGTTAATTAACCTACTTAAAAATTTCATGGATTATCTAGTGAGGATCCAAACAAACATTTAAAAGAATTTAATGTGGTTTTATCAACCTTAAAACCAATAAATGTATCTGAATATCAAATCAAACTAAGAGAATTCCCATTTTCACTTGATGGAGCTGCAAAGGATTGGATGTATTATTTACAACTTGAATATATAACATGTTGGAACAATTTGAAATGTCTTTTATTGTAGAGATTTTTTCTAGAATCAAGGGTCATTTCCATTCATAAGAAGATCTCAGGGATCAAGCAAGAACAAGGGGAGTCAATGTATGAGTATTGGGAGCGATTCAAGAAGTTGTGTGCATGCTGTCCATATCACCAAATCAGTGAGAAACTACTCATCCAATAATTCTATGAAGGATTCACACCTATGGAGATAAGAATGGTGGATTCCGTGGATTAAAGGGAATTGGTCAGCAAAACACCAACAATTTCACGTGCATTGATCGATAAGGTGACATAAAACTCCCAATAATTTGGCGATCGAGGTGCACCACATGTTAGAGGAGTACACCAGGTAAGTACATATTATATTGAAAGTTATTTAATTGATACCAAGTTGTAAGAGTTTAATACTATGGAGAGGTAGATTTATTTTCCTCAAAATACATCCCAACCCACTCTTGTGAGACCTTGTGGAATTTTCACTGAAATAGGCCACCCTACCGATTGTTTACCCCAATTACAAGAGATGGAGGATTTGCAAGAGTATTACCTGGGAGACCATATTAGCAACAACAACAACCACATCCCCAGAAGAATTATGATTCCTTTGTACTAATATACAACCAAGGATGGAAGGATCAACCAGACATGAGGTATGGCTCTGGACAATAATAAATCCCCCCTTTTCAACAAAATTTATAGTAGCCTATGTCTTACCAATAGGGTTTCCAACAACCCCAAAGGATATTTGAAGCCCAAGCATAAATAATTCAACAACAAGGGAATTCTCAACCAAAGTTAGATTATAATACTGATGATCTTTTAAAACAAATTGTTCTTAATCAATAGAATGAGCTGAAGAGTCAAGGTTCAGAGTTGAGGGAGTTGAAGACACAAACGAGCCAGATTGCCACTTCCCTCCATGAACTGGTAAGTAAGAACTCTATAAATCTTCCTTCCCAACCTACTCCCAATCCTAAGGAGAATTTTAGTGCCATAACATTGAGAATCGAGACAAAAAGAACCGATACATCTTCACATGTCGTTCCACTGGGATTCACATCAACTCTAGATAACCACCATTCAAGAACCATTGATGAGCAACCCAAGGAGAAAGAAAAAGGTAAGAAAAAGATTTATGATATTCATCATAAACCCCTTCCATTTCCCAATAGAGTTTTTAAAACTAAGAAGATAGTTGAAGAGGTGATGCAAAAAGAGGTTTTGGACATATTCAAGTGTGTGAAAATCAACATCCCTCTACTTGAATCCATTAAACAAATACCAAGGTATGAAAAATTCTTAAAATAACTTTGTACTAATCGAAGAGGGCTCAAAGTAAATGAGAGGATCAATCTTGGAAGGAATGTATCATCACTCATTACACTAACTCCAACAATGCCAAAAAAGTACAAGGATCCCGACACATTCACCATACCATGCACCATAGGGGAGTTACACTTTTCTGATGATTTATATGGTTTAGGTTATTCCATAAATTTGATGAATCACTATGTATTATCTTATTTATAGGTTGGTGATTTGAAGATGATGAGAGTAGTGGTGCAGTTGGTGAATAGAGTTACAAAATATCCAGTGGGAGTCATTTATGATGTACTTATTTGGGTAAGAGAAATGATCATTCCAACAGATTTCTATGTGTTTAACATGGAGGATGACCAGGTAAGTTCTCATGCTCCCATTATCTTAGGTACACCCTTTCTCAAAACTGCAAAAACGATCCTAAATGTCCATGAGGGTACACTCTCCATGGAGTTTGGAGATGAAGTTGTAATATTTAATGTTATGGACTCCATGAAGTACCCCTCAGAGTACCATTCGTCTTTTGTTATCTCCCATTTTGAACCACCAAGTAAAAACCCCATGGAATTTTATTGTCCCATGATTATGGATATTATGAGAATTGGTTCTAGTTTGATGTCAAAGAGCACTTACACACCTGTTTCTAATGCACAAACCTATCTTAGATTTGATTTTTAAATGGATTCATATTCTGATTTTGATCATGTGAACTCTTATTATGACATTGATTTTGAGTATGCTGATGGATTTGATGCTTTATTCTCTAATTTTTATGATGTATATTCTAATACTAATGTTAATTGTGCACATATTTCAGTTCATTCAATAAATCCATCCATACATCACCCCCTTCTTTGGAACTCAATCCATTTCCACCAAATCTCAAATACTCATACTTGTTAATTGGTGAGAAATTATCTGTTATCATTGCTAACAATATTCCTTTTAAACATGAAGAAAAACTTTTGAATCTTTTGATGGAGAACATCCGGGAAATCAAGTGGACCATGGCTAACATATCAAGTATTATCCACTCTATTTCATGCATAGGATTCTTTTGAAGGATGGAGTTAAATAAGTTAGGAAGTCAAAAAAGAGACTGATTCCAACTCTTCTGTAAGTTGTTAAAAAAGAAGTTGAAAAAAATGCTCGAGGAAAGTATAATTTGTCTAATTTCAGATTTCCAGTGGGTGATCCCTATTTAGGTTGTGCCTAAGAAAAGTGGTCTTACTATTGTTAAAAATGATAAAGAGGATTTAGTTCCAATAAGGGTGAAAAACAGTTGGAATGTGTCTATTGATTATAGGAAACTAAATTAGTCCACTCATAAAGACCATTTACCCCTCCTATTTATTGATCAAATGCTTGAGAGACTAGTTGGGAAGACACAATATTATTTCTTGGATGGATTTTATAGATATTTTCAGGTTCCTATAGCTCTGAATTATCAGTATAATACAACATTAACTTGTCCATTCGACACATTTTCTTACTAGAGGATTCCATTTGGACTTTGCAATGCCCTAGGTACCTTCTAGAGATGCATGGTGAGTATTTTTTTCTGATTTTATTGAGACCAACATATAGGTATTTATGGATGATTTTACAATGTATGGGATTTCATTTGATTATTGTATCTCTAGTTTGGGAAAGGTGTTGAATCGTTGTATTGAGAAGAATTTGGTCTTGAACTTTGAAAAGTGTCATTTAATGGTAGAGCATGGGATTTTCTTAAGGCATGTAGTGTCAAAACATGGAATAAAGGTTGATAGACCTAAGTTAGATATTATTTCATTCTTAACCCATCCTTCATGTGTGCATGATGTTAGATATTTCATAAGGCATGCAAGATTTTATCACTGCTTAATCAAATATTTTGGTAAGATTTATCTTCCTATGTCACAATTACTTAAAAAGGATTCTGATTTTGTGTTTGATGATTCTTGCAGGACTTCCTTTGATGATCTAAATAAGTGCCTAACCACTCCATCGATCATATAGCCACCACGTTGGGAGCTTCCTTTTGATCTTATGTGTGGCGCCTCCAAATTTACGGCTGGAGCTGTCTTATCTCAGAGGGTGGAGGGACGTTCACATGTGATTACCTATGAATTGATGAAATTGTATTTAGCCCAATCAAACTACACAACCACAGAAAAGGAGTTTCTTGTTTTCATATTTTCTTTAGATAAATTCCATTAATATTTATCGGGCTATAAATTTATTGTTTTTTCTAACCATACAACTCTGAGGTACCTCTTAAAGAAGCTGGACGCAAAGCCTAGACTCATCCAATGGATGCTCCTTCAAGAATTCGATATTGAGATAAAGGACAAGAAGGAATCAGAAAACCTAGTGTTATACCACATGAGTAGGATTAATCACACATTAGAGGATGAAACCTTGGACCATGTACCACTTTGTGACACTTTCCTTGATGGACATATTTATTCCGTATTAGGTACGCATCCTTGGTATGATGATTTATTTAACTACCCTGTTTCCTATGAAATTCCTACAAATTTAAATAAACATCAAGTCCAAAAATTAAAGACTGAGTCTAGATTTTATGTATGGGATGATCCCTACCTATAGCGCATGTGTAGTGATCAAGTTATTAGGAGGTGTGTTCCTGATCATGAGTTTGAGTCTATTCTGAAATTCTATCATACACTTTCATGTAGAGGATACTTTGGACCCCAATAGATAACTAGGAAAGTTTTAGAATCTGGATTATATTGGGATAGATTATTCCATTATGCTCATGTGTTTTGCAAGTCATTCTCATGTTTCCAACACATTAGCAATATTTCTAAGAGACATAAGATGCCTCAACAACCCATATTATTTTGTGAGATTTTTGATGTACGGGGAATCGATTTTATGGGTCATTTTCCTATTTCATTTGGTTTTTTGTATATTTTGGTTGGTGTTGATTAGTTGAGTAAATGGGTGGAGGCTAAGGCCATCAGGACTGATGATTCTCATGTTGTAGTATACTTTTTCAAGAAACAATTTTTTTGTAGGTTTGGATTACCAAAATCCATCATCAGTGACCAAGGGACACACTTATGCAATCAGAATTTAGCTTCCCTCCTTTGGAAGTATGCGGTGACACACAAAATATCAACACCATACCACCCCTAAACAAATGTCTAGGCTGAGGTTTCAAATCAAGATTTGATTTTTTTAGAGAAAAACATACAGTCGAATAGGAAGCATTAGAGAAAGCGATTGGATGATGCACTTTGGGGTTATAGGATAGTATACAAGACACCCATCAATATGTCCCCATTCCAGATTGTTTTTGGGAAATCATGTTATCTCCTAGTGGAAGTTGAGCATCAGGCATATTGGACTATAAAGAAATGCAACATGGATTTGGCCCAAGATGAAATTCAAAGGAAGATACAAATTCAAGATCTTTAGTAGATTCAATTTTCATTATATGAGAACTCAAGGATCTATAAGGAAATATCAAAATCAACTCATGATAGAATGATCCAACAAAGGGAGTTTCATGTTGGAGAGAAAAACCTACTCTAAAGTTCAGGACTAAAGCTAATGCTCGGTAAGTTTCATTTCAGATGGTTAGGTCCTTATATTTTATCCAATGTTTTTCCTTATGGTGCAATGGAGATCACATAAGAGGACACTATAAGAAGCTTTATGGTCAATGGGAAATGTTTGAAGAAATACATTGAGGGAATTTCTACCGATGCATTTGATTTCATCACACTGCATGACCCCATCATCACTTGAGAATATCAGGTTGTTCCTAACCCTTTCACTTTTATATTCTTTTTCCTATTTAAAATTATTAATTTTATGCGATTTTATCATTTCATAAGTTCACATTGATGAAAATGAAATATTTTAAGTGCAGGGGAGGGGAAAACATTTTAGGGTAGATATTTAGGATTTTCATTTTTTTGTTTTTTGTGTGTTATGTTTTTAGTTAAAATTTTCAAAAAAAAATCAATAAAAAAAATATATCATGTAACATTATAATGTGGAACATATGGAAAATGCATGTTTTCAAAATTCATTGGTAGAATGATAAGAATGAGTAAGATTTCATAACCATATGTTGATTTTTATAAAAGTTGAAGTTTTTGATGATTTTATTGGCTATGTCTTTATAAAACCTTTTTATATTTTGACATCATTATTTGTGATATTTGTTCATGGTAAATTGTTTCATTGATTTCTCCACACAAATTTTCACTCAAACATGACTTTTGAAAATTTTCCTACTCAATTGAAGTTATAGTCAAGTTAGGTAAAAATAATCATTGGTTGATCCATAGGTTCATTTATTTTCTGATTGGTTTCATTACTGTATTGAATTGACCTATGCGTGTGTACCTGTTATCTGACTGTTTTACTCCCTCAAAAAAAAAAACAAAAAACAAAAACAAAAAAATATGGGTTGTGTCTTGGGAAGGTCAAAAACCACTCTTCCTCGACCTTTGATCTTGTTATAACTATTACAATTAGTGTTGTGAGGATATCAAACACAGGTTGAGAGATGAGTGTGAGATTTTTTACAAGTGAAACTTAAAAAAAAAATAATAAATGAGGAGAGTGATGAAATGCACAACATATATAGATATCTAGGTTGGGAGCTTAAGGTTTGACTTTCGGGAATGCTTAAGTGAGTGGGTCTTGAAATTCGATTGCAAAGGAATGAAAAAAAAGTTTGGTGAATTAAACCAGGTAAGAAGAATTGTTTTACTTGACCTAAATATACTGAATAAAGGGTGGATTTATGAGCTTGGAGTGGTTGGCACACACACACTTGGAGAATTAGTGGCATGGTAGACCCATGAATTGTTTCTCTATGATTAGTGATATGAATATCACTGGATTTTGTTTTGACACAATTTATGAGACAATAAATTTAAAATTTATTGATATTTACTCTTTATGGGATTCTTACTTTTCCAATGTTTCCACTGTGGATTGAGAAATATTAACATGCATATCTTGTCACAATTTTTTCGAATACATGATATGAGGTTTTTCCTAGTAGTGAAAAAGGGTAAGTGTTAGGGAGTTGATAAAACACAAATTTTTTGAATATTTTATTAATAATAAATGAAAAAATTTCCTCACATTTTGTTAAATATGTTTATTTATAAAATATTTAGGATTAGATCATTCGTTTAAAAATTTGATGAAAATTACAGTTTTACCATTTACAAATTCACTGTATTATTTAAAACATAAATAATTTTATTTGAACTATTTGAAATTAATATTTTTTAACTATGTTCCTAAATTAATTAGATATAATTTTTATTTAGAACATCTGATCTAAATCGTCCATTTGGTTGGAGAAAATGGGTCATGAAGTCAAAGTTGGTATGGATTCGTCAGATTGGACATCACTTAAGTATTTGGGCCATAAATTTTTCATTTGTTCTTGGAATGGACCTAAATTTGGAGAAAATCTTGAGGAAACAACTTTAAACAAACAATACTTCTAAAAGGACAACCTTTTCACACATTTTGGTGGTCAAACAAGCAGTTCAAATTGGATTAAAATATTTGGCCGAATTTTCCCATTCACACTTGAAACCACTTGTAACCTAGCCTCCCCTTCACTTTATAAATATGTAATTTTCTCATTTTTAAGGTTTGGAATGTATATTAGGATATTGGGAATATAGGATAAGTGGTTCCATACCATTTAAATTCACAATTGGAGGAGGGAAGCTACCAAGCTAAGATCTCCTCCAAAATGATCTTCTTTTCATCTTCTTATTGTAATGCTGTTGTAATATCAATAAACTCTTAGTTTATCTTCTATTTATTCTATTATTTTAAATTTTATTCTTCTATTAATCTTTCTATTTGTTCTGGAAATCAATAGTATAAATGATATTGGGTTATACCCTTTCTAAATCTTTGCAAATGCAATTCGTTTCTACGATGACTACACCACCCATGGAAGAGTAGTTTTCTTAGTAATCGATCAACCTATTACATTATTCATTTATTTATTTTGAATCATTAATCTAATTTAATTCAAAAAATATGATCCATTAATTGAGTTTTAAAATTATAAGAAACTAAGTAAGAAATTGAACAATTGACACAAAAATACACGAGGTCGAGATTTGTGTAAATTGTGAGAGTGAAAACTTAATCGGTAAAACCAAACCACACGAGATAAATTTGTAGAGTTAAAATATAATCTCTAAAATCAATTAATAATTATTTACAGAATAGTTTTATTCCCTAATTTACTACTTACCATAAGCTAGTATTAGAATGACAACTAAAGTAGGGTGCTGTAATTGCATGTTCTGAAGCTGACCTAGGGTTTAACTCTTTTCATCTTTGTGGTAATGTTAATTATTGTAGGGTAAGAAGATTAAGAAATTAGGAGATCATAATTAAGTGGATTTAAATTTAAATTATAATAATGAATAATTAATTTAAGAGTTAGAGTGAGATCGATTACGCCTTTTAAAATATTTTCTAAAAAAAACATATTCTCGTTGTGTCTTATTAATCGAATTTCATTTCAAAAACAAAAACAAAAAAATACAATCTTCGTAAAACATACTTATTTTTCTTATTTTATAAATTAAAACCCCTATAATTTTAATTATATCTCTTCCTCCCTTTTATTTTAATTTAAAAACACCTTTAATTTGTTGTTTAAAATTACTTCCTCATTTGAGAGATGACCTTGACCAGCCACTCTACTGCACCTAAATAACCTGAAACTAAATATCATTTGAAAGTGCCCAAAACAATTCCTTTCAGAGTTCCTAGATATAGAAAAATTTTCATGGTTTTGAGAAAGGTTGGGTGATTGCTATTGCTTCCCAACTAACACCTACAAGTTAGTATGGTACTTCTACGATGTCATCGGTGAGCTCAAAGGGAGCGCGTAGAGAGTCGTCGTCGATGCCGTCATTTGCTGCACAGTATGCAGAGAGGTTGAGAGCTCAGAATGATATGATAAAATGGATGTAGAGATAGATAGAAAGAGAGAGAGTAGGATAATGAGTAGTATAATTAAATAGATGAGAAGATGTTGGAGTATATACGACAGTTTGCGCGTGGAATTGGTATGAAGTTTCTTCCCCCCTGTAAGAACCTAGTTCTTTCTTTGAGGTACAAATCTTTCCTTTTCAGTTTATAATTAAGAAAATGGGGGAGAAAGGTCAAAGGTTGGATGTAGGACTGTTACACATGATGTGTATTTTCAGGAACACACCGTGTAATTAGAGTTACACACCGTATAATCCCAGTACATGACCATGTAATGACCTGGCCAGGATTTGAACGGAAACATCATGTAGTTTCAAGTGCACGCTGTATAATTTTCTTTTTTGTTTCATATTAAATCAGGTAGTAGCATAGTTTTTGTAAAAATTTATATAACTCACCCCTTCATTCAACGAATAGTGTACCCAAGCGATCTGAAGATAGGGTAGACTTATGTTTCATCATCCGATCTCTGATTCGAACACCATCAGATGCATTGGATTCCCCTCGACAAGATCTCAATTACTCTTCAGCCTTTATTCTTGATTTCTTCTCTCAACCTAGTTATCGAGGGTAGATAATTTTTACTCATTTTGTAGATCTACTCTGATTTAGCTCAAATTTAATATAAAAACTGGATGAGGTGATTCATACTAACATGAGGTAGGTGGTCTTGTGCCTTTCGTTGATTGTCGAGTTGATTATATATTATGGAGTGTCGTGTGCCCATTTTTGGGTATCTTCTAATTGAATATTGACATATGTTGTTACCTAATTTTGATATCTAATTGATTAAATTATTATAAGGAATGTTTGATATTGTTATCCTTGATTAAGGGCCACCCCGTGGGTGCATTATCCCTTGGATGAAAAACATTTATCTGTTTGGACTAGGATGCCTATGACATGCCTTTTATTTCCTTTTATGGGTTATTTAAAATGGAATTGGTTAATTGAATGATTTGATTCCTGACTGTGCTATCATGACATGTCAAATTGATTATGTTTTTAAGCTTGATTTATAGTCTAGGGAAGACCCTAGGTCGTATCTCAAGGAGCTTTAGTGGGTTTAGAGTGTGCGTTTTTAATAATAAGTACTGAAATAAGGAGTAGTTTTGAAACTAGTTTTAGGATGAAATTACTTAACTGAAAGTTTAAAAGTTGAGAAAACAAATGTATTTTGAAAAATATGAGATAAAAGGGTTCATTTTGAGTTCACTACACACTTTCAAGTTCATCATTCTTGGATATTAATTTAGGTTTGGAGTAATTCTTTGGTTGAAATTAATTGAAATCCCGATTAATTCCCAAGCCTTTATTTCATTGCTTAAAGAACCAAACCTTGACATAACAATCGTATTATCAAGGTCCAGAACTTATTCATGGAATAAGAGCTTCCAAATCAGATTTAAATCTCAATAAAGTGGGTAAGAAAAGGATTCTTGTGTTACCCAATGAGAACAACACAAGTCACGCACTCAAAACCTCACACCGATCGGTTAGAAATTAAGAGCATCTCATCCGCACACATCAAAAAAAGAATTAAAATATGAAATTATGTAAGATAAATGGAAATAAATATTTTAACACCCAAATTACTCCAAACTAGTAGCTAATATATGCATTGGAACTCTCTTGACATGTGTGTATCTCCCTCACAACGAACACCCACTGTTTAGCTCGACATTAGGTGCAGGAGGAAGCTCGGGCGGAAATCCTTATTCATTATTGATCCCCCTATGAGGATATGGGACTCCAGAACTTCTAGGATGAGGATAGGACTCCTATTGAACTCAAAATTGGCAGCACTTCACTCCTTGGATAAACTTACAAATGAGGTGCCCATGGTGCCTTTTTATAGCCAAAATGGGACATGGTTTTGGGCACCCTATTTTTGAGATACCACTTGTGTCTCGGTTTTGGAATAGTATAAATCCATATCACGACTTGACTAAAAGAGAAGAGTTGTTTACCGGCCTCTTGAATGTCTTCCTATCAAATTTGGAGGCCATTAGACAACTAGTCTGGGAGATATGGTCAAAATACCGAAACATACTTTTGAATTCATTCAGATTCTGTCCTCTAGACAGAATGGTTTGGATGGGCCACCAGATGGCCAAATTTATCTTTTATTTATTAATAATACTTGTAGAACATGATGTTTTATAGATTCCCACAAAGTTTAATCCCATTTGTATGCACGTAATTTTCATACTGTTCAAAACAGTGAACAGATGTCCATGGGATGCCATGCAGTTTGACCCATTTTTCTTCTGGATGATCTTCGGGCCTCCAAATCATCTCCACCTTCAATGAAAATATCAAAACAAGTATAATTGACCTTTTTAACAATGATAAAAATTAATTAATTGAATAAAACATGAATTTAAATTTATTATTATATTTTTAATATTCATTACAAAACTAGTTTAAAACAGCGGTGTAAGGGTGAAATTGAATAGTGAATCACTATGTGATCAATTCCCATGTGAGTTTATGTTGTTAACCATGTAATAGCATAAGTCACATGTGTTGTTTTCATGCTAAAATGCTTATATACTGGGCTTGGCCCTGATACATGATGGAATGCTTATATATTGTTTTTTGAACCTGATATATGCTGAAATGCTTATATACCGGGTTTCGACCCTGATTGACTGCTGAAATGATTATATAGATAGTTTTGATTTAGTTTAATATTATGTTATACCATGATTATATGGTTTGGGTTAAACACACCAGGAGTGATATTTGAATTCCACTTTAGGATGTCAGTATTAGACTCCGTTATAAATTGAACAATGAAATAAAATGACTAATGAAGTGTATGCTAAGCCAAAGCACAAGCTTAGATTAGGTCTTCACCCATAATTGATTACATTGTATTCTAAGACATCTGTTGTGCTTAATTTTTAGTACCTACTATTTATTGCTTTCACTATTGTACAATACCTATTATATATATATTCACTGATAGATCATCACAGATCTTGGTAGGTTGCCTACTAGGATTTAGTCTCACACCCCGTTTGGGTCATTCTTTTGGGTTCAAATAGATTATATGATTGAAGGTGTTGATTAGGGAATCACCCTTCTACTGGTACTTGATTTTCTATTTAGGAGTAGGAGAGCATGAGACTGATATGAGGCATGCGATTATTATTTTATTCCTTTGTTATTTTTTGTTTTTGGAACACATATTGTGGATTTCTACAGTGTACCTATTTTGGCTGTTTTCTTAGAACATAACATGCTGCATTATCTTTTGTGTGGAATTATGTTTTGTTTCTTATCAGTCTTCCAATGTTATTTCCAATTGTGTGGTATTTACTACTTCTTATATTATATATTATTGTTCCATTGTGTTGTACTCTTCCAATGAGGGAATAGTTTCCCCACTATCATACCCTAGGACCTCACTGCTAGTTGGAAGCCTCTGGCATTTGGGGAAATGTGCTTGATGCCATGTGACCAACCGGATACGGAGACTAGTTCAGTGGAATCTAGATCTGGGACATTACAAAGTGGTATAAAAGGAGTTTTCTTCTCTAGTTTGTCTTACTGTTTGGTGACATTAGAAAACGATAGTAAGGAAATAGAGTTTGTTAATTATTTGTACCTGGGAGTAGCTACCCCGTGTATAGGGAAAATCCAAATTACCTTGAATTAAATTGTGATTTTTGGATTTTGAGCTATTATAATTGATTCAATTTCACTTTTGGGTGAAAAACTTGTTTTGTGCTGTTATTATTAATATTATTGTGGTTTAGTTTGTTGCAACCTAATGAGATGAGGGTATTCCATCTCATGAATCATATAGACACTTATTAGAAGTCACATGTCATGCATTCTTGTCATTCCATTTAGAGAACATTAATTATTTCATGTTGTTGTGATAGATGTTATGCTAGATATGCATGCTGTTATGATAGGTAACGTGATAGATATGCCTACTGTTGTGATAGGTGTATTGGTATGTATCATGGTTGAATTATATGGATTCCAAACTTTGGTCCCTGAGGAGTATAGTCCCTATTGGATAAAAATTTTGTGGATCATGTTTTAGCCATGGGATATAGATTGTGTTGTTATGTGCTATATGCAGATGTAAATCTTTGATTCACGGGGAGTATGGGCCCCCATGGATCGAAATTTGGTACACCATTGCTTTATTTTAAAAAAATAGGGGTTCTAAGGAAGTTTCTGAGGCTTACTATCTAGAAACCTAGACAACACGACATGTGGTCCTATGAACACACGCCATGTGTTCTTCTGTTCAGGAAGGAATAAATTTTCTTCAGTAAATGTTGTGTACTCATAGTACATTCCATTTGGTAGGTGACCGTGTGAGAGAAAACATGGGATGTTGGGTTTTGAGCAGTACACGCCGTGTGCATTAGGTACACCCTGTGTAGTTTTACATAGGTAGAACTTGTGTGAGTTTGGCTGTGTAGAAGTACCTAGTTAGGAGGGGAAACTTGAGTACACACTATGTGTTAGTATGACACACCATGTACCTATGACATTTACACGACCAAGTTAGGAGAACTTACATTCCCATGTGAGAGTTTAAGGGAACACGTCGTGTTAAGGTTCTACACACTATGTACCCATCTTTTGTGAACTTTTGAGGCTTTTCTTCTCCTTTTTAGTTCTTTCTCTCTTGAATTGCGTACCTTAATGAATAAACTTATACCTAGGTGTATGTTCTAGAATTTACAGAGCAATGACACCACGACGACCTCTAGTAGTACTCTAGGAGGGTGGTGATGAGAATACCCCAGAGGTGGTAGGCCATATGCTACTAGTGGATCCTCCAATCATGCCAGCTGAGGCACTAGTGGTTTCTCCAGACGTAGGTTCTGATGCAAAGTTCTGCGACAAATTCGCGCACTTTATTCAGACTTTCCAGAGAGCAACTCAGGCTGTCACTTCTATGGTTGAGCTGACTAAAGAAATCTAACAACAATATCCTCCCACATTTTCTGGGGATGGGGGAATATAGGATGCAAAGTTATGGTTAGAGGCTATGGTATTCATCTTTGAGCATCTGGATATGCCTCCTGAGTGGAGGGTCAATCTCACGACTTATATGCTACGTGATTCTGCTAAGAGATGGAAGGATGTGGTTACTCAGACAAGGAATCATCGATTTATGTCTGGGGAAGAATTCTAGAGAGTCTTTTATAACTATTTCTATCCTAAGACATTGAGGTATGACAAAGCCCGAGAGTTCATGCATCTGAAGTAGGGTAATCTATCAATTATGGATTACTTAGCTCGTTTTACTAAACTCCAACACTTTGCACCTGTTCTGATGGGTGATGATCTTTCACAGTCTAGGAGATTTGAGGATAGTCTCAGGTATGACATCCAATTGTAGGTGAATATCTTTCTTATGAATACTATATCTGCAATTGTAAACCAGAAAATGATTACTGAGTGTAATAAGAGGGAATCTAAAGGTGCGATCCAGGGCGGTTCGACATCGATATCTAATACTGTCTCAACAGGTAGTATAAAACATCGTCTAGAGATTACATATAGTGAATCTAGTAGTCAGAACGTTTCTTTAGGTAGCTAGGTGAGGTGAAACTAGTGTGGAAAAGTTATTCACACAAAACCTTATTGACTGATGGACCCAATTGAATACCAAGCTTGCAGAAATATGGGCCATCTACAACACTTCTGTAGGATGTTTCCACTAACAGCTAGTGAGAGAGGATCTACACATGCTCCACATTTCAGAGCAGGATAACAGCTTCTCACCAGTCGGGGAACTGGAATATGTCAGGCTGCTCAGTCCAAGGTGGGGGTTGTGGCTGAGGTAACTAGACTCCAAGTTTTTATAGATAGTAGAGTGGGCCAGCTCAGGGTAACCGGGCTGTGTCCCAAGGCCATGGTATAAGATAGACTTTTTCAGAGCACCAGACCCAGCAGGAGTAAGATCCCAGACCTTCTACTATCAGAGGTACCATTCAAGTCTCCTCCGTTTTAGCTTCTGCACTTTTTTATATAGGGGCTTCACATAGTTTCATATCCATTCCTGTTGTGAAGACCCTTGGGCTCTATGTTTTCACTTCTGATGACATTATGAAACTAGACACTATGTTAGGGATTAGAATGGTTGGTGTGCGACAGTGAAAGGAGTTCCCCCTTGAGATTGGTGGGTGTTACTTCATTTGGGATCTCTATGTCTTAGAGATGATAGGTTTTAATGTCATCCTTGGAATGGATTGGCTAGTGTATTTTCAAGCATTTATTGATTTCTATCACCATAGGGTGAGTTTAACATCACCAGGGGTAGATCATTTTTACACAAGGCAAAGTGGATTGTCTAGGCAAGCCAAGATGGACCCGAGCATCATGGGTTGAGTGGGAAGACAACACAGATTTCCAGTTTATATTTGGATGACTAGGGAACATGTGAGATTTATTTTCCTATAGTGGTTGATTGATTCAAGTATGTATTACCAGAATACTTTTCAGGTTTACCTCCAGTAAGAAAGGTAGAGTTCTCTATCGAGCTAGTACTAGGAGCTACACTGGTATCCATTCCTCCTTATAGGATGGCTATGACAGAGTTTTAAGAGCTCAATCAGTAGCTAGAGGACTTGGAGGATAAGGGGTTTATTATACCCAGTACTTCTACATGGGGTTATCCAATACTTTTCATGAAAAAGGTATATGGTACCCTTAGGCTATGTGTATATTATCAGAAGATGAACCGGTTGATGGTTAAAAACTGATATACCTTGCCATAAATAGATAACATGTTTGATCAGATTTGAGGAGACCTAGTGTTCTCGAAGATCAACTTGAGATTAGGATATCACTAGGTGCATGTTTGACCTACAGACATACATCGTACAACATTTCGTAAAAGGTATGGGATATATGAGTATCTGGTTATGCCGTTTGGTCTCACGAACACTCCAGCGGTTTTCATGGCATTGATGAACCGAGTGTTCCATCCTTACTTGGATTCTTTTGTGGTGGTTTTCATGGACAACATCTTGGTGTATTCTCACAATCAACATGACCATGCCAAATATATTGAGATCGTTATGAATATACTAAGAAAGAATCAGTTATATGTTATGTTCATAAAGTGCCACTTTTGGATGGATTAGATTCACTTATTAGGTCACGTCATCTCAGAGATAGGAGTATTAATGGACCTATAGAAGGTGAGAGTAGTAGTTACCTGGGAGAATCCCAAGAATTTCTTTGAGGTGTCAATTTTTATAGGGTTGGATGGTTACTATAGGCATTTCCTACAGGACTTCTCAAGGTTTGTAGTGCCAATGATGGGATTGAAAAAGAAGGGTGTGAAGTACGTATGGTTAGATTCTTGTGAAATGGCATTTTGGGAGTTGAAAGGGAGATTAATGTCAACACCAATACTGATTTTTCCAAACCCAGACAGGAGTTATACTATGTACTACGATGCATCAGGTATCTGGATGGGAGTGGTGCTTATGTAGGGAGATCGAGTCATCGCATACGGGTCTCGATAGTTAAGAACACATGAAAGGAACTACCTGAAACACAATCTCGAGTTATCTGTGGGTGTTCATGCCTTATGATTTTGGAGACATTACTTATTGTGGGAGCGTTTTGTGGTGTACATAGACCACAAAAGTCTCAAGTACATATTTACTCAAAGTGATCTAAATCTGAGGTAGTGAAGGTGGGTGGAATACCTTTAGTCTTTTGAATTCAAGATTTCCTACACACTTGGAAAAGGCAATGCAGTGGTTGATGAACTGAGCAGGAGGACTCAGATGAAGGTAGTGTAGTAGGCCAATAGTGAGTGGAAGATTATATAATTGTTCTCTGATATGCACTTGGAGGTGCATGATAGTTAGGGATAGACTTTTCTTGTATCCTTAGCTGTTACCTCTATATTACTGGACAGAATAAAGATAATGCAGCTATCAGATTCCAAAGGCCTAGCTCTATGGGAGAGTATGTTAGGTGAGGACCCTCCTCCTAGTTGGACCATTTATGAGGATGAATTTATATGGTTACACATTCGCATATGGGTTTCAGTAGACATGGGCGAGGAGCTGATGCAGGATTTTCATGCTTTAGTTTGGGCAGTGCATCCTAGTGTCACTAAGATTTATTAGGATTTGCATCATCAGTACTGGTGGCCAATTATAAAGAGATATGTAGCTAGTTTTTTCATGAGATGTTCCACCTGTTAGTAGGTGAATGTGGAACACCGAATACTAGTAGGACTTTTGCAATGGAAACCCATTTCTGAGTGGAAATGGAATGAAATCACGATGGATTTTGTGATAGTTTTACTGAGGTCGCACCGAGGTAATGATGCAGTATGGGTCGTGGTTGACAGGCTTATGAAAGTGCTTCTGAGTACATATTACCACCCCAAGACAGACGGCTAGTCAGAGCGCACAATTCAGGTGCTGAAGGACATGCTTCAGGCATGCATCCTAGATTTCAGGGGTTCTTGGGAGACACACATACCCATTGTTGAGTTCACCCACAACAATATCTTCTAGGATACTATTTATATGGTTACATATGAGTCTTTGTACAGTAGTCCATGCCAATCACCCCTATGTTGGTTGGAGGTAGGAGAGACAATGATGTTGGGACATCATCTTGTCCAGGAGACTACTGAGTAGGTTCAGTTGATTTAGAAGTAGATGACTACTACATAGTCTCATCAGAAAATATACACTGATTTACACCTATGAAATTTGGAGTTTAAGGTTAGGAATTGAGTTTTCCTACATGTCTCATCGAGGTTGGGACACTAGAGGACCAGGAGATAGGGTAAGCTTTCACCGAGATACATCGGTCCATTTGAGATTCTGGAGAGGGTCGGGCCGGTTGCCTATCGATTGTATTTAACTCAGAGGTACAAGGATTTTCATGATGTATTCCACATTTCTTAGTTGCAATGTTACTTTTCAGACCCATCTCACACCTTTCATCCCAAGGAAGTTGAGTTTCAAGAAGATGCGTCCTTTGAGGAGCATCCCATTCGAATTGTGGATAGTAGCACAAAGGTTCTCTATGGCCGGTCTGTTCCTTTGATACAGGTGCTATGGAAACACGACTGAGTGTAGGATGAGACTTGGGAGTGGGAGGCCGACGTACAATCACAGTGGCCAGAGTTGTTCTCAGATAGTTCTTCACCACCCTTGGAAGGGAAATTTGGGGATTAATTGCTTTAAGGGGGGAAGTTTGTAAGAACTCTGTTCTTCCTTTGAGGTATAGATCTTTAATTTTTAGTTTATACTTAAGAAAATGGGGGGAAAGAGATCAAAGGTTGGCTATAGGCCTGTTACACGATGTGATTGGAAGTTACACGCCATGTATTTCTAGGTACATGCTATGTAATTAGAGTTACATGCCGTATAATCCCAGTACACGACCATGTAATGAATTGGCCATGATTTGTACGGACACAACGTGTAGTTTCAAGTACATGTCGTGTAATTTTTTTCCCGTTAAATCAGACAGTAGCATTGTTTTTATAAAAATGTATAGAACTCACCCCTTCATTTGACGAACAGCACGGCCGGGCGATCCAAGGATAGAGTGGCCTCCCGTTTCTTAATCCGATCTCTGATTTGAACACCGTCAGATGTATTGGATTTCCCTCAGTTATCTCTTGATTCCTCTTGATCCTTTATTCCTATCACGACCCATCCCCCATGGAATGTTCTGTGACTACCCTAAGCCCGCCTTCCAAAGGCCAGTGGTTGGTGACTAGCACTGGAAAGGCATATCCCTAAAATGGGAAGAAATTTCCTTTAAACCTACAAACACATAGACTAGGTACACAACAAGAGAAAACCACATAGTATAACTACTGAAAGTAAATGTGTTAACTGAAGAAGAATGAGCCAGTATACAAACCCAACTAAAAGAAAGTACACCAAAAAGAAAAAATAGCTCATGAGGTCGTCCACTAAGGATCCTAGCTGAAGGGTAGGTATAGCTCATCACTGTGGCTATCCACGTAAACTGATCACCTTTGTACATCGTCTAGTTCTAGCTCCCAAATCTTGGTCAAAGATGACCGTCATTTTCACAAGACACAATAAGGTGCGGGTGAATCCTGTGCAGGGGTGAGTATAACAATACCCAGTAGGGACCCTGAGACCCCCGAAGGACTCCTAGAATTCCACAAAGGAAAAACCACAAAGCCTGATCTCAATCATAAAGCACAAAGTAAAAGACATCTCACACCAAGTATATAACTTAAAGAACATGAATAATGATGATTATTCATAAAGCTAAATCATCTTATTCTGTTGATAAGTTCAACTGCTGAACCATGAATAAGTTTTTCTATTATCGATCCACACAGGGCTGTAAGTCACCGATCTACATAGGGTCATAAGTCATTGATCCACACAGGGTCTTAAGTCGTCGATCCACATAGGGTCGTAAGTCACTGATCCATGATGGGACGCTCTAAGGCTAGTCCTCGTTGGGTTGCGCTATTTTTGATCTACACAGGGTTGTAAGTAATCAATCCATACAGTTTCATAAGTCACTGATCCATGATGGGCCACTCTAAGGTTGGTCCTCGTCGGGTCACGCTACTACTGATCCACATATGGCCTCTTTGATTCCGATCCACAAAGGGTCTCTCTTCATTTGATAGCCATCCACATGATTCCCGCACTCAGTGCACTTGATTTCCATAGATTCTTATCCTAAAGCCATCATTCATACCTCAACTGACATGAAGTCCCATGAAGAAGTAACCCAAAGAACCGCCATGTAATAAGGGTTCCAACTTAACAGACAACACGTCATTCGGACGCCCGGTCTATAAGTTATAGGAATTTTAGTACTGATGGCCCAGTTAGATTCGAGTTCAATCCAACCCGTATGTACTCCAACTTTATCTAAAACCCAAGTGGAGTATCTCAAAATCACCAACTCTTCCTAAGGGTTCCAGTACCACAAATAGTTTTTCAAACAGAACTACTAAAGATAAACCTACAACTTCCACTACTTTAATGAACTGAAGATCTTCTGAAACCACTTTTTCTGGTTTACTAAATTTGATCAACTAAATTATACTTCACATAATCTCAAATCACTCACTTGAAGATTTCTTTAGAGAAAACATGACATCACCTTCTACTTGGAAAACACTATTTCACTTCCACTATATATAGAGCTTGTCCACCTTCTTCCATCCACCCAAGCCTAACTGAGGCTTAATGTTTCCTCAGTACTTATAGAACCAAACTCTTGCTAAACATGTTTACTATATTCTATTTTCTAACTATATTTTATTACTCCAACTCAACATCTTACAAAATCTTCAAAATTAAACGACACTTCATATAAATGTGTTTAGTTCTTGAATGAAACACTAGATTATTATCCTATAAAAATGCACTCTAACTATCACATTAGAGAAACCATTTACATTTATCACATCCATGTTATTTAACTAGATGAATTTACCACACCATCTCCTTGCTATATTTTGTATGTTCCTTTGAGATACTGAATAATCCTCTTTATAACTTCATAATGATATTTCCTTGAATTTTCCAATAATTGACTAACTACTCCCACTGAATGAACAATATATGGATGAGTTCATACCATAGCATACATCAAACTTCTAACTACAAAAGCACATATAACTTTTACAATTTACTTATTCTATTCTTCCATTCATGGTGTTTACTCCTCTAAAAGTTTAAAGTGATCAACGAGAGAAGTTGAAAATGGTTTATATCTGCTCATTTTGAATCACTCAATGATCTTATAAATGTAATGCCTCTATGATAATAACAAGATTATAGTTTTGTTATCATGTTTAATCCTCATGCCCAATATCTTATTTACTACACTAATATATTTCATCTCAAAATTTCCAGAAAATTCCTCCTTTAACATCAAAATCACCTGAATATTCAAACCCACCAATAGCACATCATCCACATATAAGAGTAAGATAATGAATTCATTTTTTCTAAACTCATTCTAGAAACAAAAATTATCAGAGTTACTTTATGTGAAACCTTTTTATTCCATGAAATAATCAAACTTCTAGTTCCAACACCTTAATTCTTTTTTCAAACCATAAATACTCTTTTTTTAGTTTTCACTCTAAACCCTAATTATGACTATCCTCAAAACCAATTGGTTGCTTCATATAAATCTATTTCTATAATTCACCATGAAGAAAAGTCATATTCACATCCATTTGTTCAAGGTAAAAATTTCTAGAAGCAACTAATCTTAAAATAGTTTAGATGGTATCATGTTTAACTACTAGAGAAAATGTTTTAGAGAAGTCAATACCTTTTTTTTCCTTAAACCCCTTCAAAATTATCCTTTCTTTAAATATTTTCCTTTCATCAGGTTCTAATTTTTACCAAAATACCCACTTGTTTTAAATTTATTTCCTTTATAGTGGTAATTATTTTATCTTCTAGGTTTTATTTACTCAGAGTGAATCCAACTCCTCTGATATTTCTAACTCCCACTTTCTGAAATTACCTAAAGTAGTCGCTTCTTCTAGAATTTTTGGTTCTCCTGTATTTTTTAAAGTTAAGAAACTAAGTTCATATCTATACCTATGCATCAATCATATGATCCTTGAATATCTTTATAAATTAACTAGTGATTCAGCTTCTTCTAAAAATATAACTTCTAGAACTTCATCTTTCCAAACTCTTGAATGATCTTCCCCATTTCCTGATCATTCAAGTGCATTTATTTCTAGATGAACTTATGAAATTTCTAAACAACCCTTTGAACTTACCACCGAAATATGTTACCTTTCGATAGATTCTGAGATATTTTAACTTTATGGAACCTCTAATACTCCAAAACCACCATTCATATCAACCTGAATTGAAGTTAAATATTTATTAATAGTATCCTTCTCATTAAAGTTATAATATTTTCACAAGATCTTCTCATTGAAGAGAACATTTCAACTTCAATTTTTTTTCCTATTTTCATCGTTGGAAATTTGAGAACTAAAATCTCCATTTCCATATCCTATGAAGAAGAAAGATTAAGATTTTTCTTCAAGATTATCTCTGTCCTTTTCATTCATGTGCATTAATATAAACTTATGAAGACTCTAAGATGAGAAACTTCTAGAATATTTCTAGACAACAATTCTTCAAGTAATTGTTGTCCTACTAGTGTTAATAAACTTATATTTATTAAGAAAGTTGTTTGTGCTAACTGATTCCACACAAAACTCCTTAGTAATTCTAGAACGTAACAACATACTTTTTGTTTTCTCCATCAACATTTGATTTATTCTATCAGCTACACCATTTTGTTTAGGTGCTCCTAAAATAGTCTTCTCATGTCAAATTCCTCTATTTATATAGTAATTATAGAAACTACTTCTAGTAAACTCACCACCATTATATGATATTAGACATCTTATCTTACTTATGGTTTATATTTCCACCATATATGTCCATCGAATAAATATTCCAAAAACGTAACTCTTATTCCCATACTTTTCTTGTGGAATCATTAATGAAGGAAACAAAGTACCTAACTCTTTTGTGAGAAGAAACTAGATTAGGTCCCCAAACATTCTATATGAACCAATTACAACTTCAAAAAATTTGGTGTTCTTCAAAGCAAATTAAAATACACTTTATATTTCTTTTTGAGTATACAACTCTCACATCTTCAGAATTTTTCAAGATAAAAATTCAATATGTCATTTTCTAATATAATCTTCATACCTTTCTCATTGAGATATCCAAATTGATTATAAAAAAGTTATAAACTTATAGAAGTTTATGATCGGGAAAGTGTAGCTACCACTTATCTTCCGTTCAGATACAATGACCCGTGTTTTACACCTATGGCTATAATAAGATATCCTTGGGTAATATTATATACTCCCTCCACTAAACTTATTATAAAACCTACTTCATCCAGCTGGCCTATTAAAATAAACTTCTTCTGAATACCTATAACATTTCTCACTTCATTTAGTATAAGTAAACTTCCATTCTTCAATTGAACTTTCACTTCTCGCTTTTACACAATGTTAATAGATTCATAATCAGTAAGATGTAGTCTACCAATTTTTTTGGATAGATAATTTGGCATGAATCCTATTTATACCACGGAATGGAAAGAAACTCTAGAATCTATGATCCAAGATTTCAAGTGAGGTGAAACACTCAAAAGTAGATTTACACTACTCCCTATTGAAATAATAGGTTCTTAGAAATATTTCATCTAGAGGCTTCCTTCATGAAACAATAATATTTCTTTAGGTGACCACTCTTTCCTCAATACCAAAAAATAGGCCCACTTCCGAAAGAATTCCCTTTAACCTATTACCTTTATTTCCTCTCTGATTGCTTCTGATTATTCTAATGAGGTGATTTTATCATTCCCTCTATAGTCAAAATATAATTGGAAGAGGATAAACTCTCTTTACATTAGAGCCCCTCATTGCGAATCAAGTTCCAAACATCAATGAACACAAAATCATTCTTTCCACTTGATCTACTCACAACTGTCACCATGAATTACCCAGATTCTAGTAAATACAATAGAAACAAAATCATCCAAATGTTATCTATGACTGTAACCTTCATAGATATCAGCTTTCATGAGATTAAGGTGAAATAATTCAACAGATCTAATGTAAATATTCATTATAATAACCTCATAATTAATAAACTCCACATCAAGTACACCTTATTCAGTGTTGCAGGTTTCTCATACATATCAGTAATGGATTATATCAACTTTATTGTGTTTTTATTCTCCCAAATGTTTAATGAAAAATTTTTTATTAATGAAATTCATATCACACCAAGTGCCTTCTGATCCATCTTTTCCCATTCACCTTTTTCCATTACTTATAGTTTGACACATTTCACTGGAAGATCTAGATATTTATGAAGGATATAGTATTCCATATTCATTTTTTGGAAACTAAAATCTATTCCATCAAAATTTCCAATTCAAACCTCACCATCCCCCCGATGCCACCCTTCCAAAAAATAATGAATCCCACTAAAATTTGAAAACATCTAAGTAAGAGAATGTTACATATATTATCAAGAGAATTATTGAACTTCATGACAACTAATTTATTTGATACCACTTGTTAATAATTCCATTTTTTACCATATTTCAATAAATAATTAGAAGTATTCAATCCATAATCACCCTGGTGGAAATAAATTCTGGAAGGAACTATCCAAACTCAGTGTTTCAAAACTTGGAAGAAACAATATTCACCCAAATCACCGTAATAAGTCAATTTTTTTAACCTATTAACTCCAACAAATAAAAAACATTCATGTAATGAAATTAAATGTAAGCAATAAATAAAAATTTGGTTTTACATGTTTTAGACTAAAAGTACTACATCCATGGGAGAAATACTACAATATTTCATTTTCATAAAAAAATGATTACAACTTGGGACTAATGATTTTATTGGATTACTAAAACAATTAATATCAATTAATTCGATAATAATAGAAAAATTTATCCACACCCTTATATTTATAGTGATTATCACCTGGTCATCTGGTTCCACCGACCTCTGAGAAGTGTGGGACTCTATCCATTCCATTGTTCCCACTACCAAAAAACCTATAAAAATTCTCAAGGCGACTACCACCTTCTGTAAATCAACAAATTCACCATATAAAATTGAAAATGTTCCAAATTTCATAATTATAAGATGAACTTGAAGAATAGGATCACCTAATGAAATGAAACATCAGAATAAGTTCCTTTCAAACCAACCTCCTTCCAAAAACCTCCTTTTAGAACCACTGAAAGTAAAATCACAACTACCACTACTTTAATGAATTGAATATATTTTGGAAAAACTTATTCCATTCTAATTACTTTGATAAATTAGATTATAATTCACACAATATCAAAAAAAATTAGGGGATATGATAGAAACATAGTTGATAAAGAAAGAATGGAATTAAAATGTAAGAATTACATAAACTAAACACTAATCAAGGTGAAGGCAAGTCTGAATGCAAACGGTCTCCCATCCTTTATAGTGGGGAGATAGATGGGAAAATTTGTAGGCATAACAAGTGTTCTTAATTCTTCTCCATGGATTTTAGTGCCAAGCAGTGAGTTCTTACTTTCTTGGATGGGTCCCGCTTACACATGCAGAGGGTGAGGATTTTATCTGGTGGGTTCCTCTCGAATATTATTATCAAATAATCCCCTTACCATGATAAAATTATGTACATATTCTATAATAATCCAAGAATATTTTCTTTATTTCTTCATGTAATAGTGTAATATTAGGTTTTGTTCAGTATTCTCATGCGATAAGGAGTATTAGTGATGCACTTGCCACTAATTTAGGCTTCAAGAAAAGTGATCATTGAAGAATTTTGGCTAGGATTTCACTGGATTTCTTTGAGAATATTTTGTTCCTTTTTTGGATATTGGGTAGGTCCTAGTCAATTGATCATATATTGGTCTAAACAGGTGAGATTAGACCTAGAACCAGGATTATGGGGCTTTCAATAGTGCCTACATCAATATGTAATGTAGCTGAACCCATAATGGATAATGTGGTGATGCTGTAGGGTATGTGGACTTGATCAGATGCATATGAGAGTGATAATGGATACTAGAGTGCATGATATTCAGTTTAGCTGGGAAATGTAGGTGTTGGAAAAAATGAGTAAGTCTAATAAGGTGCTTGAGAAATAAGGGCGTGGAAACCTGTATGGTATGAACTAGGTTGAATTTTTGTTGTAAGCTACTTATCTCATTGATGGATTCTTTCAAGAACTTGTCATGCGTTTATATGCATCTTCATGACTAGATCATTGGTAAACAGCGAGGTCCCCTATGCTTCAGTCTTGAATAAGGAGTAAATACAACAACCAACTTCAGATCAGTGAACCCCTCTAATTATTCAAGATTCCATTTTATACCAATTTCATTAGATTCCATGTCATAATTTAATGTTTCAAGACCTATGATATCATTTTAGTCGATATTGGGTTGGTTCTTTAATCGCAACTTGCGAGGGTTCGACTCCCTCAGTTTCAATCCATACTCTGTAGCGTGATCAACAAGAGGTGAGATCAGAATAAGGAAGCTTGTACTGATTTACGAAAAAAGGATTGTACCAAGGCTAAAGATCTAGATTTAGAGTGTGGAGGATGCATGTTCCTTTACAAAACATATCAACTAACCATGCAGTGTGTGATCAATGGAATTTCCATAGCGTGGAATGGGTGTTGTAGGTGTGACGATTATGCAGCATGTGTAGTAACTTGAGTTGTAGCCTTTTGGTCAATTGGGTAAAGATATTTATGGTTGAACATGAACTCCTCTCTACAGTTAGTTGGTGTATTCAATATGAAGGAATGGTTGGTTTTAGGACCTCATGATATTGGTTGAATGTTTTCCTTTGTGGTAGCTTCTCACGATAGGTGGTGCTTATTCTTATGGTAGATTGGATGGGTCATAGCCTATAATATTATGGGATAACATTTATACTACCTTGTAGTCAATAATAAAAGTTCAAATTATAAAATTTGAAAATTTGAAAATGAATTAAACTCATAAATTTCTAATTTAATCTCATTTTATAATTATAATTTAAATTTATATCTAGATTTTACTCAACTCAACTAATTCTAGTTCGACATCTAAAAATTAAAAATTGATGTTTCACTCTTTAAAATTCACATTTTTAAACCAAATTAAATTTATTATTCAAAAAATAACATGTCTATTGTTGGGAAAAAATATCTCAAGGTAACATTGTAGTATTTTTGGGTTGATTGTGTTTGTTGAAAAAGTGGGTTTCCAAGATAAGTTATGAAGTATAGAGAGATTTTTGACATGGTATGTCAATAAAAATCCAAGATGAATGAATGGATGTCCTAGAAGCGGTACAAAAAATTTCATATATAAGGTGACACCATTTTCCATTGTTTCCCAAATTTTTGGGGTCTAAAATTTAGAGATTGGATTTCATCACGAAAAGTGTATTTTCTTAAAGGGATTATTAAAATATGGAAAAGGAATGAGTTTTGTAAAGATGGGATTCATGGAGAGTGTTTCGCGAAGGATCAAAGAATGTTGATGGTGATCTATGGGAATAATGATGGGCATTGCGAATGGAAAAGGCAAGGAGCATCATAGTGGCATGAGGGTTTGATGAAAGGCTTTGCGATTACAATGAGCATTGCAAATGGGAAGTGTCCATGGAGATTTGCGAAAAATGGAGCATCATGGTAGAAAATGAAGTAGAATCATGAAATGGTGATGATGTGGCATGGAAGGTTCTGGAATAAGTGGAATGCCTATAAATTGGCCTCTACCCCCTTCATAAAAGTAGTGAGACTAAATGAACATATTAAGGATCCAAAATTGCGAAGGTGGTTCGAAAATGGTGGTTTGAAAAGGTGATATGCTAGGAAGTTCACAAAGGCTATGATATCCAACCAAATGTTTTGATCATCCCTAAAGTAATGGAATTCATGAAGGCTAAGTAATATTTGAGAAAGGAAGGTGCTTCGAGAAGGCTAGTTGAGCTTCGTGAATGAGGTGTGCTTCACGAAGGCTATGTGAGCTTCACGAAAAGAAGTTGTGCTTCATGAAGGATGTTTTGATCTTCACAATAGAGGAGATTTACGAAGGTAGTGAGCATTGAGAAAGTTGTTTAGAAGGCATTGCCCATTGAATCTGTGGTAAAGTGGTATTCATTAGTTGGATGAAAGTGTAACTTCAACAGAGCATATATCTATTACTAAGGATTTATTCATTAGAGATAATGAAGGGACCTACAAGTCCATAAAATGTGTTTGGACCCCTTCCAAGAGCAGTGAGTGAAGGAAGAGGAAGGCAGTGATCCTTCCCATTAGCAGTGATCCAGAGGAAGAGACATAGGGAGTGAACCTTGGAAATTTAGTGAGTAGACCCTAAACCTTATAAAGGCAGTGATCTTGGGAATAGAAGTGATCTAGCCCAAACCTTGTAAATAGCAGTGCACTTTTAGTGGATTTTTTACATTGAAACATTGTCGTTGTATGCTCCTTAGACGCAGCCTAGTGAGGGCGAAACAAATAAAATCACTGTGTCCCATGCATGATTTAATTTCTATTCATATATTTCTATGGGAGAAAGAGAGAAGTGTGTTTTGTTTAATGAAGAAACAAGATCTTAAGGGGTAGTAATTTTAATCTATCATACCCCGATTCACCCCCCTCTAAGGGTATTTAACCTAGTGGACCTAAAAATTGGTATCATAGGGAATGGTTAAAAGTTAATAGTTCTCTATCAATAGAATAAATGGAGGTGGTCAGTTACAAAGGAATTCCTATATTTTAGGGAAATAATTTTTAACTATGGAAGAATCAGATGCAACACCACTTATGATCATTAGGAATAAAAGTATCATAATAGCTCTGTATGAAATATTACCTAATATCAATAGTGGCTCTTTATCAGAAGCTAAAAGAAGAGAATTATATGCCAATGATAAAGGAGTAAATTCTTTAGGGGGATCTATATCCAATTTAATTTATACAAAGGTGATGTCATGTAAAAAATCACTTGATATGATTTAAAAGCTATTGAATATCTATGAAGAAGATTCAAAGGTCAGAGAGGAAAAGCTGTAGGTTTTGTGGAACAAGTATGAAGATCTTATAATGAACCCAAATGAATCTATTGATGCATTATTTGATAGGGTGAATGTTGTAGTGGAAGACATGTGTGGTCTTGGATAAGTCATTGAAGATATAAATATTGTGAAGCATATCTTTAGGAAACTTCCATATCAGTTTAATATGAAAGTTTCAGTATTAGAAGATAAATATCCAAAGGATATGACAGTGGATAACTTATATAGTTCCACTATAGCATATAAAATGAGAAATAACGACAATGATGCTGTGGAAAAGGGGAAATCCAAATAGGTGGAATTCAATTCTATGAGGAATATCTCTATTGAATATGAATAGAAAGATGAATATATAGATGATGTGATGTCATTCCTCTCCTCAAATATCCAAAGAGGAAAATGAATGTTCAAAGTAAAACTCCCAATTGAATGCTTTCAATGTGGAAAGACTTGACATCTTGCAAAAAGGTGACCAAAGAAGTTTCAAGAAGATGAAGAGGATGAAGTTTAAATTACAATGAATAAGTCTTCATCTTATGTGAAAGGGAATAAAATTTTTAAGAGAAATTTATTTGAAAAGACGAATCTTCTTCCAAGAGAAGAAGATAGTTCTAAAGAATCTGAGGTAGAATATTTAGAGGACTATAAGGATCATGAAGCTAATTCTATGGTGGAATTTATTGGAAATTATATAATAAAAGAAGAAAACAACAATGAAGAAGGTGAAGTTGAAGTAATAGTTGAAATTCAGGTCAAACTTGAAGATTATCTTGAGTAAATAGATGTTTGGAGATCCAAAATGAAAAAATCCAACAAATTGGCTTGTGATTCCAAAATTTATATGCAGAAACAGAAAGAAGAAGATTCTGAGATGAATGAAGAAATTGAAAAAACCAAAGTCTTTAATTCTAGAATGTTCTGATAAGGTTGTTGAGTATAAGCTCAAAATTGAATAACTGAAAAGAGAAATCGATAGGTTGACTGAAACTTGAAAAGATAAAATCAAACGTATCGAAGAACTTAAAGAGGAAGTTGTCAGCATATGACAAAGAGTTAAGGATCAATAATTTTTTTGACCCCTGGTACGACATTAAGAAAAGAGATCATATAGGAAATAGGAAAGATGAAAGTAGAGTTTAGTGGTCTAGTAGAATAGAAGCAACAATCAAATTCAATTGAGAAGGCTAATATGAGGCTTGATCAAAAATAGAAAGCAGTGATGGTTGAAGTTATACCAAAATCACCCACTCTAAGACTGAAGATTGATTTTGGTATAAAGCAAAATTAGAAGATTCATAGAACTCAAGGGACAACCAATTGTGTTGTATTACCACACAAAAATGTACCCTCATGAGATGTTGTTATTGTGGAAAGACGAGACACTCACAAAATGTATATTCCATAGAAAAGAGGTATAGAAGGGTACAAGACTAACTGAGGCAGTCATACAGAGCTCAATTTTCCAGATAATCATTTGATGGTCATTGTTTCAGGTGTAGAGGATTCAAACACATGGAAATATATTGCTCATCAACTGTATAGAGGAATGTACTGAAGCAGACTAAATGTGGTCATAAGTAGTAGTCAAATGTATCACCAAATGAGCTGAAAATTCAAAATCAATTTGCAGCTCTATGGGATGAAGCTGGTCCATCATATATTGAGGAAGGTAAAGATTATCGATCTCTACTGGGTATGAATCCAAAGACATGGAGGAAAAATAAAAATATAGTTGAACAATCCGTGGTTTCAGAAATTTCCTTTAAATCATCATATCACACTGGTATATGGATTATTGATAGTGGATACACATCTCATATAAAAGGTAATAAAGATCCAATGACTAGAATCAAGTATGATAAGGAAGGTATTGTAATATTTTGAAATAATGAAGGACTGAAGATTGTTGGATCAGAAAAAGACAAGTTTTGAGGAAAATACATGAGACATACTGATGTCTTAATTTTTGAAGGTCTTAGTCACAACTTTCTTAGTGTTATTCAACCGTGCGACTCAAGACATTCCATAAAATGTTCAAAGAAATTATGTGTACTCAAGGTAAAATATGGTGAAATTGTTTTTTAAGTAAATAATATGAAAGGAAATATCTATATTGTGAGTGGAGAAGAATATGTGTGCTTTCTATCCAAGGAAGAAGAAACCAATTTATGGCATAAAAATCTTGGACACTTGATTTAAACATCCTTGGAAGATCTGGTGAAATATGATGCTGCTCGAGACCTCCCTAGATTATCACGTGATCATACCTATAGGTGTGATTCTTATTAATAGGGGAAGATCATTCAAAATAAATATAAGGAAAAATATAAAATCTCAACAAAATTTCTTGAGTTGGTACATATTTACGTGTGTGAAAAACTTTCACCAAGGGATATTGATGAAAGGATATATTATGTTCTCTTCATTGACGATTATAGAATAATGGAATGGGTTTCAATCATCACCCACAAATATGAGGTATTTAGTTCTATAAAAACATATCGAAGGGAAGTTGAGAAGATGTTGTGCCAAACAATTTGGAAGATCCAAATAGATAATGGAACAAAGTTCACAAATTTCAAAGTAGAGGATTATCTTGAGAAACATGGGATAAGGAATTAAGTTTTAGCAGTAAGAACTCCACAATATAATGGAGTAGTTGAGAGAAGAAATAGGATTTTCAACAACATGGCTAGAACAATGCTCATTGAGAAAGACCTTCTAGAGTAATTTTGGAAAGAAGCAATTATGATGGTAGTCTACACATCAAATAGAGTGTTACTATGTTCTAAAGAAGAGAAGACTCCATATGAGCTATGGTATGGAAAGAATCCATCATTGAATTACTTTTTAATCTTCAGAAGTAAGTGTTTTATTCTCAATAAGGAGAAAGACAGGAATTTTGAATCCCATGTAGATAAAGGGATATTTCTTAGCAACTCAAAGAAAAGAAAATCATATAAATGATTCAACAAGAGTCTAGGAAATATTGTTGAAATCCATGATGTAACCATAGTAGAGAATGAGTAGAATCTTCAGAAAATACTTGATTAGTATAAATAGGATAGTGATAAAGAAGTAAGAAGATCAGGGGATACTCTAGTTTTAGAGGATGATTCAGAAGAAGACTTAGATGATGAGAAGGATGAGGATAAATTTGTATCTGTACAGAGACTAGTGAGAAGAGATGAAATTGATAGAAAAAACATAACTGGTGATCAGACAATGCTAGTATAGACAAGGAGGAACAAAACTCTATAAAATGCATTATACTTATCACAGGTTGAGTCTAAATGTTTTAGTGAAGCAGTTGGAGATGAGAATTGGGTTCAAGATATGAATGAAGAGCTTGACCAAATTGAGAAGAATCAAATTTGAGAGATTGTTTCAAGGCCAACAGATAAGAATGTCATCAGAAAAAATGGGTATTTCACAATAAAATGAATGAATATGGTGTTTTGATTAGAAAAAAAGAATGACTAGTGTGCATAGGGTACTCACAGATAGAGGGTATAAATGTTGATGAAATATTTTAACCTATTACAAGGCTAAAGACAATTCAATTATTCTTGGCCTTAGTAGTGAAAAGAAAGTTCAAGGTTTTCCAGATAGATGTCAATTCATCATTTCTGAATGGGGTTCTTGAAGAAGAATTTTATATTGAATAGGCATATGGTTTTCTCATTCATGAAGATAAGAATAGAGTTTTTCACTTGAAGAAAGATTTATATGGTTTGAAGAAATAACCAAGATCATGGTATTCAAGGCTAGATCAGTTTATGAAAAATCTAGGTTTTCAACATGGTGGAGTTGATTACAATATATATTTTAACCATGATAGTAATCAAAATATTATGGTGTTAGTATATGTCAATGACATAATCTTTGGAGGATCAAATGAAGCGCAGTGCATACAGTTTTCCAAATTCATGAAAAGTGATTTTTGAAATGTCAATGATCGGGGAACTGATGTTTTTTCTTAGTTTATAGGCAACACAAGGAAAGAATGGCACATTGATTTCTCAATATAAATATGTCAAGTAGGTTTTGAGAAGATTTGAAATGGATAATTCCAAGTATATGATAAATCCGGTGGCTACCTGGGGATGAAACTGTCAAGGTATGTTGAAGGAAATGCAATTAATGTTACAAAATACAAGAAAATAATTGGTAGTCTACTGTACTTGATAGCGACAAGACCCGATATTGTTTTTTCCACATGCCAAGCAGTGCGATATCAAAGAAATACCAAGGAAATAAATATGATTAAATTGAAAATAATACTTCATTATATCAAGGGAACGATGGATTTAAGTTTGATGTACAATGAAAAACTTCAGTAGGAGTTATTGGGATATACAGATGCAGATTGGTCCGGTTTAGTAGATGACAAGAAATCAATATCAGGAGGTGCTTTCTATCTTAGTGGATTTTGTATTTCTTGGCTAAACAAGAAAAAATATTTCATTTCATTCAGCACTGAAGAAGTTGAGTATATTTTGGCCACTCAAGCATGCACACAGTTATTGTTGATGAAGCAACAACTTGATGATATGGGAGTTAAAGTAAAGTCTCCAATCAGAATCCATTGTGATAATTCAAGTGCTATCAATCTTAGAAAAAATCCATTCCATCACTCAAGGACTAAGAACATTCAAATTACATATCATTTTATTAAAGAGATGGTAAATAAAAGAATTGTGAAGTTGGAGTATGTGCCTACAGAATTACAAGTTTCGAATATTCTAAAAAAGGCCCTACCCAAAGAAGCATTTGAGCGGCATCGACTGGATCTGGGAGTTCATTCGAATCCCCGCACTTGAAAAAGTGTGGATGTGGGATCCATCTCCCCAAGGTACGGTGTATTTTTTCCTAATGTGATAATATGTATTATTTACCCTATTGAAGACCTAAATGTAATGGCCTTTGGGTTCATTGAAAAAGGGGGAGAAATTGTGGCTATTAAAAGGGAGAAAATGCCTTAGTCAAGACACGAGGAGAAGCTGAAAGGTGGAGTAGTGAGATAGGGGGAGAAAAAATATAGGGAGAGTTTTAAATATGACAATGCTAGAAGAGATCAATCAAATATTATATATCATGATAGATGAAGTTCATAATGAAATCAGTAGAGAGGTTTGGGAATTAAGTGATTCATTGATGAACTTATCATATTACTCTTATTTCTCACGTCAATCATGGATCATGTGGCCTTAGAGTATATTTTGAGTAAGTCATTGATTGATATCTAAATCACAATAGGAAAATGGTTGCATAATATGTAAGGAGCTTTAATAGAATATCAAATTATGAAAGAGTTGTTAATAAACCCAAAGGGGGAGATTGTTGGGTAAAAATCCCTCAAGGTAACATTGCAATATTTTTGGGCTGATTGTGTTTGTTGATAAATCAAGTTTCTAAGGTAAGTTTTGGATTACATAGAGATTTTTGACATAATATATTAAAAAATATTGAAGACAAAGGAACAGATTCTCTAGAAGCAGTACAAAAAATTGCATACACAAGGTAATTCTATTTCCTAGTGTTTTCTAAATATTTTGGGTCCAAAATTTGGAGTTTGGATTTCATCACGAAAAGTGGATTTTCTTGAAGGGATTATTAAAATATGGAAAATTCATGAATTTTATGAAGATGGGATTCATGAATAGTGTTTCATAGATGATAAAAAAATGTTGACGGTGATCTATGCAAATTGTGACGGGCATTGCGAACATCGAATGAAAGGAGCATCGCAGAAGCATGAAGGTTTGACGGAAGGCTCCGCGATTATGATGAGAATCAAAAAAAAAAAGAAATGTCTATGGAGATTAATAAAAAAGGGAGCATCGTGGTGGAAAATTAAGGAGCTTCATGAAATGGTGATGATGTGGCCTGAAAGGTTCTAGAATCGGTGGAATGCCTAAAAATAGGCCTTTACCCATTGAATATGTGGTAAAGTGGTATTCATCAGTTGGATGAAAGTGGAACTTCAATAGAGAATATATCTATAACTGAGGATGTATTCATTAGAGATAATTAAAGGAACAAAAAGTCTATAAAATATATGTGGACCCATTCCAAGAGAAGTGAGTGAAGGAAGAAGAAGATGATGATCCTTCCCATCGGCAGTGAGCCAGAGGAGGAGACATAGGGAGTGACCCTTGGGAATGAAGTGAGAATAACTTAAACCTTGTAAAGGTAGTGAGAATGGTAATTAAAGTGATCCAACCCAAACCTTGTAAACAATAGTGTACTTTTAGTGTATTTGGTACATCGACACATTATTGTCGTATGATCCTTGGACGTAGCCCAGTGAGGATAAACCAAGTAAAATCACTGCGTCCCGTGCATGATTTAATTTCAGTTTATATATTACTATGGGAGAAAGAGAGAAGTATGTTTTATTTAATTAAGAAACAAGATCTTAAGGGGCATTAATTTTAATCTGTCATGCCCAGATTCACCCCCCTCTCAGGGTATTTAACCCAGTGGACCTAACATCCATAATAAAAATATATATTTAAAAAAAATGATAAAATAATTGAAAATCATAAAATTATATTGAGAACAATTAAATTAAAAAAAATCCAATGAATAATGTCTGGATTTTAATTAATTTCAAATAATTAATCTAATATTTAAAACCCAAGATTTAAATCAATTTTCAATCAATTCCAATTTCTCAAAAATTAACACAAATATATTAATTACCCAAGATTTATATTAATTAGGGGTTAAATTCCTATGAAAAACTAATAAAAAATTTAAAATTATTGTATCACATAACTTCCCCGCACTTGGTTTATTTCACTCATAGGAAATACAATAAATTTAATTATTTGAATAGATATGTCATAACTAGACATAAGTACACAAAATAGGGAAGAATAAAATCATAGGTTCATCTTGTTTGAATTATCATGCCTCCTCTATGAATTAATATCATCACCTTACTATAATTAAGTTTAAGTTCCAATTGTATGAGTGGAATATATAAATTTAAGTGTAATTATAATTTTAATAAGAAACACTTCCAATTATCCCTTTCTCCTAATTTTCTTATAAAAGAGTTCCAATTTCTACATCATTGATACAACTCAAATGATTTTTTTATAAGTCAATTACTCCCTTATTCATTCAAGTTCAATATTTTTCTCACCTAAACAAATTAATTTTTTACAATTAGAAGCTTTATGAATTTTTTCCAATCATATATGTAAAAAGAACTATGTAAAACACTTATTGAATATAAACAAATGACATTTACTCACACACCCGACACCTAATGTCTCATAACTTCATTGTGGGATCACAATTTTCTATTTTACTCTAATTTCAATAGAATTATATCAATTTATTTTCATTTGGATACATGAGGTGTTATTTTTCACAAAGTAAAAGTTACCTTGAATTAAGTTCAAAATTCCAGTGACCTTATGTTATAATTTTAATTTCATAAATATATTTTCAATCACACTCTTTTTACTAGTTTTAAAAGAAACAAATTACATGAAAATGATGGAAAAATAACTCAATAATCATTTAAATCTCAAAATTTCAGAACCAATGAACTCCCTCCATGATAGAATATTAATTTTACTAGGTAGGACTACATTAAAGTTAATTTTTCTAACCTAAAAACACACTAATTATAAAAAATAAAAGAAAAATAACAATAATATTATATATATATAATTTTAAAATAGGTCCTAAAAACACTATAAGAAAACTCTAAACAATATTGAATCATCCACCACACTTGTTCATCACTAAACCTTTGTGTTCTAGTAGATATAAATTTTTTTAATGAAAAATAGTTTGTAAAAAGAGATAAATAACTTGATTATTATTTATCCAATGGGATGAGTTAAGCTCTCCCATGTGATTCTTTTTAGAAAACTTTGATCTAGCCACATAGGTTAGTATCCACTTCGGGAAACCTAAAGAAAAAATATAATTAAACATAAGATATTTTACTAGAAAGTAATAAAATAAAGAAATAAAAAAACATGGTTCAACTCCCATGTGGGTACTAAGATTTTCACTACACCTAATAGGACATTTTAATTATAAACCCCAACCTAATAGTGGGTTTGGTTTCCTTAATAGGAAACACTATATGCTATTTTTACCAATGTCCATGAGTGTTCACTAGATTTGGAGAACCCCCTGAAATAAGTGAAATACTCCCAACCCCAAAGTGTAAAAATGTGATGAAATAATAGGGGATGGGAAGAGAAAGAAAGAGGCCTCCCTATTTTTTTTGTGTATCCTCCTTTAGATATTTTTAGTGAAACTACTAAGGATGCATTGTCTCTACCATAGGTCCTGTAGTTTCTTCTTCTTTTTATGCCACTTCTTGGTTGGACTTGTATTCACTATCCGGGGTTGGTTGTATGTAATTTTCTTTAGAGTGGTGATTATAAAGGCATTTTATAGCTTATATATCCTTTATAAGGTCCTATTATTTACAATTATCATCCTATTATTCTATTTATAGTTCCCTAATTAATGGTGACTTCTATAGGTTCTTCATCATTATCATCCAGAGCTAAATGTGGCTCGACTTGACTTGTAAATCGAACATAGAGGGGTTTATAATTAAATTCAAGAAGTGAAATATTAAATAAAATTAAATAAAAAGGTAATTCCACTCCATTAGGTGGATCAAATTGTAGATCTTATCCTTGAATTAATTCCTTTAGACTAGTCTCTTTAAGAGAGGGAAGTGGGTTTCTCCATTTTTATTTGAAGTTAAAAATATCTTTTTGTGTATCATCTTCCAAGAAATATTCCAATAATGTTGAATATGCATTATTAAAGCATAGGGATTAAATTTTCAATTTAATTTGAGAAAATATAAAGACAAGGATTTTAGAGTTTGATCTCCCCCCTTTAATTGTTCAATTGATTGTCTTGGTTTCTCTATGAGGGCCTCAGGTATGTACTCTGAAATTTGAGGGAGGGGTTTTAAAGTTGTTCCTTTACTTATTAGTTGTCTTATTGAGAAAAGATCATTGAAAATAATTCTGATTTTTTTCATTTATCTATAATTTCTTGAAGTCTGGTTGTAGTACTCTGAGATTTTATGAAATTTTTCTTTCAGATATATTTAACTTCTCTGATAGCTTATATTATATGAAACCATGATATACTATTTAAAATATTATTATTTAATATTATTACCTATATTTTAAATTGGAAGGTATGAATAGGATTAAATAATATATGAATTATATTAAAAGTCTCTACTCAATAAAAATACTTAGTAATTAATCACTCAATTTTTAGGAATGTCATTTTATTCCTCAGAAATATGTTTTCTTCAAAAAAAAATTTTTATTTATTTTTGTCAGAAAATATTATAATTAATTTTTGAAAATTTTAGAAAATATATTTTATAAAATGAACTTTATTTTTGAAATCAACACATCAAAATTATCTTTGAGTGAAATTTTTTTATTTTCCTAAAAAGGATGATTTTTCAGTGAATAGTGAAAATATCGATTTTTATAAACTTCCATTTTTATTTTCATATAAAGTATAATTATTATTTTAATTTGATATCAAATTAACATAAGTATTATTTAATTATATATAATCTAATTAAATTTATTTGAATCATCATTATACATGATTTTGGTATAAACACATTTTTGTGCTTAAAATTGCATTTTTTTCTTCTAAAAACTGTTTTTTGTTGCGTTTATGCATTTATATTAAAATTAATTTATTAAAATTATAGAAATTTATTATTGATAAATATATTCAATATTTATAATTATGTTTTTCAAATTTTATAAATATTCCCCTTTTATTTTTTGTCAAAATGAATAGTAATTGTGGTAAAATTTATCACCTCTGTAAAGGGTAAATCCGGTAAATATAGGTTAAAACTAAGTGATATAATCATAAATATTCATATTAATTATTATTGGATGAATTAAATTTGACACTTATCATATTAGTCTCTAATTTTAGTTAGTTAATGAAAAATTTTCCATGAAAATGACTTATATATTATTTAAACCAAAAGAAGTGACAAAATGTCACTCTCTTAGTTTTAAATATCATTTATGTGTTTATATAGGGAGAAAAATTAGTTATGAAAGAATATTAATATTAATTTTTTGAATAATTAAATTATATTCATTATGTTATTTTATTATATTTTTTAGGAATTAAATGATTACCTTAAATACTTACACACTGCTGATGTAGTAATTATTCAATTTATAAATAAATAAAATAATTGATATTAAAAATATTAAAAGTATTATAATTTGTGATAATTAAGGTGATAAAAGAATTTTATATATTAAAATAAAATCTTTTTTATGTTATAAAATATTTTTTTTAAATTATAAGTGTTTTATTGATGTTATTAAATGCAAAGTAATTACTAATGTCAAAATTGAAAATAATGATATTTTATGAAAATAATATATTATTAAATTATTTAAAAATAATAAACATATTAAATAAGAAAAAATGCGATAATATATGTTTTAAAATTTTATCCCTTACCCATTTAAGATTAAATAGTTACCTTATATATAAAATTATAACCTTTTAAGAGTGAAAAACAAGTTACTACAGTTAATGTTAAAATAGGTTAGTTAAGGGGATAAACCAAAAGATAAGGTTTAAAATAACAATTAAACCTATAAAAATTTCGTTTTTAATTATATTTAAACCATATACCACCCTATTTTCAAATTAATTACCATTTTAAAGTATTTTTCTCTAGAATAGTCTTATTATATTTTATATGTTCTAAGAAATTCCAAAAGTGCCCCTCACCTCAATTATAAAAGGACACCTCCTCCCTCACTATATCACACCACTTTGATCCTTTTATCTCAACCATAATCTAAAAAATTATATAATAAACTTACCTAGATACATTCTAAAGGTGATATAATTCCCCAAACACCAACCCTAAATCCCTTTAGAGGAAATCTAAAGGAGTCGTTTAGAAGAAGAGGTAATCGCTCTAACCATTCACTTTATTTTTATACTATTATTTATCTCATCTAAATCTATGATATTTATAATAAAATAATAAATAAATTATTATAAATATTATTAAATGTTATTATGATTATTAAAACACCACTATAAACCCTCTTTACCATCAAATAAGAAGTTAAAGTATCTCTCGTGCGTACGTACGAATTACCGTCTCCACATAACGATACAATTCATTTTTCATCACCATATTTTATGGATGAGAATTATGATGTGTTTAATGTTTATATATGATATATATGAAATTATTATAATTATTTAATGTTAATATAATGTCTAAATTTTTATCATATAATCTTTTTGGAAATGATAACGTCGCTCGTGCGTACGTATGGACTACCATCTCCACGATGCGACACGATTTGTTTTTTATTTATATTTCACATGGATGGTAACAAGGATTAATTTTATAAATATATATGATATATTTTATATAATAATAATAATAATTATGTAAAGGTGAATTATTATTTGCCTTTCTTTCATTCCATCAGTCGAAAAATGGAAACAACGTTCATACATACGTACGACCTATCATCTCCATGAACGATGTAATTCATTTTTCTATCTATAAATTTTATGAATGATTATAAATATGTATATAATTAATATATATTATTTTTATACTATGATAAACATTCTATAAATGATTGGATTATGATAAAAGTATAAGGATCAAGATTACCAAACTGAAACATGCTTGGAAAATGAAGCAGTTATCACCCAAAACATTGATTTTAATTAAAAATTATTAATAAATAGATGATAAAATGATATAAATAAATCATACATGATATTATATATATATTTTTATGCAATAAATTTATAATAAATCCATATCTATTCCATGTAAATGTTTTCTAATTTTTTTTTCAATTTTTTTACTATTATACTATGAATTTTAAGTCATTTTTACATATGTTTTATTTTTTTCAAAATGGTTTGAAAGGAATATTTTTTTTCATTTTCAAAATTAGGTACTTTGTGACTTTTCCAAAAAAAAAATACAGAAGGAATATTTTTTTAAACTTATAAGGAATGAGAAACGTTTCCTACAATATTGTTTCCTTAATGCTTTGAATCTTAATTTATAAGTTTAAAAATTTATTTTCCAAGATTTTATATTCATTTACAATTGCATATATTTTTAAAGTGATGTGTTTTTAAAATAGAAAATTTATTTACCTCAAGAATTCTTCCATGTGATCTATCAAAATAATTTTCCATCTATAATGAAATCCTTTGATATTAATTAAGATTTATTGGGGATATGATTCATGGATAACATCCTTATTCATTTTATGGATGGTTTATTTTTATGATGACATAGTGCTTATGAAACCTATTACCTTTCCACGAGTTATACTTTGTTGAAATGATGGAATATTTACAAAACCCATTTCTTTTCCATGGGTTATGCTATGATGGAGTGTTTATGAAATCTATTTATTTTCATGGGTTTTGATTTGATGAATGTTTTATAATATTGTGGAATACATATGTATGGTTTTCATTATGTGACAGTGGTTACATTATAACCAAGGACAGTGGTTACATTATAACCAAGGACAATGGTTTCATTATAACTAAGGATGATGTTTACATTATAACCAATGATGTGTGGGACATATATCTCCCTACAATTCATTGGGTAAAGGTTGATATCTCATGGGATAAATTAGACTAGAATGGGGAGTGAAACCATTTAAGTAAGGGAATTCTTCCACTATGATAGTCTTGAGAGTAAACGTTGACTACTATGATGGTTTAGGGAGTGAGCCCATTCCACTATAACTATATTGAAAAAGAGTCTTGACTACTAAGTAAGTTATTTTCTATGATTATGTGTATGCCAAAATTTCATGTCTTATTTCAATTTTATGCTCTCATGGATTAAGTTATTTATTATTTTATGATTCATGTCTTATGAACTGCCAATATTTATGACATGAATCAAGATTATGATCTATGAAATAAGGGTGTAGATTTCAAATGTTAAGTTCATGTTTCACACCCTTATGATCATGTTATGATTATGTGATTTTTGATATCTACCCTGTTCAACCTTACCAAATATATGATTTCACCCTTTATCATGTTTCCTTTACCTAGTTTATGAAGAAAGGTTTTGAAAATTATGTGTCTAAGAAGGGTGATAGTTATGAAGAATTTAGTAGGAGATGATATAGATCATTTATAAACCAATTTTTTATGTGTACAAGTTTCCAAAGGCACTAGACCTACATGATTATATCTTGGATTGAAATGTTATGTAATGAATGTTCATCTACTTAGATGTAATAACTATGCATGAAATGTCTAGACCATTATACTGATGGATTTTTTATCCATTAGTTTCTTCAATTATCTTAGTATTTCTTTAGGTTCCATCAATTGTGGGCCTATAAGTAAATCACCATTTATTAGTGCTTTAATATCCTCTAGTTTTATCTCTTCCTTAGTTTTATGGTTTGGTGGAATGTAATATTGTTTATACTATTCATCATGATGGTAGTAGTGTTGATGAAACAACATTTTATTGAAAATTTTGTCAATAATTTACTATTAAAATCTCCTGAAACGATTTTGAATCCAGGTATTTTTTAAAATTTTCATACTTTGGTGTGAATTGGGTAAATAAAATAAATCTAGTTTAAATTTTGGTTTTAGTGATAAAAATTACTTTAGATTATAAATATAGAATTAGATTTTCAATTGTATTAAATACTGAATTTTTAAACGTTTCATTAATTTTTTAATTAATTGAAAAGATATAAATTGATTTTATGATTTTATGAAATTCTATTGATAAAAGGAATTCAATTTTGAATTTTATTATTTATATTAATTCTGTATTTAAGTCACAATAAATCCTTTACTAAGTTAGGGTTTTAATTACATGGGTTTAAGCTAGGAAATTTACAGAGGAAAGTGATAGTGGCACCTCCTTCATGTGGATGGTCCACTAACCATGCTTGATCTACCATGATGGAAAATTCAAGTCACCAAGATACCATTCCTCTCATAGTTAGTGAATGGATCATAAATGATAATTTAAACCTAATCTAAATAGTGAAGCAAACACATCACATTCAGGTCACTAATTGCCTACACCTCACCAACTACCACATGAATACCTTCCACGATTAATTTCTCTAATCAGCTATTGAAATCCCATGGTTGAACAAATAGTTGGATGTATAGTAGATCCACTAACCATACCCTAAAGATTCCACATGCTAGAGACCATGATGTTGTACGAGTCCTCAACCTATCATAGTGAATCAATCCACCATGAAAACCTACTTCTAAGTGACTGTGGGGAGGAAGTATTGATCAACTGTGAGATGGAAAATAAAATGTGAGATGGAAACCCAAAATTAAGTCACATGAGCACTGATTGAAGCAAAGGAAAACCGAAATAATAAATTGAAATTAGTATGAATCTTGAAAGATACCGAGCATAACTGATATGGTAATCAATGTGAACCAACCGAAGAATCTTCACTGATCTTACCAATGAAAACAAAATTAGATATAATTTTTAGAGATCAAGGGTAATGAATAATCATGGATAAAAATAAAAAATTATCTCTAATATAAGAAAATATGTATCTAAGACCCACCATTACCAAGTTCAAACCATTAAAGTTGGGATAAAGGCAATTGATCCTTTCCTAGAACTCTAATGAAATTCATCATCTGAAAGTATAAAACCAAAGAATTTGTGTCCGAAAACCATATAAAATTGATCTATATTGAAGGAGAATTCAAAAATGAAAACCCATGATCATGTTTGAAGATGAAGAACTAGGGTTTACCAAAAATAAGTGAAGATAGAGGTTGTAGATTCATATTATACAATCAAGGGTCCAAGATAATTGTTGGATGGATAATGTTTATTTCTAGATAATGAAGATTGACGATGGGCCTCACACGCTCCCAATTCACCAGTCACAACTATAAATATCACTACACACTATATTTGTTTTGTAATTATTGCATAAATAGAGACCTTTTCCTCTAGTTACCAATCCTTAACATAATGACCTTACCTAGCTCAAATCCCTAGATTCCTTCATCCTTTATCAAATAAACCCACTGAAATCACACTAGAGTGCCCTTTATTACTCCTCGTATCAAAACCTTACTCCATCACTTGCATCAATATAAACCTGATCATGTTCTAGCCTCACTAATTCAGATACCCCCTTATTCTAAGCATACCAAAACTGGATCAAGCTCATTATTTCACTACATTTAATCAAGAGTATCATTGACAATTTATGGGTACAATTAATGATTCGATAGTTCATTGTACATTATGAAATTAGGATATAGATTTGAAATAATTAAGGTAAAAATATGGGGGAACTAGGAGATGCCCGATTCATTTAGGCATCACCAATACCAATCCTCACTTATTCCCAATTGAAGTTATAGGTCCACTCCATTAAATATGAATTTTATTCCAATCCTTTCATATTGTGGATCAAGTGCATTGATAACTAGGTTCAGTCTTGAATCCCATCACTCAAGCCTTACTCAACTAAAACACACAATAGCCAAAAAATAAGGAACTTCTTTTAATAGATATGATTTCCACCAGAGCCATGGAGCATAAGATTATTTCCCCCTCAATTATTCCAAAATGTGTACAGATCTTGATTTTGGGAGAAGTATGTCATAGAGAAGTAAGATTCAATATTACTAGATAACTCCATTGTGGTAGTTGATTTATATACACGCTAATCATTAGAGTAATGATAGTTAAATTGAGCTCTTTGTACTATTAAGTAAGAAGATTCTAAAATCTTGACCATTGACCAAAGAGGAAGGAATCTGTGCTACTCACATGGTAAATTTTTAAGCGTGCCAATGACCCTAGATCATTCTGTTATAAAATGGGTAATTTTTCACTAGGAATGGGTGGATGTTGGTTTGAGTGAGATCCTTATATTATATTTATTTCTAGATACTTTTTAATTCTACTATAATTATCTGGTGATAGAACAATAATCCATTAGTGGATACATCGAGAAGATTCCCCTTACCCCCTAGTTAATGAATTTTAGGCTTTAATTATTTATCTCTTATGCTAATCTATCTAGATTTATTTGAAATATTTAAATATTAGGATATTTCCTTATTTATTTAAACTTAAAATTAATCTTCCATCTTCCACTATATTATACATACACGCCACTTAGGTTCTCCCCACTACTTGCAATTATGATAAATGAGATGATATGAGGATGATTGGAGATTTCTAATTACTAGGCCAGGTGAGACTAGAGTTTGTTATCCCAAATAGGTTAAATACCCTGAGTGGAGGGTGGATCAGGGTATAAAAGATTAAAAAAACTTCCCCTTTGAATATTTTTTATTTATTAAAAAAAACTATATTCTTTATCCTTCTCATACTAAATAATAAATAGAATTTAAAACATGCATATGATATTACAATTTTTACTTGGTTCACCTTCACTATGATACATTCAAGGAGCATACAAAGATAATGAACTACTGTAATAATCCAATAAATCACAATGCTATTACAACATTCAGAGTAGACTCACCACCCCTCTTGGTTTAAAACCATTAACAATTTGAAAGCTCACTGCTCTCTTTACTTATGTGAATGCACTGATCCTCTAGTAGAATCTTCTAAAGAGAAGTTCTGAGTTGATTAAAACTTCTTTGCATCTTTATGTGACTCTAGTGGGTCTTTCTATGTAAAAAAACTCCTAGCTCATAACTACCTTTAAATTTTGTGCAATTGTGCGTTTCTCCTCCACTTTATGAGAAAACCCTTATGCGTTCCTTCTTACATGATTTATACTATTTTGTAACTCCCTTAACACAACACGAAATCCCTCCTTCATAATTTTCTTTAGATCAAACCACTTAAGAAAACTTCTCAACCTCTTAAGGATGGGTTAAGGGGTATTGATAGGTATAAATCCACTACCATAACTCTTCAAATCATAGTCATCCATCCATTTGACTGCCTCAACATCACCCTTACACACATCTTATAATTAGTTCTGGCTTTCCCAATCAACTTCCATGGCATGTATCATGTCACAAGTCCTTCCACCTTAGTTATAATCATTGTATTTAAGTGTGTCACATGACTCCATTGTGAGATCTATTGACAATAATGAAATTACATGATTTAAAGAGACCACATAATGAATCCTTCATTTCTAGATATCTTCTTTCATGCACTTCATGTGACTCCTTCACGCAAACCATGAGTACTTATGAAATCACATGATACTAAGAAACTAAGAGTATTGTCTTACGTGGCCTATGATTGACCACATGATCCACTTTACTTCATGATATCACAAGATCTTCTTCGCCTCTTGAAATCATAAGACTTCCAGTCATTGCTTGATTTTGAATGACCATGAGACACATCCACCTTGTTCAGACTTACATACTCCATTTGATCCCTTAATACTTACACATTCTAGGTTATCCTTTAATAATTATGTTATTATATGTGATCCTTTTCCACTTATGCACTCCACATGATCCTTTATCACTTACATACTCTGTATGATCATTTAGGACTTATGTGCTTGACATGTTCCTTTGGAACTTTCATTCTCTGCATGATCCTTTGACAAAAAACCTTTGTCAACAGTGTAAATACTTTTCAAAAAAAAAACTTTAAAAAATCATCAAGATGCATTTTTTAAACCCCCTTGGATTTTTTTGACAACACTTATAAAATTCAAGAACTATCTTGTTGACAAGTCATGAATATGCAAACCCATTTAACTTCTATAGCCCCATATAGTGATCAAGGACTTCATCAACACATAATATAAGCTCACATGCATTAAGATCAGTGTGATAAATAAGAGTATCATGAAAATTTCATTGATGAATCACTTTATTCTTGATACTAAATTTGGAAACCTTCTCGTAACCAAAAGATAAAACAAGATCAGCCCTTGAGATCACTTCTTAACCCACAAATGTATACTACTAGCATCATAAACCCAAAGGAAAATCCTTTTCATTATTATTATTTATTTAAAGACCAGCTTCAACATTAACACATTTTAAAACTCCCATTATTTCATTTCTCCCCCTATCATCTTCTCCTCCCATTCTTGATAAATACATTTTCTACCCCTTTTTCAATGAACCCAAAGGCCACTCCTTTATGGTCTACAACATGGTAAAGAACACATATAATCACATAGGTTAAAAAAAACCATAACTTAGGGAGAGGTGGTACCAATTATACACTATTTAAGTTTGTGTATTTAAATAAAACCAAGATCCAGTCAATTCCATTCAAATGTTTCTTTGGGTAAGGCTTTTGTTAGGATGTCTACAACTAGTAGTTCAATAGGAACATACTCTAGTTTCACAAGGCCATGCTGCAATTTCTCATTAATAAAGTGATATTTTATTTGAATGTGTTTAATACTTGATTGATGAACTAAATTTTTAATAAGATTTATAGAACTTTAATTATTATAATGGATTCTAATCGAACACTTCACTTTAACTACCATATCTTTAAGCTGGTGCTTTATCCACAATAACTACGTGCATGCTTGAGTAGCCACAATATATTCAACTTATACTGTGATCAAATAAATGTAGTCATGTTTCTTTATTATCCAATAAATACTTATTATTCTAAGATATAATGCACCACATAATGATGAATTTTTATCATCTATTGAATTAACCCAATCTACATCCATAAAACCCAATAAATCTTACTAATATTTTTCATTGTATAGTAAATAGAAATACACCATGACTTTGATATAGCAAAGTATTTATTCACTAAAATTAGATTTATTTGGGATTAATTTGATTCTATTCCACCTGAAATATATAGAAAACAATATTGGGTTGTGTCACTTTTAAGTATAAGAGACTGTTAATGATCTATTTGTATTTTGGGATATTGACTGCTTTGCCTTTATCATCCCTTGAAAATTTCATCTGTGTAGCAACCAAAGTTATCTTATTAATGGAATTTTCCATTCAAAATCTTCTCAAAACTTTCTTATCATATTTTTATGGATAAATAAATGTGCCATGTCTTCCTTGTATTACCTATAAACCAAGGAAAAATGTTAGATCTCCAATCAATGACATTTCAGACTCGTATTTCATAAATTCTGCAAACTATTTCCCCTATGATTCATTAAATCCACCAAATAATATTTCATTGACATATAATATCACCATAATCATTTTATTACATTTATTATTGACAAAAATATTGTAATCAATTCCGCTATGTTGGAAATCAATCTTCTTCAAATATTGATAAAGTCATGAATGCCATGATCTTGATGTTTGCTTCGACCCGTATAGTGATTTATTTAGCTGAAAAACCTTGTTATCATGTTCATGAATGATAAAACAATCCGATTGTTCAATATAATCTCTTATTCTAGAACCCCATTTAGAAATTCTAACTTGACATCAATCTAGAAAACTTTGAATTTCCTTTTCACTATTATGGACAAGAATAATCAAATTTTCTCTAGCCTTGAAACATGCATGGATGCTTCATCAACATCGATACCCTCTATCTAAGAGTATCCTTTACACACTAGTCATGAATGATTTCAAATTATTGTTCCATTTTCATTCAAATTTTATTGAAAGCCATTTAGTTCTAATGAGATTCTTATCTGTCAGTCTTGAAACACTCTCACATGTATGATAATTTTTGATTTGGTCAAGCTCTCCATTAATTTATTAAACCCAATTATTATCTCTTGATACTTATTCAGAACACTTTAGCTCTATCAATGATAGGAATGATTCTTGATACAGTGTCTTCATCATCCTTATCACACTATGCCATTTGATCACCAATTATGTTCTGCCTATTAATTTCAACTTGACTCTTAAGTTTCTTTACAGATATTGGTCTAAGTTTATCCTTATCATAATTTTAATCTTCTTATGAATATTCATTAGGTAATTTTACTTCCCTTAGTCTACTCATCTCTTCATCACTGTCCTCCTAATATTGTTCATGTATTTACTGAAGATTCTATTCATTTTCAACCACAATAACAACATTACTCTCTATAACTTTTACGATCAACTTATTGAAGCATTTATATGATTTTATTTTGCAAATTATCTAAGAAATATACCTTTATCTCCATAGGATTAAAACTGACTATATTTCTCATTATTGATAATGGAACACTTACTTATGAAGACTCAAAAGTAATTCAATGTCAATTTTTTTTTCATACCACAACTCGTATGGAGTCTTCTCTTCCTTTGGACATAATAAGGCTCTGTTAGAAATATATACAAATTTTAATACTGTTTCTTTACAAAACTTCTCTATGAGGTATTTCTCAATAAACATCATTCTATCTATGTTATTGATAATCTGGTTTCTTCTCTCAACCACTCCATTTTTCTGCAAAGTTCTTACTACTGAAACTTGTTACCTTATCCTATGTTTCTCAAGATAATCCTCCACTTGGATGTTTGTGAAATCTATTTCAAAATCAGTTTATAACTTCTAGATTTTTTGATCTAGCATCTTTTCAACTTCCCTTTGATAATGTGTTATGAAAGAGGACACCTCAGACTTGTGGATGATAATTGAAACCCATGTAGTTCTACTTAAATCATCAATTAAAAATACATAATATATCTTCCCATCAGTAGATATTTTTTTAAATAGGTCTACACACATCAATATACACCATTTTAAGCCCTATTTTTGACCTTTAATTTTTTTCCTTATATTTATTTTGAGTAATCTTTCCTTGTTGGAAAGTATCACATGTATGAGTATGATCATGTGATAACTTAGGAATATCTTGAGAAGCATGAAATTTCACCAAATATTCTAAGGATGGTTGTCTCAAATGACCGGGATGTTTATTCCACAACCCATTTTCTTCTTCCTTGGATAGAAATCACATACCTTTTTCTCTACTCACAAGGTAGACATTCACTTTCACATGCTTTACATGAAAAAAACTACACCATCCTTTTCCTTAATGATACAAAATTCTTGGTAAATCTTATAGCATCTCATGAGTCACAAAATTTACTAACACTTATAAATTTGTGACTAATTCCTTCAACAACCAATACATCTACACACCTCATGTTTTCCCCCAAACTTGAATTTTCTTGATCCAATAATCTTCAGGCCTTAATCATTTCCAATCTTATGAAACCTTCCTTATTATACCTATTTAATATCACCTGATCCTTATTTACTATCATACAGGAGGTGTATCCACTATCAATGAACCATATTCTAGTGTGATTTGATGTTTTGAAGGAAATATCTATAATAAATGCCTGGTCTTCTATTTTATTTCTAATCAATGTATTTAAATTCATACTTAATGTTGATTGATATTCAGGATCTTCCTCAAATTATAACGGAACACATTAATCTTATAAATCTTCAAATTGATTTTTCATTCTCTATTCATTCGAGGGTCCCTTGAGTTTTTTTGTACAAAAACTTTGGGTTTGTTCCAACACATTACTATGAATTATTGATTAGAAATATCTAGACACGTGTCCAAATCATCCACACCAAAAATAGTGACCATAAAAAGAATTCTTGGAATACTAAGTTTGGTTTGGATGCCTCTGTTTCTCCTGTGACCTTCAGTTCCTCTTAGCTATAGAATAGAAATTTTGATAATATCATATCTTTCCTTAATAACGACACATGATGCAAGGTGAATTCTTATGTGTCACTACTTCTACACTAGTTTTCCCATGGTTTATCTGAATATTTTGATTCTAATTTATACCCAAATCAATATTAAACCCTATAGTGGGTGTTTTTGGTTAGACTCCAAAAATCATTAATTTCTATTTTTGATCAATCCCTATACCATATATGTTATTATTATGTTCTATTTTCTTCTCTTGAAATTCCTTTGACTATTTTACTAGACCTTTATTCTCAAATTTCTCTTTTTCTATCTCCTTTTTGACCTTATTTCATGATATCATACTAAGATTCAAGAGTTTATCCTGATATTATACCTTTATTTATAGTCTAAAATATTCCTCATCAAGTTTGTTGATGTGTTTAACTTGATATTTTACTATTTTAGTAAAAATATCGATAATCCTAGTGTATTGTTCAACTTTGAGCTTATACTCAATGACTTTATCCAACTTTTATGGCCTTTTATATTTAAGATTATGAATTTATTCCTTTATATCAGACTTCTCTTCATCCTGATATTTTATATAGAGTTTGTAATCATGAACCAAAATATTGGATTTATTTTTTTTGTCTCTCCAAACTTCTATCTCCTAAAGCGCTACTTATAATTCAACCTGGATGTCATCTCTTCCTTAAACTTCTACTTTATCATTTTCAATTTATTCTCTTATTTGGGGATTTCTCATAGCTTCTACCATACCATTTTCCACATTATCCTTGTAGTGTTCCATCTCTTCCCCCTCAGATGCTTCTAAACTATCATTTTCTTATGAAAGAAGATTATTCTATCTAATGAAAATTCACTTAGTATTTTCCTACCTTTCACACTAGTTAAAGAATTATTATTTGGAGTTTAATCATCATCATCATTATAATCTTGAAACTTATTGGGACACTTTGTTTCAAGATATCTAACCTTTCCACAATGAAAGAAAGAAAGATGAAGTTTCCCTTTAAACTTTCCTTCCCCCTCTTTGTAGATTTGATGAAAGGAATGATATAACCTCATCCACAATGTCTTATTCCTAACCATATTCTATAGTGATCTTCTTCATGGCCTTAAATTCCACCTATTTAGACTTACCTATTTGTATAGCCCCATTATCATCAATTCTTATCTCATATGTGACAAGAGTACTATATAAGCTATCAAATTTCAGTTTCTTTGGATCTTTATCCTTTAGTACATAGACTTTTGGATTAAATTGAGGTGAAAAAATTCTTAAAATATTCTCAAAAACCATTACATCGTCAATAATTTATCTGATACCACACATTTATTACATAAAAAAATTCATCTGATAAAATAATACACCAAAAAAATCATTAGGGTGAATCCTAATATCCTCATACTTGTTTCATAGAACTTGAAATTTAGTTTCTTGGACTTTTGAATTACCTTTTTAGATGTTCAGTAGCTTCTCCCACATGTCATGCATTGACTTGAACACCCTAACCTTCATGTATATTGTCTTGGATAAATCTACCCCTAAAGCATTGACTCCACTAGAATCAACATACAATTATCTTTGGTCTAATTTTTATAATTATACACTATCCATATCAGCCAAAATACCATGGATTACACCTATAAACACATTCATACCAACAATCAAAAGTATTTCTACATCCGATTATTTCATAGATGAGTTTTTTTCCATCAAAGATCAAAATCCCATTGTGATTAACAACTTCCATTGATTCTATTTAGAGAGAAAAAATGACTTTAACCCTTCACTCTGATACCAATTTTTATCCCAACTAGGTTAAATACCCTAAGGAGGGGGGGGGGGGTGAATTAGGGTATAAAAGATGAAAAAAAATCCCCCTTTGGATCTTTTTTCATCATTAAAAAAAATCTCTTCTCTCTCCTTCCCATGGAAAAGAATAAATGGAAATTAAAACATGCATTGTAATTTTTTTTACTTGGTTCACCTTCAATAGGATACATCCAAGGACCATACAAAGGAAATGTGTCAATGTACCAAATCTATTAAAGTGCACTGTTGTTACAAGGTTTGGAGAAAACTCACTATCCATCTTGGTTTACAACCATTCACAATTTGAAAGATCACTAACCTCCCTCTAATAAAGTGAATGCACTAATCCTCTAGTAGAATCTTTTGATGATCAATTATGAATTTATTTAAACTTTTTTGTGTCTTTATGATCCTGTTTCATCAAATAGATATCAACTACCTTTGCACATGACTTTTTCTCTTAGAGTGTGTAACCCCTGAACAAGAGCCTCTTTACCTTATGCAGTTTGTGTGAACTTGGTGTGAGACCTTGTTTTGCTTATGAGGATCACGATACCTTATTCTACTTATGTATATTGCATGACTCTAGTGTGAGACCTTTTTGTTCTTATGCGGATCGTGTGACTCTGGAAGGTCTACTTATGTTCAAAAACACCAAGTGCATAACTACCTTTCACTTATGTGAAATCTTACATTTCTCCTTCACTTTATATTAAACTCCTTATGCATTCCTTCTAATGTGACTTATGCTACTACATAACCACCTTCACATCATAAAATATCCCTCCTTTGTACTTTTTTTTAGATCAAATCATTTAAGAAAACTTCTTAACCTATTAAGGAAGAGTTAAGGGGTATTTATAGGTATAAATCCACCACCTTAAATCCAAAAATCACAGTCAAACATCCATTAAACTACCCCAACTTCTCCCTTACATGCTTCATGTAATCAGTTATAGCTTTTGTAATCAACCTCCATGGCATGTTGCATGTCGTAAGCCCTTTCACCTTGGTTCATGACATTGTATTCAAGCACGTCTCAAGAATACATCACAATATCCATTGAAAGTCATTCAATATCATGATTTTATGTAAGCACAATACAAATCCTTAATTTTTAGTCTATCTTCCTTTATACACTTCATATGACTCCTTAACGCCAACCATTCATACTTATATGATCACATGATTCTGAGCAATTGCAAGACTTGTTCACCTTGGCCTATGTTTGATCACATGATCTTTTTTACTTTATAAAATAACATTATTTCCTTTGGATATCATGATTAAAAGACTTATAATCATCATTTGATTCTGAATGACCATGAGACACATCCACCTTGGACATACTTACACACTCTGTGTGATCCATTAGGACTTACTCACTCTGAATGATCCTTTAGGAATTATGTGCTTCTACATGATCCTTTATAACTTACATACTCCACATGATCCTTTGACACTTACACACTACACATGATCCTTTAGGACTTACATGCTCTGTGTATTACTCTGTAACTTTCATGCTTTACATGATCCTTTGAAAAATAGATTTAGTCAATAACTTCAAATCATTTCAACAAACACAATCAACCTTAAAACACCATCAAGAAAAATTTTCTTCAATAGAGGTTGTAGTGATTTTTTGATCCCTATAATTAATCTGAAACTTCCAAGTGAGGACAATCCAGTGAGGTTTCACTTGGTTAGAGAGAAAAAATTAGAGTAAAATAATGGAATAATGATTTAATAGGAGGAGAATAGATATCCAAGGTTATGTCACTTCATTTAAAAATTTAATCTAAACCAATCCAATTCAACTATTTATTTCACACACCAAAACAAATAAAAATAAATAAAAGAACACCCGAAACACTCTCCCCTTTAGATACAACTTGATTCCACTACTACTACATTAATTCAGGTTCAAAATATTGTTTTTCGAGGTCCCCATGACACACCTATCATAAGGTACCTATCCTCACACCCAATATTGTGAACCAGAGGTTTATCTTACCATGTTTTTTGAATTTTGTCCTTAGGATCCTATGGGAATATAAACTAAGAACATGTGTGAGGATCCATAATAGAATGGTTCCACTTTAGTGATTATCCTAGGTTGGATAAAAGAAAGAAAAAATAAATTAGAAACAAATAAAAACAAATGAATTGAAAATAATTATCCACAATTGTGCTAAAATGGTGAGATAATCAACCTAACTCCCCGATAATGGTTCTAAGTTTGACATGAAGCTTTTGTAGAGGGTTTTAAAAGAAAAATTTTAAAATACCATGTATAATAGTAAGCTGACCACAAGTCTGTTTCTCAAGGAACTAGGTCTGAGAGATCTCAAAATCCTAGAAACTTATGTCTCTTTGTTTTATTTTCTTAATATTTTTAAATTAGGGAATTCATGAGGGGGGGGGGGTGGGTGGGTGGGTGTTTTTATGCATGAAATAGGGGAAAAAATTAAAATGAAAATGAAAATTCATAATTAATATAAGATTGGATACACACCTAGATTCTACCTTAATGATCATTTACTGTCTCATATCTTGGACTCCCTATTTAAATATTTATATACTCTAATCAGATACACACAACCCCACTACTTTTATTATGTGAATGATCATCACACTTAATGATAATTCCCTAAATAACCAGTTTATCAACCTTTCAAATGGGTCATAATCGCAGATCCATCCATTTCCCAGATCACTAATCCCATTATAAATTAATATTACAGACAATATGATAGTAATTGACTTTAAAAAGTGATAAAGAAAACAAGGGAAGGAATAATATGAGGTAAAAATGTCTCTTTAGTCCCTAAAACACCCAAATTCACAAAATTAAAGGAACATTGACTCTGGTTTAGGGGTTTTGATCCATTTGGTTATCCTTACATCATGTATGGAATCTTGAGAATCACAAAAAATTTACATAGAGGGAGGTACAAATAAATTGAGGGAGAGGAGAATAACACAGTTGATCAAACAAATCAGAATGGAATTAAAATTTAATAATTACAAAAACTAAACCCTAATCAAGGTCAAGAAAATTCTAAAGGCCAATGGTATCTGATCCTTTATAGTAGGGAGATAGGAGAAAATTTATAGGCATTATGCGTGTTATTCCTTCTTAACCATGAATTTCATTATCAATAAGTGAGTTCTTTCTTTCTTCGATGGGTGTCATATGTACATGCTAGTGGTGAGGATTTTCTCAGGTTGGTTTCTCTCAAATCTTCTTGCTAAAGAATTCCTTTCCCACAATTGAATTCCATACTTCTTCTAGAATAATCTGAGCATATGTGCTTTGCTTCTTCATGATGTAGTGGAATATGAGGCTCTGTTCATTATGATCACATGAATAAGAGTCTCAATAATACACGTTCCACTGGTTTGGGCTTTAAGAAAATTGGTACTTGAAGAATATAGACCTATATATCACTACATTTATTTCAGTATATTTTTTTCACCATTAAAATATTGGGAATAACTTGGTAAAGTGGTCTTGCATTGGTTAGAATATGTAAGCTTGAGATTGAAACTAGGTTTATAGGGATTCTAATAGTTCCTGTATCAATTTGTAATATGGATAAACCTAGAATGGATTGGGTGGTGATGCTATAGGGAATATGGACTTAAATAGATATAGATGTGAGAGGTAATAGATACTAGAGTGTTCAATGTTTGGCTTAGTTGGGAAATCACCACTACAAATATGGATTTTATCAGTGCTAAAAATGGCCATTAACAGTGCTAGAAAAAGTGCTGATAATGGCGGTGAAGATAAAGGGGGGTCCCTTTATCAGCACTCCAAAAAGCGCTGATAAAGACCCCTTTTATCAGCGCTTTTTTTTAGCGCTGATAAAAATAAAAAAAAAATAAAAAAAATAAAAAATACTACCAATATAATGGGGGGGGGGGTATTTTTACAGCGCTTGAGCCCCCCTTTATCAGTGCTTTCCCACACATCCAGCGCCCGCCCGCACCTTCTACACCCTTTATCAGCGCTATCCCTTTAAATCACCCTTGCACGTGCACCCTTTTCTCCACCCGGATTTGATCTCGAGACCTCCCTCATGCGCACCTAAAGCCTTTGCCACTACCCTATATTGTTTTGTTCTCTTATTCATGATATATCTATTTATTTATATATATATTTCATTATATTTATTCGTACAGTAATATATATTTATATTAATATATATAGTTATATTAATATATATATAGTTATATTAATATATATATAGTTATATTAATATATATATAGTTATATTAATATATAGTAGTTATATAAATATTCATATATTGGTATTTTAAATAAAATGGATATTAGTTATTATTTAGATAAATATAGTATATTTTATATGTAAATATGTTTTATTATTTATTTAAAAATTTTAATTTTTAGGTGTGAATATATAAAAAATATGTACATATAGTCATATATTTGATTATAAATAGCAGTGCATTATAAAAAACGATAAAATTTCAAAGACATAATATCAATATGAATGTAATACCTTGGAATAAATTCATTCCCCACCAAAAAGTCCAATAATACCCCCCTTAAATGAGGCTTAAAATCCACAAAATGTTAAAAAATCTGGGTACCCCGACTAAAAACTCAGTTTTGGAGGCCTTTTGGGCCTTTTCTGGCCTCTAAAATCCCTTTAACGGGGTCCCCCCTAGTCACAACGACGTAGAGATCGTCACAGGATTCGATTTGATATGTGGTAGAGCTCAAAAGGACACCCGAATCAAAAGTTATGGCTGTTTGAATTTTGAGTTACGTTTTCAACATATTTTGGATCTTTTTTTAATTTTTTTAATTTTTTATTCTTCAAATTGTTATTAAATGACTATTACTCCATAATAATTATCAAATTATTAATTAAAAATATTTTTTTTTAATTTTTTAAGAATCCATTTTCACTAAATATCTTATATATTAAGTATATTAAGTGTAAATGTACATTTATACTTATCTAAAATATATTTAAAAATTATATATTATATTTATATCAATATAACTATATAACTATATTTATATATTAATATATTTTTTTAATTTTTTTTGAAGTCGACCCTTTATCAGCACTTTTAAAAAAAGCACTGATAAAGGCCCCCCCTTTATCAGCGCTACTAAACAAGCGCTGATAAAGGGGGTCCCTTTATCAGCGCTAAAAAAAATTGCTGATAAAGGAGGAGCCTTTATCAGTGATAAAAAAAGCGCTGATAAAGGGGTACTTTTATCAGCGCTTTTTTTAGCGCTGATAAAGGGGTGGCGCTGGCCTTGCCCAGTTTTGTGGTAGTGAATGTAGGTTCTAAGTGAATTGTGTAGGTCCCATGAGCAGATTGAGAATATAGGGCATGGTGATTTGGCTAGTACAAATTAGGTTGAATCAGTGTTATAAGATACCCATCTCATTGAGGGATCATGTTAAGCACTTGGTATGCATCAGTTTATGTCTTCACTACCGGATCATTGGGAAACATCGAGGTCCCCTCTACCTCGATCCCGTATAGGGAGAAAATACAACCATTTTCATAAAATTAAACTCAACTAATCCTTTAACCTTTAAATTAGATTTTGGCTTCATCATCTTTCCAGTTTTTCCCATTTTGAGTCCTATAATCTCATTTCAGTCAATCTTGGATTGGTTCTTTGATTGTAGCTTATGAGGGTTTGGCTCTATCAATTTCATTTCGGATTCTGTAGTGTGATCAATAACGAGCAATCTCAGAATAAGGGAGATTAGTATGCTTCATGGAAAATGGATCATACTAGGGATATATATTTGAATATAGAGTATGGAGGATGTGCAATCCTTCACACATGATAGATCAATGCGGTGTGTGATCGATCAAATTTTTGTATCATGGAATGGGTGTGGTAGGTGTAATGACTTTGTGATATGTGTAGTAGATTGAGTTGTATCCATGTGGTCTATTGGGTGAAGATATGTATGGTTGACCATGGCATCTTCTATGGTTGGTTGGTGTGGTCAATGTGATGGTATAGTTGGTTGTAGATGCTCATATGGCTAGTTAATAGTTTTCCTTTGCAGTAGGTTCTCATAGTAGGTGGGACTTGTTTTTTTGGTATGTTGGATGGACCGTAGTCTATAATATTGTAGGTTGACATCTATAATTCCCTATAGTCAACAATGAAAGTTCACATTGTGGAATATGAAAATTTGCATATGAATTAAAATTATTAGTTTTCAATTCAATATCATTTCACAATTTCAATTTAAATCTATGTCTAGATTATTCTTAACTCAACTAATTCTATTTAAACATATAAAAATTCCAAATTGATGTTTCACTCTTTAAAATTCACAATTTTAATCCAAATTCAATTTATTCATAAAAAATCACATTTCCAGATTGAAAACACGTATATTACAAAATGGTAAAATCAATAAAACTTGGAAAATTATCCTGTAAACTATCAAATTAACAAAAATATAAATAAAAATGAAAGTATTTTAATTAAATTCAAGAAATTAATAAAAAAATTTAAAACCAAGATTAAATCCATTTTCCATAACTTCAAGTTTCTCAAAAAATATCAAAAAGTATTAATTACCCAGTGTTTAAATTAATCAAGGGGTTAATTTCCAATGAAAAGAAGATATTTTTTTTGAAAAAGGTGGGTCATATCACTTTCCATATATACATTAAGATCATTTATTTTAGTATTTTATATGGATTAAAAAATAGAAAATAAATTTTAATTAATTATTCTCCCACTATTTTATCAAAACCCAATAGTCCTTACCATTGGTTTTAGAATATCTTGTTTCATGGATATTCTAGTGGAAAGGATCCATATTCACCTTCTCATAACCTAGATAGAGGCCCAATAAGCTATTTGAAGATATTTAAGTTGGCATAATTTCCAAATGTATTAACACACAACTTCTTGATTCATCGATTGAACTCCTATATCCCAAAATCCTAGGATTAGATTTCCTTAACACTTGGTTACTAGTTGCACTAAGTCTCACAGAGGCCATCAAACCTTAATATGAAATAGGTTAAGTCGACCCAAAACTAAAGCTAGAAATTCCTTAATAATTGAAAGCACCCTAATGAAGGCTGGTCAAGCACATTGAACTATGGTTCAATTAACCCAAATAGTGTAAGAATTTTGACTTAATATTTTGATTTAAGAGATTTTAATTTATATTTATGCACAAATTTACCATTTAATATTATTATATACTTGTAAATATTAAGTGTATTTTTTTACTTAAGTGATTAACCATGTCTTAGATAAAATTTACACATAGATTAATTTATTTTAAATTCATCTTGCATGTTTTTTAATTCCTTTATTACGTGATAGTGATAAAGAATAAATGAATAATTAAAAATGAAATTGATATAAATAAAATAACAAAGTGGTATGATCATGGGATTTTCTAATGGTCGGTTTATCTAGAAGATGATAAACCAATCTTAGTCCTTGGGGAATAATCTTCTGGAACCATTTTTAGTTTGAGTTTCAACATTCCACCTATGCTCTTATTTATCTCTAGGATTGGTTCCAAACTTGAACCACCTTCACTCACCTATGAGATCTATCCATTATATATAACTACTCACACATTTTTTAGGGGAACCAAAGGATTTTTAAGGGTTTATATAAAAGAAAATTTATGCACACGGACCTTTACATAATAAGAAGGATGAATGACATATATACCATCAATTTATTTTAATAAATTATTACAAAAACGATAAAATAATAATAAATTAAAAGAAACCAATCACATACACCAGTCAATCTAATCTCATGAACATCTATACACACACAATGACTACACATTTAATAAACTAGAATTTATTTCAATCATTCTTAATTATGATAAAACATGTTCAAATCAGTTAATTATATTTACTAATTAATCAATTCATTTATGTTAATTTCTATCCAAATTGTACTTTATATTCCCATCCATTATAATTTTATACAAATTAAACAAATTAATTTTATTTAAAATTAACTAAGTATAAACTTTTTACTTGTAGGCAACATGATGAGTACTTGTCCAAACTACCTAGCATGAATTGTGGTCGTATACTGTCTACTCATATGACATGTATCATATACACGTTTTCACATAATTTCATGGCTTGTACTATCAATAAATTACACACAAACACATGTTATTTACATTTTATGTAATGCTTTTAATATGCGAAGAGTTGTCAATGTATTGTGAATATGAATAGTATATAGTTTCAAATATTACATAGAAATTAATCAATCATTTAATATATATATAACCTATCACACGGTGTGTATTGTAAATAAATGACACATATATGAATGTTTATTATATTTAAATTTAATAATTAATTAATTTTACTTTCTGTATAAATAGGTAGTATATATGGTGTTTATAGGCTAGCTACATGCCGTGTATGTATCTTCTCCTTCTATTCACAACACACACTTGAGGATTGGGAATGTAAGAAAACTGAAAACATTTATAGGGTATACAATGTATACAAGAGTTACACAATGTGTGATCTCTAAGTTATACAATGTTTAGTCATATGTTTCATATAATAAATACATGATGTGTGTTAGACTCATGGACTACACGATGTGTAGTTCGACTAACCATGTGTTGGGTTGGCCTATTCAACACATGATGTGCATTAATATATGACATGTTCATTTTCTACATGATGACCTAGATGAATCACGGGTTTTCATAATAAAATGTAAATGGGTACATGATGTGTATCTATGGGATACACATTGTGTACTCTTGTGTTATCCATCCAAAATCCTCAGAACCTTCAGATGGGTTCTTCATCCATTCTTCATTTATAATTAATCCATTTTTATTATATTAGTAAGAAAGAATAACAATAAGAGAAGATATTAACATTCATATTTAAAGAATAATTAAACTAAAAATGAAAAAGTAATAGTAAATGTGTAAATGAATCAAAGATCAATAAATAATTATAAATTATCATGTGATCACTCTAATACCACTTGAAGGTTCTGAATGCAGTGAAATTACCTATTGGGAAACATTAAACTTGGATTTTTATCACAATCAATGAATAATTCGAGATGTACATGATGAATAATTTCATGACTAATGAAATTAATTCAAAGATTAATTAACATAAACACTAGAACCAAAGATACATGATCATAATATATAATTTATAAAAAATTTATATAAATAAATAATTACCTTGCATTGGAATTCTTTCTACGTTGAAGATTCAGTAGACTAATTCTTTTTATCCCATAATTACTATGGTATGATTCAAGGGTTGAATCCCTTTAGTGGTGATCCACATGTTCACAAAGAACCTCTGAATGTCATCATAGAAATCCCTAGGTGCTAGCATGTAATATTCTGATGCTTGCCTTTTTTTGATGATCATCATAAGAATCACTTAAAGTTCAGAAGGATTTTTCTTATTCTCTCTAGAGTTGAGAGGGATGAGGTAGAGTATCACTCTCTATTCTTGATGTCATTCTATAAGAGTAGTTCTATAGAGTTTGGGAGAATTATCTCTAGACTTTTATTTTGAACAATGATGATTAAGGTTGAGAATGTTATAATCAGTTTTTAATCGAGGCAGGGCTAAAGAATAATAATTTCACAAGGGCCCATATCATTATATTAATCCCCAAAGAACCCCATGTCTAAATAATAATAACAATAATATTTACTTGAAATGATCTAGACTCACAGATAAATAAAAATTATTTCTGAAATAAATAAACTAAAATTTATTTAAATAATGTTTAATATATTATTTATCATTGGACCATTAAACTCAGTCCATCAATCCTCTTCAATATTTATCAAACCTTAAATAATATATATTTATTTAAATAAATAAATATAACTACATGACTCACTAAAAAATAAATAAAAATTATATTCATTAAAATAGAGAATAAATAAATATTAATTATAAAACTCACATTTATTATTTTGAATAACTAGTGACTGAATAATTGAAATCAACCCAAACATAAATAATTATTGAACCATGTATGAGAATAATATTTATTCAATATATTAAATTCAACTATAATTTTATTAAGGCTCTAGATACACTTAGTCTGTGACCCTCTTTTCCCCTTTCCTAGTGTCATTGGGTATAATTGACTAAAGTCAAAGGTTAACATTTAGAAACATGATAAGGAACCCATCGAGAAATAAGTTAATTTAAAAATGACATACAACCTCATATGAACATACACCATGTAATACAATCCCTCTATCATGATATCTTTAATCAATTAGGTTGCATACTAGTGTTATCAACCTACGCAATCAATGTCTCTTTCTTAAATTTTTTGAAAATGAACTTACCAACATAACTCTATGGCCATGGAATTAATCAAGAAGTTATATTTCCATAAAATAGAATGTGATATTAACTTCCATTAAACCATGTAGGCACAAATACTTTCTCACATTATTCATTAATGTGATATCTCTTATGATGCACCCAACATACCCTAACTCACTATGAGCACATGTCATCATGGTTTTCATCAATACATCAAATTACATAACTCAAAAATGGTATTAATAATAATCGTAAATTATAAGGATCATTACAAACATTCATAAATAGAAACATATAATTAAACATATAAATTTGGATTTCTTACTGGTGACTCAAGTTCTCATAACCTCATAGCTTGAGATTTCGAAGGGAGACCTTCAATAGAAGAAGTCTCAATATCTTATGACCCCCTACCCTTAATATCCTATATAATTTGTGTCCCATAAAATGATATCACATGCATGAATTTGTGTCCCTTGATTACCTTTAAGTGTGATAGGTACCCTTTATAAATTACCACATACAATGTCACGCAAAAGAAAAATAATGATATGATAAGAAATTTATTAATATTTTAAATCCATAAATATGGGTAATCATAAATTACATAAAGATTAGTTCTTGGGAAACAACTTCAGCATTGACATTCTAGAGTATGATGGGAATGTGATATAAGATATTGCATGCATGCATTTTACCACCTATGCTCGCACGATTTCTTTGGTAATAAATCAATGTGATTTATTAATTAATAAATTTACATTGGTTATAAAGCCTCACCCCAACACACTATTAAATAAAGAGCATAAGAAGTGCCTATTAATGGGATGTATTCCCTATATTGGTTTTATGTGTGATATTATAATCATAAACCAAGACTCTCATAATTCTTGATCATCGTTCATCTCATAGAGAAGGAGATAGTGACCCTTCAGTGATTGGGAGTCCTTTTGATATGATCAAGGATTAACTGGTTAGTGTACCACCTTTGGAGGTAAGAGGATAATTACTACTACTTAGGTGATCTCAATCAAGCATGAAATGAAGAGTAAAAGATGGATTATGATAGAAATGGTATGATTTATGTTATTATATATAGTATATTTCTTTGGTTGAAGATAGATCATTCATTTCCATGGGGTTCTTATATTTCTAAGGTCATTACATGATCTCCTAAAACCCATAAGTGGAATTTGAGCCTTATTATTGAATATATCAACATGTTTTTTCCTATTATTCATAAAAGAAATTATCCAACATAAGGAATTTAATCCAGATCATAAAATATTATACAATGTAATTCCTCTATTTTGGTTAGTTGTAGCATTCAAATTAACTATATCATAGATTATGATATAGTAAAAACCCACAAATTAGAACCGTGGAATTGGATATGATATGTGATATCATAAAATATGGATGATCCCCATATTTAGGTAAAATAGAGTGTCATAACATAATTATGATATCAGGATATCATTAAATATGATATGAACTTTATGATATCACTATACACAATATATTATTACAATCATAGCATATTATTGAGATTTATATAATATAATACAATTGATATACTTTTTTATCCTTTGTATCAATCATAATTCACAACTGATAATCCTATTATTAGTCATAAAATATGATATAGAGTAAAATGTTTAAAAATTTAATATATTTATATATTTGATTATAGTTTATAAATTTTTTATAAATTATAAGTGTTAAGATACATAAAATAATAATCTTTATGCCTAAATTAAATATAAAAAATTCATATTTATGTATCATGTTTTGGAAAAATAAATAAAGTGATTATTTATTCCTTTAAAATATTAATGTTTATAATTTTTTATGAATTATGAATATTTTTCATGATAAATTTATGTGATAAATTTATTATAAGAGGGTTTCAATCCATTCATTACATGCTAAGATGAATTTATAAGATTTAGTTTTTATCAACCTTAGCCTCGGTCTATAATTGAAGTTATTAGGTTGAATTTTGTTTCTATACATAGTTTTCACATATTTGGTTTTAGGATTATAATAAATTGGATTATACCTTAAGTAAATTATCCTTAGGGAGAGGGACTATGGGTCAGTCTTCCCAATGGATTGAAGGATTATTCCTTATTCTAAAAATGTGTGAGTTGACTATCTATCACTCTAGAAACACTCACATGGATTTTATCAATCTCATTTAATTATAATAATTTACATGAAGAGTTCACCTACCTTATATATATAATGAATTTGAATATGTATGTGTAATGACCCACATCATTACAAGTTATGAAATTCAGGATTTTTTTTAATTTTTGGTCCCAAAGAAGGGGGAATTTCAAGAATTGGGACTCTGATCATAATTCATGGGTTGGAAATATCGGATATGACACAAAAAAACTGATCCTCTATGCTTACAATAAAACTACTAGAAGTATACATGTTAATACCTCATAAGATTTTATGTATGAGACTCTATGTAGTAGAAAACTGATCTTCGGAAGTTCACTTCCCCATGAATGAGTATACTGGAAGTAGGTAGACTTCACACCCTACTCACCAAAAAAATTCATCATTCTCACCAAATAGTAAGTTCATAAAAATTAAATTTACTGAAAATAAATGTAATGAAAAAATATAAATCAAGAAATAATATATAGTTTTATGTTCTTCAAATGATGTATCCTATATGCATGTGAGAAACACCACTATAACCATTTCCATTAATACTAGAAATATATGATATTACAATGGATATGAATTTTTTATAAGGTGAAGCTGACCACTCCCTCTTATGTCTCCTTGAATTCAGTTATTGAGTCACTACTCATCACAATTAGCACTGAGGTCACACACCCTTAAATACTAAGTTCCATTTGGTCATCCTATAAAAACTGCTCCTCTAAAATCATGGATCACTAAACATAACCTCTTGATATTGATTACCAAACCATTGAACCTTCAGCATTGATGAACTTCTATACCTTCAACAATCCATCATAAAACCATCATTATATGTGGAATTTATATGGTTCTTCTTCAATTAGAGAAGTACTGATTCCATTGTATTCAACTCACTTTCAACACATCTTCTGATTTATGAGATTTTGGTGAATGTAATTCTGATGGATAAACTTTTGGTAAGATGAAATAGACTTCACCTCCCAATAATCTCCCACTTGATTTTTTTTGTAAGGAACCTCTACAACCCTCCAAAAATTATCATGAAACAATGTTATTTTCCCTTTATTCTATACACTCAATCACCACTAAGGTATGATACTATCTCATAATTTCTTGAGCTATCACCTTGGTAAATGTATCTACCGTATTTTGGACTCATACTATCTTTTATATACCTAGCTCCATTTCCTCCAAAAAATTTCTAGTGAAATAATATTTTAGGAAAATGTTTTTTATTGGGAATATGAGAACTTTTACAAAGTAAAACTCTCCTAAATTATAGAAAAACAAAGTTAAAACAATCTGAATGAAGGTATTTTACATTTATATCTTTGGTAAAGAGGAATCAACTCATCAAGAAGGGAATTGGAAAAGATAGAACCATCACAACTCACCCTTTTATTTTTAATAACATAAACAAGAGAGTTATATTCATGATAGTGTGTGTTATAAAATAGTTCATTGAGGAGAGCATGTCCAAGTATTTGATCTATTGAGCAGTAAACTTCTAGGAGAGGTGAATATTTCAAGTTCTAACCACTTACAAAATAGTGGTAGAGTCACACTAAATCCATAAATTGTTTTAGATTCATTGTCTTTCCAAGTCAATCACCTTGATATGACAAAAAATTCCATCTCCCATAAAAGATGAAATTCCACATGGGCTGAAAAGGCATCCAATGATGTCACCATTATGATATCTAAAGATAGATCCAAAGCCTATAGGGCCTAGATTTCTTTTGGATACTCTGTTAGATTTTAAATTAATCTAAACAACAAATAGATAGTTCTATATTAATTCAAAAGTAATGGTATGAGGATGGAAATTACCTACAATATTAAGTCATTTCATAACTGAAAAATAATTATTTTTATGGTGGTCATGCTGAAGAGAGTTATCACTATGCATTACCATAATGATTTGTGTAATGGATGAATGAATATTGAAAGAGGTATGATCATGTATCTAATTATTTCTACCATTCCAGATAAAATGAATAAGTTTAATTCTATTCACCTTAAAGAGGTTAAGAAGCTTCTAAGAGAGGGGTATCCTAAAACACTCTTTGTTATGATCTTGGATAAAGTTAGCTTGTGGAGGATGGACCTCAAATATGTCAAAGACTTCTTTCCAGAGTTCCAAATCCTTGAGACTACTTAATAATAGATTATTCACATATTACCTATGTTAATGAAAAAATACAAATCTTGAGAAAAGATATATACCCATATATTGAAAACTGGAGTTGACAGGGAGCTTTAAGAAATACAAACTTTATATCAGTGTAAATATGGATAAAAAATCTAGTTATTATTTAGAGACATGATATAACCATGAAAATTATCATGGGTTGTGTTTATGTAAAATATCTTGTAATTAAGAATTCCATCCAACACCAATTTTCAGATCAACTGTTCCTCTCATTCAATGAATTCATGGTTGTTAACAATTGATTTGACAAGATAAATAAGTGTGCAAAGACAATACATTTGTTCTTTGATGGTGGTACTGGTATCCACCATTGGCATAGAGGAATCAAGCATATCAACCAGGGGAATAACTATAAAATTATAAAACCAAAAAATAAGAGAGGAATTTTTATTAACCAACCAATGATATTTCATATAAATTATTGAGAAGATGTATTTGAAGGTAGGATAGATAGAGGAGTCAACATGGTTGAAATATACAGATTTCAATTTTCCTAGAAATCTTGATTTTATAAATCCAATAGAATAAAATTTCTTATTAATAATCCTCCATATAAAACGATCTTGAATATATTGATTTAAGAGGTAAAGGTTTTTAATTCCATGACCTCTAAGGACATGCAGCTTGAAACATTTTTTCCAAGGAACTGTGATGACAATTTTTTCAAGAATGCTCCCACTCCATACAAAATTATTGATGGAGGTGATGATACTACTGAGTAGAGAAGTTGTAAATTTTTACACAATGAATGAATAAAAAATTTAGAAACAATAATGTGTTTCATAAGGAAAACTCATCCTGCCATTAAAAAAGACTTACATTTCCAAGAGGCTAAAAGTCTTCGAATCTGACCCAAAACATGATTAAAGTAATATGAACGGGGTATTATCCAAAACATGGGTACTCCAATGTATATAAAGGAACAAATCCTTCTCAAATTCCTATTTCTATAATAATGATCATTTTTTTGTTTAGAAATGTTTTAAAAAAATAAATTAAGGATTTGTTCTAAGTGATCTCCTAGCCCAACACTTTTTCATAATGAAGGAGATCCTTTTTTATATTACCAATGTTCCTTTTTTCAACCTGGTTAAAGAGGATAATCTCATGAAAATAAAATAAATGTGAAGGAGTAGATAAACTTTTAGAAGCTCTGATGGTATTCAATTCACCCTTATCCACCATAGTGAGTAGAAGCCTACTAAGGTAGTCTTCTGTAATGGAAAAGACAACGGTAGAGAGGATATCACCTTGCCTAACCCATCTTGATCACATGAAGTAACCCTTATGATATCCATTAATGAGAATTGAAATGTAAGCTGATATCATAAGAGTTTTGATCCAACAAACAAACCTATCATCAAATCCAAATCTAATAAAGACCTTACTAATAAAACCCCATTCCATTGTGTCAAGGGATTTTTTAACATCAATATTTAAAGTAATATTACATTCCCTAATAGTTTTCCTTAGAATATTAACTCATTAAAATTTAGTAATGCACCGATGATGAATAGTTTTCCCTTTAACGAATCCAAATTTATTCAAGGAAATGATCTTTTTTGAAACTTTGGAAATCTTATTAGAGTATCAATCTACTGTAAATTTAACAACCAAATGATATCCATTCCTCCAAAAGTAAACACAAAACCTATTGTACTTTTCCTTGTATCCACATATCCAATAAAGTCAAAGTCCACAAACCCATGTAACAGAATATTTATTCAAAAGAAAAAATTTGTAACTTCCATTTCTTTTAAATACCGAAGGATCTAATTCACAAACTCTTTGTATATTTTCCTCGGATTCTCCATGAAACAACTTATAACTCCCACTGTATGAGAAATGTATGGATGAGTGAAAACCATTATAGATATAAAATTTTCAACTGTTTATGTATATGGTACTTTGTCCATGTACTTGGCCTCAAATTATTTTTCAAGTGCATGTGACTTGGATAATTTGAATTGATCAATAAAAGGGGTATAATTTTTTTTACTTACAACCATCCCAAATATTTTCATGATTTTATGGATATAGTCTCTCTAAGATATCACAAATTTCCTATCTTTCCTATATATCTCTATCTCTATCCCCAAGATCTTCCTCACTTTTCTAGGTTCTTTCATCTCAAATATTCCAAAAAAATAACAGTTTATATTTCATATTATCCTAGTATTTGATCCAACTATCAATATTCGATTCACATATAAAAGAAGTACTATGAATGTACTATCTTACCATTTCTTACAATAATAGTAATTATCTATATATCTTCTACTGAAAACATCTTCCAAAATGAATGAATTGAATTTCTAATTCCATTATTAAGGGTATTTCTTTATCTCATAGAGACTTTTCTTTAGATTATAAACCAAATTATGGTTCCTTTATTCTGATAAACCCATTAGTTGATGCATGTAGATATCCTCCTATAAATTACCATAAAAGAATCTAGTTTTTACATTCATATGTTCTAGGTATAAATCTTCTGATAGTACAATGATTATCACCATCCCAATAGTGGAATTATTTAATACTAGTGAAAATATTTCCATAAAATCAACACACTTATTTTAATTTAATCCCCTTCACTACTAACTGCATTTGGTAGCATTTATTTCTATCAAACACTTCCTTTATATAGTATACCCATTAATTATCAAGTTATGTTTTCCCATTTGGTTAATTAGTTAATTCTCAAGTTCCACTAAACTTCGATGAAGCCATTTCCTCATCCATTTTTGACTTCTATTCTTTTGAGTCATTGAGGTATACCAATTCTTTCAGGAATTTTGGTTCTCCTGCATTGGATAAGAGTTGAAAATTTATATAAGCCTTAAATCTATGAATAATATTTTTAACTCTAGTTAATATCCTAAAAAAAGTTTTCTATTCTAAATTACTCAACTCAGCTCTTTATTTTGGAACATGAACTTCTAGTACTATGACTTCTGGAGACCTAACCACCAGTACTCCCACTTAAGATTCAATACGTTATTGAATTTTATGGACGATCTTACAATGATTTCACCACTAGACCTTTGATGCTTTCATCCGAGTTTTTTTGGTGTTTTCTAACTCCTAATGTTTTTACTCAGATCAAGTATGATTTCAATAGTTGATTTATTCATGACTTACTTATTCACCAAGTTCCAATCATTCCACGTAACCCCTTTTTTGAAGTGTACATATTAGATTTTGATGACCTGTATCTTTTCATTATCTCATAATTGGTATTTTAAATTATCATCACCACACCCAATGAAAAAAAAACTTTGGACTTAGTATCAAGGTTTTTCCTATTCTTATCATCAATATATATGTATGCTAATCTACCAAAGTCTTTGAAGGGATGAACTCACTGTCACTTTACAGACCATTATTCCTCCAAAAGTTTCTTTTGAACTGCCAATACTAGATTTTTGTTAACAGGGTAACCATTTGTGGTGATATATTTCTCCCATATTCCCATAGGAATTCTATAGTGAAACCACATACTTCATGCCTTTTATATCAACATTTGTGTAAAGACCCGTAAAATTCAAGGGAAATTTTTTTCTTAATTTTCTTTAGAATTTTACAAGAGCGCGGTTTCAGACGGCACCTGATTCCGAGGCCCGGAGTGCCCGGAATTAATTTCCGAAGTTTGGCTCGGGTACGTTCAGTGAACGAACGAGCGGGAATTCCTAACTTTTGATCCGGTGCTCGGAATTGAAATCCGAGGGCACCGATGAACTCGCAGCGCCGTTATTCGCTTAAAGAGACCTTTTCGGGAGTTGCGTTTGTTGCGGGTTGAAAGTTAATTTTTTTGGGGTTTTTAGTTTGAGTTAAATAAAATTGAGTAGAACAATTTTATAACTTGTTAAAACCTATCAAAGGAGGTTGGAAGTGGGACCCACACCCACTTAACCTCCCTTGGGAGGATTAAGTGTGGTGGGGCCCACACGAACCCCTAATCCTTTCAAATTCTCTCAACTTGCTTAACCCCTAATTTAATGACTTGAGTTACTTAATTAATTATGGGAGTTAAACCTTTTTGAATTTCAAACATTTGAAATTCTAGTGTGTTATGTGTTAATAAAATAAGATGTTGTCTTATTTTATTTTGGGGTTATTTGTTTGTCTTCTTGATAGGTGGAGAGCTCTTCTTCTTCTTCAACTCTGACGAAGAACTCGAAGAACGTTCAAGCTCCGACGAAGAACGCCGCACCTCCATTCTTCGTTTACCGTGTCAACGAAAGGGGACGCCACTTCTTCCTCGGATAACCTTCGTCGGCGTACAAGTTTCGCCAACGACGTGTCTCTTCGAACGCATCCCTTCGTCATCGGATTTGACGAACGACGACCGCGACGCCCGACCTCCGCGACGTCGTCTTCCGCGGAACGTTCACAATCTTCGAACCTTATACCCGAGGTAGGGGTTGTCGAATTCTTTTTGGTTTCCTTATTTTATTCTTGATCGTGATTTTAGCAAGACTAACGTGTGACTTGAATTATTTTAAGTTGCGTTAATATTTTAACGTGAGGGGGCCGGACCGCATGAACACGGCCGAAACCCCCTCCATCGTTCTTGTTTAATCTTGCGGGTGGAAGCAAGTGGCGTGGTGCCGTCGCACCACGCGGATGATCGTGCAAATATTTTTACGCGGAGCCGTCGCGCCACACCGAGGTAGAATCTTCAAGAACGCGACGCCGTCGCGCCGCATTGAAAGAAATCAAGGCACGGCGAAAGGGGCGCGGTGCCGTCGCACCGCGCCGGATGACGAACGCCGCGGCCGGTTCCGGGCCGCGGCGGGACGAGGAGATCGCGGCCGGTTCCGGGCCGCGGCGGAAGAGAAGACCGGCGGCCGGGCCGCCGGCGTCGGAAGCCGAAGAGGGGACCGGAATTTCCGGTCCCGTTGGAGAAAACCGGCCGGCCAGCTGGCCGGCCGGATGCCATTAAAACCGGGGGAATTAATCCCCCGACCACCTCATAAAAACCCCCCTCTTTATGAGGGGGGCGGTTCTTTGAAGGAGGGGGGCAGCCGGCCCCCCGGTTCCGCACCAGCAGGCCCCCCCACGTGAGTGGGGGGCTCTTTTTAAAATAACGGCACGGCAAAGCCGCGCCGCTTCCCAAATCAGCGGGGGCTTGCCCCCCGCGTGCCGACCGTGTGCGGCCCCTCGCGGCGCCAGGCCGCCGCGGCCCGCCGCGCCGCCGCGCCGCCGCCGCCGCCCAGGGGGGGGGGGGTCGGGCCGGGTCGGCCCGGACCCGGACCCCCCCGTTTCGAACCAGAATTGGTTTTTGGCCCATAACTTGAGCCTCGGACCTCCGATCGACGAACCGTCAGCGGCAACGCGATCCTTGGATCGAGACGGTCGTTTCGGTATATCGCACTCAAGGTTTCGGATTACTTTAAGTTCGTCCGGGTTGGTTCGTTCACGAAACCAACCGGGCTTTCGGAGCGGAAACGCTCATATCTTGAGCTACGAACGTCCGATTGACGCACCGTCAGTCGCGTTGTGTTCCTCTTAGTGAGACGGATCTTTTGGAATACTCCGCCCGAGGTTTGGACGCAGGTGGAGTATGGTCGGGTTGGTTTTGCCTTAAAAACCAACCGGGCCCCGGAGACGAAAATGCCAATAACTCTCAGACCGGGCGTCCGATCGACGCGCCATCTGTTGCGATGAGTTCCTGTTGACGATACGGAACTTTTGGATACATCAACTCCGGTCTTCGTGACAGTTGATGTATCAGCCTCTCGGCTCGTGGAGCGGACCCTCCGAACGAGCTTGCTGTGTGCGGGAACCCTAGTGCTGGCTGCGACTGTTACTGTGACTACTACTGCTACTACTGCTACTGTGACTGCGACGACGACAGTACAGAGATCATGTGTGGATTCGACGACGACGACTACAACACTCAGCGATCCTACGTGGATCAGTGCTACAGGTCCTGTGTGGGCCCGATCCTGTGTGGGTCCTTGCGCTCAGCGGTTCTGTGTGAGCCAGCGCCTACAGGTCCTGTGTGGGCCCGATCCTGTGTGGGTCTTTGCGGGGGTTAGTTACCTATCGATCCTTCGTGGGTCCGACGACTTAGATGGATCAGTGATCATCTTTATCGTCCTTGAAGAAGTATACCTGTGTGAGCTGAATCCTATTGCTTCCCTGTGTGGATTGTGTTGTGCAATCCTGTGTGGATTACGTTTTGCTTTCCTGTGTGGAATACGTTTACTATCCTGTGTGGACTGAGTTGTACTTGGGGTCGGAGGTTGGAGCGTATTTGAATTGATGACTTAGGTATATGTATGGGCATATACCTAAGCAGTGACAGTTGTTACTTCGTGATTGTTACTTTTCTTCGTGGTTTATCCTTTGTGGATTTGAGAGACCTTCAGAGGTCTCGGGGTCCCTACTGAGTAGCTTATACTCACCCCTGCACGGGCTTTGCCCGCACTACGTTGTGTTGGTTGCAGACGACGGACAGCGTTGACCTTAGCTGAGGCTTGCAGAGCGGGACGGTACCCGGAGGTGGGCCACTGGGCGGGACGTGCACGGAGCGGACGACGGGACCCGTGGAGCAGAGGAGCTATCTGTACCCACCCTTCAGGTGGGATTTCCAGTGGACAGCTCGGAGTAGCGGCTTTTACTTTTCAATTGCTGTTTTTCCCTTTTCGAGTTGTACTTTACTTTCAGTTTGGGTTTGTATTCTGGCCCATTTACTTTTCCGCACTTTCAGTAGTACTCTGCTTTTGTTTAGTGTTTACTTTCCGCTTGCTTACTCTGTGGTGTTTGTATTACTTTTCAAAGGCAATGCCTTCCCTTTTTACTGGGATTTACGCCTTGGTGCTAGTCGCCAGCCCCTGGCCTATGGAAGGCGGGCTTGGGGTAGTCACGGCACGGACCCCGAGGGCGGGTCGTGACAATTTGATTCATTATTTTATACCTTATATTTTTATATATAGATTTAGGCACCATCTTCTCATGCCTTATTCCATTATTATTGTATAACTTCTGAAATTTGCATTAGATGCACTCACCAACATTTTCATATCATAGAAATTTCAACTTCCAATATCTCTCCCTTTATGATAAATCTTTCCATTGAATTAATTCCAAAAAAACATTAGTCTTATTCTTCAAAAATTAAATCCAAAATTTTCTTATAGAATAACCAATAAAAGTTACAAAATACAAGGATATCCCAAGGGATTGAACTTGGTAGGGTCCCAAAACATCAGTATAAACAAGTTTTAACTTATGATCCATGATATTACATCCATCTAAATTAAAGGAAACCCTCCTTTGTTTCTCTAGAATATAAATTTCAGATATTCTGATGTATGTATGATCAAGCCTCAATTTTCCTTTCACTATTAAAATCTTCATGTTCATATCAACTAGATAATCAAGTATTCAATTCCAAACCTCTATATTTTATTATCTTCTATCCAATGTAATTGCATATATTCTTCAACATCCTATAATTTACTTCTTTTTCAATAACTATCAACCCCTAAGTAACTTTCCATACTCTATTAGAAAAGGTAGTTCCATACCCTTCTTCATTTAGTTATCTAATAGAGAGTAGGTTTTTCTGGAGCCTTGGGATATGTCTAACATCTTTTAGCTTCAGTAATCCTCCATTCTTCATCAAGATATTCAAATACATTTTCCAATAATTTTCATAGATTTATTATTTACCAAATGTACTTTTAGAAATTTATGGACACATAATTTTGAATGAATCTTTATTGTCCTATTGAATGGAATGATGCACCTGATTCGCCTAACCATGAATTAGCTACCTCATTCCATTATATTAATGGATTTTGAGTTTACAAAATTTGATGGTCTTTCATAGCTTTCTATGGGACTCCTCCAATCCTTCTTGAAGTATCCTATTTTCCCATGCTTTTGGCATATGGGACCCAGATCAGACTACTTGACTTGAATATCCTCTAATTTATTTTCTTTTGATTCTTTCTTCTAATAGATCCAATTTCATTTGGGTGACCACCCTTGTCCATCAACATTACCAGATAGTTCATAGACTTACCTATGATTTAGTTCTTTATTGAGAATTTTATTTCAAATATCATTGAAAACCAGATCTATTTTTCTGGAAGAGTTACTCACCACAGTGACCACCACATCCCAAATCTCTGATAGTGATGAAAGAATTAGGAGTTCCCATACATAATTCATTAATTTTACCTCCACCAATTTAAGCTACCCTTATATCATGTTGAAATCATTCACTGATATTACTTTCGATAACCTTAGGCTAAAAAATATCCACATCATGAACACTTTTTTAAAAAATATAGGTTTCTTGTACATGTTTGACAATGTATTTAGTACTTATACTATAGTTTTTTCCTCAGATATTAAAGGAAACATTTTATTCTAGAGACATCCTCACCAATTCTAGTAATTTTATATTCAAGTTCTCCATTTTTTATTTCTTTATTATCACTATCTTCACTCAAGATAATAGAATTTATAAGTACCTTTGAATCAAATAATATTCAATATACACCCTCTAGAAACCAAAATCCATTCCATAAAACTTATCAATTTTGATCTTACTTTCTTTTGGCGCCATTACAAAAATTTAGTAACTCCCACTTAATTCAATGATCGTAAAGAAATAGAGAATATAGACTCCTTGATCTTTATGATCTAATAACACTTATTGGAGATAATACAAAAAAAACCCATCATTTATGATTTTAGTAAAACCATAAGAACTCCACACATCAATCTACTAGAAGATCACACGTATGTGACTATTTATAGTGTAAAATTGATTCCTTTTCTTCCCCATGAATGAGTGTACTGGAAGTATGTAGAATTAAAAAACTACTCATCGCACAACGTTGTCCTTCTCACACACTAGTAAGCTCAAAAACATTCAAGGCACCCAAAATACATGTTATAAAAAAAATTAAGAGAGAATAAAAAGTTTTACATGCTTCTAAATGATGTGTCCTACATGCATGGGAGAAATTTCACTCCAAACATTTCCATAACTACTTAAAATAAAAGTGTTTACAAGAGTTATAAATTATTAAGTACAAGTAATTACTCTAACTATTTTTTGAGGCACCACTAACCACTCCCTTTTATGTCTCCTTGAATTATTTTCTTGAGTCACTACTCACCAAACTTAACAATAAGGTACCATTACCTTATATACTAAGTTACATCCAATCAACCTGTAAAATCGTCTCCCCTAAAATCATGAATAACTAAACATGACCTCTTGAGCTTGATTACCAACCCAGAAACCTTACAAACTTGCTGAAATTCCAAATCTTCAATGCACTATCATAAAAACATCAGTATATAAATAATTTCATTGGACCTACTTCCATTGGATAATTCCTACATCCACTATCTACACCTTACATTCAAAATATCATTTGGTGAAAAAAACTCTAATGAATATAATGTTGATGGATAAACTTTTGATGAACATAAAAAGGCTTCACCTACCAATAGAAACATCTCTAGAATATTTTTTTGGATGTGTTTAGAGTCCTAATAAATTTTAATTATGGGACATTTTGAATTTTTTAGGAGTTTTAATCTTGAATTTAAAATTTTAAGGGTTTTCTCTATACTGCATGGTTACCACATGGTTTGGGTAAACCATGAAAAAAAATATTATATTCACGGGGAAAAAACATGTGAGATTCTTATATATGAGTTTAATCTGATGCATTATTAGTGTGAATGGTTTGTTGTAAACTCTGTATAAAACCTTAAATTTGTGGTTTATAGTTCATTTTGTTATTAAACGGTTAGTTCACATCGGTAATACACAATTCATGGTAAAAAAATGCAGAGAACCTTACATTTTAAGGTTCCAGTGTGAGCTATATAGTTGGTACATGGTTTTGTAAACCCCTAAATTCATTAAAATGTGAGTTTACCATTTTCCCATGTTTGGACTTAAACCCATTGGCCCTCCCTTTCATACAATCTTTTGTAGCTATCTGAGGGAAATACCTAGGGAGATCTCCTCATACCCCTCTTTTTATTTTTTTTGCTTTCTCTTTGATTTGAAGTAAATTTATTTAAGGTATGATCATTCCCTTTCTTATATATTCCCCCTACCTCATTAGCCACTGATTTTGGATGTCTTTAGGCTAGGTTATGATATCGATTCCATCAAATCATGGTGGAACTAGTCGAAAGTGATGGGTATTTTATTTGGATTGGATAGAGTAGACTATATGAATATTAAAAAAATAGGTTTTGTACCATTTAACTAAGGTAATACCTCAACCTATATTATTTTGGGTTTTTCATTAAATTGAATTTTAACTGATAGAGGAATTAATGATGGGTGTTTGGGATTTTTATCAGGATGGTATTGAGGGTATGAGGTGTGTTTTCATCACATGCTCTATTGGTTATTTATTTAAAACTAGAATAATTACAATAAATAAGAAACCATTGGTTGTCTCCAAAGTAAATATGAATTAAGGGGTGGAAGAATATATTTTATAAGTTGAATAAAACTGTTAAGTAAAAATGGAGGGGGGTTATTATTGAGTTTTTCATTTTTAATTTTAAAATAAATGTGGGGAAGATAGAATGAATTGAAAGTGGTTTTATGGAATCTAGGTCAAATTTAAGAAAATGGAATGTATCTTTGATATCATCGAGCATAAATATTTTTCATGTTAAATAAAATTATTTTAGACCACATAGATTGGTTCAGATTTCCACCAGGCATTAGGTATAACCCAAGCCTTAACCTAAGATTATATAAAATACCTATTATAGAAAATGAATTTTCTAATAACCCATGGACCATTACATGTATAGGTTCTCCAATAATCCATGGATTGCCTAAATTACATCATGCTAATAATCCATGAAATATGAGATGGGTGACACATAACGTTGATAAAACAATCATAGAAATGTTTCTATCACCATTATTTCTTTATCCCTAATCTTAATACCACCCGAAGAGGTGGATTTACCTAGTCATTGCTATGATGGATAATAGACATGGAGTGATGAAAGAACAAAAACATGAGAAATAAAAAGAGTAAATGAAAGCTTAAATCTTAATAAATATTGAAATTGAAATTATAAAACTAAAATTTCACTACAAAAAAAATAAAACTATACTTAACATCTTAAAACAAAAATAAAATAAATAAAAGGGAAATAAGGGATGAAAAACTTCCAAATGAGACTCGAAATGGGCATCACCTTACCCCCTTAAATGAACTTCTAAAACCTCTAGACAAAGAACTTATTTATATTATTTTAAAAGTACATGGAATGCAGTCCCTTTTTTGATATTTTTGATGTGGATACTAATAAGTTTAGTTATCACCATCATCAAACCAATCATTAGTGATCAACTATTGGTAGGTGTAAGTACATGGACTATAGTTCCATAATTAATGGGTGTGTATTATCATTTTTATCCACTAATCGAACTTGGGTGTGTACTATGGGTGTTTAATTCGTGTGGTATCAAATAGTACATAATGAGTACATGTACTTTTTTTCTCCAAGATGTTATTAAAGTGTAAATTTAACTATGAAAACATGAATTATATCTAAAAGTTCCTAAATGAAATATTTGACCTTAAAGTAACATATACAAAAAATTAACAGTATTTTTACTCAATCTAAACACTAAAATATAATGCAAAAATCAGGTGCCTTAACTCCCCTACACTTATTCATTTTCTTTACCTCAAGTTAAATATCAACAAAAAATTAAAAAGAATATATACCTTAATAAGGGAGACATTTAATTAATTATACTTATAAATATAAATTTATAACTATAATTTACAAATTCATAAAATTTTCCAAGTTAGAGTATTTAAATCATACCTCATATACAATTTTAATTCAAAACATTATTTTTCTTTCATTCACATTATTCAGCCTTTTTTTAATACTTACACCACTTATGATCTACCTCACCTAGACTTAATGTCCCTCATATATCAACTGTTAAATCTATGATAAGTTATTCTCATCTAAAAATTATTAAAGGTATACCACAGGCTTGGTAAAATCCCAAATCTCAAAAAAAGAGACAAAAAATATAGTACCAATCATAATGATTTTTAGGTTTTTTTATTGAGGCTTGGGATTAGTGGTTTACTATTTAAAAACTAATTCTACAGTGAGGAGGTTTTTATATTAAAATTCAATGCATGATCAATCATTCGAAACATAGAATATTTTTTCACTCAAATTACCCAAAAGTGATTCACCCAAAACCGATTCCCCATTCCAATATCAAGGCCACAAGTCAAATAAAATGAAGTACAATAAAAAATTACTCCCCTTATTCTATTTTTTTAAAAATACATTTTCACTTATTTTTCAAATTTCTTATTTATATTTTTTACTCTTTTTTAAGAGGATTTAGTTTAATTATAATAAAAAATAACATGTGAACTTTCCCTCAAAGGATAAACAATCCCAACATTCCCACACAATGACACTAATCCTCATGAAAACACATGAAATAAACTGATTCCCCTACCCTTGTAATGAACTATAATTATACAATAAATTCAAGAATAAAGGTAGGTGGGAAGAATAAGATTTAAATGTGTATACCTATAAGGTCATTCATGGATACTAGAGGATAAACATGGGATAATGTAGGGTAAGTTTCAAAAGTGGGTCATAAAAGGGATTATTATTTTTTTCCTCAATAATATTAATATATTTCTTTATTTAAAAAATATTTTATTGATTAAAAATACAATTTGAGTTCACTCAAGAATATAGGGTACTAGTAAGAGTATGAAAAATTTGGTTTAGAGTAACTATTAGGATAGGAAATAAAAAATTCAATCAATTCAAGGAATTAATAAAAACAATCAATATAACAAATAAAATTTTTTTAAAAATAAAAAATTAGAATTAAAATTATGTTAACAATCATTTTAAAATTATTCAAAAACTATAAAGTGCAAGTAATTTTCAAAATTTCCACTTATGTTTTTTATTATTTATAATCATAATTAAATAAAATTTCTAATATATCAAAATATATTATAGTTAAAGATGTATCCTAAATCAGTCAAATACATTATCCATTATGTGTTGAGATACCCCCCACCCATACTTATTATTGCACATGTCCTCATGTGAAACACTAAGGAGGAGAATGAAGATAGGTGGAAGCATGAAACTAGAGAAGTAATGAAAGAATTAAATACATACATAAAGGGAAAAGGTAAATAAAAATAACACTTCCTTGGTTTTAGATATCCCATAAGTGAGAAATAGTTGCGAGGTGGACCCCAAAGTGCAACCATCAATGTAAAGGAAAGTAAATCTATAAGTAGTCCAAGCATGACATTGAGATATAAAATATATATATAATAATATAAAATTTCAGAAATCAGTCACTATATTAGAGGTGGTGGTGGCTCATGGTTTGGAGGAACCAGAATAGATGAATCAACAACCGGAGGGTCCATAGTGGTATGCTAAGTCTTAACAGTTGTGGAGAGATTGGGGATCACTTCAGTTCCCAAATCATCATGATAAAAATTCAAATATGCATTATAAGATGTGGATTCAGTGGACTAGTTTTTGAATAGTTGTATAACTGGAACACGTGAAATAGAAAGTATTAGATCCTATAGAATGAGGCCCATCCTAGCCCGATTATGCACCAACATGCCGATTAGATATGCTAGATGACTATTGATATGTTCCAAGTATCCCTTCATCCAATCTATATGGTGGTCTAAAGTATCCAACCAAGTGTGTACCGAAGATTCATTTGAGGGTACGAGTGATGGTGGGGCTATGAATGGTGATTGGGTTGAATTGGGTGACATAATAGAAGAAGGGGTAGGAGGTGATGGGGATAGATTAGTAGGTGGATGTACCTGATCTGCAGTACTTATAGGACCCTCAATAACTTCATCCATCATAGGTGAGGGGTGATCCTGTACGAGGTAATAGATATTCCCCACCTATAGACTATACCCATGTGCATTATCATGAGTAAATCCATCAATTGAGAGGTTCCCAGGAGATTTTTTTAGGCGTAAGTCTCAAATACCCCTAGGTGGTGTGTGAAACAAGTGGCATAATATCCTCCATTTAGGTCACCCTAATGACTAATGAAAATGGTATGAAAGTATGTGTAATGGCCTGGAAATTACCTCTATCAGTAAACTAATTCAAGATATAGTTTTATAATTCATATGGTTTATAGTAACACATTATGGAGTTTAAAATAAAGATGTTATATTTTAGATTCTTTTGGATGTTTTGTGAACTTAGTCTTCCAAATACACTAGGCCTCTAGATCCTTGGGTTGTGTTTATTGGATATTTATGTTAAAAATCATGTAATAGTATGTATAAGAGGATTAGAACACTATATTATGAGGTAAAAAATAAAGGGAGGTTTGGACAGACATGCCAATAAATGCATGTAAGCATCTATATGTCCCATATAGACATGACTCCCCCACTATCCTGATGAAAAAATAGAATCATACTGAAATGGTGATGGGGAAGGTAGAAGGTGGGAGAAATGATCAAGGTTATATTCTATTAGGTAGAAGTATACCAAACATCTGGTCTAATAATCTCCCACCACATAGTAGGAAAACCTGATCAATCAGGTTAACTTAGTGTGACAAAAGAAGGTGGTGTGGTGGGAAGGGGAACAAAGCCACACCCCCAGCTAAAATCTACCTTGGTTAATGAAAATCATTGACCTTCTAGGTGGAATATAATGAGCTACTCTATGTTACTCATACCTACTCAGTATGATGACCATTCATACTCAAATATAGTTGTGAACAATAAAAATAAATCCCCATAAGTAAGAGTCTTGACCTGAAGAATATCTATAAAATGAGTGTGAGCTAATAGTTTCTCTATCTGATCTAAGATTCCAATCCTCTATGAAATATATATATCCAAAAAACCACTACTAAACTAGATGTTATATCATGGGAATAAATATAGATGATCACTAGATGGGATATGGGCATTGAAGAAAAGGCATAGTTGGGGTTGTGGTGGTAGGTGGTATTTCTCATGATCAAGCTATAGATATAGATGGGTCAGATAATGTGGCTTCTAGTGGAGGATATAAAAGTTCTAAAACTAATTATAATGAAAAGGTTAATGATCCTATAGAAGGGGGAATCATCACAAGTTTAGATGATGGTGTAATCAACATGTCTGCCAATAGATGGTCCTCCTCTTCCTCTATACACATTTCATATAGTGTATCCTACTACTCTACTAGATATGTGGTGTACTTCCTCTTTTCCAAAAAAATATGATCTCAGTCATCCATTTCATAATAAAACGAAAAATATAAGGAAAAAAAATAAAAAGAATTTTTTTATTGATGACTAAACATCATGTATTACGAGAGTACACAATGTGTACTTATGATGTGGATCCAACCTATATGATCTATATACATTCCTTAGTCTCCCTAAGTAAATGAAGTTTATAGTATATGATGTGTGTGGGGTGTACATGATGTGTATTACCATTTAAAGCTATATCAGTGTGTGAGTATACAAGGTTTGTACCAAACACACACACTCACACTCACATGATGTGTGAGTGTATTTCTCTATTTTCCCATTTATAAGATGACACAACATGTGTTCTTTAGTATGATCTCATGTAATTCCCTATTTCATGGGTGTGTATTTTCATCATCAACCACTAATAAAACCTGGTAATGTACTCTAGGTGTCTACTTTGTGTGGATTCGGATAGTACACAATGTGTACTTTCAAAACACACAATGTGTATACTTCCTTTTTACTCCAAAATGGTCATGAAGTGTGTATTTCACTCTGAAAAACTAAAATGTTGCAAAAACACCAGAATGAAATATTTGAACTTAAAGGAACACATACTAGACATTAAATATATTTTTACTTAATCTAAATACTAAAATATAATTCAAAAATTGGGTGCATTAGGGTATTCCATGGACCTTGTAGGTGTCATTGGTTAAGGTTTTAGTGATGTGTCATTACTCGGTGATTTTTCAGGTGATCATTACTTCTTGAGTTAAATTAAATAATTAATTATAATTTTTTTAATTAATGATTTTGAATGTAATGGTTTGAGATAATATTTTGGGAGATGGTATGGGTCTGAACAAGGCTTGGATGAGATTACGTGACGGTGGATGAGCTTCGATTAAAGGGAATGAATTCATATGAGTCAGGTGGTCCCTGGAAATATCCCTAAGGTTTATTCTTTTGTTATGTATCATGAGATAAGTTTTATCACCACAAATTTGAAATTGACCCTAAATATAAAATGAATTATTTTATTAAACTCCAATGAAATGATTAAATTGTCAAGGTCTATGATGGATCCTTGAACATTAGCTTGATGCCATAACCACTGATGGCCAAAGGCTTGATTAAAAATTCATGTTATTTGACACATGGAACCAGATGGGAATAAACTAAATTAAATAAATTAACATAGTAGACATAGAGATATATGGGATTCACTTTCATAAGTCAAGATGCACTAGATATCATGAGATAGGATGGAACATCCCATTCATGATGGTGGGATCAATGTAAGAAGCCTGGAGAACACTATTCAATGCATGCATGCAAAACTAGCATGGGAAGTGATTTAAAAACACACACTTTGGGAGAGTATTATGTCCCATAACAACAGAGGAAATATGGAAGATGTTAGCATACAAGGTTCCCCCTTCTAGTCTAGGATTTGACCCCTCATTCTGACTCTTCAACAACATGCATGTTGGATCACGGGGGAAGGTAAAATTCTCTTCTGGCATCAAAATTGGGCAGGATCTGTGATCAGGTCTCTAAGGTTCCCTTCCCCCACAATCTCCTTAAAGGAGGCGATATTGGACCATACATTCATCAGGGAAGTGCTATAAAGGATCCAATAAGAAATATTTGACTCTATTGCCATCAACTCGGAGCTGGACATATGTGTGTTCACCCCACCAAACTCAGGGAACTTTACTCTTAAGGACTTTTTTAGATTATCTACATCTCCAGAGCCTCATGACATATGGAATGAGATAGTGTGGTGAAAAAGGATTCCAAAAAATACAACTTCCTCATATTGAGGATATGACGCCATGTAGTACCATTAGATGATAATATTAAAAAAGTGGGAATTTCTCTAGCATCATGTTGTCATTAATATAAAAATAAATGAGAATAAATCATGAATCACATCTTCTTTGAAGTAGAATGGGCCCAATACATGTTGAGGTCCTTTGGTGCCTTCACCACTATCCCATCCAATGTCCTACGTGATGCTCTGTTCTTAGAGAAATGGTTTTAGGGGGTGACTGATTCAGGCCTGGAAAGAATGACATGTTCTGTTATCTTGAGTGTAGGCTATTGGTGTTTATGGAAATATTGAAACCATTCTAGATATGAGGGGTACCTATCCATAGGTTGGTCTATTATAATGAGAAAGAAGAGCCTACTAGTTGACATGTTTACACTTATTGGGAACTGGCTGGAGGCCCCTTCTCTATGCCTAATTCAAGCCAGCTCTTCCTTGGCCCCACCTTTCCCTCCTAGGTGGTATGGTCATTGGATAAATTGTCTCCCTATGTAAAATGGACTATAACTTAATACTTATGGATACTATATATCATGTGACATTTGTGGAGGATAGGCGATACATGATACTAGGGGGAGTGTTCTTCTGGCCTTTATAGTGCACTATGGTAGTGCCACCTCACTTCAGGTAGAGGCTAATGAAGTTATTATAGGGATAAACCTTTTCAACCAGAAGAATATAGTTCTTACTCAAGTGGAAATTTATTCTATAGTCATACATGAATCCCTACATGTAAAATTATCTATCCCATGGTTGGTTTCATACATTATCAAGAAATGTAAGACCCTTCTCAAAAAGGATATCCAGGTCACCCACACATGGTGCGAAGGGGAATAAAGTAGAGGATCATATTGCATCTCTAGAAGATCATGATTCCAATGTCACCCACCTTCCCAACATTAATTTCCTTAAGACTAAGGGTGTTAACTTGATATGTGTGAATTCCCTTGGTCTCCACTATTTTAGGCCTCCCTAGGTTTGGTCTTGTCTTGCTCCACTACTCCATTGTTTTCCTTGTTTTCCCTTATTCCTTTGTACTTTTTCCTTGAATAAAATTTAATGATGATGATGATAAGTTTACATTAAATAAATTTAATCACCCAGTGACTATGTCATCATTGGGTGAAGATTCTGGTTGAGATCATGGAAGACCTAGGATGCATCCTGGGTCTTGAGTTGAGATGCATATAACATAGGTTAATTTCTTAAGTCTAGTTGGATAGTTATAAAATTATTAGGCTTAGTGGTGATGGGTGATAGGAACAACATCTAATATATGACGGTAAACACCCTCTTGTGGGTTGGATAAACTCTTTGTGAGTTCTATAAGTGGGATAAGTCCTCAAGGTCTTGATAAGGTTTTATGAGAGGATTTACTCTAGGAGATGAATTGAGAGAAATCCTAATAGAGTTTGAAAGAAATATCTATGTGAGGTTCATGAGGATGATTTGATGACCTATTATTGGATTTATAAGGTCTCTAGTGTGAGATATCTTGGGATGGTTCCAAGGATGTGGGTATGAGTTATGATGCAGATTATTGGTGAGAATTTGGATTTACATCTTATGGATAAGGTCAAGAAATAACCTATTGTCTAGGATAACGTCATGGGGGTGTTGGATGTGTCTTGGTTCTAGTGATATAGGATCAAGATGAGTCTAAAGTATTATAGTGTATTCCCATGTAGGTGAGATGTTTATGTAGATCAGTCCAGTGTGATGAACTCGTGTGATTGGGAAGGTCTTAAGGGGACCAACTTATGAGGATGAGTGGGTGATGATATGTTCCTTGAGGAATATATCTAGGCATTTATTTATGATTCTAGGTTGTGTTCCTGAGAGATAATAATAATAGATGTGTTCTAATTTCAAATAAGTGTCTAAAATAAGTTTACGATATGGGGTATATGATGTTTGGAGGAAGATGTTTCCCCAGGTGAATGTGTTATCAGGCATGGGGGTGGGATGAGTCACATAGGTAATGATATCCAGGTAATTATTTTAGGGTGGTATGTGCCCCTAGTTTGTATGATAGATGAGGTTTTTAGTGAGGTTATTTAATTGGGTGTATTTTTTATCAAGAACCATGTAGAACATGATCCCTAATGGCCTAATAAATATTTTGAGTAAGAAATGTGACCCACTAGGTAGATGATATATAAGGTTCTAAGTAGGGTATGTGAATCCCTTAAGTGGATTATATATGATAGTTTTTTATAGGATATGTAACCCCCTAAGTGTATTATATTTTGATATAGGTTTTGGGAAGGAAGTGGTTCCCTCAGGTGTATGACATTCGACCATGGGTTTTGGGTAGGACTTGATTACCCTATGTGTATGAAATTCCACTGAGGTTCGGGGAAAGACATGGTCCTCCTGGGTGATGTTCTAAAATAAGATTTGAACCAAGACATGTTTTCCCATATGAGGTTATGTATTATTCCCAGAGACATCTGGCACTAGCTGAAGCAGGCATGGTCAACCCCAGCTGTCACCCTAGAACCTAAGGATCAAAAATATTTTATTTATTATGTTTTTAGTTATTTATTTGATCATATTAATAATATCACAAAATTAATACATTGTATTTATTAGTCATGTTATGTAAACTATTGGTGGAGGCCTACTATGTTTTAATATCACCTTTCTCAAGTGACCCTAAAAATTTTGTACCTAAGCAAATCTCATTGTTAGGGACATCATTGATGATGGAATATTGAGTTTTACTCAAACACTATTCGGGATGCCCTGACACTTTTATACCTAAGAAAATATATTTTTTTCATAGTTTCAAATATTAATATGCCTAGTTTACATGGTCGATATGGATAACTTGGATGGAGTCTAGAGATAAGGATCAGATATGATAATAAAGCCTCCTTGTATTTTATTTCTTTTATTTATTTTTTATATGTGATTGTTCTAGTGGGCGATCAATAATGATGTATACTTGTATGGAAATATTTTATTTTTCATAATATGATTCTTCTTTATTGGATCCTATAGACTCTAATTATTATTATGGATATTTTTTGGTTATTTATTATGGTTTCTTTACTCTGATATGAGGGTATAGTCTCCCAATAGTAACACCTTAGACCCTTAATACTAGTCTGTAGCCTCTACCATATAGGTAGGATCACTTGAGGTTATGTAACACTCTAACTAGTACACTAATGGGTGGTACTAGGATGAGAGGAATTACAATATGAATATGTTTGGACTCTATATTTTCATGAGTAACACAAACTATGGGTTGTGTTATGAATTTAATATGAATATGATATATATTAAGTTAGTGGGACTTTTAAATTGAAACCCCTCAAAATACTAAGTGTGATATTCCTTCCAAAGTGGTACTTGTTTAGACCTCGATCATCCAGTACAGGTGACCCTAAATTCCAAGTTTCCATGAATTATCATATACAATACAAAAAAGTTATAAGGTGAAGTTATCCTTTAAGTTCCTTGTTTTTAGTATTTAATTTGGTTTAAACTTAACCAAGAAACCCTAACTGTTAGGATACTATAGGAATAAAGTTTAGTGAATCCATAAGATGGGTTTAGATAAAGAGTTATCAACCCAGATTTCCCAGAATATTATATATGATGCGATTGACAATATTTTTCTACTAGATATATTTATAGATAATTTTTGTGATACCTAATGTATTCCATGATGAAATATGGGTCTTGAGTAAATGAATGGATATGATGTATGATGTTATATTTTTAGTGGGAGTAATTTTATTAAAATTACTTGATGAAAAAAATAAAACATTATACTCACTTATATATATTTATTTTTTATATAGTATGGAATACTTCATGATAATAATTTTAAAATATGTTATAGGTATGACCTATAAAATAGATCAAAATTTATACCTAGGGTTGAGAATTTTTATAAAGAGAAGCATTCTGAGCACCTAAATGTGAATGTTGTTGAGATACATTTCTATGACTCTAAATCATGTGTATTAAATACCAAGTGTGCATCACACATTTTTGATGATAAAAACATGCTAAGAGATATGAGGGAATTTATGAAAGGAGAATTATGTCTTTATTTTGGCATTGGAGCAGGAGTTACTGCATTAGAAGTTTGAACTTATTATCTAAGTCTACCCAGTGGATTAGTACTAGAATTGGAGAACTTTTATTACATTCCCATTATAAACAGGAATTTGATTTCTATATCTTGTTTATACATGATTAGTTTTTCATTTATTATTAATAATATGAGTTTATATATATATATATATGTAATGAAATATTTATGGTATTGGTAATATGGTAAATTATTTATACATTCTAGACATGGATAATGCAATTTATAAAATTCAGAATAACATGGTTAGGGTTGATTCAAATCTCACTTGTCTTTGACATATTTTCATTGGATAAATAAATGAGAAATATATCCAAAGACTCTGTAGATATGTATTTTTAGAACCATTTGATTATTAATCATTTGATATATGTGAATATTTTTTGGTTGAAAAAATAAAAAATAACCTTTTAGTGGAAAATGTGAAAGTGATAGTGGTTTATTGGATCTCATGCAAAACGATATATGTGGACCAATGAGTACACAAGCAAGTGGTATTTTAGGTACTTTTTTAGATTTACCAATGAATTTAGTTAATATGGTTATGTGTTTCTAATGAGACATAAGTATGAAACTTTTTAAGAGTTCAAAGAGTTTTTAATTAAATACAGAATCAATTTGGAAAATTTATTAAGATTATCTAATTGGATTAAGGTGGTGTATACTTGATCCAAGAATTCACTGATCATCTGATATATTGAGGAATTATTCCACAACTAAATACTCTGGGAACACCATAGTGAAATGGTTTTTATGATATGAGTAATTGAGCCATATTGGATATGGTTTGATCAATGATGATTCAACACGACCTTCCTATTTCATTATGGGGTTATTCTCTAGAGACTATTGCATTCCTAATCAACCATATTCCATATAAACCAGTAATAAATATACCATATAATATATGGAATGGGAAACATATCAATATGTATTTTATGTGGATTTTTTTGAAGAATATGTATGCCATTTTTCTTCTAATAAACTCAACCCTAAAACATAAAAATGATTATTTTTTGTTATCCCAAAGAAACTATGAGATATTATTTTTAAAACCCTACAAAACACAAAGTTTTTATCGCACAAAGTGGTTTTTTATTTAAGAAGGAACACATGATTTTTTGTGTCAGTGGGAGGAAAATAGAACTTGGATAAGTTTAAGACCAATAAATAGGAAGTATTCCCAATATGAAGGTTGATCTAGTTCCAAAAAACAGTTGTGGAAGAACAACTAACTCATGTAACAAAAGAATCTATAAGTTTTGGTAGGTTTTTTCAAGAGTCTAAGAGATATGGATTTATTAAGGAAAATTATTATAAAACAATGTTAATAGGATATGAACCTACTTCCTATTGAGGGACCAAAAATATTTTTTATTCTAAGAAATAGTTAAAATCCAAGGAATCTAAAATGAAATCCATGTACAAACTGAGTTTGAAACTTGGTGTATATACCTGAAGGGGTGCGACACATACGGTGAAAGTGGTTTTCCATAAGATAATTGGAATAAATGATAAATATTATGTATATAAATTATTCATGGTGGCAAAGTGTTATAAGAAATGTTTTGGTATTAACTATAAAGAAACCTTTTCCTCTATTTTAATGATAAAGTCCATTAATATTTTTCATGACCTAACAACTCATTTTGATTATTGGATTTATCAAATGGATGTCAAAATAAATTTTATTAATGGGAATTTAATCAAGGATGTGTATAAAATATAAACCAAAGGGTTTGAAGTGGAAAATAAGTCTACCAAGGTATGAAAGTTGAAACTATCCCTTTATAGATTGAATAAAGCTTCTTGGAGTTGGAATATATGGTTTAATGTTGTAATCAAAGATTTTTATTTTATAAAGAATATGGATTATTTATGTTTATATGAGAGGATTAATGGGATTTTTGGTGGTGATTCTGATATTTTATGTAGATGTAATACTTCTTATCAGAAATGAAATATTGACTTTACATTCTGTAAAGATATGGTTGAAAAAATTCTTCTCTATGAAATACATGGGTGAATTAGACTAAAAATTGGGTATGAATATATATAGAGATAGATATAAGTGGATGATTAAAATATATCTGGACACATACATTGTTAATGTTCTAAAGTAGTTTAGCATGGAAAACTCTAAAAGGGTTCATTACTAGTGTTTCATAGCACAAATATTAGGATGATTTTGGATCCTTATAAGGAATTAAAAAGGATATAAATAATTCCTTATGAATTCTCCATGTAACCCCTTTATATTTTATGAAATAATTTTCTATAAAAAATTATTTGTTTTTGATAGCTTTCTTTACACACAACACCAAGTTTAAACAAACTACGATAAAATATTAAAATATTATTATTTAATGTGATAGTTATCACCTAGAAGTTATATTATAGGTTATCAATAGGAATAATTAAACTTTGAAAAATTATATAAAATTAATTAATTGATAATTTATTAATTATAAATTAAACTAAAAATCATTTGAAAATATAAGATATTTCTTTTCTTCTGAAAAACTATTTTTATGTGTGCAATGTGTTTTTATATTAATAAATTAAATTAATAAATATTGGTGATTGATTTTAATGAAATTTATATATTATATATTCAAAAAAATGTTTTAAAATTCATAAAATATTCTTTATATGCCTGAGATAGGAATAAATCATATTTTATGCTTAAAAATATATTTTTCTTAAAATAAATTTCATCGTGTTTTATGCACATATTTTGAAATGAATTTTTACCACTTATAGAAATTGAATTGTGAAAAATGGATTCTATATTTGTAATTAGGAGGTCCAAACTTGGTAAATAGGTACCTTTTATTTTTAGGTATTATGAATAATAACCGTGATAAAATTTATCACCATGGTAAAGGATAAATTGGGGTAACTGAGATCAAAACTAAGTGTTAAGGTCACTTTTTTTCATATTAATTCTTATTGGATGAATATAATTTTAACTTTATCAACTTTTTATTGAAATTTAACTATTTAAGGTACACTTGTCTATGAAAATGACCTATATAATATTTTAAGAAAATAAAAATTAAAAATGTCACTCTTTAAATATATCTTATGTGTTCACATAGGGAAAAAAGTGTGATGTGAATAAATATTAAGGGATATTTTGAGCGTAATGAAATTATATTTATGATGGTAATTTATTTATAATTTTTAGTGATTATATAATTACTTTATATGCTTATGCAACACCGACACAATATTTCTTTAATTAATAGAAAAATAAAATAAATGATTTTAAAAATATTAAAATTAATATAATTTGAGTGATTTATAGTGTTCCATGAATTTTATAGATTAATATAACATATTATTTTTCTTTTAAAGTATTATATTATCATTATATCTTTGTATTGATGTATTTAAATCCAAATTAAATGAATAGTGTGAAAATGATATTAATGATATTTTATGAAAATAATACTTTATTAAATTATTTAAAAATAATAAAAATATTAAAATAGGAAAATGTGGATAATATATTTTCAAAATTATCATACATTATACATTTATAAACCAATTTTTACCTTATCAGAAAAATTATAACCCTTAAAGAGTGAAAAATACATTACCACAGTTAAGGTTAAAATAGATCAATTAAGGGGTTAAACCAAAATATAAGGTTTAAAACACACCTTAAACCTCTAAAAATTTTATTTTTTATGGGATTTCAAACAAATAGTATCTTATCTTTGAATCTCTATACATTATTAATAATTTGGCTAGGTAATGGATTTATTATATTTTAATCTTTTAAGAAATCCCAAGGGTGGCCCTCCCCTCACTTATAAAAGGGAACCTCTCATTTCTCTTCTTTACACCAATTTGAGCCTTTTATATCAACTTAAACCTATAAAATTATATTATAAAATTCCCTTTACATTAATTATAGGTCCTTTTCTTCTTAAAATACCATTCCAAGGGTGCTTAAGAAGGAATCTAAAGGAGGCTAATCAAAGACATTGTAATCATTTTACACGACCTCTTTCAATTTGTTCTTCTTATAGTTACTCTAAATAATTTATATTCTTAATAAAATAAAAAATTAAGTATCATAAATATACTATAATGTTATTATGATTATGAAACTACCTTTATTCACCCTATTTTCCATCCAATAGGAAATGGAAGTACTGTTGAGTGGCTTCTTGAATCACTCTATGCTTTGATAATTATGAAGATTTATCTATTTTATTTCCTTTAAAAGTATTAATAATTTGAATTATGTATTAATTAAAGTATAATTAATCATGATTATATTCTTTAAGAACTTTATTTTTTTTATAATTAAAAATCTTTATTTTTTATTTCCTTTAAAATTATTAATAATTTGAATTATGTATTAATTAAATATGATTAATCATAATCATATCATAATATTTATTTACTTAAAATATAATTAGTTTTTTAGTTTTCATATTTAATAATGTAATATGAGTAATACCATGAATACTAAAAATGAGAACTAACCATGAGTGAAAATTTGGAAAAGTTTGGACCTGACCAGGGGAACTTACTATGAGTGAAAATTTAGAAAATTCTGGAACAGATTGAGAGTAAAAATTTGGCAGAGTCTAAAACCGATTATGAAAACAAACCATGAGTAAAAATTTGGTAAATTTTGGAATCGAACATGTTAAATAACCATGAGTTTTTTTAAAGTTTTTAACTAAACATGAGTGAAAATTTTCAAAGTCTGAAACCGACCGTGAGAACTGACCGTGAGTGAAATTTCATAAAGTGTTGGACTTATCTTCAATATTTTGACTATAATGTGGGATAAAAAACTAAAAATTTAGTGATTATTATTGAGTTGGAAATAAAAAAATTATATATGTTTAATTATAAGAACTCAAACTATGAATCAATATCTATAATTACATAAATTAGATTGAAGTCACTGTATGTTTTCCAGTATCAATTCTACAGTTTTCTATAATAAATTTTCTACTATATTTTGATGATAAATTGAGGTATAGAAGTTAGATTAAGGTTATTTTTGATTATATGTAATGATAATGAAATTATATAAATACATTTAAACTCAATATAAATTTGATTCTGCCATTTGAAAGGAATGTTTTAAGTCTGAAACTTTATAAGACAAGTTGTCTACAAATTTACAAAGTTTCCTACGTGAAATATGGCACATGAAACATCTATAAAATTTCAATTAAATGAAATCAGGTACATGAATTACCTTATGTAGATTCAGATACATTTATTTGCCTACATGAATCCCATATATGTATTTTCCTACATGGATTTTTGATTTTCTATAGGATGATGTAAAACATGGAAATATGCTCTATTTTACATAACATTTCCCTTTTCCATATGATTCATGCTTATTATAGATATAATATATATTTTATTTGTTCTATAATTACTTATTAATTATTTAGAATCCATGAAAATAGATTTAAATTGTTTTATATAGGATTAAATTCTTGTCACGTGGGTTGAAATTCAATGTTGTTTCATTGAAAAAAACACAAGTTCCACATTAAATGTTGTTAGAATATGAACATTTTATCTCACACACTTTATGGGAGTTTTACAAGGGAATTTTATGTTGATTATAATTATTTTTTGGTACTGTATTAATTATACTAATGTGTTATTACCGCATAATATAAAATTAATTTTACATATTATTTAAGTGACTCATGTGAGTTTTTTTTGCATGCACATTTAATAAAGAAATTGTATGATGTATTGGGAAAGATGAACTAAAATGGGATTATAGTGTTGAATATTTTATGCATAGATGAACTCAATATATGGATTTAGACAGATCAAGATCAAGTATAATAGGTTGAGGATATTCTTGAACTATAAAAGGTCTACAAAATTTGATGACCACATAATTCTCTCAACTGGAATTTAACTGTTTGATCCTTTTCTACTAGAGATTTTACTATTGGAGAGTTCACTACTTCCATGAGACCTGAAAATCGAATCTGTTCATATGATTTTGTGGTTTTAATTATCCCTATCCTCTTTCTATGTGTATAATTTTAATGGGTTATACTATACATTAAAAGGTAGAAAACTAGTTTGTGACTCCCAAACAAAAGTCAGGTATTGAGTTGTGCCTCTAGGGGAAAAAGGAATACTGTTTAATTTGTGCCTCCAGGTATAAAATTTAAAGATTGATTTGAGTTTAAGCCTCTAGGGGGAAAATGGATTTTAATTAGGCCATGACCCCAAGTGGGAAAAATTCATTGTAATATCTCATTATATTTGTTACAATGGGTTCCATCACTCTCATTTCATGAGAAGGGTAAATAGGGGAGTTGGATCATTTATAACCAAACCACTATAAAAATATCTTGTGTTATTTTTCATTTTTTATACTACATTAAAATTATAACTATGATATAAACCTTAAATTAATTAATTAATTTTAAACTTCCAATTCACCCCCTTCTTGGATATTTTTCCATCTTAACCATGTACCAAAAATTGGTATCAGAGGAGGAACCCCTTCTATATATCTATATTATTCATGCTAAACATTTACTTACTTAACCATCAAGGGAAAAATATCCATTTAAGATGGAAAGAACAAGTTAAAATGATGGATGGATACAAAAAAACAACCTCATTTTGATTGAATTGACTATGGATATTGGAATTATAGTATGAAATTTTTCTTGAATCAACTTAGCATGGATCATTGAACAATTATGAAAAATCCATAGAAGTTTACTAAAGGCAAACCTAAATATTTAGTTTTAAATGATGTGGTAGTGTGTTCTAAATTATATGGTGATGAATGTCTTATACTGTGCAATAAATTAAATTTTTTATAGTCATGTTTTAGCTTGTAACATTTCTCATGACATTTGGAAAATTATAAAAGTTACACATTTTGGTTTGGATAAACTTATCAAAACTATGTTGGGTATGTTAATATTTGAATATCAAGAGTTTAAAATGGGTGATGATGAAACTATTAATCAAATGTTTAATAGATTCACTAGTATTTTAAATGATATGAGTTATTTGAGAGAAAATCTTAAAAATCATGTGCTAGTTGAAAGAGTTCTTAAAGAACTTCCTAATAAGTGGCATGATAAAAAAGTATCTTTATATGAAAGTAATAATTTAAAGTAATATAATCTTGATGATATTATCAGATCACTATTACAATATGAGTTAGAACTGAAAAATATTTCTAAAGAAGATAATTTAAGAAAGAAGGTAATTTATTTTAAATCAAATGTATCTACTTACTCTTCTGATTCTCAGTTATAGAGTAGTGAAATGGATGATATAGATTATATTAAAAAGGGTGGATATATACGGAAGAAATACTAATCAAGGAGATATCATAAATACTATCCTAAGGATGGTCATAGAAAGAATAAGAAAGGTAATTATAATTCTAACGATACTCAAGATGTAATTTATTATGAATATAAAAAAATGGGCACATCAAGTTCGATTAACCAAGACTAAATAAAGATAAGAATAATAGGAAGTAATATAATAAATAAAAGAAGTAAATTTCACCTAGATGGAGTTGTACAGAGGATTAAAGTACCAATGAAGAATCTGGTTCTAAATTAGATGTGGAAAAATTATGATTAATGGATTTATAAAATCAAGTAAGTGATTCTAATTATTTTTACTATTCTGAATCTAAATCTAAAAAACCTTCTACTGAGTAATTTCTTAAAGAAGTTAATATAATTGAACATAAAGTTGAAAATTTTATTGGTTTATACAAGAACCTTAGGATACAATATAAGTATGTTCTTAAAGAGAGTAAAAATATGAATTAATCTATCAAGGACAGAAAAAATTATTCTCATTAAAATTTAGAAATTTCATAATAAAAGTTGAAAAATTATCTTAATGAAAATGATAAATTTTAAAAGGGAAAATGATTTCATATCAGAGTGTCATGAAGCTAAAATAATAAATTTTGATAATTTTCTTAAGGAGAACGAAGAGATCAAAAATGAAGTTGGATGTTTAAAATAATTTTTTTCCATTTTTGTTCAAGGTAGATAAAACCTTTATAAAAGGATTGTTTTTAATAAAATGAACAAAAATAGATTAGGTCTTGGTTATGATAATAATTTAACTAAAATGTATAAGATATTATTTGTTACAATTTCTAATGGAAGTACATCTACTTCCACTTGTTTTAGATTTCATATGAAAGGTCATATAGCCAATGACTCTTCTCTGAGAGTTAAAAAATATCTTGGTCACAATAAGGATTTTATTTCTAAATAATTATCTTCTATATTTCATATATATTAATTTTTAAAATCTGTTTGGATTACCAAAAATTCATATGCTAATCCCATCAGAACCAAATTTTCATGGGAACCAAAAATTTCTTAAATTTGTTTTTATTGTAAATATGTATTAGGACAATAAAAATGATGTTTTATATATGGAAAATGGATGATCAAGACAAATGAAGGGTGATATTTCCAAATTTATATCATTTAATCAATATGATAGAGGTAATGTTACTTTTGGTTATAATTTAAAAGGAAAGGTAAAAGGTTTTGGTGATGTTGGAATTTCAAACTCTATTATTATTTATAAAGTGTTATTTTTTGAAGGTTTGAAAGATAATTTAATAATAATTTCCCAGCTATGTGATGTTGTCATGTTTATTAAATTTAAAAATTATAAATTCATTATTTTTAAGGATAAATCCATTTTATTTTATGCAAACTGAAAAGATAATATTTATTCAGTTAATTTTGATGAATTAACAGACCAAAATTTCAAATGTCTAAATATGGTACAATCTGATAATATTTTGTGGAATATGAGGTTAATACATGATAATTTCAGGTTTATGAACATTGTTTCCAAGAACCAAACCGTTCTATAGCTACCATAACTTAAAGAGGACAACACCTTTGTTTGTGACTCTTACTTAAAAGGTAAACACCACAAAAGAAGTTTCTAGTCAGTTAAGGAAGTAAAAACCATAAGGCCTCTTGATTTCATTCATTTATATTTATTTAGTCATATTAAACCTAGTATTTTTGGAGGTAAAAAATATTGTTTTTTATTATAGATGATTTTACAAGATATACATGGGTTTAATTTCTTAATCTTAAATCTAAAACTTTATCTAAATTTATCACTTTTTTTAAATTGGTTCAAAATGAGAAAGAAAACTTAATTAATTCAATTATAAGTGATCATGGTGGTGAATTCCAAAATTTAGAATTTATATAGTTTTTTGAGGAAAATGGGTATTTTCTCAATTTTTCATCCCCTAGGACACCACAAAAAATGGTGTATTTGGAAGAAAAAATAGAACAATTCAATAAATTTATAAAACCATGATAAATGAATTTAAATAACCTAAATATTTATGGGAATAAGCTATGAATATATATTTTTATGTTAAAAATAGATTTTTTAATAACCTTGTTGAAAAAGACACCTTACGAGCTTTGGAAGGGAAGAAAACCTAAAATTGATTATTTTAGAGCCTTTGGATGTAAAGATTTTATTCTTAATACTAAAGATATTTTGAATAAATTTGATACAAAATATAATGAATTTATTTTATTAGGATATTCAAATAATAGAAAATTTTATATAGTATATCATAAAATAACCATGGTTGTTGAAAAATTAATTAATATAAAGTTTCATGAAAAGTCTTCGAATAAAAGGGATTATGCTATTGAAAAATTCAAGGAATAATTTAGAGATTTTAATTTTCAAGAGGAATTATTTCAAGAATAGGATGTTCATATTGAGGGGGCAAATATTCCTTCTCAACTTAAACCTATCCATAAAAGATCATGGAAGACTCTTATAGATCATCCCATAGATAATGTTATTCGAAATATTTAATAAAATTTTCAAACTAGAAAATATATTATGAATATTTGTTCTTTTCATGATTTTATTTTTGATTTTATTTCTAATAATATTGACGAGGTTTTAAATGATACTAATTAGATATTTTTTATGCAATATGATTTAAATCAATTTACTAGGAATAGTGTGTGGACTTTATTTGTTCTATAAAGTAATTTTTATATTATTGAAACAAAGTTTATTTTTATAAATAAACATGATTAATATTGAAATATAGTTCAAAAAGGTTATATTAGTTACTCAAGGAGTTTTTTAAGAAGAGGGTATTGATTTTGAAGAATCTTTAACACCTATAGTAAGATTATAATAAAATATAATATTATTGGGTTATGTTACTTTTCATGGTTTAAAATTATTTTAAATGAATATAAAATTTTATTTTCTAAATGGTTATGTTTCTGAAGAAGTATATATTAAAAAAACCCCTGGTTTTGAAAATGAAAATAATCCTAATCATATTTTTAAACTATATAAAGTTTTATATGGTTTGAAATAAGCTCCTCGATCTTAATATGAAAGGCTAACTAATTTTCTTTTGAATTGTTTTTGAGAAGGTAAAGATTTATCATACTTTGTTTATTAAGGAAATTAATAAGGATATTTTGATTGTAAAAATTTATGTTGATGATATTATATTTGGATCTTTATGTGAAGTTTTTTTAATGAATTTTTAGAATTGATGACTTCTGAATTTTATATTAGTATGATGGGGGAATGGAAATTCTTCACTAGTTTACAAAATTTTCAAATAAATGACGGTATTTTTCTAAATCAATATAAATATTATAAATAATTGGTCAATTGATTTGGTTTAGATTATTTTAAGAGTGAAAATACTCCCATGAGTACTACTTGACAGTTGGATTTAGATAAATATGAAAAATATATTGATGTTGAAATCTATAGAGTAATGATTGGAAGTTTACTATACTTCACTACTTATAGGACATATTTAATGTTTTCATTTTTCATGTGTGATATATATCAAAGTGATCATAAGTAAAGTAATATTAAATCCATTAAAAGGATTATTAGATATGTTAAGGGATCTTTGAATCACAGTTTATTTTACCCTACAAAACTAACTTTGATTTGATAAGTTATTCAGATTTAGATTTTGGAAGATGTAAGATAGATAGAAAGATCACTTCAGGTATGTTTCATTTACCTGGTAAATATTTAGTTTAATGGGATTCAAAGAAACACAATTCCTTTTCTCTTTCAACTACCGAATCTGAATATATATATGTTGCATCATGTTATGATCAATCTTTATGGATTAATATTTTTCTTCTTCTAATTTTGGTTTTGTTTTTTATAAGATTCCTATCTTTTGTGACAATAATTCTGCTATATCTATATCTAAAAATCCCTTACAATACTCTAAGACTAAGCACATTGATTTTAAATTTTATTTTCTTAGAGATCATGTTAAAAAAGAAAACATGAGTTTGAAATTTATTTCTAAAAAAAACAAACTTTCATATATCTTTACTAAGCCCCTATAATTTACTATGTTTGAAAATAATCAAGTTTAAACTTGACATTATGGATATTTAAATTTATATCTCATAATTTTAGGGGGAGTTTGGGTGTGTGTATGTGCTGAAATTTTCAGATTTATATTAAATCTAAAAGTATGGAATCAGTTTTTCAGATTACTATTTTTTTATTTATGTACATATTTGTGTATTATATTACTACATTGAGACTTATCATATGTACTAAATAATTTTTAATTTTTTTAAAATTATGCTTATTTAATAGTGGTGTCTTGATACATGTTTTGAAAATGGAAGGATTTTTTGTGTCTCCTTGATATATGTTTTGAAATATGAATGTTTAAGAAACTTAAGAAATAAAATATGTTTTTAAAGTATGTTTTTATTTAAATGGAATTTATTTTTTAAGTATTAATTTCAAAGAGATAATTATTCTATTGTAACTTTATTTTTTTGATAATTTCGAAAAGTGGGAGATGTTTTTGAAATTATAATTTATTTTGTAATTATAAAAATGGGGGAGAATATTGTATGGCTTCTTGAACTACTTTATGTTTTGATAATTACAAATATTTATTTATTTTATTTCATTTAAAAGTCAAAATAATTTGAATTATGTATTAATTAAAGTATGATTGATCATGATTGGATTCTTAAACCACTATATGTTTTGATAATTACAAATATTTATTTGTTTTATTTCCTTTAGAAGTATTAATAATTTGAACTATGCATTAATTAAAGTATGTTTAATAATGGTCATATCATAATATTCATTTACTTAAAATGTATTTAGTTTTTTGTTTTTTATAGTTCATAACATGTACTATAAGTTTCATGAAGTGTTACTAGGATAAATAATTCATTTGAGACCTTAAAATATCATTTTACAGATTCTATAACTAAAATTTGGAAAAGTATAGAAATTAAAAATTTAGAAAAGTCTATAACTGACCATGAGAACTGACAATGTGTACTGATCATGAGTATTAACCATGGGTACTGACCATGAACATTGACCATGAGAATTGACCATGACTGAAAATTTGGAAAATTCTAGAACCGGCTATGAGTGAAAATTTGGAAAAGTTTGAAACCAACCCTAAGAACCAAATGTGAGTAAAAACTTAGAAAATTATATAAATTCCCATAATAACTGACCTTGAGTGAAAATTTGGAAAAGTTTGGAACTGACCATGAGAACTGACCATGAATGAAATTTGGTAAAGTGTTGAACTTATCTTCTTTATTTTGACTATAAAGTGGTATAAATAACTCCAAATTAAATGATTCTTATTAAATTATAAATATAAAAAATCATATAAATTTAATTAAAATAGATAAAAATCTAAATCAATCTCTATAATTACATAAATTAGATTGAAGTCACTACATGATTTCAGTCTAAATTTTGTAATTTTCCAGAATAATTTTTATACTGTATTTTATGATAACTTGAGATGTTGAACTACAATTAAGGCAATTCTTTATTTTATGGAAATCTAATGAAATTATCTAAATATAGTTCAACTATATATAAAGGTGATTATACTATTTTGAAGGTATGTTTTAAGCCTAAAACTTTATAATACAAGTTTTCTATAAATATCTAGAGTCGCCTATGAGAAATTTGGTATGTGAAATTCCTATATGATTTAGATTACATGAAATCCAGTACGCGAATTCCCTTACATAGATTCGGATATATAGATCCACCTATGTAAATCCCATACATGGATTTTCCTATGCAGTTTTGTGATTTTCCACAGGATTTTGTAGAACATGGAAATATGATTTGTTTTATGTAACATTTTACTTTTCGATTTGATGTATGTTTATTATAGATATAATTAATTTTTTATTTATTCTATAATTACTTATTAATTATGTCACAAATCGACCCACCAATTCCCACCTGGCTGGTGGAAGGCCGAACCACAAATAACCTAAGACTGACTGTATAGGCTAGGGGCTAATGACAAGTGCCAAAAGGAATAACTAAAATAAGAGGCCTTTTACTAAATTACCTGAATGCATGAAACCAACCATCTCTATGTAGAAGTGCAGAAGAATAATAATAAAATACTGTAACATCTAGAGTATAAACCATGAATTTAATAACCTATAGTGAATACAAAAAAGCATGATAGTGCAATCCGAAAAGTAAAGTTAAAAAATACACTCCCAACTAGAAAAATATTTCCCAATCTAGAATCAACTGAAAAAAATACTGAGAGAGCATGGCTCCATACCTCCATTCCCTAACCACTATACACAGTTAAATTCACCCAGGTGTCCCTATGCACCTATGAAATCACCGCTAACATGTCTTTCATCAGAATAATACATGAAAAATGTGAGAAATTCCCATATAGGGGTGTGTATATACATACCTAGTAGGAAACCCTAAAAACTGAAGAGGAAGAAATAGAAGACATGATAAAATTAGTTAGCTTAGCCTAAGAAAGAGGGAAACAAAACCCAACATCAAAGATATATATATATATATATATATATATTCTCATAAAATAAACCCATACAAGAGAGAAAGAGGATCTCCATCTCACATCCCATCCGAGGATGATGATTCTTCCAATAGTTTTAAGTGGTACATCAATGATGCTCATCATCATGCAAGTCTGTTTGAATAATTCTCTATGTAGAGACACACCTCAGCACTATGCCACACAGATGACGGGATATAATCTCTAGGTAGAGGACCCATTCCTTGGTACAACAGGAGGGTTCCACTCAGTAGATTGAGAACTCATGCCCTGGTACAATAGGTGTGTTCCACTCAGTAGATAAAGGACCCATGCCCTGATACCATTGTAGGGTTTAACTTAGTAGATAGAGAACCCATTCCCTGATACAATAGTAGGGTTCCACTTAGTATATTGAGGACCCATTCCCTAATAGCACAGGAGGGCTCTACTCAGTAGATGGAGGATCCATGCCCTGATAGCACTAGAGGGATCCACTTAGTAGATAGAGGAACCATGCCCCAATACTACGAGAGGGTTATACTTAGTAGATAGAGGACCCATGCACTGATACCATAGGAGGATTCCAATCATTAGATAGAGGATCCATGCCCTGATACCATAGGAGGGTTACACTTAGTAGATAGAGGACCCATTCCTCGATACCATAGAAGGGTTCCACTCAGTAAATATAGGACCAATTCCCTAATACCAAAAAATTGTTCCACTCAATAGATATAGGGACCATGCCTTTATACCACATTACAGTTCAACTCAAACCAGTATGAGTAATATGGTAGATTTCCAATCCTATCCTCTCTCTGATGATCTTGCCCGATCACTACCATCATCGAGTGCTTCCTAAATAGGAATCGTTCTTACAAAATCTAACATCATATCTCAACCGGGCTTGGCATACTCCGCCCGAGGTTTGGACGCAGGTGGAGTACGGTCGGGTTGGTTTTGCCTTAAAAACCAACCGGGCCCGGGGGACGAAAATGCCAATAACTCTCAGACCGGGCGTCCGATCGACGCGCCGTCTGTTGCGTTGAGTTCCTGTTGACGATACGAAACTTTTGGATACATCAACTCTGGACTTCGTGACAGTTGATGTATAAGCCTCTCGGCTCGTGGAGCGGACCCTCCGAACGAGCTTGCTGTGTGCGGAAGCCCTAGTGCTAGCTATGACTGTGACTACTACTGCTGCTACTGCTACTGTGACTGCGACAACGACAGTACAGAGATCCTTTGTGGATTCGACGACGACGACTTCAGCACTCAGTGATCCTATGTGGATCAGTGCTACAGGTCCTGTGTGGGCCCGATCCTGTGTGGGTCCGATCCTATGTGGGTCCGCGCTCAGCAGTTCTGTGTGAGCCAGCGCCTACAGGTCCTGTGTGGGCCCGATCCTGTGTGGGTCTTTGCGGGGGTTAGTTACCTATCGATCCTTCGTGGGTCTGACGACTTAGATGGATCAGAGATCATCTTTATCGTCCTTTGGTTAGTTACCTATCGATCCTTCGTGGGTCCGACGACTTAGATGGAACAGAGATCATCTTTATCGTCCTTTGGTTAGTTACCTATCGATCCTTCGTGGGTCCGACGACTTAGATGGATCTGGGATCATCTTTATCGTCTATCGAAGAAGTATACCTGTGTGAGCTGAATCTGTTGCTTTCCTGTGTGGATTGTGATGTGCAATCCTGTGTGGATTACGTTTTGCTTTCCTGTGTGGAATACGTTTACTTTCCTGTGTGGACTGATTTGTACTTGGGCTCGGAGGTTGGAGCGTATTTGAATTGATGCCTTAGGTATATGTATGGGCATATACCTAAGCAGTGTCGGTTGTTACTTCGTGATTGTACCTTTCTTCGTGGTTTATCCTTTGTGGATTTGAGAGACCTTCAGGGGTCTCGGGGTCCCTACTGAGTAGCTTATACTCACCCCTGCACGGGCTATGCCCGCACTACGTTGTGTTGGTTGCAGACGACGGACAGCGTTGACCTTAGCTGAGGCTTGCAGAGCGGGACGGTACCCGGAGGTGGACCACTGGGCGGGACGTGCACGAAGCGGACGGTGGGACCCGTGGAGTAGAGGAGCTACCTGTACCCACCCTTCAGGTGGGATTTCCAGTGGACAGCTCGGAGTAGCGGCTTTTACTTTTCAGTTGTTGTTTTCCCTTTCGAGTTGTACTTTACTTTCAGTTTGGGTTTGTATTCTGGCCCATTTACTTTTCTGCACTTTCAGTTGTACTCTACTTTTGTTTAGTGTTTACTTTCTGCTTGCTTACTCTGTGGTGTTTGTTTACTTTTTAAAGGCAATGCCTTCCCTTTTTACCGGGATTTACGCCTTGGTGCTAGTCGCCAGCCCCTGGCCTATGGAAGGCGGGCTTGGGGTAGTCACGGCACGGACCCCGAGGGCGGGTCGTGGCAAATTGGTATCAGAGGAGTTCGGTTCTACCGCGAACTCTGATCTTTTCTATGTGAAGCAATAATGTTTAGCGTATTGAGTGTGGTTATCAGTCCAGGGAGTCCAGTGTTGGTGCGGCGGCCGACGTATCCGTACACCAGGACCTTGACTTCTGATTTCCGACTTAATGCACGAAAACATTGATTGCGTGTGTGTTTCAAAGTTTTCTTTGTGATTTCTTTGTGTCAGCTCACCAGGTATACTGTTTGACCATGGCGCACCTGTTTCCTATTCAGGATGGCCCCATGACGGCAGCCAGCTAGGGTTCCGAGAGTTGAGCGTGACGACATCCCACCGAGCGACGAGGCCTCGGTGTAGGGCCCTTTGTCAGCAGTGGCACCGGCGGTAGCACTACCCGCCGAGCCCCCGATACTTCCAGCACCAGCCGCTGACGATGCACGTCGCCTCAGCGCACTGCATGAGTTTCAGCGCCAGCGACCGCCCAGGTTTCGCGGGGAGACGGATCCCCAGGCAGCAGAGGACTGGCTGGAGGCAGTGGTACGAGTGTTTAGGCTAGTGAGGACACCAGCAGACCTCATGGTGATCCTCGCTGCGAGCCTACTACACGCAGCAGCAGGACGATGGTGGAGCTTGATGCTCCAGGTGCACGATGAGGTATCTCTTCTTTGGACGGACTTTGAGAGCCTCTTCCGCTCGGAGTTCGTCCCAGCCACCCTTCGTGCGGTGCGTATCCAGGAGCTTCTACAGCTGCGGCAGGGAAGCATGACGATCGCTCAGTACTCGGCGAGATTTACCGATCTCTCGCGCTACTCGACCGACATGGTACGGGACCCATTCTTCCGGGCCCGGACCTTCGAGAAGGGTTTGAGACACGAGATCAGGGCATCGCTGATCTCCCTCAGCATACCGACTCAGACAGGAGTACTGGAGCGGTCCCTTATGATCGAGAGCTTCTTTGCTGAGTCTACACCAGCACAGAGACCCACCGTAGGGCGGCACGTAGCGGAGTCTTCGGTAGCAGGTAGCCGACAGATGACTCAGGGGTCCAGACAGACCAGACCTTCAGGCAGACGACCTCAGGGCACACAGCGCAGAGCCAGTCTTTTGAGTGGAAGACAGTGCTTTGCATGCGGCGGGCAAGGCCACATGGCTCGTGGCTGCCCGACCCTCCATGCGGAGGAGCAGCAGACGGTTGAGGAACCACCTAGGCAGAGGCAGAGGTTCGACCGTGGCGGTCTGCAGGGAGGAGGCGGACGAGGCAAAGGAGCTGGCCGAGCAGCAGGTGGTGGATGACGCTTTGAGGCTCTACCACCACCACCACCAGAAGGTCCACCCCGACCGCAGGGGAGATCTCAGCTTCAGGCAGCCGAGGCCTTCGATCATGGAGCTCTGGGAACCGATGGACAGGAGCAGAACTAGTGGATACATCCTTTGTACTTCTGGTTCCTTGTTGCTTTTGTGTAGCGTCTTGTATTATGAGCTGCAATAATAAAATACGCATGCCTTTGTGATATTTTCGTTCCTGTCCTCTTTCGTGATGTTACTAGGAGGTTCTAGTTTTGGTTGTTGACTTGACCCTCACTTGTGAGACATCTACTAGAGGAGACCCAGTTACCACACACTGATGCCGACAGTGTGACTCAACCCTTGGAGGCGAGAGTAACGGTTGAATCTCTTAGTAGTAGCGTCGAGGCCTTACGACATCATCCTTGGTATGGATTAGTATCATCCATGTTAGGATTGACTGTTTTAGGCAAAGAATGTGGTTCATCCAGGGGATGAGACCAGATTTCTATTTTCAGCAAAGAAGAAATCTTGCAGCTCTTGTGGGACCTGTGATGGTCCAGGCCACGACAAAGAAGGTCCAGGTCATCCAGGAGCGGATGAGTACAGCTCAGAGCCGGCAGAAGTCATATGCTGACAGGAGGCGGAGGCCACTAGAGTTCGAGGATGGCGACCACGTCTTCTTGCGGGTCTCACCTCGACGTGGTATTCGGAGTTTTGGCCAAGGCGGAAAGTTATCTCCGCGCTTCATCGGACCCTTCCAGGTCCTCAGCAGGGTTGGTGAGGTGGCTTATCGCCTGGCTCTACCACCTCAGTTGCACCGGGTGCACGACGTCTTCCACGTGTCTCAGCTGAGGAGATACGTGCACGAACCGACGCACATCATTGACCATGGGGAGCTTGACGTTGACGATGAGGCGACTTTTACGGAGGTCCCGGTGGAGATAGAGGATCGTCAGGAGCGGGTCCTGCGTGGGCGATCGATTCCTCTTGTGCGCATCAGATGGCAGCACGAGAATCTCCAGGAGAGCACATGGGAGCGGGAGGCGCAGATGCGTGCTCAGTACCCTCATTTGTTTCCCTAGTTTTGATGTATCTTTACGGGGACGTAAAGCCCTGAGGTGGGAGTAATGTAAATACCCGTAAAATTCAAGGGAAATTTTTTCTTAATTTTCTTTGGAATTTTACAAGAGCGCGGTTTCAGATGGCACCTGATTCCGAGGCCCGGAGTGCCCAGAATCAATTTCCGAAGTTTGGCTCGGGTACGTTCAGTGAACGAACGAGCGGGATTTTCTAACTTTTGATCCGGTGCTCGGAATTGAAATCCGAGGGCACCGATGAACTCACAGCGCCGATTTTCGCTTAAAGAGACCTTTTCGGGAGTTGCGTTTGTTTCGGATTGAGAGTTAGTTTTTGGGAGATTAGAATAAGTTAAATAAAAATATGTAAACACAATTTTTATTTAAACTTAATAGTTTACTTCTCTCAAAGGAAGTTAGGTGTGGGACCCACACCCACTTAACCTCCCTTGAGAGGATTAAGTGTGGTGGGGCCCACACGAAACCAAACTTTACATCTTCCCTCAAACTCCCTTAACCCCTCTTTAATTAACATGACAATTTGTTAATTAATGTGGAGTTATCTCTTCTTTGAATTTCAAACTTTTAAAATTCCAGTGTGTTGTTGTGTTTATAAAATAAGATAGAGTCATATTTTATTTTGTTTTTAGTTTTGTCTCCTTGAGAGAGTTGGGAAGGTTCTTCTTGTTTCTTCATCTTCTTCAACCTCGACGAAGAACACGAAGAACGCCGTTCTTCAACGAAGAACTTCTTCGCCGAAGAACACGGTCTTTCCGCGACGCCATATCCGCGACGTGACGTTCTTCTTCCGCATCATCTCTTCCGCGACGGTTTTCCGCGACGAACGCCATCGACAACGACTCTTCCTCCGACGTCTAAGGAATCGACACCGATATTACACGACTACGTCAATGTGCGACTATCGAGGTAGGGGTTCTTGAGTTCGTTGTTTTCTTTTTATTTGACTTTCCTCAAGACTTGACGAAGAACGCTCAAGTTCCGACGAAGAACGCCACTCCGCTCTTCTTCGTCTTCCGTGTCAACGAGAGAGAACACCGCTTCTTCCTTGGACAACCTTCGTCGGCGTACAAGGTTTCGCCAACGATGTGCCTCTTCGGACGCACCTCTTCGTCATCGAATTTGACGAACGACGACCGCGACGCCCGACCTCCGCGACGTCGTCTTCCGCGGAACGTAGACAAATCTTCGAACCTTATACCAAGGTAGGGGTTGTTGATTATTGTTAATTTATTTTATTCTTGATCGTGGATCTAGCATGTCTAACGTGAGGCAATTGAATTTTTTAAAGTTGTGTTATTATTTAACGTGAGGGGGTCGGACCGCATGAACACGGCCGAACCCCCTCCATCGTTCTTGTTGAATTGCTTTGTGGATGAATCAAGGTGGCGTGGTGCCGTCGCACCACGCAGTTAATCGCCCAATCAAGAACGCAACGCCGTCGCGCCGCATTGAAAGAAATTAAAGTGCGGCGGAGGGGCGCGGTGTCGTCGCACCGCGCTGGACGACGAACACCGCGGCCGGTTCTGGGCCGCGGTGGGATGAGAAGACCGGCGGCCGGGCCGCCGGCGTCGGAAGCCGAAGAGGGGACCGGATTCTTCCGGTCCCGTTGGAGAAAACCGGCCGGCCAGCTGGCCGGCCGGATGGTAATTAACCGGGGGAAATTAATCCCCCGGCCAGCACACAAAACCCCCCCTCATTATGAGGGGGGCGGTTTCCATGAAGGGGGGGGGGGCAGCAGCCCCCCGGTTTTTTTTTCTCCAAGCCGGCCCCCACGTGGGGGCCGTTTTTTCTGCAAAGGGCGCGGCAATTAGCCGCGCCGCCGCCTCCAAGAAAGCGGGGGCTTTGCCCCCCGCATGCCGCCTCCGTGCGCGCCGCCAGGCCGCTGCGCCACCGCCGGGCCGCCGCGCCACCGCCGGGCCGCCGCGCCACCGCCGGGCCGCCGCGCCGCCGCGCCGCCAGCCGGTCGGGCCGGGTCGGACCCGGGTCGGGTCGACCCGGTTCGGGTCGACCCAGTTCGGGCCGACCCAGGGGGGGTCGGGCCGGGTCGACCCGGACCCGGACCCCCCGTTTCGAATCTTTTTCGGTATTTTGGCCATATCCTGAGACACGGACCTCCGATCGACGAACCGTCTGCGGAAACGCGATCCTTGGATCGAGACGGTCGTTTCGGTATATCGGACTCAAGGTTTCAGATTACTTTGAGTTCGGCCGGGTTGGTTCGTTCACGAAACCAACCGGGCCTTCGGAGCGGAAACGCTCATATCTTGAGCTACGGACGTCCGATTGACGTGCCGTCAGCTGTGTTGTGTTCCTATTAGTGAGACGGATCTTTTGGCATACTCCGCCCGAGGTTTGGACGCAGGTGGAGTACGGTCGGGTTGGTTTTGCCTTAAAAACCAACCGGGCCCGGGGGACGAAAATGCCAATAACTCTCAGACCGGGCGTCCGATCGACGCGCCGTCTGTTGCGTTGAGTTCCTGTTGACGATACAGAACTTTTGGATACATCAACTCTGGACTTCGTGACAGTTGATGTATCAGCCTCTCGGCTCGTGGAGCGGACCCTCCGAACGAGCTTGCTGTGTGCGGAAACCCTAGTGCTAGCTGCGACTGTGACTACTACTACTGCTACTGCTACTGTGACTGCGACAACGACAGTACAGAGATCCTGTGTGGATTCGACGACGACAACTTCAGCACTCAGCAATCCTACGTGGATCAGTGCTACAGGTCCTGTGTGGGCCTGATCCTGTGTGGGTCCGATCCTGTGTGGGTCCGCGCTCAGCAGTTCTGTGTGAGCCAGCGCCTACAGGTCCTGTGTGGGCCCGATCCTGTGTGGGTCTTTGCGGGGGTTAGTTACCTATCGATCCTTCGTGGGTCCGACGACTTAGATGGATCAGAGATCATCTTTATCGTCCTTTGGTTAGTTACCTATCGATCCTTCGTGGGTCCGACGACTTAGATGGATCAGAGATCATATTTATCGTCCTTTGGTTAGTTACCTATCGATCCTTCGTGGGTCCGACGACTTAGATGGATCTGGGATCATCTTTATCGTCTATCGAAGAAGTATACCTGTGTGAGCTGAATCTGTTGCTTTCCTGTGTGGATTGTGATGTGCAATCCTGTGTGGATTACGTTTTTCTTTCCTGTGTGGAATACGTTTACTTTCCTGTGTGGACTGAGTTGTACTTGGGCTCGGAGGTTGGAGCATATTTGAATTGATGCCTTAGGTATATGTATGGGCATATACCTAAGCAGTGTCGGTTGTTACTTCGTGATTGTACCTTTCTTCGTGGTTTATCCTTTGTGGATTTGAGAGACCTTCAGGGGTCTCGGGGTCCCTACTGAGTAGCTTATACTCACCCCTGCACGGGCTATGCCTGCACTACGTTGTGTTGGTTGCAGACGACGGACAACGTTGACCTTAGCTGAGGCTTGCAGAGCGGGACGGTACCCGGAGGTGGACCACTGGGCGGGACGTGCACGGAGCGGACGATGGGACCCGTGGAGTAGAGGAGCTATCTGTACCCACCCTTCAGGTGGGATTTCCAGTGGACAGCTCGGAGTAGCGGCTTTTACTTTTCAGTTGTTGTTTTCCCTTTCGAGTTGTACTTTACTTTCAGTTTGGGTTTGTATTCTGGCCCATTTACTTTTCTGCACTTTCAGTTGTACTCTGCTTTTGTTTAGTGTTTACTTTCCGCTTGCTTACTCTGTGGTGTTTGTTTACTTTTTAAAGGCAATGCCTTCCCTTTTTACCGGGATTTACGCCTTGGTGCTAGTCGCCAGCCCCTGGCCTATGGAAGGCGGGCTTGGGGTAGTCACGACACGGACCCCGAGGGCGGGTCGTGACACCCTTCCAAAGCCGGGAAGTAAAGCGAGCATCTCAATCGGAGACGATAGATGATGGCACACCATGAAGCCGTACGATCTCCTGAACGTAGAGGCATCCCAAGCTCTCCACTTAGCTATGCTCTCTGATGGGTAAAAAGTGGGCCGACTGGGTGAGTCGGTCGACAATCACCCAAATGGAGTCGTGACCTCTGGAAGTACGTGGAAGTCCAGTCAAGAAATCCATATATATCCCATCCCACTTCCACTCCGGGACCTCCAAGGGTTGTACCAAGCCTGCTGGTACCTGGTGCTATGCCTTCACCTGCTGGAAGGTGAGACATCGAGAAACAAACTCTTCCACAACCTTCTTCATACCTGGACACCAGTGCTATCGTCTAAGATCCTGGTACATCTTCACCACTCCTGGATGTACCTCTAAAGGCGAACTATGAAAATCTCTCAACAACTCCTCCTGTAAAGCAGTTGGTACCATGGTACTTCCTCTAAAAAGGACGTCGTGATCTCCTCCTACAGAGAATCCTTCAGGTGCCTGTCCTGAGGATATCTGTGCATGCCGCGTCTCACAGTCAACGTCCCCACGCTGTGCCTCTCTGACCTGCTGTAGTAGTGGAGGAGTGACTGTCAGTGACTGCAGAAAGGCTGCCCCATCTCTATCCATGAAGGATATCTGTAAAGCGGCTAGCTGCTTTGTCGCCTCCCCAAGTAGCTGAATGCCCGTCCTCCTGCCAAGAGCATCGGCTACTACGTTCCCCTTTCTAGGAGTATAGACTATCTCAATATCATAGTCCTGGAGGAACTCAAGCCATCAACGCTGTCTCAGGTTCATGTCCTTCTACGATAAGATGTACCTGAGACTCTGGTGGTCAGAATAGACTGTAAAGCGCTCGCCCATCAGATAGTGTGGCCACATCTTCAGAGCGAAGACCACTGCTGCTAACTCCAGGTCGGGGGTAGCGTAGTTCTGCTCATGCTGCCTCAACTATCATGATCCAAAGGCGATCAATGCCTACTCCTGCATCTGGAAACATCCAAGTCCGGTCCCTGATGCATCGCAGTAGACTACGTATCCTACTCCCTCCTCCGGTAGCCTCAAGATGGGTGCGCTGGTCAATCTACGTCTCATCTTCTGGAAGCTCTGCTAATATCTATCTGACCACACGAAGGGTTTCCCCTTCTTCGTCAAAGATGAAAGCGGTGCCGCAACTCTGGAGAAGTCTGGCACGAATCTCCGGTAGTACCCATCCAATCCTAGAAAACTCCTCACCTCCGTCACGCTCCTGGGTGGCTCCCAAGCTAGCACTGCCTCAATCTTCGAAGGATCCACCGCAACTCCTACCTCAGAGATGACGTGTTCCAAGAAGTGGACCTCACATATCCATAACTGACACTTTGAGAGCTTACCATAAAGATGGTGCTCTCGGAGTGTGTCAAGTACAACCCGCAAGTGGTAGGCATGCTCCTCCTCAGTGGTCGAGTATATCAATATGTCGTCGATGAAGACCACGACAAATCGATCGAGGTAAGGCTGGAAGATCCTATTCATGAGACTCATGAACACTGCTGGAGCATTGGTTATGCCGAAAGGCATAACCAAGAACTCATAGTGGCTATATCGACATCTGAAGTCTGTCTTCTGCACGTCCTCATCCCGAACTCTGAGCTGATGATATCCTGAACTGAGGTCTATCTTCGAGAACCACCGTGCTCCCTTGAGTTGATCAAAGAGGTCGTCAATCCTCAGTAGTGGATACTTATTCCTCATGGTCACCTGGTTCAGGAGGCGATAGTCGACACACAGTCGAAAGCTCCTGTCCACCTTCTTGGAAAACAAAATCGGGGAAGCCTAGGGTGAAACACTGGGTCAGATGAATTCATTTCCCTGTAAGTCCTACAGCTGTACCCGTAGCTCTCAAAGCTCAGCGGGAGACATCCGATATGCTGGAGTGGATATCGGGGTGGTCCCGAGGTACAAGTTAATATAAAAGTATACCTCTCTATGAGGAGGTAATCCTGGAACGTCGTCAGGAAAAACATCCGCATACTGATCCACCACTACAGGAAAACTCGGACTCCACACGTAAACTGCTCCTAGGATGAGGCTAGCCAACTGATGAGTGATCAGCTGTCCTCTCCTTTGCCTGAGTCCATACTTCACTATAAAGGATCCCTTCTCTCCAGTGAAGGTGAACCTGCTCCCATCTGTGCGGACACACCGCACCTTGCGCCTAATACAGTCAATCTGACTATGGACTGTAGATAACCAATCCATGCCCAAGATGACATCGTAAGGCCTCGACGCCGCTACAAGAAGATCCCATCCAAATCTCTCGCCTCCTAGAGTAAGCTCACACTACCGGCACCAGTGCGTAATCATTGAGTCTGCTCCGGTAGGAGTCTCTAGCCGTAAGGATCGTGCCAACGGCTCTGTCGGAATCTCCGAGCTTCGAATAAGGGCAGCAACAATGAAAGAATGACTCACTCCTATGTCTATAAGAACTGCAGAAAGGGTGGAGTAGACACAGATAGTACATCGAATCATCTCTGGTGCACCGTGGTCGTAGGCCTCCGCTGTTTGAAGCTGAGCCTGCCTCTGCCCTCCAGCTCCTTGTGGTCGGGGTGGACCTCCTAGTGGTGGTGGTGGTAAAGCCTCAAAGCGTCGCCCACCACCTACTGCTCGGCCAGCTCCTCTGCCTCTTCCGCCTGATCCCTGCGGACCATCATGGTTGACCCTCTGACTCTGCCTGGGTGGTCCCTCAACCGTCTGCTGCTCCTCTGCACGGCGGGTCGGGCAGTCCCGAGCCATGTGGCCCTGCCCGCCGCATGCGTAACACTGTCTGCTCATCATAAGACTGGCTCTACGCCATGTGCCCCGCACCTCTGAGCCAGTGTCCTGAGGTCATACGCCTGATGGTCAGGACCACTTGGACCCCTATGACATCCGTCGACTGCCAGCTGCAGAAGACTCAGCTACATGCCACCCTGCAGTAGGTCTCGCTGCTGGTGTAGGCTCAGCAAGAAAGCTCTCTACGAAAAGGGCTCGCTCCAGTACTCCTGCCTGCGTCAGAATGCTGGGGGAGATCATTGATGCACTTATATCATGCCTCAATCCCTTCTCGAAGGTTCGAGTCCGGAAGAATGGGTCCCGTACCATGTCCGTGGAATAACAGGAGAGATCGATAAATCTCGCCGAGTACCGGGCTACCATCATGCTGCCCTGCCGCAGCTATAGTAGGTCCTGAATGCGCACCACACGTAGGTTGGCTGGGACGAACTCTGAGCGGAAGAGGCTATCAAAGTTCGTCCAAAGGAGAGATGACTCATCATGCACCTGGAGCATCAGGCTCCACCGTCTTCCTGCTGCCGCGTGTAGGAGGCTCACTGCAAGGATCACCATGAGGTCAGCTAGTGTCCCCACTAACCTAAAAACTCATACAACAGCCTCTAGACAATCCTCTGCTGCCTGAGGGTCCGTCTCCCCGCGGAACCTGGGCGGTCTTTGATGCTGAAACTCATGCAGTGCACTAAGGCGACGTGCACTCTCAGCGGCTGGGGCTGGTGGCATCGGTGGCTCGACGGGTAGAGGTACCGCCTATGCCTCCACTGTAAAAGGGCCCTGCACTGATGCCTCGTCGCTCGGTGGGCTGTCGTCTCGCACAATGCTTGGAACCCTAGCTGGCTGCCATCGTGGGGACATCCTGAAAAGAGACAGGTGAGCCATGGTCAAAACAATATACCTGGTGAGCTGACACAAATTCATCATAAAGAAAACTTTTGAAACACACATGCAATCAATGTTTTCGTGCACTGAGTCGAAAATCAGAAGTTAGGGTCCTGGTGTATGGATACGTCGGTCGCTGCACCAACACTGGACTCCCTGGACTGATAACCACACTCAATACCCTTAACACTATTGCTTCACATAGAAGAAAGATCAGTGTCCTGAGTTCTGTGGTAGAACCGAACTCCTCTGATACCAATTTGTCACGACCCGTCCATGGGGCCAGTGCCGTGACTCCCCCAAGCCCGCCATCCATAGGCCAAAGACTGGAGACTAGCACCAAATGCGTAAATCCCGATAAAAAGAGAAGGAATTGCCTTTATAAAGTAAACAAACACCACAGAGTAAGCAAGATGAAGTAAACACTAAGTAAACTGGGTACAACTGTAAGTGCTGGAAAGTAAATGGGCCAGAATACAAACCCAACTGAAGTAAAGTAAAACTGAAATAAAGTACAGCAACTGAAAAAAATAAAGCAGCAACGCCAAGCCGTCCACTGGAAATCCCACCTGAAGGGTGAGTACAGATAGTCTCCTCAGCTCCTCGGGTCCAGCCGTACGCTCCGTGTACGTCTCGTCCAGTGATCCACCCCCAGGTACCGTCCAACTCCACAAGCTCCTACCTCTATCAGCGCTGTCCATCGTCTGCATCCAACACAACGTAGTGCAGACATAGCCCATGCAGGGGTGAGTATACGCTACTCAGCAAGAACCCCAAAACCCCCGAAGGTCTCCCAGAATCCACGAAGGATAATCCACAAAGGAAAGATACAATCACAAAGTAACAACCAACTCTACTTAGGTATATTCCCATACATATACCGAAGTCATCAATTCCGGTTCGGCTCCAACATCTGAGCCCAAGTTCGATCACGTCCACACAGGATAGTACAACCCAATCCACTCAGGAAAGCACAACCCAATCCACATAGGAAAACAAGTCAATCATATCGAAGATATTGATTGAAATTCAAAACTCAGCTCACACAGGTATACTTCTTCATAAGGTGATAGAGATGATCAGATGTAGCCACTGATTCATCTAAGCTGTCGGACCCACATAGGATACAAGACCAGCTAATCTATCAGACCCACAAAGGATACAAGACCATCCACCCTACCAGACCCACGTAGGATACAAGTACATAGTCAAATACTACCGGACCCACGTAGGATACAAGAACAGTAGTCACGTACTACCAGAACCACATAGGATACAAGAATAGTAGTCATCACCGTCGAACCCATGGAGGATTCTAGTATGGTCGTCGTTGCTGCCGAACCCACAGAGGATCCCAATACAGTCGTCATCGTCGTCGCAGTCGCAGCCAGCTCTAGGGTTCCCGCACACAACATGCTCGATTCCGGGAGGGTTCGCTCCACGAGCCAAGGGGAGTCGATACATCAACTAAAACAATTTCCGGAGTTGATGTATCCCAAAATTTCGTCTCGTCAATAGGAACTCAACGTGACAGACGACGCGTCAATTGGACGCCCAGTCTGAGAGTTATTGGCTTTTTCGTCCCAGGGGCCCGGTTGGTTTTTAAGTCAAAACCAACCTGACCGTACTCCAACTGCATCCAAACCTCTAGAAGAGTAATCCAAAAGAACCATCTCACTGAGAGGTATCCAAAAAAGTCTATGACACGTCAATCGGACGTCCGGAGCTCAAGTTATAAGTGTTTCCGCTCCGAGGGCCCGGTTGGTTTCGTGTTCGAACCAACCCGGCCGTACCCAAAGTTCTCCGAAACCTTAAGTGCAATATACCGAAACGACCGTCTCGATCCAAGGATCACATCTCAACTGACGGTGCATCGATCAGAGGTTCGTAGCCCAAGTTATGGGCCTGTGTACAAAGTTGTCCGATTTTAGGGGGTTTTGGGCCCGGATCGACCCGACCCGAGACCCCCTGGGTCGGCCCGAACCGGGTCGACCCGACCCGGGTCCGGGTCTGGCCCACCAGGGCGCAGCCCGAACCGGCACGGGCATCCCAACCCGGCCCGGCGCGGGTGCCGCGCGCCACGTGAGCACAGAAGGGGGGGAAGCCGCCACCCCCTTCGGACCGAACGACGGACCCGCAGGGGGTCCACCATGCTGTGCTGACCGAGGGTTTAAACCCCCAGTTTTTCCGGATCTGGCCTGCCGTAATGGCCGGCCAGTTGTGGCGCGCGAGACAGGTTGGTCCCGCCTCCTGTAGCACCGGTGGCTGGCGGTTTGGGCCGCCCTCCCTTTCCCTACTGCGGCCTTGGTCTGACCGACGTGGTGTGACGGCGCTGCGCCCCACCGCCGCGACCCCGCTCCGGCCGTGGCCTCTTTCGACCTCAACGACGTGGCGGGACGGCGCCACGCTCCTTTGCTGTGGTGATATTCTTCATTCCCGCGCGGTGCCGATGCACCGCGCCGCCTTCGTCCCAAATTGCAACGGTGAACATCAACAAAGGGGGAGGAGGATCGGCCGTGTTCGTGCGGTACGACCTCCTCCCGTTAATTTGATAACAGGTGGCCAAATATTTAACGATGAACACAAGGAATAATCACATCGTAAAAACACACCCCTACGTTGAAGTAGTTGTTGAAAGAAGATTGTCGCGGAAAACAGCGTCGTGAGGTAAAGCTCCGTATGTGCTTGACGGAGAACGTCCAAGGTGGAGCGACGTCTCACACCGAGTGCATAGAGGAGAATAAAGGCACGACGATCACTCCTTGTGGTGACGACGTTCTTCATCGAGGTCTTGACGTTCTTCACGTTCTTCAGTGTGGAAGACGACGTTCTTCAAGACTAGAGCCCTACTCTCCAAAAATCTCCACACAACGATTCAACCATAATAAAAATAAGGCTTTGATTGATTTTATTACTCATGCTAACCTTTTTGAAAATTCCAATTGAATTAACCAAATTAATTAACTTGTGTTTTCCAATTAATTAGGCGTTTTATTGGCATGGATTTTAATGTGGAAGAGTGGAAGAGTTACAAAATTTATTGCTAGATGTGGGGGGGGGGGGGGGTTAATGGGGTGTTAGGGAAATTGAAGGAGGTGGGGGATCGTGTGGGCCCCACCCCAGCTTCCTCACATCTTCCTTTCCCACAACACTTAAACCATCAGTGAAGAAATAAAAAAAAAATTGTAAAACAATTATATTTTTATTCCTCACATTTCTAACATCTCCTCCCGAGCAAATGAAACTCCAGAAAAAGTCTTCCTAAGCAATTACCGGTGCTGCGGTTTCATCGGTGTCCTCGGATTTCGATTCCGAGCACCGGTTCAAAAGTTAGAAAAACTTTCCCGCTCGTTCACTGAACTTACTCGAGCTAAACTTCGGAAATTGATTCTGGGCACACCGGGCCTCGGAATCAGGTGCCGTTAGAAACTGTGTAGTCGTAAAATCCCAAAGAAATTAAGGAAAAATTTTCCTTGAAATTTACGGGTCTTTACAAAAACTGTGCATGTGTGATATAAAAAATGTTTAATATTATTATAAAATTAATTTCGAGATCACCGGGCCTCATAATTATGTACCGTCTCAGTGCTTGGATCTGAAAATATTTTTTAAATTATTTGAAATTATTACAAGGAAAAAACAGAGTCTCTATATTATTCCCTCCAAGATTTTTATCCCCAAAACACAAACTAAGTAAAAATGTGGGGATATGATCCCACATTTGGCTCTCCCACATCCACGAGATCTCTTGCATACTACCATGATACCACAAAACATGAAACAAGGTAATGGTCCATCCATATAGGATACTCTCTTGCCGATCATTGATCGCCACTGCATACTCCGCGAAGGGGGATCAATATTTGATGTCCAGATCACCCCAGTCAATAATGTATATAGGATCATGCACATATATCCTTATTTAATAAACATGGAATATGTCATGCACCTGCTCTAACTATGGGGGTAAGGAGAGGTGGTAGGAAACCTCACCAACCCTATACAAGATCTCGAATGGCCTGATGAACCTCATGGATAGCTTGCCTCCCCGGATGAATCCCCACAATCCTCATTGTGGGGAGAATCTTAGGAAAACATGGTCTCTATGATCAAACTCTAAGTGCCTATGATGTTGATCTTGATAAGATTTATACCTACTTTTATCTTTTCAGAACCACTCACGGATCACCTGGAACTTCTCCATCATTTCTTGCACCATCTCTAGGCCAACAAGAGATGCCTCACTGATCTCAGTCTAGCATAAGAGTGACCAACATTGTCTCCTGTATAGGGCCTCAAAAGGTTTCATTCTGATAATAGAGTTATAACTATTATTATAAGAAAAATATACCAAAGTGAATTGATCATGCCATCTTTGGATGAAGTCTAACACACAATCCCTCAACATATCGTCTAGAACTTGGATAGTGCGCTCAGTATTCCCATCCTTCTGAGGATGAAAAGATATACTAATCCTAAACTTGGTCCTGAATTACTCCTTTAGGCATCTCTATAACTGTGATTTGAATCACACATAACGGTTAGAGAAAATTCTCGAGGGAACCCCATGAAGGCGTATGATCTTCCGCATGTACAACTTCCCCAAACTCTCCACAAAAATCTGCTCCCTAATAGTAAGGAAGTGTGATGACTTGGTAAGTCAGTCAACTATCACCCCGATAGTATCATGGATTATCACTATATGTGGAAGAATCCTTATAAAGTCCATGTATATTCCATCTCATTTACACTCTGGGATATCAAGAGGCTACAACAAACCTTCCAGAACCTGGTCCTCATTCTTCACCAGCTGTCATGTGAGACTTTGAGATATGAACTCGGCCATGCTCCTCCTCATGAAAATACACCAAAACTTCCGCTGAAGGTCCCTGTATTATCTCCTCTCTCATCATGAATAGAACAACTGCCCATCCTTAAAAAATAATGACATTATTCCCTCCTTCAAAGAATCCATCTGGTGAATCTCCTGAGGATATTTGGTCACAGAGAACTTCATAATCGATGTCTCCTAAATGATCCTACCTCACATTATATATATGATAAGGATTCATAACCATCAACTAGAGATACATTACACCCTCCTCCTTAACTAGGGTCAGGTACAAGGAAGAAACTTCTCAAACACCTCACCCATTAGCTGAGAACATTAATTACTACTAAGGGAATCTACCACCACATTTCCCTTCCCAAGATTATAGACTATCTCAAAGTCACAATCCTAAATGAACTCCAACCAGTGCCTTCATCTCAGGTTTAGATATCTCTATGTGATGAAATACCTAATACTCTAATGGTCCATGTAAACAATAAATTTCTCTCCCAGAAGATAGTTCCCCCACATCCTCAGAGAAAAGACTACCACCAAAAACTCTAGGTCATGAGTTGTGTAGTTATGATCATGGGGTATCAACTGACTTGACCTATATGAAATAAATACCTACCTATGCATCAATACATAGCCAAGAATAGATCCATATGCATCTCTGTACACTACTGACTCCACACCTTCCTCTGGTAGTCTCAAAACATGAGCACTCTTCAGCCTCATCCTCTACACCTCAAAGTCTCTCTAGCTATACTCAGTACTAAACAACTTACCATTCCATTCCAGAAATTTCAAAGTGTATGCAATCATAGATAATTCTAACACTAACCCCCTATAGTACACCTCTAAGATAAGAAAAATCCACACCTATGACACACTCTTGGGTGGATCCTAAACAAGATCTGCATCAATCTTCACTGAGTCCAAAACTAATCCAAGATTAGAAATGAAATTTCATAGAAATTTAACACCATGGATCCAAAACTAGAACTTAGAGATATTACCATAAATATGGTTCTCTAGAAGAAAGTCTTGGACTATCCTCAAGTGCTCTTCATACTCCTCAGAATTAAAGTAGATGAGTATGTCATCAATGAATACAGAAACAAAATGGTCTAAGTATGGTTGGAAGATCCATTTTATCAAATCCATAAATATAGTGGGGAAATTTGTTACACCAAAAGGCATAACCAAGAACTCATAGTTTCCATAGCGACATTAGAATGCCAACATTGGAATATCATCCTCATAAACTCTCAAATAGTGGTACCTAAAACTAAGATTGATCTTCAAGAACCATCTCATACCTCACAACTGGTTAAATATTTCATCAATCCTTGAAAAGGGATACTTGCTTTTTATCATGGATTGGTTTAGGAAAAAATAATAAAGACAAATTTTCAAGATTATATCTTCCTTTTTCATAAACAAAACAGGATCTACCTAGGGGGACACACTAGGTCCGATAAAACCCTTCTCTCAATGGTCCTCCAAATGCACCCTCATCTCATGGAGCTTAGTAGGGGCCATGATATATACTATAGAAGATATAAAAGTATTATTGGGGTGCAATTAGATGTAAAAATCCATCTCATTCCTTGGAGGTAGTCCTAAAATGTCCTCAGGAAAGATGTCTATATAATCCTTCATGACTGTTGAAACTTAGATACCTGAAGACCTCACTGTGCCAAGGGATAAAAATATCGACCGATGGGTGATGGGTTATAGATTCTTGATTATAATAACCACTCTCTCTACCATAATTTTTTTTCTCTCTCTCTCCCAAAAAGTATAATCTCATCCAATCTATCCTAAGGAATCTGACTCATCTATGGTGATAGTAAATATGTTATTAGATCATGTAAAACTAGTCCAAACCCAAGATGAATTTGTATGGTCTCATAATGATGACCAAGAGGTAATATGAGAAACTCTCTCTACCAATCAATAAATTTCATTACTTCTAGATAAATAATACCATAGAAGTGTTACCTATAGGAACCTTAAGGAAACTATGATAGGATAAAGTCTCTAATGGGAGCTCGAACTCTCACACTAGGAGTAAGGAGATGAATGAATGAATCACACCTAGGTCTACTAGTATTGAGAAAGTGTATAATAAACACATATCATACCTCTAATCATCTAATGAGTTTCTAGGTCATAAGCCTCAATAGCCTACAACTGCCTGTAGACCAGACCACCAGCTCCCTGAGCCTAGAGTTATCCTTTAGGTGGTAGTGGAAGGAGCTAATAACATTGGTCACCACCAGATGATTCTTCTTTGGGAGAATCACTTTATCCTCCTCTATATTTTCCTCCCTAGGGGCTTCTCTAACCATGCCTCAGAGAACCATGATCACAGAACTGTCTCTACTATGGTGTCCCATCTGCTACCTACCTTTCCTCCTCAGCACATCGGATCGAGCAATAATGTGCCATGTGACCTCATCCATCACATGCATAACAACTCCCCTCTCTAGGATAGCCTGGTCCTCTATGAAGTCCCTGATCTAAATAAACATGTGCCTAAATATGACCATGAGAAGATCTCCTACACCAATATCCTTCCGATTAACACTTATTAGCTTCTATAGATGACTTATCCCTATGAATACCACTCTAGATCCTACTGCATGACATACATCAGATAGTAATCTCTCCCTCACCAACACCCACTCTAGCACTCCAACATATGTGGGAATGAATAGGGGTACCACACTAGAAATATTGTCTCTATAGAGACCCTACTCAAACTTCAATACCCATAAGTAACCATCCCAAATCATTTTGAGGGAGTAACACATAAGGCTAGTAAACCATGCAACATACTTAGAAACTACCATACCTCCCTAATGCAGCTCTAAAATATCATAAATCCAAATGGATCATAAGTATGAGGGGTGGTACTCATAAAATAACTACTATAAGTTGGAATATGAGAGGGCCAACTCAGCACGCGTATGTGTGAGTAACTCTACTAGTTCCCTTCTACTCCTTGGAAAAGACCGACTTCTAGAACAACCATCAGATCAGTTGGGGTCTGAACAATCCTAAAAACATAAATCACTAACCCAAGGTAATCCCCCACTACCTAAGGATTTAGATTACTATGGAATCTCAATGGCCTATGGCACTAGAACTCATGGAGTGCACTAATAATTCTTGCTTTCTCAGCCTAATCTGCTGGTATAATCTATTGCTCAAAATGTGGGGGTGTTACTACATACTTGACTTGAGGAAAAATCTTGTGTAATGGACCCTAAACTAAGGCCTCATCACTCACCAAATCATTTCCATGATCCTAAATCGATAACCTGTCCAGATGTCTTCATGGAGGAATCTTAAAAATTTGATAAATACATACCACGGTTAGAAGAAAACACACACACACACACACACACACATATATATATATATGGGGATATGAATCAAGAAGGAAAGGTAAAAGACTCAATCCTATATAATACATGTACCGGTATTCCCTACAACCAATGTCTCAGTATACTGAGTTAAGAAAAAGGTAGTCAGAGTCCTTTTGAATGGATACATCGGTCGCTACACCAACACTATGTTCCTTGTCCTAAAATATGCTCTCAAGAAACTTTGAAAACATTTACATAAGTTCCCAAACAAACCTAATAATGGGACAAAAATCCAAACAACCTACCAAGGTTGAATCACCTTTGATACCAATCTATCATGACCCAACCCATCGAGGCCTGCCTGGCCGGTGGAAGCCTGATCCACAACTACCCCAAGCTCACCTCTATAGGTCTGGGGACAGTAAAAAGCATCGAAATGCATAACTAAAATGGGAGACCTTATCCTAAAGTATCTGTATGAAAACACCCAACTATATCCATGTAGAAGTGTAAAGGAATAATAATAAAATACTATAACATCTAGAGTATACACCATGCATGTAATAACCTCTATAGAACATAGAAGAGTGCGAAAATGAAATATCAAAAGTAAAGTTGAAAAATACATGCCCAACCAGAAAAGATGTCCCAATATAATAACAACTCTAAAAGAAATGTTGAGAGATCCAAACTCTAGATCTCAATTCCCTGACCACCATATGCAGTAAAATGCACCCAAGTGTCCCTATTCTCCTCTAAACTCACTTATAACCTATTCATCATCTGCATAAGACATGTCATGTGTGGGAAAATCCCATGAAGGAGTGAGTATATACATACCCAAGAAGATTCCTTGAAAATCGAAGAGGGAGAAATAGAATACATAATAGAATTAATAATCTCAGCCCAAACAGGAGTCAAATGAAACCCAAATTCAAATATATATATATTCTCATAAAAGAAACCTAGATGAGAGAGAAAAGGGATTTCTATCTCATAGCCTATCCAAGGATAATGAGTCTTCCGATAGTTCTAAGAGGTTCATTAATGATGAATAAAATATTGTGTGTCTATCCAAAGAAGTCATTATGTTAATACAAACCTCTTTATTATGTTTCATTGTCAAGGGGATATAAACTATAAGTAGAGTACACATGCCTTGGTACAATAGGAGGTTTCCACTTAGTAGATAGAGGACTTATTCCCTAGTACAACAGGTGGGATCCACTCAGTAGATAGAGGAACCATTCCCTGATACCATATAAGGGTTACACTGAGTAGATAGAGGAACTATACCCTAATACCTATGAGGTTTCCACATAGTAGATAGAGGACCCATTCCCTGATACCACAGGAGGGTTACACTCAGTAGATAGAGGATCCATTCCCTAATACCATAGGAGGTTTCCACTTAGTAGATAGAGAACTTGTTCCCTGGTACCATAGGAGGGTTCTACTCAATAAATACAAGAATAATTCCCTGATACCATATGAGGGTTCTACTCAATAGATAGGGGAACCATTTTATGATACCATAGGAGGGTTTCACTCATTAGATAAAGGACCCATGCCCTGATACCATAGGAGGGTTTCACTTAGTAGATAAATGACCCATTCCCTAATACCACAGGAGGGTTAAACTCAATATATAGTGGACCCATGACCTAATATCATACGAGGGTTCCACTCAAACTAGTATGAGGATTATGGGGGATTACCAACCCCAATATCTCTGATGATCTTTACTAATCACTGCCGCCATTGAGCACCACCTAAAGAATCATCATGCTCAAACAATATCACATTGTATCTCAAAATCCACTATGAAGGATACCATATCATTATAAATAGAAAATAACTCATGATAGGCTACTCATGATCCAAAATTTGAGTCAAAACGAAGAAGATACGAGAGGTAAAAGATTAATCACGAAGTAAACGACATGTAAGGGGGTCCACACGACATGTGGCCTTATCTGGCCTCCTGGATATGTCCTATCCAATATTTGTATTACTATCCATTTAGTATTACATGATATGTAAGGGTAATACATGGTATATCTTGACCTCCTAGGGTTGAGCTGTGTGATCCTGGCCATGCCTGTGTACCCTAGCCATGTGCCAGTACATGACATGTGCCTAGCCGTGTCTATGTAAGTGTACTCCCAGAGTACATTATGGTATGACAAAACTAAGTTACATGGAATGTGGGGGTCCCACACAACATGTGATATTTAATTCACCTGAAAACCCTAGTATCTATAGTTAAGGGACTACAAGTTGTGTGTTCTTCAGACTACACGATGTGTAGTTGGGTTTTCATTGAATCAAAAGAATCCTCATGAGGTTTTTAGAGATAGAATTGACTATGTGATTACTATAATTTTACAACCTGAAATTAGTGTAAATATCATCTTTCCATCAATTCTACCCCTTTATTGGATGAAAATAGGAATTTGATCCTCCGATCGAAGCGACCACGCACCTCATGCACTTCTCATGCCATTGCCTTATCCACTTCAGATCCAGAATTCATGAATACATCACTTATACAAAAAATACCCTATGATTTATCATAAAAACTACAATATGGTCATTATATGCACATCCACCATGAATCCAGGGGTTCGATCGTGCTTAGACCCTCCCGACAATAGTCAAATTGTGACCCCGTGGTCCAATGATAAAGAATGAAAAGAATATTTGGGGTAAAGGAATAAGAAAAAATGTGATAAAATAATTGTACAAGTGATATTGGAAAAATATTATGGAATTGGGGATTTGAAGGGGCGATTACATGGAATAATCAAGAATAAATAGAGAGAATAATTTATTTTGATACATGGGCTTGTACAAAGGATTAAATTAAATGTAAATCAAAGAATAACAGATCTGATTCTACTAAATCTCATAGTAAATGGAGGAAACCAAAATTCAAGATCCCTAACTTGATAATGGATCATTAATTTGTGAATAAAATAGTTTCCAATGTTGGGAGGGCTGGTTGCATTCACTATTCCTCGATTCACCTTGATTCAATCATCGATCGTTGCCCGATCTCGATCTGCCAACAAATAATGGTGGAAGCTCCTCTCAATGATCCTAGGGTTATGTAGCCAACCCTGGAAATTTTCTATAGTAGGATACTTATATATAGAATTCAGTCTTGGGTATTAAATTAATTAATTAATTAATTTAGTTAATTAATTCACTTAATATACCTTCCAACGACTACTTTATATGAATTTCTAGCACCAAACAACTTTAGGCCACACCTGGGGTAAATCCCACGCTCCAGATTCAACCGTGGTATCATATTTTTGATATGCGAGACCATTTATGAGATATTAAATTTTATTTTAAAATTTTTCATGCGTGATATAAAATATATTTAATATTTTTATAATATTAATCCCAGTCTCAATGGGCTTCATAATCACATATTGTCTTATCACCTGACACTGAAAACATTTCTTAAAACATTTCAAAGTATTACAAGGAAAAACCATATTCTCTACAAATTATTTAGAATCCATGAAAACAAATTTAATTTTTTTTTATGTAGGATTAAATTTGTATCACGTGGGTTGAGATTTAACATCGTGTCTTGGAAAAAATTGAAAGTTCCATATTAAATGTTGTTGGAATATGAATAGTTTCACCCACACACTTTATGGGATTTTTCAAAGGGTATTTAATCTTTATTATAATTATTCATTAACACTGTATTAATTATAATAAAATTTTATCACTATATAGTATGAATTTAGTTTTATATATTATCGAAGTGACCCATGTGAGTATGTTTTACATAAACATTCAATAAAGAAACTGTACGCTGTATTGGGAAAGATGAACTACAATGGGATTCTGGTGATAAATATTTTATGTATTGATGAAATTGATATATAGAGGTCAAAATATCCAAATATAGTATAAGAGTTTGGGTATATTCTTGAATAGTACAAGGGATAAAAACTTTAATGATTGCCTACTAATCTCAAATGTACTTTAACTGTTTAATCCTTTGCTGTTGGAGAGTTCAATACTACCTCAACACTCAAACACTGAATTTTTTCATCCATTTCTTTGGTTCTACTTATCCCTATAATATTTCTATGTGTTTAATTTTAATAGGTTATAATAACCATTAAAAGTTATTCAACTAGTTTGTGACTCCCAAAAAAAAGTTAGGCATTGGGTTGTGCCTCTATGGGAAAAAGGCAGACTTTTTAGACTGTGCCTCTAGGTTGAAAAAGGAAATATTGATTTGGGTTCAAGAATCCAGGGGGAAAAAGTATTTGTAATTGGTTTGTTAATTTAGGTAGGGAAATTTTATTGTAATATTCCATTATGTTGGTTATAGTGGGTTCCATCACTCTCAGTTCGTTAGACAAGTGAAGAGTGGAGTAAGATCATTTAGATTCAAACCACTATAAAAATATATTGTGTTATTTTTTACTTTATTTTCCTTTTCATTAACATTATAAATCTGATATAACCCATAAATACATTAATTATTTTTAAAAGTCCAATTTACCCCTCTTGTCTATTTTTCCATCTTAACCATGTACCAACAAGTATTGCTTGTGCATACGTATGATTTACCGTCTCCATGTAATGATACAATTCATTTTCCATCACTATATTTAATAGATGGTTATTATGATGAATTTAATATATATATATATATATATATATTATTTATGATATAATTATGCTTATATAATGATAATATCATATCCACCTTCTTACCTTCCAATTTGTTGGAAAACGATAACATTGCTCATGCGTATGTGCAGACTACCACCTCCACGAAGTGATGTGATTAGTTTTTCATTTATTGTTTACATAGATGGTAATAAGGATGAATTTTATGATTATATATGATTCACATGATATAATAATGATTATATAATGGTGAATTATTATTTACCTTTCTTTCATTTCATTCGTGTAAAAGTGATAACAATGTTCATACGTACGTATGACCTACTGTCTCTATGAATGATGTAATTCATTTTTCTATATATAAATTTTATAGATGAATATATATATATATAATTAATATATATTATATTTACATAATTATTACTATTTTTATATGATATATCCATGATTAAAGTATAAGAACATGGACTACCTAACTAAAACATGCATAAAAAACGAAGCAATTATCACCCAGAATAGTGATTTTAATAAAAAATTATTAATAAAAAATGATAAGTTATCATAAGTAAATAGTACATGGTATGATATATATTATAATTATTCTAGAATAAATTAATGATAAATCTATATTTATTATATATGAGGTTTAAATGTGTTTAAAAATATATTATACTTGAGCTAAGGGATTTATGTTTCGATTTTATTTTAATCAGGATTGTTTATGCTTAAATTTCTATTAATTAAATTATATAATTCTTATTAGATAAATCCATTTCATTTATTTATCAAATGATTATTTCTAGATAATTCATTTTTTCTTTCATTTTTCTCACTTTAGGAATTCAAGAGATCAAAAAAATGTTTTTAAGGAAAATCCACTATGTTTTACTATTCAGTCAAAAATCCATTTTATTTTGTGTCCATATTTTCTCTAAAATGTATTCAAAAATGATTTAATATTATCCTATAATTTTTTAAATTATATTTTACCAAAGTTTTATTTTATGTAAAAAAGTTTCAAAGGAATCTTCCTATCATTTTCCTAATGAGGTATTTTTTAAATCTTTTACAAAAGCATGAAAGGAATAATTTATTTTAACTTATAATACATGAATGGAATTTAATTACATCATTAATGATCAATGATTTGAAGCTTCCTTTAGATGTTACCATGGTTCTTTTCAAAGAAAATGTTTTATATAATATTTTTAATTTTTTAAAAGTAGTGATTTAAAAATGAAAAGGGTATTTTCCTCAAGAAATATTCTAGTAATTATTTTAATGTAATTTTAATTTATGATAACATACTTTGATGTTAACTATGTTTTACTAGGAATATGACCCAATAATACTATTATTATTATTTCTCTAGATGGTTTCTGATTAAAAATATGAGGTGTTCACAAGACCCATTTATTTTCCATGGGTTATGCTATGATGAAATCATGAAATATTTATTAAAACAATTTTCTTGCATGGGTTATCATATGATCATATGATCAATGTTTTATTAACTTATAGACCATATATTTATTGTTTTTATTATGTGGTGGTTGAGCCCATAATTATACAGCCCTCCAATGCATTGGGTAAAGTTTTATATCTCATGAGATAAATTTGGGAAACAAGTTTATGTGCTTGATACACTTGAGAAACAAGTAAATGTGCTTGATTTACCATGGGTAAAAAGTTGATGTGATAGACCCACTATAAGAAACAAGTGATGATTTCTAATCTATTATGACATGGGAAATAAGTGTTGATTCCTGATCCATTATTATTTGATGGTCTTGGTAGTTAACCTTGACATATGAAAGGGTTTCTATACTTATGATTATGAAACACTTTTTTGACATAAAATTATGGTTCATGACTGATTTATGATGATTTATCACCCTTATGAATCTTGTATTTTTAAATTATAAATTTTTATACCATGAATAATTTTTACAATCCATGATAGTGTGGGTATAAGATTTGTAAGTTATGTTCATGATATCATACCCTTATAATTATATTATGATTTTTATATGATAATCATTTAATATCTACCATGTTTACCCATAATGAACATCTAATATCACCATTTCTTATATTCCCTTTCCCAAGGTTATGAAGAATGTTTTATTAAGGGTATGTCTTTGAAAATTACTATGTTGTAAAATAATTGTGGGAGATGTCAATGATCTGTCATAAAATAAGAAGAATGTGTTTTTAGTTTTCAAAGACACTAAAACTTCATGGTTCTTAGGAGTGTATTTGTAAAATATTTTTGATATTCATATAATAAGATGTAATATCTATTTATGAAATTTTTAGTCCACCATAGTTGGTATCAGGGGATAGGTTTAGTCAATATTTTGATATTAAGATTAGAAAACTTTGGTGAAAAACCTAGGGATAAGTATATATATAGGATAACATCCTAAAGTTTTGGTAATGACCATGGATAATCTAGATTAAACCTAAGGTCCTATAGATTGAGAAAAATGTGTCATGATTTAAACATCCTATAAATGATATTTCAGGATTATATGATAGTTCACCTTGATTATTATAGCTTGATACTTACACTTTTCTTTTTGGTTTTATTTAATGGCTGGAAGCAGAAGACATCACACTAATAAAGAATTTTATATACAATACAATTATTGTAAACCTGAGCAACCAAATGTTATAGGATCTAAACTACAAAATATTATTGCTATGATCACACAACTTTCTCATTCCATGAATCATGACAAGCATCAAAATGATCAAAGGAGGGAACATCATACTGTTGAGTCTTTCATGAGGAAATATAAACATTCTTTTAGTGGATCTCCTAATCTACTAGTGGATGGGTGATAAATCAACACCATTTAGAAAATATTTTTTGTTCTCCTGTGGTCAGAATATGGAAAAGTTTCCCCACCCATTTTTCATTTGGAATGAGAAGCAGATCAATGGTGGAACCTTATTAATAATATGAGATAGGAGGAAGAATTTTTCTCCATGGAATATGATGAATTTTAGAGGATATTTTTCAATAATTACTTCTCTCACATTCTACGTACAAATATAGAGAAGGAATTCCTTGAGCTTAAGAAAAAGGAGGACGAATCAATTGGTACTTATGAGGAAAAATTTACAATACTTGCACGGTATGATTATGGTTTAATCATTAGCCATGAAAGAAAAATTGTTCAATTATTTGGAGTCTTGAAACCAATTATAGAAAACGAATTAGATAAAACAGAATTTAGTAGCTATGAATAAATCATTTTATGTGCTCTCAAGGTATAAATGGAAATTGAATATTCCCACCATTCCCATAGTTTTGATAAAAAAGAAGATCAAGTCTCATGAAAAATTGATTAAATCACATGGTGGAAAGAAATTACATCCATCGACATTCCATAAATGCAGGAAGAAACATCAAGGGAATTTATTGAATGGAGCTGAGAGGTGCTTTAAATGTGGAAAGGTGGTTCATAAAGCCCATGAATGCTGAAAGATGAGGAATATGATAATTAAGGTAATGGAGGAAAGGAATATTCCAACTAATGAACCACCCATTATCTAATGCTTCAAATTCCCAGATTATGGGAATTATGTGAACCAATTTCTGAATACTAAGGTTTATAATGATGATCAGCATTAGAAACCACTTAACCCCAAAGAAAAAGTCAAATATCATGTGATCATGAATGCTGGAGTGGGTTATGAGAATGGTTTGGGGAAAGGTATACTTATCATCAAATTTGGAAAATCTAATGTCTTATTTGATAATGGATATACTGACTCTTTTATATCTAATGAATTTTAAAATGTTTTTGAAATACCATCTCAATGATTAGATATTAGGTTAGTGGTTGTTGATGCTGAAATACTTATATCACAGGAGAGGTCAAGAATGACATGGATGGTTCAAAGAAAAATTAGGCTAAAATAGCCCAAAAATCCATATAATGGTATGGGTTTGAAAAGTTATAAACCTTCATGAATAGTCATAGCTGTAACAAACCTAAATTTTCAAATGATAATTGTTTCCTAAAAATGTGTGTTATATTATTTTGTACTCACCAAAAATATATCCATTTAATAATGGAGTATAATTGAAATGTGACCATTGGGTTTTGACCATTATATGACCATAGGTAAATTATGAATGTTGGTCAATATGAAAATTAGAAACAATACTCTTAATAATAATTTTAACATTATGATTAGTGTTATAAATAGAAATTATAATAGTTAGTTAATGCAGAAAGAAGAGTAGATAGCCTCATCTAGTAGAATCATGTCGTACGAAGCCCATTTTTCAGAGATTGGGAAGGAGTTAGCATCACTGGGCTTCGATCTTGACCAAGACTGGGCCTAACTTTAACATGTTAATATTGAATGAAATTTCTTATGGGAGAAGTTCAAGTTAGTGGAGATTACCACTCAAGCGATGTTAGCCGAGCCACCCCATGTGTTTATCACCATCGCAAACCTTACCCTTAGGTCATATATATGAGTTATAAGAGGTTATGTGTCAAGGACCTAGATACTTAAAATGAAATCCCTTTGTTTAATTAAAATTATTATTTCATCATTTCCATTTTAAGAATAGTTTTGCTTAAAAATTGAGAGGGAATTTGATAAATTGATTTTTTTCGGGAAAACATTGTACTTTTTGGAAAGATATAAATTATTATATTAAACTAAGGTTTTATTAATAATTTTTATTACAATTAAATAGTGATATAAAAACACATATTTTTAATTACAAATGATAAAATATTTTTTTTAAAATTTTAGAATTTTTACCATGCATTTACTATACATTTTCTATCCGCTATTATTTTTAATAAAAGAGCATTTTTATAGTTAAAAGTTAAATTTATAATATTTAGAGAATTATTATGATAAAATAAATTTCATTTTTTTAAATTATAACTTTGATATTAGGTTATGGGGAATTTATGAGAATTTTATAAAATACATTAGTTTTTTGTGAATAGTAAGAATATAGTTTGAGTTTTTCGGTATATTTAATGATATCATAACTATGTAATGAGTGTTATAAAATTCAGGTAGACTATTTTGGATTAAATTAATTTAATATTTGTCCCAAGTGGCCAATACCATGAAAACATACCATGGGAAAGCCCATGGTTTTGCAAATACCACTACTGAGGTGTCCAAGAAAACTAATAAAAAATACCTCACTTTTTTTTCTATTAATAATTTCCTATTTATTATTTTAATTTCATTCAAAATTCACACTCTATGAAAATATGACATTTTTACCACATAAGGAGTCCTCCCAATGTGTCCTCAAGCCCCCAAGGTCCCAATCTTCGAGTTTTAGGAGTTGCTCTTCAAGGTAAGGGAAATCTCAACTTCTCTTTTCCTTTCAAGTTCCCTCTTTATGTGGTATGTCTTTCAAATTTAAATACTATATTATTATACCAATTTTATTATATACCTTTAATATATTAAGATTATTTTTATTAGTGGTATACCCTTGTCCCCTCTCTTTTTAATGTTTTCTCAAAAGTATGTTTCATACCTGCTATGCTGCAGAATTTTCTTCTCAAAATTTATCTTTTTTTCTCAAGAAATTATTTTATTTTATTTTGTGAATACCCAAAACTATTTATTATATATATATATTCACATAGATTTAAAAAATATCTATTTTATTCTGGTATTAACATACATGAAACCCACCTTCCTTTTTTGTGAGTTTAAAATGATAAAAGGATCTTGTTTTTAAGAACTTTCTAAAACACCATGATTTTCATATGAAACCCATTTATTTTATTCTACATAGGTTATTTATGAAATGTTTTATTATAATATATGTGGTTAAAATTAATCAATACATATGAATGGTTTTCCCTGATAGTGCTCCAATCCACTGGGTAAATAATTTAATCTCCAGAGATGACATGTTTTACGATACCTTGGTGAATAACCTTGATAATTTTTATGACACCTCGGTGACAAACCTTGGTGATATACTTATTAATGTATAAATTAAATGTTTTATCCACATTTTCAATTTATTATTCATGTTCTTATTATTATTATATTCCTCTTTCTTATGACTTTATGTATTTCAACAAGTTTGTATTGATATTCCTCAAGATCACAAGTAAATTGTTAACTTTGTTTACCCTTACTGGGCCTTATGCTCACCCTTTCCTTTGATGTATGTCCCCTGATTATGATATAGAGTAATTGAACTTAGGATGAACCTATTATGAATCCATTCAAGCATATTAGAATAATTGTTTCATATTTACATGTATTATGTACCTTATTTCCAAGAAAATAAACTTTAAAAGATCCTCTATTTTAAAATGTAATGAAAGATTATGAAATAAAAAGGAAGGTTTACATAGTTGGTATCAAAGGATGATTTAGTTATTTATGGAAATTAGGATTTGAAAAATTTATGAATAAACCTATATAAAATTTTAAATATAGGAAAAATTTCTAGTATTTTTGTGAAATATTAGGTAAGTGGGTTTCAAGCAAAGAAATACCTATATAGATATGAACAAATGGATGTGAATCTGGCACAGATGTATCTAGGGGTAAAACCCAAAAACACTACTTTGATATAGACTCGAATAGGAACTAGTGAATGATATTGGACACTATTTAAATCATTTTTTTATACTCTTGGGGGATATTTTTGGTTAATCACAAGTTTTTTATAAACCATTATGAAGGATATATAGAAAATTTAGTTGTTTTTAATGAATAACATGTTTAAGCATGATGTTATATAACATAAAAGTTCCCTTGAAACTATAATATTATTAAATGACACAAGTTTTTCACTAAGGGTTTATTATTTTATAAAATAGTGGGAAATATGAAAAACCATGTAAACGGTGAGCACAACAGACCAAGCACTAAAGAACTTCCGATAGAATCTAGAATGGAAACCTTCATGAGAATGATGAATCATTTGACTCAAGTTATAGGTAATAACTTGAATCAAGCTGAGAGACCAGATTCAATACAAAGGGAACAACTTTACATTGAGTCCTTTATTCATCAACTACCACCGTATTTCAGTGGATCTAATAACTCATTGATTGGTGAAAAGTAGATAAAAAGATATTTTATGTACTTTATTGTTAAAAACAAGAGAAAGTCACACTATCTGTTTATTTCTTAGAGGGAGAATATGATCAGTAGTGGGCGTTGATAAAAAATATAAAGTAAAGAGGGGAGATTGATGTTATGAAGTGGGATGAGTTCAGGGGAACATTTTTCAAGAAATATTTCCCACGTTAGTGTGAATGAAAATGGAGAAGAAATTCCTATAGTTTAAATAGAAGGAAAATGAATCTATGGGAAGCTATGAGATTAGCTTCACATGAATTTCCTATTACACCTCTATCTTTGTCATTGTTCCTATTGGGAAGGTTGATAGATTCTTCAGTGGACTAAGACCTCATCTACGGAAGAATCTTACCAACCAAAACTATAGAAACTATGAAGAGATCATGAGGAGTGCTATGAAAGTTGAACTGGAGTTTGGTAAGATGAAGTGGTCTCACAAATTGAATGAAAAGAAGAGATATTTGGAGCCAAACATGGGGAGGATCTTTGACCAAGGAATAGGAGGAAAGAAAGTGAAACTTTCCACATGCAACAAATTTGGGAAGAAGCATTCAAGCAACTGCCTAATTGGGAGACGGAAGTGTTACAAGTGTGGAAGAGATATCCATATCACTTAGAACTATCATAGTTAAGTGAAGACTCAACTTCTAAACAAAAATTATAAAGGGAATGTGGTGTACAATTTTCCTAAAGTCTAATGCTTCAAGTGTGGAAAACATGGACACTTTTACAATCACTGTCCAAATATGAGGGAAGTAAAGGGGAATCACCATCAACCTCAGGATAGGGAAAGGGAGAAAGGTCATGTTTTTTTATCACGACAGCTGAAGTTGAAGCTCCAAATGATGTGGTGGTACATACTCTCATTGTTCTCTCAAATATAGCAAGTACATTGTTTGATTCTAGTTCTACGCATTCCATTATTTCCTCCAAGTTTGAAAAGAATATAGAATCAATCCCTAAAATGATAGAAGTATAACTATTAGTCAAGAATCCTAGAGGGATTTTCCAAGAATAAATAGTGTATAGAAACTCTAGTATTCATTTTTTCAAGCATAATATCATCACAAATATAGTAGTCATTCCCATCATAGAATTCAACATTATACTAGGGATGGAATGTATTTCCAAGTATAATACTAAGATTAACTGTAGAATAAAGGAAATATTAGTAGTCTTGAATGGAAAACCTATAGTATTTTTCAAAGGAGATATATCTCTACTTGAGTTTTTTCTAGAAGCACCACCGATAACCTTCTTTATGGAGATGATCAATGAAGATAAAGAAGTAAATAAAAGTGTACGAATAGAGAATAACCCCATCATTCACAAATACATTAACGTATTTCCTAAGGAGTTACCTGGACCTCCACAAAAAGAGAGGTAGAGTTCTCCATTGAAATAATGCATGGTTCTAATCCAATTTCAAAGACCTCGTATAGAATGGAAAATGTGAAGTTGGAGGAATTAATGAATAAACTCCAAGATCATTTGGAGAAGGGGTTTATTTGGACAAGTGTGTCTCCTTGGAGAGAACCTATTCTCTTTGTGAAGAAGAAGGATGGATAAATACAGTTATGTATTGATTATAGAGAACTTAATGGGATCAATGTGAAGAACAAGTACCCTATTACATGAATTGATGATTTATTTGACCAGCTTTATGGGGAAAGATTTATCTTCAATCTGATTATTACCAATTGAGGATGAATAAAGAATATATTACAAAGAACACCTTTCAATCAAGATATGGTCATTATGAGTTTTTTGTTATTTACTTCATCTTGAATAATGATCCTTTTATTTTTATGTATTTGATGAATAAAGTCTTTAAGGACTAACTTGATAACTTTTTGGTGGTTTTTTTGATGATATTTTGATATATTCCAAAACTTTTGAGGAGCATGAGGATCATCTAAGGGTTATATTGAAAACTATGAGGAAGGATAGGTTATTTTGAAAGTTATAAAAATGTGAATTTTGGTTACAATATGTTTCTTTCTTGGGGAACATTGTAACCAATGAAGGGATCTCAGTTGACCCTGCAAAGACAAAGGTAGTGGAGAGTTCCCTCATCCTACAATAGTAACTGAGATTCGCAGTTTCCTTGGTTTGGAAGGATATTATAGGAGGATTGTGAAAAACTTTTCTTGAATTTATAATCCACTAAACAAGTTAACTCGAAAAGGGGTCAAGTTCATCTGGATAAAGGAGTGTGAAGAAAATTTCCAAGAATTGAAGAAGAGATTGGTTACTGCACCTGTGTTATCTCTACCCTCTATTAGAGAAGGATTTGTTATTTTTAGTGATGCATATATAAAATTTATTGGGTGAGTCCTCATGAAAAATGAAAAGGTTATTACCTATGAATCTTGATAGTTGAAGCCTCATGAGAAGAACTGTCCTATGCATAACCGATAGCTAGCAGCGGTTGTTTTTGATATGAAGATATGGAGGCAGTATCTTTATGAGGAGAAATGTAATATATACATAGAACATCAATGTTTGAAGTATATTTTCATGAAAAATTAATTTAACACTATATTGAAGATATTATTGGAACTTCTTAAATACTATAATTTTTCAATTCATTATCACCCCAGTAGAGAAAAAAAATTACTGATGCATTATGTAGGAAAGACCCTATTATTCTGGCAATGATGAGGATTTAAGGAGATCCTTTAATCAATGACCTAGTAAAAGTATACATGGGAATCATAAGATAAGGGATATCATCAAACCTATCCTAAATTATTTATCTACCATAATTACTCGAGAAGATAAAGAAATATCAAAGATACGATCCTTTGTTGCATAAAAAAATAAGGGCTGTGAAGAATGAGAAGTTTCTGGAGTTGAATATTGATCAAGAAGGTGTACTTAAATTTTGTAAAAGGGTATGTGTTATATCTATTATGGAAATAAAGAAAGAGTTTATGGATAAAGCTCATATATCTACTTTATCTATAAATCCTAGAATCACAAACATGTATAGGGACCTTTGTGATCATTATTTGGGGCATAACATGATAAGGGAGATTTATGACTACACTAAAAGGTGATTGGTGTGTCAATAAGTGAAGGTATAGAGACGAATTTCTAAAGGGGTATTACAACCACTAATCATATCACTATGAAAGTGGGATAATATCACTATGGATTTTGTCACTAATCTCCCAAAAACATTTAAAGAAAATAATTCAATATGGGTTATAGTGGACCATCTCACCAAGACTGCCCATTTTTTCTCTATTTGGGAAGATTTCTCTTTTGACCAACTCACCAAGATATACGTAAAGGAAGTGGTAAGGCTAAATGGAGTGACAATTTCTATCATATCTGATCACGATATAAGGAACACATAAAAATTCTAGAGAAGTATTCAATATGCCAGGACTACCAAATTAAATTTCAGTATGGCCTATCACCCTCAAACTGATGGAAAATCTAAAATAAAAATTCAGAAAATCGAGGATATACTGAGAATATTCTTGATGGAATTTAAAGGTGAATGGTATCAACATATCCAATTAGTTGATTTATCCTACAATAATAGCTTCAATTCAAGTATTCAAATGTCACCCTATGAAGCTCTATATGGGAAGCGATCTAGAACTCCTACTTGTTGGGATGAAGATTGTGAGAAAAACCTTATTGGGTATGATATTATCCAAGAGATTATAGATAAGGTTCATTCCATCCAACAAAACATAATGGATGCTCAGAGTCAAAAAAATATCAATGATGAAAATCGTCGAAGGGACTTGGAGTTTGATGTTGGCGACAAATTATTACTTCAAATTTAACCTTGGAAGAGATTCACACAGTTTGGGAAGAAAGGGAAGATTATCCCTCGGTACATAGGCCCTTATGAAATCCTTGATTTCATAGGAGCAGTGGCATATCAGCTTACACTTCCACCAAAAATATCTTAAGTTCATGATGTTTTCCACATATCTATATTGAAGAAGTACATAACTTACCCTTCACATGTACTAAATCCTGAAGTGGTACAATTGGAACATGACATCTCTTATGTGGAGAAACCGATGGAGATCTTGGAACATAGAGACAAGGTTCTACACAATAAGACTACCCAACTCATTAAAGTGTTTTGGAGGAACCACAAATATGAAGAAGCCATATGGGAACCAGAGAAGATAATGAGGAAAAAGTACCCACAACTTTTCTCAACTAAGGAAATGAGATGAAATTTCAGGGAAGAAATTTCTTAAGGGGGGAAGAATGTAACGACCCGAACTTTTCAAATGATAATTGTTTTCTTAAAATGTGTGTTATATTATTTTTTACTCAACAAAACTATATCCCTTTAATAAAGGACTATAATTGAAATGTGAATATTGGGTTTTGACCTTTATATGATCATTGGTAAAATATCACCATTGGTCAATATGAACATTGGAAACAATACTCTTAATAAAATTCTTAACATTATAATTAGTGTTTTAAATAGAAATGACAGTGGTTAATTAATGTAGAAAGAAGAGTTGATGACCTCATCTAGTAGAATCATGATATATGAAGCCCATTTGTCAGAGCTTGGGAAGAAGGTAACATCACTGAGATTCTCTCTTGACCAATCCAAAGTCTAAATTCAACATGTTAATCCTGCAAGAAATCACCTATGGGAGAAGTTAAAGTTAGGGGAGGTTACCACTCAGGTGATGTTAGTGGAGCCGCCCCACGAGTCTATCACCACCGCACACCTTACACTTACATTTTATGCGGGTGTTATAAGGGGTTATGTGTTAATTCTCTAGTTACTTAAAATGTAATCCATTTGTTTAAATAAAATTTTTATTTTATCATTTCCGTTTTAAGAATAGTTTTTCTTAAAAATTGAGATGAAATTTGATAAATTTATTTTTCAAGCAAAAATTGTACTTTTTAGAGAGATATAAATTATTATATTAAACTAATTTTTTATTAATAATGTTTATTATAATGAAATAGTGTTATAAAAACACTCCTTTTTAATTATAAAAGATAAAATATTTTTTTTTTCAAATGTCAGAAATTTTACTATGCATTCACTATGCATTTTCTGTCTGATATTATTTTTAATAAATAAGTATTTTTATAGTTAGAATTTAAATTTATCATATTTATAGAATTATTATGATAAAATAAATTTCATTTTTAAATTAGAATTTAGATATTATGTTATGGTGAAATTATGATAATTTTATAAAATACTTTAGTTTTTGTGAATAGTAAAAATATAATTTGAGTTTTCAGTATGTTTAATGAAATAATAACTATGTTATAATGATGTAATGAGTATTATAAAATGATGGTATAATCTTGTGGATTAAAATAATTTAATAGGTGTACCATGTGGCCAATAACATGGGAAAATACCATGGGAAAGCCCATGGTTTTTCAAATACCTTGGGCAAGCCCATGGTTTTGCAAATACCATTACTGAGGTGTCCAAAGAAATTAATAAAAAACTCCCTCACTTTTTCTATAAATACCCATCCATTTATTCATTTCCTTTCATTCAAAATTCATCCTCTAGGAAGCTCTAATATTTTTACCTTCCAATGAGTCTTCCCAAGGTGTCCTCAAGCCCCCAAGGTCCCAATCTTTGAGTTTTAGAAGCCACTCTTCAAGGTAAGAGAAATCTCAACTTCTCTTTTCCTTTCAAGTTCCCTATTTATGTGGTATGTATTTAAAATTTCCATACCATGTTATTATTTTCATTTTATTATATATATTAACTATATTAAGATTATTTTATGAGGTGGATACCATTTTCCCCACTCTTTTTAATGTTTTATAAAATCACGTTTAATACCCATTATGCTGCAGAAGTTTCTTCTAAAACTTTCTCTCTTTTTATCAAGAAATTATTTTATTTTATTTTGTGAATAACCAAACATTTTTCTTCTATAGAGGTATTCACATAGATGTTATAATGATCTATTTTATTTTGGGATTAATATACATGAAACCTACGTTTCTTTTCCAGGGGTTTAAAATGACAAAAGGATCTTGTTTTTAAGCACTTTCTAAAACACCATGGTTTTGATATAAAACCCATTTATTTTATTATCCATATGTTATTTATGAAATGTTTTATTATGATATATGTGCCTAACATTAATAAATAAATATTAAGGGTGAACCCTAATATCTCTCCAATGAATTTTGTAAAGAATTTAATCTCTAGATATGACATGTTTTATGAAAGCTTGGTGAATAACCTTGGTAATTTTTATGACACCTCAATGAAACAACTTGGTGATATGATTATTAATGTCTAAAGTGAATTTTATATCCACATTTCCAAGTTATTATTCATGATATTATTATTATGATATGTCTCTTTCTCATGCCTTCATGCATTTCATCAAGTTCATTTTGATATTTCTAAAGATCCCAAGTAAACCGTTTCCCTTATTTACCCTTACTAGGCTTTCTGATCACCCTTTCCTTGGATGTATACCCCCAAGTTATGAGATATAAGAATTAAACTTATTATTAACCTAAAATTAATCCATTCAAGTGGATTAGAATAATTTTTTCTTATTTTCATGTATTATGTACCTTATTTCCAAGAACCTAAACTTTAAAAGATCCTCTATTTGTAAAATGTTATAAAAAGCTGTGTAATAAAAAGGCAGGATTCCATAGTATCTTATATAAGTCACATGACCATGTAAATATTAAGGTGGTAACCTTTATGAAAAATAAATACAGTTTTTATAAGTCACTCAACCATGTAGATCTTGAGGTGGTAACCTCCATGCATCTTAACTCCAGTTTGTGAAAGTTACCCAGGCATGTAGAGTTGGAGGCGGTAACCTTTGCCCCACATTAGTCTATTTTTAGAAGATCATAAATTTATGAAACTCATATTATTCCATGAAAGCATCCATCTTTCATAAAATATATTCCCTCACCTCTTCCATGCCTATAAATACCCCCATGTACGACTTTTAAGGGGGATTGACTTTTGAGAAAAGCTCTGAATTCATGAAACTCAAAACCTTTATGAGTGAGAGAGGGGATGGATTTATAAAGGTAACCATATTTTTAAAAGTTTCCTCCCATGAGTTTTTGAAAACCTCAACCCATGGTATAGATTAATTCATGAAGGTCCCTGGCCTTTGCATAGGAAGAAATCACCTTACGGATCTTGGGGTTTCAAAAGATAATTATCCATTACGAAACCAACCCCATGGGAATAAAGACTTCACTCCAAGGTAGGGTCACCCTATTTTTTAAAGAATTCAATTTCATGATACCTATATCATTTTTAAATCCCTAAAATATCATGAATCCCAACCTTCCTAAAATCCATCCCCCAAGCCTCTCTATGGTTCCTCCTTTCAGCCAGCACCCTTTCATGAAATTCAAGTTCCTAAGGACCCTTTACCTATCCAAAACCAGTTCACCCACTTCCCAAATTCCAATGAAGTTGATTTCATAACCCATTGTGCTTTCCCCCTTTGCTTCAAACATTGCCTGGACCATTACCTTACCTTTTTCTTATAATAATAGGTACCCTCAGGCCTTTTTATTCTAAGAATAGGGACCCTAACATTGAGAACCCTGATTGTCACTCCTCTAGAGTAGTGTTTATGTCATGCCTCACCTAGAGGTAGATTAAAAATAGACACATAATCCCCAAAGGTGGCATCATTATGGGAAAATTCCAACCTTTCCTAATAGTGAATCTTTTTTTCGAATCTTCCTCTACTACCTTGAAATTGTTTTCTCAAGTATAAAATCACTAACATCAAATATGTATGATGTAAAATTGAAAACCCCATACCCTAATTGTATGATGTTGAACTATATGATAACATACTTAGTACATGATGCTCAACTATAGCCTTACCTCATGTGATGAGCACAAGATACCCCATGTATGATCATCATGGGGATGCCACTCCACCCCTTCTGTAGGATGTCAACATTTATCTAGAAACCCCATGAAATTTTCCTGCATAAGCCCCACACCATCCCTCTCTGATGCTCCTTTCGTGACACAAGAATCCTTACTATATATTGTTAAAAAACATGGACCATTCATATCACATGCAATTAAGCTACTACATCAAACTACATAGGTATTTATCCCTATTTACCAAACAAGGTACATAAGACACCTCCCCGAGGTTCAATCCTAACATACAAACACATTTGGGTTACCTCCCAGAGGTTCAATCCTAATGATCCAACACTCCACAAAATCATAAGTGTAAAATATTCCCCATAGGGACACACTTAACCAACCAACGATCTCTACAATATGTTAAACCCATGAACCACCGGTCCCCACAAGACATTAAACATGTGACCCTCTTATCCCCACAAGATGTTAAACTTGTGACCCACATATCCCCACAAGATATTAAACCTATAACCCACCTATCCCTATAAGATGTTAAAACTTTGAACCACCTATCCCTACAAAGCATTAAACGTGTGACCCACCTATCCCCATGAGATGCTAAATCGATGACACACCTATTCCCATTAGACGTTAAAACTGTGACCCACTTGTCCCCACAAGACATTAAACATGTGACCCACCTATCCCCACAAGATGCTAAACCCATGACCCACCTATCCCCACAAGACATTAAACCAGTGACTTGATCTAGAATCCATACCCCATATAATAAACATGGGATGCATGAGGTTAAAATCCTAAAATTATTTAATCCTCTAGTGCCAAATACCCTATTGAAGACATGGTATTTCTTAGGTTAGATGCCCAAGATTCCTCATATGAGATGCCTCTGACATCGGAAAGAGAAGGGTTTATAGGTTCTTAATAGACAAAACATCCAAAAATTCCAAGAAATTCCCAATGTTACAATATACTCTGATTTAAGCTTTCTTCCCTATAAAGATAGAAGAAACGTAACTAACCATTGTCCACCTTGACATGACATTATGAACAAGTTTCATAAACATGAATTAAATCTAAAAGGGAGGGCTGGAGTAGGCGATGTGCTCCAAGGATGAATCTATATATGAAGGAACCAAAATCCCATCATCCCATTTCAATCATGGAGCTGACATTGTCGATTAAAATGGTCAAATACATTGACCTTTGGAAAGTGGGAATGTGAGGAAATAAGCAGTGTGTCACTATCAGATAGATATAAGACACATATCCCCAGTAGAAAGCATCAGAAGGTGGGCTATGGGAAGCATCACATCACAATTGATCTCTCCTACTATAAAGTAATGAGTTACTTGATGAGGAAACCTTCACCCCCATTGTTAGGGATAGGGGAATAATCCCATAACTTGAGGCTTACAATCCTAGAATATGAGGTCCAAAAGATCCAAAAATTCATTTATAGGCACCTATAGGTTTAGGTTCTTCTGGTATCTTTATAAGGACTCATAGTGCAACCGTATCCATCTCCATCAGTTTCCCTCCTCTCCACCTCAATACTAGAAGTTGCTAAGATTTAAGGGTATGAGTTTATGCGCTCAGATGATGGATAGTACTCCACTAATCCTCAAATGGATGCTGCCTCACTCAAGTATTAAGTGATAATAAACACCCCATACTATAGGGGTATGATCATGAATTTAGCCCCTCTAATAGACATTCCAATATGCAATGGGAATTCGACTTGCACGACTCACCCTCTCCTGGTAAATCAATAGTAAAGCAGGTCAGTGTCAGTGAAACCACTAGTTTCTCATCCTATTCTGATCATGGATTGGGATTACAAGGATAATGATCAACCCCTTATTAATAAAAAAGATAAATTTTGAGACTTTTGATAAATGAACAAATACTGGTTGCGTTTTGGACATCTGCAGCTCTGGATTTTATCATCCCAAAGTCCCTCATCGAGGACCAGGCAACATGCTTCCTATAGAGTATCTGGGAAATTATAAAAAACCTATAACATCACTGAATAACTTATCTAATAATCCATGACCATATTTGGGCCATCCAAAAATATTGTGGAAGGGTGGACATTCCTCCTCTCTCAGTATCTTGGTTCCAGGAAGTGTATGGGTACTTACAGACCTTTCAGCAGGCTTGCATCAAGATCCTTTCTATTATTCGATGAGTCATGGAAGAGACATCACAACATGTTAAGATAAAAGGATCAAGGAATTATGCCACTCTCCACTTCAGTCCCATCCAACAATGATAGTAGGACCATCAGTCTGGCCTTCCAGTTGATGATGAAAATTCCCTGGCCACTACCATAATGAATCTCATCACTATTGACCCTATGGAGAACCTGAGAAACCAAGACCTCAACACAAGGTATGATGGAGATAACCTACCCCAAGGGGTTTCTCAATACCATGTATACCCCCTGATAGGTTACCACACTCTTCAAAAAATACATGCGCTGGGCCTCAGGAGTCACCCTAATGAGTTGTTGCTGCCTGCTCGTCAATATGTTGACAAATTAAAGGGACATGATAAGTCAGTCGGCCCATCTGAGGTTATTCCAAAAACCATGTTAGATCTTAAGATATCCTCCTTGATTTAGGAGGCCAAGGACTATAAAAGGCTCACTACTGAGCTTATTGCCTAGTAGTTTCCACACCCTGTAAATTATAGAAGGGACCCCATCTCTCCTCTAGTGGGGAACCTAGTCCTCCTTAGCTAAGTTCCTTAATTTTAACTCAGTGGCCTCATGCACCTGGTAAGGGAAAAATACAAGGGATATGAAAAAAAAACAAAAATATATGAGTTTCCCACCTTTCCCGAGAAGCATGATTATCCACCTCGGGATCAAGGCCGTACTGATCCCCAAGTTTTCATGCCTTTCATTGCATTGGTGACCACAAATCATCACCAATATGACATGATAGTTTCTCTCATAACCCATCTTGAGGCTCTAAAAACATGAAATGTGGCAGTTTCACCTGAAGGAAACCCAATCCCAACATGGGTGGATCATGGTTGAGTGACCCCAGAATTCAGTAATCTCAACTTCATCTCGTTCAATGGGATGGGTGATCCACTGTAGCATATAGACCACTTCACCTGAAGGTACAATCCAATATTGGGGATTCCAGAATAGTAGGAAGCTTCCTAGATCCAATGCCCTTTCTAGATTATGGGACTATGCTGTAAAATCATCATGGTAGATATCAAACATATTTTATTAAATAAGAAGAATGTGTTTTTAGTCTTCAAAGGCAGTAAAACTTTATGGTTCTTAGGAGTGTATTTGTAAAATATTTTTGATATTCATATAATAAGATGTAATATATATGTATTAAATTTTTGGGCCACTATAGTTTGTATTAGGGGAAAGGTTTAGTCAATATTTTTAGATTAAAATTAGAAAACTTTGGTGAAAAACCCAAGGATAAGTATATGTATAGGATAACATCCTATAGTTTTGGTAATGACCATGAATAATATAGATTAAACCCGAGGTCCCATATATTGAAAAAAATGTGTCCTGATTTAGACATCCTATAAATGATATTTCATGATTATATGATAGTTCATTTTGATTATTATAGGTTGATACTTACAATTTTCTTTTTGGTTTTATTTAATGGCTAGAAGCAGAAGACATTGCACTAACAAAGAATTTTATATACAATACAATTATTGTAAACCTGAGCAACCAAATGCTATAGGAGATAAAATACAAAATCTTATTTCTATGCTCAGAAACTTTCTCATTCCATGAATCATTACAAGCTTCAAAATGATCAAAGGAGGGAACATCATACTGTTGAGTCTTTCATGAGGCAATATACAAATTCTTTTAGTGGATATCCTAATCTACTAGTGGATGGGTGATGAATAAAAACCATTTAGAAAATATTTCTTGTTCTCCGGTGGTTGAAATATGGAAAAGTTTCCCCACCCATTTTTCATTTGGAATGAGAAGCATATCAATAGTGGAACCTTATTAAAAATATGATATAGGAGGAAGAATTTTTCTCCATGGAATAGGATGAATTTTAGAGGATATTTTTTTAATAATTAATTCTCTAACATTCTACGTACAAATATAGAGAAGTAATTCCTTGAGCTTAAGAAAAAGGAGGATGAATCCATTGGTACTTATAAGGAAAAATTTACAAGACTTGTAAGGTATGATTATGGTTTAATCATTATCCATGAATCAAAAATTGATCAATTATTTGGAGTCTCAAAACCAAATCTCATAAAGGAATCCGATAAAAGAGACTTCAGTAGCTATGAATAAATAATTTTATGTGCTCTCAAGGTATAAATGGAAATTGGATATTCCCACCAATCCCATGGTTTTGATAAAAAAGAAGATAGATTCTCATGAAAACTTTTTTAAATCACATGGTGGAAAGAAATTACAGCCATCCACATTCCATAAATGTGGGAAGAAACATCAAGGGAATTTATTGAATGGAGCTGGGAGGTGCTTTAAATAAGGAAAGGTGGGTCATAAATCCCTTGAATGTTGAAAGGTGATGAATATTCTGATTAAGGTAATAGATGAAAGGAATATTCCAACTAATGAACCACCCATTATCTAATGCTTAAAATTCTGAGAGTATGAGAATTATGCCAAACAGTTTCTAAATACTAAGGTTTATAATGATGATCAACATTAGAAACCTCTTAAGCACAAAGAAAAAGGAAAATATCATTTGATCATGACTGCTGAAGTGGGTTATGAGAATGGTGTGGTGAAAGTTATACTTATCATCAATTTTGGAAAATCTAATGTCTTATTCGATTGTGGATCTAGTGACTCTTTTATATCTAATGAATTTTAAAATGTTTTTAAAATACTAGCTCAATGATTTGATATTATGTTAGCTATTGTTGACACTGAAATACTTATATCACAAGAGAGGTCAAGAAAGAAATTGATGGTTCAAAGAAAACTCAATCTAAAACGGCCCAAAAATGCATATAATGGGATGGGTTTGAAAAGTTCTAAACCTTCATGAATAGCCGTAGCTGTAACGAACCTAACTTTTCAAATGATAATTGTTTCCTAAAAATGTGTGTTATATTATTTTGTACTCAATAAAAATATATCCCTTTAATAATAGAGTATAATTGAAATGTGACCATTAGGTTTTGACCATTACATGTCCATTGGTAAATTATGAATGTTGTTCAATATGACCATTGTAAACAATAATATTAATAATAATTTTAACATTATGATTAGTGTAATAAATAGAAATTATAATGGTTAATTAATGCAGAAAGAAGAGTCGATGGCCTCATCTAGTAGAATCGTGTTGTACGAAGCCCATTTTTCAGATCTTGGGAAGGAGGTAGCATCATCGGGCTTCGATCTTGACCAAGCCTAGGACGAATTGCAACATGTTAATCTTGAACAAAATTTCCTATGGGAGAAGTTCAAATTAGTTGAGATCACCACTCAAGTGATGTTAACCGAGCCACCCAACGAGTTTATCACCATCATACACCTTACCCTTAGGTCATATGTGTGTGTTATAAGAGGTTACATGTCAAGGCCCTAGTTAATTAAAAATGAAATCCCTTTGTTTAATTAAAATTATTATTTTATCATTTCCATTTTAATAATAGTTTTGCTTAAAATTGAGAGGGAATTTGATAAATTGATTTTTCAAGAAAAAATTGTACTTTTCAAAGAGATATAAATTATTATATTAAAATAAGGTTTTATTAATAATGTTTATTATAATTAAATAGTGATATAAAAACACATCATTTTAATTATAAATTATAAAATATATTTTTTCAAATGTCAGAAATTTTACTATGCATTTACTATACATTTTCTATCCGCTATTATTGTTAATAAATAAGTATTTTTATAGTTAAAAGTTAAATTTCTCATATTTATAGAATTATTATAATAAAATAAATTTTATTTTTTTAATTATAACTTTTATATCAGGTTATGGTGAATTTATGATAATTTTATAAAATACATTAGTTTTTCGTGAATAGTAAAAATACAATTTGTGTTTTCAATATGTTTAATGATATCATAACTATGTCATAATGATGTAATGAGTATTATAAAAGTCAGGTAGACTATTTTGAACTAAATTAATTTAATGTGTGTCCCAAGTGGTCAATACCATGAAAATATACCATGGGAAATCCCATGGTTTTGCAAATACCACTACTGAGGTGTCCAAGGAAACTAATAAACAATTCCTCACTTTTTTTCTATTAATAATTTCACATTTCTTATTTTACTTTCATTAAAAATTCATCCTCCATAAAAATATGATAGTTTTACCTCATAAGGAGTCCTCCCAAGGTGTTCTCAAGCCCCCAAGGTCCCGATCTTCGAGTTTTAGGAGTCACTCTTCAAGGTAAGGGAAATCTCAACTTCTCTTTTCCTTTCAAGTTCCCTCTTTATGTGGTATGTCTTTCATATTTACATACAATGTTATTATAAAAATTTTATTCTATCCCTTTACTATATTAATATTATTTCATTAATGTTATACCCTTATTCCCTCTCTTTTTAATGTTTTCTAAAACCATGTTTCATACCTGTTATGCTCCAAAATTTTCTTCTCAAAATTTATCTTTTTTTCTCTCAAGAAATTATTTTATTTTCTTTTGTGAATACCCAAACCAATTTCTTATCTATATTTATTCACATAGATTTCAAAATGATATATTTTATTCTGGTATTAACATACATGAAACCCACCTTCCTTTTCTGTGGGTTTAAAATGATAAAAGGATCTTATTTTTAAGCACTTTCTAAAACACCATGATTTTCATATGAAACCCATTTCTTTTATTATACATAGGTTATTTATGAAATTTTTTATTATGATATATGTGGTTAAAATTAATTAATACATATTAATGGTGTTCTCTGATAGTTATCCAATTCATTGGGTAAATAATTTAATCTCTAGAGATGACATGTTTTACGATACCTTGGTGAATAACCTTGATAATTTTTATGACATCTCAGTGACAAACCTTGGTGATATACTTATGAATGTATAAATTAAATTTTTTATCCAAATTTAAAATTTATGATTCATGTTATTATTATTATTATATGCCTCTTTCTCATGTCTTTATGTATTTCATCAAGTTTTTATTGATATTCCTCAAGATCACAGGTAAATTGTTTACTTTATTTACCCTTACTGGGCCTTCTGCTCACCCTTTCCTTTGATGTATGTCCCCTGGTTATGATATGTAGTAATTGAACTTAGGATAAATATATTATGGAGCCATTAAAGTGTATTAGAATAATTGTTTCATATTTACACGTATTATGTCCCTTATTTCCAAGGCACTAAACTTTAAAAGATCCCTTGTTTGTAAAATGTAATGAAAAGTTATGAAATAAAAAGGCGGGTTTTCGTAGTTGGTATAAAAGGATGGTTTAGTTATTTTTGGAAATTAGGATTTGAAAAATTTATGAAGAAACCTATAGAAAAGTTTAAATATAGGAAAATTTTCTAGTATTTTTGTGAAATATTAGGTAAGCGGTTTTTGATCAAATAAATCATTATCTAGATATGAACAAGTGGATATGTCTCTGACACAGATGTATCTAGGGGTAAAACCCAAAAACACTACTTTGAGACAGACTCAAATAAGAACTAGTAAATGGCATTAGACCCTATTTTAGCCTTTTTTTGAGACTATTGGGGGATATTTTTGGTTAATCACAAGTTTCTTATAAACTATTATGAAGGATTTATAGAAAAGTTAGTTGTTTTTAATGAATTACACGTTTAAGCATGATGTTATATAACATAAAAGTTCCCTTGAAACTATAATATTATTAAATGAAACAAGTTTGTCACTAAGGTTTTATTATTTTATAAAATGGTGGGAAATAGGAGAAACCATGCAAATAGTGAGCACAACATACCAAGCACTGACAACCTTCCGATAGAATCCGGAAAGAAAGCATCCATGATAATGATGAATCATTTGACTCAAGTTATGGGTAATAACTTGAATAAAGCTGAGAGACCAGATTCAACACAAAGGGAACAACTTTACATTGAGTCCTTTATGCGTCAACTACCACCATATTTCAGTGGATCTAATAACCCATTGGTAGGTGAAAAGTGGATGAAAATATCTTTTCTGTACTCCATTGTTAAAAATAAGAGAAAGTCACCCTAGATATTTATTTCTTAGAGGGAGAAAATGATCAGTAGTGGGCGTTGATAAAAAAATATGAAGCCAAGTGTGGAGATTGAAGCTATGGAGTGGGATGAGTTCGGGGGAACATTTTTCAAGAAATATTTCTTGCGTTTAGTGTGAATGAAAATGGATAAAGAATTCCTATAGCTGAAAAAGAAGGAAAATGAATCTGTGGGAAACTATGAGATGAACTTCACAAGACTTTCCTGTCACACATCTATCTTTTTAATGGATTCTAATGGTAATGCTGATAGATTATTTAGTGGACTAAGACCTTATCTAGAGAATAATCTTTCCGACCAAGACTATCGAAGCTATGAGAAGATCATAAGGAGTTATATGAAAGTTGAACTAGAGTTTGGTGAGATGTAGTGGTCTCAAAAATTGAATGAAAAGAAGATATATTTGGATCTAAACTTGGTGAGGATATTTGAAAAAGTAAGAGGAGGAAAGAAAGTGAATCTTTCGACATGCAAAAAATGTGGGAATAAGAATTCAGGGAACTACCTGATCGGGAGAGGGAAGTGTTATAAGTGTGGAAGAGATGGACATATCACTCAGAACTATCATAGTTAAGTGAAGACTCATCTTCTCAACAAAAATTATAAGGGTAAGGTGGTGTAGAATTTTCCTAAAGTCCAATGCTTTAAGTGTGGAAAACATGGAAAATTTTCCAATCACTATCAAAATATGAGGCCAGTGGAGGGGAATCACCATCAACCTTAGCATAGGTAAATAGAGAAAGGTATTGCTTTTTCTACCACGACGACTGAAGTTGAAGCTCTAAATGATGTGGAAGAAGGTACTCTCACTGTGCCATCAAAGCTAACAAGTACTTTGTTTGATTCTAGTTCTACGCATTCCATTATTTTCTCCAAGTTTGAAAAGAATATAGAATCAATCCTTAAACTAATATAAGTATAACTATTAGTCAAGAATTCTGGAGGGATTATCGAAGAACAAATAGTGTATAGAAACTCTAGTTTTCAATTTTTCAAGCACAATCTCATCACAAATATAGTATTAATTCCCATGCTAGAATTAAACAGTATTCTAGGGATAGACTGGATTTCAAAGTATAATACTAAGATTAACTATTGAATAAAGGAAATCTTATTAGTCTTGAATGGAAAACCTACAATTTTTTTAAAGGAGATATATCTCTACTTGAGTTTTTTTCTAGAATCACCACCCATAACCTTCTTTATGGAGATGATCGATGAAGATGAAGAAGGACATGAAAGTGTACGAATAGAGAATAACCCCATCATTTAAGAACAGATTAACGTATTTCTTGAAGAGTTATCTAGACCTACACAAAAAGAGAGGTAGATTTCTCCATTGAAATAATTCATGGTTCTAATCCAATTTCAAAGACCTCGTATAGAATGGAAAATGTGGAGCTGGAGGAATTAAAGAATAAACTCCAAGATCTTTTGGAGAAGGGGTTTATTTGGACAAGTGTTTCTCCTTGGAGAGAACCTATTCTCTTTGTGAAGAAGAAGGATGGATCAATATAGTTATGCATTGATTATAGAGAACTTATTGGGATCAATGTGAAGAACAAGTACCCTCTTCCATGAATTGATGATTTATTTGACCAGCTTCATGGGGATCAATTCTTCTCCAAGATTGATTTCCAATATAATTATCATCAATTGAGGATGAATAAATAATATATTAAAAATACCACCTTTCAATCAAGATATGGTCATTATGAGTTTTTTTTATTCCCTTAAACTTGAATAATGATCCTTCTATTTGTATATATTTGATGAATAGAGTCTTTAAGGACTACCTTGATAACTTTTTGGTGGATTTTATTGATGATATTTTGATATATTTCAAGACTTTCAAGGATCATGAGGATCATCTAAGGGTTATATTGAAAACTATGAAGAAGGATAGGTTATTTGGAAAGTTCAAAAATTGTGAATTTTGGTTACAATATGTTGATTTATTGGGGCACATTGTAACCAATGAAGGGATCTCAGTTGAACCTGAAAATACAAAGGTTGTGGAGGAGTGCCCTCAAAATACAACAATAAGTGATATTCGTAGTTTCCTTAGTTTTGAAGGATATTATAAGAGTATTTTGAACAAATTTTCAATAATTTCTGATCCACTAACCAAGTTAACTTGAAAAGGGGCCAAGCTCATCTGTACAAATAAGTGTAAAGAAAATTTTCAAGAATTAAAGAAGAGATTGGTTACTACACCCGTGTTATCTCTACCTTCAATTAGAGAAGGATTTGTTATTTTTAGTGATGAATCTCTAAAAGGTATTGGGTGAGTCCTCATGAAAAATGACACGGTGATTGCTTATGAATCTTGATAGTTGAAGCCTGATGAGAAGAACTATCCTACACATAACCTATAGCTAGATGCAGTTGTTTTTGATATGAAGATATGGAGGAAGTATCTTTATGGGAAGAAATGTGATATATACACAGACCATCAAAGTTTGAAGTATATTTTCATGAAAAATTAATTGAACACTAGATAGAGGAGATTATTGGAACTTCTTAAAGACTATAATTTTTCAACTAATTATCACCCTGGTAGAGAAAAAAATTCATTGATTCATTTAGTAGGAAAGACCATATTATTCTAGAAATGATGAGGATTCAAGGATATCCTTTAATAAATGACCTTGTAAAACTATACATGGGAATCATAAGATAAGGGACATCGTCAACCCTATCCCAAATTATTTCTCAACCATAATTACTAGATAATATAAAGAAATATAAAAGATAAGATCCTTCGTTGCATAAAAAAATAAAGGATGTGAAGAATGAGAAGTTTCTGGAGTTGAATATTGATCAAGAAGGTGTACTGAAATTTTGAAAAAGGGTATATATTCTATCTATTATGGAAATAAAGAAGGATTTTATGGATAAATTTCATATATCTAATTTATCTATACATCCTAGAATCATGAAAATGTATAGGGATCTTCGTGATCATTATTTGTGGGATCACATGATAAGGGAGATTTATGACTACACTAAAAGGTGCTTGGTGTGTCAATAAGTGAAGGTAGAGAGAAAACATCCTAAAGGGGTTTTACAAACACTACCCATATCAGTATGAAAGTGGGATAATATCACTATGGATTTTATCACTAGTCTCCCAAAAAAATTCAAAGGAAATAACGCGATATGGGTTATAGTGGACCATCTCACCAAGACGGCCCATTTTTTCTTTATTTGGGAAGATTTATATTTTGACTAACTCACCAAGATATACGTAAAGGAAGTGGTAAGGATAAATGAAGTGACACTTTCTATCGTATCTCATCATGATCTAAGGAACACATCAAAATTTTGGAGAAGTCTTCAACATGCTCTGACTACCAAATTGAATTTCAGTACGGCCTATCACCCTCAAACTGAAGGAAAATCCAAAATAACTATTCATAAAATCGAGGATATACTGAGAATATGCTTGATGGAATATAAAGGTGGATGGGATCAACATATCCAATTAGTTGAGTTCTCCTACAATAATAGATTCCATTCGAGTATTCAAATGACACCATATGAAGCTCTATATGGATAGCAATGTAGAACTCCTACTTGTTGGGATGAAGATGGTGAGAGAAACCTTATTGGGTATGATATTATGCAAGATATTATAGATAAGGTTCATGCCATCCAACAACACATAAAGTATTCTCAGAGTCAGCACAAGATCTATGATGAAAATCATCGAAGGGACTTGGAGTTTGATGTTGGCGACAAAGTCTTACTTCAAATTTCACCTTAAAAAAGATTCATGTAGTTTGGGAAGAAATGGAATATTATCCCTAGGTACATATGCCCTTATGAAATCCTTGATCACATAGGAGCAGTGGCCTATCAGCTTTTACTTCCACCAATCCTAGATTAAGTTCATGATTATTTCCACATATCTATCTTGAGGAAGTACACAACTGACCCTCACATGTACTAAATCCTAAAGTGGTACAACTGGAACATGACATCTCTTATGAGAAGCAACCAGTGGAGATCTTGGAACATAGAGACAAGGTTCTATGCAACAAGACTACCCACCTCATTAAAGTGTTTTAAAGGAACCACAAATATGAAGAAGCCATATGGGAACCAGAGGAGATAATGAGGCAAAAGTACCCACACCTTTTGTCAAGTGAGGGAATGAGATAAAATTTCAAGGAATAAATTTCTAAATGGGGGAAGAATGTAACAACTCAAACTTTTCAAATGATAATTGTTTCCTGAAAATGTGTGTTATATTATTTTTTACTCAAAAAAACTATATCCCTTTAATAAAGAACTATAATTGAAATGTGATTATTGGGTTTTGACCTTTATATGATCGTTGGTCAAATATTACCATTGGTCAATATGACCATTGTTAACAATACTCTTAAGAAAATTTTTAACATTATAATTAGTGTTATAAATAGAAATTATAATGGTTAATTAATGTAGAAAGAAAAGTCGAAGACCACATATAGTAGAATAGTTCCATACAAAGCCCATTTGTTGGAGATTGGGAAGAAGGTAGAATCATTGTGCTTCACTCTTGACCAAGACCAACTCAAACTTCAACATGTTAATCTTGAACAAAATTTCCTATGGGAGAAGTTCAAGTTAGGGGAGATTACCACTCGGGCGATGTTAGCTGAGCTGCCCCATGAGTTTATCACCATCACACACCTTACCCTTATGTCTTATGTGGGTGGTATAAGGGGTTATGTTTTAATTCCCTAGTTACTTTAAATGTAATCCTTTTGTTTAAATAAAATTTTTATTTCATCATTTCCATTTTAAGAATAGTTTTTCTTAAAAATTGAGATGAAATATGATAAATTGATTTTTCAAGAAAAAATTGCACTTTTTAGAGAGATATAAATTATTATATTAAAATAATTTTTTATTAATAATGTTTATTATAATAAAATAGTGTTATAAAACACTTATTTTTAATTATAAATGATAAAATAAGTTTATTTTTTTCAAATGTCAGAAATTTTACTATGCATTCACTATGCATTTTCTGTCCGCTGTTATTTTTAATAAATAAGTATTTTTATAGTTAAAATTTAAATTTATAATATTTATAGAATTATCACAATAAAATAAATTTCATTTTTTAAATTATAATGTCGGTATTAGGTTATGGTGAAATTATTAGAATTTTATAAAATATTTTAGTTTTTGTGAATAGTAAAAATACAATTTGAGTTTTTCGGTATGTTTAATGACATCATAACTATGTTATAATGATGTAATGAGTATTATAAAATTATGGTAGACTCTTGTGGATTAAAATAATTTCATATGTGTCCCAAGTGGTCAATACCATGGGAAAATACCATGGTCAAACCCATGGTTTTGCAAATACCATTATTGAGGTGTCCAAGGAAATTAATAAAAAACTACCTCACTTTTGCTATAAATACACACCAATTTATTCATTTCCTTTCATTAAAAATTCATCCTCCATGGAGATATAATAGTTTTACCTCCCAATGAATCCTCCCAAGGTGTCCTCAAGCCCCCAAGGTCCCGATCTTTGAGTTTTAGGAGTCACTTTTCAAGGTAAGAGAAATCTCAACTTCTTTTTTCATTCCAAGTTCCCACTTTATGTGGTATGTATTTAAAATTACAATACTATGTTATTATTTTCATTTTATTATATCTATTAACTGTATTAATATTATTTTATTTTTGGGAGACCATTTCCCCCACTCTTTTTAATGTTTTATAAAACCATGTTTAATACCTGTTATACTGAAGAATTTTTTTCTAAAAATTCCTTTCTTTTTATCAAGAAATTATTTTATTTTCTTTTGTGAATACCCAAACCTTTTTCTTATACATGTGTAATCAAATATATGTCAAAATTATCTATTCTATTCTAGTATTAATATATATAAAACTCTCTTTCCTTTTCCATGGGTTTAAAATGACAAAAGGATCTTGTTTTTAAGCACTTTCTAAAACACCATGGTTTTGATATAAAACCCATTTATTTTATTATCCATGTGTTATTTATGAAATGTTTTATTATGATCTATGTGACACAAATTAATAAATAAATATTAAGGTGCACCCTAATATCTCTCCAATTAATTGGGTAGAGAATCTACTCTCTAGATATGACATGTTTTATGATAGCTTGGTGAATAAACTTGGTAATTTTTATGACACCTCAGTGAAAAACCTTGATGATATGCTTATTAATGTCTAAAGTAAATGTTTTAGCCACATTTACAAGTCATTATTCATTATATTATTATTTTTATATGTATCTTTCTCATGCCTTCATGTATTTCATCAAGTTCATGTTGATATTTCTCTATATCACAAGTAAATTGTTTCCCTTGTTTACCCTTACAAGGCCTTAGAATCACCCTTTCCTTTGATATATGTACCCAAGTTATGAGATGTAATAATTGAACATATTATTAACCTACTATGAATCCATTTAATTGGATTAGAATATTTTTTCTTATTTTCTTGTATTGTGTACCTTATTTCCAAGACATTAAACTTTAAAAGATCCTCTGTTTGTAAAATGTAATGAAAAGTTATGTAATAAAAAGGTAGGATTCCATAGTATCTTACAGAATTCACATGACCATGTAGATATTAAGGTGGTAAAATTTACTCAGCATAACTCTAGTTTTTATATGTAACTCAACCATGTAGAGCTTGAGGCGGTAACCTCCACACAACGTAATTCCGATTTGTGAAAGTTAACCAGGCATGCAGAGTTAGTGGCGGTAACCTTTTTCCCACATTAGTATATTTGTAGAAGAAACTAACTTTATGAAACTCATAGGATTCCATAAAATCCTCCATCTTTCATAAAATCAATTCCCTCACCTATGCCAAGCCTATAAATACCCCCATGTATGACTTTTAAGGGGGATCAACTTTTTAGAAAAGCTCTGAATTCATGAAACTCAAAACCTTCATGAGTGAGAGAGGGGATGGATTTCTAAAGGTAACAATATTTTTCAAAGATTCCTCCCATGAGGTTTTGAAAACCTAAACCCATGTTAGAGATGAGTTCATGAAGGTCTGTGGCCTTTGCGTAGGAATAAATCAAATTACAGATCTTCTGGTTTCGTAAGAAAATTATCCTTTGCGAAACCTACCCCATGGGAATAAAGACTTCACTCTGAGGTAGGGTCTCCCTATTTTGTAAAAAATTCAATTTCATGAGACCTCTATCCTTTTTAAAGCCCTCAAATTTCATGAATCCCCAACCTTCCTAAAACCCATCCCCATGCCTCTCTATGGTGCCTCTTTTCAGCCATCACCCTTTCATAAAATTCAAGTTCCTAGGGACCCTATACCTATCCAAAACTAGTTCACCCACTTCCCAAATTCCCATGAAGTTGATTTCATAACCCCTTGTGTTTTCCCCCTTTACTTCAAACAAGGCCTGGACCATTACCTTAACCTTTTCTCATAATAATAGGTACCCTAAGACCTTTTCCTCCTAAGCATAGGGACCCTAACATCGAGAAATCTGATTTCCAATCCTCCACAGTAGTGTTTATACCATGACTCACCTAGAGGTAGATGAAATATATACACATAACCCCCAAAGGTGGCATCATAATAGGAAAATTACAACCTTTCCTATTAGGGAAGCCTTTTTTCGGATCTTCCTTTACTACCTTTAATTTTTTTTCTCAAGTATAAACTCACCAACGTCAAATATGTATGACATAAAATTTAACAACTCCATACCCTAGTTGTATTATGTTGAACTATATGATAACATACTTAGTATATGGTGTTCAACTATAGCCTTACCTCATGTGATGAGAACATGATTCCCCATGTATGATCATCATGGGATGCAACTCCACCTCTTCCGTGGGATGTCAACCTTCAGCCAACACCCCCATGAAACTTTCACGCATAATCCACACACCATCCATCGCTAATGCTCCTTTCGTGACACAAGAATTATTACTACATGATGTTAAACAACATGGACCAGTCCTATCACATGAAATTAAGCTACTACAACAAACTACATATGTCTTTATCCCTATTTCCCAAATAGGGTACATAAGACACCTCCACAAGGTTCAATCCCGACATAAAAACACATATGGGGTACATCTCAGAGGTTCAATCCTGATGACCCAACACTCCACCAAATCCTAAGTGTGAAATATTCCCCCTAGGGACACACTTAACCAACAACCTATCTCCACAATATGTTAAACCCGTGAACCACCTGTCCCCACAAGACATTAAACCTGTGACCCTCCTATCCCCACAAGATGTTAAACTTGTGACCCACCTATCCCAACAAGAAATTAAAACTATAACCCATCTATACATATTAGATGTTAAAACTTTGAACCACCTGTCCCTACAAAGCATTAAACATGTAAACCACCTATCCCCATGAGATGCTAAATTGGTGACCCACCTGTCCCCATGAGACATTAAACCTATGACCCACTTGTCCCCACAAGATGTTAAACATGTGACCCACCTATCCCCACAAGATACTAAACCCATGACCCACCTATCCCCACAAGAAATTAAACCAGTGACTTGATCTAGAATCCATACCCCATATAATAAACATGGGATGAATGTGGTTAAAAGCCTAAAAATATTTAATCCCCTAGAGTCAACTACCCTATAGAAGACATGGGATCACTTAGGTTACATGCCCAAGATTCCTCATATGGGATTCCTCCGACTTCAAAAAATAGAAGATTTTATAGGTTCCTAATAGACCCAAATCCAAAAATTCCTATAAATTCCCAATGTTACAATATGCTATGATTTAAGGTTGCTTCCCTATATGGACAGAAGAAATGTAACTAACCATCTTCCACCTTGATATGACATTAGTAACAAGTTTCATGAACATGACTTAAATCTATGAGGAAATCCGGAGTTGGAGATAAGCTCCAAGGAGGAATCCATAAAGGAAGAAACCAAAATCCCATCATCGCATTTCAATAACGGAGTTGACATTGTCGATTAAAATGATCAAATACACCAACCTTTGTAAATTGGGAATGTGAGGAAATAAGCAGCGTGTCACCATTAGATAGATATGCGACACGTATCCCCAGCAGAAATCATTAGAAGGTGGTATATGTGAAGTATCACATCACAATTGATCTCTCCGACTCTAAATTAATGAGTGAATTGATAAGGTAACCTTCACCCCCAATGTTAGGGATAGGGTAAGAGGCCCATCAATTGAGGCTTACAATCCTAGAATATGAGGTCCACAAGATCCAAAAATTCATTTACATTCACCTATAGGTAGTGGTTCTTCTGATCTCCTTATAAGGACTCATAGTGCAACCGTATCCATCTCCATAAGTTTCCCTCCCCTCCACCTCTATACTAGAAGTTACAGAGATTTAAGGGTTTGAGTTTACACACTCAAATGATGGATTGTAATCCATTAAGCCTCAAATGGATGTTTTCTCACTCATGTATGAAGTGATAATAAACACCCCATACTATATGTATATTATCTTTAATTTTCCCCTCTTCTAAGAGACATTCCAATATGCAGTGGGAATTTAACTTGCACAACTCCCCCTCTCCTAGTAAATAAACAGTAAAGTAGGTCTGTGTCAGTGATGCTGCCAATTTTTCATCCTATTCTGATCAGGGATTGGGATGACTGGGAGCATGATCAACCGCCTAGTAATAAAAAAGATAAATTTAGAGACTTTTGATCATTGAATAGATACCAGTTTCATTTTGGCCATCTGCAGCTCTGGATTTTATCATCCAAAAGTCCCTCATCATGGACCCGGAAACATGCTTCCTCCAGAGTATCTGGTAAATTCTAACACACCTCTAAGATCACTGAATAACTTATCTAATTGTCCATGACCATATTTGGTCCATCCCAAAATAGTGTGTAAGGGTGGACATTCCAGCTCTCTCAGTATCTTGGTTCCAGGAAGTGTATGGGTACTTCCAGACCTTCCAGAAGGCTTGCGTCAAGATCCTTTCTATTATTCGATGATTCATAGAAGAGACATCCCAACATGTTCAGATCAAAGGATCAAGGAAGTATTCCACTCTACACTTTAGTTCCGTCCCACAATGATAGTAGGACTATCAGTCCGGCCTTCCAGCTGATAATGAAAATTCCCTGGCCACTACCACAATGAATGTCATCACTATTGACCCTATGGGGAACCTGAGAAACTAGGTCCTCAGTACAAGGTATGATGGAGAGAACCTAGCCCAAGGGGTAGCTCAATACTAGGTATACCCCCTGATAGGTCACCAAAATCTTCAAAAAAGGCATGTACTGGGCCTCAGGAGTCACTCTAATGAGTTGTTACTGCCTTCTCGTCAATATATTGAAAAATGAAAGGGACATTCTAAGTTAGTCGGCCCAAATGATGTTGTGCCAAAAACCAAGTTGGACCTTAAGATATTCTCCTTGATTCAGGAGGCTGAGGACTATAAAAGGCTCACTAATGAGCTTATTGCCTAGTAGTTCCCACACCCTGGAAATTATAGAAGGGACCCCATCTCTACTATAGTGGGGAACCTAGTCCTCCTTAGCTATGTGCGTTAATTTTAACTTGGTGGCATCATGAACCCAGTAAGGGAAAAAGATGAGGGCTATGAAAAAAAAAACAAATATATTAGTTTCCCACCTTTCCTAAGCAGTGTGATTTTCCACCTCAAGATCAAGGTCATACTACTCCCCAAGTTTTCATCCCTTTAATTTCATTGGTGACCACAAATCATCACCAAGATGACATGATAGTTTCTCTCATCACCCATCTTGAGGCTCTAAAAACATGAAATGTGGAAATTTCACCTAAAGGAAACCCATTACCAACATGGGTGGATCATGTTTGAGTGACCCCAGAATTCAGTAATCTCTGCTTCATCCCATTCAACGGGTTGGGTGATCCAATGTAGCATATAGACCACTTCTCCTAAAGGTACGTTCCAATATTTTGGAATCTAGAATGGTAGGAAGATTCCTAGATCCAATGCCTTTTCTAGAATTTGGAAGGACCTACATTCATCTAGTAAAATCAGTTTCCCGTGATCAAGTCACCAATTCTATCATCTGATAGAAGGGGATCATGTATTCAATCGACATTCAACTTTACTAGGAACAATTTCTTACAATGTGTGTGGAAAACATCATATATGAGCTATTCACTACCCTCATCTCCCTAAACTACCCAAGAATATTTTTAGATTTATCTAAAAAATATTAGTATCTAGAGGAATCCTTAATGTTGAAAAAACAATGTCCATTCCCATTTCCCTTTCCAGTACTCATATAGAGGCCTGTAAGAGTAAATACGACCAATTACCTACATGCAGAGGTTCCTGAACTAGTCCACTTTTTGGCCCCTATATTGGATGAACCTAAAAAACCTCTCCAGTTACAACACCACCAAACACAACCTCACCAAGAACAACCACCTCATCAAGATAATGTGACCCTGACCCACTCTCAAGGATAGGCACTCAGGGTGAATTTCACATAAAGGAAGAAAAATTCATACTCCTTCAATGATTCAAAAGTCCTAGGGTATTTCATTTTCACCCTAGAAAAGGGAATCCTAAAGCTTCTAGAATGCAGGAGGCCAAACTCACTGGCTATTCTAACCACTACCCATTTCAAAGGATCCTTAGATACACCATCAAAGAATTATTTGTCTCCAAATATTGGATCCAGGACTAAGTAGATCATGGATTAGTCAAATTGGATGATTTCCCAACATAGGTGGAACATGTCTCCCCTAACCCCAATAGTGATAGAAAAGGATCTTATGAGTGGAAATAGGTGCCCGACTATATCATACAGAAGTATGATGACTACTTGGCTTGTAAGACAATAATTTTTTCTCATGGTATATCATCTGTGTCCAATTGAGTAATCCAAAACTTCCTTTGGTTACTAAGTATCCTTTGACTGTTGCCTCCATATCTGTGTCGTGACCTCCCAATTCTTTGAAGAATAGACATCGATGGTATAATATAAATCAAAGTCCCCCACCAGTGCTAAAACTAGTCCACAAACTTGTTGAATTCATACCTCTTGAGCTAGGGGATGTGCCAAGAGTACATTTGGCTTTGGATTATTCAACCAATGAGGAGTTGAGTACACCTCTATGAATGATGTTGAATTGGTGGATCACTATGTGATGCTCAATAATGAGAAATTCCATGAGAACCCCCTAGAAAACTTTAGCCAACATTGAAAAATAATATTCATGGGAAATCCATGATGATAGAATACTCATGTTAGAGATTTGAACCAAGATTTTCATGATACTTAAACTAGGCAGTAGGCCTCACATTGGGCTCAACAAGTACAACTTTCCCAAGTTTCTCTGTTAGGAGTGATTCTACAACAGGACGTATTCGTTGACTATGTGAATCATATGTGAATGCATCACGATTATCCACATCTATTAAAGGATTGAAATCAACCATATAGTGCCCAATGTTCAGATGTTCAGAGTAGACTAGCTAACCAGTAGTAGAATATCCCCAGTAGTATCCAGGCCTTAGCGCCTAAGACAATGATATCTGCTACACCCATACTAAATAATGAACCTATATAGGAAAAATATGCCTCTAGCATGAAAGTATGATGTGTTGAAGAACCTCACCAGCATACCCATGAGGCTCTTGATTCTTGAGGAAATTTGCCTATCAAAGGAAATGTGTGAGGCCCTTATCAAAGCCTTGGAAATCCCTCTTTGGTTTGAGACTGGGGTAGCGGTCATTGAGGCCTACTATATAGAAGAGTAAAAATGAGTGGAATTTTGGTCCATTATATCATTTTATAGATAATATTATGGTGTCACCATTCAGGGTCTCATACACCTGCAATATATCATAGGTTTTTTCTATGGCATAGAAATACACCACTTCCTAGTGAGTACTATTTCCATGATCAGCCTAATCCCCATGCAGAAGCTTCTTAAGTTGGGACTTAAAAAATAAGATATGAATCCCTGTAACATAAAAATTTAGGGGTGTGATAAGAGTGGCAAGAAATATTTTGAAAAGATATGACCGAAGACTCAATTCGGTGTCCTGGTCGAGTAAGGGTACTACAGGTTGATACATACCCCTTTGAATCCTATGAGGCTCATTATCTGTATACTGGTTACTATAAAAGGGAAAGAAATTAGGTTCATAACGATGGGGTTAATTGCTTCAATTCCCATTATGATATAATGACTACTCCATAAGATCCATGGGTAGACTTGAAAGATATATTTGTTCTAACAATTCATCTGATGGAACCCAAAATACCATATTTGGGAGGTTTTTCAAAATCCCCAAGAAAAAGGAGTTCCACAGATTAACTCATGCTTCTACACCATACATGACTCATTGATACCAGAAGATCCTACTCCTGTGAAGTACCAATAAGTTCACTCCATGGACACTGATCCATGACATTACCACATTTTCCATAAAGTAGGGATGACTCGATGGAAGTCGAACCATCACCATTTCTTTGATTTCAAGAGTGGATCTCACAGTTGGAAACTAAATAGAATTGGGTCAATAGATTTTTTTTCACCCCAATCTCTATAGAATAGGGACCCCTCATTGAGGATTCTATATCTACCAGAGTAGACACTAGTGTCCCCCTAGGTTATCCAACCTAGGAGAGTCACCTTCTCCCTTTGATCCCCCTATATTAGATGATAAAAAGGATTTGGAAGATTCCACTATTACATTTGAAGAGGGTATTTATACCACTATCGATGAGTTGAAACAGGTGAACCTTGGCGCTGATGAAGATCTGAGGCTGAAACAGATCAAAAAAACCATGTACCAAGAGGAGAAACAATAATATGTGGACATTCTAAAGAAGCACCATGGAATGTTCGCCTAGATCTATGATGAGATTCTAGGGATATACCCTCATGTGGATGTTCATCACCTTGGTCTCCTAGTGGATCACTACAAGTTCAAACATCCTACCAGAAAGATACACCCCTCTCACATCACCTTGGTTAAGGATGAAGTTGACAATATTATTAAAGATAGATTTTTCAGAGAGGTATAGTAACCCAAATGGCTGACCATCATTGTCCTAATTAGAAATAAGAATGGGTAGATCATAGTTTGCCTCAACTTCTAGTACCACAACACCAATTATACAATGGATGATTTCCCCTTTTGGTTACAAAGTTGATGATTCATTCTATGACTGGGTTCCATTCCCTCTCCTTCATGGATGGATACTCTGGGTATAATCATATCTAGATAGCCCCTCAGGATGAAGAGTACACCACCTTCAAGGCACCCCATGGGACATTTTGTTACCAGGTTACACCTTTAAACTTAAATAATACTAGATCCACTTAGCAATTTTCCATGAACCAAATATTTAATCAACTCCTTGGAAAATTGGTGGAATGTTATATGAATGATTTGGTGGTCAAATCCCTCCAATGTTAGGACCATATCAAGGACCTTGAGAAAGTTTTTTGATTCCTACTCTCCCAACAATTGAAGATGAACCCTTTTAAGTGTGAATTAAGGGTTACCTATAGAAAATTTATCATATTATTCATAAGATAAAAAGGAATCAAGATTGAACTTGATAAAATCAAGGATTTCAATAAAATTCATTCTCCAAGGAATATTCAGGATTTTTAAGGCCTCCAAGGCCAGTTATCCTACATACACTAGTTTATTGCAAATCCATCCAATAAGTGTAAGCCCTTCTCGAGTCTCATGAAAAAGGAACTATTTATCAGTGAGATGAGGAATTACAGACTGATTTTTAGGATATTAAGTAGTACCTACTACAAACTTTGGTTCTTATTCTATCAATATCAAGAACGTATTTGGTTATTCACATGAACACCTTAGAATAGTACGTTGACTCCCTTCTAGCCTATAAAAACAAAGAGGGTTGGGAAAAAAACTATATTATCTCAGTTGTATTATTGTCTACATAGAGACTAGATAATCCCCCATTGAGAAGATTTTCCTCATGATAGTATTTACAGTGTAGAAGTCGTGACATTATTTTCAATTCCCTCAGATATAGATGGTGTCCTAAGTTGACCCACTAAAGTACATCATCAATCACCCTATGCTGACGGGATGATTGATGCACTAGATAGTAATCCTAAAGTAGTTATACATCAAGTTTTTCATACAAAGGGCTGTTAAAGGACAATAAATTTTAGAATTACAGGTCACACATCCATCCATTGAAAAAATTTCCCTAGATATTGATTTTATAGATGAATTTATTCTATAATTAGATCAGGATATACTGTATTGGTAGATTCATTTTGATGGTTCCACTCAGAGTCACACCGGTAGGATGATCAATGACACTAAACTTAATAAGTTAGGCTTGTGGATCATTTTCATCACTCAGAAACATGCTATCTTTCCACAATCATTCCCATTGTCAAAAGGTTTCACTAATAATGAGGTATAATATCTGGCCCTCAAGATTGATGTCCCCTATTTACATGTTAAGGGAGACTTTGAGTTGGTCATCAAATAGATCAAGGGTGACTACATCATTAGAAATTAATATCTTATACCCCCACTTGAACATACTCATAAACTTATGGTCTAATTCACTTTCTAGATGAAGGTGACCCATGTTCTTCAATCATAGAATGGTCAAACCAATGCTTTGGAAGGTTTGGATATGTCTCTTACAGAACCTGACCAGGATGACCCAGTCATTCATGTGGCACACTAGAGGGTAATTTCCTCTATTACCTCTGGTGATGGAAACCAATAGGTATATTAGCTAGCTACCAATACTTCTATTTTAGGACCTTGAAATTACTATACAATCGAGGAAACACTTGACTAGATGACTCCCTTCATCGAGTATCTATAAAATGGAATTCTACCACTAGGAAGAGCTGATCATGAGAGAATCTTCCAACGTGAAATTTAGTTTACCCTACAGAGTGTCCTTAACCTTGAGAAAACCCTCTAAAGGTGTAGGTTTTATGAAATTATCCTCTGTTTCATCCAGGGAGATGAGATAAATTAGTTTATGAAACAAGTCAATGCTAGATCCTATGGAGCTCACCAAACGGGATTGAAGTGTTGGATTTGGTGGTCTAGAACCAACTACTTTGTACTTTATTCATTAAATAAAAGACTTATCACATCTTGATTGTTCTTCTGCGTGACATGTCATGTGATAATGTCCTAAGGACAGCTGTTGCATTAAAGGGTCGTAGCGGATCCCTGCTATGATGAGAACCCGAAAGTGCCATAACACTTTTCTTGAATGTATGTTCTATGGCCGGATGATATTATTTGAGGGACACAAATAATACAGGTCATTAGGGGTGAGGACTCATAAAAATTTTAGGCACCTTCTCATGGTGTGCGACCTTGGTAATATCCAGGAGGATATTATGAGAACGAGACCCGCCAGTAGGAAATCCACATTTCATAGTGTTATTGGATGTTCCTATCTACGGACGTGTGTATTGATCCTTAGAATTTAAGATTATTATTAATGGGTATTACAACTCGCGCACTTAGATGTATTGATGAAAACTGTGACGACACACTGTTCGCAGCGAGGTAGGATACGTTGGGTGCGTCACGAGTAATACCGCATTAATAGATAATGCGAGAAAGGATTTGTCCATTCCGTTCCATAACGGAAGTAGATATCCCAGGCCCTTTGATAGAATTGATATAGCCTAAATAAATCCATGGCCATGGTAAGTTATGGGCAAGTTCAATTCCGGGAAGTCAAAGAAAGAATAATCAAGCACATGGGTTGATGGCACTAGCATGCAACCCGCTTGATTGGAGATATCGAGACAAAGGGATTATATTACATGGTAAGCGTTCGTAGGAGGTGACACATCATTACGGCGTTAACTTCTTTCTCTATGGGTGCCTTGGCATGTTGCTAGACGCTAACCTTGGACTTTAGGCAGGCTCAGCCTAATGCCACTGAGAAAGAGGCCTAGAGGGTCACACACTAAGTGTGTCCATGTATCTCTGTTAAATATTAATTTAACAAGTTAAATAAATATTATTCCCAACTGTGGTTTAATAATTATTTAAGGATGTCTGATTGCATTTATTTTGAAACTAGTTATTCGAGAGAATATACTGTGGATAAAATATTATATTTATTAGCGAGTAATGCAGTTACATTTATTTAAGAAATAAATAGTCATTTCTGAAGGTCTAATAAATGTGGTGGAGAAAAATGGAAAATAAAAGTACACGCCGTGTATATTAAATATACACGCTGTGTAGTTTTATGAAAAACAAGTACACGCCGTGTATTAATTATTACACGCAATGTAGTTTTTCCAATTGAGATTTTGAGGATTTAATATTGTTTTACTAAATGATATTTATTATAATCAGCGTGGGCGCATGTCAAGGAATTAATAATTCGACATGGGGGTTTTCAATAAGAGTTAATGAAATAAATAAAACGCATAACACGTTTATTTATTGTCATAACTCTATTAACCTTAAACCTGATTATAAATATCCTCGCAACCCCAACATTTTTTTAGAGCCATTGTTGTGCACAACAGATTTGGAAATACTCTCAAGCCAAGAGAGAATTCCTTTTTCCACCAAGAACGCCCTCAAGTTATGAGAGCAAGATCCTCCACCGGATCAAGGTGGTCGAAGGCGGATATCGCAAGCGAAGGTTCTTCCGCGCTAGCACCCAGAGATCTCTTCGGTGATGTCCGGAGATACGTGACACATGTGTGGATCACCACTAGAGGAATCCTACACTTGGATTCTATGACGCAAAGACGGATCACCGAATCGTGACCGGACACATCAACGAAGAAAGAATTCCAACAAGGTAATTCTTATGCATTAATTAAATTAATTATAATCAACATATGATGATCCTCCTCAAGGGTTACGGGACTCTTCTTTTCTTTTCGTTCTTCGTTCTATTCCGAAGATTTGGCGTTTTATATCGTGACGGATCTCGGATTGAACGTTGTTTAATGTTAAAATTAAAGTTGGGCAAACCCCGCAACGCGCTTCCGCTGCGCCCGGAACCTACAAGTGGTATTAGAGGGGTCATATCGTTGGTTATAATTATTTAGTTTTTTGTTGGTGATTTACGCATTTAATAATTTAGTTATTTCAATTCATGTTTAATCGTTCTGGAAATCTGAATATCGAGATCTGTTCCTCCTCTCTTGTTTCTCGTTCACCTCACAGAAACGGATTTTTATTTTTATTTTGATTAAAATAAAATAGAGGAACTCATCCGGAGGAGCCAAATGTTTCTGGCCATATAACACCAGAATACACGGCGTGTATTCGGAAGTACACACCATGTAGTCTAGGTTCAATGCATTGACTGATCCGCCAAATCAGGCCGTGTATTGGATTCTTTATAAGAATTTAAGACACCGTGTGTTGACCAGAAACAGGTGGCACCCGGTTTCCGGAATACATGCCATGTGGTCCAATGAACACGACGTGTAGTCCCTTCGGGTTAGGGTTGGGTCGTGTACTCCGTACATAGCCTGCCTGGATGGAAACCATGTAACGCGGAAACTACACGGCGTGTGTCCCACTGTACACACCGTGTACACTGAAAATTTCCGAAGTACATTAACACGCCCTATCCCCGGGCATGTACTTCGGATGGACGATGAAGAAAAAGTACACGCCGTGTAGTCGGAACTACACGCCGTGTACTCACCCAAATTACGCAGATTTATTAAAATTTATTATTATATTATACAAACCCTTGAGACGTGTACCATGGTGCAGGTGTAAAGCTGAGGCACAACACGTGATAGGTGTTTTATATATATGTGTTTAATTTAACATCTGCATAATAAATGGGAATTCGCCGGGTTTCCTCCAAGGTACAAGTTGTGTACAAGGATAATTTTAAATGAATTTATTTGTTTAAAATTATGATGGATGAGAATCTCAAGGAAATTCAGAAAATGGATTTAAGATAAAAGGATTGATTAATTAATGATAATTAATTGATTCGAGCGTGATTTATCTTAAACAAGAACGATTAAAGAATTGAATGCTAGTTTTATTTATGTGTAAATATCGTTGCATGTATGGATGATCATGAGCTAGACCGAGACCTTTGTATGTGAATGGTTTTTTTTAATTAATTTATTTAAATTAAATTTGTTGGCCTGCGAGCCATCTCCTCATTAATATGTAGGGCCTGCGCGCCCAAGTATTCTTTTATGTAAAAACCCCTTTTTTTCCCCTTACCTGCGTGTGAGATAAATGCATATGTAATTGATGGAGCTCCCAAGCTAGTGGAGGCGGCTCAAGTCAGGAGCCAAGATGAAACCAATCCAAGGAGATACAAAGGTGGACAGGTAGAAAGCTGTAAACAAGAACCTGAAAGGTTCAAGGTGTTTCTCCCCTAGGTCTTGGGTTAGTTTATCAACCGCTAGATAAACTAACCAATAGAAAAGCTCATGATCATACCATTTATTTTATTTCTGTCAGTTGCATGGTTTATTTATTGTGGGTGTGTTGTCACAATCACACAATTAATGAATTAAACAAGCATGCAATATGGAACTAAAATAAAATTGGCTTATACGTAAATATTATCTTAGACATGGTTAATCACTTAAAGTATATCCCACTTAATATTAACAAGCATGTAATCAAATATAATAAAATGGCAATTTATGTATAAGGATAAAATCCCTCAAAATAAATATTAAGTCGGCATATCCTTCCATAATCTTGGTTAGAATCGAACCATAGTTCAAAGTGCTTGACCAACCCTAGATGATGTGCTTTCAATTATCGGGGAATTCTAATTCAAGGTTTTGGGTTGACTTGACTTGGTTCGCATCAAGGTTTAACTGCCACAGCAGGACTTGGTGTGACCAAGAGGAAAAGGTTGAGGAAATCCAAAAAGGATTTCAGGATTGGGGAGTCCACTCAGTGGATCAAGGAACTGCGAGTTAATGCAGTTGGCATTTGGAATGCCTACCTAAAACCCTTTAAGTTGCTTGACCAACCCTAGTTGGGGTAATGCGAAGGGAAATATGGATCCTTACCACTAGAATATTCACGCAATATAATATTCCGAAGTCAATGGTGAGGGCTATTGGATTTCGATAAAATAGTGGGAGACTAATAAGTATTAATTTATTTATTTGTCTCAATTTTTATAATAAAGTACTAAACCTTTGATCATCTTAAATTGTAGAAGTGACAAGAAAATGACTTCAAACATATCATTACGCACCATACTCGAAAAAGAAAACCTTCTCACCGACACCAATTTCCAAGAGTGGTAGAGGCGTTTACGCATCGTCCTTCGCCACGAAAGGAAATTATATGTGCTGGAAGATCCTATTCCAGTTGCACCTGGGAAAGAGGCTAGTGATGAGGAATTATCTCTCTACATGAAACACATGGATGATGCCACAGATGTCCAGTGTTTCATGCTATCGACCATGTCTAATGAGCTCTTGAAGCAACATGAAAACATGGATGCGTATAGCATGATGTCTCACCTTAAAGATGTCTACCAAGAGAAGGCGAGACGGGAGAGGTATGAGATCTCCAATGCTTTGTTTACCACGAAGCTTGGAGAGTCTGCGCCAGCTGGGCCTCATGTGGTCAAGCTTATTGGCTACATTGAACGCTTGGACATCTTAGGGATTAAATTCCCAGATGAGTTGCGTACAGATCTCATCCTATCATCGTTTCCCAAGAACTTCTCTAGCTTCATTTTCAACTATAACATGAGCGGCAATGATAAGAGTCTATCGGAGCTTCTGACCTTGATTCGCCAGGTAGATAAGGACATGGGGCATGACAAACCCGCGGTCCTTATGGTGAAAAAGAAAAGGAAGGACAAGGCAAAGGGGCCAAAGAATTATAAACGGTCTGAAGCCCCCGAGCACCGTCCCTCTAAGAAGGGGAAGATCCAGAGGCAGGGCAAGGAACGGGAAGTAGTGTGTTTTGCATGTGGAAAGCAGGGCCACTGGAAGAGGAACTGCACCCAGAAGCGTGGGGATGCTAAAGGTGCGTTTGTTATCGAGTGCAATCTTTCTATTTATACACATTGGGTATTAGATACATCTTGTGGGGCTCACATCTGTATTCCAATGCAGGAACCAAGTAGATTTAAAAAGGTCGCCAAAGGAGAGGTGGATCTTCGAGCTGCCAATGGTGCAAGGATGGCTGCGTTGGCTATTGGCGACTATCACCTCTCATTGCCAACTGGCATGATTTTGGTTTTACAAAACTGTTATTTTATGTCTAGTGTTACCAAGAACATAATTTTTGTATCTTGTTTGGATATGGATGGATTTATTTTCAAGTTTGGAAATAAGGGTTGTCTCTTTTATAAGAACAACGTATGTTACAGTATAACACATTTGAATAATGGTTTGTATGTATTAAATTACAAAAACCAAGTGTTGGAAATCGATAACGAAACAAACTCACATGACTCATACATCACCCAGTTATGGCATCACCGCCTTGGTCATGTGAACGAGAAGCGCTTGACAAAGATCTGGCAAGATGGATATTTAGACTCTACTGAGCTAAAACCACTTGATAGATGTCACACTTGTTTACAAGGAAAAATGACCAAGCCGCCTTTTGGTGGACAAGGTGAAAGGGCCACAGAGCTTCTAGGATTGGTACACACAGATGTGTGTGGACCATTTCCAGTAGAAGCTAGAGGTGGATATTCTTACTTTATTACTTTTACTGATGATTTGAGTAGATATGGCTATGTCTACTTAATGAGGTATAAGTCAGAGTCCTTAGAGAAATTTAAGGAATTAAAGAATGAAGTAGAGAATCAACTTGGAAAGAAGATAAAGAAGATTCGATTGGATCAAGGTGGAGAATATCTGAACCAAGAGTTCATCGATCTTCTACGGGAGTCTGGGATTATATCTCAGCTCACTCCTCCTTATACACCACAGTGGAATGGTGTTAGTGAAAGGAGGAACCGCACCTTGTTGGACATGGTGAGGTCGATGAAGAGTCATGCGGATCTTCCATTATCCTTTTGGGGATATGCATTACAAACTGCATCATACACATTAAACCGAGTACCAACTAAGGCGGCAAATGGAATTCCATCCGAGTTATGGAATGGAAGGAAACCCACTTTGTCGCACACACGTGTATGGGGATGCAAGGCATTTGTTAAGGCCTTGTTAGGCAACAAACTAGCACCCCGGGGCACAAAGTGTATCTTTATAGGATATCCCAAGGAAAAAAAAGGATATTACCTATATAACCCCCAAGACAAGAAAGTGACTGTCGCCAGACAAGCCATATTTCTTGAGAGGGAGCACATCCTCAAGAAGTATAGTGGTAGAAAGATTGACTTCGATGAAGTTGATGCTCAAGATACACAGGAGTTGGTACAGGAACAAGTTCCACAGGTCCCCATGGAAGAGGTTCCAGAAACACAAGTACTGCATAGGAGCTCAAGAGAGGTAAGGGAACCAGAGAGATTTGGTTTCCTAGTCACCGAGGATGGTGAATCATTATTGTTGGACAATGATGAACCTATCTCCTACAAGGAAGAAGTAGAAAGCTCAGAAGCTTCAAGATGGCTAGAAGCTATGAATTCTGAGATGGATTCCATGTATCAGAACCAAGTTTGGGTTCTGGTCGATGAGCCAGTTGATGTAAAGCCTGTTGGATGCAAATGGGTATTCAAAAGAAAGCTGGACATGGAAGGTCATGTTAGCACCTATAAAGAAAGGCTAGTGGCTAAAGGATTCAGACAACGTCAAGTAATTGACTATGATGAAACCTTCTCACCAGTTTCCATGTTTAAATCCATAAGAATCATACTTTCCATAGCATCTTACCATGACTATGAGATTTGGCAGATGGATGTCAAAACAGCATTCCTTAATAGGAACCTTCAGGAAGATGTCTATATGACACAACCAGAAGGGTTTGTGACACCAGGTGAAGCCAAACGGGTTTGCAAGTTGCATAAATCCATTTATGGATTAAAGCAAGCATCCAGGTCATGGAACATTCGATTTGATGAATCCATAAAGGAATTTGGTTTCATTAAGAACGAATGTGAGCCATGTGTTTATAAGTGGTTTAATGGGAATGCGGTCGCCATCCTAGTGGTATATGTTGATGACATATTGCTTATTGGAAATGACGTACCAGCCTTACAGTCAGTTAAGGACTGGTTGAACAAGTGTTTCTCCATGAAGGACTTAGGAGAAGAAGCCTACATTCTAGGGATCAAGATCATTCGTGATAGATCCAAGAGGATGCTTGGACTAAGTCAGGGTACATACATTGACCAGATACTAAAGAGATTTAGTATGGAAAAATCCAAGAGGGGATTGGATCCAGTGTCACATGGCTTACATCTTTCTAAGAAAATGTGTCCCCAGACACAACAGGAGAAAGATAGGATGAGCAAGATCCCATACGCTTCGGCTATAGGATCTATCATGTATGCCATGTTATGTACCAGGATTGATGTTGCCTATGCACTGATCATGGTAGGCAGATATCAAGCAGATCCAGGAGAACAACATTGGACTGATGTTAAGAATATCCTTAAGTATCTGAGAAGAACTAATGATATGTTCCTGGTGTATGGAGGAGACGAGGAGCTTGTCATCAGAGGGTATGCTGATGCTGGTTTTCGAACAGATCAGAATGATCTGAAGTCACAATCTGGATATGTTTTCTGTCTCAATGGAGGAGCTGTGAGCTGGAAGAGTTCAAAGTAGCCAGTTGTCGCCGATTCTACAGCGGAGTCCGAGTATATAGAAGCTTCTAATGCAGCCAAAGAAGCCGTTTGGATTCGGAACTTTATCCAGGAGCTTGATGTGGTGCCTAGCAGTAAAGATCCCATTACATTGTATTGTGATAATACTGCAGCGGTGGCTCTTGAAAAAGAACCAAGGTCACATCAATGGACAAAGCACATACTCCGGAAGTATCACCTCTTGAGGGATTTCTATCAAATGGGTGAAGTTGCAGTGAGCAGAGTGTCCACGGAAGAGAACGTGGCAGACCCCATGACTAAAGGCCTATCTCAGCAGAAGCATGAATATAATGTGAGAGCTAGCGGGTTAAAGGTTGTTAGCAGTTGGCTCTAGTCCAAGTGGGAGTCTGTTGGAGTTGGTGGTCTAGAACCAACTACTTTGTACTTTATTAATTAAATAAAAGACTTATCACATCTTGATTGTTCTTTTGCGTGACATGTCATGTGATAATGTCCTAAGGACAGCTGTTGAATTAAAGGGTCGTAGCGGATCCCTGCTATGATGAGAACCCCAAAGTGCCATAACACTGTTCTTGAATGTATGTTCTATGGCCGGATGATATTATTTGAGGGACACAAATAATACAGGTCATTAGGGGTGAGGACTCATAAAACTTTGAGGCACCTTCTCATGGTGTGCGCCCTTGGTAATATCCAGGAGGATATTATGAGAACGAGACCCGCCAGAAGGAAATCCACATTTCATAGTGTCATTGGATGTTCCTATCTACGGACGTGTGTATTGATCCTTAGACTTTAAGATTATTATTAATGGGTATTACAACTCGCGCACTTAGATGTATTGACGAAAACTGTGACGACACACTGTTCGCAGCGAGGTAGGATACGTTGGGTGCGTCATGAGTAATACCGCATTAATAGATAATGCGAGAAAGGATTTGTCCCTTCCGTTCCATAAAGGAAGTAGATATCTCAGGCCCTTTGATGGAATTGATATAGCCTAAATAAATCCATGGCCATGGTAAGGTATGGGCAAGTTCAATTCCGGGAAGTCAAAGAAAGAATAATCAAGCACATGGGTTGATGGCACTAGCATGCAACCCACTTGATTGGAGATATCGAGACAAAGGGATTATATTACACGGTAAGCGTTCGTAGGAGGTGACACGTCATTGTGGTATTAACTTCTTTCTCTATGGGTGCCTTGGCGTGTTTCTAGACGGTAACCTTGGACTTTAGGCAGGCTCAGCCTAATGCCACTGAGAAAGAGGCCTAGAGGGTCACACACTAAGTGTGTCCATGTATCTCAGTTAAATATTAATTTAACAAGTTAAATAAATATTATTCCCGACTGTGGTTTAATAATTATTTAAGGATGTCTGATCGCATTTATTTTGACACTAGTTATTCGAGAGAATATACTGTGGATAAAATAATATATTTATTAGCGAGTAATGCAGTTACATTTATTTAAGAAATAAATAGTCATTACTCAAGGTCTAATAAATGTGGTGGAGAAAAATGGAAAATAAAAGTACACGCCGTGTATATTAAATATACACGCTGTGTAGTTTTAGGAAAAACAAGTACACGCCGTGTGTTAATTATTACACGCCGTGTAGTTTTTCCAATTGGGATTTTGAGGATTTAATATTGTTTTATTAAATGATATTTATTATAATCAGCGTGGGCGCATGTCAAGGAATTAATAATTCGACATGGGGGTTTTCAATAAGAGTTAATGAAATAAATAAAACGTGTAACGTGTTTATTTATTGTCATAACTCTATTAACCTCAAACCTGATTATAAATATCCTCACAACCCCAACATTTTTTTAGAGCCATTGTTGTGCACAACGGATTTGGAAATACTCTCAATCCAAGAGAGAATTACTTTTTCCACCAAGAACGCCCTCAAGTTACGAGAGCAAGATCCTCCACCGGATCAAGGCGGTCGAAGGCGGATATCACAAGCGAAGGTTCTTCCGCGCTAGCACCCGAAGATCTCTTCGGTGATGTCCGGAGATACGTGACACACGTGTGGATCACCACTAGAGGAATCCTACACTTGAATTCTACGACGCAACGACAGATCACCGAATCGTGACCGGACACATCAACGAAGAAAGAATTCCAACAAGGTAATTCTTATGCATTAATTAAATTAATTATAATCAACATATGATGATCCTCCTCAAGGGTTCTGAGACTCTTCTTTTCTTTTCGTTCTTCGTTCTATTCCGAAGATTCGGCGTTTTATATCGTGGCGGATCTCGGATTGAACGTTGTTTAACGTTAAAATTAAAGTTGGGCAAACCCCGCAACGCGCTTCCGCTGCGCCCGGAACCTACATGAAGTTATCCTACCAATTTTAGAGGTAGGGATACTTTTCGCACACCATGTTTTATAACTAAATTGGGTTCTCTAAGAGGTTTCATGCATGTCAAATCCATGATAAATTTTTGCATCAATCACTGGATCTTTTCCACACCACTAAATATTCTTGACCCTTTTCAATTTTTGTACTTGAAATTATGGGACCATACCCACTAGTAATGGCTCGACAAAGCGGGTTAATTTTGAACACAATAGTCTTCTTTTACAAATGGGTAGAATTAGTTCCCCTCAAAGAAGTCAAATCCTTATACATGATAGAGTTTTTGAGTTCTCACATCATCCATTATTTTGGGGTTCCTCATACTATTATCACAGAAAATGAAACTAACTTCTGAGTTTCTATGTGGAATAAATTGTACTCCAAGTACAACATTCGGTCCAACCATACTTCTCACTACCATTCATAGAAAAATGGGTAGATTTAGGCATTCAAAAATACCTTATATAACATCCTATGAATTAAATACATTATGTTCTTGATCAAAATTAGTTTAATCATGTTTCTCCATGAAAAATGACTTATGAAATATTGAAATTAATTGAATTCACACAAGAAGGAAAAAATAAAGTAAAATACACTTGTTTGGATATGTATCTCTAAGGTTTTGAAAATTTAGCTATACATACTAATGAATATATTACAAGTATGTTTATGAAAAATAATGAACTTTTCAATGGTGCAAAGTCTCTTAGTCACTATTTATCTACAAAATCAATAATGAAAAAGATACTCTAGGTATTACCAAGAAATTGAGCTCCCACAGTCACAACCATTCAAAAAGAAAAGGATGTGAAGAAAATGGTGGTTTAAGAACTCATCAGATCCATAATGAAATATGAAATGACTATAAAATAGAAAAATGATAAGGAGGCGAATGAATCAAAAGTTTTTAATTAGACCATCACCTTCAAAGCTGATGATGTTGATTTATCTGGATGTGAAATCCAAGAATTTTATAAACTCACCAGGAACATGAACAATATCTCCAAGAAGAAGTAATTTTATAACTGATTCAAGAAGGTAATAAAAAAAGTGGAACTATATGTGACATACTATTAATGTAAGAAAAAGGGTCACATATATCTAGAGTTACCTATCTATAAAATAATATTAAAGAAAAGAAACAAGGTAAGAAGGCTTTAAAAGTCAAAACCTAGAGTGAAAGAAATAAATCCCAATATTAAACATGCTCATTATATTTAAGTGAATAAATCCCTTAATTATTTATATAGAATTTTGGTGAAGATGTTGTGGTTAGTTCCCCTATTTTTATTACCTCCTCCTCCTCTTCTTCTCCCAATTCTTATCCATATTCTTCTTATTCTTTCTCCTCAAGTCATCTTAATTATGATGACCCAAAATATGTTTATGATCATCTCAAAAATGGTTTTCATTGAATTATTCATTATATAAAGATATTGATTATAAATAAAATAAAGTTATTCAATAAAAAGATAAAATTCTAAAACAAAAAATAACTTCTCTTCAAGGAAAATGAATAATTTTCCATGAAAATTAAGAATCAACCAAATGTAAATAAGCTTAAATATACCATTAAATACATAAAATTTATCTTTTAAAATTCACTCAAGGTGAAAATAATATAAATAAAATTTTAAGATCTCAAAGATATTGAAAATAATGGGTTAGTCTTGGCTAATATAATAGTGTAATATCTTCAAGAAATCCATCAAAAACCACTTTTATTAAAGGTTTCCCTAAATATTTGTTTTGTAAAATTATTTTAAAATAATTGTTCATTTAATTTATGAATGTTATTGCAAGAATGCATGATATAGGAGGCCAAAATCAATATATATTTCACCCAAACTTTATAAAATAAAATATCATGGTAAATAAGTCTATATTCAAAAATCATTATTGGATAACATAAGTGAAACCAAGTTTTTGTGGGTACCAAAAACTTTAGTCATATTATTTTTTATGGAAATTTTATTCTGAGAAAAAACTAAGAAACACTATGGCACCTAGACAGTGTTATCTCATGGCACATGAGTATAGAACTCTCTAAATTCAATCAAATCAATAATCTAAAAGGTGTCCAGGTCACCTTTGGTGATAAATCTATGGGTAAGATAATCAACTAAGGTTCCATTTGTTTTTTTTAAATCATGTCATATTAAAAATATTTTATTTTTGATAGGTTTGAAACAAAATTTACTAATAATTATTCAATTATGTGATAGCAGTTTTAAAATTTCTTTCAATTTTTTTTTCAAAGTTTTTAACTCAAAAGGAAAACTTTTATTTACTGATTTATGGTTTCAAAATGTTTATACATTTAATTTAAATCCTCTTACTAGACAAAACATCAAATTAATGAGTGCATAATTTAGTGGGTCATGGTTTTGGTATAGATGCCTTGGTCACTATAGCATACACTCACTTGTAAAACCCAACCATTATCAAATAATACCAGATATAATTAAACTTTATTTAAAAAATGATGTGGTTTGTGAAGCATGTAAATATAGTAGGCAACAAAAATTCTCTTTTTAAATCTAAAAAATTGATTTTCTTTATTAAAATATATAGAATTAATTAATATTTATATATTAAGAAATTATCAAATTGAAATCCTATGAGGTAAATTGTATACTTTTATACTTTTTTATGACTTTACAAGATTCATTTGGAATTATTTATTATCTCATAAAATTGAATCTTTCGAAGAATCCATTAAGTTTTCAAAAAAATTTAAAATAAATAAGGTTTTAAATTTATTTAAATTCAATGCGATCATGGTGGATAATTCAACAATAAGGAATTTGATGATTTATGTTCTTATCAAGGATATAATATTTGTTTTTCTACTCCACCCATCAACAAAACCAGGTAGTAGAGAGGAGAAATTTAATTGTCCAAGAAATATCTCAAACTATTTTAAATGAATATAATTCCCCTAAATATTTTTAGGATGATACCTTTAATACTACATTCTTTATAATTAATTTCATTACCATAAGTCCATCTCTCAAAAAGACCACTTATGAACTTTGTAAAAATAAAAAAGTTGGTTTTTAAAGTTTTTGGTTGTAAATGTATTATTTTAAACACCAAATAAAATCTTGGAAAATTTGATTCGGAATCCAATAAAGATATATTTCTTGGGCACTCCAACTCAAGAAAGGAATATCTATTCTTTAATAAAATGACTAAAATGATGGAAGAATCAATCCATGTTGTTTTTGATAAAATTTCTCCAAAATCTATTTCTCAAAAAGTTTTTGAAAATAATTTTTTAAATAAACCTTTTAAATATAAATATGTTGAATAAGAACAAGAAACTCCTTAAAATTATTTTCTTAAATATTTTAAAAATTCTAAAGACCATCCTATTGAAAATTTCATTGGATATTTATAAGTGGGAACTCATACCAAATGATCAGTCTTAAATGAGGTTGAATATATTGCCTTTGTCTCTCACCTAGAACCCCAAAACCTTAATGATGAATTTGATGATAAAAATTGGGTTCTTTACTTTCAATAGGATCTAGAAAAATTCTCTAAAAATGACGTATGTATTGTCATGGAAAGACCTAATATCATTCTATTATAGGATCTAAATGAGTTTTTTGAAATCAGTTAGATGAGCCTCATAATATTATTAGAAATAAAGCTAATTTAGTTTTAAAAGTTTGTAACCAAGAAGAATGAATCCTCTATGGTTAAAATTTTCCATCCGCATCTTAGTTATAATCTATTAGAATATTTTTTCAATTCACATATCATCTTAATTTCAAAATCTTTTAAATATATGTTAAAATCACCTTTTTAAATGGTTTTATAAACAAATTGTTTTGTGAAACAACCACCTAATTTTGAAGAAAATATTTTAAAAATTATATTTTATAATTAACTAAATATATTTATAGTTTAAAACAAGTCCATAAGGATTGGTATGCAAATTTATCAAATTTTCTTTTATCAAATAGTGTTAAATGGGAAACACTAATTTGACTATTTCTAAAACACATCTCAAATGATTTACTACTCATTCAAATTTAAATTTATGATTCAATTTTCATCTCTACCAATGAATCTATTTATTTTTAATTTTAATATTTATTAAAAAATTAATTTTAAATGAGATTTATGGGTGAACTCAATTTTTTCTAGATTTTCAAAATTCTCAAAGAAATGATGGTATTTTTATAAACTAAGAAAAAAAATACACTAATGAATTCTTAAAATTATTTGGCATGAATCATGATAAGGAAATTTTTACACCCATGATTATAACTATAATCATTAATAAGATGAAGATGGTAAGTAATTTGACATAAATATTTATATACACATGATTGGAAGTCTACTCTACCTTACCATGACCCAAACTGATATTATGTTCAGTGATTGTATCAATGATAATTTTTAATAAAATCTAAAGGAATATCATCTCAAATATATTAAAAGGATTTTTTTATTTAAAATGAACTAAAAATATTGTTTTTTTATCCAAAATGAACATATTTTAAATTAGCTAGTTTTTCTGTTGCTGATTTTGGAAGACAAAAACTAAGAAAAGTATAAGTGGGACTTGTCACCAACCTAGAAAATCCTTCATTTTATGGAGTGGTAAGAAGTATAATTCAATTTCTATTTCTATATCCAAAGATGCAAATATAGCTATAGAGAGTTGATACACCCAAACAATATATATGAAACACACTCTATTAGACTTAAAGCTTACATTTTAACTATATCCCTATCAAGTGTGTCATGACTCGTGCCATTAATATCTCAAAAAATCCTATCCAGCACTCTCACACCAAACACAATGACCTTAGGCACCATTTATTAATATATAAATTCCAAAATGGTGATATATTATTGGAATTTTTTAGGATGAAATATCAAATCACTGATATTTTTACTAAACCCCCAGCATTTATCATTTTGAATTCATTAACGATGAATTTGGAATGGTTCAAAATTTTCACCTTCCGACTGATATATGGATTTATTTAGTTATATATTTAAAATATTTTTATATCTTAAAATTCATTTTTATAGTTTTATTTTCTATCTTATCTATTGACACATTCTTAGGTGTCATCAATTAGTAGGAACATGGGCCAGAGTTTAGAAATTAAAAAAAAGCTCCTAATCCGAGTACACTACTAGAAATTAGTATATAACAAAGGAGTATTGAGGTAGAACTCAAGGTAAATCTATAGATCATACCCAAACCTACTATTATTGACTGTTATTTTTATGTAAATCATAAAAATTAATTAATAAAACATAAGTAAAGTTAACACTAAATTCAAAATGAAGAGACGAAATGAAATTCAAGGGGGTGAAAACAATTTAAATTAAAATAAATATGATAGATCATTTTCAATGGATAAAGATACAAATAAATAATGATGAAAGAAACCTTTTAATATCCTAAACTGATGTTTAATTTCATGGATTCTGAGAAATAACTAGTTTTACCTTTTAGTTTAATAAGTACTATGTAGATATTTTGATCCCTTTTTTTGAAGTTATCAATTATATTTAGACGAATTAGGTACATCAACTAATAAAATGGTGTAAATAGGTTAGATTTTACTCTCATATTCCCCTCTACTAGGCTAGGGTTCATCTCTTGATCATCAATAATTTCATTAGATGATCTATTAATGGTTATTTTATAATAAACATATATCATTATTAAACTCTCACCATTGATTCCCAAAACATTTATTAATTCAAGCATTGAAATTAAATTCCCCTTAAACTTGATCCACAATACATATAATGATTACTCAATCATGCTATATTGATTGTATTTTATGTATTGAATACAATATTTCATGGAAAAAGGATTCACAATGTAGAAGATGACAATAGAGAAGAAATAATAATAGAGAGATTTAAATTCAAACTAATTTTCATCTCTATAATAAATAAAATAACAAATTCCTAAAAACAAATAAACTTCCCCACATGAATGCACTATTCTTCCCTTCCTTGATTTCTCACTGCTATTTTCCTTCTCTTTTTGTCCCCAAAAGTAAAATTAATCCTTGAAAGTTGGCTGAATGATGAATTAAATACCTCAGCCAGATCATGCTACAACCTCATAATTATTTCAAAATAGGAAGAAGTATCCATAATAACCATGGTAAAATACCCTACTATATGCATGGAGAGTAAGTTTTAAATTTTAAATTAAAATGGAAATATTATGGCCTGGAAATCCCTAAAAACATAGCCATGGTTAGTATAAAGTTAAATAAATATTAGGTTTCCTTTGGTGTGGGTGTGATTCCATGGCATGGGTGATTCAAAATTATACATTTAAGACCTATTAAAATTCTAACCACTATGATATAGGAATGAGGATACTATGTAGGAAACCTTGGATTTTAAAGAGTTCATTTTTCCTTACTTTATGGTGTAGTAGAGGATGTTGTGGTATGGGATCACAAATTTTGTACCATATAGATCTATCAAACCATGGACCTATACTATTTAATACGTATCATTTATTAAGCTATTTTTCAAGCTAGACTAGGGATTAAGGAACCCTAACATCGTTGCATGCTACCTCGCACCGGTAAAGCTTTCCTCCCACCACCACATAGACATTCTTCCCTGCTCATATTTCATCTTTTCCATGCCTATGGATAGGATCTCCCACCTACTTGGATAGATCCCCATACAAGATAAATATGTGTCTTTTGGCTTGATTGAGGGATATCCTTGTCCATTATTCATATTTTTACTCTATTTTTCGTTAAAGTGCTGAAGGATGTAGCATGGTCATCCCTTATATTGCTCAGGATCTTGGAAATACTTTATACATATATTTTTTTTAAAAGGTTGGGGCCGAAGCCTCATTTTTATTAATAAAGCAAAGCTGTTCCTTTTATTACTAGTTTTTTTAAAGGTTGGGGACAAAGCCTCATTTTATTATTAAAGCAAATAAAATCCCTCTTTTTAACTAGGTAGAGGAAGACCCATTACATAGCTCGAAGGCCCAGTGGGCTTATAGCCCATTACATAGCCCGTAGACCCAATTTTTTTGGCCCAATTTCCATTCTGTGAATAGTAACCCGGCTGCTACAGTACCCGCACAGTACCGCTGCTGCTACAGTGCCCTGTCGCCGCTATAGTACCCGCCGATCTACAATGTCTCCACTTCTACAGTGCTGCAACAGTGCCACTATAGTGCTGCTACAGTACCTGCACCCAATGGGTTTTGAACCCCCATTTTTCATGTAGCATTACGGGGTGCTTACCACTAAGCCAAACCCCAAATATAAAAAAGAGATTTTTTTTGGCCCAAAGCCCATTCTGTGAATACTAATGCTATAGTACCCGGGCTGCTATAGTACTGCATAGTACCCGCCACTGCTACAGTCTCTGCCACCGCTATAGTGACCTGCCACCGCTACAGTACCCGCCGTTGCTACAGTGTCGCCGCTGCTACAGTATGCTACAGCCCCTGCCCCCAATGGGTTTTGAACCCCCATTTCTCATGTATAATTAAGGGTTTCTTACCACTAAGCCAAACCCCAACTATAAAAATTCATGTGAGCAGGAAAATCTTACCACGACGTGGCAATGGGGGTCCTCCGAACCCCAACCGACTTCGCCCCCTTATGCATATCTTTAGAAAGTTGCAGTGTGATATTAAATCATGTTCTATAAGAATATTTATTCCTCAGAATATGCCACATTTATGTAGCTATAACATGGAGGATTATTTTATGAAACAATTTTATTAGTCTGTAATTACTTCAAACCTGATCAAATTTGAAATAAAATAAATCACACAATGGAAAAATTAAGTTCAAAACAGTTATAAAAAGTCTCTAAAAATAATATAAGGAAACTAGTTATCAAAATCCCCTATACTTGAATATTTACTTTTCACCAAGAAAAATCCTCAACATTAAATCACTGAGGATGAAAATCCTACCAAGTTCACATCTCAAATCATGATTCCATAAAATGAAAAACAATTATGACTAAAAATTCTGAAAAAAAAAATCCAAGAATGAAATGGAAAATCATCCATCATTTAGAATTTTACAATTCAAGATAAATTTACTCTTTTGATTCAATTTTTTTTAACTTTTCATTAATTCCATGCCAAAACAAATGATTTACCTTACTAGAAAATAAGATTCCACTCATAGAACAATTTTGTTTGAATTTTTTTTTGTTCATCTCAATCCATGTGCACTTTATCTATATGCTAGAAATTTATCTCAATCTACACTTATAATTTGATCTAGAAAATCATGATGGATTTTTCATCATGGTTCAAATTTACTATGAGGCTTGAGGTTTCTTGTTTATGATGTGAAGATAATATTATAAGGATGAAGAGAGGGGATAAAATAATTAAAAAATGCATTAAATTTACATAAAACATATTAGAAAATTCCCTTCCATATAATCCTTTCAAAGCCCAAATTCCCACTCCCTAATCTTAAAGTAAGGATCACAGAACATTGAAATCACTAACAAATACCATCTTTCACTTTCTTTCTTTTGGTTATTTGTTCTTTTGAAATACGTACTTGAGAAAAATCTCACATCCACTACCCAATAAAAAATAATAAAGTTAATTGGTAAATTAATGATGATTTTTGACCCTCTAAAGACACAATCCTTTTTTTAAAAGAGAAACAGGGATGCAATAAAGAGAAATGACAAATAAAATTAGACCTTACCAAAATATTAATATAACCAAACCCCATATCCCATTTTAGCATAATAAGTGTCATGAAAATATCCAATTACATTTTAAGATAAAATAAATGATCATGCATTAATACGAAAATAAGTAGGGTAGTATGGATAAATTTTCTTATAATGTAGATTCTTATCAAGAAATTTCATGGTTTCTATAGGTTTTTCAAAGGATTAATGTAAGGTTGGTATCAAGTTAAAATGGACTATACAGAAATAAGTTGATTGCATCAATCATGTCAATGTAATCCAATATCATCATTCTTTGATGGGAAATAAAATACAATCACAGTAGTTTTACACATCATGAGTGATCTCAAGAAGAGGGATTATGAGAAATAAAATTTCAAAAAATGGGTCAGAATATTCATGTGATGGGGAAAAAAGTTAGATAATCACTACACGAAATTGGTATAAAAAATTGGCTTAATAAATGCGAGTTTCTAAGAATCAAATTCAAGAATAAAAAACACTACCAGCAATCATTTAAGATCTTCCTATAATAAGACTAAAAGTAAAGTTTTAAAAATTATTACCTCAATTTTTTACTTTTAGGAACATAATTAATTAAGATGTTTCCATAAGAAAAAGTAGATATCCTAAGTTATGATGTCTCATTGGTTATCCAAAGGGGAAAAAATAAAAAAAAGGGTCAGAAGAGGCTCACACACAATTGAAGTACTCATTTTACTCAATGTGGGTAACACAAGAATAAAGAAAATAGAAAAAAATAATGAGAGAGAAATTAAATAAGAATGAAAGTGTGCTCCCTAAAAAGAAAATATTTCCTTAATAGAAAATCACATGATAAAAATAAAATAAAAATTGAGTAGGAAAAATATAAAATGAAACAATAGCATAATTAGAATGTCCAAGAGATTATGTATATATTAAGTGTTAGAGGCACAATGATTTAATAGTAGAACTTAATATATAAGATAAACAAAAAAAACGAGAATGTGACACAAATTAAAAAGAAATTTGGAATCCTAAGGCTCTAGGCAATGCTCTAGTGACTCCCTAAGAGGTTTCTCCTGATTATCTAGTGTTTGTAAATGTGGGGATAAAGCATTAGGATGAGTAATATCTAGATGTACATTCTTTGATGGTTGAGGTGGTTCCAAAATCTGAAATGGATTATAGTTTTAGGTATCTAGACTAATAAAAGGAATATCAGAAGTTGGCTCAATAATTTTATCCTTAAACTTCTTCCATGCCCTAGAAGTAGCCTGATCCACAGGGGACTCTGAGACTAAAAAAATAATAGCCTACCATGGCTTCATGTGATATGTGTGCTCTATAAGGGCTATGGGAGACCCTTATTATCCATAATGTAAAGAAGTTATAACCTATGGATATACACTTATAGTAGAAGAGGGAAATTATATGATTCCATAAAGTGGAGTTGCTATGGGAAATGGTGGTGGAAGTGAAGGAGGTGTGGTGCACTAAAGTCCCAAGTAATGAAATATTTATCCCAGATTAGTGAAAATGAACTTGAATACCTCACTAAAAAATTGAGTCCAATCACTTTTAAAGATGGTCTGGGATGAAGTGGGGATATCTTGTGTAGAATGGGAAGGAGGTAATCATGGCATGGAGGTGTCTTGTGAGAGACTATCCACATGATCCTCCTAAGTCACTAAGGTATACTCCTTGGACCAAAGTAAAGTGTCATTATCCTTATAAACTAGTCCCATATCCACCAAGAGTGTAAGATTAATAAACTCTAAAGGTACTATATAAGTGATATGGTAATTCCAATAAAAACATTGATGTGTTTGGAAATATGAATAATGAAATTTACTCTATTAATAGTTCCCTCTTTCTTCTTCCTCAAGCCCTAAAAGTAAAGCACAAATTTTCAATCCATATTTCTTTTCTATATGCTATAAATTGAAAATATAATTAGAACATCCAATTAGCTTACTGATCACTGAGAATCTTATTTTTGAATCCACCCATGAGCGATGGAATAGTGGATAATCCAAAGAAGGGATGATTTTAGTTGGTTGATTTTAGTTCAGGAAACGACGTGTGGAATATTGGGATTGATATCCAAATAGAACCACATATTTTACAAATTATCTTGGATTGATTCCTTGATCAATGTATCATAAGTTAGTGATGTAATAAACTTCAAGCTATAGATACTAATTCAACACCAAATTTAGAAAGAGTTAGGCGCTAAGTCTCTAGACCCAGTCTGAATAGGACATTCCCATTCCCAAAATTCAAAGTGGCCAATAATTCCATATGAAGTTGAGAATAAAAATCCCCATGAACTTGAATTATATTTTCTAAGTGCATAGATTCCAATTATAAAAGGATATTGAGATCCATACCTATATTTTTCAATATAAAAAAATTCAATATTTTATTATTTCTCATTAGATTCCACTAAAATCCCTCAAGATGTATCATATGAGTATCATCCTCAAAATAAAGGCATGGGTGGAATTTGTTATAGAGAATAGGGGAAGGGGAAAATATAGGTGGGGAAGGTTGGATGGTGGATAGGGGTTAATATGAATTAGTGTATGATTTATTTATTTAAGAAGGAGGTGGATTGGATGGGGATTTTCATTTGGAATAAGATTTGGGTAGAGTTTGGTCCTTATATTTGGAGGGGGAAAGGTTCTTTTTTGTCAGGTTGAAGGGTTTTTGTGAGTTTTAAAATTCCAACATTGTAATTTTCTTAGATTATGAAGTGGAGGGGCTGGTTTGAGGGAGATTAAGTGGTTTTAGTGTTCTTATAGAAAAGAGGTATCTTAGAGTATTTGGATGGATTTTTAGGATTAGAGGTAGACTATTTCTCATTAGAATGAGAGGGTGACTGATCATGATTCCACTGCACTATAATAGTGATTTTAATTGATATGACAAAGAAAATGGATAAAAATAAATGGAATAGAAAGGGGTGGAAGGAAATAGTAGAAACCAAAACACTCATTGAGAATAAGGGGCATGACATTTTGAAGTAATGAGGAAATGATGATGATTGGTAGAATATAAATATAGGGTAAGATGGAAATGAGGATAAAAAAATCAAAGTAAATTGATAACTTTTATTGATTTGAGAGTAGGAAGACCCCAACCATGAGTTAGTAGAGGAACTATCACACATGAGAGTAAATAATTTTTAGGGTTCTGTGATATATAATTAAGTGTTTAGGTCTAACATTTAAAAGGTATAGACACCTTACGATGTGGATAGGTTCATTATGGCATAGGGGTGTCAAAATTCTAGGGACACTAAAATTTTAAATTTTAGAAATGATAAAACCTATGATGTAAATATAGTGTTATGATTCAGTGGTACCAAAATTTATAGTGATCCCAAATCTAATCAGCAATAGGACTCCTATACCCCATAATTAAAAATTAGAGCTATGGTGTAGAGGTTCCAAAATTTATAGTGAGTTATAATTCCATTATTCTATATTCTATAACATATCCATCCCACTACATCATAATAAATTTGTCCATAAATTAAAATTCTATCATCCAAAAGATCTTACACTATGGTGTGTCTACTATGGCATGGAGGTGATGATTTTTTATAGTTCTCAAAATTGAAATTAAAACTTTTATAGGATCTTTAGGAATGGTCGGAATATAATGTCATGGAAAATGTTAATTAAAAAAAATTATGGCATGGTCAGATGGTCCACACCATAAGAAGTACTTTTCTGTAAAAAACATGTTCTCTGTATAGATTGAATACTCAAGGGGAATAAAAATTTCACTCTTCCTTGAGTCTTTGGATTCCCATGACTAAAGAAAAAAAATAGAGGAAAAATAAACAAACCAAAAATGAAATTAAAATATTAAACACACTTGGGTTTCCTCCAATTCAACAAATTATTTAGGGTAGAAATCTTGATGCACTTGATTTCTTGTTATTCAAATTCTAGGGGAGGATTTTTCCCACATGGTATTGACCATGATAAAATTTTAGATAATGTATGTTGGTATTTAAAGATGGATCATCATCCCTTTGAATTTTCATAGCTCCATGGAAAAAACATGAATTATTGTAAATGGGCTTAACCATATCGACCTCATATTTCCTAGAAACAAATGAAAACATGAGTTAGAAAATCATTTTATCACCCAGTTGAATGTTATTACTTCTAATAATCTTTTCATGCCATAGTTTGGTATTATCTTTATAAATTTCTATATTAGAATACATTTATCTTTGAATCTCATCCACTTCATCTAGATCCAACAATCTCTTCCTTCCTATGACATTTTCATTCTAGTTCATAGCCTTGATTTCCTAGAAATATCGATGGGTAAGTTCCATTGGAAGATGACAGGGTTTCCCATACATCAAATGGTAAGGGGACATACCAAAAGGTGTATTGAATGTTGTTTGGTAGGCTCACAAAGCATCATTGAGATTGATTGACTGGTATTTTTTATCAACACTTCCATTATTCTCTAAAATATTATTTATCTATTAATTTTAACATTCCACTTGCTCACTCATCTGTGGGTGATATGGGGTGCTCATATTATAATAGGCCCCATATTTGTTAAACACCTCCCTTAATAAATTATTATCTAAGTGGGGTTCTCTATAACTGATCATAAGTTTGGGCACTCCAAACCGAGCAATTATATTATTTGTTAAAAATTTAATATCCACTTTTGCAGTGTTGTAAGTAGTGGCTTCAACGTCAACCCACTTAGAAACATAATCATAAAAATGTATGTGTTTCCCCTTGAATTATGGAATGACCTCATAAAATCACTTCCCCATAAATAAAATCACTAAATTTATATAATAGAATTATAATGAATTTAATCATGTTTCCCAATGTTTCATTTTCTATGGAAATTATCACATGTGGTTATAAAATCTCTTTCATTATAGGGTAAAGTAGGCTAGAAAAATCCACTATGTAAAAAAATTCACTGTTATTCTATATAGACCATGATGTCGTCCTATTGGATAGGAGTATAATAACTATAAAATACTATCAATATCTATCTTGGTTATAAAACTTCTTAAAATTACATCTCCACACTGATTAAAGAGCTGTGGACCATCCCGAAAATAATATTGAACATCAGATAAAGACTTATTTTTCTACTAGCATGACAAGTGTAGATAAAGCACTCTAGTGGCTAGGTATTTATAAAAGTACATGTACCAATTATTTTCTATTATGTTAATAGTGAATATATGTTCATTAGAGAATTCATCATGAATCTCAACTTCTTGGTCCCTGTAAAGATTAGGGAAGGCCATCCTAGAAATATTGGAAGCCACCACATTTTCCAAGACTTTATTGTCTTATATTTCAATATTAAACTCTTGAAGTAGAAAAATGAATGGATCAAATGGGGTTTGAAATATTTTTTGTAATAAAATAATTCAACTCAGCATGTTAATTGTGTATTATCACCTTTGAAAGAACAAGACATGGTTTGAACTTTTCAAATGAAAAGACAACAATCAAGAGTTTCTTTTTTTGTGGTAGTTTAATTCAATTGTTCTTATGTTAATATTTTTCTAGAATAATAAATTGGTATAAATATTATATCTTTATTTTTTCTAAGGGAAACTCTTAATATATAATCAATTTAATTACACATCCATTCAAATGATTCCTCATAGTTGGGAGCATTCATGGCTGGGGAAGTGATTAGATTATTCTTCAGCTCTTTAAAAGCCTCATTGCATAAGTCATCAAAGTCTAATTACATATATTTACCTAACCAATGAGTAAGAGGCTGTGAAATATGTGATAAATATTTTATAAACTATTGATGAAGCCTGAAATGACTTAGAAATCTTCTAATTTCCCAAAGTATTTTATGCTCTTGTAATTATTTAATTTCTATCACTCTAGCCTGATCAAATTTAATTCCTTCCTTGGATATTAGGTTGTTGAGAAAAATTCATAAGTCACCATAAAGTTAAACTTATAATAATTATGAAAAATACATGTCTCTTTATATATTTCATGGTTTGGGTCAAGTCTTCTAAAGAACACATCAAACAACGATCCATAAATTAAGAAATTATCTATGAACATTTCTAGGAATTCATCTTACATTCCATGAAAAAGATATGTCATGAACTACTGAAACATAGTAGGTTCATTTTACATGACAAATTACATATGTAGTTAAACAAAATTTTCATAGGGACAAGTGAATGTGGTATTTTATTGATCTTTTAATTCCATAGTAATCTGATTTTATCTTAAGTAATAATTCATAAAGCAAAAGCAATCACGTCTAATGAGTCTTTCCAACATCCAATCAATAAAAGAAAGGGGACAATGGTCCTTTTTTGTTATTTTGTTCAACTCTTTATATTAAATACATACTCTCCATCCCATAACTATTTGAGTGGAAATGATTTCATTATATTTTTTGATCAAATTCATCTATCTTTTCTTCAGGACAACCTACAATTGACTCACCCAATCACTGTCAGAAATAAGATAAATAATACTTGCATATAGAAGATTAAAAAAAACTTCTTTTACCACTTACTTAATTGGAGGATCCAATCTTTATTGGGGATATCTTACCAGCTCCATTCTATCTTTAGTTCTGACCTTATTAGTGAAAACACAAGGGATTATTCCCTTGATATATGCGATGCTCCAAAAAATAGCCTTCATCCACTATTTAAAAACCTTTTTCCACTTGTTCTCATGTTAACCGATAATAGAATCATTTATAATGATTGAGATTGTATAATTTTATACCAAGATGATATATTGTAGGCTTTTGGGAAGTTTCTTCAAATCCAACTGAGGCGGTCTAAAAATATAGGGGATAAGTTCTAGAAAAACTTTTCTATTAAGATGCTCTATAATATGGAGAATGAACTTAACCTATAGGTTTTTAATTTATTAAACTTTAAACACTACCTCCATTTTATAAAAAAATTTATTTTCTTTTGTTTAAAAATTCTTAAAACAATAAGGATCTTCTATAGTATCAATAACATAGAAATATTCAGTTTTGACTTCGCGCTTCACTGCTTCCTTTAGGTAAAAATGAATCTACTCATCACCTACATGGAAAATCAACCAAAATTTATTAAAATTAAGGAGTGATTTTCCAATAAACAATAATGGTCAACCCCAAATAATGGGTTCTTCTCCTTCTTCCTCTTTCTAAAGAATATGAAAATCTATAAGAAAAATAAACATTCCCACTTTTACCAAGACATTTTCTAAGATACCACAAAGATATTTAACTGGTATGTCCAATAATTCAAGTGTAATCCATATTGGTTTAAAATAACATAATCCAAGATGATTAAAAATGTTAAAATTCCTAAGGTTTATGCTTTCTACCAAATCACACAAAGCCATGCTAAAATCGCATGACCTGATTGTACACATTATTGAAAAACTACTCAGGTCATACAATTTATGGGGTAGTTTTCTCTGGAACACTTTAGATCACTCCTTGATCAAATATATCACACAAAAAGTTTCCATTTCTTCTTATTTGATAGAAATTATTTGAGAAATTTCCTTGGAAAATGGGTTATTAATGTGTAACTAATTTAACATTTCGATATTTTTTATATTTTTCCACCAACTTCCCATGGTGAATCCATTATCGAAAAGGTAGTGGTTCCCAATTTAGAAGAACATCAAACTTTTTACATTGGATAATTCTCATCATGTTTTTAACCTCTTCTTTATTACCTAGATCATCTTGAATTGTGTTATTATCAAAGTTTTTTGGAACATCTTACACTCCAATCTCATGTTTCTGTTACTATTCTAATTGATTATCATGGGTTTTAAATTTTACTTATATCTATCATCCATTTCATAAAAAATCACATTCAAATATTCTCTAGTTTCTTTGGTATTCCATGGAGTATCTTTGAGAGGTCACTCATTCAATTTCTAAGAAAGTTGTCTAATATGAAACTCTATGTTTCGTATCACACCTTGGTTTCTTTATAAATAGTTATCATACTTCCACATATTTTTATCCATTATATAAATATTTAGGTTATTTTTCTTGAAATATTTCATCATTAGTTCCTCAAAATATTTCTAGTTATCTTTTGGTGGATTTTATTGAAATCATGATTTGGGGTTCTGAAACCATTGTCTAATAGGTCTCATTTTCTACTGGTCTTGAGTAAAACTAGATGAGCCTTGATTTTGAAAATTATTCTTCCAAGAATTTAGTTTGAATCCCTTATTGTTTTTGGGATTCCCTCATTCCTTGGACATAATGGTTTTGGTTGTGTAGTTTAGGATGATTATAATTAACAAATTTTTATTAAGTGGTTACAGTGTCCTCTATAATGACTTGAGAATCCTAGATTATGGAGTGAAAACAAAGAATCCATTATATTATAAATTACTTCCTTTGGGAATCCAACATGGTGGTATCTTCAACCTAATAATATACTCATATAATTATGATTTTTCTCCTAGACATAGTGAAATATTACCATTTAGATCATCTAGAATTTCTTGGGCCTCGGTGGGTGTGTTCTATATTAGCCCTCCACCTGCTGCTGAATCAACAACTGATCTCAAATTATTTTGTAAAGAAAAATAGAAAGTTTAAATCTATATTCATAATTTCACTCCATGATGTGGGAGACATATCAACATCTCCTTGAACATCTCCCAATACTCAGATGTTGACTCCCCATCATGTTGGGAGAAACTCTGAATATCACTTTGAAGTTTGGCTGTCTTGGTTGGGGGAAAATATTTCTCCAAGAATTTTTGAGAAAGCATCTAATATGTTGTGATGGATCTCAGGGGATGTGATTTATACCAATACTTATCATACCATGTTATTTAAAATGGGAATTCCCTAAACCCAATTACATCATCTAAAACTACATTGTTCTTGAATGTGTCTCAAATCTATAGGAATCTAGAAAGATGTCTGTGAAGAACATAATGTTTCAAGATTCTAAATTGTATTTCATTATATATAATATTAATAACACTTAGTTTAAAATAAATATTATGGTTGTTGATGACTATTTGTATGATACTTGATAAAGCTCCATTTATGGACGAAATTCCATATTCTATAAGGGTTATTGCATGATGTTTTGGTTGTGTAACCCTAAAAATATTTTTAGACTCTTCTCGTGTTGTTGCATGAGATTATTAATTATTTTCCATTTATACACTCCTCTAGTGTTGAGAAATATAGAATTCAATCTCTATGTGAAACTATAATGGTTCCTCAAAATTTTCACTCCTTGGCCTAGCATGAGGAGTCTGGCTCATGCACATGGAACCTACAAAGATGAAAACAAGAATACCCATGCCTATAAAATGGGAAAATAAATAAAAATTAAAATATAAAATTGAAATTAATATAATGAAATAAGAAATAAATACTGGTTTTTGGGGGTATTTTCACTACCGGTTCCCTAACAATGATGCTAAATTATTGACGTGTTCCCAGGTGTCATAAATTCATAGGAACATGGGTCAGAGTTTATAAATTAAAATAAAAATCTCCTAATGTCAATACACTACTAGAAATTATTGTAGATGAAAGTAGTCTTGAGGACTAACCCAAAGGAAACCTATAGATCCTACACAAATCTATTATTCTTGACTGTTATTTCATTGCAAATCATAAAAGTTGATAGAAAAAACATAAGTAAATTTATCAATTGAGTCAAAAGGTAGATAAAAAATGAAATTAAAGGGGGTGAAAACAATTAAAATTAAAATAAAGATGGTGGATCTGTTTTAGGGGAGAAATGTACCAAGAAATAATAAAGAAGGAAACTTTTAAAGATCCAGAAGTTATGGTTAATTACATGGATTCTGAGGAATAAATAGTTTTACCATTCAGTTCAACTAGTACTATATGTATCTTTTGATCCATTTTATTGAGGTGATAAATTATATTTAGATGAATTAGGTATATCCTATATGAATAAAGGTGTAATGAGGCTTTATTTCACTCTTCTATTCACCTCTACTAAGATGGGGTTCATCTCTCAATCCTCATCACTTTTATTAGATGATCGATTAATGGAAATGTTATAATGAACACAACTTAGTATTAATCTCTGACAATTGATTACCCAAATATTTATTCATTCAAGAATTTTTGTTCACTCTTTCTTACACTTGATCCACCACCCATGAAATGATTAATCACTCATTCTAGATTGATTTTCTTTTATAAAGTGAACCAAATATTTCATAGAAAAAAGATTCATTATATAGAAGATAGAAACATATCTGAAAGAAAAATAGATATATTTCACTTAAAATTCAATTTTAAATATCTATAATAAATAAAAATAACTCATTCTTAACAATAAATATACTACTTCCATTGAATGATCTCTTATTCCATTCCTTGATGTATCACCACTTTCTTCCTTCACTTTTTCTCCATAAAAGTAAAATTCATCCATGAAAGTTGGATCAATCATGAATTAAATACCTTAGGTATATCATGAGACCACCTAATAATTAAAATTTAATAGGAAGAAGTATCCATACTAACCATGGTGCAATCCCATCCACCATGGCATGGTGAGTAAATTTTAAATTTTAAATTCAAATGGATTAAGATTATGGAATTAAGATCTCAAAAAACATGGATGTAGTTGGGATAAATTTGAATAAGTCCTGTGATTATTATGGTGTAGATGTGATGCTTCGGCATGGGTGATTTACACTTTAACATTAAAACACAACCAAAATTCAAATCTTCTTGTAACAGGAATGAGTATACAATATAAGAAGCCTTGGATTTCAATCAAATCATTTTTCAATACTTTATGATGTAGCACAGGATACTATATTGTGGGATCAATAATTTTATCTCACATCGATATTTATAACTAAAACCATTTTCTAATAAATACATACAATTTCCTCAGTTGGATATAATGTTAGACTGGGGTTAGAGGACTCATAATGCCACATAGTTCTACCCTGCACTGATGAAGTTTTCATCTCATCACCACACATAAATTCCTCCCGTGCATCAGTGTGTCTGGTTGACCGACATATTTTCCATACCTAATATCATGATCTACCAACTTCTTTCCAATAAAACCATATGGGGAAACTATGCATCTTGAAGCTTGGTTAGGTCTATCTTGGGCATTTTCCATATTTCCTTCTCCTTTTCTTCAAATCATTGAAGTCTCTGGCATGGTCATCCCTTCTACAACATAAAATCTTGTAAACCTCTTATGCATATATTTAGCGAGCTATGACATGATGGTCAATCATGTGCCTTAGGAATCTATATTCCTTAGAAGATGATGCAGTGATGTGGTTGTGGTGTGGAGGATCATTTTTCACAACTATCTTCTCAGTCACAATTAATTCAAACCTGATCAAATTTGAAAGTAAAAAAGCACAAAATTGAAAAATTATGTTCTAAACACTTGTAAAATGAGGATAAAAATAATATAGGGAAATCAATTATCATATATACTCCATTTATCTCATATTCACTATCATTTTATGGGGATACTTCTCTATCTTCTAATTATTAATTTTTTCTTAATAGATATATTTTATTTTCAAAATTAAGTTCAAATTTTTTCTCTTATATTTAAAATTTAAAAATCTATTTTCTAAAAATAAGGAAATTTTAAAATACAAGTTATTAAATTAAAAATGATTTTAAAAAATCATAAAGTATATACTCATTTTAAAGCCAAAATAATTTGTTTTTATATCACTTAAAGTAAGATTAATGATGATTAAATTTTTTTCATATATAATTGTCTCTTTAATAATTTTATTGAGTTTTCTTTGAAAAAAATAGTTTTTGAAGGATACTTCCTAAGTATGTTTCACATCAAAGGAAATTCTTTACACTCTTTCAAATGAATAAATCATTCAATGGAGGTACAATCATATCTTGAGTTAAGTTTTGATGTGGAAAAGGTATGTACCAATTTTATTTTCTTCCTTTTATCTTTGCTATCGCTTTCTTATATTAACTTATATTTTATTATTTTATTTATTTTCTTATTTTTTTTTCTCTAAATTTACATTTCATTTTATATATTATTTTATCTTTAACCTCTATCTCTATCTCAAATTTTCCTATTAAAAATGGTATTTATAAATTAAGAGGTGTTTTCAAAATCTATGTTTTTACCTTTCATGATCCTTTTACCTTTTGAAATTTATTTTAAAATCTCTATTTTTGGTTTTTCAAAATATCCCTTGAGTTTCTCATAAAAAATCTCTTAATTTTCTCTTTACTCTCCTTATATTTATTTTTTATAATCACAAAGTGGGGGAAATTTATGAAAGTTATATTTTCAATAAAAAAGGGATAAGTTTATTGTAACATTTTAATTTAGTTTTTAGAAAATGGGATAAGTATATTTTATCAAAAAGGAGGATAATTATTTCCTTTTAATTTGTGAATTTTTGTAACTTTACTTAAATGATTAATTTCTTTAAAAAGGTAGAGTTATTAAATTCTGTACTTAATGTATTTACCTTTTTAATGGAATTATTTATATTTTTACTCCTTGAGATCATTGAATATCTTGTCAACATATTGAATTTATTTTATATCTCTTTTACTATTATTTTACACTTTATTATTATTTTTTATGCTAATATTTTATGATCATAAGAAAGGATGATATTTTCATACCCCAATCTCTCATAGTGTTTTCAATATAAAAAACATTCAACTACGTTGATAATGATTTCATTTGAGTGAGTTTCAGTGTTTATTTTGAATACCAAGTGATGGAAATCAATAAAATATTTAAGATATTTTAAAGTATTTTCAAAGGATTATATTTATCTTTAATCATCACTTAAGATCATGTAATCATGTCATTAGATCCTTTGAATTCTATAAAAGGAAGTGGAGGAGGATCCTCTTGAATATGGACTGTATCAGGATGCACCAGCTACCTGGTTCCATGATAGTAGAACCCATATTGTGAAAAAGAACCACTAATAATCTAATTATGAATGTATTAGAAAAAATAACCTCCAAAATTACTCTAGATACTGAGTGGAGGTGCACTTATGTGGGATTTCAAGCATTAGATTCCTCCCAGTAGTCCACTGACTACTTAATGGGGGCTACCAGATATCTGATGGTGTCGAGGAAGCTTGTCTGAGATTTCATTTAATGTGGTCAAAAAAGGTTTTATTATGGTATTATTGGGATTTATTACCCTTGATTAATTATATAAGGTTAATTATCATAGTTGATCCTATAAAATGAGGTACTTGGCATCTTGGAAGGATACACTAATTACCAAAAATGTGCTTCAATCGAGTCATCATCAAATCACTAGAAATATCAAAATCCTCTCAAAGAAACATTTCTAATTTTAATCTATCAATTGATCTCACCCTCTCTCTCAATCTCTTATCAAAAATTATAAAAATATTCTTGAGAGATTAGGGACCATATTTTAATGGGTTTGTTCTAATAAAACCTTCTTCTTCTCATCACCTTCTTTAATGGATTCTCATTATCATAAAAGTGAGGGAATGTTACTTGGTTACTGGAGAAGCTTAAAAGGGTGATCAAAAAACCCAATTTCAAGGTATGCGTTTCTTAACCACTTACAATATCAATGGATTAATAATATGGCCTCTTAAGTTGAGGTGTGGATACATAGGGGATCACAAAGAGCTATTTCTACGATCCTTATCAAATTATGTTTGAGCTATCTTTTATTTTATGCATTACATCATACTACATAGATTTACATAATTACACAAATTATATTTGATTATTTTACATTGTGATAATTTTTTTAATTAAATTTTTTATTAAATTTATAACTTAGATCAAATTTATCATTTATCACTCAATATATTTAATCACTTTAATCTTTTTTTCTTGTCAACTTTGCTTAAATTTAAATATAAATTTCCATCCAATTTATTTTTTTTAAAGGAATTCCACTGAACCTCTTTATATTATTCTTATACCAATAAAATTTATGTTTTTGGATGGAAAAATAGTTTATTTCTAGATACCCATACCTCATGACTATATTGGGGCTAGTGAAGATAAAAAATTTATATTGAGAGCTATAGTGAGATATCTAGAGAGAGTTGGTATGTGGGGGCCTTTTTTTCCACTCTCAAAATTAATTATATTTATATATTTTAATTTTATAGTGAGGGTGATTATATTGAGATATTTTTAGACCTTGGGAATGTTATTAGAAATTATTTTCTAAACTGATTATCTCACAAATGTATTAGCGTACTCTATATGCATTTACACATGTTGGCTCTGAGGAGAAAACTATTGAGTATTTTTATTCCCACCCCTATTATATATATATATATATATATATATTTCATTTCAGGTTACTAAGAGAGCCTTTTTGTGGTGTTGGCGGTTGTTATCTTTATTGTATTGAAATTTAGAGCATGGTAGTGTTAATTTCACTTATTTTTAAGGATATATCATTTGGATGTTTTTTGGTACCCTCATCACAGGTCGTTTGAGGATTGTAATCTTGTATGAAATTATCATTAATTTTTTATGTACATTTCATTTTGAGTATTTATTTATTTATATTTATATATATTTTATTTGATTTTATAAGTGAATTATTCAACAGGTGAGTGTATTGAGTATTCAAAAGTGTTAAAAATATTTTACAATTTAAAATTTAAAACTCTAAAAAAACAATACAACCTAGTTAATTAATAATGAAAGTATAAAAAAGTTTATGCTTTGAAATATTTTCTAAAAATTGTAATAAAAACTCAATTAAATAGTTTAAAAAAAATTAACTTTTAAAATCATCCTACTCACACCCAAAATAGTTATATCACAATTAAAAGCAAACTATCAGAGTATTTTTCTAAGGATAATTTTATAATTCAAAATAAAGAAAGAAAAATAAATCTAAACAAATATAAAATTTTAAAACAATAGGTTCAGCCTCATTCTAAGAATTAGTCCTCTCTAATTTATAGGATTCCAATATCAAGAAGTTTTATTAAACTAAATATAGTGATTCATAACCTGGATCAGGTATACAAAAACAATTGCACACCAGGTAGTCCAGGCTACAACCTTCCTCTTCCACTATTGTTTATGGGATTAAAAATGTAAAAAATGAGAAGATAATATTAGATTAATCTCTAATTTGGTGCATTATATTGTTCTTTAATAATAAAAAATTAAAAGAATCATAAATCAAAAGTAAATACTAACAGAGAAGAAGAGAGAAAGAATATGAATATGTTGCGAAGTTCCCTTTCTCTAATTCAGATTGAGATTATAAAAAATGATCTTATTATTCTATTATATTATGTTTAAATATATCCTTTATTTCACTTTGATCGATCTTCATATATATTTCACAAAGTTTTAGTTTTATTATGTAAAAGAGAGTGTCATAGAAATCATAATACAATCCTCTTTTTTTAAGTAGGCACTAATTAACACTTTAGCATATCCACTTATCATACCAAATGACCAACTAACCAAAAGAACTTGTGAACATAAGGTTCCTTGTATTTATACTTTTTTAAAACTCTAATTATTAATTTTAGGATATTAATAAATTAAATCCTCATACTGAGCAACAAATCCAGGAAAGGGTGACTTTTTCTTTAGTGCTCCAAAGTAGTCATTTAAGAATAATCATTCGTAAATCATCATACTACGAAAATATCTATCTTGAATTAAATTACATAAAATATCTATTGGAATATTTAATTTTAATTTAATCTCAAATAGTAATGGAAGCATAAACCTTTAATTATTAAAAATTCAAGTATAGAAGAATAAGTTCTCATGGAAGTAGATATCTCAATTGAAGCAGATATCTCAATGAAAGAAAATATTTCTTCATAGTAGTAGATATTACACCATGGTAGTAGATAATTATTCATGGTAGAAAATATGTATTCATGGATGAATAATTCATTTTATGGTATAATAATTATTCTAACAATGGAATAATTCTTCTGATAGTAGAATAATAATTTTGGTGATAGTAGAAGTCTTCTCATAGTAGAAGAATTATTATGAAGATTATATAAGTCTTAGGATGATATCACAACTATTATGATGGTATTATGAGTAAAATACCAATGGTATGTTTTACTTATATAAATTTAAGTAAAACCCAGAATTATGAAGTTCTATCATACAATACATAAATATCTAGTAATAAAGTAAGTATGATTTGTGATCTTAAAAATAAGGAATTTCTAGACCAAGATAACAATATCCCCCTTTTGATGATCATGAATCATGGTTAAAAATAAATTCAAAATAATATTTAAAATAAATATCCTAGCATAATCATAGTAGTAATAAAAATTAGAATAAAGTTTCACTTAGTCTTCCCATTTGTAAAAGATGTAAAATATCACTCATTATTCCAAAATACCACTAATTATTCTAAGATGTTCTCATAATATCATAAAAATAAATTCCACACATTACTTATCCCCGTTTTGGGAATATAAAAAAGGAATAAAATGAAATAGGAAGATACAATGAAAATTAGGTTACCAAAGTCAAGGAAACAGATGAAAATATAAGGACACTGAATTTTCATTAATATCATTGTAAAAAGATTAAAAATAAATTAGGATTATCAACTCCTAATTTTAGTTTGAAGTTGAATCCTTATAAAGTGAATCCTTTTCCTTAGAGGATGAAGGAGGATGATCTAAGGTAGGAGGACGTGTAGGAGGCCTGAAGATAATTCCCAAGTCCACTGGTCTGAGATGTCTCACTACTTCTACTGGATTAAGACCAAAGGGGATGACTACTATAGAAGTAGTGGAAATTGGAGATAGAATATGAATTGAAACTAATTTATTCATAGACACAAAACCTGTATAAATCACAATAGTCTTGGTAGTGTAAAGATAATTTTCCACCATCTCAATAAACTAATAGATAACTCTAACACCATTCCCTATAATTTAAAAGAACTATTTCTTTTATTCTACAAACTACTCCAACAAAGGAGATAGAACCTTCAACTAATTGAATTTTTCCTTAAAGTCACTAGTGATAGAAGGTATTAAAATATTTTTATCCAAAAACATAAAATGATATTTGAGATCATGTTTGGTGAAAATATTAGATAAATAACACCCGATAGCTTTAGTAATCACAACCATATCATCCCCACCCTCATTAATTAATTCCCAAAAAAATTATAAAAATTCTCACAATGATATTTAATCTACCATAGTTCTTCCTAATGAGAAGTGGAGTAATATCCTAAAAAACTTTTTAGTTATTCTCAAATAATGATCCTAAAAAAGTTAGTATCAAAGGCATCAAGAACTGAGGAGGAGGAACTCTGGAAGAGGAGGCACCATTTTATAAGAAAGCGACTCAATATTCCTAATAATGGTGATATCACTATAGCTAAATTCCACCCTAATATCCTCTAAAGTAGCATGAATAACACCAATGTTCTAAAAATATCCTTATTATCTATATCCAAAATTCACAATCCTTAGAAACAACTTAGGCTAGAGATGTGACATGAAAAGATACACAATCAAGGAGATGGCATCCTTTTAATATCCCTATGTTGGGAGGTAGAATACTTAGGAAAAATAGTAAGAGTAGAAATAATATCATCCTTAAAGGCATCCGGATCATCCTGGTTCAAATAAATAGAGTGGGTAGGAGGAGGTGAAGACCCCTCATATCAATGTGAATGTATAACATGGTCATGAGGAGATCCTTTACTGGTATCCACTAGACCATCACTCTTAACATGAAATAAAAATACAATATTTTACTCAAAAATAACTAGAATATTTTAAATAAAAGGTTATAGAATATATATTTAATCAAATCGTTCAACCAATGATCCCTTAGGATCCTTATGAAGTGCATAAATGGATAGTCCACCAAGCTCAGGTGGGCTTCCTGCATCATCACCACCACTATCAGATTCTGAATATGAATAATCTAATATAAGAACTATTAATCTTAGGGAATTATCTTCCTTAGTCACTACATCCTCTTCATTATGACAAGTTGGGATTCTAATAGCTGGTCTCATATAGTGACTTTGAGAGTTACTTTACCAATCGCCACTCATAGTATAACAAGACGTAGATATAGATATTAAGGGATTAATATCCTCATTTTAATCCACTCCATCAACATAATATTAGGAATCATTATAAATAATAATAAAATCATATTGACTTTTAGAGTTAGATCCCTTAAGATGAACAAAATCAAAAACCTCAATGTTTAGGATCTAATTATAATCCAATAGTATTTCCATAGAAGGTAATAAAATAGGAGAATTAAGAGGTCTATAAGAGAAATTATGAATCCTAAATAGCTACTATCTTCTACTGATATTGATATTGATTCTTCCTCAACTTAAACACTAGATTCAACTACTTCTTCATCTAAAGAATATTCCACAACCACATCTGGTTCCATACTAGGATCAACTACATCTTTTTTCCTGAAGGTATTTTTCAATGGATTGAAACTTTCATAAATAATTTCATTTCCCACAACCTAATTTTTAATCCAAGGGTTAAAATTAATATTAATATTAATGTAGGGGTCTTGGATTAAATAGAATCCACCACACTGAATGACCCTTTCTTTTCCATCATGAACAAGTCATCCAACTTCCATCATAGCTAAGATATTTTTTGGATATTATAAGGAATTTAATTTAGAAAGTTGTTTACATAATTAAATCATATGATCCATAAGATATCTATATAGATTTACCTCAACACCTTTCTTTATGAGGTATATAAATAAAGCATCTTGGAACTTTAAAACACTAAATTATCCCTTATTGAGACATAACATATGCTATATTAACTTGAAAATAAGTAAAAATTCTCCATAAAGTTGCATAGAAACTGGTCATCTTGGGTTAATATTTATAATAACCTCTGGAAGATATTTCTTATAAACAAACTTTGAATGGATGATAGGATAAGAACCTTGATAATATTCATAAACTCCATTATAGGTAACTCTCTATCATTTAGGCCATTACATTAATGAGAATACTATATCATATCCATAAACCAAAGACCATATAAAATCTTTATTTTCCCCAAAATCATATTCAACATGAAAATAGAAATATAGAACCATTCTAGGATAGAATGTTTGATCATTATTGGAGAACCAAACTGCCCCCCCATTCTCTTGAATTACTCTTCAAATCATAGATCTATTATATTATAACTAAGATGCTTCCATTTATTTCTCAAAAAAAATCCACAAGATTATATAAGGGGATTGTGCAGGTCGATAGGTTGATTAAACCCAACTTTGGATTTCTTATGCAGTTACGACTTGTTGAGAGGATAAAAAATGGGACCCCTTTTCATCTTCACCATAGTAGTAGAGATTTGAAGGATTAAAATATGAAGGTTGTTCTTGAGAGAGAAATAGAGAGTAAGTTTAAAATTCATGTGAGAAAAAACAAGTTTGATTCACACTCCAAATAGGGATTTTGATCATTTAGGGAACATACCATTTTTCTAAAATAAAAGGAATTTTAATTCGAATAAAATGATAAATGTAAGAGTTAAATAAAAAAATTATCCATGGTAGAAAAAGTCCAGAAATAGAGTCCATGGTATAAATATTTCGTAATAGAACAAAATGGTAGGACTCAAATTGTATTACTAAATAGTAGCACTGGGATGGTGGAAACAATTGTAGCACATACCATGGTAGCAAAACCGCATAGTGGCAAGCTCATAGTAGTACATGACTCATTACTTAACTCTACCAGATTGAAAATAGTTGGGGAAATAAAAGATTAAGAAGAAATTATCATTCCAATCCCATGTCTAATATAGCTTAATATATAAATATTAAAAGGCTTTGTAAAAATATAATTAATATGATGTTCAATGTCAATGAATTAAAGGGTTATATCACCCTTTTGAAAATGATATCTCAAAAAGTGATGTCTTATATCAATGTGATTTGTCCTTGGATGAGATACATGATTACTAGAAATGTTAATAGAACTTTAATTATCATAATTTATAGGGAAATGTATAAATTGATATCCATAGTTCATCAAAGTGTCTTTCATCGAAATAATTTTTGAATAACAACTGTAAGCATACATGTATTTAGCTTCAGTAGTTGATAATGAAAAATAATTTTTCTTTTTTACTACACCATGATACTAGTGACTTTCCCAAAAAGTAGCATGATCTAGAGGTTATAATTATATATAAATTACAACCACAAAAATCCACATATGACTAACTAACTTATTCAAAGAATTATCCTATTGAGTAAAGAAACCCAAAATATATTTTATTATTGAGGTATTTGAAAATTATTTTGATAGTATTCAAATGAGATTCTTGGGGTTTGATTAAAAATAAGAACACACAATGTATTCATCATGATAGGCACGTAGGGATATATGTTTACATGAATTATTCCTATCAAAGATATATCTATTTCAAGTGACATATATTCCCATATAAACTATGAAATTAAATCCCTTGATTTACCTGATAAAAAGAAAATAAAAGTAACTATTATGTCTTTCCAACCAAGTATAAAGGAACCTTGAGCCAGTGGTTATCTATTGTTCTCACCTTTTAAGGTTAATATTGTTGTGTAACCTGTGTTCTAAGTAGTGTGTTAAACTTTGTAGAGAAAATTACTCTTCATAATATTTGATTTGAGTGTCAAGAGAGTGGTAATTAGCACACTTGTAACACCACTGATCTGGAACATCCTACAGAATTGGGGAACTTGATTGATGATTAGTTCCATGATTTCTTCCTTAGGGTTAGAAAATCCCTGAAGAGGGATACTTCTTGAACCATACCTTCAATGTTTGATCTGAATAAAGAGGTCTAGCTCCGACATTCTCCTACATTTACTAGGGATAGAGGATCCCATATAATTGATTTTTGGATCAAGTCAGTCAAAATGATCATTAAGAACCTTAAGGAACCAACAAATTAGAGGGTAAATCTTAATACTTATATGTTATGAGTAATAACCAAGCACTAGTGTAACATTGTAGATAAATTCGACCAGAAAGAGGATCTAACCCGAAAGGAATTTTAGGATAATTTCAATAGCCACTTCTATCCAAAGATATTGAGCGATAAGAGTGCTTATCATTTCATAAATTTTATGGAGTATATATTATCAATTATGTATTGTGTTGGGTGTCTCACTGATCTATAAAATTTTGATCCATCATTAACAGTAGATAAGGTAGCAAGGATGAAACATTTATAAGATGAGATTCAATATGAGATAAGGTCATAGGTGAATATCTTTCACTTGAGAAATTTAATGGAAATGATGAATTAGAATATTATCATAGATGAAAACTTGAGGGATTCCCTAGTGGTATCCAAGAAGTCATAGTAGGGTGATGAGGGAGCACTTCATCTCACATCAAGAAGTGTTTCAACATTGGTTACCTATAATGTATTATTATGAAAAGTAGCTGTGGAAGTGGAAAACCATCTCAGGATTAGGGACTAGTAGAGTGCTTTAAATGTGGAATGGTTGGAAAAAATAACCCTTAGTGTCTATGCACCACTATGAAGTTCCATGATTGTGGGAGGATGGGTAATATCTAGAGATTCTGCAGGAATCCAAGTAGTCAAGAATTGGATGGGGAACAAGATAGGAACCTGAGTCTGAACGGGACTTAGAAATCCCTCACTAGACTGGTAGCTGAGTTCCACTAGATTCTCATCCATGGGTAGGGTACATGGTATCCTTTTGTAGGAGTAGTAGTACTAGCCAGATGGTTTAACACATGAGATTTGAGTAGGATCCTAAGGAATAGGTGGGAGTTAGGTGCATGTTATCTGTAATACTCTGACTAGTCTTGATACATGAGCTTATACTGTTAGAGTTACGATTATTGTATCATATACACTTTTATATGTTTTTTTTAATCTAAGATCATTGAATTCCTTTTTATCTACTCAATTTGAAAATGGTTTCGGTTTGGTTTTAGATCACTTGGATAGAATTATGACCATTGACACACCACTGGGAATGTAATCATAGTATACCAGACATTAAAAGGAGTCTTCTCTTGAAATTGGTATCTACCATTTCCTTTGGGATATTTTGATGATAAAAATAGTAGGATTAAATTTGATTTCGGGTGTAGATTGACTTGTTTTATAATAGGATCATATTTATTATTATCATAGAAGAGATACCTTTATACCTCCATAAGGGGTAGATATTATCACCAGGGTGAGTGAGATCTTTAGGCTGGCCATGTAGGTCTAATTTAGTAATTGTTGTCTTGTCTCATGGATAGGATAATAGGTCTTGTTATAAATGATAGAGAAATTTAGAAGGCTAATTATTTTCCAGTTGTAGAATGTTTCAAGGACATATTACTTGAAGAGTTGTTTGGTATCCCCTTACACAAACTAATGATATATTCAACCAGCTAATAGTTTCTAGGATTTTCTCTAAGATCAATCTGAGGTTAGGATATTATCTATTGAGGGTGAGAATAATAGACATACCCCAACCAACTTTTAGAAGTAGGTATAGGTTGGATTATTTTATGGTGATGACATTTGGTCTGAAGAACACACCTTAGGTGTTTATGGACTTAATGAATCAGATATTCCAAGCTTTTATAGATCAATATGTACTGGTTTTCATCAAAAATAATTTATTGTACTTCTAGTATATAAACAATAATGATAAAAATATTTAAATCATCACAATTACACTGAGGGAGCATCAAATTTATTCCAAGATATCCAAATAAAACTTATGGATTGAAAAATTTCACTTCTTAGGTCATGTTATGTAAGTGACCAGACCATGAAATCCCTTTAATTAGTGTGTTCTACGTGTTGTAGGAACCTTTAGGAGGTTCCAAGGTTATTGGATCTATTAATGAGGATAAATGTGTGTGTGGGTGTGGGGGGGGGGGTCCAATACCATGTTAGGATAGGCTACAACATAGATCCTTTTGTTGCATTGTATCCCTAGATTCTATGGCATGGTCTCCATGATGTGGTGTAGGGGAGGTTTGAGTGGAGTTTTGGAGATACTTCAAATTTCAGAATAGATGTGGTGTGGAGAGTGGATACAACATGGAGATGTGTTTCTTACTCAAGTGGCAGTAGTGTAGGGGTGATGGTTTCTGCATAGCGGCCCATGTTAGTTTTTAGATGTTCTTCCAATTCTGGCATAGATGCACTGTAGGGTATAGGTTGTGGTGTAGGAATTTCTTGGAAAATGGGATCTGTGTAGTACCTTTGGATGCACTGTGGTCTTATTCCCCTTTTATATGATCCGTTACATCAATATAGACATGGATCTCAAAGGCACCTTTGGCCAGTTGGGCTACGATGTGGTAATCCCCTCTATTTTTTATTCCTTTCTGTTTTCATCCATTATACAAAATAATGTCCAATTCTACATCATAGTCTTATGTTATTCACATAGGTTACAAATTCTAAAAGACCCTTGAAACCCCTCATTCTAGTATCCTTTCTATAATTTATTAGGCGACCCAAGTGTGTCAAAAGGAGCCCTTTCACCCCTCTTTCAGTATTTTTTTACCCCAGTCTTAGGAGAATGATCCATGGATGTTTTGGTAAGTTTCCACCTTGTATTCCTCTATTTTACTCCATGTTTCTTTTTTGGGAGAATTTTCTATCAAAAAAACTTGTTTTTTATATAGATTTGATAAGGTAATGGAATTGTTTTTGTGTTCTAGGCTGGTGAGGGTGTTATCCATCATTGTGGTGATCGGTGGTGGCCATCTTTTTGTTCCAACATTGTGCAACAAATCAAAAATTTACATTTGAGGTAGGGGATCCTTAATAAACTACAATTTTATTTACTATATTATTTATAATAATTTATTTAATCCTCCCACAATGTACTTTATATCTACTTTTTTTTATTTTGATAATGAAATATAAATCTACCATTTTAGGGGTGTTAAGTGTCCATTAATTCAATGCTGGTGTTGATCCAAATGGATGGGTCCCACCACAATAATTGAGACATAACATTTTTTATGTACTTGTATTGGAATTAAATTTTTATAGATCTTAAAAGGCATTTTTGCATCATTTTGTTAAATTGGAGGATATTTTGGTTCTCAAGTTATCATGGTCAAACACATGTGTTAATGGGTCTCCCTCTACCTAGTTTAAAGAGGATTTTTCTTTGCTTTCATAATAGAATGAGGCTTCGACCCCAACCTTTCTTTAAAAAAAATCTACCAGGATAGAAATGATATCATCAATGATTATATAATAACTACTTTAAAACATTATTTAATGTGTTTAACGTTTTTCATGAACATAAAATAAATTAGGAAATAAGTATACAAAAGTCTAAATTAAAATTTTCTAAAATTAAAATATTAAAAAATTCATTGAAATTAGGTACATTGAATCTGGGCAGCCTGTCTGGAAAGAAATATTTTATTTATTTATTTGTCTATAACATCTTCCATACATGTCCTAATAAGTTGATATTTTGATGGAGAATCAATTAGAAGAGGAATATCATATTTTATGAATATTGTTTTCCCAAATTTAGTGATTTATTAGTCCAAAAAATGTGTAAAATATTTGAGGATAGAATTGAAGCAAATGTTTTCCACCTCCCTTGCCTGTAAATATGTAATTACACTTCTCTTTAAAGGATATATTTTATTGTGATCCATTATATAGTATTTTTTTGGGAGTTTTTATAATGTAAAGGTTATTATTTTTTATTTATATATTTGTTTCTCTCCTTCACTTTTTTGTTTCATTTTCATTTCTCTTCCATTCCCTTCTCAACTATAAGAAAATGGTGAAATAACCTCATTACTTGTTAGAGGGGTGGGGGGGGGGGGTGGATTCTTGAGTTTATAGAGATTTAAAATTATTATTTTAATTATATTATAATAATTTAAATAGTATTGAAATTGAATTTTTTGTATCGTTCATCTCACTTTTTCTATTATTGGGTTATTCATCATTTTAATCTTTATTCCACTCCATTATCACAATGAAACATGCAGAGGGTCAGTGTAGCATTGTGATGATGAAGTGAGGTAGATTATCCTTCATTAAGAGGGTTTTTGAAGGGTAATAATAAATTAAATGGGTGGTTGTTGAGTGATAGGGTTGATATCGACAATGAATAAAATATTGAGAAATAATTCTTTTAAAGAACAACAATATTGTCATCATGAACTCATAAGAATAATTCCTTATTTATTATTCAATAACTTCTTCATGTCTTGTTTTCTTTGTTTTTATTTAATTTCTAAATTTATCTATTTCATTAATTCCAAACCCCCCATTATTTTATTATATAATTTAGTTTTATATTAGTTTTTTTATAAATTGTGACAATAGGAAACTGATGCATGTGACTAGCCTCCTTGAGATATCGACCCTAGTGTTTCACTATATTGAATTCATTTGAAAATAGAAATTTATTAAAGTAGGGTTCATGATAAATACTATGCATCAATACATCATTTATTACCTAGTGTATCATGTAGGATGGTTATTATTATTTTATCTTTAGGAAGATGAATTTCATTCGAGTAAATAAAGATAAAATAACTGGTTTAATTGAAGTTGAAAGAGGAAGGGGAATGGAATCTCATGATTTATCGATTTTTGATATTATTAATATTGTGATTTTACTATGGGAAATAATGGTTTTTGGGAGCCTTTATTTATACCAAGAATAGTTTTTTTTTTTCTGAAAACCTTTCTGTGTGTTTCTTTATATCACTAATAATGGAAATTGGTTAACCACTTATATCTAGTCAATAAAATGGTTTCCCCCTAAGATATTTGGATGGTTTGATAATTCCATTGAATATAGAAATTTAATGTGATGTGAATCCATTTGTTTAAAATAAAATATATTATTTGAATGTAATGTGAAAAGTGTTTTTAAGTGAGGTTGTGTTGTGGAGTGGTGATGTGATGAGAATTGGATGTGGTATGTGGATGTTTTGTTGTGTGGTTGTGTTGTGGGGGCAGATGCGATGAGTTTTGTGGCTATTATACGGGGAAGTTGAGATGCAAAGTGGTGGTTATGTGGCATTTGTGATGAGGAGATTATTATATATGTGAAGGTGGTAGTGTGGGCTAGTTATCATGGGGAAAATGAGTTGTTTGTTTGTTTGTGTGGTGTTCTATTGTGATATATTCCTAGGTAGTATCAGAACTAATTAGTAAATAAGAAATAGAAATGGAATGGATTGAAAGGTTTGTGAGTGAATAAATTAAATGGGATGTGTGGTTTAAATAGTTGATTCATATATATAAGAAATAATGTGCTAAAAATGAATGGGTTAATGAATGAAATTGGTTGGAAATTGGAAATATGGGGATTTACTCAAATTGAAAAGAAATGATGAAATGAGGCATCTGGATTATGTTTTTTAGCGTGGTGTTTTTTATTTAGTGATTCAATTATAGTGTCAGTGTTCTAAGGTTTATTGGTAATGTTTTGAGTTGTTTAGTATTTTGGTTATGAACCCATAGGTTGGGATTGTGTGTGGTTATATATATGTATGTTGTATTTCCTTATGATTTCTATACACACCCCACCCATATTGAGAACTTCGTGCTGACAACTATATATGTTTTCGGGTCTTTTACCAATATCCCAATAGTGAGGATAAATGACTGGCTATCTTCTCTTTCCCACTCTCTCTTCTAGGAGACTTTGGCATGCACAAGTTATGATGGATAGAAGTCAAAATAGAATTGTCAAGATATGATGTGATATAATGGGCCAAGTATCTATAGGCAAGATGTGATGAGATGATATGTGATGAGATGAGAAGTGATGAGATGGATTATGGTGGGGGGTCATGCATGATAGGAAGGGGAATAATGTTGATTCCCTTAATGTTAATGATTCCCTGCTATTATGGTTATCGTAGTAATGTGATGGCCTAAGTGTATTAGGGTGAGATGTTTCATGATGGTTCGGGTGTTTTCAGGAAAGATGTGGTGTGATAGCCTATGTGCATTTAGGTGAGATGTGATGTGATGGCTAGTTTCACATGAGGTAATTTGTATGATTTTTTACAGATGATATGGACGTAACAAGACGTACGATGTTAGGTTGTGAGAGGAGAAAATCAGTAGGGAAAGAGGTGTGAGGTACCCTTTTTACATATATGCTTTAAATTATGTTATGATTATTTGATGTATTTTTTGGTGAGCATGCCTTGGTGAGGATGGGATTAGATGGTTGACATATTTAGGTGATGTTGGTTCTGCTGTTTGATCAGGGGTGGATTAATATGCTCTTTTCACTTGTCCATTAGAGACTTTGGAGTTCCTACGGAGTATACGTGTATTATGATGCTACGTATATATAAATTATTTTTTGGTTTTCAATAGGACTATGTGGATCATTTTGTACATTTCTAGCACAGTTTTTGGAGTTATTTCTATGTGATTTCCCTAGATTTTCCTTTGGGTATTTATTTTGAGACATTTATATGTATCTATTTTATTTATACATGTATTGTGTGATGGTTTTGGTTTCCATTTTATAATATGTAATGTATTTTCTTGTGGCTAATTTATCCTATCTCCCAATTCTGTTATTATAAAGGGTAATGCCTCGCATTTGTGATATTTTTATATCCCAGTGCTAGTCGCCAACCCAAGTCCTACTAGAGGTGGTACTTAGGGGTTATTATATCTCTTCCTTCATTGACACCCTAGGTGGGGAATCTTTTGAGGGAGGGGGTCTAGTCATTTTTGTATCAGAGCTGATGGATGAGAGATACAATTAAGTTTTTAATTAAGAATTGTATGGATTACATGAGTTAATAAGGTAACAATTACAGTTTAACTTAGTGGATGCCATAGTCCATGGAAGAATAACTTGGAAATGGGATTTTAGATCACCCATGATCTGATGGAAGGAATTGAATGACCAAGTGAGGTGGCATAGCTTTCATGGTAGAGAATTATAAGAGGTACATGCATCATGATTGAATTGTATTTTTGTTCAAATTGGGTGGTTTTGGTTGTATTTTGTTAAAATAAAATAAATAAATCTTAGTATAATTATATACTACTGGGATTACCTATAGTGTAGGGGTGATTGATGTGACATAACAACTCAGGGTTAGTTTTTATTTTTTCTACCAATTTTGGCATAACAAAACCATAGATAATAGCTTGTGGGAAAACCATTTCTTGGGAATGGGATCTATCATGTAGCACCTTTGGATGCATTGTGATCTTATTCCTATTTTATAGGATCAACGAAATGGATATAGTAGTAGATATTAGAGGATCCTTTGAGCAGTTGGGCTATGGCACAGTCTTTCCCTTTGCGTCGTATCCCTTTTTATTTTTCATCCATTCTATAGTCTGGTGGAAATTCTTACAACACGGTCTTACGTTCTATAGACTGGGTATAAATTCTAAAAGCCCCTAAAAACCACTCATTACTCTGAAATTTATCTCATTTATTGGGAGACCCATGTGTATCCCAAGGAGCTCTTTCATCCCCATTTAAGTGGCTTTCAATCCTGATCTTGGGAGATTGATCCATAGATTATTAGGTGCGTTTTCTCCTTATCATCATCTATTTCCTCCCATTTTCTTATTTGAGATAGGTTTATTTCAAAGTAACATACTATTTTGATGTTTTTTAATAAGGTAATGGTGTGGTTATTGTGTTCTAGGCTGTTGAGGGTGTACCCCTTGGTTATGGTGATTGGTGGTGGACATCCTCTAACTATAACATGGTATATTTAATCGATAGACTCTGTTTGAGGTAAGGGGTCTTTCATTTCTCACCTTGTATATTATATGAGATGGTTTATTATTTTTTACCTTTGGAAATATGGTTTGAATGCATCTTAATGAAGATAATCAACTAATTTATTTGAAATTTAAAGTGGAATGAGATCACATGCTTCACAAATTTTTGATATTTTTACATTGTGATTGTACCACTGGAAATCATAGTTGTTGGGAGCCTTTATTTTTGATGGGAATTATTTTTTATGAAAATATAGTTGTTTTTTGTTTTATATCACCAAAAAAAGAAATTATAAAACCACTTATTTGCAGAAATAAAATTGTTTCCTCAAAAGATATTTGGATGGTGTTATAATTCCCTTGTATAAAGAAATGGAATGTGATGTGATTTCCCTTATTAAATATATAATATGTTATGTGAAATTTTTTGTGATGTGTAGTTGTTTTTTGGGGTGGTGACGTGATGCGAAGAGGATTTGGTATGTGGTTGTTTTGTGTGTGGATGTGCTATTGCAGAGGATATGATGGGTTGTGTGGTTGTGTTATAGGGAGTTTGTGATGTAAAGTGTTGGTGACATTTCAGTTGTGTTAACGAGATGACCGTGAAAATGATGGTGGTAGTGTGGGATAGTTGGCATGGGGATAATGGGTTGTTTGTTTGTTTATGTGGCATTGTGTTATTCAAGTTTCCCAGTTAGTATCAAAATTAATTTGTCAAAAATTAATGGAAATAAAATGGTATTAATGGTTTATGAATGAATGAATTAAATGGATTCTATGGTTTAAATGGTTTATGATTATATTTGAAATAATGGGATAGAAAATGAATGGGTTAATGAATGAAATTTGTAGGTAATAGGAAATTTGGGAATTGGATTGAATTGAAAAAAATGGATGAAATGAGGCTTGTGGATTCTGGCTAGTTATGTGGTGTTTTATATTTAGTAGTGGTAGTGAAAGTGGTGGTGTTGTGTGGTTTATTGGTGATGTTGTGAGTTGGTTAGAATTTTATTTATGAACCCATTGGTTGGGATTATGTGTGGTTATATATATATATAGAATTTTTATTTCCTTATGATTTATATAAGTTCCCTACCCATGTCCAGAAATTCACACCGACAACTAGATATTTTTTGGGGGGGTTTTACTAACATCCCAGTGATGAGGATAGATGAATTGATACCTTCTCTTTTCTCTCTCTCTATTATAGGCAACATTTACATGCATAGGTTGTAATGGCTAAAAGTCAAAAGATCACTATCGAGATGTGATGTGATGTGATGGACCAGGTGTTTTCGTGCGAGATGTGAAAGGAAGAGATGTGATGAGATGTCTTATAGTGGGGGATGTTCATGATAGGAGGAGGGAATGAGTTTGATGTCCTTCATGTTCACTATAACTAATTATTATGGTTATGGATATGATGTGATAGCCCATGTATCTTTGGGAAAGATGTGAGGTGATGGTCCATTTGTCTTTAGGTGAGATGTGGTTTGATGACCTTGGTGTCTTTGGTAGAGATGTTATGTGATGGCCAATAACACTTGGGGTGGTGGAATTATGTGATATATATAAGAGATGGTAGCACCGAGACATACAACATTGGAGTGTGAGAGCAGAAAATGAGTAGGGATAGCTGTGAAGGGAATCCATTTTATTTATATTCTTTATATTATGTTATTATTATTGGATGTATTTTTTGGTTTTAATTATTTAGTGAGGATAAAATTTGATAGTTGACATGTTTAGGTGTTGTTGGTTCCATTTTTTGCTTACAGGTGAATTAGTATGCTTTATTCACATGTGCATGAGATACTTTTAAGTTCTTACTGAGTATAATTTTATTCTCACCCAACATATATTAAAATATTTTTAGATTTTTAGGAGGACCACATAGACCAAACTAGATATTTCTATCTTGGGATTTGGAGTTTTTTCCATATCATTGGCCTATATTTCCCTTTGGGTATTTATTTGGAGACTTTTTCTATATATATTTTATTTATACATGAATTTTGAGATGGTTTTGGTTTTCATTTTATATTATATCATGGAGCTTCTTTTAGTTGATTTATAAAATCACCCAATCCTATTTTTATAGAAAGTAAACCCCCCATTTCAAATATTTTTATACCCTCGGTGCTAGTTTCCAACCTAGGGCCTACTAGATGTAAGAATCATGGGGTTATTATTTCTATTCCTTTATTTCTAGCCTGATAACCTTAAGAGGGAGGGGTTTGTGACATGGTATCTCAGAGGATAGAGTGGTAGGAGACCCATAGAAGGTTACAATCATGGTATATTAGAAGTTGAACAAAAATGACTTCAAGATTTAGAGCTTTATGGGTCTAATAGGTTTCTATCAACATTTCATCCATGACTACTATTTGAAAACATAGATGTTTGGGAAAACCAAGAAAGAGGTGAAGCTGGTTTGAATAGATTCTTATGAGAGAGACTTATAGGAGATAAAGTGTCGGTTGAATTTAGAACCAATCTCAACATTACATATTCTGAGTAAGGAATATTTAGGGAACTGTGACCCTTATGGAGTTAGACTCAAAGTAGTTCTGATGCAGGAGGATTAAGAAGTTTCTTATGGTACTAGACACCTGATACCACATGAGGGGAACTTCCCTATTCATTATCTAGAGTTATCTATGTTGGTATATGACCTGAGATGTTAAAGATACTATCTATTGGGAGAGGGGTTTGTTGTGCATTTCGTACATCTTTCCTCAATGAGAACTCAACCTGTAGTAGATGAGGTGGGTTGATTATCTGTAATCCTTTGAATTTAAGCTATTCCACACTCCATTAAAGGGAAATTTTGTTACTAATTCTTTGATCTAGAAGACGTTGATAAAGGTATTACTAGATTCTGGTGATTAGTAAAAAATAATGGAACTCTTTTCAAACATGCATCAAGATGTTCAGGAGTCATAGGGATGAGTAGATCTGACTTCAACATTTGTTATATCCATAACATTGGATCAAATCAAGAGAGGGAAGATATTTTATCTAAAGGGATTAGCTCTTAAGGAAAATTTATATGGCGGGGATCCACCATCGAGATGGACTATTGGATGTAGAAATGTTCTTCTTATACATGGAAATGTATGGGTTTCTACAGGCTTATGTGAGGATCTAATAATGGTGTTTCATACTTCTAGATGGGTGGTACATCCAGGTATGATAAATATGTATTTTGATTTCCATAGATAGTACCAGTGGATAGGGAAGAAAAAGGAGATTACATGTTTCATAGAGATACATTTCACTTGTCAATAGGATAAGGTTGAGCATTAGGGGCACATGAGCCTTAGCCCGGTTGGTAAGGACTCCGTAAGTGCATCCAAGAGACCATGGATCAAATCCAGGCGGAGACAAAATTTCTGGGTACTGTAGCAGTACTGTAGAGGGAACTGCGCAGTACTGTAGCAGGAACTGTTTGGCACTATAGCAGCTGGGAATATGTCCCCGATTGGGCCTACGGGCCACCGATTTGGTCCCTGAGTCCTGTAAGGCCTTCGGGCCACCCAGGCCTTCGGGTCAGTAAGGCCTTTGAGCCACCTAAAGGCCTTCGTGCCACCTTAAGTGCAGATGCAAACCAGACAACCTACAAGGAACAAGCTCTACAAAGAGGATGAGCAAGGAGCTTTCACCACCACAGAAGCTAAACGGATTGCAAGAATGAGAGGGTATATCACCTGCCATCGGGACAAGCCTGTGCATGCACGGGAAAAGCCTAGCCGAACAGCCATGCGAAGGTGGAGAGCTGATTTCACGATGAAGATGCTGGGGAGGAGCAGTTCCAAGTAATTAGTCTAGGTTGTATATAATGTTTGAAAGCCTACGGGCAATGAATTCCTCTAAGGCCTACGGGACATGTAATAATTTCGCCTACGGGTCTTGTAAGGGTTCCACCTCACACCTTGAAAGGTGGATTATCAAAATCAATAAAAAAATGAAGGCCTTCGGGCCATTGGAGGAGGAGGAGGTTGAGCATCAGAGGCCTGCTAGGTTGTTACAACATCTACCTATTTCATAATGGTAGTGGACTGATGTCACTATAGATTTCATGATAGGATTACCTAGGACACCTCACAAGAATGATGTAGTTTGGGTGATCATGGATCGACTGATGAAGGTAGCCCAATTTTTTCTTATCAAGGAAACATTCACAATTAGTGTTCTAGGAAGTCTCTATATATGAGAAACAGTTTGAATATAGGGTTTTATGATAAATATTATTTCTGATCAAGCTACTCGTTTCATTTATAAGTTCAAGAAAGTCTTTATAAAGGCATTGGGATCATAGGTTCTTCTGAGTAAGACCTATCACACTTAGATAAATGAACAATATGAACTGATGATTCATATTCTGGAGGATATGTTATGAGCTTGTTTATTATAATTCTATGGTTCTTGGGAGTAGTTTATGGAATTCATGGAGTTCTCCAATAATAACAGCTTCCAAGAATTGATCCAAATGGATCATTTTGAGGATTTTTATATATGTTCATTCCATTCACCACATTACTAGCTAGAGGGTGGTGAGTCAGCACTTGTTAGGCCTAGTCTTGTACATCATACATTTGACCTAGTCCAATTGATCAAAAAGTAATTGGTGACCATGCATAGTCAGTAGAGATCCTATACTTACAATGTGAGAAAACTCCTGAAGTTTGAGGTTGGTCATCATGTATTTCTTCAAGTGTCACCTAGGATGAGATAATTCTAGATAAATAAGAAAAGAAAGCTCATTACCAGGTTTTTTTGGGTCATTCGAGATAGTAGAAAGGGTCAGTCTAGTGGCATAATGTTTGGACCTTCCAAAACACTACAATTTCATGCATGATGTGTTTCATGCATCACATATTTGGAGACATCATAATTGACCTTCCAATGTGATAGAAGTTTATGATTTCGATCTGGATGTTGAAGTATCCTTTGATGAGAATCTAATTCATATCATAGACTTTAGTGAGAAGAATATCTGAGGGAAGAAAATACCTCAAGGGGAAGAAAATGACCACCATTGATTTGCATCTCCTGAGAGACGATAAACTACCATGACCACTTTTCCCCTTTTGTTACTCCTCAAAGCAAGAAATATTTTCTCTAATGAACTTATCCATTTATCAGCTATAAATAGATTTGTTCTCCCATTGAATGTTGGAGGTTGTTGTCTTACGAAGTGGTCTAACATTGTTCTTGTATGTTGTGGATCAAGGTGATCCATACGAGCAAGGTTATTGTTCATAACCAGATTCAATTGTCCTAGTATACTTATAAGATTCTCATTAATAGTTTCATCTCCTACTCTAACATCATTACCTTTCATAGGAAGACAACCCCAAAATGGATTACATACATTGACACAATTTCCATTTCTTACATTAGGTGTAATTTCTAAAACATGAATACATTAAATTAGGTTATAAATTAGAATGCATAATTTCAATGTAGTAAAACACTTAACATAAATTGAAAATTTTGTGCATTTATAATCTCATAATCATATACATGTTTTATATGGGGACTTATTTAAATTTAAATCCTTCATAATTGGTTTTAGATAAAATGTGAATTATCCTAAGCATTTCCCCCAGGAGTGTCAAACTAGGTGCACAGTAAGGCCCGTTTTTGAGTACTAGGTTACCCCAAGTCAAGCCTGGAACACCTTGTCGGAGTTGTTACTCTTAGGTACATTTGTGCCAGAACCACATCCACTTGTAGTATACAGACATGAATGTATTTTCTAAAAATAACCACATAATATCTAAATTACCAAAAGTTTAGGATGTATCTATATATTTATCCTCAAATTCTATCATAGGGTTATCATCCCTAATATATGTTTTCTGAATCTAAGTTCCAAGGTTGTTGCTAAACTTCATCTGATACCAATTATAACACCCTGAACCCAAAAGCCCAGAGTTGGTGTATTATATTAATACATTAGCATGATTACAAGGAATTAAGTCCCAAAGTACTGGTCATTTAAGTAGTATTAGAAAATAGATTTTATACATGAACCATCCCTTATTTTAGAATTCCATTATTCTTCTATATTAACCCTTCATATAAATCATAAAACACTTCTTAGCATCCTGGGAAAATAAAACATATGAAAGGGGTGATCTCAGATGCTCAGTAAGGTTAAACAATATAGCATAAGCTATCATACATAACCATAAACTTTAAGGAAAGTATAAAACTGAAACACAAGCCTTTTAGACATAAACTTGAACATAATATGGAAAGAATAAATCAAATAATTTAATTTAAACATTAAAATGGATATTCTACTAGTCGAATAATCATATGTAATATCAATAACTAATCTCACAATGATGGAATGCATATTTCCAAACATCTAAAACATACCATCAAGGCCTTGTACAAGATATCTAAAAATAAATGGTTAAGGCCTCATCCAAATCCATATATGAAAATAAGTGAGAAAGGCCTCGGCCAAGTCCATATATAGTTTTTTCTCATGAGACCTACTGATGCATTGAGGGGCTATAGTGGGCCCTTCCCATCACTTACTAAGTCCAATGCATTACTCTTATGAAAAGGGTTAAACATAACATAAACATTCGTACTAAAACTAGCATATGAAATTTTAATACTTTAATCATAAATTATGAATGGTATCAAAATAAAAAATCTATAGTCAAACATATCATAAAACCTTCACTACAATATGGAATATTTTATAATAATAATTCAACCTCAATTAAGAATAAAATCCAACAAAGTATATTAACATAGATTAAAATAATCTGACGAAATCATTGAAACTCTTTGAAATAAATATCTCGTTTTACTTTGAAACCATTTAAAAGCATGTGAAACTATAAAAGATTTTTTATTAAAATAACCTTGTAAGACTGTAAAGAAAAAATCAAGATGTTAAGGTTTCATAATGATAGAAAATATCCTCTTGTGCTATATAAGTTAAAAAACATTCTTTCCTTAAATTTGTTGAAAAGGTTATAAAGTACCTCATTTGGAAAATGATGGAAAAATTTCTTAAAAAATGTTTTTTAAAAGTAAAACATGTGTAAAAATGAATTTAAAAAATTATTGATAATATTTTGAATTTCATTTTAAGAAACATATACATGGATGATAAGGATGTCCCAGTAGATACTTACGTATAGGCAATCTCGAATAATAAAGAGATTGTGAAATTAACTCTTACCTTGTACTTTTTACTATTTGTGGGTGTTTTAACCACCTATATAATGGTTAAATTATGTTATTAAATTATACCAAAACTATATACATATTTATTATATCATATATAATCCTATTATATCATTTTGGTAATAGTGTTTCAATATTACCATTATTTTGGGTGTTAACTGCTTCATTTTCCCATTCCTATTTGACTGTGTAAGTCATGTTTTTTATGAATAGGATGTATTTTATCCACATACAAAATAAAATTAATTTCATAATTATTATTTTTAATCATCATATAAATTTTGTAATTATTCTTGAATTGCTAACATGGAGAATGAATCTCACCGCGTCGTGGAGACAGTTGGCCGTACGTACGCACGAGCGACAATATCATTCCATTGATGGTTAAATGGTATGAAATTAGATGGTATATTATATATAAAGGATAATTATCCTATTATATTCATTATTTATATCCATTATACTAATCATTATATCTATCTAAGTAGTCTTAAATAACAAATTACACCACGATGTGGAGATGATAAACCATATGTACACACGCATGGTGATATTGTTATTTGTATGATGGATAAAATGACGAATATGGTTGTCCCATGATTATAATAACATCACAGTATATGGATTATACTTTAGTTATTACTTTTATATGTAAACAACATAGAAATAGGAAGTATAATAAGAAAAGAACTTTGAAAGAGGTGATAAATCAATTACCTCTTTCTCAGGCATCTTCTTCTGGTATGCACTAAAGAACTCCTTAGGATGGATTTATTCCCAAAGTGTGTCATCTAGTATGAATTGAGGGATGTTTGGAGAGGAAATGGTAAGTTTTTGGCTGAGACAAAGGTATTTATATATGTGATTAAAAGAGAAGGATGAGTTTCTTTTTATAAGAGTGGGGATGGGCACCATTGGAAATACCAAAACTATTAAATGAATATAAATTAATTTTTAAATTAAAATGGCTCCAAAGTGGACTATTTTAAAGATAAGATTAGTATGTGTCTAAATAATATCATACAATAAAATTTAGACATGTTTTGATTCTATTTTAAACCTTATCATTTTTATTTATCCTTATTTAATATTTTTAAATTTAATTGTGGTAATAATATTATAAATATTAAATGGTTATAAATGTTTACTTATGTGGTGTAAATTTCCAATAATTGGAAAATTTATAAAATTTTAAATCTTATAATTTTTAATTTTTAATTTTTTAATTATTTATAATTATTTAAAAATAATTTAATAAATTGTTATATATATAAAATATCAATAGTGTTAATTTTGACACTATTCATTTATTTGAATTTAAATAAAAACCACACATAAGATAACTTCGAAAAAAATTTGAATATACTAATAACATGTCATAGTAACCTATAAAATTCTTTTATCACCTTAATTAATTAAAATTATATTTATTTTAATATTTTTAAAACCATTTATTTGATATTTATATTAATAAAATAATTTCTCCATCACTATCATGTCATCATTAATGGTAATTATTTAATCTTTAAAAATTATTAATAAATTCCTATTATATAGTTAATTATTTTATCTTTCCATAGAATACCCATAGTCAATGTTATCTACTATTTATCTCTATATTAAAATTAATATACTTATATAAAATGAGAGTGACATTTTGTCATATTCATTGATTTTAATAATATTAATGTCATATTCATGGGAAAGTATCCATTAAGTAATTTCATTTAGAACCATATATGATAAGGGTCTAATTTAGTCATCCAATAGGATTGTGACATGTGTTATGGTAATTTATAATAGTAATTTTACCTTTAATTACCCGATTTACCCTTAAATACGGTAATAAAAACATTACTAAAGTTACTATTCATAATGCCCAAAAATAAAAGTAGCCTATTAATATAATTTAGACCCACTGATTCCAAATATGGAATCCGTTTTTCAAAATTTAATATATATAAGTTTTAGTAATTAATTTAAAATTAATCCCCATTATTAAAATGAGAAAACAAGTTTTTCAAAAGTAAAAACCATCAAAAGATTGACATTTGTTTATATCTAATTTTAATGTGAAAATAATTGCATTGAATTAAATTAAATTTAGTGATAAAAATATAATCTAATTGTACTTTAATACCTTAAAATTTTATAATTTAACACTATAGATTATTTCGATTAAAAAAGTTGTTTTCAATTAAAATGTAGTATTTTTCATTATTCATCAAAATATTAAAGTTATGAGAAAAACACCAAACATTTATCTAAACTAAATCTGGATATCCCATTTTCAAATAAGAAGTTTATTTTGTCAAATTTAATATATAAAATTTTCAAATATTGGATTTAAAATAGATGTGCCTTCAAAAGGTGGAAAAACTGTATTTTTTTGAAAATACTTATTTTATCCAAAAAAATGAATTTTTTCTTATATTATGTCTAAGAAAAACATAAGTTGAATGTTAAAATAATTTGGAATATATAAAATTAAAAATATGGTTAATACTATTCATAACCTCTAATTTAATGTCTAGGTTATATATTATATTAAATAATAATATTTTATTAATATATTGGTGTTCGGTAAAAATGGGGCTTGCGTGTAACGTACACAGACTCATTGTTGTGTGGATAATAATCTTAACATGGTGTTTCATAAAAATAATGCAAGAAAGAAAAATTAAATTTATTTAGATATGAAAATATTATAAAGTCTTAGGGTGTTACAATAATAATAATAATAATAATAATAATTTTCAATTATTATTATTATTATAATTAATGAAAAATAAATTAATAGTGGAAACAAAATTAAAAAAAATGAATGCATTTATTTATTTAAAACTAAAACTCAAATTAAAATTTGAAGTAAAATTAGTCAAAAATAAAATGAAAAAAATAAAACAAAGGAGTAAGAGGTTGGGGAAGAGTTGCAACCCGAGCTCCTCCTTTGGCTAAGGATCCTCAGCCTTCGGTGTCCACTTGATCATTTGTTAAGGAGGAATGAACCTCAATTTATAAGAGAAGAGTAGATCCTTTTCATCCTCCTCCCTTAATGAAAATCCCTTGAGAATGAGGGGGGGGGGGGTATTCCTTCGAAACCGAACCCCTACGGCCCGCGGGAGGGGATTACTATGTGGAAGGCCTCCACGTGGTGCATGAATTGCGTAGGTGATTCCAGGAATGGGTTACCAGTGAAGATAAGGGAGGCCTACATGGGACAGCCATGGAGGCTAGGTGATGTGGCAGAGGAGCGATGCCCCCACCCCCTTGGGTGAGGCATTGGCGTCCCAGGGGATGTGGCGGTGGAGGCTGATGTTGGGGTACTGAGCTAGGGTGGTTACCTCAGGTGATGGAAGGTGAGGTGGAGTGATGCAAATTAGGTGGCAGTGGGTGGTGGTCTAGGTTGTGGGAGTGCGGCATTAACCAGTGTCTAGTAGCTGCATCAGAAGGCGCTGGTGTGGAGGCAGTGGCTGCATGTATGCAACCAGCTGACGTCGGAGGCGGAGGTGGCCAGCTTTGGTGGTTCGATGACCTCCATGAGCCAAGGGACATGGAAAGGCAGCATAGTGGCTACCTTCCCTTATCCTCCGACCTTCATAGTGGCCAAAGGAGATCGAATGAGTGATTAGGTCTCGATAATAGTGGTGATGGTGGAGTAGTGGCAGTCCTCGGCCTTCAGAAGCAGTGGGGCGTGTGCAGTGATGCGAGCAGTCAACCTCTAATGTTGGTGCATGATGGTGAGAGAGGGTAGTGAGACAACGAATACGGGAGCACTGTGGTGGCAGCCTTGATGAGCTCTCCTAGTATAGGAGAGGTGGTCTGGGAGACTGGGGGCTCAGATGAGGTGTAGACGTGAAGGTGGACTCGCGTGGGGAGAAGCGATGTAGTAGAATCAAGCAGAGCAGTGGACCCCCAATGGAGCGCGACAGTGCGCAACGGTGGGTGGAGGTGTGAAACAGATCCATGATGAAGAGGTCGTCCCTCTTTGAAATGGGGAGCCTTCTACTGAGGCTTTATAAGCCTCAACATAGGAGCTTCAGGCATACCCACTCTGATGTGGGATCCCGAGACACCACATGCACACATGAACATGCGGATTGTGACACACGCAGCCCATGCTAGGCCCTTCGGGTCACCTCTTCTATTGAGGGGCTTGATCACCCGCAAACAAGGCCATCATTTTCCCTGTGCGGTATCCCCACCTATTGGGTTTCACTCCCTATGGTCTTGAGTATAGGAGTGATGCCTCATTCCTATTATGGTCTTTTTGGGCCCTCATGGGCTGGTATGGCAAGCCGTCCTACCTCATATGAGTTGGGTAAGTGGTGAGCTACCTTATTTGAAGGCATGCTTAGGTTAGCACATGCCATCATTCGCCCTTTGTGGTAGCCCCACCTGTTGGGTTTCACTGCCTGTGGTCTTGTGCATAGGAGTGATGCCTCATTCCTATGCTGGTCCTTTTGGGCCCTAATGGGCTGGTATGGCAAGCCGTCCTACCGCATATGAGTTGGGTAAGTGGTGAGCTTTCTTAATTGAAGGCATTCTTAGGTTAGAGTGATCTTTTTATACAATGTTCCAAGGAAGAGTTAGAAAAATTTTAAAAAAAGTGACCCTCTTCTGTTGAGGGTCTTGATCACGCATAACCCATGCCATCGTTCTCCCAGTACGGTAGCCCCACCTATTGGGTTTCACTGCCGGTGGGCTTGTGCATAGGAGTGATGCCTCATGCCTATGCTGGTCCCTATGGGCCCTCATGGGCTGGTATGGCAAGCCATCCTACCTCATATGAGTTGGGTTTGTGGTGAGCAGCCTTAGTTTAAGGAATTATTAGGTTATCATGATATTTTTATACAAAATTACAAGGAAGAGTTAGAAATTTTTTCAAAAAAGTGCACATAAATTTATTCAAATTATTTTTTTTTTTAATTTACAAGCTTAACTTTTCACTATTTTAAATCCATTTCAATACCTCATTCAAATTTAACAATAAATAACATAAAAGTTTAAAATCAATAACTTTAACATTGAAAAAAATCAATAATTTATCAAATTTTGTTTTAAAGTATGCACATTATTTTGGACTATCAGTATTAAAGAGCTTAATTAAAAACTCTTGTGATTCATAAACATTTAGTTTCAGTTTCTTTCTCATAGCTATGAGATCCTTAGTGAATAAATTTTAATTCACCCCACATTCGGATGGGGTGGGAAAGGTGTATTAGGGATGGAGATGAGGTTGCAGGGTCAAGCTCGTACCTCAGGGTGTGCATTGTAAACCAACTTTTTAAATTTGAATAAAATTACCATACCTATATTCGGTGTTGGTGGATTCGAGTAGAGGATTACTTAGAGACCCAAAACCACTATAAAAATTTATGTGTACTTTATTTTTTTATTATAATTCTTTAAATAAGGTTAATAAAAAGGACAATTGTAAAGAAGAAATTCAAAGAGGGAAGTTTCTGTTTTAAAAATGTCAAAATGTCAAAATTTAATTCTTTTTAATCTTGAGTTATTTTGTCATATGGGGTAAACACTTAGTATTTGAGTAATGTTTTTTATTTATCTATATAGGTCCATTGAATCTTAAATATATATCTTTATTTCTAAAATGGATGACCCAATAGAAGGAAAACCTAAGGTTAAATAATATTATTTTAATAGTGAAAATCATGGTTACTAGAAAACAAGAATGATTATTTACCTTAAAAAATTTGGGTTTTAATATTTACATGAAATTAGTGATACTTTAAAAGGTAGTTTTTGGTGTAACAAACCATTGGATTATTAAACAAGAACCTAACTATGATTTAAATTCAAAATCCATGAATGTTATTATCTGTGGTTTAGGACCCAATGAATTTAATAAAAAATTTCAATATACCTCTTCTTATAATATATTGGAATAAATTTATGTTTCTTTTAATGGTACATACAATATAATAAAATTAAGTTATTACATTTCCAATTTGAAGTTTTACTTTTTTTAGGTTGTCTAATGGTAATAACATCACATAGATAAATGAAAGACATGCAGAAATTTTTAACAATTTTTCTACCTTGGGAGTTTTTATACTAGATAATAAGAGATCTACCTATACTATTAGTATAATATCTAATACCATAATACAATCTAAACTTATTACAAACATTAAAATTAAATTTTTTATTTGTAGTCTTATGATGTATAAAGATGAAGGTAAATCTGAAGCTAATGACCATAAATTCATTAAGAAGGATTGTTATTATATTAAATCCTCTACTTTAATGGGTAAAAATAAGGTCAAAGAAATATGTTTTGACTCATTTAATGAAGTCAAACATGAAGTTCCAATTCCGGAGATAAAAATACTCAAATTTATAAAACATTTAATAATTTCTATAAGATAAATAAAGGTTTTAGAAAGTCCTTCAACAAGTTAAAAAACAATGACGGGATGCTCATAGGAATTAATATGCTATGAACATAAAAGATAGGGCATATCAATGCTAATTTACCTTAATTTAATAAAAAGAATAAATAAAAAAAATGTTTTAGATAAAATTAAATTATAAGGACAATGGAAAGGAAACAAGAAAATATACTTAAAGTGCTTCTTAATATTCCAGTGATATTTCCAATTCCTACTATAAAGTTTAAGGAATCAAACCAATAATATAATATGTGATTTATGGCTAAAACTGTAGTGGTATATTTATTTTTCTCCTCTATATGTGAATTTGATGATTATAATTTTGATGAGATAAATTATTATAGTTCTATTCTCAAATATAAATATAATTCTTTAAATAAAGTACATAAATATTTTTGAGAGTCTTATGATTATATATTTACTAATAAGGATAGTTTTTTTACTCAACTCATAGAACTAAAATAAAAAATTTCTAAAGTATAATTTTATAATTCTTAGCATAATATTATGATTGATAAATTGACATTGGAAGCTTCTACTTTAAATTTAGTTGCTAGTATGTTTAATCTGGAGGAGTAAAAACTCAATAAAATTCTTGGAAGTTATAAGAATGCTAAGTTTATACAAGGTATGGGATTATTAACCAAAATACAGAGCTTTATAGTAATTATTTATTTCATAGTTATAATAGAGAAATCATTTCTAACATTGTTTATTTTAATTGTGAAACTATTGGACATTATGCTACTAATTGTAGTTTTAAATAAATAAATTTTGTGGTGTTAATATGGCCTATATTTTTAAATATTTATCTACTCTTGAGGCTATAATTTCTTCCCAAAGGAAATTTTTTGGGTAACCTAAATATCTAATTTATAACACAACTAGACCCAAAAGTACAAGGGTACTCGAAAAACTATATGTTTAAAAAATTTGTAGGAAATGGGGATTAAAACAAAAAAATTTAATGGTACATAAATGGTTGATACTAAAGACATATGATGGGATATTTTTGAAATTTTTATTTTATATCAAAGATTGATGGTGGAAATGTAACATTAGAAGAAAATACTAAAGTAAATATTATTAGAGTTTTATCAATTTGAAATCAAGAATTAATTATCATTAATAAAGTTCTATATGTTGAAGGAATAGAGCATAAAATTATAAGTATCTATTACTCTATGATGATGGTAACTTAGATGATTTTGTTAACAATGTTTTTTTCTATTTATAAGGACAAATAACTTAAATTTAAAGCACCTAAAAATAGAAATTTCTATACCTTAGATCTTGACAACTTCTTTAGAAATAATATAAGGTTTTTTTAATTCTAAGATAATTTTTTTTGATTTTACCTAGAAGACTTAGAAATTATAATGTTTTTTCATTGAGAAAGATTTTAAAAAATAATTTATTTTATGATTTTACTAAAATAAAATTTGAGGAAAAATTTCTTTGTTATGCATGTGAAATGGGAAAGAAACACATATATTATTTGAAATCAATCAAGTAGGTTTCTACTTATAGACCTTTGGAAGATGTCTATATGAATTTTTTGGACTTGATAAAACAATAAGACTTGGTAAAAAGTCATTGGTTTTTGTTTTTTTTGATTAATTTTCTAAATTTACTTAGGTTTAGCTTTTTTAGGATTAAACATAAAGCTCGTGTTATATTCATGAATTTATAAAATCTATTTCAGAATGAAAAACATACCATAATAATTTCATTGAGATGTAACCATATGGGGGAATTTTAAATTAATCAATTTAGATTATTTTGTTAAAATAATATAATTAAAAAAAATTATCTACACATAGAACACCTCAATAGAATGGTGTTATTAAAAGAAGAAATATGAATTTTCAAGAAATTATAAGAACAATATTTTTTAAATACAAATTGCCTCCTAATTTTTGACTAAATCTATTAATTCATCTTGAAATTTCATAAAAATGATTATGTAAATAATATTTTAAAGAAAATATCCTATGAGTTATAGAATAGAAGAAATTTGAAAGCTAGATACTCTAATGTTTTTATATGAAAGGTTTATATCATGAATACTAAGGATTTTTTTTGAAAATTTGATTAAAAAGTCGACGAAGGATTCTTACTTGGTTATTATATTACTTCTAAATCTTATATAGTTTTCAGTAAATATTCATGTAATTTTGAAGGATCAATTCGTATGAATCTTCATGAAAGTGATCATTTTACTAATAAGAAAACATATATTCATGATCTTGATGATTCTTTTAATAGATCGAGACTTGACACTTATGTTAACACTAAAAAGTATAATAATGAGGAACTTGTTCCTATAAAATCTATTCTTGAAGATTTCAAAAATAAAAAAATGAAAAGTGTACAATGTATATAGCGGTGAATTTTAGAAGGCCATCCTTTATATGTGTTATTGGTAGTTTAAATGAAGGTGTTAGGACTTGATGAAGAGATATAAATATAAATGAATGTTATAACATTATCTCACATCTCTAACCTAAAACTATAAAAGTATTATTGTGTGATGAAAGTTGGTTTTTAGATATATAAGAATATTTTAACCAATTTAATATAAATTAAGACCATTATTTAGTTGATAAACCCTATGAATATCTAGTTATAAGAACCAAATGGGTTTTTAATAATAATAAGATGATCAAGGAATGATCAATATGAATAAGTCTAGGTTAGTAGTTAAAGGTTGTAGTTAAGATAAAGGAATCCATTATGAGGAGACCTCTACAACTATTTCTAGATTGAAATAAATTAGTTTCCTCATTTATCATGCATTTAATATAAATTTAAATATTTTCTAAATGGATGTTAAACATTAATTTTTAAGTGGTTTTCTTATAGAGGAGGTGTATGTTTAAACAACTCTGGGATTTCAAAATCATCGGTTTTTTTCAAACATAACAAAAATTTATATAGTGTTAAACAAGAACCTAGATCTTGGAATGGGTGGATTAATTCTTTTATTTTATTAATAATTTAAAACCTTAATTTATTAACAAAACATCATCTTCATGTATTTTTTAGTTAAAATATATATTCATGATGTGATTTTCAATTCAGTATACCTAAAGTTGTGTAAAAAAAATTCTAAACTCATGGAATATGATTTTGAAATGAGCATGAAATGTGATTTTAACTTTTTCCTTGGTTTTAAAATATTTTAAAAAGACTTTGAGAATGTTTTAAGTCAAAGAAAAGACTCAATATACCTACTTAAAAAGTTTGGGATTGAAACCAGTAAATCTTAAAGTTCCCTATGGTTTAAAGTGGTATTTTTAGTCAAGATGGTTTTCAAAAGTAACTGTACAAAGATGATGTTATTGGGTGATGGATTTAGTGTAAATACATATATAATGAAGGATATACCCACCCAGTTTATGGTTAATGACTTGGAATCTTATTCCTTGAGAAATATAAAAGGACAGTGAAGAGGGTAATTTTTGTGAATCCATTAAATTAAACATCAAATGATTTTAAAGATAGCCCTAAATTCTAAGATGATTTTTGATGTGTGAGAAGTATTTTATAAAATAGTTTTAATGGAAGATATATGTACAGAAGATGGATTCTAGACTATTAACTAGATAACTTGTTGACCAGTAATTACAATCTTAAAAACAAGTTCAACATGTTAGAGGAATATATAATGAATTAAGAAGATATCATCTTAAAATTTCATAGAAATTCAACTTCTGAAATATGTGTTTATTATCTCATAAATCAATGATTTAGATGGATAAATTAAAGTTTTAGTTTTATAATGCAGTGAAGCTATAGAAATAGCAATCTTGATTATTTTTTTACTAGAACATTTTTGAATAAAGATAAAAGATTTTGGAATTAATATAATAATTTATAATATTTTTTGAAGTTATTATGAAGTGTTTTTAAGTGTTTAAAAGGTCCTATGATGATATTTAAGTTCTCCTAAAGTCATTTAAAATAAATTTGGAATTTGGAGTTTTGTCTTAGAAAAATGAAAAAGGCATGAATTCTTCTATGAGAACGTGAATTTGGAAGACCTAGTTTATAACTTCATGAGACCCAATGTTTTACTTTGTTTTCTAAGTGTATAACTTTTAAGTCAACACATATGAATTTTTTTGGTTGAGTTTAATATAGTACTATAAACATGTATGACCCTATATAAGCATTTGTATAACATTGAAGTATTTTAAGACTTCTAGCATGAGACTTTAGAGACCCTAGAACATGACATTCAAGGTAGGGTATATGACTTTATCTATATGTATGACTTTGAAGATCTATATATGAATTTGGGACACCTTATGTAAGACTTTTCTAAGGAAATAATACCACACATGAATTAATACTTAGTAAAATTTGATAATTCTAGTGTATCAATATTGAGTTTCAATAATTTAAATTCTACAGAAGAAAACCAAATGGGAAGGTGCCAAAGAAATTTTTTCTTGTCCAAAATATCTTGAAGCTTTAATAAGAAATAATACCAGAATGGTTTGAGCAATATTAAATGTGATGAAGGTGAGAGTATAACTAATATTTATATTTTCAATTTTAAATGAGGATATTTGAAATTCAATATTAGTGATCAAATACAAATGAAAAATTTTGTTTTCAAAGGCGTACTTCCATTTTTGTAAATATAAAAAATGAATCATGATTCAATATAAGAAAGAGTAAGAATGTTTGAGATTATAGTGTTGGTATAAAATTCCAAGTTGGAGGTTTTAATACTTTCCTAGAATCTATCAATCCATGAACTGAGGCATTCCAACTTGCAAGCTATTGTTTTGTTTTTATAAAACCACGATAAATGTTTTAAGTGTAGATATAGTGTAGATTTTTTTTTGAAATATTCATCCACCTATAGTTTCATGGAATATCTATTAATTTAATATAGGGTAATAAAATTATAAATAAAAAATAAATAGAAATTTCTAAAAATAAACTGGAGATATTTTGTTGGTGATATCATGAATAAATAATCAAGTGCTTCCCTTGATAAGTTATATGGAGGATCGTGGGGGCATTTTGTTTTCTTTAATATATCACATAAGATATTTCCATTTATGTAAATATAAAAAAATACATGGAAAAGATGTTAGGTTCATGTACATGAACGTTTTGGGAGCCTCTTCAGATAAGTAGAGTTTTCTTGAATAAAATACACTCGTCAAGAAAATTAATTTGTGGTGGTTTTGAACTGAAAGATTCATGAGCTACTAAACACCTTCAATATAAAAATGGAGAAAAATAGATATAATCTCAAGGATCAATAAGAATATTACATGATAAATGAATCAATTTAAGATTAAGAAGAATGAGATATTATATGGCGTAGTGAAGGAAAAATATTCTGTGTATTGAATAATAATAAGAGAAGATGAATAAGAAGAAGAATAAGAATACTAATGAGGTATCACATACTATGAGTAAGAGAATACATGAGTTTTAGTTTTTTAATCACCATGAAAGATTATGAGAATCTATTCTATTCATTTTTAATCACCAAACTTTTTTAGGCATTTTATTCTTGGATACTGAGTTAATAGATTCTATTTATCATATTTTTAAAGAACTAGGAATCTAGGGAGATATGAAGAGGCTATATTTTATGAGATATTATGGATGCCTTAAATGAAGTTTAAGAATAATTTTTATTGTGTCTAGAGATTAGGCTAGGATATAATGACATCCTTAGACAACTCGGTGTTCCACTTCTATAGGATGAAGGAAATATAGATCATCTAGTCGGATGATTTAGTTTATCAATTTTGTAATATAGTGATCCCAAACCTATGAAATATGGTGTGACTAGATTCAATATTATACCAATTCTAACCACTATAACATTGATGTTATGATTTATTATGCTAAATTAGTGACTTGTAAATCTCAAACATATAAGGGTATTAGATTCCCAGGAGGAGATTAACCTTTTAAAATCACAAGTGGAAAAATTTATTTTATATTCTTAATTCATAGAGGTGTATGGTTTTTTAGACAAGAAAATATCCATATGTGTTAATATTTAAAAGAGTTTCAAATTCTAAAGGGATTAAAATTTTATAAGAATAAATTGGATTTTTTTAGAAATTTATCACACATGATGTGCCCCCATCAATTGTGTATTCACCAGTCTACTTGGACTTACAATTAGTATTAGATCTTGGGTTTCCTCTGATTGTACAATAAATTTAATTTTCCAATTGTTTTTACAATATTACATGTTATATAAATTTTAGGTGTTTGAAGAATAACCTTGGATGTAAAAAATTAAATTCCATTCCTATTGGAACTAATTTAGAATTTTCTACCAATACTATGAAAAAATAGGAAGAAAATGAAGCAAAAAATTAGAGAAAAGTATCAATGAAGAAGTAGGATAAAAAAAATATATAAAGGTATTAAAAATGGTAAAAAATTATCAATTCAATCTATCGATTAATCTTCCTATAGTGAAATAAGTCCATGCTATGAATCAGACAAGTTTAATGGATCACTTAATGATTTTATTCCAAAATCAAAGACAACTTTAAAAAGTTCCCTATTGAATTTTTCACTTATATAATTTCATACATCATGGGAATATGAGATGAAAAGTCATAGATGTTAAAGGAAACTAATGAAATTAAATATGCATTAGTTAAAATAGTGAGTAGATGCAACATAATCATAAATCTGGTTGAGTTTAAGGAGAAATAATATTTAAAATTAAAAGAAAAATATTATCTATTTTTTTTAATAACTGAAAAGAGTTTTTAATGTGAAATTTTCATTTCAGAATGCGATAAAAAAATTGATCCATGAAATGGAGAAAGTATATAATGTCTCCAGGGATTCAAGGATACTCAATTTGATGTTAAAGTAAATAAAGTGAAAGACACTGAAAACTCCTTGAAAGAATAAATAAAAATTGATGAATATCATATGATAAAATTGAGGAAGTTTTGTGAATAACTATTAAGTTCTACTGAGGTTGAGAAAAATATCCTCAGTCTAAAGACTCTTAAGTTGGAAACAAAACTAAAAAAACTAGAAGCATCAAAACTTGAAACTACCTAAGTTGATTATAAGATAAGTGCTTCCAAAAAAACTTATGATGGTATTTATGCCTCAAATAATTCTATTATTAGTGTAAATGAGTGTTGGGAATCATCTCAAGGACATCCAAAAATTAGCTTATACAAAAAGGTAACCCACTATCTAGTTAATTCTGGTTGAATTGAATCTGTGTTAATGAAAAGTGTGGGGTTGAAGTGAAAAGATACACATATTTGGATGAGTAAAAAATTATTAAAAACCTACAATATAATCAAGGAAGGAGGTGTGTTTCCCCCAAAAAATCCCCCTAAAATGGAACCCTGAAATTTGGTATCCTTTCCAAAACACAACTAGGAAAAAATATGGATATATTCCAACTACATTTAAAATAAAGTGGTTTGTTGGGTATCATTGGTTATACCCAAGGTTTGTGAGCATTTCCATAGATTGTTGGTGTAACATATCAGTATATGAATAGTTTTATGAACAAAATAAAGTGGGACAAAAGTTTAAATTCATAGAAGACTTGGTGGAAACAATCAATTTTCAAAGAATAGGAGAAATATGTTAATGAGAAATATATTTTAAAGTTTTGATAATTTCTATGAATATTTCAACAACTTTAGACACATTTATTAATAGTGTAGGTATATACCAACATAAAGAAAACTATTATGATTATAAAATTAGAATAACACAGTAATAGAGGAAACAAAAGAAAATATATGAGACCACCTTGGTACAAAATCTATATAAAAGGGTTGAAAAACTACTCCCAAGAAGTCAAAGAATAATTATGTTGAAAAAGATGTCAACAGTAGAATAATATGCTTATATTTGTTTATGTTAGGGTTCCTCATGGTCCATTTCAAGATTTCCACAAATTTAAAATTAAAAGGGGTGAAATATTGAACCAAAAAGGGAATCTATATAAGAGAGTGATATCTATTTTTGAGGAGTGGGTGGAACACCTGATGTAGAAATTGAAAAGCTACATAATAAGGGAAAGTTAAAATTTGATGATAGTGCTCAAGGAAGGTGAAATATGGAAGGAAACTTACCAGAAAATGCATGACATGAATGCCACAATAAGAACTATTTAAAAAAATGAAGAGAATAAATGGATTCTACTATAAAAAAAAGAAGTCAAAATGAATGATTCAAAATGAACAAAGAAGGTTGAGCATGTGAGGAAAATGTTCTCGAAAATATGGCCAACAAGGTTGGAAGAGGCCAAAGTGTTGGATCAAAATGTAAGAAAAGTAAGTTCTCTAATTTCTCAAGTAAAGAAGCCTATTTCAGTTAAGAATAAAACATCAAAGAAGAAGTTCATTCTACCAAGCCAGGTTTAGTTCTAGAGGGTCAAAAATAATAAAATAATGAAGAGGTATAGGTATTTTAGACCTTCAAGTAAAGGATTTTTTAGGTTGATAGAAAATTATATGACATATTTCTCTCATTTAAGTAATTATTAAAGTCCACCTTATTCACAAATTGTTTTTTATTGTGCAATATAGTAAATGGAATTGAAAGTGAATATTTAATAAGAAATAATTCTCCAGCATGGTTCCTAATAATTGGGATTCATTTCAAAATTGATGTTGGAATATTAACTGGTATTATACATGTTTGTAATCAACCATAGTGAATTATGAAGATATTCCCTTAAGGGATATCTATCTTAGAAGACTAAGCTAAAATATATTTATTCATTTCCACTAAATCTGGGTTTCTAGATAAGATTGATGAAATTAATTTTTGAGGTATTATTTTCATTCTCCCATAACTAATTTGATTATTTTAAACATATTTATCAAAGTGGATTGATTATATATCAACTGGGGGAGAAAAGGTACCTTTCACTTGAAATGTTTTTTTTGTGAATTTGAGAAAGGGTGTATATGCATTATTGACAATCTATTTAATCATACCCCTATTCATTTAGAGTCAATGTTGGAACCACTTTGAGGGATTTTTCATCGAAAAATTTGTTGTCTCAATTAGTCACTCTTTTTTATAAAAAGTGTTAGCCCATATAGACTTATAGTTGATTCCTTTATAGCTTATTTCTAAGATAACATGTAGTTCCACCCTTATCTCAAATGGAAGTTGAATGAATCTCTCAAAGGGGGAGAGGAACCAATTATGGAAAAAACATTTCCTCCATTTTCATTTATTATCAATTATGGGGAGAAGAATTATATTGACCTTTGGAGTGAATTATTATATTTGGAATTGAAAGAAAATTAAATGGGGATTGAACTTATATATGGGTTGAATTTCCATTTATTATAAATATTATTTTAAATTTAATTTTTCAATGTTGAAGTTATTGGTTGATATATTAATTATTCACCCACAAATAATGAAATATTTTCCCATATAGTTTATGGTCAATGATGTTTAAGTTGCTTCCATGAGAAATAACAATTTCATAATGAAGGGTATTCTTAGTGAGTAACCCGTAAATTAAACATTATTTGATTTTTGATATAATCCCCAATATAAAGGGATTTTTGGAAGTGTGAAAAATCTTGTCTATAGAAGCTCAAATAGAAGATTAGTTAATGGAAGTTGGAAACTGGACTGCTAACTTGATAGCTCATAGACATGTCATTATAATCTTAAAAACAAGTTCAAATAGTTTGAGGAAGCTATCCTAAATGGTGGAGAAACCATCCTAAGATTACATAGAAATTTTGACATTCAAATTAGTGTAAAATATCTCTTGTATGAATGGTTTATAGGTTTTAAGTGAAGGATGAGTTTCAAAATACAATTAATTTATATAAATACTATATCTTGAGTATTTATATATTGTAACACTTTAGAATAATTTTAGAAGAGTATAGAATTATTTTGATTATTAAAAATATTTTTTGAATCTATTATAAAGTGATTTGAATATTTTGAGAATACACATGATAATATTTAATCCCTCATAAAGTTATTTAATGGAAATAAAAAATTTAGAGTTTTATCCTAGAAAAATGAAAAAAGGCATGAGTTCTATTATGAGTGTGTGACTTTAGTAGATCCAATGTTTGCCTTCATCAAACCCAGTGTATGAATTTGTCTTAAAGTCATATGACATTCCATTCTAAACATAAAAATTTTATTTATTCAAGCGTGTGTCTCTACTAAGAATGTGTATGAATTTATATGATCATGCATGTGACTTTAAATCCCCATGAGACTTCTAGTGTAAGACTTCAAAGACCCTAACATATGAATTTCAATATAGGGTGTATGGAATTATTTGTGGGTGTTACTTTAAAGATCAATATAAGAAATTGAAACACCTGACATAATATTTTTCAATATGAGAATGAATATATTGCATATGAATTCACACTTAGAAGAAATTTTAAAATTATATTTTATAAAGAGTTAGTTTCCAAAATTCAAATTTTGATGAAGAAAACCAAATTGGGTGAATCCATAGGCATTCGTTCTTGTCTAAATTATCACTAAGCTTTGATATTCCATGATACCTGCATGATTTTAATCATATTAAATGATTTTAATATTAGAGGATCGCTATTCTTTATATTATTAATTTAAAATGTGGATATTTTAAATTCAATATTTGCAATCAAAGTATAATAAAAAGTAATGTTGCCTGATTTGTTATTATAGGTTTTAAATATTAAAAATGACTTATTATTCAAGATAAGAATGAGTAATAAGACTTGAGATTATAAATTTAGTGTACAATTCGAAGTCAAAGTCTATACTACTTTCCTTGAATCTCTCATGTCGTGAGCTGAGACATTCCATGAAGATGGTTGTTGATGTATTTTTATATAGCCATGGTAAATGTTCTATGTGAAGATCTACTATTGAAAGATTTTGAGAAATCTCAAAACTAATGGAGTTTCATTGAAGATATACTTTATTGATAGAGAGGAAAAAAAAGTAAAGGTCATTTTTAAAAATAAACTGGAGTCATAAATTTGGTTAGACTATATATACAAAGCCATGCGCTTCCCTTGAGAAATGATATGGAGTATCATGGGGAAATTTTATTTTCCTGCATGTATGTCTTAATATATTTCCATTTATGATAATATAAAAAATTATCCTTGTAAAGGGAGTGAAAACTATTTATAATAATGATTCATGACTCTCTAGAGAAAAGTGATGTTGATTTGAATAACATAAACTACTTGAGAAGAGAAGTGTGTGGTGATGTTGAACCGATTGAGTTGGGAGCACTTGAAACTCACAAAGGGAACATAGAGAGGGTTGAGATAGAACCTATTGAGGAATAAGAATAATTTTTTAGGAAAAATGAATATCTTGAAGATGAATAAGTAGGAGATTTATTAGTGGTATGCAATGGAAATATCTATTGTGTATCAAAGAAGAAGAACTGAAAAAGATGTAGTTATAGTGCAATGAGGTGCTTCCTGCTATGAGAAAGAGTAAACCCAAGTTTCAGTGTTTTAATCACCAGGAAATATTATGAGAATTTTTTTTTATTCATTGTTACTCCCTAGGTAATATTTTATAAGGTTTTGTTTTTGAAGATTAAGTTATGATTTTCCAACAATAAAATTCTAAAATAACTAGGAATCTAGAAAGAGAAGATGAGTCCAAGTTACCTGATTAGTTCTTGAAAACTTGAATATAATATAATAATCACTATTATTAAGGAAATAAATATGTTTTGGATGTAGTGACATCACTAGATAACTTATATATCAACTTCATGAGTATGAAAGAAATATAGATCAACTAGTGGGATTCCATTGTCAAGAAGCTTCACGAGATACTACACTTGACCTATTCTATAATATAATAATACCAAACCTATGTAATAATGTGTGATAGGTTTTATGATGATGCCTATTTGAACCACTGAAAAATTGGTGATAATATTTATATAGGTAAATCTATAGCTTTTAAATTCTATGAATAATAAGAAGTGTGATTTTTAAAAGGGTTCAAACCTTGTAAAAACAAAAATGGCATACTTTACAATTTATGTAATGACCTAAACTATTATAAAACAATTTCCCCTTTTTTATTTAATTAAATGTATTATTATGTAATATGGTTATAGAAAAAAATTCACTTACTTTTCTTTATTATATCGAATTGTATTAAAAATACCATTAATTATCAGTACCATGGATAAAATATTCATTGAACAGTGATCACTAGATTAGTATAAATATAGGTTTTAACAAATGCAATTGACACAGACAAAGGAAGTGATAACCTCAACCATTAGGGTAATACCATATAAAGACCATTTTTAAAATATTTTGATGAAGATAGAATCACTGGGCTTTCCCCTTGACCAAACCCAATCTGAGATCTAACAACTTAAGAAGGAAAAAAACTGTTTACGAGAGAGGTTCAAACTTATCGAGATCTAGGACAAAACCATGTACGTCGAACCACCCCATGAAAGTATCACCATCATGCCCCTTAATCTTAGTGATTTTGATGGTGTATTAAGTGGATATTTATTAAAACTGTTGAAATATGAGTTTGTATAATATTTTTTATAGAATAATTTATTATTTTTATCCTATTATGGTTACCTTATAAATGATTTTTATTTTGATATAATAATACAAAAATAGAATTTTTTTGGTAATATTCACACTCAATTAAGGGATTTATTTTGATTAATTAATTTATTTTTAAAATAAATAATATTTCAATAAAATATTTTTATTAATTTTTTTTATTAAATATAAATGATCATATAGTTTTTATGAATTCAAAGGTAATTTTTATAAGTGTTCAAAAACTATTATTGTCAACAAACACAACATTTCTCAATAAATGTTGATTAAGATTTTAAAAGTTAAAATTAACTTATTTAGAAAATTATTTAGATAAAATGAATATTATTTTTTTTAATCAGAATATCAAAATTATCCAATTGTTTATTTTTCTTAATTTTCTGAGACAATCAAATTTTTGGGTAAAAATTAAATACCGTATAAATATAATTTCTGTATTATGAAATAAAAATGACCCAAAAGTGATGTAATAAATACTATAAATGGTATACACAACCAAATATATTCTTTATCTTTAAAATAATGTTATTTTGTTATTTTATTAAATTTATAAAGCCCTTATAAATCATCCAAAACCATTAATATATTTGATAGTTTTAATACAATTTCTTTAAGAGTACGACTCACCTCCACATAAAAGGGTATTATTTTATTAATTTTGGCACTTGGAATTAGAAAATAATGAGATACAATATCATTTTTTATAAAACATGGGAGAAAATATTGGGTTGTCTTTTAGTTTTGGTTATTTTATTTTATAGAGTCCAAAACATAAATAATAAAGAAATCACCCTATTTACCTATATTAACCCACAAAAGCTCAAATTGTTCTTCATAAGAACTCCTTTTAGAATTTATGTACTCTTCCTTAAACTCTCTATAGTCCTAACAAGGATCCCCTAAGATCCCAAGAGTTCTATCCCAATCATTTGGAGTAGCACACTCAAGTAAGGGATCTTTTACTTTCTCCTCTTTATTCAAGTATCCTATTTACCTTATGTATTTTATCCTTATTTCCTTATGATGGGTTTATGTTATTACATGTACCCATTACTTTATAATTTATTTCAAAACTATGATATAACCCTTTCAATATCATCAACTAGTTTTATGAATTTTTAAGTGATGTCGTTATACTGCTGAAATTTCACCACGATTTTCCATGCCAAACCAATTGTGTAGTGAATACCATTCTCATTTCCTATCAAAAGTATTAAAATTTATTAACTTATACCTCTTTTAATTTTTATTTACATGTATTTATCCATACTCCTTGATCATTGAATAAAATATTATGATGAATGAATCCATGTTTTATGATCTATGTGGAACACTTAAGCATGAGAATGAAATGAATGTGACGAGTGCACCCAAAAATTATACAGCACTCCAATGATTTGGGTAATGTTTAGTTTCATGAGATTTCATGTTGGGTATAGAGCGAACCTGATTCCTTGATGGGACTTTTCCACCATGATTTCTCGACGGTTTATCCTTTACCTATGTTTATAATTCACCATTTTAAGTTGTTTCCACATTTCCCATGTTATGATTATCATGCTATATCATGTCTCATTGTTCATATTTATTATTCATACTCTTTTTGGGACCCATTGATATTTATATTTTATAACATTAATCACCTTATTCCATATTTATTCCTTTATTGGGCTTTACACCTCACCCCTTTCCTATGTTTTTTCCCAGGTTATCTCGTGCAGTTTTAAGTAAGATCATGTTAAGAAAGTGTTCAATAAATGTATTGTTTTATGTTTAAATTATTATATAATGTAACTAATTCCAAAATAAATTAGACATATTGATATTTCATGTTGTATTAAGTAAAATATTATGTAATAAATCATGCACTAATGTGTAATAAAGAATAAGTTAGTTATAGTTGGTATCCGAGGGAAAGTTTAGTTATTTTTGGGATTAAGATTAGAACACTTTAGGTAAAGTATTAGGTATAAGAATAATTATAAGAAACCACAACTAATTTATAGTAATTATATATTAATTGGTTTATCAATAATATACATCCCTATCTAGATACTAAGAGTAGATGTGGTTCTGGAAAAGATGTACCTAGGGGTAATAACTCTAACAAGGTGTACTGGTCCTGACTCGGTGTAACCTGGTACATGAAAATGGGCCTTACTGCACAGCTGGTTTGATACTCCCAGGGGATATGCATTGGTAAATTCATAATCTCATTATGAACCATTATTAAATGAAAAAAAAATTCCCATAAGAATATATGTTAGGAAATATATCATGGATAACATTGATTGAAGCCTAGCAATTCATAAGTTAAGAAATAAAGGTAATTTATAAGTTATCCATTTAATTTAATTATATTCCCCTTTATGTGTTTAGTACTCTAAAAATACTAATCCATAGTTTTCCTTTTATTCTATCCAATGGTCTGAAATTGAAGGAATTGGGTAAACAATAAATGCAATGGGAAATGTGATGATTTCCCCCAATGAGATGCCCAACCTAATGAGACCAGGGATCACAAAATTCATGATGATACTCTCTCAACTAACTCAGGTTCTAAATAGAAAATTAGATGAGGAGGATCATCCAAATACTCTTTATAGAGAACAATCTTCAATTGAGATCATTATATGACAAAGTCCTTAGACTTTCAATGGTTCATCTGATCCCTTAATCGTGGAAGAATAGATCAAATCAATTTAGAATATCAACTCCATACTTCAATGTTGTGAGAAAGATAAGGTTCTAAGGGATTTTTATTGTATGGAGGGAGAATCTGATCATTGGTGGACATTGATCAGGAATACAAAGCTAGAGTAAGAGATAGAAGTGATAGAATGGAAGGAATTCTGGAAAATGTGTTTTGATAAAAAAAATTCTCGCACTATCCATCTTAAAATAGGAAGGGATTTCCATAACATCGAGCAAAAAGACAATGAATATATTGGGGAATATGAGGAAAACTTCACAATAATTTCACGATATGCCTTTGACATTGTTATTACCACCTAATTCAATCTTGAAAACTTCTTTGGTGGGCTAAAACCTAGTCAATGAAAATACCTAGAGATTTGATACTTTGATAGCTATAAGGAAATTGTCTTATGTGCCCTCAAAGTCGAAATAGTGATCGGTAATATCAAGGGTATCAAGAGGATAAGAAGCATAAATAAGGGTTTAATTTTGAAGGTCCTATGGATAAATCTAACGGTTCCAATAAATTTAAACATCCCACTTGTCAAAGGTACAGGAAGAAGCACCCCAAAAATTTACTAGGGGGGGGGGTGAGGGAATGCTTTAGGTGCGATAAGCAAGGGAACCCATATAACATTTTCCAATAGGAGAAACCCACTAATGAGATGGATGAAATTAATGATCTAGTAAACCCTCAGAAAATTGTTTATTACTTCAACTACAATGAACTAGGGCACTTTAAAAATCAATTCCCTAATCCAAGTATTTTCAAAGACAACCAAAAACCTCCAAGGTAGAAAGGGAGAGATTTTTCAATTACAACTGCTGAAGTGGATCCTGACAAAAAAGTGGTGATAGGTACACCAGTTATTCATTAAATTATAGTGAACATAATTTTTTATTCTAGTTCTAAACATTAATTCATATTAAAAAAGTTTAGTAGAACTATTCAAATACTTCCACAAAGCATGGAAGTAGAGTTATTGGTGAAAATGGAAAATGGGAAAATTATTGCATCCCAATTATATAACTCTTACCCTATAAATATTTATTGGATAAACTTCTTAGAGAACCTTTTTATACTCTATTTGGTGCAATTTAAATAAAGTTTTGGCATGTATTAGATTTCCCTATATATATACAACATAAATATCCATGAAAAGAAAATAACTCACTATATTGTGATTGACCCCCAATTATGTATAAGTGCAAGGAGAAAGATGGATCTTCTTTAGAACCAACATCTCAAGAATGGATATTATTGACCTACAATAAAGAATATCTAGATAAAATTATTGATTATAAGGAAATAATCATCCTTGAAGACATTCCTATTGTGAGGGAATATGATGATGTGTTTCCCAAGGAATTGTATGATTTTCCTTTTAACCGAGTGGTTGAATGTTCAATAGAGAGTATAACTCGGGCATTGTGATTATCCAAGAATCTATATAGAATGGATTTTTTGAAGCTTGAGGAGATGAAGAAACAAATACACGAGAATATGGATAAAGGTTTCATATGAACAAGTAATTCACCACGGGGTGCACCAATCCTCTTCGTTAAGAAGAAGGATGAGTCAATGCACCTTTGCATTGATTATTATTAGTTCAATAAGAACACAATAAAGAAAACATAACCTATTCCATGGATTTATGACTTATTAGATTAGCTATGTGGAGTAAAATACTTCTCTAAGGAGGATCTGCAGTCATGATATTACTAGTTTAGGGTGAATAAGTAGGATATCCCCAATATTTCTTTTCGTACAATATACAGGCACTATGAGTTCATAGTAATGCTATTCATACTCACTAATTCTCTAGAAATCTTTATGGACATGATGAATAGAGCCTTTATATATTATATCAACAACTTTTTGGTAGTCTTTATAGATGACATTATAATATACTCCAAAACCAAGGAGGAGCATGAGGAGCATCTGAGAACTATGCTAAAGACCTTAAAAAAGGATAAAATTTATGCAAATAAAAGTAAATGTGAGTTCTAGTTGGATGATGTCTCATTATTGGGACATATAATCACAAGTAATAGGATATATACAGACAATTCAAAATCATAAGAAATTTAAGGATGGTAAATCCAACATCTATGATAGATATTCACATTTTCCATGGATTATCTGGGTACTATCATCGATTTGTGATAAAATTATCATGATTTTTAAACCCCCTAACCAAGATAAATCAGAAGGGAGTCAAGTTTTTTAAAATTTTTAATGCTAAGAGATCTGAAAGGAGTTGAAAAGGAGGCTTATCACTACACCTATTCTCACACTACCCAAAAGTGTAGATATTTTTGTGGTATTTAAAGATGATTTGATGAGGGGATTGGGATGTTTGTTAATGAAAAATGAAAAATTCATAGCCTGTGCTTCAAGAAAGTTGAAAGTTCATGAACAAAGCTACCCAAAAAATGACCTAGAGTAGGATTCAATGATATTAATTATGAAAATATAGCATAATTATCTCTTTGTGGATAATTTTTAAATATATATGGATCAAAAAAACATCAAGAATATATTCACACAAAAAGAGATGAATATGTGCTAATAAATATGGTTAGAGCTGATCAAGGACTATGACTGGTCAATTCACTACTATCTGGGGAAAACAAATAAAGTGTAAGATGCTTTAAGTAAAAATGATCCAAAAAATCTATAATTGAAGAGAATTTAGAGGGATCTGATATTATTAGATTTAGAAAGGATGAACTTGGGAATCATAATGAAAGGAACATCATCAATCCTTTCCCAAATTATTGTTCAACCATCCCTTCTGAATAAGATATAGGATGCATATATAAATGATGTGGGAATTCAGTATAAAGTTAAAACTATAAGAAAAGGGAAATCCTTGGAGTTAAATGTTAACGAATGAGTTGTGAGATACAGGTCAAGACTATGTGTACTACCAAATCCCAAGTTAAAGAAGGATCTGTTGGATGACGCACATAGATCAACCTTCTCCATTCACCTAGGAAGCACAAAGATGTATTGAGAAATCTAAGAGAACTATTGGTGGGACAATATGAAAAAGGAGATCAATGAATATACATCAAAGTGCATGGTATGTCAGTAAGTGAAAGCTCAAAGGAAGAAGTCTAACATAGAAATGAGAAAACATCACCATGGACTTTGTCACCAGACATCTGAATACATCTAGGGAAAAAATTATATATGGGTTGTTGTGGATCATCTCACAAAGGCAATTCACTTCATTGTTATTTGAGATGATTTATCATTGGATCAACTTTCAAGGATATACATTAGATAGGTGGTAACCTAGCATAGAGTACCACTATAGATTATGACAGGTCGAGATCCAAGATTCACCTCTATGTTCTGGAAGAGTCTCCAACACAATTGGAATACTGATTTGAACTTCACCATAGATTATCACCCTAAAATTGATGGAAAATCTAATTAGAATCTCCAGACACTTGAGGATATGTTGAGATCATTCTCAATTGACTTTGAAGAAGGATCAGACCGACATATTTCTTTAGCTGAGTTCACTTACACTAGTAGTTTCCATCAAACATAAAAATGGATCCCTATGAATCCCTTTATAGGAAGAGGTGCAGAACACCTGCATGCTAGGATGATCTTGTGGAACAAAAACTACTAGGTCTTGAAATGATTGAGGAAATAGTGGAAAAGTTTAAGATCATTCAGTAGAACATCAAAGCTGCTCAGATTTGACAGAAGATATATGATGATAATAATTGAAGAGACATAGAGTTTGATATTTGAGAAATGGTATTCCTCCGCATATCACCATGGAATAAAGTGATGACATTTAAGAATAAGGGAAATCTTAGTCCAAGGTACATCGTCCATTTTAAGATACTTTATTGCATCAGAGTGGTGGCCAACTGAATTGCACTCCCACCTAACCTATCTCAAGTACATGATGTATTCAATGTATCCCTCTTTAGAAAATATATACCAGACCCTTACATGTACTCAATCCAGAGGTAGTAACACTGGAGAATGATCTCTCATATGAGGAGAAGTCAGTGAAGAACTTAGAATGTAGATATAAAGTTCTACAAAATAAGAAAATTCACAAGGTCAAAGTGATATGGAGAAACCAAAAGTTTGAATTGGAAATATGGTAACTAGAGGAAGTGATGATGGAGAGTTACCCTCATCTAATTTAGTGTGAAAAATGAAAATTTTGAGGGTGAAATTTCTTAAAGGGAGAATATTGTAATGACCCGAACTATTATAAATAAAATTTACATTATTATTTAACAAAATGTATTATTATATAATATGGTTATAGAAAAAAATGCACTTATTTTGTTTTATTATATCCATTTGGATTTGAAATACTATTAATTATCATTACCATTGACAATATAGCCTTTTAACAGTAATCACATGATTAGTATAAATATAGGGTTTTAACAAATCTAATTGACACAAACAATGGAAGTGATGGCCTCTACCAGTAGAATAATACCTTATGAATACCGTTTATCAGAGCTTTTGAGGGGGATAACATCACTGGTATTTTCCCTTGACCAATCCTAATCTAATATCCAATATCTTAATAATGAGAGAAACTTTTTATAGTATATGTTCAAGTTTATCGAGATCATGGCCCAAACCATTCATGCCAAACCACCCCATGAAAGTCTCACTGTCACACACCTTACTCTTAGGGATTTTGTTGATTTATTAAAGGTATATGTATCAATACCCTAGAAATTTTAGTATTTACATTATTTTTTATATAATAATTAATATTTTTTCATCCTATTATGGTTACTTTATAAATGATTTTTATTTCACTATAATAAAACACAAATAGTATTTTTGGGTAATATTCAAACTCAATTAAGAAATTTATTTTGGTGAATTAATGTATTTTTGAAATAAATTATATTTTAATAAAGTATTATTATTAAATATCCTTTTATTAAATATAAATTATCATATAATTTTTATGAAGTCAAATGTAATTTTTACAAGGGTTCAAAAAATATTATTGTAAAAAAATCCATCATTTATCAATAAAAGAAGATTAATTTTTTAAAATTAAAAGTGAACATATTTAGAAAAATATTTAAATAAAATTAATATTATATTTTTAATTGTAATTTCAAAATTATTCAATGGATAATTTTTCATAATTTTCTGAGACAACCAAATTTTTAGGTAAAAATTAAATACTGTATAAATATGTTTTGTGTATTATGAAATCATAATGACCAAAAAGTGATATAATAAATACTAAAAAGGTTATCCATGACCAATTATATGTTTTAACTTCAAAATAATGTAATTTTATTTTTTATTTTATTGATTTTATAAATCTCTTATGAATACTTCAAAACCTTTAATATATTTTAAGGTTTTAAAACCATTTCTTTAAGAGTATGACTCACCTCCACAAAAGAAAGGGTATTATTTTATTATGTTCAGCCATTGGACTTATAAAATAATCATAACCAATCCCATTTGGCACAAACCATTGGCAAAAACCATGGGATGGTTTGTGGTTTTGGTTATTTTATTATATAGAGTCCAAAACCTAAATAATAAAGAAATCCCCATCTTTTCCTATATAAACCCACCCAAGGTCTCATTTATCATCACTAAAACTCCTTAGAGTATGTACATACTCTTCCCCTCACTCTCTATAGTCCTCCCAAGTCACCTAAAATCTCTTAATAAGCCCCTCCCAAGCATTTAGAGACACACACTCAAGTAAGGGATCTTTTCATTTATCCTCTTTATTCAAGTATCTTCTTTAACTTATGCCTTTTATCTTTATTTCCTTATGATAAGATATGTTATTCAATGTAACACTTAATATCTAATTGATTTAAAAAATATGAGAGACCCCTTTCTCTCTCATCAACCCATTTTATGCATTTTAAGCGATGTTGTTATACTGATGAAATTTCACAGATATTTTCGATTCCAAAACAATTATGTCGTTAATACCATACCCATTTCCTAAAAAGGGAATTAACATTTATAAACTTATAAATATTTTAATTGGGAAATACATATATTTATTCCACATGCATTTATCTTTGAATAAAATATGATGATGAATGAATCCATGTTGTATGATTAATATGGAACACTTAAGCATGAGCATGAAATGAATGTGAAGGGTTATCCAGGAAGTATATGGATCTCCAATGGATTGGGTAATGTTTAGTCTCACAAGGTGTCATATTGGGATAGGTAGTGAACCTGATTCATTTATGGGATTTTTTCCACCATGATTTCATAGTATTTTATCCATGACTTATATTTATGATGCATTGTTTTAAGATGTTGCCACATTTCCCATGTTATGATTATCATACTATATCATGTCTTGTTTTTATTAATTAGGATTACTACTCTATTTATGCCCCATTAATATGCCTATTGTATAACATTTATCACATTATAATATTCTTATTCCCTGACTGGTATTTATAGCTCACCCCTTATGTTTTTCCCAGGTTATCCCATGCAGTTTTAAGTGAAAGAATGTTAACAAAGTTTTTAAAAAATATGTTGTTTTTTATTATTTAAATTGTTATTTAATTTACCTAATTCCCAAAGAGAATATAATTATCAATATTTTGGGTTCTATTAAGTCTAATCTTATATAATAAATCATGTATTAATGTGTAATAAAAAAATAGAGTTGTTATAATATATTCTAGTTTAAACATAAAAAGATCAATCTATCTTTATCATCAACATATGTTCAATGTCCAAATGGTCTAAAAGGATAAAATAAGAAATTGGAATATTGTAAAAATTAATCACACATGATTCACCCCACTCTTAGGCATGTCTAAAGAAGTCCATTGGGACATAAAAAGTGTATACAACTCTTATGAGTTCTAATAAAAAACTTGGTATGGATGAAGCTTGGAAACTAGTTGGAAATTTTTTTTATAGAGAAATACTTGGGTTCTTATTATATATTACTTCCATTAGACTATACATCATGTTTTGTGTGTTTCTATGGGTTATATTTTAAATTAATCCTAAGGAATCTCATCTGAAATCTACCAAAATGATTCTAAGGTATCTTAAATGTTATGTTTTTCTTAGTGTTTTTTTCTAAAAACTTTGGATTTGATTTAAATTCATATTCTATTACAAACTTCTTTGTATTTATACTATATAGAAGAGAACATTTGGAAGCATTCATTTATTTAGAAAATCATTAGTTTCTTGGTTTATTAAAATTGAATTTATTTCATTATCTAAATTGAATCTAAATATATTTATATCAGTAATTTTTTGTGCTCAAGTGTTGTATATGAAACAAAATTTGATGGATTTTGAATTTAATTTTGATATGGTGCCTCAGAAATGTGATAACACTAGTTTGATCAATAATTCTAAAAAAACTGTAAACAATTATATAACCAAGAGCATTGATATAATACATAATTTCTTGAGAGATCATGCTCAAAAATTTGATACATATCTTGAGTTTACTAACACTGGACATCATTTAGAAAACATTTTCACTAATCCATATACTTCTGATCATTTTGATTTTATTAAGTGTTATTTGGGTTTTTTTGAATTTAAATGATTTTATGTTGTTTATGTTTTATTCATGAGACTTTTTTTTTCATGTTTAATATTATGTATTTAATATTTCCTATCATTTTTTATTTTTTTAATTTTTTTTTGTTAATTATATTTCTATTTTAATATTATGCAACATAATTTTTATTCTTACATAGGCTTTGATATTATTTTTTTAATCTTATATGGGCTTCCACATATGAGTAATTTTTATTTCTTTTTTTTATTAATTCATTTTCGCCACTCGGTACATAATATTAACTATTTCTCATGTCTGATTAAGTTATTTTATTGTTATATATTTTTTAATGATTATTAATCTAAATTATAATTTTAATTTCATTTTAAAGATGATTACAATTCTTCTCTCTATACTTTTATATCACAAACCATTAGCTCTAATCAATTATTTCATGGGAAAATGAATATATCAATGCTTGGTGAATCATCTTTTTCTTCAAATAAGGCATACAAAATTTTATACTAAAAATATATTACCAAGTAATTTTATCAATTTCTAATAGATGAAGAGGGATAATCTCATCCTGAAGTTCTCCTTGAGTTTTAAAAAAATGGTAATTTATTATTGATACATAGAAAAATTGATATTTTTATGAAGCCTAAGTAGCATAATTTTTTGAAAATGTAAAGTTTCTATTTATAAGTATAAAATATTGTTTGAGGTATTTGGAAAATGAAATAGAGTTTTCGTTCACTTCAGCGGAGATTTCTAGGTTTTTTTAATGCTCACATGAAGGTGGATTTATATATGAAAATTATTTAAGATATGATGGATAAGGTAAGGTTGTAGACATAATTTCCATTTTCGGCATAAAATTTTTAATAAGTAAATATTTAATGTTTTAGAAATTAAAAGATAAGTTTTTATGAAATTTTATTCCAAATGGTATTTCCCTACAAGTTAGTGAATATGAAAAATTCATATATCAGGAAATGTATATTGAGTTAATGATTCTTAATGATAAGAATGTGAATTTATGTAGGTATATATTGAAGGTGGTGAAGGGTAGAGAAGATCGAACTATTCTTCTTATATAATTATTTTGACTACATTGTTTAAAAAGAGTGATGTTACTTTGAAGTATGAAACTACCAATAAATGACATCATAATAATAATCGTATAGACGAAGTTTTAAGGAAATGATTTTACACATATATTATATCACTAAATAGGTTGATATATATTGAAAGAGTAGAAGACAACAACAGATCACAACTATAATGAGTAATATGTTATTACTAGAGTCGATGGAGATCCAAATAATGTACAAATTGATGTTGGGATTGATGGACCTGATATCCCTATGAATGAATATTTTGAATCAGTTTATTATTTGTAACTAAATATGTTTTTAATGGAAGTGATAAAGAAAAAATGGATATATTACTTTAAATGTTTAGTATTCACACTACTTGTTCATTATGTGGAGAGCCCTTATAAGTGCCCAATACTTGAGACCCAATTTGAAAGAAAATTTTATTTATAAACACTAAGTGTCAGCTACATACACTCATCCATTATATCCCTAGAAAAATAATTTCAATACAATCACCAAAACTACATTGAAGATTGGTGTATTGTATTAAAGAATTATCTTGGAGACCTAGAATTGCTATAACAATTTATAGGTCCTTTAATTTTTTATTATTCCATTGAAAATATATTTAAAGAAAATGGATAGTTTCCCACACCAAGGTGGTACATTTTTGGTCACTCTCTTAGCTTCATCAAGCTTAGGGTTTTTATTCTCTTAGTTTGTGCCACTACCACCAAAATGGAATAAATAGTTCCCCTTTATGAGCACTTTTAAAAAAGAACTAATAAAAATGTTCCTTTATTAGCAGTTTTTTTAAAAACCATAGATAAAGGCCTCATATCATACACCCACTATTAGTGAGAGAAAAAATTGATAAATGATGAAATTTTACCAGTTCTATAAAAATACTAATAAAGGATACCCTTTATCAGTGCTTTTTTTTATTACTGATAATAGCTAGCACAATTTACCACCATTATTAGCTCCGATAAAAGTAAAATTTATTGGCATTGTTTTGTATCATTTATAAAGGGTTCCCCTTATAAAAATTTCTATATATATTATAAAATATCATATTTTAAATGACCATAACATTTGATCTATGTGTCAGTTTTTTCTATGTGAACTATGAAATCAAGTATATTCATAGGATCATTGACATTTAATATTATTAGGGACCTCATGCCCACTTTTTTATTGTTAAAAAGGATGTTAAGAATGAGGTGATCCAACCATAGAATAAAAAATATTACATCAGTTAACATGAATATTGATTACACCTCACAATAAATGACACCTGAGAAGATATATGTAACGAATTAGCTTGACCTTTCATCTGAACTAGTACTCGAACTGAAAAAATGTATTCTTGAGGGGTGTTCACAATCCACATGGTCTTATAAAAAGTATCATGGCACTAGAAACAAAAATTTTGAATTATTTATCCCTTAAATTAGAGTTAACAAATCATTATTGGATCCAAGGATTCTCTTTGATTGAAATAGAGTCCGGTTTTTGTTTGTTTTCAATCCACACTAAGATGATCATGAAGTTTGAAAGATAAGTGATCTTACACTAAAAGCTGACTACAGTATTTAAGATGGAATCATCTCCTAGTGTTGACCAAATTTTTTGTTCCAGAATTTGGATAATTGAGAAAGGTGGTTTGGAAAATAATTTTTCACACAAGAATGAAGGTGAACTTGAATGTTGCGTGTAAGTTAAGTTCAAGGATCATCTCATCAAGATATGGAAAAAAAATTGAAAAAAAGATTTATTTTTGTGGGAAAGATGGTTTGTGAGACATGATGTTTTGTTCACAAAGAAGAAGCCTCAAAATAATCTTACGAACCAAATACGACATCAAAATTGAGTTACATGCATGTGAAGTTTTCAAGATCTTCACATAAAAATATGGAAAAGGCATGATATGTGTGAAAATTTTGAATTTGTATGAAAGGATACGATGTAAAAATTAGGCTTACACACATGGAATAATGAGTAAAAGAAACTTGCATATAGGTTCATCCAAGTCTATAAATAAGCAGTTACCCCCATACAGAAAATAGAACTTTTTACAACAAATATTTGGTGTCTCTTCCATGTGAAAGAGTTTCACGTAGAAGACTTACACACAGTAAATCTTTTTATTAGAATTTTATTTATGTATGTCAAGACCAAGTGAAAGTTTTGGTATGGTTACACAAAATATAAGTTTTGTGAGAAATACAACTTGTGTAAAAATCCTAAAAGTTACGAACAAGAACAGTTGTTGCGATTAAGATCAGAGTTGTTCCTCTTTTAGTCTTTGAATATCCAGTTTACTTGATCAGTGATTTCAAGTGAATCAATTCAGGACTACAATTCAAGTAGATTCACATGCTATTTAGATACAAAGATTTAAATTACAATCCAATAAAAAAACCTTCAAGTCGTTAAACTAAGTAATACTTCGCCCAAATTAGTGAGCTAGGGGGGTTGATGAAAGTTTTCTGAGGGAGGTATTGTGTTATTCCTAAAATCATGTAAAGACAGCGTGCCTAGAATAGTGTGATTGTGTCTGAACTTTTTTATTCCATAACTAGTAAAGATTAGTGAATTTTTTATGACCAACCCACTATCAGTGTATTTTTCCTTGGACTAGCCGTTAGTGGTGAACTAAGTAAAATTATTTTTTTGACTCTTTGTATGTGATTGTTTGTTTTCTGCATTTTTTCATTAGATGGGTTTAACAAGTTCCTACCAATGTGGGAACATGATCTATCTCTTTAAAAAAAAGTTAACACCCTGATTCACCCCTACCCTATCATGGTGTTATTGGGTCCTTCAATCACAAAACTTTTCCATGACCCATCCATAAGTCAGAGATCAATTCCAAAATAAAAAATTCATAAAATAAATGAACAACCATTAGATATAAAAAAAATTAAATTCAATTCAATTCCTATTATCACCCCCAACTCCCTCCTTTATAGAAACAATCTCCAACATATTAATTTAATAATACACACATATATAACTCACCTCTAATAAATTAATTGAAATAAATAAATTCCTATTTGGATGAAGTAAATCAATTAAAGGACCACACATTGTAATTCTATGAAAGTAAAATTGATCCCTACAAATTAAGTAATAGGCACCATAATCCAAATATGAAAAAAAAACAACTAACCTCAATCCCTCAAATCAATCAATGCACTAATAGAGGTCAAAAAACTGAACAAATGGATGAAATTTAAATAATATATAAGCATGAGAGTAAGAATACTCATTATAAACACAAACACCATTACACATTCCATGATTTTAATTATAAAACTATTTTAAAGATATCTTTAAGTAGAATTCAAAAATATATATTTTCACATGATTTATTAAATAAAATCTAACCATATTCCAATTACACATTTTCAAAACAACCACTTATTAATATTAAATAAAATAAAAAGGGATGGTTAAAAATTCAAAAAAATGGAAAGTGGGATTTTAAAACACACACAAAATAATCCAAATCACAATTTATCCCTTTTTTCTATATATTTAATGAAAACTCCATTTTTATAAGAAATATTATAAAGATATTTAAATAAAACGTGATTAAGAAATCACCAAATAATTTCCCTTTTAAAAATCACTTTCTAGATCATTTAAAACTCTATTTCAAATTAATTCAATCTATAAAATTGAACATGTCACAATGGTCACCCATGAATAACATACATGCTAAATTTCTAAAAAACATAGTGTCAATAAACAATCAATGGGTATGGTATGCAATCGAAGAAAAAATTAAATCCCCTAAAACATGCCAAGCAGGACCTATGAATATTGGGTAGTGTCCTAAGTATCTCATAATAAAGACTCAAACAACCAATGAGGAACCTATGCCATTATTAATGAACATACCACATCCCTAGTAGTCCTGTCAGACTAACCAAAAATAATTGTCATAGTAGTTCATTCACTACATGGTCCTATGGAAATTTCTATCTCATAAGGCCCAATACCCCTTTTTTCTAACCATCCTAGAGTATACAGTAAACACTCCCTAGTTGATTCACTTTTTATTCTAGGGGTTGAACTAATACTTTTCATGCACTAAATTCCTAGTAATCCTATAAAAAGCATCAAATGTTGTTGAGAAATCAATAATCACATATAACATGTATAGAGAATTTGAAAGTAACAAACACCTCACCTCTGATAACCTTGTAAGAAGTAGTCACAAACACACACTTATAAAATCATTCCACACTAAAATATAATGAATTCTAAGAATCCCCCAAGGGGTTATAAGACATAAAAGGCATAATAATTATGTGTGGATTAAATAGAGGGACCCACGCCTTTTTAAAAAAATCACTTCAAAAATGACAACCTAGATTTCATAGATGATCTTAGAAGGAAAATAAAATTTCACACCATTTGAAACCCATTTAAAGTAAAAAAAAGGCTTTCACCAAATCTAGTCGGAAGACTAAGTATCTTTGTAATAATTTGGACGCATTTCTAAAACACATTAGAAATCATTAATCTTGAAATATGCCTTGAAGTAAATTAAATAGATCAACTCCCCTTCTTTATAAAACCTTTAAAATGATTTAACATTATTCTTTTGTTTATTCCATGACCAAAAAAAGGTCTACACTCTTTTGAATTACAAACTATCTTTAAAATCATCCTTGAAATATTTTAACACCACTTTCCATTTAAAGTATCACTTGAAATTACAATAAACACCTTTGAAGAATCACTTTTAAATACTAAACATATTTATAAATTTTAAATACTATTTTCAAAGGCTATTCGAGAAATATCAGAGACACACAATTTTCCCGGTCACACAAAATTAGATTTTTTCTGGCCCTTATAATAGTAAAACCTTTAAATTTAAATAAAACCTAAGAGAAAACCAACTTTTTATCTTGAAAATTCAATAAAATTAATTAAAAATATCATTTAATAATTAAAAAAATTAAAACATAAATCATTTAATGAATTAAGAATTAAAATCAAAGGCATGTAATTTCTACCTTGAATCGATGACGATCATGTTAGAATCTGTTTCCATTAATGGGGAAGGCTCCAACAAGAAATAGGATAGCTGAACAAACCATAGAATTAAAAAACCAAAAACACTGGACAATATTGAAAAACATAGGGTTTGGATGAACCAAATTGATGTAAAGTGAGAGAGAAACAATTAGTATAAAGAGTAAGTAGAGGAGAATAGGTTGTAATTTTAAGAATCATCCCTAATGCATGGAGAAAACGAGCGAAATTGTAATGTAGAGAGGAGGTCGTAAGGGGATGCACGTGCATGACAGGGGAGGGAAGCTCACATGAGAGTGAAGTTCATATTGAGATGGGGTATGTGATTATAACTATATTTTTAATAATGTAAAACAAAATAAAATAAAAATTTAAATACTGTAGAAGGCCGCATGGTTTACCCATAGGGTTTATCAAACCTTGCAGTAATCGTGCGACCCAAACAACCAAAGCTAATATCCTATGAAATAGATTACCCCAGGAACCTATAGTGTTAAAATAACCATATCAAATGATACTTTACCAATTAAATCCCCTCATGCATGGTTTCTGTATTGTCACTTCTAACCATGAACAACCAACCCGAAGAACAAAAATTTTAAATTTTTTCAAAAAATCAAGCCCAAAATTTATAAGAAATTAATTATACCAAAAAATAAGAATTAAAATAATAAATAATTTAAATTCTACAGTGATTTGGGGTGTAAAAATCTTCCCAATATGTCACATTATGCCCCTAGAATGTCCTTAGTCAAAGAAAAATTACCAAAAATACAAGTCGAAAATACACACCACTGAACAAGGTGGGTAAGATAATGAAACAACTAGGGAGAACCTAAGGGAGAAATTCATCAAAAAATAATAATTCCACTTAACCAAAAAAACCATATCCATAAATCTAAAAAGCATCTCCAAGATAAACACCAAATTATCATGAAGTAAGATCCAAAGAGGGATGGAGACCAAACATTGGTCACCCCACCATTTATAAATAAAAAAATGATGTTACAAGAAGATGAAATCCCATAAGACCAAAACATAAACCACGAGACATGTCTCTAAGAATTCCCAGGAATCACTCATTTTCACTGAACATAAGAAACCACCAAGAACCGGTTCTCACTTACAAGGGCCTATATCCTAAGGGAACTCAATACTCACCAACAAGAATCATCACCAAACTCAATATTCCTTTCCACCATAAGGCTCATGAGGCATCACTCATGAGCATGAAAAAACAAATAACAACATGTTTCCTCATCCCATTACATTAAACCAATTGGGTAAACTATAAAATAAATCCAAGAACATCATCCCATGGTAAAACCCACTAATCTAGCACTATTTAGTGCTCAACTAACCAAATTCCACATCCACCATAATTTCCCAAGTACCAACTCAAAGTTCACTCATTCCAAATCCAACAAGAAAATGGGATCAAAATGGTCACACCACAAGGTAACATTGGAAGCACCAAGAAAATAAAACAAAAATAAAAATGTATATATAAAATCAAGATTCCAAAAACACCCCCATAGGGTCATAAAACCATAATAAGGCTAAAAAAACCACAGAATTCCATTAGATGAAGAAACTAAAATCCAAAAAAGGAAACCAATAGAACCATAAAGCACATACAAAATAATGCCACCTCAAGGCTAAAATTCACATAACTTATCAAGCAAAAATACTAAAAAACAATCATATCAAGATAATATTACAACACAAAATCCTAAGGATATCAATCCTCATACATTAAACTCAACCAAATTAATCCATAACCCATCAAAGATAGTATCAAAAAAAGGTAGAGAACACACTATGACATCACTAAAAGGGAAATGGTACTTTCCACTACACTTGGATCCTGGGAAGGAACCACAAATGAGGAAAGAACTTTTCTTAGATAATAATAACCCAATTTTACTAAAGAACTTTCTGAGGGGAAAACTTTATATAAAATTAATCTTATAACACAAATAGAAATATGTCTCAAAAAAATCAAAAAAATACCAAGGTCAATCAGAGGAAAAAATAATAATAAACACAATTCATCCAAAAAAACATTTTTCCAAAGCATTCCTTTTTAAATACATGAACCCTTCATGAGTAACCCCAAAACTCATTTCAAAGATTTTTTTGAAAAACAACCCAAGATTTTAAATACCCCCAAACTCATTTTTAAAGAAACTCTCATTTTAAAATGATTTAAATACCCAATTTCCTTAATTCAATGAATTCACATAAAATCTACTCCCATTTAAAACCACTTTTCATATTTTTAAAACGTTTCAAAATCATTCACCACTTCATTTTAATTATATAAAAAAATCAATTCTAAAAACATGACCTAAGATGGTAAAACCCACTTGAACTCAAACCTTTAAATAATTTTAAGGCCAAATAATTTTCTATAATTCCTAAATAAAATCATCTAATTTAAAACTAAAGTGTTCCCCATCAATTTTTCATAAAACTATTTCATTTTATTAACAATCAAAATTGTTTTGTTTTATACCAAAACCATTTTCCATAAAATCCTCATTTTTCACGTCAAAATTATTTTTTAACAACAATCACAGGAGAGGAGGAAGACTAAAAATATCAATCCAAATAATTAATACATCAAAAAACCCACCTTAACTCACCCCCTTTTATTTTTGATTTAAAAAGAGTGGTAAAAAACCCAAATCAGATGTATAACCATTCTTAACTTAGCCACATTTTTTTATGGTCCATGGACCATTCTTGAAACCATTCCAATAACAATTTCATGATCATGAATTTGATCACCGTCTAGTTTATAAATCCATGCAAACCAACATCATGCCACTAATCCATCTTCCATTTTCATCTCAAAATCCACAATAAACACCAATAGAACTCACACTATTCTAATGAGGATGAAAATATGATCAATAATAATCCATAAAAAGATAAAATTAAAAACCCAAACCCCACATCCATTGGTACTCAAGGCTTTGATAGGAATGATTTATCTAGAATCTCCCTCCATGTACCTCCCTAAATCCAATAATAATAAATCAATCAATCATTCCCTAACACCCCTAAATAACTTAAGGGTTGCTAAAAAACCTAGGATTCCACTAAAAAACCTAGTATCTAATACTATTTTTAATTAATCAACCAAATATTTATTTTTAACTGGCATATTAATGGCCCTAGGGGTGTCTTTATTCCCTATGGGCTGATGACAAGCTCCAGGGAACTAGAAACAAGTATTGGGACTGATTTATCCCTTAAATCAAAGTTAACTATTAATTCATTTTTCTAGATAAATTATAAAGACTCACCTATAAGTTAGACATCCAAACCAGAATCATATTTGAAGTAAGTAAATAAATATGTTGTATAAATAAAAAATGTAAATTAAATTCAATCCCTCCGCTCACCATTGACACCATCCACTGTAGAAATAGATACCACTAGATGTATTTCCAATCCCCCATAGATATAATGCACATCCAATAAAGTGGAAAAATGTTTTAAAGACATATTTGGATAAAGAAAATAATTTAAAGTGACATATTTCACACATTAATTGAAATTAAAAGAATGTTTTATAAATTAGGTAATATGAACCATAGGACTAATGTGATAAAATAAACAAAACACCTCAATCCCCAAAATAAATCAATCCTCTAAGATTAGTGAGAAGCATAAAAAACCATAAACATAAATAATATATAGGAATGAGAATAAAAATACTTAGTAGGACACCACCAACTTCTCCACATTAAAAACCTATAATTATAAAACCATTTTCAAGATAACATGAAATTTAATTCAAAAACATTTTTTTACATTCTTTATAAAACAAATCTAACCATATTCCAATCGAACACTTTCTAAAAAAACATTTTATTTTAAATCAAATAAAGAAAAGATAGTTAATCATTTCAAACCATATAAAGGGGAATTTTAAAAACCACATTAATAAGAAATCCCCCCACTTTTTAACTATTCACAAACATGTCATGAAAACACCATTTTCAAAAGAAATCAAGTAAAAATCCATTTTTTAAAACCCATTTATGAAATAACCAAACTATTACCATTTAAAAAATCACTTTAGAAACCATTTCAAACTTCAATTTGAGATTAATACATTCCCTAAAATGAAACAAGTCATAATGGCCACCCAATCATCCAACACATCACAAATTGTCAAAAGAAACATGGTGATAATAAGTAATAAATGCGTAGGGGATTAAATCAAAGAACAATCAAGATCCCCTAAAATGTCTTAAGCATGACCAAAGTGTCATTAGAAATATTCTAAGGATCTAGTAGTAAATAATTAAATTGGAAATGAGCAACCAAGGCTAAAACAACTAAAACAATCACGTTCCAAGTAGTATAGTTGGAGAAACCAAAAATAAATGTTCTAAAACACCCTTCAATACATGGGTATAAGAAAGTTTCTAGATCACACGGCCTGCAACCCCTTCTAGTATAACTATATCAAAGTAGTCAAGCATGACTCCATAGTCAATGCACTATCTATACTAGGATTTTCACTCATAAAGGTCACCAAATATAATCTTAGGACTCCCATAACAAGCCTCAAATGGAGGTGAGAAATAAATAATCAAATATGATAACTATAAAGAATTTCAAGGTAACTCATACCTTACCTCCTTCACCCTCACAAGAAGCATACCCAAACACAACCCTGCATAAGCATTACATACTATAACATAACAAATTAAAAACGTCCCTAATAGATCAAAATCCATAAAAGGCATAATAATTATATATTGATTTAAAAGAGGGTCTCACACATTATTATAAAACAACGTTCAATTTAAAAGTTCCAATCATGGTTTTGAAAAATAGAACATAAGGACAAGCTATTTTCACACCATTTGAAACAAATAAAGCACAAAAGTGGATTTTTTTTCAAAAATAAGTTATATTATCTTTAAAACCATTTGGAACCATTTCTAAAATACTTAAGAAATAATTAAACTTGGAATCTCCCTTTAAATGAATTGAAGAAATCAAGTCCCCTTATTTATAAAACATTAAAAGTATTTTTTGGGTCCTACAAATTCAGAATTAAATAAGAAGTAAATTCCATGAATTTGAAAAAGGGTAGAAATAAACTTGGAATAATTATTTGAAAAAAATTAACAAAGTATTCCAAGTTGTCAAGGCAGAATTTGGTCAGCGTAGAAAACCGCAATGCGGACCACCACTTTTCATGGTGCTCCTCTATTCTATGAGGCATCCCACGAATGAAATAGTTCATGGTATAAGATAGTAACATCCATACCCATGAAAAAAACTGAATCATTTTTTAGTCCAGATGATGATTTTCATTCCCTATGAATGACCACCCCCTTAAAAAATAAGTCGTTCACATGACGGGGAAGTGATTTTTGACCCTCGAAAAAAATTGTTTTTAAAACTTGGTGTCTTTATGGGAGCCCATAAATGAATGACTCGTGTCCCACCATGAATGGCCCCCAACCCTTGTGAATGATAAATCATTTGAGAGATAGGTTGGTGATTTTTATCCACCAAAAATGAAATCATTTACGGGTCGAGTCATCCTTATTGGGATCCCACAATGAAGGGCTCATAGACCGCCAAGGATAACTAGATATCCCGGTACATGGCTCCTTTGTTCCTATATAAAAGTAATATTAGGAAAACCAAAATGGGGAGGATGAAGAATGTAATAGGAGAGCAAATATGAGAGCTAAAACATAGAGATGTTTATTCTAATCTAGTAAACCCACCGTATAACATTAAGGAAGAAACTAAATTCATCTGGAATCTGAAAACCTAAGACTAATTTGTAGAAACCACACCACATAGAATAAGAAGATGTCCCCTTTTTGGACCTCCATCCCTTATAGTAAAAAAGTTACATTGAGGGATCCCTACCCCACATAAAAAAATGCTCTTTAAGAGGAACTTAAGCCTGCTTACTAAAATGCTACGTGAGCGAAACCTAGCTCCACATAGCAAAAACCTACATGGGAGGAACCCAGGTCTGTATATAACAATTCTGCGTACACAATACCCTCACCTATGTATAAAAATTATACATGGAGGAAACCCCATCCCGCATAAGACCATGCTATGTAGGATGGGTCATCCTAAGGCATTCTACTCTCCCACTCATATCACTTACTTTCATCATACCATAAGTCCCCAAATTTTAACTTCCACAAACGAGTCTAATCGAATTAAGAAAAGTCCTATTCTAATGACACCTAACATGTATGATTATATCATCAGATACATCAATGTTTCCTATAAATTCTACATACCTATGATAAGATAAGTCCTGGTGGTAACCTCCTTGATAAGGAGGACCCTCTAAATGTTTTCAGGACTATATTCTTGTGGTAACAAGGGTCCTAAACATGGAGGTGCTCACAAGAACCTCCTCGTTCTAGGGATTGAGGGGAACCACTGACCTTTCACTTCAATGAGGGAGAGTCCTAGATCCTTCTATAATCTCCTATTAAATCATGTAAAGGGAATCCCTATAAGAGTAAGTCACTAGTCATTCTTGCAGGATGCATCGCTATTTCTTCTCTTCTCCTACTCGGGTCGTAGCCAGATAAATTACTAGAAATGACTATCCTGGTTACCAATATAAGAGAGGATATGGGAACACTCAAAGCCCTATACCTATCCCTTTGGGATCTAGTTTCCATCCACTAGTGTAAAAAAGTGTATCATGTGATCTTTATATCTATTTCTTCCTCTTATTTCTCACACCGAGAATGAATCATGTGGGATTGTAGTTTAGTGGCGATCATGATGTCTGCATGATCCCAAACCTCCACTGGGCGTCCTCTATATGTGTAAGCCCAAAAATTCATTTAAATGATCCTCCTACTAGGTGTAAGACCCAAACCATTTAAAACTACATGGGATTTGATTTACAACTAACTTGGATACATAGGAATCCTCCTTGAGGTCCTAAACCAACACCCAAATTAACCCTGATATTCTTTGAGCCACATTTCCAGTATGTTCAAATCCAACCATGAGGGCCACATTACTTGAGAGTCCCTTTAATTGGAATCCTTATCAGGTCACATACCTAGTAAGATCATTCCCCCAACCTAGGAGACCACATCCCTTCTAGGTCCCTCAGTTTTTCGTGGTATAAGTCCTACGCCATCCTTGGCTAGGCACCTTTTTCCTGGATGTCCTTGCCACGTGACATTAACTGCATGGTTGGATCCTTTCCACACAAATTTAAAAGGTTATTTGTCCTATTAAGTGGCATCAAACTATGTGGGTTCTTATTAACTATGCAAGGATACATAGGATGAATATCTTATGTGTTTGATCCCAACATCAAAATATCTTTTGTCACCCTAGATTATGATAAAATCTATAGTGCCTCACCACATGGCTCAAAACCATCATCGCCCCAATGAATGACCAAATAATATCTACTCCATTCATAAAAGGGTACCATTTATATAGAACCATGGATAAATACTAATATCCCCATCAATAGATAATCTCAGATACATACATATGATTACAAACACATGCGTACAATTGGTTATTAATTAATGGTGATCCACATCATACTTGGGAATGAACAAAGGATTCATGAACATATATTAAATATATAAGAGGGTTCCAGATCAAGAAATAGTTCCCCCCAAAAGGGTGTGATGATCCTGAATTCCCATACTCTTGACCAATTCGAGTTCTTAAGTTTCTTTTCCCAAGTTACACAATAAGTGCCTAACTTTGGAAAGTAGTTCCATGAATCATCAAGGAAGTTAGAAGCATTGGGTATTTCTAGTTCCAAAAAAACCCTACTATAAACTAACCAATCACAAGAAGGATCGAGTTAAGAATAATGAACCCAATATGAATGATTGTTTAATATTCAAACCCCCACAATCAATCATACCGTAAAGGTAAACCATGATTCTTTTATCATAGTTATTGTCATATGGGCCAACACCATGAATCCCTCTCATTAGAAACTAAATATTAAACCTAACATGAATCTTTAACCAAGGAGATAATACCACACATGAGGCCACTTTAAATCTCAAAATGAAAGGGGGTCAAGAATAATAGTTTATGGTGCATGTGTTCATTTAGGGATATGCTACTTTGATTCTGTATTATTGTGTGTTTTTTCCAAATATATTGCAGGCACTTTTCACCAGAACTCTCCTCAATACAATGGAGTCTCATAGGACCTTGTGGAAATGCACATCAACCACTTTACTGGTTGGGTCCTCTACCAAGCAGAGGATGTCATCACCCACCTAGAATTCAACACTTGGTTTAGAATGCATTAGATAGGGAGTACTTCCAGAATGGTACTCTCCCCACTCTAGAGGCAGCTAGATAGGCCCTCGAGCTTATGAAGAATCGCCGACCATCTACCCAGTGATGCTCAGAAATCCATAACCAGACTTCCCTAGTTTCCATCTTCATCTTTTCTGAGAGCCTATCCCCAAAACGTGATAATGAGTTCCTCCCTTACCTTAGGGAGATTGATGAAGTGCTCATCATTGACTTCTTCACATAAGAACAGGGGTACCGTTCAAGGTCCCCTACCAATAATTTTCAACATCAATGATTTATAGATTATTTTCCTCACCCTAAATAGGATTATTCCCTATGGCTCCCATCTAAAGTTGTATGAACTCGGATCCCCAGGGTGGCTTGTGGAGGGTAAGGTTCAAAAAATTTGGAATAGGACATCATCCTTATTCCTATTGAATAATACTTCCATGAAAATATGGCAGAAAACTATGAGTAAACACAAATTCATACTCATTAACATCAATCCCACCATGAAAATACAGTGGAAAACTATAAGATGATACACATTCCTGGGGATACATACCAAGCCCACCAGTCAAATACGGTGGAAAACTATAATCAGATGCGAATTCCAAGATATTCATACCAAACTCATTAATAAAATATGACATTAATCTAATGATAGATGCAAATACCGTCTCTAGTATATCAAGCTCTCCATGAAAACATGATGGAAATTATAGAATCTAGTAGAAATATCACAAAAAAAAGGGTCAAACTCACATTCCTACACCAACACTAGATAGGTATATATTCCCATTCCCACCAAGGACATTTCTTAGCACTTCTTAGAAATTATGGAGGGTCAGACATCGATTCTTGATCATATCCTAAAAACCTACCAAGATGTGATCATGCCATTAGAAATAGCAAGGAGTCTGGCCCATGAACCCACCTCCTTAAGTAAAGAGACTCATTTTCACAATGAGATGATCACTTAAGAGTAGATATTCATCCCTTCTGCCATCCAAGAGGGTTGTTAGAAACATTCTATGATAAATAAAAAATAGGATCAGGTATAAATACCCATTCCAACTGGGTGACACTAGTCCACTTTGGTGGTTGCTATAGGGAAGGAATATATCCCTACCAGAACACCGAAATCTTATCAGCATATCCCAAAAACACCATGGGATCCAATTGAACAACCACCTATGTATGAAGGTTTTTACTTATAACAAGCAACCCCAGTCACCTGAAAGATAAATCCTAAAAATGAATTATGAAAAATGAAACTGTAAAATGAAGAGCAGACTTAGAAACCTTATCTTCTGTAAGTAGGAGTTCTTGAGGACATCAAACATTTATCTATATTGGTTCAAGATCCTTATAATCTGTTACAAAATTACGAGTGTGTTAGTAGTATTTTCAAAGGTACTCCCTAAATAATTGTGACCAGTATCTCTGAAGTTCCTCCCTAGAGCATCTACCATGGAGGATTCCTTCCTGGGCATAGACCGATCAATAATGAGAGCCTATCTTCAGATGAGTGCCATGGTAGCTCTCATCATGTCCAGAAGATAAAATATAAATATAGTACCCCCTTTTTTATCTTCCCTGATCTTCCTCCATAGGTTATATTATATAGAAATTATCACTACATTCAGACATAGATCTATGATTGTAGTTCTCTCCATGATGACATCCACTACAAAGGCCCTCCCCACAATGAAATATCAATTTAAAGAGAAGTTACTCCCCTTTCTGTAATCCTCCCTTAAGTTCCTCCTAAATGTATATTTCATAGAAATTATCCCTATAGTTGGACATCAATCTATTATGGTAGTCCTCACCATGATTGCTTTCATTGTGAAGGTCCTCCATACAGTGACATCTCATTTTAGCAAGAAGATCCCCCATCCTTACTGTCATCCACCCAGAAGTTTCTCCCTAGGGTATAAGCTTTAAAATTTCTCATTTTATTCAAAATTTGAGCTATGATGGATGTCCTCTCCATGATTGAATTCACTACGAAGGTCCTCTCTATTTGGACATATCATTTGAGCAAGAAGGTCCTCCTCATGAGGAGTTAAATATGATAAAGTCCTCATATTATGAGGCACTTCAAAATATTCACACAGAAATGTAGAATACCTTATCAATTAAAATAGGCATCCTTTATCTACTAGAAGATATCTCAGGGAAACATTCATCCTCTGATCCACCTCAAACCTTTCTCATGCCAACGAAACCTCCACTAGCCCTGCTACTTGTGCCAAAACTATTAAGAAGCACTCATGTGGGGATGATCAAGTATATGAGTCTCTAGAAGAATAAAATAATAATATATTACTCATTATAATAAAATTTTATAGGGATGATATAACCATTTTTTGGCCCTCATCCACTTATCAGTTCGCCATTCCAAAGGCATTGTCAGAAGAATGCATACAAAACATTTTTCTAAATATCTGGACAAATCTACACCACCTAAAATAAAAATTATTGACTTATAATGGGAATGAAAACCATGTCAAAATATTGGTAGAGATTATTCATCAAATCAATCTAGAATACCTCCTATATACATAGTGACCATGATCAGAGAAGTGGTGGGAAGATCTTAAATTGAAATGCCTCAATTTATTGCATGAGTTGTGTCATCTAATTGTTGATGCACTGCTTAGTGTTCATATCCAGGGATGAGGAGAACATGGATATTTTCTTTTCACCCCACACCCCATTCAAAAAACTCACTGGAAATGAAATCCTATAATTTCATTATTCTAAGGTGGCTATCAAACAGAACACATGCTCAAGAAATATGGAACACTCAACAAAAATTGGAATTGAATAAGTCTCAAAATCATCAGACCCAATGAGATAAATCCATCTAAAAAATCCTATGGAAAGAAACTGGGAACATTAATAAGTCTTATCACTTAAGGGAAGTAAATCATCATGCATTGTTAATGCCCTCAAAAGCAAGAAATTCATGTGAATACTCGACATTTCACCGGCTCATGCTCAAACATGGAGGCACAAGATCGATAGATCGTTGATAGTACTAGTATCCACCGCAATTTGGGATCAAACCTAAACCATAGGGATGAGGTAATTTTTAACAAAAAATATCCTCCAAGTCTAACAAACTCATCCTAAGGCACAAAAACTAGAGAATTGGAGCAACCCTAGCCTGTACGTATGGGGGCATTTTTACCTCAACCTCTATTTTGACAGAAATAAATCTTTTTTCCATCTTGGGAGGAAAATAAAATGTGAGTTATCCAAGTTCATCCCACCTCAGGACCCATTTCCCATCATAAGGGAGGCAGATAACTAAGATGAAGGGAGGTTCCCTCTAAGTCACTCTTCATCAAGAAACTCAAAGAAGACCCCCATAAATAAAGGTGTATATCTACTATAGGATGAAAACAACCATCCTATCATTCAATATCCAGTATGATTCTCAAAATTTTTTATGCATCATTAAACATTTTGGATTTCAATCCTAAATATGGCATAAAAATGATGAAAATATAGAGGAGGAAAGATAGGATGGTTTGATCCAGAAAATGTTCCACATTGAGACAAACAAAGGTGTGTGTACCAAGTATCATAGAATCGACCTAAATATGGGGATCCCTTGACCAATACCTCACTGACTCCTTTGAGAATCTCAACCAAAGATAAGAATAAAGTAAAGGACTCACATAACTCACCTCCTCCTATCTATGGGGATGATCTCCTTACACTTAAAGAACGATTCAATCGGGAGGAGGAAGAAATGAAAGAGTTAAGGAGACTCAACATTGAGTGTCTCAGAGGTAGTATTCCTACTGAATATGCTCCATAGGTAGATCCTCAGTGTACTCTTCAAATAGGTGTACCTTCACAGGGGTTCATCCCAGTGAATGAAGTAGTTCTAGGACTACTATGCAACTCAATTCCTAGACCATCGGTTTACATGAACCCAATTATGGGAAGGTATAATTATTTACCTCCATTAAAGAGACAATCGAGGAAAGGAAAATCCTTAAAATATTTCCTCAGTCAGTTATCAACCATAAATAATTGAATAACAAGTGCATCAGGTCCTACCCATTGTTGCACCTATCCAATCCCATGTTCAACCTAACTTTCAACAAGGATTATCGACACCATCGAGTCATTGGAAGCTCTATTGGAAGCTATGGAGGAGTGGCGTGCACCAATATATCTTTATTGGAAACCTTACCCTGAATGGGTGAGTAACACCCCACCCCTACCAAACTTTGGGAGCCCTACATTTCTGATATTAAATGAATTAGTTGACCTAAAACAATATCTAATGCACTTTACATCCCATTGTGATCCCATGATGGGAACTCTTGAGCAATAAGAAGTTGTGAAACTCAGATGTTTTGTGCGGACCTTGGAAGGGCCAGCCCTCATATGGTACACCAGTTTTCTAGCTCAGTAGATCCCAGGATGGGAGGATATCCACTAGTAATTTCTATTTTGGTTCATCTCAACATTGTAAAAGAAAACAATCATTAACCACTCAAAAAGAAAACAATGAGAAAACGGGGGAGTCTCAGATTATATAATTTTGATGGAAAGATAGTTTACCATAGATCCCACCAATGCGAGGTTCTTAAAGAAGTATTTCATGTAATATCATTGTAAATCATTATGACAACATGATGTTAAACTACATGGTAAATTGTCCTAACTGCAAGAAATTAAACTACGTAGTCAAACTTTTTCACATGACCTTAAAAAGTATGACATCTTTGTCTAGGTCACAAGATAATAAACTACATGATACCAACATCCTCATTAAATGATGTTAAACTGAACGACACCATATTTATCCCACCATAAATGAATTTTCCCCTGCATAAATTATCTACCACACTATAGTTTAAGAGCTATGTGTGCCTTTATTCCTATCATCAAAGGATACATAAGGATGCCTAGAACTCTAATCCTGGGTTGAGCCGCAATAGTAATTTCCTTCCACATTAGGTGATGAAATACGCACAATGTAAGAATTTAAACCACATGGTTCCTTATAAAATAGGTATGTATTGATTATCATTCTAATGGGATATTTAGTGATGCTTAGACCCTATTTCATAGACCTAACCATGAAATATAGAAAAAATTCCCCCTCTGCATATAGATCATACCTACGCAGAGAGTTCCCCTCTAGAACAATGTGTGGCATGATTCTTTCCATCAAAGGATACATAGTGACGCCTATATCTCCAATCCTAGGATCAGCCAGAAAATTCCCCCTTTTTCATATCGAGTCATCTCTGTCCTCACTTTATGTCATTAAACTACATGCAGTTCCAAAACTATGTGTGGCTTGATTCCTATTCAAGCATGATATGTAGTGACGCCCAGGTCCCCAATCTCGAGTCCAACCACAAAAAGGAAAAAAAATAAAAGGGAAAAATTAACCCCTATTAGTGTATAGGTCAGACCTACATAGGGATCTAGTTCTAGAACAACATACTGATTTATTCCCACTCTAATGAGATACGTAGCGATGAACGGATCTCCAATCCTGGTCCAACTAACTTGAAATAAAAAATTTCCATATCCTTAATTTTTATAACCCTTGTGTGGAGGAGTAAAACTTTTCCACCCCATGTTTCTCACACCAAGAATAGATCACCTGGGATGAAGATATTTCATAAGAGATGCACCATATGGTCAATGCATATCAATTCACACCAGGCTTAATATGGTCCCAGTCACAAGACCTTAAAAGGAACACCATATTTCCTAATCATATGATGCTAAACTGCACAGTCAAGTTTAGTTTTAGAACTACGTATAGCTTGACTCCTATTGTCACAAGATATGTAGTGACAACCAGGTCATTAATCATGGGTCTAGTCACAATATTTCTTCTTCGTGTCAGGGAACCTATGTCCTTTCCACATGATGATAAATTTCATGTAAAATGTTCTTACCACACGACATTAAACTGAATGAATCCTTAATAAATATTTCTGGCTTGATTCTCATTTTGACGAGATACATAGTGATTCATATACCTCATTTCTTAGTCCCAACCATGGGGTAAAGAGAAAAAAATGTCCCTATCTTCTATACAAAATGAAAAGATATATGTAGGAGATCTCAAATTTGGCTTCCTCATTAAAGGAAACATCAAGGAAAAAGAAATGTCCCCCATACATATGAATCATATCGATGTTGGGAACTTTATAATCCATGATCAATTTTGGTATGTATTCTTCTTATTTAATCAGATTCATTTCTTCCATCTTCCATACTCCATGTCCCCTGAAATTTCAGATTTCCATAGTCTTTCTATGGCCATTGAAGATGGAGGGTCTTTTTCCTGATGACACCTTTGTTTGACTATGCATAATATTACCTAGTTGGATCTATATAAGTTTCCCGCAAAAAATTCATGTCAACCAAAGGCAAATTCATCCCTAGGATTGGTCTCTTTTATCTCTACAATACCCAATGGTATTTTACCCATATCATTTCCCCTGATATGAGAAACCCCAAAATCAAGGTTTATATTTTCTTTCCCCCTCATGTCTGAAACATATCAAAATATCTAGGCCCAATGAGCCTTTAATTACTGATCATTTTCATGACATATGGTTCTATCCATATGACCTAAAACTTCAAGACCCCAAGTTGTCCTTACAACAAGACGTTAAACTACATGGCTGATGTTCGAGTCACATGACACTAAGATACACAATTTCTAAGAACAATGTATGACATGATTCCTCATATCACAAGATACATAGTTACACATAGATCATTAATACTGGGTCTAGCCATGAAACAAAATCTCATATTTTCCTATGTATGGGTCTGACCTTCACATGCAGTTTCAAACATAATAACTACATATGGAATAATTATCTCTTTGATGAGATACATAGCGACAGTAAGGTCTTATGTCCCGGACCAGCTGCAATAACAACAACAAAATTTTTCCCCACTTTCCTATACAAAATTTTGACCTTTATAGGAGGATCCAATAAGAATCTCACCCCACTCATGAGACAATATTCAAAGGAAGGTACCCCTTTCCCCACAAAAGAGTTTGATTGATGTGTGGGGAAAAATTCCCTATTCTATGTATAGATTGATTCCAACCATCGCAGGATACATAGTGATGCATGAATTATAGCACCCCAACCCCAGATAGACCATATTCAATGTCTTATATCAATTACATTTGCATGATTACAAGGAATCAATCCCTAAAGGACTGATATTTTATTAGTCTTAGTAAACTAGATACATAAATGAGTCTTGTATTAAAAAATAATACACTTATTACAACATTTTTTTCAAAATAAATAAATTCAAGGATAAATCTAATCAATCAAGTAAATACATTCATATCTTTCATAGTATGCTTCTTGGATTCTTGGGGAAATAAACATAATAAGGGTGATCTAAAATTGTAAGTAAGGTAAAAATATAATGGAAGTAATAATGAATTAATGAGAGTAGTCAATATAGAAAGGTAAATAACTAAATACACATGTTATGTAATCAATAAACTAAATGGAAGTGTGTAAAAAATATATAAAGGTAACAAATAGAAACACATTCCATTCCAATAACTACATAAGGAAAAATAAATATGTAAAAGTAAGAAAATGAAAAACATGACATCTAAATAACTAAAAATGAAATGTATCCATAGATATGTTGATGCAAAATCTCATGGATGAATAATAATTGAAACTAAAAAGAATGAAATGATTTCTAAATGGATGTCATGTCTAAGGAACATGAAAACCTATAATGTCAAGACCGCTCACAAGAAAGATTAAAAATACTAATAGAAACCCATTTAATTTCCACAACTTATTGGTCTCATGAGAACATGTTGATGCATCGAGGAGCTATATAAAGTCAGGGATCCCCCCATCATTGCCTGTCCAAAGCATTCCTCACATCAAATAATCAAAATAAATAATATGCCTTATCAAATGTCTGTATTGAATAAATAATACAGAATTATCAATATTCCCCAAAATAATTGAATAACTATAAAAGTAGACAATATATGTAAAATGGTATATATTTTATACAATAATAATAATATTTATGATAAATAAAATTGATAATTTAGGGAAATTAAATTTTCAATGATCATTGGATATTGAATATTTCAAAAGGACTAACAAATAAATAAAATAAGTGAATGTGAATACCAACCTTGGCCAAATAAATCATAAACCATCCAGAGGAATAATAAGTATGGTATCAATACAAAATATCCCAAGTGGAGTAAAATAAAGGGTTATTGTTTTTGATGAATGGAAATATTATAATTTTTTTAAAAAACATTCTTAAGGAAAATATCTTTTTGTTTTGAAAATACATATAAAAAACATTTTCTTTGAAAATAACTTTTGAAAATGTTTTCTTTAAAAATTAACCTTTTAAACATGCAAAGTAAAATTTAATGAAATTGTGGAAGGAAAATATGTAAAATTTGTATGAGGTAAAAATAAAAATCATTTTTCATGGTTAAAGGTTTGAAAAATTCCTTTTCATGAAAGTGAAAAGAATATTCCTTTGAAGAAATTAGTAAAATAAAAAAGGTTAAATATTTATTTACCAAATCATTTTAAAATAATTTTTAAAAACATTTACATAAAACATAGTTTTTAGAAGAAAACAAGTTCTCCTACTAAAGTGAGAAATAAAGGTGGGTTTTATTAATAATATTTTCTAAAAAATATTGAGTGTAAAAGAGTAGAAAAATGGTACTAACACTTGAAAATGGTCATGGATAACCTGAGAATAGAAAATTATAGGTTTTTTTAACATTTTTCATATACATTCCTCCAATGGAAATACCATTCCAAGATCATTAAATTTATTATTAAAAAAAATAATCTTTAAATATTCTAAAGTGTCCCATACCGCTTTGAAACATTTTAAATCCTAATCCTCATGAAGGAATAAAATTAAATTAAAGTTTAATATACCATAAAGATAAAAGGATTAATGATATAATATAACAAAATGGGAAGTAGATACACTATAGAAAATATTTAAGTGGTGAACATTACATATCTCACGAATGTAAAACGTGAGATGAGAATCCCTTACCTTATATTTCCTTTCGGGTGAACATCCTTTAACTTCCTGTATAATAAACTTATGTTAAATTTTTACTTGATTCAGAACCTTTTTTAGGTTTATCCTTACTTTTATTTCACTTATTACTATGTTTTTTACAACTACTTAAACAATTAATTTTACATTAGGTGTTTTGAAAAAATTTGATTTATGTGTCAAAAACAACTTTGTTAGGTCAACTATGGTCAAAGAGGTCATTATATAACATCTACAGAATAATAATCATGAAATAATTATCATATTTATACATTTATTATACTTTTGAAAACAATCATTAAATATGGTTATGAAAAATGAATCAACGTTACAATCATGGAGACAGTAGGATGTACGTACGCATAAGTAACATTCTCATTTTTCAATGATCGTTATAGAAAGAAGGTAAGTTGCATTATATTATTCCATAATGAAAATTATATAATAAATAAAAAACTATTTAGTCATATATGCTTATATATATAATTATTGTGATGTAAAAGGAATCACATCATGTCCAGGAGGTGGTAGTCCACACATCCACGAATGACATTGTCACTTTTTTTGTGTGTGAAAGGATAATAAAGAGAATGATATATATATATATATATATATATATATATTTACATAATTTTAATTATTTCATGAATATCATATAGATGTTTTTTATGTATCATATTTTTAATTATAACAATCCTTTATACATTATACGTATAGTGTGAACAAATCACATCGCTTTGAGGGGGTTATAGTCCACACTTCCACAAATGATGTTATAATTTTTACAAAAAATGGAAAGTATAAAGATAGGTGTTATAAAAGTATTAAATAAGAATAAATAAATACTAAATATCACATATAACATATAAAAATATATTTTCCATCATATTGGACACCATGAGAGGTGGTAAAGGAAAAATGAAAAATCATCATTTCATGAGGCAATAGTTCGTCGTACAAAGAAACAATATGTTCGTTATCTATTAGATAGAAGTGTGTATAAGTTTATGTATAAACCTTATAAAAACAAAATAATATTATATTGAAGATATTGGTGTTTTTATACAATCATATAATAAGAATATTTGAGGGGTTGGAGAACGAAAATAAAACTAAAGAGCTCGAATAAGTTTGTTACCTCTTAATCGAATAACTCCTTTTGCTCTGAACCAAAAGCTTCATTGAATTGATTTTTTTAAAAAGGGAGTCTTATAAGATTATTCTATGGATGTTTAGGAGCTATTTGGGAAGATTGTTTCGATCCAAAGTGGTTTGAGAGGTGTGAGGAAGTGGGAGGATGGGAGGCCTTTTTATAGTTAAGGAGGAGTGACACTCATGTAATATTTTAACAAAGGAATTTCATGCATGTTTTCCATATTGAAAGTGGATCCAATAATTCTTCACGTTTGATAAAAGATAGTATAGGGTTGATATATTTCTACAAAATAGCTCTTGTATAAGTTTATATGTATTTTTTGGAATTAAGGTTATGGTTTAGTCCCTTATTAAACATAATTTATCCTTAATCATTGTAATTAATTTTAATAACTTTCAATAATATTTTTGTTTAAAAAATGTTAGTATTATTAGAAATTATAAATTTTTATTATTAAAAATGTGGAATCCATTTTTCCAAATTTTAATCACAGAAGTGGCAGAAATTAATTTAAAATTCATCCCGTAGGTGGGATGACAATATGGGTTTTTAAAGTGAAAATGATCAAAAGTTTTCTATGTTTTTATAATCAATTTCAAAGTGAAATTGATTATAATGACCTAAATTGTATTAATTGATAAAATTATTATCTAATTATACTTTAAAATTAATTAAAAGTAAAATTTATCCTTATAAATAAATTAGATGAAAGAGTAGTTATGAACTAAAATACAGTATTTATAATATTCATTAAAAAATGAAATATTTTAGAAAAATATTAAAAATTAAGCCTAAATTAATTAATATCTTTATATTTAAAATATTAATTTTACTTTAACATATTAAATCAATTAAAGTTTCAATGTTAATATTTAAAATGGGGTTTCCATTAAAAGACGGTATAATTACATTTATAAAACTATAGGTTTTTATGTGTAAAATAGAGTTTATTCTTATCTTATGTCAATCAAACCTAATTGATGAATAAAAATAATATTTTATTGAATATATAATATATATATATATATATTACATTAATATCACTCACTAATTTTAATTAATTTAATCTATTAATGTAAAATGGATTTTTGAACACAAAAATAGCTTTCTATAAAAATATTAACATTATATTCAATTTCTTCTTATACTCCTTTCTAATTAATTTGTAACCAAATAATTAATTCTATATTTTTATGAAAAATAATTTTCATAAGTTATTTATTACTATTCATAACTACTAATTTAATGGCTAGTTTATATCTCATTATATTTTAATAATATATTATTGTTCAATAAAACTTGGTCTTGTGTGTAAAGAAATATATCAAGGAAGGGCTCTCTTGCATATAACACAAGTTAACTCAGTGTTTTGTGCATTAAATATATAGAATCTATTTTAATGATTAAATATTTTATAAATTATCAATATATTATATCATCTTACATGCTTGGTGTCACTTTTCATACAGGTTATTAAATACAAGGTTCATACTTTAGATTTTGCAGCGTCACATTCTCCCTGCCTTATTTAAATTACACCCTCACAATTTAAATTTGATCATGGTGATAGATTGTTTGATAATTACTATGTTTTAAATCACACATCGTGACAAGGGTTCACAAGTTATCCTCTATAAAAGAGAGAATGGAAATTACAAAGGTCACATGGACTACCATGTAACTATATCTATAAGTAGGACAACATTAGTGGCAAGTAGATATACACACTTACAGGAAAATCATAAATATTTATCGGTAGTGGATAAGGTCATAAATGAAAAAAGTGAATTATTAATAAAAATCTATGGGCCTCAAAGCAATAAATATTTGATTATTTAGAAGAACATTAGTTCAACAAAAATTAAGGTATTAGAACAACATTTTATATCTAAGTCATTTTACTAATGTTGGGTAATTATTTTACTACCTAAGAATATAAGGAATTATTCATTCTTGATAGGTTTTAATTTCATATGAAAAATCCTAACTTTTGGATGTGCTTGGATCAAATTCTAATTCATTCCTTTAATACCAGAAATTAATTACCAATAACAATTTTTTTATGCCTGAATCACTAAAAGAAACTTTTAAAGGATCATATGGACTATAAAGAAGTGAGACATTAACTATTGGCCTGTAACTATCCTCCGAAACCAGTATGGTTAATAAATTAATCTCTAATCCAAAAATGTGATACTACTAGTTCATCATTAACATTTATTAATCAATTTTTTTAAATACAAACAATGAAAAATTAACCAAGAAATTGTGTAGGTCAGTGGTTGGCATGAAACCTTTACCAACCATCTATCATGGGTTCAAGTCTTGTGGCATTACCAGAATTGATTTTTTGTTACCTGACTTACATGTTTTCTTTTTCTAAAACCATATTAATATAATTTCCAAAATAAATCTAATTTACACCCTCAAAATAGGGTTAATTACTAAATAGATTTTTAAGAGATGCTTTCAACACAACCCCAATACAGAAATAATTCATCCATTTATTTCCACATAGGTCCTTCCTTGTTTTAGGGTTTATTCATAATATCATCTATAAGATTTCTAAATGATGAAACTTTATCTTCAAGTTAAAACACTATAGGTTTAACCTAGGCTATTAATAGACAAAATCCATCACAGTGGTTTGTAAAGAAAAATTGGATTATCCTAAGAATATCCCCTAGGAGTGTCAAACCAGGTGCATAGTAGGGCCCATTGTTATTTACTAGGTTACCCTAAGTCAGGATCACAACACCTTATCAGAGTTATTACTCATAGGTATATCTATTCCAGAACCACATCCACTTATAGTATCCATACATGGATGTATTTCTAGGAAGACCCACATATTCTCTACCTTTACAAAATTCTAGAATGTTCTCCTATACTTATCCTCAAATTATACCTTAGGGTTATATTCTATAACCTATGTTTTCCTAAATCTAGTTCTCAAGGTTGGTACTAATCTTCCTCTGATACCAACTGTAGTTCCCTAACCCTATATATCCCAAATATAGTGTCTGATATCAATTACATTAGCATGATTATAAAGAATCAATCCCTAAAGGACCGATAGTTTAGTAGTCTTGGTAAACCAGATACATAAATGAGTCTTGTATTACAAAATAATACACTAATAAAAAAAATCTTCTAAATAAATAAATTCTAGGGTAACTCTAATCCATCAAGTAAATCCTTACACATCTTTCATAGTTCGCTTCTTGTATTCCTGGGGAAATAAACATAATAAGGGCGAGATCAAATTCTCCTTAATGGAAAAATATAGCGGAAGAAATAATGAATCAATGATAATAGTCAATATGGAAAGGAAAATAACTGAACACCATACCATGTAATCAATAAACTTAATGGAAGTGTTTAAATAATATAGAAAGTTAATAACTAGAAACACATTGCATTCCAATAACTAGAAAACAAAAAATAAATATAGCAGTGTAAGAAACTGAAACACATGCCATGTAAATAACATAAAATAAAATGTATCCATAGATATGTTGGAAACAAATTCCATGGATGAATAATAATTGAAACTAATATGAATGAAATTATTTCTTAATGGACGTCATGTCTATGACACATAAAAAAATATACCATCAAGACATTTCAAAATAAGGTTTACAACTATGGATAGAAACCAATTTAATTTGTGTAACTTATTTGTCTCATGAGAACCTATCAATGAATCAAGGAGCTATATAAATTACAAGCTCCTCCCATCATTTACTATCCAAATAATTCCTTACATTGAATAATTGAAATAAATAATATCCCTTATTAGATGTCCATTTTAAATAAAGAATAAATAATTATCAATATTTCCCCAAATAATCAAATAATTATCATAGTAGAAATCATATGTAAAATATAATATCATTTAGAAAAAAAGAAATATCCATGATAAATGAAATGGATAATTTAGGGAAATTCAATTTTCAATGATCATAATAGATTTAATATTTCAAGGGGACTAAAAAATAAATCAAGGAAGTGAATGTTAATATTATCCACAGAAAAATCACTCAAAACCATCTAGAGGAATAATAAGGATGCTATCAATACAACATATCCCAAGTGGAGTAAAATAAAGGGTTGTTGTTATTGATGAATTGAAATATTATAAAAAGCTATTTTAAAAAAATTCTTGATTAAAATATCCTTCTATTTTGAAAAAACTTTTTAAAAACCTTTTATTTGAAAATAACTTTTGAAATTTGTTTCTTCAATAATTAACCTACCAAACATGCAAAGGAAAATTTAAAGAAATAATGGTGGGTAAATTCATACAAGCTGTATGAGGTAAAAAGAACATTCTTTTTACACAGTTAAAGGTTTAATAACTGAATTTTCAAGAAAAGGATAAGAAGATTAATTTTAAGATGTTGATAAAAGAAAAAAAATTGTAAATTTTTTTTACCAAGTCATTTTAAAATAATTTTTGAAAACATTTTAATAACACATGTTTTTTATAAGACAATAGGTTCTTTGACTAAAGAGATAAATAAAGTCAGGTTTTATTAAAAACATTTTCTAAAAAACTTTTAGTATCAAAGAGTAAAAAATGGTAATAATACTTGAAAATGGTTATTAATTACCAGATAAGAAAACATTAATGGTTTTATTGAACAATTTTCATATAAATTACTCAAATTGAAATACCATTGTAAGATCATTATAGTTATATTTGAGGAAGATAATCTTTAAACATTGAAAAGTGTCTCATACCGCTTTGAAACATTTTAAATCATAATCCTTGTGAAGGAATAATAATAAATGAAAGTTTAATATACCATTAATATAAAAGTATTAATGGTATAATATAACAAAATGTTTAGTAGATACTCCACACAAAAGATGTAAGTGGTGGACATGACATTTATCTCACAGATGTAAAAAAGTGAGATGAGATCCCTTACCTTGTGTTTCCTTTCAGGTGAACGTCCTTTAAATTAATGTATAATAAATTTATTTTAATTATATACTTTCTTTAGAAACTTTTTCATGTATATCCTTACTTTTATTTCACTTATTACTATGTGTTGTACAACTACTTGATCAATGAAGTTTACATCGGGTGTTTTGATAAAATTCAATTTAGGTGCCAAAAACAACATTGTTAGGGAAACTATGGTCAAAGGGGTCATTATATAACATCTATATAATAACAATAATGAAATAATTATAATATTTATACATAAGTTATACTTTTAAAAACAATCATTAAATATGGTTATGAAAATTGAATTAATGTTACATTCATGGAGATAGTAGATCGTACGTACTCATGAGTAACGTTATCATTTTTCAATGATCATTATGGAAAGAAGGTAACTAGAATTATATCTTTACATAATAATTATTATATAATAAATACCATATTATTTAGTAATATATACTTATATATACAATTATTTTTATATAAAATGAATCACATCATGTCGAGGAAGCGGTAGTCCATACGTCCATGAACATTAGTTTTTACTATGTGAAAGGATAATAAATAAATTGATATATATATATATATATATATATTTTTAAAAAGTAAATAATTTCATGAATATCATATAGATTTTTTTATGTATCAAATTTTTAATTATAAACAACGTTTATATGTTCCATGTATATTGTGAATGAATCACATCGCTTTTAGGGGGCAGTAGTCCACACTTCCAAAAACGAGGTTATCATTTTTACACAAAATGGAAAGTATAGAGAGAGGTGTTATAAAATAATTTAATAAGAATAAATAAGTAATAAGAATCATACATAACAAATAAAAATAGAGTGTCCATCATAATGGCCTCCCTGAAATGCGGTAAAAGAAAAATAACCAATAATCGTTTCATGAGGCAGTAGTTCGCCTTACACAGAAATAGTATGTTCATTACCCATTGGATGAAAGTGTGTGTAAGTGTAGGTATAAACCTTAAAAAACAAAATCCAAGTATATTTGGAATAATTTTGTTGTTATAACATCAAATAATAAGATTTAGGGGTTGTAAAATGTAAATAAAACTAAAGATCTTGAGAAAGTTTGTTACCTCCTTATCAAGTTACTCCTTTTGGTTTGAACCAAAATCTTCTTTGGATTGCATTATGCCCAAGGTTATGTTGGATTAGGTTATACCAAATATACACAAGATGGGTATGAATTGTGTCTTTTACAAATTCTTCGAAATATAGTGTTCTGCCCTTTTACTTTAATCATGTGGATTAATGCAGTGGAAATTTAAATAGCAGGGACACATGATGTATAGTGGTTCGGGGAACAGAAGGCCCCTAGTCAACTCCAACAACACTCTAATCAATTAGCTTGGTGATTTTAACTATCTGGTCCTCTTGCCAATAGACTGTTCCACAACTGAGTACAGGTAGTTGACACCTTTACAATCTAAGGAAAAACAAAGACTTATGGTTCACTCACAGAACCTATACAGCTTAGTACGAGAATCTGATCACTCAAGAATAGAAAAGAAAGATATTTGTACTTTGAAAATACTTTCCCATTATTCTTCACAATTGCAACAAAATGCAATTGACAGTAGATGGATCTTCACCTTCATAAATAATGATCTTTAAGTAAGAGTCATTCTGATTCGATCCTGTTGTAGTAGATATAGAAATATAATTCACAACTTCAGCAACAATAGATTCACAACATATCTTCGATATAGAATAAGTGAATCTTCTATCATGATTCTTTTTCTTCAATAAACAGAGCTTTGTCACTCTTCATAATTAGCAGATCTGTGTGTTCTTGATAGTATCTATTTTTCAAATATCACATCTATATAATAACGACGAGCAATTATCCTGCAAATTTAGATCCCCAAAAGTCGCCTTCTGACTCAAGATAATAAAAAATTCAAAATAACAGATTAGTTATAACTTCCCTTGAAATCCAGCATAAAAATATCCTTTTAAATTTATCCTTTGAATCATAAATAAAACTTCTTTGACTCAGTCAAAAACGCACTTTAAAAAACAACTTTTAATCTGGCTTGAAATCAGCCTAATAATTCGCTTGCAGACCATTGCATAATAATATCGTCTTTAATTCTCTGTCTCCAAACGTAAGGTTAAATTTTACAGCATGTATCTTTCAAACATAAGGTTGAACACAAACGTAGGGTTGATGTCACATCCTTCAAACGTAAGTTTGATTACAAACGTAGGGTTGATGAACCATACTTTTCTTTTCAACAATCAAATGCATGATAAATGATCCATACTTTTAAAAGCTTCTAAACGTAAGGTACATGATCCATACTTTTGATGAAACGTAAGGTTGTTTACAAAAGTAAGGTTAATGAACCATACTTTTCAATATCCCAAACGTAGGGTTCATTCCTAACGCAGGGTTCCTCTTCTATACTTTTCCGATAACGCATGGTTGATTAACCATACTTTTCTGATAACTCATAAAGTATACACCACATTTCATCCTAAAGCTAAGTTTCTCCACGTAGGGTATGAAAAGTAATTCCAAAACACGCTTAAGCAATTCCCGAACACGTAACGCATGAACAGTGTTTCCAGAACATGCTAATTTGAATACTTTAGCAATCAAATCGGGTTGTTCAAGAACTTAAACATTTCTTCCAGAAATAAAAATATAATGAATAATAAATTCCTGAAATATACTTAAAATAAAATCATTAGAAAAAAATTAAGGGTATTTGTGAGCATCAAAATCATCATATAGATAGAGTATTGTTCTCAACAATCTCCCCCTCTTTAAATAAAAATATTATGTATCGTATAAAACAACACTTTCTCAACAATCTCCCCCTTTTTGATGATCCCAAAACCCCTAAAATAACCAATGAAATTAACTTAAAAAATTAATTAAATATAGTGTTGAATTTTGCAATGATAAATACAATATTAAAATATTTAGATTTAACTTAATTTCTCCCCCTTTAATCAAATTTCTCCTTAAAAAATGTGAAATAGTTAAAATAAAATGTTGTGTTTATCCAAATTTCTCCCCCTTTTTGTGATATAAAAAAAAAGATAGAATATGGAATGGAACAAAATTTAATATAGTAGTGAACTTAATTAAATGCTATTATTAACCATTTTTCAATAATTGAATATGGATTGGTGTAATTTTTGAACAAAGGAAGTAAAAAAACAAATATAGAATATGGAATAACATTTCATTAAAATAAAATGTAACAGGTAAAATTATGATAAACTCAGGAATGAAGGTGTGGTAAGGATATGAGATAGGTTCTATCTCCTCTGAACAATGGCCTTGATTTCTTTCAACTGCTCCGTCAATCTTTTCATCATTTCATCTCCCAGCTTGATAATAAGATCTCTATTACCCTGAGTCATATGAATATCTTCTATCATATTTACTCTGAAAAACTCATGAAGTCTCTCTTCCTTTTCCATAAACAGAGTTAACTTCTCTATGAACTGAGTCATCACAGTTCTAATACTTGGTTCACTCGAGGTCAACTAGTCAACCAAAAATCTTTGATTATCTAATAAAACGAATAGTGAAGCACTATTGCATTGAAAATCATGCAATCTGTCATTCATATTTCTCATCGCTGTTGTGATAGCCTGAAATCTTCTAATTAAATTATGTGAAGTACCTGATCCACTAGCTTCACCAGTCCTAACAGATGAAAACTATGTCTCCATATAGTCTTTAAACTCTGACAGATTTGACTTCATCACCATTTCTGATTTTAGCTTGAACACTTCTATCAACATCGTTTTCTTAAAAGTTTCAACTTCCTTCCTTGAAATTGTATTGTCTTTAAGTCTCTAAAATTTCAAATGTTCTTTCTCTAGGGATCTCCTCAGAGCTAAATTTTCAGATTCAAAACTGGACAACTTCCTGTACAATTCTTCTACTTCCTTATCCATTGAATCAGAGGCACCATGTGCTTGATTCTCATTTTCAGCTTGTACTTGATGCAGCAGTACTAATGGAAAAGAGTCGGCATCAGATTTTTCTTTTTCTTCCTCATGAGCGGGATAGTCTACAGACTTTTTCTCGGAGTCTTTTCCAAACTCTTCCATAGAAAAATACTCATGAATTACCTCTCTTTGAACTTCAGAAACATTATCATCAGGCTTTGCCTCCTTTTCCTTTTCAATTGTAATTTCAGCTTCAACTACAATTTGAGGTTCAATTTCAATTACAACCACATCATGTTCCTCAGTCTCAGTTTCAGCTTCTTCTTGGGGTTCATATTATACTTGAGGAGTCACCATAATTTGAGCAGTATCCCTTTCTTGTGTCTTCTCAAAATTTGCTTCACTAATAAAATTGTAAGTGAGTAAATCTCTTGATATTAAATCATGTGAACCAATTTCCTCATGATCAATAGCATTTATTTTCCTTGGAATCTGAATTCCCTCCTGACTTTCTTCTTCTTGGGCCTCTTTAGTTTCAAATTGTATTCTTCTCATAGTAGTGCTCACTCTTGATTTAACATGTCCTTCCTTGAACTTAGCAGACTGAGCCTGATCACTCTCTTCGTCTTCTTCATCTCCTACTGGAAAAAGTTTTCCTTTAAATGTGCTCTAGAAGTAACCAATATTTCTCAGGGTTCCAACACCAAAAGTATTACTATGATGTCATATAACTCTGGCTTCCACCAGTCTTACCATATCATTTTTGAACAAAATTTTTGAGATGAATCTACCAAACGGATAAAAATTCATGCGAGATTCTATTTGACAACAATAATGAAGGTACCTTACCATGTACCTAGGAAAATTAAGTCTTATATCACTCATCAACAGATACATTATATACATATCTGAATACAAGATTTTCTCCAACCCAGACATCCTCGGTGCATTCCCTATTTGCACAAACTTCACTAGGATTTTCTGATCCGACTCTAAGTCCTTTATAAACATCTTCCTTATATATGTAGATCAAAAAAAATACATAATATCTTCAGACTTATGTACTGAATCTCCTATATTCTTCAAATCAAAATGAAAGACTCCCTCATGACGGCAGTTCAGAATCCGACCAATCTCTGCAGAGGATATCGAAACATCTTGACCTTTAATTTTAGCTACCGTAGTATCCTCATCATCTCCCAGACTAAATTATACATACTTAAAGAAATATCTCAACTCTACCTCATATAAAAACTCAGACTTCTCACCATTGAAGGTCTGCTCCAGATTTTGAATAGTGAGAGCTTGTTTTAGTAGAATATTTGTCTGAAATATCCATTCCAGATCTATGACATTTCCTTGCAAAACTTTCCTTCCATCTAAGTGTTGTCACTTGGCAGTGCTAGTCTTAGCCTCATTTATTCTCTTGGTCTAGGCCATTTTTGTTGAAAAATCTCTGAAGGTTCGAAATAGGATTAGGGTTTCGAAGGTTCATGTTTGAATAGACAAAGAACGGTGAAGCGCCACGAGTTCAAAAGGGTTTTTTGGTAGAAACGAAATGATTCAGAATTCAGAAGGTTTCTGACAGCCTTGATTACCACATCATCAATAATTATTACATATATTTTAAAAATGAATAAAATTGATCACGCGAAGAAAAGAGAAAAAAAACTTATTCTGTTTGAAAAACAAATAACTAATTTATTTTAGACAATATTAAAATAAAGAAAAAACATAATAAAATAAAACTTAATTTAAAATTAAATAAACCTAGCTCCCCCTTAATAAAATCAAACCTTTCAATGGGAAGTGGTTTGGTAAAAATATCAGCTAACTGAATTTCAGTACTTACAAATTCTAAGAATATATCCTTTTTAAGAACATGGTCTCTTAGAAAATGATGTCTGATATCAATATTCTTAATCCTAGAATGATTAATAAGATTTTTTGAAATATTTATAGCACTAGTATTATCACATAAAATAGTCATACTATTAAAACTTAGTCCAAAATCCATAAAAGTGTTTTTCATCCACAATACTTGTGCACAGAAACTGCCAGCAGAAACATATTCTGCCTCGACTGTCGACAAGGCAACTGAGTGTTGTTTCTTACTTGACCATGACACTAAGGATTTTCCTAAAAAATGACAAGTACCCAAAGTGATTTTCCTATCTAATATAAAACTTACAAAGTCTGCATCTGAATATGAAATTAAATTAAAATCAAACGTTTTAGGATAAAGAAGAAATTGAAAAATTATTCCTTTTAAATATCTAAAAATTCTTTTAACAGTAGTTAAATGGGATTCTTTAGGATTTGATTGAAATCTTACACAAATACATACTGAATACATTATATCTAACCTACTAATATTAAGATATAATATACTACCAATCATACCTCTATATAAATTGTTGTCAACTGATTTTCCAAATTCATCCAAATCGTGTTTTATATTAGCACACATAAGAGTTTTATATGTTTTTCTATTTTCAAGTACAAATTTCTTTAGTAAAACATTAATGTATTTTCTTTGATTTAAAACATTTCCAAAATCATTTCAATAAATTTGAAGGCCTAAAAATGAAATTTAATTCTCCCATCATAATCATTTCAAATTATTTTTTCATTATATTTGAAAATTCATGATAAATAGATTTATTAGTTGATCCAAAAATTACATCATCAACATAAATTTGAACAAATAAAATGTTAGAATTTGCAATTTTCTTAAATAGTATTGGATCTGCCATTCCAATAGTAAAATAATTTTTCAAAATAAAAGAGATTAATATTTCATATCAAGCTCCAGGTGCTTGTTTAAGGCCATAAAGAGCTTTAGTAAGATTAAAAATAGAATTTGGTTTTTGTGAATTTTCAAAACCATGTGGTTTCTCAACATAAACTTCCTCCATTAAATAACCATTTTAAAAGGCAGACTTAACATCCATCTAGAATAATGTAAAGTTTATATGAGATACATAGGCTGAAAGGATTCTAATGACTTCTAATCTAGCTACAGGTGAAAAAGTCTCATCATAATCTATACCTTCTTCCTGATTATATATTTTAGCTACTAGTATTGCTTTATTTCTAGTTATTATTCCTTGATCATCTTGTTTATTTATAAATACCCATTTGGTTCCAATAACTAGATAATTCTGTGGTCTTTCAACTAATTTCCAAACTTCATTTCTCTTGAACTGGTTTAATTCTTCTTGCATTGCTATCATCCAGCTTTCATCATATAGAGATTCTTCTATTATATTAAGTTCTAGTTGGGATAGAAAGGCAGAAAACTCAACAAGGTTTCTTATGTTCCTTCTAGTTTTTATTCCTGCTTCTAAGTATCCTATTACAGTTTCTAAATGGTGATTATTTAGGGTCTTTGATTGTCTAGGTAGTACACTTATAGGTTCTTCAGTGTCATGTTCTTCTGGACAAGACTGAGTTTTATTTATATCATTTCCAAAATCTTCTTTCAGGTTCTCCAGTCTCATGTTATCATTAGAATCAATCTCATCCATTTGATATGTCCTCTTCTCAAAGGGATCAGTTTCATTAAATTTCACATGAACTGATTCTTCAACAATACTTGAATTTTTATTAAAAACTCTATAAGCTTTGGAAGTAGCAGAATATCCTAATAAAATGCCTTCATCAAATTTTGTATCAAACTTACCAAAATTGTGTTTGGTGTTTAAGGTGTAAATCTTGCATCCAAAAACTTTAAAGTAGTTTACTTTAGGTTTTCTGTTATTCCAAAGTTCATAGGGTTTCTTTTTCAAAATTGGTCTAATTAAAACTCTATTCATTATATAGCAGGTTGTACTTACAGATTATGTCCAAAAATAGGTAGGAAGACTGTATTCATTTAGCATAGTCCTAGCCATTTCTTGAATAGTCCTATTTCTTCTTTCAACAATTCCATTTTGTTGAGGTGTTATTGGTGCAGAGAAGGTGTGTTTAATACCCATATTTGAGCAAAAGGAATTGAATTCCAGATTCTCAAATTCTCTACCATGATCACTTCTTCATGAAATTATTTTAAAACCTTTTTCATTTTGAACAGCTTTTCAAAAACTTTGAAATAAAGTAAAAGCTTAATTTTTAAATTTTAAAAAGTAAATCCTTGTAAATATAGAATAGTCATCAACTAAAACATATACATATAGTTTAACTGCCAAGTTTTCTACTCTTTAAGGTCCAAACAAATCCATATGGATGAGTTCTAAAGGTTTAGATATAGCAATTTTGTTAACAGATTTGAAGGATGATTTGTGCTATTTTCCAAGTTGACATTCATCACAAAATCTATCACTCTCAAACTTGAGACTAGGTAAATCAGAAACTAGTTGTTTCTTGGATAATTTATGTAAAGCATATATATTAAAATTTCAAATTCTTCTATACCAGATCCATGATTCATTTATCTTAGTAGTTATGTATTTTACTTATTGTTTACACAAGGAATTTCAATCTAGGGTATACACATTGTCAGTTCTAGGTGCTCTAAATTTAATCAGTTTATTTTTTAAAACGGAACAGCAATTGTTAGAAAAATCAATAGCAGAACCATCATCACATAGTTAAGAGATACTTACTAGATTGTGTTTCAATCCTTGTACATAAAGTACTTTGTTGATTGAGACAACTTCTGGATCTCTAACTGTTCAAATACCAATGATTTTACCTTTGGCATTGTCACCAAAAGTGACAAGTCCATCATATTTTTGAGTGAGTGTAGAGAAATTCGATGTGATTCCACTCATATGCCTTGAGCAGCCACTGTCCATATACCATATAGTCTTTTTTTTCTTATGTGACCTGATTCCTGTAAAGACATTTAAACAAGTTGCTTTGGTACCCATATTCTATTGGGTCCAGTTGTGTTAGCCAGTAAGGATCTGGGAATCCAGAATTTCTTTATTTTTCTAAAATCAACAGAATCAAATAAACTACTTGAAACAAAATCTTTCTTAATACCAATTATTTGAGGTTGTATTAAGAAAGAGTTTTTAGATATATGTCCCCTTGTTCCACAGTAATTGCAATTTAATCTTTTTGAGTTTGGAACAAAATAATTCTTGTACAACATAGGTTTTTCACCATTACTGCTAATTCAAAATATTTCTTTCTTAATTATAGTGTTTCCAAGAATTTCATTCAAGGATTTTTCTCCTTTATTAAAAATGAGGGCTGCACTTTTATATGTTTCTACTTTAGTTTTTAGTGTTTTTATTTTATCTTCATGATCTGTATAGTGAATGTTAATTGAATAATATTTATTAGTTAACTCCTTAAATTTATTTAGTATTGTATCTCTTTCATCTGAAACGGCCGTGTGAATGTTCTTTAATGACTTATGCTTCTTAAAAATAGAATCATACTTTTCCTCAAGAATGTTGCAGTAGGTTGTAAGTTTTTCATTAGAATATCTTGTTTCAAAACTAGAGTCAGAGTTAGAAGAGTAGTATGTTTGTACCTCATCTGTTTTTTCCATAAAGCACATATTGGTTTTCAGATTTACTTCTTCCTTCTCTGATTATGATTATAAAGGACTGGTGGAGTATTCAGACACACTCCATGTTGCTTTCATTGCTTTCTTATGTTTTTTCTCATAATAATTCCTTTTCAAGAGCTTCTTTTTCTTGTCTTCTTTCAACTGAGGATAGTCAGGTCTGATATGACCCATCTTCTTGCACTCATAACATATGACTTCCTTTTTTTCCTTTTTGAAGGTTTTTCTGAAGCCTTTATTCTTTCTGTAGAATTTACTAAACTTTCTGGCTAGCTGAGCCAGTTCTATATCAAAACTTGATGAATCAGAACTTTCTGATTTCACCTTTACTTATTTTTTCTTTAGATTTTTGCTTTTCCCTTGAGATGACACTTTTAAGGTAGTGTCTTGTCTCTTGATCAGAACCTTTTTCTCATTTTCTTCATCTTGAATCTCGGATTCATAAATCATAAGTGTTCCAATCAATTCTATCATGGTTAAGTCTTTGATAGGTTTTGACTGTCTGATTGCAGCATAGATTCTATTCCATTTAGTAGGCAGTACTCTCAGTACTTTTAAAGCTCGATCAACTTGTTTGATTGGGTCTCCCAAAGCTGTTATATTATTGACAATATCTGTTAATCTTCCATTCATTTGAGTAATGATTTCACCTTCAAACATTCTGAATTTTTCAAATTTAAGCTTAGCAGTAGCATATCTCATTTTCCTGACATTTTCAGTTCCTTTATAAGCAACAACAATAGTTTGTCACATCGCATATGCTGTTGGGAATTGAGATACTCTATTAAATTCATCGGGTCCTAGACCACATATAATTACATTCATTTCCTTCGAGTTCATATCATATTCTACTTCAGTGGCATTAATCCATGTTTCGGGTTTCTCTGGTATTTCATATGGAGTCAGAATCTTAGAATATACTTTGTATCCATTATATTTTAGATATATTATCATTCTTGATTTCCAGCATTCATAATTTTCTCCATTTAAGTATGATGCTCTGATCGTAGACATACCTTCTCTTGTATCAGTCATCTTGCTCATTATATAATCACTTTCAGCTTGTCAAGACTTTATCAAAAATCTCTTCCTATGATACCAATTGTTGGATCGGGTTATACCAAATATACACAAGTGGGGGGTGAATTGTGTCATTTAAAAATTCTTCACAATATCATGTTATGCCCTTTTACTTTAATCAGATGGATTAATGCATCAGAAATTTAAATAGCAGGGACACATGATGTATAGTGGTTTGGGGAACAGAAGGCCCCTAGTATACTCCACCAACATTCTACTTAACGAGCTTGGTGATCTTCACTATTTGGTCCTCTTGTCAACAAACCGTTCCACAACTGAGTATAGGTAGTTGACACCTTTAAAATATAAGGCAAAGCAAAGCCTTCTGGTTTACTCACAAAACCTATACAACTTAGTACGAGAATCCAATCACTCAATAATAGAAAATAAAGATATGTGTAATTTGAAAATACTTTCTCGTTGTTCTTTACAATTGCAATAGAATGCAATTGATAGTAGATGGATCGTCACCTTCAGAAATAATGATCTTCAAGTAAGAGTAATTATCAACCAATCCTGTTGCAATAGATAAAGAAATATAATTTTCAACATCAGTAGCAATAGATTCACAATAGATATTCGATGTATAATAATTTAATCTTCTATCGTGATTATTTTTCTTCAATAAACAGAGCTTTGTCGCTCTTCATAATTAGCAGATCTGTGTGTTCTTGATAGTCTCTGTTTTTCAAATATCAAATCTATATAATAACGAAGATAACTTCTCCTATAAATTTAGATCCACAAAAGTCCCCTTCTGACTCGTGATAATCAAAAATTCAAAATAACAGAGAATTCGTAACTTCCCTTGAAATTCAGCATAAAAAACTCCTTTTAAATTGATCCTTTGAATCATAAATAAAACGGCTTTGTCTCAGTCAAAAACGCACTTTAAAAATAAACTTTTAATCCAGCTTCAAAGCAGACTAATAATCCGCTTGCAGACCATTGCATAATAATATCGTCTTTAATTCTCCGATGCCAAACATAAGGTAAAACCGTACAACATGTATCTTTCAAACGTAAGGTTGAACACAAACGTAGGGTTGATGTCGCATCCTTTAAACATAAGGTTGATTACAAACGTAGGGTTGATGAACCATAATTTTCTTTTCAACAATAAAACATATGATAAATGATCCATACTTTTAGAATCTTCTAAACGTAAGGTACATGATCCATACTTTTGATGAAATGTAAGGTTGTTTACAAAAGTAAGGTTGATGAACCATACTTTTCAATATCCCAAACGTAGGGTTCCTTCCTAACATAGGGTTCCTCTTCCATACTTTTCCAACAACATATGGTTGATTAACCATACTTTTCTGATAACACATAAAGTATACACCACATTTCATCCTTACGCTACATTTCCCCATGTAGGGTATGAACAGTGATTACAGAACACACTTAAGCAATTCCCGAACACGTAACACATGAATAGTGTTTCCAGAACACACTAATGTGAATACTTTAGCAATTAAATATCGTTGTTCAAGAACTTAAATATTTCTTATAGAAATAAAAATATAATGAATAATAAATTCCTAAAATATACTTAAAATAAAATCATTAGAAAATAATTAATGGTATTTTTGAGCATCAAAATCATCATAGATATAGAGTATTGTTCTCAAGAATCTCCTCCTCTTAAAGTAAAAAATATTATGTATCATTGAAAACAACACTTGATCTATAGTATAGGCTTCTAAGATGATGTTAGTTATGTTTATGAGCTATTTGGATAGATCCTGGTCAAGGAAAATTGGCTTGAGAGGTGTGATGAATTGGGATGAGAGGAAGCCTTTTTATAGTGGAGGAGGAGTGGCACTCTTATAATATTTTGAAAAAGGAATTCCATGCACATTTTTCATGTTGAAAGTGGATCAAATAATGGTAAAATTTAGATAAAATAGAAAATAGGTTTTATATATGGACAAAAATATCTCTTGGACAAGTTTATAGATCATTTTGGGTCTTAAGGTTATGGTTTAGTCCCTTATTAGTCTCAATTTAGTCTTAATCGTTGTAATTAATTTTAATCACTTTCACTAATATTTTCAGTTAAAAAAAGTTTTTATAATTATAAATTAGAAATTATTATTATTCTAAATATTAAATCCATTTTTCTAGATTATAATCACAGAAGTGGTATAAATTAATTTAAAATTCATCCTGCAGGCGGGACGACGATGTGAGTTTTTAAAGTAAAACGATCAAAAGATTGCTATGTTTTTATAATAAATTTCAAAGTGAAGTTAATTAAAATGGAATAAATTATATTAATTGATAATATTATGATATAATTAAACTTTTAAACCAATTAAAATTATAATTTAACCATATAAATAAATTAGATGAAAAAGAAGTTTGAACTAAAATTCCGTATTTTTAACTATTCATTAAAAAAATGAAATGTTTCAAAAAAAATATCTAAAAAACACCCTAAAATAATAATTATTTTATATTTAAATGATTAAGTTTATTTTTAAATATTAAATCAATTAAATTGTCAAATTTCAGATTTGAAATTGGTTCACCATTAAAAGACGGTAAAATTGCCTTTATAAAAATATAGGTTTTTATGTAGAAAATAGAGGTTCTTCTAATCTTATGTCTATAAAAACTAATGGATAAATATAAAAAATAATTGAATGGATATATTATATATATATAATAATAATAAATTTATATCACTCACTAATTTTAATTAATTTAATATATTATTGTAAAATAACTTTTTGAGCATAAAAATATTTTTCCATAAAAATATTCACTTTATATTAAGTTGGTTATTATATTAATTTATAATTAATTTTAAAAAAAATTATTTAATTATATATTTGTATAAACCATAATTTTCATAAGTTAGTTTTTACTATTCATAACTATTAATTTAACTACTACTTTATATCTCATTATATTTTAATAATATATTATTATTCAATAAAACTCGGTGTTGTGTGTAAGCCAAGACATCAAGTATGGTATCTCTTGAATTTAATGAAAGATAAATTGGTTTTGTATTCATTGAAATATATATAATCTATTTTGAAGAGTAAATATATTATAAAGTATCTGAATATTATATTACAAAGGAATTCAATGCACTTTTTCCATATTGCAAGTGGATCAAATAATGGTCTTAGTTTGAAAAAAGAGAGTATATGGTTGATATATTTCCATAAAATAGCTATTTGATACGTGTATAAGTCGTTTTGGGTCTTAAGGTTAAGTTTTAGTCCCTTATTAAACTTAATTTAGCCTTAATCATTGTAATTATTTTTAATCACTTTCACTAATCTTTTTTTCAAAAACAATGTTGGGATTATTAGACATTATAAATTATGATGATTCCAAACATGGAATACATTTTTATAAATTATAATCATATAAGTGAAATAAAATAATTTTAAATTTATCCTGTACGCGGGATGACAATGTGGGGTTTTAGTGTAAAAATGATCAAAAGTTTGCTATGTTTTTATAATCAATTTCTAGGTGAAATTGATTCTAATGAGCTAAATTGGATTAATGTATAAATTTTTTATCTAATTAAAATTTAAAACCAATTAAAAGTATAATTTAACCATATAAATAGATTATATAAAAAATATGTTTTGAACTAAAATTTAGTATTTTTAACTATTCATTAAAAAAATGAAATGTTTTTGAAAAATATAAACAAATTAACCCTAACCAAATTCATATGTTTATATTTAAAATATGAAGTTTATTTTTACATATTAAATTAATTAAAGTGTCAATTATCATATTTAAAATGGGTTTTCTATTATATGGCGGTAAAATTGCCTTTATAAAAATATAGGTTTCATGTGTAAAATAGAGTTTGTTCTTATCTTATGTCAATAAAACCTAATTAATGAATATCAAAAATATTTTTTTGAATATATAATATATATTAAATTAATATGAATCACTAATTATAAATAATTTAACCTTTTATCATAAAACAACTTTTTGATCATAAAAATAGTTTTCTATAAAAATAATAACTTTATATTCACTTTCTTCTTATATTCATTTCTAATTAATCTGTAACCAATTAATTAATTCTATATTTTTATAAACCATAATTTTCATAAGTTATTTATTAATATTCATAGCCACTAATTTAACGACTAGTTTATATCTTATTATATTTTAATAATATATTATTGTTTGATAAAACTCAGTCTTGTGTGTAATGAAAGACATTGAGGAAGGATTCTATTGCATGTAATGCATGATAACTTGGTGTTCTATGAATTGAAATATATAGAATCTATTTTAAAGAGTAAATATATTATAATGTATCTAGATATTATATTAACTTACGCACTTAGTGTCGAGTTTCATACACACAACCAAATACACGGTTCTTACTTTAGACTTTTGGGGCATCACATTCTCCCCACCTTATTTAAATTGCATCCCCATAATTTAAAATTGATCATGGTGATATATTATTTGATAATTCCAATATTTTAACTCCCACATTGTGAGAAGAGGTCATAAGTCATCCTCTATAAAAGAGAGAATGGAAAGTACAAAGGTCACATGGACTATCATGTAATTAGGTCTCTAAGTAGGATAACATTAATAGAAAGTAGAGATACATACATGTAGGAAAAGAGTAAATATTTATAGGGAGTGAATTAAGTCATCAATCAAAAACAAGTGAATTATCAATATAAAGTTGCGGGCCTCAAATACATAAATCCTTGATGATTTAGAAGACCATTGGTTCAACAAAAATTAAGGTATTTGGAAAACATTTTATTTCTAATTCATTTTCCTAATGTTGGGTAATTTTTTTACTACATAAGAATATAAGGAAATATTATTACTTGATAGGTTTAAATTTCAAATGAAAAATCCTATTTTTTTATTCTTTGATCAAATTATACTTCATTCCTTTACTAATAGAAATCAATTACCAATAATTATTTTTTATGCATGAAGCACTAAAAGAAACTTTTAGAGGATCATATGGACTATAAAGGAGTGAAAAGTCTTACTATTTGTCTATAATTATCTTCCAAAAACCAATATGGTTACAATATTAATCTCTAATCCTCAAAAATGATACCAATGGTTCATAATTAACATTTATTCATCAAATGTTTTAGCTAAAAACAATAAAAAACTAACCAGGACATTGCATAGGTCAGTGGTGGGAGTGAAACCCTTATTGTCCTTCGGTCACAGGTTCAATTCCCATGGCCTTTACAGACTTGATTAGTTGTCACCCAGCTTACAAGTTGTCTTTTTCTAAAACCATATTAATATAATATCCAAAATAAATCTAATGGGCATCCTTGAAATAGGTTTAATTACTAAATATATTTTTAACAAAGGTTTTCAACACAACACCAATACATAAATAATTAATCTATTTATTTCCACATGGGTCCTTCCTTGGTCTAGGGTTTGTCCATAATATCATTTTTAGGATTTCTAAATCATAACACCTTATCTTAAATCTAAAACACCTTAGTTTTAACCTAGGTCATTCATTTCCAAAATCCTTCATAGTGGTTTGTAAAGAAAATGTGGATTATCCTAAGCATATCCCCCGAGAGGGTCAAACCAAGTGCACAGTAAGGCCCATTGTAATGTACTAGGTTACCTAGAGTTGGGATTGTAACAACTTTTAAGGGTTATTACTTCTAGGTAAATCTATTTCAGAACCTCATCCACTTGTAGTATTCAGATATGAATGTATTGTTAGGAAACACACATAATCTATACCTTACCAAAATTATAAGATGTTCTTCTATAGTTATTCTAAAATTGAACCTTAAATTTATGTTCTCTGTCATATTTTTTCCTAAATATAGTTATCAATGTTTCTACTAAACTTCCTCTAATACCAACTATAGCACCCTGACCCTAGATAACCAAAATCCGGTGTCTGCTATCAATTGCATTGGCTTGATTGCACATAATCAAGCCCTGAAGGACCGAACATTTAGTAGTTTTGGTAAATCAGATACATAAATGAGTCCTGTATTAAAAAATAGTACAATAATTAAAAAAATATTTTAAATAAATAACTTCGAGGATAACTCAAATCAATCAAGAAAATCCATGCATATCTTTCATACTATGCTTCTTGGATTCCTGGGAAAATAAACATAAAAATGGTGAGCTCAAATACTCAGTAAGAGAAAAATATAGAAAAAGCACTAATGAATCAATTATAGTAGTCAATATGGAAAGGTAAATAAGTGAACACCATGCCATGTAATCAATAAACTGAATGGTTGTGTGTAAACAATATGTAAAGGTAATAACTAGAAGAACATAGCATTCCAATAACTAGAAAATGAAAAATAATTATGGAAACGTAAAAAACTAAAACACATGCCATCTAAATAACTGAAAATGAAATGTATCCATAGATATGTTGATGAAAAATATCATGGATGAATAATAAATGAAACTAATATGAAGTAAATTATTTCTTAATGGACTTCGTGTCTAAGGCACAAGAAAACCAATACCTTCAATACCTTTCACAAGATGGTTTAAAACTAAGGAAGGAAACCCATTTAATTTGTGCAACATATTTGTATAATGAGAACATGTCTATGCATAAAATAACTATATGAAGTCTAATATCTTCCCATCATTGAATATCCAAAGCATTCCTCATATCGAATAATCAAAATAAATAATATTCCTTATCAAATATCCATATTGAATAAAGAATATAGAATTTTCAACATTTCCCCAAATAATCAAATAAATATCAAAGTATACACCATATGTAAAATGGTATATGGTTTAGTTAATATTAATATCCATGAAAAATTAAATGGATAATTTTGGGAAATTCAATATTCAATGATCATATGAGATTTAACATTTCAAGGGGACTAAAAAATAAATCATGAAAGTTAATGTGAATACTATCCCTATCAAAATCATTCATAATAAATTCATAGGAATAATAAGGATGGTATCAATAAAACATATCCCAAGTGGATTAAAATAAATGGTTGTTGTTGTTAATGGATGGAAATATTATAAAAAATATTTTAAAAAAATTGTTGAGGAAAATATCATTTTAATTTTAAAAAACCTTTTTAAAAACATTTTCTTTGAATATCACTTTTGAAAATGTTTTCTTTAATATTAACCTTTTAAACATGAAAAGTAAAATTCAAATAAATTATGGTGTATAAATCCATACAAGCCCTACAAGGTAAAAAGAACATTTCTTTTGAATGGTTAAAGGTTTAAAATATTTCTTATCGGTAAATCGACAAGAATATTCTTTTGAAGACATTGGTAAAAGATGAAAAGGGTAAAAATGTCTTTACCAATTCATTTTAAAATAATTTTTTAAAACATTTTAATAAAAAATGGTTTTTAGAAAACAATAGGTTCTTTGACTAAAGAGATAAATAAAGTTATATTTTTTTAAAAACATTTTCACAAACATTTTGAGAACCAAAGAGTGATAAAATGGTACTAATACTTGAATATGGTAATTAATAAGAAGATAAGATAAAATTAATGCTTTTATTAAACAATGGTCATATAATTTCTTCAAATATAAATACCATTTCAAGATCATTAATGTTATTATTGAGGTAATTAATCTTTAAACATTCAAAAGTGTCTCATACCACATTGAAACATTTTAAAAAATAATACACAAGAAGTAATAATAATAAATTAAAGTTTAATATACCATTAATATTAATGTATTAATGATATAATATAACAAAATTTTAATTATATACACCACATAAAATAAGTAAGTAGTGAACATGAGATTTTATCTCACAGAAGTAAAAAGTGAGATGAGAATCACTTACCTTGTGTTTCCTTTGAGGTGAACATCCATTAACATACTATATAATAAAATTATGTTAGTTTGTTAATTTATTATGAAATTTTTTATTTTTATATTTATTTTTATTTATCTTATTACTATATTGTGTACACATACTTAAACAATTTAGTTTACATTAGGTGTTTTGACAAAATTCAATTTATGTGTCAAAAAAAACTTTGTTAGGTAAAATATGGTCAAAGGGGTCATTATATAACATCTCCATAATAATAATAATGTCATAATTATCATATTATACCTCAATTATACTTTTAAAAACAATCATAAAATATGGTTATGAAAAATTAATCAATGTTATAATCATGGAGAATGTAGGTCGTACAAACTATGAGTAATGTTCTCATTTTTCAATGATCATTATGGAAAGAAGGTAAGTAGAATTATATATTTAAATAATAATAATTATATAGTAAATATTATATTTTTTATTCATATATACTTATAGATATAATTATTGTGATGTAAAAGTAATCACATCATGTTAAGGAGGAAGTAGTCCACACATCCACTAGCGACGTTATCACTTTTTAGCGTGTGAAAGGATAATAAAGAAAACGATATATATATATATATATACATATAGAAATTTAATTATGTCATCAATATAATATATGTGTTTTTTATATCTCATATTTTTAATTATAACCATCCTTTAAAGGTTTCATGTATAGTGTGAATGAATCACATCGCTTTTAGGGGGCGGTAGTCAACACTTCCACAAACGATGTTATCATTTTAACCCAAAATGTAAAGTATAAAGATAGGTGTTATAAAAGGATTTAAGAAGCATAAAAAATAATAAAAATAATATATGACATATAGAAATATATTTTCCATCACAATGGTTTCTATGAGAAGTGGTAAAGGAAAAAAATGAACAATCATCGTTTCTTGAGGCAGTAGTTCACCGCACACAGAAACAATATATTCATTACCCAATAGATGTAAGTGTGTGTAAGTGTAGGTATAAAACTTATAAAAAATAATCATTGTATATTTAGGATACTTTTTTTTATAAAATCATATAATAAGAAGATTTTAGTGATTGGATAATGGAAATAAAACTAAAGAGCTTGAGGAAGTTTGTTACCTTCTTATCGGGTAACTCATTTTGGTTTGAACCAAAATCTTCCTTGGATTTCCTTAAGCCCAATTTTAGTCTTCTAGGACAATGTTAGGTATTTTTAGGAGCTATTTAGGTAGATCCTGGTCGATTCAAAGTGGATTGAGACATGTTATCAAGTGGGAGGAGATGAGGCCTTTTTATAGTAGAGGAGGAGTGGGACTCTTGTAATATTTTGACAAAGGATTCCATGAAAGTTTTCCATGTTGCAATTGGATCCAATAATGTTCCACGTTTGATAAAATAGATGATAGTATCTATATATGGCCATAAAATATCTCTTGGACAAGTTTATAGGATTTTTTGGGTCTTAAGGTTATGGTTTAGTCCCTTATTAAGCTTAATTTAGCCTTAATCCTTGTAATTAATTTTAATCACTTTCACTAATATTTTTGGTGAAAAAAAGTTTTTATAATTATAAATTATAAACTATTATGATTAAAAATATGGAATCCATTTTTCCAATTTTTAATCATATAATTGGTAGAAATTAATTTAAAATTCATCCCACAGGCAGGGTGATAATGCGAGTTTTTAAAGTAAAAATGATCAAATATTTTCTATGTTTTTATAGTCAATTTCATAGAGAAATTGATTCAAATTACCTATATTTAATTAATAAAAAATATTATGATCTAATTAAACTTTAAAACCAATTAAAATTACAATTTAACCTTATAAATAAATTAGGTGAAAAAACAGTTTGAACTAAAATTCAGTATTTTTAACTATTTATTAAAAAAATGAAATGTTTCAGAAAAATATAAAAAAACCCTAACTAATTATTATTTTTTATTTTAAAATATTATTTTTATTTTTAAATATTAAATCAATTAAAGTGTAAAATTTCATATTTAAAATGGGTTCTCCATTAAAAGGTAGTAAAATTGACTTTATAAAAATATAGTTTTTTATGTGTAAAAAAGAGTTTATTCTTATCTTATGTCTATAAAACCTAATGGATGAATATAAAAAATATTTTATTGAATATATAATATGTATATTACATTAATATAACTCACTAATTGTAATTAATTTAATCTATTAGTGTCAAAAAACTTTTTGATCTTAAAAATAGTTTTCTAGCAAAATATTCACTATATATTCAGTTGGTTCTTATATTAATTTCTAATTAATTTGTAACCACTTAATTAATTCTATATTTTTATAAACCATAATTTTTATAAGTTATTACTATTCATAAAAACTAATTTAATGACTATTTTATATCTCATTATATTTTAATAATATATTATTGTTTGATAAAACTCAAACTTGTCTGTAATGCAAGCAATCAAGGAAGGTTTGTATTTGGTGAAACACATGATACCTCAGTGTTTGATTCATTGAAATGTATAAAATATATTTTAAATAGTAAATATATTATAAAGTATCTGTATATTATATTACCTTACGTGTTTGGTGTCGTGTGTCATACACACTATCGAATATAAGGTTCTTACTTTAGATTTTTGGGGTGTCACACAAATCCCCAATCCTAGGTCAAGATGTAGAAAAAATTAAAAATGTACCTTCCTTATGAACTAGTCACACCTACATGGGGATTCTTCCCCAAACTATGTATGTATTCAGGCCTATTTTGAAGATATACATAGTGACACCTGGACCTTATATCTCGGGCCTAGTCATAACACTACTGGAAATATGAATTTTACCAAAGGTTTTGGCCAAACCGTTGGTATAGTTCATTAATTTGGACCTATACCAACGGTTTTGGACAAACCGTTGGTATAGGTCCATTATAGAGACCCTATACCAACGGTTTCGCCAAACCATTGGTATAGGTCCTAAAATCAAAGGACCTATACCAACAGTTCCCAAAACCGTTGTTATAGGTCTATACCAACGGTTTTGAGAACCGTTGGTATAGGTCCTTCAATTTTTAATCGAATCTTCTTACCGAAAACATTATATAAATGAAAATTTAAAATTATTATAACAATACATATATATATTTATGAAATTATGTTCACAAAAGTCATGTTAGGTTAGTGGTTAATTCATTCAATTATAAACTAGAGGTCCTGGGATCAAATCCCACAGAATGTTTTTTTTTGAAATACATATACCAACGGTTTTGAGAATCATTGGTATAGGTTTTCATATTACTTATACCAACGGTTTTCCCAAAACCGTTGGTATATACCTAGTGTCATGGCTTACTTGCCAACGGTCCTCCAAACCGTTGGTATAGCCTATACGAATGGTTTTAGGGCCTATACCAACGGTTCCAAACCGTTGGTATAGGGTATTTTTCCAGTAGTGTAATAAAAAAGAGAGAGAAAAATCATTCCTTCCTATGTATTAGTTAGACCTATGTAAGGGAAACACTTATACCCATTCTTGGAAAATTTATACATTAAATGATCATTTCATATTTAGTTACTTTCCTTGCATAAACCAAACTCTATGTCTATGGAAGTCAAAATCTCCATAAACCACCCTAGCCATCAGAAATAGAGAGTCAGTGCACTGAGGAAACTATTGTTTGACTACAAACAATATTCCCTTGTTGACTCTATATAAGTCAAGCACAAAAAAAGTCTATCAACTAGAGGAATATTTATCTTTTGGAGAGACTTTTCCTTTCTCTGTATGCCCCAATAAAGTTTTCATCCCATACCACTCCTCAGATTTAGAAACCCCCAGATTACAGCTTACAACCTTTCCCCTTTATTCCTGAACATGATGGAATACTCTTGGACATATTACCGAAAAGATGTAAAATAATTTATCTCCCAATAAAAGCTAAGAAAACTTAAACCGTAGCATTTGAACATCATTTCCATATGATGTTAAAGAGTGTGGTCCATGTCCTAGTTGGACGACATTAAAACTACACCATGATCTGACCCTTCATCATAGAAGCCAAATTTTTTTAGGATTGGTTTCTCATTTATGGATAGATATGGTATATATTCCCTTGAAATTTTCAGACATATTTCCCTTGAAAAAATAACCTTCATGGTCATGGGAAATTGTAATTTTCACAAACTACCAGGAAATCAGAAACGGTGGGTCAATGTTTTGAGGAAACCTTTGTTTGGCTATGAAAAATATTCCCCAACTGGATCTTCATAAGTTACCCACAAAAAATGGGGCATGTCAAAAAACGAAAATTCATCCTCAATAGAGGCCCTTTCTATCTCATTATGCCAAGACAACATCATGATGAAAACTTTTTTTACGGTCGTTCATCACGTACTCATCCCATACCATGTCATAGATTCAGAAATCGCAAAACCTGGGTCTAAAAATCCCCATTCATTTCTGTAAAATATCAGGTCATTCTCGACCTGTAATCCCAATTAGGGAAATTACCCCATAATTAGTAGTCAAATTTGTCTGACCTAAAACATCAGTAACATTATTCTAAATGGAAAGTCTTTAAACTACCCACAAATAGAGACACAATACTCGCTAGGTTTAAAACCCAAAAAGGGAACCCTATATAAAAGTTCACATATGGCTCGCTAAACCAATTATTTTCATGGTTTTTAAAATTATTTATAAATAAAAAAATGGAAAACTTTTTAGGTCAAAAACTTACAAAGGGAAGCCGAAGAAAAAGTCAAGTTACACATGTTAATCCCTCACCACAGTGAACTTAGGAAAAACATTGTGTGGTAGAAGAAATGAAACAAATTTTGTATGGTTTTCTATGTAACCCTAGAAATAGTAAAATCATTATCACTGATTCTCTTATCTTAGGAAAAAATTAGATCTTTACAAGATCTTTTATCAGAAAAAATAGGTCCAATGTCTACATTGGAACCACCTACTCTTCATTATGATCAGAAAACATTCTAATAGGGAAAATTTTTGGGTCCTGAAAATTATACATGGAAGAAGAAAAGAATTCCATCAATTTGGAAAAGGGTGTAAATAAACTAGAAAAAATATTATTAAGAAAATGATAAAAGGAGGCTATACCGTGATTGAAAACAATGGTCCACATAAAAAACTATTATGCAGACAGTCGCTCTTTATAGAATTCCACAACTCCATGAGGAGTCCCGTGAATAAAATTTTTTACAAGATAAGACAGTACTACCAACACCCATGAATTAAACCAAATCATTTGCAGGGTCAGAGGGTGATTTCCATCCCTCGAAAATGATAATTCATTCATGGGTCAGGGTGGTGATTTTCCCCTACAAATGCAATTGTTTGTTTCCCAAGAAATATTCATGGGATCCCATGAACGAAAGCCACACGACCAACCATGAACCCAACCCCCTCCCGTGAATGATAAGTCATTCTCTAGATGGGGTAGTAATTTTTGGACCCCACAAATGAAATTTTTTGTAGGCTTAGGCATCGTCATTGGTATCCCACAAATGGAATCCCCTTGGTCAGGTGAGGACGAACGACCATCCCAGTCCTCGGTCCCTCCCATCCTATATAAAAGAACCCTGAGGAAACCTGAAATGGGGAGGATGAAGACAATATGAGGAGAGCTAGGACGAGAGCCGAAACATAGATCCATTGATTCTAAATAGGTAAACCTACCATATAACATTAAAGAATAAACTAAATTCATCTGGAATCTACAAACCAAAGATTCCATTATAAACACCACACCATGGATCATAATTGGATGTCCCCTATACAGACCAACATCCTATGTAGAAAATCTCTATGTGGGAGGAACTATAGCCCGCATAGAAAAATTATACATGGGAGGAACCTATCCCCACGTAGTAAAATGTTATGCTGGAGGAACTCGGGTTTTCATATCACAATGCTACACATACAATACCCACACCTGCGTAGCAACATGCTATCTGGAGGGAACCTCATCCTGTATGAGAACATGCTATGTGGGATGGCGTATCCTAAGGTGTTCCACTCTCCCATTATTATCACTCCCTTTCTTCATACTACTAGGACCCACATTATCCCCTTCGTGAACCAGTCTAATAGCATTTTGCCAAGGCCTCTTATGAATCCACATGACATGTATAATCAAATAATTGGACACATCTGTCTGTCTTATCAAGTCTATATACCAATAGTAAGGATTCCTAGTGGTAATCTCCTTAACAAGGTGGACCCTCTAAATGTTTTCAAGTCTAAATTCTCATGGTAATGAAGTTCCTAACCTTGGAGTTACTCATGTGAACCTATCTATTCTATGGATTGAGGTGAACCACTATCATTTATTTTTGATGAGGGATAATGTGGGATCCTTCTCACATCCTCTCAGAAATCAGGGAAATGGTGTCCCTCTTGAATTATGCCATAGCCTTTCTTGTGGGAGGTGACACTTTTTCTCCTCTTCACCTTCCTGGGTCATAGACTGATAGATCACCATACGTGACTATCCTGGTTACCAAAGTAAGAGAGTATATGGTCACACTAAAATCCATCTCCATCTCCCTTTGGGCTCCAAAATCCATCCATTAGAGGACAAAAGTGGATCGTGTTATCTTCATATCTACTACTTCGTCTTGTTTATCACACTGACCATAACTCACAAGGTCTTAGAGGGTAGTGGTGATCATGAAATCCACATGATCCTAAACCTCAATTGGGCCTCCTCCAAAAGTGTAAGCCCCAAACTTCATTCAAATAGGAAAACTACTAGGTGTAATACCCAACCCATTTCAAACTATGTGGGCTTTTATTTCCAACTAACTGGGAAACATAGGAATCCTCCCTGAGGTCCAAACTCAACACCCAATTTAACCCTATTTCTCTGGACCACAATCATGGTAGGTTCATATCCAACATAGAGGGCCAAATTCCTTCTCGTTCCTTTCATCATAATCCTTATTGGGTCACATGCCTAGTAATATCATGCCCCCACCTAGGAGACCAAATCTATTCTAGGTACCTCAGGCCATCTCTTTATTGTCTTACCCTATCCTTGTCCAGGAACGTTTCACCTGGACATCCTTTTTTCATGATGTTAAACTAGATGGTTGGGTCCTCATCACATGACTTTAAAAGGTGATGTTCCAAGTTAATTGGAACTAAACTACATTGGTTCTAATTTATTTCACAAGGATATGTAGGAATTCTGTATTAATGTTACAATCCTTACATCAACACAACCTATCTCTCCCTGAATAACAATAAATTACCAAGAACCTAACCACATGGCTCAAAACCAGCATCATCACAATGAATGACCAAAGAATCTATGATCCAATTGTAAAAGGGTACCATTGAGGGAGAACCATATATACATATAGATATACCCATAAATGGAGAACCTGTTATACATACATATGATTCTGAATACATGTGTACAATTGGTTGTTAATTCAGGGTGATGCACATCATACTTGGGAATGAATAAAGGATTCATGAATATATCTTAAATCATTAATAGAGTCCTATAATAGGAAATAGTTCCCCCCAAAAGGGCATGAGTACCCTAACTTCTCATCCTATCAACCAATGTGAGTTCTTAAGTATCATTGTTCAAGTTACTAAATGAGTGTCTATCTTTGTAAAGTAGGTCCATGAATCATCACAAATATGTGAACCATTGGGTGTTTCTAGTTCCAAAAACAAACCCCATTGGAAACCAAACTGTCACAAGAGTATCTGATATAAGAATGGTGAACACAAAACGAATGATTGTGAAACATTCAAACCCCCCACAATCAATCATACCATAAAGGGACAACATGATTTTTTTCATCAAAGTTCCCATCATATGGGCCAACACCATGACTCCCTCTCATTGGAAACAGTCTTGAACATCATGTTATGGTTTAACCCATGAATCAAAATGGGTAAAAACACCTTAAAACCACACATTCTATTTGAAATCAACCTATTAATATTTTCATAAAATTTTTCATTTCAAGTATCAATTGAAATGATAAGAAATAATGTTTGGTTATTTCTTTTAAATAGTCAACCTATTTATCAATTTCAAATACCATTTTCTAAGCCCATCTAGGAAATTTCACAAATACATATTGTTCCCAGTCACAAAAAAATCAGTTTTCACTAGAAATTAAAATAGTAAAACCTCTCATTTTCAATTAAACTCAGTAGAAATAAAAAAAATTATCGTTGAAATTTAATAAACTTATTTATAACTATCATTTAATAAGAAAAATATAAATTAAAAACACTAATCATTCAACAATACAAAAATTAAAAGTTAGATCATGGAAATACTACCTGGAATTAATGAAGATTGAGTTAAAATTAATTTAATTTGATGGTGAAGGCTCCAAAAAGAAATAAGATACCAGTAAAAACTTTAGAATCCTAAAAAACTTAACAACTGATCAAGCCTGGAACCCCTAGGTTCTAATCGAACCAAATCACAGTCAAGGGAGAGGGAACCCATGATGAAAAAGATGAAATAGGGAATACGATATTTTACCTTGAATAATCATCGCTAAACTATGAATAAATTAGGATAAATACCCATGAGAAGAGGAGGCTTTAAGGTAGAGGTGAATGCATGATAGGGTGAGGGGAGCTCGTGTAACATATGGATTCATCGAGGGGTGTGAAGGTGTAGAATGAAATGTTTATTTTAAAAAATAAATAGTATATAACAAAAAAAGTAAAATTTTAAATATCAAGACATGTTGCATGGTTTACCCCCATGGTTTACCAAACTATGTGGTGACCATGAAATATAAACTTCCTAGTCAAAAATACCTATGCACAATTTCACCTGGTACCCTGCATAGTCTAACTAACTATGTTCTAATCATGAAAAATGACATTATCCTAATAAAAACCCCTCATGCATGGTTTTCTCATGGTATCTCCTAACCATGTGAAACCCATATATATAATAAAAATTATTTTATTTTTGAGTAAAAATATCACTCCTGAAACTAGTTAAAATGTAATTATCCCCAAAAAAATAATTAAAATAATCAATAAATTAAATTATACATGGAAATGGGGTTTCACAATATAGGTTTAGCGTTTTTTGAGATTAAATTCATAACTTATTTTCAACACATTATTAAATATATCCAATAACATTATTCAAACATTAATTACTTATAGGCATATCATATATAATACTCTTCCTCGTAACCTTTATAATTAAAAAAAAGAGAAAGAGTGAACTCAAATGCTCAGTAAAGGGTAAACATTAGAGATATCAAATGAAGATCATAAGTGATCATAAGATAAACATGTGGGAATGCGAACATAATAATATTACATGAATATAAAATAAGGAAACCATACCCAATAGAACATGGATCATGAATCATGAATCATGACATAAGGCCTTAGGCATAACATAATAAATGCGACATATGAGCATGGAAAAATGAGATAGTAATCATGATTCATGAGAACAAAACATATGTACATTTAATATTATAAAAATGTTGTACACATAATAATATAGATCATAAAATATGTAAAAGTTAACCACCAATCCATTCATATTATATTATATTTGGATAACCACCTTCCTATAACATAGTAGACCTAGTCTAACCACCCATGTCCCATAACATTTTGGACTTGGGATAACCATTCATATCTCATCCCAGTCTCATGAAGTATAAAACCTAACCCAATTCATTATATTGATATATATAAGACCTACCCATCACATAATGATAAAATATACATATTTTTTCCACATTAACATGAAAACATTTATAATCCCATCATAACATAATTAACCATTGAGAAATAAATAGTTTTCAAGAATATTTTCAAAAAACATGATCATAAGCCATCTAAAAAATATGATGGACTGTATCATTAGACAATATATTTATCTAATCATAATAAAAATTAAATAATTTTTTCATAGATGAAAAAAATTATAATTGCATTAGATAATTATTTTTCAAAAAAAATATAAATTACATTTCTATTAACATTAATTCCAAAATTGATGATTTTTATATCAATAATTTTATGTATGAAATGTTTCAATATAAAATAACATTATATGGGATATTTTTCTAATACCTAATGATAAAATTATAATTTGAAAAAATGTATTTTCATGGGAAACCGAAATAACCAAGGAACTAATGTCAGAAACCAGGCTAGACAAGTATGAAAATTTTATTACCAAGTTAAAGGAGTGGATTTTGAAGAAAGGTTTTATTCAACTACTATATTATAGGCCATAAGAATGTTCCTTACTATTGAAGAATATAGACAATAAAAAATCTATAATATGGATATAAAATATTTCTTTTTGAATGGAGATATTTAATAATAAGTGTATATTGAGAATCCTGAGGGAATTGTTCATGGTAATTATGGATCAAGGGAATGTATGTTAAAAAATCTTTATTTGGATTAAAGAAATACCCAAGGGCCAATAACACAAAACATGATAAATGCTTGAAAAAGTTGAGATTATCCAAAGTGAAAGATGACATCAATTTGAACATCAAAGTGATGAAACCAGGTACACTTATAGTTTATGTTTATGTTTATGATATAATATTTGTCTATGTACAAGAAAATTCATGTCAATATTTTAAAAATCAAATAAAGAAACAATTTGAGATGTACAAGTTGGGTGATTTGAGATATTTATTGGGGTTAAAATTCATATAAGTAGATGACTTTATATTCTTATACCAAGAAAAGTATGATAAAGAGTTCTTAAAAAAATTATATTGAGGATTAAAAGCTAGTATATACACCTATTTAAGTCGGAGTGAAATTATCAAAAGATGTTGATGAAAGAAGTGAAAATCAAAAAGAATTTATAAGATTAATTGGTAGTTCCATTTATCTTACAAATTCAAGACTATATATTTTCTTTTTTATGAGTCTTTGTTATGGATATAATAGTTTCCCAAAGGTTTCAAATATTATAGATGCCAAAATAGATCTTAGATACATCAAAGGGATAGTGATTTATGGGCTGCTATATAAGAAGAGAAATAATTTGAATCTATATAGATTTCTAAATATAGATTGGGTAGGTGACTATAATGTTAAAAAGCTAAAATCATATAGAATTTTCTTCTTGGGAAAAAATGTGTGAGTTATCATTGAAATAAATAGAACCTAGTCACATTGAATACAAAAAAGGCCAAATATGTTTCTTCTACTAGTTATTTCACTCAAATTATTTGGATGAAGAAGTTGATGAATTAATTTGGGGTGAAGGTGTATAAACCACTAAAAATTAGTTATGATAATCAAAGTGTTATATACCTCTGTAAATATAATGCGATAAAATCAAGGTCTAAGAATATTGATATTAAATATAATTTTATTAAAGAGAAAGTGGAAACATGAGACATAGAGCTAGAATTCTTTGCTGCTCAAGACCAATTAACTGATATCTTCACCAAGGCTATCCCTAAGGACAATTTTTTTATTTTTTAGTTGAAACATGAATTCACGTACCCTCCCATATCATTAATACTCTTTGGGACGATACCTCACTGATCCATGGGTTTTTTCAAAGGGGAATTAAATTAGAAAAATATTTACATAAAATTTACCTTTACTTCCTTATTTATTTTATTTTAATGGTTGTGTTAATATTGAAAATGGGGAGTTTTTTGGAGTGATGAGTTCATGGAATGAGGTGGATAGAACCTTATCACTTGGGAAAAATATTTCTTATCTATGATAGTTTTAGTTCTCTCAAAATAAATTCTCTAACCTATGGTGTGGTGTTGAGATATTTTTTCTTTGATAAAGGATTTTATTTTTTGTCTCTTGAATGAGAGGTTTCATTTCAAGATTTGTTGTTTAAAAGAGTTTCATGGGTTGTCAACAAATACAAAGGGGGTATTGAAGCACCATTATATTTTTTTTGAACAAGTTGTATTTATTTTCAACCCTATATAAGAAATATATTTGGTTTCTTGAGAAATGTTTTTTTAGGAGTTTAAGAGTGGTCTAAAGTGTTTTAGGACAATTATTTTTCATTTAAGTGAATATATATTTTTTGAGTTGGATCAAAAAAATGGAAATTACCCAGATTTTATGACTTACTAGAGAACATAATATGACTTTATAAGTAATTTTGTATAGATTAATACTTTTAATATGTCATATGAGTCATTATGAAGGAATTTTTAATCATCATAAGACTTCTGTAGGATCATATGACTTCAGGGTATTTGAAACCCTTTGAGTGGTTGTACAAATTTGAGCTAAGACAAGGAAATAGAAAGGACATGATCGTAAGACTTAAATTTATGTATTTAAAGTTCTAATGGTATGTTTTTAAGTACGAATGAAAGAAAATAGAAAATGAATGAGTATAAGACTCCATTGTAATCCTTTTTACATTATGATCATATAAATTTCAGTGTTGAGCATTTGATGTGATGATTTTTATGAATTCATCAATATTTTTTATGAATTAGTGAGTTTAATATGACTTCACCAGCATTTCATATGACTTCATGAGTATTGTATGACTTCACCAGTATTTTTTTATGAATTTGGATTTTTATATGACTTTAGAAATATTTTCATACGACTTGGATAAATTACATAGCTTTTATGGGAGATCTTATGACTTCAAAACTTAGATAATTTTATGGAGTCTTCTAGTTAAATTATTCTACCCATATAAAGGTAATCATATATGCTACATAAAGGTCGTTGGATAATTACATAAAGGTCAATCTTATAAATCATGGACTATGTAACAACAACTATACTCTCACATAAATATAACATTGAATCCCAATGAGTTGTGTAAAGGTATTTTATTACCTATGTAAAGGTCATCAGAGATATCCGACTTCAAGTAAGGGTAATTAAGGGACCTAAATAAACCCATCTTAGAAGTTCTTTAGGATATGTATGGGTCATCTTGACCTACGTAAAGGAAAAACAAATTTCATATAAAGGTAGTATGAGTTCACATAAATAATTTTTTAGAAAGAAGAGAATTAATTATTATTATTATGATTTTATTTTAATTATTTTACAAAATATCAAGGGTTCAGTCAAATATATTATTCATATTGAGATTCATAATATTTTAAGTGAAATTAAATGAGAATGATCATGGGTAATTTCTAGAGGATTTCAAATTCAATATTCAAAATTATCTTTCATGATAACAGTTGTTATTCTTCATGTATTAGAAGAGAATCATGGGGGTTTCTATAAATAATTATGAAAATGTAATTCATAAATTAATTAGAATATAAAAGGAAGAAATAATAAGAGAAGTGTGTTTGAGAATATTTTGAGAATAAAATATGCTTATGTATCAAATAGATAGATAGATAGAGAGGGGGAGGGATTTTAGGAGCATTGAAATGTTTTACATTCATATTTTCTAAAGAGGATGAGGTAATTTTATTCTATATTCATCGATCTAGATGGTTACTGTAGATAAGGAATAAGTACATAGAGTGCATGAATTCTCTATTTTAAAAGTTTCTTATTCTGAAAAAATGATAGGTAGATTCATTGATACCTGTTGCATCCATATTCATCTAGAAGTCAAATTATAAGAAGAATAAGATCTTTTATTTTTTGCTGAGGCCTCGAATTATGTTATGAATATTTGATTCAACCAAGAGAGGTGATGAAATAATAAAAATATGGTGTTACCAGGATAAAAAATATTTTTCATTTTTAGTTTTATTAAAAGTTCAAGGAGTTATCCTACCCTTAATTTATACTACCATTTTGACAGCTTTTCAAGATTCAAGGATATAAACTGCCCCTCTCTTATAATCACTATTATATTAATGATAATACAAGTCTTAAAACCCAAAATGAACCTAGAAATCATTAGGCTTACACATTTAGGACCAAACTTGAAAAAATTTCTATTTACTCATTGATTCTTATATTCTTGCATACAGATGAGGATGATATTTTAAGAGTGAATCACAACTCTAACATGTCACATGGGTTAAATTCCCAAATGGGTAGAATTTTTAAAAATGTGCACCACTGATTCTCACCCCCACCTATAATTGGTTTAGTTACTGTTTTAGGTACTTTAGTTTTTTCATCTATATAGATTTCATAAAGATATAATATATTTTTTCAATATATTTCTAGATTCCTATGGTCATTTCATGTAAGTTGTGGTTAAATTTCTCAGGGAATTATTAAAAATATCCTTTTCTATGATTATTGAATTAAAAAAAGAATTGAATATTTTAGTGGATATATTTTAGAATATTACCACTCTATAATTATAAAAAACATATTTAATTTTTTATTATTATAAAATATTGCCATTATTTAACTTTTCATAATAATTCATGATGTAAATGTTATAATATCATTCATCTAAGTGACTAAACTGACCCAAATAAGAACAAGTTATAATGATTCGTAGAGTAAGGACATGTTATTGTATGGTGATTATCTCCATTTTATAGAAGATTAATGAATTTAAAAATATTATATTATAGTGAAAAATAATATTTATGAATATATAAATAAAGAAGATAAATAAGAATGAATAAGGATAGGATAACACTTACATTGAAGAGTTGGATATTCTCTTAGAGAGCCTCTTGGAAATAAGGGATTTGAGACTTATTATCTAGACTATAGGTTCTAAAATGTATAATAGAGGTTTATGATAGGGTATTTGATCATGGATTTAAGAGAATAATGATTAAATGGTGTTTTTTTTCAAGGTTTGAGGGGCCCTTTTATATGTGTGTTCCGAGTGGAATATTTTTAAATACTCATTCCTTAATATATAAGGTTTTCATTTTAAAATGGAAAGTGAAAAAAGGATAAAATATGGGATAAGGGATGATGGGAGGTCATTAATTCCCTCATCAACTCATTTAAAGATAATGTTTTATAATATTTTAGGTCTTTACTCTGATTTAACACTTTTACCTTTTTAACCTTTACTTTGGTGACTAACTTTTACCCTGCTAACCTAATTTTATGCCTAAAAATGAAATTGAACAAATAACCCAATTTTTATACGCTTAATTTAAATATTAAATATATTTTATTGGATTCAATTTCTAAAATATATAAAAATTAATTTCCAAATAATTAATTTATAATTCATTAAAGCAATTTTTTGAATGATATATTTTTAAGACCAAAAATAGATTTATTCTTATTCCTTACAAAATAATAGTCATTAGATTAATGTTAATTAATTTGATTATATATATAAATTTTTAATTTTGTTAAAATAATTCTTCAATAGTGATCAATTTAATTTATTGATACAAAAATATAAAATTTAATGAAAAAAAATTGTCCCTTTTAAAAATGAACTTGATGAAATCCAATTATTTACCTTATAACCTTTAAATTTTTGTAATCCATCAATATTAGAATATTCGTTTCAGTTTAATAATAACATAAAATCATTATTTAATAATAATCATAATCATATATAATGAATAAAAATACATATTCTAATAATAATATATTATTTTTAATTATTATCTTTTTATTCCTTTATAGAATTATTTATTACATGTCAATTATATATTTTTTTAATTTATTATCAATAGTTATACAATATCAATGTATCTATTGGATACAATTATATCTAATGACTATATATTAAATGATCATATGTCCAATGGTCACACGTTGAACGACCATATGTCCAACAACCATATGTCCAATGACCATATATAAAACAACGATATGTAAAAGGATGATATGTCAAACAACTATATATATAATGATAATATTAAATTACTATATATTTCATCTCTAAATTCATTTAGATTATTCTTTAATTTTCCTATCATGATATTTATCATATATGTAACATTTTGTTTTTTTCCTTAATTATCATTGGCAATATGATCTTTATGGAAAATCATAATTATTTTAATTTCATCCTTATCATAGTTTTTTAATTATGGTTTCATTTGTTTAGTAATTTTACTAATTATGTTTCATTTAGTTATATCTTAATATATTTCACTTCATATTGTAATATTCTAGTATAATAAAATAAATAATTATTCATTTATGTTCGGTGTGTGTGTCACAAGATATCAAACAAACATGTTTTTTTAATGGGAAATACATCATAAATTTTTTTGGTGTAACACTTTACCCACTCAAAAGAATTTATCCTTTAAAATTTCACTACCATGAGGAAAAAATGAGGATACGTTTTCCATATTACATCTTTGGGTTCCAATATTTCTTCATCAAACTTATGATTCCACTAGTGATCTTTAACCAGGTGAGTGGTATTATTTTATAGTACAATATATCTATGATCCAAGATTTCTACTAATTATTACTCATAGGAGATATCATGTTCTAGTTTTACTATATCAAATTTCAATACATGTGAAGGGTTAGGTATGTACTTCCTCAAAAGTGATACATGGAACACATCATGAACATGGGAGAGGTTCGACATACGTGTAATATGATAATCTATTTTCCTAACATGATCAAGGATTTTGAAGGAGAAAATATATCTAGGGATCGACATACCCTCCTTCCCAAATCTCATTTCAATTACACTACAAAAAGCATCAATTAGCGGCATGGTTTTTTCATTAGCGATAGTTTAAAACATCCCTAATATATTTACTGATGTTTCTTAAAAACACCCATAAATGATGTTTCACTAATTTAGCAGCATTTATAAATGTTGTGAATTTAGAAATGTTTGTAAACATCCCCAATTAGTGACATTTATAAATGTCGATAATTAGTAACACCTCGTTTACTGATATTTTTTAGAAATTTTGGTAAATAGGCGTCTCTAAATTATGGATGTTTATAAATGTTGTTATATAGAGACACCTTATTTACCGATGTTTCTTAGAAATATCTGTAAATAAACATCACTAATTTGGTGATATTTACTGATGTTTTCTAGAAACATCAATAAATAGTACTTTGTTTATCGACATTTCTAAAAACATTGGTATTTGTTTTTTCCCTAAAATTTATAACTTTTTTATTGAAATTTAAATAAAAAATTATTATAAAAAAATTTAGTATCCAATTCCCGTTAACCCTATATACCCTAACCCTACCACCACCTCCACTACGCCCTCACACCTCCCTTTACCCTTCCACCATCTCATCTCATGCATAAACCCTCTCCCATCTAGTTCCCTCACCTCCCTTGTCTCCAGTATGGGCTCCCCATTCACGCTGCACATACAAACCCACCAGTTAGAAAAATAAACCTCTATATAGATTAAAACCTATAACACTTCACGGTATGCACAATGCCTACGACCAACTCACCTGCCTATTTTTTTATTTTAAAATTGTATTATATTATATTTATATATATAATTAAATAAAACTACTTAATAAATTAATGTATTATGTATATATAATTTTATATATTAATATATATATTCTTATATTTTATATTATATATATATGATTATATTATATATATATGTTTATACATTAAACTATTTAAAAAATTAATATGTTATATATATATATATATATATATATATATAATTTTATATATTAATATACATATATTAATATATATATATATATATTATTTTTTTATATGTATATATATATATAAGTTTACATTATATTATATATATGTTTATATTTTACATATATGTTTATATTTTATATTATATATATGATTATATTATATATATATATGATTATAATATATATATATATATGTTTATATATATAGGCTTATATTTTATATATATTATATATTTATGTTGTGTATATATATATGTCATATATTTATATTAATATATGTGTGTGTGTGTGTGTGTGTGTTTATATTAATATATATTTATATTTATATTTTAAACTATTTAAAAAATTAATATTATATATATATATAATTTTTTATATTAATATAGATATATTAATATATATATATGTTTATATTTTATATTTTATGTTTATATTATATTATATATATATGTTTATATTTTAAAAATATGTTTATATTTTATATTACATATATATGTTTATATTATATATATGTGTGTGTGTGTGTTTATATATCCATATATTTATATTCTATATTTTATATATATATTATATGATTATATTTTATATATTAATATACATATCTTAATATAAATATGTTTATATTTAATATTTAATGAGTGTGTCTATATAAGTTTATATTATATATATATATATATATATATGTTTACATTTTACATATGGGTTTATATTTTATATTATATATATGATTATATTATATATAGATATTTATTTATATATTTATATATCTATATGTTTATATTTTATATTTTATGTATATATGTATATATTTTATATTATATATATATGTTTATATTATATATATATACCATATGTTTATATTAATATATATATATTTATTATATATATATATATATATGTTTATATAAAGATATATATTTGTTTATATATATATGTGTGTGTGTGTGTGTGTGTGTGTTTATATATGTGTGTGTGTCTGTGTATGTATATATATATATATTTAATTATAAATAAATAAATAAATAAATAAATATAATTAGCCACATTTTAGAACACTAAAAAAATGGCACTAAAATAGTCATGATTTCTTAGAAATGAGACTAAATTTACAATATATGTGTGTTTTTATATATAATATATGTGTGTGTGTATATATATATATTAATCTGTGTGAGTGTTTGTGTGTTAATATATATGTGCATGTGTTTACATATATTAATAAATATATATATCTAAATATATATTTACATAGATGTGGGAAGATAAAGTATATAAATATACATTTTTAATGATGTTTCATGAAAAGCATTGCTAAATTAGTGACGTTTCCTTCAAAACATCGATAAATTAGTGATGATTCCTCTAAATGTTGATAATTTATTGATGTTTTTAAAAAAAGACTCTAAAAACATCGCCAAATTACAATTATTTTGTAGTGTGATTGGTGTTATTATGTGTTTTGAATTTTACTGGATATTTTACCTTTTCATTTTAGAGGAGGGTTTGTTCTGTGAACTATGATTCAGACTAGGATTTTGAGTGATTATAAGTCCATAAAAGATGTTTTTATATGTGGATTTAGGCTTATTGGATGCCTCAGGTGTTCAAGTGGATGTATGTGTAGTGGTTGGGTGGCTGAGGTGCTAGAATTAAATATCCAATAGTGCCCCATTTAATGAACCAAAGGGTCATACCATGAAGAGGGGTGGCTGAGGTAAGGCACCTATTACTAGGAGGATTTATAGTAAGATCATACGGTTCCCAATGTGAAATTGTTGGGTTAGAGGGATTGTCCCTCTTCATGGGGACCTAATGACAACATGACACCTAGGGTCTTATCGTGAATCATGGTTGAGTGCCTATTTTTCAATGGATTTTTTTAGACATCATCGGGGGTAATTTTGAGGAACCCCCTTTGGGAAAAAACATTATAAGAGAATTAAAAATTTAGTTTGATAAAAGAGAATAAATACCCTTTACATTTTTTGATAACCATTTTAGAAAAAAAAATTAAAGAAAAGGGAAAAAAATTAATTTAAAAAATTAAAACTTGGATATGAAGCTTCTTAAAGAAAATAGATGTATGCAGTGAGAAAATTCATTTTTATGAAAAAACACTTAAATGATGATTACTTTTACTTTCTGTAATGAAAGTCAAACTTCGTTGAAAATGAAGCCATTAATCCCTTTTGAATATCATTTTCAAGAATATGAACATAAGAAAATTTAAAACATGATTTCACAAGAAATAATAATTTTTTTATGAATAATAAATGATAACATTGGAAGGAAGAATAATATGTCTATGGAGGATAAAGATTCCCGACAACAAAAGAGATTGGAACAGAAACCCTTACAATATTGGTAACTTTTGAATCAAAATAACCTAAAGGATAAAACCTAAAATTAAACATTAAATACCCTAAATAAAATTATTAGTGGTAAAATATATCCAAGGTTCCACATATACACCATGTAAATGAAAATAGGCTCATAATATAAAACATGTCTCAAATAAAGGAATCTGACACTAAGAACCCTTACCTTTTACTCCCAACATTCCTGAAATATCATTGACCCCCATATAATAAACAAAACCATATTAATCAATTATGTTAAAAACTTATTAATATTTATTAAATTTTTTATTATTAATTATACTCATTATCTACACATATATGTGTTATATATAGTTTGTTTTTATCATCTAATGTTAATAATTTTGATTGTTTCGTATGTGTTTTGAAATGATGATGTCAGAACCATTATTTGATTAAAAGTTCATAATTTCTAGATTATTAAATAAATTATAATATTTTTTAATTGATTTATTAATTCCTGTTTTCATTCTATGTAAGTCATGGTTATGGTTTATCAAAATGTAATCCATGACGAGCTTGTTTCGGGTATTTTACTGACATCAGTGGGTAAATTTATAATTATCATTAATTATTTTGATATCCTTAAGAATGTTATTCATGACATATATTACTTCTTAATATCATATATATTCATCGAATAAATTTTATAATGTAACACCTCGCCAAATCATTGGGTCCGGCCGGTGTACCACATGACCTCATGTGTGTCTCCCTATGTGCAAGAGGTTTACAACTAGCAATGAGAGTTCAAAGAAAGTCATGGATAAATAAAAAAGAAATATACATGTGCATGGAGGTAATCATTCAGGGTGTGACTATAAACCCTGTAGGAAACCCCCAATGCATCTTTAACATAAATTTCACATGTATATGAAATTTTATGTCATTATGGTATGTAAATCCACAAACAAGTAACAAAGAATATTTATGATGATTATCATATAACCAGGATACAATGACCCCTAGTTGTACATAATTTAGCTCCATGTTAGAATAAATATCTCATATATAATCACATATTATTTCAAGCCACAAGGGAAACACTATCCTTGGATTAATACTTATATCCAATCAATCCTCTGGTCAAGACACCATACCATCAAACCCTTGGCTTAGATTTGACTCAGGATACAAGGCCATCATGCCCCTACCTATATTGGGTAAGACCATGAGGACATCACACCCCTGGATTAGCCTTGGGTTAGTCCACAAGGCCATTGTACCCCATCTTTTATTTTGAGTGAGACCATAAGGTATTTTTACCCTTTACAATTCTCTATTTCTCATCACCATCATCGACACCACATCACACAAGAACATCATCCTAGTCTAGGGGATAACCAAGACATGATGATCCACCTTTAACCTTAATAACAGTTACAAACCTCTATAGGCCAATCATTCACACATAATAGGGCATAGTACATAATGCACAATCATAGCACACAATGAATATTTATCATGGGACACACACACACACCATACAAAAAAACACAAGCATACCATATCTCACTATGGTTCTCATAGCTATGCACACACACATTCCAATCATGCCAATCAACCTTATACAAAGGCAGTATGTGGTTATGAATTCTTACCTTGATGTGATAGCATCAATTTCCAAGAGACGTCATCAAATCACATCTATAGACCAATGATTCCTAGAACCAATTCCAATTCATTTCAACTAGTATTCTAGATTCAAGAGTCAAAATATAACACAAGCTTAGAGATGGATCAAATTACCATATGAGAACTGCCTCAAATGGTAGATTTAGATCCATTCAAGGCATGAATGAAAATTATATAGATCCATCATCTATCCACCAATAAACCAATAATTATACATTATATGATTATATAATCCATATTTCTAGACAAAATATATTATATTTATCATTCATCTTAGGATAAGGAGGGGATTCAATCTTTAATGGATGAAACTCACCATTTTGGATCCAATGGATTGATCTAGGATTGAAACACTAAATAGAGGGGAAGAAGATATCTAATTCCATCAAAATTTATATTCTAGATCCTTTATAGTTGAACCCAGAGAGAGTGGTATAAAAAACGCATTAGTAAAAAAAACACTATGAGGTTCCCCTTAATGATCGGGCCATCTTGACACCACTGACCTACCAATGGATCTCACTAGTTGATCGGAGGCTCCATCAAAAAGCTATTTGTAACCTTCTAAAATACTGGTATATCTAAGTAAAATCCTATGTTACTACATCTAACACCAATTGGCCAGTGAATTTTCACTAGTAGTTAGGTAGAACCTAGGTCCCCCTAGTCCACTTACACCTCCTCTGAATAGTTGGTGGGATGGTAATGGATAGTTGGTGGCATAACAAAAGTTCCATGATGTTAGTTGGTTCCCCGAGCTCCTTCTCTTATGATTTCCATCCCACCAAAATCATTATTATTCCTCAAAAACCCAACCAATATATGTGAAACTTTAAATAAAAAACATTTTAATTTAGAGGATTCCACAAATACCCCCTCTAATGACATCTCATCCTCAAGAAGTGTCTATAATGGTATTTCTTGAAAAACTCAGGCCATTTCATCCAAACATCACACCTTCACTCCAAGTTATCCTCTTGGATTCTTACATGATAAAAATAACTTGAACAAGTGGCATCACCTTCCCCCAAACAATTTTCTCATTATGGTCAATAATATGTACTGGTCACTCCACAAATGATGAATTCGGTTCCAACTCAGCATCCTCATTGTCAATCACATACATGATATTAGGCTCAAAGATCCAAAGTTTACAGACATATAACACATAATGTATACCTTTATATTATGGGTGCCGGTGAAACCGGTAGTCCATTAATCTAATACACTCAATGATCTCAAATAGTCCTATAAAACATAGTGTCAAATTATCTTTCTTCTACAATCGTTGATACCCCAACTGAGGTGACACCCATAAGAAAACCTTGTCACCAATAATAAACTTCAAAGGTTATATCCTCTTATTGGAATATGATTTCTACATACTGTAAGTGGTAAAAACCCATTATAAAATATCTAGGCTAGATTAGAGGTCTTCAACATGATACTCGACATAAAAATATCTTCCTCGCCTACCTCATCTCAACATAGTGGTTAATGACATGGATGGACATAAAGAGACTCAAATAGTTCCATCTAAATTAAATACTATTAACTATTATTATATAAAAACTATTACATGACCATATGATCATTCCATTATCGATTTAAATCCGTAACACATTACTAAATAATATCCTCTAAAATATGGATTGTCCTATCTCACTTCTCACCAATAATATATGATTTTCCATACTTGTCTTCAGCTATGTCTCCATCAAATTCTACAATATTTCTAAAATTATGATGTGAAATCAGTATCCTTATGAGATACTATGATCATAGCACTCTATTAATTCACCAGTCTCTCATATATAGAGCATGTCTAACTCATCTACAAAATCAGTCTCTCAATTTGGTATGAAATATTCCACATTTATTAGATGATCAACTATAACCCACATAGCATCTCAACTTCATGGGGTCCGGGGAAACCCTATCACAAAGTCCATAATCACTTCATCTCAATTCCAAATGGGAAAGGGAAGAGCCTAAATAAAACCACCTTGTCATCAATCCTCATCATTAATCCTATAATAGGTAATACAATGAGTGATCAAACCAGTTATCTCCCTCTTTATACTTGGACACCATAATCACTATCTGATATCACAATAAATATTCATTGATTCGGGGTGAACCACCTACTGGGAAGCATGAGAATCCCTCAACACATCTTATCTCATAGAAGAAGGAAATAAAAGTATACCATGAATATAGATCATATACTCTCAATTTAAAGACCATATTAGTTTTTGGTCATTTCTTACCAACCATTCTTGCATCAAAAAGCACTCTTAATCAGACTCTTGGATACATTTCACCTAGTCCTCTTGAGAAGACATGATAAATAAGGTCCAACATCTCATCACCATGTGATCCTAAGATTCACCCACCAACCATTCATCCAACAAGCTCACCAATCTCCCTTCCTCTTTTGAATGACATAATCCAATCTCATGTGTCCTCCTACTAAGAGTATGTGCAATAATATTAACCTTTATAAGGGCATAATACATCTCAAAGTAAACATTTTTTCAATACTCTACCCATTTTCTCTGTCATAGAATTGGGTTCCTCAAAGAGAAGATATACCAAAATCTCTTATAGTATGTGTATATGAAATTCCTCTCACTGAGGATGCGTTATCACCACACTTCAGGGCATAGATCAAAAACACCAACTTCAAGTCATTCATAGGGTAGCTTCACTCATGATATCACATATGACAAGACCCCTAAGAAAATTCCTAATCTTTATACATAAAATATATACCGAAACAACACCCTAGGTATTTAAGTAAACTAAAAAACCAATCTCAGGATCATGTAAGATTGAAATCAGAGCTAATGTTAATATCATATTCAACACTTTAAATTTCTCTTCAAATTGATCTATCCACTCAAACTTCTCCCTATTCTTTCTAAGATGATCATAGGTGCTTAAAAAAGGGTGATATCCTTAATGAATATTTTTTATTACCTAACCAAACCTAGTAAAATTTTGATATCAAACACATTACAAGGGTATTTAAAAGAAATCACTTCCTCTGCCTTATCCAGATCAACTAAGATTCCCACCTCAAAAATCACATGTCCATGGAAACTCGTCTCATGAATCCAAAAGTGAAACTCTAAAATCTTTAAACAAAAATAATCTACTTGAAGTTTAATTGATATCATCTTGAGGTTCCTAGGATCTATTTCTAAGGTTAATGAATATATCAGGACACCATCAATAAATACAACAACAAAATACTGAATATATGGAGGAATATATTATTCATTTGATTCATGAACACCAATGTATAATTAGTTAACCCAAAATGCCTAAAATGTTACCTATACAATCCATACATTATTATAAACTCTATATTAGGTATATCCAATTCTCTAACCTAGAGTTGGTGGTATCTTGATCACAATTCAATCTTGGAGAACCGCTGGTCTCCCCTCAACTGATCAAACAAATCATCGATCCTTGAAAATGGGTTCTTATTCTTTACTATGACATGATTCAGCTTCTAATAGTCTATGCATAATCAAAGGTTATTATTCAACTTCTTAGTGAAAAAAGTAGAGAACCTAGAGGATAAGTGATTATTTTGATAAATACCATTACCTCCAAATTTTCATGTTATACCTTGTGTTCCTTCAACTAAACTATTTCCATATGATACCAAGGGATCAATATGGTTTATTCCTATAATGTGATTTAAATCAGGAATTCAATTACTATATTAGGAGGAAATCCTGAGACATAATTTGGAAAGAATTCCTGGTAAGGGTCCACCACTGGATTAAAATATGAGGGAACTATAATGTGATCTACCACAAAAAACCACACTTGATAGTTGTGATGTGACAAATTCAAACTGTCACATGTCTTATATAATTCCTTCTAATCCAAGATCCCATTCACTAGTCAAAAAAATTTATCCTCTCAAGCATAGTAAAGGGTACCCATCTCCCTACCATTCAATGTGTACCTGATAATTGGTCAACTATTTTTTAATGAAATCACATAAAATATAGTCATCTCTAATATCATGAAATCCTATAAATCACTATAAAAAACTAAACCAAGATAATAAATAAATATTTGGAGATGGTATACCTTATTCTATAAGGGTGTATCAAGAGATATAAATTTAGAATATAATTTAACTGGAGAGTATAACCCAACAATGAAATGATAACATATAACATAATGGGAATATCCTACATTAAACAATGCAATAGAAAGTGTAGAGGTAATTAAAAATGTACCTCCGAATTTAGAAGTTCCCTCTACACCATTATCCAGAATCAAGTGCATGGTATACACTTTGATAGTATTGGTCCCACGAATCTATCCCTAAGACCCCTAGTTTGGATGACTCACGGACTCATGTAGAGTTTGGGTTGGCTTATGAGATCCTATGTCAGTCCCATGAATCACAGAGCATGTATTCCCAAAACCTATATTGAAACCCAACTAAAACAACCTCAAAGTGAAATGATAATTATTATTTATCTTCCCATATTGATGAAAATTATTCTGAGATTTAGTAAAAACCTCATGAGAGTGTCTTCACTATCCAAAATTGAAGTATAGGGTGAATTCCCATTTCCTATAGGGTCCTAAAAGAACCTTCTCCACTTTGAAATCCTACTTCCACTATGTCATTCCTCTTCAACATTACACCTCTTACTATGGGAAAATGTTCTCACTAAATCACTAGGAGTCACACTCATTATTTCACTAAGGAAAGAATAAGTTCTTCTAAATCATCCTATAGGACCTTCTGAATCATCAGGGCCTTGCATAACACCTCTGGATACATCGTTAATTCAAGGATCCTAACCTGGAACCTCAACTCTTATTGAAGTTTGATCTTAAACTTTTGAACCCTTTTTCCTCTTTACCTTCCATAAGTAGAGTTAAATGAAAAAACTATATGAAATAAGTTGAATATGAAAATATTGACATCATCCCCCAGTGAAGCTCTATAAACTCCTCAGTTTGATCAAGATTTAGTGTATAATGGAAAAATCCTCAAATAAGATATTTATCAAGGCCCCCAAAGTCAGACCCTCACATATCCCCACCTATTTTATAACACCCCACTATATCCTTGCTGGTCCCTGAAGTATTAAATCATTATACTTTACCCATTTATCCCCCAAAGACACCACTAGATCAAATATTATGTAGGTTCTGGGCACAGTGGAAGCACGTTGGTGGGTGTACCCAACTTTAATTTTAGCATTAACAACAATAAATTCTAGATTCGTCATGATAATAAAACACCGGATCTTCAGAATCGAAAGAAGAATGAAAAATAAATAAGGGAGTCCTGAAACCATATATAGGATCATCATATGTTTGTTATAATTAATTTAATTAATTTAAAAGAATTACCTTGATGTAATTCTCTCTCTGTTGATGTTTCCGATCATGATCCAATGTGATCCGTCATTTCATCATAGAATCCAAGTGTAGGATTCCTCTATCAGTGATCCACACATGCTCCACATATCTATATATGTTTCCAAAGGTATCTCTAAGTGATAGCACAGAAGAGACTTTGCTTCTGATGTCTTACTTCGATCGCCTTGATCCGGTGGAGGTCGATCTCTCTCTCTTAGCTTGAGAGCATTCTTGGTGGAAAAAGAAGTCTCTCTTGGCTTTAGAGATTTTCCAAATCTGTTGTGCACAGCCACAAAAAATGGCTAGGGTAATGAGAAATATATAATTGGGATTCTTAATTACATAGAATAATAAAATGAATTAATTAAATGAAAGAATTTATTCATTTCATTTAATTCTTAGTAATACCCCATATCTAATAATAATAGCTGACTATTATTATTACTTGACATTATCCCATCGAATTACACCTAATATTATTTAATTAAATAAAGAATATTATTTCTCATAAATTCCGAGAAAAAAATACATTGCGTTTATATTTAATATACACAGCGTGTACTTTTGTTTTTCCATTTTTCTTTATTTCCTCCACCACATTTATTAGACCTTGAATAATGGCTATTTATTTCTCAAATAAATATCACTGCATTACTCACTAATAAATATAATATTTTACCCAAAATATATTCTCTTGAATAACTAGTGTCAAAATAAATGCGATCAGGCATTCTTGAATAATTATTAAACCACAGTCAGGAATAATATTTATTCAACTTGTTAAATTAATATTTAACTGAGATACTTGGACACAATTAGTGTGTGACCGTATAGGCCTCTTTCTCAGTGGCATTAGGTGAATACTGTCTAAAGTCCAAGGTTAACATCTAAAAACACGCCAAGAAACCCATATAGAAAGAAGTTAACGCTGCAATGACGTGTCACCTCCTAAAAACTCTTACAATGTAATGTAATCCCTTTGTCTCGATATCTCTAATCAAGCGGGTTGCATGCTAGTGCAATCAACCAATGTGCTCGATTATTATTTCTTTGACTTTCTGGAATTGAACTTGCCCATTCCTCACCATGTACATGGATTTATTTAGGCTATATCAATTCCATCAAAGGGCCTAAGATATCTACTTCCATTATGGAACAGAAGGGACGACTCCTTTCTCACATTATCTATTAATGCAGTATCACTCATGATGCACCCAACGTATCCTACCACACTGCGAATAGTGTTTCATCACAGTTTTCATCAATACATCTAAGTGTGTGAGTTTTAATACCCATTAATAATAATCTTAATGTCTAAGGACCAATACACATGTCTGTAGATAGGAACATCTAATAAAACTATGAAATGTGGATTTCCTACCAGTGGGTCTCGTTCTCATAATATCCTCCTGAATATTAACAAGGCTGCAAACCATGAGAAGGTGCCTCAAATTTTTATGATTTCTCACCCATAATGTCCTATATTATTTTTGTCCCTAAAATAACATCATTCGTACCTAGAACATATGTTCAAGAATAGTGTTATGGCACTTCCGGGTTCTCATCAATGTAGGGATCCGCTAGGACCCTTTAATGCAACAACTATCCTTAGGACATTATCACATGCATTTTCATGCATAAGAACAATCAAGATGTGATAAGGTATTTATTAATGAATAAAGTACAAAGTAGTTGGTTCAAGGGCACCAAATCCAACAGACTTCCACTTAGACTAGAGCCAACTGCTAACAAATTTTAACCCGCTAGCTCTCACATGATATTCATGATTCTGATGAGATAGTCCTTTAGTCATGGGGTCCACCAAATTCTCTTCCGTGGATAATCTACTCACTAAAACTTCACCCCTTTGATAGAAATTTCTCAAGAGGTGATACTTTCGGAGTATTTTCTTTTTCTGTTGATGTGAACTTGGTTCTTTTTCAAGAGCCACCACTGCAGTATTATCACAATACAATGTGATAGGATCTTTACTCCTATGCACCACATCATGCTCCTGGACAAAGTTCCAAATCCAGACAGCTTTCTTGGCTGCATCAAAAGCCGTTATATATTTGGAATCTGTTGTAGAATCAGCGATAATGGGTTTCTTTGAACTCAGCTCACAACTTGTCCATTGAGATAGAAAACATATCCAGATTGCGACTTAAGATCATTCTAATATGTCAAAATCCAGCATCAACATACCCTCTAATGACAATCTTCTCGTATCCTCCATACACTAAGAATATATTCTTAGTTCTTCTCATATATTTAAGGATTGTCTTAACAGCAATCCAATGTTGTTCTCCTGGATCTGCTTGATATCTTCCTACCATGATCAGTGCATAGGCAACATCAAGACTGGTACATAACATGGCATACACGATGAATCCTATAGCCAAAGAATATGGGATATTACTCATTCTATCTTTCTCATGTTGGGTTTGAGGGCACATTTTCTTAGAAAGATGTAGGCCATGTGACACTAGAACCAATCCCCTCTTGGATTGTTCCATACTAAATCTCTTTAGTATCTGGTTAATGTATATACCCTGACTTAGTCCAAGAATCCTCTTGGATCTATAATGAATGATCTTGATCCCTATAATGTAGGCTGCTTCACCCAAGTCCTTCATGGAGAAACACTTGTTCAACCAGTCCTTAACTGACTGTAAGACTGGTACATCATTTCCAATAAGCAATATATCATCAACATATACTACTAGGATAACAACTGCATTCCCATTAAATGGATTATAAAAACATGGCTCACATTTATTATTAATGAAACCAAATTCCTTTATGGCTTCATCAAATCGACTGTTCCATGACCTGGATGCTTGCTTTAATCCATAAATGGATTTTTGCGACTTGAAAATCCGTTTGGTTTCACCTGGTGTCACAACCCTGGATGCTTGATTTAATCCATAAATAGATTTCTACAACTTTCAAACCCGTTTGGATTCACCTAGTGTCATGGTAAGATGCTATGTAAAGTATGATTATTATGGATTTAAACATGGAAACTGGAGAAAAGGTTTCATCATAGTCAAATCCTTGAAACTGTTTGAATCCTTTAGCCACTAGCCTTGCTTTATAGGTTCTAACTTGACCTTCCATGTACAGTTTTCTCTTGAATACCCATTTTCATCCAACAGGATTTACATCAACTGGCTCATCGACCAGAACCCAGACTTGGTTCTAATACATAGAATCCATCTTAGAATTCATAGATTCTAGACATCTTGAAGCTTCTGAACTTTTTAATGCTTCCTTATAGGAGAGAGGTTTATCATTTTATAACAATAATTATTCACCATCCTCAGTGACTAGGAAACCAAATCTATCTAGTTCCCTTACCTCTCTTGAGCTCCTACGCAGTACTTGTGTTGCTGGAACCTCTTCCATAGGGACCTTTGGAACTTGTTCCTGTACCAACTCTTGTGCATCTTGAGCATCAACTTCATCAAAGTCAATCTTTCTCCCACTATCCTTTTTGAGTATGTGATCCCTCTCAAGAAAGATATCTTGTCTGGAGACAATCACTTTCTTGTCTGAAGGGTTATATATGTAATATCCTTTCATTTCTTGGGGATATCCTATAAAGATACACCTTGTGCTTTGGGGTGCTAGTTTGTTTCCTAAGAAGGCCTTAAAAAATTCCTAACATACCCATACATGTGTGTGTACCAAAATGGGTTTCTTTCCATTCCATAACTCATAGGTAATTCCATTTTCAGCCTTATTTGGTACTCAGTTTAATGTATATGCTGCAGTTTGTAATACATATCTCCAAAAGGATAATGGAAGATCTGCATGACTCATCATCGACCTCACCATGTCCAACAAGGTGTAGTTCCTCCTTTCACTAACATCATTACAATGTGGTGTATAAGGAGTGAGCTGAGATAGAATCCCAGACTCCTATAGAAGATATATGAACACTTGGTTCAGATATTCTCCACCTCGATCCGATCGAAGTTTCTTTATCTTCTTACCAAGATCATTCTCTACTTCATTCTTAAATTACTTAAATTTCTCTAAGTCTTCTGACTTATAACTCATTAAATAGACATAACCATATCTACTCAAATCATTTGTAAAATTAATGAACTAAGAATATCCACCTCTAGCTTCTACTGGAAATGGTCCACACACATCCATGTACACCAATCCTAGAAGCTTTGTGGCCCTGTCACCCTATCCACTAAAAGGTGGCTTGGTCATTTTACCTTGTAAACAAGCGTGACATCTATCAAGTGGTTTTATCTCATTAGAGTCTAAATATCCATCTTGGTAGAGCTTTGTCAAATTCTTATCGTTTACATGACCGAGACGGTGGTGCCACAACTAGGTGATGTTTGAGTCATGTGATTTTTTTTCCTTATCGATTACCAACACTTGGTTTTCGTAATTTAATACATACAAAAAAATTTTTAAATGAACTATACCATAACATATGTTTTTATTATAAAATAAACAACCCTTATTTCCAAATTTAAAAATAAATCCATCCATATCAAAATAAGATATAGAAATTATATTCTTAGTTACACTAGGAACATAATAACTGTTATGTAAAATCAAAATCATCCTAGTTGGCAATGATAGATGGTAAACGCCAATGGATAATGCAGCCAGCCTTATGCCATTGGAAACTCAAAGATCCACCTCTCCTTTGGTAATCTTTCTAAATCTACTTGTTTTCTGCATTTGAATACAGATGTGAGCCCCAAAAGTGGTATCTAATACCCAATATGTAGAAATGGAAAGATTACACTTGATAATGAACTCACCTTTAGCTTCCTCGTGCTTTTGGGTGAAATTCCTCTTCCAGTGGCCTTGCTTGCCACATGCAAAACATACCACCTCTCATTCCTTTCCTTGCCTCTGGATATTTCCCTTCTTGTAGGGATGTCACTTAGGGGCTTCAGACCATTTATAAGTCTTTGGCCCCATTACCTTGTCCTTCCTTTTCTTATTCACCATAAGGACTGTGGGTTTGTCACACCCCATGTCATTATCTACCTAACGAATTAAGTTCAGAAGTTCTGATATTGTCTTATCATTATTTCTCATGTTATAATTGATAATAAATCTAGAGAAGGTCTTGGGCAGTGATGATAGGATGAGATCTGTATGCAACTCATCCAGTAACTTAATCCCTAAGATGTCTAGGAATTAAATGTAGCCAATAAGCTTGACTACATGAGGCCCAACTAGTGCAGACTCTCTAAGCTTAGTTGTAAACAAAACATTGGATATCTCATATCTCTCATGTATTTCCTTCTCTCGGTAGAGATCCTAAAGGTGAGACATCATTCTATACACATCCATGTTTTCATGTTGCTTCAAGATCTCAGTAGAAATGGCCGATAGCATGAAACATTGGACATCTATGGCATCATCCATATGTTTCATGTAGAGAGATAGTTTCTCATCACTGGACTCTTTTCCAAGCACAACTAGAATAGTCTCTTCCAGCATGTAAAATTTCCTCTTGTGGTGAAGGATGACGTGTAAATGCCTCTACCATTCTTGGAAATTGGTGTTGGTGAGAAGTTTTCCCTTCTAGACTATGGTTCACAATGATATTTTTGAAGTCATTTTTCTTACCATTTCTAAAAATTAAGATGAGATAAGGTTTATTACTTTATCAAGATAAAACTGAGACAAATAAATAAATTAATACTTATTAGTCTCCCACTATTTTATTTAAATCCAATAGCCCTCACCATTTACTTTGGAATATTCTATTGCCTGAATATTCTAGTGGCAAGGATCCATATTTCCCTTCACATTACCCCAACTAGGGTTGGTTAAGAAACTTTAAGTGTTTTAGGCTGGAATTCCAAATTCCAACTGCATTAACTCACAACTCCTTGGTCCGCTGAGTGGACTCCCTAATCCTGAAATCCTTTTTTTGGATTTCCTCAACCTTTGCCTCTTGGTCACACCCAGTCCTGCTGTGCTAGTGAACCCTTGATGCAAACCAAGTCATGTCAATCCAAAACCTTGAATTAGAATTCCCTGATAATTGAAATCACCCTAACTAGGGTTGGTCAAGCACTTTGAACTATAGTTCTATTCTAACCAGGATTATGGAAGGCTATACCGACATGATACTTTATTTGAGGGATTTTATCCTTATAAGTAAATATCCAATTTATTATCTTTGATTACATGATTTTTAATATTAATTGGGATATACTTAAGTGATTAACCATGTCTAAGATAATATTTACACATAAGATGGTCTAATTTTAGTTCCATCTTTCATGCTTGTTTAATTCATTAATTGTGTGATCGTGAAAACACACCCACAATAAATAAACCATGCAACTGACAGAAATAAAATAAATGGTTTGATCATGAGCTTTTTCTGTTGGTTAATTTATCTAGCGGTTGATAAACTAACCCAAGACCTAGGGGAGAAACACCTCAAACCTTTTGGGTTCATGTTTACAGCTTTTCACCTGTTCAACTTTGTATCTCCTTGGATTGGTTTCACCTTGGATCCTAAATTGAGCCGCCTCCACTAGTTTGTTAGCTCCATACATTACATATGCTTTTATCTCACTCGTAGGTGTAGGTTAAATGGGGTTTTACATAAAAGAAACCTTGGGTGTGCATGCCCTACATATTAATGAGGAGAAGGCTCGTAGGCCAACAAATGTAATTTAAATAAATAAATTAAAAGAAACCATTCACATACAAAGGTCTTGGTCTAGCTCATGATCATCCATACAAGAAACAATATTTACGCATAAATAAATCTATCATTCAATTATTTAATCGTTCTTGTTTAAGATAAATCACACTCAAATCAATTAATTGTCTTTAATTAATCAATCCTTTTATCTTGAACCCTTTTTTTGAATTTCCTTGAGATTATCATCCATCATAATTTTAAACAAATAAATTCATTTAATATTATCTTTTTATGTAACTTGTACCTTGGAGGAAACCCGGTGAATTCTCGTTCATAATTACCCAATGAGTAGAAATGAACATTACACAGAGTTTAAATTAAACACACATATATAAAACACCTATCATGTGTTGTTCCTTAGCTTTATGTGTGCACCATAGTAAAATTATCAAGGGTTTATATAATATAATAATAAATTTTAATAAATATGCATAATTTGGATGAGTACCCAGCGTGTAGTTTTGATTACATGGCATGTACTTCTGTTCACCATCTATAAGAAGTACATGCCTGGGGACATGGGGTGTAGATGTACTTCAGATATATTCAGAGTGGACAGTGTGTTCAGTGGGACACACACCATGTAGTATCCGTGTTACACGGTTTCCAGCCGGGCAAGCCGTGTACAGGGTACATGGTCTAACCCAAACCTGATGGGACTACACATTGTGGTCAGTGGACCAAACAACATGTAATCTAGAAACCATGTTCCACTTTCTACTGGTCAATATACGTTGTCATTTAAGACTTAGAAATACTCCAACACATGACTTGATTTGGCAGACCAGTTGATGTACTGAACCTAGAATACACGTCGTGTACTGCCAAATACACGTTGTGTATTATGGTGTTGTACGACCATAAACATTTGGCACCTCTGGATGAGATCCTCTATTTTATTTTAATCAATATTAAAAGAAAAAGTCATTTCTATAAGGTGAATGAGAAACAAGAGAGGAGAAACAGATCTCGAGATTCAAATTTATAGAACAATTAACTTGAATTGAAACCTCTAAATTATTAAATGTGTAAATCACCAACATAAAACTAAATAATTATAATCAACTATATGACACCTATGATACCACTTGTAGGTTCCGGGTGCAGCGAAATCACGTTGGTGGGTGTACCCAACTTTAATTTTAGCGTTAACAATGATCAATCCGAGATCCATCACAATAATAAAACACCGAATCTTCAGAAGAGAATGAATAATGAAAAAGAAAGAGGGGAGTCCTGAAACCATTGATAGGATCATCATATATTGGTTATAATTAATTTAATTAATTGACAAGAATTACCTTGATGGAATTCTCTATCCTTTGATGTTTCTGATCACGATTCGATGTGATCCATCGTTCCATCATAGAATCCAAGTGTAGGATTCCTCAAGAGGTGACCCAAACGTGCTCCACGTATCTCTGGATGTCTCCGTAGGGATCTCTGAGTGCTAGCATGGAAGATACTTTTCTTGCGATGTCCGCCTTCGATCGCCTTGATCTGGTGGAGGTGGATCTCTCTCCTGTATCTTGAGAGTGTTCTTGGTGGAAAAAGAATTCTCTCTCAACTTGAGAGCTTTTCCAAATCTGCTATGAACAACCCCAAAAAATTTCTAGGCTAAAGAGAAATATATAATTGGGTTTTTTAATGACATAGAATAATAAAATGAATTAATTTCCCGAAAGCATTTATTAATTTCATTTAATTATTAGTAATACCCCATCTCTAATAATAATAGTTGACTATTATTATAACCTGTCATGCTGCCAACAAATTGCACCTAATATTATTTAATTAAATAAATATTATTATTTCTCATAAATTCCCATAAAAAAATACACGACATGTATATTTAATATACACGGTGTGTACTTTTGTTTTTACATTTTTTTATTTCCTCTACCACATTTATTAGACCTTGAATAATGGATATTTAATTCTCAAATAAATATCACTGCATTACTCATTAATAAATATATTATTTTGCCCACAATATATTCTCTCAAATAACTAGTGTCTAAATAAATGCGATCAGGCATTCTTGAATAATTATTAAACCACAGTCGGGAATAATATTTATTCAACTTGTTAAATTAATATTTAACTGAGATACTTGGACACACTTAGTGTGTGACCCTCTAGGACTCTTTCTTAGTGGCATTGGGCGGAGCCTGCCTAAAGTCCAAGGTTAGCTTCTAGAAACATGTCAAGACACCCATAGAGAAAGAAGTTAACACCGCAATGATGTTTCACCTCCTACGAACGCTTACTGTGTAATGTAATCCCTTTGTCTCGATATCTCAAATCAAGCGGGTTGCATGCTAGTGCCTTCAATCCATATGCTCGATTATTCTTTCTTTGAATTTTTATAATTGAACTTTCCCATTACTCACCATGGACATGGATTTATTTAGGTTTTATCAATTATATCAAAGGACCTGAGATATCTACTTCTATTATAGAACAGAAGGGACAAATCCTTTCTCGCATTATCTATTAATGCAGTATCACTCATGACACACCCAATGTATCCTACCTCACTACGAATAATATGTCATCACAGTTTTCTTCAATACATCTAAGTGTGCGAGTTCTAATTCCCATTAATAATAATCTTTAAGTCTATGGACCAAAACACACGTCCACAGATAGGAACATCCAATGACACTATGAAATGTGGATTTCTTACTAGTGGGTCTCGTTCCCATAATATCCTCCTGGATATTACCAAGGGAACACACCATGAGAAGGTGCCTCAAAGTTTTTTGAGTCCTCACCCCTAATAGCATGTATTATTTGTGTCCCTCAAATGATATCATCTGTCCATAGAACATATATTCAAGAACAGTGTTATGGAACTTCTGAGTTCTCATCATAGTAGGGATATGGTGTGACCCATTAATGAAATAGATATCCTCAGGACATTATCACATGCATTGTCACGCAGAAGAACAATCAAGATGTGATAAAGTATATATTAATGAATAAAGTACAAAGTAGTTGGTTCTAGGCCACCAACTCCAACATATTCCCTATATGATATTGATCTAATCATTAAGACCATGGGGTCCTCTAATACCCTAGAAGGATGGGGGATGTTGAATCTAGAAATCTAAATTATAATTTACCATAATCTTGTGAGATCCTCCACCTTAACATACACTATTATAAAGACTCTAAGTTGAATTGGTTCCACTTCTTGAATCACTGGAGTGGCTATTGGATCATGGTCAGCTGCACCCTCCTACACATCTAAAGGAACTATAAAATCTACCTCCCCTATAATAGAATTCCTCCCTACTTACTTAGGTATTCATTTAAAACAATTTCATTGATATTTTATCAAAAATTCCAAAAATAATTCTTAAAAAATACTTTAACAGCTTAAAAAACTATACCACTCAATTAATTATAGGCACATAAAAATGATCACTATATGAAGACTTATCCTAACAGGATACCCATTTCTATATGGTATATCCCCCTTAGAACAACCCAAGTACCAAGCCAAGTGTTCCATACCTAAACATTAGTCATAATTATATACACATATCATAACATAGCATGCTCAATTCAATTAAATAAAATTTTAGAAAAGAAATATTATATAATCATATATCCTATATTACCAAATACTTTAAAGTAATTTTATTAATATGTTTAAAATTAATTATTTACTTGAAATTTATACTTATGTTCCAAGTCATGATGCATGAACACATAAAAAATCCATAAAATATAGCATCAAAATAGTACTTCGGATTACAATGAAACTATAATCCCATAATTAGTAATAGTAATCCTATCACTGATAACTCAAAGGTTCATTCTGTAAAAGATATCTAGGAACTTACGTGACTCATGTACCCGATTTAACACCCCGACCCTAGTTACCCAGAGTCGGTTCATTATTACATAACATTGACATGATCACAAAAGATCAAGTCTTGAAATATCGATTAGTTTAGTAGCCTTGGAAGTACTAGATACATTCATAAGGTTTACATTACATCATAAAATGGAAAACTAAAACAAAATTGTTTCCATAAACAACACTGACATCCCATAGACTATCCTTGCAAGTCAGTCATTATATACTTCTTCGTATCTTGGAAAAAATAAAACATAGAAAGGGGTGAGCTCAGATGCTCAGTAAGGATAACAATATAGAGGAAACTTTCATAAACAAGCATAAAAATTTAAGGCAATGTATAAGACTAAAACAAAATCCTTTTAAACTTGAACTTGAGCATAATATGGAAAAGATAAAAAAAATAATTCCATTTACTTACTCACATGGATATTCTACTAGTTGAATAATAACATGCAATATCAATAGCCACTTTCATAATGATGGAATACATAATGCCAGACTTTCATAACCACATAGTCAAGGCCTTATGCCAAGACTAAAAATATGATTTTGTAAAGGCCTTTTTACAAGACAATAGTTTGTCTCATGAGACCTACCGATGCATCGAGGATCTATAGCGGGCTCCACCCGTCACATACCAAGTCCAATGCATTCTTCATATGAAAAGGTTTAAACATAACATAAACATTCATATTAAAACTAGCATACGAAATGTCAATACTTTATCCATAAACCATGAATGGTATAAAAATAACACATCCATAGTCAAACATATCCCAAAACCTTAAATACAATATGTAATTTTTGTATCATAATAGATCAACTTCAAATAAACTTAAAATCCATCAAAGGATGTTGACATAGATGAAATAACAACCTTATTTAGAGAAATATCTCTTTCTATTTTGAAATAATTTAAAATTCATATAATTATAAAATAAAACATTTATTTTTGGAAATATTATTATAAGCTTGTAAGGGAAGCTTTGATGATGTTATAATGGAGAAAAATAGCCGCACTCGCCATATAAGTTAAAAAAAGACATTCTTACCTTAATTTTGTCGAAAAGGTTATAAAGGACCATGTTATGACGAAAAAATTCTTTTATAAACATATTATAAAAAGTAAAAGAAGGGTATAAATGAATTTGACTCATAGTCTATAAAATAGTAATAATTTTTTGAAATATATTTTTAAGAAACATGGATGTGGATGATAAAAAGGTCCTAGTAGATACTTATGTAAAAACCACCTCGGATAATAAAGAGATTGTGAAATTGACCCTTACATTTTATTTTTCCTTGGTCGAGGGTAGGTTAAACTTTTTTATAATGGTTAAATTATTGTTATTAAATTATAAAAGAATCATATACATTAATATGATATCATATATGATCTTTTAACATTTCTTTGTTAATAATATCTTAGTATTATCGTCGTTTCGGGTGTTAACTGGTTCGTTTTCCTTTATATGATTTATTACGTAAGTAATGATTGTTATTTATAGGATGTATCTTATTCATATCCAGAATTATATGAAGTCTTTAAACATTATTTTTAATCATCTAATGAAAAATTGTCTTGAATGGATATGATGGGGAATGAATCTCATCGCGTTCGTGGAGACGGTAATCCGTACGTACGGACGAGCGACAATATCATTCTTTTGATATTAAAATAATATATAATTGGATGGTATATAATATATACATAATCATTATCATGTTATATTTATTATTTGCATCAATTACACATCATTATTATACTCATCCAAATAAAAATGTATTGAATAACAATTATACCACGACGTGGAGACGGTAAGCCGTACGTATGCACGTATGGTGACATGTCATTAAAAGGATGGATAGAATAATTAATTTGGTTGTAACATATTTATAATAACATAATATTATACAAAATATACTAGAGTTATTATTTTATAATGGAAACAAAAAAAGAAAACAGAAGTGGAAGAAGAAAGGAACTTGAAAGAGGTGATGAAATATTTACCTCTTCTTCGAGTTCTTCATTTTGATTTGATCAACAGGGATTCCTAGGTTGGATTTATGACTAAAGGAAGGCCTCCTGGATGAAGGGAGGATAGTTTAGAGGGTATTTGGGCCGAGTTTGGCCAAGCCAAATGTCTTCGAAGGTGTGAATTAGAGAGAAGGGGGAGTGCCCTTTTATAAGAGTGGTGAGGGGCACCTTAGGAAAAGCTAGAAATATTATTTTATAATAAAATAATTTTTAGTTTATAATGACTCCAAAATGGATTATTTAAAGTATAAGGTGGGGATGGGTCTAAAACCACTCAACCAATAGTTTTTAGATAGTTTTGGGTCACTATATTAACTTTTTCATTTAGATTTAACTCTTAGTTAAATAGTTTGACACTTACCATGTCTCTTTGTATTTTTATATTATATGGTTAATAAACTTACTATATACTTTCAAGAGAACCCCAAGTGGTTCATTAATGATACAATTATCATTAGATAAGTATTTTTAATGAACCTTAGATTTTTAGGAATAGAATATCAATTAATAATATAATATTTGTTTTAAAAACTCTTTTATGTCAATTTTGACACTATCTGGTATTTTGTTTTTTCTAAATTCATAATAGCATTATTACTTCAAAAAAAATAATCTAACCAACCCTAATATTTCAAATTAAGCTATAAAATTATTGGAATTCAGAAAAAGTCTCAAATTACATTTATTTGGATATTTATAATATCAATTAGTTTAATATTTAATTAATTAGGTAGTTACTGCATCATCATTTTGTCATAAATAAATTAAATTATTTAATGTAAAAAAATATTTAAAAAAATACCATTAGGTAGTAAATCTTTTTATCTTTATAATGAATATTTATAGTCGAATTTATCTTATGTATAAACCTATATTAAAAATGTTTTAGTTATTAAACTTTGATTTTAACTCTTTTAACTCTTCTTTAAATAAAATAATAAGTCTCCTAATCTAATACAAGTGAACCAAAGAGGATCATATTTTATTCCTAAGGTTGTTTTTGGTCGAATTATACTTATCCAATAGAATTAGGACACGTGTTAGGGTAATAATAATATCTTTTTTACCCTTAAATATCATATTTACTTTTAACCGTGGTAAATAAAAGTAAAAAGTTACTATTCACCAAAAATTATTTTAATCTTATTGAACCACATTTTTCTTACTGATATCAACTGTGTCTCTTTTATTTTTAAAATTCCACTCACAAAAGTGGTAAAATTAAGTTTTATGTGAATTTGAAAATTCTCCTAGAAGGTGGGTAAAAGACGGTGAAAAGTTCAATAAATTTTTTATATATCTAAAATTATTATAAACTGACTCAAATGAATTACATTGAAATGTATCTATTTTTACCTAAAATAAATTTAAATAAAATAAATAATTATTTAAATAAAAATTTGGTTTTAAACTATAACTCAGTGTTTTTCACTATTCATCAAAAATTGAAAGTTTTCAGAAAAATACCAAAAATTCACCCTAAGCTAATTTCGATATTCTGAATTCAAAAGTGAAGTCAATTTTGAAAGATAAAATTTATAAAATTTCAAAAAGTGGGTATTACTATTCATAACGGCTAGTTTGATTGGTCGCGATTTGTTAGAATATCAAAGTTGCGTATGATGCAAGCTATTGCATTATTCAAAGGGAAAGGTACCGTGGAAGCTTGGGGTGTTACATTATCCCCTCCTTCAAATAATTTTTTCTTCTAAATTTCTAGAATATTACTGCATAAAAAGACGCAAGTGGTTCTTAATCATAAGTTCCTCGGGTTCCCACATTGCCTATTCCATCATATGGTTTCTCCATTGAACTTTTACCGGATGATCCATCCGTTTTCTCAGCACTTGTTCTCTTGTATCAAGAATCTTGACATGCTCTTCACAATAAGATAGATCGGGTTCCAGATCTAATTCCTCCTAGGTGAGTACATGCGTTGGGTCAGGCATGTATTTTCTCAACAGTGATACATGGAACACATCGTGGACTTTGGAGAGATTTGGTGGCATTGCAAAATGGTAAGCTACAACCCCAATTCATTCTAGAATTTTGAAAGGTCTGATGTACCTAGGACTCAATTTTCCCTTCTTACCGAAATGTATAACGCCCTTCCATGGAGATACCTTCAAGAAAACATGATCACCTACCTGAAATTACAAATTATTCCTTCAGTTATCGGCATATCTATTCTGACTACTTTGAGCTGCTTTTATGTGGGTTTATATTACCTTTAACTTTAATATAGTTTCTTCCACAAGTTCTGGGTCTATGAGTTTTCTTTCACCAACATCATCCCAAAAAGTTGGTGTGTGACATCTCTTTCCGTATAATGCTTCATATAGTGCCATATGAATACTTGAATGGAAGCTATTATTATAGGAAAATTATACCAGAGGTGAATATTGATCTCACGTACCTTGAAAGTCAAGTAAGCATGATCTCAACATGTCTTATAAGGTTTGAATAGTCCATTCTTATTGTCCATCAGTTTGAGGGTGGTAGGCAGTGTTCAAACGAAGTTTAGTATCCAGGGCCTTCTAAAGACTTTTCTGGAATCTTGATGTAAAACGTGGATCATGATCTGAAACAATCGATAGTGGTACACCATGAAGTCTCACAAATTTATTAATATATCACCTTACTAGACGTTCAAGTGGTAAATCTTCTATTATAGCAATAAAATGTGCTGACTTGGTAAGATGATCAACAATGACCCATATTTCATCGTTCTTTCTAGGAGTCTTTGGTAGTCCCACGACAAAGTGCATCGTAATATTATCCCATTTCCACTCAGGTATGGGAATAGGTTGCATGACTCCTCCAGGCTGTTGCCTTCCAGCTTTCACTTGTTGACAAACCATACATCTTGACACAAAATCAGCAATCTCCCTCTTCATGTTGTCCCACAAAAAATGTTCCTTCAAATCTCTATACATTTTAGTTCTCCTAGGGTGTATAGATAAATTGGAACTATGAGCATAATCTAACAATTCCCTTTTCAGATCAGGTATATCGGGAACACAAAGTCTCTTCCCAAATTTCAAAATTCCATCTTCATATACGAAGTCACTCAATCTCCCATAATTCACAGCTTTAATCTTCTTTTGAAACTCTTCATCACCGGTATGATAACTCTTTATCCTTTCTAGTAAATATGGTTTTTCAACCATTTGAAAAAGTATTGATGTTTCACCTTCCATGGTGATTCCCATGTCCATAATTACTAGATCCATATATATAGGATCCTTTTTAAATCTGATCTTGTTCCAAACTCCATGATCCTTTCTACTCAAAGCATCTTCCACCTTATTTTCCTTCCTCGGGTGGTAGTGTATAGTGAAATCTTAATCCTTGAGTAGTTCAAGCCATCGCTTTTGCCTCATGTTGAGTTCTTTCTGTGAGAAAATATAATTTAAACTCTTGTGATCGGTATATATCTCACATTTTTCACCATAGAGATAGTGTCTCCAAATCTTCAAAGCAATTATTACAGCTGTTAACTCAAGATCATGAGTAGGATAGTTTTTCTCATGAATTTTTAGCTGTCGTGATGCATAGGAAATAACCCTATCATTCTACATAAGGAAATAACCAATTCCTTTCATTGAAGCATCACTATAAATAACAAACCCATAATTCCCTGATGGTAGAGTCAATATAGGAGCATTGACTAATATTTTCTTTAGTTCTTCAAAACATTCTTCACACTCTTTTACCCAAACTAATTTAACCCGTTTATGTGTGAGCTTGGTTAATGGGTCAGCCAATCAGGCAAAATTCTGGATGAAACGCCAATAATAACCTACCAAAATTCACAATTGCTGAACTTCCCATATAATTAATGTATTCTAAGACTCTTCAGGATAATGCGCAAGTGATTTTAATGATCTTTGTAGCTTTTGGAGTATACCAAGATATCATCAATAAATACCACTACAAAGTCATCAAGATATTCCTTGAAAACTCTGTTCATTAGATCCATGAAAACATAGGGTGCATTAGTCAATCCAAAAGGCATTACTGTAAACTTGTAATGCTCATACCTGGTTCAAAATGATGTTTTCAGAATGTCTTCCTTCTTCACAAACAACTAATGATATCCAGATCGAAGTTCAATCTTTGAAAAGTATTGAGATCCATGAATTTGGTCTAATAAATCATCACTGCAAGGTAGGGGATACTTTTTCTTTATTGTTATAGCATTGATCTCCCTATAGTCAATGCACAACCTCATAGATCCATCTTTCTTCTTAACAAAAAGGACAGGGGATCCCCATGGAGAAACACTAGGGAAAATAAATTCCTTATTACTCAATTCTTCTAGTTGTTTCTTTAGTTCCACTAATTATATAGTGGCCATTCTATAAGAGGTCTTTGATATGGGCCTTGATCCAGAAATTAAATCAATGGAAAACTCAATTTCTCATTCTGGAGGATGTCCAGGTAAATCTTCTGGAAACACATAAAGATATTCTTTCATAATAGGTACATCCTATATTTGAACATTCCTTTCCTCACCCACAGTTATTTCATTCTCTTCCTCCATAATAATTGAATTTAGTTGAGCTACTGGGGGTGGATATAGATAAGAATCAAGTGGTGACATTTCTGCTATAAAGATAAGGTGTTCTTTATCATCATCATAAAAAAATTTAACCTCCTTCTTCTTACAATAAATATTCACATCATGGTCCGAAAGCCAATCCATACCAAATATTATATCAAATTAAATCATGGGCATGACAATGAGATCAGAAGATAAAGAACATTTATATGGGAACTGATTCACAAAACTTTGTTACGATGATACTTCCCTTATGATTTTTGACTGACAACTCCCTTATTAAATCAAATTGGAAATATCTAATTTTCTTAGCAAACTAGGAAGATATTAAACAATGTGATGATCCATAATCAAATAAATCATTTTCTAAACTTGAGGAAACCATTAAATTACCTTTCACTATGTCTTTCGGAGCTTCAAACTTAGCAGAAGTGATAACATAAGCTTCGACTTGATCCCTTGGCCTTTTCTGAGGAAAGTTCACCTGATGCTTAGGACATTCATTCACATAATTCCCCCTTCATCTACAATTATAACATTCAACATAGAAAACCTCTTTCTGACCCTTACAATCAAGATCTTGGTGGCCTTTTTCACCACACTTGTAACAGACTCTCATTCCCTTCAGGCAGGTACTAGGGTGTTTCTTACCACATTTACTGCAGGATGGATATTCAACTTTTCCCTTCTTCCCCTTATTTCCATTTCCAGAGTGATCAACAGATCTCTTATTCTCTTTATTTGCTTTAAAGTCGTAAGACTTAGAGAATTATTTTTTTGTCTTCATAGCACATGAGACAATATCTTCGTACGATGAGAAGGATTATGAGACTAATGCTCGACGGAGAAATGGTTTTAACCCATAAAAAATGATCAATATTACTTCTTGGGTTACGTTTATAATCTGCTACATGCCTTGCTAACCTTGTAAAGTTACCTTCATACTTTGCGACATTCTCATCCTCTTTTTGCCTCAGACTGAGAAATTTCCTTTACATATCTACTAGATGGTCACGAGGAAAGTATTTTTCTAATAAAATCTCTTTAAACTCCCTCCATTCCATATTTGATACTTTATCATCTTCCTTTGTGTTTTGAATCAATTACCACCATTGATCAGCATCTCCAGTGAGGCGGTAAACTGCCTTGACAACTTTTTTCCTTTCACTACTCCCCAAGGCATGGAATATTTTATCTAAGGAATTTATCCATTTCTTAGATACTAGTGTATTTGTACACCCATTGAATGTTGGTGGTTGTTTCCTCATGGGGCGATCTAAAATTGATCCTCCATGCTGCAGATCAGGATGCTCCATACGGGTAAGGTTATTATTTATAACCTGAGTGAGTTGTCCCAGTATGGTGATAAGCTGATCAGAACCAGTTGTATCACCATCTCCACTATAATTATCTTGAGTAGGAGGGAAATCCTTACATGCAGTGTGTGCATTTATACAATTTCCATTCTTTCCACTAGGAGCCATTTCTAAAAAATAGAATAAACTAGATTAGTTTATGAATCTAAATACATAAATCCAAACTTGTAAAACACTTAACATAAACTGAACAGTTTATGGATATAATCCATAATCATAAAAAATGTTTTCTTTGAGGAAAAATATATACTCATAAACCCTTCATAATGGTTTTTAAAGAAAATGAGAATTGTCCAAAGCATATCCCGCGGGAGTGTCGTAACCAAGAGTGCAGCAAGGCCCGTTGTCATGCACCAGTTCCCGTTTGAGTCTAGCTCAAAGCTGTGTTTTTGGGTTTTACCCCTAGGCACATCTGTGCCAGATCCATCTCTACCTGCTCATATCCAGAGAAGGATGTATTGCTTGGAAAACTCACAAAGTCTCTACAATACCAAAATTCTAGGAAGTTCTTCTATACTAATCCTCAAAGTCTATCTTAGGGTAATGTGCTCTAATCAGAGTTTATCTAAATCTAGATTCCAAGGTTTGTACTAAACTTCCTCTGATACCAACTGTAATGAACCGACCCTAGTTACCCATAGTCGGTGCATTATTACATAACATTAGAATGATCACAAAAGATCAAGTCTCAAAATATCGATTAGTTTAGTATCCTTGGAAGTACTGGATACATTCATAAGGTTTACATTACATCATAAAATGGAAAACTACAAAAACATTGTTTCCATAAACAACACTGATATCCCATAGACTATCCCTGCAGGTCAGTAATTATATACATCTTTGCATCCTAGAAAAAATAAAACATAGAAAGGGGTGAGCTCAGATGCTCAGTAAGGATAACAATATAGTATAAAATTTCATAAATAAGCATAAACATTTAAGGCAATGTATAAGAATAAAACAAAAGCCTTTTAAACTTTAACTTGAGCATAATAAGTCAAAGATAAAAATCAAATAATTCCATTTACTTACTCACATGGATATTCTACTAGTCGAATAATCACATGAAATATCAATAGCTACTTTTATAATGATGGAATATAGAATGCCAGACTTTCATAACCACATAGTCAAGGACTTGTGCCAAGACTACAAATAAGATTTTGTCAAGGACTTATGCCAAGACACTAGTTTGTCTCATGATAATTACCGATGCATCACGGAGATATAGCGGGCTCCACCCGTCACATACTATGTCCAATGCATTCCTCATATGAAAAGTTTAAAACATAACATAAACATTCGTATTAAAACTAGCATATGAAATGTCAATACTTTATCCATAAACCATGAATGGTATAAAAAAAACATCCACAGTTAAACATACCAAAAAACCTTCAATAAAATATGGAAGCTTTGTATCATAAGAGATCAACTTCAAATAAACTTAAAATCCATTAAAGGATGTTGACATAGATGAAATCAAAACCTTATTTAGAGAAATATCCCTTTCTATTTTGAAATCATTTAAAATTCATATAATTATAAAAGGAAACATTTATTTTTGGAAATATTTTTATAAGTTTGTAAGTGAAGATTTGATGATGTTCTAACGGAGAAAAATACCCGCACTCGCCGTATAAGTTAAAAAAATACATTCTTACCTTAATTTTGTTGAAAAGGTTATAAAGGACCTTATTTGGAAAATGAAGGAAATATTCCTTTATAAACATCTTATAAAAATTCAAACAAGGGTATAAATTAATTTAACCCATAGTAAATAAAATAGTAATAATGTTTTGAAATATATTTTTAAGAAACATAGATGTGGATGATAAAGAGGTCCCAGTAGATACTTATGTAAAAACAACCTCTGATAATAAAGAGATTGTGAAATTAACCCTTACCTTGTACTTTTCCTTGGTCGAGAGTAGGTTAAACTCTTGTATAATGGTGAAATAATTGTTATTCAATTATACTATAATCATATACATTAATATGATATCATATATGATCTTTTAACATTGCTTTGTTAATAATATCTTAGTATTATCGTCCTTTCGGGTGTTAGCTGATTCGTTTTCCTTTATATGATTTGTTACGTAAGTAATATTTGTTATGTATAGGATGTATCTTATTCATATCCAGAATTATATCAAGTCTTTAAACATTATTTTTAATCATCTAATGAAAATTAGTCTTGAATGGATATGATGGGGAATGATTCTCATCGCGTTCATGGAGACGGTAATCCGTACGTATGCACGTGCGACAATATCATTCTTTTGAAATTAAAATAATAAATAATTGGATGGTATATCATATATACAGAATAATTACAATGTTATATTTATTATTTACATCAATTAAACATCATTATTATACCCATACAAATAATAATGTATTGAATAACAAGTACACCACGACGTGGAGACGGTAAGCCGTACGTATGCACGTATGGTGACATGTCATTCAAAGGATGAATAGAATAATGAATTTGGTTGTAAAATATTTATAATAACATCACATTATATAGAATATACTGTATTTATTATTTTATAATGGAAAAAACAAATAAAAAGTAAGTGGGAGAAGAAAGGAACTTGAAAGAGGCGATGAAATATTTACCTCTTTTTCGGGTTCTTCCTTTTGATTTGATCAAAAGGGATCCCTAGGTTCGCTTTCTGACAAAAGTAAGGCCTCTAGGATTAAGGGAGGACAGTTTAGATGGTATTTGGGCAGAGTTTGGCTGAGCCAAATGGCTTTGAAGGTGTGAATTAGAGAGAAGGGGGAGTGCCCTTTTATAAGAGGGGTGAGGGGAACCTTAGGAAAAGATAGAAATATTATTTTATAATAAAATCATTTTCGGTTTCTAATGGCTCCAAAATGGATTATTTAAAGGATAAGGTGGGGATGGGTCTAATACCACTCAACCAATAGGTTTTAGATAGGTTTGGGTTACTATATTAACTTTATCTTTTAGATTTAACTCTTAGTTAAATAGTTTGACATTTACCATGTCTCTTTGTATTTTAATATTATATGGTTAATAAACTTACTATATAATTCCAAGAAAACCCCAAGTGGTTCATTAATGATACACCTATAATTATATAAGTCTTTTTTATGATCCTTAGTTTTTTAGGAAAATAATATCAGTTAATAATATAATATTTGTTTTAAAAACTCTTTTATGTCAATTTTGACACTATTTGGTATTTTGTTTTTTCTAAATTCATAATAGCATTATTACTTCAAAAAAAATTCATCTAACCAACCCTAATATGTCATATTAACCTATAAAATTAGTGGAATTCATAAAAAGTCTCAAATTCATTTTGGATATTTATAATATCAATTATTTCAATATTTTATTAATTAGGTAATTACTGCATCATCATTGTGTCATAAATGAATTAAATTATTTAATGTAAAAAAATATAAATAAAATACCATTATGTAGTAAATATTTTTACATTTATAATGAATATTTATAGTCGAATTTATTTTATGTATAAACCTATATTAAAAATGTTTTAGTTATTAAACTTTGATTTTAACTCTTTTAAATCTTCTTTAAATAAAATAATAATAAGTGTCCTAATCTAATCCAAGTGGACCAAAGAGGTTCATATTTTATTCCTAAGTTTATTTCTGGTCGAATTATACTTATCCAATAGAATTAGGATATGTGTTAGGGTAATAATAATATCATTTTTACCCTTAAATACCCTATTTACTTTTAACCGTGGTAAATAAAAGTAAAAAAGTTACTATTCACCAAAAATTGTTTTCATCTTATTGAACCACATTTTTCTTACTGATGTCAAATGTGTCTCTCGGATTCTTGAAATTCCACTCACAGAAATGATAAAATTAATTTTTATGTGAATTTGCAAATTCTCCTAGGAGGTGGGTAAAAGACGGTGAACAGTTCAATAAAATTTTTATATATCTAAAATTATTTTAAACGGACTCCAATGAATTACATTGAACTTATATAGTTATTATGTATCTATTTTTACCTAAAATAGATTTAAATAAAATAAATAATTTTTTGAATAAAAATTCGTTTTTAAACTATAACTCAGTGTTTTTCACTATTCATAAAATATTAAAAGTTTTCAGAAAAATACCAAAAATTCACCCTAATATAATTTCGATATTATGAATCCAAAAATGAAGTCCATTTTGAAAGATAAAATTTATAAAATTTCAAAATGTGGGTATTACTATTCATAACGATTAGTTTGATTAGTAGCGATGAGTTAGAATCTCGAAGTTACGTACAATACAAGCTATTGCATTATTCAAAGGGAAACGTACCATGGAAGCTTGGGGTGTTACACCCGAGCTCTATACATTATAAATTATTTCTACATTTCCCCAAAAATATTCAAGAAAAAAAAATAAAACCTCCTTTGATACCACATTGTAACACCATGACCGAGTCATTGGGTTTGTTCAGTGTGTTACAAGACCCCATGTGTGTCTACCTATTTGAGAGAGGCTGCATACTTGTAGTTAGGTTCTGAATGGTGTGGAGGGGAGACTATAAACTCATTAACAATATAAATGCACTATAATCAAACTATGTAATAATAAACAACCCAAAACAACCTAAGGGAAATTATATTTTTATAAATAAATGGAATACAGGTTATAAAAAATGTTAAACTTAAAGAATCAAAATGTGGTAAGTCAACCAATGTTTGGTAAGAAATGTAAATAAACTAATACACTATAGCAATTTTCAAGAGTGAGTCCCAATATTTCCACTATCATATTAGCTACATATGATCATCTCCCTAACATAGGACCCTTTACCTTAGCTATATCCTTGACTATGAAATCCACACATACATCGAGATGCTTATATAGGGTGTGAGTATAAAACTAGTTGGACACAACTGATCAATACTTAACATAAATTTCAAATTTATATAAATGTGTACGGAGTGATGTTAAGTAAATTCAAAAATAAGGAACCAACCATATATAGGATGATCATGCTATAAACAGGCTACCATGAGCCTCATTCGTACCTTATTTATCTTCATTATATAAGGAATTTCTCAAAAATCATCACATATTAGGTTAGTTTAAAAGGAAAACACATGTCTATGATCAAGTCCCATATCCAATTAATCCCTAAGTAAAGACAAAAGGACATCTCATCCCTATATTAACCTTAGGTAATTTAATAAGGGAATCATTCCCATTCCTCTACTAGGTTGGGCCATAAGTCCATAACACCCTTGGCTCAGCTTGGGGTAGGGTCACAAGGTATTTGTATCCTATCCTCTGCCCCAAGTTAGGCCACAAGGACATTATACCCATACCCTATCTCCAGGTCTAATCACCATCATCAACACCATATCACACCAATACATGATCCCCCACGAGGGGAAAACCAATACATATTGATCTAACTTCTAACATGATACTAGATACAAATCTCTCTTATTCAAGGATTCACACACAACATGGCATATTATAAAAGACACAATCATAACACACAATGAATAGTTCTCACTGGAAACACATGAAAACCATATAAAAAACAAAAAACATACCATATCTCACAATAGCTCATACGACTATGTGCATGCACACATAAACATTCTAATCACTCAAATCAATCTTATACAAAGGCATTATGTGGTAAGGACTTCCCACCTAAGTGCTTCGACATCAATTTCAAAGCGCTATCACATAATCACATTTGAAAAACAATGATTCCTATAAAAATATCAATTAATTAAAACTCATATTATATAATCAATATTCAAGAAGGAGGATATAACATGGTATTATAGATACATCAATTTACCCAATGATATCTTCTTCCAATGGTAGATCTAGATCCCTTCAAGGGAGGGATGAAAATTATCTAAATCTAGTTTCTATCCATTAATCAACCAATATTTATACATTAGATCATTATAGAATACAAAGAACTAGATAAAATTTCTTTTATAAGTGATTTTACTCAAGATATGAGAGTATTATATCTAGAATGGATGAAACTTACCAGTTCAGATCCAACAAACTGATCCAAGCTTGAAACTCCAAAGTGAGGGGAAGAAGAGAGAAAATTCTATTTAAAGAGAGATCATATAAACGTTTTTTTCATGTGTGGGTAAAACCTATAGAGTGGGGTATAAAAAAAGGTGCATTAGAGAAAAACTATTTGGGTTCCCTTAATGACCGGTCCATCTAGGCACCATCTGCTAGCCGGTGGTTGCTAAACAGCTGACTGGTAGCTCCAGGAAGAAGCCTAGGATACTGCCTCAACCACTGGTTGGATATTTTATTTGAATTGGATAACCAGTGGAACACAGGTTACCTATATACAACAATAACCTCTAACTTCTATCAACTAAAACTATTCCATCTAGCTGGTCGAACACCAACAACCCCAACTATCAGTTGGTTCTCCCATCTCTTTCACTTTTGATTCTCAGCCCTAGAAAACATTGATCATGCCTAAAAAAAACAATAAATATATGTATAAATTTTAATTAATATACCATTTAATTTCAATGATATTACATATAACCATCCATGTAAGGTGGTGAAGAAAAACAAAACACATCTCTTTGTGGAGGTGGTAGTATGTACGTTCATACAAACAATGTTTTCATTTTCAATAGGGTGGGAAGAAGTTATAAAATGTGTTATCTTTTCATAATATTAAACATGTTTTAAAACTAATATTTAACCATTAAATAACCTTTTATAACCATCCATGTAGGTAAGTTATAAAAAAAATACGTCTCTTTGTAGAGGTGGTAGTCTGCACGTACACACGAACAATGTTATCATTTTTCTAAGGAAGTCAGAATTGTAGATAATGATTATAATGGTAACATGATAAAATATTATTATACTAATAATAGTGACTTTATTATATTATAATTTTTAAAATATATTTTGGGGATAAATACAAATAAGAATAAAATTTTGGAAGTGATTTGTACTCATGTTGAGAATTTGAACCTTCTATTGTAGGAAATCTTAAAAATGTGAGATTTAGGGATTTTCATTAATTGATGGGATTAAAATATGTGGGATAGAAATAAAGGATAAGTAAAATTGGAATAGTTTCAATAGAAATAGAAATTTTTAGAGTTTATCTAAATGGGTGGTGGAAGTATCCTTTTTTAAGTTAAAGGGGTGACACTTTTGTAAATATCCATAAATTTATTTCAATGTCATATCACTTTGAAATGAAAGTTTATCCAAAATTAAAAAATAATGTATATTGGGTAACCTTTTGTTGATAAATGCCTTAAACATTAATTTTGAGATAATATTTTAGGAATTTTAAGATTTTTCTCTTCAATTTTAACTTTAACCATAATTTAATTTTATCATGACAACTAGTTTTTAAACCCCGATAATTGATTTTAATGAAAAATAATAAAATTGAAATAATTAGATAAATTGGGTATTCTTGTTATAAATATTAAAATAATTTTATAAAATTAAATATCTTAAAGTAGTAAAATTTTAATTTTAAAATAATAAGTATAAAACACATTAAAACGGTGTTTAGAAAAAAATAATACTTATTTTGCAAAATGTTAATCATAGGTTTCCAAACTAAACAAAATATTTTAAATATATAATTTTACTTATTAAATACATATTTAATCAGGAATTTTTTTTCATGAAATTTTAATACATGATTATATCCAAATGATTTTATAAAAGTCATGACATTTTCAAAAACAATATTTTGTACTAATAACCTAAAAATTAATCTTCCTAGAGAAATAACAATAATTCATCCTAATATAATATTATCATACTGAATCCAAAAATCAATTATTTTTTATAAAATATAAATTTAATATTATATAAATTTAAATTTTAAATATAATAATGAATAAAGGATCTTTATAATGTGATAGAGTATGGTTTGTGCAATATATTTAAGGTGTAGTGTTTACATACTATAATAGTGTCTTAGTTATTAAATTACCCCGCCCTTAAATAATTTAAACATTGAAATTTGATATATGTTGGCTCATAAAAAATGTGGGTAATTATTCATCATTACGTCTTCAGGTTACCATATTTCTTCCCCTATCTTATGATTCCTTCAAAATACATTTAACAGCCTAGTTGTCTAATTTTGTAACACTTTCACTATGGTTCCAAGAATAAATACTAGATCTTAATTATAAGAAAATTTAGGTTTTGAATATATTCTACAAGTGGTGATTCCATGTGTTGGGTCTTACATATACTTCCTCAATAATGAAACATGGAATATGTTGTTCAATTTAGAGACGTTGGGTGTCATATCTAGATTATAGTCTAGAACTCTAATTCTCTCTAAATTTTAAAAGGGAAAGATAAACATAGGACATAGTTTTCCCTTATTAACAAACCTTATAACTTCCTTACATGGATATACCTTTAGGAAAACATGATCTGTCACTTGAAATTAAAAATATTTTCTCATATCATCTATATAGCTCTTTTTTTAAGCTTCCTTAATCTGGTTCTGAATAGTTCTCACATCATTGTCCCCACAAAACATTATGGGCCTACTATCTTTCTCTCCATAAAATCATCCCAAAACTTTATAGTATGAAATATATTCCCAAATAATTATTTATATCTTGTCATATATATACTTTAATAGAGGCTATTATTATATGTAAATTCTACCAAAGTTTTATATCGATCCCACATAATTTGAAAGCAATGTGAGCATAACCTTAGCATGTATTCCAATGTCTAACTTGTAACACCCGAGAATTTTATGAGAAATATTTTGTTTTTATGTTATATAAATCATCAAAGGAATCTTTCACTACACACAACACTATCTTGGCTTGCTTTACATGCAATCACGACCTTCCTCGATAGCTTGCGTCGTACGCAATACCGAGTTTCACTAAACAACGATATGCTATTAAAATATTATTAAAACTAGCCATTATGAATAGTAATAACCACTTTTTGAACTTTTTAAAATTTCATCTTTCAAAATTGACTTCATTTTTGGATTCGGAATATCGATATTAGCCTAGGGTGAAATTTTGGTATTTTTCTGAAAACTTTCAATTTTTGATGAATAGTGAAAACACTGGGTTACTATTTAAAAACCGACTTTTTATTTAAATAATTATTTATTTTATTTAAATTTATTTTAGGTCAAAATTGATACATAATACCAATATAAGTTCAATGCAATTCATTGGAGTCATTTTATAATAATTTTAGATATATAAAAATTTTATTGAACTTTTCACCGTCTTTTACCCACCTCCTAGGAGAATTTTCAAATTTACATAAAACATAATTTTACCGCTTCTGTGAGTGGAATTTCAAAACTACGAGAGACACGGTTGATGTCAGTAAGTAAAATGTGGTTCAACGAGATGAAAATAATTTTTTGGTGAATAGTAACTTTTTACTTTTGTTTTACCACGATTAAAAGTAAATTGGGTAATTAAGGGTAAAAATGTTATTATTATTACCCTAACACATGTACTAATTCTATTGGATAAGTGTAATTCGACCAAAAACAACCTTAGGAATAAAATATGACCATTTAGGCCCACTTGGATTAGATTAGGACATTTATTATTAATTTATTTAAAGAAGGGTTAAATTAGTTAAAATCAAAGTTTAATAAATAAATCATTTTTAATATAGGGTTATAAATAAGATAAATTATAATATAAATATTCATTAGAAATATAAAAATATTTCCTACATAATGGTATTTTATTTTTAATTTTTATACTTAAAATAATTTAATTTATTTATGACACAATGATGATGCAGTAATTATGTTATTGATGAAATATTGATATAATTGATGTTATAAATACCCAAATAAATGTAATTTGAGACTTTTTATGAATTAAAATAATTTTATATGTTAATATGACATGTTATGATTTATTAAAGTAACTTTTTTTGAACTAATCATTCTGTTATGATTTTCACAAAAATCACTGACCAAATAGTGTCAAAACTGACATAAAATAGTTTTTAAAACAAACATTATATTATTAATTGTTATTATATTCCTAAAAATCTAAGGTTCGGCCAAGATACTTATATACTTATATTTTTATCATTAGTGGACCACTTGGGGGTCTCTTGGATGTATATGGTAAGTTTATTAACTATATAATATAAAAATACAAAGTGACAGGGCAAATGTCAATCTAATTAACTAAGAGTTAAAACTAAAAGATAAGGTTAATATAATGACCTAAACTTGTATAAATTCTATTTGATGAGAGGATTTAGACCCATCCCCACCTTAGATTCTAAATAAATCAATTTGGAGCTATTAAAAACCGAATATGTCTTTATAATAAAATAATATTTTTAGTTTTTCCAAAGGTGCCCCTCTCCTCCCTTATAAAAGGGCACCCCCTCCCTCTCTTCCTCACACCACTTTAAGCCTTCAATCACGTCCAAACCCTACCAATTTCTCTTCTACACTTCCCTAGAAACATCCTAGAGGTCCTGGTCTTCTTCAAAGACCAATTTTAGTGCCCTAAGAGGAGGTCTAAAAGAGGTGCTTCAAAGAAGAGGTAATGTCCGTTACCGATTCTTTCAACTTTATTTATTCTTCCAATTCTTCTTATTTAGTTGTTTCATTATGAAATAATAACATCACTATCACTCATATACTGGTATGTTATTATAAGTATGAAACAACCCTATTTCACCATCTATCCATCCTACGGAAAACGAAATCACCGCGCGTGCGTACGTACAGAATACCGTCTCCACGCCGTGGTGTAATCTATTTTCCACCACCACCTTACTTGGATGGGTATAATGGTGTAAATAATAACTATATATGATTATTTTAAAGTTATATTTATTCTGAAATAGTATACATACACTCCAATACAATTCCACGATCATGGGAACGATATCATCACTCGTGCGTACATACGGAATACCGTCTCCACGTCGTGGTGTAATCTATTTTCCACCACCACCTTACTTGGATGGGTATAATGGTGTAAATAATAACTATATATGATTATTGTAAAGTTATATTGATTCTGAAATAGTATACATACACTCCAATACAATTCCACGATCATGGGAACGATATCATCGCTCCTGCGTACGTACGAAATACTGTCTCCACGATGTGATGCGACTCGTTATACATGATATTCATTACATAATGATTATATAAATGAATTGAATGAATTAATATGATATATATTACACTAATACCATTCTGGAAATGAGATATCTATAACCTAAAGAGAATAATAAGAATTTATTTGACAAAACACGCATAAGAACAAAAAGTAATAAACACCTAAATAACAAGTAGCAATGAAATATTACTAATAAGAAGCTAAGAATATGACCATATATGATATCATAAAAATAATTATGATTCTGGAATAAGTCAATGACATTATTTAAATCATTATACAGGAGGTTCAGACACTTACGAAGCAAATCGGACCTAAGGTAAGGGACAATCTCGCAATCTCAATTTTTATCCGAGATTGTTTATACTTCAGAATTTACTGGGGAATATTTATCATCCACATCCATGTTTCCTCAATATGTAATATTATTTATATCCTCCTACAATTGTTTAAATCCAATTTTACCCTTCGGTGAGTTTTTAGTAAAATATATGAAAGGAATCTTTTGTCGTTTTTCGTACGAGGTACTTTTTGACTTTTCTGACATAAGTACGAGAAGAATGTTTTTTTAACTTATACGGCCTGAATAGAATTTAAAAACATTATTTACAAGAATCTTCCTTTACAAGTTTTCAAGTTTATTTTTAATCAACTTCTTTTAGTTTAAAATTGTATGACATGTTAAGAAAGGAAAAAAAAATTGAAGTAGAAAGGATATTTTCCTCAAGAATGGAGTTCAACTGCTTTATCAAAATTATTTTCCATCTAAGATAATATAGGGTTATGTTTATATCCCTATTATTACATTGATTTGATTATGTTGTGATGGAATTATTTTTATTAATTCCTTTATCTTGTATGAATTGTTTTATGATGTCACGATGTTTAAGAATCCCATTTTTATTACATGGGTTATGCAATGATGTATGATTTTTTGATTTTGTGGCACACATAAGAATGGTATCATTATGAGAGGGGTGGTACCTATATCTCCCTCCAATGCATTGGGTAATGATTTATATCTCATGAGATAGACATGGCTGGAACGGAAGGTTAATCCGGTTCAGTGAAACAGGACAGAAAAGAGGAGTGAACTCGGTTCAGAAATAGACTTTGTCCGCTAAGATAGTCTAGTCTATGAGTCTTGAATACTAAGAAATGATTCTCTATGATTATGTGTGTATGCCAAAAAGTTTCATGTTTTAAATTATGATTAGTGAAATTACATTTCACTACTATGATTTATCCCATGTTATGAAATTATGATCTCTTTTGCAGGTTAAGATTTCCAAAATGTTATGTTCTTATGAATATGATGTGATTGATATTTCTTTTATTTACCCTTACTGAGAATTTGAGCTCACCCTTTTGTATGTTTTCTTTCCCCAGGTCAGGAAGAACGTTATTAAGTAGGATATGCCAAAAAGGACTCTAGATATGATGAAATAAATGGGAGACAATGTAGATGCTTTATGAACCAGTTGTTTATGTTTCCCAGTTTCTAAAGACATTATAACTATACGGTCCTTTCCTGGTTTTGTTATATGTTGTAATAAGTGTGCTTCAATTTTTAAGTATTAACAATGTATGTAAAGTACGGGTCATTATAGTTGGTATCAGAGGGAGGTTATAGTCAACCTTTGGAAACTAGGAAGTGAAAGCCTTAGTAAAAACCCTAAGGATAAGTCTAAGCATAAAACACAATATTAGTGTTTTAGAAATGGCCATGAACAACCTATGATAAGACCTTAAGTGTGAAATTTTATTCTTGATTATGTCTTTTTCCTGTTATAATTAGTGTTGATCACACTATTCTTCTTGGTTTTAGTCAATGGCTGGAACCCAAAGGAACCGTGTTAATGTGGAATGCGACGGGCAATGCAATGATTGTCCCCCTGAGCAACCAAAAGTTCTGGGAGCTAGAATGAAAAATCTTGTAGCCATGCTCACACAACTTTCTCAAGCTATGAATCATGCAGGACTTCCAAACGAGCAAAGGAAGGAGCAACATTCTGTTGAATCCTTCATGAGGCAGCGTCCACCTTCATTCAGCAGGTCTTCTGATCCATTAGTGGTTGAACAATGGATCATTACCACTGAAAAGATATTTTCAGTTCTTCAATGTTCTGAACATGATAAAGTCATCTTACGAGTTTATCGTTTGTAAGGTGATGTTGATCAATGGTGGAATCTTATTAAGAATACGAGGCAAAGGGATGAAATTGAGTCCATGGAATGGGACGAGTTCAAGAAATTATTTTTCAATAAGTACTTCCCTCATATTCTCCGAACAAAGATGGAGAAGGAGTTTCTTGAACTAAAGCAAAAGGATGATGAATCTGTTGGTACCTACGAAGCAAATTTTACAAAACTTGCAAGGTACGCTTCTGGTTTTATTATCTAACCTGAGTGTAAGATCGATTGATTCTTTAGTGGCTTAAAACCATGTCTTTGAAGGGCGTTAGCCATAAGGGACTTCAATAGCTATGAGGAAATTGTTCGATGTGCTCTCAAGGTTGAGATGGAGATTGGTGTAACCCATCAGTCATATGGGTTTGATAAGAAGAGGAAAATGGAATTCAAAGGAAAATCTAAAGAACACAATGAAAATAAGATGAGTTTTCCCTTATGATCAAAGTGTGGAAAGAAACATGGAGGAAATTGTTTTAAGGGGACAAGAAAATGTAATAAGTGTGGAAAAGAAGGTCATCAGGCAATTGAATGTCGAAATAATGGGAAGAAGATGTATAATGATGCAAACAAAGGAAGGGATACAAAAAATGAACCTATTACCCTTCAATGTTTCAAGTGAAAGGAGATGGGGCATTATGCCAATCAATGCCCAAATCCAAGGGTTGATGATTATGATTGACTTCAACAACCTATTAAGGCCAAAGACAAAGGAAAGTCACATGAAATTTCTATCAGCGATGTGGAGTACGATAATTAAGTGGTGAAAGGTACACTTACCATCCACTCTAAAGTAGCAAATGTTTTATTTGATTCTGGATCCACCCACTCTTTTATTTCTAAAGAATTTTCTAAGGGTATCTCCGTATTACCTCAACAATTGGATGTTGAGTTAGCTGTGACAATCCCTAATGGCACAACAGTCGCATCAAAAGTTTATAATTCTTCTCCGATTGAAGTTTGTGGGAAAGTGCTTCCTGAAAATCTTGTGATCCTTCCTATAGTGGAATTTGATGTGATTCTTGGTATGGATTGGCTTTCTCTATATGGAGCTCATATCAATTTCCAAATAAGGGAAGCCACATTTCATATTCCAGATCAATATATGATCATCTATCAATGCAAGGATGAACATTACCTTCTAGTGGAAATTTCTTCCATCTTATGGGTTTTGATTCCACTAAATGAAGGTTATTTATCTCAAATGGTTGGTGACAAACTCACGATTAAGAATATTCCCATTGTACGGGAGTTTGATGATGTCTTTCTGGAGGAATTTTCGGGTCTTCCACCTAATCGTGAAGTTGAGTTTTCAATAGAACTCGTACTGGGTGCTTTTCCTATTTCAAAGAAACCTTATAGAATGGCCCCAATTGAGTTGCAGTAATTGAAGAAGCAACTCTAAGAAAATCTTGATAAGGGATTCATACACCCTAGTGCGTCACCTTGGGGAGCACATGTTCTGTTTGTTAAGAAGAAAGATAGATCAATGAGACTCTGCATTGATTATCGAGAACTTAACAAGATCACTATCAAGAACAAATATCCTCTCCCACGCATTGATGACTTATTTGACCAACTACGCAGAGCTCAATAATTTTCCAAGATTGATCTTCGTTTAGGGTATCATCAATTAAGGGTTAAAAGGGAGGATATACCAAAGACGACTTTTTGTACAAGGTATGGACACTATGAATTTATAGTGATGCCATTTGGTCTTACTAATGCCCCTGCTATCTTCATGGATCTGATGAATAGAGTCTTTAGAGACTATCTTGATTAGTTTTTGGTAGTCTTTATAGACGATATTCTTGTCTATTAAAATTGCAAGGAAGAACATGAAGATCATTTGAGAATTATATTGAAGACCCTGAGAAAGGAGAAGATTTATGCCAAATTTACCAAGTTTGAATTTTGGATTAAAAAAGTTGCATTTTTGGGTCACATAATCTCAAAAGAGGGGATATCTGTGGATCCAGCAAAAACAGAGGTTATCGAAAGATTTTTGAGACCAACAACAGTAATTGAGATCCGACGTTTTCTTGGTTTGGATGGATATTATCGACGTTTTGTGAAATATTTTTCACGATTATCTAATCCACTCACCAGGTTGACTCGAAAATGAGTTAAGTTCATGTGGATGGAGGAATGTGAAGAGAATTTCAAGGAGTTGAAAACAAGGTTATCCAGTGCACCTGTACTCACACTTCCTTGTAGTGGAGAAAGGTTTGTGATCTACAGTTATGCATCCAAGAAGGGGTTGGGGTGTGTTGTTATGAAAAATGATATGGTGATAGCTTATGCCTCACGACAGTTGAAAATCCATGAGCAAAATTACCCAACTCATGATTTGGAGTTAGCTGCGGTAATCCTTGCATTAAATATTTGGAGGAATTATCTTTATCGAGAAAGGTGTGATATTTATACTGATCATAAAATTTTAAAGTATATTTTCACACAAAAGGAGATGAATATGTGCCAAAGAAGATGGTTGGAGCTGATTAAGGATTACGACTGCTCAATTCATTACCACCCTGGGAAAGCAAACAAGGTGGCAGATGCATTAAGTTGACAAGACCATGCTAGCTTATCCATGATGAGGATCACAAAAGATCCAATATTTAAGGATTTACAAAGGTTGGATCTTGGAATTATAATGAAAGGGGAAAATCGTATCTTTCTCAATTGAATGTTCAACCATATATACATGTGAAGATTAAAGAGGCACAAAAAGAATATGTAGAGTTACAAAAGAAGGTGAGAAATATTCCTGAATTCAACCTTGATTGTGATGGGATAATAAAGTTCAGGAATCAGGTTTGTGTTCCTCCCATCCCAGAATTAAAGAAGGAGCTGCTGGATGAGGCTCATAGTTCTTCATTCTTTATTCATCCTGGAAGCATGAAGATGTATAGGGACCTGAAAGAGTACTTCTGGTGGGATGGCATGAAAAGAGATGTTGTTGAATATGTCTCTCGATGCTTGATTTGTCAGCAAGTTAAAGCTGAGAGACAGAAGTCTAAGGGGATGTTACAACTATTACCCATACCCGAATGAAAATGGGAAAACATCACTATGGACTTTGTCACCGGACTTCCTAAAACATCCAAAGGCAATAATGCTATCTGGGTCATAGTTGATCGTTTTACAAAGTATGCACACGTCATTTCTATTAGAGAGGATTTTTCTCTAGATCAACTTTCCAGGATATATGTAAAGGATGTGGTAGGATTTCATGGAGTACCACTTTCTATTATATCTGATCGGGATCCAAGGTTTACCTCGAAGTTTTGGAGAAGTCTTCAGCATACTCTGGACACAGAGTTGAGTTTCAGCACTTCTTATCATCCTCAGACAGACGGTCGGTCTGAGAGAACAATTAAAACTCTAGAAGATATGTTTAGAGCTTGCTCTATGGATTTCAATGGTGGTTGGGATCAACACATAACTTTGGTGGAATTTTCTTATAATAATAGATTTCACTCCAGTATTCAGATGGCTCCTTATGAATCTCTCAACGGAAAGAAATGCAGGACTCCAACTTGCTGGGATGAAGTTGGGGAAAGAAAGCTATTAGGACCTGATCTTGTTGATGAGATGGCAGAAAAGGTCAGATCTATTTAACAACACATAAGAGAAGCTCAGAGTCGAAAAAAAGTTATGCCGACAACCGAAGAAAACCCCTAGAGTTTGAAGTGGGTGATAAAGTGTTCTTACGAATATCTCCTTGGAAGAGAGTAATGAGATTTGGAAAGAAGGGAAAGTTGAGCCCTAGATATATCGGTCCTTTTGAAATTCTGGATCGTGTTGGGAAGGTAGCTTACCGATTGGTGCTTCCACCGAATCTCTCACAAGTTCATGATGTGTTCTATGTATCTCTCCTGAGAAAGTACATACCGGATCCTTCACATGTACTCAGCTCAGAATTTGTACCGCTGGAGCAAGATCTTTCTTATGAAGAACAACCAATAGAGATTCTGGATCGTAGCGAAAAAGTCCTACGGAACAAGACCACTCGCTTGGTGAAAGTTTTATGGAGGAACCACCAATTAGAAGAAGCTACATGGGAGCTTGAGGATATGATGAGGGAGAGGTGTCCTCATCTGTTTGTTACAAAGTGACGAATTTCGAGGGAGAAATTCATTTTAAGGGGGGAAGAATGTAACACCCGATACTTTTATGAGAAATATTTTGTTTCTATGTTATATAAATCATTAAAGGAATCTTTCACTACACAAAAAACTAGCTTGGCTTTCTTTACACGCAATTGTGACCTTCCTTGATAGCTTACGTCGTACGGAATACTGAGTTTCACTAAACAACGATATGCTATTAAAATATTATTAAAACTAGCCGTTATGAATAGTAATAACCACTTTTTGAAATTTTTTAAATTTCATCTTTCAAAATGGACTTCATTTTTGGATTCAGAATATCGAAATTAGCCTAGGGTGAAATTTTGGTATTTTTCTGAAAACTTTCAATTTTTGATGAATAGTGAAAACACTAGGTTACTATTTAAAAACTGACTTTTTATTTAAATAATTATTTATTTTATTTAAATTTATTTTAGGTCAAAATTGATACATAATACCTATATAAGTTCAATTCAATTCATTGGAGTCATTTTATAATAATTTTAGATATATAAAAATTTTATTGAACTTTTCACCGTCTTTTACCCACCTCCTAGGAGAATTTGCAAATTTACATAAAACTTAATTTTACCGCTTCTGTGATTGGAATCTCAAAAATCCGAGAGACACAGTTGATGTCAGTAAGTAAAATGTGGTTCAATGAGATGAAAATAATTTTTGGTGAATAGTAACTTTTTACTTCTTTTTACCACGGTTAAAAGTAAATAGGGTAATTAAGGGTAAAAATGTTATTATTATTACCCTAACACATGTCCTAATTCTATTGGATAAGTTTAATTCGACCAAAAACTACCTTAGGAATAAAATATGACCATTTAGGCCCACTTGGATTAGATTAGGACATTTATTATTAATTTATTTAAAGAAGGGTTAAATTAGTTAAAATCAAAGTTTAATAACTAAATCATTTTTAATATAGGGTAATACATAAGATAAATTTGACTATAAATATTCATTAGAAATATAAAAATACTTCCTACATAATGGTATTTTATTTGTAATTTTTAGACTTAAAATGATTTAATTTATTTATGACACAATGATGATGCAGTAATTATCTTATTAATGAAATATTGACATAATTGATGTTATAAATACCCAAATAAATGTAATTTTAGACTTTTTATGAATTCCAATAATTTTCTATGCTAATATGACATGTTAGTATTGATTTAATTAACTTTTTTTGAACTAATCATTCTGTTATGATTTTCACAAAAATCAATTACCAAATTGTGTCAAAACTAACATAAAATAGTTTTTAAAACAAATATTATATTATTAATTGTTATTATATTCCTAAAAATCTAAGGATCGGCCACGATACTTATATCATGATATGTGTATCATTAATGGACCACTTGGGGGTCGCTTGGATGTATATGGTAAGTGTATTAACTATATAATATAAAAATAGAAAGTGACATGGTAAATGTCAATCTAATTAACTAAGAGTTAAAACTAAAAGATAAGGTTAATATAATGACCTAAACTTGTCTAAATTCTATTGTATGAGAGGATTTAGACCCATCCCCACCTTATCTTATAAATAAATCAATTTGGAGCTTTTAAAAACCAAATATGACTTTATAATAAAATAATATTTATAGTTTTTTTAAAGGTGCCCCTCTCCTCCCTTATAAAAGGGCACCTCCTCCCTCTCTTCCTCACACCACATTGAGCCTTCAATCTCATCCAAACCCTACCAATTTCTCTTCTCCACTTCTCTAGAAACATCCTAGAGGTCCTGGTCTTCTTCAAAGACCAATTTTAGTTCCCTAATAGGAGGTCTCAAAGAGGTGCTTCAAAGAAGAGGTAATGTCCATTACCGATTCTTTCAACTTTATTTCTCCTTCCACTTATTATTATTTAGTTGTTTCATTATGAAGTAATAACATCAGTATCACTCATATACGGATATGTTATTATAAGTATTAAACAACCCTATTTCACCATCTATCCATCCTACGGAAAACGAAATCACTACGCGTGTGTACGTACGGAATACCGTCTCCACGCTGTGAAGTAATCTATTTTCCACCACCACCTTACTTAGATGGGTATAAGGGTGTAAATAATAACTATATATGATTATTTTAAATTGATATGGATTCTGAAATAGTATACATACACTTCAATACAATTCCACGATCATTGGAACGATATCATTGCTCGTGCGTACGTACGGAATACCGTCTTCACGTCGTGGTGTAATCTATTTTCCACCACCACCTTACTTGGATGGGTATAATGGTGTAAATAATAACTAAATATGATTATTTTAAAGTGATATTGATTCTGAAATATTATACATACACTCCAATACAATTCCATGATCATGGGAACGATATCATCGCTCGTGCGTACGTACAGAATATCGTCTCCACGATGTGATGTGACTCGTTATACATGAGCTTCATTGCATAATGATTATATAAATAAATTGAATGAATGAATATGATATATATTACACTAATAGAATTCTGTAAATGAGGTATATATAACCTAAAGAGAAGAATAAGAATTTATTCGACAAAACACGCATAAGAACAAAAAGTAATAAACACCCGAATAACAAGTAGCAATGAAATATTACTAATAAGAAGCTAAGAATATGACCATATATGATATCATAAAAATAATTATGATTCTGTAATAAGTCAATGACATTATTTAAATCATTATACAGGAGGTTCGGACACTTGTGAAGCAAATCGGACCTAAGGTAAGGGACAATCTCGCAATCTCAATTTTTATCTGAGATTGTTTATACTTCAAAATTTACTGGGGAATATTTATCATCCACATCCATATTTCCTCAATATGTAATATTATTTATATCCTCCTACAATTTTTTAAATCCAATTTTAACCTTCGGTGAGTTTTTAGTAAAAGATATGAAAGGAATCTTTTGTCATTTTTTGTACGAGGTACTTTTTGACTTTTCCGACATAAGTACGAGAAGAATGTTTTTTTAACTTATACGGCCTGAATGGAATTTAAAAACATTATTTCCAAGAAGCTTCCTTTATAAGTTTTCAAGTTTATTTTTAATCAACTTCTTTTAGTTTAAAATTGTATGACATGTTAAGAAAGGAAAAATGTTTTTGAAGTAGAAAGGATATTTTCCTCAAGAATGGAGCTCAACTGTTTTATCAAAACAATTTCCATATAAGCTAATATAGGGTTCTGTTTCTATCCCCATTATTACATTTATTTGATTATGTTGTGATGGAATTATTTTTATGAATTCCTTTATCTTGTATGAATTGTTTTATGATGTCACGATGTTTAAGAATCCCATTTTTATTACATGGGTTATGCAATGATGTATGATTTTTTGATTTTGTGGCACAAATAAGAATGGTATAATTATGATATGGGTGGGACCTATATCTCCCTCCAATTAATTGGGTATATATTTATATCTCATGAGATAGACATGGCTGGAATGGCAGGTTAAACCGGTTCAGTGAAACAGGACTGAAACGAGCAGTGAACTCGGTTCAGAAATGGACTTTTTCCGCTAAGATAGTCTTGGCTATGAGTCTTGACTACTAAGAAATGATTATCTATGATTATGTGTGCATGCCACAAAGTTTTATGTTTTAAGTTATGATTATTGGAATTACATTTCACTACTATGATTTATCCCATGTTATGAAATTATGATCTCTTTTGCAGGTTAAGATTTCCAAAATGTTATGTGCTTATGAATATGATGTGATTGATATTTCTTTTGTTTACCCTTACTGAGCATTTGAGCTCACCCTTTTGTATGTTTTCCTTCCCCATGTCAGGAATAAGGTTATTAAGTAGGATATGCCAAAAGGGACTCTGGATATGATGAAATAAATGGGAGACAATGTAGATACTTTATGAACTAGTTGTTTATGTTTCCTAGTTGCTAAAGACACTATACATATACGGTCCATTCCTGGTTTTGTTATATTTTGTAATAAGTGTGATTCAATTTTTAAGTATTAACAATTTATGTAATGTATGTGTCGTTATATAACTAGTCCTTTCATAATTCCTATCATTTTAGGGAATATAGTAATTTCACAAATGTATTTTTGTGTTGAGAGCCTCTTAAAGACTCCTCCAAACATTCAATGTGAACTGAGTTTTATGACCATATACAATTGATAGATGTCAACCATGAAGTCTCACTACTTCATTAATATAGAGTCATGAATGATCTTCAAGGGGTATATTACTCTTTATTGCTTTATTATGTGAAGACTTGTTAAGGTAATTTCTATTGAACTGAATTTTATTATTCCTCTTATGAAAATTTAGATGTATAGTAACAAATTCAATTATAATATTGTCCTAATTAAATATTCATATAGGGAAAACTTCCATAAATCCTTTAGGATGTTGCTTTAAGACTTTACATACTGGAATACAAGATTCTAGAAACATAGTCTAAAATTTCCCAATTCATACTATCCCACTAGAAATATTCTCTTATACCCATGTACATCATTATTATACTAGGGTGTATATCTAAATTTGACATGTGAGCTTCGTCTAGTAATTCCATTTTTATCTCAGGTATGGATGGAACACATAATCTCTTTACAAACATTAACACACCTTCTTAAAATATGAAGTCTTAAATCTCTATAATTCATGGATTAGATAAAATTCAGTAAGCCCTTATCATCCTACTAATACTTCTTTATATTATCCAGTAAATATGGTTTTGAAATTTCTTATAATAAGAATGATGTATCCCCTCTCCTAATGATTAATATAGCTAACTTCACTAAATCCATGAATATTGGATCCATTTTTTTCCACAATAATGGTTAGAAATTCATGGTCCATCCTACTTGATGCAACAGTTACCTTTTTTCTGTTCTAAGGTGGTAGTGTATTGAGAAGTCATAGTCCTTGAGTGATTTTAACCATCTCCTTTTCTCTATGTTGAGGCCTTTCTAGGAGAATATGTACTACAAAACATTATGGTATATATATATATATATATCTCATATCTCTCACCATAGATATTGTGCCTCCATATTTTTAAGAAAAATATTATGGATACCAACACAAGATCATGATTTGTATTTTTATTATCATCGATATTTAATTTCCTTAATAAACAAGGTTCCACTATATCATTTTTTACAAGGAAAAAAACTCATTATTTTATTTAATATATCACTATATATTAAAAATACTTCCTTTACTAGTGGCATATTCATGATCAATTCATTTACCAAGATCCTATTTAGTACCTCAAAACCTTACTCGCATTTATTTAACCAAGTGAAGTTTACCCCTTTATGGGTAAACCTGTTTTATGGGTTGGACAATCAAGAAAAGTTTTTAACAAATTGTTTATAGTAACCAGCTAAGATAAGAAAACTATGTGTCTTAGATTTATTCTTCAGTGTGGGTCTTTCCTTAACCAAATTTGTCTTTGATGGATCAAAATATACTTCATCCTTAGAGATAATATCAACACGAAAAGAAACATATCAGATCCAAAATTCGAGCTTACTAAATTTCCCATAAAATTCATATTCTCTGAGAGTCTCAAGAATGATCCACAAATGATTATCAATATTCTCATAGCTTTTATAGTATAATAAGATATAATTAATGAATACTACCATGAAATTATCTATAAAATTATAATAACTCAATTCATCCGACCCATAAATATAGAGAGTGAAATATTTAATGAAAATTGAATTACTGGAAACTCATAATGTTAGTACTTCATACAAAATTTCATTTTTTGTATATCATCCTTCTTCACCATTTATTGATGATAACTAGAGTAAAGATCAATATTTGAAAAATATATATCCCACTAAAGTTAATAAAATAAGTCATCAATGCATTGGAAAAATATACCTATTATTTATATTAATGTAATCTATCTCCTTATAATCTATTCAAAACCTTATAGACCCATCCTTTTTGTTAAAAAAAAGAACAGGGGCTCCATATGGTGAACACTGGGGAGAATGAGTCCCTTATCACTGCTCCTATAGTTGTTTCTTCATCTCCACTAATTCCACTATTTACATTATGTAGGGATTTATAGATATATTCTTTTCTTAAGGGATAAGTTTAATATAAAAAATAAATTTATTCTTTGGTGGATAACCATAAAATTCTTCATGAAACATTCAAATATATTAATACGCAATAGGTAAACCCTCCATTATTATGTTATTTTTTTCATCCATAGGTCGTGTCTAATTATATTCACCATGAATATCAATAAGGTATTCTAGTGTAGGTGGATCCATATATGAATCAGATAATTAAGTCTCCTCTCTAAAGATAAAAAAATCCATACCTCCTTTACAAATCATAGTCACTTTCTCTTGGAAATAAATTTTAACATTATATGTTGAAAGATAATTCATCTCCAGTATTATGTAAAAGTCAACAATAGGTATGATAAACAAGTTTAAAATAACCTAATTTCGATACATCATAATGGGAATTGATTTATATATCATTATTTTAATAATATTTCCTTTGGGTGTCTTGATTGAAAACTCCTTTCTCAGGGTGTTAGGTGGTGTTTTAATATTCTTGTAAAATAATAAATAAACAAAAGAGTGAGAAGATAATTAATAAAATAAATAATTTAATATATTTGAGTTTATGAACAATGTACCTATTTTCACATCTTGAGTAAGTTCAACATTAGATGTGGTAATCACTTAAATTGGCCTTTCCCCTAAGTCCTATTCTGAGATTGATTCCCTTTATTATTAGGGAAAATAATTCCTCAAATCTTTATAGTTTAATCACAATATATTATTGGATTATTTATTTCCCTTCCATTCATGATCCAGAGTTCCATTTTACCAATACTTGTAAAAACCTCTCATGCCTATTAGGAAAGTAATAGGGTATTTATTTTTATAACTATCACATGTTTGAAGTTTCATGATTCCCTTATTTTTCTTCCTCTTCACCTCATTTATTTTTCCTTAGTGAAAATAAATCCCCTTCTAATATTTATTTCCAATGAAAATATAAGACTTGGAGAATTATTTCTCTATTTTTATAGAACTTAATATTATACCATCATATGATTAAAATGTTTGAGAAACTACTTATCTTTCGCGTATCATCTTAAGCTCGTGAAAGATATGATTGATCTATTTTTCTAGTTTATATATATATTTTGTAATATTACTTACTAATATTATAAAAGTTTCCCCATACACAACAATACTCTCCTCTTCCTTCTACTTTAAATTAAGAAATTGATTTTCCATATCAACTTGTTTCTCTTAAGGAAAGTATTTCTCAAAAATATCACTCTAAAAGTCATTCATTACATGATCACTATATCCTTCTCCTCATTAGTATTTTTAATTAATAACCACCATTGATTTGTATCTCACCTTAAATGATAAACCTCCATGATAAAATTCACCAATTAACTAATTCCCAAAGAAATAAATCTCTTCTCTAGGGGCTTGATCCATTGTTCAACTGTCAATGGATCAGTGGACCCATTGAATGGTAGAGGTTGTTTTCAAATAAATCGATCAAAAATTATTACACTATGTTTTTAGATTATTGTGTTTCTACACATGAGGAAGGTTATTTTCTATAACCTAAGTCAACTAATATAATATACCTATAATTTTATTAGCACTGACACTGTCCATGTTTACTTTATCTTGATGAAAATGCCTACATTGATTATAGGTATTGATATGTTTTTTCTTTATTCAACTATTTTATATATTTAAAAAATGGTATACACTTAATTAGTTCATGAAAAACTTCATAGATTTTGAATCATGTTATATAATTATAAATTCGGTGAAACTTTTAACATAAATTGAAAATTTATGCTACAACTAATCCCATAATCATAAGATAAGTGTATTTGGAAATAACTTCAAATCGTAATTTTTTTTCAAATCCTTTATAATGGTTTGTAAATAATATGTAAACCAACCAAATAATCTCCCTTGGGAGTATCAAAAAAGGTGTGCAGTTAGTCCTCTTTTTCATGCACCAAGTGAAGACTGAGTTAATTTCCAACCAACATTTTTATGGTTATTACCTTTATGTGCATATATTTCAAAACATTCATCCATTTATTTATATTAATAAATGATTTAATTTCTTGGAAACCACGAAATCTCCACTTTTCCAAATATGATGTTTTCCTATACCTAGACTTATCCCTAGATTCTTTCATAGGGTTTTCTTCCCTAATATACGTTTTCCTAAATCTCATTTCTAGGGTAATTACTAAACATGATTGGATTCCAACTATAACAACCTAACTCCAGAAACTTGGATCTGGTGGTTACTTTATTACATTGGTATTATAGAGGATTACATAGTCTAGTAGTCTTTAGAGACTAGATACATATATGTTCTCCATATTATATTGTAAAAAAACATATCATTATAAATTTCTTGAAAACATTATTATTCCATTTAAAAGATCCTTTAATTAATTCTAATATCCCTTCTTAGTACCATGGGGAAAGGAAACAATTGAAATGAATGAGATCAAATGCTTGGTAATGGGTAGCATATAGTAGAATCTATCTTTGATTATTCATGGAATTAATAGTATAGTAGGAATAAATAATCAAAATAATTCCATAATAAAATGAAACATAGAGTATAATATATCCATGTATGACATAACAATGGAAATAAATAGATCACATGTATGACAATATATGATTTCATATTGGTGGAAGGCATAATGTCGAACATATTAATCATAACATAAATGCCTCAAACTAAGACATAATGATTTTACCAATAAGACTATATTAAAATATAACATGATATTACCATAAAGTCCATGTGTTAGGAAATAATGATCTTACTATCAATACAACTTTTCTAGGACATCATGATCTTATTGTCAAGCCATCATGTATAGAAAATATTAATTAATGGGAAGGAATACACCAAATAAACAAACCATTTGTCCCATGAGACTTACCGATGCATCTAGGGGATATATAATTTCAATCCCCATATGCCACTTAATTAAGTCCAATTCATTCACCATATGAAATAAATTAATAACTATACAATGTATAATAATCGTTCCTTAGTAATTACCACCCATCTGTATTGGAAATAATGAACATGTGGAATTTCAATACATTAATAATTCAATAAATGTAATAAAATGATCATAACCCATTAAATAAGGTGGATTTTGTAATTAGATTATATCCTCAGTGAAACATGATAATCTTTAAATGATGCTGACCTGGATGAAAAACTCTTATAGAAGAGAATTAAAATTTTACTTGGATAAAGAATAATAAGCACCCTATAAATTTTTATATCCTTTTTAGAAAATATTTTATAAAGTATAAGTAATATAAATTTCTTTGAAAACCCATGAAAATTTCAATAGGAAGTTTCTTATAGAAGAACAAATAAGGTTTCAAGAAGATTTATTAGTATACAAAATGTTTAAAAGAATATTCTTTTCACATTTTATAAATAAAGTCAAAGTAAATTGAAAATTAAGTCAAAAAACACTTTTAAATAATATTTTAAAGAAGATAACAATAATAAATTTTAAAGAATTTATTAAAAATATAAATCTTGAAAGTTAGATTTTTTAAAACAAATAAGTGTCAAGTCAACAAATATGGAGTGGAAGAAAAAATACAAGAATACGAATAATATTTCAAAATATTATTACTGAAACTCACATCATTAAAAGAGTAATAAAAATTATTTTAAAAAAATTTGTATAGATAAATATGATATTAATAATAAATTATACATATTTTGATTTTAAAATAACAATGGATAACACTGGAGGGAATAAAAATATGTCTATAGAGGATAAAGATTCCAAACTAAGAAGAAATGTGATAGGTAAAAACCCCTTACTAATTTGGAAACTTTTGAATAAAAATACCATGATAGATAAAACTATAAATATAAAATAAAATACCATAAATTAATAAATCCATGTAAAAATATTTCAATGGGGTGGTATATACAATAGGTAAATGAAAATAGGTTCATAATACAAAACATGTCTCAACAAACACAATTTGAGATTAAGAAGCCTTACCTTTTACTCATAACTTTCATGAAAGATATTTAATCTATTTTTAATAAAAAAATATTAATAACATATTTTATAACCTTATTCACATATTAAATTTTATATTCTTTAATTATACTCATTATCTATACAAATATTAACTAGTTATAGTTTATTTTCATTAACAGATGTTATTAATTTTAATTATGGTGTATGTGTTTTGTAATAGTATCAGAGCATGTTTTTTGCTAAAAATTAAATCATTAATATATTATTAAAGATATTAAAATAATGTTCTTAAAATATTTACATAGTCTCATTTTTATTCCAGGGAATTCAAGTTTATAGTTTGTGAAAATGTAATCCATGACGATCTTATATCAAGTAATTTACTTTTACCAATGGGTTACATTACAATGATTGTTAATTGTTGTTATATCAAACAATAATATTATTAATTATGTATATTAATCATTAACATAAAATATGTTCATCAAAAAAAAATTATGAACCATCCATGTAGGGTGGTGTTGACAATAAAAACATGGCGTTTGGAAAAGGTTGTAGTATACACATACACAAGGATGACTTTTTTTTTCAAAGAATGTGAGGAAGGTGGAAAATTATTTATCATTTTATAATCCCAAACCAATTATAAATATCATATTTATTCAGAAAATACCCTTTTCTAACCATCCAAGTAAAGTTTTTATGAAAAAATGCGTCTCTTAGTGGAGGTGGTAGTTTTCAGGTATGCACAAATGAATTTATCATTTTTATAAGGAAGTGGGAAGAGTGTATGATGATTATAACATTGACATAATAACACTTAAATATAAAATTAATAATTATTTAATTATATTATAATGTGTAAAACTGATTTTGAGGAGAAATATAAATAAGAACTAAAATTAAGAAGTGATTAGTACTCACACTGTGGATTTAGGGATTTTCCTTAGGTCAAGGACTTCAAAAAATTTAGATATGGATATATGGTGATTAAAATGGATATTATTTAAATAATAATTCTAATTTTTATACTTTATGAAAAGGTTTTGTGGAAGTATACTTTTATAAATGAGTGGAGAGACACTTTTGTAAATACTCGTACCATTATTTCAATACCATGTCACATTCAATGGAAATGGGATCCATATGTGTAAAATAATGGATAGTTGGTAAAACTTGGTCTAAAAATCCCTAAAACAATAATTTAAAGAAGAGGTTTTATGAATTTTATCCTTTTCTTTCTTATTTTTAACTTTTACCATAATTTACTTTTACTATAACAACTAATTTATAAATCTAAGTGATTTATATTAATGAAGAAAATTAAAATTTAAATCATTAAAAAATTTGAATATTCTTATTCAAAATATGAGAATCATTTTATAATATTAAATTTCAAAATTTTTAAAAACATATAATAAATGTATAATTCATAAAATCAGTTTTCAGAAGAAAAAAAAATTAATACTTTGGTAGAAAAATGTTAATCATAGGTTTATAAATTTAAATTAATATTTTAATGAAGCATTTTACTTATTAAATACATATTTAATTATGAAAATGGTTTCACAAAATTTTAATCCATGTTTATATCCTAATGATGTCATAAAATTCATGGAATTTGTACAAATGATATTTTGTACTATTCACCTAAAAATAAATATTCTCAAAAAAATACCGAAAATACATCCTAATCTAGTATTATCATGCTGAATAAAACTATTAATTCATTAATAGAAAATATAAATTTTATAATTTATAAATTTAACATTTAAATATAATCAGGAATAAATTCTCTTTCTATCAAAATTTTGTCAAAGTTCCTATTGTGGTCAAGAAACAATTTGGTTCATTTTATAAAGGATTTATAAAGACTGTTTTGATTGGCTTTAAAATGAAATCCTAAGAGGATTATTTTAGATGTTTTGTTAAATTTGACCTTGTGAGTTTGATGCCCTTTTTTCCAAATCTGGTGTACTTTTTGTACTTTCTATCTATGATTTCCATGTTTGATGAGTTTTCCATGTTTATACATGTATGTGTGTGTTAGACTATGATGTTATATTTTAGTATCAAACCTAGGATAAGTTAAGGTGATGTTCTTGAACCCTCTTAGTGGGTATAAATGAGCCTTGAGGACCCTAGTGGTTGCATAAAGGGTGGGAAATGAACGCTGATAGGGTTAGCATGTTGTATTAGTGTGACTGAGGTAGTTTTGGTTTATAACATATAAGTCTATTTGGTTGATGAGATACATGAGACTATGTCCTGAGGGACTAGTTCCCTAGAAATGTATTGGTGAGTTATTTTATGGTTTGGGGATAAGATATTAAAATGTGGACAAGGATCTCATGTAGGGTGTCCATTCTATTATGAGATCGAGGGGACCTCAGTAGGTTCCCCAGTGATATGATTACCCTTGAGATGGTGTGTTAGTTTTGTGCGGTGGTGATTGCGGATGTCACCTCAAAACCCAAAACGTCATGTGATCCTAATATGACTATAGTGATAATGATGGGTTGTACACCCGATAGCTCAACCACATTCATGCTAGACATGCTCGGGTGGATGCTCGACTGTTGTGAAATGTGTGATTAGATATTACATAAGGGTCTCACTTCCCTTGAGTTTCTTCTATGAATGAGATGACTTATGATACATCCTGGTATCTGGAGACGAGCCTCATGATATATGAGATTTTACGAGAGGGATTCACTCCCCCCCCCAAGGATATATATATGTTAGGTGATCTAGGAGGGATAGATTACTCCCCCCAAAGTGATTAGTATATAATTAGATTTTAAGGTATTTCTTCTAGGATATGACTATTGAGACTAATACTATTGAATGCTTTGGAATTGTTTCAAGGATTTATCCACTAAGCTTGATAATAATAGATTTATTAGGAATTTATCCTACAAATTTTACATAAGATAAATATTGGATGGAGTTGTATTTCACTTTCTCAGAGACACCCTAACATTGGTGTATGCAGGTATAGTCGAGATTTGAGGTGGTGCAATTGGCACCCAATAACCAAGAATGTATGATTAATAGAAATTGTCTGATATTTTTTATAGTGGGCGTGTTCCATATTTATGACTATACTCTTTATATATGTATTTCAAGAAAATACACTTAATCTTATATTTACATAGTATTTTTGAGGCATTTGATATTCATACTAGGTCATTGGACTCAACCCCTACCCATGTACATGGAATAGATTTCAATGTATATGGGTAGAAATTCATGTTTTCTCTTAGGGAACAGGTACTACTTAGAGCATGACACATTGTTCAATTAGTAGGTTGTGAAGGCTAGGGATTTTGTAGGATGTTTATGTGAGTTGGGTTAGAGGTCTGTGTATTTATTTTTACATATTATTCGGTAAGTACTGGAAAGTGTACCATTTATCTACATATATGATGATATATTAATATAAAATTTTTTCTACTCTATTTTGAATTGTTTCATCATTTAGATAGTTTCACTTATTTCTATTATGGACTCCAAGGGACCTATTGGATTATGATTTTCAATCAATGGGATTTTAGGATGTTTGTTATATGGAAAGTTCATGTATATGTTTTTATAGATTTGGCCTTTATACTCAGGATTTATATGAGATGGTATAACCTCCCATGAATATTTTAGGCCCTTTCCACTAGTATAAAACATTTAGGATATGGGGAGTCACACATGAGTTCATGTAGTGATCCCCGCCCTGGTGTTTTAGAGGTGATCTAGGATGGGATGCGAAAAATTGGTATCAAAGTGTGTTCTAGGATGGGGAAGTGTTAGATAGAGTTGGTGATAGATTATCCTAAATCGGGAGGTAGACTGAGTGCTTTCTTGACTAACATGACATCAGTTGAAATTTGAGTTTCCAGGGGATGTCCAGTGTTGGTACTAAACACTCTAAGATTAGTGAGATATTATATTTGACTAAGAATACAAGGGTGGGATGAATGAGACTCTAGATGAGTCAAAGGGATTACCTAGGATTCACTGAGTGGGTTATGCATCATAACAATGGCATTCATAGGTATTAATACACATGACTATGGGAAATTTCATTTTGAATATTAACTCATCATAATCGATTATTGATGGAATAAAACTATAATATAATTAATGTTTTCTTGAATTTATTATATGTTGTGATTAGATAAATGTGGATTCGAGGGGTCTATTTTATTGATGGTGATTATGAATGTTTTTCTAACATAGGGAAATGGATTTGGGAAGGTTGGATTTTTATGAAAATATATTTTATAAAGGAAAAATCATGTGATTCCATGATTTAGTTTTGAAAGTTGGTTTTATGTAAATAGGATCATATATATGGTTATATTTAAATGGTTTTAGAATTTTTGGGTTTGTGAATACTTGAGGAAAATGTTTCTAAAATTTTATTTTATGTTTTCATTTTAAATCAAGATATAATTTTAGGAAAGGTACCCAATGGGAAAGGGATTTTGAGATATCAGTTTTGGGGAAAACCCTTAGGTTTCAAGGGAAGTTTTGGAAACTCCCATGATTTTCGGTGTGTTTAAATAAGTTTATGTTTGTTTTAAAATGAGATACAGTGTCGGTGTGAACCAGGTTGTTTGAATTTTGTGTTTTTATTGGGAGTGACCTCTATGTTTGAATTTTGTGTTTGAATTTTGTTTCATGTTTGTTTGAAAACCATCAAGTGAAGTTAGTGGGTATGGACCCAATATTTTTGGGTGGTAAAAAAAAATGGGTTCCTGTGTAGACTGAGTTTACTTCTTTTTTAGCATTTAATAAGGAGATACCTAGGTATTGGCATGTAAATTTAGAGAATATTTTGTGGTAATTTTGAGATGTACATGTGTGGAAGGATTGTGAGATTGATATTAACATTAGGATCTAGAAACTTGATGTATGTTCATGGGTTCAGGGATTAGACTACTTGAGGTGTGCTTTAATGATTTCATAGGTTATAAATCTTAATGTGTTCATTGTAGGTGATCCCTATGGTGGGGAGAATCATTATGAGTAATAATCCCTTTTGAGTGGATTATTATGGTTGGAACCACCATAAGTTAGGATATGGGTTGTTCATTTGTGTTTAGGTTTTTTAGAGTTAATGGGTGTTTTTGGGCATCATCCTAATGTTGGGTGATAGTTGCAGCATGATGGTGCTCAGGTTTGAGTGGTTTGATCAAACCTAGTCATTTCATGCATTAATAGGTAGGGTATGGTTTGTAGAGATCAAGTGTTTTAGTTTATTGAGGTGAAGGTAATGAAACTTCTATGGGGGGAGAATCTTATTGGTTATGGGTGTATAACCATAATATTGGTGGGGATGTGGGCGTAGTGAAAATTTTTAGTGTATGGTTATGTCCATATTGGGAAACTGATGAGTCGATAATAGTAATTTGTTGATTCATGTGTGTTGTTGGATATAATCCATCTATTTGAGATAAACTTAGGGTGGTTTTGGTGTGATCCAAAATCCATTTTTTTATTATTTTCAAATGAAACTTTAAAATGGGAAGTGTGAACCCAAAAAACTTCTACCAAATAAAACATCAAAAAGAAAATCCATCCCAGGTAGCTATAGGAAATGATCCTCCCTAGTGATTACATCATTATGTTAAGCCTCCACCTTCACAAGACCACTCAACTACTTGTCCTGTGAAGGATTTCACGAGCCTGATACTAATAACAAAATCCATACCCACTCGATCTCCCAAATATGAATGGAAAAGCTTTGGAAAGTGTTTCTAAATATGAATCCTCATATGGATTTGTACCATGTAGAGTATCTAGGTGCTTTCACATTTCAGAAACACAAAACACCAAAAACTAACATGCAGTCACAAACTATAAAAATACCAGATTCAACCCAAAAGACACATTCCAACATCAAAATCATTTAAATCCACTATATAAAATCACATATGTGACATCGTGAACCTCCAGGAGCCAACAGAGTCAGAACCACCACAAGATAATTACATTCACTCATCCTCACATCCCAAAGAACCATGAAGACCACCACTTGGATTTGCCTTGGAGAGAGTGGTAGAGACATGGAGTAAGGGAAGTTGAATGAGTGGCCAATGACCTTGATGGAGATAGTCTCCACAGCCCCCAACACCGACGGCCACCACCGAAATAAAGAAGAAAACACATAAACCAAAAATTCCAATCGCATCTCATCCACCAACATCAAGAAACTCAACCATTCATAGAAAATATGAACCATCATAGAGTAAATAGAGAATAGACCTGGAGAAAACCATAAAACTAGAGCTCATCCGACATAATCCACACTAGGACAATGATGGATGATTGTACACACCTCCCAAAACCTTATAGAAACCACCACGCTGCAGATCCGACTGAGAAGGAAGCTACGAAATCAAAAGGCCAGAGTAGGGTAGGTGACCGAAACCACTGATTAATAGAAACATCAATAGGAAAACCACCAGAAGATCCCCCAATAGCTTCAACACTATAAGATTTAGGGTGGGAACAAAAAAAATAGGGGAGGATGGTGGCGACCAGCAATGGTTTTTAATATTACTTGCTAATATTATAAAATTTTCCCCATACAGAACAACACTCTCCCATTATTTCTACTTTAAATTGAGAAATTAATTTTCCATATCAACTTGTTTCTCTTAAGGAAAGTATTTCTCAAAAATATCACTATAAATTCATCCATTCCATGATCACTATATCCTCCTCCTCATTTGTATTTTTAATTAATAACCACTATTGATTTGTATCTCGCCTTAAATGATTAACCTCCATGATAAATTTCACCAATTAACTAATTCTCAAAGAAATAAATATCTTATCTAGGGACTTGATCCATTGTTCAACTGCCAATGGATCAGTGGACCCATTGAATGGTATAGGTTGTTTTCAAATAAATCGATTCAAAATAATTACACCATGTTTTTGGATTATTGAGTTTCTACACATGAGGAAGGTTATTTTCCATAACCTAAGTCAACTACCATAATATACCCATAATTTTATTAGCACCAACACTGTCCATGTTTACTTGATCTTGATGAAAATCCCAAATTTATTATGGGTATTGATATGTTTTCTATTTATTCAACTAGTTTATATATATAAAAAATGGTATACACTTAATTAGTTCATGAATAACTTCATAAATTTTGAACCATGTTATATAATTCTAAATATGATGCAACTTTTAACATAAATTAAAAGTTTATGCAACAACTAATCCCATAATCATAAGATTAGTGTATTTGGAAATAACTTCAAATCATAAAAAATTTTCAAATCCATTATAATGGTTTGTGAATAATATGTGAACCAACCAAATAATCTCCCCTGGGAGTATCAAAAAAGGTGTGCAGTTAGGCCTGTTTGTCATGCACCAAGTGAAGAACGAGTTAATTCCCAACCAACATTTTTATGTTTATTACCCCTATGTGCATATATTTCAAAACTTTCATCCATTTATTTATATTCATAAATTATTTAATTTCATGTAGTCCATGAAATATCCACTGTACCAAAATTCTATGATGTTTTCCTATACTTAGACTTATCCCTAGAGTCTTTCATAGGGTTTTCTTTCCTAATATATGTTTTCCTAAGTCTCATTTCCAGGTTTTTTACTAAACATGATTGGATTCCAACTATAACAACCTAACTCCAGAAACTTGGATCTAGTGGTTACTGTAAAGACCTGGAAATTTCAAGAAATTTTTTTTCTTAATTTCTTTGGAATTTTATGAGTCCGCAATTTCTGACGGCGCCTGATTCTGAGGCCCGGTGTGCCCGAAATCAATTTATGAATTTTTGTTGGGGTACGTTCAGTAGACATACGTGCGGGTTTTTCTATCTTTTGAACCGGTGCTCGGAATTGAAATCTGGGGGCACCGATGAACTCACAACGCTAGTATTCTCTTAAGAGGTCCTTAAGCGCCGTTGTGTTTTGTCATATGTGGTAGTTAAAATTTGGGGATTCATTAAGAATTAAATAAAATTGTTGTGTTACAATTTTATTCTAAGTGGAAGTTATTTCCTCCAAAAGGAAGTTGGAGGTGGGGCCCACACCCCACCTAACTTCCCATGGGAAATTATAACTAAGGGTGGGGGGGCCCACATGAGCCCCTAACTTATCACCTCCCCTCAACTCCCTTGAAACCCCCCCATTTAACTCCCCTTATATTTATTATGAAAACTCCCCATTAACACTTCCCTTATTTATTTTTTGACAACTCTCTCTAAACCTATGGACTTCCACATAAATGTAGAGCCTCTCCATCTCTCATCCATTAATGTTGCCAACTCAAATGCCTTAATTAATTCAATTGTCATTTTGAATTAATTTGAGTGCATAGAAATGTTATATTATGGGAGAATAAAATAATAGTTTAAGCTATTATTTTAGTTTGGCACTCGTGGTGTTGAGAGGATTTTGGGGAGAGCTCTTGGGAAATAGAAGAAGAGAGTTCTTCTTTCGACGAAGAACCACTGAAGAATGACAATCATCACCTTCGATCTTTGGCCAAGCCAAAGTAGAAGGAGCCACTCGCAAGGAACATCGACGACGCTCCATCCTCGGATCCTTATTCCCCGATGTCAATGAGTTGACGCTGCCTCCCCGTGACTCTGTCTATGAACGAACCTTATTTCAAGGTAGGGGGTTTGATTTAATTTTAAATTGAATAAGATTGTTCTTCATTCTTCATTGAAAGCATGTACTATCTTCGGACCTTTGATACCACCTAACGTGGAGGGTCGGGCCGAATGAACACGGCTCGATGACCCTCCATTGATCCACGTTTTATTACGATGGTGGTGGTGACAGAAAAGGTGGTGGCGATCAGAGTTGGCGACGACTGAAGACGGTGGGGGTAACCGCGCGCCGGCCCGAAGAGAACTGCGGCACCCAGTGCCGCGTGGAAGGAAGAACCGCGGGCCGCTCAACCGACGAAGAACCGGCCGGCTAAAACCGGCCGGACCAAAGAAACTGCAATGCCACAAGGGCGCCGTGTTGCAGAGAATCGCAGCCCATGCTCCGTGGGCCGCTCGGCAGTGAACCAGCCGGCTCGTCAGCCGGCAGGGATGAAGGAGCTGCGGTGCCAAGAGGGCGCCGCGCTTGGGAACCCGTGGGCCACTCGTGCCAGGAAGGCCGGTCGGCTTGGCCGGCCGGTTGGGAGGGTGGCACCGCCGTTTCGGGAAAGCGGGGGGCCACTCCCCCCGGATCGCTCGGCCACCCAGGTCGCACCGCGCCCTGTCAGGCCTGGTTGCGTCGTGCTAGTCCAGCCCGCGCCCCCTCGGTTCGGGCCACTCCCCCTCGGGTCGGGCCGCGTGATTCACCGAGCCGGTCCGACCTTATTCCGGGTCGGACCCACCAAAATCGGGTTTACCCGACCCGCCAGCCCACTAGGCTCAACGGGTCGGGCCCGTTATCACTTAAATTTGAATAACATTAAGACCACGCGTCTAATCGACGCACCGTCTGCGGTACTAGGACCCTCGCGACGAAGCAGTCATTTTTCGTTACTCTAAGTGAATTTTTAAAGACTTTGGAAAAACAGCCACGTTGGTTTGATCCCGAAACCAACCGGGCCCTCGGAGCGGAAAAACTTATAACTTAAGGACTGGACGTCTGATTGAAATCCGTCAACTACGTTGGTTTCCTTTTGATGAGACGGTTCTTTTAGCATAATCCACATGGGATTCAGATGATATTGGTTTATGGTCGGGTTGGTTTTAGCCTAAAAACCAATCGGGCCCCTGGAATGGAAATGTCAATAACTCTCAGACTCGGCGTCCGATTGACGCACCGTCTATTGAGTTGAGACCCCGATGATGAGGAAGTCCTTTGAGATACTTCCACCTGAGACTTCGTGACACTTAGAGTATCGACCCGTAGCTCGTGCAGTAGATCCTCCCGGAGACGAGTAGACGGAGTGCAGAGACCTTGTAGCTGTAGACCTGACAACTGCTTGACCGATTCGACTCGGTGTGTTTCGATTAGCCCAGTGGACGAAGCGCCCGATTTGGCGGCAGACCCACAGCGAATGGAGCTCCTAGTTTGGCAGTAGACCCACGGTACTCGACAGGAGGAGTACCTCTCACGGCTATTAGGGGGAGCACCCAGTTTGGCGGCAGACCCACAGTGGACAGAGCGCCTGGTTTGGAAGCAGACCCACAATACTTGATAGGAGGAGTTCCTCAGTAGTCTAAGGTTAGTGAGTAGCGCCTCAGAGTCACGACAATTCCATTGTACTCGATAGAGGAGGAGTTCTCCAGTAGTCGTGGTTTTGATAATGAAAATCCTAGTTTGAGCTGAGTCAATGACCTTTGTGTTTTCCTCATGATTGAGATGGGTTACTTGATAGCTTAGGTATATGTATGGGAATATACCTAAGTAATGGTTATCCATTGAAATCTTACTTTTTGGTTTATCCTTGTTGGATTTTTGTGTGACCTTGAGGGTCTCGGGGTCCCTACTGAGTATCGTTATACTCAACCCTGCACGGGCTACGCCCACACCTTGTTGTGTTTGATGCAGACGACAGACAGTGCTGACTGAGGCAAAGTGTACAAGGACTGGACGGTACCCGGAGGTGGACCTCATGACGAGTCAGTACCCAGAGGAGACGGACGGATGTGGAGTACTGAGGAGGACATTTGTACCTACCCTTCAGGTAGGAACCCGGAGGACGATCCAGGAGCTGCTTCCATCTTCCTGATGTTTGTATTTTTAGTTTTACTTTCTTTTAGTTGTAGTTGTACCTTTCTGTTGGGCTTGTATATTCGGCCAATTTGTACTTTTAGCACACTTGTTATACTGCTTTACTTAGTGTTTTCTTCTTCTTGTTCTCTGGTTGTGTGTGTTTACATTTTATAAAGGCAATGTTTTCCCAGTTCTAGGGAATTACGCCTTTGGTGCTAGTCGTCATCCCCTGGCCTATGGAAGGCGGGCTTGGGGTAGTCACGTTGTGGGCACCGGGGGATGGGTCATGACAAATTGGTATCAGAGGACGTCATTTCTACCGAAGAACTAGGAATCTGATATTTTCTTTCAGTGAAGCAATAGTGTTAAGGGTACTAAGTGTGGTTTTCAGTTCAGGGAGTCCAGTGTTGGTACGGGCAGCCGACGTATCCATATACCAGGACCCTGACTTCTGATTTCCTACTCAGTGCATGAAAACACTAATTGCGTGTGTGTTTTACAAAAGTTTTCTTTAAGTCAGCTCAAACCAGGTCAGCTCACCAGGTATAGTCTTTTGACCATGTCGCATCTGTTTCTTTCAGGATGCCTCCCCGTGGATGACCAGCTAGAGCCCCGAGAGTTGTACGTACTGACAGCCCATCGAGCGACGAGGCCTCAGTACAGGGCCCTCTTCTAGTTGAGGCACCAGCGGTACTACCACCCGTTGGGCCACCAATGCCACCAGCCCCAGCAGTAGGCGATGCACGCTGCCTGAGCGTGCTGCACAAGTTCTAGAGCCAGAGGCCACCCAGGTTCCGGGGAGAGACGGACCTGCAGGCGGCTGAGGATTGGATAGAGGCTGTGGTGAGAGTCTTTAGACTAGTAGGGACACCAGCCGACTTAATGGTGATCCTTGCTGCCAGCCTCCTTCTGGCAGCAGTAGGCAGATGGTGGAGCCTGATTCTCCAGATGTACGACGAGGCAATACTTCTATGGGCAGACTTCGAGAGACTGTTTCAGGCGGAGTTTTTACCAGCCACCCTTCGAGCAGTGTGTATACAGGAGCTACGGCATCTGCAGCAGGGCAGCATGACAGTGGCACAGTACTCAGCAAGGTTCACAGACCTCTCGCTCTACTCTACAGATATGGTACAGGACCCGTTCTTCAGGACTCGGACCTTCGAGAAGGGGCTCTGGAGAGAGATTAGAGCTTCAGTTGTCTCCCATAGCATCCCGACGTAGATAGGGGTGTTGGGGAGATCCCTCCTAGTGGAGAGTTTCCTTGTTGAGTAGTCTCCAGTAGCGGGACCCGCCACTAGCCGACATGCAGTGGAGTCTTCTGCAATTGGCAGTAGACAAATAACGCAAAGGTCCAAAAGGACCAGACCCACAGGCGGTCGACCGCACGACTCAGGATCGGTTGTGCGGGGCACCCAGAGTGGAGACAGAGCCAAGCATACCAGGAACGGACAGTGTTTCTCCTGTGGCAGGCCTGGTCACATGGCACGTTACTGTTCGACCCGCCATATAGACAATCAGCAGATAAATGAGGGACCTCCCAGGTAGAGTCAGATGTTCGATCGAGGTGGACCGCAAGGAGCAGGAGACTAAGGCAGAGGAGTTGGCCGTGCAGTGGGTGGTGGATGACGATTCGAGGTGTTGCCACCACCACCACCAGGAGGTCCACCCCGACCACAGGGAATGGGTGGACAGGGGAGAGCACAGCTTCAGGCAGCTGAAGCATACAACTATGGAGCTTTAGAAGTAGGTGGATAGGAGTGGGACTAGTTCCAAGCATGGAGGAATTTGTCCTTGGTGCTTCTAGCTTCCTTGTTGTTGTTGTTTGTGGTTGTTATGTGTCTTTGTACTTTGAGATGCAGTAATAAAAGACACTTGTCCTTGTGAAATTTTATTTCCTTCCTTTTGTGTGGTTAATACTAAGAAGTTCCAATTTAAACTATTGAATTGACCCTCACTTTTGAGATTTCTACTAGAGGAGATCCTGTAACCACACACTGATGTTGATAGTGTGAATCAACCCTTGGAGGCGAGAGTAACGTTTGGATATCTTGGTAGTAGCGTTGAGGCCTTACGACGTCGTCCATGGCATGAATTAATATCATTCATGTCAGGATTGACTGTATTAGGCCAAGGACGTGGTTCATCTAGGGGATGAGATCGGATTTCTCTTTTCGGCAGACGAGAAATCATAGGAGCTCTTGTAAATCGTAGACAAAGAATAGTGTAGATGAGATCTTTTAAATTGGCTAGTCTCACCCATAGTTCGTCGAGAAAATGGTATACAGTTTACTCTAATCTCAATAGTCTCAGGTGTATCTTCTCTCAAAAAGACCTAAACCTGAGACAATGGCGATGGCTTGAGTTCCTCCAGGACTATGACTTCGAGATAGTCTAAACTCCTGGGAAGGGGAACATAGTAGCGTATGCTCTCAGCAATATTTTAGGCATTCAGCTGCTAGGAGAGGCGACGGAGCAGCTGGCCGCATTGCTGATATCCTTTGTAGATAGGGATGGTGCAGCCAATCTGCAGTCACTCAACCAATTCTTCAGCAGAGTAGGTGAGGTGGCTTACCGCCTAGCCCTTCCACCTCAGTTGCACCGGGTGCACGATGTCTTTCACATATCTCAGCTGAGGAGATACGTGCATGAACCATCCCACATCATCGACCACGGGGAGCTGGACATAGATGACGGGGCGACATTCACGGAGGTCCCAGTGGAGATCGAGGATCGACAGGAGTGGGTCCTATGTGGGTGGTTGATTCCTCTGGTGCGCATTTGCTGGCAGCATGGGAACCTCTAGGAGAGGACATGGGATCAGGAGGCTCAGATGCGTGCTCAGTACCCCTTTAGTATCCCTAGTGTGTGTTGTAGCTTTACGGGGACATAAATCCCTGAGGTGGGGGCAATTTAAAGACCTAGAAATTTCAAGTAAATTCTTTTCTTAATTTATTTGGAATTTTATGAGTCCACAGTTTCTGACAACTCCTGATTCCGAGGCCTGGTGTGCCCGGAATCAATTTCTGAAGTTTTGTTTAGGTACGTTCAGTAAACGTACGTGCGGGTTTTTCTATCTTTTGAACCGATGCTCGGAATTGAAATCCAAGGGCACCGATGAACTTGCAGCGCCGGTATTCGCTTAAGGGGACCTTAAGCGTAGTTGTGTTTTGTCGTATGTGGTAGTTAAAATTTGGAAATTCATTAAAAATTAAATAAAATTGTTGTGTTACCGTTTTATTTTAAGTGGAAGTTATTTCCTCCAAAAGGAAGTTGAAGGTGGGGCCCACACCCCACCTAACTTACCATGGGAGATTATAACTAAGGGTGTTGGGGCCCACACGAGCCCCTAACTTATCACCTCCCCTCAGCTCCCTTGAAACCCCCCATTTAACTCCCCTTATATTTATTATGACAACTCCCCATTAACACTTCCCTTATTTATTTTTTGACAACTCTCTCTAAACCTATGGACTTCCACTTAAATGTGGAGCCTCTCCATCTCTCATCCATTAATGTTTCCAACTCAAATACCTTAATTAATTCAATTGTCATTTTGAATTAATTTGAGTGCATGCCAATGTTATATTATGGGAGAATAAAATAATAGCTTAGGCTATTATTTTAGTTTGGCACTCATGGTGTTGAGAGGATTTTTGGGAGAGCACTAGGTAAATAGAAGAAGAGAGTTCTTCTTTTGACAAATAACTGCCGAAGAACGACGATCATCACCTTCGATCTTTGGCCAAGCCAAAGGAGAAGGAGCCACCCACAAGGAACGTCGACGATGTGCCATCCTCGGCTCCTTCCCCGACGTCAACGAGTTGATGTCGCCTCCCCGCGACTCTGTCTATGAACGAACCTTATTACAAGTTAAGGGGTTTTCTTTAATTTTAAATTGAATAAGATTGTTCTTCGTTCTTCGTTGAAACCATGTACTATCTTCAGACCTTCGATACCGCCTAACGCGGAGGGCGCAGGAGGAACGAACACCGCCCGACGATCCTACATTGATCCACGTTTTATTATGATGGTGGCGGTGATGGAAAAGGTGGCGGCGACCGGAGTTGGAGACGACCAAAGACGGCAGCGGAAACCGCACGCTGGACCGAAGAGAACCGTGACACTGGGTGTCGCGCAGATGGAAGAACTGCGACCTGCAACCGCGGGCCGCTCAGCCGACGAAGAACCGGCTGGCTAAATCCGGTCGGACCAAAGAAATCACGACGCCACAAGGGTGCTGCGCTGCGGAGAACCGTGGCCCGCGCTCCGCGGGCCTCTCGGTGGCAAACCGCCCGGCTTGTTATCCGGCTGGGATGAAGGAGCAGCGACGCCAGGAGGGCGTCGCGCTTGGGAAACCGCAGCCCGCCCGTGCGGGCCGCTCGTGCCAGGAAGGCCGATCGGCTCGGCTGGTCGGTTGGGAGGGTGGTGCCGCTCAACGCCGCCATTTCAGAAAATTGGGGGGCCATGCCCCCCGGATCGCTCGGCCGCCCGGGCCGAGCAGCGGCCAGCCGGGCCGCGCCCTGCCCGATCGGGCCGGCCCGTGCCCCCTTGAGTCGGGCTGCGCCCCCTCGGGCCGGGCCGCGCCACCCTCAGGCTGGGTCGTGCCCCTCGGGCCAGGCCGCATGATTCATCGGGCCGGTCCGACCTTCTTCCGGGTCGGACCTTCCAAAACCGGGTTGACCCGACCTGCCAGCCCACTGGGCTCAACGGGTCGGGCCCATTATTACTTAAATTTGAATAACTTTAAGACCACACGTCTGATCGACGCACCGTCTACGGCACTAGGACCCTTATGATGAAGCGGTCCTTTTTCATTACTCTAAGTGAGTTTTGGACGACTTTGAAAAAATGGCCGGGTTGGTTCGATCCCGAAACCAACTGGGCCCTCAGAGCAGAAAATATTATAACTTAAGGACCAGACATCCGATTGACGTGTCATCAACTACGTTGGTTTCCTTTTGATGAGACGGTTCTTTTGGAATACTCCATGTGAGATTCGGATGAGATTGGAGTATGGTCGGGTTGGTTTTAGCCTAAAAACCAACCGAGCCCGTAGAACGAAAATGCCAATAACTCTCAAACCGGGCGTCCGATTGACGCATCGTCTGTTGCATTGAGACCCCTATAATGAGGAATTACTTTGAGATACTTCCACCTAAGACTTCGTGATACTTGGAGTATCGACCAGTAGCTCGTGAAGTAGATCCTTCCGGAGACGAGCAGACGGAGTGTAGAGACCTTGTAGCTATAGTCCTGACAAATGCTTGACCGATTCGACTTGAAGTGTTTCGATTAGCCCAGTGGACGGAGCGCCCGATTTGGCGGCAGACCCACGATGGACGGAGTGCCTATTTTGGGATCAGACTCGCGGTACTCGACAGGAGGAGTACCTCTGACAGCTATTAGGGGGAGTGCCCGGTTTGGCGGCAAACCCACAACAGACAAAGCGCCTGGTTTGGCAGCAGACCCGCGGTACTCGACATGAGGAGTACCTCAGCAGTCTAAGGTTAATGAGTAGTGCCTCGGAGTCGCGACAGGTCCAATGTGCTCGACAGAGGAGGAGTTCTCCAGCAGTCGTGGTTTTGATAATGAAAATACTGGTTTGATCCGATTCAATGACCTTTGTGTTTTCTTCATGATTGATACGGGTTACTTGATAACTTAGGTATATGTATGGGCATATACCTAAGTAATGGTTATTCATTGAAATCTTACTTTGTGGTTTATCCTTGTTGGATTTTTGTGAGACCTTGAGGGTCTCGGGGTCCCTACTGAGTATCATTATACTCACCCCTGTACGGGATACACCCACACCTCGTTGTGTTTGATGCAGACGACAGACAGCGCTGACCGAGGCAGAGTGTACGAGGACTGGACGATACCCGGAGGTGGACCTCATGACGATTCGGTACCCGGAGGAGACGGACGGATGTGGAGTGCTGAGGAGGACATCTGTACCTACCCTTCAGTTAGGAACCCGGAGGACGATCCAGGAGCTGCTTCCATATTCCAGCTGTTTGTCTTTTCAGTTGTACTTTCTTTCAGTTGTAGCTGTACCTTTCTGTTGGGCTTGTATTTCCGGCCCCTTTGTACTTTCAGCACACTTGTTATACTGCTTTACTTAGTGTTTGCTTCCTCTTGTTCTCTGGTTGTGTGTGTTTACGTTTTATAAAGGCAGTGCCTTCCCAGTTCTAGGGAATTATGCTTTTGGTTCTAGTCGTCAGCCCCTGGTCTATGGAAGGGGGGCTTGGGGTAGTCACGATGCAGGCCCTGGGGGACGGGTCGTGACAGTTACTTTATTACATTGGTATTATAGAGGATTACATAGTCTAGTAGTCTTTGGAGACTAGATACATATATGTTTTTCATATTATATTGGAAAACAAAAACATATCATTATAAAGTTCTTGAAAACATTCTTATTCCATTTAAAATATCCTTTAATTAATTCTGATAACCCTTCTTAGTACCATGGGAAAAGGAAACAAAAGAAATGGTTGAGATCAAATGCTTGGTAAGGGGTAGTGTATAGTGGAATCTATCTTCTATTATGCACGGAATTAATAGTATAGTAGGAATAATTAATCAAAATAATTCCATAATAAAATGAAACATAGAGTATAATATATCCATGTATGTCATAACAATGGAAATAAATAGATCACATGTATGACAATATATGATTTGATATTGATGGAAGGCATAATGTCTGACATCTTAATCATAACATAAATGCCTCAAACTAAGACATAATGATTTTACTAATAAGACTATATTCCAGGATATCATGATATTACCATCAATTCCACGTGTTAAGAAATAATGATCTTACCATCAATACAACTTTTCTAGGACATCATGATCTTATTTTCAAGTCATCATGTATAGGAAATATTAATTAATGGGAAGGAATGCACCAAATAAACAAATCATTTGTCTCATCAGACCTTCAGATTCATCTAGGGGATATATAATTTCAATCCCCATATGTCACTTAATTAAGTCCAATTCATTCACCATATGAAATAAATTAATAACTATTCAATGTGTAATCATCTTTCCTTAGTAATTACTACACATATCTATTAGAAATAATGAACATGTGGAATGTCAATACATTACCAATTAAATAAATTGAATAAAATGATCATAGCCCATTAAATAAGGTGGATTTTATAATTAGATTATATCCTCAGTGAAACATGATAATCTTTAAATGATGCTTACCTGGATAAAAACTCTTATAGAAGAGCATTAAAATTTTACTTGTATAAAGAATAATAATAACCCTATACATTTTTATAGCCTTTTTATAAAATATTTTTTAAATTATAAGGAATATAAATTTCTTTGAAAACCCATGAAAATTTCAATAGGAAGTTTCTTATAGAAGAACAAAGAAGGTTGCATGAAGATTTATTAGTATAGAAAATTTTTAAAAGAAGATTCTTTTCAAATTTTATAAAGAAAGTCAAAGTTAATCGAAAATGAAGTCACCAATCACTTTTAAATACTATTTTAAAGAATATGAAAATAAGAAAGTTTAAATAATATCTTAAAAATATAAATCTTGAAAGTTATAATTTTTAAAAAAAATAAGTTTTAAATCCAAAAATATGGAGTGTAAGACAAAATACAAGAATACGAATAATATTTCAAAATATCATTATTGAAGCCCAAGTCATTAAAAGAGTAATAAAAATTATTTTAAAAAAATGTACAGATAAATATGATATTAATAAGAAATTATACATATTTTTATTTTAAAATAACAAAGTATAACACTGGTGGGAATAAGAATATGTCTATAGAGGATAAAGATTCCAAACTAAGAAGAAATGTGATTGGTAAAACCCCCTTAGTAATTTGGTAACCTTTGAAGAAAAATACCATGATAGATAAAACTAGAAATATAAAATTAAATACCATAAATTAATATATCCATGTAAAAATATTTCAAAGGGGTGGTATATACACTATGTAAATAAAAATAGGTGTATAATACAAAACATGTCTCAACAAACACAATTTGAGATTAAGAACCCTTACCTTTTACTCATAACTTTCATGAAAGATATTTAAGATATTTTTTAATAAAAAAATCTTAATAACATATTTTATAACCTTATTCAAATATATTACATTTTATATTCTTTAATTATACTCATTTTCTACACAAATATTAACTAGTTATAGTTTATTTTCATCAACAGATGTTATTAATTTTAATTATGGTGTATGTATTTTGTAATTGTATCAGAGAATATTTTTTTGATGAAAATTAAATCATTTATATATTATTCAAGATATTAAAATAATGTGTTTAAAATATTTACATAGTTGCATTTTTATTCCATGGAAGTCATGTTTATGGTTTTTGAAAATGGAATCCATGATGAGCTTATATCAATAATTTACTTTTAATGGGTTACATTACAATGACTGTTAATTATTGTGATATCATTCCATAATCTTATTACTTATTTATATTAGTCATTAACATAAAATATATTCATCAAAAAAAATTTAAGTACCATCTATGTTGGGTGGTGTTGATAATAAAAACATATCTTTTTGTAGAGGTTGTAGTATACACTTACACAAGGATGACATTTTGTTTTTTCAAAGAATGTGAGGAAGGTGGAAAATTATTTATCATTTTATAATCTCAAACCAATTATAAATATCATATTTATTCATAAAATACCCTTGTATAATCAGCCAGGTATGGTTTTTATGGGAAAAATGTGTCTTTGTGGAGGTGGTAGTTTGCACATATGCACAAATTAATTTATCATTTTTATAAGGAAGTGGGAAGGGTATATGATGGTTATAACATTGACATAATAACACTTCAATATAAAATTAATAATTATTTAATTATATTATATTTTGTAAAATATATTTTAAGGAGAAATATAAATAAGAAATAAAATTAAGAAGTGATTAGTACTCACACTGTGGATTTAGAGATTTTCCTTGGGTCAAGGACTTCAAAAAATTTGGATATGGATATATGGTAATTAAAATGGATATTATTGAAATAGTAATTATAATTTTTATACTTTATGAAAAAGTTTTTCGGAAGTCTACTTTTATAAATGAGTGGAGAGACACTTTTGTAACTACCTGTACCATTATTTCAATACCATGTCACATTCAATGGAAATGGGATCTATATGTGGGAAATAATGGCTAGTTGGTAAACCTTGGTCTAAAAATACCTAAAACAATAATTTAAAGATGGGGTTTTATGAATTTTATCCTTTTCGTCCTTATTTTTAACTTTTACCATAATTAACTTTTACTATAACAACTAATTTATAAATCTATGTGATTTATATTAATGAAGAAAATTAAAATTAAAATTGTTAAAAAAATTGAATGTTCTTATTCAAAATATGAGAATCATTTTATAATATTAAATTTCAAAATTTGTAAAAAAAGATAATAAATGTATAATGCATAAAATCAGTTTCCAAAAAAATAATACTTAGGTAGAAAAATGTTAATCATAGATTTATAAAATTAAATTAATCTTTTAATGAATAATTTTACTTATTAAATACATAATTAATTATGAAAATGGTTTCACAAAATTTTAATCCATATTTATATCCTAATGATGTCATAAAATTCGTGGAATTTATACAAATGATATTTTGTACTATTCACCTAAAAATAAATATTCTCAAAACAAATACAGAAAATACATCCTAATCTAGTATTATCATGATGAATAAAACAATTACATCATTCATAAAAAATTTAAATTCTAGAATTTATAAATTTAACATTTAAATATAATCATGAATAAAGGCTCTTTCTATTGGGATTTTGTCCAAGTTCCTATTGTGGTCAAGAAAAAATGTGGTTCATTTTATAAAGGATTTATAAAGATTGTTTTGATTGGTTTTAAAATGAAATCCTAAGAAGACTATTTTAGATGATTTGGTCAATTTTACCTTGTGAGGTTTATGCCCTTTTTTCCAAATCTGGTGAACTTTTTGTACTTTTTATCTATGATTTCAATGTTTGATGAGTTTCCCGTGTTTATACATGAATGTGTGTGTTAGACTATGATGTTATATTTTAGTATCAAACTGAGGATAAGTTAAGGTGATGTTCTTGACCTCTCTTAGTGGGTAGAAACAAGCCTTGAGGACCCTAGTGGTTGCATCAAGGGTGGGAAATTAACGTTGATAGGGTTAGAATGTTGTATTAGTGTGACTGAGGTAGTTTTGGTTTCTGACATATAAGGCTATTTGGATGATGAGATGCATGAGACTATGTCCCAAGGGACTAGTTCCATAGAAATGAGTTGGTGAGTTATATTATGGGTTGGGGATGAGAGATGAAAATGTGAACGAGGATCTCATGTAGGGTGTCCATGCTATTATGAGATCTAGGGGACCTCAGTAGGTTCCCCAGTGATATGATTACCCATGAGAGGGTGTGTTGGGTTTGTGTGGTGGTGATTGCGGGTGTCACCTCAGAACCCAAATCATTATGTGATCCTAATATGACTGTATTTATAATGATGGGTTGTACACTTGATAGCTCGACCACATTCATGTGAGACGTGTTTAAGAGGATGCTCGACTGTTGTGAAATGTGTGATTAGATATTACATAAGGGTCTCACTTCCCTTGAGTTTCTTCTATGAATGAGATCCCTTAGGATACATCCTAGTATCTGGAGATGAGCCTCATGATATATGAGATTTTACGGGAGGGATTCACTCCCCCCCCCCAAGGAGATATATATGTTAGGTGATCTAGGAGGGATACATTACCCCCCCCCAAGTGATTAGTATACAATTGGATTCTAAGGAATTTCTTCCAGGATACTACTATTGAGACTAATACTATTGGATGCTTTAGAATTGTTCCTAGGATCTATCCACTGAGCCTGATAACACTAGATTTATTAGGAATTTCTCCTGCAAATTTTACATAAGCTAAATATTGGATGGAGTTGTATTTCACATTCTCAAAGACACTCTAACACTAGTCTATGTAGGTATAGTCAAGATTTGAGGCGGCACAATTGGCTCCCAATGACCCAGAATGTATGATTAATATAAATTGTGTGTTATTTTTTATTGTGGGTGTGTTTCATATTTATGACTATACTCTTTATATATGTATTTCAAGAACATACACTTACTCTTAGTTTTACATAGTATTGTTGAGGCATCTGAGATTCCTAATAGGTCATTGGACTCAATACCTACCCATGTACATGGAATAGGTTTCAATGTATATGGGTATAAATTCATGTTTTCTCTCAGGGAATAGGTAATACTTAGAGCATGACACATTTTTCAATTAGTAGGTTGCGGAGGCTAGGGATTTTGTAGGATGGTTATGTGAGTTGGGTTGGAGGCGGGTTTATTTATTTTTACATATTATTCGATAGGTATTGGAAAGTGTACCATTTATTTACATATATGATGATATATTAATATACAATTTTTTCTACTCTATTTTGTATTGTTTCATCATATAGATAGTTTCACTTACTTCTATTATGGACTCCAAAGGCCCTGTTGGCTTATGCTTTTCAATCAACGGGATTTTAGGATGTTTGTTATATGGAAAGTTCATGTATATGTTTTTATAGATTTGGTCTTGATACTTAGGATTTATATGAGAGGGTATAACCTCCCACGACTATTTTAGGCCCTTTCCACTAGTAGAAAACATTTAGGATATGGGGAGGCACACCTGAGTTCATGTAGTGATCCCTGCCCTGGTGTTTTAGAGGCGATCTAGGATGGGATGTGACAAATTGGTATCAAAGTGTGTTCTAGGATGAGGAAGTGTTAGATAGAGTTGGTGATATATTATCCTGAATCAGGAGGTAGACTGAGTGCTTTCTTGACTAACATGACATCAGTTGAAATTTGAGAGTCCGGGGGATGTCCGGTGTTGGGACTAAACACTCTAAGATGAGTGAGATATTATATTTGACTAAGAATACAAGGGTGGGGTGGATGAGACTCTAGATGAGTCAAAGGGCTTACCTAGGATTCACTGAGTGGGTTATGCATCATAACAGTGGAATTATTAGGTATTAATACACATGACTAAGGGAAATTTCATTTGGAATATTTCCTCATCATAATCCATTATTAATGGAATAAAACTATAATATAATCAATGTTTTCTTGAATTTATTATATGTTGTGATTAGATAAATGTGGAGTCGAGGGGTCTATTTGATTGATGGTGATTGTGACTGCTTTTCCAACATAGGGAAATGAATTTTGGGAAGGTTGGATTTTTATGAAAATATATTTTTGAAAGGAAAAATCATGTGATTGCACGAGTTAGTTTTGAAAGTTAGTTTTATGTAAATTGGATCATAGATACAGTGATATTGAAATGGTTTTGAAATTTTTGGGTTTGTGAATACTTGAGGAAAATGTTTCTAAAATTGTATTTTATGTTTTCATTTGAAATCAAGATCTATTTTTAGGAAAGGTACCCAATGGGAAAGGCATTTTGAGATATCAATTTTGGTGAAAACCCTTGGGTTGCAAGGGATGTTTTGGAAACTTGCATGGTTTTTGGTGTGTTTAAATAAATTTAAGTTGGTTTTAAAATGAGATACAGTGTTGGTGTGAACCAGGTTGTTTGAATTTTGTGTTTTGATTGGAAGCGACCTCGATGTTTGAATTTTGTGTTTGGATTTTGTTTCATGTTTGTTTGAAAACCATCAAGTGAAGTTAGTGGGTATGGACCCAATATTTTTGGGTGGTAGGAAAAAAATTGGTGCCTGTGTAGACTGAGTTTACTCATTTTTAGCATTTAAGGAGCGACCTAGGTATTGGCATCTAAATTTAGAGAATATTTTGTGGTAATTTTGAGATATACATGTGTGGAGGGATTGTGAGATGGATATGAATGTTAGGATCTAGTAACTTGATGTATGTTCATGGGTTCGAGGATTAGACTACTTGAGGTGCGTTTTGATGATTTCATAGGGTAGACATCTTGATGTGTTCTTTGTAAGTGATCCCTATGGTGAGGAGAATCATTATGAGTAATCATCCCTTTTGAATGGATTCTTATGGTTGGAACCACCATAAGTTAGGATATGGGTTGTTCATTTGTGTTTAGGTGTTTTGGAGTTAACGGGTGCGGTTGGGCATCATCCTAATGTTGGGTGATCGTTGCAGCATGATGGTGCTCAGGTATGAGTGGTTTGATCATACCTAGTCATTACACTCATTAATAGGGAGGGTATGGCCTGTTGAGATCAAGTGTTTTAGTTTATTGAGGTGATGGTAATGAAACTTCTGTGGGGGGAGAATCTTATCGGTTATGGGTGTATAACCATAATATTGGTGGGGATGTGGGCGTAGTGAAACTTTTTAGTGGATGGTTGTGTCAGTATTGGGAAACTGATGAGTCGATAAAACTAATTTGGGGATTCATGTGGTGTTGGATAGAATCCATCTATTGGAGATAAACTTAGGGTGGTTTTGGTGTGATTACATTGTTATGTCAAGCCTCCGCCTTCGCAAGACCTCTCACCTAGCTGTCCCGTGAAGTGATTACATCCTTATGTCAAGCCTCCACCTTCACATGACCTCTCACCTAGTTGTCCTGTGAAGGGTTGCACGAGCCTGATACTGATGACAAAAATCATACCTTCTCGATCTCCCAAATCTGAATGACCAAGTTCCGATGAGTACATCCTACTATGAATCCTCATATGGAGTTGTTCCATGTAGAGTATCTAGGTGCTTTCACATTCCAGAAACAAAAAACACCAAAAACTAACATGCAGTTGCAAACTGTAAAAATCCCAGATTCAACCCAAAAGACACATTCCAACATCAAAATCCTTTGAAGCCATCGTATAAAATCACATCCCCAACGTCGTCAACCTCCAGGAGCCAAGAGAGAGAACCACCACAAGATGATTGCATTCACTCATCCTTCCCAAAGAACAATGAATACCACCACTTGGATCTGCCTCGGAGAGAGTGGCGGAGACATGGAGTAAGAGCAGTGGGCCAATGACCTTGATGGAGATAGTCTCCACAACCCCCAACACCGACGGCCACCACCAAAATGAAGAAGAACAACACATAAACCGAAAATTCCAATCGCATCTCATCCACCAGCAACAGGACACTCAACCTTTCACTGAAAATATGAACCATCATAGAGGAAATGGAGAACAGACCTGGAGAAAACCATCAAACCAGAGCTCGTCCGACATAGGCCACACTGGGACAATGATGGCTGAAACCTTATAGAAACCACCGCGCGGCAGATCCGACTGAGAAGGAAGCTACGAAATCAAGAGGCCAGAGTAGGGAAGGCGACCGAAACCACCGAGTAACAGAAACAGCGACAGGACAACCACCAGAAGATCCACCAATAGCTTCAACATTATAAGATTCAGGGTGGGAAGCGGAAAAAACAGGGGAGGATGGTGGCGACCAGCAATGGTGAAGGGTTGGGAAACCCTCACCACCATTGACGACTGAGCTTCTGCCTACAGGATCCAAACGACGCCGCCACACAGCCGTGGCCGAAGCCGCATCTAAAGCCGACAGCGCAACCTGCACCGCAACGATGATGAACCACATCCGAAGCCGATGAAGCCACATCTAAAGTCAACACCCACACCGCATCGACGATGAGCCGCATCCGAAGCCGATGAATCCACATCCGAAGCCGACACCCACACCACTTCGCCGGCGAGCCGTCCGAAGCTGACGCAGCCGCATCCGAAGCCAACGTAACCCAGCGCCATCGCCCGACGCCCCCACTGTGCCCGCTAAAAACCCTCGCCCAAGCGAACCTCACCAGAAACCCGTCGACCGTGAACCCCACACCGGCGCCGAATCCATCATACCCACAAACCCTAGGCACCCACGAGAGAAAAATGCCCTCGAGAGCGCCCCGCGGTTTTGGTGCGAGTCAAGAGTGAGTTGGATTTGTGGTGAATCGCTACTTACGAGTAGAGCTTGATGGTTCGAGGGGTTGGTTAAGGATACAACCATGGTATTACATCAAGTACCACATTCATAATTTAGTGTGGGTGTTTGGAAAATAACAGGATGCCTTCTATAGTTTATGAAACATGATCGAGTGATGAGATAGTATTCGATGGGTGAGACCAAGTGTTTTCAGGAAAACATTATCATGAGGAGGACCAATCGATGATTTCTCATGGGATTCAGTGTAGTGATATAGGAACCACATTGAGCGTGTTTTTGGACCACTAAGATTGTGTATTGGTAGGTGATTCTGATCGTAGGGGGGTGCCATAGCTTAGAATCAGTTTTGGGTAGCTAAGACTTACAATGGGTGGTACCATAGGCCGGAATATGTGGTAGTTGATGACACTCTGTTTCCTAGGGATAGATGAGCATGGGTATGTTTTGTTTGGTAATTCAATGGTGATGAAGAGTGGTTAACTCGGGTTGGGATAAATAGTTCTCCTTGGGTTTGGAGTTATATAGTGGAAGTGTGTTTGGAGATCGGTGATGAGATACAACCTATTAGGTACCACTTTTTCGATGGATTTTTTTAGTTCATTAGGGGACCTTTTTAGGAACCACCTTAGGTTCCTATTTTTTTTTGTTTACCAAGTGCAAGGGTAGAATCCCTCTTTGTCCCCCCATTCCTTTGTGTCACTTCAATCTAGGTAGTTCGAGAGTGATTCTCCATGTTGATTCTTAGTAAGATATCTCCCCATGTCTCCATTATTGTTTCTCCTTCATTCTTTTCTAATCTCAATTCATCTGGATAGGGACTGGGGAGATGATTTCAACAAATGATGGTGAAATCATCTCTCTTGATGGGACTTTCCTATGTAGCTTATAGAAGAAGTCATACGAAGGCGTGTTCATATAATTGTTCATTATTTTCCTTGAAGTATATTATTCTTCTAATTTATTTAGTGTTTCTGATGATTTCATATTAAGTTGAACATCTTTTAGGGTTATTAATTTTGGGATTTTGTGTGTCATAGGTCCATGTTTGTGTCGGGAGTAGACCACATCCCGTTTCTCATGGCTTTGATGCTGTGAGGTTTGTCGGTGAGTTTGGCGTCAATTATGCTAATTTGGGAATTTTAATTTAAATGTTAAATTGATTTTGTTTATTGATTAAATAGGTGCCCATGGAATTTTACGTGATCGTTAAAATCTTGGGATAGTTTCGTAGACCATTGGTTGAGGTAGTTTTCTTTGACTTTATTGAGTCTCTTGTTCAATTGGTCATTTTATGTTCATGTGCCATCATTATTATTACGATCTACATATTAAAAAACCTGTACGAGGAGTATACTAGATGGCTTGGTATCTCAAAGTCATAGATGCACTCTATAACTAGATGAAGCATGTATGGTGAGGATTCATGGTGGCCCAGTTAGCACTCGGTAACCCAACATGTACAATTGATGTGAATTTCATGTAATGTTTGGGGGGAGGGTTTCACAGGATTGACTATACTTCTTATATATGTTTTATATGCACAACTATTTTTTCACAACAACACTCAATATCATTGAGGCATTAGGGATTCCAACTAGGCCATTGGACTCCCCATAAACCAACATACATGGGATGTGTTTTAATATACATGGGTAGAAATTCAAGTTTTATCTCAAGGAATAGGTACAGCTTGAATCTAGACACATGGTTCAGTTAACAGGTTATGGAGACTGATGATATGGAAGGATGATTATGTGAGTTGGGATAGAGGCTGGTGTATTTATTTTTAGTTAATATTCAATATATTTTGGCCAACATTCCATTTATTTAAATATATGATTTCATTCATATATCCCCCTCTTGATTCTCAATTTTTTTATTACTGTATCATATAGATAGTTTTACTACTTTCTATTTAAGACTAAAGGAACCCCATTGGATCTGAGTTTTGAGTTTACATGATTTTGGTATGTTCATTATACGGACGAGAAATACTGAATTTTCATTAGATTAGGGCATTACCATTGGTCTTTATATTAGATTGAATAGTCTTCCCATTATTTTTAGGCCCAAATCATTGGTATCAAGACTCTAGAGTAAAAGGAGGTGTTCTTGAAGTCACATAGTGACCACTATCCAGGTGTCATTCGGTTGATCCAGGATGAGGCATTATACTCATAACCCCTTTCCATGGTGACATTCGAAGGAATACCTTGTCTCTGATTTCAAACTCAAAATAAAACTAATGGTTATTAGCATAGATCTTCTATTGAATCTTTATAGTTTTAATTTTTCATCGAATGGTTTGAATCCTATCTAATATTTTTTTAAGAAAAAATTGATACCAGAATTTCACACTCTCCAACTTTATCCCAACATGTTGGAGTTTTTCACATCTTCCCATATTGAGCCTCAGATGGTTCAATTTTAACGATATAATGGAATTTATTATTATATGATAACTCTACCAAGGGAAGGTTTTAATCCCAACCTCCTTTAAAATCCATTGAACAATATCTCAGTATATCTTCTAGGATTTGATTGATCCTTTCTGTTGAACCATTAGTTTGAGGATGATATGTTGTGCTAAAAATCATCTCTATATCAAATAAATATTGGATATTTCTCTATAACTTCAAGGTAAACCCCTAATATCAGTCATATATAATCGAGAGTGTTAACAATATATCCTTACTACTTCTTATATATATATATATATATATCAATATGTTTATTAAGAGAGAAATATTCTCAAATAGTAATGAAGTGTGTGAATTTCATAAGGTGGTAAACTATAACCTAAATTTAAATATTCCATTTAGAATTCTTAGGATGTCCCATGATGAAATATATAGTGATGTTTTCCAATTTCAACTTTAGTATGGGTAAAGGTTACATCATACCCTTAAAATTTTGATGATTATCCATAATTTTTTTGATATCCAAGAATTTGGATATATACGCTAAATCTCCCTTTATATGTTTCCAACTAGAAATTCTCCATGAGATCTTTATCCATATTTTTTATTCCATGATAGATAGAAAATGATGAGTTATGTGCATCATCTCACATCTCTATTTTCAATTCTAGTATTGAAGGAACACATATTCATTTCCCAACTATTATAATTTCATTATTATCAAGATTAAACTCTTGAATATTCCTTACCTTCTTACCGAGTTCCATATCCTCCTTATATTCCTCCTTGATCATTGCATGAATAATTGATTGAGCTGCTATTTATGTAAGATGGGATTTATCTATTTACCTAGTGATTTCAAGTTCCATCCTTTAAAAATCCAAGAGTATTGGGCCGCTTTAAATAATTTTCAGAGATAAGGTAACATGATCCTTTATACTCAGAGCATCAACCACCATATTCATCATCCCATTGTGGTACTGTATTTTACCATCATGGTCTTTGATAAAATCTAACTATCTCCTTTGATGTATATTCAACTCATTCAATGTGAATATATACTTTAATCTATTATGATCAGCATATATTTCACAACTATCACAATTGAGATGATTCTCCCAAATCGTTAACACATATATAATTTTTTCTAGCTCCAAGTCATGCTTTGGGTAATTTTTATCATGGGACATTAATTTACTTGAGGAATAAGCTACACCATGTCATTTTTCATGAGGAAATATCTAAATCCATTCTTTAATGCATCATTGTATATCACAAACACTCCATTATTGGGTAGTGTGAGTAGAGGTGCAGTGAAAAACCTTCACTTATGCTCATTGAAATTATATTTACTTTCATTTATGTAAATTAAATTGACTCCTTTCCGAGCTAACATGGTTATTTGATATGAAAATTGTAAGAAATTTCACACAGTGTTGATAATATCTAGATAATCTAAGAAAAGTATAGATCATCATTATAGTGGTTGGTTTATGCCACTCTTAAATCACCTATTTCTTTGAAATATCCATACATATACCCTATTTTGTGATTATATGACCCAAGAATGATACTTTCATGTATCCAAAATTGAAAATTGTTAGATTTGGAATATAGTTTCACTTTTATCAAATTCTTCTACACAATTCCCAGATGGTCTTTATACTCTTACTTTGTTATGGAATGTATGAAACTATCATAAATATATATATATATTAACAAAAATATACCAAATTGATCTCTAAAGACTATATTCATTAGATTAATGGAGGTAGAGGGATAATTTTAATGTTTAAATGGAATCACTATGTATTCATAGTGTCCATATATTGTGAAAAAGGATTGCTTGGGTGTATCCTCACTTTTCACCCTTAATTGATGATATATAGAACAATAGTCCATATTTGATAAGTATTCATCCCTTCATAGTCTTTCAAAAAAGTCGATAATATGATGTAGAGAATATTTATTCTTGATTATTATCCTATTAAGTTCACGATAATCAATGATTAGATGAATTTATACATATTTATTCATAAGAAAGAATCCAAATTCATCCTGTGGTGATGTACTTAGGAATATAAAATCTTATCCATAATCTCTTAGAGTTTCTTATTCAATTCTTATAACTCAATTGAAACCAATATATGAGGACTATTTAATACAGCTAAAACACTAGGTATGAGTTACATTAAAAATCAAAATCATAATCTGGTGGAAGACTAAGAAAATATTTTATAAATACATCAATATATTCCTACAAAATAGGAATATCTTCAACATTGAGTTTCTCCCTAGCCATTGAATCTTGATTCCCCCATGATTGGGTGTAAAAACCAATATAATATAATTAATTTTCATAGTGAGTTCGCAGTTATCATTTCACTGTTAAATAATCATATGTTGATCTGGTATATAGAATGTAAATTCCCTATGTCTATAATTAATATGGAATCCATGTAGAGAAAGCTAGTCCATTCCCAAAATTGCATCAAATTTGACTAAAGGGAGAATATTATGATTTGTAGGAAGAATATTCCCACAAACTTCTATCAGAGATGAGTTATAGACTTGGGATACAACCATTGTATCATTGGAAATTTTAACCATTAATTTGATATATAATCTTTGGGGATACAAATTAATAATCTTTGAAATGTTTCAAGATATGAAGGGATTCAATGAACTAGGCTCAAATAAGATATTTTCAATATTAAGCATACCTGTCACTACCCCAATTTAATGATTCTTTCTTCCATCCGTTATTAAAACCAAAATTGTTAGTGTGAGTATTGAAAAATAAGATCTATATTAAATAATCATATGGTATTGAAAATAAATCTTAAGAATTCCTAACCCATGAAACCTTTATTTCAACTTATAATCTTTTAGGTTCATTTGACATCACTTTTGGTTCAACATAGGTTGTTTTCAGTTTTATCAGGTTATTCTCCATAACATAACACCCAAAATAACTAAACCTTTCTCTATTAGCCAATGAGATGACCCAACCATATAATACATACATACTACATCATTTTACAGGAATATTCATTACACCTTATAATAAATCACACCCAATAACCTATTGGATTAATGTTTTTGGAGAAGTGATACATTTCCAACTTATTTTAAAAAAATTATCAAACATTTACCATAATAGTCTTTATACACGAATGACTTATTGATTTATTATAAATAATAATCTTCCTCATAACCTAGGGAAATGGAAATATAAGAAAGGGTGAGATCAAGCCCTTCGTAAATAGTGAACACTATAGATATCAAATGAATATAATAAGTGAGAATAAGATGAACATGTGGGAATGGTAAAATAATTAAGGTACATGAAAATAATATAAGGAAATCACACCCAATAGAACTTTGATCATAAACCATGAATCATAACATAAGTCTTTGGGCATAACATAAGGCATGAGTCATAGAAGTGTGGAAACATGAGTCAATAACTATGATCCATGAGAACATAGAATAGGTATGTTGCATAACATAAGTAAGTTACACACACATACATGTATAAATCATAACATATGTCAAAGTTAACCACCAATACATTCATATCATAATGGACCGGGTTAACCACTTGCTCATAACATAGTGTACTTGGACAAACTTCTAGTCCACAATAACATTTTGGACATACATTGGATAACCACCCATTTCCATCCCTAATCTCACGAGATACAAAACATTACCCAATGTGTTAAAGGGATATATCATTCACACCTATAACATAATGACAAACTATTCATATTTTTGCCATATAAACAAGAAAATATTTGTAATCTCAACATAGTTTAATTGATCTATGAGAAATAAATGGGTTTCATGAATATTTAAACAAGACATGATCATAAGTCATCTAAAGAAAGAGGTAAGATGATATCATTAGAGAATATCCATAGTGAATCATAATACATGTTAAATTGTATTGTCATAAATGAAAAAAAAATTATAAAATAATTAAATAATTGCATTGAAAAATAAAAAAAATGACCTTTATATATTTAATAACGTTTATTTCAAAGGAAATATTTTACACAATAATGTGAATAAAATTTACTTTATAAAATAATGAATACTTGGAAAGAATATTTTTACAGAAAACCAAATAAAATAGATTTAAAATTGACCATGTGTAAATAATTAAAAAAAATATACCTTTCACACTTTTTTGAATAATGTTAAAGTCAAAAGAAAATAACCCTTTCAAAAAACATTAGAAGGATATTCCTTTCATGATTTCATAATTGTTTTCAAATTAAATTTAAAATGAACTGAAGAAATCATAGAATTATAGAGAATCAAATTTAAAAAACAATATAAATAATATGGACATGGAGGAGAATCATTCCTGATAGAAATTACGAGATAAGGTTGGCTCCACTTACAAGCAACCTTTTGGTTATGTTATGAACCAAAGAGAGGAAAAAAAGTAAGAAGCCATGTGAAACATATAAATAACTATAGGATAAGAAAATATATGCGATTTTATAGAGAAATAAAATCATTCTACAAAAATAGGAATTCATACATAGATAATCTCAATTTCAAAGTGAGATTGGGAAATAAACCCTTACCTTGAACTTCCTCTTGGCCGGATGTTATCTAAACCAATGTATAATAAATTTTGGTTTATGATTAATATGTAAAAAACTTGTACATTTATATTTTACTTATTATCATCCATTTATAATTTCTTTTTTCCCATATGATAATTTCTTATTATTAAAATTATTATTCGGGCATTATCTATTTCATTTTCTATGAGTGCTTCAGTTTGAAAGTTCTGATCCTTGCTCCATAATCATAGGTTCATCATCTAAAAAATGTTAATGAAGATTTATTATATATTTTTGATACAGTTCTAGATTCCCATGTCTATTTTATTGAACTTATGGTTAGAGTTCACATGGAATGATTAGAATAATATTTTTAGTGATTATTGGATTAGAAAAATAATTAAATTTATTGGTGAATATATTGGGGCATATTACCACTCCAGAATTATAAAAATATATTAAATTAGTAATTATTAAAACATAATAATTTTATTTATGTTTTATTAGTCATTGATGGTGAAAACATTATAACAATATTCATGTGGGTGGAAAAACCAACCCAAACAATAACACCTTGTAATGATTGAATGAGAAAGAAGATGGCATTATATGGGGATAATATCACTTTTAAATAAAATTAATGATTTAAAATACATGTTATTAACGTGATAAATTATATTTAAAAATAGGTGGATGAAAAACAAAAATAATAATGATTAAGTAGAGGATAATACTTACGTTGAAGTCTTTATCCTCCTCCGAGAGTTTCTCTTGGAAATGGGGGATTTGTAAATTCTTCTTGTGTCCAGAGGTTCCAAAATGTGTGATGGTGTTTTATAATATAGGATTTGGTTAGTGATTCCAGAGATAATTTAAGAAAAGTGTGGTTTGGGAGGGTTAGAGAAGGGGGCCTTTTATTTATGAGTTTTGAGTGGCATTTTAACAAATACTCTTTCATTAGTATAAGGTTGTCATTTTAAAAAGTAAAGTGCACAAGTGTCATAAAATAATGTATAAAGGACAAGGGTAGGTCATGATTTCCCTCATACTACCATTTATATATAACGTTTTATGATATTTTAGGTCATTACCCTATGATTTAACACTTTTACATTTTTTAGCCTTTACCGTGGTGACTGACTTTTACCTTGGTAAACTATTTTAATCCCTAAAGATGAAATTATCCTTTTTAACTAATTTGGATATGATAGTTACATACATGAAATACATTTTATTGGATTCAATTTCTAAAAGTGATAAAAATTAGTTTTATAAAAACAAATGTATAACACGTAAAAATACTTTTGAAGAAAATATATTTTTAAATCAAAAAATCGATTTATTTTTATTCCTTACCAAATTATAATTATTGGACGAACAGTAATTTATTTAATTATATATAAAAATAGTAAAGTTCATTACAATAATTATTGAATAGTGATCAATTTAATTTATTAATATAAAAATACCCAAAGTAAGGAAAATATTTATTTAAAAATTATCCCTTTAAAAATGAATTTAATCACATTCCATTATATATCTTATAACCATTAAATTTGATCAATCTATCAGTATTAGAATATTTATTTTAATTTCATAAACAGACCAAATCATTATTTAAAAATATACATAAAAATAAAAATAATAATAAAAATAATAATAAAATATAACGAATAAAAAACAACTTTTCATACTAAAATATTATAATTAATTATTATCTTTTTATTTATTTACTTATTTAATTATTATATATAAATTATATAGTTTTTAATTTTTTACCAAAATTGCACAACATAAATTCACCTATTAGATACAAGTATAGAAAAAGACAGTATATCCAATGGTTATATGTCTAACAACCATATGTACAATGTCAATATGTCCAGCACCATATATATAAAAGTCATATTACATATCTATATATATCCCACATAAAGTCCATCATCCCATTTTATAATTTTAATATCATGATGTTTATCATATTTTTAAAATTTGATATTCTTTATAAAACTATCATTTGTGGTATGATCATCATGTTAGATCACGATGATCTAAATTTCAACCTTACAACAACTTTATTTTCTTATGGTTTCATTACATTCTTAATTTTACTAATTATGTTTCATTTATTTATCTCTTAATGTATTTCATTTTTTATTATAATATTCTACCATAAAGAAATAATGCACTGATCATTTTTGTTAAATGTTGTTTGTATCACAAGCTACCGAACACAAAAAATTTATTTAAAGGCGAATATATACTAAAATCATGGGGTTTTATATGTAAGGCCTCTAAACCTGAGTTTTTTATATTTAGGTACTCAAAGTTTTGATCCTTTGAGGGAATTTCAGTGTAATTTAAGTATATATTATTTTCTTTTTTGAGTGAGTCTAAATATATTCAACAATCTTACATTCATATTCATATGATGGTATTTTTATTTTATTGTTTTTTCATATTGTAGTTTCTATATAAATAAAGATATAAATATATAAAAATATTTTCATATATTTTCACATAAAAATGAAATAATAAAAATAAATATTTAAATATATAAATACATAAAAATATTTATATAAAAAATGTATATTTAAATATATAAATCAAATCAAATTGAATATATAAAAATGTGTATATATATATATTTTTTATATATATATATATGTAAATGTACACAAACATATTAATATATTAATAAATATATATGTAATATAATATATTTAAATAAATATCAATATATATATATATTAAAAATATGAATATATTAAAAATATATTCAAATATAAAAATGTATAACATTATATAATAAGTAAAATCACGAGACATAGTGTTTAGGTTGCTTACTGGGAATATGTGGGGATGGGGTTTGAATCAGTTTAATTTCAAATTAAGATGAAATTTCAGGTGTATGGAGTTGTACATGTGTGTGGAGCGACATGTTTGGTGTAACACCCCAAGCTTCCACGATACACTTCTCCTTGAATAATACAGTAGCGTGTGTTGTACGCAACTTCGAGTTCCAACACACACCACAACCAATCAAACTAGCCGTTATGAATAGTAATACCCACTTTTTGAAATTTTATACATTTTATCTTTCAAAATGGACTTCATTTTTGGATTCAGAATATCGAAATTAGATTAGGATGAATTTTTGGTACTTTTCTGAAAACTTTCATATTCTGATGAATAGTGAAAATTACAAAATTTTAATTAAAAACAACTTTTTTAATCGAAATAATTAATAGTGATAAATTATGAATTTGAGTGGTTTTAAATTATATTTATAATATATTTTTACAATTTAATCCAATGTTGGACATTGGACATAATTTCACATTTAAACTGGACATAAACAAGTGTCAATCTTTTGATAGTTATTGTTTCTTAAAAACATGCTTTTTGTTTTGACAGCGAGAATTAATTTTAAATTAATAAATGAAATTTCAATGATTCTAATTTTTTAAAATAAATATCATTATTTAATTCGGAATATCAAAATTAGCTTAGGGTGATTTTTTGGTATTTTTCTGAAAACTTTTAATTTTTGATGAGACTGAAGTATTGGTTAAAACTGACTTTTTATTTAAATAATTATTTATTTTATTTAAATTTATTTTAGGTCAAAATAGATACGTAATACCTATATAAGTTCAATGTAATTCATTGGAGTCAGTTTATAATAATTTTAGACATATAAATTTTTTTAAACTTTTCACCGTCTTTTACCCACCTCCTAGGAGAATTTGCAAATTCACATAAAACTTAATTTTACCGCTTTTGTGAGTGGAATTTCGAAAATCCGAGAGACATGGTTAATATCAAGGAGTAAAATGTGGTTCAATAAGATAAAAATAATTTTTGGTGAATAGTAACGTTTTACTTTTATTTACCACGGTTAAAAGTAAATAGGGTAATTAAGGGTAAAAATGATATTATTATTACCCTAACACATGTACTAATTCTATTGGAAAAGTATAATTAGACCGAAAAAAACCTTATGAATAAAATATGAACCTCTTTGGTCCACTTGGATTAGATTAGGACATTTATTATTATTTAATTCAAAGAAGAGTTAAAAGAGTTAAAATCAAAGTTTAATAACTAAAACATTTTTAATATAGGGTTATACATAAGATAAATTTGATTATAAATATTAATTAGAAAGATAAAAAGATTTCCTACATAATGGTATTTTATTTATAATTTTTAGACATTAAATAATTTAATTTATTTATGACGCAATGATGATACAGTAATTACCTTATTCATGAAAGGATCAAATAAATGGTATTATAAATATTAAAATAAATATAATTTTAAAGTTTTTATGACATCAAAGAATTTTCTAGGTGAATATGCCATTTTAGGACTGATTCAATGTATTTTGTTTTAAGTAATCAGGTTGTTATTATTTAAACAAAACAAATACCAAATAGTGTCAAAATTGACATAAAATAGTTTTTAAAACAAATATTATATTATTAATTGATATAATGGTCCTAAAAATATAAGGTTTGGCCATAATACTTATATAATAATATATATGACATTAATTAACCAATTGGGGTTCTATTGGCAGTATATAGTAAGTTTATTAACCATATAGTGTAAGAATATAAGAAGACACGGTAAAAGTTAAATTATTAAACTTAGAGTTAAATCTAAATGATAAGGTTAAAATGGTAACCTAAACTTGTCTAAAACCTATTGGTTGAGTTGTTTTAGACCTATCCCCACCTTAGACTTTAAATAATAAACTTTGGAGCCATTATAAACCAAATATGAATTTATTATCAAATAATATTTTAAGTTTTCCCTAAGGTGCCCATCACCCCTCTTATAAAAGGGAACTCCCCCTTCTCTCTAATTCACATCTTCTAAGCCATTTGGCTCGGACAAACCCTGACCAAATACCCTCTCAAATATCCTCCCTTCATCCTAGAGGCCTTAGTTTGATCAGAAAGCCAACCTAAGGAGCCCTTTTGATCAAATCAAAAAAAAAAGAACCCGAAGAAGAGGTAACGATTTCACCACCCTCTTTCAAGTTCCTTTCTTCTTCCACTTCCTTTTTCTTTGTTGTTTCCATTATAAAATAATAACTCCAATATATTCTATATACTGTGATGTTATTATAATTATGGTACAACCAAATTTATTATTCTATCCACCCTTTTAATGACATGTCACCATACGTGCGTACGTACGGCTTACCGTCTCCACGTCGTGGTGTAATTGTTATTCAATACACTATTATTTGTATGGGTATAATAATGATGTGTATTTGATGTAAATAAAAAAATAACATGATAAGGATTCTGTATATATTATATAACATCCAATTTTATATTATATTAATATCAAAAGAATGATATTTTCACTCGTGCATACGTACGGATTACCGTCTCCACGACGCGATGAGATTCATTTCCAAGTTCACCATTCATCGACGATTATAAAAATATATATTACTAATAAGTATATAATATATGACATAATGATTCTACTGGATATATATATATATATATAAGTATTTATGCACTTACATATATCTTATTCACTTACTTTCGTTCAATACTATATGAAAACGGAAACAACATTTATGCGTACGTACGGACTACCATCTCCATAAACAGTGTTTTCCATTTCATATATACGCCTATTATAAATTTTTATATTCTAAATATATATGATAAATAAATCATTTTTTATATTTTGGAAGTATTTAAATCATAATCTAAGTGATACAATCAAGAGTAACAAGTTAAAACACGTACGATAAAGAAAGGGATTATTACCCGAAATATTAATATAACATGGAAATTATTATTAAATAGATAGTATAAAGTCATAAATGAATAATTATTGATATCATAAATATTAATATGGTTCTGGTATAATTTAATAACATATTGTAGTCTTCATATAGGAGGCTAAACGTACCCTCGACTAAAGGAAAGTGCAAGGTAAGGGGTTTTCATCTCACTCCTTATTCTCATGAGATTCATGCCATATTGCCACTATTACTTTTTGTGTGGTGTATGTACTACCCATAATTGTATTATTTGTATAATACACTTTAATTTATGTGTATTTACATATTCATTGTATGATACCTCTTTCATGGGGTGTATGTTTCGTAAGTTACCAAATTGGTAAGGGTTATTTCACAACATCTTTATTATCTGAGGTTGTTTATACATAATTATCTACTGGGACCTCTTTATCATTCACATCCATGTTTCTTAAAAATGTATTTCAAAACATTCTTTCTATTTTACAGAATATTTTTTAGAGTCATTTATACCCTTTTTTTACTTTTTATAAGTGTTTTATAAAGGAATCTTTCCGTCGTTTTCCAAACAAGGTCCTTTTTAACCTTTTCGACAGAATTAAGGTAAGAATGTCTTTTTTTAACTTATACGGCGGGTGCGGCTATTTTCTGCCGTTATAAAATCTTTAAAGCTTCCCTTACAAGCTTATAAGAATATTTTTAAATTAAATGTTTTCTTTTATAATTATGTGACTTTTAAATGATTTCAAAAAAAGAGATATTTCTCTCAAATAGTTTTGATTTCATATATGTCAATATCCTTTGATGGATTTTAAGCTTATTTGAAGTTGAGTTATTATGATACAAATTATCCATATTGTATTTAAGGTTTTGTGATATGTTTGACTGTGGATTAGTTATTTTTATTCCATTAATGGTTTATGATTAATGTTTTGGCATGCTAGTTTTAATACGAATGTTTATGTTATATTTCATCCTCTTCTTAAGATGAATGTGTTGGACTAGTAAGTTCCGGGTTGGGGATGGGTAAAAGTAAGCCCTCCGGGTTGGGGTCCGATTACAGCAGACCCTCCGGCTTGGTGTCCGGTTATTAGAGGCACTCCGGGTTGGTGTCCGGTTATTAGAGTCACTCCGGGTTGGAGTCCGGTTACAGAGGCTCTCCGGGATAGAGTCCGGTTACAGAGGCTCTCCAGGTTGGGTTCCGGTTATAGTTATCCCTTAGGTCTTGGCACGAGGCCTTGACACAGAAACTAATGTTCGACATTATGCATTCCATCATTATGAAAGTGGTTATTGATATTGCATGTGATTATTCGATTAGTAGAATATCCATGTGAATAAGTAAATGGAATTATTTCACTCCATTTCTACCATATTATGCTGAAGTTCAAGTTTAAAAGGCTTTTGTTTTAGTTTTATACATTGCCTTAAATGTTTATGCTTATTTTTGAAAGTTTCCACTGTATTGCTTACCCTTACTGAGCGTTTGAGCTCACCCCTTTCTATGTTTTATTTTCCCAGGATTCCAAGAAGTGTATTGTGATTGATATGCAGGGTTAAGCCAAGGGAATAATGGCATTCATAAAGGATTATTTATGTTGTTTTGTATGTTATAAACTGTAATGTAACATTCATGTATGTAATCTATTTTCCAGGACTTCTAAACTGATCAGTCCTTTGGGACTTGACTCCCTGTAATCATGCCAATGTATTAAAATAATGCACCGACTCTGGGTAACTGGGGTCAGGGCGTTACAGTTGGTATCAGAGGAAGTTTAGCAATAACCTAGGAAGCTAGATTTAGATAAACTCTGATTAGAGAACAAAGACCTTGGATAGTAATTGAGGATTAGTATAGAATAAATTCCTAGAATTTTGGTATTTTAGAGATTTTGTGAGTTTTCCCAGCAATACATCCCTGTCTGGATACGAGAAGGTAGAGGCGGCTCTGGCACAGATGTACCTAGGGGTAAAACCCGAAAACACCACTTTGAGCTAGACTCGAACGAGAACTAGTTCATGACAACGAGGCTTGCTGCACTCTTGGTTACGACACTCCCGGGGGATATGCTTAGGATATTTCTCATTTTATTTACAAACCATTATGAAGGGATTATGAGTATATACTTACGCAAAGAAAACATTTTTATGATTATGGATTATATCCATAAACTATTTAATTTATGTTAAGTGTTTTACAAGTTCGGGATTAGGTATTTCTATTCATAAACTAATTTAGTGTATGCCATTGTTTAGAATTGGAGCCCAATTGAAGGAAAGAGAACTCCAGCAATACACATGATCCAAAGAGTAAGAAGGATCATATCTTTCATGGTCCTAAGCCAGAATATATAAGATAAATAGTCTCCCACGTATTATCATCATATGAAGAAATAGTATCATGTGTTGATAAGATAAGTAAAGAATTATTAGAGTCCTATGACTTTGAAGGGAATCCAGAGAAGAAAAGGATGGTAGAGAGAAGGACAGATAAAGGAAATGAGGTAAAGAAGGATTTTTCCATATGTGATAACTGTGGAGAGAATCACATTGGAAAATGCTTGAAGGGAATGGGAGTATGTTATAAATGTGGAGAAAAAGGACACCAAGTACGTGACTGCAAGTTTAAGAAAAATGTTTCAAATGTACAATGCTTCATCTGTAAGGAGTTTGGACACTACACAAACCAATGTCCCAGTCATCAGACTATGCCGAAAATGATGCTATTGGATAATAATCAAGTTATGATACTACCAAAAATGAAGAAGAATGACTAGTGTTCTTATGTTGTTATTTTGGAATTATTTCATTTAAGTGTTGAATCAATGATGTTCTAGAAATAAATAAGGATTTTACTGCAGTACTATTTCATTGAGGATTTGAGATTTTATGGTACTAAGAAAATTGACTCTACAACGAGTTAAAATATTTGGAAATTACATGGTTGAAGGAAAGATAAACCTTAATATTGTCCTAATATTGAGGTACTGATTTTGGAATAAGATATGGTAGATTTGGGTAAATTATATTGGATATTCTTGAATACCTTGAAACTGATTAATGAATTTTCATCGTTGGAGTTTACAACATTTTTTATTGAAGGAGTATATATAGTATTCTATAAAGAATAAGGGAGCATGAATGTAATAAATAAGGTTTTATGGTAATTTAGGATGTTACCATATTTTAAAATAATATATGGTGAAGGCGTTCACATGTTATTACATGGAAAAAATGATCTTCATTGTGTTTATCTTCCTTATAAATTTTGGACTGTGAGTTTAGATAGTAGAATTTTGTATAAGTCTAAAGGTTGGAATGGATTAAGTTTGCAAGGTTATTTTTGGATTTTTATAAAAGGACAACACGCAGATCGTATGACAACCCGTCGCGTCGGACAAAGCTGCATGAATCGAACCCACAACCATAGTGCGATTGGGATTTATCGGCAAAACCTGGACTATGTGAAGTCCCTGGATTGTATAATGTAGTTTTTTTAATGGGTCTGATATGTGAATTATACATTCATTATATTTGGAACCCTATACGATTAGGATAAATAGAGTATTTTTGAGTTGTATTATATTTTGTAGTGAAAGATGAGTTTGTGGTAGAAATTTATTAATGGATAAAACTCTAATTATAAAGTAAGTATATCTCCTTATGATCTTAGCCAATTTCATAAATAAATTCCTCAACATTAAGAAAAGTAACTTAGAACAAAAATGTTGTCCAAGATGGTACCTTAGATCGTCACAAATTTATGGCTTTGGGATTATTGGCCTTTTCATAGCCATATTCTCTACCACTCTCCATCAGATATTGATGGTTAGATTTCTCTTCCATATCCATATTTTCCTACATGAAACCCTAGTATGTGTTATTTTTAGTAACCTTCATACTTACTACTCTTTATTTTAAATAGATGCCTCATTAATCCATTTTTCGATGGGGGATTTCAAATAAGATAATTTGAAATGTCAACCTCAAGTTTGCAATACCGATCATAAATTTCGAGGACGCAATTTATTGAAGGAGGGGAGAATGTAACACCCCAAGCTTCCACGATACGCTTCTCCTTGAATAATACAGTAGTGTGTGTTGTACGTAACTTCGAGTTCTAACACACACCACAACCAATCAAACTAGCCGTTATGAATAGTAATACCCATTTTTGAAATTTTATACATTTTATCTTTCAAAATGGACTTCATTTTTGGATTCGAAATATTGAAATTAGCTTAGGGTGAATTTTTGGTACTTTTATGAAAACTTTCATATTTTGATGAATAGTGAAAATTACTAAATTTTAATTAAAAAGAACTTTTTTAATCGAAATAATTAATAGTGATAAATTATTAATTTGAGTGGTTTTAAATTATATTTATAATATATTTTTACTATTTAATCCAATGTTGGTCATTGGACATAATTTCACATTTAAACTGGACATAAACAAATGTCAATCTTTTGTTAGTTATTATTTCTTAAAAACACGCTTTTTGTTTTGACAGCGGGAATTAATTTTAAATTAATAAATGCAAATTCTATGTTTTCAATTTGGTAAAATAAACTTCATTATTGAATTCGGAATAACAAAATTATCTTAGGGTGAATTTTTGGTATTTTTTTGAAAACTTTTAATTTTTGATGAACAGTGAAAACCACTGAGTTATTGGTTAAAACCGACTTTTTATTTAAATAATTATTTATTTTATTTAAATTTATTTTAGGTCAAAATAGATACGTAATACCTATATAAGTTCAATGTAATTCATTGCAGTCAGTTTATAATAATTTTAGACATATAAATTTTTTTAAACTTTTCACCGTCTTTTACCCACCTCCTAGGAGAATTTGCAAATTCACATAAAACTTAATTTTACCGCTTCTGGGAGTGGAATTTCGAAAATCCGAGAGACATGGTTAATATCAAGGAGTAAAATGTGGTTTAATAAGATAAAAATAATTTTTGGTGAATAGTAACTTTTTACTTTTATTTACCACGGTTAAAAGTAAATAGGGTAATTAAGAGTGAAAATGATATTATTATTACCCTAACACATGTCCTAATTCTATTGGATAAGTATAATTCGACCAAAAACAACCTTAGGAATAAAATATCAACCTCTTTGGTCCACTTGGATTAGATTAGAACATTTATTATTATTTAATTAAAAGAAGAGTTAAGAGTTAAAATCAAAGTTTAATAACTAAAACATTTTTAATATAGGGTTATACATAAGATAAATTCAATTATAAATATTCATTTGAAATATAAAACGATTTCCTGCATAATGGTATTTTATTTATAATTTTTAGACATTAAATAATTTAATTTATTTATGACGCAATGATGATGCAGTAATTACTTTATTCATGAAAGAATCAAATAAATGGTATTATAAATATTAAAATAAATATAATTTCAAATTTTTTATGAAATACACGAATTTTATAAGTGAATATGACATGTTAGTATTGGTTCAATGTCTTTTGTTTGAAGTAATCAGGTTTTTATTATTTTAACAAAAAACACATACCAAACAGTGTCAAAATTGACATAAAATAGTTTTTAAAACAAATATTATATTATTAATTGATATAATGGTCCTAAAAATCTAAGGTTCAGTCAAAATACTTATATAATAATATATATGATATTAATGAACCAATTGGGGTTCTATTGGAAGTATATAGTAAGTTTATTAACCATATAGTGTAAGAATATAAGAAGACACGGTAAAAGTTAAATTATTTAACTTAGAGTTAAATCTAAATGATAAGATATAAATGGTAACCTAAACTTGACTAAAACATATTGGTTGAGTTGTTTTAGACCTATCCACACCTTAGACTTTAAATAATCAACTTTGGAGCCATTAGAAACCGAATATGAATTTATTATAAAATAATATTTTAAGTTTTTTCTAAGGTGCCCCTCACCCCTCTTATAAAAGGTCACTCCCCCTTCTCTCTAATTCACACCTTCTAAGCCATTTGGCTCGGCCAAACCCTGCCCAAATACCCTCTAAAATATCCTCCCTTCATCATATAGGCCTTATTATGATCAGAAAGCCAACCTAAGGAGCCCTTTTGATCAAATCAAAAGGAAGAACCCAAAGAAGAGGTAACAATTTCACCACCCTCTTTCAAGTTCCTTTCTTCTTCCACTTCCTTTTTCTTTGTTATTTCCATTCTAAAATAATAAATCCAGTATATTCTATATACTGTGATGTTATTATAATTATGGTACAACCAAATTTATTATTCTATCCACCCTTTGAATGACATGCCACCATACGTGCGTACGTACGGCTTACCGTCTCCACGTCGCGGTGTAATTGTTATTCAATACACTATTATTTGGATGGGTATAATAATGATGTGTATTTGATGTAAATAATAAAAATAACATGATAAAGATTCTGTATATATTATATACCATCCAATTATATGTTATATTAATATCAAAAGAATGATATTTTCGCTCGTGCGTACGTACGGATTACCGTCTCCACGACGCGATGAGATTCATTTCCAAGTTCACCATTCATCGACGATTATAAAAATATATTTTACTAATAAGTATGTAATATATGACATAATAATGCTGCTGGATATATATATATATATATATATATAAGTATTTATGTACTTACATATATCTTATTCACTTACTTCCGTTCAATACTATATGAAAAAGGAAACAACGTTTATGCGTAAGTACGGACTACCGTCTCCATAAACGGTGTTTTCCATTTCATATATACGCCTATTATAAATTTTTATATTCTAAATATATATGATAAATAAATCATGTTTTATATTCTGGAAGTATTTAAATCATTATCTAAGTGATACAATCAAGAGTAACAAGTTAAAACACGTACGATAAAGAAAGTGATTATTACCCGAAATATTAATATAACATGGAAATTATTATTAAATGGATAGTATATGAAGTTCCTAGTCAGGATCCAAGTATCACTGAGAGGGGGAGGGGGTGAATCAGTGATATCTTTATCTTTTTAAGTTTCCTTCTTTATGAAACAACCTTCACCTCCTGTTAAAGAGTTTCTTCCCTACTGAACACACACAACCACATGAACACAAGATTTACAAGGTTCACTACTCAATAAGAGTAGCTACATCCTTGGTATGGTACGGAAATAATCCAGTACCACACAATCCACTAGAAAACAATCCTTTGATGTGGAATACAATGAGCAGGATATACCCTTACACTCATGTAGCACTTTGAAAACAATCCAATAGTGCATGTGCTCCCTCTTAGTACAAATAGGGTAATGAAATAATTCTGTGCTTCTTGATGACCTTTCCCAGATCAAATATTTCAAAACAATTCTTCACTTTCCTACCCAGAAGCTGGTAGAAACCTCATGGAGAAAACATCTTGCACGCCTCCTTCCACTTGCGCGCCTCCTTACCACTTGTGTGCCTCCTTGCACTTGCGCGCCTCCTTGCACTTGTGCACCTCCTTTATACTTGCACACCTATTTGTGGACATCACAACACTTGCACGCCACCCTTACCACTTGCGCGACAACACTTGCACGACAGACTTGTGCGGCAACACTTGCACGGCAGACTTCTTCGACTTGCGTGCTCAGAGCTCAAAATATTTCTCTAAGTCTCGAGCCTTGAAAAATGAGGAGGCGAGTCATCTATTTATTGGAATTTTGGTGACTTGCGTGACCTAGACTTGCACACCACCACTTGTGCACCACCACTTGTGCGCCACCACTTGCGCACCACCACTTGCGCGCCACCACTTGCACGCCTCCACTTGCATGCCTTCTTCTTTCCTTTGGCATTTTTGGATATGATGATGTTGTAATATGACTTGCGCGACACACTTGAGCGCAAATAATTGCGCACCAAATACTTGTGTGCCATTCTTGACTTGCGCGCCACTCTCTTTCCTTTTCCATATTTCTGAAATAATGCTCTTTTGAAATATGACTTGCACGCCTCAACATACTTGCGTGCCTACTGCATACTTGCGCGCCTACTGCATACTTGCGCTCCTACTGCATACTTGCACGCCTACTGCATACTTGCGCGCGTACTGCATACTTGCGCGCCTACTGCATACTTGCGCACCTACTTCTTTTCTTTGCCATATTTTTGATCTGATGATATTTGAGATATGACTTTTCCAAAAACACTACTTTGTCTCTCCCTTTCCTTCATAAGGATGGCATCACAATTTCTCCAAACTTATGATATTTGTGAAATACAAATCAGTAAAGCATCATCTGTGTTTACAAGTCTTTTACAAAGTGAATTGATTTAGCTTCTTTGTCAACAAAAGACAACACTCTATAACAACAAACTTTTCTTACTTCCTTATCCATTCAACTTGGTCCCAACAATATCCCCTTTGGATTTTGTTGACAACCATGATTCATAAATCACTGAACTTTGTAACCTTATGCAATGTATTTCTTATCCATAATTCTAACCTACGTGAGCTAACTCATTGTAGAAAACAAGAATTATTGACAGCCAAAACCATGCTGTCCAAAAGCAGTGAAATCTCATGAGCGTACCTTCTCAGCCTTCTTCAGAACATCTTTCAAGCTTCTACTTCAGGATTCTTCACTTCCTCAATTTTCTTGGAAAACAACATTATTTCCTACAACCACTCCAACAAACAGTTAGAATAGTTCACAGACATACATGCTGGATTCAAAGCATACCCACAACTCCCCACTACCACAAAAATAGTTTTTCGCAGTGCCCCCCTTTATCAGCGCTAACGAAAAAGCGCTGATAAAGGGGGGACCCTTTATCAGCGCTAAAAAAAGCGCTGATAAAGGCACCCCTTTATCAGCGCTGATAAAGGGACCCCCCTTTATCAGCGCTTTTGTTAGCACTGATAAAGGGCCCCCCTTTATCAGCGCTTGCTTAGTAGCGCTGATAAAGGGGGGCCTTTATCAGTGCTTTTTTTAGCGCTGATAAAGGGTCGTCTTCAAAAAAAAATTAAAAATATATTAATATATAAATATAGTTATATTGTTATATAAATATAATATATAATTTTTAAATATATTTTAGATAAGTATAAATGTACATTTACACTTATTATACTTAATATTTAAGATATTTAGTGAAAATAACTTCTTAAAAAATTAAAAAAATATTTTTAATTAATATTTTGATAATCATTATGGAGTAATAGTCATTTAATAACAATTTGAGGACTAAAAAAATTAAAAAAATTAAAAAAAGATCCAAAATATGTTGAAAACGCAACTCAAACTTCAAACAGCCATAACTTTTGATCCGGGTGTCCGTTTGAGCTCTACCACATATCAAATCGAAGCCTGCGACGAGCTCTACGTCGCTGTGACTTAGGGGAGACCATAGTAAAGCGTTTTTCGAGGCCAAAAGAGGCCCAGAAGACCTCCAAAACTGAGTTTTTTGTCGGGGTACCCAGATTTTTTAACATTTTTTGGATTTGCAAACTCGTTTAAGGGGGTATTATTGGCTTTTCTTGGTGGGGAATAAATTTATTCCAAGGTATTACATTCATATTGATATTATGTCTTTGAAATTTCATCCTTTTTTATAATGAACTGCTATTTATAATCAAATATATAACTATATGTACATATTTGTTTTATATTCGCACCTAAAAATTAATTTTTTTAAATAAATAATTAAACATATTTACATATAAAATATATTAGCTTTATCTAAATAATAACCAATATCCATTTTATTTAAAATACCAATATATGAATATTTATATACCTATATATTAATCTAACTATATATATATATATTAATCTAACTATATATATATTAATCTAATAACTATATATATATTAATATAACTACATATATATATATATTAGTATTACTATAAATATATATTAATATCACCATAAATATATATATTAATATCACTATATATAAATTAATATAACTATATAAATATATATTCATATAACTATATATATGTTAATATAACTATATATATGTTAATATAACTATATTTATGTTAATATAACTATATATATGTTAATATAACTATATATTAATATAAATATATATTACTATACGAATAAATATAACTAAATATATATATATATAGATATAGATATATATTAATACCACTATATATATATTTTAATATTACTATATATATTATAATATAACTATATATATATTAATATAAATATATACTACTATACTAATAAATATAACTAAATATATAAATATATATATATATAGAGATATCATGAATTGGAAAGAAAATCAAAATAGAGTAGTGGTAAGGGCTTAGGCGCGCAGGGGGGAGGTCTCGAGTTCAAATCCTGGTGGAGGCAGGGGTGCGCGCGCATGTGGAATATTGGAGCAAGCGCTGTTAAAGGGCGGAGGGGGGTGCGTGGGGTGTTGTATAGGGGCTGAAAAGCGCTGTAAAGGGGGGGGGGGGGGGGTTCAAGCGCTATAAAAGCCCCCCCGATTGGCAGTATTTTTTAAATTTTTTAAATTTTTTTATTTTTTTAAATTTTTTTAACTTTTATCAGCGCTTTTTTAAAAGCGCTCATAAAAGGGTCCTTTATCAGCGCTAAAACGAGAGCACTGATAAAGGGAGCGCTGATATAGGACCCTTTTATCAGCGCTAAAAAAAGCGCTGATAAAGGGGTAATTTTATCAGCGCTGATAAAGGGGTCCTATATCAGCGCTTTTCAGAGCGCTGATAAAGGGGACCCCCCTTTATCTACGCTGGCTTTATCAGCACTTTTCTAGCGCTGATAAAGGCAATTTTTAGCGCTGATAAAGGCCATGTTTGTAGTAGTGCCCCCTTTACGCATTTCACACACACACATGTTGGATTCACAGCTTACCCACAACTCCCCCTTTATTCATGCATCTATAAGGATAGATTTATGAAACAATTCTCCCCCTTGACAACACTATCCAAATGCAAGATGAGAGATGGAACAGAAACACGTACCTTAACCTTGATGAGAAGGAGGTTGGACACCCATGTTCAACCTCAAATTTGCAAATGGTTCTTTCGGTAAGGGTTTGGTGAATATATCAGCAACTTGTTCAGATGTAGGAACATACTCCAGCCTTAATTCATTCTTTTCTACCTGCTCTTTGATGAAGTGGTACTTTATATCAATGTGTTTTGAATGAGAATGTTGTACAAGATTTCTTGTAAGATTGATTGCACTCTGATTATCACAACCCAAGATCAATGGTAGCTTTACTTCAAAAAGTAGATCTTCCAGCCGAGTCTTCATCCACATTAGTTGAGTTTCAGCCTGAGTAGCAGAAACATACTCAGCTTCAGCTATGCTAAGAGTTACTGAATTCTGTTTCTTGGCATGCCAACTAACACAACTTTTTCCCATAAAGAAAACTCCATCGGATATGGATCTTCGATCGTCAACATTTCTTGCCCAATCAGCATCAGAATACCCGAATAGATCAATATTTCCTGAGCCATCATACCTGATTCCAAAATTTGTTGTGCCTTTGATATATCTGAGAATTATTTTTCCAGCAATCAGATGTGATTCTTTAGGAGCACTTTGAAATCTTACACATAAGGTGACAACATAGACAATGTCGGGTCTTGAGGTAGTCAAATACAACAGACTTCCAATTAGATTTCAAAACTCTTTCTGATCAAATTACTTGCCTTCTCCATCTTTAGACAACTTGGTTCCCACTGAGATAGGTGTGGACACTGGTTTCTAATTTTCCATTCCAAACTTCTTCAGAAGTTCCTTAGCATATTTTTCTTGAGATAGAAAGATATGATTACTTTTCTGTGAGATTTGTAACCCAAGAAAGTATTTCATTTCACCCAGCATGGACATCTCAAATAACTTCTTCATCTCCTCAGAAAATCTTTCACATGATCTTTCATCATTCCTAGAAAATAGGATGTCATCAATATAAACAATAACAATCAGTGAAAACTCCTGGCCCTCCTTGATGTAAAGATTGCTATCAACTCTTCCTTAAAATTCATCTTCTTCAGGCAAGTATCCAATTTAGAATACCATGCCCTTGGAGCCTGTTTTAGCCCATACAAAGCCTTCTTCAATCTGCACACATAGCTTTCATCCTTTCCAATAAAAAATCCACAAGGTTGATCAATGTAAACTTCCTTATCAAGGTCACCATTCAAGAATGCAGATTGGACATCCATTTGAAAGATTTTGTAACCTAGTTGTGCAGCAATGGCAAGAAAGATTCTGATTGTTTCTAATCTTTCTACCGGAGCAAAGGTTTCATCAAAATCAATGCCTTTAATTTGGGAATACCCTTTACAAACCAATCTTGCTTTGTTTCTTATTACTTCACCTTCTTCATTCAGCTTGTTCCAGAAAACCCACTTTGTGCCAATAATGTTCTTATTGTCCGGCTTGGGTACAAGTTCCCAAGTATTATTATTCTCTATCTGATCAATCTCTTCGTTCATATCATGAACCCATTCTGGATGCTCAAATGCTTAATTTACATCATTCGGTTCAATTTTTGAATAAAGAGAAGTATGTGATATAGCATTTTTTGTTCTTCTTGTTTGAACCCTCTGATCTTTATCTCCAATAATGTTCTAAGCCTCCACTTGCTTCCTCAATCTAGGATGATTTGTTTGAACTTCTTCATCATCACTCGAGATCTCTGAGTCAGATTTCTCTTCTTGAGTAGGATTAACACAGTCTGCAGCATTATCAGAATTATTAACAAAAACTTCTCTATCCTGCTCAACTTCCACATCAACATATGACTGCTTTTCTTTCTCAACATTTTCAACAACTTTTACATCTGAAGAATCAACAATTCTTCCTGTTTCTTTATTGAGGCATCTATAACCTCTTCCTTCTGGAGCATAGCCAAGAAAAATTCTGTCATCTCCTCTTTGCTCAAACTTTCCCAGGTTTCCACCTTTCTTCTTTATAATGCATGGACTCCCAAAGACTCTCAAGTGTTTCAGACTTGGAGATTTTTCATAGAACATTTCATATGGAGTCATATCTAAGTTTGGCTTGTAGAAACATCGGTTCTGAATATGCACTGCAGTGCTCATGGCTTGCCTCCAATAATAATGAGAAAGACTATGTTCATGTAACATACTTCTCCCCATTTCCACCAGACTTTGACTCTTTCTTTCAGCAACCCCATTTTGTTGAGGTGTGTATGGTGAACTGAACTCATGCCGAATTCTATGTTTGTCAAGGTATCTTGCAAACTCCTCATTCTTATACTCTCCACCATTATCAGTTCTCAACTTCTTCACCGAATACTCACATTCCTTCTCTGCTTTCCTCATGAAACTCTTAAACATTTTCAGAGCATCTGACTTATGTCTCATGTACATAACACAAGTAATGCGAGTAAAGTCATCAATGAAAGTAATGAAGTGCTTATCTCCATTTGTAGATTGATTTCTCATTGGTCCACAGATATCAGAGTGTATGAGTTCCAATGGCCTTTTTGAGCGAATTTCAACTCTCTTATGAATAGAGTTTTGTAATCTTCCCTTTCTCACAAATGGTGTAACACCAATCTCTTTTTCTTGATAAATCAAGAATATCTCAGACACTATCTCTCTTTGATAACTTGCACATATTTCTCTAACACATATGTCCTAGCCTTTTATGCCATAATTGATTTTCATCCACTACACCCATGTAGCAAGAGATCTGCACTTCACCAACTTGAAACAAATTCCCTTTTGTGAATTGGCCTCTCGTAACTATATTTCCATCATTTTCACTTTTAACAATAAATCCATATTTTCTGAAGATAACTTTGTTTCCTTCATCACAGAGTTGTGACACACTAAGCAGGTTATGTTTCAGTCCATCAACATATAATTTTTTCCTGGATTTCATCTTTTCTTTTCCAATGATGGCTGATCCAACACCTTTGACCCTTAGAGATTCATCATTTCCAAATGTCACTGTTCCTTCTTTGAAGTCTTTCACATTCTTTAGCAGCTTTAAGTCTCCTTTCATATGAGATGAACGTCACCTATCAAGAATCCATGGACGTTCTTCTTTTATAGCTTTCAAAGCGGTTTCAACAACAAGAGCTTTTACTTCTTCCTTTTATTTCTTCACCTCCGGCTTCTAAGAATTGTTAATGAGATTTTGTTGTGTTGGTAACAAAACAAGGCATCCTTTTGCAAGATTTCCAGGTTGTTCACATCTTTCACAAATAGTTTCCAGGGGTTGGAACCTATTTTTAATCTTTACTCCAATATTCTCAGGTTTCTTTACAACCACCTTTGCTGACTTCTTTCTTTGAGGAGATTGACTCCCCCTCAAACCCTGCCTTTCATAACCTATGGAATAATAGTAATGTTGTTGGTTGAACCAACACATATTTTCAGTATGTCTGAATCCACCACAATACCAGCAGTATCCATAGAAAGAGTATTTAACTCTGAAACTTCCATATTAACTAGAATTGAGAACACATTTCTCTGCCACCATCATGTCTTTCTTTTCTGATCCACCAACCTTTCTGTTATAAATCAAAGTATTGATTTCCATTTTAGTTCTATCAAAACTAGAAGTTTTGGAAACTTTTCCAGATTCAGAAGGTTTTGAATCATTTTTGAACTCAGGGTTCTTTGAAACATCTGAATTCCCAATTTTGTTAGTCTTTACAACATACATAGCTTTCCCTGTATTCTTCATTTCAGAACCACTTTTACTTTTCTTTTAAACCTTTGAAGGCAACCCTTTTTGATCCTTCTTAGGTTCCTCCTTCAAAGAACATTCACCAACTTCAGAGATAGAGTTTTTGAAACTTATACTCATTTCTTTAGCTTTATAAAGTTTTTGTTGGATAACTTCCAACTCTTCCTCTTTTGCCTTCATCTTTACTTCAAGATGATCATTGCGATTCTTTGCATTCTCAAGATAATTCTTCAGATCATCAATCTCTTTTTTCATATTGATTTTCTCATCAGTAAAACCTTATTGATTGTTTATTGCAGAATTTTCATTTGTAAACTTCTTGTTTTCTTTCTCAAGCCTTTTGATCTTTCTCAAACATTCCTTAAACTCTTCTTTCAGATAACATTCAAGTTGAGTTTCTTCTTCTTCATAAATACTACTCTCATAATCATCATTATTCATAGTTTCAACAAAGGTCTTCTCTCTAGCTTTCTCAGCAACTAAATTTTTACATCCAGTCTCACTATCACCTTCTTCTTCACTTTTCGAAAACAAGTTTCTTCTTTTTGATTTGAAGAACTTTTTGTCCTTACCTCTTCCAGAAGAACTATCTTTTCCACTCTGTGTCCTCCAATACCTTCTTGGTCTTCTGTATTCTTCATCACTGTCTTCAAATTTCTTCTTTTTAGGACAATTAGTTGCAAAGTGACCAACAACTCCACATTCAAAACATTTCAAGGAAAGTTTTCCTTTATATTTTCCTTTACCTCTTCTCACATTTTTAGAAAACAAGGATAAAATTTCATCAAAGTTTTCACATACCTCATTTTCGGAGTCATAGACAACAACATCATCTTCCTCATGAGCCTTCTTAGATATTTCTCTCTTGGCAACTTTAAAAGACATTTCTCTATCAACTTTGGTTTTGTTCTTCGTAGTCGTCTCCCTTCTCATTTCATAAGTGATAAGAGTGCTATGAAAATCATCCGGAGATAATTCTTCAGGGTCTATGTCTTCCAATGAAGAAACTTTAGCATCAAATTTTTCAGGAAGAATTCTTAATATCTTTTCAACGACTATAGAATCCTCCAGCTTTTCACCAAGACATATGATAGTGTTGACAATGTCATTTACCATGGTAAAGAAGTCCCCAACAGATTCATCTTCTACCATTTTAAAGTCTTCATACTTCAGTCTCCAGATTTGTAGTTTATCCTTCTTCACTTTCGTATTTCCTTCATAGATGTTCTTCAGTTTGTCCCAGATTCCTTTAGCTGTAGCAACACCTTTCACTCTTAAAAATTCACTCTCGGACAGAGATGAGAGTAACGCATTTTTAGCTCTTCCATCATTCTCAATATTCTTCTTATCGACAGGAGTAAGAGGAACCTTGTCATCAATAGCAGGAAATCCATATGTTGTAGTTTCAAGAACTTCATATCCAAGAGACATAAGATAAGGCATCATTCTGTCCTTCCAGATGTGATAGTTCTTTTTGTCAAAAATCGGAATCCCCTTACAGTTCACGCAGTTAAGATTTTCCATCACAGCTTCTCTTCCACCACTTAAGCAAAGACTAAACAAAGGAAACCTCACTCTGATACCAATTGAAGTTCCCAATCAGGATCCAAATACCACTGAGAGGGGGAGGGGGTGAATCAGTGATATATTTTTCTTTTTAAGTTTCCTTCTTTATGAAACAACCTTGGCCTCCTGTTAAAAAGTTTCTTCCCTACTAAACACACACAACCACAAGAACACAAGATTTACAAGGTTCACTACTCAATAAGAGTATCTACGTCCTTGGTATGGTATGGAAATAATACAGTACCACAAAATCCACTAGAAAACAATCCTTTGATTTGGAATAAAACGAGTAGGATATACCCTTACACTCGTGTAGCATTTTGAAAACAATCCAATAGTGCGTGTGCTCCCTCTTAGCACAAATATGGTAATGAAATAATTCTGTGCTTCTTGATGACCTTTCCCAGATAAAATCTTTCAAAACAATTCTTCACTTTCCTACCCAGAAGCTAGTAGAAACCTCCTGGAGAAAACAGCTTGCGCGCCTCCTTCCACTTGCGCGCCTCCTTACCACTTGCGGGCCTCCTTGCACTTGCGCGCCTCCTTGCACTTGCGCGCCTCCTTGCACTTGCGCACCTCCTTGCACTTGCGCGCCTCCTTGCACTTGCGCGCCTCCTTGAACTTGCGCGACTCCTTTATACTTGAACGCCTCTTTGTGGACATCAAAACACTTGCGCGCCACCCTTACGACTTGCGCACCCAATACTTGCGCGACAAGACTTGCGCGGCAGACTTCCATGGCAGAATTGCGCGACAACACTTGCACGACACACTTGCGCGGCAACACTTGCGCGGCATACTTCTTCGACTTGCGCGCTCAGAGCTCAAAATATTTCTCTAAGTCTCGAGCCTTGAAAAATTAGGAGACGAGTCGTCTATTTATAGTCATTTTGGTGACTTGCGCGACCTAGACTTGCGCGCCACCACTTGCGTGCCACCACTTGCGCGCCACCACTTGCACGCCTCCACTTGCATGCCTTCTTCTTTCCATTGGCATTTTTGGATATGATGATGCTCTAATATGACTTGAACGACACACTTGAGCACCAATAATTGTGCGCCATTCTTGACTTGCGTTCCACTCTCTTTCCTTTGCCATATTTATGAAATAATGCTCTTTTGAAATATGACTTGCGAGCCTCTACATACTTGCACGCCTACTGCATACTTGCGCCCCTACTGCATACTTGCATGCCTATTGCATACTTGTGCTCCTTCTGCATACTTGAACGCCTACTGCATACTTGCACACCTACTGCATAATTGCGTGCCTACTTCTTTCTTTTGCCATATTTTTGATCTGATGATATTTGAGATATGACTTTGCCAAAAAAACTTCTTTGTCTATCCCTTTCCTTCATAAGGCTTGCATCACAAGTTCTCCAAACTTATGATATTTGTGAAATACAAATCAGTAAAGCATCATCTGGTTTTACAAGTCTTTTACAAAGTGAATTGATTTAGCTTCTTTGTCAACAAAAGACAACACTCAATAACAACAAACTTTTCTTACTTCCTTATCCGTTCAACTTGGTCCCAACAGTATAAAGTCATAAATGAATAATGTATTATATCATAAATATTAATATGGTTCTGGTATAATTTAATAACATACTATAGTCTTCATACAGGAGGCTAAACGTACCCTCAACTAAAGGAAAGTGCAAGGTAAGGAGTTTTCATCTCACTCCTTATTCTCGTGAGATTCATGCCATATTGCTACTATTACCTTTTGTGTGGTGTATGTACTGCCCATAATTATATTCTTTGTATAATACACTTTAATTTATGTGTATTTACATATTCATTCTATGATACCTCTTTCATGGGGTGTATGTTTCGTAAGTTACCAAACTGGTAAGGGTTATATCACAATCACTTCATTATCTGAGGTTGTTTATATATAATTATCTACTGAGATCTCTTTATCATCCACATCCATGTTTCTTAAAAATATATTTCAAAACATTCTTGCTATTTTACAGAATATGGGTTAAAGTCATTTATACCCTTGTTTGACTTTTTATAAGAGGTTTATAAAGGAATCTTTCCGTCGTTTTCCAAATAAGGTCCTTTTTAACCTTTTCGACAGAATTAAGGTAAGAATGTATTTTTTTAACTTATACGACGGGTGCGGCTATTTTCTGCCATTATAAAATCTTCAAAGCTTCTGTTACAAGCTTATAAGAATATTTTTAAAGTAAATGTTTTCTTTTATAATTATGTTACTTTTAAATGATTTAAAAAAAAGAGATATTTCTCTCAAATAGTTTTAATTTCATCTATGTCAACATCCTTTGATGGATTTTAAGCTTATTTGATGTTGAGTTATTATGATACAAATCATCCATATTGTATTTAAGTTTTTGTGATATGTTTGACTATGGATGAGTTATTTTTATGCCATTAATGGTTTATGATTAATGTTTTGGCATGCTAGTTTTAATAATAATGTTTATGTTATATTTCATCATCTTCTTAAGATGAATGTGTTGGACTAGTAAGTTCTGGGTTGGGGACCAGTAAAAGTAAGCCCTCCAAGTTTGGGTCTGGTTATAGCAGACCCTCCGGGTTGGTGTCCAGTTATTAGAGGCACTCCGGGTTGGTGTCCGATTATTAGAGGCACTCTGGGTTGGAGTCTGGTTACAGAGGCTCTCCGGGATCGAATCCAGTTACAGAGGCTCTCCGGGTTGGGTTCCAGTTACACTTATCCCTTAGGTCTTCGCACGAGGCCTTGACACAGAAATTAATGTTCAGCATTATGCATTCCATCATTATCAAAGTGGTTATTGATATTTCATGTTATTATTATATTAGTAGAATATCCATGTGAATAAGTAAATGGAATTATTTCATTTTATTTCTGTCATATTATGCAGAAGTTCAAGTTTAAAAGGCTTTTGTTTTAGTTTTATACATTGACTTAAATGTTTATGCTTATTTTTGAAAGTTTCCACTGTATTGCTTACACTTACTGAGCGTTTGAGATCACCCCTTTCTATGTTTTATTTTCCCAGGATTCCAAGAAGTGTATTGTGATTGATATGCAGGGTTAAGCCAAGAGAATAATGTCCTTCATAAAGGATTATTTATGTTGTTTTGTATGTTATAAAGTGCAATGTAACATTCATGTATGTAATCTATTTTCCAAGACTGCTAATCTGATTGGTCCTTTGGGACTTGACCTCTTGTAATCAGGCCAATGTATTAAAATAATGCACCAACTCTGGGTAACTGGGGTCGGGGCGTTACAGTTGATATCATAGGAAGTTTAGCAATAACCTTGCAAACTAGATTTAGATAAACTCTGATTAGAGCACAAATACCTTAGATAGACATTGAGGATTAGTATAGAATAAATTCCTATAATTTTGGTATTGTAGATATTTTATGAGTTTTCCAAGCAATACATCCCTGTCTGGATATGAGTAGGTAGAGGCGGCTCTGGCACATATGTACCTAGGGGAAGAACCCGAAAACACCGCTTTGAGCTAGACTCGAACGAGAACTAGTGCACGACAACAGGGCTTGCTGCACTCTTGGTTATGACACTCCCGGGGGATATGATTAGGATAATTCTCATTTTTTTTACAAACCATTATGAAGGGCTTATGAGTATATACTTACTCAAAGAAAAAAAATTTATGATTACGGATTATATCCATAAACTGTTTAATTTATGTTAAGTGTTTTACAAGTTCGGGATTAGGTATTTCTATTCATAAACTAATCTAGTGTATGCCATTGTTTAGAAATGGAGCCTAGTAGAAGGAATGAGAACTCCAACAATACACATGATCCAAAGAGTAAGAAGGATCATATCTTTCATGGTCCTAAGCTAGAATTTAGAAGGGAAATAGTCTCCCACGTATTATCATCATATGAAGAAATAGTATCATGTGTTGATAAGATAAGTAAAGAATTCTCAAAGTCATATGACTTTGAAGGGGAGCCAGAGAAGAAAAGGATGGTAGAGAGAAGGAAAGATAAAGGTAAGAAGGTAAAGAAGGATTTTCCTATATGTGATAACTGTGGAGAGAATCACATTGGAAAATGCTTGAAGGGAATGCGAGTATGTTATAAATGTAGAGAAAAAGGACACCAAGTACGTGACTGCAAGTGTAAGAAAAAGGTTTCAAATGTACAATGTTTCATCTGCAAGGAGTTTGGACACTACGCGAACCAATGTCCAAATCATCAGACTATGCCGCAAATGATGCTATTGGATAATAATCAAGTTATGATACTACCACAAATGAAGAAGAATGACTAGTGTTCTTATGTTGTTATTTTGGAATTATTTCATTTAAGTGTTGAATCAATGATGTTCTGGAAATAAATAAGGGTTGTACTACAGTACTATTTCATTAAGGATTTGAGATTTTATGGTACTCAGAAAAGTGACTCTACAGTGAGTTAAACTTTTTGGAAATTACATGGTTAAAGAAAAGATAAACCTTAATATGGTCCTAATATTGAGGTACTGATTTTGGAATAAGATATGGTAGATTTGGGTAAATTATATTGGATATTCTTGAATACCTTGAAACTGATTAATGATTTTTCATCATTGGAGTTTACAACATTTTTGATAGAAGGAGTATATCCAGTATTCTATAAAGAATAAGGGAGCATGAATGTAATAAATAAGGTTTTATGGTAATTTAGGATGTTACCATGTTTTAAAATAATACATGGTGAAGGTGTTCACAGGTTATTACATGGAAAAAAGGATATTCATTGTGTTTAACTTCCTTATCAATTTTGGACTCTGAGTTTGGATAGTAGTATTTTTTATAAGTCTAAAGGTTGGAATGGATTAAGTTTGAAAAGTTATTTTTGGATTTTTATAAAAGGACAACACGCAGACCGTGTGACAACCCGTCGCGTCGGACAAAGCTGCAAGAATCGAACCCACAACCATAGTGCGATTGGGATTTATCGCCTACCAATGGAATACGTAAAGTCCCTAGATTATATAATGTAGTTTTTAATGGGTCTGATATGTGAATTATACATTCATTATATTTTTAACTCTATACGATTAGGATAAATAGAGTATTTTTGAGTTGTATTATATTTTGTAGTGAAAGATGATTTTTTGGTAGAAATTTATTAATAGATAAAACTCTAATTATAAAGTAAGTATATCTCTTTATGATCTTAGCCAATCTCATAAATAAATTCCTCAACATTAGGAAAAGGAACTTAGAAGAAAAATGTTGTCCTAGATGGTACCTTAGATCATCAGAAATTTATGGCTTTGGGATTATTGGCCTTTTCATAGCCATGTTCTCTACCACTATTCATAAGATATTGATGGTTAGATTTCTCTTACATATCCATATTTTCCTACATGGAACCCTAGTATGTGTTATTTTCGTCAACCTTCATACTTACCACTCTTTATTTTAAATAGAGGCCTCATTAATCCATTTTTCGATGTGGGATTTCAACTAAGATATTTTGAAATGTCAACCCCAAGTTTCCAATACCGAGAATAAATTTTGAGGACTCAATTTATTGAAGGAGGGGAGAATGTAACACCCCAAGCTTCCAGGATACGCTTCTCCTTGAATAATACAATAGTGTGTGTTGTGCGCAACTTCGAGTTATAACACACACCACAACCAATCAAACTAGCCGTTATGAACAGTAATACCCACTTTTTGAAATTTTATACATTTTATCTTTCAAAATGGACTTCATTTTTGGATTCAGAATATCGAAATTAGCTTAGGGTGAATTTTTGGTACTTTTCTGAAAACTTTCATATTTTGATGAATAGTGAAAATTACTAAATTTTAATTAAAAACAACTTTTTAATCGAAATAATTAATAGTGATAAATTATGAAATTGAGTGGTTTTAAAATATATTTATAATATATTTTTACAATTTAATCCAATGTTGGTCGTTGGACATAATTTCACATTCAAGCTGGACATAAACAAGTGTCAATCTTTTGATAGTTATTGTTTCTTAAAAACAAGCTTTTTATTTTGAGAGCGGGAATTAATTTTAAATTAATAAATGAAACTTATATGTTTTTAATTTGTTAAAATAAACTTCATTATTGAATTCGGAATATCAAAATTAGCTTAGGGTGAATTTTTGGTATTTTTCTGAAAACTTTTAATTTTAGATGAATAGTGAAAACCACTGAGTTATTGGTTAAAACCGACTTTTTATTTAAATAATTATTTATTTTATTTAAATTTATTTTAGGTAAAAATAGATATGTAATACCTATATAAGTTCAATGAAATTCATTGGAGTCAGTTTATAATAATTTTAGACATATAAATTTTTTTAAACTTTTCACCGTCTTTTACCCACCTCCTAGGAGAATTTGAAAATTCACATGAAACTTAATTTTACCGCTTCTGTGAGTGGAATTTAGAAAATCTGAGAGACACGGTTAATATCAAGGAGTAAAATGTGGTTCAATAAGATAAAAATAATTTTTGTTGAATAGTAACTTTTTACTTTTATTTACCACAGTTAAAAGTAAATAGGGTAATTAAGGGTAAAAATGATATTATTATTACCCTAACACATATCCTAATTCTATTGGATAAGTATAATTCAAACAAAAACAACATTAGGAATAAAATATTAACCTCTTTGTTCCACTTGGATAAGATTAGGACATTTATTATTATTTGATTCAAAGAAGAGTTAGAAGAGTTAAAATCAAAGTTTAATAACTAAAACATTTTAAATATAGGGTTATACATAAGATAAATTCAATTATAAATATTTATTAGAAATCTAAAAAGATTTAACACATAATGGTATTTTATTTATACTTTTTATACATTAAATAAGTTAATTTATTTATGACGTAATGATGATGTAGTAATTACCTTATTCATGAAAGAATCAAATAAATGGTATTATAAATATTAAAATAAATATAATTTCAAAGGTTTTATGACATCCACGAATTTTCTAGGTGAATATGAAATGTTAGTATTGATTCAATGTATTTTTTTGAAGTAATCAGTTTTTTATTATTTTAACAAAAAACAAATACGAAATAGTGTCAAAATTGACATAAAATAGTTTTTAAAACAAATATTATATTATTAATTGATATAATGGTCCTAAAAATCTAAGGTTCGGATAAAAGACTTATATAATAATATATATGACATTAATGAACCAATTGGGGTTCTATTTGTAGTATATAGTAAGTTTATTAACCATATAGTGTAAGAATATAAGAAGACACAGTAAAAGTTAAATTATTTAACTTAGAGTTAAATCTAAATGATAAGGTTAAAATGGTAACCTAAACTTATCTAAAACCTATTGGTTGAGTTTTTTTCGACCTATCCCTACCTTAGACTTTAAATAATAAACTTTTGATACATTATAAACCGAATATGAATTTATTATAAAATAATATTTTAAGTTTTCCCTAAGGTGCCCCTCACCCCTCTTATAAAAGGGAACTCCCACTTCTCTCTAATTCACACCTTCTAAGCCATTTGGTTCGTCCAAAACCTGCCCAAATACCCTCTCAAATATCCTCCCTTCATCCTAGAGGCCTTAGTTTGATCAGAAAGCCAACCTAAGAATCCCTTTTGATCAAATCAAAAGGAAGAACCCGAAGAAGATGTAACGATTTCACCAACCACTTTCAAGTTCCTTTCTTCTTACACTTCCTTTTTCTTTGTTGTTTCCATTATAAAATAATAACTCCAGTATATTCTATATACTGCGATGTTATTATAATTATGGTATGACCAAATTCATTATTCTATCCACCCTTTGAATGACATGTCACCATACGTGCGTACGTACGACTTACCGTCTCCACGTCGTGGTGTAATTGTTATTCAATACACTATTTTTTGGATGGGTATAATAATGATGTGTATTTGATGTAAATAATAAAAATAACATGATAAGGATTCTGTATATATTATATACCATCCAATTATATATTATATTAATATCAAAAGAATGATATTTTCGCTCGTGCGTACGTACGGATTACCGTCTCCATGACGCGATGAGATTCATTTCCAAGTTCACCATTCATTGACGATTATAAAAATATATATTACTAATAAGTATATAATATATGACATAATAATGTTACTGGATATATATATATATATAAGTATTTATGTACATACATATATCTTATTCACTTACTTCTGTTCAATACTATACGAAAACAGAAACAACGTTTATGCGTACGTACGAACTACCGTCTGCATAAACGTTGTTTTCCATTTCATATATACGCCTATTATAAATTTTTATATTCTAAATATATATGATAAATAAATCATGTTTTATATTCTGGAAGTATTTAAATAATGATCTAAGTGATACAATCAAGAGTAACAAGTTAAAACACGTACGATAAAGAAAGCGATTATTACCCGAAATATTAATATAACATGGAAATTATTATTAAATGGATAATATAAAGTCATAAATTAATAATGTATGATATCATAAATATTAATATGGTTCTGGTATAATTTAATAACATACTATAGTCTTCATATAGGAGGCTAAACGTACCCTAGACTAAAGGAAAGTGCAAGGTAAGGGGTTTTCATCTGACTCCTTATTCTCGTGAGATTCATGCCATATTGCCACTATTACCTTTTGTGTGGTGTATGTACTACCCATAATTGTATTCTTTGTATAATAAACTTTAATTTATGTGTATTTACATATTCATTGTATGATACCTCTTTCATGGGGTGTATGTTTCGTAAGTTACCAAATTGGTAAGGGTTATTTGACAATCTCTTCATTATCCGAGGTTGTTTATACGTAATTATCTACTGGGATCTCTTTATCATCCACATCCATGTTTCTTAAAAATGTATTTCAAAACATTCTTTCTATTTTACAGAAAATGGGTTAAAGTCATTTATACCATTATTTGACTTTTTATAAGAGGTTTATAAAGGAATCTTTTCGTCATTTTCCAAACAAGGTCCTTTTTAACCTTTTCGATAGAATTATGGTAAGAATGTATTTTTTTTAACTTATACGGTGGGTGCGACTATTTTCCTCCATTATAAAATCTTCACAGCTTCCCTTACAAGCTTATAAGAATATTTTTAAGGTAAATGGTTTCTTTAATAATTATGTGACTTTTAAATGATTTCAAAAAAAGAGATATTTCTCTCAAATAGTTTTTATTTCATCTATGTCAACATACTTTGATGGATTTTATGCTTATTTTAAGTTGAGTAATTATGATAAAAATAATCCATATTGTATTTAAGGTTTTGTGATATGTTTGACTATGGATGAGTTATTTTTATGCCATTAATGCTTTATGATTAATGGTTTGGCATGCCAGTTTTAATACGAATGTTTATATTATATTTCATCCTCTTATTAAGATGAATGTGTTGGACTAGTAAGTTTTAGGTTGGGGACCAGTAAAATTAAGCCCTCTGGGTTGGGGTCCGGTTACAGCAGACCCTCCGGGTTGGTGTCTGATTATTAGAGGCACTCTGGGTTGGTGTTCAGTTATTAGAGGCACTCCGGGTTGGAGTCTGGTTACAGAGGATCTTCGGGATGGAGTCCAGTTATAGAGGATCCCCAGGTTGGGTTCCGGTTACGGTTATCCCTTAGGTCTTGGCACGAGGCCTTGACACAGAAATTAATGTTTGGCATTATGCATTCCATCATTATAAAAGTGGTTATTGATCATGCATGTGATTATTTTATTAGTAGAATATCCATGTGAATAAGTAAATGGAATTATTTCATTTCATTTCTTCCATATTATGCTGAAGTTCAAGTTTAAAAGGCTTTTGTTTTAGTTTTATACATTACCTTAAATGTTTATGCTTATTTTTGATAGTTTCCACTGTATTGCTTACCCTTACTGAGCATTTGATCTCACCCATTTCTATGTTTTATTTTCCCAGGATTCCAAGAAGTGTATTGTGATTGATATGCAGGGTTAAGCCAAGAGAATAATGTCATTTATAAAGGATTATTTATGTTGTTTTGTATGTTATAAAGTGTAATGTAACATTCATGTATGTAATCAAATTTCCAAGACTGCTAAACTGATCAGTCCTTCGGGACTTGACTCCTTGTAATCATGCCAATGTATTAAAATAATGCACCGACTCTGGGTAACTGGGGTCGGGGCATTACAGTTGGTATCAGAGGAAGTTTAGAAATAACCTTGGATGCTATATTGAGATAAACTCAGATTAGAGCACAAAGACCTTAGATAGACATTGAGGATTAGTATAGAATAAATTCCTAGAATTTTGGTATTGTAGAGATTTTGTGAGTTTTCCCAGCAATACATCCCTGTCTGGATACGAGCAGGTAGAGGCGGCTCTGGCACAAATGTTCATAGGGGTAAAACCCAAAAACACCGCTTTGAGATAGACTCAAACGGGAACTGGTGCACGACAACGGGGATTGCTGCACTCTTGGTTACGATACTCCCGGGGGGATATGCTTAGGATAATTCTCATTTTCTTTACAAACCATTATGAAGGGATTATGAGTATATACTTACTCAAAGAAAACATTTTTATTATTATGGATTATATCCATAAACTGTTTAATTTATGTTAAGTGTTTTACAAGTTCGAGATTAGGTATTTCTATTCATAAACTAATCTAGTGTATGCCATTGTTTAGAAATAGAGCTCAATAGAAGGAATGAGAACTCCAACAATGCACATGATCCAAAGAGTAAGAAGGATCATATCTTTCATGGTCCTAAGCCAGAATTTAGAAGGGAAATAGTCTCCCACGTATTATCATCATATAAAGAAATAATATCATGTGTTGATAAGATAAGTAAAGAATTCTCAGAGTCCTATGACTTTGAAGGGAATCCAGAGATGAAAAGGATGGTAGAGAGAAGGAAAGATAAATGGAAGAAGGTAAAGAAGGATTTTCCCATATGTGAAAACCGTGGAGAGAATAATATTAGAAAATTCTTGAAGGGAATGGGAGTATGTTATAAATGTGTAGAAAAAGGACACCAAGTATGTGACTGCAAGTGGAAGAAAAAGGTTTCAAATCTATAATGCTTCATCTGCAAGGAGTTTTGAAATACGAGAACCAATGTCCCATTCATCACACTATGCCGCAAATGTTGCTATTGGATAATAATCAAGTTATGATACTACCACAAATGAAGAAGAATGACTAGTGTTCTTATGTTGTTATTTTGGAATTATTTCATTGAAGTGTTGAATCAATGATGTTCTAGAAATAAATAAGGATTGTACTGTAGTACTATTTCATTGAGGATTTGAGATTTTATGGAACTAAGAAAAGTGACTCTACAACGAGTTAAACTTTTTTGAAATTACATGGTTGAAGGAAAGATAAACCTTAATATGGTCCTAATATTGAGGTACTAATTTTGGAATAAGATATAGTTGATTTGGGTAAATTATAATGGATATTCTTGAATACTTTGAATCTGATTAATGATTTTTCATCATTGGAGTTTAAAAATTTTTTGATAGAAGGAGTATATCCAGTATTCTATAAAGAATAAGGGAGCATGAATGTAATCAATAAGGTTTTATAGTAATTTAGGATGTTGCCATGTTTTAAAATAATACATGGTGAAGGTGTTCACATGTTATTACATGGAAAAAGGATCTTTATAGTATTTAACTTCCTTATAAATTTGGGACTGTGAGTTTGGATAGTAGTATTTTGTATAAGTCTAAAGGTTGGAATGGATTTAGTTTGAAAGGTTATTTTTGGATTTGTATAAAAGGACAACACGCAGACCGTGTGACAACCCGTCACGTCGGACAAAGCTGCTAGAATCGAACCCACAACCATAGTGCGATTGGGATTTATCGCCTACCACTGGACTACGTGAAGTCCCTGGATTGTATAATGTAGTTTTTTAATGGGTGTGATATGTGAATTATACATTCATTATATTTGGAACCCTATACGATTAGGATAAATAGAGTATTTTTGAGTTGTATTATATTTTGTAGTGAAATATGAGTTTGTGGTAGAAATTTATTAATGGACAAAAATCTAATTATAAAGTAAGTATATCTCCTTACGATCTTATCGAATCTCATTAATAAATTCCTCAACATTAAGAAAAGTAACTTAGAACAAAAATTATGTCCTAGATGGTACCTTAGATCATCACAAATTTATGGCTTTGGGATTATTGGCCTTTTCATAGCCATGTTCTCTACCACTCTCCATCAGATATTGATGGTTATATTTCTCTTCCATATCGATATTTTCCTACATGGAACCCTAGTATGTGTTATTTTTGGGAACCTTCATACTTATCACTCTTTATTTTAAATAGAGGCCTCATTAATCCATTTTTTGATGTGGGATTTCAACTAAGATATTTTGAAATGTCAACCCCAAGTTTCCAATACCGATCATAAATTGCGAGGACACAATTTATTGGACGGGAGAATGTAACACCCCAGGCTTCCACGATATTCTTCTCCTTGAATAATACAGTAGCGTGTTGTACGCAACTTTGAGTTCTAACACACACCACAACCAATCAAACTAGCCATTATGAATAGTAATACCCACCTTTTGAAATTTTATACATTTTATCTTTCAAAATGGACTTCATTTTTGGGTTCGGAATATCGAAATTAGCTTAGGGTGAATTTTTGGTACTTTTCTGAAAACTTTCATATTTTGATGAATAGTGAAAATTACTAAATTTTAATTAAAAACAAAATTTTTAATCGAAATAATTAATAGTGATAAATTATGAATTAGAGTGGTTTTAAATTATATTTATAATATATTTTTACAATTCAATCCAATGTTGGTCATTGGACATAATTTCACATTTAAACTGGACATAAACAAGTGTCAATCTTTTGATAGTTATTGTTTCTTAAGAACACGTTTTTTGTTTTGACAACAGGAATTAATTTTAAATTAATAAATGCAACTTCTATGTTTTGAATTTGGTAAAATAAACTTAATTATTGAATTCAGAATATCAAAATTAGCTTAAGGTGATTTTTTGGTATTTTTCTGAAAACTTTTAATTTTTGATGTATAATGAAAACCACTGAGTTATTGGTTAAAACCGACTTTTTATTTAAATAATTATTTATTTTATTTAAATTTATTTTAGGTCAAAATGGATACTTAATACCTATATAAGTTCAATTTAATTCATTGGAGTCAGTTTATAATAATTTTAGACATATAAATTTTTTTAAACATTTCACCGTCTTTTACCCACCTCCTAGGGGAATTTGCAAATTTACATAAAACATAATTTTACCGCTTATGTGAGTGTAATTTCAAAAATACGAGAGACACGGTTAATATTAAGGAGTAAAATGTGGTTCAATAAGATAAAAATAATTTTTGGTGAATAGTAACTCTTTACTTTTATTTACCACGGTTAAAAGTAAATAGGGTAATTAAGGGTAAAAATGATATTATTATTACCTTAACATATGTCCTAATTCTATTGGCTAAGTATAATTCGACCAAAAAAAACCTTAGGAAGAAAATATGAACCTATTTGATCCACTTGGATTAGATTAGGACATTTATTATTATTTAATTCAAAGAAGAGTTAAAAGAGTTAAAATCAAAGTTTAATAACTAAAACATTTTTAATATAGGGTTATACAGAAGATAAATTCAATTATAAATATTAATTAGAAAGATAAAAAGATTTAATACATAATGTTATTTTATTTATAATTTTTAGACATTAAATAATTTAATTTATTTATGACGCAATGATGATGAAGTAATTACCTTATTCATGGAAGAATCAAATAAATGGTATTATAAATATTAAAATAAATATAATTTCAAAGTTTTTATGACATACAATAATTTTCTAGGTTAATATGACATGTTAGAATTTATTAAGTGTATTTTATTTGAAGTAATCAGGTTTTTAGTATTTTAACAAAAAAAAAATACCAAATAGAGTCAAAATTGACATAAAATAGTTTTTAAAACAAATATTATATTATTAATTGATATAGTGGTCCTAAAAATCTAAGGTTTGTCCAAAAGACTTATATAATAATATATTTAAAATTAATGAACCAATTGGGGTTCTATTAGAAGTATATAGTAAGTTTATTAACCATATAGTGTAATAATATAAGAAGACACAGTAAAAGTTAAATTATTTAACTTAGAGTTAAATCTAAATGATAAGGTTAAAATGGTAACCTAAACTTGTCTAAAAACTATTGTTTGAGTTTTTTTAAGCCTATACCCACATTATACTTTAAATAATAAACTTTTGAGCTATTAGAAACTGAATATGAATTTATTATAAAATAATATTTTAAGTTTTCCCTAAGGTGCGCCTCACCCCTCTTATAAAAGGGCACTCCCCCTTCTCTCTAATTCACACCTTCTAAGCAATTTGGATCGGCCAAACCCTACCCAAATACCCTCTAAAATATCATTCCTTCATTTTAGAGGCATTATTTTTATTAGAAAGCCAACCTAAGGAGCCATTTTGATCAAATCAAAAGGAAGAACCCGAAGAAGAGGTAACGATTTCACCACCCTCTTTCAAGTTCCTTTCTTCTTCCACTTCCTTTTTCTTTGTTGTTTTCATTTTAAAATAATAATTACAGTATATTCTATATACTATGATGTTATTATAATTATGGTACAACCAAATTCATTATTCTATCCACCCTTTTTTTGGCATGTCACCATATGTGCGTACGTACGACTTACCGTCTCCACGTCGTGGTGTAATTGTTATTCAATACACTGTTATTTGGATGGGTATAATAATGATGTGTATTTGATGTAAATAATAAAAATAACATGATAAGGATTATGTATATATTATATACCATCCAATTATATATTATATTAATATCAAAAGAATGATATTTTCACTCGTGCATACGTACGGATTACCGTCTCCACGACACGATGAGATTCATTTCCAAGTTCACCATTCATCGAAGATTATAAAAATATGTATTACTAATAAGTATGTAATATATGAAATAATAATTCTACTGGAGAGATATATATATATATATATATAAGTATTTATGTACTTACATAGATCTTATTCACTTACTTCTGTTCAATACTATATGAAAACAAAAACAACATTTATGCGTACGTACGGACTACCGTCTCCATAAACGGTGTTTTCCATTTAATATATACTCCTATTATAAATTTTTATATTCTAAATATATATGATAAATAAATCATGTTTTATATTCTGGAAGTATTTAAATCTTGATCTATGTGATACAATCAAGAGTAACAAGTTAAAACACGTACAATAAAGAAAGCGATTATTACCCGAAATATTAATATAACATTGAAATTATTATTAAATGGATAGTATAAAGTCATAAATGAATAATGTATAATATCATAAATATTAATATGGTTCTGGTATAATTTAATAACATACTATAGTCTTCATACAGAAGGCTAAACGTACCTTTGACTAAAGGAAAGTGCAAGGTAAGGGGTTTTCATCTCACTCCTTATTCTCGTGAGATTAATGCCATATTGCCAATTGTGTGGTGTATGTACTGCCCATAATTGTATTCTTTGTATAATAAACTTTAATTTATGTGTATTTACATATTTATTGTATGATACCTCTTTCATGGGGTGTATGTTTTGTAAGTTACCAAATTGGTAAGGGTTATTTGACAATCTCTTCATTATCCGAGGTTGTTTTTACGTAATTATCTACTAGGACCTCTTTATCATCCACATCCATGTTTCTAAAAAATGTATTTCAAAACATTCTTTCTATTTTATAGAAAATGGGTTAAAGTCATTTATACCCTTGTTTGAATTTTTATAAGAGGTTTATAAAGGAATCTTTCCGTCGTTTTCCAAACAAGGTACTTTTTAACCTTTTCGAGAGAATTAAGGTAAGAATGTCTTTTTTTTAACTTATACGGTGGGTGTGGCTATTTTCCACCATTATAAAATCTTCAAAGCTTACATTAAAAGCTTATAAGAATATTTTTAAAGTAAATGTTTTATTTTATAATTATGTGACTTTTAAATGATTTCAAAAAAAGAGATATTTCTCTCAAATAGTTTTGATTTCATCTATGTCAACATCATTTGATGGATTTTAAGCTTATTTGAAGTTGAGTAATTATGATACAAATCAACCATATTGTATTTAAGGTTTTGTGATATGTTTGACTATGGATGAGTTATTTTTATGCCATTAATGGTTTATGATTAATGTTTTGGCATGCTAGTTTTAATACGAATGTTTATGTTATATTTCATCCTCTTCTTAAGATGAATGTGTTGGACTAGTAAGTTCCAGGTTGGGGACCAGTAAAAGTAATCCCTCCAGGTTGGGGTCTAGTTATAGTAGACCCTCTGGTTTGGTGTCCAGTTATTAGAGGCACTACAGGTTGGTGTACGGTTATTAGAGGCACTCCAGGTTGGAGTCCGGTTACAGAGGCTCTCCGGGATGGAGTCCGGTTACAGAAGCTCTCCGGGTTGGGTTTCGGTTACAGTTATCCATTAGGTCTTAGAACGAGGCCTTAACATAGAAATTAATGTTTGGCATTATGCATTCCATCATTATGAAAGTGGTTATTGATATTGCATGTGATTATTCGATTAGTATAATATCCATGTGAATAAGTAAATGACATTATTTCATTTCATTTCTTCCATATTATGCTGAAGTTCAAGTTTAAAAGGATTTTTTTTAGTTTTATACATTGCCTTAAATGTTTATTCTTATTTTTGAAAGTTTCCACTGTATTGCTTACCCTTACTGAGCGTTTGAGCTCACCCCTTTCTATGTTTTATTTTCCAAGGATTCCAAGAAGTGTATTGTGATTGATATGCAGGGTTAAGCCAAGGGAATAATGGCATTAATAAAGGATTATTTATGTTGTTTTGTATGTTATAAAGTGTAATGTAACATTCATGTATGTAATCTATTTTCCAAGACTGCTAAACTGATCATTCCTTCTGGACTTGACTCCTTGTAATCATGCCAATGTATTAAAATAATTCACCGACTCTGGGTAACTAGGGTCGAAGCGTTACATTTGGCGTGGTGTGTGAGTGTCATGACACAACATTTTTTCACCTAAAAATGTTTTAAAATAGTTTTAAAGGCTAAATTAGTGCTAAAAATAGAACTGATAAAATATTGCTCTTATAAGCACTAAAACTAGCACTGATAAAAAAATACATATTTTATTAGCTCTGGTTTTATCAACACTTTTAGAAGCATTGATAAAGGGTATATTTTGGAGATGAAAAAATTACATTTTTAGCAGTATCCATATGGATCCTAATTAAACACCAGAAATATTTACCCCTCTTCTCTGATAGGGTTATATGTGTGTGATGTAGTTCACTACTAGAAATTCCATGATTTTATTTTCTATTATTTATCAATGATTTTTATAAGCGCTCGCAAAAAATAATTTTCATCATTGCTAAAATTAAACATTGATAAAAGCTAATTTTTATTAGTACTTATTTCCTTTATCAATGGTTTATTTAGAACTGAGAAATGCAACTTTTATCATCACTAATAATAGTGATCATAAAATATTATATGTTTATTTAATGTAACATATGTATATATTTTAATTGTAATTAAGGATTTTTAATTTTAATGTTTAAATGAATTAATAAATTGAACTTTTAAAATTTTAGAAATGTTCATATAAGAATTATTTATACTAATAATAACTTATATATATATATGTGTGTGTGTGTGTGTGTGTGTTCCATATTTATTTATATAAATAGAAATTAATTTTAGTTTTTTTTATTTTTAAATTATAATAAAATTAATATTATATGAATTTTATAAAATTGGATATGTGTCATGTTCACCTAAAAAAATACACATATTCCCATGGGTTTTTTCAGACACACACACAAACACACTCACAAATACAAATTAGTAATTGAAAAAATGAAAAAAATAAAAATCATCAAATAAATTCACAAAAAGAACATATATTTAGAATTTTATTAATTCTAAAATTTATATTTTTTATACATTATTATATTACTAAAATTATTAATTAATAACATTTAAATAATTAGATTTTTATATTTATATTATATCTTTTTGTATGTAGAAAAAAACACATGAAAATAGATATAAAATTATATATAAACTACTGGCTTAGGGAGCCAATACAACCATTAAAAAATGCATAACAAGATAATAAAACACATGAAAATAGCATAAATGGTCCAGTAGAGTGCCATCTTAGCCACCTGAGTGACCTGAAAAACCCAAAAAACGAACAAAAACTAAAATAATCAGCCTGTGGAACAATTCAGAATTAAAAATTCAAAATGTTTCATGTAATCACCTCATACTCTGAACCATTATGAGTCGCACATCCTGATGCACAATTCTATCATATCGATCCACCACATCGGTGAGCATGACCTGTTAGAAAGATCTTTGTCATTAATGATACAAACTAAAAGCTGTTTGGACCACTTTTTATATAAGGATGTATTTGTTGTCAATAGTTGTCAATGAAGATCAAAATGAAGAAGGAGATAAAGGGATTCATGTTATAAAGTGAACATGCAACATCTCACTGTTCAAAGAGACCATCTAAGAGCCTACTTGATGAGGCATGCATGAATGCATGAGGTGATTGATCTAATGACCCCAGTCATATTCAGTGTTGATTGGAAATATTGATGTTTCTGGAAGACAAGGAAGTTGTAGAACTTTCCCTAGATAATATGATGATGCTAAAGGTGATCGATCAAATACTCACTACTGAAAATCGAGCCTATAGCAACACTTTGTTCCCAAAAGTTTAAAAAACCCGTTGGGAAAAAGAACCTATACCAACGGTTCTAGTAAACCGTTGGCATAGGCTATTATATGTTGGGTTTTCCCAACGGTTTAAGAAAATCATTGGGAAAGAAAACTATTACCCATGGGTTTTATTAATTGTTGGGAAAAAATATACCCAATTTAGGGCTCCCTCATGGCATTTTATCCCCATGAACTCCTCCCCTCCCTGACCTCGACCTCCTCCCGGCCTCCGCCTCTACCTCCCGGCCTCCGCCTCCACCTCCCGACCCCCTCCCTCTCCTCCCGCAACGTTCCCCTTCCCCTCTTGGCTACTTCTCCGACGACGACGTCCCCCTCCCTTATTGGCTCCCGGCGACGTTCCCCCCTCCCCTCTCGTCTCCCTCTCTAGGTGACATCCCCTACCCTCTTGGCTCAATCTCCTCCTCCGACGTCCCCTGACCCCCTCTCTAATCGCGTGCGAGACCCCCCATGGCCAAACACCCCATGGGACGTCCCCCTCTCTCGGCTCCCTCTCCTCCCGCCAGGGTTTTTGATTGGTACTTCCAAGTAAGAATTAGTCTTATTTTTAAAAAATGAGGCAACACAGAATGCATTGTTAGGTTCATAGTTAAGATAACCATTCATATTAATCATTCATTTTCTAGAGTTTTGGGTAGTAACCAACTCATGGTGTGGTGAATTATTGGGTAAATTGTAATTTTTTTCAAAATAGAGTCTTCCAAAAATGTATGGTTAGATTCACAGGTTTTATTCCATTCATTCGAATAGTGTATTCAATAAAAAGTTCATGATTTTTTAAAAACCTCATATTATCCTCTATAGACTCCTATTAGACATTATACTATATTGGATTTTTTTAATCATGATTTATATGTGATGAGGTTGTATTGTCATTAAGATGTACAATGATGTTGGTTAATTGGAGGTGAGTGAGGAGTTTCTTTCCCTTTAATTGATTGGTTCATAAAACATAAGTTGGTGCTGCATATATTATGTAATTGAAATTGGTAAAGTAAAATGTTGGTCTCAGATTTCCGAGTTGGTTATTTGGATGGTATTATCTATCAAAAGTGGGTATATCTCTATTTAATATGGGTGTATTTTCCAATTGACTAATGTATTTATTAAACTGACCATGCAATACATATTTCCCACAATATAGAAGCACCACAAAAATCATATATGGACACTACACACCACAAGACACCCATGAGAGACACCCCTTGACATCTACGGATAGTTAAGGGGCCATTAACTTTGGAACTGAAGTCGATTGGCACTCAAGCCTTGAGAAATTCCCATTGCTGGTAGAAAACATACCAACAAATTTATTCTTAGTATAGTATAATGAAATGGTTTACACCCTCATGACCAAGTAGACCATATGGTTCATGGATTGGTGCCTAACCAGGTTCAAGAGTAGGATCAACTACTAAACATTGATTGTAGTCCCTTTGAGGTTATTTCCATAGTGAATAGGGTTATGTGCACAATATTTAACTCAACTAATGTAGCATAGGTGCATATTAAATGGATAAGTTTACTAGTATGGCGTTTCCAACAACATGCTATATAAAGAACATAATGAAAAATGAATAGATTATTAAATGGAATTGTTTCCCCCTTGCTTGTAGGAACATGATTTGACCCATGGGGTGGTGTGGTTCTTATATATTGGGTGGTGACATGTATAGTCACAGGATACAAGTATGTTTTGTTTAGTTTTTATTTTATTTTCTTTATCACATTGGCCACTTAGGTATTTTACTTCTTTCTATGGATGGAGCATGGTGATTCTATCCTGACTAGTTGATGTAGATCACTTGTATACTATAATACCATGAGGTGTGAGTGTGAGGAAACATTGGAAGATAGAGGAGCCTTGGGGTCTTCCATGAGATGGAATTGTTTTTCTAAAACATTGTGTGGGAACATTTTTGGAGTATGTTGGAGTCATGAAATAACCCCAAGTGTCTCCATGAGATAGAATAAATAACCCCAAGTGTCTCCAAGTGTCTCCATACATCATATCATCCTCGCATGGGTTGGACACTCACCCAATCCTATCAAACCTATCCTAGTCTATCCTCTCAGTCACATAGTCTAGACTCATCTCTCGAGGATTATCCCATGCCTCGATACACATCTCATCATCCAACTAGGCAAAGAGGATTATTCACCTTATGATTGTCCTAGTCACAAAAGCACACCATGTCGAAACCATATACATTATATTCTCAATAATCCAATCAATAACCTCATCAAAATCATGTATTATAACCCAACCCCACTAACCAGGTTCCATCCTAAGCTAAATCACACCAAGCCTCTTGTCATTATAATGCCAATCTGTCCGATAATACCCAATACCCACACTAGCCTCTCATCCTTCATCTCTTTAGCTGAACTCTTGAATCATTAAATGGAGTAAAACCTTTCATAATACTTTTTATATACTCATAGGGACCATACCATTCTAAGAACCTACCAAGATTCCAATCCATCCTCATAAGTATTTCCTCATCAAACACTAGATGTAAAATTGCCACACCTATCACTACAAGGCCCAATCCTCTTAGGAATATTTTACTTGATCTAAATCCTCATAGTTAGTGACATAAATCACATTAAAGTGCATAAATTTCAACTGAACCCTACATTCCAAGATTTATTCATGTGGACAGGCCCCATGGCAATATGCTAAGAACTAAAACCATAAATAATAATGCCAAATACATGCATCATTTTTATATAAATATCTCAAGTGTAAACATAAAAACCAAGAATAATAAGACCTCATCCCTTGTATCGAACAAAACCAAAATAAGTTGAAACTTGGGCCAAATTGATTATATACCATTAATAGGAAGAGTAATTGTTAATTAATAGGAATGTACTATTTGATAGTATCATTCTGAAACATTGATCTGTTTCCCATTTGCTTGCAGGAACATGATTTGACCCATGGGGCGCTGTGGTATGTATATGTTGGGCGGTGGCAGGTATAGTCATAGGAGACTAGTATATTTTAGTTTAGTTTTTATTTTATTTTCTTTATCGCATTGGTCACATAGATTTTTGACTGCTCTCTATGGACATAGGGTATTTATATTCTGTGAAGGGTTCCATAAGGAGTTCAGATTGATTCAGTTCACCAGCTTTGATATGAGGTAAGATCATATGGTTATTACTTGTCTCGCACCTCATGTATTTGGGGATTTAGTGTTTTTTACTCCATACTATGTTTTCGGTAGGGTGTTGGATCGTTTCATGTTGGTTCGGGTGGATTTGGTTCTCCACTGCCAATCTAGGTAAGGATTTAATGCCATTGGTTGGTTTCTCACTGGTTATGTAGCATCCTTCATGTGTTTTAAGGTTATTAATATCCTTTGTGTAGTGTGTTGATCCCTGCTCATTGGTTTTGAGTCGCCAAGTCAAGGGAGACTCGCCTGTGTGTGCATAGGTAAGTAGGTATATGTATGTGGGTTCCCCCGTTATGTGTATAGTCACCCATGGCAGTGATTATGCACGTATGAGTATAGGTGTTCCCATGTATATATATATAAATGCATACACAGGTGAGTGGAGACTAATATATGCATATAAGCATATGTGTAAGGATCCCCTTGCACAAGGTCATGGCCATGTAGTTGTGTTCATAGGGGCTAGGTGTCTTTGCATGTGTGTGAAGGTGCGTATACCCAGTGGAGGAGCATCAGGTTTTAGTTAGAAAGCTCCAAGAGCCGAAGTGGATGACTTAGCTCCACCTTGATGCAGAGTCCCTCTTGTAGCCTCTTTAATTTAAGAATTCTTTAAATTGAATTTAGTTTCTTTCTCAATTCTGCTTAATTATATTGAATTTCATATCTTGAATAAGTTTTCTTTAATATAATTGTTTCATTTGATAAATAAAGTCATGTTTTTATAATAAAACCCCTCCAACGGAGGTGCGCTGTCTGCAAAAACTCACAATGATAGTTTATGGTGTATGATTCTTTTCCATCGTTTCATTTCCCTTTAGACATTGTTTCATTGTGGAGTTCACTACAACCTTCCAACGATCCCTTATTATAACATATTAAATAGTAGATTTGTTCTATCATGTCCGTTGTGACCTTATCTTATGGAGAAACCCATTTCGGGTGTTTTCCTAGCCTCTTGGACACCCCTTTGGGTGTTTACCTGAGACTATATATCTAAAAACATTGACGATGTCATTGTTTAACACCTGTCAGGCTTATGGTGCTCCCCACCATAAGCTTCATCTTAACACTGTTTAGGGTGTTTGCCTGGCCTCGATGCACGTCTAATTTTTTTCATATATGAATTCTCCCATAATATTTGTGTTGAATCTTGAGATGTTAAAACATACTCAAATTATATTGTTCTTAAGGCGACTGAAGTTTTATTATTAGAGTTCCAAGAAATGCATATACCATTTATAAGGAATAAACCTGCATAATTTGACTCTAAATCAGTAGTTTCAACTACCTAGTACTACTTTTAAAAACAAAGAATATAAAATATATATCTTTATCATACCATAATCCTGAATCAAGAGTATATTTTTTATAACATAAGATCAGTTTCTATAATGTGAAGGACAACTACATAGGATTTATTTAGAATTCTGGCTGAATAATGCTGCCCCATGGATGTCGCTGAACCGATCCAACACACCGCGGTCATGCTGCGGTCACGCCACAGTCACACCCTGGTCACGCCGCAGTCACGCCGCGGTCACGCCTCGGTCACGCCGCGGTCACGCCGTGGTCACGCTGCGGTCACGCCGCGATCACGCTGCGGTAATGCCGTGATTTGGCCCTATTCCAGGACGATACCCCACAGTGGTTCACAGTCCTGTCGAAATTCGTTGTATGATACCTAGATAGAGTTTTAGATACATTACCCATCCATATTTAATGGGGATGGAGGAAATGGCTAGAATATTTCTCTGCATCCTCCCGCTCTCTTCGCTCCTAGCTAAAAGATACTGCCCCACGGATGTCACTGGACCAGGCCAACACGCCGCGGTCACGCTGCGGTGACGCTGCAGTGACACCGTGGTCACGCTTTGGTCACGCTGCGGTCACGCTGCGGTCATGCTGCGGTCACACCATGGTCACGCTGTCGTAATGCCTTGATTTGGCCCTGCTCCAGGACAACACCCCGCGACAGTTCGCAGTCCTATCGGAATTCAATGTATGATACCTAGATAGAGTTTTAGATACATTACCCACCCATAGTTAATGGGGAGGGAGACGGCGGACGGAATGTTTCCCCACCTCTTCCTGCTCCCTTCGCTCCTGGATGGAAGATGTTTCCCCGTGAATGTCACTGGACTGGGCCAACATGCTGTGGTCAAGCCGCAGTCACGCCGCTGTCACGCCACGGTCACGCCGTGGTAATGCCGTGATTTGTCCCTACTCCAGGATGACACCCCGCGGCGGTTTGTAGTCCTGTCAGAATTCGATGTATGATACCTAGATAGAGTTTTAGATACATTACCCACCCATAGTTAAGGGGGAGGGAGGCGATGGATGGAATGTTGCCCCACCTCATCCCGCTTGCTTTGCTCCTAGCCAGAAGATGCTGCCCCGCGAATGTCGCTGGACCAGACCAACACACCGCGGTCACGCCACAGTCACGCTGCGGTCACACCGCTGTCACGCCGCGGTCACGCCGCTGTCATGCCATGGTCTCGCCGCGATCACACCGCGGTCATGCCGCGGTAATTCCATGATTTGGCCCTGATCCAGGACGACACCCCATGACGGTTCGTAGTCCTGTATGAATTCGATGTATGATACCTAGATAGAGTTTTAGATATATTACCCACCCCGTTCCTGGACCCCGGACAACCCCCCACCCTCCTCCCTGGACCCCAGACAACCCCCCGGACAGCCCCCCCACCCTCCTCCCTATACCTCAGACAACCCCCCGGACAGCACCCCCAACCCTCCTCCCTGGACCCCAGATCCCAATCTAAGATCGCTTCAAGATTCACCCTAAATCCCAACAGAAAAGAGGGTTTTAGAGCTTCAGAATAAGATGAGAGAAGAGTGCAAACCCAAATAGAAAAGAGGAATCCAGGAGAGGATTAGACTCACCCAAATCTTTAATCCGCACTTGACGGCAATCAAAACGCCCAAGTGACGTGTACGAGTCAACTCTGCCTCAAACTGAGGCACGGTGTGGCCGGTACCACTCAAAGTGTCTTAATTTTATTTGAAATGGACTACATTTTAAATGAAAACAACAACTGACATATGGAAAATCGACCAAAAATATTTGGATTTTGTTGATACTTTATCACAACGACCCATGAGTCATTTGTGATGTGTAAGAGTCAACCCCGCCTCAATCCGAAGCATGGTGGGGCTGATAGCACTCAAAGTGGTTCACTTTTATTTGAAATGGACAACATTTTAAGTGAAAACAAAATCTGGCATACAAAAAACCGAAAAAACACAATCAAATTATGTTGATACCTTTAGAAAACAATCCATGGGTCATTTTTGACGTGTACGAGTCAACCCCACCTCAATCCGAGGCACGGTGTGGCCGGTACCACTCGAAGTGTCTCACTTTTATTTGAAATGGACAACATTTTAAGTGAAAACAACAACTGGAATATGGAAAACCGACCAAACGCAATCGGATTATGTTGATACTTTAGGAAAAAGATCCATGGGTCATTTGTGACATGTACGAGTCAACCTCGCCTCAATCTGAGGCACGGTGTGGCCGGTATCACTCAAAGTGTCTCAATTTAATTTGAAATGGACAACATTTTAAGTGAAAACAACAAATGACATATGTAAAACTGACCAAACACATTCAGATAGTATTTATACTTAAACACAACGATCTATAGATCATTTTTGACATGTAAGAGTCAACCCTGTCTCAATCCGAGGCATGGTGTGACCGACACCACTCAAACTGTCTCACTTTTCTTTGAAATGGACAACATTTCAAGTGAAAACAAAAACTGGCATACGAAAAACCGACCAAACGCATTTGGATTCTATTGATACTTTAGTAAAAGGATCCATGGGTCATTTGTGACATGTATGAGTCAACCCCGCCTCAATCCGAGACACGGTGTGGCCGATACCACTCAAAGTGTCTTTCTTTTGTTTAAAATGGATACTCTTTTAAGTAAAAACAACTGTCATACAGAAGACCAACCAAACACATTCAGATTGTGTTGATAATTTATGAAAACGATCCATTGGTCATTTTTGACATGTATAATTCAACCCCACCTCAATCTGAGGTACGGTGTGGCCGACACCACTCAAAGTGTCTCTCTTATGTTTCAAAAGGACATCATTTTAAGTGAATACAACAACTGACATACAGAAAACCGACCATAGGCATTTGGATTCTATTGAAACTTTAGGAAAACTATACATGGGTCATATGTGATGTGTAAGATTCAACCTTTCCTCAATCTGAAGGCCGGTGTGGTCGAAACCACTCAAACTGTCTTACTTTTATTTGAAATGGACAAGATTTTAAGTGAAAACAACAACTGACTTATGGAAAACTGACCAAACACATTTGGATTGTGTTTATACTTTAGGAAACAAATACATGGGTCATTTGTGACATGTATGAGTCAACTTTTCTTCAATATGAGGTGCGGTGTGGCTGACACCACTCAAAATTTCTCTCTTTTGTTTAAAATGGCCATCATTTTAAGTGAAAACAACAACTGACATATGGAAAACCGACCAAACACATTTAGATTCTATTGAAACTTTAGGAAAATGATACATGAGTCATTTTTCACGTGTATGAGTAAACCCCCCCTCAATCCGAGGCACGGTGTGGTCGGCACCACTAAAAGTGTCCCACTTTTCTTGAAAATGGACAACATTTTAAATGAAAACAACAACTGACATATGGAAAACTAACCAAATTCATTCGTATTCTATTTATACTTTAGTAAAAGGATTCATGTTTCATTTTTGATGTGTAAGAGTCAACTCTTCCTCAATCCAAGGCATAGTGTGGCCGGTACCACTCAAAGTGTCGTTCTTTTGTTTAAAATGGATTCCCTTTTAAGTAAAAACAATCGGCATACAGAAAACAGACCAAACACATTTTTATTATGTTAATACTTTAGGAAAACGATACATGGGTCATTTTCGACTTTTACGAGTCAACTCCGCCTCAATATGAGGCGCGGTGTGGCTGGCACCACTCAAAGTGTCTCTCTTTTGTTTCAAAAGGACATCATTTTAAGTGAATACAACAACTGACATACGGAAAACTGACCAAAGGTATTAGAATTATATTTATACTTTAGAAAAACGATCCATGGGTCATATGGGACGTGTATGAGTCAACCCTGCCTCAATCTGAGGGCTGGTTTGGTCGGCACCACTCAAACTGTCTCACTTTTATTTGAAATGGACATGATTTTAAGTGAAAACAACAACTGGCATACAGAAAACCAACCAAACGCAATCAGATTGTGTTTATACTTTAGGAAAATGATCCATGGGTCGTTTTTTATGTGTAAGAGTCAACCCCACCTCAATTTTAGGTGTGGTGTGGCCGACACCACTCAAAATGTCTCTCTTTTGTTTAAAGTGGACATCATTTTAAGTGAAAACAACAACTGACATATGGAAAACCAAACAAACACATTAGGATTCTATTGAAACTTTATTAAAAAGATCCATGAGTCATTTTTAATGTGTAATAGTCAACCCCTCCTCAATACGAGGCGTGGTGTGGCCGTCACCACTCAAAGTGTCTCACTTTTCTTTGAAATGGACAACATTTTAAGTGAAAACAACAACTGACATATGGAAAACTGACCAAACTAATTTGGATTCAGTTGATACTTTATAAAAAGGATCCATGATTCATTTTTGATGTGTAAGAGTCAAACCCATCTCAATCCGAGGCACAGTGTGGCCGGTACGACTCAAAGTGTCTTTCTTTTGTTTAAAATGGAAACGCTTTTAAGTAAAAACAACTGGCATACAGAAAACTAACCAAACACATTCAGATTGTGTTGATAATTTAGGAAAACTATCCATGGGTCATTTTTGACATGTAAGAGTCAACCCCACCTCAATACGAGGTGCGGTGTGGCTGACACCACTCAAAGTGTCTCTCTTTTGTTTCAAAAGGACATCATTTTAAGTGAATACAACAACTGACATACAGAAAACTAACCAAAGGCATTCAAATTCTGTTGAAACTTTTTGAAAACAATACATGGTTCATATGTAACGTGTATAAGTTAACCCCAACTCAATATGAGGGCCAATGTGGCTAGAACCACTCAAACTGTCTCACTTTTATTTGAAATGGACAAGAGTTTAAGTGAAAACAACAACTGGCATACAGAAAACTGACCAAACACAATCGGATTGTGTTGATACTTTAGGAAAATGATCAATGTGGAATTTTTGACATGTATGAGTCAACCCCGCCTCAATCCTTGGTTCGGTGTGGCCGACACCACTCAAAATTTCTCTCTTTTGTTTAAAATGGACATCATTTTAAGTGAAAACAACAACTGACATACGAAAAACCAACCAAACGAATTCGGATTCAGTTGAAACTTTAGGAAAACAATCCATGGGTCATATGTGACATGTATGAGTCATCCCATCCTCAATAAAAAGCGCAGTGTGTCCGGAACCACTCCAAGTGTCTCTCTTTTGTTTAAAATGAACATCATTTTAAGTGAAAACCACAATTGACATATGGAAAACCGACCAAATGCATTCAGATTCTGTTAAAAATTTAGGAAAACGATCCATGGTTCATATGAGACGTGTAAGAGTCAACCCCACCTCAATCCAAGGCGCGGTGTGGCCGACACCACTCAAAGTGTCTCTCTTTTGTTTAAAATGGACATCATTTTAAGTGAAAACAACAACTGACATATGGAAAACTGACCAAACACATTTGGATTCTATTGAAACATTAGAAAAATGATCCATGGGTCATATGTGACATGTACGGGTCAACCCTTCCTCAATAAGAGGCGTTTTCTGGCCGGTATCACTCTAATTTTCTCTCTTTTGTTTAAAATGGACATCATTTTAAGTAAAAACAACTGGCATATGGAAAACAAACCAAACATATTCGGATTGTGTTGATAATTTTGAATAGAAATCCATGGGTCGTATGTGACCTATATGAGTCAACACCACCTCAATCCAAGGCATGGTGTGGTTGACACCACTCAAAGTGTCTCACCTTTATTTGAAATGGAAAACATTTTAAGTGAAATAACAACTGGCACAAAGAAAACCAACTAAACGCATTCTGATTCTGTTGATACTTTACGACAACGATTAATTAGTCATCTTTGACGTGTAGAAGTCAACCATGCCTCAATCTGGGGCACGGTGTGGCCGATATCACTCCAAGTGTATGTCTTTTGTTTAAAATGGACATCATTTTAAGTAAAAACAACTGGTATACAGAAAACTGACCAAACATATTCGGAATTCTATATGCAACATAATTAATTTTGTATGTTTTATTAATTCATAATTCAGAATTAATTACATAATTCATTCTTCATGTATTCAATTGAGAACTCAATTATGAATTCTGTATTGCGTAGGGTAATTGGGTTCATATACATGATTATAATTGTTGTACATTCCATGGTTATAAGAGTATCCTGGTTTTATGTGCTTTTGTGTGCTATAGAAGGTGTTTGTTTCTGTTAAGAGTGTATGCAGGTGTATGTAGTTGAGTGTGCAGTGGTTTTGTTGTTGTTAAGAGTGTATGCAGGAGTGAAGGAGATTTTAGGTGGCTGGTCTGCCAAATTCTGGTATTACACTACACCAACGGTTTACTAAAACCGTTGGTATAGTGCTGTACATATTTTTACTGAATACTACTATATACCAATGGTTATTTAAACCATTGGGAAACTAGGATTACACTGCCAGTATTGCCAATGGTTTTCAAACAGTTGGGAATACTCTTATATACCAACGGTTATTTAAACCGTTGGGAACTCTAGGATTACACTGCCTTTCCCAACAGTTATACTAAAACTGTTGGTAATGGGATATACCTACACCTTACTTTTCAATGGTTTACCAAACCATTGGTATATAGTATACCAATGGTTTTTCAGCCTTTACCAATGGTTTCAATCCGTTGGTAAAGCTTTAGTTTCCAGTAGTGACTATATATCACGACATATAAGGTTTGCGATGAAAGAAGATTATTGTTGAAGAAGAAAGATAACAATGAATTAGCATAGGTGTTCTTACTGAAGTAGATATTTAAGGTGGTGTTGTTTCCCAGTGTTTTTCAAATTTTTGGACCTCAAAATTGGGATTTCTTTTTTGGAAATGGAAACATTTCTGCATAGGAGTGAACGAGATGCGGAATGTCGAAGGAAATCCGAAAAAGAAGAAAACAACGTACGTCAGAACATGGACCGCGTACCATGTTCCAGGAATGGTTTGCAACTGCTTACCTGATAGAATAAACAGTACACAGAGTGGTGTGCATAACCAAAAATGGTTCTCCACGATGATATGCGATGAAGGCGTGTTGTAAGTGGGAAAGTTACGTGGAACAGTTCGCAGAACGAGTTGCTGTACCGAAAATGGTTCGCCGTGAAAGGAGTTTATTTACACAGAACAACTTGATGTTAGAAGAAGAGATACAGTATGCAGACCGGAAGATACACAGTACACATTTAAGGTTCACAATTTTCCAGAGGGTCACAATACATGGTGAAGGGTCACTATACGCGGATGGAGTTCATTATGCGGTGAAGTTTGTCCCATATTGAAAATTTGGGTAAAACAGATTTGAGAAATTTGTGGAGTTATTTGCGTATATAAGGAGTATTAATCTAATCATTAACTAGTAGATCGAATTTGATAAGAAAATATTATCAATGTGGAAGAACTCGACTAAGTCTGAAAGTGGTACGCAGAAGAAATTCTGCATAGGACGAAGTGGTACGTGAAAGCCAAAACTGTTCACAAAATTTGAATGAGTAATCAGTGGAAGAGATTTTGTGTAAGAAAAAGGGGTATGTGGGAGATGAAATAATTCATAGAGTTTGAAGAAGGATTCTGAGAAAGGTGAAGGCGGTTCGTAGAGACGATACTCATAGGCCGTATGTAGAGGTGGTACGCAGAGGCGGTACACAGAGGCCGTACATGAAGGAGGTACACAGAGGTGCGGTACATGGAGTGGGTGCAGTGCATGGAGTAGGTGAGGTACAAAGAGAATATATGGTATGATGATCAGGGGCGGTACGCGGAGCAGGCATAATACTCCGAGCAGGGGTGGTATGCGGATCAAGCGCGGTACGTAGAGCAGGAACAGTACGTGGAGCAGGCCCAGTACATAGAGTAGAGGCGGTATGCAAAGAAGAGGCTATACACGGAGCATGCATGGTATGCCGAGCAGGGGCAGTATGTGGAACTGGTGCGGTACTCATACCAGGAGCAGTACGTAGAGAAGGCATGATACGCAGATCAGAGACATTCTGCAAAATCAGGGACATTTCACAGAAACGAAAACATAATAATAGGAGTTTGTGATTCTAGTGAATAAAAAGGGATGAAGATCTAGTGTATTTAGTAATTGCACTAAAGGAGAAAATTGAATATAAAAGAGCATCAATTTGAGACTTTGATGCAATTATCATCTTGTACTGAATAGAGACAAATAATTTTCATGTCAATCTATTGAAGTGACCTTCAAGTCAATAAACTAAGTGAGACCTCTCCCAAGGTAGTGAGCTAGGGGGAGTCAATATAAGTGATATGAGGGAAGAAGTGGGTTATCCCTAATCCTTTTTAAAGGCGGTATGCCTGGTATAGAGTGACTATTCCCCAACCTTTGTAATCCATAGCTAGTGATGATTAGTGGAATTTGGTATGACCAGAAACCTGTCAGCGTATGCTCCTTGGACGTAGCCCTTAGTGGTGAACCAAGTAAAAAGTGATGTGTTATCATTATACATGTTTTAATTATTGCACATATCCATCATATAGGTTTAAACAAGTTCCTACCAACGTGGGAACAAGATCCAGTAAAGAAGAGAAAAACGTTGATACCCTGATTCACCCCCCTCTCAGGGTGGTCTAGGGTCTTTCAATTGGTATCAGAGGGAAAAGGTTTACATATGTTGGATAATCTATAGTAATTCTATTTAGAAGTGTATTTGAGTTTCTTTCTTAAATTCTAAAACGAAGTGCAGTCTTGATGAAGATCCAGTCATTTCTGAGAAGAAGTCTACATCCAACAAGACCAAGAAAAATAGGAAAAAGAAAGAGAAGAAATAGTTTAAGAAGTCCCTCATGTCCAAAGAAGATGCAGTGTCTGGTTCTCTATGACCTTATAATAATGAATAAATATCAGGCTTGGAAAGTAAAAAGAAGCTGGATCAGGTTTCTACCAAAGGAAAGGAAGAAATTTCTATCTCAAGTGATTAAGATAAATTAAGAACCTATCTGCATGATATTCCTAAAGAAAGAGTTACTGCTGTTTGTAGAATTTTTCAATGTATGCAGGCTGAGATCACCTTATTGGAAATTGAAGCTAATAATGTATAAAAGGGATTGGAAGAAAAAAATTCTTGAATGTTTAAATCTCTCCAGACATATTGAATCCTTTGAAGAAATAAGAAGGAAACATGAAATAAATACATCAAAATGGTTCAAATAAGTTGGAGAGGAAGAGTGATTCAGAAAGGATCTCGAAGAAAAGATCCATGTGCTTGAAGGTAAATTATAAAATTACACTGATGTCAAAGGTCTAAAATTCAAAGGGATATCCAAGAAGACCAAGGAAAATGACTCTTTGATTCAGAACAAAATGATGTTTCATGAGGAAGAATTTGTTATAATGAAGAAGGATTGTGAAGATAAGATGAAAATTATTGAAGATCAAAAGGTCATCCTCAATAGGTAATGTCTAGAATTGGATGATCTATTGACCAATCTTGAGAAGACACATATTGAGACTTCAAAAAATAATGAAATAGTTTCTTCCAGTATTCAATGCTAAATAGATGATTTTACTATCAAAAGACCTCCAATATGTGATAACAAGATCATCACTTCACTCATTGATCTATTATAATCTACTGAGAAAGTTATGGTATCATCCATACCAACTTGTATAATTGTTTCTAAATATGTTTCTACAAAAAGTTAAGGTTAGAAGAAAAAATCTAATCATGTATGGATGAGGAAAGGTGATGAGAAGAAACCTATCACAATAGATAGGGTGAATAAGAATAAGAATGTAAACGGTGGTTCTCCACAAAGAGAACAAAAAGTCAACAATATGCCCCAACAACATAATACAAAGAAATCAAGATTTATGGGTCAATGTTGGTGCTACAATAGATTTGGGAACTGTGAAATAAACTGTTGGTACAATCCTCCTAATGTAAAAGTAAAAAGGAAGCCTACCTCATGGGGAAGAAATCCAGAGAAGAAGAAGCAACATCTGCAAGTCCATAAGCATATTTTTACTATAAATAGATTTTTAATTCTTGACCACATCTATGATGTATGAAATGGTAGTGTTCATAAGGTAGGTACATGCCCATCTCAACATGCATTCATTGTTGATAAGAAAATAAGACCTCTGACACCGGCTAAGTATGAAGCACCTTTCTTGGGAAGAAAAAAGAAGAATATTGTGAATAAAAATTTCCCCAAGAATATCTCATGTAAGGAAGATGAGAAGACTCTAGTTTTTAGATCCACTAAACTAAAGGGAAATTCATCCAAAAGAGCAAGTAATAGGGATGAAACTTAGATGAACCTATGTGGAAGATCCAAACTAGCTGCAATAGTTCCATAAGACATGTTGATCATCTGGTTATAATATTTGAAAAGAATGAGGAAACTTAAAGATGAAAAGGCCAAGGCTGGTGATAAAGGAAAAGTAAAACTTTCACGTGATGAAGATAAAGTGCATGAGAGAGTGGAAACTAGAAGAAAAACATGTGTTAAAGAAGTTCTGTGTGAGAGATTTATGAAATATGGTTACATTACAAAAGGTTGTATAACCTTAATAATAGAGCAAGATGCAGTCCTTAAAAGGAGTAAGAATGTATCATTCATGATGGGTGTTAATAAGAACAATTCTCAACACAAAGTAGAAGATAATGTAAAGAGATCCATGCCAAATCAACATAGATCATAACATATGTTTAGATGTGAAAGCATGAAGACTGGAGTAAATGGATGAACTTTGTTGAGAAAATCATGTCAATAATGGAGCTCATATTGATGAAGCAAAGAGGAACCATCTTATCCCCTAAATCATTTGGGTTGTATTTGTGTTGATAATATAGGTAATTGAAGGTGAAGCATGCTCTCAGGGGGAGAACCTGAGAAGTAGTGAATGCTTTAAACTCTTTATAGCTAAGATAAAGAAGTTTCCATCATTGGAATATTCTTCAATTGATATTCACATATTAAAATGATGAAGGATCACCCATGGTGAAGATGATGAGGAGTGTTTCCCTTGAGGGGGTGACAAATTTAGAAGCTTCCAAAATTATTATTTCAATCTGTATCAACTTTAGTTGGTATTAAATTCAATTACTCTAGAAATTTCTTGAAGAACATGTCATTGGAAAAGGTATTTCATTTCTCAGTCTCTCATCCTTGGTTACTCAGAATGAATATCATTTTAAAAAGGGGGAGTAATTTAATTAATTAGTGACATAATAAAAATGAAAGTGTGCCAAGGCCACCTATCTGGACAATTGAACTTGAATGTTTTTGATCTGTTTTTTTGAAGTGAGTGTAGGAGTTTCAAGATGATTATTCCCTATCATATTCAATTTCTTCAGCCTAGAATTAAAGTGGAAAAAACTTGAAGACAAAGTACATGAGTTCTCATCTCATTTGGTATCATGATTTTTGAATAATAGACAACCTTGTTGTCTAAATCAAATCCTCTTGTTTTCTACACCGAGCATTGCTCAAGTAGACTTAGAGTGAAATGATTGATGACACATTTCTTAAGAAAGTAATGATACCCTTATCCTAAGAACTTTGTATTTCTTGTCAATAATGGGGAGAGAAAGTGAAATGAAATCTCAAAAAGTGAGATAAAAAGAAAAAAACATGGAGAGAGAAGATTCTCATTTTGATATTTCCACATTCATTTGAGGACTTTATGGTATTGATAAACAAAATACAAAGGGGGAGATTTTTGTAAAAACTTTGTATATAGGGTTTTATTTGTTGTCAATAGTTGTCAATGAAGATAAAAATGAAGAAGGAGATAAATATATTCATGTTATAAAGTGAACATGCAACATCTCACTGTTCAAAGAGACCATGCAAGATCCGACTTGATGAGATGTGCATGAATGCATGAGTGGATTGATCTGATGACCCTAGTCATATTTAGTGTTGAATGGAATGATTGATGTTGCTGGAAGACAAGGAAGTTCCAGTACTTTCCCTAGGTAATCTGATGATGCTAAAGGTGATCGATCAAAGACTATATATTATGACAGATAAGGTTCACGATGAAAGTATATTATTGTTGAAGAAGAAAGATAATAGAAAATTAGCATAGGTGTTATTGACGAAGTAGATATTTAAGGTGGTGTCATTTCCCAGTGTTTTCTAAATTTTTGGACCTCAAAATCGGGATTTTGTTTTGGGAAATGGAAATATTTCTGCAAAGGAGTGAACAAGATGTGGAATGATGATGGAAATCGTAAAAAGAAGAAAACCACATACCTTGGAACATGGACCATGTACCATGTTCCTGGAATGGTTCGTGGCTACGTACCTGACAGTGGAAACGGTACGCGGAGCGGTGCACAAAACCGAAAATCTTTCTCTTTGACGGTACGCGGTGAATGTGTGTGGTAAGAGGGAAAGGTACGCAGAATGAGTCGTGGTACCAAAAATGGTTCGTCGCGAAAGGATTTGCGGTACATGGAATAGCTCGATATTGGAAGAAGAGTTGCAGTACGTAGACCGACAGACACACAATACATGGTGAAGGTTTGCAATTTACCGGAGGGTCACAATATGTGGTGGAGGGTCATTGTACACAGATGGAGTTCATTATGCGGCAAAGTTGGTCCCACATTGAAAATTTGGGTAAAACAGATTGGAAAAATTTGTGTAGTTATTTGCATATATAAGGAGTGTTAATCCAATCATTATTGGGTAGAGTGAATTCAATAAGAAAATATTATCACTTTGGAAGAACTCAACTAAGTCCAAAAGTGGTACGTAGAAGAAATTCTGCGTAGGATGAAGTGGTACGTGAAAGCCAAAACGGTTCATGAAATTTGAAGGAGTAGTCAGTGGAAGAGATTTTGAGTAAGAAAAAGGGGTATGTAGAAGATGAAATAATTTTCAGAGTTTGAAGAAGGAGTCCACAAAAGATGAAGGAGGTACCCAGAGACGGTACACATTGGCAGTATGCAGAGGCGGTACACAGAGGCGGTACACAGAGGCCATATGTGAAGGCGATACACAGAGGTGCGGTACATGGAGCAGACGTAGTGCACGGAGCAGGTGCGGTATGCAGAGAAGACACGATGCACTGAGCAGGGGCGATATGTGAAGCATGCATAGTACTCTAAGCAGTGGTGGTACGCGGATCAGGGGTGGTACACAGAGCAGGTTCAGTACCCAGAGCAGGCCCAGTACACGAAGCAGAGGCGGTACATAGAGAAGAGGTGGTACGCGGAGCATGCACAGTATGCTGAGCAGGGGCGATATGAGAAACAGGTGTGGTATGCATACCAGGTGCAGTATGCAGAGAAACCATGGTACACAGATCAGATACATTCCATAAAATTAGGGACAATTCACGGAAACAAAAACATAATAATGGGATTTTTTCATTCTAGCGAATAAAAAGGGAAGAAATTATAGTGCATTCTGTAACAGCACTAAAGAAGAAAATTGAATATAAAAGAGCATCAATTTGAGACTTCGATGCAAGCAGTGTATCGTGCTTAATAGAGACAAAGACTTTTCATGTCAATCTATTGAAGTGGCCTTCAAGTCGATATACTAAGTGAGACCTCTCCAACGGTAGTGAGCTAGGGGGAGTCAACAGAAGTGATCTAAGGGAAGTAGTGGGCTATCCCCGAACCTTTGTAAAGGTGGTATTCCTGGGATAGAGTGACTGTGCCCAAACCTTTGTAATCCACAACTAGTGATGATTAGTGGAATTTGGTATGATCGGAAACCTTTTGGCATATGCTCCTTAGACGTAGCCCTTAGTGGTGAACCATGTAAAAAGTGATGTCTTGTTATTCTACATGTTTTAATTACTAAATATATCCATCATATAGGTTTAAAAAAGTTCATACCAATGTGGGAACAAGATTAAATAAAGAAGAGAACAAGTTGACACCCTGATTCACCCCCTCTCAGGGTGGTTTGGGGTCCTTCAAAAGCCACTAAAACTAGGAGTCGTCCAGTGCTTGTTGTTGTCCTCAATGGGTGAAAAAAGGATCCCCTAAACCAACAACTAGATGCACATCAACTATTGACACTAACAAGTGAATAAAAATACTACATAAACATCAAACACCAAATGAGAAAAACCTCGAGCCGCCACACTACATGTCTCTCACTAGATATTTTTTTAATTGGTTTTTAATTATTTTTAAAAAGTGATAGGGTTCAGAATATTTTCAAAAAAGAAGTTATGGAAATGAGTGAACATTGTTCATGCTTCTCCCCTCACCAGGAAGCATGAATGGGGTTCACGCTACCCGTGTGAATTTTATGAAGGAAGAGTGAACAATGTTCACTCTTCCTCTAGAATTTTCTTAATAATAAATATTACTATATATATAATTAAATATTAAAATAAATATTAAGAAATATTAAGAAAAATTAATTAAAAATTAATAAATATTAATTAAAAATTCATCAATATTGATAAAATATCAATAAATATTATTTAAATATTTATAAATATTAAAAAATATTAACAAAAATTAAATAAATATTCATAAATATTGATAATACAAATAAATATTCATAAATATTCATAATAAAAATAAATATTAATACATATTGATTAAATATTAAATAAATATTCTTAAATATTAATTAAATGTTAATAAATATTAATGAATAGAAAAGAATTATATAAATATTAATAAATAAATATAAATAGAAAAGCATAGTAATAAAATATTAATTATTTATTCACAAATATTAATTAAATATTAATAAATATGGATAAATATTCATAAATACTAAAAAAATATTAATAAAAACCAGTAAATATTAACAAATCTTAATTACTATTAGATAAGTATTCATAAATATTAACTAAATAATAATCAAATATTCACACAAAAAGTAATAAAATATAATTAAACATTCATAAATACTAATAAATATTAATTAAATATCAATAAATTCCAATAATTATCAACCTAGGAGGAACAATGAAACACGAAGCCAGAGTAGAGTTAAATATTACTATTTTTAAATATAATTAATAATTTTTAAATGTAATTAATAATAAAATATTTTTTTATAAAACTAATAAAATATATATTCATCTATAATTAGTAATAATAAAATATCTATATATTTTTCATGTTAAATATATTTAAATATAATTATTAAAATTCAAACTTTTACCTTACTATCAATTCTATGTTTTTTATTTTTGGATAATCTCACTTTTTAATTGAGTTGACATGGAACCTTTTAACATGCCCCAAAGGCCCAAATGCATAATAGACATAGAATTAAAAGACCTGAAGAACTAGTGGAACAAGGACTAAATTGAAACTTATCCTCTTAACGTTCTTCATCTGTCCCCACTATTTTTTTTGCATCTACAGCCCCACTATTGTCTACAATGACTTATTGGGTGAACTTTTAGTCATTCAATACTATCAGTGATTGGCTTCACCACTATTGCACCCTCAACGGACTTCTCATGTTTATACTTTCTATATCTCTACCACCCACACTCTACTTGGCATACTCCATGGCCCAAAGGCCCTGGGTCCTGAAGGCCCATGGTGGCTCAGAGACCTCATGGGATGAAAGACCATGGTAGTCTGAAGGCCTTTTGTCCCAAAGGCCTATGTTTTGTGGCCCAAAATCCCATTGAGGATAAATGATAATATTACTGCAGTACCTCGCTATAGTTTTCCCACTACTATAATATTGATACAGTGCCTTCAAAAAATCACTCTTTCTCGGTTTTGAACTTGGGATTCATGTAGGATTATATGGAAACTTTTACACTCATATAACCCCCCAACTTACATACTTTTTATTTTACAATTTTATAATTAATAATATACTATGAAAAAACTTTATAAATTTTTATTTTTCATGTAGTTGAAAAAAATATTATATTATTACATATTTATTATATATATTTTCTTAAAAAATAATATTTTAGTATTATTTTAATTATAGTTGATATTAAATTTAATATTAATTTGTAATATATTGAAGACAATCTTATGAAAATTGAATCATATTTGTTAATATTTTTTTAACTTATGTATAATTTTTTTTTGTAATATTAAATATTTATTCATTTATATAATTAATAAAGGTTTTTCAATATTATTAAAAATAATTAAAGAGAACCAGTTATAATTAAAAATATATATATAATTAATCTTATATATATTTATATAATTATTAATTCATTGTAAATATTTTTATTTAAAATAATATTTAATTTTTTATATATTTATTTATACATGTATATATACTAAAAAATATTTACAAATTTTAATAATTAATAGTATTTATTAAATAAAATTAGTCATAATGAAATATAATTATTAATTATTAATTTTTTTATATAATTAATTATATATAAATATTTTAATTAATCTTGTATTTTTTTTATCTTTTAGATTTTTATGTATACAGATAGTTACCAAGATGGTACAAACCATGGGTTGTTTCCCAAGGTCCAAACATTTATTGAAAATCAAGAAAAGGCAAGGTACAAGAGGAGATAATAAAAGGAAGCAAGTGACATACCACAACCATAAAGGGAAAAGAATACATCATCCCATAAGTGGAAAAGAAGTCATCTTAATGATCGACCACATCCTCTGCCTCTTAGATGGCGACCCATCCTCTAGGTATGGGGTTGTTTCCATGTATAATCATCCACCCAGTTGTTTTATTCGGTGATTTGGGATCGACAGGGGGCTTAGGATCCTTTCATCCATCTTGAATTGGGCCTGGTGGTCCAAGAGGGTTTCAAAATTCTTCCCAATACCCCTCCATACTCTAAGTCCTATTAAGGATTTCTAGTATACTAAAATGATTATTACCATATTCTGGTGGAGTCACCATAGTTTCATGGGTAGCAGTTGCAGAACCATGCAACCTGCCGACATCACCCATAATAGAGGACCGCTCCACCACTCTCCCCATTCTCTTCTCAAAATTACCTTTAAATGGGCCTTCATTGCATGTGTTTTCTTGAGAAATCAAGGCATATCTGAATGAATAGGACTCCCCTATTTTCACCTTCCCTTTATGACCACTAGCCGCAATTACCATGTTCTCTTGCATTATATGCTGTTAAATTTCAGCCTAGATCTCCAATTCAAGTGAATTCTGATCATCCTTATTAATGTATTGAGTGGAAACCTCCTCCATATTAGCCCAATTTATTTGTGTTTTACTAAAAAAATGAATTTACTCTATCCCAATGTCATTTGCAAGCACATTCTGCCACTCCTGACCAAATTATGTCCCACTAGTATTCCCAATGCCTATCTCAGTAACCTGTGGTGCCTCTTCAACAATCCCAAGGGTTACTTTATGACCCACATTCTTATAAAAATTAGAGGTGTAATGCCCTTTTTTAGAGAAAATCAAGATGAAATAATTCAACCTGCACTTCTCTTTGGAGTGACCAACATACTAAAAGTTTGAGAATAATAGAAGAATATATTCATAGAAAAATTTTAAATTCAAAGCATCAAAATCATTATATAACATTAAACTATCAATTAAATGATAATTTAGATCCAATTAAATCATAACTTGAGAAAAAAACCCATTTCGAGATTCCTCAGTAACCTTATCCATCTTAATCCATACACCAATCATAGAGCTGATGTCAAATATAATTTTTGAGTTCTGTAAAATCTAGTTAGAACATAAATCCTTACCCATACCTACACACACATGTTTTTTTATATAGAATGATTAGAATCGGTTATCCCATTCTTGAATGCACATCTGACCTAACTTTAGAGCGATTGAGCCATTCCTCTATGCCTTACTCTTTAGGTCCATTTAAGGAAAAATGAAGTGATAATACCAACACCCATCAGTAATCACTTACAATTGTTGAATCTATGGACTGAGGAGATACGGTAAGAAAGGTCCTTGACCTTCCAAGGATGACACATTGTCAGTAGAATAACCTATTTTGTAATTGAAAATTCATAGATCTTGTACCTTTGAAGGATTGGTTCACTATTTTCAGAGACATGGGTGGTACCATCCCTCTTGACACCTGATCTAGGGATCCATCCTTCAGAGAATAGAATATGTGCTGATATCCGACATCTGTAGTAGAGCCACTAAGAGGGAACCTCGCTTCATCCTTTCCTGAGGGGCCAAAAAATTGGTTGTTGAAACACCCATCGAAGAGGAATGCTTTAAGAAAGAGAAAATCCGAATAATATTCCATCAGAGAGGAAACCATTAAATAACCATAGAAGATCAATGTGAAACCATAGTTGCTCTAATCCCGCCTTACATCCATCTCCACTCAATCTATACATATAATTATTTTTTAATATAATTAGAGTCTCTCCAAGGTCAAATCTACTAGGGAAGGATAGAAATCATTTTGGATGGTGGGTTATGGGAGTTAATCGATATCATTTGGTAATTTGTGGAATAACTTCCCCTAGCTCGAAGGCCTTGAATTTTTTCATTTATCATAAACCCTATTTTTACCTAGGTTGAGAGAGAAATATTTCATGGTATGAAGTCATAGAAGAACACATACCTTGAAAGATACATTACTAAAGGTCCATAACACGGAACAAAGGCATACATTATAATAGAACCTTCATTTCTTTCATCCAACTTTCTACACTAGTATAACACCCTTGAGGTCACACTTGTAGTTCATCATCACTAACCCCACACAAAGGCCTTTATGGATACTCTTGAACATTGATCATTGGAGACTATCTGTAGTTAAAGATAACCTACCTGCTTCCTCTCGACTCTTTTACTGACTGATGTCTCCCCTATCTTGGATTCCACCAATGAGAGGATACTTCAGTGCATTCCTAAATGTTAAGGATGAACCAAAGGCCCAATGTCTTAAAGTCTAACGAAGGAATTGATAACTCAATGGACAAAAGTCCCAAATACACGGTCCAAAATCCAATTTCATTGTAATATTTCTATAATACCCAAATATAGTATCTGTTATATTACTCATCCTACTAAAATTAAATAGTGCTACTACAAATTTGTTAAAATTCGACTCTTTTAGGCTTTGAACATAGTTTTTTCATGTAGTATTACATGGTTCTTACCAATAATAAAAACTCCAAATGCACAATTAGGGGCTTACCTTAGTGGTAAAGTCACCTTTTGTTTCTACATAAACCTCTATTGAAAATTGATTTTGGGAGATTTACCATGGGACTGTAGATACAATAATATTAATATGAAATGGGATTTTGGTCCATGTTTTAGGGATTCAATCCATAGGGACTTCAGGATATTAATGACTGTAAGGCCATAGTGTCTACGTGGTATTATTTGAGGCCCTCAGGGATATCTAGAAAAGTATATACCAGTGGATGTGATGGTATGATGATGGACATTAGTGAAGTAAGAGGAACAAAATAATCTATTTAGATGGTCACTGGTAGTACCAATTTTTTTGAGCACAACCATATCCTTATCAGGGATTCATATAAAAAACTATGGATATAACATTAGGAAATCAAGGCTTTCTGATAATAAGATGGTGGGAGGGATTGCTATAGATTAGGGTTTGTTTTTTCTAGGCCTTCATTAAAGTTACTTTGAGACCTTTGAGCAAGTATTATGGGGATTTTAGGCCATGTAAGGGTTTTTTTGTTCAACCTAGCAAAAAATATGGTTTATCCTAAAAATATAATAAAATTATAGTTTGAAGGAAGGGAATAAAAATATACTAATATATTAACAATTGTAAATCTATTTAAATGAAATTATCAAATTGATTAATTTAAAATTTTATATTTTTATAATTAATAATACACTGAAAATTGTTTTGGATGTATATTTTTCTAGTATTTTATATAAAATATCATATAGTTACATGTTCAATTTAAATATATTTTTGTTAAAATAAAAAATATCTAGTATTGTACTAAATAAAATGGGAATCTTCATATTTATCCAAACTTAATATAGGTAAGATGAGATTTTATGTTTCTATTTATAACTTAATTAAGACTGTTGAATCATTGGAGGTTCTTAAGGATCTATGGATGATTATGAATTCTTGAAAAACTAGATAGAATAACATGGTTTCTACTCATATAGTGGATGTAACATCCAACAAGGAGTATGTCCCATTATAAGGGGATTATAATGATGAAATAACACCTTATAAAATTGTAAAAACTTAAAGAATGGAACAATATCTTCATGGTTGGTGAGGTCAGGTAGCTTATCACCATATGAGTCTCTGATCTAAAAATTTACATACTTGCAACAATCATAAATACATGGCCAATCACTTATCTTAGAGGATATTTATTATGTGTTTTATGGGATTTATTATATGTATTCAATTATTATGGTTTGAGGGTGGTTTTTTTATTTTTCCCCATCCTCTCCTTTCTAGATTTTTGTTTTCTTTATTAAAGGGGATTGAACCCAATAGGTTTCTAAAAAAATGTACTTGACAGTAAATTTAATATTAATTGGTAATATATTCAAAATAACCCTCTATAAATTGAAGGATAGTTACTAATATTTTTAAATATAAGTATACAATTTTATAATATTAAATACTTATTCATTTATATTATTAATAATTTTTTAAAAAAATATTAAAAAAATTAAAAATTGTTATTAATAATATTATATATATAATTAATATTACATCCATTTAAGCAGTCAAGGCCATAACTAATGGATTTTCAACTATGGAACCACATCTGGCTAGGATTGAGTTCAAATCCCAACCCAACATCAATTTGGTCAGTTTATGGGTGTGGTTTTATTTGAGGTTGTCTTGTTTAAGGGGTCGTGTGTGCTAATGAGGCATGTTATTGGAAGCAATTTGCATGATTGAAAGGACATCTTCTTTGGGTCCAAGTCACTTGGAATATAGCACATGAAACTATTTGTGAGGTATTAAAGGAAGCATGGACTTCATATGAGTTTCTCATATAGTTTTTTTGTGTCATGAAGGCTAATTCATATAATATAAAGAGGTCTCACATGCATTTGTCAATGGATTTGGCACCCAAAGTCAGTTTTGAGGTATAACCCACATGTAGTGGTCGAAGGGTAACTGTGAGGGTTGTAAAACTATCACTACTATATATTACATGATATTTAGTGGTTCCCTTAATTAGTGATAGTTAAAATCACTGATAAGGGGGTTCCTCTAACATCAATAAAGAAATCACTGATAAAAGAATCCACCTTATAAATATTATTTTATAGGATTGATAAAAGTCACATTTGTCAACATTTTTTTAGAATTAACAAATGGTTACCATTATCAGTGTTAATAAAATTGATTACAAAAGGAATATTTCATAAAAAATGATCTCATTAAAAATAATATATTAATATATAAATATATTTATATTGATATAAATATAATCTATGTTATTAAATATGATTTATATATGACTAAATATATAATTACACTTAATATATAATACATTTAGTGAAAGTGGCCTATATAATAATTATAAAAAATTATATATTATTAAAAAACATATTTAATATTGAAATATATTTATACTGATATATATTTTAGGACCAAGCCCTAAACATTACATATTCTAGTAAATTTACACTAGAATATACATTATTATATTCCCATGGATGTTTTAGGTTTTTACTTTTAGACAATTAGGAAAGAGTATTAAAATGTAAATATAAATATTATAAGTGGAAACTTATATTCAATATCCATTTTTCTAGAAAAAAGTTTTTAAAACTAAAAAATGTTTTCTTTTCATGAAAAATCTTCACAATTTTCCCTTTATCTCATCCTTGTCTCTATTCCCCCTTAAATCTGGTGATTTTTTTTAAAACATGGGATTAGAATAAAATATTTGTAAGGTATATAAAAGAAATAAAACCATTAGTCTAGAATAAACCCATAAAAAAATACCTTAAAAAAATACCTTTTTAACGTAGAAAGGGAATCATCTTTTCAAAAAGATCATAATATTACCTTTTGAAAATCAAGATATTTTTAGGAAAAATCATAAGAAAGAATATTAGTGTAAATTACATAACTTTTTAAATCATTTTAGATATAACTGTTATAAATTGAGTAGCCAATATGTCCAAACTCCATCTCTGGAGTACCCAATGCATTGAAGGTTCACTACTACAAATATGGCTTTTATCAGTGCTAAAAATGGCCATTAACAGCGCTAGAAAAAGAGCTGATAATGCCGGAGAAGATAAGGGGGGGGGGGTCCCCTTTATCAGCGCTCCAAAAATAACTGATAAAGACCCCTTTTATCAGTGCTTGTTTTTAGCGCTGATAAAAAAAAAATAAAAAAAATAAAAAAATACTACTAATCACATGGGGGGGGGGGGCTTTTTACAGCGCTTGAGCACCCCTTTTATCAGTGCTTTCCCACACATCCAGTTCCCACCCACACCGCCTATACCCTTTATCAGTGCTATCCCTTTAAATCACCCTTGCACGCACGCCCTTTCCTCCACCCGGATTTGATCTCGAGACCTCTCCCATGCGCACCTAAAGCCTTTGCCACTACCCTATATTGATTTGTTCTCTTATTCATGATATATCTATTTAGTTATATATATATTTCGTTATATTTATTCGTACAGTAATATATATTTATATTAATATATATAGTTATATTAATATATATATATATATAGTTATATTAATACATATATATAGTTATATTAATATATATATAGTTATATTATTATATAGTAGTTATATAAATATTCATATATTGGTATTTTAAATAAAATGGATATTATTTATTATTTAGATAAAGATAGTATATTTTATATGTAAATATGTTTAATTATTTATTTTAAAAATTTAATTTTTAGGTGTGAATATATAAAAAATATGTACATATAGTTATATATTTGATTATAAATAGTAGTGCATTATAAAAAACTACAACATTTCAAAGACATAATATCAATATGAATGTAATACCTTGGAATAAATTCATTCCCCACCAAGAAAATCCAATAATACCCCCTTAAACGAGGCTGAAAATCCACAAAATGTTAAAAAATCTGGGTACCCCAACTAAAAACTCAGTTTTGGAGGCCTTATGTGCCTCTTTTAGCCTTAAAAAACGCTTAACTAGGGTCTACCCCAATCACCGGTACGTATATCTCGTCGTAGGCTTCGATTTGATATGTGGTAGAGCTCAAACGGACTCCCGAATCAAAAGTTATGGCCGTTTGAAGTTTGAGTTGCGTTTTTAACATATTTTAGATCTTTTTTTAATTTTTTTTAATTTTTTTATTCTTCAAATTGTTATTAAATTACTATTAATCCATAATAATTATCAAATTATTAATTAAAAATATTTTTTTTAATTTTTTAATAATCCATTTTCACTAAATATCTTATATATTAAGTATATTAAGTGTAAATGTACATTTATACTTATCTAAAATATATTTAAAAATTATATATTATATTTATATCAATATAAGTATATAAATATATTTATATATTAATATATTTTTTTAATTTTTTTTGAATTCGACCCTTTATGAGCACTTTAAAAAAAGCGCTGATAAAGGCCCCCCCTTTATCAGCACTACTAAACAAGCGCTGATAAAGGGGGTCCCTTTATCAGCGCTAAAAAAAATCACTGATAAAGGGGGGGCCTTTATCAGTGATAAAAAAAGCGCTGATAAAGGGGTACTTTTATCAACGCTTTTTTAGCGCTGATAAAGGCACCCTTTATCATCTCTTTTTTGAGCGCTGATAAAGCCCCCCCCATTTATCAGTGCTTTTTCGTTAGTGCTGATAAAGGGGTGGTGCTGGCCTTGCCTAGTTGTTAACATAACCACCCATCCTTGGTTTATCATGAAACCACCCATCATTAGTTAATAATGTAATCACACATACTTGGTTTATCACAGAAACACCCTTTATTTGTTTATAACATAACCACTTATCATCATAAGAAATTACAAAGCACCATATCAAAATCATAAAATATGAATGCTTGCATCAGAAAAATATTCTTATGGAAATTAACCTTTTCATTTTTAAAACACATATTTTTTAGAAAATTTGTACAATTACAATGGAAATAATATACTTTGAAAATAAATATGAATAAATTTAAAGTAATCTACAAAATAATTAAGGTTTCATGAAAGCGTGAAATTCTATCCGGCTCGTATATGTTAGAAAACATTCTTTTTGAAAAAGGAACTTTAAAAGAGGATTTTTAAAAGAAATTCCCTTACCACAGGTTCAAAATCCTTCAAATGTTTTCACACCACCTATATAATGGTTTAAATAATGATATTAATTTATTAAAGAACTATATTCATGTGTATAATACCTTATATTATAATTTTATAACATATTTTCACCAATTTATTAATAATATTTTGTTATTTTCACTGTTTCAGGTGCGTTTGTTTAATAGTTTAATGGTCGGTTCCTTTGTGTGTAAGTATGGATTTTATTTTAAAATGGAAATAATAAACAAAAATTAGAATGAAATAGTATTAATTCACTTACAAAAGTTTAATTGGTCCCATATATCCCTTTTTATTTCTGACATGAGAATGATTCATTTGATAAGATGTTAATGATAGTTGATTAGTTTATTATGGAAATTTTCCTGAACATCAGGAATTAGTTTTATTTTATTTAATATTATGTCTATATATTATTTCTATAACATTAAATAAGTTATAATATACTTATTACAATATTATTTAACCATAATAATAGTTTTATGACTATTCTTGAAGGCGATAATGAAAAATAAAAACCCATTATCCACGAAGACTGATGAAGATATAATTTTCATACATTTTATACTAAATTTAAATGTTTATAAACCCACTATAGTATTATTTTATGGGAAATTGTAACATTTTTCAGTTTTAGTGGAATTTTGAGCCAAATTTCTAAAATGGCCTAATTTTGAGATTTAATTGTTTTATTTTTATTCTATATTTCGTCCATAACTTATACTACACTAAATAAAATTATGAAATTAATTTTTTGTAGGATCACTAAAATATTGGGATACATGTAATTATTAAGGAACCAATGATTATTCAATCATTTAGAGGCCCAAAATCATCTCACAATCTAGGCCTTGAATACTATGCACATATTTAGATTATTTTAAAGACGAGCTTATATCATTAAGTGGGTCATCCCAATTGATCTAAAATTAAGTAAAGAGATAGATAATGATATGGGAAAAAACTTGCATAACTATGGATAAGCATTATTTGGATAGATTCAAGGTCATCAATGCATGGTAATTTGTACCATTGAAATATCAACAATCACCTGGATAAATTAATTATTCCGAAGTAAAATAGCCATAACACTTTCATCCGAGGGAATTAAAGTTGAAATTTAGAGGGTGTATGAGGGAGATAAATTTGGAAAACCTTTATGAATTATACACTCTAATATTCTAATATTTATTGGGAAATATATTCCTATAATTTTAGAGGATGATTTTGGAGCCAACATTTCTCACCCTTCTCCCTATAAAAATGTACCTCTTCTTCCTTCCAAAGGGTAGGAAACAAGGGGGTAGCCTATGTTTACCATTATTAGTAGATTTTGAGTGTTTTAATTTTAATATATTAGTGTTATTATTTATACTCTCCTTCTCCCATTTCTTTTATTTTATGTGTTCTACCACTGTTGTTCCCTTATCAACTCCACTCAAAACGAAGAGCTAACCTCGATACTTGTTTGAGGGAGGGAATGGTGTTTTGTTTGAGTTTCATGTGCTTTAATTTATTCTATTTATTAATTTTTGAGAGTTTTGGTGATGGTTAAAATGATTATTCTGTATTTTCTCCCTATTTTATCTATCATCAAAATTTTACTTCTGGTTTATCAATCTTCCTTCCCTCTACTATCTAAGTCATGTATATAGTGGAGTATGATTTGGGTAGTGATTGTCGATGAAGAGGTATTTTAGATGAAATTTGGAAGACTATTGAACCATATGTAGAGGTATAATTATGGGGTAATCTCAATTAAAATTAGAAGGTGAGGTGTGATAGGTATTGATCACGTTATTGAGTTAAATATTGAGATCCTTTTTGAATAATGATTTCAATCCCCATGAACTCCAAAGAGAATTCACCTTCATTACTTCTATCTAACAAAATTATATTTTTCATTTCATTCATATTAATATTATTTTCTATTATATGCTTCTTTTAAAATACCCCCATATATATTATTTTAATAGTATTATATTTGTTAGAATATAATAGTCAAAAAAGAAAAATTTATGGGTGTAAGCGGTGTCCTTGAGATCGACCATAGGTTGTTCTAATTTGGTACAATTTTAGGTGAATACGAATTTAATCAAATAGTGGTTCACTACAAACCACTAACATTAATTTGGATATGTTTCTAGGTAGTCTAAGAGCTTACACACACTAGTTTTGATAACCCCCCCCCCCCAAAAAAAACCAGAAACCTTAAAAAAGAGTTTTATTGAAAAAAACTTCTTTCATAGGTCAAGATGGGTTATTTAAATTATTTTTATTATTCTTGGACTATTAATTAATTTTATAATAGAGAAAAGATATTTATTTTTCAAATGTAACAAGATACCAAGATGATTCAAAATAATTTCAAAGTCATTGAAAAAACAAGAAACATGGTAGCATTGTTGGTGGTCGATGTTGAAGATGTCAATGTTCTTTGGATGAAATAGAAAAAAAGACAAGTTTAGGAGAATGAAAAGCCTATTACACCTATATTTTATGTTGAATAACCCAATGAATACTTGAATATTCAACTTGAATATCTAGTCATCTCTTCTTGGAAATTCATTAAAGAAGTTCCTGAAGATGTCATGCCAACTGATACAAATATGGGAGATCAACATCATTTGGAATAACCTTGGTTAGATTTTTTTGAATAAAAAGAATTTAAGTTATCCTCACATATTTTTGAAAGATGAATCAATACCTATCTACCTCCTTCTTTCTTTGGAAGAAGATAAAGAATACCCTACTAAAAAAGAATTCCCAGTGGTCGTGCCAGAAGAGATCGTGTTTCAAGATGACATACATGAAAGGAAAGATTTATTTATTGATTCTTAGTGTTTTAATCATATCCAAGTAGATCTACTTTTTTAATTCACCTTTTCTAATTTTTTTGAAACAATATCACATCATCAATCCTTGGATGTTGATGTTGAAGAGGCCAAAGAAGTTGAGGACCCATTCTTTCTCCTTCCCCCATCTTATAAGTTTTACCAAATGGAAAAGGGGGAGGAGTTGATGTACTATGTCCATTGGTTCCTCCAATATGTATATAAGTTGAAGATAATTGTAATGAATAAGTTTTTTGGTTCATGAGCCCATCCACCTTCAGATTGGGGTTAAACCATTGCAACTCCTAAACTAGGTTAGTAAAATCCTAGAACCCTCTTGGGGGTCAAAACATGAATTATCCATTTTCTTTCCTCTTTATATTTATTTATATTTATTTTTCTCATGTTTTTTTCATTTATGTATGTTAGGTTTAATGTCTCAGCATCTTGGAGATTAACTCTATGATGTCATGTCAAAAATAAATCAGGTTGTGTCTTTCCTTTTATATAATTTGTTTGCTACCTAATTAAATTTATTTATGAAAATATTTATATAAATTGAACTAAAAATGGGTTTGTAAATGGAATTATTATGAGTGTATTTCACTATTTTTATGAATTTTTTGTATTCTTGAATTTTGTTTCTTGGGTTTTATTTTTATGATTTTTTCATGTTTTTCTTTTCTTTTTTAATGAGTTTTTTTTGATTATTAAGATTAATAAAATACTTGGAAAATTAAAACCATATTGGTATTTTTGGCACATATATAGACTTGAATTTTTGTGAATTTTAATGATTTATGAATTTATTTTTTCCATTATTTTTTATATTTTCATTTGATGAAGTTTGATTGATTATGATACTCATGTGAACTAGTACTGTCAAATTAAAATATGTGCCCAACTAGAGAGGTTTCCAAACCTATTTGAAATCTTCTTACATTTATATTTATCTTGAGAGCCTTTAGACATGTTGTGTTATCCAAAAATTTATTTTTTATTCTTTTTAAAAGATCTTAGAGTTCATGTAATGTGTTTAGTATGACCGAGACACCACTTTTAAACCCCCTTTTGCATTTAAATCACATTCTAGACTACCATTACATATGACCTTTATTAAGCCCTTAAAAACCATGAAATGCCTTATTAGGAAGCCAAATTACAAGAAATTTATCCCTTTCCAGTATGCTATTGAAGTTAAATGCATGATTATTGTTAAACTCAAGTGTGGGGTAGGTAGAAGATGAGATATATTTTTATTTCCTGAAGAATATTTTTTAAATGAAAATAAAAAGTGTTTATATTTTTATTGATCCTTTGGTAGATTAAATTTCATGATTGAAAGATGGGTGGGTAGCCCAAATATCCTTACTATTATGGGTGGTGACTTCACCAATTTTTTAAGAACAAAAGTTGCCTCTCATTTTCAAAATACAATTTATTTTGAGGAGAAAATTCATATCTGAATTCAAGATGAAACAATTATACAAATGGGGAAAAGAGGGAAGCAATTTATCATTAATGTTGACATTCATTCTGCCTCTAATGTTTTTAAATTTTAAATATACCAACCCTAAGCCTCAGAAAAACCCATAGAAAATCCCTCATGATTAACACATTTTCACTCTATTAAGTGGAGATATTTGGAGGACATCAAGCCTTTGTAAATCACACATGTTCTTAGGAATGAGAAAAAATCCATAAAAAATCCTTGTGTGGAGAGAGAAATATTTTTTCAGGGTGGTAGGTATGAAATGAACATGAAGATTAACATGAAATTTAGTGGATTATTTTTTTTATGAGTTAGGTAATTTTGATCCATGTACGAGGCATGATATTTTCTTTTGATATTATAATTGAGCTATGTTGTCATTTATGCATTGAGAAGTTTGTTTTGACCTTGGTATTAGATGATTTCCCAAAAGTGAAGTTCTTAAACAAGGGGGAGTGATGAAGCTAATATTGTAATAAATTTTATATTGTATTTAAATTTTTAAAAACCCACCATAGTGTTATTTTATGGGAAATTGTCAAATTTTTAGGTTTTATTATAATTCTGAACTTAATTGCTAAAATGGCCTAATTTTGAGATTGCGCAATTTTATTTTTATTCTATATTTTGGACATATAACTTTAACTATATTGAATCAAATTTTGAAATAAAATTGTGTTATAATTTTTGAAATATTGAGCTACATTTCATTCTAATGGACCCAAAGCTCATTTCATCATTTGGAGTCCCCAAAATATCTCACCATCTGGTCCTCAAAAACTATTCATAGATCTGGATAATTTTAAAGATAAGACTACATCTCAAAGTTGTCTATCCCTATTGAAAAATTTATATTTCATAAAAAATAATATCATTAATAATCATATATTATTATATAAATATATTATTTTTGATATAAATAAAATATATATAATTAAATATAGTTTATATAAGAATAAATATAGTATTGCACATAATATATAAGATATTTAGTGAAATTTATAATTAGAAAAAATTATATATTATTAAAAAATTTATTTAATTTAAAAATATATTTATATTTATATATATGTAAGGTTCAAACATTAAACATTACATATTCTAGTGAATTTAGATGAGAATTCACATTATTATATTCCCATGGATCTTTTAGGTTTTGAGTTTTAGAGCATTAAGAAAACCAATTACAAAGTAAATCCATACATTATAAGTGGAAACTTATACCTAGTATCAATTTTTCCATAAAAAAAGTTTTTAAAATTAAAACACGGTTCCTTTTCATGACAAATATTCACAATTTCCCCCTTGATCTCATCCTAGTCTCTAGTCCCCCTTAAATCTTTTGAAAAACATTTTAAAACTTGGGATAAGAATAAAATATTAGAAAGGTACCTAGAATAAATAAAACCATTAGTCCATTGTAAACCCCTAAAAAATTACATTAAAAACATACCATTATACCTTGAAAAAGGAATCATCTTTTTGAAAAGATCATTATAATACCTTTTAAAAATAAAGGGGTTTTCATGAAAACTAATAATAAGTCATATAAGAGTAAGGTAGGTAACTTGGGACATCATTTTACTTATAACTATTACAAATGGAGTAGCCAATATGGCTAGCATCCATCTCTGGATTACCCAATGCATTGTAGGTTATAACATAACCACTCATCCTTGGTTTATCACAGAACTACCCATCATTGGTTAATAATGTAACCACAAGTATTTGGTTTACCAAAGAACCACCCATCATTGGTTTATAACATAACATCCCATCATCATAAAAAATTCCCATGAACCATATCAAATTCATACAATCTGATTGCTTGCATCAGAAAAATATTCTTGAAAACACATATTTTTTAGAAAAGTTGTTCAATTACAATGGAAACCATTTAATTTTAAAATAACTATGTAAAATTATAAAGGAATCTGTAAATATTTAAGGTTTCATGAAATAAAGAAATTCAGTTCATGCGGTATATGTTAAAAAACATTCTTTTTGAAAAAGGAACTTTAAAAGAGGACTTTTAAAGGAAAGTTCCTTACCTCAGGTTATACTTCATTCAATCGTGTTCAAACCAAATTTATATTATTTTAAATAATGATATCAATTTTTTATATAAATGTATTCATATTTATAATACCTCATATTATCTTTTTTATAACATCTTTTCACCCATTTATTAATAAAATTTCGTAATTTTTACTCTTTCGGCTGTGTTCGTTTCATGGTTTAATGGTCAGTTCATTTTTGTATAATTATGGATTTTATTGTAAAATGGAAATAATACCCTAGAAGTGTAATGGAATTCTATTAATTCACTTTGATAATTTTAAATGGTCCCATATATCCTATTTTATTTCTGACATGAGGACGATTCATTTAATAAAACGTTAATGATAGTTGTTTAGTTCATTATGGAATTTTTCCAAACGTCACGAATTAGTTTCATTTAATATAATTTTATGTCTATATATTACTTCCATAACATGAAATAAGTTATAATATACTTATTACAATCTGATTTAACGATAATAATAGATTTATTACCATCCTTGAAGGTGGTAATGAAAAACGAAACTCATTATCCATGGAGACTAATGAAGCTAATATTTTTATACATTTTATACTATATTTAAATGTTTATAAATCAAAAATAGTATTTTTATGGGAAATTGCCAAATTTTTATGTTTTAGTAGAATTTTGGGCCTAATTTCTATAATGGTATAATTTTGAGATTTACCTATTTTATTTTGATTATGTATTTAGGCGATAACTTTTACTACACTAAATGAAATTGTTAAATCCATTTTTCATAGTATTCATGAAATATTGGGCTATATTTCATTCTCAAGGACCCAAACACATTCCATTATTTGAAGGCCCAAAATCAGCTCACAATCTAGGCCTCAAAAACTATTCACAAATGTTGATTATTTTAAATATGAGATTATATATCTAATTGGGAAGTCCCAATTGATTTGAAATTCGGTAAAGAGATAGATAATTATTTGTTGAAAATATTTCATGACTCTGGTTAGGCATGATTCAGTCAGATTCAAGGAAATTTTTGCATGGTAATTTGGAGCATCAGAATACGAACAATCACCTAGATAGATTAAATGTTTTGAAGTCAAATAGTCATAACTTTTTCATAAGATTCCCAATAAAGTTGAAATGTTGAGGGTGGATGAGAGAAATAAAACATAACAACTTTTATGAAGTATAATCTCCAATATTATTCTATTTATTGGGAAATACACATGCAGACTTTCATAAGATGATTTTGGAGCCAACATTTCTCTCCCCTCTCCCTATAAAAATGTACCTATTCTTCATTCCAAAAGGGCTGGAAACAAGGGGGTGGCCTTTATTATCCATTATTAGGAGCTTTGTAGTGTTTTAATTTTAATATATTATTATTATTTTTTATTCTCACCTTCTCTAATTTATTTTTTTTCTCCCACTGTTGTTACCTTATCAACTCCACTAAAAATAAAGAGCTAACCTCAACGCTTGTTAAATGGAAGGAATCGTGTTTTTATTGAGAATATTGTGCTTTAATTTATTATATTTATTCAATTATGAGAGTTTTGTTGAGGATTAAAATTATTATGGGGAGTGGTCACCCCATTTTCTCTATCATTTAAATTCAACTTCTTGGTTATCAATCATCTGTCCCTTCACTATCTATGTCGTGCATACAGTGGAGTATAACTTGTGTAGTGATGCTCAGTGAAGAGGTCTCCTAGATGGAATTATAAAGAGTATTAACCTATAATCATAGGTCCTAGTATGGGGTAATCAAAATTAAAATGATAAGGTGAGGTTTGATAGGTCATTATCACCTCATTGAGTTGAATATCGAGATTCTATTTGAACAATGAATTCAATCCCCATGAACTCTAAAGATCATTTTCCTTTGTTCATTATATTTATCATTACATACATATGAATATTGTTTTATATTACATGCATATTTTCAGAACCCCCATATATAATAGTTTAATAGTATTATATTAGATAGAATAAAATAGTGACAATAGAAACATTTCTGTGTGTAAGTATTCTCCTTGGGATTGACCCTAGGTTGATCCACTATAGTAAAGTTTTAGAATAATAAGAATTTAATTGAATATTGGTTCATAAAAAACCACTACCATAAATTTGGAATCGATTTCGAGGATTCCAAGAGCTTATGCACACAAGTTTAAAAAAAACCAAAAAAACCAAAAATTTCAAAAACTAAAAAAAGAGATTTATTGAAAAAAATTCCTTTCACAGATCAATATGGATTATTTATGTGATTTTTCATATGATTATCCTAGTATTTAATTTTATAATAAGGAAGATAGATTTATGATTCAGATGTAACAACATTTCTTAATGATCCAAAATAATTTCAAAATCCTTGAAAAAGAGGCGATATGGTAGTATCGCTAGAAGACGAAGTAGAATATGTCAAAGTTATATGGATGGAATAATAACAAAGACAAGTTTAGGAGAAGAAAAATCTTATTACACCTACATTTAATGAATAATAACCCATGTAAGACTTTAATATTCAACTTCAAGATCCAATCGTCTCATCTTGTCCATTGCTTGAAGAGGTTCTTGAAGATGTCATGAAAGCTGATACAACTGTGGGAGATCAACATGCTTTGAAAGAACCTTGGGTGGATTTTGTTGAATAAAATAATTTAATTGAATCTCACATATTTTAAAATAAGAATCAGTACCTCTCAACCTCTCTCTTTCTTTGGAAGAAGATGAAGAAGACCCTACTGAAAAATAATTCCCAATGTCCTTTCCTGAAGAGATGCTGTTTCAAGCAGACCAACATGAAGGGTAAGATTTCTTTATTGATTATTCATGTTTTAATAATATCAAAGTGGGACTATTTTATGAATTCCAATTTTATACATTTTCTGAAATGACATCACATAAATAATCCCAGGATTTTGAAGTCGAAGAGGCCAAAGAAGTCGTGTCCAAAGAAGTTGAGGACACATTCCTTCTCCTTCCCTCGTCTTCTAAGTTATACCACATGGAAAAAGGGGAGGAGTTAATGTACTCAATACATGGGTTTCTATAAAACATATGTATGTTAAAGATGAATGTAATAAATAAATATTAGTGGTTCATGACAAATAAACCTCATCCACCTTCGGATTGCTGTTAAACCACTATAACTCCCACACTAGGGGTAGTAAAAACCTAACACCTACTTGGGGGGGGGGTTAAAACAAACATTATACCTTTTCTTACACATTTAGATTTATTTTCATTTATTTTTGTCACGTTTTTTCATTTAGTTATTTTAGGTTTAATGTGGTAGTATCTAGAATCTTAACTCAAGTATGTCACATCAAAAATAAATCAGATTGTGTTTTTCTTTTTGTTTAATTTGTTTGCAGCCAAATTAAAATTCTTTATGAAATTTTTTATCTAAATTGGAAAAATGGGTTAGGAATTTAAATAAGTGTGGGGTTATATCAATCTATTTTGTAATAATTTTTTATGCTTTCATTTTGTTTTTATGTTTTATTATTTTGATTTTTTGTGTTTTTTTGTGTTTTTTGGATTCTTGAGCTGAATAAAATACGTGGGAAACTTTAAACCATATTTTTATTTTTTTTAAAATAGATTGATTTGATTGTTTGTGGATATAAATTATTGGTTAATGGGTTTTTTTCTTTATTTATATCCTTTTCATTTGATTATATTTGATTGATTTTGAAATTCATGTGCACTAGTACTACCTAAATTAAATATTTTTCCCAAAACAAGAGGTTTCTAAACTTATTTGACATATTATTACATTTATCTTTGCCTTGAGAATCTTGAGACGTGTCGTGTTATCCAAAAAATTATTATTTTTTTAATTTTTTTCAAAGCTGTTAGAGTTCGTGGAATGTTTTGAGTATGACCGAGGAACCACTTTTAAAGCCCCTTTTTCATTTAACTCTAATTTTAGACTGCATTTTCATATGTACTTTATTAAGAACTTTCCAGATATAAAATAACTTATTATGAATCCAAATTACAAGACACTTATCACTTTACAACATTTTATAGAAGTTAAATGCAAGATTATTGTTGAATTCAAGTGTGGGGGAGGGAGAAGATGAGCTATATTTTTCTTTATTGAATAATATTTTTGAAATGAAAAGAAAAATTGTTTCTATTTTTTTAATACTTTTATGGATGAAATTTCATGATGTAAATATGTATGGGTATACCAAATATCATTAGAATGTTTGTTGGTGATTTCACCAATTTTTGAAGATTAAAAGATGCCTCTCTTTGTCCTAAAAAATTTGATTTTGAGGTGAAAATATAGATCTAAATTCAATATGAAACAACTATAAAAATGGGGAAAAGAAGAAATAAATTTATCATTGATGTTGAAATTCCTATAATAAAACTAAAATGGAAATATATAGGTGTTTTTAGGTAATTCATTTTTGATCTGATTGAGGAGCACACCAATCTTGAGCAAAATGGTTTTCATGCATCTACTTTAGTTTAGAGCCTAACCCTCCACATCTACATCTAAGGTTTTTATATTTCAAATATACCAACCCTAAGCATCAGAACAACCCATGTAAATATCTCATTATTGAAACATTTATGACTCTATTAATGGGAGATATTAGGTTGACATCAACCCTTTGGAAATTACATATGTTCTTGGGAATGAGAAAATCTCCATAAGTCCTTGAGTGAAGAGAGAAATATTTTTTTGGGGAGGTAGGTACGATATGAAGATGATGATTAACATGAAATTGAATGTATTCTTATTATTTTAGAATATTTAAGGAATTTTTATCCATGTAGGAGGCATGATATTTTCCTTTGATATTATAACGGATTTGTGTTGTCATTTATGCTTTGAGAAGTTTGTTTTGGCCTTAGTATTAGATGATTTCTCAGGAGTGTAATGGTTAAATGCAGGGGAGTGATGAAGATAATATTTTCATACATTTTATATTGTATTTAAATGTTTATAAACCCACAATATTATTTTTTATGGGAAATTGTCACATTTTTAGGTTTTAGTGTAATTTTGAGCTTATTACTAAAATAGCCTAATTTTGGGATTCACCTGTTTTATTTTTATTCTGTATTTCGGTCATAAATTTTACTAAAATCGATAAAATTTTGAAATTATTATTTTTTGGGTTCCTAAAATATTATACTACATTTCATTATGATGGACGCAAAGCTCATCCCATCATTTGGATTCCCAAAATCATCTCACAATATGGTCCACGAAAACTGTGCACAAATCTGGATAATTAAAAATATAAGCTTATATCTCAAAGTGGTTTGGAAAAATTAATCTTAAATTAGAAAAGGAGATGTAATTATCATATAGAGACTTTCATAACAATTTATAGGCATTATTTTCCCTGATTCCAGGTTATCAATGAATTTTAATTTAGAAATTAGAATATGAACAGTTACCTAGACATATTAATTGATCTGATGTAAAATTGCCATAACTCTTTCATCCAAAGGAAAATAATGCTAAAATATGTAGGGAAGATGTAGGAGATAAACACAAAAACTTTCAATAAGTACAATTTACATGATTTTTCAATCTAATGGTACATCCATGAACATACTTTCAGTGGATGATTTTAGAGCCAACATTTGTCTCCCCTCTCCCCATAAAAATGTACCTCTTCCTCATTCCAAAGGGTTGGCAACTAGGGGGTATCATTTGTTGGAAATTATAAGTAGTGTTTTAGTGTTTTAATTTTTTTAATATTAGTTTAATTTTAATATATTAGTCTTCTTCTTCATACTATACTTATTCCATTTCTTTTATTTTATGTGTTGTCCCAGCGTTGTTCCCTTCTCAACTCAACTAAAAATAGATATCTAACCTCCGAACTTGTTCGAGGGAGGTAATAGTGTTTTTATTGAGTTTAATGTGTTTTAATTTCTTATATTTATTAAATTATGAGAGTTTTTGTGATGTTTAAAATGATTATTGTGAGAGGTCATCCCTTTTTCTCTATCATCTAAATTATGCTTCTTATTTATCAATCATCTATCCTTCACTATCTATGTCATGTATACAGTGAAGTATGGATTGAGTAGTGATAGTCGGTGAAGAGGTATCCTAGCTAGCATTCAGAATAGGATTACCCCATATAAAGAGGTATTGGTATAGGACAATCAAAATAAAAATGAGAAGTTGAGGTGTAATAGGTCTTGATGACCTCATTGAGTTGAATATTAAGATCCTTTTGGAATAATGATTTCAATCCACATGAACACCAAAGAAAATTTTCCATCATTATTTCTGTCTAAAAAATTATATTTTTCATTTCATATATATAAATATTATTTTATATTATATTAATATTTTCAAAACCCCCATCTATATTAGTTTAATAGTACTATATTTGTTAAAATATAATAGTGGCAATAGAAATATTTGTGTGTAGAAACTGCCTCTTTAAGATCAACCCTAGGTTGTGCCACCATGGTAGACTTTTAGGAGAATAGAAATTTAATTGAATAATGGTTCAAGAAAAATCACTACCATCAATTTAGTAGCATTTTCAAGGAGGCTAAGAGCTTATGCACACTATTTTTCTAAAAAAAACAAATAATTCAAAAACTAAAAAAAGACTTATTGAATTTTTTCCCTTTCATAGGTCAAGATGGATTATTTAAGTGATTTTTATTATCCTTTTCCTAGTAATAATTTTTATAGTAGGGATGAGAGATTTATGTTTCATATGGAACAAGATTACTTTATGATTCAAAATAATTTCTAAATCCTTTAAAAAGAAAGAAATATGGTCATTGAAGCTAATGATGTCAAATTTATAAGGATAGAATGAAAAAAAGGAAATCATGGGATAATTAAAAGCCTATTACTCCTTCATTTTATGTTTAAGAAACCAATTAATACTTGAATAATCAACTTGAAGATACAATCCTATCTCCTTGGCTATTTCTTTAAGTGGTTCCTAAAGATAGCATGCCAGATGACACCCGAATATTTGTTTTAGTATTTTACATAACCACCTTATGGTTGAGTGGGAACCAAAATAATTCAAACAATGATTAAAACACCATCAAATGAACTTAAAAAAGTTAAATAAGGTCACATTACAACTATTGGTATTCAAAAAATTAAAAAATTTAAAAAGTGACATGCCACTACCTCGGGCCACAAACCACGAGCTGAAGCCTTGAGCCACAAAACCTAAAGCACCCAATCACCCAGACCTAGATGATAAAACTGTTTGATATCTATATTCAATATAAGAAAATTGTTTATATTTTTTTAAAGACCAAAATTTAAGTGATCCTCCCATATTTTTCAAATAAGAATCAGTACCCCTCAATCTCTCTCTTTCTTTGTAAGAAGATAAAGAAGACCCTACTAAAAAAGAATTCTCAATGGTCCTTATTGAAGAGATCATGTTTCAACCTAACATACATGAAGGGGAATATTTATTTATTTATTCTTTGTGTTTTAACCATATCAACATAGAAATATTTTTTGACTTACCATTTTTTGAATTTTTTTAAATAGTATCTCATGAGAATTCCTAGGATGTTGAATTTGAAGAGGTCATCAAAGTCATGTCCAAAGAAGTTGAGGACCCATTCTTTCTCTTTTCCCTATTTTCTAAACTGAACCACGTGGAAAATTGGGAGGAGATGAGGTACTTGGTCTATGGGTTCCTCAAAGACCTGTATAAGTTGAAGAACATCGGAAGGAATAAGTTTTGGTGGTTCATGAGGAAGAAACCCCATCCGTCTCCAGATTTGGGTTAAATCGTTGTAACTATCAAACTAGGGGAAGTAAAAACCTAGCACCCTCTTGGGGTGGGGTGGGGGGGTAAACCAATATTTATCCCTTTTATTTTTCCTTTATATTTATTTCTCTTTATCTTTCTCATGTTTTTTCATTTATTTATTTTAGTTTTAATGTGGTAGCTACTAGGAGCATAACTCATGGATTCCTTATCAAAAATAAATCAGGTTGCCTATTTCCTTTTTTTTTTCTATTCTACCCAATTAAATGTATTTATGAAAATATTTATATACATTGAAATAAAAATGGTGTAGTAAATAGAATAAGTGTGGGGGATGTAAATCTATTTTTAGGAATTTTTTGTGTACTTGCATTTTGTTTTTCATGTTTTATTTTTATATATTTTCATCTTTTTCTATTCATTTTTGATTTATTCTTAGGATTCATAAGCTGGATCAAAAACTTGGAAAAATTCAAAACATCTTTGTATTTTTGGAACATAGCTTGATTTTAAGGTTTTAGGATTTAAATGATTGGTGAATATATTTTATTTCTTGATTTTAAAACTTTTCATTTGATGAATTTTGATTGATTGTAAAACTCATGTGCACCAGTACTATCTAAATAAAAAATATTTCACAATCTAAGAGGTTTCTAAACCTTTTTGACATCTTCTTACATTTATATTTTTCTTGAGAGTATTTAGAAAAATTGTTTTCATGTATTAATTTACTTTAGATCTAACCCTCCTCACTCCACCTTTGATATTTTTAAATTTTAAATATTCCAACCCTTAGCCTCAGAACAACCCATTGAAAATCCCTCATGACTGACAAATTTCTTACTCTAGTAGTTAAAGATATTATGAGGAAATCAAGACTATGTAAATCAAACATGTTATTGGTAATGAGAAAAACTCCATAAAAATACTTGAGTGAAGAGAGAAATATTCCATCGAGGAGGTAGGTACGAAATTTACATGAGAAATAACATGAAATTGAATGGATTATTATGATTTTTTAGGAGTTATGGAATTTTTATTCATGTAGTAGGCATGATATTTTATTTTGATGTGATAATTGAGTTGTTTTGTCATTTATTCTTTTAGAATTTTATTTTGACCTTATTATTAGATGATAGCTCAGTAGTGCAATGGATAAGTGTGGGGGAGCGATGAAGCTAATTTTTTTATAAATTTTTAACTGTATTTAAATGTTTATAAACACACCATATTATTATTTTTTGGGAAATTATCATATTTTTAGGTTTTAGTGGAATTTTGAGCTTAATTTCGAAAATGGTCTAATTTTGAGATTTAGTTATTTTATTTTTATTCTGTATTTTGATCATAAAATTTACGAAACTGAATCAAACTGTGACATTAATTTTTTCTAGAATTTCTTAAATATTTATCTATATTTCATTTTTATGTACTGAAATCTCATTCCATCATTTTGAGGCCCAAATTAGCTCACAATATGGGCCTCAAAAACTATAAATAGATTTGGATTATTTTAAATATGATCTAATATCTCAAAGTGGGCCAAACCGGTTGATTTACAATTCAGCAAATAGATAGATAATGAATTGGGGAAAAAATATCATAACTATGGTTGGGAATGATTTGGATGGATTAAAGGTCATTAATGCATGGTAATTTGGATCATTGGAATGTGAACAATCTCCTTGAAAAATTAAATGTTATGAAGTAAACTAGACATAACTATTTAATATGATTTCCAATCAAGATCAAATTTGGAAGTTTTATGTGAGAGATAAAATAGAACAAATTTAATGAAGTAAACTTTCCAATATTTAGCCATTTAATGGGACATTAACATGCATAATTTCATAGGATAATTTTGGATCCATCATTTTCCCCCCGCTCCTTAAAAAATATACCTTTTCTTCATTCCAAAGGGTTGGAAACTGGGGGGTATCCTTTGTTGGCCATTATCAGTATCTTTTTAGTTTTTTTCTTTCTATATTATTACTTTCTATAATATTAGTTTAATTTTAATATATCAGTATTCTTCTTGAGACTCTCCTTCCATTTCTTATATTTTATGTGTTCTCACACAATTTTTCCCTTCAAAATTCCACTAAAAATGGAGAGTTAACATCATTGCTTGTTTGAGGGAGGGAATGGTGTTTTGATTGAGTTCGATGTGATTTAATTTCTTCTCTTTATTCAATTTTGAGAGTTTTTTATGTTTAAAATGATTATGGTGAGCGGTATACCCATTTTATATATTTTCTAAATTCTGTTTCTCATTTATCAATTATCCTTCCCTTCACTAAGTCATTCATACAGTGGAGTATGGATTCTATAGTGATGGTAAGTGAAAATGTCTCCTAGATAATGTTCAGAATAGGATTTCCCTATATATAGAGGTATTTTTATGGGGTAATCATAATTAAAATGATAAGGTTAGGTGTGATAGGTCTTGATCACCTCATTGAGTTTAATTTTGAGATCTTTTTTGAATAAGTATTTCAATCCCCATGAACTCGCAATAACATTTTACTTCATTATTTCTATATAAAATATTTATATTTTGTTTTGAATATATTTTAATATTATTTTATATTATATGCATATTTTCAAAACCTCTCATCTATATTAGTTTAATATTATTATATTAGTTATAACATAATAGTTATAATAGAAAAATTTGTGTGTGGAAGTGGCCTCCTTGATATCGACCCTAGGTTTTGCCACTATTGTTCAATTTTAAGAGAATAAAAATTTAATTGAATAGTGGTTTGAAAAAAACCACTACCATTAATGTTTTTCCATTTCCGGGGAGGCCAAGAGCTTACTCACACTATTTTTCATAAAAACCAAAAAAAAAAAATAAAATAAAATAAAAAAGGAGCTCTATTGAAAAAAGATTCTTTCGAAGGTGAAGATGGATTATTTCATTGATTTTTCTTATTGTTATCCTAGTAATGATTTTTTAGATAGTAAGATAGATTTATTTTTCAAATGGAATAATATGCCACAATAATTCAAAATAATTTCAAAATCCTTGAAAAAGAAAAAAATATGGTAGAATCCTTAACAGCTAAAGTTGAAGATGTCAAAGTTCTATTTGTGGAATAGAAACACAGAAAAGTTTAAGAGAATAAAAATCCTATTAAAACTAAATTTTATATTGAAGAACCCAAGTAATACTTGAAGAAACAAATTAATGATCCAATCTTCTCTCTTTAGCCATTACTTGAAGAGGTTCCTAAAGATGTCATGCCAGCTAATAAAACTATAAGAGATCAACATGTATTGGAAGAAAATTGGTTAGATTTTATTGAAGATCAAAAGTTAAGTGATCCTACCATATTTTTTAAATAATAATATATAGTTCTCTATATCTGTCTTTCTTTGTAACAATATGAAGAAGACCCAAATAAAAAATAATTCCCAGTTGTCTTGCCTGAATAGATCGTATTTCAAGATAACCTGCATGAAGGGAAAGATTTATTTATTATTTCGTTTTGTTTTATTCATATCAAAGTTGAAATATTTTTTGACTTACCATTTTCTAAATTTTCTAAAATAGTATCACATTATCAATCCCTAGATGTTTAAGTCAAAGAGGCCAAAGAATTGATGGAAAAAGAATTTAACGACCCATTCTTTCTCCTTCCCCCATCTACCATGGTGTACTACATGGAAAAGGGGAAGGAGATGATGTTCTCAGTCCATGGTTTCCTATAAGACCTATATAAGTTGAATATAAATGTAATAAATACGTTTTGGTGGTTCATGTGTAGGAAACCCCATCCACCTTTGGACTGGGGTGAAACTGCTACAATTATCAGACTAAGGGATGTAAAAACCTAGCACTCGCTTGGGGTTTGACCAATCATTATCCCCTTTATTTCCCCTTTATATATCATTTTATTTATTTTTCTCAAGTTTTTTCATTTCTTTATTTTAGTTTTAATTTGGTATCAACTATGAGCTTAACTCAAGGCTACCATATTAAAAATAAATTAGGTTCTCTATTTCCTTATATATTTTTTGCTACCCAATTAAAATTATGCATGAAAATATTTATCTAAATTGAACTAAAAAGTGGGTAGTAAATGGAATAAGTGTATGGGGGGGGGATTCAATATATTTTTAGGAATTTTTTGTGTTCTTAAATTTTTTTTTTCAGGATTTTTTCCTAAAATGGTTCTATTTTTATTTTCCTTTTGGGCGTGTTTTTAGGATTATTGAGATGAATCAAATACTTAGTAAAATTAAAACCATATTTTTATTTTTGGCACACATATTGTTTTTGAATATTTTAGTATTTAAATTATTATTAAATTGATTTTGTTTCTTGATTTCTAATCTTTTAGTTTGATGAAGTTTGAATGAATATGAAACTCATGTGCACTAGTACTGTCCAAATTGAAAATATTGCCCAACCTAAGAGGTTTCTAAACCTATGTGATATCTTATTACATTTATCTTTTTCATAAGAGTCTTGAGACTTTTTGTGTGATCTATAATTTTATTTTTTCCTCTTTTTCAAATCATTATAGTGTATGTAATGTGTTGAGTATGACTGAGGCACCCCTTTAAAATCCCTTTTTCATTTTACACTTATTTTGGACTACCTTTACATAAAGCCTTTATTAAGACCTAAGAATCCCTGAAATACCTTGTTATGAAGCCACATTATCAGAAATTTATTCCTTTACAACCTCCTCTAGAAGTTAAATGAATTATTATGGTAGAACTCAAGGGTGGGGAAGGGAGAAGATGAGATATATTTATCTTTCCTAAAAAATCTGTTTGAAATGAAAAGAAAAATGGAATTTATTGTTTTTTTATGGTTTGGTAGATGAAATTTCATTATGTAAAAAGGATGGGTATCCCAAATATCATTAAAATTTTGTTTAGGGAGTTTACTAATTTTTGAATATCAAAAGATTTCTTTCTTTTTCCTCAAAAAATTATTTTTAAGAGAAAATATAAATATAACTTTAAGATGAAAAAATGCTACAAATAGGGAAAATAAGGGATAAATTTATCATTGATGAGGAAATTCATAGTGTTAACCTCTAAATTAAACCCATAGGTGTTTGTAGGTGATTTATTTTTGAGCTGATTGGGGATCACACCATTCTTGAGAAAAACTGTTTTCATGCATTTACTTCACTTTAGAGCCTAACCCTCCTCATTCTTCCTATGATGTTTTTACATGTTAAATATTCCAACCCTTAGACTCAGAACAACCCATGAAAAATCCATCATTATTGAAACAGTTGTGACTCAATTAAGTGGAGATATTAGGAGGAAATCAAGCCTATAGAAATGAAACATGTTCTTGGGAATGAGAAAAACTCCATAAAAAATACTTGAGTGAGGAGAGAAATGTTTTTACGAGGAGGTAGGTATGACATGAACATGAGGATTAACATGAAATTTAATGTATTTTTATAAATTTTAAGGAGTTATGGAATTTTGATCCATGTATGATACATGATATTTTCCTTTGATATGATAATTGAGACGTGTTGTTATTTATGCTTTGAGACGTTTTTTGACCTTGGTATTAGATGATTACCCAAGAGTGTAATGGTTAAGGATAGTGGAGTGATGAATCTAATATTTACATACATTTTATACATTATTAAAATTTTTATAAACTCACTATATTATTATTTTATAGGAAATTATCACATTTTTTGGTTTTAGTGTCATTTTTTACTTAATTTCTAAAATGGCTTAATTTTTGTATTTAGCTATTTTATTTTTATTCTGTATCCAGGACATATCCTTTACTAAACAAAATAAATGTGTGAAATTCTATTTTTTTAGGATTCATGAAATATTTTTCTACATTTCATTTTAATGGAACCAAAGCTCATTAAATCATTTGGAGGCCCAAAATTAGCTCATAATCTCGACCTCAAAAACTATTCAAAAATTTAGATTAGTTTAAAGATGATCTTATATATCAAGGTGGGATGGAACGATTGATTTAAAATTTATTACCAAGATAGATAATGAGCCGGGGAACAACTATCATAACTCTGGTCATGCATGATTTAACCTGATTCAAGGTCATTAAAGCATGGTAAATTATAGCATTAGAATACGAATGGTCACTTGGAGAGAGTAAATATTCTGATATAAAATTGACATAACTCTTTAATATGATATAAAATCAAGATAATATTTGGAGGGTGTAAATAGAATATAAAATTAAACACTTTTAAATAAGTATACCTTCCACTATTTGGCCATTTAATGGGACATCAATGTGAATAAATTTAGAGGATGATTTTGTAGCCAACATTCCTATCCCCTCTCCTTAAAAAATGTACCTCTTATTCATTCCAAAGGGCTTTCAACTAGGGTGTAGCCTTTGTTGGACATTATCAGTAGACTTTTAGTTTTTTATTTTTTGTAATATTAGTTTAATTTTAATATATTAGTCTTTTTCTTCATACTATTCTTATTCTATTTATTTTATTTTATGTTTTCTCCCCCCGTAGCTAACTTCTCAACTACACTAAAAATGGAGAGCTAACGTCGGTACATATTCGAGGGAGGGAATAATGTTTTTATTGAGTTTCATGTGATTTTATTTCTTATATTTATTAAATTCTGAGAGTTTTGGTGGTGGTTAAAATGATTATGGTGAGTGGTATCTTCATTTTCACTATCATCTAAATTATGATTCTCGTTTATCAAGCATACCTCCCTTTACTAAGTCATGAATACAGCGGAGTATGGCTTGGGTAATGATGGTCACGAAAGAGGTATCCTAGAAAATGTTCGAAATATTATTTACCTGTATATAGAGGTCTCAGTATAGTGTAATCATAATTAAAAGGATAAGGTGAGGTGTGATAGGTCTTGATCACCTCATTGATTTGAATACTGAGATACTTTTTGAAAAAAGATTTCAATACCCATGAACTCTCAAGAACGTTCTCCTTCATTCTTTCTATCTAAAAAAATTATATTTTTTATTAAATATATATATAATATTATTTTATATTATATGAATCTTTTCAAACCCCCCCATCTATATTATTTTAATAGTATTATATTTTTCAAAATATAATAGTGATAATAGAAAAATTTGTACGTGGAAGCAGCCATCTTGAAATCAACCCTATGTTGTGCCACTAAGGTAAAATTTTATAAGAATTAGAATTTAATTGAATAGTAGTTCATGAAAAACCACTACCATATATTTTAAACCATTTCTAGGGAGGCTAATATCTCATATAAAATATTTTTCATAAAAAACCAAAAAAAATCAAATATTTTAAAAACTAAAAAAAGGGATTTATTGAAAAAAAAATATTTCATATATATAGACGTATTATTTTAGTAATTTTTATTATTATTGAACTATTAATGAATTTTCTAGTTGGGAAGAGATATTTATATCTTATATGGAACATGATGTCGTGATGATTCAAAATAATTTCAAAACCCTTCAAAAAGAAAGCAATATGATAACATCATTGATAGATGAAGTTGAAGATGTCAAAGTTATATGAATGGAATGGAAACAAACACTAGATGAGGATAATTAAAAGCCTATTCCACCAAAATTTAATGTTGAATAACCCAAGGAATAATTGAAAATTAAACTTGAATATCCAATCATCTCTCATGGGTTATTGCTTGAAGATGTTCTTGAAAATGCCATGCCAGTTGATACAACTCTGGGAGATCAACATGGTTTTGAAAAAAATTAGTTATATTTTTTTGAATTCAAAAAGGTAGTGATCCTCCCATATTTTTAAAAGAATAATTAGTACATTTTTACCTCTCTCTTTCTTTGGGATAAAATGAATAATACCCTACTAAAAAATAATTCCTAGTGGCCATGCCTGGAGAGAACATGTTTCAAGATAACCTACGTGAAGGGGGAGATTTATTTATTGATTCTTCATGTTTTAATCATATCCAAGAGGAACTATTTTCGGAATTTCCCTTTTTTTAATTTTCTAAAATATAATCACATGATAAAGCTCTGGATGTTGAAGTTGAAGAGGCTAAAGAAGTTAAGGGCCGATTGTTTCTCATTCCCCCATCTTCTAAGTTGTACCACATGGGAAAGGGGGAGAAGATGATGCACTTTGTCCATGGGTTCATACAAGACTTTTATACATTGAATATAATTTTAATAAATAGATTTTGGTGCTTTATGAGAATGAAACCCCATCCAACTTTGGACTGAGGTTATGTCATTGTAACTACTGGACTAGGGATAGTAAAAACCTAACACCTACTTAGGGGTTCAAAAAAGAATTATTCACTTTCTTTACCATTTATATTTATTTTTATTTATTTTTCTCCTGTTTTTTAATTTCTTTATTTTAGGTTTAATATCATTTTATCTAGGATCTTAACTCAAGGCTTCCACATTTGAGTTAAACAGGTTGTCTCTTTCCTTTTATTTATTTTGTTTGCTTCCCAATTACAGTTATGCAAGAAAATATTTATCTAAATTGAAATAAAAATGGGGTTTTAAATGGAATAAGTTTTTAGGGGTGTAAATATATTTTTATGAATTTTTTGTGTTCTAGAATTTTGTTTTTAATGTTTTATTTTTCTCAAATTTTCATGTTTTTTTCATTTTTGGTGTATTTTTTAGATTATTGAGCTGAATTGAATAAATGGGAAAAATTTAACCATCTTTGTATTTTTGGAACATATAATTATTTTAATGTTTGAGGATTGAAATTATTGGAAAATAGATTTTGTTTCTAGATTTATGATATTTCCATTTGATGAAGTTTTATTGATTGTGAAACTCATGTGCACTAGTACTGTCCAAATTGAAAATCTTGCCCAATATGAGAGGTTTTTACACATATTTTATTTATTATTACATTTATCTTTTTCATGAGATATTTGATACATTTTTTTGATCCAAAACATGATTTTTTTTCTCTTTTTCAAATCCCTTAGAGTTCATGGAATTTGTTGAGTATGATTGAGGCACCACTTTGAAAGCCACTTTGGCATTTAACCCTCAGTTTGGACTACCTTTACAACTGACATTTATTAATTTGTTAGCATCCATTAAATACCTTGTTAGGAATATAAATTAAATTCCATTTATCCCTTACCAAAAAACTCTAGAATTTAAATTTATTATTATTTTTGAACTCAAGTGTGGGGGATGGATAAGATGATTTATATTTCACTTTCCTAAAGGTTTTTTTGAAATGTAAAGAAAAAGTGTTTCTATTTTTAATGTTTATTTTGTGGATGAAATTTCATGATGTAAATATGTATTGGTATCCCAAATATAATTACAACGTTAAAAAGGCAGTTCACTACTTTTTGAAGATAAAAATCTACCTATCTTTTTCCTTAAAAATTTGATTCTGGGGAGAAAATCTAGATTTGAATTCAAGATGAAATAATGTTACAGATGGGTAAAAGAGGGAATAAATTTATAATTTATGCTAAAGTTCATAGTGTGAACCTCCCAATTACAAAAATAGGCTTTTGGATATGATTAATTTTTTATCTAATTGAGGATCACACCATTCTTGAGGGAAACTATTTTAACAAATTTACATCTCTTTAGAGCCTAATCCTCCTCATTCTTCCTCTGATGTTTTTACATTTTAAATCTACCAAAACTCATCCTTAGAAAAAACCATGGAAAATATATAATTATTGAAATATTTTGGACTCTGTTAAGTGGAGATATTAGGAGGAAATAAATACTATGGAAATCACACATGTTCGTAGGAATGTGAAAAACTCCATAAAAAATCCTTGAGTGAAGAGAGAAATATTTTTCCAGGGAGGTTGGTAAAACATGCAGAGAAGGATTAAGATGAAATTGAATGGATTATTATAATTTTGGATAACTTATGATATTTTTATCCATGTAAAAAGAATGATAGTTTTCTTTCATGTGATAATTTAGTTGTGTTATAATTTATTCTTTGAGAAGTTTGTTTGGACATTAATATTAGATGATTGCACATGACTGTAATGGTGAAGTGTGTGGGAGCGATGAAGCTAATATTTTAATAAATTTTATAATGTATTTCAATGTCTATAAACCAACCATAGTACTATTTCATGGAAAAGTTTAATATTTTTAGGATTTTTGATAATAATCGCTAAAATGTCCTAATTTTCTAATTTATCTGTTTTATTTATATTATGTATTTCAACCATAACTTTTACTACAATGAATTAAATTTTAAATTTATTTTTTTGTAGGATTACTGAAATACGGGGATACATTTCATTCTTTTGTACCCAAATAACATTCCATTCTTTTGAGGCCGAAAATTATCTCACAATATGGGCCTCAAAAACTATTTATAGATCTGGATTTTTTAAAGAAGAGATTATATCTCGGAGTGGTCAGGCCCAATTGATCTGCAATTCAGCAAAGAGATAGTAAAAACCTTCATAAATATTTATCGATATGATTCGACTGGGTTCAAGGTAATTAATACATGATTATATGGAGCAGTGGAATATGAATAATCACCTGGACTGATTAAATGTTCCAAAGTAAAATATTCATAACTATTTAATTTGATGGCCAATCAAGCTAAAATTGTAGGGTGGACACAAGAGATAAAATAAAACAACTTTCATTAAGGATAAATTCCTTGATTCATTCATTTATCGGGACACCCATGGACATACTTTATAAGGATTATTTTGAATCCAATATTTCTCTCCCATATCCCTATAAAAATGCACCGCTTCTTCATTTTAAAGGATTGAAAACTATGGGGTTCCTTTGTTGGCTATTATTAGTAGCATTGTATTTTTTTTTAATTTCTACAATATTAGATTAATTTTAATATATTTTTCTAATTTTTTATACTCTTCTTATTCCATCAATAATACAAAAATTGGTTTATCCAGTGTTAGAGATTTACCAATGCCAGCTAAAAACACTGTTAAAGACCCCCTTTGTCAGTGCTAAAAAAAGTATTGTTAAAGGGGGTCTTTAACAAATATTTTTTTAGTGCTGTTAAAGGGGGTATTTAATAGTGCTAAAAAAATTGTTGATAAAGGGGGGGGGGGGGTTATATGTGTTTTTTTAGAAGCGCTGATAAAATTCCCCCTTTATCTACGTTTTTTACAAGCACTCATAAAAGTAAAATTAAAAAAAATATATTTCATTAAAAAAAATATTAATATATAAATATATTTATATTAATAGAAATATAATATATATTTTTTAAAATATGTTTTAGATAAGTTAAATTAGAATTTACACTTAATAAATAATATATTTAATGGAAATAACTTATAAAATAATTTAAAAATATTTTTAATTAGTAATTTTCTTATTATTACCAAGTAATAGTCATTTAATATCAATTTGAAGACATGAAAAATAAAAAAAGTTATAAAATATCTAAAATAAGTTAAAAATAAAACTCTAACTTTGAACAACCATAAATTATTGATTCAGGTGTTTTTTGGGCTATACCACATATCAAATCAAAGCCTATGACGAGATCTATGCTCTTAGTGACAATAGAAAAATTTGTGTGTGGAAGTGGCCTCCCTGAGATTGACCCTAGGTTGTGTCACTATGGTACTCTCTTAGGAGAATAATAATTTAATTTAATAGTAGTTCACAAAAAACCACTACCATCAATTTGGAACCATTTTTAGGGAGTCCATGATCTTATACCCACTATTTTTCATAAAAACCCAAAAAAAATAAAAAAATTAGAAAAAAATAAAAAAGATATTTTTTTAATTTTACTTTCATAAGTCAAGGTCGATTATTTTAGTTATTTTTCTTATACTTGGCCTTATAATGAATTTTCTAAAAGGTAATAGATATTTATGTTTCAGATGGAATAAGATGTCTTAATGGTTCAAAATAATTTCAAAATCCTTGAAAAAGTAAACAAGATGGTAGTATCACTGGAGGCCAAAGATAAAGATATAAAAGTTATATGGATAGAATGGAAAAAAGACAAGATGAGGAGAATAAAAATCCTATTCCAAATATATTTTATTTTTAAGAACTCATGTAATAATTGAATATTCAACTTGAAGATCCAATCATCTCTCCTTGGCCATTGCTTGAAGAGGTTCTTGAAGACGTCATGCGAGCTGATACAGCTGTGGGGGGTCAAATTGTTTTTGAAAGAACATTGGATAAATTTTTTTGAAGAAAGAAAATTAATGTGAGTCACCCATATTTTTCAAATAATAATTAGTACCTCTCTACCTCTCTCTTGTTTTAAAATAATATGAAGAAGGACCTAATAAAAAATAATTCTTAGTGGCCTTAGTAGAAGAGATCGTGTTTCAAGTTAACCTTTAGAAAGGGGAAGATTTATTTATTGATTCTTAATTTTTTAATCATATTCAAGTGGAAATATTTTTCAACTTCCCCTTTGATAAATTTTATGAAATATTAACACATGATAAATCCTTAGATGTTGAAGTCGAAGAGGGAAACAATTTCATGGCCAAAGAATTTGAGGATCCATTCTTTCTCCTTCCCCCATCTTCTAACCTATACCTCATGGAAAAGGGAGGGATCTGATGTACTTTGTCCATGGGTTCCTTATATACCTGTATAATTTTCATATCATTGGTGGTCCTTGAGAAATAAAAACCATCCACCATTGTATTGGGGTTAAACCACTGCAACTACTGGACTAGGGGTAGTAAAAACTTATCACCTGCATACATGTCAAACAAAGGATTTTATTTTTTCTTTACCATTTATATTTATATTTATTTAATTTTCTGATTTTTTTCATTTATTTATTTCATATTTAATTTGGTAGCATCTAGGACCTTAAACCAAGGGTGACACATAAAAAAACCAGGTTGTGCCTTTCCTTTTATTTATTTTGTTTGATTCCCAATTAAAATTCTACATGGAAAAATTTATCTAAATTGGAAAAAGGGGGTATTAAATAGAAAAAGTTAGGGGGTATGTCAATCCATTTTTATTAATTTTTTGTGTTCTTGAATTTTGTTTTTTATGTTTTCTTTTTCTGAAATTTTCATTTTTTTATTTTCTTTTTTTTGTGTGTTTTTAGGATTCTTGAGTTGAATCAAATACTTGGTAAAATTAAAATTATCATGGTATTTTTGTCACATAGATTTACTTAAATGTTTGAAGATTTAAATTATTGTTGAGTGAATTTTTTTCTTGATTTATAACCTTTTCATTTGAAGAAGTTTGATTGATTGTGAAACTAATATGTACTAGTACTATCCAAATTTAAAATATTTCCCAACCCAAGAGGTTTCTAAACTTGTTTGACATCTTACTACATTTCTATTTTTCTTGGGAATCTTTATACATGTTATATAATACAGAACATGATTTTTTCCTATTTTTCAAAGAAGTTATAGTTCATGGAATGTGTTGGGTTTCATTGAGGCACCACTTTGAAAGCCCTTTTTTCATTTAACTCTCATTTTGGACTACCTTTACACTAGACCTTTATTATGCCCTTAGAATCCATGAAATACCTTATTAGGAATCCAAAATACAATCCAATTACCCATTTAAAACCTTCTATAGAATTTAAATGCATGATTATTGTTGAACTCAAGTGTGGGGGAGATAAAGAAGGTGAGATATATTTTGATTTCCTGAAAAATATGTTTAAAATGAAAAGAAAAAAAGCTATTATTTTTATTACTTCTTTGGTGGATTAAATTTTGTGATAAAAATATAGATGGGTATCAAAAATATCATTAAAAAGTATGGTGTGGAGTTCAAAAATTTTTGAAGATAAAAAACAACCTCTCTTTTTCCCTAAAAATTTGATTCTTAAGATAAAATCCAGATCTGAATTCAAGCTGAAACAATACAAAAAATGGGGAAAATAGGAAATAAATTTATTATTTATTCTGAAATTCTTAGTGTGAATCACCCAAGAAAATAAAGAGGTGTTTGTATGTGATTAATTTTTGAGCTTATTGAGGAGAACGCAATTCTTGGGAAAAATTATTTTCATGCATTTACTTCACTTTAGAGCCTAACACTCCTTATTCTACCTCTAATGTTTTTACATTTTTAAATATATCAATCCTCAACCTTAGAAAACCCAGATAAAATTCCTCATGATTGAAACATTTTCAAATATGTTAAGTGGAGATATTAGGAGGACATCAAGCCTATAAAAATCACACATGTTCTTGGGAATGAGAAAAACTCCATAAAAAATCCTTGAGTGAAGAGAGGAATATTTTTCAGGGGAGGTTGGTATGACATGAACATGGGGATTAACATGAAATATAATGGATTATTATGTTTTTTGGGGAGTTAGGTTATTTTTATCCAAGTAGGAGGCAATTTATTTTCCTTTGATATGATAATTGAGTTGTTTTGTCATTTATTCTTTGAGAAGTTTGTTTTAACCTTCGTATTATATAATTGTCCAAGATTGCAATGATTAAGTGTTGATGAGTTATGAAGCTAATATTTTCAAAAAAATTATACTTTATTTCAATGTTTATAAACCCAAAATAGTGTTATTTTATGGGAAATTGTCAATTTTTTTGATTTTAGTTGAATTTTGAGTTTAATTTCTAAATGACCTAATTTTGGGATTCAAATGTTTTATTTTTATTTTTTATTTCAACCATAGCATTTTCTAAACTGAATAAAATTATGAAATTAATTTTTATTATATTCTTAAAATATTGGGCTATATTTAATTCTTATGGACCTAAATCTCATTCCATCATTTGGTGGCCCAAAATCGGCTCACAATCTAGGCCTTAAAAACTATACACATATCTGAATTATTTTAAAGACTAGATAATATATCACAGTGGGACCATCTAATTGATCTAAAATTCAACAAAGAGATAGATAACTAGGTGTGAACAACTTTCATCACTATTTCCCACCATGATTTTTCCGGATTCAAGGTCATTAATTCATGTTAATTTGATTCATTGGAATACAAACATTCACCTGGATAGATTAAATGTTCCAAAGTAAAATAGAAATAAATATTTAATCTGATGGCTAATCAAGATAAAATTTGGAGGGTGGATAGAGGAGATAAAATATAACAACATTAATTGAAGATATATTCCACAATTCAGATATTTATTGGGAAATCTACCCACATTATTTTGTATGAATATTTTGGAGAGAAAATTTCTCCCTCTCCCCCTATAAAAATGTACCTCTTATTCATTCCAAACGGTTAGAAACTAGGGTGTATCCTTTTTTGGACATTATCAATAGCTTTATAGTGTTTTAATTTTAATAATATTAATATAATATTAATATATTATTCTAATTATTCATAACCACTTTCTTCTGTTTCTTTCATTTTATGTTCTCTCCCATTGTTGTTCCCTTATCAACTCCACTAAAAATGGAGAGATAACATCTATTATAGTTAGAGGGATAGAATGGTGTTTTGATTAAGTTTTATGTTCTTTTATTTCTTATATTTATTCAATTCTGAGAGTTTTGGTGATGATTAAAATGATTACAATGAGCTGTCACCCTATTTTCTCTACTATATATAACAACATTTTCCTTTTGTATTTATATCTAACGACATTATTTTTTTTCATTGAATATATATTAATATTTTTTATATTATATGAATATTTTAAAAACCTTCATCTATATCATTTTAATTGTATTATATTGGTTATAATATAACAATGAAAATAGAAAAATTTGTGTGTGGAAGCGACCTCTTTGAGATCGACCAAAGGTTATGCCACAATGGTAAACTTTTACGTGAATAATAATTTAATTTAATAGTTATTTGTGAAAAATTATAACCATCAATTTTGTGTCATTATTAGGTAGGCCAAGAGTTTACACACACTATTTTTCATAAAAACTAAAAAAAATTCAAAAAATTCAAAAACAAAAAAATAGATTTTTTTGAAAAAATATCTTTCACTTATCAAGATGGATTATTTCAATGTATTTTTCATTATTATCCTAGTAATTAATTTTCTAGAAAGTAATAGAGATTTATGTTTCATATGGAACAAGTTTCCATTATGATTCAAAATAATTTCAAAATACATGAAAAATAAATCAAGATGGTAGCATCCCTAGTGACTGATGTTGAAGATGTAAAAGTTCAATGGATGAAATTGAAACAAAGAAAAGATGAGGAGACTGAAAATCCTATTACACCTAAATTTTATGTTAAAGAACCCAATAAAGTCTTGAATATTAAACTTGAAGACCAAATCTTCTCTCCTTGTCCATTCCTTGAATAGGTTCCTGAAAATGTCATGCCAGCAGATACAACTTTGGGTGATCAACATGCTTTGGAAGAAAATTGATTAGATTTTTTTAATACCAAATGGTAAGTTATCCTAACATATTTTTTAAATAATAATTAGTACCTCTCTACCTCTCTAATTATTTGTAATTAGTTGAAGAATACCCTACTGAAAAATAATTCCTAGTGTCATTGCTTGAAGAGATCATGTTTCAAGATGACCTGCATCAAAAGAAATATATCTTTATTGATTCTTCCTGTTTTAATAACATCCAATGGAAATTTTTTTCTGACTTACCTTTCTATGAATTTTATTAAATAGTATCATATGATCATACCCTAGATGTTGAATTCAAAGAGGCCAAAGAAGTCATGGCCAAAGAATTTGAGGACCCATTCTTTCACCTACTGCATCTTCTAAGATGTACCACAAGGAAAATATAGAGGAGCTGATGTAATTTTTCTATGGGTTCCTCCAAGACCTATATTAGTTGAATATTATTGAATGAAATAATTTTTGGTTGTTCATGAGTAAGAAACACCATCCACCTTCAGATTGGGGTTAAACTGTTGCAACTGTCAGACTAGGGGTATTAAAAACCTAACACTTGCTTGGGGGTAAAATAAAGAATTATCCTTTTTTATTTTCCATTTATATTTCTTTTTTATTTTTTTCTCATTTTTTTTAATTTATTTATTTTTGGTTTAATGTGGTAGTATCTAGGAGCATAACTCAAAGTTTCCACATCAGAAATAAATCAGGTTGTGTCTTTATGTTTATTTAGTTTGTTTACTTCCCAATTACAACTATACATGAAAATATTTATCTAAATTGAACAAAAAATGGGTTAGTAAATGGAATAAGTTTGGGGGTATTTCACTCTGTTTTTAGGATTTTTTTGTGTAGTTTCAATTTTTTTCATGTTTTCTTTTTTAAATTTTATCATGTTTTTCTTTTTATTTTTGGTGTGTTTTTAGGATTCTTGAGAAAAATTGAATACTTGGGAAAATTGAAACCATCTTAGTATTTTTTGTCTCATAGATTGATTTGAATATTCTAGAATTTAAATTTTTGGTGAATGGTTTTTATTTATTTATGATATTTTCATTTGATTAAGTTTGATTGATTGTGAAACTAATGTGCAGTGGTATTGTCCAAATTAAAAATCTTTCCATACCTGAGAGGTTTCTAAACCTGTTTGAAATATTACTAAATTTATATTTTTATTCAGAGTCTTGAGACGTGTTTTTTTATCTATAAAATTATTTTTTTATCTTTCAAACTTGTTAGCGTTCATGTAATGTTTTGATTATGATTGAGGCACCACTTTAAAATCTCATTTTGTATTTAACTCTTATTTTGGACTACCTTAACATCATACCTTTATTAATCCCTTAGTAGCCATGAAATACCTTGTTAGGGAGCCACATTAAAATTAATTTATTACTTTCAAAATTGATCTATAATTTAAATGAATTATTATTATTGAAATCAATTGTGGGGGAGGAATAAGATGAGATATATTTCACTTTCCTAGAGAATCTATTTAAAATGATAAGAGAAAGTGTTTCCATTTTTACTAATGCTTTGGTGGCTGAAATTTCATGATGGAAATATGTATGGGTAACCCCAATATAATTATAATTTTGGGAGGTGAGTTCACCAATTTTTTAAGATCAAAATATTCCTCTCATTTTTCCTAAAAAATTGATTCTAAAGAGAAAATCTAGATCTGAATTCAAGCTGCAACAATGCTACATATAGAGAAAAGATGGAAGAAATTTTTCATTGATTCTAAAATTACTAGTGTGAACCTCCCAATAAAAGAAATTTGTGTTTTGAGGTGATTTATTTTTTATATGATTTAGGATCGCACCATTATTGAAAAAAATAGTTTTCATGCATTTACTTCACTTTAAAGCATAAAACTCCTCATTTTTCCTCTCATGTTTTTACATTTTAAATCCACCAACCCTCAGCCTTAGAAAAAACCATGTAAAATATTTCATAATTTACACATTTATAAATTTATTAAGTTGAGATATTATGAGGACATAAATCCTATTCCAATCACACATGTTCTTGGGAATGAGAAAAAGTCCATAAAAATCCTTGAGTTAAGAGAGTAATATTTTCCAGGAGAGGTTGGTATGAAATAAACAAGAGGATTAACAAGAAATTAAATGGATTATTAATATTTTTTAGAAGTTAGTTAATATTTATCCATGTAGTATTTATGATATTTTCCTTTGATATGATAATTCAGTTTTTTTGTCATTTATGTTTTGACAAGTTTTTTTGGCATTGGTATTAGATGATTTCCCAGAGAGAAATGGTTAAGTGTGGGGGAGTGATGAAGCTAATATTTTCATACATTTTATACAATATTTCACTATTTTTAAACCCACCATAGTATTATTTTGTGTGCAATTTATACATTTTTATATTTTAGTGGAATTTTGAGCTTAATTTCTAAAATGTCCTAATTCAGGGATTTAACTGTTTTATTCTTATTATGTTTTTCAAAAATAACACTAAATACACAAAATAAAATTTTAAAATTAATTTTTCATATTATTCCTATGATATTGGGATATATTTCATTATTATGGACCCAAAGCTTATTCCATTATTTGGAGGCCCAAAATCAAATCACAATCTGGGCCTCAAAAACTATGCACATATCTAGATTATTTTAATGATGAGATAATATCTCTTTATGGGATAGCCAAATTGATATGAAATTAGGTATAGAGATAGATAATGAGATGGTAAAACATTTAATAACTATTTCCCAACATGATTCTGTTGGATTAAATTTCATTAATGCATATTAATTTGGATAATTTGAAAAAAAACAATCACCTGGAATGATTAAATGTTTTAAAGTTAAATAGGCATAACAATTTCAACCGATTCCAATCAAGATGAAATTAGGTAGGTATATGAGAAAGATAAAATCGAACAAATTTAATTAAGTATCATTTATTATATTAATCCATTTAATGGTAAATCCATGCACATATGTTTGTAGGATAATTTTAGAGCCAAAATATCTATCCCATCTCCCTATAAAAATGTACATCTTCTTCATTCGAAAAGGTTAGAAACTAGGGTGTATCATTTATTTTCTATTATCACTATATTTGTAGTATTTTACTTCCTATAATATTTGTTTACTTTTAATATATTACTCTTATTATTCATTCCTTACTTCTTCCACCTCATTTATTTTTTGTGTTATACCACAATTATTCCCTTCTCAACTCCACTAAAAATGGAGAGCAAAACTTAGAACTTTTTTAAGGGAGGGAATGAAATTTTGATTGAGTTTCATGTGATTTTATTTCATATATTTATTAAATTATGATATTTTTTGTGATGGTTAAAATGATTATGGTGAGAGGTCTTCCCATTTTCTCAATAATCTAAATTCTTTTTCTCGTTTATAAATCATCCTTCCATTCACTATCACATTATGCATACGATGGAGTATGGATTGGGTATTGATGGTTGGTGAAGAGGTCTAGGATCTAACAGTTAGTATATTATTTCCTCCTATATACATTTATTATAATGGGTTAATCATAATTAAAATGGGATGGTGAGGTGTGATAGGACTTGATCACCTCATTGATTTGATTATTGAGATCCTTTTTGAACAATGATTTCAATCCCCATGAACTCCAAAAAACATTTTTATTATTTAATTCTACCTAAAAACATTATTTTTTTTGAATTTAGAATATATTAATATTATTTTATATTATATTCATCTTTTCAAAAACCCCCATCTATATTATTTTAATAGTATTGTATTAGTTATAATAAAATAGTGACAATAGAAAACGTTTTGTGTGGAAGCGACCTCCTTGAGATCAACCCTAGGTAGTTCCACTATGGTACAATTTAGGAGAATAAGAATTTAATTGAATAATGGTTTGAGAAAATCCACTACCATTAATATTTCATTGTTTCTGGGGAGTCCAAGAGCTTACACACATAATTTTTCATAAAAAGCCCAAAAAATAAAAAATTTCAAAAACAAAAAAAACTTTATAGAAAAAATTTTCTTTCATAGGCCAAGATGGATTATTTTAGTGATTTTTCTTAGGATTAGACTAATGATTAATTTTATATCATGGAAGAGAGATTTATGTTTTACATGGAATAAGATGGCGCGATGGTTCAAAATAATTTCAAAATCCTTGAAAAATAAAGAAAAATGGTAGTGTCGCTAACGACTGAAGTTGAAGATTTCAAAGTCATACGGATGGAATGGAAACAAGGAAAATTTTAGGAGAATAAAAATACTATTCCACCTACATTTTATATTGATTAAATCATATAATGCATGAATATTCAACTTGAAGATCGTATTGTCTCTCTCTGGCCATTGCTTGAAGTGGTTCCTGAAGATGTCATGCCAGTTGATACAACTATAGGAGATCAACATGATTTGGAAGAATATTGGTTAGATTTTTTGAGAAGACAAAATGTTAAGTGATCCTCCCATATTTTTCAAAAAATAATCACTAACTCTATACCTATATCTTTATTTGAATGAAAATGAATAATTCCCTAATGAAAATGAATCCCCACTGACTTTTCCTGAAGTGATCGTGTATCAAGCTGACCTACTTAAAGTGAATATTTCTTTATTGATTATTCATGTTTAAATAATATACAAGTTGAAATATTTTCTATATTACCATTTTCTGAATTTTCTTAAATATAATGACATGAGAAATCCCCAGATGTGGAAGTTGAAGAGGCCAAAGAAGTTGTTTCCAAAGAAGTTGAGGACCCTTTCTTTCTCCTTCCCCCATCTTCTAAGATGTACCACATGGAAAAGGGATAGGGGATGCTGTAATATTTCCATTGGTTCTTCCAATAACTTTATAACTTTAATATCATTGTATGAAAGAAGTTTTGGTGGTTCATGAGCAAGAAACCCCATCCACCTTCTGATTGGGGTTAAACCACTGGAATTATCAGACTAAGGGATGCAAAAACCTAGCATCAACTTGGGGTCAAACTAAGAATTATACCTTTTATATCCCCTTTATATTTTTTTCATTATTTTTCCCATATTTTTTAATTTAATTAATTTAGGTTTATTTTGGTTTCATCTAGGATCTTAACTTAAGGCTTCCACATCAAAAATAAATCAGGCTGTGTCTTTCCTTTTACTTATTTTATTTTCTTCCCAATTAAAATTCTGCATGAAAATATTTATCTAAATTGAAATAAAAATGGGGTTGTAAATAGAATAAGTTAATGGGGATATCAATGTGTTTTTAGTATGTTTTTTTGAGTTTTAATTTTGTTTTTAATTTTTTTTAATTTTTCATGTTTTTCTTTCCCTTTTTGGTGCGTTTTTAGGATATTTGAGCTAAATTGATTACTTGGGAAAACTTAAAACATCTTTTTATTTTTGGAACATATCCTGATTTACATTTATTAGGATTTAAGTGATTTTTGAATGATTTTTGTTACTTTATTTTTTGTCTTTTCATTTTATGAAGATGGATTGATTGTGAAACTCATTTCACTAGTACTGTCCAAATTGAAAATCCTGACCAACCCGAGAGGTTTCTAAACCTGTTTGAAATCTTCTTACATTTATATTTTTACAAAGAGTATTTATACATGTTATATGATCCATAAATTTATTTTTTCATCTTTATAAAAGATTTTAGAGTTTATTAAATGTGCGGAGTATGATTGAGGCACCACTTTGAAAGCCCCTTTTGCATTTGACTATCATTTTGGACTACCTTTACATATAAACATTATTAATGAATTAGAATCCATGAAATAAATTGTTAGGAATCCACATTATAAGAAATTTATCCCTTTCAAAGCTTCTCTAGAAGATAAATTCATAATTATTATTGAACTCAGTTGTGGTGGTGGGAGAAGATAAACTGTATTTTGCTTTCCGGAAGAACATGTTTGAAATGAAAAGAAAAAATGTTTCTCTTTTTATTAATAATTTGTGGGATGAAATTTCATAATGGAAAGATTTATGGGTATCTAAAATATCATTAAATTTTTGTGTGGGGAGTTCATCAATTTTTTAATAACAAAAGATGCCTCTCTTTTTCCTCAAAAATTTGATTCTGAGGAGAAAATATATATATAAATTCAAACTAAAAAAATGTTACAAATAGGGAGAGGAGGGAATAAATTTATCAATAATGATAAAATTACTATTGTTAACCTCCCAAGTAAAGAAAGAGGTGTTTGTATGTGATTTAGTTTTGAGTTGATTGAGGATCACACCATTCTTGAGAAAAACCATTTTCATGCATTTAGTTTACTTTTGAGCCTAACCCTCCTCATTCTGCCTCTGATGTTTTTTACATTTTAAATTGAAAAAAATAATCCTTTAAAAAACCTATGGAAAATAACTCATGATTTACACATTTTTTACTCTTTTAAGTGGAGATATTTAAAGGATATCATGACTATGGAAATCACACATGTTCTTGGGAATGAGAAAATCTCCATAAAAATCTTTGAGCAAAAAGAGAAATATTTTTACGAGGTGGTAGGTATGATATGCACATGAATATTAACATTAAATTGAATAGATTCTTATGATTTTTGAGGATTCAGGTAATTTTTATCCATGTAGGAGACATGATATTTTTCTTTGATATGATAATTGAGTTGTGTTGTTATTTATGCTTTGAGAAGTTTGTTTTGACCTTGGTATTAGATGATTACCTTGGAGTGTAATGGTTAAGTGGGGGTGGGGGAGTGATGAAGTTAATATTTTCATACATTTTATATTGTATTTCAATGTTTATAAACCCACTATAGTATTATTTTATGGGAAATTGTCACATTTTTATGTTTTAGTGGAATTTTGATCTTAATTGATAAAATGTTTTAATTTAGGGATTTAACTGCTTTTTTTTATTCTGTATTTCATACATCAATTTTACCACACTAAATAAAATTTTGGGATTAATTTTTTTTAGTATTCCTAAAATATTTTTCTATATTTTATTCTTATTTACCCAAATCTCCTTCCATCATTTGGAGGCCCAAAATCAGCCCATAATCTAGGCCTAAAAAACTATGCACAGATCTGGATTATTTTAATTATGATCATATATCTTAAAGTGGGTCGACCCAATTGATCTGAAATTCAAAAAAGATATAGATAATGATATGGAAGAAACATTCGCATCTATGCACAAAAATTATTCAGTTGGAATCAAGGTCATTAATGCATGATAATTTGGAGAATTGGAATACGAATAGTCACCAGGAAATAATAAATGTTCGAAAGTAAAATAGGTATAAATATTTCATTTGATGGCCAATAAATATGAAATGTAGAGGGTTTATGAGGGATATAAAATATAATAGGTTTCATAAAGGATACTTTCCAAAATTCTTCCATTTAAATGGACATCCATGCACATACTTTTGGAGGATGATTTTGAAGATAACATTTCTCTCCCATCTCCCTATAAAGATGTACCTCTTTTTCATTCAAAAGGGTTAGAAACTAGAGGGTAGCATTTGTTACCCATTATCAGTAGATTTCTATTTTTTTACATTCTATATTATTAGTTTAATTTTAATATATTATTCTTCATCTTCATAATCTCCTTATATTTATTTTATTTTATGTGTTCTCCCACCTTGTTCCCTTCTCAACTCCACTAAAAATGGAGATATAACCTCGACCCTTATTCAAGGGAGGGAATGGTGTTTTGATTGAGTTTCATGTGATTTAATTTCTATTATTTATTCAATTTTGAGAGTTTTGGTGATTGTTAAAATTATTATTGTGAGATATCCCCCAATTTTATCTATCATCTAAATTCTGGTTCTCATTTATCAATCATCCTTCCCTTCACTGTCTAATTCATGCATATGGTGGAGTATGTCTTGGGTAGTGATGGTCATTAAAAAGGTATCCTAGATAAAATTCGGAAGAGTATTTCCCCATATTTAGAGGTATTGGTATGTGGTAATGATAATTAAATCGGTAAGGTGATGTGTGATAGGGCTTGATCACCTCATTGAGTTAAATATTGAGATCATTTTTTGAATAATGATTTCAATCCCCATGAACTCATAAGATTATTTGAATTCATTGTTTCTATCTAATAATATTATGTTTTTCATTGTATATATATTTATATTATTTTATATTATATGTATATTTCCAAACCCCCCTATCTATATTAGTTTAAAAATATTATATATTTTAGAATATAATACTGATAACAGAAACATTTGTGTATGGAAGAAACCTCTATGAGATTGACCCTTGGTTGTGCCACTATTTTACACTTAGAGAAGAATGAAAATTTAATTAAATACTGGTTTGAGATAAACCAATACCATCAATTTGGTTATATTTTCAGGGATTCAAATATGTTACAACACTATTTTTAATAAAAAACAAAAAAAAATATAGAAACAAAAAAGGGAATTATTGGAAAAAATTTATTTCGTAGGACAAGATGGATTATTTTTGTTATCTTTCTTATCCTCAACTTTAGCTTCCAATGATGCTACCATATTTCTTTTTTTTTTCAAGTATTTTGATATTATTTTGAATCATCATGGGATATTATTTCCTATGAAACACAAATCTCTATTCCATAGTAAGCCCTGGATATTGAAGTTAAAGAGGCCAAATAGTTCTTTTCCAAAGAAGTTGAGGACCCATTCTTTCTACTTCCACATCTTCTAATATGTACCACATGGAAGGGGGGGGATGATGTATTATTTCCAAGAGTTCCTCCAAGAACTTTATAATTTTAATATCATTGGAATAAATAAGTTTTTTTGGTTTATGAGAAAGAAACCACATCCACATTTGGATTGGGGTTAAACAACTGCAACTGTCAGACTAGGGAAGTAAAACATTAGCACCCTCTTAGAGGTCAAACCAAGAATTATCTATTTTCTTTAATGTTTATATCTATTTCTATTCAATTTTATCATATTTTATTCATTTATTTATTTTAGGTTTTATTTTTTATAATCTAGGATCTTAACTGAAGGATGCCACATCAAAAATAAATTAGGTTGTGTCTTTCCTTTTATTTATTTTGTTTTTTGCACAATTAAAATTATAAATGAAAATATTTATCTAAATTGAACTAAAAATTTGGTAGTAAATGAATAAGTGTGGTGTAATTTCAACCATTTTTTATTAATTTTGTGTGTTCTTACATTTTTTTTCATGTTTTTATTCTCGTTTTTGGTGTGTTTTCATGATTTTTGAGTTGAATTGCGTACTTGAGAAAAATAAAACCATATTGGTATTTTTGGAACATAACTTTTTTTTAATGTTTAAGGATTTAAATTATTGGTGAATGGATTTTATTTCATGATTTCCAATATTTTCATTAGATGAAATTTGATTGATTATGAAACTCATGTACACTAGTACTGTCCAAATTGAAATTATTTCCCAAACTATAAGGTTTTTAAACCCATTTCACATCTTTTTACATTTATATTTTTCTTGACAATATTGCGACATGTTTTTTGATCCAAAACTAGATTTGTTACTCTTTTTCAATGATGTTAGAGTTCATGGACTGTGTTAAGTATGATTGAGGCACCACTATAAAAACCCCCTTTCATTTAACTATCATTTTAGATTACCTTTAAATATAAATTTCATTTAGCCCTTATAATCCTTGAAATAAATTATTACTAATCCACATGAAAATCCATTTATCCCTTTGAAACCTACTCTTGAATTTAAATTCATGATTATTATTGAACTCAAGCGTGGGAGTGGGAGAATGTGAGCTATAATTCACCTTCCTGAAGAATCTGTTTGAAAAGAAAAGAAAAAGTGTTTCTATTTTTAATAAAGATTTAGTGGATGAAATTTTATGATGAAAATATGTATGGGTATCCCAAATATCATTACAATGTTGATGATGAGTTCATCATTTTTGGAAGATCAAAAGATTCCTCTCTTTTTCCTAAAAAAATAGATTTTGAAGAGAAAATACAAAACTAAATTCAAGCTAAGATAATGCTACAAATAGAGAAAATAGACGAAATTTATCATTTATGATGAAATTAATTTTTTGAAACTCCCAAAGAAATAAATTTGTATTTATTAGTGATTCATTTTTGAGTTTATTAAGAGCACACCATTCCTGAGAAAAACTATTTTCATGTATTTACTTCACTTTAGAGCCTAACCCTTCTCATTCTGCCTCTAATGTTTTTAAATTTTAAATATACTAACCCTAAACAATAAAAAAAAACATGGAAAATACCTCATTATTGACACATTTGTGAGTCTTTTAAGTGAAGATATTTGGAAGGCATCAATCCTTTGTAAATCACACATGTTCTTGGGAATGAGAAAAACTCCATAAAAAATCCTTGAGTGAAGAGAGAAATATTTTTTTGGGGAGTTAAGTATAAAATGTACCTAGGGATAAAAATGAAATTGAATTTATTCTTATGTTTTTTTAGGATTTAAGGAATTTATTCAATGTAGGAGTCATGATATTTTACTTTGATATGATAATTGAGTTGTGTAGTCATTTTTGTTTTGAGAAGTTTGTTTTGACCTTGGTATCAAATGATCACCCAGAAGAGAAATGGTTAAGTGTGGGGGAGTGATGAAGATAATATTTTCATATATTTTATACTTTATTAAAAAATTTATAAACCAACCATAGTATTATTTTATTGTAAATTGTCACATTTCTAGGTTTTAGTGGAATTTTGAGCTTAATTACTAAAATAACCTAATTTTGGGATTTAGATGTTATATTTTTATTATGTATTTAGGAAATAAGTTTTAAGAAACTAAATAAAATTGTGAAATTAATTTTTTTAAGGATTCCTAAAATATTGGGATACTTTCTATTTATTATGGACCCAAATATCATTGTATCATTTGAGACATAAAATTACCTCACAAGTTGGGACTAAAAAATTGTGTAAAGATCTGGATTATTTTAAATAATAGATTTTATATCGATGTGGGATTACCCAATTGATGTAAAATTAGGCAAATAGATAGGTGATGATCCAAGTAAAAACTTTCATAACAGTGTTCAGACATGATTTAGCCAGATTCAAGTTCATTAATGAATAATAATTTGGAGCATTGGAATACGAATAGTCACCTGGACTGATTAAATGTTCTAAATTAAAATAGACATAAATCTTTCATCTGATGGAAAATCATGATAAAATACACATCATATAAGTGGCAGATAAAATAGAATGACTTTCATGATGGATACATACCAATATTTGGACATATATTGGTAAATCCATGTTCATACTTTTAGAGGATTATTTTGGAGCCAATATTTCTCTCCCCTATCTCTATAAAAATATACCTCTCTTTCATTCCAAAGGGTTCAAAACTAGGGGTATCCTTTTTGGTACATTATCAGTAGATCTTTAGTCTTTTACTTTATATAATATTAGTTTATTTTTAATACATTAATATTATTCTTTATACTGTCCTTCTTTTATTTATTTTATTTTATGTCTTCTCCCATAGTTTTTCCCTTCTCAAATCCACTAAAAATTGAGATCTAACCTCGATGCATATTTGAGAGATGGAATGGTGTTTTTATTAATTTTATTGTTCTTTGATTTATTCTCTTTATTCAATTATGAGAGTTTTAGTGATCTTTAAAATGATTACGATGATTGGTCACACTATTTTCTCTATCATCTAAATTTTTCCTCTCATTTATCATTCATCCTTCCCGTCAATATCTATTCCATGCATATGGTGGAGTATGGATTGGGTAGTGATGGTCGGTGAAGAGTTCTCCTACCTTATGTTCAGAAGAGGGTTTCCTTGTTTGCCGAGTTCTCGGTACGGGGTTATCATAATTTAAATGAGAAGGTGAGGTGTGATAGATCTTGATCATTACATTGAGTTGAATATTGAGATCCTTTTTGAATAATGATTTAAATCCCCATGAACACTAAATAACATTTTCCTTTTTTCTTTATATCTAACAACATTCTTTTTTTCATTTCATATATATTAATTTTATTTTATATTCTTTTCATCTTTTCAAAACCTATTATCTACATTAGATAAATAGTATTATATTAATTAGAATATAATAGTAAGAATAAACAAATTTGTGTGTTGAAGCGGCCTCTTTGTGATTGAAACTAGGTTGTGAAGATACGGTACACTTTTAAGAGAATAATAATTTAATTAAATAGTGGTTTGTGACAAACCACTACCATCAGAGACAATAAATAACCATAATTTAGACAATAATTCTGTTTTGATGAATAAGAGAATATGATAAAATAAATGGATATGGTATATTACCTTAGAAACATAAAATTCTTATATATACATGAAAATATAGTTTTTATGCCTTCATGGATGAAGGATATGAGGATAAAAAATAATAAGTAAAAGAAATTAAGAGTTGTGGTTTGAGAAAATTACCTCTTGAACATCACCTCCTTAAAGGACCCCTTAAGGGACTTGGAATTGGTCTTTTTATGATACCATTACCTCTATAATGTGGATAGATAAGTGGAGAAGAGAATTTGGTAGAGTACGGTCAAGATAGAAGTCCCAAGTTGGTGAAATGAAGTGAAGGAAGGAGTTCCCTTTTATAATTGAGGTGAGGGTAATTTTAGGAATTTAACAAAATATTAAAATACAATAAGAAAATTCGAGGGCCAAAGACTTAAAAATATCTTATAAATACAAATGGGATTAAATTTTAGACCATACCTTATCCCATTTGTCCATATACAATATTTTTTATTTTTTTTAAATAATTTAATAAAATATTATATTCATGAAATATCATTGTTGTCAAAATTGATACTCTTCATTCACATGAATTTAAATACATCAAAAAGAAGAGTAAATTTTGAACCAACTATTTTATTATATTCTATATATGTCATAGTTATATATATAATTCACAGATCACCTTTAAAATCTCAAATTATCTTTAAATTAAAAATTTTAAAATCATTTATTTATTTTTCATTAATTTAATAATTGATACATCATCATTGTACAATACCTTAAGGTACATATATATTCATTAAATATTAAAAATAAATTATAATGATGAATAAAAATATTTTTTCTTTGAAAATACTATTTATGGTAGAATCTATCTTTTGAATAAAAATATATTAAAAATTTATTCTTATTTAAAACCATAATGTGAACAGTTTCACTTTCATTCAAATAAAATACTATAAGGTACTTAATGTCAACAATTTGGCTCTAATGGGTTATATATTTGACCCATGGATGATTTTGGTCCAAAATTACTAATCTAATAATATTTAAAAAAAATTGAGTCATTTAATAGTTCATACAATTTTAATTAAAACCATTTTATTGATTTTCTTCTTCTTTCATATGCACTATGTCATCATTGCATAAGCATTGAAGTTAATTATATAACATAAAAAAAATTAAAAATAAATTAATATCAAAAAAATAAATTAATTAGACTCAATATAATCCTTTATATTCATTAATTATGTATATTGTATCAAATCGATGTCAAGACAACTTATTTAATTTGTTAATTTTGAATTTTCTTGCATTGTGCAATAATTAAACAATCATTTGTATAAGATTTATGTTATATACGTAAAAAATTCAAATATATAAGTCAAAATAAAAAATTATTAGTTATATTTAATAATAAAGTCATTAAAAGATTTTTTACCTCTAAATTAATATCTATAAGGCACCAAAATTTACTTTTTCAATTCTTTATAGGCACTGCGTCGACACTGGAAATAATTTTTATATTTATCATCAAATAAATTAAACTTTTCATGTTTTGAATTATTTTCGTATGATAGTTATATTATAATATAACACATTAGTCATTCCATAACTTTAATTAATTTTATAACATAATTATGTATTGATGATATTACAAAAGATACCGTATTTTATATATACGATATTTTTTTACTATTCACTAAAACTTTAACTATTTTATAAAATTATCAAAATTTCACCATAAACTAATTTTGGTATGATGATTTAAAAAATGAAGTTAATTTTATAAAAAAAAATTATAAATGTTCCAGAAATTAATTATATTATTTTTATATAAGAAGGAATAAAAATATTTTTTTGAATAAAATATGTTTCAGATGAATAAAATGGATTTAATAAAAATAATATTTAATGAATTTAATAAAGATATAGGATTTATTTAAAAATAATTAATTGATACATTATCAATTATTATAACCATTATATATTTTATAATGTCATTAATATCGTTCATTCGTGACAATTTAATGTCTAGGTTAGAATGGCCACATTTAAATAATAATATTCCATTATTAATTTAAGCTCGATGTGGCATATATTGTACTCTATCAAACATAATATTTATTTTCAAAAACTCATGATGCTACATTCTCCCCCCTCTATTAAATTGTGTCCTTATAATTTGGACTTGGGATAAAAAACTAGGGATTTTAATTTTCAAAATACCTTTGTTGAAACCCACATCATAAAAAGGATTAATAAAACATCAACTTGAAAAGAGAGTAAGGGGAGTGTGAAGGTCACCAGATATTACACATACTAGGCTTCTATATAAGATAAGATAAGTGGTAAGTAAAAACAAGGATATAAAAGATAAGACTAACTCCTAAATACTGATGGAGAGTGATAGAGAATTGGGTCATGAGAAAGTTAACTATAAAGAAAATCATAAATCTATGATGGGTTTAAAGTCCCTTGATTTATAAGTAAAAATATTATAAGGATAAGGTTTCTTATTTCAAGATTACTTTACATACTAGTCTAACAACATGGGGAAATTTACTTACTTGAAAAGAATAATTTACACCACAAACTAATCTTTTTCTTCAAATTATGAGTATGAATTTTTCATGCTTGATACACTAAAATCAAATTTTACAGATAAAAAATACACAAAAGGGAAAAAATATATTCCTCCTATTTTTATAAATTAACCAAAACCTATAATGGTTATAATAATATAATATAAATTCTAAAAAATAATTAATCTTCCAAATTCAATAGTAAAACTCAAAGTTCAACATAGATCATTCAATAGATAACTATCCTCAAAATTCCTAAAAATTATTCATGAATAATATTGAAACTAAAAAATCATAAGGATTTGATCACATAGACTTCCAAGATAAATTTAATATTTATCTCCAAATCAAATTAATCACACTTAATGTTATATAACAAAGTAATAATTTCCTAAATTACATAATCTTCTAGATATTCTAACCATTTCCATAAATAACATTAATCACCATAAATCCATTATGAAATCATATATGATTGAAAAATATAATTCAACATTTACTTTTAATATAAAACCCCATATTATTTTTCTTACCATAATCATATAAGGTTCCTAAAATTGTAAACTTCTTGCCCAAATGGCCCGAAGGCCTTAATTGTTTATTGATTTTTGATAACCCCCATTTCAAGGGATGAGGTGGAACCCTTACAAGGCTCGTAGGCTCAGAGATTACATGGACCATAGGCTTAGGAGATTACATGACCTGAAGGTCTTAGGGAATTCAACCAGACTATCTACAAGGAACTGCCCCTCCCCAGCATCTGCATTATGATAGTAGCTCTCCACCTTCACCTGGCCCTCTGGCTAGGCTTCCCATGCAAGCACAGGCTGGTCCTGATGGCATATCCATAGCCTCTCATTTTGAAAAATCCATTTGGCTCTGCTCTGGTGAGTCCACCTGCTCTGAATCCTCTTCCGGGGATTCTCCTTTTTTGTAGTCTGTCTAGGGAAAATACATGTGGCCCGAAGGCCTTGAGGTGGCCTGAAAGACCTACTAACCTAAAGGCCTGGGTGGCTCGAAAGCCTTAAGAACTCCAAGCCCAAACCGGTGGCCCAAGGTGAACTGTTCCAGCTGCTACAGTACCGAACAGTACCTGCTACAGTAACTACTACATTACCCACACAATGTATAGTCCTGCTACAGTACCTATACAGTGTACAGTTCTGCTATAGTACCTATACAGTGTGTAGTTTTGCTACAGTATCTGTACAGTGTACAGTCCTGCTATAGTACCGCACAGTGTATAGTACTGCTACAATACTACTACAGTACCCAGAAATATGACTCTACCTAGTTTTGAACCTGGGTCTTGTAGATTCACTTAAGGATACCTCACCAACTGGGCTGAGGCTCACGTGCTTGTAAACTTCTTCAAAATAACATTAACCACATAATCACTAAATCATTTTCCAATCACATAGTTTCCTATTTGAAAGGAAATATGTTCCAAAATCGATCTTCACTTTTATATATAAGATCATTTAAATAAAGGATAATTGTTTTATACTAACTAGTACATCACATATGTGGTTGGTGTTTTACCCTTTTCACCCTTTCGTTATGGGTTCAATTCCCCACGGCCCTGCTGGATGTGAAAGGTTGTATCCCATCTTATTAGTTGTCAATTTTTCAAATGATAATTCTTATTACATTCCTAGAAATGTGATAAACATATAGAAAATAACAGTAATATATTTAACATTACAGATATGTTTTAACCACAAAGGTTATCACTTATCTTTCATTTTTCATCCCAAAAAAGTAATAACACATAATTACCTCAAAAATAAATTTCTCTAAAAATATCATCAGTCACCATAAAATTTCATAACTTAAAGCCTAAAAAGTGTTGTTTAAGACTTTGAACATATAGTCATCCTTAAAATTATAAACATGTTCTATTATCCATAACTCTTATAGAAATACCACAATAAAACAACATAATATCTAAAGTTGTCTAAACCTTACACTGATACAAACTGTAAGGACATACCCTTAAACATTACATATTCTAGTGAACTTAGCCTAGAATTCACATTATAATATTACCAATGAAATTTTAGGATTATATTTTTATATAATTAGGGAAAAATATTAAAATTAAAACCATACATTAAAATTGGACACTTATACCCAATATTCATTTTTTCTATAAAAGAAAAGTTTTTAAAATTAAAACATGTTTTTTGTTCATGAAAAATCTGCACAATTTTCCCCTTGATCCAATCATTTTCTCTAGTCACCCTGACATCCTGTGATATTTTTTTAAAACTTTGGATGAGTATAAAATCTCAATAAAGGACATAAAATAAATAAAACCACTATTCTAGTGTAAATCCATAAAAGAAATACCTTAAAAACGTCCCTTTTTTACCCTGAAAAAGGAAGAATTTTTTCAAAATGATCATTATATTACCATCATTATATTATCTTTTGAAAATCAAGAGATATTCATAAAAACTTAAAAGAAAGAATATAAGAGTAAAATAGATAACTTATTACATCATTTTCCATATCTCTCTTACAAATGGATTATACAATATATCCAATGTCCACCTCTAGAGTACCCAATTCATTAGAGGTTATAACACAATCAACCATCCACAGTTTATCACAAAACTACCCATTATTGGTTAATAATGTAACCAAACATCCTTGGTTTGTCATAGAACCAACCATAATTGGTTTATAGCATAACCAACTATTATCATATAAATTTCATAAGAACCATATCAAAATAAAAAAAGGAATTCTTGTATCATAAAAATATTCTTATGGAAAATAACTATTTTCATTTTGAAAAAATAGATTTTTCAACAAGCTATGCACTTACAAGGGAAAACATTTACTTTGAAAATAAAAATTAAAAACTTTAAAGGAATATTCAAATCATCAAGGAATTATGAAATAGGGAAATTATATTCATTATATATATGTAATAAAGCATTCTTTTAAAAAAAAAATAACTTTAAAAGATGATTTTTAAAAGAAAGTACCTTACCTCATGTTCAAATTCCTTCAAACATATTCCAACCTATTGTATAATGGTTTAAATAATATTATTAATTTTTAAAAAAACTATATTCATTTTTATAATACCTTATATTATCCTTTTATAACATCTTTCCACCATTTTATTAATAATATTTAATTATTTTCATTGTTTCAGGTGCATTCGTTTCATGGTTTCATAGTTGGTTCTTTTGTGTATAGTTGTGGGTTTTCAAATGGAAATTATACCTCATACATGAAATGAAATGGTATTAATAAACTTCAATAATTTTAAATGTTACCATATAACTCTTTTTCGTTCCTATATAAGTATGATTCATTTAATAAAACATTAATGATAATTGTTTAGTTTATTATGACAGTTTTTCTGACCATCGTGAATTAGTTTCATTTTATTTAATGTTATATATATATTAGTTACAGAACATTAAATAAGTTATAATCTACTTATTAAAATATTATTTAACCATAATAATAGTTTTATAACCATCCTTCAAGGAAGTAATGAAAAAAACTCATTATCCATGGAGACGGTTAATCACCATAAATTGGACAATGGTTTTGTTTCATTGAATAAGAGAATATGGGAAAATAAATGAATATGATATATTCCATTAGAAATATAACATTAAATTATATACATTTTACTAGGTTTATTATTACTTTATGGATGAATGAGGTGAGGAGAAAATATAATTAGGAAAATAAATTAAGAGATGTTGTTTGAGAAAATCACTTCTTGAATATCACTTCCTTGAAGGATTCTTAAAGAAACTTGGAATTAATATTTTGGTGATATAAGAACCTATAAAATGTGGGTAGATAAGTGAATAATGAAATTTATAAGAGGATATTCATGATATGAGGCTCAAGGTGGTGAGATGAAATGAAAGAATGAGTGCCCTTTTATAATTGAGGTGAGGGGCATTTTATGAGTTTCAAAAAATATTAAAATATAATAAGGCTATTCTAGGGCGAAAGACTTCTAAATGGCCTATGAATACACATGGTATTCCATTTTTGGCCATATATTATCCCATTTTCCTTATTATTTTTTTATAATTTTAAATAATTTAATAAAATATTATATTCATTAAATATCATTATTGTAAAAATAGATACTATTCATTTCCATGACTCTAAATGCATAAAAAAAAGACAAATTCAAAAAAAAAAGATTTTATTATATCCTAGACATGTCATATTTATCTATAGTATTCTTGGATCACATTTAAAATATCAAAATATATTTATTTTAATGTTTTTTATATCATTTATTTTACTTTTACAATAATTAAATAATTACGACATCATTATTTCAAAAACTCTTAAGGTAATTATTTCTTACCTAAAAATTAAAAATAAATTAAAATGGTGAATATAGATATTTATTTTTTAAAAATAGAATTTATAGTTAAACCCAGCTTTTAGATGACCATATATTAAAAATTGTATACTTACTAAAAACCATACTATGAATAGTTTGACTTTATTTTAAATAAAATACTACAAGGGATTTAATGTCAACCATGTGGCTCCAAAGGGTCATAAATTAGAACCATAGATTATTTTTTTGAAACCCACTCATCCAATTATATTTAGACAAATTTTGGATTCATTTAATGATTCTTATAATTTTAATTAAAATCATTTTATTGATTTTTCTCTATTTTCACAAGCACAGTGTCAGAATTTCATAATCATTGAAGTTAACTATTCCAAATATTAAGGATTTAAAATAAATTACTATAATTTTTTTTAATAAGGATCAATATAATCCTTTATGTTCATTTATTATCTATATTTACTTATATCTATGTCAAGAAAACTTATTTAATTTGTTAATTTGAATTTTCTTGCATTGTGTAAGTATTGCACAAACATTTGGATAAGATTCATGTTATATAAATCAAAAATTAGAAAATATTAGTCAAAATAATAATTTATAATGATATTTAATAAAAAATTCATGTATACACTTTTTATCTCTAAATTAATATCTATAAGGTACCAAATTCGACTTTTTCAATGTTGTGCAAGCACTGTGCCGACACTGAAAATAATTTTTATATTTATCATCAAATAAATTAAAATGTTCATGTTTTGAATTATTTATGTATGATATTTTTATTATAATATCATTCATTATTCATTCTATAATTTTATTTAATTTTTATATCATAACTATGTCTTAACTATATTACACAAGATACCGTATTTTATAAAAACTATATTCTTACTATTCACAAAAAATTAATTTTTTTATAAAATTGTCAAAATTTCACCATAGACTAATTTTGAGATAGTGATTTAAAAAATGAAGTCTTTTTTATTAAATAAATTTTCTAAATGTTCCAGAAATTTATTATATTATTTGTACATAAAAATAAATTAAAAACACTTTTTGAATATGTTTTTTATTAATAAAATGGATTTACTAAAAATTAAATAGAATAACTTTACTAAAAAATATAATACTTATTTACAAAGAATTAATTAATACATTATCAATGAGTATGGGCATTATATATTCCAAAATTTCACTAATACTATTCATTCCTTCCAATATATGAATGGTCACATTTAAATAATAAGATTCTGTTATTTGTTTAACCATGATGTGGCATATCATGTGCACTATCAAGAATAGTCTTTATTTTCAAAAATCCAGGATGTTATAATATATATATAATATTCTAAAATATTATTTATATAATACTAAATATGTATTTATAGGTTCATTTAATATCAAAATATATTTATATTAATATGTCATATTTAGTGAAAAAAAGATTATAAGTTAATTAAAAAGTAATATTAATTAATAATATTGACTAATTAATATTAATATACATTGAATTACATTTTTACCAAGTTCATTTGTTTCATTCAATTTGACATATAAATCAAATAATGAATACTTAATTATTAATTAATTAAATTGACTAAATATGTTACACATAATTTGTCATACAATAATTTCACATATACATATACAAAATTACTTCAATTCTATAAAGAAAAAAATTAAGAAATAATGAATTTTTATTAAAATTTTTTAGATTTCAATTTATTAATATTTAATATATCATGTTGAAATTATTAAATTTTATTCATTTTTTATATTTTTGTTTAATATATATTGTTTATTACTTTTCAATATATATGTATATTAATTTATTTTTAAAAAATATTCATTATTATTTTTATTTATTTCATTAATAAATTTTTTAATATTTTTATAAATTATTCATTTTTAATTATTATTTTTTTAATATTTTTTGTAATTTTATTTATTTTTGATAGTTATTTATATTTATTGACTACCATTTAAAAATTTTAATATAGTTTTAATTTTTATAATTAATGTATGTATTGATTTTTATTTTAACATATATTCATATTTTTTTTAATTTATATATTAATATCTTTTATTCATTTTCTAATATTTTTTCAATCTATTCATATTTGAAATAAATTTCACTCATTTTTAATATTCATTCATTTAATAATATTTATTTATTAATAATATCTCGTTTTTTCTGTTCTTATAATTTATTATTTTTTCAATAATCATTCCTTTATTATTTTTTGCAATTTATTCATTTTTAATGTTTTTATACATAATTACACATTAATATTTTTAATAATTTTAATATAGAAATATATTCACATTGATATAAATATAAATATAAATATATATATAAATATATATGTATTTATAATTAATAAGTCATATATTTAGTGAAAATGATATATTATTAAAAATTAATATTATTTAAAAATATTGACTAATTAGTATCAAGTAAAGTACTTTGAATAAAATTTCATTTACTTATATCAAACTTGTGTAACATTAATTTCTAACACATATACGAAATTAATGCAATTATATATAAACACACACACACATAATTGTTTTTAAATTTTTTAAATTTTTAATATTCATTTTAGAATTTTATTTGTTGGCATAATATATTTAATATCTATTATGTTTTTTATTTTTAAATTTTATTCATTTTTTCTATTTTTGTTCAATATATACTATTTATTACTTTTTAATAATTTTTCTAATTTATACATTTTTAGTATTATTTATTCATTAATAATATTAATTTTTTTAATCTTTTTTAAATTATTCATTTTTAGTTTTTTAATTTTTTTTATTTTTATCCATTTTTAATTTTTATTTATACATGATTATTCCTTGACATTTAACATTTTTAATATCATTGTAATTTATATAAATAATATGTATTCATCTCTATTTTAATGTATATTCATTTTTATTTATTTCAACAGTTTATATTATGAAGAACACTTATTAATTTTTTAATATTTTTGAAATAAATTGATTTTTAACTAATAAATTTCACCTTTTTTAACATTCATTTATTTAATATTATTTAGTATTATATATTCATTGATAATGTTAAATATTTTTCATTTTTTTATAATTTATTTGTTTTTAATATTTATGCTTTTAATATTATTGTAATTTATTCATTTTTAATTTTTATTTATACATATTTATACATCATCATTTCATGTTTTTTAATATGGTTATAATTTATATATTTAATATGTATTCATCTTTGTTTTAATATATATTAATTTCTAATTTTTTAATTAATATAATTAATACAACTTATTCTTTTTTTAATATTTTTGAAGTCAATTCTTTTTTTGTTATTAAATTTCACTTATTTATAACATTAATAAACTCAATATTATTTATTTATTAATAATTTTAATTATATATATATATTATTATTTATTCAGTTTTTAATATTTATTCATTTAATATATTTTAATATATTTTAAATAGTTTTATTAGTGCTTAAAAATGCCAATTAATGTGGGTTTTATCAGCTTTTTTTGGAAAGCATTGACAAACCTGTTCCGGTCTTTTAGATACAACCCTAACATAGAACCTCACTCACTCGTGTCAACCAAGCTACCGTGGAACTCAACCTTTTTCGTTGCTCTGCCACACACTTTTTAAACAAATTGACCCTTTCAAAAAAAGGTATGTGATTCTTTCTTCTCATTTTTAGTCGATCTTGTATTATTTCACAATTTTTAGTTTTTTCCCTATGTACCATATGCCACCATTACCCTTGACCTATGGGTGCCATAGTTTCTTGGTCATGTTCCATACGACCACCATTTTCGATTTCCAAAGAGGTTGGATACTCAAAGTTTCCATTTTTTTAATTTTTCATGTTTGGTAGTGGGTTGTAACATATTATTGGTAGAATTTTCAGTGAATATTTATATTTACCCATGGATATGTTTATATTGAAATGAAAATGAAATTATGAAGTTAATTTTTTTATTAAAATTTAAAAACAAAAAACCCCCACAATGAAATCAAATATACATAATGTATTTCTATTTTGATTTAATTTTTTGATATGATATGCATGTATAAAATATATATGGGCACAAACATGGACATATAAAATATAGAAAACTTTATATATGAATATATATATATATATATATATCTTTATATATGTACACACACACACACACACACACACACACATATTGCATATATGTGGCTACGAGTTTGGAAAAACTGTGTATTTTGGCCATCTCTCCATCTTATTTTATCTCATATGTGTATTAAACATTCCATTAAATTTTATTTATCCACATGGTATTGGAGTATGAAAAGTGTATATTATTGACATGTTACCTAGAGGATACACACATATATATCTATTTACATATTATCAATATGGGATTCCTTCACATGATTTCTTCATATTATTAATTTGATTTCTAGAGGGTTTGAGTGCTCAAAAATATTTTATCTTAATAATGTAATATATTTCTCCTAATTTGTCTCTCAAGTAGGTTTATAATTGAGTTCTTTATCACTAAAATTATTAGCTGATTAAAAATGAATAATGTTATATTTATTGAAAATAGATTTATGACATAATTCAAAATGGGGATTTTTACTGGAAAATTAGAATTGAACCATCGGGGTTTGAACAATGAAAAAAATAGAGTGAAATAGGTTTAAACAGGGAAGAATTCATATTTTTAGTAAAGTAAAAAACTATATTTAGAGTAGTGACCTTAAGCATGTTTAAGCTATGTAAAAAATTCCAAAAAAAGAGTTTTCATACAATCAAATTATAATAATTTTTTTACATATAAATGTATATATACATTATATTCATACCTTATATGTATTTATTTATTATTTGTATAAAATGAATATTATTGAACATAATAGGATAAATATGATTCAAAAATGGATGGATTGTAATGATATCCTAAAGGAGTATGAGGATAGAGTGAAAGAGTTCATGGATTTTGTAACAGATCATACATACGACCCTTCTCAAATCCCTTTCTTATGTTTACGTTATTATTATTCAAGAAGAATTAATCCAGAATAGTTGGAAGAACATTTCATTTATAATATAATAGATTGAAGCTATACATTCTATGGGTATGATTTCTAAAAAAATACATTCTCATCTAAATGATTGAATACTATTTCACAAGAACCATGAATTACTCAAAAATTCCCAAAGTGTGGCAAGGATCGATAAAATAAAGATAGATTAAGTACATAAAAATTTATGTGGTACTTTTCTATCATTCTGTGTTTTATATTTCTATATTAATTTCAAGAAACAACAATAAAATTAACACGGTATGTGCATATGAGAATTTAAGATTAGAAACTACTCCACCCAATAGACTCTCCTCAGTGGAAGAAAATTGATTATGAATTTTCTGAATTTTGAAATGATCCAAAAAACCTCCATCTTATATTACCTATAGATAGATTAAATCATTTTTTTTGTAAAAATTAGTACTCACAGTACATGTTTAGTTGTTTTGGTAAATTATAACTTTCGACTATGGTTATGCATGTAGTGTAAAAAATATTATCTTTACTTATATATAGAACAAAACAACTTGATAATGACATTGAAGTAAATTTGGATCCATTGATCGATGTTTTGAAATTAATGTAATATAAAAGTGTAACATTGTTTTATTCTCATATAATTGAAACTTAAAATAGAGAGACATGTTGTATGGGATAATAAATAACTTTTCTGCTTATTAAAATTATTTGGTCTATAAATTTTAATGGAATATTGGGGTGTATGATTTTTGAAGTAGGTACACACTCAGTTAGGTTGAAACATTCCCAAAAAATGATATTTTTATGATATTTTAAATGTTTTCCCCAACAACATAAATATTGATCTGAATGACAACATTCAGTGGAAATAAAAAATAAGGTACAACATCCTCTCTACTAATGATTTATCAACTATTCAAGAATGTAAAAGATACTGAAAAATATTTTGGTGAACCTTTTTTAAAAAAACCTTATGAAATCTTGTTGGAAAAAGGGAATAATTTTCTATGAATTACCATAATATAATTGTTTGTAAGTCAAAAAATTTCTTGATGACATGCACATAAAAAAACATACATGATAGTGTTATAGGCATATTACTAAATATACTAGAAAAAATAAAATATGGAATTAATGCTAGATTGGATATGATTAGCCTGTGGATAAATGAAGAGTTGGAACCAGTGAAGGGTGAAAGATAGAATTTTCTTCCATAAGCATCTTACACTCTATCCAGAGAATAAAATTTTAAAATTTGAAACTTCCCTAATGGTGTAAAATTTCGAGTGGGCTATTCCTAAAATATCAATAATTTCATGTCAATGAATAATTTGAAGTTATAAGGTCTAATATCACATGAATGTCATGTTTTGGTGCATTATTTACTTCTCGTATCTTTACATTGTGTTCCACCTAAATATGTACACAAACATTAACTGGACTTATCTTTTTTTTTCAAATCCATATGCAATAAAATTATAGACCCATATAAGTTTCCAATCATGAATAAGTAAATTGTAGACATATTATGTGAATTATATATTCTCTTCCCATCATGATTCTTTGATATAATGGTCCACCTGATGGTTTACTTGGATAGAGAGAATCAATTATGTGGTCCTTTACATTATTGATGGATGTACCCCAATGATTGCTATATGAAAATTTTAAAAGGGTAAATAACAAATAAAACTCATCCAGAAGTTTTTATTATAGATATACATATTGTTAAAGAAGCTATTGAATTATATATTCATTACCTATCAGATGCCGATAAAAATTGTCTCCCAACATCTCATCACATCAGATGCCTTATGGGTGAAGGAGGTTTTGATAGAGACGTTGTAACAACTACCATTATATAGAAGGATCGATCTCACATTTACATTTTACATAATATTATATAGGTTTATCCATATGCTGAATCCCACAAAGTTATTCATAGACATTTAAATTAATCAAGGGATTAAAGATGAATATCAAATAACTATAATATTTAGTTTATAGAATGGTTTTGAGATCATATTTATAAGTAGTTATCTTTAAATATGTATTCAATTTCTAAATTAATTCGATTTCTCATCAGGGGACCAAATGTAAATGTTATATATTACACTGGTTTTGTAATTAATGGTTATACATTATATATAACAGAATAATATGAACATAGTATGATGAAAAATAAGGGATTTATGCTTGTGTAAAAATCAATTCATGTATCTGGATCTAAGGAAAAAATCTAATTATATTGAATATGTTATATTTTGGAACAATGAAATAGATATATAATTTGTATTATACAACATTTCAAGTGATGATTTTCCCTTGCAAATGGCTTGATCATAAGAGTGTAGTTAAAATTGATGAATTAGAATTCATGAAGTTGAATTTATGTGTGTATGGGTATAAGGATGAACAATTCATAATTGAATAAAAAGCTGTGAAAGTAATTTATATTCTATATCTAGCTAATAAAAATTGGTCAAATTTTCTTTTCTAAACTAAAACAACAATATGGTTAGATGAAAATTCAATTAAGGATGACCCTTTCATTGGGATATCACCATAATTTCATAGTGGTCCCAATTTAAACAATGTATTGTACATTATAGGGGACCACAAGGAGGAGATTTGGACACTCGATATAGGAAAAAAATCCCTTTAACCTTTAAAGGAAAAAAGAGATCAATGAATATGTTAATGTGTTTTTTAATATAATATTTTTTCCTTATAATATTATGTGTTTCATAATAAATTTATGTAATCTAAATTAAATGTTTTACTAATCATACAAATAATGAATTATCAACATGTTGATGTTACAAATCTCAAGGAAGAACACATGATTAATGAAGAAAATATGAAATTATTGGGGGATCAACAACATGTGGATGAAAAAACAAGAATGATTTAGAATCACTATACTAACTAAATTTATCAATTAAATAATTAAAGGAATAAAATTGGAGGTTGGGTATAATTAATACGGCTAAACTATTGACCCCAATAAGTCAATGATCATTAGTTACATTGGGGTCATAATTAGAATTCATGTGCAATTGATATAGATACATGAAAAAATGTAATGCGTGCATTGAAGAAAATCATTTGGTAAGATATTAGGGTAATATTATTATATATTTTTCTCCATTTTATTGAAAAAATATATAATGAAATATCGATATACTTTTCATTATCTATTTGAGATTTTTTTTTTATTTTAGATGATTTCCATGTGAAATTTGTATTAATGTTCACCAGAAAAGATTATAGGGCCTTACATTCACTTATAAAAATGAATCATTTCAGGGGTCATGAGGGTAAAATAAACCCCCACCCACTAGCTACATATGCACACCCTATAACTAAGAAACATGAAAATATTTCATTAGTCATCAAGATAAGGAATCGTTTCTGGTTCATTGTAATTGATAATAATTTATTTGAAATTATTTATTTCATCCACTTTGATTCAAAAATATTAATTCATGAAATAGAAAATGAGGGTTGAAAATGAAAAACATACATTAAATCTAATATACGCATATCATAAAGCAAGGATTGTGTAACCTTCACTTGAAAGGAAAACGATATGTAGTTTAAATATATATTAAATGTTTTATTTCATATGAAACTACATATGTTATTTATTTATATTTATATTGATGAATAAGAATAAAAATCCACTTACATACCTTGACATGTTCCATAGAATGAATCTAGTGTAAATAAAGAGGGAAAAATATTAGATGAAAACACACAAGCTTTATAAGAATAATATATAATTATGACATAATAGTAATTTTTTATTCATTAAAAAGTATTACAAAATAATATCTATCTATGTTTGTATGCTTTTATATGGTTTATACACAAAAATATTCATCAACTATAGTTGAATGAATTTTTTTTAACAGCTTTAAAGTGCCTAGAAAAGTATAGTCGCATTAGAGGTGTAGGTTTTGGAGTGTCACCTCAAAAAAATTTCAAGAAGAAAAATTCTCATGGATATATATATAAGATGGTGAAAGGCAAGTAGGAATAGATAGAGTATTTAAAATAAATTATTGTTTAATCTAGTTTCACATGACCCCATATGATTTAATGTTATCCATTACCCTCAACCACTTTCCTCAACCAAGTTAATCAATTTTTTCATAACTTGTTCTAGTAAATGCAAATCAAACAAATTGTGATAAATTTATATTTTTAAAATTATGAAAGACTAAATTTTATGTGATTTATATATATCATAACCCACTAACCACCTTATTGTGTGGGATATGATGTACAATATCCAAGGTAGAAATATACATCATATACAACTCCCAAAAGAACACATGATAGCGGGGATTGAAGTAACACATGAGACAAGCTTCAAGTTTCCTATTCCACTTAATGATTTAGATATCAATATAGTCGATAATTCTGTTATAACTTTTATAGAATTACTATTAAGTCTTATAAAGATACATGGTAAATTACTTTAATAGTTTTTTTTCAAATAAACCCCTTAAATAGTTAATGAAAAATGGTCTGAAATGAAGTATGGTATTATAGAAAGACAACACTAAAAACAAATGGAAGGTAATATCAAGATAATTCATTGGATTAACCAAGAAATGAAAAGGACTTTATGAAAGTACCTTTAACCCACCAGTTCCTCTAATGTGTATATTAATATTAATTGTTAATGAGGATAAAACATTAAAAGATGGAAATATTTCCTAATTTGATTATGAAGAAGAAATATTTAGAGAGACCATAATAGATGAGATTGGTCTCGAGAGTATAACTGAAATTATAATGTTTGAATGGCTGGGGGTCTCATTTGTGAATTCATACATGAGGTACATTTCCATAATAAGTTTTTCAAAAAAATGATCTATTAGATTCATTATAGTTAACAACTATTCATATTTTTTATAGATGTATATTTTACTTCTATATAAAGGGAAACTGCTATAGAATAACATTTTCACTCAATAATACTTTTATCATTTAAATAGAGAAAATTATTTTGGAAATGTAAGGAAATGAATATTGAAAAGATACATTAAGAACTTGATAGGCCCAGAGGTCATTATTAATTCCCTATGGGTCTATGCGGATATAAAATTTATCAAAACTCATCTATGCTATATAATTAATTAAAATGAGTATTAACAAGAGGACAAGATTGATCAACAGAGAAAAATTAATTAGTTTCATAATAATTTTAAAATATTTAATTTTATTAAATTGAAGAAAAAGGTGAAAAATGAATGAATTGATTGGTTTTGAGAAAGAAAAATAAAAACAAAGAAGACTGATTGGTTTTTAAACATATCTAAAAGCACGTCAGGGTTTTGTAATTTTATGGGTCATATTAAATTGGATTAAAGGAAATATATTGATTAATTTATGATTGGTGTCATATTTGATATGAGGAAGATCCAATGGTCATGGTATCTGATCCTCAACATGACAATACCCTATTTCCCATGGTCCGATAATTTTGGGTGTTGTCGAATCAAGTATGTATAGATATTATATCTAAACCTGATTTACCCTAAAGATGAAAACAACCATTCCTTATTTGTGTTTTTTAGTTGTGAAATTTTAAATTTCATTTTTTATTCAAATATAAATGGTCATTATAAAATAAAAATAAGTATATTGGAAGTTTAAGAATAAATTCCACAAACCAAATACATGAATAAAAATAAATGAAATAAATCCAATGGTACCTTCCCCCTTAGATTAAATTACCCTAGAACAAGGTAGTTTTATGACCACATCCTAGTTATGAGAAAATAATATGGAAGGAGAAAATAAAAATAAAGCATAAAAGAATAAATAAGGAAGTCAGGGAGGGCGTAGTGTCTTGCTCTAAGATTTTGTCTCCAGAAGATCTGGGTCTAAATATCTGCACATCAGTAGGAAATACCTCTATTTATATGATTAATATTGGATATGGAATTAATTTATTTCATGAAGTAATGGTCCAACGATGGTCTAAGGTGGATCCCACATCAAATATTTGGTAAGAAACCTAAGAGTTGTTAAATCAGGGTGAAAAAATCCTATTTGGGAAATTATACCATGTGTAATTTTTCCTAATGTGTTAATTTTATTCACAACTTGTCCTTTTATTCACAACATTCACTAGTATACATCGTGTAATGATTAAATAATGTGTAATTCCATTTTTTAAACTCTGGAAGCCCCATTTGTCCTTGGGTATTCTGTTTTGTGCCTTGGAAGTGCTCCACAATCATCTTCAAAATTTGGTGTCTCTCTGTTTCACTTTTCTCACAACATGATGTGTATTTTAGCTCTAATATCTACCAATTTTCATTAATTTTACAAATATTCATGGTATCCTACAATAAAACTAAAAAAACAAGTCAAATTTCTCACAAATTGGCAAGAATAATCAATTAAATACATAAAAATACATTAAAATAATCTAAAATGTATGGCTGAAATACACTAATCAAATACTTGTACCCTTTAATCCATACATGTAATCAAGGATGGAATCTAAACATACTAAAAATAACTTTCACCTTAACATTCTTGAAATTCAATTTCAATAAAATAAATTTATCAAATTGAAAATTAAATGTTCAAGCATCACACATGGAAAATTAATCATTGCCTCATTTTTAAAAGAGACAAGTCAACTATGTATATTACTTTTCTTATTTTGAAATATCCAAGACTTTTAATTCATCTATTTTCATATATAAATTCATTATTAATATGAATTCTAGTTTTAATTTACCTCGCATTTATTTTTTCCACTCATCATCAGGGTACAAAAAAATATAGAGTTCAACACATTCCTCTAGAACACGTAACTTGCCATAGGCTTTCAAGGAATATAACATCTCCACCACATAAGGATAGAATAAAAATTAATCATGAGGGATCACAATTAGAATCAAATGAATATGAGGATTAGGGAAGATAGGTAAATTATGTAAAACAAGTAAGTCTCAAAATGGAGGTTCATCTCTAAATTAGATTTCATGATAATAAAAAACATCTCAATGAAAGTCACATTTTCCCCAAGTATCACAAACAAGGATTGTAATGAGATGAAATTAAATAAATGAAACACCCTCTTTTTTATTATTTTTCTTTTCTTTTTTGAATGTTGTGCTAAGTAAATTTTTCCCATATACCAACCAACCCCTAATGATCACCTCACAACACTACTCATAATAGTTATAACAATATCAATGGTCAAGTAAATGATGGTTTTTGAATTTCCCTAGACACAACCCATATTTTCTTTTATCTTTTATCTTTTATTTTTTTCAAGAGGTTGTGGAATTAATACAATTAATGTGCCTTACCCAAATCTCATGAAATCACCCCGAAACTTATTCATTACAAAATTTTCATCCCTTCCACTAGTTTTTATTTCCCCCACTCTTATGTTTGATAGTCATAAAAAAATATTTATAGGGAGGTAGGAAAGGATAAGATAGGCTTGTAACATGGATCATTTCATAAAAAGTATATTCATGGATTATATGGGCTTAAAAATTATTATAAGGTGGGTCTCTGGATAAGTTATAATTAAAAATAATGCCTTAATCATTTTAAAAGTGGTTCTATTCAATCAAAAATTCAATAAAATGAAAATAAAGTCCTAGAAGAAATCATTCCTGGGTTTCTCAAGAAATATACAATAGAAAGATTATAAAATATTACCTCAGTGGATGTATCGGGAATGAGATGAATGGTTGGGAAAATTACTCATGTAAATTCATATGAATAAATAAATAAATGAATTAAAATATTAGAAATTCAACACTTGGCCAATTCTCATGAAAATTTCATTTAAAATCATCAACATGCTCCCCTAAATCATGATTTTTCAAATCATAACCCACATGATTATCTCTACTAATTACTTTTCCCATTTTTATCATTCAAATTTATTTACAAAAAAATTTAAATTTCAGGGATTGGTAATTATCTTAGGTAGTTTATGTCTCCTAGTTTGGTTAATTGAAGCAAGAATCAAGTGTTGTTAATATAATTGGCGGTTAAAAATCTTATTAAACGTGAGGAATATAGTTGAAAAATACATAATTGAAACTCTTAATCCACTTGAAATTTTTTCTACAATCATCAATGTGTAGGTTATTCTAGTGGAAGATTCATGACATGTAATTTCCCTTAATGATGTGTAATTATTCTGCAGCTAGTTCTTTTGATTCCTACCACTTTCTACTACCTTAGGCATTTATTGTCCTGAAAATTGAAAATAAATACGTGAAAGAACAAGCCATTATCATGGAATTTTAAAATATTTGGAATGAGATCATGCACGCCTCTAAAAAAAATAAATAAATAAAGGGAAAATAAAAAACTCTACTTTCCTCCTAGAAGTGCTTTTTTTACTATCATTGGATAAATCTTACATTCTTCATCTTTAGCTCACATGACAAATGATTTAAAATTTTGTACCTATTTGGGGTCCGTAAATGGTCTAATTTTTTTCTTCTCCACATAGGTCGACCCCTATCCTTCTTCTCAAAATAAAATAATTATCCGTAATGGTAGTACTTGATTTACCTACATTGGATAAACCACCATTTTTTACCCAATCCTGATTAAATAAATGGAAGTTCATGTATCATCCATAAATTTTGTTCTTTCCAAAATGTAGTAGATTCAGTATCTCTTCTGGTGTCAGTGGACTTGGTCTTCATATTCTCTTTCTTCTTTAATTGATCATTCTCTTCCACAAAAGCATCTAATTCATGTACCTCTTCAATCTCAATGACATCCTCATCTTTAGGTGTTTATCCTTCTATAAACTCATTGTCCTCTTGCACATCATAGTTCTTAAATGCTTAGTAGATATTGAATCTTACTTGATCACCTCTAACACTCATATAGAGTTCTCCCCTTTGAAAATAAATCAATGCACACTTTTTGGATAAAAATTATTTTCCTAAAATGAGTGTATTTCTCTTTTCTTCCATACCCATAACTAGGAAGTCGACAAGAAATATGAACTTATCAACTTTGATTAGGATATATTTGATAAATCCTCTTAGGTATTTCACTGTTGATTCTGATAATTGAATACGTACTCTTGTAGGCTTTAGTCCATCTAGTCCTAAACTCTTGAAAGTAATTTACGACAAGATATTGATAATCTCATCTATGTCAGATAAATATTTTCCAAATTTTTTAGCTCCGATAAATATGGGAATTGAAAAACTACCAGTATCGATTTTCTTCTTAGGTAGGTCCTTTGATACCACTACTAAACACTCTCTTTTGAGTGGAATGGTTCCAATCTCTTCCAGATTCTTCTTGTTTGTTACCATCTATTTCATGAATTTTGTATATGTCGGCATGTTCATGAGAGCCTCAAAAAAATGTTTATTAATATGAAATTTTTTAAAGTTTTCAAGAAACTTAACTCTCTATATATTATTCTTCACTTATGAATTTTTTTCTAGAAAACACATTCTTGGTTTATACTGTGGTGTATCTTCTTCTTTTTATTTATCCACTTGTTCCTTGTTACTCTTGGCTTTCACATCTCTTGCTCGAACTAGTTGTTGTCTTGAAAAGACTATACCACTTCCTTTTTTTTCCTTCCCACTTTTAAGTTGTATAGATTTATATTATTCACATGGACATACTTTAGGGAATCTTAGTTGTTTTTTCACTAGGTATCTCTCTAAGAAGATCAGAAATTTTCCCAAATTACAACTCCAAAATTATTAATGTTTTCTTTTGGTTTGATTCTTTTTCTTCAATTTCTTTAATAACCAAACCATAATAAATCATGAATTTAGCCAATGTAACTTCCAATTTATTGACCTTTCTTGTTAGTGTGGTCCCTTGAGGTGCTTGTTTTTTTAAAATTTTGGTCTTTATTGAAATCCTTATTGTTTTTATTGTGGTTGTGGATGCCAAACTTGAAATTGATTACCATGATTGTAACCAGCATAATTGGAATCTTCTATATGCATACCTTGGGTGTTTTATTACTAGACCATCATGATTTCCATCTTATTTGTTAATGATTCCAACTATTCCACCATACAATCATTATTATTTACAACATGAACACCTTTTTGTTGTATCCCTTCCCCTTTCCACTGGAAACTATTGCTCGCCATTCCATGATGAGGGAATTTTTGAGTAATATCTTTATAATGTTCCCAGGCAGAATGCAGAGATTCATCTTCAAATTGAAAAAATTTAAGAATGTTTACCTGTATGTCCATTAACTTAGAAGGTGGAAAGAATAAGGTTAGGAAGTTTCATGTTAGTTCATCCAAAGTATTAATGGAATATTCTGGGAAGATTTGAATCAAATATCGAGCTTGATCACTTAATAAAAACCAGAAAATATAAAGTCTTACCGCATCTCTTAAAACATTATAGAATTGAAATGTATCACAGTGCTCAAGAAAATTTCTCATATATTTGTTCATATCTTCATAGGAAAGTCTAGTTAATTGAAAATTGTTAGTGATCATTGAGACGATTTAAGGATTGATCTCTATGTGATTTTATGCAATTGGGGGTGCTAGGATGCTTGGTTTCAATCCTATGTTTGACGGCCACCTGTAGTCTACGAGCATATTCATCCATTGATCTCTTTAAATAACCCCATTAGGTTGATTTTTCTCATATCCTACCATTTTTGTATCTTCCTTACACTTTAGTTTTGGTCCAAAATGGTTGGTTGAGTTGATGATGTCTTTTCCCTTTGCACGAGTGTTGTAGATATTAATTTAAATTAAAAAATCTTAAACTCACAGCATGAACACTCCCAATATAAACAGAGAAGTTGAAATAAATCTAATATAAATAATAAAATTGAAATCCTAAAAATCTAAAAAGAAACCGTCCCTGAAAACAAAGCTAGTTTAATAGGCCCAAAGGGTGTCTTTAATTCCCTATGGGTATATACTAAAACAAAATTTATAAAAATTCATTTCTGTTACTTAATTAATTAAAATGAGTATTATTAGTAGGCCACAATCTATCCATAAGGATAGTATAATTAGTTTCATTATAATTTTAAAATATTTAATTTTATTAAATTGAAGATAAAGGTGAGAAATGATTTATTTGATTTGTTTTGATAAAGCGATACAAATAATGAAGCAGAATGATTGATTGGTTTGTAAAAATATTTGAAAGCACGTCAGTGTTCTGTAATTTCAGGGTTTAAGTATAATTGGATTAAAGGAAATATATTGATTAATTCATGAATGGATTCAGATTAGATATGAGGAAGATTCAATGGTCATTGTATCCCCTCCTCAACGAGATAATACCTTATTTCCCTTAGTATAGTAATTTAGGGTGTTGCTGAATCAAGTTTATCTCAATACCATATTGAAACTTGATTTCCCCTAAAGTTGGTAATGGTCATTCTTTCTTCTGGGTTTTTAGTTTTTCAATTTTAAAGTTACGTTTTCATTTAAATATCAATGGCCATGATAAAACAAAATGTAAGATATTGAAAGTTGAATAATAAATTGGACAAACCAAATATACGAATAAAAATAAATGAAATAAATCCAATGGTACCTTCCCCCTTCAACTAAATTTCCCTAGAACTAGGTGGGTTTACCCCCTCATACCAATGATGATATAATAATAGGGAAGGATAAATTAAAAATAAATCATAAATAAATAAAGAAATAACTCAGGGAGGGTGAAATGTCTTGCTCCAAGCATTGGACTATGGCTGGTATAGATTGAAATTCCTCCACAATAGCAGGAAATTCATCTATTTATGGGATTAATATTAGCTCTGGAATTAATGGAATTCATGAAGTAAAGGTCCAATAGTTTTCTGGGGTGAGCCCCACATCAAATGTTTGGTAAAAAACCCAAGATTTGGTGAATCTAGGAGAAAATTTCTAATCTGGGAAATTACACCATGTGCAACTGGGTTACACCATGTGTAATTTTTCATAATGAATTTATTTTCTTCATGATGTGTTCTTATATTCACCAAATACATTATTACACTTTCTGTAATGATTACACAATGTGTAATTCCATTTTATCCTATGGAAGTTTCATTTTTACTTGGTTCTTCAGTTTTATGCCCCAGAAGTGCTCCATGATCATCCTCAAAATCTAGAATCACACTGCTTCACTTCACCCACAATGCGATGTGTCTTTTAGATCCAATATCTTTCTCTTTTCGTTCCTTTTACAAATATTCATTTTACCTACCATAAAATAGAAAAGAAGTCAAATTACTCACAAATTGTCAAGAATAATCAATTAAAAACATAAATAGACACATTAAAATAATCTAAAATGTATGCATGAAATACAGATATCAGAATTCCATTTGAAAATAAAATAATATATGAAACACTACAATTGATCCATAAAATTCCTGGGTAACACTCTAAAATCTAATCATATAAAATATATTTTTATTTTCTTCATTAATTATTTATTTTTTAGAAAGAACTAGATTATCATCTCACTCAATTTGAATACCTTGAATATTTATTTGTTGGATCCAATGAATGGATTTCCAAAAAAATCATCCACACCTGACTTCCATTGTTAATTTTTATTGCACTATTATCAATATTTTATAGATAAACATAAAATTAAAGATTTTAGTTTGTGTTTTAACAAAAACAAATATTATAATATAGTGATCTATAAATATCATCTAAATCATGATATGAGATCAATAAATGAACACAATAATCCTAAGTATTTCTTCAAATTGAGATAGATTAAGGTTTGTATAGTAATATTTAACTACCAAAACATATTTGAAAATAATGTACCTATTTTTTCAACATTTTTGAAGTGTCTAAAACAAGATAAAAATAATTATTTTGGATATTATTTTTTTCAAATTTATGAAATATATCATATACCAATAAAAAACTATAATCCTCAAATATGTAACTTTTGAAGGTAATTTAAATTTAATTTAAAATATTTTTAATCATTTTTGTCTATATTTTATTAGTACTACCTATATTTTTAAAATTCAATGTACTTAGAAGAAGTAATAATTTTTTTTAGATTTGAGTGGGGAGAGTACATGGTGTTAGAATGTTTTTCAACATCAAGTTGAAGTGGTTATACATTATTTTGTGATATAGTACAAACAATTACCTTAGATATAAATTTGGGGTGTCATGCACTAGTATCGTAATACATATATATTATTTTTCCAAAAACAATCATACAGTATTGGAAATCTATTAGTTATAATTGTATTATAATCCTATATTTTAAATTATCATCAATTTTTTTTCAGATTTTATAATCCTATCATTCTAAATGAATTTGAACCCCACTATAGATTTTCTACACCTCCTGAGTGAGGCTATAAAGTTGGTTATCCTCCTAAACCTATGGTTACTCTTCTTGATGAAAGAAGTATGAATGTTTTCATTTAAGTTTTTATAGCTTGGATAAGTAGACAACATATCTTAATAAAATCCGCAAATTGACGTGAAATCATTTAAAATAAATTCAAATCCACCTAATTCTTCTATATATGCAATTCAAACATTCAAATACATTTACTAAACCTAAAGCTCATGTGAGTAATTCAATCTTCTCATTGTTAGTATAATTTTTAAATGATTCTAAAAGGTATATTATCATTCCCTAATTGACCATGAATTTATTTTCAACTACTCACTAATTTCATTTTTTGGGGGGTTAGGATGTGTTTCTTGAAACTACAAAATGTTTGTTTTTGTCCTTACAAAGAAATAAATATTTGATTTGTTTATCAATATGAAGCATCATGGAGTGTTGTGCACTATGAATTATGGAAAAGATAGTAACATGTCCAAAAATTCTCATTATCATGATAGATTGTACTTTGAGGCTGTAGAATATATGACGGTGAGAGGGGAAATGGTCATGTATCCTTTTACCCACAAATATGAATACATATTACCAACCATTGGTATGCAATTCAACCTGAACAATGAAGTAGTGTGTGCCTTAGGATTTTTTCTTTATTTTAATAAAGTATTGTGCCTTTTATTTCACTTTTTTAGTATTATATTCAATATGTGTTCCATTATGTCTAATCATTTCATGTTCATAAGGTTAAATCTTTAGTAAATAAGAAACATTACATAAAACGAGATAACTTTCAATGAAATCCTTCCCCTGTTTTATGTAAGATATTTAATATTAGTGACCTTTATATAGGGAATGTACTTCTAAACTTCTAGCCTCATCATTTTCATTTTGTATCTTACTTTCTTTTGATAAGTTTTTAAAAATGGTATGAGCCCTGTTACAATAACTTCCACCACCCTCATGGATTCATTTACCTTCACAGTTGGTCAACCAAATAAATGACAATTAAAGATACTATAAATACTAATATAGATATAATACCCACATCTCAACATAATTCTCAAAGTATAAATGAGGAATTAACTATGAATTAATTCGAACTGGGGTTGGAAGTTGAAGATGTTGAGAGTTCGGTTGATCTATACATATCATTCTAGTCTAAAACTCGTGTCACATATCTAAAATTGAGAAAATGAGCTCATATTATCTTAAAACTTTAATATAATGATCCATAATTCATTTTTGATGTATTGTATTTTACTGTACATTAATCTGACATGTGATGTGTTTGGTAAGACTCAAAGTGCATTTTTTCAAAATAAATGTTCCATTTTAGTTTAAAACGCATATCACGTTGTAAAAAAAATGAGAAAATGATCTTTTATTATTTTCAAAATTTAGGAAAATGACCCATAATTTATTTTTGAGATGTAGGAATTGATTTCACATTAATCTAACACATTATGTGGTAGGTATGAATCCCAATGCATATTTTCAATATAAAACTTTAATTTTAGTTTAAATCATGCATCACAATGTCCAAATATTCATGTTATCAAAATTTAATAAAATGTTCCATAATTAATTTTTGATGTGTTGGAATTAACTAAATGTTAATCCAATACACAATGTTCCTGATATGGTTCAACATGTGTGTTTTCAATATTAAGTGACCTTTTAGTCTAAAACACTCATGTCATTTCTATAATCATGAAAATGAGGTAGGATTGTCTAGGAGATTTAGAGAAAATATCCATAATTCAAGTGTGATGTGTTATATTTTATTCTACATCAATCCAATATATTAGGTGGATGGTATGTCTCAAAGTGAATTTTTTCAATATAAAAGTGTCATTTTATTTTTAATCACATAATAAATAGACAAAACTGATAAAACAAGTTTGGATTATATGGATATATTAATAAAAATATCAATACTTCATTTGTGAGATTTCAAAAGCTACCACACAGTAATCTAATAGGTGATGTGGTTGGTTTGACTCAAAGTTGATGTTTTCACCTTAAATGAGTCATTTTAATCTAAAACATGTGTTATGTGGAATAAATGATAAAAAAAGATCATATTATCTTGAAATTTTATAAAAATGATCTATAATTCAGGTGTTATGTATAAGAATTTAATGCACATCAATTTGATACACAATGTGGTTGATATGACTCAAAATGTGTTTTTTCAATATAAAAGTGTAATTTTAGTTTGAAACACACATCATATAGCCAAAAATAATAATAAAAAAAATTTATTGTGTTAATAATATATAAAAATGATCCATAATTCATTTTTGATATTTAGGAATCAACCACATTCCATTATGATGCACGATGTGACCAATTTGACTCAAAGTGCATGTTTTCACATTAAAATTTTCATTTTACTTGAAAACACACATCATATAAGAAAAACAAAGATTTTTTTTTGGACAGTCATGAAAAATTTGAAAAATAATTCATAATTTATTTGTGATGTATATGAATTTACCACACATCAATTTGACACATGATTTTTCTGGTTTGACCAAAGTGTATGTTTTGACAATAAAAGTATCATTTTACACAAAAACAAGAATCACATAGGAAAAACTAATCAAGTGAGGTCATATAGTCTCCGAACTTTAGGAAAATGACCCATAATTTATATATTACATATAGGAATCAGCTAAACATTAATTTGACACATAATATTTCTCTTATGAGTCAAAGTGTGTTTTTTCAATAGAAAAGTATCATTTTAGTCTAAACCAAATGTCAGGTATCTATAATATAGAAAATGGGCTTGGATTTTCCTAATAATTTATAAAAAAAAAGATATTTCATGTGTGATATGTAGGAATTGACCTCACATCAATATGACACATGATATTGTTGATATGACTCTAAGTGCATGTTTTCACATTAAAATATTAATTAAGATTAATGATATAACTATTAACAACTATTTAACTGATTAAGATAATAATTGATAATATCATTAATATAAATTGATTAACAATGTACTTTAAATAGATTATTAATTAATAATGTAATTAATTAATCATAATATAATTATTAATCAATAATATAATTAATATATAATTAACAATATAATCATTAATAATATTATTAATAGTATAATTAAAAATATCATTAATATATTCATTAATTAACAATATATTTTTTCATATGTAGATTATATAACATTATAATTATAATTTTTATGTACTCTTATTAAAATTGTAAGAACCCGGTTCTTCTTTGAGGTACATATATTTTACTTTCCATCAATTTTGAATTTAAATATCTAAATGTGGCCTAATGTGTAACACCCAGACCCCAGAAACCTAGAATCGGTGCATTATTTTATTTCATTTGAATGGTTACAAGGAAATAAAATACTGAAGGGATGATCAATTTAGCAGTTTTGGAAGACCATATTACATACATGATACCCATTGTACATTGTGAAAGATAGAAAATACAACTTGATACATAATTAAATGAAATAAATAGTGTCCTTGAAACTCATTCAAAGGATTCCTCTTCATAACCCAAGGAATGGAAAGATAATAAGTGTTCGATCAAATTATCATTAAGGGTTATATGAAATAATAATAAGTGAATTAAATTTAATAAGGCATAGAAATTATGTAAAGGTAAATAATTTGACAAACACATATGATCAATAAAATGGGAATGAAAATTTATGCAAAGATTTTGTCACAATAAAAATATCATGGAATGTAATAACTAAATACTGAATGAAGAAAATTCTTATTTAGTGTATGTCATGTATCTAGAACATTAACAAGTATACTATCATTATAGTTTAATTCTAGGGGTACAAACCTGTATGATTCTTTTTGGAAACAAACATGAGGGGTTTGTCACTAACTATTTTGTCTCATGAAACCTGTCGATACATCAAGGGTATATGCGGGCCCCGCCCATCATTGCAAGTACAAATCATTTTTCATACATATATTTAATTAAAAAACAACATGACTTATCAATATCAGTATTTTTTAGAGAATACATATTCATCAATATTTCCCGAGTTAAAAAAACATTCAAAATAAACAACATTTGTAAAATGGTGTATGACTAAGATAATTATCATATCCATGATACAAGAATATGGAAAATTAAAATAAATATAATGTAAAATTAAAAATGACTTTATAGGTGAAGTAGATACATCACATAAAAATGATTCATTTGACAATACCAAGTAAGTCCCAATTAAATGGAAATTGAAACGAAGTCCCATACTATAATTCCCTTTTAATTTTGTCATGTTTACACCTCCGGAACAAAAAACATATATTTATTAAAATAAAGATCCATAAGTGAATTATAGTCATTTATATAACTATTTATCAATTATAATAATTGGATTATATTTATTAATTTTCATTGATGAAAATTGAAGCATTTGATATCATGTTTAACTTCAAAATTTCCGGTTTCGTAACACTTTGGCTATTTTATCTAAATGTAAATTATACATAAAAATAATTAATTATATAAGCATATAATGTATATAATTATATTTTTATATATTATATATATTTTATAACATCTACCCTTTAGGATGTTTTTATGTGTTGATATGGTGATGTCTCCATAGGTGGTTGATCGACCTTTGATGGGACTTTGATGGGGGAGTGGGAAGAAGATGTTTTTAAATTTTATATATAGTATTATAAACTTATAGTAGGTTAAAATCATTAATTTATAGTTAAAATATATCCTAATTAATTACTTTAATTATTGTTTGTCTAATTTTTGGTGGAAATTGAAAGAGTAAGTGTAACCTAAAGGAAAAATTGGAGTTCAGGAGTGTTTGTATCCTTGGTTTTAATGACCAGTTCACTTATTTATAAGTAATGTAGTTCAAGTAAAATTAGTATAATTCTCTAGAATTGGAATTATATGTTGTTAATGAACATTAATAAGTGTAAATTGTTTTATATATCATTTGGTTAAATGTTATGAGGAGGAATAATTAGATAACATGATAATGATAATCATTTATCTTAATTTGAGCGGTTTTTTGATCACGACAAACTAGTTTTGTTCTATTATTTAACATAATGTATATATAATTTTTCCCAAACCTTAATTAATATATTATAAATATTTTATAATATTTTTTATCTATAAAAACGGTTTTATGTCCATCCTTTATGGATAAATTGAATAACAAAAGTTCAACATCCACGAAGTTTGTAAATCGACACCTCCCAGACAATGATTTTGTTATTAAAATAAAATAGAGATAGAGTGAGGAGATTCATAATGGATATTAAATTAACATGATATCATTTCATTATATCGATGATACTAGAATTATCATGATCATTTTGGCAGAGTATGTGAGGATAGTATAATAAAAGAAAAGAAATTGAAAAGAAATTAAAAGAAAAAGGAAGGGGATTTACCTCTTGAATTATCCTCCTTGAAAACCTTTTTAGGTAAAGGGGTTTTTGTATTTTTGAATGGAAAACTTCTCCAAGACATATTTAGATACTGGGGAAGTGGATTTGGGAACAATTTTCATAATATTCAAGGCTTAGAGGTGTGAGGAGAAGAGTGGGTGATGGGTGATATATATACTGGAGGATAGGGGGTTTCCTTGAATTGTTTATTAATTACATCACTAATTGGATCAAGAATATGAAAAATTTGAGAATTATTATCAAATATATTAAAATATTTAATGATATTTTGATATATTGGGTTTAAATTAGGCATACATATTCTATGACTCAATAAATCGTGAATTTAGCATTTATCGTAAATTATTGTATTTTACCATTCAAAAAAAAATTCAAGTATTTTCAGAAAATCCCAAAAATTCACCCTAACCATTTTTCTATGTGTAGAATTCAAAAATTAACTACATTTTATGAAAATAATTTTCTAAATGTTTAAATTTTTAATTTTTAATTAAATTCATCATTTATAAAAAAATATAGCTTTTAAAATTATAACTGCTGTTATAACACTTAGAAAAATTAAATAAGGTCTCACTAAATTATACTAAAATCATAAGACAAAAATATATTTATTTATGAATAAATATTATAAAATTAAATTTTCTTTAAATTCATTTTATTAATTAGAAAAATGTAATTAAATATTTATGACTTATAAAAATACCGACACTTAATAAAATTTAAAATATTCATTTATCATAAACTATGATATAATTATATCATGCATGAATTTATAAGGTGCATAAATTTTCTATATACTTTCATGGGCGTGGTTTCAATTCATTTGTCTGGTTTACTATTCTTAAGGGTCATGTCACTGTTCCTAAGGTCATGTTACTATTTCATCAGTATAAGTTCCTTAACTTCTAGAAATACCTATTACATCATTAATATTTAATTTATAATGTTGGTTTTGTGTTTCTCTATGTGATTTTATATGATTTATACTAAATGAAATAATTTTTTTTTCAATTTAACATATCGAATGAATTGAATTTTTTTAAGAGGATACATACCATAAAATATCGGGGCATTATATAATGTGTATACCCTTTGAGGTCTTGGAGGTATCGAAGGTGTCTGGTGTTTATTCAGAGCCCAAAACCTATCTTTTTTGGGTGAAAATGGCATGTATCATTTTTAGTATGAATCTTACAAGGTAGGTCACATGATTAGATAAAACCATTAAAGGTAGGTGATTGGAGTCCTATAGGACACATAGTTAAAAAAAATTATGAGATTTGAGGCACGTGACCAAGCAAAAATGTCGGTAATTTTGATAGTGGAGTTTTTTTATAGTTTATGCATGGTTAGTCAAGCTGTGCAAAAATACCGTGAAAAGTTCCCCTACCTATATAAAATCACGCACAGTTAATGCACTATTTGGCCAACCATTCAACCCAATATTTTTGTGAATTTACCAATTCCCCACCACTTAATTCTATTTATAAACCTAAATCTTCATTCTTCCTACAAAAAATAGATTAAACATCTGAGAGCTCCTCTTGAAGTCTATTCTAGGATTTTCTGCCAACTCTCCATGTGAGATTGGATTCAAGCATTAATCATCTCATTTGATCTAAATTAGTGAGTTCTCAATTCCTTTTGGGTCATTCCTAATTTACTTTGGTATTGGATATGCTATTTAGGTGAAAGATAATTTTTCCTATTATTTGGTTCTTCATCCATTCATATATTTTCTCCTGATCTAAGTCGAACAAATAGATGATACTGAATGATCTATCCAATATGAACCTATGGTAGGTGGTCTCATTATTTTCATGAAAAGTGAAAGTGTTTATGTATATGTCATTTTTTTGCATGCCCAATTCTCAGAGTGACTCCCTTGAAATAAATTTTAGACCATGAATTAAATTTGTTGCTGAAACCTATGAAATTAATGTGGCTCATAAATGAATGGTTAAAGGTTAGGTACCTTTAGTTGAAAACACCCATCGAGTGTGTTGGTTTATTAAACGGACCACCATTGGTGGCCTTAGAATTGGATACATTTTAGGTGTACCCTTTTCCCTTGCCTTTGAATGTTCGATAATGAATTTTCAATTACATATGAATTGTAAATATGAATTCTGAAATTAATTGATTAAAGGGAAGGGATGAATTGAACATGACCCTTGGACCTTATAATGAAATTGCTTATTATGATTTAATTTCCATTTATGATGAAATGACCACATGGGTAATTAAGAGGGTATGCCTTCTAAGATTACCTTGTGAATTCAGCTACCTTTTGAGGTGAGTTGAGTTGAATCGAATATTGTTATGAACCTTATTATACTAAATGTAAATGAATTAATGATTTATATAAATCCTATATGCCTTGGGTGACACATGGGTTCATATAATAATGCCATGGACATACTTAATTGGCTTCTACCATGCTTATGTATGAGTGACACTTGGACTCCTTAGTGTACTTCAAAGGATGAAGTCATGTGGGATTATTGATTATATGTCAAGTGATACATGGATTCCATAGGGATTTACAAGGAATTACTCAAAGGGAATTTGATCATATATGTTGTGGGTGATACTAGGTCTCCCTTATTGGACCACCAAGGATGGTCTCAATTGGAAATGATATTATACCATATCTAGAGAGATACCTAGGTTCTTGTGAGGATCTCCATAGATGGTATTGTAGGGTGTTGGTTTATATTATACATGGAACGATTCTTTGATTCCAAAATAGGAATGAGAAGGATAGGTTGGGGTTCATAAATGAATAATGAATGAAATGAGTTATATGACACTTCAGCATAGCCAAAGCACAATATTGGATTCAGCCTTTATATAACACTTTATGGATGGTCTGTTTATAAATACTTTGATCATGTTATCATGGGGTGCTGGGAATTATTCCAGGTCTCAAGGCATACTTAAATGAGTTAGAATGATTAAATAAACTTGTTTATAAATGAGATCCTGGGATTTATAGGATCTTTACTTTTATTACTTCCTTTACTTATTATATTTATACATAAGAATAGTGACTATTATATACTCATTGAATGGATGGAACTGGACCTTAGGTGGTTGCCTATTGGGATAATGTCTTACACCTTGTTTGGACAACCTTGGGTACCCAAACAGACAATATGATTGTAGGAAAGGATAATGGAAATCACCTAACTATAGGTTTTTGATTTATTATTAAGAATAGGGGAGCATGGGGCTGAACTTATAATCATGATGATAGTTGGGATAATTTTTGGACTTTTTGTAATTTTGATTGAGGTATTGTATTATACTGTTGTATACTTATTTTGGATATTTTGTAGAGACATATAACATGTATTATCATCATCATTATATATGATCTTCCTTTTGATATAATCCTCTATTACTTTTGATTATCTATTGTCTAAGTGTTATTACTTCTTCCACTACATGTATGTTATTGACATTACACTATGATACACTCTAGTGACGAGGGAACAGTCTCCCCACAAACACACCTAGGCCCTCACTACTAGTTGAAAATATATGGAATTTGAGAAGATACGCTTGAGGCCATGTTGCCAACCGGGATCGTGGAACCTCTTAGTGGAATCTGGGTCCGGAACATTACAAAGTGGAATCAGAGTGGGTTATTTTCTGGTTTTCATTACTATTTAGTGATAAATATAAAGGGATAGTTTCTAGAACTAAGTTTTGTTTTGGTTGTATTTTTTAAATAGATTAATATTTTGATTATGTTGAATAAAGATATTATGTTGATAATGATAATGGAAATATGGATTAAAGAAATATTGTGTGTGAATCTGTCAATCGAATCCAGACTATCAGCATGAGAATCAGATCCAGAACCATCAACATTAAGATTGCACTCACCACAATAATCATAAATATGTTTGTTTTGAAGGTTTTTTACTTTATTACTGATGAAAATAAATCACCTAAATTTATAAAAGATGATATTTGGACTGAAAATCATATAAAAGACATAAAACTCACATTTATTAAGTAATTCCATCAGATTAAGAAGAATTTTTCTATAATAAAAGATTCATCAGACTCATCTTGGATATGGAATGAAGGGAAGATAATTATGATAAGTAGAATAAAATTTTTCATTGATCTAATGAAAATATGATGATAATTTTCTATTTTTTAATTAAAAAAATATTATTTGTTTAAAAAACTTGCGATGAAAGATTAATGAAAGAAATGGGGAGTTCTGCCAATCACATTGAGGGTTGGAAAGAAATATGTATGCTAGAAAGGATGGGAAGTCACAAATAATTCTGACAGTAAGTTAAATGATGCTGAATCCAATCTTCAATGTATTCAAAGTCATGAGGAAGGCATGATACAAGCTGTAGTTTGGATGAGAAGGAAGTTTCTAAAGCCAAAGATTTCTGGTCTCAGTCCATCAATGTGAGAACACTGGACACAGAAATGTTGGTTGGCTATGAAGGTTGATCAGAATGTAATGATATGGAGATTCTATTTTTCAATCATACCAATAACCCATAAGAAGTAAATCATCCAACAAAGGATTTAAATACTGAAATTTCATTTGTATTGTATTTAAAGAAGAAAAAAGTTACTGAAGTTAAATATAATGGGACCGATCCATCGGATGTAATGCGCCACTAATCTATCATAATAGATTCTAACACCAACTCATATTTTTTGATATCTGTTATATATTTTATGTAGAGTTTAATAAGAGGTATAATTTTTCTGAGAATTTTTTGTAACCAATAAAAATAAAATAAACTGGTAACCACTAAATAAAGAGAAGTAGATAAGTTTTTGGTGTCTAATAAAAAGAATAAAGTCATAGATTAATCAATAATGTAGGCAAAAATTTCTCATAAAGATGAACTACAGATTTTTTTCTTGATGGAAACTTTTTATTTAAGAGTTTATTATCAAGTGTATTAAAATAAAATTAATTATATGATTTGTTATTGAATTAGGGTTTAGAGGAAGAGGAAATCTGATATATGTTTATAAAGTGGATCAAGACTATTAGATTGTAAATGATACTAATAAACATCATCAAACCTAAGATCATTGTTCTAGGAATAGAAGAAAAGGTGAATTTCATGAAGTGTTATGAAGGAATTTGTTAAAGAAGTTTGAGGAATGGTTTTCATATGTTTCACTTGGTGTAGATAAACTTAATGTCTCCATCGTAACAAAGATATCAAAATGTGTAGTGGAATTTAATGATTATAACAAGAAGATATATTATTTTTATATGATCGATGAAGTGTTTTTCAATTAGTGTAGAGTTTTTGGTACAGAGAAATATAAAGAAGAATCTTCCATATTCATCTTTATGAATAAGTAAAAATGGGGTAGATTAGTTCTTGTAATTTTTATGGATCATTTTAATGAGAAACTCATAATGGGGAATCAAAATTAGAATAAAGAATGTAATAAAGTGTGAAGTGAGCTGAGGTTTCAATTAGTTTTGAGAAGAATTGAGAAGTGTGGATAATCAATCAAGAAGAAAAATATGTATATAAAATTCAAAGAAAATTTAAGTTTTAGGATGTTTTTTGAGTTTGAAAACGTTTCATAATCCCTCCCAAATCAGATTTATATCACCTCTAAATAAATAAACTACTTTTTACTATCTAAAAATTGATGTAAAGAAGAGTGAAGGTGGAGTGATGAAGAATTATAGAGAGAAGGAGTTTACGGATTGGGCATTCCTAATGAATTTGTCTAGATAGAAGAAGAAGAATATTGTATTCAACTGATCATTGTATCAGCCTAGGTCATTAGACTGAGGGATCATATTGGGATTTACATACTGATACAAAATTAGTTCAAATTATTTCAGTGTTATTATAACAAATTTATATTATCAAACTGATCAATCAGACTTCAGAATAAAACATGGAAATCAGACTAAGTATCATTATGATGTATAAAATAAGTTATATCATACTTCTGGGTAAGAAAGTGAAGAATTATTTTTAATAACATATTTGTGAAATTTGATCAAGTATCACTATTACATGGTTTTTAAAAAAAATTATTTTACATAATTTTTGATAGAAGAAGCACAAACACTATTGTATTAAAAATAGTTATACACAAGTGTAAGGTAATATACTACTCATTTAATTCCACAAAAAATAATTGTTTTCTAGAGGATTGTGTGGTAGGGGTTTATTTATACACCATACCACAGATGTAGCTACTCTTATTGAGTAGTGAACCATGTAAATACTTATATTGATATGGATGTGTGATTTCTTAGTCTCCAGTAAGGTAACAAATCTTTAATAGGAGGAAAATATTGTTTCTATGGAAAGTAAACTTAAAATAAAAATATATCACTGATTCACCCCTCCCTCCCTTAGTGATACTTAGATCCTGGATGAGAACTTACAAGTGGTATCAGAGAAGGTTCCCTTAATTTTCTGTTTGATTAAGTATTGAAGAATAAATTATGATGGATACACTTAGTTGTGTGAAAAATAATGGGATTTCAATGTTAAATGATAGTAATTATCATATCTAGAAAGGTATAATGCTGCCATATCTTATGTCACATAGGTATGATGTTTCAAAAGCTGACACAAATGGGTTTCCTCCTCCTATTGAGAATGATTCTATTACAAATTATTACAAGGAAAACCTTTAGAATGATAGAATAACTAAGAATTATTTACTCTCATCACTTTATAAAAGTGAGTTTCTAACCGTAAAAGGTGTTTCCACTACTAAAGGTATTTGGGATCATCTGAACAACATTTATAAAGGCAATACAAAAGTGAATATAGAAAAGATACAATTCTGTATATTGATGTATTTATATCTCAAGATGTGTGAGTATGAATTATTTGGTGACTTCTTTACTAGGTTAAAAAAAAATTTCATCACTATTAGATGTATTTGTGAATTTTTTTAATATTCCACCATTGTTGAAAAGATCTTGATAATTTTTACAGAAAAGTTTTATTCCAAAGTTTATTCATTAGGAGATAGAGATCTAGAAACTTTATCTCTAGATAATTATCATTATACTCTCATTACCTATGAGATAAAAAAGGGATAAAGTTATGAATGGAAAACTAAAAGTTTACCATGAAATTTATTTCAAGGCTTCCCAAAAAGAAAAGTATAAAATAGTTCTTGAGGAAGAAGATGTTTTTGAACCTGATTTGAAAAATGAGGTATGTAAAATTATTGATGAAATTTTATCATTGTTTTTTTAAAGTATGAAAATAGGTACAAGAAGTAATAAATGTAAAATTATGTTAATTTTTTATACTTTGGATCCATTGGGAACTTTGTTTCCATTTTTCCATAAATAGGTGATAAAGAAGAAAGTGATGAATAAGAAAGTAATGTAGAATAAATAGGGAAAAGAATATCTTTGAAGAAACAGAGTGATAAAGAAAAATTTTATTCTAAGAAGAAATATAAGAAGTTATATAAATCCCAAAGGAGAAGTTTTTTATCTAAGGATGATGATAGTGAAGAATTTATGAATGGTGCTGAAGAAAAAACATTTGTTTCAATAGTTAATGAAGAATGTTTGGCAAACACTGAAATCAGTTTTTCTGAAAAAGAAGATAGTAAATCTAAATCCGGAAAATATATTGGTAATGTTGGTGAGAATTCTTTAATTTACATTATTAACAATGGAGAATTTGGAAGATGTAGTTTTGAAGAAGAAGAAACACAACTAGAATTTCATGTTAAATCAGAATAGAAAGAATGTTTGAGGAATATAGGGAGGCTTGAATAGGAAATTAGGAATTTGAAAATTAAAAACTCTTGAACAATTAATCAATAATGCGACCCTGATGAGAAATTCAAGCAGATAAAAGGGATTAGTGACTTGAATAAATTAATGGTGAAATAATAGAATCAGAACGAACATATGGAATTAGAGTCGAAGGAAAAATAATAAAAATTAGAACTTTACCAAAAAAACTCTCTAAAGTTGAGTATAGGGTTACAAGTATCAAGAATTATACTTTTTAAGTTGGAAAAAGTTTTGGAAATGTTGAACCTAAAAAGGATAAAAAAAAATAACTTTAAAGGTTGTGAAGAAAGGTATAATTGTATCTAAGATGATTAATGTTGAGAATTTTTTTTTTTGTGGAAAAGACCAAAAAAAATTAGAAGTTAGAAGTTTCTAAAATATTAAATCAAAAAAATTCTATTACTTATTATACTGATAAATCTGAAAAGAAAACAAAGATAAAAGGAATATTTTGTTTGATAATAGAAGGGTTTGTGGTAAAAAAAACGTCCTAATGTGAAAGTTTAGAAAGTTGCTGAGAAACATGTCAAAATTTCAAGACGGTATAGATGTTACAGAGGAAGGTATTCTTTATATGGGTATTTCTAGATTTTTTTTGCGGATTTTGAATTGGGATAAAATGTGTTGGTTCAACCAACAATATTATAACTATTCCATGAGTTATAAAAGGCAAACTTTTTGGGGGATTCAATCCTCCCAAAGGAATAAAGATGAGAAATTTATTTTGATACCTGAGAAAAATAAACATAATAAGACTAAAAAGAGTGATTGCTTAGTTATTAGTATAGAACAACTAAAATGGATAAAGTGTTATAAGAAGAAAAAAAATCAGATGAAGAAAAAAGGAAGAAATTTTTTTCTGAAAAGGATAAAAAACTTGATAAAAAGAAATCAATTGATTTTGATTTGAAGAACCAAAAAATATGAAGGAGTTGTAAGAAATATGGTCATGCTACTAAAATATGTTTTACTATATTTCCATCCCAAGAAGAATACATGAAGAAGATGTTACAAACTAATAATAACATATATGCTACTAAAGCTAATCAAAATTTGACAACCTCATCATAAGATTCTACAAATGAGAACAAAGTTGTTACAAAATCTAACAAGGATGAACAGAAGAAAGAAAACACATCAAATTAAAAATCTATAAAAAAGAAGAAAAATTCAATACATAGAGAAGAATGTTAGTCTGATTGTTTCTTCTAAAAAATAACTATGGTTCCTCCTTATTCCCAAAATTTTTGTATACTTTTACTAACTTGTATGGAATTAAAGGAGTCAAAATAAGGAAGCTGGTATTGACGAGACTCTTAGTATTCCTACAAAAGAATGTAATGAGGTTACAAAATATGAGTTTTTGAATGTTTTTTTATACACTTAAACTTTCTGATACATCTATTTATATGGGTTTAAGTTACTTTTATCTCAAATAAATCCTTTTAACATTTCCATCGAAATGAGAAGGTTTCATGACATGTGAAAATGTATCACATGAAAATTTTGTTATGGACATCATTGATAACATTGATTGTATACTCCCTCTTTTTATACATTGGGATTTCCATGTACAATTAGAGTTTTTTAGTTAATGGGTATGTATTAAGAAACTCATGTGGTACTTATTTTCTTTGGGAGAAGAACTTCAAAAGTTTAATAGAAATTTCCAACCCCTAGAAATGAGATCATTTTTCAATAAGGGGGAAACTTCTCATGATGGACCCTTTGAAATTGATTGTCAATAATGGGGAGAGATAAGAAAAATTAGGAGATAACATAAATAGGGGGACCAAGAAAGGAATGGGGAGAACAAAAATTGGGAAAATAAAACAAGTGGGTATTGAAAATAAATATAAAGGGTGAGATTGTTATGAAAACGTTTTTTTTGTCTTTTTTTTTCAATAGATAAATATGTTTAATACGTTGATGAAATTGAGTATGTTGAGAGAGGTAATAGAAATATGTATTGAGGAAATATTGTGTGTTAAGAAATAAATTGGATCTAGACTATTGGTAAGAGAATTAGATCTAGAAAAATCAATATGAAGATTGAAATCACCATTATAATCAAGAAGATGTTAATTTTGTAGGTGTTTTTATTTGTTGTTGAATAAAATAAAAAACAAACTTTGTAAAAGAGGATGATCAAACTGACCATCATATTTAGGTCATCAGATTCATATACATTAATGAAGACCATTAGACTGAGAAAAAGATTTCTGGAAGAAAATATTCATCAGACTCACCATGGGTCAAGAATAAATGGATGATCATTATAAGGAGGATAATAGGATTATTCATGGATCTGATGAAAATATAACAATGTTGTGCTATTTTATAATTCAAAAACATCATAATTGTTTGAAAAACTTATGATGCAAGCTTTATAAAAGAAAAGGGGAGTGCAACCAATCGTTTTGAGTGTTGGAAAAAAACATGTATGCTGGAAGGTATGGGAATTAACTAATACTTCCCAATGTAAGTTAGAAGATACTAAAGTTTATCTTCAATGTATTAAAATTCATGATGAAGTTATGATACAAGCTAAAGTTTAGAGGATAAGGAAGTTTCTAAAGCTGAAAATTTCTGATCTTATTCCATCGATGTGTGAACATCGAATACAGAAATTTTGGATGGCTCAGAAGTTTTTTATGAATATGATGATATGAATATGCTAGTTTTTAATTAGGAAAATAAGTCCCAAGAAATAAAAATTCAAATAAATAAGTTGAATGCTGAAATTTTATTGGTATCACATTCAGAGAAGAAATAAGTTGTTGAATTTAAAGCTGATGGAACTAGACCATTGGATGTAGTGTGCCACTGATCCATCATAATGGATAATGACACCGATCCATATTTTTTTAGTATATGTTGTATATTAGATTAAAATTTTCATCATAGGCATAACTGTTTGTGATAATTTTTTGGACCGATAAAAAGAAAATAAATTGGGAACCAATAAACACAGAGAAGGAAAAAACATTGGTGACTAATAAAAAGATGAAAGTGAGAGATCAATCAACAATGTGATAAAAATTTTCTCATAAAGATTAATTTTTTATTTTTTTAATTGACGAAAACATTTTTTAAGAGTTTTTTTATTAAGTGGGTCAAGATAAAAGAAATTTGTATATTTTTTTCAATTTGGTTTAAATGGAAGAAGAACTCTAATATAAGGTTTTCAAGTTGGTCAAGACTATTAGAATGTAGATGATACTGATAAAAATCATCAGACCCAAGTTCATTGGTCTAGGAAGAGAAGAAATGGAAATTTTCATAAAGTGTTATCAAGTAATCATTTGAAGAAGTTTAGAGATGGTTTTCATATGTTATATTTTGTATAGAGAAACCTGATTTTTCTGTCATAACTAAGATATCATAATGAGTAGTTGAATCTAAGGATCATAATGAGAAGACATATAATTATCATATGATCGATAAAATTCTTTCAATTTGTGTAGAGTTTCTAATGCAGAGTAATGTAAAGAAGAATCTTTTATCTTCATCATAATGAAGAAACCAGAATGAGGAAGATTATTTCTTGTAATTAGTATGAAGCATGCTAATGAGAAAATTGGAATGGAGAATTGGAATCAAACTAAAGAATGTTAAAAATTATAAATTTAGTAGATGTTTTGAGAAATTTAGATAAAAATTGAGAAGAGTGGTGAAGTGTTAATGAATTCAAATATGTATCTGAAATTAATGGGAAATTGAAGTTTTGGGAAATTTGTTTGAGTGGGAAAAAATTTTAGAATCCCACCAAAACAAGATTTGGATCTTCTATAAATAGAGAAAGTATTGTGTACTCTATGAAAATTTATGTACAAAAGAGAGAAGGCAGAGTGATGAATAATTCTAGAGAGAAGGAGTTTACGGATTGAACATTCTTGAGGATGTTTTCCAAACATAAAAAGAAGAAGAAGAATATTGTATTCAACTGATCATTATATTAGTCCGGATCATTGGATCAAGAAATCAAATTCATATTTTCAAACTGAAACAGAAGCAGTTTGGAATTGTTTCCATGGTATTTTGATAGATTTATATTATCGGAATGAGAAATTGTACTTGGTAATTAGATTGGGAAATTGAACTGAGTATCATTACAAATATTAGAATAAGTTCTTTCCTACTTCTTGGTAAGAAATTGAAGAATTATTTTGAAGAACATATTTGTGAATGTTGATCAAGTATCACCGTAACATGGTTGTCATAAAAAAAATTACATCATTTTTTCTAGAAGAAGCACAGGAACTGTTGTATTGAACATAGTGCTATAGTAGTGTAAGGGAATGTCCTACTTATTATATTCCACACAAAGGATTGTTTTCTAGTGGATTGTGTGGAAACATATTGTTTCCATACCATCCTAAGGATGCAACTACCCATGTTGAGTAGGGAACCTTGTAAATACTTATGTTCTTGTAGATGTGTGATTTTTTGGTTTCCATCAAGGTAAAAAATCTTTAACAGGAGGTGAAGTTTGTTTCAAAGGAAAGGAAACATAAAATAAAAAGATATCACTGATTAACACCTTCCCCTCTGAGCGATAGTTAGATCCTAACTGGGAATATATAATAGGATGGAATAATAATTTGGTAATGAGTTGTTTTTGTGTGTAGCTAACCCGCGTATAGGAAAAATCCTAATTGCCTCAAATTAAACTATTATTTTCTATATTTTTACTATTATAGTTGATTTGATTCCACTTTAGGGTGATACACTTCAATTTTTATGTTACTATTGTTGTGATTGTGGGTTATATTTTTTTGCAACCCAATTAGATGAGTGTATGCCATCTCATGCATCATTTTAGGCACCTTATAGGAATCACATTCCATGAATTATGTCATGCCATTTTCGATAAAGTAATTTTTTCAAGTTATTTTGATATAATCTATGATAGATATACCTACTATTGTGATAGGTATATTGAAATGGGTTATGGTGTAAATAATGTGGATTCCATTCATCGGTTCATGAGGAGTATGGTCCCTCATGGATCAGAATTTAGGGAACCATTGGTTAAATTTTTTTTAATGAAATCTGGTATAAATTTCAAGTGATTATAAATTCAAATGAAAACCAAAATGTGAATTCAAGTGAAAATGAATTGGAAAATGAAATCGTTTATAGCAGAAAAATTGACCCAGACCCGAACTTAGTAGTGGATAATAGACAATATCTCTTACTTATTTATGAGTTGTACATCACCCAGACCTGACATTAGGAGTAGGTACAGGGGTGTGTTTTTATATAGTAATTATTGTACAAATCCCATTTTGGTACTTGTTCTTTTGATCAGTGAACATTGATAATAATATTGATCTAAACCATGCACTTGTAATTTGTAGAGGTATCCGGCCATGACGTCCTCCAATCATATGCCAGGAGGGTGGAGATAACTATACACCTGAGGTGGTGGGACATGAGATAAAATTGGATGCTCCAGTAGTTCCAGTTGAAGAACTAGTAGTAGTACCAGACATAGGTATTGAGGCACAATTCCATGAAGGTTTTATATGGTTCCTGTTGTCCGTTCAGGGAGCACTGTGACCTACCCCGACTTTGGTAGAGTTGAAACATGAGTTCCTATAGTAGAATCCTCACCCATTTTCAAGGTATGGAAGACCAAAGGCTATAGAGTCATGGATAGATGTCATGATATCTATATTTTAGCATCTAAATATGACTCTGGAGAGGAGGTTAATACTCTCTATGTATATGTTGCAAAATTACACCAAGAGATGGTGGGATGTCATTATACAGATGGATTGTAATAGGTATATCACTTGTAGGTATTTTTATATGACCTTCTATGACTACTTCTATATTAATACGTTGAGGGATGATAGATCCCAACATGCACCCAGAGTATGGTGTGTTAACAGTTATGGATTATTCAGCCCGTTTTACTAATCTTGAGTGCTTCACACCTATTAGGAGGGGTAACTAGCTATTTAAAGCTAAGATATTTGAGGATGGTATCAAGTATGACATTTGATCATAGGTGAATGTCTTTCAGATGACTACCATTTCTAAAATAGTGAAACAGTTACTTATCATAGAGTATAATCTAAGAGAGACTGAAGGCGTGACCCATCATGATTCAATATCTAGATCTGGTACTATATCAACCAACAGTAGGAAGCGTCATCGAGATATTCCACATAGTGATATTAGTAATAAGTTCACATACTCAAGTAGCCAGGTGAGGTGCTATAACTATGGTAGGTCGGGATATATGAGGCCACAATGAACAAGGGACCTAGTCGAGGTTGATCATGTGGAAATATGGTCCATCTACAATGCTTCTATATAGCTTATCCTATTGAAACCAGTGAGAGAGGGTCTGCATCGACTCCATGTTCAGGATTGGGGACAGAAAATTATCATCAGGCATAGATCTAGAGTATAGTTTGAGAGGACCAGTTTGGGATATGTCTAACACTGAGAGGGGGTGAATCAGTGTTGGGGACTTTTTAAACCAATTTAATCTTTTTATCCCTTTACCTCTTGACCTGGTAGGATCTTGATCCTCTTATTCTATTTTCCCTGTCACATGCAATAATGAAAGTAGTAAAAATATGCACACGATATTTTTACAAGGTTCACTACTCAATAAGAGCAGCTATGTCCTTTCCATGAATGGTAATAACTAGTGCATGTATTCTCCACTATAATGTGATATGTTTTTACAGTGGTTGACTATGAAAAAAACCCTCTAGTCAGTGTGAGTCCCTACACTTTGGAGGGGGAAGGGAAACAATCCTATCTTCCTGGGCTAGTGACAACCTAGTCCAACTTTCAGCCTCTAGATGGTTCTTTATACTGCCTATGGAAACAGTCTTCTTCCTTTTTTAGTAAGGTAGGTTTTTCTCTTAATCTTCTTCAGTGCTCCTCACTTGATTACTTTGAAAGCAATAAGCAAGCAATTCTTCTTGTCTTCTTCTTTTCTTCTTCACTAGTGCAAAACCAGTTGCACTAAGACTTCTTCTTCTTCTTTCATGCAATAATAGAATGCACTAACACTTCTTATTCTCTCTTAGAAAGAATTACATATACCAATGTGATTATTCAGGAAATGAATATTGTCTTACTTGGCATCATCAGAGTGAGTTATTCTCTTGTTCATAAATACATGTGATCATGCATATGGAATGTAGTAGAACTCTTTTCCTTATTCTTCTTCTCTTATACTCTTCTTGGTGTAGTTATTGTTTATGCAATGATATTTCACCCTTTATTTCTCACACGTGCACACACTTTTTTTGATTCATTATTTGAGTTACTCCACGTGTGCATGTGCATGCATGGAAGCATGCATTCACCTCTTCTTCTTCTTCTTGTGTGAGAACCCTAATGAGGATAAATCTTTGAGCAAACACATGTAGCCTCTTCTTCTCTTCTTTTTATTTCTTTTCTTATTTCTCACTTGATTTGAATGTTTTTAATGCATTCACATGAGTGCATGCATGAATAAATCAAGTGGTATCCCTTCTTCTTTTTCTTTATTACATTTTCACTTAGTTAGGAGATTTTTTTGGGTTTATTTATTTTTGTTTCTTCATACCCGAATGGGTAAACCTTCTCCTTGTGAAAACATCTTCTTTTATCAACCAATAATTCAAGGCCTCTTCTTCAAACCATTCACATGGACACCACCTTGAACCCCCTTTTCCCGTTTTCTTTTTCTTCACAAACCGAATGGGTATAGTTAGGGTGCGTGCGGGTATCTTTCCTCATGCATGTACGTGCATGTGTATCATGCATGCTCTCTTACTATTCCTTCTCCATGCATGAAAAACCAAGGTTCTCCTCTCTCCTTCTTGCACACACAACACCTGAAGGTATGCACTATCTACTCTTAACCACACATGAGCCCCTGCAAAAACACACAATATATATATGTATATATTATAGGCAGTCGAGTTTGCAAAATAGGGTGCGGGTGTAGGAGTATCCTTCTTTCGCACAAGGAGTGCGCAATAACTCCTCTACAGAACCAAGAGAGGATCTTGGTCTGTTCCACGTGAGCTACAACAAGGGTCTAGGACTCGCGGGATGCTCCACACAAAGATGCGATGAGGGTTTGAAAGAACCTATCGTGCACTTGTGGGTACCGCGCACGAGGTGTGGATCTCCTTCGCGCAGGGTGCACGGAAACTCTTCGCGCACAAGAGACTTGGCTTTGCCTTTCGCAAAATAGAGAGTGTGTGTTTTTATTCTTCTAGGATGGCCAAACATTTTCCCTTGGGTTGCCTTATTTTATAGGTAAGGGTAGGATCTTTTTCACGTTACAAATCTGCGTCATATTCTATAAAGATATCCCTTTGAATACATGAGATCCTTAACTCTTCAAACCATTCAAACCTGCGTCAAAGAGATGCCGCGTATCTCGGATGTTTTTTTTCAAACGAAGGATCTTCTTAAATGAGGTGGAATCCTCATGTTCATACGTTTTTGAACTCATTTAAATACTTTCCCAATATCTATTCCTGAAAGATAACTCAGCCTCACACCTTCGATTGCTTCAGCTTTCGTGGATATTGACATTGTGATGCATGCATGCAAACACAGTTGGATGCATGTACTCGTGGCACTTAGATGATCATGGTGGGCTTGGAATGAGCTCCAGAGGTGGCCAGAGTGAGGAGATAACTCGCCTGAATCCTCACCGGCTGGCGGGTGACGTGGGTTGGCTGGAGGTTGAAAACAACCTCGGTTGGAGAGATTGAACGCCCCACATTTGATTTCCAGCACGCAGGATCATATGAGCGGTCCTGATTATAATGTGGCATGCGGATTAGATGGACAGTCGCGATCAGGCGTGCGATCGTATGAACGACGCATATTAGATCCACATTTTTTATTCTCCGTCCCACATCGAAACAGTGATGTGGGATTCCGTAGTTTATAATTCTTGATGCCTTAACAACCGTTCAATAGTCTCTTCTCCCTCCCCGGCACCGCCCCATACCGGTTCTCCTCTTGGGAGAGCACCTAGCACCCACGCTATGCGGGTTGACCACTGTACGGCTCTGCGGGGTTTATAAATGGACCCTGCACATGCAATTCCTCAGGCAGGGCGGGCTAGCTTTGACCCTGCACATAAGATTCCTCTTTCACTCTGACCCTGCACATGCGATTACTCAGGCAGGGCGGGCTAGCTTTGACCCTGCACATGCAATTGCTGAGGCAGGGCGGGCTAGCTTTGACCCTGCACATGTGATTCCTCTTTCACTCTGACCCTGCACATGCGATTCCTCTTTCACTCTGACCCTGCACATGCAATTCCACAGGCAGGGCGGGCTAGCTTTGACCCTGCACATAAGATTCCTCTTTCACTCTGACCCTGCACATGCGATTACTCAGGCAGGGCGGGCTAGCTTTGACCCTGCACATGCAATTGCTCAGGCAGGGCGGGCTAGCTTTGACCCTGCACATGTGATTCCTCTTTCACTCTGACCCTGCACATGCGATTCCTCTTTCACTCTGACCCTGCACATGCGATTCCTCTTTCACTCTGACCCTGCACATGCAATTCCACAGGCAGGGCGGGCTAGCTTTGACCCTGCACATGCAATTGCTCAGGCAGGGCGGGCTAGCTTTGACCCTGCACATGTGATTCCTCTTTCACTCTGACCCTGCACATGCGATTCCTCTTTCACTCTGACCCTGCACATGCAATTCCACAGGCAGGGCGGGCTAGCTTTGACCCTGCACATGCAATTGCTCAGGCAGGGCGGGCTAGCTTTGACCCTGCACATGCGATTCCTCTTTCACTTTGACCCTGCACATGCAATTTCTCAGGCAGGGCGGGCTAGCTTTGACACTGCACATGCGATTCGTCTTTCACTCTGACCCTGCACATGCAATTCCTCAGGCAGGGCGGGCTAGCTTTCACCCTGCACATGAAATTCCTTAGGCAGGGCGGGCTAGCTTTGACCCTGCACCCTGCACATGCAATTCCACAGGCAGGGTGGGCTAGCTTTGACCCTGCACATGCAATTGCTCAGGCAGGGCGGGCTAGCTTTGACCCTGCACATGCGATTCCTCTTTCACTCTGACCCTGCACATGCAATTCCTCAGGCAGGGTGGGCTAGCTTTGACCCTGCACATGAAATTCCTCTTTCACTCTGACCCTGCACATGCAATTCCTCAGGCAGGGCGGACTAGCTTTGAACCTGCACATGCGATTCCTCTTTCACTCTGACCCTGCACATGCAATTCCTCAGGCAGGGCGGGCTAGCTTTGACCCTGCACATGTGATTCCTCTTTCACTCCTCATGCATGTGAATACAATGCGTGAACTTCTTCAAATGTTGACATTGTATCATCTCCATACAAGTTCTTATAACTTTAGAATAGCTCTACAATCGTCTGATTTTTATTCTCCATAAACTTTCCTCTTAGGAGGCACTTAGGAGATAGATTTCTCTTAGGAGATCTCTATCACTTAGGATATCTCCATTGACCATCATTGACATTCATTGTCCTTATTGACAACAAATACAACACACTTTAGTAAATTGGATATCTTCATTGACCATCATTGACATTCATTGTCCTTATTGAAAACAAATACAACACACTTTACTAAATTGGTACCAACAATACCCCCCTTTGTATTTGTTGGCAATACCCAAAGTTTTCTTCCAGATGAATGTGTCAATGGGATTCTTCTATCTTTCTTTCTCTCTCCCAGCTTTTCAAACTTTCATTTCACTTCCCTCCCCTTATTGACAAGAAATAAATAGTTCATGGGAAGAGGGGTTTCAATCCTTACTCAAGCAATGTTCCATCAATCATTTCACTCTAAGTCTACTTGAGCGATGATCGGTGTAGAAAACAAGAGGATTTGATTTAGAAAAAAAAGTTGTCCATTCTCCACTGATCATGATACCTCATGAGATGAGAACTTATGAAATTTGTCTTCAAGGGATTTTCAATTCCATTACAGGCTTAGAATAATAAGTGTGATATTAAATAATCAATCTTTTCAAAATGACATGATCTTCATACAATATTCAGAGTAATTTAATTTTATACCAACTGGTGTTGATACTAGTTGAGATAATGGCTCTGGAAGCTTCTTCATGTGTCTCCCTCTCAAGGGAACACTTCTCATCACTGAATATCAGGTTATCTCCCTAAGATCTTTACTCACCTTCAATTCCCTGTATGATAAGAAAAAATAAAAAACACAAATATATAAGGGAATAAGGTGGATCCTCCTTTCTCCATAAATGTGAACAACAAGGTTGAGATGATCTTCTCAACCCAGATGCTCCTTTCTTCATACTTTGACAACTGATATTCAATGTTGACTGTGGTTGTGTGGACCTTACTATTTCATCCATTTCATTGTTTGTGAATCTTTTTTATTCAAGGTATTTTAAAGAACTAGAATCTATGGGAGAACCATTCATCTTTTTGAGGAATTCTTGTTAGGCTGGAGTAAATTAAAATCATCTTCTAACAGTATGACCAGCATTGTTGCACCTCACACAAAAAACTTCTTTTATTCATGTAGAATCTTTATTTTTCTTTTAGCACAATTCTTGGCCTGTGCATCTTCCATCTTTCTCATTCTTTCCAAATATTCTGGCCAAACCACAAATATATCATTAGGGATTGTGGAGTCAAGATTGGATATTCTACATGACTTCTTATGAATGGCATCTTTCTTAGTAGTTCTTTTGGATGCACCACCCTTCACTTTCTTGGATTTAGAATACAAGGGCTTCTTATCTTTCCTTCTTGAAATCTTCTTGGGAGAATTTTTTTCACATTATTCATTTTATTTCTTCCTAAGGATGCTTCTTCATTATTACCCAGCTTCTGTGGTCTTATTTTCTTATATGAACATACACCATTTATATGACCACTCCTATTGCATACATCACAGATGTTATCTAACATTCCAAATCTATTTGCGGTATACATATGCTTCTAGATCTGTAGATGTTGCTTCTTCTTCTCTGGATATCTCTCCCTTGAGATGGTATTTCTCTGTGCTTTTACATTTAAGGGTTGTACCAACAATCCAGTGCATAATGCCCAAATTTATTACAACACCAACATTGACCCACAAACCTTGATTTCTTTCCATCTTCTTTATAAGGTTGGTAAGTCTTATTCTTGGTATAGTAGGATTTCTGTCGGGATATATCTTACACACTCTTTCCCATATCCACCCTAGCCATAGTGGTAGGTTTCTTCTCACTTTTCTTCATCCATACTTGTTTAGAATTTTTCTTCCAACCTTCACTTTTTGTAGAAACAATTTTTGAAACATTAGTACAAGTTGGTATGGATGGTACCTTCTTATCAGCTACTTGTGATAGATCATTGAGTGAATCCATGATCTTCTAGTCACATGTTGGAGGTCTTTTGATAGTAGAATCCTCCATATAACATTGGGTTCCAGCAGCTACAATTTCCTTCTTTTGTGGAGACTCAATATGTGTCTTCTCAAGATTGGTCAACTAAGCTTCCAAGTCTAGACATCTCATATTGATGATGAATTTCTGGTCTTCAATAATAGTCATATTCTCTTCACAAGACTTCTTTAATCTTTCAACTTTATCTTCAGGCATATTTACTTTGTTTCATAACAAAGAGTCATGTTCTTTGATCTTCTTGGAGTTTTCTTCCAAATATAACTTCTTGACAACATTGCCCTTCTCAAGCTCATCTTCAAGTGCATGGATCTTCTATTCTAGAATATTATTGACTCCCTTATTTTCTTCAACATATTTGAGCCACTTTGAAGAACTTTCTTCAAATCCCCTCTTGGTTGCTTCAAAGGCTCCAACCTGTCTGGAGAGATTTAAAAATTCAACAATTTTTTCTTACAAGCCTTTCTCCAAAACATCAGTTTCTTCTTCTAGTTGAGTTATATTTTCCTACATACATTGAAATAATCCACAAACTAGGGATGTAATTTCTTGAAGAATACTATGCAGAATCATCCTTAATCTATCAACTAATATTTCTTGAGATGTTTTAGATTGATCATCACCACTTGTGCTAGCATTTACAACATGAGAATAATTTTTAAATGTACTAACACATACCTCTTGATCAGTTAAGGTAGGAAGGTTGTCCATATTCTTGATGGGAACTTGAGCCACCTTATAATAACTTTCCAAGTTTGGTGTGTCTACAATGTTAGCTAGATATGGATAACCAGATGCTTCCTCTTCTTTAGATAAGAGAGAATTCTTCTTCAATGATCTCTTCTCTTTCTTTTTCGTTTTCATCATGGTCTTGGTAGATATAGTCTTTTGATCAAAGGTAGCTGAATCTTACCAACACTTCTCTTCATTGTTGACTCAGGAAAGGAAATCAAGTCTTCAAAAGGGAATAACTTCACTATAGAGAATCCAACAGAGGTCAGCCTCCCTCTAATACCAATTGAGAGGACCAGTTTGGGATATTTATAACACTAAGAAGGGGGGTGAATCAATGTTGGGGACTTTTTAAACCAATTTCAACTTTTTATCCCGGTACCTCTTGACCTGTTAGGATCTTTATTATCTTATTCTCTTTTCCATATCGCATGCAATAATGAATGAAGTAAAAATATGCACACGATATTTTTACATGGTTCACTACTCAATAAGAGCAGTTGCGTCCTTTCCATGCATGGGAATGACTAGTATAGGGATTCTCCAATATAATGTGATATGCTTTTATAGTAGTTGACTAGAAAAAAAATCCTCTAGTCAGTGTGAGTCCCTACACTTTGGAGGGGGAAGGGAAACAATCCTATCTTCCTTGGTTGGTGACAACCTAGTCCAACTTGCAGCCTCTAGCTGGTTCTTTATACTGCTTATGGAGATAGTCTTCTTCTTTCTTTAGTAAGGTAGGTTCTGATCTTGATCTTCTTCAGTGCTCTTCACTTGATTACTTCCAAAGAAGTAGGCAAGAAATTCTTCTTGTCTTATTATTTTCTTCTTCACTAGTGCAAAACCAGCTGTACTAAGACTTCTTCTTCTAATTTAGTGCAATAACAGAATGCACTGACACTTCTTCTTATTTCTTAGAAAGAATCACATATACAAATGTGATTATTCAGGAAATAAAGATCGGCTTACTTGGTGTCATCATAGTGAGTTCTTCTCTTGTTCATAAATGCATGTGATAATGCATATGGAATGTAGTTGAACTCTTTTCCTTCTTCTTCTTCTTCTCTTCTCCTCTTCTTGGTGTAGTTATTGTTTATGAAATGATATTTCAACCTTTCTTTCTCAAACGTGAAAACATTTGTTGTGATTCTTTGTTTGAGTTACTCCATGTGTGCATGTTCATGCATGGAAGCATGCATTCACCTATTCTTATTCTTCTTATGTGAGAACCCTAATGAGGATAAATCTTTGTGAAAACATACATAGCCTCTTATTCTCTTCTTCTTATTTATTTTCTTCTTTCTCACTTGATTTGAATGTTTTTAATGTATGAAAATGAGTTCATGCATGACCAAATCAAGTGGTCTCCCTTATTCTTTTTCTTTCTTACTTTTTCACTCAGTTAGGAGATTTTTTTGGGTTTATCTATTTTTGTTTCTTCAGACCCGAATGGGTAAACCATCTCCTTGTGAAAACTTAATCTTCTATCAACCAAGCATTCAAGGCCTCTTCTTCAAACCATTCACATAGACACCACATTGAACCCCCTTTTCCCTTTTTCTTGTTCTCCACAACCCGAATGGGTATAGTTAGGGTGTGCGTGGGTATCTTGGGATTTTTTTTTATGTTTTAAAATTTTTTTTTTCCAGAAAACGCTTAGGGAAAAAATATTTTGAAAAATGCACCTCAAAGGCGGCATCCCGGATGTCGCCTTTGCATTTCGGGGGCAAGGCGGCATCCACGATGCTGCCTTTCTCCTAAAAAAATTGTTTCTGAAATTTTTTATTTTTATTTGTTTTTATTTGTTTTGTTTATATATATATATATATATATATATATATATAAACAAACCAAACAATTTCAGCAGAATTTCTCTGCTATTAAAAATCTAGCGCTACAACCATTACAACAATATGGATTCTGACAGAAACTCTCACCCAGACCTCCCTTTTATAAGAGAGCTTACCCTGGAAATCATTCTGCATTTCTGATGTGGAATTCTGGTTCTCCATTTCCTGCACAGAACATTCTGCATTTCCGATGTGAGATTCTGTTTCAAGTACGTGACTTTGAAAGACTATAAAATATAAACTATAAGGCCAATATGAATGAAACTTAAAACATGGATTAAACATATAAAAAATAGTTGAAAACAAAAAAAAATTCATAAAAAATGATGATAAAAAATAATTTATAAGCTTTCAAAACAACTTACTTGAAACTTAAGAAGTTTCAAGTACGTGATTTTGAAAGCTTATAAAATATAAATTATAAGACCAATATAAATGAAACTTAATACATGAATTAAACATAAAACAAATATTTGAAAGTAAAATGAATTTTGTAAAAAATATTGATGAAATATAATTTATAAGCTTTCAAAACGACCAACATGAAACTTAAAAATGTTTCAAGCACGTGACTTTGAAAGCCTATAAAATATAATCTATAAGACCGATATAAATGAAACATAAAACAAAAATTAAAAATATAACAAATAGTTTAAAATAAAAAGAATTTCGTAAAAAATGTTCATGAAAAATAATTTATAAGCTTTCAAAACCACCTACTTCAAACTTAAAATGATTAAAGTATGCGGCTATGAAAGACTAAAATATAAACTATAAGACTGATATAATTTAAAGTTAAAACATGGATTAAACATATAATAATTTATTTAATTATTAAATTAATATTAGTAATAATTAATTATATAATAAATAATTAGTTAATTAAAAATTATTAATAATTAATTATATAATAATTAACTAATTAATTAGTAATATAATTTTTCAGTATATAATAGTTAATTAGTAAATTAGTAATATAATTATAAATTATATTTATCCATTATAATTAATAATTAGTAATGATTCAAAATTATTATATAATAATTAATTAGTTAATTGGTTATATAATTTTTAATTACATAATAGTTAATTAGTTAATTAGTAATATAATTATAAATTAAAATTATTCATTATAATTATTAATTATAATTAATAATTATAATTACTAATTATAATTATTCATTATAATTCCAAATTATAATTATTAATTATTAATAATTAAATATTAATTTGTTAATTAATAATATAATTAATAATTATAAAACTATTAATTGTATAATAATTAGTTAGTTAATTGGTAATTATTAATTATAATTATTCATTAGTAATTATTAAAAAATTATTATATAATAAATAAGTAGTTAATTAGTAATATAATTATTTATTATAATTATTCATTATAATTATTAATTATTAATTATTAATTATTAATTATTAATTATTAATTATTATTTATATAATACTTAATTAGTAATATAATGATTAATTATATAATTATTAACTACATAATAAATAATTATTTAATTAGTAATAGCATTATTAATTATATAATAATTAATTAGTTAATTATAAATATGATAATTAATTATAATAAGTAATTATAATTATTAATTAGTAATTATTAAAAAATAATTATGTAAAAATTAATTAGTTAATTAGTAATATTATTATCAATTATATAATAATTAATTAGTAAATTTGTAATTTGATTTTTAATTATAATTATTCATTATAATTATGAATTAGTAATTAATAATAATTAATTATATAAAAATTAGTTAGTTAATTTTTAATATTATTATTAATTATATAATAATAAATTACTAAAATAGTAATATAATTTTTAATTACATTTATTCATTAAAATTATTAATTATTAATTAGTAATTATTAATTAGTAATTAGTAATTAGTAATTAGTAATTATTAATTATTAATTATTAATTAGTTAATTAGTAATATAAATATTAATTATAATTAGTCATTATAATTATTAATTATTAATTATTAATAATTAATTATATAATAGTTAGTTCATTAGTTATATAATTATTAATTATATAACAATTAATTGGTATATTAGTATTCTAATTTTTAATTACATTTATTCATTATAATTTTTAATTATTAATTAGTAATTAGTAATTAGTAATTATTAATTATTAATTAGTAATATAAATATTAATTATAAATATTAATTATAAATATTACTTATTACTTATTAATTATTACTTATTAATTATTACTTATACATTAATTATTTAGTTAATTATTAATATAAATATTAATTATATAATAATTAATTAGTTAATTAGTAATATAATTATTAATTATATAATAGTTAATTAGTTAATTAATAATAATATTATTAAATATAATTATTATAATTTTTAATTAGAAATTATTAATAATTAAATATGTCATAATTAATTAGTTAATTAGTAATATTATCATTAATTATATAATAATTAATTAGTAATATAATTATTACATATATAATAAATATTTAGTTAATTAGAAATATAATTAATAATTATAACTAATTAATTAGTAATTAGTAATTAGTAATTATTAATTAGTTAATTAGTAATATAAATATTTATTATAATTATTCATTATAATTAGTAATTAGTAATTAATAATTATTAATAAGTAATTAGTAATTATTAATTAGTTAATTAGTAATATAAATATTAATTATAACTATTCATTAAATTATTAATTATTAATTATTAGTCATTAATTATTACTTATATAATAATTAATTAGTTAATTATTAATATAACTATTAATTATATAATAATTAATTAGTTAATTAGTAATATAATTATAATCTTTCAAAGTCACGTACTTGAAACATTTTTAAGTTTCAAGTAGGCGGTTTTGAAAGCTTATAAATTATTTTTCATTAACATTTTTTTGGAAATTGCTTTTATTTTCAACTATTTATTATATGTTTAATAAATGTTTAACGTTTCATTTATATTGGTCTTCTATTTTATGTTTTATGGTCTTTCCAATTCACACACTTGAAAAATTTTAAGTTTCAAGTAGGCGGTTTTGAAAGCTTATAAATTACTTTTTATCAACATTTTTTTGGAAATTTCTTTTGTTTTCAACTATTTATTATATGTTTAATCAATTTTTAAAGTTTCAATTATATTCATTTTATATTTTATATTTTATAGTCTTTCAAATTCACGTACTTGAAACATTTTTAAGTTTCAAGTAGGCGGTTTTGAAAGGTTATAGATTATTTTTCATCAAAATTTTTGAGGAAATTATTTTCGTTTTCAACTATTTATTATATGTTTAATCAATGTTTAAAATTTCATTTATATTGGCCTTATAGTTTATATTTTATTATATTTCAAAGTCACGTACTTAAAACAAAATCCCACATTGGAAATGCAGAATGTACTGCGCAGGAAAGGTAGAACCTGAATCCCACATCGAAAATGTAGAATGATTTTCAGGGCAAGCCCTCTTATAAAAGGGAGGCATGGGTAAGAGTTTCTGTCAGAATCTAGACTGCTGTAATTGTTGTAGCGCTGGGTCTTTAATAGCAGAGAAATTCTGTTGATTTTTTTTGTTTTTTTATATATATATATATAAACAAAACAAAACAAAAAAAAAATAAAAATAAAAATTTTCAAAAAAAAGATTTTTTTAGGAGAAAGGCGACATCACGGATGCCGCCTTTGAGGTGCATTTTGAAAAATATTTTTGCCCTAAGCGTTTTCTGGAATTTTTTTTTAAAAAAAACGTAAAAAAAAAATCCGGGTATCTTGCCTCATGAATGTACGTGTATGTGTATCATGCATGCTCTCTTCCTATTCCTTCTCCATGCATGCACAACCAAGGTTCTCCCTTCTCCTTCTTTCACACACAACACCCAAAGGTATACACTGTCTACTCTTAACCACACATGAGCCCCTACAAAAACACACAATATATATATATATATATATGTATATATTATAGGAAGTAGAGTTTGAAAAATAGGGTGTGGGTGTAGGCGTATCCTTCTTTCACTCAAGGAGTGTGCAAGAAATCCTCCACAGAACCAAGATAGGATCTTGGTTTGTTCCACGTGAGCTGTAAAAAGGGTCCAGGACTTGCGGGATGCTCCATACAAAGATGCGATGAGGGTTCAAAATAACCTATTGCGCACTTGTGGGTACCTCGCACGGGGTGCAGATCTCCTTCGCATAGGGTGCGTGGAAACTCTTCGCGCACAAGAGACACGACTCTACCTTTCATGACACAGAGAGTCCACGTTCTTCTTCTTCTATGATGGCCACACATTTTTCCTCGGGTTTCCTTCTTTTATAGGAAAGGATAGGATCTTTTTCTCATTCCAAATCTGCGTCATATTCCATAAAGATATCCATTTGAATACACGAGAACCTCGACTCTTCAAACCATTCAAACCCGTGTCAAAGATATGCCACGTATCTCGAATGTTTCTTTTTTTTCAAACGAAGGATCTTATTCAATGAGGTGGTATCCTCACGTGTATGCGTTTTTAAACGCATGAAAATAATTTCCCAAGATCTATTCATGAAATATAACTCAGCCTCGCACCTTTGGTTACTTCGGCTTTCATAGATATTGGCATTGTGATGCATGCATGAAAACACAGTTACATGCATGTACTCGTGGAGCTTAGAAAATCATGGTGGGATTGGAATGATCTCCAGAGGTGGCTAGAGTGAGATGATAACTCACCTGAATCCTCACCGTCACGCGGGTGTCGTGGGATGGCTGAAGGTTGAAGAAAACCTCAGCTGGAGTGATCGAACGACCCACATTTGATCTCCAGTGCACGGGATCAGATGAGCGGTTCTGATTATAATGTGGTGCATGGATTATATGGATGTTCACGATCAGGCATGCGATCGGATAGACGATGCAGATTAAATCCACGTTTTTAATTCACCACCCTATATCGAAATGGTGATGTGGGATTCCACAGTTTATAATGCTCGACACCTCAGTAATTGTTCAATTGTCTCTTCTCCCACCCCAGTACCACCTCGTACTGGTTCTTCGCCGGGCATGCTCTGCGCCCATTCTGTCCTCTCGGGCATGCACCTGGTGCCCACGCTGTGTGGCTTGACCACCGTGAAGCTCTGCAGGGGTTTATACACGGCCCCTGCACGTTCCCTTCCTCCGACGGGGCTGTCTTTGAGGGATTCCCTCAAGCGCAGTTGGATTAATTTTTATGTAAGGCACATTTATGTACTTGGTTAAAAATAAGCATATATAACATGGAAAACTTCTTCTTGAAACCAACCAACTCCACCTCTTCATCCTCTCTTCACTAACTTCATCCACTTAGTAGTTAGGATGAATTCCTCTTCCACTTCATCCTCTTAGGATGAAGTAATCTTTCACTTCCTCATCTTAGTGATGTGGATGGATCATCTTCACTCCTCATTCATGTGAATACAATGCATGGAATTATTCAAATGTTGACATTGTATCATCTTGATATAGGTTCTTATAACTTAAGAATAGCTCTATAATTGTGTGATTTCTATTCAACATTAACTTCTTCTTAGGAGGAACTTAGGATATATCTTTCTCTTAGGAGATCTCTATAACTTAGGAGATCTCCATTGATCATCATTGACATTCATTGTCCTTATTGACAACAAATACAACACAATTTACTAAAGTGGTCCCAACATAGTTGTCCAATCAGGCTGAGGTGGTGGTCGTGGTCATGGTAGTCAGACCCCAGTTTTACAGTGATAGCCAAGAAGATCTACTAAGGGTATCCAAGAAGTATCACAGGGTCATGGTTCACTCCAGATATATGTAGTTCCATAGAATCTTAAAGAGTAGGATCCTTGAACATCTACTATCATAGGTACAATTATAGTATCCTCTAATTTAGCTTCTTCACTTTTTGATATTGTATCTTCACATATCTTTATATCAGTTCTTATTGTGGAGAGACTTGGGATCAGTGTTTATACCTATGATGTATTCATGACATTTGACACTCCATTGGGGATTAGAATGGAAGATTTATGATAGTTAATGGAGTTACCCCTTGATATTTGTGGGTTTCGCTTCATATGGGACCTCTTTTTCCTCGAGATGATAGGTTTTGACATCATTCTCAGGATAGAGTGGTTGGTTCCCATTCATGCCTTTATAGATTCCTATCACCAAAGGGTGACCTTCACCAGATGGAAATGAGTTTAATTTCAAGGGTTAATTGGATGTCTAGGTGAGTCGATCTGGACCCGAGAATCGTGATCTGGGTGGGATGACAACCCATATTGTGAGTTTACATTTGTATGATCATGGAACATGTTAATCAAATTTTCCTCTAGTGGTTGATCATTTCAGGGACGTTTTCCTAGATGAATTTTCAAGATTAACTCTAGTGCGATAGGTAGAGGTATCTATTGAGCCAGTTCTAGGAGTTGCACCATTATATATTCCTCATTACAGGATGTATACTACTGATATACAAGATCTCAAGAGGCAGCTAGAGGATTTAGAGGAAAATGGTATTATTTGACCTAATACTTCTCTATGGGGTTCTCCAGTCCTTTTTGCAAAAAAAGGTGGAAGAAACACTTAGTCTATGTCTGTATTACCAGAAATTGAACAAAATAAAGATTAAGAATAGGTATCCACTGCTGTGGATAGATGATCTCTTTGACCATCTCTAAGGATCTCGGTTTTCAAAAAGAATTATTTTTGATCTAGTTATCATCAGGAAAGTGTTAGATAATCAGGAATACCTCATAAAACCTTTTATAGTAGGTATAATCTATATGAGTATTTAGTTATGTCGTTTGGTCTCACGAACACTCCAATGGTCTTCATGGAACTAATTAATATATTTTTCCATCCTTATTTGGATTCGTGTGTCATGGTATTCATGGATGATATCTTGGTGTCTTCTAAAAATTGACACGACCATGCCAAACATATTGGGATAGTATTGGATATACTAAGAGAGTATTAGTTATATTCTATGCTCACAAACTTTCACTTCTGGATAGATCTGTTTCACTTCTTGGGTCACATCATCTTGGAGATAGAAGTATCAGTTGACCCATATAAATTGAGATCTGTGGTTTCCTAGGACCATCCCAAGAATATCTTATAAGTAAGAAGTTTCTTAGGGATAAATGTATACTAAAGTCATTTCATATATGCATTCTCATTCCCAGAAGTCATGCTTATGGGATTGACTAAGAAGGGCGTGATATTTGTATGGTTAGATTCCTAAGAGATGACCTTTTAGAAGATGAAAGTTAGATTGAATTAGGCATTAATACTAACTTTTCTAGAGATAGGTAGGAGTTACACTGTGTATTACATTGAATTAGGTATCAGTCAAGGGGAATTTTATATATAGGGGTCTAGATTCTTGGCGTATGGGTCTTGGTATTTGGGGCTACATTAGAGGAATTACCTGATGCATTATCTTGAGTTAGCAACAGTTGTTTATGCATTGTTATTTTACAAAAATTACTTACTTGGAGAGTGTTTTGTGGTGTACACGAATGAAAAAAATCCTCAAGTAAATATTTACATAGTGTGATATGAATCTGAGGTAGTAAACGATGGTTGAATGTGTATAGTATTTTGACTTCGATGTTTCATACACACCTGGTGAAATAAATGTAGTGGCTGAAGCACTAAGTATGAGGGCTCAAATACATATAGTTCAATAGCTTAGTAATAAGTGGAAAATTATTTATTTGTTTTCTAAGATGCACTTGGAGGTGTAGGATGGTCAGTGATAGACTTTTCTATCATCCTTAGCGGTTATTTATACCCTTCTGGATTAAGTGAGGATAAAACAACTATCATATTATGAGGGCCTATTATTGTGGGAGTGTGGAAGGTGAGGACCCTCCTCGTAGTTGTATCATATATGAGGATTAAATTTTGTGAGTATATGGTCACTTATGGGTTTTAGTAGACATATAGAAGGAGATGATGTGATACTTTCATTCTTAATCATGGGCAATGTATCCTGACATCACCATGATATATCAATATTTACATCGCCATTAATTGTGGTTAGGTATGAAAAGATAGGTAGCTATTTGTTTCATGAGATGTTCCACTTGTCATTAGGTGAAGGCAGAACACCAGTGACCAATCAGTATTTTATAACAACTACCCATTCCCAAGTGGAAATGGAATGATGTCACAATGAATTTCAGGACCGGTTTACTATGATCAAATCAAGTTAATGATGTAGTATGGGTTTTGGTTGATAATATCACAAAGGCCGCTCATCTCAAACCCATCAAGGAGGCCTTTTTAGTAGATGAGATTTGGAGGTTATATATCAATGAGATAGTATGAATTCAAGGGGTATCACTTACTATAATTTTAGATAGGGATGTTTGGTTTACTTAACTGACCATTCATGGGATGTAGTGGGAGTTAGGTACACAGGTGCTTCTGAGCAAAACATACCACCACTATATAAATGGCTAGTCAGAGTGCACTATTTAGGTTCTTGAGGACATCATTCAAGTGTGTGTCTTGATTCTGGGGGATCTTGGGAGAGGCATATACCCCTAGTTGATTTTTCCTACAGAAATATCTTTTAGGATACTATATATATGGTTCTTTATGAGTCTTTGTATGGTAGGCTATCTGGATCACCCATGTATTGGTTAGAGGTAGGAGAGGAAACTATGCTTGGAACTCATCTTGTTTAAGAGACCACATAGCAGGTAAAATTGATTCAAAAGTGGATTGTTATTGTATATTCTTGATATAAATCGTACGACGATAACCATAAACAACCTCTGAAGTTCATGTTCAGGGATAAAGTTTTCATACGTGTATCACTGAGGTTGGAACATAGGAGGATCAGAAGGTAGTGTAAGTTTTCACTACATTATGTCAGGCCATTTGAGGTTCTGGAGAGAGATAGGCTAGTATCCTATCTCTTAAAATTACCTCAGAGGTACTAGGACACACATGATGTCTTCCATGTATCTCAGTTACACCACTATCATTCAGACCCATCTCATGCCTTTAATTTATCTCACATGTCGGGCCAATTGAGGTTCTAGAGAGAGGCAATTAACAGCCTATCTCTTTTAGTTACCTTAGATGTACTAGGCCATGCATGATGTCTTATATGTATCTCAGTTACACTACTATCATTTAGACCCATTTCATGTATCAGAGTTACATGTAGATTCATACTTGAGGAGCATCCTATACATATTGTGGATCATAGAACAGAAGTTCTCTAAGGCTGGTCAGTTCTTTTAGTATGGGTGCTATGGAATAATGACTGATTACAAGAGGAGACTTTGGAGCAGGTGGATAATGTACGATCACAATGGAATATGTTATTCTCAGAAATTATTGACCTCCCTTGAGAGGAAAATTTGGGGATGAATTAATTTAAGGGGGGGGGGGAGAGTTTGTAAGAACTCAATTCTTCTTTGAGGTTTGAATAATTTACACTACATAAATTTTCATTTCCAATATCTAAATGTGGCCTAATATGTATACCCTTTAAGGTCACAGAGTCATTAGAGGTGTTTGAGGCTTGTTCGGAGGCTAGAATCAAGATTTTGGTGTGAAAATGTCATGTCGTATGGTTAATATAAGCCATGCAAGGTAGATTGCACCGTTATATAGATTCATACGAGGTCAGATAGTGGTGTCCTATAGGATGAATGATTAAACAAATCATACGATTTGGGGTGAAAACCATGAGGAAATATCTACAATTTTGAAAGTGGAGTTTTTCATGGTTTTCTCACGGTTAGTAAAACTGTGTGAAGTTCACCTCTCTAAAGCAAAGCATGCATGGTTGGTGCATAGTTTGGCCAACCGTGCTACCAAACCATGAAAACCAGAGTTTTTTTGGTAAATTTATGAATTTTAACTCACTTAAATATATTTATAAACCTAACTCTTCATTATTTCTACGGACAATAAATCAAACATTTGAGAGGTCCTATTGATGATTATTCCTGGATTTTCTCCCAAATATATGTTCATGCTTGGATTCAAGCATCGATCATCCCGTTGGATCCACATCAGGGAGTTCTCAATTCATTTTGTGTCATTCCTCATTTGGTTTGGTATCGGCCGCACTATTTAGAAGTAAGCTAGTTTAACCTATTACTATATTCTTTGTTTTTTCTTTGATTTTCTACCAATTTGAGTCAAATAAAAAACTGATACTGGATGAGCTATCCACTAAGAACCTACAATATATGTGCTCATGATTTTCCTTCAAAGATGAAGTGTTTATATATATGTCATTGTACCGCACACCCAATTCTCACAGTGATTCCCTTGAAGTGAATTTTAGTCCTTGAATTAAATTAGTAGGTGAAACCCATGTACTTAATAAGGCCTATAAATGACTAGTTAAAGGTTATGGAACTTGAGTTGAAACAATCCCTGAGTACACTGATTATTTAAATTGACCACCATGGTTGGCCATTGAATTGGATACCTTTTAGGTGTTCCCTTTTCTTCCTTTTCCTTGGGATGTTGAATAATGAATTTCCAATTGCATATGAATTGTAAATTTTAATTACAAATTTAATTGATTAAAGGGAAGGGTTGAATTGACCATGACCCTTGGACCTTATCATGCAATTGATTTTTAATCTTTAATTTCCCATTATAATTATATTACTACATGAGTAATTAAGAAGAAAGCCTTATAAGCTTATCCCATGACTCGATTCACCTTATGAGGTGAGTTTAATTGAATCAAATATAGCGATGACCCTTTTTATACTAAATTTTAATGAATGCATGATTCATTGAATTCTTGTATGCATTGGATGACACATGACTTCACATAAAAACTCCATGGATGGACTCAATTGGCTTCTACCATGCTTATGCCTGAGTGATACTTGGACTCCCTAGTGGACTGCCAAGGACGAAATCATGGGGGAGTGTTGATTATATATTGGTTGATACTTGGATTCTATAAGGATATCCAAGGATGGACTCAAAGAGAATATGATCATATATTCCATGGGTGATACTTGGGATCCCTTAGTGGACAGCCAAGGATGGACTCGAATAATAGAGATGTTATAAAACACCTAGAGCGATACCTAGGTTTTTGCGAGGATATCCATTGATGGGTTTTTAGGGTGTTGGTTTATATTATACCTGGAGTGATACCTAGATTCCAAATTAGGAATACCAAGTATGTGCTCCGGTTTATAAATGAATAATGAATGAAATGATTAATATGACACATCTTCCCAGCCCAAACACAATCTTGGGTATGATATTTGTCTTAAAATTTATGGATGGTCTCTTTAGGCATCCTTTGATCATGTACTCATGGGGGACGATGAGAATTATTCTAGTTCTCAGGTCTTATTTAAATGAGTTTGAATGATTAAATGAACTTGTTTATACATGCGAACCTTCACTTTATAGGATGTTTACTTTCAATGCTTTCTTTATTTATTGTATTGTTGTCTACACACTATGATGTTATATTCTCACTAAATGGATGGAAGTGGACCTTTAATGGTTACCTACTGGGATAATGTCTCACACCCTATTTGGGTCATCTTAGGTTCCCAAAGAGACTCTATGATTGTAGGTATGGATCAAGGAAAGAGTCCTATGATAGGTTCTTGATTACTTCTTAGGATTAAGGGAGCATGGGATCGAGCTAAGGCTCACAATGTTAGTTGGGATACTTTTTATCCTTCTTTACTTTTGAAAGATGTATTGTATTATACCTTTGTGTACTTGTTTTGGGTATTTTGTAGAGACATATGACATGTATCATCATCATACTTGTATATGAGATTCTTTTTGATATTTTCATATATTCATGCTGATTATCTATTGTCTGGGTGCTATCACTGCTTCTGATACATGTGTGTTAATAAAAGTCTACCATGTTACACTATAGTGATGAGGTAATAGTCCCCACATAAACACACTTAGGCCCTCACCAATAGTTGAAAACCATAAGCATTTTGTTAGATACACTTAAGGTCATGTCAGAAATCGGGATCATGGCACTTTTTAGGGGCATCTGGGTCTGGGATGGTACAAAAATAAAATTTAATTTTATTACAAGGATAAGATTATATATTGAGGTTTATCATTGGAAAAATCCCACTATGATATTTTTTATTTTTATTTGGTTTTTAGTTTTTTATTAAATGTAAATAACACATAAATGTAAATAATTTGTTTGCTGATCTTGAATTTATATGATGATTCAATTTAACATTTGTATTACAATATATTTTTTATATAGTATTTGTATTATATTTGTAATATTTTTATTTCAATATGATTTTCTAATCTTTTTTTCTATTATAGGGATGCGGCAAAGCTGTAGTATTGTAGGAGTTCCAATGGAATTTATCAACACAAGAAAAAATATTAATAAAGTGTCCTTTATCAGTTATAAAATAAAGTTCCAATAAATGATATATTTATCAACACATTAATTTAGTGCTGATAAAGGAGGTTTTTATTAGCACATTTTGTAACACTGATAAATGTTAATCACTATTAAGAGATATTAGATTGTCAGCAATTTTTAACACTGGAAAATCTGATTTCTAGCACTAATATAGGTGGTATCTATAGTAGTGTTTGATACAATGATGAAGAGTCGTATGCCTTGATGTTGCATCATTACTTGGATAGAACGATTGAAAATGGTGGGGAAATTTTTCTTCATGAAATACCAAGGTGGCAGGGGACAACATTGGGTAGAAGGTTGTAGGTTACAAGGAGAAGATCTTAAAATGATTCAGAACTACGGATTCCATGATGACATGGGGAAATTGGGGGGAACAACCATGTGATTAATATTGAATCATCTATATATTAAATGAGGTATTATAATGGGGTATTGTAACAACATAGAAGGTTGACCTTGTGTGGTTGTTAAAGAGGTGGACGGTGGAATATAATAGGTGGGAGATTATCCTTTGCATGAAAATTGGTGAGGGATTTATTTAGCGATTGGTGTATACCTTGATGTTGCATCATTATACATTTATATAGTTAATGATATATTTTTTGTAAAACATTTATTCATTTATATAAAAATAATATTTTTTAATTATAATTAATAATTTCTAAATATGGTTAATAATTAATTATTATCTTATATACAATCTATTCAATATATATATATAATTAATTATTATTATTATATCTATATATTAGCAATTGTAAATCAATTTAAATATAATTATTAAAATTCTTCCTTTTATTTTTACATTTTCATAAATAATAACATACTTGGAAAAAATTATACATTTATAATTAATTTAACATTTAAAATTATTATTATTTATATAAATTATTTTTTTAAATATAATTAATAATATTTTTTATTCCTGATTAATTAATTAAACTTATTATTTATATTATTTTTATTCTCATTATTATTATTATTTATTCGTTGATACATAAGGGATAATTCTACGATGAAAGAGATATGTAAGAGTTAACTTGATTTATTAGTATATACATAAGATTTTATTTCACTTTCTAAATGGATATATATGAGTTAGTCTGATCGTCCCTAATTTTAACACTAATAAACCTACCTATATCAACACTAAAGTTAACACTGATAATGTTCTTGAGAATTATGTTTTGAGTTTTGATGTGAGAATTATTTTATGGGTTAAGTGTTGGACGTTTCTAGAAGTTAAGCCTCTAGAAGTCACACTTTGTAGATCCAGATGAAAAAATTACACACTCACCATGGTTATCCAGATTCATTTCAATGAATGTACTTCATCAGATGTAGTTGAATGAATTTTTTTTAGAATAATGAGATGAATGGATATATTTCACCAAATAAAATTGAATGTAAGTTGTTTATTAGAATCTTCTAAATTGAAGTAGTTCATTAGATGCACTTGAGCAGAAGTTAGCTCAACATAAGCAACTGAATAAAAGTTATTCTACATAAGTAGAAAAATAGTGGAGACCAAGTGTGGGAATACAGAAGGAGGATCATTTTGATGCCTCAACATGGGAATATTACCTTTTTATAGGTCAAAATGATGCATTTGGGAGGGTAGTTCTAGATGTTTCACATAGTTCTAGATGAGGTGATAGTTGAGTGGATATTTTTTCTTACATAAGGGTCAGTTATGATGATACCTACAGGTTATTGGAAGATAAAAAAGGTATACATATAGGTTAATTGGTTAGATATATTAGATTGAATTTGTAATTCCCCGACCCCAGTTACCCAGAGCCAGTGCATTATTTTAATACATTGGCACGATTATAAGGAATCAAGTCCCGAAGGACCGATCAGTTTAGTAGTCTTGGAAAATAGATTACATACATTAACTTTACATTATAATTTGAAGCATAAAACACAACATAGATAATTCTTTGAGAATTCCATTTTTTCCTTTATCTTAATCCTTCATATCAATCATAATACACTTCTAGGAATCCTAGGAAAATAAAACATAAGAAAGGGGTGAGCTCAGATGCCCAATAAGGGTAAATAATTTAGCAGAAGCTATAAACTTTTAAGGCAAGATGTGTACTAAAAACAACAACCTTTTTAAACATAAACTTGAACATAATATGGTAAAAATAAATGAAACATTACCATATAAACATGCACATGGTTATTCTACTAGTCGAATAATCACATGTAATAACTAATTTTACAACGAGGGAATGACTAATACCAGAAATCATTACCACATAGTCAAGGCCTAGTGCCAAGACTGAAAATAATTTTTTTGTCAAGGCCTTGTGCCAAGACACTAGTTTCTCTCATGAGACCAACTGATGCATCGAGGAGCTATAGCAGGCTCCACCTGTCACTTACTAAGTCTACTGCATTCCTCATATGAAAAAGTTGAAACATAACATAAACATTCATATTAAAACTAGCATACGAAATGTCAATACATTAACCATAAACCATGAATGGTATAAAAATAGAACATCCACAGTCAAACATACCATAACTCATTCAATACAATGTGGAATATTGTATTATAATAAATCAAACTCAATCAAAAATAATATCCAGTAAAGGATGCTGACATAGTTGAAAATGATGAGTAAAACATTTTGAGAGAAATATCCTTTTTGTAAAATAATTTAAAAGTAACACATTTATAAAGGAAGTAATTTAAAATATATTTTTTAATCAAAGTGTCCCATACCACTTTGAAACTTTTGAAAAGAATTATCATTTCAAAATATTCATGTCCATATAAATAAATCCTTAAAATCATTTTGAAAACATGGACATTAATTAAAAATGTTTAGAAAGATAAATCTTTAAAACATTTAAAATTTTGATCTTGATAAAGAGTACCTTTCACAAATACTTAAAATATTAATTTTGAAATCATTTTTATGAAAAATGGACATGGATGATAAAAATTTCCCAGTAAATACTTACACATAAACAATCTCAGATAATAATGAGATTGAGGAATTAACCCTTACCAATTTGGTAACTTATGAAACATACACCCCATGAAAGAATTATCATACAATTAATATGTAAATACACATAAATTAAACTATATTACACAACGAATAAAATTATGGGTAGTACATACACCATACAAAAGGTAATAGTGGAAATATGGAATGAATCTCACGGGAATAAGGAGTGAGATGAAAACCCCTTACCTTGCAATTTCCTTTAGTCAAGGGTACGTTTAACCTTCTGTATGAAGACCGTAGTATGTTATTAAATTATAACATAACCATTTTAATATTTATGATATCATAAATTATTCATTTATTACTTTATACTACCCATTTAATAATAATTTCCATGTTAAATTAACACTTCGGGTAATAATCGCTTTCTTTATCGTACGTGTTTTAACTTGTTACTCTTGATTGTATCACTTAGATCATGATTTAAATACTTCTAAAATATAAAACATTATTTATATATTATATATATTTAGAATATAAATATGTATAATAGATATATATATATGAAATGGAAAACACCGTTTATGGAGACGGTAGTCCGTACGTATGCATAAACGCTGTTTCGTTTTCATAACATATTGAATGGAAATAAGTGAATAAAATATATGTAAGTAAATAAATATATATATATATATATATATATATATATATATCTCCAGTATCATTATTATTTCATATATTACAAACATATTAGTAATATATATTTTTATAATCGTCGATGAATGGTGAATATGGAAATGGATCTCATCGCGTCGTGGAGACGGTAATCCGTACGTACGCACGAGAGACAATATAATTTCCTTAAAGGTGTGGAATTTGATGGTATATTAATTTTATAGAGACATTATCATGTTATTTTCATAATTTATATACATATTACTCATCATTATATCAATCCAAATAACATAGTGTTGAATAACAAATTACACCACGACGTGGAGACGGTAAGCCGTATGTACGCACACATGATGACATTATCATTCATAAGTGGAAATAATAATGAATATAGTTGTGAAATATTTATAATAATAACACAATATATATAATATACTAGATTTATTATTTTATAATGGAAATAACAAATAAAGAAGAAGTGGAAGAAGAAAGGAACTTGAAAGAGGGTGGTGAAATCATTACCTCTTCTTCGGGTTCTTCTTTTTGATTTGATCAAAAGGGATCCTGGGGTTGGCTTTATGATCAAAATAAGTCCTCTAGGTGGAATTGAGGGAAGTTGGTAGGATATTTGGGCAGGTTTTGTCTGTGCCAAATGGCTTTGGAGGTGCGATTTTGAGAGAAGGAGAAGTGCCCTTTTATAAGAGGGGTGAGGGTCACTTTAGGAAAAGATTAAAGTATTAATTTATTATACAATCATATTCGGTTTATAATGGTTCCAAATGAATTTATTTTGATCCTTAGGTGGTTATGGGTCGAAATCCCCTCAACCAATGGGTTTTAGATAAGTTTAGTTTACCATTTTAACCTTATCATTTAGATTTAACTCTTAGTTAAATAGTTTGACTTTTACCGTGTCTTCTTGTATTCTTACTATATATGGTTAATAAACTTACTCTAAACTTAAAAGAGAACCTCAAGTGGCTCATTAATGACATATATAATATTATTTAAGCCCTTTTTCCCAACCTTATATTTTTAGGAATATTATATCAACCAATAATATAGTATTTGTTTTAAATATTAATTTATGTCAATTTTGACACTATTTAGTATTTTGTTTTTGTGAAAGTCATCAAAACTTTATTACTTCGAACAAGAAACATTGAATCAGCCCTAACATGTCATAGTCACCTATAACATTCGTGGATGTCATAAAAACTTTGAAATTATATTTATTTTAATATTTATAATACCATTTATTTGATTCTTTCACTAATAAGGAAATTACTGCATCATCATTGTGTCATAAATAAATTTAATTATTTAATGTGTAAAAATTATAAATAAAATACCATGATGTAGGAAATATTTTTATCTTTATAATGAATATTTATAGTTGAATTTATCTTATGTATAACCCTATATTAAAAATGGTTTAGTTAATAAAATTTGAATTTAACACTTTTAACTCTTCTTTAAATAAAATAACAATAAATGTCCTAATCTAATCCATTTGAACCTAAATGATAATATTTTATTCATAAGGTTGTTTTTGTTCAAGATACACTTGTCCAATAGAATTAGGACATGTTTTAGGGTAATATTAATATCATTTTTACCCTTAATTACCCTATTTACTTTTAACCGTGGTAAATAAAAGTAAAAAAGTTACTATTCACCAAAAATTATTTTTATCTTATTGAACCACATTTTACTCCTTGATATTAACTATGTATCTCAGATTTTAGAAATTCCACTCAAAAAAGCGGTAAAATTAAGTTTTTTGTGAATTTTCAAATTTCTCCTAGGAGATGGGTAAAAGACGGTGAAAAGTTCAATAAAATTTTTATATATATAAAATTATTCTAAACTAACTCCAATGAATTACATTGAACTTATATAGTTATTATGTATCTATTTTTACATTAATTAAATTTAAATAAAATAAATAATTATTTAAATAAAAATTTGGTTTTAAACAATAACTCAGTGTTTTTCACTATTCATAAAAAATTGAAAGTTTTCAGAAAAATACCAAAAATTCACCCTAAGAAAATTTCGATATTATGAATCCAAAAATGAAGTCCATTTTGAAAGATAAAATTTATAAAATTTCAAAAAGTGGGTATTACTATTTATAACAGCTAGTTTGATTGGTTGTGGTGAGTTTAGAACTCGAAGTTGTGTACAACACACGGTACTGTATTATTCAAAGAAAAGCATATCGTGGAAGCTTTGGGTGTTACATTCTCCCCTCCTTCAATAAATTGTGTCCTCGCAATTTATGCTCAATATTGGAAACTTGGGGTTGAAATTTCAAAACATCTTAGTTGAAATCCCACATCGAAAAATGGATTAATGACACCTCTATTTAAAATAAAGAGTGGTAAGTATGAAGGTTACTGAAAATAACACATACTAGGGTTACATGTAGGAAAACATGGATATGGAAGAGAAATCTAACCATCAATATTTGATGGAGAGTGGTAGAGAACATGGCTATGAAAAGGCCAACAATCACAAAGCCATAAATTTGTAATGATCTAAGGTACCATCTGGGACAACATTTTTGTTCTAAGTTCCTTTTATTAATGTTGAGGAATTTATTTATGAGATTGGATAAGATCATAAGAATATATACTTACTTTATAATTAGAGTTTTATCCATTAATAAATTTTTACCACAAACTCATCTTTCACTCCAAAATATAATACAACTCAAACATACTCTATTTATCCTAATCGTATAGGGTTCCAAATATAATGAATTTATAATTCACATATCAGACCCTTTAAAAAAAGAAACTACATTATACCATCCAGAAACTTCACATAGTTCAATGGTAGGTGATAAATCCCAATCACGCTATGGTTGTGGGTTCGATTCCCGTAGCTTTGTCCGATGCGACCGGTTGCCACACGGTCTGCGTGTTGTCCTTTTTATAAAAATCAAAAAATAACCTTAAAAATAGTATCTTAATCCATTTCAACCTTTAGAATTATCCAAAACAAATCTATCCAAACTCACAGTCCAAAATTTATAATGAGGTTAAACACAATTAAGATCCTTTTTTCCACGTAATAACATGTGAACACCTTCATCATGTATTATTTTAAAACTTGGTAACATCCTGAATTACCATAAAACCTTATTGATTACATTCATGATCCCTTATTCCTTATATAATAATGGATATACTCCTTCTATCAAAAAATGTTGTAAACTCCAACAATGATGTAATATACAAATCATTAATCAGTTTCAACGTAGTAAAAAATATCCAATATAATTTATCCAAATCAATCATGTATTATTCCAAAATCACTACCTCGATATCAGAACCATATTATGGTTTATCTTTCTCTCAACCATATATTCTCCATAAATTTAACCTGCTATTGAGTCACTTCTCTTGGTTCTATACAATCTCAAGTCTTTAATGAAATAGTACTGCAGTATAATCCTTATATACTACATAATAATTATAACCAGTACATTGTTGATACAACACTCAAATGAAATAATTCTATAATAAAAACATAAGAACTCTAATCATTCCTCCTCATCTGTGGCAGTATCATAACTTGATTATTATCCAATAGAATCATTTGGGGCATACTCTGATGATTTGAACATTGATTTTCATAGTGTCCCCACTCCTTGTAGATGAATCATTGTACATTTGAAAACTTTTTCTTACCCTTGCAGTCACATACTTGGTGTCCTTTTTCTCCACACTTATAAGAAACTCACATTCCCTTCAAGAAAGTTCTAGGGTGTTTCTTCCCACAGTTATCACATATGGGAAAATTATTCTTTTCCCTGTTCCCTTTATCCATCTTTCTCTCTTCCATCCTTTTCTTCTCTTACTTCCCTTCAAATCCATAGGACCCAGAGAATTTTTTACCTATCTTATTAACACATTATAATATTTCTTCATATGATGATAATACTTGGGATACTATTTCCCTTCTAACTTTTGGCTTAAGACCATGAAATATATGATCCTTATTACTCTTTGGATCATGCGTATTACTGGATTTCTCATTCCTTCTATTAGGATCCATTTCTAAACAATGACATACACTAGATTAGTTTATGAAAAGAAATACCTAATACCAAACTTGTAAAACACTTAACATACAATAAACAATTTATGGATATAATCCATAATCATAAAAAAATTTCTTTGAGGAAGTATATACTCATAAACCCTTCATAATGGGTTTTAAAGAAAATGAGAATTATCCTAAGCATACCCCTTGGGAGTTTCGTAACCAAGAGTGAAGCAAGGTCCATTGTCGTGCACCAGTTCCCGTTCGAGTCTAGCTCAAAGTGGTGTTTTCAGGTTTTACCCCTAGGTACATCTGTGCCAGAGCCGCCTCTACCTGCTCGTATCCAGACAGGGATGCATTTCTTAGAAAAAACACAGAATCTATACAATACCAAATTTCTAGGAAGTTCTTCTATACTAATCTTCTGAGTTTATCTTAGGTCTATGTGATCTAATCAGAGTATATCTAAATATAGCTTCCAAGGTTATTGCTAAACTTTCTCTGATACCAATTGTAACACCCCGACCCCATTTACCCAAAGCCGGTGCATTATTTTAAAACATTGGCACGATTTCAAGGAATCAAGTCCCGAAGGACCGACCAGTTTAGCAGTCTTGTAAAATAGATTACATACATTAACTTTACATTACAATTTGAAGGATAAAACACAGCATAGATAGTTCTTTGAGAATTCCATTTTTCCTTTTAGCTTAACCCTGAATATCAATCACAATACACTTCTTGGAATCCTAGGAAAATAAAACATAAGAAAGGGGTGAGCTCAGATGCTCAGTAAGGGTAAATAATTTAGCGGAAGCTATAAAATTTTAAGGCAAGATGTGTAATAAAAAAACAGCCTTTTTAAACATAAACTTGAACATAATATGGTAAAAATAAATGAAACATTACCATATAAACATCCACATGGTTATTCTACTATTCTAATAATCACATGTAATAACTAATTTCACAATGAGGGAATGCCTAATACCGAACATCATTACCACATAGTCAAGGCCTCATGCCAAGACTACAAATAAATTTTTTGTCAAGGCCTTGTCCCAAGACACTAGTTTGTCTCATGAGACCTACTGATGCATCGAGGAGCGATAGTGGGATCCACTCGTCACTTACTAAGTCCACTGCATTCCTTATATGAGAAATTTGAAACATAAAATAAACAGTCGTATTAAAAATTGCATAGGAAATGTCAATACATTAACCATAAACCATGAATGGTATAAAAATAGAACATCCACATTCAAACATATCATAACTCATTCAATACAATATGGAAGATTGTATTATAGTAAATCAACCTCAATCAAAAATAATATTCAGTAAAGGATACTGACATAGTTGAAAATGATGAGTAAAATTTTTTGAGAGAAATATCCTTTTTGTAAAATCATGTAAAATTCACACATTTATAAAGGAAGTAATTTAAAAGATATTTTTGAATCAAAGTGTTCCATACCACTTTTAAACTTTTGAAAATAATTGTCATTTCAAAACATTCATGTCCATATAAATAAATCCATAAAATCATTTTGAAAACATGGAAATTAATTAAAAAGATTTAGAATGATAAATATTTAAAACATTTAAAATTATGATCTTGATAAATATTAACTTTCAAAAATCCTTAAAATATTCATTTTTAAATAATTTTTATGAAAAATGGACATGGATGATAAAAATTTCCCAGTAAATACTTACACATAAACAATCTCGGATAATAAGGAGATTGAGGAATTAACCCTTACCAATTTGGTAACTTACGAAACATACACCCCATGAAAGAAGTATCATACAATGAATATATAAATACACATAAATTAAATTTTATTACACAAAGAATACAATTATGGGTAGTACATACACAACACAAAAGGTAATAGTGGAAATATGGAATGAATCTCATGGGAATAAGGAGTGAGATGAAAACCCATAACCTTGCACTTTCTTTTAGCCGAGGGTACGTTTAACCTCCTATATGAAGATCATAGTATGTTATTAAATTATAACTGAACCATATAAATATTTATGATATCATACATTATTCATTTATGACTTTATACTACCCATTTAATAATAATTTCCATGTTAAATTAACACTTCAGGTAATAATCGCTTTCTTTATCGTACATGTTTTAACTTGTTACTCTTGATGGTATCACTTAGATCATGATTTAAATAATTCCATAATATAAAACATTACTTATATATCATATATATTTAGAATAAAAATATGTTCAATAGACATATATATGAAATGGAAAACACCGTTTATGGAGACGGTAGTCCGTACGTACGCATAAATGCTATTTCCGTTTTCATAACGTATTGAATGGAACTAAGTGAATAAAATATATGTAAGTACATATATATATATAAATATATATATATCTCTACAGTATAATTATTATGTCATATATTATAAACATATTAGTAATATATATTTTTATAATCATCGATGAATGGTGAATGCGGAAATGAATCTTATCGCATTGTGGAGACGGTAATTCGTACGCACGCACGAATGACAATATCATTTTATTAAAGGTGTTGAATTGGATGGTATATTAATTTTATAGAGACATTATCAGGTTATTTCCATTATTTATATACATATTACTCATCGTTATATCAATCCAAATAACATAGTGTTGAATAACAAATTACACCACGACGTGGAGATGGTAAGCCGTACGTACGCACACATGGTGACATTATAATTCATAAGATGGATAGAATAAGGAATATAGTTGTGAAATATTTATAATTATATCATAGTATATAGAATATACTAGAGTTATTATTTTAGAATGGAAATAACAAATAAAGAAGAAGTGGAAGAAGAAAGGAACTTGAAAGAGGGTGGTGAAATCATTACCTCTTCTTCATGTTCTTCCTTTTGATTTGATCAAAAGGGCTCCTTAGGTTGGATTTATGATCAACATAAATACTCTAGGTGTAATTGAGGGAAGTTGGTAGGATATTTGGGCAGGTTTTGGCCGAGCCAAATGGCTTTGGAGGTGTGATTTTGGGAGAAGGGGAAGTGCCCTTTTATAAGAGGGGTGAGGGTCACTTTAGGAAAAGATTAAAGTATTAATTTATTATACAATCATATTCGGTTTATAATGGTTTAAAATGAATTTATTTTTATACTTAGGTGGTTATGGGTCGAAATACTCTCAACCAATAGGTTTTAGACAAGTTTAGGTTACCATTATAACCATATCATTTAGATTTAACTCTTAGTTAAATAGTTTGACTTTTACCGTATCTTCTTGTACTCTTACTATATATGGTTAATAAACTAACTCTAAACTTCCAAGAGAACCTCAAGTGGATCATTAATGATATATATAATATTTTTTAAGCCCTTTGGCCGAACCTTACATTTTTATGAATATTATATCAACTAATAATATAGTACTTGTTTTAAATATTAATTTATGTCTATTTTGACACTATTTGGTATTTTGTGTTTTTGAAAGTCATCACAACTTGATTAATTAGAAAAAGAAACATTTAATCAGCCATAACATGTCATCGTCACCTAGAGAATTCGTTTATGTCATAAAAACGTTGAAATTATATTTATTTTAATATTTATAATACCATTTATTTGATTCTTTCATTAATAATGTAATTACTGCATCATCATTGTGTCATAAATAAATTTAATTATTTAATGTATAAAAATTATAAATAAAATACCATGATGTATAAAATATTTTTATATTTCTAATGAATATTTATATTCAAATTTATCTTATGTATAACCCTATATTAAAGATGGTTTAGTTAATAAACTTTGAATTTAATACTTTTAACTCTTCTTTAATTTAAATAATAATAAATGTCCTAATCTAATCCACGTGGACCTAAATGATAATATTTTATTTATAAGGTTGTTTTTGGTCAAGATAAATTTGTCCAGTAGAATTAGTATATGTGTTTGGGTAATATTAATTTCATTTTTACCCTTAATTACTCTATTTACTTTTAAACGTGGCAAATAAAAGTAAAAAGATACTATTCACCAAAAATTATTTTTATCTTATTGAACCAGATTTTACTCCTTGATATTAACCATGTCTCTAGGTTTTTTGAAATTCCACTCACAGTAGCGGTAAAATTAAGTTTTTTGTGAATTTGCAAATTCTCCTAGGAGATGGGTAAAAGACGGTGGAAAGTTAAATAAAAATTTTTATATATCTAAAATTATTCTAAACTAACTCCAATTAATTAAATTGAAATTATATAGGTATTATGTATCTATTTTTACCTTAATTAAATTTCAATAAAATAAATAATTATTTAAATAAAAATTCTGTTTTAAACTATAACTTAGTGTTTTTTCACTATTCATAAAAAATTGAAAGTTTTCAGAAAAATACCAAAAATTCACCCTAAGCTAATTTCGATATTCCGAATCCAAAAATGAAGTCCATTTTGAAAGATAAAATTTATAAAATTTCAAAAAGTGGGTATTACTATTCATAACAGCTAGTTTGATTGGTTGGGGTGAGTGTTAGAACTCGATGTTGCCTACAACACACGCTACTGTATTATTAATAGAAAAACATATCGTGGAAGCTTGAGGTGTTACAGAATTACAAACTTCACCAAAATTTGGTAGTTGAGCAGGAGCACCTATAGAAAATCAAATGTAGTCATGGCCAATATAGGCCCCCCAACAAATTTCAGAAGGTGGTTGAACCGGTTGACTGGCTAGGTCCAACTATAATAAGTGGGGTTGGTCTAAATGGTTGAGTATGCATGTGAGTACATTATAAAGTTGATTTTCAAGCTGTAGTATCCATGTTTGGGAGGACTTGGGGAAAAAGGGTGGTTTTTGTAATCCATAATGGAAGAAGATAGAAAGAAGGATGATCGGAAGACGATGCATGTTCTAATAGTCTGGGTAGGGTTCCGGAACATAGTTCCATTTTTACTCAGAAGTTTTTTTCCATGAATAAAAGATATATTTTTTACCCAAGGATATAGGATTAAGTTCCAAACCATGTAATCATGTGTGTTGTTATTTATTTATTTATTTTTCTTATTCTTGTTCTTGTCTATTCATAACCTTTATCAAGAGATCTTAAAAGAAAACTAGGGGAATGGAACCTAGAGATGGTGGATTGGTATAATGGTTGGGGTGTAAAGGCTTCTCAATTATTGATTGTGAATTCGTAGGTGGTGTCATAGAGATTATAAATTTCAGGTTTCCTAGTTATTCTTTTTTAGGATAACAAGAAAATTCCATAAAATGGGAGTTGGGTACTTCTAAATCATAGGATATATAGTCTTAACTTCTGTATGGAAACATAACTTTTTTAGATTGGATGTGTGTTCTATTCTCATATGTTTTTTCCAAATTGGTATTATATATTGTTTGTAGAGTATCTAGTAATATTCTTATCAATACTCAAAAGAATACCTTGGTTCGAAGACTGTTTGGGTCCCTTGGTTGAGTGGTTAACTATTTTATAGAAGGATGTCACTAGGTAAATAGTGGTGATTATAGGGTGTCCATATATATCAAAAGTCTTCCATTACATTGGGTATGGTTATATTTGTTTCACTAATGTAATTCAGAACTTGTTTGGAAGATTGGTATAGAATTACAAAAGAGATTCTTGATCCCTTAGGATTTTTGGATTCAACGGGTGCTCATTGATTCGGAAGGATGGTGTTTCATGAGAAAGGTCTATATTGATGTTTCATAGTGGAATATTGGTACTTTTGTGGATGTTTATTTAAAACTCCTAAAGAGTTCATATATTCTGTTGATACTCAGTCAATTGGAAGTGATATTTTTTATAGAATAAGAAGTCATGAAATCAATAATAGGTTTGTTATAGAAGTTGTATCCAAGACAGTTGGACCATGATCAGAATGAATATCTTTTGGTAAATTTAAAGTAAATATTATGATATGTTTTAGGTGATTGAAGTTCAAGTCAAGATTTTTTTACTTGGAATTAAATTTATCTTCCGAACGGGTAACATCCAAAGGTTTTAAAATCCAATAACTGTGAGGGGTTGTCTTATTTTCTACTAAGTTTTTTCTATCCTATATTGAGTAAATTTAATTGGTTATGGAGTTCCTATCACTCAACATCGGAGATGGGGATATTTTTTTCAAAGAATCATAATCATTAGATATGTGATGGTTGATTTAATAAGAGTAATAAAAGTAGGTAACAATGCCGACAAAATTCTTCCAGGACAGTGGCTACCCCCATTGACAAAGAAAATGGAGGATGGTAGGCGTTGTTTGTGTTTAGTGGCCAACTGACCAAACGCTCATGCAGGAGAGGAACAGAAATGGGTGAAGATTTCCTATAAAAGGCAAGATCCTCATCCCATTTCATTATCTCATCTAATCCTATCATCTTCACCTCTCATTATCTCCTATATGTTATTCGAATAGTATTTTTAGGCATTTTTCCCACATATTCAAGAGATATTTTATGGAGGTTTTCTCCTTGTAATAATGAGGGAGTTTGTACCTACTTTTACCCATAGCGATCCTTTTATTTTCCTATGGTTTTTTACCCCTTTAATTTTGGGGGATTTTCCACATTACATCTGGTGTCCTTTTACTTCTACATTTTCACTTCATTTTATCTCGTGATTATTGTTTCACCATGGGCCAATCATTTTTCAGTCTCAACAAGTGGTATCATAGGAAGGCTCTAGCCTGGTACTATTTTTGTTTTTAGGTATTAATAATTCTTATAATACTGGATTTTCTATGTGATTTCAACCTTGGTTTATGTTTCAAATTAGAAAAAATTTATTTACATTATTAAATACACCATTGAAAAATAGAATAGATTCTGGACTTACGGTGTGTACAATTGGCAGTGAAATTCACGATTAAAAAATTCAATGGGGGAAATTTTTAATTGTGGAAAATGAAGATGCAGGCATTTCTACGGAAGGATAATGTTTTACTAGAAATTGGAAAAAAGTCAACGGGTGTGACTGAGAAGAAATAGAATGACATAGGTAGGAATGCTATTGCCAACATTCATTTGGCTTTGGCAGATTGGGTTGTATCGAGCATTGTGGAGAAAAGGTTGGTGAAGGAAATATGAGATACTCTGATGAAGATATATGAGGCCAAGTCACTACACAATAAAATTTTCCTGAATAGAAAACTGTACACTCTTCTAATAGTTTTGCTCTATAGTTTTTCATATTCTTATAACAAAATCACCATTAACATCACCAAAAATATACTTAAGTATATGATTCCATTCAATGATGTTACAATCACAATTCTTGAAGAAGAAATTCGGTGCAAGAACAATGAGGATATACAGATAACTTCACACCAAGAAGATGCTTTGTTAATGGAGAGAGGATGGATGATGGAGCGTGGTTCTGGTGGGATCCAAAATCACAGCAGGTCCAAATCATAGAGTGAGAAGAATAATTTCACATGTTTTAATTTTGGGAATAATGGGTACATCCAGAAGTATTGTTGGAATAAAAAGAGTAGTTAAAAGAGATCTCAGGGGAATGTGACAATTACTTCTGGAAATGGATACATTTATGTTAGTGAAGCAGTGCTGACTGCTGGAATCAGGAAGCATCTCAATGATGCAGGGATGATCAAATCAGGATCAACATAGAACATGATGCCTTGACATGAATGGTTAGACCAATATGAAACTATCCTAAAATGAATTTTTTATATGGGGAACGATCACACCCTGTAGATCGTTGGAGTGAGTACAAAAAATATGAATTTTCATGATGGTATTGTTCGAACCATATAAAGAGTATGCCATGTGAAGGGTCTAAAGAGGAAAATATTGTCTTTGGAGCAATTTGATGATATATAATTCAATACTCACACCAAGAATTGAGTAATGAGAATTTTGAAGGTCTCACTTATTGTTATGAAGGCGTAGAAGATCTAAAAGAACATGTACATGCTTATGGGTGAAATGTACAAGGAGGAGGAGATAGTTTTCACATCGACTACCTCAATAGAACTGTTGATGAAATTATGGAATCAGAAGTTTGGACATATGTCAGAAAATGGCCTGAATATTCTTGTGTATCAGAAGTTTATTTCTGGGATTACAAAGGTATCCTTACCATTTTTTGAGCATTGTGTTTTGAGAGAGCAATAAATATTAACATTTAATAAATCAAAAGAAAGAATAAAATAAATATTAAAGTTGAATTATTCGGATATTTGACAATCACTCATTATGTCCCTAGGATGAGAAAGGTATTTTGTATCCTTCAATGATGATTTTTCCAGGAGATGTTGGGTGTACCCAATCAAGAGGAAAGAAAATGTTGTTAAAGTCTTGAAAAAAATAAAAGAGTGGAAGGAGCTTGAATATGGAATGAAGATCAAGTGTCTGAGGACTGCCAATGGTTGAGAATATACAAGTGAGAATATTGATACATTTTTTCAATAGGAAGGAATCAAGAGATAGTTCACGGTGGTGTACACTCCTTAGTAGAATGGATTGGTAGAGCAGATGGATAAAACCCTATTGGATAGAACAAGGGAGATGTTGAAGAATGTAGAAAATTACCAAAACATTCTTGTTAAAAACAGTGAATACTACCTGTTATGTGATCAATTGATCTCCTTCAATGGATATTGATCTGAATACATCGATGGAGATGTGGAATGGTAAAACTACAGAATATTCTTGCTTACATACTTTTGGAAGTCCAGTATATGCAATTTTTAATGACCAGGAAAGATCAAAGTTGGATTTGAGATCCAAGAAATGTATCTTATTATGGTATGTTGAAGGTGTGAAGGGGTATCATTTGTGGGACCCCACAACCCAAAACACATCATCAGTATATTTTTCATTTTTATAGAAGACAAGGTTTAAATGACAATTAATCTAGACATAGAAAAGGACAATATAGAAACTACAACAGTTAAGGTAGAGGGAAAATCCCAGAAAGAACCATTTTCCTTTGAGGCATTACCAGATCACTATGATAATGTACTGATTGATTCTGGACCACAATGGTCAACTTGGGAGAAAAGAGCACCGGTATAGAACTTGAATTATGTGACTGAGAGAAATATTATGTACTACTTATTGACGGAGGATGGAGATCCATCTTATTTTGTGGAGGCAAACTAGAGTCCGAATGTATTATCATGGATGGCAGTGATGTTGAAGGAAATTGAAGCCCTACACAAGAACAATACTAGGGATCTTGTTTTATTACCTCATGGAGTGAAGTATAATGGAAAAAATTTATCTTAAAGATCAATCAGGATGGAAAGGACCAGGTGGAATGATATCATGAAACAATGGTGGTTAAAGGATATGCTCAGAAGGAAGGTATTGATTTGAATAAAATATTTTCTCCTATTTTTAGACTGACAAATATTCGGATAGTTTTTAATATGTGTGCAACATATAGTTTACTTCTAGAGTAGTTGGATGTAAATAATTATTTTCTCCACGGTGATCTTGACAAATAAATCTATATGCTACAACTGGAATGTTCTTTAGAAGAAGGATTAGAGAACTTGGTTTACAGGTTGAAAAAATCTATTTATGGTCTCAAGAAGGAACTGAGGTGTTGGCATAATAAATTTGATTCTTATATCATGATACTTGAATACATCAGACTTTATTCAGATCCTTGTGCATATTTTAGGGGTTTAGATGTTAATGATTTCATAATTATTCTATTATATGAGGATTATGTGTTGTTTAAAAGCCCAAAAAAAATATTAGACCCAAGATACGAAGTCATAGTGGGTTAAGAAGTTTGATATGAAAGAATTGGGACTATAAACCAAGATTTTTGTCATACAGATTTATTGAGACAAAAATAATGGAAATTTTTTCTTATCATAGAATAATTACTTATAGAGAGTCTTAAAATGCTTCAACATGCAAGACAATAATCCAATATCTACCCCACTTCCTATTAATTTAATGTTATCCTCAATGATGAGTCATAGAAATGATGTATAGAGGATAGAGATTTCTTGAGTTCTATAAACATATGCAGTGGGAAGTCTGATGTTCTCTATGGTTTTTACTAGACCAGAAATTGCACATGCAGTGGGAGCAGTTAGTCATTACATAGAAAATCTAGGATGTTAGAATTGGATCACTATAAAGAGGATCTTGAGATACATTAAGGAGACCTCAAATGATGCAATATTTTATGGAGGATTAGATTTCACCATCAGAGGCTATGTTGATTCATATTTTTCTATTGATTATGACCAGAGTAAATTCACTACTGGTCATGTGTTTACTCTTGCAGGAGGAGCTTTGATATGGATTTCAAAGTTATAGTTAGTTGTGGATTTATCCATGATGGAGACGGAGTACATGGAAACTAAATAGGCTTGAAAACATTCAATTTGGATGAGCATGTTTTTGGAGGAGCTTAGACATAGACAAGATCATATTTTACTGTTTTTTGATAGTTAGAGTGCCTTGTACATTACAAGAAATCCATCTTTTCAATCTAGGATGAAACACATTGGGGTATAGTATCACTTTTTTTGAGATGTGGTGGAGGAAGTAAGTGTAGACATGCATAAAACTCAAACTAAAGAAAATCTAAAATATTTCCTGACGAATGAGATTAACTCTGATAAGTTCAGATGGTGTAGATCCTCGAGTGGACTTATAGAGATGTGCATGACATTTTTAGTAGATAGAAAGGATGTGTGGAGATATGATTGGTTCTCAATCAAATATCCAAGTGGGATATGTGTCGGTAAAATTCTTCCATGATAGTGGACTCCCCCATTGATAATGAAAATGGAGGCAGGCAAGCCTGGAAGATGTTTAGTGTCAAACCCACCAAAAACTCTATCATGAGAGGTGCAACAGGGGGTGAGGCTTGCCTATTAAAGGCAAGAGCCTCATCCCATTTCAATATCTCATCTCATCCCATTATCTTCACCTATCATAATCTCATATCAATTATTCAAGCAGTATTTGTGAGGCATTTTCCCCACATATTCAAGAGATATTTTATGAGGGTTTTCTTCTTATAATAGTGAGGAAGTGTGTACCCACTATTTCCCAGAGTGATCCTTCTATTTTCTCATGGTTTTTAACCCTTTCATCCTAGGGGGTTTTCCACGTTACATATGGTGTCCTTTTACTTATACATTTTTCACTTAATTTTAATTTGTGATTGTTGTTGCACTATGGGACAATCATTTTTTGATCTCAACAAACAACACGTTCTCATTCAATAAAAAGTTAGTATCTGATGATCAGCTAAATGAACAAAATAATATTTTTAATGGAATGGGTTTCATTCTAGGGCCTCATTGTTATGGAATTTGTGAATGAAAATTCATTTTTTTAAATAAATATTTTAGAAGGATCACCACATTCTGAAGAAGTATAATTGTACAAAAATAGAGGTTGTGAAATGTGTTTATAAATTACAAGGATGAGAGGAATGATGTTTAAAAACTATGGTTGTTAAAAAAAATTCTAGAAATCATGTGAAGGGAATTTACACTACATGTTGGTTGTGTAGTATTTGGAAATAGTGGCTGGTGTTCATATTTTAAAAGAAGGATAAACTAGTGAATTGGAACTTGGCTAGTTAGGGTTGTTTCTATCAGGTCCATTGTAAATTATGTATTCATCATGATGAACCATATTGGAATGAAGGATACTAGATGATGGTATGTTGTATGGTATATTTTGAATAAAGTGGGTCTTTTAGAAGATATTATTGTGGTGTTTTCCTACAATTTCAGGATATTTAACCTTTAATATCATAAACTGGTGTCACATATAATATTTTCATGCCTTGAATGAAAATACCTACTATATGTGGTGGATACCTAGGGTTTTATTCTATATAAAGTCTACATGGTGAGATATCATGTGTTGTGTTTCAGAAATTATGGTTTAATATTTTTAGGTTGGCTTCACGACATGGCTTATATTTTGGATTAACATCATTCTATTTTTTTGGGTAGAATATTAAAGAGATACTCCAAGTCTGGAAGAAGGATGGTTGTTTTTTCTCACATCTAAAAAGATATTAAGAAGTTAACCATGACCATGTGAAAATCTAGAATAGGGGAAAACTCTATTCTTGATAGTGTTTCTTTACAAAGGAGTGGTTATCAAGACTTTTTAATTTATAACAACATGGAAAAAACTTATAAAATATCCAAAAAGTATTGGACGATTATCTATGATAGATGATGTCAAAAAAGCATCAGAACCAGGCTATAATATAGTGGTATAAAATATCCATGCACAATAAAGTTTCACCAAAAAACAATTTAGTGGTAATTCATTTGGGGTTTCTATAGGGTTTATTAACTCTTAATCAATACAGTCAAAGAATAATAAACCATAAATCTAGCATCATCATTGAATGAATATGTCGGAGGGGAAATAATGGAAGTTAATAAACTTTTATAAATGGTGTACCTTATATATATGATGCATTTTAAACCTTCCTAATATTAATTTTATGTGTTTGAAGTGGATCAAAATAGTGGTATACAAAATCCTTCCACCACTGAAGGTATCCATATTCCAAGTTGAATCATTCACCATAAGAACGTGTCTCATCACCCTCCAAAATTTTCTCACATATCATGAGGCAAAGGAGGAAGAAGAAAATATTTTTGGGAATATGAGGGGGTTGGCTTAGTATCCACCCACTTCCATCGCATGGAAATGAATTTATATAACACCCAAAGATGATCCATTAGTGATGTAGCATTAACCTATATGATGTAATTCAATTTTTAAAAGGTTGGGGTCGAAGCCTCATTTTATTATTAAAGCAAATACCTCTTTTGACTTGGTAGAGGGAGAACAATTACATAGCCTGAAGGCCCAAGGACAAGTGTCCTGAATACTAGGCTTGAATGCCACTTTTTGGCCCAAAGGACCCTTTGGTGAATAGTACCGATACAGTACCCAGGCTGCTACAGTACCAACTACAACACCGTCATCGCTACAGTTCCTGCTACAGTACCTCCGCCGCTATAGTCTCGCCGTTGCAACAGTTCCGCCCCTACTACTGTGCTTCTAAAGTACCCCAAAATTTTGTCCATACCCAGATTTAATCTTGGGTCTTTTGGATGCCAAGCAGGGGATTATATCACTTGGGTACAAGCTCGTTGGCATATGTGATGTGATTCATGAGTAGTTATTAAATCCAGTTCATGAATCCTTTGTGTGAATGAAACACCTCCCACACATTTAATATTCTTAAATAGTTCATTTAATTATAGCTTGTGTTAGAGATTTATGATAACCATTTCATCGATCAAATCTATATAGTTTAATATGGTCATGCATCACATGTAGGCATTGGCTTTAGGACATATATCTCTTACAATATACCACTTATACTAAAGCCTCATAGACTTTGTGTCATTTCACCTTATATTTTATCATATACAATAACTTATGAAATCATATCCAAAAACATTTTGGATATCTTTCAAAATACTTTTGGAAAGCAATCATTCACTTCACCTTATATAAAATTAAAAGAAATACCCTATGATTTCCCATCGATAACTTTTCTTTGGATTAATACTAAAACATTATTATAATATCTCTCTAAAAGTGCCAATGATAATCAATCTATAAGGTTATCTAACATGATCATAAAGTTATCTAAAAGTAAGGAAAAAGTGGCCTCTATAAAAGTTCCAATGACAATAAATCTATAAAGTTATCTAACATGATCATCATAAAAAATATGTATATATATACCTATATATACCAATATGCATCATATAAAAACATGTATTCTCATATTTTTTGTTGTTCTAAGACATAGAGTGACCATGATATGTAGAGTATGAAAATCCTATAAAAGCATCTCATTTGTTCTCAATTATTAGAGTATAAAGTGACTTGATCTAGGAATACATAACATGTCATTAATCCTTATATATGTGAAGAAAACATGTACCTAATATAAATAGATAGTAACATCATATATAAAATCTAGGTGTAGCTACACACTTTACAATCAGTCTTAATTGAGGGCCTAGATGTTATACCCATTTTATAAGAGGAAAAATCCAATATATAGTTGAGTTCTAAATGATTATATGATTAAAAATATACCCAACCACCCCCATTTTTTCTAAGTTAATATATAGAATTGTGTAAGTAAGTTATAAAAGTATGAAGTTTATCATGATATTTATCTCATCAACCATAGATAGTGGAGACTCAAATATGATTTATACACCCCTAGTATACCAAAGAAGTCTGTATGACACTCAATGTGGTATACCTAGTCGCTCATCCAGTGCACAAAAAGAATATTATTCTATGTTTTGTACCTTATGAGAATATTTTTCATCCAAAACATTTCATCATAACCTATAATAATCCTCGATGATCATTAGTTATGGGAAAATGATAGTCCTATTTGGGATTCTAATTTTCATTACACCTCATTAAAAAAAATAAAAACATTTACATATATATGAACAACATTTAATAATTATAAAGTGGAAATTTCGTTTCATCTAGTATTATAAATTTAATCTTATTAAAACACTTCAAATAAGATATAATAAACCAAATACAAGAATTGGTCTATCATATTAAATATAAATTGGTACCCCCTTTTGATGACAAAGGGGAAAGAGAGAGAAGGTTGAGTGTCTCCTCTAATTGTTAGGCCTACCTTTCCCAGGTCTATTGTTGACTACCATCTTTTCTGAACTAGATTTCCATAATCATGAGGGGTTTTCCCAATCCCCATGGGTTTGTGAAAATTAATAAACCATTTCCTAGAAATCTGGCCTGACCTATTCATAATTCATGAATCCTCAAAAAAACCAAATAGGCCTAAAATAAATGAAAAATAATCATATATAAACATTTCAAAGTTAATTAAAACCCTACGCTCACCCAAACTCCCTCCCTTGCAGAAATAGGATCCACCAGAGGCCTTTCCTAACCCTTATAAATATAATGTACCTCTGATAAAGTAAATGAAAGTAATAAATTCCTATTTGGATGAATTAAATCATTTAAATGGCCACAAAATGGACATTATATGAAATTAAAAACAAGTACTAAAAATTAGGTAATAGGAACCACAAACCAAATGCGATAAAATGAACAACTAACCTCAATCCCCCAAATCAATCAATGATCCAAGAGATGTTAGAAACTGAGAATATTGATGAATCAAAATAATATATAGGCATAAGCATAAACATACTCATTATAGTACCACCCTATATTCCACATAGTAAAATTTTAATTATATAACCATTTTCGAGCTAGTTTTAAATATAATTAAAAAATATAGTTTTTCACATGATTTAAAAACAATTTAACCATATTCTAATTACAAATTTTCAAAAAAACCACCTTTTAATGTTAAATAAAATAAAATATTTATGATTAAATATTTAAAAAAATGGAAAGTGGGATTTTTAAAACCATAAAAAATAAGACAAATCACTATTTGTCCCTTTTTTCCAAACCAATCTTGAAAATTTCATTTTCACAAATAATCATATAAAAATATTTTCTTAAAACTTTATTAAGAAATAATCAAACCATTTTCCTTTTAAAAATCATTTTCCAAATAATTTAAAACTCTATTTTGAATGTAATACAATCCATACAATGGAATAAGTCACAATGGGAACCCACACATCACATACACGCTAAATTTACAAAAAACAAATTTACAATAAAATATAAATAGTTATGGGATAAAATTTAAGAACAAAATAAATCCCCCAAAACATCCCAAGAAGGACATAAACATCAAGGGAAATGTCTTAAGGCTCTCATTATAAATACTTGAACTGATGATGAGGAACCTTGGCTAGAACTACTAAACCTATCACATCTCTTGTAGTACTTAGAGACTAACTAGAAATAATTTTCATAGAAGCACCTTCATTACTTGGGCCTAAGGAAGTTTCTATCTCACAAAGCCCACTTCCCATTTTGGTTTAACCATCTAGGAGTATCCAATCAACACTCCCCAGTTGATATAATTTCTATACTAGTGTTTTCACTCATACATGTAACTAACGAGATTCTTAGGACTCCAATGACATGTATCAAATGAAGGTGAAAAATCAATAATCACATAAAACAATTATAAGTAATTTTAAATTAACTCACACCTCACTTAAAACACACTTTCGATATGTTTTCCCAAACACACCCATACATAAACATTACACACAAAAATCCAACAAAATCTAACTAACCCACGAGGGGTTAAGAGACACAAAATACATAACCATTATATGCAGATTCAATATAGGTAATAACACATTTTTTTTAAAAACCTCACTTTAAAAGCACCATACATGATTTCAAAAAATATCTCAGATAGAAAAGACATTTTAAAACCATTTGAATCCCATTTAATTTGAAAAATGTACCTATCACCAAAACTAGTTTGAAGTTTGAGCCTCTTTGTAACAATCTGGAAATATTTATAAAACACATCAGATATCATTATACTTAAAATATTACTAAGAATAAATTAAAAAAGTAAAATCCCCTCCATTATAAAACCTTTAAAAGGATTGAACATCATTCTTTTCTTTATACCATGGCCCAAATGTGGTCGAAACACCTTATAACCACACACTCTATTTTAAATCACCCTTGAAGTATTTTAACACCACTTATCATTTAAATTACCACTTTAATGATACAAAACACCTTTTAAGAATAAATTTTAATTCAAAAACATATTTATAAATTTTAAATACCATTTTCAAAGGATCTTTATGTAATATAAAAAAAACATAGTGTGTTCGGTAACACAAAATTAGATTTTCACTAGCCCTTAAAATAGTAAAACCTTTTGATTTTAGTAAAACCTAAGGGAAAACAATTTTCACCATATAAATTAAACAAACATAAATAAAACCATAATTTAAGAATTAAAACATAAATTTAAAACAAAAAAATATATGGCTTAAAATTTAAATTCCAGGGCATGGAAATCCAACCTAGAATCAGTGATGATCATGTCAGAATGTGTATCCATTGATGTTGAAGGCTCCAACGAGCAATATAAGACTTTCATGAACCCTATAATTATAAAAACAAAAAAAATGTTCAATCTTGGCACACCTAGGGTTTGGATGATCCAAACTGTGGTGAATAGAGAGGGAAACAACGACTAAAAAGGAAAAGAAGGGGAGCAGAGACTATACCTTGAAAAATTGTACCTAATGCATGAATAAATAGAGAGAAATCATCATGCAGGGAGGAGGTATCAAGGGGGATGCATGAACATGATAGGGTAGGGGAGTTCACACGATAGAGTACTTGTTCAATTAAGGGGTTCATGGTGGTTCTGAGGGGAGAGGGGAGAGGTTTTAAAAAAATAAATTAAAACAAAAAGAAATTAATTACTGGGGAATATCAAAAAGGTTACCCACACATTTTACCAAACTTTTCTATGACCCTGTGATTAAACTACCAAATATAAGATCCTCCAAAGTGGTTTCCTTAGAGACATTGTATAATTTAACTAACAATGTTAAATAATATTATCCCAATAACAACCCCTCACGTATGGTTTAAATGATTTTACTCTTAACCATGAAAAACCCATGGGTAAAACAAAAATTTAAATTTGTTAAAAAAACCAGCCTAAAACTCATAAAAATTTAATTTTTATCAAAAAAATAATAATCAATAAATTAAATTATATAGTGACATGGGGTCTCAAAATCTCCCCACCGTGGAACTTTCTGTCCCTAAAACGTCATTAGTGAAATCAAAATTACCAAAATAAAATTCAAAACTACACTCCATGTAATAAGGTGAGTTAGATGGAGAAATAACTAGGGAGAACCTAGGGGAGAAAGTCATCAAAAATTTAGAATTCATATTAATCAAAAAAACCATATCCATAAATCCAAAGGGAATATCTAATAGAAAAACCACATGGTCATGAAACAAAAGTATGAGAGGGATAAAGAATGAGAATAGGTATCCCCACCATTTATAAATACTTAAATGATGCCACAAGAAGATGAAATCTCATGAGACCAAAATGTCAACCATGAGACATGTCTCAAAGAATTATTAAGAATCACTCTGTTCCACTGAACATAAAAACTCACCAAGAACCATTTCTAACATCTAAGGGGCAATAAACTAATAGAACTCAACACCCACCAATAAGAATCATCACAAAAATAAAAACTCTTTTCTACTACAAGGCTCATGGGGAACCACTCATGAGAATTATAAAATAAAGTATAACATGGGTCCTTGACCTATTTAATTGTACCCATTGGGTAAATAATGAATTCAATCCAAAAAAAATGCACCATGGTAAACCCTACTAAGCTATCACTATTGAGTTCTCAACTAATATAATTTCATATCCATAATAATTTCTTAAGCACTCACCCTATGTTCACTATTTCCCAATATAACAAGAAAATGGAATCAAAATGGTCACATTATAAGGAAACACCTTAATACCCAAGAAAAGGAATCTGAAATAGAAAGTTATGTATAAAAACAACATTCTAAAAACACCCCCATAGGGTCATCCAAACTTAAAAAGGCTACAAAAAACGTCCAAAAAACTGAAGAGGAAGAAACTCAAATCTACAAAAAGGAAACCAAGAAAACCACAAAGAACACACAAATGAAATACACCTCAAGGTTACAAGGCTCTTAACTCATTAAGCAAGAATAATAAAAAACATTCATCCTAAGATAAACTTACACTTTAAATCCTAAGGATATCAATAATTATCCATTGAACCCATCCAAATCTCTATAGAACACATCTAACTTAGTCTCCCAAGAAAACTGAAAGCCAACACACAACGAAATCACCAAAATAGAAATGAAACTTTCCACTTCACTTAGATCATATGAAGAAAATACAAACAAGGAAATAACTACTACTAGAGTTGAATATCCCAATTTTATTCAAGGCCATTCAAACAGGAAAATAATATATAAAATGAAACATAAACCACAACTGGGTATGTTTACCAAAACAAATCAAATAATCCCAAGGTCAATTAAGGAAAAATAAATCTAAAACACAATTCATCCAAAACAAGAGATCATTTTTCAAAAGAATTACTTTTTATATCCATGAACCCTTCATAGAGACTCCCAAGACTCATTTTAAAGGAAAGAAAGGTTTGAAAAATAGTCCAAACTTTTAAATACCCCCAAACTCATTTTGAAAGAAACTCTCATTTTAAAATGAGACAAAATATTGATTTCAATAAATCATTCACATAAAATCTAATCTTATTTCAAACCACTATAATTTTTTTAAAATGTTTTGAAATCATTGACCACTTATTTTTCATTAAATGAAATTAATGTCTTTTGTAAACATGAACCAATAGGGACAAAACCAACTGAACTCAAACATTTAAATAATTTTATAGCCAAATAATTTTTTGGAATTCATAACAAAATCAACCAATTTAAAAACAAAATTTTCCCCAACACTTTATCAGAAAACCATTATTATTTTTTGATAAACCCCAAAGGGTAATTTTAATACCAATACCATTTTACATAAAACCATCATTTTTCATGTGAAAACCAAATTCTTCACAACAATCACACAAGTGGAAGAATAGTTAAAATCTTAATCTAAATAATTAACATGTCAAAAAACCCACCTTGACTAATCCCATTTAATATGGATTTTTCAAGAGTGTTCTAAAGAAAAATCCAAAGGGGATGTAAAACCATGCTTTACTTGACCACAAAGTTTGAAGGGATATGTTCTAGTCATAAAACCATTCCTATTACATTTTCATGATCAATAATTTGGTCACTTCCTAGATTATCAAGCCATACAAACAAAACTCATTCCCCTTATCCATATTTTTTTTATCCCAAAATCCATTATGAAACCTAAGAAAACTCACACTATTCCAATAAAGATCTATATATGGTCAATAGTAGTCTGTAGAGAGTTCAAATTAAATTTCCAAACCACGCTACCCTTGGTAACTCAAGGATTTTATGGTAAAGAGAATGCAAGACACTCCCTTCACCTACCTATCAAGTTTAAACAATAATGTCTAACTTGATATTACCATAACAACCCTAAATAACCTAAGGAGTGATTAAAATCACAGGATCCAACTATAAAACCTAGGCTATGATACCATTATTAATGAAACACCCTAAGAATCTATTATAAATATCCTATTAAAGGCCCTAGGGGTGTTATCATTCTCCATGGGTAGGTGAAAAGCACTGGGATAGTAGAATAAATTATTGGGAATGATTCCTCCCATAAATCATAGTTAATGAATAATTTAATTTCTCAAAAAAATTGGAATGACTCAATTGTAAGTCAAAATTCCACACCAAAAATCAAATTTGAAGGAAATAAATAAATAAGCAGTAGATATAAACAATTTAAAGTAAATTTGATCTCTCTAATCACCCATAACACACTCTAAAATAGAAATAGATACCATCATATGCCTTTCCTAGGCCCCATAGATATAATTAACCTCCAATAAAATAAATTAATTTAGTAAAGGAATATTTGGATGAAGTAAAAAATTTAAAGTTCTATATGCCACACATTATTTTTAAGTAAAATAAATTAATATAAATTAGGTGATAGAAACCATAGGTCGAATGCAATAAAATAAACAACTAACCTCAATCCCCAATATCAATCAATGCTCCAATAGTAGTGAGAAGATGAAATAAAACCTGAAATATAAATTTTAGATAATAATTAGAATAAAAATACTTAGTAGGCCACCACCAACCTTTCTATATTAAAAACCTTTAATTATTAAAATATTTTCAAGATAACATGAAATTAAATTCAAAAAACATTTTTTTTCATATGCATTATAAAACAAAGATAACCATATTCAAATTAAATGATTTCTAAAAACTTTTAAATAAAATAAAAAAATATGGTAAATCATTTCAAACCATGGAATGCGGAATTTTAAAAAACCTAGTAATAAGAAAAATCATCATTTGTTTGTGTTAGAGTTGGTTCCATAGAACCAAATTATGTGTACTTTATGATTACTAGTATTAAACATTTTGAATATTAATAAACTCAGTATCACATCATGATTTTTATTCTATTTAACATTGTACCTAATAATGTCCTAAGAGTAGTTTTTTTAATAAAATTTCATAGAAATTCCCCGCTATGATGGGAACCTACAAGTTCCACGATAGTTTTCTTAAATATATGTTCTAAAGTTAGATGATATAATTTGAGGGACACAAATTATATAGACTATCTGGGGTCGATACTCATAGGACTTTGAGGAACCTTATCATGTTGTACACCCTTAGTAATATCTAGTGTCAGATATTATGATAATGAGACTTACTAGTAGAAAATCCACATTTGTATGTGTCATTGGATATTCCTATATATAGATGTGTGTGTTGATCATTAGAATTTAGGATTATTATTGATTATTATTATAAGTCACATGCTTTTATTTATTAATGAAAACCATGAAGACATATGTTTTCAGTGAGGTAGGATATGTTGGGTGTGTCATGAGTAATATTTCCATAATTAATAATGTGAGAAAGGATTTTCCCTTTTGTTCTTTATCAAAAGTTAATATCTCAATCCCTTTGATGGAAATTATATAGCCTAAATAAATCCATGTCCATGGTATTCTATAGGAAAGTTCGAATTCTAGGAAGTTAAAGAAGGAGACAAAGAGAACATATGTTGATGGCACCAGCATGCAACCTTCTTGATTAGAGATATCGTGATAAAGGGATTATATTACACATTGAGTGTTCATATGAGGTATTATGTTGTTTTGACATTAAATTATTTCTCTATGGGTACCTTGGAATGTTTCAAGATGATAACCTTGGACTTCAGGCTGCTTCAACTAATGCCATGGAGAAATAGGCCTAGAAGGTCACACAATAAGTGTATCCATAATTTTTGTTAAATAATATGTTATTATTTATTATTTAACAATTTGAATAAATATTATTCCCACACATGATTTAATGATTATCCAAGTTTTCTTGATCACATGTATTCCATAACTAGTTAATCAAAAAAAATATTATGTGAGTAGAATATTTAATAAATATTTATTTTTTATTTAGTAAATATAATATTTATTTATTTATTGGAGAATAATACAGTGACATTTATTTGTTAAATAAATAGTAATTATTCAAGGCCTAATAAATATTATGGAGGAATGGAAGAAGAAATTTAATGGTCCATTGAAAAATACTATATATTATATATTGTTTTAAATAATATTTTATTTTAATTTGTGAGTTTAGTATATACTGAGAAATATTATTATTATTATTATTGACATGAGGTTCTTTAGGGATTTAATAAATAAAAAGGGGAACTTGTGTAATTATTTATTTATAACATTTTTAGTATATAAACCCAATTATATTATTTTTCAAGAGACAATTCATATTGTGTTCTTTCACAACAAAAGCCAGATAGGATCCTCTCAATCCCTATAGAGCTACCACTCCAAGAAAACTCTTAAAAAATTGGAGTGATCTTCCTCCACCATCCACTCTAGAGTCTAAAGAGATCAAGGAGAATGATTTGAAAGTGATTTTTATTGAGATCAAAGGAGAATTATGCAAGGGATAGGATATTCCGTGCTAGCACCCATAAATTCCTATGGAGACATTCATAGATTTTTAGAACACATGTGGATTACCACTAGATGGAGTCCACTCTTTATTTTTAAAATGCAACGAAAAAGGAATTTAGATCTGTTTTTCATATCCTTCAACAAATAAATAATTCAGGTAAGATAATTCTTTAATTTATTAAATTAATTATAAATAATATGTGATGATCTTACTCATGGTTCCAGCATTATATCCCTTGTCTATTTTATTTTATTCAATTATATTAATCAAGATGTTCATAATCATGAAAATCATGGATTGATCATTGATCATGACAAAAAGAATAATTGGGTACAACCAATCAAACACTTCCACTACACCCAGAACCTAAAAGTGGTATCAGAGTGGGGTTACATAATTATTTAAAATATCATTTATCAATTTATTCATTTTTATATTATTTTTCAATTCAAGTTTAATCATTCTTTAAAATTAATTGTGAGATATGTTTATTCCTCATTAGTTTATCATTAATCTTATCATATGAAATAATTTTATGGATGAAATAAAATAGAAAAACTCATATGGAGATGTTATGGATCATAACGAGATAACAGAATAATACATGGCATGTAACCATAATTACACGTTGTGTACTAGTGTTTAATGCACAATGAATTAATTCAAAATTAAAAAAAAATTGTGTTCATTGAATATAAACGGTGCATTAAATTTTACATCGTGTGTTGATTGGGCCAAAATGGTGCATGACCAACCAGAGTACATTTTTTATAGCTCACATGCATAATGTGTAGTCATTTAGTCATAGATGGGTCATGCATGTTGTTACGCAACCCACCTGACTGGTGACCATGTAACTCGGAGACCACATGTTTTGTATCCCTTGTATAAGTTGTTTACTTCAATTTTTATGAGGCATGGTTTACATGTCGAGTCCCTTGGAATGTGCCTCAGATAGGTGGTGAGAAGGGTACATGACATGTATCTATCTTGAACACGTCATGTACTTATACCAAAGTACACAAAATTAAAATTTATTTATTATACTATGTAAACCTTAACAACATATGCTTGCATGTGGTCATTAAGTTCATAAGACATGCTATGTGATGGTTTTTAAAATATATATTTTTATATATATAAATTTTTAATTAACTTTTTGTGTAATGTTCAGATCTTCATATCATGTGTGAGTCATATTACAATCATTGATCTATGCACTTTAAAGCATAACATGTGACATAAAAATCATGCGACTCGTGCAATTATTAAGTTGATAGTACATGTCATGTAAGTACGTGATAATCCTTGTATTTCATATGTCACAAGAGTAAATAGTATATGAACATAAATACAAGTTTGGTATATTAGGATGTGTATTCATGATGTTGTCTCCCTGTTACATTTATGTACACATTTAATTTTAAATAATTTTATTCATTTTTTTTAAAATTATTATGGATGAGAATCTCAAGGAAATTTGGATAAGAATGAAGATAAAATAATTGATTAATTAAAAATATAATGAATTGATTCAATCGTGATTCATCATTAATACGAATGATTAAAAATTAAATTATAATATTATTAAATTTGTAATTAATTTCATGCATAAGAGATTATACTAGACCTATGTATGTGATTGGTTCCCTTTTAATTTATTGTTAAATTAATTTTTTTCCATGTGTTCCATCTATCCTATAATTATAATAGGTCATATTTTCCCATGGTTTATTTTATGTGAACACTTTTCCCCTCACATGAGTGTTAGGAAAATCATATGTATTGGATGAATCTCCCAAGTTAGTGGAGGCGGTTCAAGTTTCGAGAATATTAAAAACTAGTCCAATAGAGAAACATAGGAGGGCATGTGGAAAGTTTCAACATGAACCTTAATTGGTTCAAGGTGGCTTTCCCTTATGTATATGGTTAGTTTATCATCTACTAGCTAAACTAACAATTATAAAAATCTCATGATGATACCACTTTTTTATTTTATTTATGTCAAACTTCATGGTTGTTTCATTATGGATTTTTTGTCACAATAACATGAATTAATGAATTAACAAGAATGGAATATAGAACTAAAATAAATTTGATTATGTGTAATTATTAACTAAGATAAAATTAATCACTTAAGTAAATCTGATTAGTATTAAAAAAACATGTAATAAAGATAATAATTGGAAATTTATGCATAGAAGGTAAAATCCATTAACTACATATATTAAGTCAGTATAATCTTCAACTACTTCAATTAAAATCAAACCATAGTTCAAATTTATTGAATAGAAAATGTTTGGGTGCTTTCAATTATCAAGGAATTCTAACATGAAGTTTTGAGTTGACATAAATTAGTTCACATCAAGGGTTAACTTCCAAAGATGGAAATGATTTAACTAAGATGAAATGGTTGAGGGATTCAAATTTAAGGATGTTAGGATTAGGGAGTCATCTCAGCAACTCAAGGAAATGTGAGTTAATGTAGTTGGAATTTGGAATGACAACCTAAAACAATTCAAGTTTCTTGGACAACCTAATTTGGGGTAATAAGAAAGAGAATATGGATCATTGCCACTAAAATTTCTAGGAAACAAGATATTCTAAATCCAATGGTGAGGGATTTTGGGTATCAACGAAACAGTGGGAGATTAATAAATATAATATTTATTTATTTTTCTAAATTTTATCACATAAAGTCCTAAAATTTTACTCATATTATTTTTATAATCAACAATAAAATGACTTCAAACATATCAATACAATCCATACTTTAGAGGGTCAATCTTATCACTGGAAAAAATTTCCAAGAGTGGTAAAGGAGCTTATGTGTTATCCTCTTCCATGAAAGAAAATTGTATGTGTTGGAAGAACATATTCTTAATGAACCTAGAAATGATCCTAGTGATGAAGGGTTGTATCTCTATGAGAAACATTTAAATAAATCTAAATATCTTAATTGTTTAAGGATATCATCCATAACCGTTGATATTTTGAAGAAATAAGGGGACATGGATGCATATATCCTAATGTCTCACCTTTGAGATCTCTGTCCAGATTTGGTGAGAAAAGAGATACAAGATTTCTAATGCTCTTTTTACAACTAATCTTAGATATTTTGTGATAGCTGGGACTCATGTAGTCAAGCTTATTGGTTATATTTAATGCTTAAACATCTTATAGATTACTTTATTAGATGAGTTTCACATAGATCTTGTTCTTTTATCACTATCCAAGACCTTCTATAGCTTTATTATTAATTAAAATATGAGAAATAATGGGAATAATAATTTATAACTTCCTACATTGATTCGTAAAGTAGGTAAGGACACGGGGCATGAAAAAACCATTATTCCTTATAGTGAATAATAAAAGGAAGAATAGGGGAAAGGGGCCCAAGAATCACAAAAAGACTAATGCTCTCGACCACTATCCTTCCAAGAAGTGGAATATCTAGAGGAAGGGTAAGGAAAAGGAGGCAGAATGTTTTTCATGTAGCAAGAAAGGCCACTGGAAGAATAATTGCACCCATATGAAAGAGGAAGCTAAAGGTCTGTTTGTTATCGATTGTAATATTTCAATAGCTACACATTGTTTATTAGATAAATCTCTTGGTTCTCACTTTACCATCCAAATATAGTAACCAATTATATTTCCAAATATTACTAGAGGAGAGTTGGATTTTAGAGCTAATAATGGTGCGAGGCTAGATGATCTAGCCATTAGTGACTACTGCCTTCCCTTTCCCATGAGAATGATTTTGGTTTTAATAAATCCATCATAAAATTAAAAAGTAAAATACATTGTAAATCACACTTAAAACATCAACAAATTCTTTGTCTATATATATTTCTTATTTCAAAAGAAGGGATTTGTGTCTGTCATCTTTCTTCATTTGATAGGTCCCCCTAAAGGGATGTTTTCCATTACCCTTCACCATGAAAATTAAATTCATTCTATAAGAAAACATGATACCATTTTTTTATTATAAGTGATAGTTAAAACTATAAGAAATATTCTTATCCATGATGAATATATTTCTTCTAGATTAAACTTAAATTCTATATGGTCCCACATCACAGTCGCAGTTGATTAGGGACAACAACAAGCGAAGAAATGTGAAAAGGTTGGCCTTGATGCAACACAAGAGGTGGAGGAATTTCTAGTAGGTGTGAAGGAAGATACCATGAATTTATTAAAGATTCACTAGGACATTGAATAGTTGAATAAGGTTTTGATACAGCTTGGTGATTCTATAGAACATTTTTTTTAACAGTCATGCCCGCTCATATAGAGAGGCTTCGGGTTGTGGACGCCCTCCATACCTATATATAATAGAATGAAAAGATTTTTCTCTCCAGTTATTCTCCTTTACCTTTCCCTACAATATCAATAATTTACAATTGGACATGTTTAAAAAATAATATCAAATATAAGTTAATTTGAATTACAATTTGGGATAACAAAAATAATAAAATCATGCTCTAATTTTTTCATGAGTTGAGGGACACAGTGAGTGAAGTTTGACTACCGCCAGGGTTTCATGGAAAACCCTAAAAACTTGGTGTATTTTCTATTATTAACTTTTTTTCCTAAGATAATTATGGTTTGGACTTAGCGGGTATAACTTGACTTATTATTAGGCCTTCCTTTGTGGGTTTTTGAACTAACAATCTTTTCATCTCTTGATTTTTGGCCGCTCAACATTTTTTCCTAAACTATACATGACATAGGTTTAGTGAGTTGGTGATAAACTTTTTTACAGGATTTGGTTTCCGGATTTTCATCCTAACGAGTGTTTTCTATTTCATGGGTAGTTTAGAGTCTTAAAAACTAGAATGTTATTAATAATGTATTAGGTCGAACATATTTGACAATTATTGATGTTTTAGGTCAAAACTTTTTGACCATTGAAAAACTGGACTACCTTATTCTCATCCTGGTGATACTGGACTCATACATGAGCTTCTTGATTACTGATCTCCTTGGATATTTCTAAAATTATATTTCTTCTAGATTCACCTTAAATTCCATCTTCATAGAAAAATCACCAAAATGTGGGAATAACCGATGCCACCACTATTCATTTTTTTGTGGGAGATTCATGATGGAAATTGAAGGTGTCTTCCAATCAATGGGTTGTTTAAATCTGACCACTATGGATTTTTTATGTTTGATTTTCCCAAATTTGAGTTTTTGGGTGATATTCTATATAGATTTTATGGTGGAGGTGTGGGTGATAGTGTAACATCCCAGGTAAATAAATAATATTACATTCTCCTGTTTATCAATATTTGTGAATATAATTTTAATATTACTTTAAAGGTAATGTTATGCTCGATGGCGTACCCAATACGCAACAATGAGTTTCTTTGAAATCTTACGTTGCACACTAATAATATAATAATATTTTTTTAAATAGTTAATGCCTATCCGATGTAATGGATAGAATTAATAGAACTAAATAAAAAGTGATTATATATTCTTGTCAAATATTTTTACATTTATTCAATAAATGTTAGATGCTTAAAATGCGAATGAATCCAATTTTAAGCGTGAATATTCTAATATTCTTTAAAAGGTCGATTAACCGCCTTTTGATGGAGAATTCATTTTAAATCCACTTTTGACAATTTTATGTGTTATATTTGACCAAATAAAATTCTCTTTTGAATCGAGACACAAAATTTACTTTGTATAATTTTTTGGTATTTTTACGATAAAGTTCATTTTTTAATGAATAGTGTATAATGTTGTATTTTAATTCAAAACCTTCTTTTAATCTAACTTATTTATATGATTATATTATATTTTTAATGGGTTTTAATGTGAAATTAGAATATATTTTTAACATTTAATCCAATGGTGGTCATTGGAATTAGTTTCACTTTGAAATTGGACTTAAACTAGTGTCAATCTTTTAATAGATATTGTTTCTTAAAAACACGCTATTTGTTTTGACAGCGGGAATTAATTATTAAATTAATTAATGAAACTTATATGTTTTGAATTTTTTAAAATAGACATCATTTTTGAATTCAGAATATCAAATACAGATTCGGGTGATTTTTTGGTATTTTTCTGAAAAACTTCAATTTTTGATGAATAGTGAAACCACTAAGTGGTAGTTAAAAAAATGATTTTTCGTTTAAATGAATCTTTACCACTTTTGAGATTTTAATTTCAAAAATCTGACATACAAGGTTCTCATTAAGATGTAAAATGAGGTTCAATGGGATTAAAATAATTTTTTTTGTGAATAGTAACTTTTAAGTTTTATTAATCGCGATTAAAGGTAATTAGTGTATTTTAAGTTAAAGATAATGTAATAATAATATGAAATGACCTTGAAACATGTTATACCATTATTTTATGAGTCATGTCCGACCCAAAAAATCCATGGGTCAACTTGGGGACCCCATGGAGCCACTTTGGTAGGAAAATTACATTAATAACTTTTTATTTAAAGTTAAAATAAAAATGTCACAAACATGTATTGTTTTACTAAAAAAAATTACATGGGGTTATAAAAGTCATATTTTTGTCTATAAATATTCATTAGAAATCTAAAAATATTTCCTACATTATATTATTTTTTTTATAATTTTTAGACATTAAATAAATTGAATTATTTATGACATCATGATGATGCAGCGATTACCTCATTAATAAACGATTTAAATAAAATGAAAAGATAATGTAAAATATAAGACTTAAACTTGTCAAAGACCTATTGGATGAGTATATTTCGAACCCTTATCACCTTATCCTTGAAATATATCAATGTGGTACATTTAAAATCCGAAACCCATTTTAATATAAAGTAACATTTTATAACTTTCCAAGAGTGCCCCTCCTCCCTCTTATAAAAGGCCTCCACCTCTACCTCATTACCCACACCTATCAATACTTTGGCTCGGACAAACCCTACCCATCTAATCTCTAAACATCCCTCTCTTCATCATTGAAGCCTCACCTTAGGCAGAAATCTCTTCACAAAACCCTTTTGGTTCAAACCAAAGGGAGTTACCCTATTTAAAGGTAATGTCTTCTCTTATGTTCTTTTGTGTTATTTTGCTTCTCCAACCCCCTAAAATCTTTTTATTCCTTTATTTTTTAACACAAAAAGTATCTTCAATATACTAGGATATTTTTATAAGAAGGATTCGAGCTACACTTATATACACATCCGTCTAATGGTTAAAGAACATACTGTTTCTGTGGATGGCAAATTACTGCCTCACGAAACGATGATTGTTCAATATTATTTTAACACATTTAAAGGTGGCCATTATTATGTCACTGTATTTTATATATGATATATATGGTATTTATGTTTTATATATGCTTCTGTATTTTATATTTAAAACATACCTTTATTCTTTGCATGTTGTGAAAATGCGACAATTTCATATGAGGAAGTGTGGACTACCGCCACCTCAAGTGATGTGACTCGTTCATGCAATACATGAAATGTATAAAGAATGAAATTAATAAACTTATGTGACCTATATAAAATATATATTATTCTGTAATTATAATATATATATCTCTCAATTAATTGTAATTCCACTAATATGACAAAGAAATGAAAGTACCTTTCATGCGTACGTACGACCTACCGTCTCCATGAACGGTGCATTTCATTTCTTTTTATCTCCAAATGTTATGGAATAGTATAAAATGAATATTTACTGGATATATATGATATTTAAATCATTAATACTATTCGGGAGATGATTTACATATAACTACATGGACGATTCTTTTCAAACAAGTTCATTTTTGACTCATGTACCAAACATCGACAAAAACATTTGATATGAACTCACATAATTAACTAATTATTATAAAATTATAATATGTGATATGAATTGAATAATAAACTTTAAAAGAGGTCCTTAAGAAATTATAAATTGACAAAAGTTTATTATTCAGGAATATAAAGAAACGAACAAGACAAGTCAGACTTGAGGTAAGGGATCCTACCTCTCTCTTTCATTTTAAGTACTCTCTTTTATGTCATTTCTTTTAAGCTCATATTTATTATGTTTGGGGATGTTATTTTATATTCCTCATTCTTTAAATTTTATGTTCATATTATGAGAGAAACTATTTGATCTCATAAATCCATTTTTGGAAGTTTTAAGTGGCACCGTTAGGATGCCGAGTTTTTCATAAGGGGATTTTCATCTCACTTTTTATTCCTGTGAGATTCATGCTACATTGGCCACTATTTTCTTTTGTGTGGTGTTTGTACTGCCCATTATTTTAATATTTTTATAATATACTCTCATTTATGGGTATTTACATCTTCATTGTATAACCCTTCTTTCATGGGGTGTACGTTTCGAAAGTTGCCCAAATCAGTAAGGGAACCTTTCACACTCCTCTTTTTAAAAGACTTATTTTTTTATGTCTTCTAATTTAAATATTTTTATGTTGGGATATGTTCTTCTATATCCTTATTGATTTAAATTTTATGTCCAAGTGATGAGATACCATTTTATCTCTCATCAACTTATTTTATGAATTTTAAAGTGATGCCGTTAGGCTGTCAAATTTTGCCAGGGGAACTTCTTAACCCAATTTCGATTTCTTTGGGTTCAACTTATAGTTATTTAATATGTCACCCTAAAAATATGTGTGAATGACCTCTGGTTGTTTTATACTTAATATACACTTATATTGGGTGTATTTATACTTGTCACACATAATTATGAGATTGATTTATCCTTAATTTAAGGATACCTTTATTATAAGGGATTTCATCTCATTTTACATTTCTATTGAGACTTCATTGTTGTTATGAACCAATTAACTATTATATGGTGTATATACTGTCCTTTGGAATATTATATCATGAATCCCTTTATTCTCATGATATTATAAAGTTATGACTAAATGTTATTCCTCAATTATTGTATTAAAGTGTCACTATTACTGTAAAAAACCCTTTAACTAAAATATCATTTTAAATGTTTTAATGATTTATTCTTATAAATATTTCTCATTAATATCCATGTTTTCATAATGGTATTGAGGATTTATTTTTATGGATATTAATGGTTTAAAATGTTAAAAGCTTCAAAGTGGTATGGGAAAATTTTATTCAAAAATATCTTTATTAAATGTTTTAAATGGTTTTGAAAATGGGTTTTAGAATGGATTCATTATTTCAATATCTTAAAATGTTATATTTTTATTACATGTGGGAATGTTATCTTTACTTTATGCTTAAGTTATGTGCTATGATTATGTTATAGTTCTTGGGTATTGTTTATGAACATGGGTGATTCTCTGATAAACTAAGGGCGGGTGAGCCCGATATAGCTCTCCAATGCATTGGATAACGTGGAGGGGTTAAACGCTAAGGTTTCTCCGAAGAGATTTAGGGAATATACTGTGATGGGTATTCCAAACGTAACCATGAGGGTTACTCCCTACGTAATAATGTTATGGATGCCTCAAGTTACCTTTATGTATTATTATTTCTATGAGTTATTCGTGAATCTTATGATTTTATGAGGTATGTTAAAGTGATTATGTTTTATGAGTAAAGTATGATTTCATTGATTCTTATGTATACATGGACTGATGTTTTATTTCCATATTGTTGTAACCCTTACTGATATTTTTATGCTCATCCCAAGTTTTTGACATGTTTTCCACAGTATTGAGAGTGGAATACGGTCAAGGATGGGATCAAGGAAATGTCATGATGTCTAAAACATGGAACTAGACATGACTCTTTTGTTCAACAGTTTATATTTTGTGAAAAAATAGAAACTGAGTAGATGTGTCTACCTTGTAATCTTTGAGATGTAATAGTTATTTCCTAATTCTCTAAAACTCTAAACCTGAATAGATCCATATAGTTGGTATCAGAGGTCGATTTAGATAACTTTAGAGGTTTGGGTATTCTCTAAGCATAAGTGACATTACCATAATGGTTAGGATTTCAGAAAGAGTCATAGTTTTAGATAAATTTAATGTGTAAGTATATCTTGGTGTTTCTCTTCCTCATTAGTACATGATAATTTTGTTGATATACTCACACTGACCTTTTTGGTTTTAGTAAATGGTTGGATCTAGCAGGCACGAAAGTAACAGTGGATTTGAAGGAAACTGTGGTGGTTCGTTGATTAAGAGACTGGATGAAATGGGGGATTCAACGAGAAATATTGTGGTTATTCTAAACCAACTATCAGGAGTCATGATCAACCACTTGAACCTTCGTGAGTTCTCTAATGAATCATGTACAAGAGAACCAACTCGATGTGGATGTTCAGGTAATAATTATATAGGTAACCATTAGGGTTTATATGGTACTTACTTTTTAGGTAATTATGGGTTACTCTATGATATGATGGAATATGAAAGGCATGAGATAAACTTGAGGTTAAAATATTTTATGGTTATTTTTGAAGATTTTATCTCGTTTTGGGAAATGTTTTAAGAATTATATAGTTTTGGAAAAAGGATAACACACAGACCGTGTGACAACCCGTCGCATCGGACAAAGCTGCGGGAATCGAACCCACAACCAAAGTGCGACTGGTATTTATCACCTACCATTGGACTACGTGAAGTCCCTGGTTATTTTGACTAATTATTTTTAGTTAGATGATCTTATGAATATATAATAATTTTATTTTGGGTTATCTATGGAAATTATTAACCTATCAGGGAGGATATGTGATTAGGTTAATTACTTTTCAGTTTGAGACTTTAAGAGTAACGGATGATTGGAGATAAATTTTAAGATTTTCCTTGAGAGACTATGTGATTAAATCCTTTGGAGATTTGGGTTTCAATCTTAGTTTGGTTTACTTTGAATAATTTTATAGACAATTGTTTATCGAATGGTCTTTATTGAACTTTGGGTTTTGTTGGACAAATTTTGGAGATTAAGAATAGATTTTTTTATAAAGGATTATCCGTTTTGGGGATTATCTGATCTTGTACTAACCTTTTTGGTTTTGGTTTTGGTTAAGGTCTATGGACATGAGAAATATATAGTTCTCTTTTTTGGATTATGTGATTCTGAAGAAGTTGATTATAGTACTCTTAATGGGAACAAGTCTTCCTAAATACTCATCTTTTGGAGAAAATATGAGTTTGTGTAAGAAATCTAGTAAAAGATGAAAGTCAACATGAAAAGTAAGTATGTTTCCTTATGATTTATTTAAGCTCATAAATAAATTCCTCAATGAAATGTAACTTAAAACTAAAATTTTTTCTGTTAACTTTTCCTACTGGGGAATCAAATACTATTTAACCCATCACAAGTTTGTGATTTTCTTGTGGTTAACTTTCTCCTAATCATGTTTTCTATCACTCTACCTCAGAACATGACTCTTTGTTTTTTCTTCCATATCCATGTTTTCCTACATGGAATCCTATTATGGGTTAACTCGGGTGACCTATGTACTTCTCTTTCTTTCTTTTAAAGTGATGGTTTTGCTGACTCTTTTTCCGATGTGGGACTTTCAATGAATTTTTGAAACCTAATTTTAAAATTGCGAGGACGCAATTCCCAAAAGGGGGGAAGGGTGTAACATCCCAGGTAAATAAATAATATTAAATTCTCATGTTTATCAGTATTTGTGAATAAAATGTTAATATTACTTTAAATGGAATGTTATGCTCGATGGCGTACCCAATACGCAACAATGAGTTTCTTTGAAATCTTACGTTGCACACTAATAATATAATAATATTATTTTAAATAGTTAATGCCTAGCCGATGTAATTGCGGGAATGAATAGAACTAAATAAAAAGTGATTATTTATGCTTGTCAAATATTTTTAAATTTATTCAACAAATGATAGATGCTTAAAATGTGAATGAATCCAATTTTAAGCATGGATATTCTAATATTCTTTAAAAGGTCGATTAACCGCCTTTTGATGGAGAATTCATTTTAAATCCACTTTTTGAAAATTTTATATGTTATATTTGACAAAATAAAATTATTTTTAGAATCGGGACATCAAAATTTACTTTGTATAATTTTTTGGTATTTTTCTGATAAAGTTCATTTTTTTAATGAATAGTGTAAAATGCTGTATTTTAATTCAAAACCTACTTTTGATCTAACTTATTAATATGATTAGATAATATTTTTAATTGGTTTTAATGTAAAATTAGAATATATTTTTAACATTTAATCCAATGGTGGTCATTGGAATTAATTTCACTTTGAAATTGGACTTAAACTAGTGTCAATCTTTTAATAGATATTGTTTTTTAAAAACACGCTATTTGTTTTGACAACGAGAATTATTTATTAATTTAATTAATGGAACTTATATGTTTTTAATTTTGTAAAATAGACATCATTTTTGAATTCGGAATATCAAATATATATTAGGGTGATTTTTTGGTATTTTTCTGAAAAACATCAATTTTTGATGAATAGTGAAATCACTAAGTAGTAGTTAAAAAATTGATTTTTCTTTTAAATGAAACTTTACCACTTCTATGATTTGAATTTCAAAAATCCGACATACATGGTTCTCATTAGTATGTAAAATGTGGTTCAATGGGATTAAAATAATTTTTTTGGTGAATAGTAACTTTTAAGTTTTATTAATCGCAATTAAAGGTAATTAGTGTATTTTAAGTTAAAGATAATGTTATAATAATATGAAATGACCTTGACACATGTTTTACCCTTATTGGATGATTCATGGCCGACCAAGAAAATCCATGTGTCAACTTGGGGACCCCATGGAGCCACTTTGGTCGGAAAATGACATTAATAACTTTTTATTTAAAGTTGAAATAAAAATGTCACAAACATGTATTATTTTACTAAAACAATTTTTACATGGGGTCATACAAGTCATATTTTTGTCTATAAATATTAATTAGAAATCTAAAAATAATTCCTACATCATAGTATTTTTTTTTATAATTTTTAGACATTAAATAAATTGAATTATTTATGACATCATTACGATGCAACGATTACCTCATTAATAAACAATTTAAATAAAATGAAAAGATAATGTAAAATCTAAGAATTAAACTTGTAAAAGACCTATTGTATGAGTATATTTTGAACCCTTATCACCTTATCCTAGAAATATATCAATTTGGGACATTTAAAATCCGAAACTCATTTTAATATAAAGTAACATTTTATAACTTTCCAAGAGTGCCCCTTCTCCCTCTTATAAAAGGCCCCCACATCTACCTCCTTACCCACACCTCTCAAGCCTTTGGCTTGGCCAAACCCTAACCATTTCATCTCTCCACATCCATCTCTTCAGCATTGAAGCCTCACCTTAGGCAGAAAGCTCTTCACGAAACCCGTTTGGTTCAAACCAAAGGGAGTTACCCGATTTGAAGGTAATGTCTTGTCTTATGTTCTTTTGTGTTATTTTGATTCTCCAACCCCCTAAACTCTTTTTATTACTTTATTTTGTAACAAAACAAGTATCTTCAATATACTATGATGTTTTTATAAGAATTATTCTAGATACACTTACACACACATCCGTCTAATGGTTAAAGAACATACTGTTTCTGTGGATGGAAAATTACTATCTCACGAAACGATGATTGTTCAATATTATTTTAACACCTTTAAAGGTGGCCATTATGATGTCACAGTATTTTATATATGATATATATGGTATTTATGTTTTCTATATGCTTCTGTATTTTATATTTAAAACATACCTTTATTCTTTGCATGTTATGCAAATGCGATAATTTCATATGAGGAAGTGTGGACTACCGCCCCTCAAGTGATGTGAGTCGTTCATGCAATACATGGAATGTATAAATAATGAAATTAATGAACATATTTGACCTATATAACATATATATTATACTGGAATTATAATATATATATCTCTCAATTAATTTTAATTCCATTAATATGAAAAAGAAATGAAAGTAGCGTTCATGCGTACGTACGGCCTACTGTCTCCATGAACGGTGCATTTCATTTATTTTTATCTCCAAATGTTATGGAATAGTTTAAAATGAATATTTACTGGATATATATGATATTTAAATCATTAATACTATTCTGGAGATGATGTATATATAACTATATGGATGATTCTTTTCAAACAAGTTCATTTTTGACTCATGTACCAAACATCGACAAAAACATTTGATATGAGCTCACATAATTAACTAATTATTATAACATTATAATATGTGATATGAATTTAATAATAAACATTAAATGAGGTTCTTAAGAAATTATAAATTTACAAAAGTTTATTATTCAGGAATATAAAGAAACGAACAAGACAAGTCGGACTTGAGGTAAGGGATCCTACCTCTCTCTTTCATTTCAAGTACTCCTCTTTTATGTCATTTCTTTTAAGATCATATTTCTTATGTTTGGGGATGTTATTTTATATTCCTCATTCTGTAATTTTTATGTTCATATTATGAGAGATAGTATTTGATCTCATAAATCCATTTTTGGAAGTTTTAGGTGGCGCCTTTAGGATGCCGAGTTTTTCATAAGGGGATTTTCATCTCACTTTTTATTCCTGTGAGATTCATACTACATTGGCCACTATTTCCTTTTGTGTGGTGTTTGTACTGACCATTATTATAATATTTGTATAATATACTCTCATTTATGGGTATTTACATCTTCATTTTATGACCCTTCTTTCATGGGGTGTACATTTCGAAAGTTTCCCAAATCGGTAAGGGAACCTTTCACACTCCTCTTTTTAAAAGACTTATTTTGTTATGTCTTTTATTTTACATATTTTTATGTTGGGATATGTTATTATATATACTTATTGATGTAAATTTTATGTCCAAGTGATGAGATACCATTTTCTCTCTCATAAAATTATTTTATGAATTTTAAAGTCATGCCGTTAGGCTGTCGAATTTTACCAGGAGAACTTCTTAACCCAATTTCGATTTCTTTGGGTTCAACTTGTAGTTATTGAATATGTCAACCTATGAATATGTGTTAATGACCTCTGGTTGTTTTAAAATTAATATACACTTATATTGGGTGTATTTATACTTGTCACACATAATTATGAGATTGATTTATCCTTAATTTAAGGATACCTTCTTTATAAGGGATTTCATCTCATTTTACATTTCTATTGAGACTTCATTGTTGTTATGATCCAATTCACTCTTATATGGTGTATATACTATCCTTTGGAATATTATATCATGAATCCCTTTATTCTCATTATATTATAATGTTATGATTAAATGTTATTCCTCAATTATTGTATTCAAGTGTCACTATTATTGTAAAAAACTCTTTAACTAAAATATCATTTTAAATGTTTTAATGATTTATTCTTATAAATATTTCTCATTAATATCCATGTTTTCAAAATGGTTTTAAGGATCTATTTATATGGATATTAATGGTTTAAAATGTTAAAAGCTTCAAAGTGGTATGGGACACTTTGATTGAAAAATCTCTTTATTAAATGTTTTAAATGGTTTTGAAAATGGTTTTTAGAATGGATTCATTATTTCAATATCTTAAAATGTTATATTGTTATTGCAATGTTGGAATGTTATCTTTCCTTTATTCTTAAGTTATGTGCTATGATTATGTTATGGTTCTTGGGCATTGTTTATGAAGACGGGTGGTTCTGTGTTAAACTAAGGGCGGGTGAGCCCGATATATCTCTCCAATGCATTGGGTAATGTGAAGGGGTTCAACACTAAGGTTTCTCCAAAGAGATTTAGGGAATATACTCTGATGGGTATTCCAAACGTAACCATGAGGGTTACTCCCTACGTAAGAATGTTATGGATGCCTCAAGTTACCATTATGTATTATGATTTCTATAAGTTATTTGTAAATCTTATGATTTCATGAGGTATGTTAAAGTGCTTATGTTTTATGAGTAAAGTATGATTTCATTGATTCTTATGTATACATGGACTGATGTTTTCTTTCCATATTGTTATAACCTAGACTGAGCTTTTTATGCTCATCCCAAGATTTTGAAATGTTTTCCACAGGATTTAAAGTGGAATACGGTCAAGGATGGGATCAAGGAAACGTCATGATGTCTAAAACATGGAACTAGACATGACTCTTTTGTTCAACATTTTATATTTTGTGAAAAAATGGAAACTTAGTAGATGTGTATACCTTGTAATCTTTGAGATGTAATAGTTATGTACTAATTCTCTAAAAATCTAAACCTGAAAAGATCCTCAATGTGAATTATTTAATGTAATTCAAGATTAAGTAAGGTTTAAGGCTGGGGCCTTATAGTTGGCATCAGAGGTCGGTTTAGATAACCTTAGAGGTTTGGGTATTCTCTAAGCATAAGTGACAATACCGTAATGGTTATGACTTCAGAAAGAGTCATAGTTTTAGATAAATTGAATGTGTAAGTATATCTTGGTGTTTCTCTTCCTCATTAGTACATGATAATTTTGTTGATATACTCACACTGACCTTTTTGGTTTTAGTAAATGGCTGGATCTAGCAGGCACCAAAGTAACAGTGGATTTGAAGGAAACTGTGGTGGTTCTATGATTAAGAGACTAGATGAAATGGGGGGATTCAACGAGAAATCTTGTTGTTATTCTAAACCAACTATCAAGAGTCATGATCAACCACTTGAACCTTGGTGAGTTATCTAATGAATCATGTACGAGAGAACCAACTTGTTGTGGAAGTTCAGGTAATAATTATAAAGGTAACCATTAGGGTTTATAAGGTACTTGATTTTTAGGTAATTATGGGTTACTCTATGATATGATGAAATATGAAAGGCATGAGATAAACTTGAGGTTAAAATATTTTATGGCTATTTTTGATGATTTTATCTCGTTTTGGGGAATGTTTTAAGAATTATATAGTTTTGGAAAAAGGACAACACACATACCGTGTGACAACCCGTCGCGTCAGACAAAGCTACGGGAATCGAACCCACAACCAAAGTGCGACTGATATTTATCGCCTACCACTGGACTACGTGAAGTCCATGGTTATTTTGACTAATTGTTTTTAGTTAGATGATCTTATGAATCTAGAATAAGTTGATTTTGGGTTATCTATGGAAATTATTAACCTATCATGGATGATATGTGATTAGGTTAATTACTTTTCAGTATGAGACTTTAAGAGTAACTGATGATTGGAGATAAATGTTATGATTTACCTTGAGAGACTATGTGATTAAATCCTTCTGATATTTGGGTTTCAATCTTAGTTTGGTTTACTTTAAAGAATTTTATACACAATTGTTTATCGAATGGTCTTTCACTAGTGCAGAAAACATTTTTTACATCGGTTATTTTTCATTTTTTACGTCGGTTTCTAGCTGACGTTAATACGGGCAACATTATAAATAACGTTTTTTTACGTCAGTTATTTAAAAACCGACGTCAAAAACATAAAATCTCGATGTTTATCACGCCCGTTATTTTATAACCGACGTGATAAAGAAAACAGGAAGGGTTTATAACGTCGGTTATTTAATAACTGACATGATAAAAGGCATGGGAAATGGTTTATAACGTCGGTTATTTATTAACTGACGTGAGAAACCCCCCCCCCGGACTGGTTTTGAATGTCGGTTATTATATAACCGCCGTGATAAACCGGGGGGGGGGGGGGTTATCACATCAGTTATATAATAACCGAGGTTATAAACCCAGCCCCCCCCGGTTTTTTACATCGGTTATTTAACAACCGACGTGATAAACCATTTCTCAGGCCTTTTATCAGGTCGGTTATTTAATAACCGACGTGATAAACATTTTCCCATGCCTTTTATCACGTCGGTTATTAAATAACTGACGTGATAAACCATTTTCCAGGCTTTTTATCACGTCGGTTATGAAATAACCGACGTGATAAACCCTTCCTGTTTTCTTTATCACGTCGGTTATTTGATAACCGACGTGGAAGCCAATTTTTTTTTAAAAAATTGAATGCAGTCATTTTCTCTCCCTCAGAATCAACCAGAAAACAAATCAAGAAATCGTACCACAAAAAAAGAAGGAGATCAAATATAAGCATTTACATTGATAACATGTAAAATTTACCCCACTAGACAACCCCCACTCTCATCTATACCCCATGGACAGCCCTCCCCCACCCCATTGAAGCCCCCACCCTCATGTATACCCTTTGGACAGCCCTCCCCCACCCCATTGGAGCCCCCACCACACCCCTGGACTGCCCCCTAACCCCCTGGACAGCCCCAAACACCCCTTGACAACCCCACCCCACCCTCCTGAACAGCACCCCTCACCCCACTTGACAGCCCCCACCCCATTGGAGCCCCCACCACACCCCTGGACTGCCCCCCGACCCCCTAGACAACCCCAAACACCCCTCGACAACCCCCACCCTCCTGAACAACACCCCCTCACCCCTTCACCCCACTTGACATCCCCCTCCACACCCCTGGACACCCCCAAACACCCCTGGACGACCCCCAACCCTCATGTATACCCCCACCACACCCTTGGACAACCCCAAACACCCCTGGACAACCCCCCACCCTCATGTATACCCCCACCCCCTAGATAGCACTCCCACACCCCTGGACCGCCCTCCCACACCCCTGGACAACCCTCCCACCCCCCTGGACTACCCCCACCCCACCGGATAGCCCTCCCAGACCCCTGGACACCCCCAACCCCACTGAACACACCCCCACACCCTTGGAACCCCTCCCCCATAGACCAAAATCCATACCAGAAAACCATCATAAGTAGACCAAAACAAAAAGTAGAGCAAAATTAAACATTCACATATATAAAATTCAAAACTTACACTGTCAACTTCAAAAAAAACTAAATTCAACCTAAACAACTACCAAATACACAATTACAATGACAATATTTAAAATTACATTTTACATTACAAACAACTAAAATTCAATCAAACCTGTAAAATAATTTGACCACTCCACTTGTAAGTGTTTGATGTCTTCAGCAGTATATGGTTGAGGGTTATAAAAAATATACAAATGAAAAGGAATGTAGTTAACGTGTATAATGAATAAATCAAATTGAAATATTATGGCAAAGTTTAAGAGGAAATCGTACCAGGTCAAAATTCACAACTGTCCCAGCTGTTATTATTTCATACATAAATCTTAACATATAATATCTACATTCGATGATGCCTTTTTGTTCATGACAATTCTGTTTGAATGAGTGTATATTCAATATATTATATTTTATGTAATAAATCAAAAAGTATAAATTATAAATGGATATTTACCTTCGCATTTACATATTTGATCTTTGCACTCCTTTTCTCTGTGTTTTTTCAAAAGTAGGCCCATGAACTGTTAGAAAATAATACGAATGGGGTAAATTTAAAATTCATTATAATATATAAAACTATTGAGAAATTGAAACTTAATTTTCCAATATATTCTTAAAAATTTCCCACACATCAGCATGGAAAGAGAATATCCAATAAAGTGCTTTCTCCCTTAGTAAAAAACCCCTAACATCCAATGATCACTGATAAAAGGAAATTTAACATTAGTGGTTTTTTATGTTAAAATATAAGTAACTCTTTGAGAGAAATGTGTTTCATACCTCTCACAAAAAAATTTTTTTTGTGCTCATTCAAAATCCACATTTCTTTCTTCTTTGGATGACATTGTTTCAACTCAATAATATGCAATGTGATATATGGTTGAGCATCAGCTATGTTATTCAAGATGTATGATTCTAACTTATTCATCTGTTCAGCTGACAATGATTTGACTTTCAAGCCACAAATCCCCTTTCCCTCATTATTAACTCGTTCATGGCAAGATGGAGGCAAACCTATGTGTTGCACCGCAGCCAAGTAGCTCGTACAAAACTCTGCTACCTCCTCAAAAATATACTTTTCAATAATAGAGGCTTCAGGTCGATATGTATTTTTAACATAACCCTTTAATATTTTCATATACCTTTCAAAAGGATACATCCAACGAAGATATACAGGTCCACAACGATTTATTTCTCGAACAAGATGAATCATTAAATGCACCATTATATCAAATAAAAGTTGGAGGAAAATACATTTCCAATTGAAAAAGTATGAAAATTGCATCCTTTTCCAAAATTTTCAAACCATTCACATCAATCGCCTTGTTACAAATTGAATTGAAAAAATAACACAACTTCATTATAGTCTTTCTGACATGAATGGGAAATATTCCACGCAATGAAACTGGTAGAATATGTTGCATCATGACGTGACAATCATGTGATTTCATACCTATCAACTTCAAGTCCTTCAATGAGACAAAATGTTTTACATTAGAAGAATAACATTGAGGCACTTTGATATCATGAAGACACTGAGAGAAGCTAATTGTCTCCCTCTTCGATAATGTATGACAAGCCGAGGGAAGAAATGTTCGTCTTTCTTTAGGAGTGGGAGCTAACTCCAAACGTATTCCCATTGATAGTAAGTCTAATCTTACATTCAACCCATCTTTTGTCTTTCCTTTAATATCTAAAAATGTTCCAATCAAACAATAACAAATATTGTTCTCCACATGCAGGACATCAATATTATGTTTAACTTCATGATACCACCAATATGGTAGCTCAAAAAATATTGAACTTTTCTTCCAAATATGTTTATCATTACCAGATTTTTGTGTCTTTCCCAATGTCACATCAAAGTTTTTCACCCTCTCAAAATACAGATCAGGGGATAAAGGTTTTGGAGCAATATCAAATTATTGTGAGCCATTGAATGCCTTTTTTAGTCTTCTATAAGGGTGATACATAGGAAAAAAATTTCTATGACCCATGTACACTATTTTCCTCCCATGATGCAATTGAAAATATGACGTCTGTTGTTTGCAAATTGGACATGCTTTATTCCCTTTAACACTGTATCCAGACAAATTTCAATATGCTAGGAAGTAATTTATAGTGAGCAGAAGCACTACATGTAGTTGAAAATATTCCATTTTATAAGAATCATACACCCTAATACCATCATCCCATAACAGTTTAAATCATCAATCAACGGTGACAAGTAAACATCAATATCATTGCCAGGTTGCTTTGGACAAGAGATCATTATAATTAAGATGACATATTTGCGCTTCATACAAAATTCAGGAGAGAGGTTGTAAATTACCAATAAAACAGGCCATGAACTATGTGTGCTACTGAGGGTTCGGTATGGATTCATTCCATCTGTGCACAACCATAGTCTGAGATTTCTAATTTCATTTCCAAATGTAGAATATTGCGCATAAATTTTCTTCCATTGTGGACAATCAGCTGGATGACGTATTTTTCCATCACAAAACCGCTCATCAACATGCCATCTTAACCTTTTTTTATCATGTCAATTAGCAAATAAATGTTTGAAACGATGAATTATAGGAATATACTAAAATAACTTTGAAGGGAGCTTTGTAATCTCTATATCAGCCTGTGATTTTTCTTTCACCTTATACCGTGATGCCCCACATTTAGGAAACTCTGACAGAAATTCATATTCCTTCCTATATATAATGAAGTCATTCGGACATGCATGTATTTTCCTGTATCCCAATCCCACCAGGCATAATATTTTCTTGGATTTGTAATGTGAATCTGGAAGATCGGTATCTTTTGGAAGAATGTCTTTCATCAATTGTAGCAGCTCTGTAAAACTTCTGTCACTCCATCCATGTTTTGCCTTCAGGTTAATCAATCTTAACACTGCCGATAAAACCATAAAATCTGCACAACCAGGATATAATGGTTTTTCAGCATCACCATATAGACGCGCAACTGTCGGTTCTATCTAAATTTGTTCTTCTACAACATCGCGAATCATTTTTTCAATTCCATCAGAGTTACCATCTTGCGAATCATCATCATCAGTGACATTCCGTCCAGTTTCACCATGCCAAATCCAAGTGCTGTAACTCGGATTAAAACCATGACAAATCTTATGATATTTTATCTCTCTAATTTTCAACTTCATTATATTCAAACATTTCAGGCATGGATAGAAAAAAATGTCACTACTTGGAACATTTCGTTTAGCAAATTCCAAAAAGGCATCAACACCTTCCTCAAATTCATTGCTCATTCGATGTGCCGTAATCCAACTTCGACTCATTATTACCTATAAAAAATATAAAGAATATATATATTTTTAAGATAAGACAAATATATGTTTATATGAAAAAAATCATAATTTGAATGTAAAACAATTTTGAAATATTAAACAAATCTATGGGTATTTAAAAAAATATGCTTGAATATTATTTTTAAAACAAAATATAGTTAGATATAACAGTTTTAAATTCCATTGAATCAAAGATAACCATGGAGCCTACATGGTTGATAGAAAATTGGAGAAAACGGAGTAAACATGAGAATTACCCCCACCCCCTTGGACATCCCCCACACCCACCAACCCCCTTGGATCCCCCTGGACACCCCCAACCCTCCGGACAGCCCCCAACCCTCTAGACAGCACCCCCACTCCTCCTGGACACCACCCCCACCCCCTACCCCTTGAACACCCCCTGGACACCCCCAACCCTCTGGACAGACCCCCACCCCCAGACAACCCCCAAAACCCTCTGGATAGCCCCCACCCCCATGGAAAACCACCCACACCCACCCACCCCCTTGGACACCCCCCGGACACCCCCAACCCTCTGGACATCCCCCACACCCTGGACAGCCCCCACCCCTCTAGACAGCACCTCCCACCCCTCTTGGACACCACCCTCACCCCCTACCCCCTTGGACACCCCCTGGACATCCCCAACCCTCTAGACAGCCCCCACCCCCTGGACAACCCCCACCCCTCTTGACAGCACCCCCACCCCTCCTGGACACCACCCCCACCCCCTACCCCCTTGGACACCCCACTGGACACCCCCAACCCCACTGGACATCCCCTCACCCCCTGGACAACACCCCACCCCTCCAGATAGCACCCCCACCCCTCAATAGAAGCCATTTTTATTTGGAATCATGAGACATAACGATGCATCGAAGGGCCATAGAGGTCAACAACCATTACATTGTATGTCTAATAGATTCTCATATAAAAGAGGATAAACATAAGAAACAACAACACATGAAATATCATTTCTGAATTCGTACATTTAATCAATAAACATTCTATGTAGTAATATAGGTGAATGAGATCATTAGTTGTCAATGACAACAAAAATTACCACAAATGTCGGGCATTTGCGAAACAAAAACAAACTAAATAGATGTAGTTGAGGCTTACACGAATATTGTGAGTCTATCTAATAGATCTTGGGATGATAAATAAGACGATTATGGAAAAAATATGTAAGAGGGTTCGAAATGGAAGAATCTTACCTAGTTTAAACACAAAAATCGCAAAACATAAATATAGACTATCCGGGAAAAAAATTGAATGAAATAAATTTGTGGAAGGCTTACTTGAGTGTTGCGAGTTGAGATGATAGATCTGAGGAGAGTAAAGATGATAAACGATGAAGGCAAAATGAGTTTAACGTAGCTAGATCGACGATCCGATTAGGGTTTACCACGCGAGAGAGACGAGCCACCAGACTGTCGATCGAAAAATCGTAAATGACACTCCACAGGGCTTGTTAATTTTTTAAATGTTTTATAACATTGGTTATTTAATAACCGACGTTATAAACTATTTTTTTACATTTATAACTTCGGTTATTATAACAACCGATGTTATAAATGTATCACATACGGCTTTTTTACATCGGTTATGGAATAACTGACGTAAAAAATACATCAGAAATCACAGTTTTTTACGTCAGTTATTGAATAACCGACGTAAAAAACTTCTGCAGATTGTTTTGTTACATCGGTTATAAAATAACCGACGTCAAAAAGGTCTCAGAAGTCGCGTTTATTACATCAGTTATAAAATAACCGACATAAAAAACTCATCGATATCTCGTTTTTTACGTCAGTTATCAAATAACAGACGTAAAAACCCTTCGTGCTTTACTTTTTTACGTCGGTTAATTTATAATCGACGTAAAAAACGAACGTGCTTGATTTGTAACGTCGGTTATTAAAATAAATGATGTTAAAAATATACTCGCTGCATTTTTTACGTCAGTTATAAAATAACCAACGTAAAAAATCACGTTTCACAGATTATCACGTCGGTTATATATAACCGACATCAAAAATGATGACGTAAAAAACGTTTTCTGCACTAGTATTTGTTGAACTTTGAGTTTTGTTGGACAAATTTTGGAGATTAAGAATAGATTTTTTTATAAAGGATTATCCATTTTGGGGATTATCTGATCTTGTACTAACCTTTTTGGTTTTGGTTTTGGTTAAGGTATAAAGACATGAGAAATATATAGTTCTCTTTTTTGGATTATGTGATTCTCAATAGGTTGATTATAGTACTCTTAATGTGAACAATTCATCTTAAATACTCATCTTTTGGAGAAAATATGAGTTTGTGTAAGAAATCTAGTAAAAGTTGAAAGTCAACATGAAAAGTAAGTATGTTTCCTTATGATTTAGTTAAGCTCATAAATAAATTCCTCAATGAAATGTAACTTAAAACTAAAATTTTGTCTGTTAACGTTTCCTACTGGGGAATCAATTACCGTTTAACCCATCACAAGTTTGTGATTTTTTTGTGGTTAACTTTCTCCTAATCATGTTTTCTATCACTCTACCTCAGAACATGACTCTTTGTTTTTTCTTCCATATCCATGTTTTCCTACATGGAATCCTATTATGGGTTAACTCGAGTGACCTCTGTACTTCTCTTTATTTCTTTTAAAGTGATGGTTTTGCTGACTCTTTTTCCAATGTGGGACTTTCAATGAAGTTTAGAAACCTAATTTTAAAATTGTGAGGACGCAATTCCCAAAAGGGGGGAAGGATGTAACATCCCAGGTAAATAAGTAATATTACATTCTCATGTTTATCAATACTTGTGAATAAAATGTTAATATTACTTTAAATGGAATGTTATGCTCGATGGCGTACCCAATACACAACAATGAGTTTCTTTGAAATCTTACGTTGTACACTAATAATATAATAATATTATTTTAAATAGATAATGCCTAGCCAATGTAATGGTGGGAATGAACATAACTAACTAAAAAGTGATTATATATGCTTGTCAAATATTTTTACATTTATTCAATAAATGTTATATGCTTAAAATGCGAATGATTCCAATTTTAAGCGTGAATATTCTAATATTCTTTAAAAGGTCGATTAACTGCCTTTTGATGGAGAATTCATTTTAAATCCACTTTTTGACAATATTATATGTTATATTTGAAAAAATAAAATTCTTTTTAGAATCAGGGAATCAAAATTTACTTTGTATAATTTTTTGGTATTTTTCTGATAAAGTTCATTTTTTTAATGAATAGTGTAAAATGCTGTATTTTAATTCAAAACCTCCTTTTAATCTAACTTATTAATATGATTAGATTATCTTTTTAATTGGTTTTAATATGAAATTATAATATATTTTTAACATTTAATCCAATGGTGGTCATTGGAATTAATTTCACTTTGAAATTGGACTTAAACTAGTGTCAATCTTTTAATAGATATTATTTCTTAAAAACACGCTATTTGTTTTGACAGCGGGAATTAATTATTAAATTAATTAATGCAACTTATATGTTTTGAATTTTGTAAAATAGACATCATTTTTGAATTCGGAATATCAAATACAGCTTAGGGTGATTTTTTGGTATTTTTATGAAAAACTTTAATTTTTGTTGAATAGTGAAACCACTAAGTGGTAGTTAAAAAACTGATTTTTCATTTAAATGAATCTTTACCACTTATGTGATTTTAATTTCAAAAATCCAACATACATGGTTCTCATTAGGATGTAAAATGTGGTTCAATGGGATTCAAATAATTTTTTTATGAATAGTAACTTTTAAGTTTTATTAATCGCGATTAAAGGTAACTAGTGTATTTTAAGTTAAAGATAATGTTATAATAATATTAAAAGACCTTGACACATTTCCTACCATTATTGGATGATTCATGTCCGACCAAGACAATCAATGGGACTTGGGGACCCCATGGAGCCACTTTGGTAGGAAAATGACATTAATAACTTTTTATTTACAATTAAAATTAAATGTCACAAACATGTATTGTTTTACTAAAACAATATTCACATGGGGTTATACAAGTCATATTTTTGTCTATAAATATTCATTATAAATATAAAAATATTTCCTACATCATAGTATTTTTTTATAATTTTTAGACATTAAATAAATTGAATTATTTATGACATCATGATGATGCATCGATTACCTCATTAATGAACGATTTAAATAAAATGAAACGATAATGTAAAATCTAAGACTTAAACTTGTGAAATACCTATTCGATGAGTTTATTTAGAACCCTTATCACCTTATCCTCTAAATATATCAATGTGGGACATTTAAAATCTGAAACCCATTTTAATATAAAGTAACATTTTATAACTTTCTAAGAGTGCCCCTCCTCGCTCTTATAAAAGGCCCCCACCTCTACCTCCTTACCCACACCTCTCAAGCCTTTAGCTCGGCCAAACCCTGGCCATTTCACCTCTCCACATCCCTCTCTTCATCATTTAAGCCTCACCTTAGGCATAAAGCTCTTCACGAAACCCTTTTGGTTCAAACCAAAGGGAGTTACCCGATTTAAAGGTAATGTCTTCTCTTATGTTATTTTGTGTTATTTTGCTTCTCCAACCCCTAAAATATTTTTATTCCTTCATTTTGTAACAAAACAAGTATATTAAATATACTAGGATGTTTTTATAAGAAGGATTCTAGCTACACTTACAAACACATCCGTCTAATGGTTAAAGAACATACTGTTTCTGTGGATGGAGAATTACTACCTCAAGAAACGATGATTGTTCAATATTATTTTTACACCTTTAAAAGTGGCCATTATGATGTCACTGTATTTTATATATGATATATATGTGATTTATGTTTTTCTATATGCTTCTGTATTTTATATTTAAAACATACCTTTATTCTTTGCATGTTGTGCAAATGCGATAATTTTATATGAGGAAGTGTGGACTACCGCCACCTCAAGTGATGTGACTCGTTCATGCAATACATGGAATTTATAAAGAATGAAATTAATGAAATTATGTTACTTATATAACATATATATTATTATTTAATTATAATATATATATCTATCAATTAATTTTAATTCCATTAATATGACAAAGAAATGAAAGTAGTATTCATGCGTACGTACGGCCTACCGTCTCCATGAACGGTGCATTTCATTTCTTTTTATCTACAAATGTTATGGAATAGTATAAAATGAATATGTACTGGATATATATGATATTTAAATCATTAATACTATTCTGGAGATGATGTACATAAAACTACATGGATGATTCTTTTCAAACAAGTTCATTTTTGACTCATGTACCAAACATCGACAAAAACATTTGATATGAACTCACATAATTAACTAATTATTATAACATTATAATATGTGATATGAATTGAATAATAAAATTTAAAGGAGGTCCTTAAGAAATTATAAATTGACCAAAGTTTATTATTCAGGAATATAAAGAAACGAACAAGACAAGTCGGACTTGAGGTAAGGGATCCTACCACTCTCTTTCATTTTAAGTACTCCTCTTTTATGTCATTTCTTTTAAGATCATATTTCTTATGTTTGGGGATGTTATTTTATATTCCAAATTCTGTAATTTTTATGTTAATATTATGAGAGACAATATTTGATCTAATAAATCCATTTTTGGAAGTTTTAAGTGGCGCCGTTAGGCTGCCGAGTTTTTCATAAGGGGATTTTCATCTCACTTTTTATTCCTGTGAGATTCATGCTACATTGGCCACTATTTACTTCTGTGTGGTGTTTGTACTGCCCATTATTTTAATATTTTTATAATATACTCTCATTTATGGGTATTTAAATCTTCATTGTATGACCCTTCTTTCATGGGGTGTACGTTTCGAAAGTTGCCCAAATCGGCAAGGGAACCTTTCACACTCCTCTTTTTAAAAGACTTATTTTGTTATGTCTTTTAATTTACATATTTTTATGATGGGATATGTTCTTATATATCCTTATTGATGTAAATTTTATGTCCAAGTGCTGAGATACCATTTTCTCTCTCATCAACTTATTTTATGAATTTTAAAGTGACGCCGTTAGGCTGTCGAATTTTACCAGGGGAACTTCTTAACCCAATTTTGATTTCTTTGGGTTCAACTTGTAGTTATTGAATATGTCACCCTATGAATATGTGTGAATGACCTATGGTTTTTTCACACTTAATATACACTTATATTGGGTGTATTTATACTTGTCACACATAATTATGAGATTGATTTATCCTTAATTTAAGGATAACTTCTTTTTAAGGGATTTCATCTCATTTTACATTTCTATTGAGACTTCATTGTTGTTATGCACAAATTCACTCTTGTATGGTGTATATACTATCCTTTGGAATATTATATCATGAATCCCTTTATTCTCATGATATTATAAATTTTTGATTAAATGTTATTCGCCAATTATTGTATTCAAGTTTTACTATTATTGTAAAAAACACTTTAACTGAAATATCATTTTAAATGTTTTAATGATTTATTCTTATAAATATTTCTCATTAATATCCAGGTTTTCAAAATGGTTTTATGTATTTATTTATATGGATATTAATGGTTTAAAATATTAAAATCTTCAAAGTGGTACGCGACACTTTGATTCAAAAATCTCTTTATTAAATGTTTTAAATGGTTTTGAAAATGGTTTTTAGAATGGATTCATTATTTCAATAGCTTAAAATGTTATATTGTTATTACAATGTGGGAATGCTATCTTTCCTTTATGCTTAAGTTATGTGTTATGATTATGTTATGGTTCTTGGGAATTTTTTATGAAGACGGGTGGTTCTGTGATAAACTAAGGGTGGGTGAGCCCGATATATCTCTCCAATGCATTAGGTAACGTGAAGGGGTTAAACTCTAGGGTTTCTCCGAAGAGATTTAGGGAATATACTGTGATGGGTATTCCAAACGTAACCATGAGGGTTACTCCCTATGTAAGAATGTTATGGATGCCTCATGTTACCTTTATGTCTTATGATTTCTATGAGTTATTCATAAATCTTATGATTTCATGAGGTATGTTAAAGTTCTTATGTTTTATGAGTAAAGTATTATTTCATTGATTCTTATGTATACATGGACTGATGTTTTCTTTCCGTATTGTTATAACCCTTACTGAGCTTTTTATGCTCATCCCAAGTTTTTGAAATGTTTTCCACAGGAATGAAAGTGGAATATGGTCAAGGATGGGATCAAGGAAATGTCATGATGTCTAAAACATGGAACTAGACATGACTCTTTTGTTCAACAGTTTATATTTTCAGAAAAAATAGAAACTGAGTAGATGTGTCTACCTTGTAATCTTTGAGATGTAATAGTTATGTTTTAATTCTCTAAAACTCTAAACCTGAAAAGATCCTCAATGTGAATTATTCAATTTAATTCAAGATTAAGTAAGGTTTAAGGCCAGGGCCTTATAGATAGACTTGAAAAAGACTGAAATACCTATAAAATAATATGAAATATAGAACTTACATTGCTAGAATAATGGTGTTGTGAACCCCTATATGCGGAGTATGTAGCTTATATAGTGGGTTGAATATCACACACCATGTGGTATACTCACATTCCATGTGACCCTTATCCCATATGTTCAGTCTGTAAGAACCTGGGTTTTTAGAACGGGTCAAATCCCGCCCCTGTTTGAATTTTTTGACTGGTTTCTGAGAATTCTGGAAAATCTGGGTAGTTTCTGGAAATTTCCAGACTACACGCCCTGTACTCTAAGTACATGCTGTGTATGTTCTGACTGAGTGACCGACCGTGTGATCACTAAGTACATGCCGTGTGATGATCGTGTAGAAAATTCTTACTACACGACGTGTATTTATAGACACGCCATGTACCCTTACCTGTGTGAGGCCAAGTACATTCAGTGTGGTGCCTAGGTGCAAATTTCCATCTACATGGCGTGTAGTCTTCCTTTACATGTCGTGTAACCATGTTCCGTGTAGTGGCTGAGTCCCTGGCCATGTGTTGACCGTCTGCTCAGTCCAAACCGTGTGCTGGACTCCACTTAAGTCGGAGTATGGAAACCCATCTACACGGCATGTACATAGAAAATACACGCCATGTACTTTTATTTTTATTTGATCATCTGAGACGCCGTCGCGTCTTATTTCCAGAAAACTCTTCTTTTCTCGTTTGGATGAACCCTTAGTCTGAAAACCTCCAAAAAACAGAAATCCTCAAAGATCTTCCGTATGACCTCCATTCTTCGATTCGTCTGTGGCAGCGGGACCGCATCAGAAAGGCTAACCCTGCGCACCCTTCTTCTTCCTTGATCCCTCACCTAATCCTTCACAAGTTCCATCCGAACAGAATTGCCGAGATTTTACGGAAACACAGATTTACCGAGATTCAGACCGAATCAGAGGCTGGTATCAAAGGAGTGTCATCGTACGAGTACGAGGTGGGTGGTGCATACCTTCTTTCATGTTTTCATAGACTTTTGGGGTTGTAACCTTCAGGCGCATCTTTAGGTATTGATCGAAACCCTTGTTTATTTGTCTTGAATAGTTTATCTGCATTGTGGTGTGCCTCTGGGTATTCCCTGACCCTTTTTTTCTTGAGCGAGGCCGGGTGAGAGGTCATAGCTCGTTTGGGGAAATTCGACCGAGGGTGCTGGAATGCGTAGGTTTGGACTAGTATTTATATTGCTAAATTTAGGCTTCTTTTGATGCTGTTGGATTAAAATGCAGAGTTTGATTTGTTAAAGCATGTTAGTAATCTTTTTAAGGCATTTAAGACCTTAGGTGCAGGTATGGATTAACACAAGTTAGTGCAATTTGACTGTTTAGTAATTGCCTGTTTAAAGTGATGATTCCAAGTATGAATATGCAATGTGTGATATTGCCTATGTTGAACTGCTTGTTGTGTTGGGTGTGCCCGGGTATTTTTTTGAGTGATGGGAATCACAGGTTGGGGCTTTGGCTCGGGTTACTTTGGGTGATTGCTACCACGGGAATGGGCGGCATGGACGTCGGTTGAGGCAGTTGGACTGTCAGGATGGGCTTGGCCCAGGTTACTTGGATGGAGAGGCCATCATACTTGAGCGACAGGTTCGCAGGGTCACGAGGTGTTAGATGTGTTGTGTATTGTGGACATAATGAGGTGATTACTGCTCATCAGGTACTTTTGAGTGGTGTGCACACAGATAGACTCTGAGATGAGGTGGTACAACCACTCGCTGGGTAGAGGCCCCCGGTAGCTGTGGTTAGGTATTTTTGGTTTGGGGGTGCTTTCCATAGGAAGCCACATGGAAGGTGAGGAGCCTTTAGGAGACAGCTTTGAGGTGGTCAGATTGGGGGCAGAGGCTCGCCGTGATTTGAGGGCAGACATCGTTTTCCCTCCGGTTATTATTTGAGGACAGGTATCGCTGTTTCTCTAGATGTTGTGCCATGGGAAGGTTGAGATTTCGAGATGGGTTACGATTGTTGGGCGTGCCTTCGGGACGTTGGTACTTGAGACATATGGTGTCAGGTGGCACGAGGTGCCGGGCTTCAGACTGGAAATTCTGACATTGGCCGAAGCAGGTGACACTTCCTTGTGGATGCTGAGTACCAGTGAAGTTCGTGTTTACTTTTGGGAATTGTATTGTTTACTTCTTTCCTTATATAAGCATGTTGGCCTAAACACTTATATTAGGTACGCACCCTTGGGTGGTATCCTACTGAGACTTGTCTCACACCCTACACGGGCCCTTCAGGATGCGTGTAGACTTTATGAAATTGCTTGCAGGTAAAGGGTCATCCTTAAGAGATGGACTTTAGTGCTGTTGTCATGGAGACTGGTATGGACCTTAAGGTCATGCCTTGCTAGAGTTACCTGGTTTAGTTTTCTTTCTTCATATCCGCATTCTTACCATATTATGTAGCAACTGTTGGTTAGCCATTGACACCATTATATATTGAGCTGTATGACTTGTTTTCGATGCATGCCTTGTTTGTTTACAGTAGTAGTTTCTGTTGATTGATGGCATGTTGTTTTGTTTACTTTCTGCTGTTGTTGTTTCTATATTGCTTCTGCTGGTTTATTGATATTATTATGCTTCCTCTATGCGGGTCGGGTTTGAGTCTGCTGAGTCATTTATTTCCGCTGCAAATTTTAGCTTTATACTCAGACCAGTACCATTTTATTCCTCTGAGAGGGTATAGCCTCCCCACTATACCTATTCAGACCCTCTCTGCTAGTCGGCATCCTTTGGTGTTCAGGGGAGGTGTGCCTAAGGTAGTAACACCCGACCCATTCGGCACTGTTCGGGTGGCTGGCCGAGTCCGGGTCGTTACACAGTCTGTATAGGGAGTACATTCCCATGAGTCCATGTGACCCCCACACGACATGTGTGATGGTGCAATCCCTTTTTTACTTTGGATAGTTCATAGGCTTGGGTAGTCGAGACATGCTGAGTGACACACTAAACTCTAGGTAATTAAATTCTCACATAAGAACTCTTAGGATTGATCTCTATCTCTATCATGAAGTTGTACTTGATAGTTTATGGTCTTATTTATTCCCTAATAAATATTCCATAAATTATTCAACTATATGATTATGTGGGTAAAAATATTTAGAAAACAAAAGGGCCTAATTTAGACGTCAATTTTCTATATTCTCAATTCATAATGTGAAGTTGACTAGTATATCACAACATGATTCATTACTTATAAACTATTCATATATTTCAAGGTAAATTTTAATTAGTTGATACCAATGAATGCAATATAAGTTGAACTTTACTAGTACCACTTTTTGAAAAAAATTTATCAAGTAACATTTAACCTAAAATTGACACACTCATCTCAAGTCATATATTAAAAACATTCATGTAAACTAGGAAAGTAATGTTTTTGGATTCTGTCCTATAACACCTTCAATAATTTTTTTTTCATTTTATAGATTCCTTTATGTTAACCCATATAAGATAAGACTTCATTCCATTTTTTCAATTACTGATAAGAGACTATGTTGACATACCTCATCAATGAGTTCTTGATCATGCACCATCTAGAGGTGTCAAACATTGATGAAATATAATGCTATGGAAACATCTTTGGTTACTCCCCCTCAATGAATGATCCCCAATTTCAATTCATCCTGATGGATATTTTTTCAATTGTTGGTCCTCTGGATCCAAACTAATGTTAGTGCCAATTATTTTGATCTCATCCATGATGGAGACTTCTAATATTTTGATCAACGATGTTAGCATGAAAATTTCCATTGAGGTTGATCTCTAAACATTTAAAACCAATAATATTTAGGATAAAATAAGATAGATCGAATCAAGATGGTGACTTCTATAAATATTATATTTAATATTCCATCTTACAGATATGGAAATATTATTTCTTTAACTCACTTCTCCCCAGAGTAAGTTCATCACCATCAATTCCATAAAAATAATGAACAATCAAAAATTATATGGGAATAAGGTGGAAATCCATTACTTCTCAATGAGAGAAATAAGGATTAGAATTTTTTATGTCTGGTTATTGAATATTAATTTGAAAATGACATTTAAAAAATAAATATGTCCAAAAGAATTGAAAATATTATAATTGGATAAAAGATAGAATATAAGATAACTAAAATATAAATATTTTGTTCTACTTGATCCACTGAAATAACTACACTTACAAAAAAACTATATAAATGAAGAAGGGTATTAGTAATGAAATATTATTTTTTAAAATTAATATGTGTATAACCTTGAGAGGAAATAGAATTGAATGAAATATGAGGTATTTATAGGAAGTAGGGATCCCTTATGACCATTAAAAATATAACTGTTAGAATTGTAATATAAACATTTGGAATAGTAACTTCACCTATTTAAGTGTAAAATAATATTTAGATATCATATAAAAGGAAAATATAACAAATTTATATCATTATACAAGTAAATAAATGTTTCAAAAATGATAAAATAAGTATTTGTATTTTTATAAAATAAATATATTTTATTTTATTTTTTATAATAAATATAATTATTTAAAAGTTTTTTTTATAAAATGTCTCTATTAATTAATATTATATTTTATTAAAATGATAATATAATTTTATGATACATTAAGATATATTTCAATGGGTCTAAAAGGTGATCATAATATTAAAATTGGTATTTTACAAATAAATGAGGGTTTTATTTAAAAAAATAATTATTATTTTAATAAAATTATTTCTGAAAAATGTATTTCATTTCTGTAATCCTTGCATTGTAAAATTTTGTTAGGTTGAATTTTTGGTATTTTTCTAAAATAGTTGATTTTTTGATGAATAATGAAAAATGTTAAAATGCAGCATTGAACATTATAAGCTAAATATATGAATTTTTGATTCATGAATAATGTAATAACCCGTTAGTTTGAACTAACACACACCACTTAAACTATATATTCAAAATATTCATCAATATTGATACTCTTGAAAAAAATTTAAAACTAATGAATATAATATTCAAAAACACCCCTCTCACCTTCTTATAAATACACCCCTCACCACTCATTCTTCTCACAAATTTTATGCCTTTGAGATATCAAAATTTATACCCAATTTAATTCCCAATACTGAACATGTGGAGATTCTTCTCCCAAGATTTCCATATTTTTATGATTAAATCATCATCAACATCCCCAAAAATATCCTGAAAGATATGTTTCCCTTCAATGAGGTTGTAACTCTGGTTCTTGAAGAATGAAGTCGATGTAATAACAAAGAGGATAGACAGAAAACTTTTCACCAAGCAGAGGATCTATAAAAGGAGAGAGGAAGGATGTTGGAGCATGGTTCTAGTGGGATCCAAAACCATGGAAGGTACAAATAAAGGAGTAAGAAGAATGTTAAAATTTTAAATTTTGGAAAGCAGGGGTACATCAAGAAGGATTACTGGAATAGGAAGAGTAGTGAAAAGAGATATCATGGGAATGATGAATGTACTTCTGAAAATGGAGTCATTATTATCAGTGAAGCAGTGAAGACTACTAGAATCGTGAATCATTTCAATGATGCATGGATAATCGACCATGGAGAAACCTAACAGATAATGTCTCGACATTAATGGTTTGACCAGTATGAAACTATCCTGGAATGAATTTTTTATATGGGGAATGATCACACCTTGAAGATCATTGGAGTTGGCACCATAAAATTGAATATTCATGCTGATATTCTTCGAACCTTCCTTTGAGTACGCCATGTGAAGGTTCTGAAGAAGAACATACTATCTTTGGGACAATTTAATGATATCAGATGCAAGACTCACACTGAGAATGGAATAATGAGAATTGTGAAGGGAATGATTATGATAATGAAGGAAGAGAAGATCTCAAGGAACCTATACGTTCTTATGGGTGTAATATAAAAGGAGTTAGAGATAGTTGTTTCATAAACTACCTAAACTTTAGCATTGATGATGTTATGGAATCAGAAGCTTGGCCATATATCAGAACATGGCCTAAAGAATCTTGCGAATTGGAAGTTGTTTCCTAGTCTTACAAAGGTATCCTTACCTTTTAGTGAGCATTGTGTTTTGAGGAATCAACATAGGTTAATGTTTAGTACATCAACAACATCAAGAATATAAATCTTAGTGTTGATTCAGTCAAACATTTGGAAAGCCCCGGTTATATCCTTGGGAGGAGCAACATATTTTGTATCTTTTATTGATGATTTTTTCCGGAGATGTTGGGTGTAACCAATCAAGAGGAATGTGGATGTTTTTGAAGTATTAAAAACATTCAAATCATGAAAGAAGCTTTAATTTGGAAAAAAGATTAAGATTATGAGGAATGATAATGGTGGAGAATATACAAGTGAGGAGTTTGATAATTTTTTTAATAAGAAGGAATAAAGAGATAGTTCATGGTGGAGTACACTCCTCATTAGAATGGAGTGAAAAATTGGATGAATATAACCCTGTTGGATAGAAAAAGGGAGATGTTGAAGACTGCTGGAATTGCCAAAACATTCTGGGAACAAGTAGTGAGTACATCCTATTATGTGATCAACTGATCTCCTTAAATGGAAATTGATCTGAAGACAACGATATAGATGTGGACTGGGAAGCCCTCTGACTATTCTTTATTACAAACTTTTGGAAGTACGGTATATGAAATGTTTAATTACTAGGAAGTATTGAAGCAGGATTTGAGATCCAGGAAATGTATCTTATTAGGGTATGTAGATGGTGTGAAGGGGTGATGTTTGTGGGACCCCACTCCCCAAAAACTTATCATCAATATAGATTCCATTTTTTCATAAGATAAGGTGAAAATGACCATTGATCAAGAGATGGAGAAGGAGAATACAAAAAGTACAATAGTCCAGGTAGAAGAAAAATCCTTGGAATAACCAGTTTTCTCTGAGGCATTAACAGAGCATAATGATCAAGTACTGGTTGAGTCTGGACTACAATGGTCAACTTGGTAGAAAAGAGAACCAGTATGACACTCGAACTATGAAACTGAGAGAAGTATTATGTACTTATTATTAATGAAGGATGGAAATCCATATTCCTTTTTGGAGGAGACCGATAGTTCGGATGTATTCTTCTGGATGTCAGTGATTCTGGAGGAACTTGAAGCCCTTCACAAGAACAAGACATGGGATCTTATTCCATTACCTCATAGAAGGAAGGATATCAACAAAAAATGGGTCTTTAAAATAAAGAGGGATGTAAATTACCAGGTGGAAAGATATTATGCAAGACTATTGGTCAATGTATATGCTCATAAGGAAGGTATTGATTTCAAAGAAATATTTTCTCCTATTATGAGACTAACAATTATTCAGATAGGTTTGGTGATGTGTGCAACATACAGTTTACATCTAGAGCATCTAGATGCGAATATTTATTTTCTCCATGGTGATCTTGACAAGGAGATATATATGCTCCAATTAGAAAGTTTTTTAGAAGAAGTAAAAGAGAACTTGGTTTACATTTTTAAAAAATATTTCTATGGTCTCAAGAAGGCTATGAAGTGTCGGTACAAGAGATTTGATTCCTATATTATGAGCCTTGGATACAATATACTTCATTTGGATCCATGTACATATTTCAGGGGTTTGGATGGGGATGATTTCATCATTATTTTGTTGTATATGGATGGAATGTTGGTTGGAGGCCCCAACAAAGATCATATATGATAGAGGAAGGCACAATTGGCTAGTTAGTTTGATATAAAGGACTTGGGACCAACAAATAAGCTTCTTGGGATACAGATTTACTAAGACATAAATAATGGGAATATTTTTCTATCACATAATAATTACTTAGAGAGAGTCATATAACTCTTTAAAATTAAATAATGTAAGCCTATCTCTACCCCTCTTCCCATTAATTTAAAGTTATCATCAATGATGAGTCCTAGCAGTGAAGCAGAGAGGATGGAGATATCTTGAGTATCGTATGCATCAATAGTGGGAAGTCAGATGTTCACTATGGTTTGTACAAGACCAGACATTGCACATGTAGGGGGAGGAGTTATTTGTTATGTGAAGAATATAGGATAGAAGAATTGGAGCACTATAAATAGGATCCTGAGATACATCAAGGAGACCTCAAATGTTGCATTATGTAATGGAGGATTAGATTTCACTGTCAAAGCCTATGTTGATTCAGATTTTTCAGATTATTATGACTAGAGGAAATCCACTACTGGTTATGAGTTTACTCTTACAGGAGAAGCTGTGAGATGGATTTCAAAGTTACAATCATTTGGGGATTTATTCACAATGGAGGTGGAGTACATAGAAACTACACAGACTTGAAAATAGGCAATTTGGATAAGTAGGTTGTTGGAGGATCTCAGGAACAGACAGGAGAAGATTCCATTGTTTTGTGATATTCAGAGCGTCTTACACATTATAAGGAATTCATATCTTCATTATAGGATGAAACACATTGGGGTACAGTATCACGTTTTCTGAGATGTGGAGGAGGAATGAAGTCTAAACATGATAAAAAATCCACACTAAAGAAAATATGGCATATTTCCATATGAATGAGATTAACTCTGATAAGTTTAGATGGTATATATCCCTGAGCGGATGCATAGAGACGTGAGAATCATGTTTAGAATATAGAAAGGAAGTGTGGGGATATGATTGGTTCTCAATAAAATATCCAAGTGGGAGATGTGTCAGCAGAATTCTTCTAGGATGGTGGGAACCCTCATTAAAAATGAAAAGGGAGGCAGGCAGTCATGGTAGGTGTTTGGAGGCCAACCCACTAAACAACCCAGTGGGAGAGGAGAATCATGGGGTGATGCTTTCTTATAAAAGGCAAGAGCCTCATCCCATTTCACCATCTCATCTTATCCCATCAGCTTCACCTCTCATCATCTCCAATCAGTTATTTGTGTGTTATTTGAGAGGTGTTTTCCCAACATATTCAAGAGATATTTTATGAGGGTTTTCTCTTTGTAATAGTGAGGGAGTGTGCACCCACATTTTATCCATAGTGATCTTTCTATTTTCATGTGGGTTTTTACCCCATTAATTTTGCGTGTTTTCCATGTTACATCTGGTGTCCTTTTACTTTTGTATCTTCCACATCATTTTATCTCATGATTATTGATGCACTATGGGCCAATAATTTTTCAGTCTCAACAAAAAACACATTCTCGTTCAATAAAAAGTTAGGATTTTATGATCAGTTAGAGAAACAAAATAATATTTTTTAATGGAATGGGTTTCACGCTAGGGACTCATTGTTATAGAAAGTGTTAATGATGAATCATTTTTTCAGAATAAACCTTTTAGAAGGATCATTACATGATGAAGAAATAAAATTATATAAAAATGTAGGTTGTGAAATGTGTTTCTAAATTATATAAATGAGAGGAATGACGTTTAAAAACCTTGGTTGTTAAAATACTTTCTATAACTCATGCTTAAGGCAGTTCAAAATCATGTGGGGAGTGTAGTGTTCATAAGTAGTGGTTGATGTTCATATTTCAAAAGGAGGATAAACTGATGAATCAGAACTTGGTCGGTTATGGTTGTTTCTACTAGGTCAATTATACATTATATCTTCATCATGAAGAACCATAGTGGAATGAAGGATAGTAGATGATGGTATGTTGGGTGAGATATTTTGAATAATGTGGTTCTTTTAGAAGATATGATGGCGGTGTTTGCCTATAATTTGAGTATATTGAACCTTTAATATAAAAAATTGGTGTAACATATCATATTTTCATAATTTGAATGACAATATACACTACATGTGGTGGATCCATGTAGTTTTATTCCATAGAACGTCTACATGGTGAGATATTAGGTGGTGTGTTTCGTAAATGACAGTTTATGATTTTTAGGTTTGGTTCAACACATGTTTTATATTTTGAATTATGGTAATTATATTTTTTGGGGTAGAATAATCAAGAGATACTCCAAGTTTGGAAGCATGATGGTTGTTTTTTCTCTCATCTATAAAGACATTAAGAAGTCAACCCTGACTAGGTGAATTTCTGGAATAGGTTAAAACTTGATTCTTGAGAGTGTTTCTTTACAAAGGATTGGTTATGAAGAATTTTTCATTTATAACAACATGTAAAAAACTTTAAGAAGATCCAAAAAGTATTTTAAGATTCTCCGTGATAGAGGACGTCACAAAAGGACCAGAACTAGGCATGATTATAGTGGGAGAAAATATCCACGCATGCTAAAAGTTTATTGAAAAACAATTTAGTGGTAATCCCTTTGGGGTTTCAACAGGGTTTCTATTTCTTAATCAACACAGTCAAAGAAAAAGAAACCATAAATCTAGAATCATCATTGAATAAATATGTGCATGTGGAAATATTGGAAATAAAGAACCTTTTATAAATGGAATACCTTACATTTATGATTCCTTTTCAACCATCATAATATTCATTTTATGCATTTGAAGTGTATCAAAAAAGTGGTAGAAAAAATCCTTCTACCACCAAAGGTATCCATATTCTAATTTGATTCATTCATCATACGAATGTGTCTCCTCACAGTCCAAAATATTCTCACATATCATGATTATAGCATCCCACCTTTTTATCACATAAACTTTAATTACATTTTAGAAAACCTAGGATCTTTAAGGTTTAGTGTCTTGGAAACTAGGAACTTAAAACATGGAAACATAAAACATTCTTCTTAAACACTTGAAAGGATTCTCCTCATGTTCATCCTAGGTTCATTACTGAATCTCATAAACTGGGGACATACATCAAAAGAAAGGGTGAGGAGAAGGCCCAGTAAGGGAAACAAGAGAAACATTTTACATGTGAACTTGAGATACTTCAATAAGGTCATGAAAAGAACTTTAAGGCATGAGAAAGAAATAATGAGATATATCATAATAAAAATAAAATTTTTCATAACATGAAGATGTGACTACAACATTTAATATTGACAATCATATCGTTTCACCAAGGTCCATCCCCAAGGTGTTATTAAAAATTACCAAGGTTATTCACCAAGGTATTAGTCTAAATGGTCATCTCTAGAGATTAAGTCTTTACCCAATTCATTGGAGCGCTATCTGGGCGCACCCTTGACATGCATTTATTATCATGTGAGCCACATATATCATCATCAATAATTTCATAAACAACCCATATAGCATAAAATAAATGGGTTTCATTTCATAATCATAACGTTTTAAAAAACTGCTTTAATGACATGATTTTATGTCACTTTAAACCCACAGAAAGGGAAAGAGGGTCTCATGTATGTAAATCCCAGAATTTAAAATAGAATAACTTGTTATATATGTGAATACCCATATATAAGAGAGATATTTTAGTATTCAATTAATAAAATAAAATAACATTAGAAAAAGAGAGAGACATTTTGAGACGGAAATTCTGCAGCATAACGGCTATGTTTCGGGGTTTTAGAAAACATTCAAAAGAAAGGGGACATGGGTCAATCATTCATAAATGATCCATAAAACTGTAGGGGGACAGAATATAAAGGATTTGAGAACTTGGTAATGAAATTTTAAAGATATACCATATGAAATGAAGAACACGAAAGGAAGACAAAAATAAGATTTCTCTTATGAAAATTCCGCAGCCTAACGATGTCACTTAAACTTCAACAAAAATGAATTGATGAGATCAAATAGGGTATCTCATCATATGAAAATAAAAGTTCAGTATGATAGATATAGAGATCATACCCCATGATAATAAAAAGGAACTTTAAATACTTGACATGAAAGTAGAACTTTGAAAAATGAGAAAGGTGAAAGAATCCATTAAAAATTCGGCAGCCTAACGGCGTCACTTAAACTTCAACCAAAATGAATTGATGAGATCAAATAGGGTATCTCATCATATGAACATAAAAGATCAGTATGATAGATATAGATATCATACCCCAACATAATACAAAAGGAACTTGAAATACTTTATATGAAAGTACATCTTTGAAAAATGAGAAAGGTGAACGAATCCCTTACAAATTCGGCAGCCTAATGGCGTCACTTAAACTTCAACAAAAGTGAATTGATGAGATGAAATAGGGTCTCTCATCATATGAACATAAAAGATCAGTATGATAGATATATATATCATACCCCAACATAATACAAAAGAAACTTGAAATACTTGACATGAAAGTAGATCTTTGAAAAATGAGAAAGGTGAACGAATCCCTTAAAAATTTGGCAGCCTAACGGCATCACTTAAACTTTCATAAAACTAAATGATGAGATTAAGAGGGGGTATCTCATCATATGAACATAAAAAGGATAGTATAATGAATATAAAAGAACATCCTCCAACATAAGAACATGGAGCATAAAATAAATGACATAAAAGAGATCACTTGAAAAGAAAGAGAGAGGTAGGATCCCTTACCTTAAACGTAACTCTTAAAACTCAAAGGTTGGGACCTTGAGAGTCTTGAGGGCACCTTGGGAGGACTCCTTGTTAGGTAAGGAGACCGGAACTTCATTGGGGGAGAGTGGGGAGTCGAAATGGATGAGAGGATGGCTTGGTATTTATAGGAAAAGTGAGGGGACACGACATTAATGGCCAAGGGACACCTCACAAGTGGTTTTCTCAAAAGCATGGGATCTCCCATGGTATTTCCCATGGAGTTAGGCCACATGGGCCCCCCATACAATAATTCATCACCTTTGGTGGGCCAACCCACAAAATATCTCATGAAAGAATCATGACACAGTTATGATGTCATTAAACATACCGAAACCCTAAAACGATATTTTTACTATTCACCGAAAATTCAACTTTCTCAGAAAAATCCCAAAATTCCACCTTAACCAAATATCAATGCTCTGAGTTCAAAAATGAAATCCATTTTATAAAAATATTTTTATAAATATTTTTCATTTAATTTTTAATTAAAAAACACTATTCACCCGAAAAAACTAATACTTGAATAATAATTTATGAAACCGTTATTTAACCATTTTTATTGAATCACATTACTTAATCAAGGTGTCTAAATTATATTAAAACTTTCTTTAAGTGAGATTACTAATCCATTTGGTCACATTACTAATCCTAAGCGAAAATCACTATTCATAATTTACTATTCATCAAAAATCAAGTTGATCTTATTAGACTCTAAATTTCGTAATGAACATAATTTTAGAAGACCATTTTTTGAAATTCATTACACATTTTTAATTATTTAAGGTTTACATAAACATTTTTAAAATATACTTTTTCTAAAATTCATCAAAAATAGGCATACTATAGTTTTCTGGTCATTTGAAAATTCATAAACTTCATCATAAGAAGAAATGCCAATTTTTATTTAAAAAAAGGACTACACAAGGAATTTATGGTCTTCTTATATAGCCCCTTATCACACCAGCATAAGACCTAAGTGTAAGGTGTGCTAAGGTGAGAGAATCTGAGGGAGGCTCGGCCAACATTGCACGAGTAGTAATTTCTATCAGTTTGAACTTCTCGCAAAGTCGATTCTGTTCTAGCTTCACACGATGAAGTTTGGCTTGGGTTTGGGCCAGAGAAAAGCCCAGTGGTGATACCTCCTTTCCAAGTTCTGTTAGATGGGCTTCGATCGGTCCAAGACTACGGGGTGAGGCCATCTAATCTTCTTTCTATAATAATTAACCAAGATTACTTGTATTTAGAGACAATAATCGAAACGTTTAGTTTCCAGCGGTCATATTGACAAATGGTTCTATAACAGTCAAAACCCAACAGTATCATTTTAATTATACTCATGTTATCAAATGAAACCGTTTTGTTGAGTATAAAAAAAATAAAATAACACACAAAATTAGGAAACAAGATTTATTCAAAATTTTGGGTCGTTACAATCTTCCCCCCTAAAGAAATTGCATCCTCGCAATTTTTAAAATTGGGGTTTGAAATTTCATTGAAATTCCCACATCGGAAAAGGAGTTAGTAAAACTATTACTTTAAAATAAAGAAAGGGAAGTACAAAGGTCACCCGAGTTAACCCACACTAGGATTCCATGTAGGAAAACATGGACATGGAGGAGAAAACAAAGGGTCAAGTTCTGAGGGAGAGTGATAGAAAACATGATTAGGAGAAATTTAACCATAAGAAAATACCAAACTTATGATGTGTGTAAACGGTCCTTGATTACGTAGTAGGAAACGTAAACAAAAAATGTTTTTGTTTTACGTTCCTTTTCATAATTTTGAGTAATTCATTTACTACATAGAACAGAAACATAAGAAAATATACCTAACTTCAAGTAGAGTTTCATCCTTTAATAAGTCTCTACCAAAACTAATATTTTCTCCAAATGATGAGAATTCAAAAACACTTGGTCTCATCAAAAGCACAAGAATCATCTTCTAGAGAATCACATAATCCACAAAAGATTAACTATCTATTTCTTCTATCTTTAAACATTATCCCAAAAACAGAAAGGGTAAGGTAAAAAAACTCTTCAAAAAGATATAATCCTATAGGAATGGAAAATACTTTTAAATCTTCAAATTTTCATGGTAATACCCAAAGTTCATCATAGACCATTCCATAAATAACGGTCCTTAAGATTCCTCAAAATAAACCAAACTAAGATTGAGACCCAAATACAAGAAGGATTTGATAACATAGTCTTCCAAAATAAACTTCATTGTTCATCTCCAAACAACATCAACCACACCTAACATCTTACAACAAAAGTAGCTAACCTAAACATATTTTACCCAAGATAGGTTAATCATTCCCATAAGTAACCTAAATTACTATAAGTCCACCTTAAATTCATCGATTCTTCAAAATATAAGTCAACCTTACTCCTCAATGAAAATACCGTAGTAATCTATTTACCTCGATCATATAGGGTCCACAAAATAGTGAACCTCTTCCAAAATAATAATCATCTTTTAATCCCCTAATCATCTCTGTCATATTAATAAGGCAATCGTCGCATTTCCTATCACATTGGTTGTTGGGACATGTTCTTCCATTTCCCACCATTAACTAAGAAGAGAAAGTATAATTAGGGGCTTAAATACTTAGCCAATAATCATGAAAAGGAACTTAAAGCATATAATGATAACTTATAGAAGAAAAGTATACCCTAACTTGTGATCCCCTAGGTTCCCATCTAGGTTATCCATGATGATATATTCTTATGTGAATCTTTATTTTATTTTATCTTTGTTCCTTTAACAATGGTTCATACTAAGCTTATGAATTTACCAAAGCATATCCCCCGGGAGTGTCGTAACCAAGAGTGCAGCAAGACCCGTTGTCGTGTACCAGTTCCCATTTGAGTCTAGCTCAAAGTGGTGTTTTCGGGTTTTACCCCTATGTACATCTGTGCCAGAGCCACCTCTACCTGCTCGTATCCAGACAGGGATGTATTTTCTCGGCAACCCATTACTCAATACTCACCAAAATACCAGGAAGATTTCCTATATATAAACTTTTCTATAGGCTTCTTCCTAAAGTTTTCATATCCTAATTTCCAAAAATAACTAAACCATCCTTTGATACCAACTATAGCATCCCGCCTTTTTATCACATAAACTTTAATTACATTTTACAAAACCGAGGATCTTTAAGGTTTAGTGTCTTGGAAACCAGGAACTTAAAACATGAAAACATAAAACATTATTCTTAAACACTTTAAAGGCTTCTCCTCATGTTCATCCTAGGTTCATTACTGCATCTCATAACCTGGGGACATACATCAAAAGAAAGGGTGAGCATAAGCCCCAGTAAGGGAAACAAGAGAAACATTTTACATGTGAACTTGAGATACTTCAATAAGGTCATGAAAAGAACTTTAAGGCATGACAAAGAAATAATGAGATATATCATAATAAAAATAACATTTTTCATAACATGAAGATGTGGCTACAAAATTTAATATTGACAATCATTTCGTTTCACCAAGGTCCATCCCCAAGGTGTCATTAAAAATTACCAGGGTTATTCACCAAGGTATCAGTCTAAATGGTCATCTCTAGAGATTAAGTCTTTACCCAATGAATTGGAGCGCTATCTGGGAGCACCCTTGACATGTCTTTATTATCATGTGAGCCACATATATCATCATAAAAAATTTCATAAACAACCCATATAGCATAAAATAAATGGGTTTCATTTCATAATCATAACGTTTTAAAAAACAGCTTTAATGACATGATTTTATGTCACTTTAAACCCACAGAAAGGGAAAGCGGGTCTCATGTATGTAAATACCAAAATTTAAAATAGAACAACTTGGTATATATGTGAATACCCATATAGAAGAGATATCTTGGATTATTCACTTAATAAAATAAAAGAACATTATAAAAAGAGAGATACATTTTGAGATGGAAATTCTGTAGCATAACGACTATGTTTCGGGGTTTTAACAAACATTGAAAAGAGAGGGTACATGGGTCAATCATTCATAAAGGATCCATAAAACTGTAGGGGGACAGAATATAAAGGATTTGAGAACATGGTAATGAAATTTTAAAGATATACCATATGAAATGAAGAACATGAAAGGAAGACAAAAATAAGATTTCTCTTATGAAAATTCGGCAGCCTAACGACGTCACTTAAACTTCAACAAAAATGAATTGACGAGATCAAATAGGGTCTATCATCATATGAAAATAAAAGTTCAGTATGATATATATAGAGATCATACCACAACATAATAAAAAGGAACTTGAAAGACTTGACATTAAAGTAGAACTTTGAAAAATGAGAAAGGTGAAAGAATCCCTTAAAAATTCGGCAGCCTAACGACATCACTTAAACTTCAACAAAAATGAAATGATAAGATAAAATAGGGTCTCTCATCATATGAACATAAAAGATCAGTATGATAGATATAGAGATCATACCCCAACATAATACAAAAGGAACTTGAAATACTTGACATGAAAGTAGATCTTTGAAAAATTATAAAGGTGAACGAATCCCTTAAAAATTCGGCAGCCTAACGGCGTCACTTAAACTTCAACAAAAGTGAATTGATGAGATAAAATATGGTCTCTCATCATATGAACATAAAAGATCAGTATGATAGATATAGAGATCATACCCCAACATAATACAAAAGAAACTTGAAATACTTGACATGAAAGTAGATCTTTAAAAAATGAGAAAGGTGAACGAATCCCTTAAAAATTTGGCAGCCTAACGACATCACTTAAACTTTCATAAAACGAAATGATGAGAGTAAGAGGGGGTCTCTCATCATATGAACATAAAAAGGACAGTATAAAGAATATAAAATAACATCCTCCAACATAAGAACATGGAGCATAATATAAATGACATAAAAGAGATCACTCGAAAAGAAAGAGAGAGGTAGGATCCCTTACCTTAAACGTAACTCTTAAAACTCAAAGGTTGGGACCTTGAGAGGCTTGAGGGCACCTTGGGAGAACTCCTTGGGAGGAAAGGAGACCCTAACTTCGTTGGGGGAGAGTGGAGAGTCGAAATGGATGAGAGGATGGCTTGGTATTTATAGGAAAAGTGATGGGACAAGGCATTAATGGCCAAGGGACACCTCACAAGTGGTTTTCTCAAAAGCATGGGCTCTCCCATGGTATTTCCCCTGGAGTTAGGCCACATGGGGACCCCCATACAATAATTCATCACCTTTGGTCATCCAAACCCCAAAATATCTCATGAAATCAGCATGACACAGTTATGATGTCATTAAACATACCGAAACCCTAAAACCGTATTTTTACTATTCACTAAAAATTCAACTTTTTCAGAAAAATCCCAAAATTTCACCTTAACCAAATATCAATGCTCTGAGTTCAAAAATAAATCCATTTTATAAAAATAATTTTCTAAATATTTTTAATTTAATTTTTAATTAAAAAAACTATTCACCCGAAAAAACTAATACTTGAATAATAATTTATAAAACCGTTATTTAACCATTTTATTGAATCACATTACTTAATCAAGGTGTCTAAATTATATTAAAACTTTATTTAACTGATATTACTAATCCATTTGGTCACATTACTAATCCTAAGCGAAAAATCACTATTCATAATTTACTATTCATCAAAAATCAAGTTGATCTTATTAGAATCTAAATTTCGTAATGAACATAATTATAGAAGACCATTTTTTGAAAATCGTTACACATTTTTAATTATTTAAGGTTTACATAAACATTTTTAAAATATCATTTTTCTAAAATTAATCAAAAATATGCATACTATATTTACCCGGTCATTTGAAAATTCATAAGCTTCATCATAAGAAGAAATACCAATTTTTATTTAAAACAAAGGATTACACAAGGCATTTATGGTCTTCTTACATAGCCCCTTATCACACCAGCATAAGACCTAAGTGTAAGGTGTGCTAAGGTGAGAGAATCTGAGGGAGGCTCATCCAACATTGCACGAGTAGTAATTTTTATCAGTTTGAACTTCTCGCAAAGGCGATTCCGTTCTAGCTTCAAATGATGAAGTTCGGCTTGGGTTTGGTCCAGAGCAAAGCCCAATGGTGCTACCTCCTTTCCAAGTTCTATTAGATGAGCTTCGATCAGTCCAAGACTACTGGGTGAGGCCATCGAATCTTCTTTCTATAATAATTAACAAAGATTACTTATATTTAGAGACAATAATCGAAATGTTTAGTTTCTAGCGGTCATATTGAAAAATGGTCCCATAACAGTCAAAACCCAATAGTTTCATTTTAATTATACTCATGTTATCAAATGAAACAGTTTTGTTGAGTAAAAAAAAAAAAATAACACAAAAAATTAGGAAACAAGATTTATTCAAAATTGTGGGTCGTTACAATGATGCAAAGGAGGATGAATAAGGCAGTTTGGGGAAAATGAAGGGTTTGGCTTAGTATCCACCCCACTTCCATTGCATGGAAATTGATTTATATAACACCCAAGGATGCTCCATAGGTGTTGTAGAATTAACCCATTTGATTCAATGCTTGGGTAAATACTACATATAGCTCATGAATCCTTCATATGAATGAAACACCCCCGTCACATTTAATATTCTGAAACAGTTCATTTAAGGGTAGATTGTGTGAGATATTTATGCAAACCATGTCATCGATCAAATCCATATAGTTCAATATCGCTATGAATCACATGTAGGCATTGGCATTTGGACATATATCTCATACAATATCCCACTTGTACTAAAGCCTCATATACATTATGTAATTTCACCATATATTATATCATATACAATAGCTCATGGAATCATATCCAAAAATCATTTTGGACATCTTTCAAAATACATTAGGAAATATATCATTCCTTTCACCATGTATCACATTAAATGTAATACCCTATGAATACCCATCTAGAACTTTTCTTTGGATTAATTCTAGAACATTTTTATAATAGCTCTCTAATTAAAACTCAGTATTCATTTAGTATACCACAAAGTGTGACCCTATAAACCTTTATAGAATTTTCAAAAAAACATGAGTATCTTGATTCATAAATGTATGAAAAAAGGTTCCTCTAAAAAAATTCCAATGATAATAAATATATAAAAGTATTTAACATTATCTTTATCAAACCTATGTATATATATATACCTATATCCACCAATTTGAATAATATGAAAACATGTATTCTCATATTTTATGTTTTTCTAATACATAGAGTGACCATGAGATGCAGAGTATGCCAATCCTATATAAGAAACTCAGTGTTTCTCTATTATCAAAGTATAAAGTGACTTGATCTATGAATATATAACATTTCATTCATCCGTATAAATGTGAACAAAACATATACCTCATATGAATAAATAAGAACATCATATATAAAATCTAGGTGCAACTGCACACTTCATAGTCTATCTTAATTGAGGGAATAGATGTTATACGAATATACAAGAAGAAAAATCCCATATATTTTTGAGCTCCAACCAATGATATGATAAAAAATAAACCCAACCACCCCCATATTAGCTAATTAAATATATGGACTTATGTAAGTACAGTATAAAAGTATAAAGGTTATCATAATATTTATCTCATAAACTGAAGGTAGTGGAGACTCAAATATGATTTAAGCACCCCTAGTATACCAAATAAGTTTGTTTGAAACACCATGTGGTATACCTAGTGGCTCATCTAGAACACAAAAAGAATATTATTCTTTTTTGTGTGCCTTATGAGCATATTTTTTATCCAAAAAATTTCATTATAATGTATAATAATCCTTGATGTTCATCAGTTAAGGGAAAATCAAATTCATATTTGAGATCCCAATTATCATTACACTTTATTAAATATATAAAAATATTTTTATATATATGAACAACATTAAAGAATTATAAAGTTGCGATTATATTCATCTATTATTATAAATTTAATGTTATTAAAAATCTTAAAATAAGTTAAAATAAACACAATATAAGTACTATTTTATCATATTAGATATATATTGGTGATCCCTTTTGAAGAATAAATGGAAAGAGAGAGAAGTTTGAGTGTATCCTCTAGTTGTTAAGCCTGCATTTCCCTGGTATGTTGTTGACTTATAGCTTGTCTGAACCAGATTTCCATAGGCCTGAGGGGTTTTCCCAAACCCCATAGGATTGTGACAAATAATATACTTTTTAATAAAGTTCTGTCATGATCCATTCATAAGTCTGACATCAGTGAAAAAACCAAATAAGCATAAAATAAATGAAAAATAATTGAATATAAACATTTTAAAGTTAATCCAAACCCTTCACTCACCCCAACTCCCTCCCTAGAAGAAACAGGCTCCACCAGATGCCTTTCCTAACCCTCATAGATATATTACATATATGATAAAGTAAATAAAAGAAGTAAATTTCTATTTGGATGAATTAAATCAGTTAAAGGGACACAATCTAGACAATATATGAAATTAAAAACAATTCCAACAAATCAGGTAATAGGAACCACAAAACAAATGCGATAAAATAAAAAACTAACCTCAATCCCCCAAATCAATCAATGATCCAAGATAGGTAAAAAGCTGAAACAATTGATGAAATTGAAATACTATATAGGCATGAGTATAAAAATACTCATTAGATCAACAAACTATATTCTACATACCAAATATTTAATTATATAACCATTTTAAATCTATTTTTAAATACAATTAAAAAAATATAGTTTTTCACATGCTTTATAAAAAATAAAACTAAACATATTCAAATTATTTTTTTAAACAACTACCTTTTAATGTTAAAGAAAAAAAATGGGATGATTGAACATTTAAAACAAGGGAAATTGGGATTTTAAAAACCATAAAAAATAAGACAAATCACTATTTTTCCATTTTTTACAAACATATCCTGAAAAATCCATTTTCACAAAAAAATATTATAAAAATATTTTCTTAAAACATGATTAATAAATAATAAAACCATTTACCTTTTAAAATACAGTTTCAAAACCATTTAAAACTATAGTTTTAAAGTAACACAAGCCATAAAATAGAATAATTCACAATTGGAACCCATGCATCACATACATGCTGAATTTATAAAAAACACATTTCCAATAAACAATAAACAGGTATGAGATTTAATTGAAGAACAAATGAAATTCCCCAAAACATACCAGTAAGGACCTAGAGATCATGTGAAATTTCCTAAGGATATCATTATAAAAACTTGAACTAATTATGAGGAAATTAGGCTAGCACTACTGAAACCATCATGTCCCCAGTAGTACTGTCAGACTAACCAAAAATAAGTGTCATATAAGAACATTCATTACTTGGGCCCAATGAAGTTTTTAGCTCACAAGGCCCACCACCCATTTCAATTTAACCATCTAGGAGTATCTGATCATCACTCTCCAGTTGACATAATTTTTGTACTAGTGTTTTCACTCATACATGTCACATACTAGATTCCTAGGACTGTAATGACGTGTATAAAATAAAGGCGAGAAATCAATAATCACATAAAACAAGTATATAGAATTTGAAATTATCTCACACCTCACTTACAAAACCCTTGCAATAAGTTATCCCAAACACACCCATGCATAAACATTACACATAAAAATCCAATAAATTCAAACTAATCTCTTAGGGGTTAGAAGGAAAAAAATACATAACCATTATATGAGTATTCAATGGAGGGAATCAAACCTTTTAAAAAACATTAAATTTTAAAACAACCACACATTATTTTAGAAAATATCTTAGAAGTAAAAGAAATTTTACACCATTTAAAACCCATTTAATATGAAAAAGGGTCCTTTAACCAAAACTAGTCTGATGGTAGAATCTCTTTGTAACAATTTGGAACTATTTATGAAACACATAAGATATCATTATAGTAAAAATATTACTTAAAATCAATAAAATAAATCAAATAACCCTCATTATAAATTCTTTAAAAGTATTTAACATTATTCTTTAGTTTATACCATGACCCAAACATGGTCGAAACACCTTATAACCACACACTGTATTTAAAATAATACTTGAAGAATTTTAATAGAACTTTTTTTTTCATGTATCACATGAAATGATATGAAAAAACCATTAAGAATTAATTTTAAATCAAAAACTTATTTGTAACTTTTAAATTCCATTTTCAGAGGCTTTTTAGGTAATATAAAAAAAACATAGTGTGCTCAGTAACACAAAATCAGATTTTCACTTTCCCTTAATATAATAAAACCTTTTAATTTAAATTAAAAAAAAGAAAACCAAATTTTAAACTTGTAAATTCAATAAACATAAAGAAAACTGTAATTTAATAATTAAAACCTAAATTCAAAAAAACATTCTATGGTTTAAAAATTAAAATCCTATGCATGTAAATCCTATCTAGAATCGTTGATGATCATGTAAAAATGTGTTTCCATTGATGGTGAAGGCTCTAAAGATAAATATAATACCTGTATGAACCCTATAAATATAAAACCATAAAAACATGTCAATGTTGACACAACTAGGGTTTAGATGAACTAAATTGTAGTAAATAGTGGGGAAAAGTTGACTAAAAATAGTAAGCATGAGACCAAAGACCATACCTATAAGACTTCTCCATAATGAGTGAAGAAATCAAGAGAAGTCATCATATAGAGAGGAGGTCTCAAAGGGGAGCATGAACATGATAAGGGGAAGGGAGTTCACATGAGAGAGGACTTCTTCTTGGAGGGGTAGATGATGGGTATCAGGGGAGAGGGGGTTGTTTTTAAAAAAAATAACGTAAAAAGAAATAATATATACTGGGGCATGTCGCATAGTTTATGAACACATTTTACAAAACTCTTCAGTGATCGTGTGACCGAACTACCAAAGCAAAGATCGTCCAAAACAGTTTCCTCAAGGACCTTGTATGTTTTATCTAACCATGTCAAATAATATTATCACAATAATAAACCCTCATGTATAGTTTCAACAAATTTACTCCTAACCATGAAGAACCCATGGGTAGAACAAATATTCTCATTTAAAAAACAACCCAGCCTAAAAATTCTAAAATTTTAATTTTACCAAAAAATTAATAATTAAAATAATCTATACATTAAATTATATAGTGACATGGGTTCTTAAAATCCCCCCACCATGAAAATTTCTACCCCTAGAAAGACCTTAGTCAAATCAGAATTACCAAAATACAATTCAAAACAAAACTCCATGAAATAAGGTGAGTCAGATGAAAAAATAACTAGGGAGAGCCTAGGAAAAAATTCATTAAAAAAGTAATAATTCCTCTCAATAAAAAAAACCATTTCCATAAATATAAAAGAAATCTCCAAGATAAAAAACACACAGTCATGAAAAAAAGTATAAGAATGATGGTTAATGAGAATAGGTATCCCCATCATTTATAAATACTTAAATGATGTTACAAGAAGATGAAATTCCATTAGACTGAAATGTCAACCATGAGACGCGTCTCAAATAATTATCAAGAATTACTCAATTATTCTTAACATTTGAACCCACCAAGAACCATTTATATCATCCAAGGGTAAATATACTAAGGGGAATAAACACCCACCAATAAGAATCATCACTAAAATCAACATTCATTTCCACCACAAGGCTCATGAGGCACCACTAATGAGCACAATAAAATAAAGAACAACATGGTTCCTTGACTTGTGTCACTATACCCATTTTGTAAACAATGGATTCAATCCCATAACACTATCCCATTATAAAACCATTAATCCAGCACTATTGAGTGCTCAAAAAATCAAATTTCACATCCATCCAAATTTACCAAGTACCCACCCAATGTTCACTCATTCCCAATACAACAAGAAGATGGACTCAAAATGGTCACATCACAAGTAAACATAGGAACCCCCAAGAAAATGAATCTAAAATAGAATTTTATTTATAAAAACAACATCCTAAAAACACCCCTATAGGGCCATCTAACCTTAATAATGCTAAAAAACCTCCAAAAAACCGATGTGAAAGAAACTCAAATCCATAAAAAGGAAACCAAGAGAACCAAAAAGAACACACTAATGAAACCCACCTCAAGGTTATAAGGTTCTTAACTCATCAAGAACAAACACTAAAAAAAATCATCCCAAGATAAACTTACACATGAAATCCTAAGGATATCAATAATAATCCATTGAACCCAACCAAATATTTCAATAGCACAAGTAACATAGTCTCTCAATAAAAACTAGTAGCCAACACACTATGAAATCCCCAAAATGGAAATGTCACTTTACACTTCACTTAGATCCTCGGAAGAAACTACAAACAGGGAAAGAACTATTCCTAGATATGAATATCCCAATTGTACTCATGGCCATTAAAAGAAGAGCATATTATATAAAATGAATCATAAACCACAACTGGGAATGTTTACCAAAACAAATCAAATGATCCCAAGGTAAATCAATGGAAAAAATATAAAACTCAATTCACCCAAAATAAGAGAACATTTTTTAAAAACATTCCTTTTTATATCCATGGCCCTTTGATGGAGACTCCCAAGACAAATTTCAAAGGAAACAAATATTTGAAAAATAGTCCAAAGTTTTAAATATCCCGAAACTCATTTTCAAATAAAATATCATTTTAAAATGAGATAAAATACTGATTTCATTTATTCAATAAATTCACATAAAATATAATCCCATTTCAAACCACTATTCCTATTTTAAAATGTTTTTAAATCATTCACCACTTATTTTTTTATTAAATGAAAATAATTTATTTTGAAAACATTCCCCAGGATGGTCAAAACCCATTGAACTTAAACATTTAAATAATTTTAAGGCCAAATAATTATCCAGAATACATAACAAAATTAACTAATTTAAAACCATGGTTTTACCCAATAAATTTTCAGAATACTAGTTTTATTTTATGATAAACCCCAAAGGATACTTTTAATACCAATACCATTTTACATAAAATCCTCATTTTTCATGTGAAACTCCAATTTCTCACAACAATCACACATGTGGAGGAATATTAAAAATCTTAATCCAAATCATTGACACATCACAACACCCAGCTTGACTAATCCCCTTTCATTATGTATTTATCAAGAGTTCTCTAAACAACAATCCAAATGGGATGCAGGACCATGCTTGACTTGACTACATAGTTTTAAGGGACATGGGATATTCATAAAACCATTCCCGTAACATTTTCATGATCACACATTTGGTCACTTTCTGGTTTATCAATACACGTAAACAAAACTCATTCCCTATATACATATTCTGTTTTTATCCCAAAATACATTATGAAACCTAACAAAACTCGCACTATTCAAATTAAGATCAACATATTATCAACAATAATCCATAAAGAGTTAAAATTAAATATCCAAACCACACTACCTATTGGCAACTCAAGGATTTTATGGGAAATAGCTAGCTATACTCTCCCTTCACCTACCTACCTAGTTTAAAAAATAATGTCTAACTTGATCTTACTATAAAACCCCTAAATAAACTATGGGATGATTAAAAACCCATGATCCCACTACGAAACCTAGGATCTAATTCCATTTATAAATAACTATCCCAAGACTCTATCTGAACCATCCCACTAATGTCCCTAGGGGTGTTCCCATTCTCCATGGGATAGTGACAAGCACTAGGACACTAGAATAAAGTATTAGGAATGATTTCTACCTTAAATATGAGTTAATGAATAATGTAATTTATCAGAAAAAATGGAATGGCTCAATCGTATGTCATAAGTCCACACCAAAATCAAATTTGAAGGAAATAAATAAATAGGGAGCATATTTAAACAATTTAAAGTAAATTAAATCCCTCTCCTCACCCATAATGCACTCTGTTATAGAACTAACTGCCACCAGATGTCTTTCCTAGGCCCCATAGATATAATCCAACTCCAATAAAATAAATGAATATAGTAATGGAATATTTTTATGATGTTTATAATTTAATTTTCTATAATTCACACATTATTTTAAATTAAAAGAAAATCATATTAATTAGGTGATAGGAAACATATGTCGAATGTGATAAATTAAACAACTAACCTCAATCCCCAATATCAATCAATTCTCCAATAGCAGTGAGAAGCTGATAAAATCTTGAAACACAACTTATATATTAGCATGAGAATAAAAATACTAAGTTTTCCACCACCAAATTTTCCACATTCCAAACCTTTAATTATAAAACTATTTTCAAGATAAATTGAAATCAATTTCAAATTCATTGTTTTTCACATGCATTATAAAATAAATTGAACCGTATTCAAATTACAAAATTTCTAAAAAAAATAATTTTTATTTTAAACAAAATTAAAAAATAATGGTAACTTATTTTAAACCATGGAATGGGGTATTTTAAAAACCATAGTAATAAGAAAAGTATCCATTTGTTTATGTTGGAGTTGGTTCCCTAGAACCAACTTATGTTCACTTTATGACTACTTGTATTCATAATGATGAATATTAATAAACTTTTTATCATGTCATGATTGTTCTTCTATGAAACATAGCATGTGATAATGCCCTAAGATTAGTTGTCATAATAAAATTTCATTGTAGTTATATACTATGATGGGAACCTATATGTTCCATGATAGTTTTCTTAAATATATGTTCTGCAGTTGGATGATATAATTTGAGGAACACAAATGATTTTGGCTATATGGGGTGGAGACTCATAGGACTTTGAGGAACCTTCTCACAGTGTTTTCCCTTTGTAATATCCAGTGTAGGATATTATGAGAATGAGACCCACCAGTAAGAAATCCTCATTTATATGTGTCATTGGATGTTCCTATGTATGGATGTGTGTATTGATTATTAGACTTTAATATTATTATTGATGAGTATTGTAAGTCACATACTTTTATGTATTGATGAAAACTATAAGGACATGCGCTCACGGTGAGGTAGGATATGTTGGGTGTGTCACGAGTAATATTGCATTAATTAATATTGCATGAAAGTATTTTTCCCTTAAGTTCTTTAATAGAAGTAAATATCTTAGTACATTTGAGGGAAATTATATATCCTAAATAAATCCATGTCTATGGTATTCTATAAGCAAGTTCAAATTCAGGGAATTCAAAGGAGTCATAGAGCTCATATGTTAATGGCACCTACATGCAACCTGCTTGATTAGAGATATCATGATAAAGCGATTATATAACAAAGTGATTGTTAATATGAGGTATTATGTTTTGTGGAATTAAATTCTTTCTCTATAGGTACCTTGACATGTTTCTAGATACTGAACATGGAATTTAGGCTGATTTGCCTAATGCCATTGAGAAAGAGGCTGAGAGGGTCACACACTAAGTGTATCTGGAATTTTAGATAAATAATATATTATTATTTATTATCTAACAATTTGAATAAATATTATTCCCACACATGGTTTAATGATTATTCATGTTTTCTTGATCACATATATTCTGTCCCTAGTTATTCAACAAAATATTATGTGAGCAGAATATTTAATAAATATTTATTTTTTATTTAGAAAATTTAATATTTATTTATTTATTGGAGATTAATGTAGTGATATTTATTTATTGAATAAATAGTAATTATTCAAGGACTAATAAATATTGTCGAGGAATGGAATACCCAATTTAATGGTCCAATGAGAAATACTATATATTAGATATTATTTGAAATAATATTTTATTTTAATTTGTGAGTTTAGTGCATGATAAGAAATATTATTATTATTATTATTGTCATGAGGTTCCACAGGGATTAAATAAATAACAATGGGCACTTGTTGAATTATTTATTTCTACCATTTTCAGTATATAATCCCAATTATATTATTTTTCAAGAGAGAAAATTCATATTGTGTTGTGCACAACAAAATCTAGAGAGGATTCTCACAATAATTATTGAGATCCCTCTCCAAGAACACTCTCAAAAAAGGAGAGTGATCTTCCTCCACCGTCCACTCTGAAGTTTAAAGAGATAAAAGAGAATGCTTTGGATACGATTATCATGACAATCAAAGGAGAATGACAAAATGGATAGGATTTGTCATGCTAGAACCTGGAGATTAATCTGGAAACATTCAGAGATTAGTGGAACACATGTGGATCACTAATAGATGGAATATAATATTGATTCAAACAATACAACGACTAAGAAATATAGATTTTTTGTCATATCCTTCAACAAATAAAAAATTCATGCTAGGTAATTATTTAATTGATTAAATTAATTATACAAAATATTTGATGATGTTTAACTTAGTTATGATGTACTATCCCTTTTCTGTTTTATTTGATTCAATTCTATTGATCACGACATATATCATCATGAAAATTTTGGATTGATCATCGATCATGACAAAAAATAATAATTGGGTACAACCCATTGAATGCTTCCACTAGGCCCAGAAATTACAAGTGGTATCAGAGAAAGGTTACATAATTATTTATTATTATTTAAAATATCATTGATTGATTTATGTACTGGTCATTTATTTTTCAATTCAAGTTTAATCTTTCTTTAAACATAATTGTGAGATATGTTTCTTCCTATTTATTTTATCATTAATATTATCAAATAGATTAGTTTTAGGAAATAAAAAAATGGAAGAACTCATTTGGAGGTGTTTGGAATTCTAACTAGATAACATAATAATACATGGAGTGTAACCATAACTACATGTTGTGTACTAGTGTCCAATTAAATAGGAATTAATTCACAATTAATTAAAACCATGTTCATTGAATAAAATGGTGCATTAATTTTTACATCATGTGTTGACCAAACCAACCTGGTGCACGATCATCTAGAGTACATGCTAGGTAGCCAACATGCATGATGTGTTGTAATTTAGGCATAGAAGAATCATGTATCTTGTTACACAACCAACCTAACTAGTGACCACGTAACTTAGAGACCACAGGCTGGGTATCCCTTATACATGTTGTGTACATCGATTTCTTGGGTATACATGACGATTCCCTAGGTACGTGCCTTAGATAGATGGTGAGAAGGGAACATGCCATGTTTTTAGCTTGAAAATGTTATGTACTTATACCAAATTACGCAGAATTAAAATTTATTTATTATACTGTGTAAACCTTATCAACAAATGCTTGCATCTGGTCATTAAGTTCATAGGACATGCTATGTAATGGGTTTTAATATATATATACATATATATATAATTAATTTTTGTGAAATATTTAGAACTGCATATCATGTGTGAGTCATATTACAATCATTACTCTATGCACTTTGAAGCATAACATGTGACAGAAAAATTATGTGATTCATGTAATCATTAAGTTTGTAGTACATGTCATGAAAGTAAGAGATAAGTCATGTATTCCATATTCCACAAGAGTAAATAGTATATCAGTATAATTACATGTTGGGTATATTAGGAAGGGTATTCACTGTGTTGTCTCCAAGGTATATTTATGTACATAATTGATTTTAAATATATATTTTTAATTTGTTTATAATTATTATGTATGAGAATCTCAAAGAAAATTTGGATGATAATTAAGATAAAATAATTTCTTAATCAAAAATATAATAAATTGATTTGATCATGATTTACCTTTAATAAGAATGATTAAGAATTTAATTCTAATTATATTAAATTCACAATTCATTTCTTGCATATGTATGATCATGAGATTACACTATACTTCAGTATGTGATTGGTTTCCTTTTAATTTATTATTAAATGAAATTGTTGGCATGTGTTCCATCTCCCCTATTATTATATAAGGTTATGTATTCCCATGTTTTATTTTATGTAGACAATTTTCCCCTCACTTGTGTGTGAGTAAAATCATATGTAATCGATGGAGCTCCCAAGATAGTGGAGGTGGTTCATATTTGGAGTAGAGGAAAATAAAACTCAAGAGATATACATCGGTGGATAGGAGGAAAGTTTCAACCTAAACCTTAATTAGTTCATGGTGTTTCTTCCCTAGGCCAATGGTTAGTTTATCATACACTAGATAAAATAACCATTATTAGAAGATCATGATGATATCACATTTTTATTTTATTTCTATTAAGATGCATTGTTATTTCATTATTTATTTTTTGTCATAATCACACAAATTAATGAATTAACAAGAATACAAGATAAAAGTAAAATGAACTAGATTACGTGTAAGTATTATCTAAGACAAGGTTAATCACTTAAGTAAATCCAATTAGTATTAACAAGCATGTAATAAAGATAATAATTGTAAATCTATGCATAAAAAGTAAAATCCCTCAACTACATATATTAAGTCAGTACAACCTTCCACTACTTTAGTTAAAATCAAACCATAGTTCAAAGTGCTTGACTAAACAAATTTGGAGTGCTTCTAATAATCAGTTATTCTAAAATGAAGTTTTGTGTTGAAATAACTTAGTTCACATCAAGGGTTAACTTCTAAAGTCATACATGGTGTAATTGAGAGGAAAGTGTTGAGGGAATTGAATTTAAGGATTTTAGGATTGGGGATTCTAATCAACAGATCAATGAAATGTGAGTTAATGCAGTTGGCATTTGTAATGACTACCTAAAACCATTCAATTTTCTTGGTGATCCAAATTTGGGGAGAAAAGAAAGGGAATATGGATCATTGACACTAAAATTTCAAAGAAATGGGATATTCTAAAGCCAATAGTGAGGTATATTGGGTTTTGATGAAATATTAGGAGATTAATAAATATAATATTTATTTATTTTTCTAAATTTTATCAGACAATGTACTAAATTTTTATAATATTATTTGTACAAACAACATTAAAATGACTTAAAACATATAACTATGATCCATACTTGAGAAGGATAACCTTATCACTGGAACAAATTTCCAAGAGTGAAAAGGATCTTATGTGTTATCCTCCTCTATGAAAGAAAATTTTATTTTTTGGATGAACATATTCTAGATGCACCAAGAAATGGGGATTGTGATGAAGAGTTATATCTCTATGAGAAACATTTGAATGATGATATATATATTCAGTGTTTCATGCTATCAACCATGACCAATGAGATTTTGAAGAAACTTGAGGACATGGATTCATATAGACTAATGTATCACCTTTGAGATATCTATCAAGATTTAGTGATAAAAGAGAGATAAAAGATCTCTAATGCTCTATTTACAACTAATCTTGGAGAGTCTGTACCAGATTGAACTCAAGTATCCAAGCTTATTGGCTATATTGAACACTTAAACATCTAAGTGATTAAATTATTAGATGAATTTAACATAGATCTCATAATTTTATCACTGTTGAAGACCTTTTCCATTTTTATTATTAATTTTAATATGATAAATAATGATAATAGTGATTTAGAACTTCTTACTTTGAAAAAGTGGATAAGGGAATGGGGCATGACAAACCCTCCATCCCTATGTTGAATAACAAAAGGAAGAATTGGGGAAAGGTCCCAAGATTCACAAAATGTCTAATCTCCTAACCACCATCCTTCTAAGAAGAGGAAGATCCAGAGGCAGGGTAAGGAAAAGGAGGCTGAATTTTTTTCATGTGGAAAGCAAGGCCATTGGAATAACAAATACACCCATAAGAAAAGAGAACCTAAAGGTGCGTTCATTATCAAATGTAATATTTCAATATCTACACATTGGTTATTAGATGTAGCTTGTGGTTCTCACATTTTTATCCAAATGTAGTAACCAAGTATATTACAAAAGATTACTGGAGGATAGGTGGATTTCATATCTACCAATGGTGTGAGGCTAGCTTCCCTAGCCATTATTGGCCACCGCCTTTCATTTCCAATGAGAATGATTTTGGTTTTAAAATATTTTTATTATGTACCAAATATTACCAAGAACATAATTTATATATCATGACTTTATATAGATGGATTTATTTTCAAGTTTGGAAATAAAATTTGTTTCTTTTATAGATAAAACATATGTTATGGAATAGAACATTTAAATAATGGACATTATGTATTAAATTACAATAACTAAGTATTTTCAATTGGTAATAAATCATGTTCACACTACTCATATAACACCCAACTATGGAATCAGTATCTTGGTCAAGTAAATGATAAGCATTTGGAAAACTTTTTCAAGATGGTTATTTAGAATCTTCTATGATAAAACTACTTGAAAGATGTTATGATTGTTTTCAATGAAAAAGAAACAAACTACCATTTATTGGATAGGGTGAAAGGTCCATAGAGAATTTAGGATTGTTTCACACTTTATTGTGTGGACCATTTCTAGTAAAAACTAGAGGTGGGTATTCTTACTTCCTAACCTTTACTAATGAATTGAGTAGATATGGTTATTTCTAATTGATGAGGTATAAGTATGGGTCCTTTGAGAACTTAATGTAATTTAAGAATGAATTAGAAAATAAACTTAGAAATAAGATAATAAATCTTTGATCAGATCAAGTAGGTAAATATCTTAACAAATAGTTTATCAACATTCTACAGGAGTTTGGAATTTAATCTCAACTCTTCCCAATTTACACACCATAGTAGAATGGAGTTAGTGGAAGGAAGAACCATACCAGTATAGACATGGTAAGTTCAATGATGATTCATTGAGATATTAAATCATTCTTTTGGGTATATGCATTTCAAAATACTACATATATATTAAATTTATTCCCAATGAAGGTATAAAATAGAATTCCCTTCAATTTATAGAGTGGAAAGAAACTTGTTTTATCATATAAATGTGTATGGGATTGTGAGGAATTTGTTAAGGCCTTCTCAGGTGAAAAACTAGAACCTATGGGTAAAAATTTTATCTTTATAAGGTATCATAAAGATATAAAGGGATACTACCTATACAATCCATTAGAGAATAATGTGATTGTCAGTAGACTAGATGTATTTCTTGAGAGGGAGAAAATTCTCAAAAATGACAGTGTAAGAAATATTAACATAGATTAAGTTGACACTCAAGATACAAAAGAGTTGTTGTAGGAACAAATTACATAGGCCCCATGGAATAAGTAGTTCCTAAAACGCAAGTATTGTGTTTGATCATAATATAGGTAAGAGAAATAAAGAGATATGGTTTTCTAGTCACTGAATATGGTGACTCATTATTGGTTGAAAATGATGAACCTATCTTCTGAAAAGAGAAAGTTGAGAGCTCAGAATATGAAATATGGAAATAAACCATGAATTCGTAAATATATTCCACGGATTAGAAGCAATTTTCATTTCTGGTCGATGCACTAGTTGATGTAAATCCTGCAAGGTGAAAATAGTAATTCAAGAGAAAAATGGACATGTAAGCTAAAATAAATACATCTAAAAAAAGGCTAGTGGCTAAAGGGTTTAAACAATATCAAGGAATTGACTATGATGAATCCTTTTCACCAGTTTCCATGTTTAATTCCATGATAATTCTACTTTCTATAGAATCTTTCCATGACTGTGAAATTTGGAAGATAAATTTAAAACCTTATTTCCATTATGGGAACCTTCAGGATGATGTCTATATGACACACTCTGAAGGATTTGTGACTAAATAAAATTTCAAAAAATAATTTGGATTCATCAAGAACAAATGTGAGACATGCATTTACAAGTGTTTTAGTGTAAATATAGTCATTATAATAGAAGTATATGTTGATAACATATTACTTATTAGAAATGATACACATGTCTTACCATCTATTAAGGAAATGTTATAAAAGTGTTTCGCCATGAAATAATTAGGTGAATCTTCCTATATTATAGGGATCAAGATCATTAATGATAGATCCAAGAGTCTACATAGACTAAGGAAAAGTATATATATTGACCAAATACTAAAGTTATTTAATGTGGAACAATCCAAGAGGGGATTGGTTCCAGTGTCATATGGTTTATATCGTTCAAAAAAGATGTTTCCTCAAACAAAAAAGGAGAAAGAGAGAATGATTAAGATCTCACACTATTTAGTAGTAAGATCAATCATGTATTCCATGTTATATACTAGAATAAATGTTGCATATGCATTGATCATGGTAGGAACAAATCAAGATGATCCTAGATAACATCATTCAGATGTTGTTAGCTTTATCCTTAAGTATCTGAGAAGAACTAAGGCTATGTTCCTAATGTATGGAGGATATGATGATATATTCATAATAGTTTATACTTATTCTAGTTTTAAAATAGATTAGAAATATTTGAAGTCATAGTCATGATATGGTTTTTGTCTCAATGGAGGATCTATGGGCTAGAAGAGTTCAAAATAGCCAGTTGTCACTGATTCCACAATAGAGTATGAGTATATAGTGTCTTTTTATATAGCCAAGGAATCCATTTGGATACAAAACTTTTTCTAGGATCTTGATGTAGCACCTAGAAGTAAATACCCTATAAAATTGTATTGTGATAATACTCTAGTGATGGCTCTTGAAAAAGAGCCAAGGTCACACCAAAAGACAAAGCATACAATTAGGGAGTATCACCTCTTGAAGAATTTTTATCAAAGTGGTGAAGTCACAGAAATAATAGTACAAATGGAAGAGAATGTGGAAGAACCCTTGACTAAAGACCTATCTCAGCAGAAGCAAGAGTATAATGTGAGATCCAACAAGGTGAAGGTTGTTAGAAGTTGGATCTAGTGAAAGTGGGATTCTATCGGAGTTGGTGCCCTAAAACCAACTTCTGTATACTTTATAATTAAATTTATTCATATTTTTGAATATTAATAAACTTCTTATCACATAATTATTTTTCTTCTACACAATATAGGATGTGATAATCTCCTAAGATTAGTTATCATGCTAAAAGGTCCCAGTAGTTCCCCACTACAATGAGAACCCATAAGTTAAATGAAAATATTCTAAAATGATTGTTCTATAGCTAGATGATATCATTTGAGGGACACAAATGATACATGATATAAGGGTTGGAGACTCATGGGAATTTGAGCCAATTTTGTAAGGTGTACGCCCTTGGTAATATATAGTGTAAGATATTGCGAGAAAGAGACCCGCCAGTAGGAAATCATCATTTATATGTGTCATTGTATTTTCCTATCTACATACATGTGTATTGATCGTTAGACTTTAAGATTATTATTATTTAGTATTATAAGTCACGTGATTTTATGTATTGATGAAAACCATGATGACATATGTTCGTGGTGAGGTATGATATGTTGGGTGAGTCATAATTAATATTGAATTAATGAATAATAAGAGAAATAATTTTTCCATTATGTTATTTAATGGAATTTTATATCTCAATACCTTTCATGGAAACGATATATAATGAATAAGTTTATGGCCATGGTTTTATATAGGAATTTTTGATTTCTATGAATTCAAAGAAAGAGACATTGAAAACATAGGTTTATGGAAACAACATGCAAACTTCTTGATTAGAGATATCACTGTAAAGGGATTATAATACACAACGAGAATTTTTATGAGGTATTATATTGTTTCAGAATTAAATTCTTTCTCTATGGGTTCCTTGGCATGTTTCTAGATTCCATCCTTAGAGTTTTGGCTGCTTTAGCTAGTTCCATGGAGAAAGAGGCCAAGTGGGTCACACACTAAGTGTGTCTAGAATCTCAGTTAAGTAATATATTATTATTTATTATTTAAAAAGTTGAATAAATTTATTCCTACACATGGTTTAATGATTATTCATGTTTTTATGATCACATATATTCTATCACCTATCATTTGAGAGAAAATTATGTGAGCAGAACATTTAATAAATATTTAATTTATATTTAGTGAATAAATTTTTTATTTATTTCTTGGAGGGTAATGAAGTGATATTTATTTATTAAATAAATAGGCATTATTTAAGGCCTGATAAATATTCTAGAGGAATGGAGGACCAAGTTTAATGGTACGATAAGAAATAATATATATTGAATTTTATTTGAATAAATAATATTTAATTTTAATTTGTGAGTTTAACGCATGTCCAGAATTATTATTATTATTATTATTATTATTGGGATAAGGTTTTTTAGGGATTACATAAATATAAAGGAGCACTTGGGAAATTATTTATTTCTAACCCTAGCAACATATAATCCCAATTATATTATTTTGGAAGAGATCCAATTCATTTTGTGTTGTTCAAAATTACTGTTGGAGAGAATCCTCTCAATCCCTAGAGAGCTCCCTCTCCAAGAATTTTCCAAAGAACAATGCGTGATCTTCCTCCACCATCCACTCTTGATTATAAAGATATCAAGGAGAACACTTTGGAAGTGATTATCATGGAGATCAAAGGTGTATAATGCAAGAGATGGGATCTGTCGTGCTAGAACCTTGAGATTCCTATGGATATGTTCATAGATTTGTGGAACACATGTGGATCACTACTAGAGGGAATATTCTCTTGATTCTAACAATGTAATGATAGAAAAATGTAGTATTTTTTCATATCCATAAATTAAGTAATAATTCATGTAAGGTAATTCTTTAATTTATTAAATTAATAATAAATAATATGTAATGATCCTACACATGGTTCTGGAATTCTATATCTTTTTTATTTTATTTTATTAAATAATGTTTATCACGAAATTCATTATTTGGGAAAATCATGGATTTATCATCACTTTTGACAAAAATAAAAGTTTAATATGACCCATCAAACACTTCCACTAAGCCCAGAACATATATTTTGTTTCTAAAAATTTATTTAAAACTACATTTTCAAATAAAATATTATAAAAATCCATTTTCTTCAAACCCATTTAATAAAGGACCAAACCATTATAATTTAAAAACTCACTTTAAAACCATTTAAAACTAAAATTTAAAATTAATCCAGTATATATAAGGGAACAAGTCATAATGGTAACCCACACATCATGTACATTTAAAATTGTTAAAAGAAACATGGTGCTAATAAATAATAAATGAGTATGGGATATAATTAAAGAACAAACAAGATCCCATAAAATTTCCCAAGTAGGACTGAAGTCTCGTTTGAGAAATACTAAGGATCTAGTAATAAATATTTAAACTAGTGATGATGAACCAAAGATGAAACTGCTAAACTAATCACGTCCCTGGTATTTCTATATGATAAACTAAAAATAAATGTCCCATAATATTCTTCCCTACATAGTCATAAGGATTTTTTTAGCTCATAAGGCCCATAATTCCTTCCAGTCTAACCATCTCAAAGTAGTTGGGCATGACTCCCTAGCCAATGAAATATCTATATTGGGGTTTTCACTAATATATTTCACCTACTATACTACTAAGACTCCCATGAAATTACTATAATGGAGGTATCCAATCAATAATAAAGTATAAAAATTAAAAAACATCAAAATTTAACTCACACCTGACCTCATGCAACCTAACAGGAAGCAGACCCAGACACAAACATAAATAAGCATTCCATACTAAAATAAAATACATTCCAAACATCCCTAAAGATATTACAAGCCATAAAAGTCATAATAGTTATATGGGGATTTAAAATAGTGTCTCACACCTGTTTATGAAAGTACATTAACTTTAAAGGATCTAATAGAGATTTTACAAAAGATCACATAAGGATAAACTATTCTCACACCATTTAAAAACTATTTATAAAGATCCAAAGTAGTCATTCATAAAACCACTCTAATGGTAGATTATATTTATAGACACTTGGAAGAATATATAAAACACTTTATAAATCATTATACTTGAAATATCCCTTGAAATAAATTGTAGAAATCAACTCTCCTTCTTTATAGAATCTTAAAAAGGATTGAGAATCATTATTTAGTTTATCCGATGGATCAAATAGGGTTCAAAACACCCTTAAAACAATAATTCTATTTAAAATAATCCTTGAAATATGTTAACAACATTTTTAATTTCAAGAATAAATTAAAATTACAAGAAATACCTTTCATATATCTCTTTAAATGTCGAGAAATATCTATAAATTTAAAATAAAAATTTCATATCCCATTTATGAAATGTCACAAATATAGGTTGTGCCTGGTCACACACAAAATATATTTTCACTATACCTAAAAATATTAAAACCTTTCACTTTCAAGAAAACCCAAGATCAAACAATCTATTCACATTTTAAACATAAAAAACTTATTTACAACTGTAATTTAATAATTAATATATAAATTCAAAACTACAAGCATTCAATGGTTTAAAAAATAAAATATGGATCATAGAAATCCTACTTGGAATTGATAATGATTGATTGAAAATTAATTTACTTTTATGTGATGTTGGGGAGGGGAAGTTCTAGTGGGCTAGCCCTAAGGGTCATGTAATGGGCATGGTATGCCTCTGGGCCTTCGGGTCATGTATTGCGGGTCATGTCGGGCCTTGTGCCTTGGGCCTACGGGTCATGTACAGGTTCCCCTTCAAACCTTAAAAGGGGTGTTATCTATAATAAAATAAAAAAAAGGCCTTCGGGCCATTCGAGGATTTACTTTTATATTGAAGGCTCCAACGAGAAAGAGGAGACCTAGAAAAACACAAGAGTCACAAAAACCATAAAAACTGATCAAGAATGTCACCCCCAGGGCATGGAAGAACCAAATCATAATGAAGGGAGAGTGAAACTATGAGGAAAAAGTGAAATAAGGGAAAACATATCATATGTTGAATAATCAGCCCTATCATGTGAATAAATCAAGAGAAATAATCATGTGAAGAGGATGCTGCAAGGGTGAGGATAACACATGATAGGGGGATGGGATCTTGTGGGATATAGGGTTTCATACAGTTGTAGGAGGGTAGAAAATGAGATTATTATTTCAAAATAAATAATATAAAACAAAACAAAACAAAATTTTATATATTGAGGTACATCACATAGTTTACCCACATGGTTTACCAAATGGTGTGGTAACCTAGAAGAGAAACAAATTATAAGTATATTAGATAATTTTGTCGAAAAATAAGAAAAAATATCCTTTACATTTCTAAAAAAGTTAATTTTAAAGGTAATTATTTATAAAAAATGAGAATAAAAATTAAATTGGAAAATAATAAAAACTTACAAAGTAAGATTAATAAATAAAACTCATGAAAATGGTGGGGAAAAGTGATCCTTTTGAAAGAATTTGAAAAATATTTCTTTAACACATTCATTAATAAAGTCATAGTTAATAGAAAATTACTTGTATTGAAAAAAATTTAAATGTGATTCATTTTATGATTTTTTAAATATAGTGAATTTAAAAACAAAATAACCTTAAACGATCATATAAATATAGAGAAATACATCCATAAAATAATATAAATAATGTAAACAAGGAGGAGAAATATTCTTGACTGAAAGGATGAGATAAGGCTGGATTGAATCATAAGAAACCTTTTAGTTCATTTATGAAAACAAATTAGGTGAAACATTAAGAAGACATGTAAAACCCATAAATAACCTGATGAAAATAAAATTGAAGAAGTTTTAGAGAGAAATAATTATTTTCCCCAAATAGTAATTTATACATTGAAAATATAAATTTCAAAGTGACATTAGAAAAAAGAACCTTGCCTCAAACTTTTGCTTGATCAAACCTGCTCTAAACTCCAATAAAATAAATCTGATTTTATTATTAATAAGTATTAGAACGTATTTTTTTATTTTAATTATTAAAATTAATTTATAATTACTTATTATGCTTATATTAATTTTTATTATTTAAATTAACATTTATATGTTTAATATTCCATTTTTCATGTATGCTTCAGTTTAGAGGTTCCAGTCCTTGTACGTTGATCATGGGTTCAGATGTGCCATTATTTTTTTAAAATGAGTCCTATTTATTTTACAAATTATGGGAGAAATATTTTAGGTTTCATGAGAAGTGTTTTTATGGAGTTTGAATGTGGTCTAAAGTTATTTTGGATGATTCCGAGTTATTTAAATGAATCTATATTTTTAAATATAAAGCTGAAAAAATGGAAAATTCTTAGATCTAATGATTTTATAGAGAATAATGCATGAATTTGGAAGAAATTTAATATTAATTCATGTATTTTTTATGAGTTCAGATTCATTACTTATTATTTATTCTTTATTGTAATACTTTATTATAATTTTATGACTTCGAGAATTTTGTAAGTCTTTGAGTGTTTTGTATAATTTTGAGCTCTGAAAGGAAAATAAAAATGCATGATCATAAGACTTAGGCATAATTATTAAAAGTTTCCCATCATATTAATTGTAGTACTGTGGTTGGAAAATATAAAATTCATGAGTTTATGACTTCACCATAAAAATTTGGATGTTCATATCATATGACATTCATTGCTGATTATATAGCATGGTGAGCTTCATAAAAATTCACTAGAATTTTATATAAATTAGTGAATTTGTAATGAATTAAACCATATTTAATATTAATTCTTGGTTTTTATATGACTTCACCCATATCTTTTATAACTTCATATTTCTATATGAATTCAGAATAATTTAGTAATGAATTTGGTGAAATTGTACAACTATGATGGGAGATCAGATACATAGATACTTTTTAGGATACTTCTAGCCAAATTGATCTACCTATTTAAAGGTAATCATGTATTATTTGTAAAGGTTACATGATACCTATGTAAATTTTTTTCCTAGAAAGTAGTGACTATATAAGGGTAAGTAGACTCTAATGTAAATGTAATGTTGAATCATAGTGAGCTATATAAGGGTAGTTCACTACATGTATAAAGGTCATCAGATATATCTGATGTCACATAAGGTTAATCAGTGGACCTGTTTAAAGGTAACTTAGAAGTTCTTAAGGATATGTATGGGTCTTCTAGACCTATGTAAAGGTAAACAAGATACTATGTAAAGGTAGTTATAGTTACTTAAATTAATTTATTTTAAAGAATATAATTTAATATTATAAAGATTATTTGATGTTCATTCATTTCCAAAACATCATAAGCTCACTCAAAGTCATGATTCAATCCTATATTTATGGGAGTTATAATGAGATTAAATTACCAGGACCATGAGTGATTTCTACTGGATTTCAAATTCAATATTTGTAATTATCTTTCATATTCAAATATGATATTCTTTATGGATTATATATGAAAATCATGGGGTTTGAATAATTCATTATGGAATAATTATTCTCAAATTAATTATAATATAAAACGAAGAAATGAAAAATATAATCATGTTCCATAAATTTTTGAGAAATTAATATGATATTGTATTGAAGGGAGAGATAATTTTAGGAGTATAGACCTATGTTTCATTCGTATTTTTTTGAATAGGTTGAGGGATGTTTATTTTACTACCACAGATTAGATACTTACTATAGATAAAGAATAAAAATGTATCTTTTTTCATGCTATCATGCCTGAGTTGTTGATTCTGAATTATTGAGAGGGAGATCAATTTGTAGCAACTACATTTATATTCATCTGGATATAGAAGTATCACTTGAATAAGATCTCTTCATTGATGACTAGTAATCTTATTCTATTCATAATATCTAATTTAACAAAGAGTGACGAGGTAGTAATCAAAGGCAGGTGGTACAAGGATAAAAAACATCATTCTTTTTTTGTTGTGATAAAAGTTTATGGAGGTCACCCTATATTACTTTGTACTATAATTATGATATATTTTAATGATTTTATGTTATAAAATTTCCCTTCCATGTAATCATAGTTATAATAGTAATGATCTTGGTCTTAGAACTAAACTAAACTTGGAAAGGATTGAGATCTCACATTGAGGATAAACCAAATAAAATTACCGTGTGTTGATTGATTATTATTATTCATGTATACAAGTGATGTAGATATTTTAATATTTTATCATGACTCTAACAAGTTACATGGGTTTACTTATTAAAAGAAAAGAATTTGTAAAAATGACCACCACTGATTCACCCTCCCACTCATAGTGGTGTACTAATTTATCTTTTTTATGATAAGTAGTATAAGAGAAATGTTCCCCCACCATGGGATCCTACTATTTTATGAGGGTTTTTATGAATATTTAATTTTTTATGAATAATAGATGATTTATCTTTTTTATGGGAAAAAATCTTGCGTATCAAATAATTTAATGATACCGTATATGTTATCATGATTTGTAAGAGTAAATGATATTATTATTATGGGATTTACTCCTATTATGAAATATGGATCAATGGAATTTGATGGAAATTGAAACTTTGAAGATTATTAAAAATTTAAAAATATTATATTGTTATCCTTGTCAACAAAAATATACACAAAAGTGATGGGATTAAATATAACCAAATAAATGGGAGACAAATTTCAAAATATGTATAAAATAAAGATCAATGAAGGATTATAGAATTAGATGGAAAAGTTCAAATATCTCTAAGTAGAAGTGGATGAAAACATTGATGAAAATTTCACCATAGTAAATGAAATTATTAGTCATATGAGAGGTTTTGGGAAAATCATGGAAAACTATACTGTGGTAAAAAAAATGAGAAACTTTTCAGACTTTTTAGACCCAAATATCTCATCCATTTAATATATGTAATATCTTTCCTTTGTTGAGTTTCACAATAATATCTTGAATTATGTATTAAGAAATATCTTTTCTTTAAGAAGAAAGATAAGGAATAGATTAATTTTAAAGACATGAGAAAAATGAAAAATCAATGAAGAGGAGGATGAGTATTAATATATCTTATAAAATGATGATAAAAGTGATGAAATTCATAAGAAAGTAATGTGTTTTATATAAAATAATATGAAAATATAAAAATGAATGTTGAAATGAAATCTCCCATTAAGATTCTATAAGCACAGATTTCTAGGATATTTTGTCGTATATTATTCTAGAATAAATAAGTGTGTGAATTTTGATAAGGAATAATATTAAGAAAATCCTTAATATAATTAAAAATTCATATAATTCAAATATAATAATAATTAATATGAAGGTAAGAAGAAAATTCTGGGATGAAATAAAACAAGTATTAGGCATAATGAGGGAGATAAATCTTCATAATGAAATGATTCAAAAAATGGATGTGGGAAAAGGGATTTTAACTTTAGGAATAATTTTATGAAAATGTTTGTTAAGAAAAATGAATAAAACTAGAGAATTAAAGGAGAATAATTTAGTGATATGAATTATATGTTGAACATGTTAAAAACTGAAAATGAATTTTTTATTGATTGAAATACTTAATTGAATAAAATTTCTAAATATATTATGGGTGATGTTTATAAAATAAAGAAATATGAATATTATATTTTTATTATAGAAAATGAACACATTGAGGTGATCAAGATTCTCAAAGTGAAAGTGGATGAGTGGGATAAAATCATGAAATATCTTCAGAATTAGGAGATAGTTTGAGAAAAATATCTTAATCATGGCAAATCAGGTGTCTTAAAGTGGAAAAGACCCTTGAAAAAAATATGACTGATATTTGAAATTTTATATATGTGAATACTAAAATATCTCAGACCATTGATAACTCACGTGAATCAGTTTAGTTAATATCTTCACTGGGTGTATCATTAATTATGATACTAAATTCAACTAATATTATTGTCTCTAAATATCAAACAGGGAAAACCCAGGCTAAGAGAAATATATAGAGGAATACTACTATAGATTATATAGTAGATAGTAATCATAAGAATAAGGATTATTCAAGATCTATGTAGAAGGAGACTTGTATTATACTGAGAACATAAGAAGATATTCATAAAAAACTCAATAATTTATTAATGATCTAGTTTTAAGAGATACTTTTGGTGTTATTGAGATTTTATACACAAATATTATGTTTTTTGGTACAACATGTCTCTATATTAGAACTAAATGTATTTTTTAGAGATATATACAAATAGTATATAGGAAATTGATCAATTATAAGATAAATAAAAAATGAGAACTCATATGTGATTCCTGTCAAAAATAGGTTTTAAGGGATTAAGGACGTATGTGGGAGATGTGATCAATAAATCCACCATGAAGAAGAATATATGATCAAAATTCTATCATTATAACAAATTATAACTAGGTAATGGGAGTTGAAATAGAAAATAAAGGGTAAGATGCAACTTATTATTCAGGTGGCTCTCCAATAGGTAAAAAGATCAATCCATGTATCCTAAAGAGTGTATGTTCATCACACATGACCGAGGATACAATTATCTTAAAAAATATAGTAAAACATGTCCAACAAGACTCTTTAATGATACACTCTAATATGTATGGATCCAAGAGAAATATTTCCACTCAAGGTGATATTTATTTCATCACATTTAATTATGATTATAATAAAATAACCAATGTTAGGTTCATAAAACACAGGTCTCTGGTATTGGATATGTTTAAAAACTTTAGAAGAATAGTTGGGAAAGATTTGGGGATGTTCATCAGGAAATTCAAATTTGAAAATGGGATAGAGTTTAGGGGTATATAATTTGAATCATTTCTTGAAAAATATAGAATTAAACACTGGTATAATACTCTATATACACCTCAACAAAATGGAGTTATTGATATAAATAACATGAGCCTTATTAATATGGGAAGATCAATATTAACAAAACATTGTCTATTAACAATCTATTAGAGAAAATATTTTTCCCAAGAATTCATATTAAGAGGTTATATTTAAAATGATCAGATTATAACATGACTTATAATGAGATTTGGTATATAAGGAATCCCATTACAGACTACTTCAGAGTGTTTGGAAGTCCTTTCCTTATGAAAAAAAAACACAAAAATTGGAATGTTTGATGAAATTTATAATGATGGTAACTTTTTTGGAGAAATATATATATCAAATGATAATGGATATAATATTTGGAATAGTAGGTTATATATAGTTTTTGAATGCTAGGTTGTAAAACTTATTAAAATTAAACCTACATCTAATTCTTTATATGAAATACGTTATGATGATAAAGATTAAAACTATAAGAAAAATTCTAAAGAAGAAGGTGTTGTAGAAATAAAATCTGGATAGTAGGCTACTTAATTGGATCCATAATAGACTAGTGATGAGAAATAGGATGTTGAGAATAAAAAATAGATGAATCAAATGTTGAATAAACATTTATAGATAGATAAAATCATTGGAAATCATTTATCTCTAATAAAAACTAGAATATGGATAATGTTTTAAAACTACATAGGTTTAATATCATAGGTTCCACCCGAATCAATGTTAAAAGCATGTAAATATAATAATGTATTGAATACATTGATGATGAGATGAATTAGGTTAAAAGTGATTCCCCTATAGGAATTTTTACTTCTATTTGAGATATCAAATTTAGAAATTTATGAAACATGAAATTGAAATTAAAAAATCTATAATTAAGTGGTATAGGATTTGAAATTAATGAGTTCAATCTGGTAAGGATGAGGTAGATAATGTGATAATTCAGTAATTAAGGCTTAAGATTAAGAAAAACTATAGAAATAAAATAATAATTACATGGAATGTGTATTTGAAGTGAGAGAGAGAGAGATAAAAGTAGGAAAAATAGCATACCAAACATGTAATTTCTTAGTGTATGTACTAATGGTATTATGGATAAGGATTTATTTTTTTACGGTTATAATTAATCCAAATTAATCCCCTTTGTCTGCATGTTCACTCTCCCTCTCAAAAACATTGTTTTTCTAATGTCATGTACTTTAGTTAGTTAGCAAGATAAGTGACCCAAATTTTTTTTAAACATAGAACCAATTACTTAAAAATTGTTATGGTGAAGTTTGAATTGATGAATAACATTAAATACAAATCCATTAATTATCACATAATAATAATGTAATAAAAATAAAAGACATAAGGGAGGAAGATAATTGAAATTTGAAAACCCAATATGAAATAATCATAAAGAAAAAATTATATTAGTACAATTCCCCTTCAATTAAATGTTCAAAATAAAAAAGAAATCACCCTCTTATGATAGACATGAGAGGGTGAGAAAACAAAGAGAAATAAAAATCCTATAGAAATATTGTATATAGATTGGTGAAAGATTTTACAACAACACAACACCTCACCCCTTGCTTTGGTCTTCATCTCCCTCTTCAGCAGTACCCCCCTTCTATTTATAGGCATAAATATCATTTAGGTCAACTTTAATTCCCTGAAACTGGCCTTTAATTTTAGCTAAATAAATATTGTTCATTCATGTAAGTTCCCTGTTAAATCAACTCAAGATTTATTCAAGACTCTCAAAAATAAAAATACAGTTTTCTTTTTGACCCGGTATCATGAAATGAAAATATATGTAATAGTGTGAAATCTCAGGCTTCTCTCTCGAGCTCTCTTTTTCTTTGGAAAATATCTATATTACATGACTATGAGTTTCATGATTTGAATCTTCATATTTCTCAGTTTTATAATTTGAATCCTTCCATTTTAAATTCATTAACACATTATTTGAACCTATAACATAGTTAATATACCCTTCACATCCTCAATCCTGATCAACTTAGAATATTTTGTTCTGTTCAACTTTAATATTTTGGTGTCACACTATTCCAATTCATGTCATAGTGCAAAGTCTTTGAAACTCATCAATTAATTCTCTTTTTTTATTTCCTCTCCACATTTAATTCAAATTTTTCCTATCATAAAATATATAAAAAAATAAATGAATTGTCAAGAATTATAACTTTAATTTGAAAATTAATTATTTTTATATCTAAAAATATATGTATGAAATGTTTCTATAAAAAATAATTTTATATGGGATCCTGTTCTAAGACCCGATTACAAAATAATCATTGGAACAAATATATTTTAAGGAGAAACCTAAATAATCAATCCACGCTTTTTATAAACTAGGATATACTTTCATGAAAATGTTATTCTCAAATTAAAGGAGTGGATTTTAAGGAGACCTTTTCTGTAGTTAAAATATTTTATACCATAATAATGTTCCCTACTATTGAAGCATATAGAAAATAAAAAATCTATCATATGGATATAAAATATGCCTTTTGTAATAGAGATATTTGTTGGGAATGTATAATCTCAACAATACCCATTAAATATTATTTATTTTTATGCTAACAAATACCCTTATTTATTTTACTAATATTATTACATTAATTGACTTTTAGGAAATTAATATTCATTGCAATATTTATTATGGAATTGAATTAAAGTTATTAATTTGTAAGGAATATTAATCAAAGAATTCAGAAATCATTTTAGTGTTTTATGAAAACAATGTTCATACCCTATACCGACAAGCATAAGGAATGAACCCTAAATTCAAAACATCACGTATGGATTTCATACCCAACATTGGTGAAAAGTATGGAACAACATCCCAATGTTAAATAGTTAACATATGGATTGGTAACCTTACATTCAGTAAATGAACTTACGGATTATCAACCTTATGTTTTAATAAACATATGGAATATAAATCCAAAATTGATGTATGGATTCTTTGTTCATATCCTATGTTCAATGAATGAATGTATGGATAATCAACTTTACATTGAAAGGATAAATGTATGGATTATCATACCAATGTTACTTTTGATCCCTACATTCGGCACCAATGAAAGTATGGTCCAGGAACCATTTGCTGAAAGGAAACTTATTCTATGAAAAGGAACTCTATTATATGAAAATGAACCATATGTTATAGAAAGGAAACCTATTATATGAAGTTAAACCCTACGTTGGCCTATTCAATATCAGATATTTTAATTCGTGATTTGATCAAATATTTCTGCAACAGTATTTAGAGAATTAAAGATTGATTGAAATCTATTTTATGAATGATTAGAAGAATTGTTATGATCAACTCAAAGAACCACATTTATTAGATAAAATCACTCATATTCCTAAGGGAAGTTACAAATCCTCAGGTCGATTCAAATTTTGATTATCTGTGACCTATCTGCGATTTTCTTGGATCTAGAATACGGAAGAAAGTTTTCTGATCTCTCTATATTCTATCTGAATTTCTTTTGAAATAATATATATAATGGTATACTTGTGAATAAATTTTGAATATATAACTTCTGTAAAGGATAATTGACTTTTTGTTCTCTGAAAGAGGCTATACTTTGGGGATATACATTTTCAAACTCGTACTACTGTGAAACTACTGCTTGTTTGTTTCTACCTTTAATGAAGACAATTTGCAACTAGGATCTAACTAGAGTAATTATTTTTAGAATAAATTTATTTAGAAATAATAAGATCCAAATTTTGTCAGGTGTTGCTTCTATGAAGTGAAACTCTAACCATCAACAAATAAAACTCTTTTGATTTATTGGAGTTTCAATAGCTTGTACTAAGTTATGATGAAGTTTTAGATTCTTGTACTAAAATATGGATATATAGTACCCTGTAAAATAATTAGAATACTTTTTTATCCTTTTTGTAAAATGTGTCAATTTACTATAATCAGTTGTGGATTTGAAGGTCTTATGATAAGAGGACTTTTCTAGTGAAATTCACCAACTCATAGAGAGAGAATTGGTGGAGTGGACTAGGGGATATTTGTGCTCTGAACCACTATAAAATTTTTGTGTTCATTCTTTTTATTTATAAACTTTTCATATTACAAATAGAAGAAAATTTTGTATATCTTCATAAATCCCAAAGAGATTTATAATCTAGAATCTATCAAGATTTTCAAAAAGACAAAATTATCCCCCTCTTATGTATCTTGGTATTATTCTGACCTAAAAATTGGTATCAAAGATGATACTTTGTAAACACCACTAGAAATATCAAAATAATAATGTCTATAAAAAGTAGATGATAATGGATAACCATAAATAAGGTATGACTATGATTCGAGCTCCATATTTTAATTGTGAAAACTATAGATGTTTGAAGTCATGAATGATCATCTATCTGGGGAATCATGATTTCAAAGTTTATTCTAAGATCATCACTCATTATCTAATTCTTGAGAAACCAGAAACTTGGGATGCTACAAAATAATATGAATAATAAATCAACTCAATGGAAATGAATTCTATCATATGTGGTCTTTGACCTGATGAATTCAATCGAGTTTCATAATGTCCTACTTCCTATGAAATGTCTAAGACAATCATTGTTTCTAATGAAGAAACATAAAATATTAGATAAATGATTTATGATAAAAAAATATAGTTTTACACCTTTATAATGTTCAATGGTGAATGAATCATAAAAATTAATGGATTTTTAATAGATATTTTCAACAATTTACTTCCTTGGGTGATCCCATTAGTCAATCTGGTCAAGAACTGAAAGTAATTTGAGTACAACCTGTAAAATGGAATAGAATATCTATAGATATTTGTCAATAAAAAACTATGAAGAACTTATCTATAAAAGAATTAATTGGAACATTGATAATGTTTTAAGTAGAAATGAAAGATAAAGTTGAAGATCACAAGATTATAGAAAAAAGGTAATACATTACCCTTAAGATGACATCTCAGAAGCATGAAATAAAATCAAAACAAGATTTCAAAAGAAAAAAAAATCAGATTCATCATAGTGTGAAATGGAACTGGATCATCTATCCATAATGTTTAGAAATTTCTAGAAAAAAACATAGGCTTCAAAAAATCCTTTAAGGGTGAAAAGGAACCAAGAGAAGTAAGATGTTATTAATGAAAAAAAGATGGGTCACATCATACCTGATTTCCACCAATTGAAATATGAGATAAGTAGTATAGAAAAAAAATTCATAAGGATTACTACTATGAGAATAAAGTAAAAATATACATGAATTTTATGTGGAGTTTATATGAAGACTCCAAAAACTCTTAAAAATATGATTCATAAAGGAGCCACAAAATCTAAAAGAAAATATATGCTTTATGGATAAGGAATGAGAAGAGGTAAAAACCTATTATTCTTATTCCTTTGACTCTAATAGCTATTTAAATAGTAAATTTGATGCTTAATTTTATATTCTATAAGAAAAGTATGATTCTTTAATAAATAAAATTAATCATTTAAAAATATTCATGATATTGTTTTTGGTTAAAGTGACACAATACTAAAGAAACATCAAGATCTAATAGAAAAATTAAACCCATATTTATCAAACTATATTGATCATGAAAAAAGGATTAATTAATTGTAAGATGAAGTATAATCTTATAAAAGTGCTGATAGTAATTTAAAATAAGGAAACACACTCTGAATGAGATTCTTCGAAACAATGTTATTAAAAGAAAAATGTTTGGATTAGGAAGCAAGGGTGACAAATGAAAATTATAAAGAAATTATTTTTACCCCAATTTAAAAAATGATACTTGTTGTTATTGTGGAAAAAAAGGTAATTACAATATCAAATATTATGTAATAAATCCTCAAATAATGGGTATTAAAAAGGATTTTATTTCCAAAAATATTTATGAATCAAGTAATAAAAATTTTGGAAAAATAAATAAGATATGGATTCTCAGATCTTTTATTGCAGATATAGCTGGAACAAAGAAAATACAGGAACAGAAAAAAAATAAGTTTAAATTCTTTTAAAGGATAATGGATACTGGAAAAAATGCTATAAGGTATATGGATAGTTCCTTCTCTAGAAAAATAAGTGTATACTATAAAAGTTTCCATACACTAACAAAAATGGATGAAGGAATAGTCTCTTCTAATGATAGTGAAAAATCAATGATTGTTGGAGTTGGAACTGTAGGAGATCCGAATGTAATTTCAATCAACAAAGTACTAAATGTTTAAGGCTAAAGAACAACTTAATAACTATTTTTCAGATTTCTGATGATGTATTTTATGTTGATTTTTCTAATAATTCCAACTTTGTTTTTAAAGATAAATTGCTTAAATTTAGAGTACCTAGAACTAAAAAATTTTATACTTTGGAATTCAATTTCTTGTGTAGGAAAAATTGAATTGTTTAACTACTAAGAAAAATGAGTCATGGATCAAGCATAGTAGAATTGGACATTGTAATATATATAATTTTCATAAATTATCCAAGAAACAATTATTTTCTGATTTTCCATCTCTTAAGTTTGAAAATGATAGATTTTGTGATGCATGTCAAATTGAAAAACAACATAAATCATATTTCAAACAAATTAACAAAATTGCAACATCTAAACTTTTAGAACTTATCCATATGGATTTTTTTGAACCATCAAGAGTAAAAAGTTTGGCTAGAAAATTATATGTCTTTGTTTTATTCTATGATTTTTCACAATTTAATTGGGTATATTTTCCAAAATTCAAAAGTGAAGTTTTCATATTGTTTGAATGTTTTTTGTAAAATTGTTCAAAATGAAATATATTTTAAAATAATTTCATTGAGAAGTGATCATGGTGGAGAATTTGAGAATCTAGAATTTAATTCTCTCTACTCAAATCTGGGTATTAAACATACTTTCCTTTGATTAATAACACCTCAAAAAATAGAATTGTTGAATGAAGAAATAGAACTATTTATGAAATGGTAAGGACTATGATGAATGAATACAACCTTCATACCTATCTCTAGACAGAAGCTGTAAGAAAATCTTTCTATATCATGAATAGAGTTTTAATAAGTCTAATTATTAAAATGAAACCCTATGATATTTTGAATAATAGAAAATGTAAGTAAATTACTTTAAGGTTTTGGATACAAGTTATATATATTGAATACTAAGGATAACCTTACTAAATTTTATCCAAAAGCTAAAGAAGGAATATTTTAGGATATTCTTATACTTATAAATCCTATAGAGTACTAAATAAAAATTAGAGTATTTTTGAACAATCTGTTATTTTGAAGTTTGATTAAACTGACCCTTTTAATAAAATGTTAGATCAAATAGATGAGATTACAGACTCTATGGGAAACATGATACTTGATTTACTTGAAATTATTTTTGAAAATTAAGAAAAATAAATTCTGTCCAGTTCAGAAGAACATGAAACTGAAGAACCTAAAAATGCCATACTCAGATAGTATAGAATCTTAATGAACCATCCTTTAGAAACTATTATAGGATACATAGACATCAGAGTTAGAAATAAAAGAAATGTAGGAAACCAAGTTTATTTTTATACCTTTCTATCTTAGTTAGAACCTACGTCTATTAAAGAAGCTTTAAAATATGAGAGTTTTCTATTATCCATTATATAAGAACAAAACCAATTCAAATGAAATGAATTTAGGGAATTAGTAGAAAGACCATCCAATTATCTATTAATATAAACTAAATAGATCTTTATAAATTAACAATCTGATCAAGGGATCATAACCAGAAACAAATCTAGATTAGTAGATAAATGATATAATTAGGAATAAGGGATATATTATTTTGAAACCATTGAACCTATAGCTAGATTAGAATCCATTATAATTCTTTTAGATTATGCATCTCATAAGAATTAAAAATTATATCATATGGATATTAAATTATATTTTAAGGGATATTTAATGTAATAAGTTTTTGTTGAAAAACCATGATGTTTTGAAAACCCTCATAAAATAATTTTTTTAAAACTTACTAAAGATATTTATGTAATTAAACAAGTACCTAGATCTTAATATGAAATATTAAGATATTTTTATAGAAAATTGATTTTTTATGGGATTGGTGGATCCTACCCTTTTTAAGAAATCTATTTTTTCAAATATTCTATTAGTACAAAAGTTTTTGAGGATATAATTTTCATTTCAATAAGTAAAAATATTTGTAATGATTTTTTAAATCTATCGATAAAATAATTTTAAATGAGTATGATGGGGGAATTTATTTTTTTAGGATTTTAAATTTATTAAAAATATTATGGAAATGTTTTAAATCAAATTAAATATATTTTTGATTTATTAAAAAAGTTTAGACTTGAAAATATTAAAATCTATAAAACTTTTATGTGTACCACATAAAACTTGATTTGGATGAAACTGGAAAACCAGTTGACAACAAGTTATATAAGGGTATGATTGGTATTTTATTATATCTTACTTCTAGAACACCAAACATAATGTTTTATGTATATCTATGTGTTATATTTCAGTCAAATCCAAAAGAATCCCATCTTATAGTAGTTCAAATAATTTTTAGATATTTAAAAGGAACTATTAATCAATATCATCTTTACCCTAAAATTTTTTATTTTAATTTAATTTCATACTAAGATGTTGTTTTGGAGGTTTTATATTAGTTAAAAAAATAACCCCAGGAATGAATAAATTTTTAGAAAAATGTTTATTATCATGTTCGATTAAGAAAAAACACCCAGTTTCTTTATCAACAGTGAAAGGATAATATATATCTACTAATAGTTTTTGTGCACAAGTGTTGTGAATGAAATACACTCTAATGGATTTTGGACTAAATTTTAATAATATACATATTTTATGTGATAATACTAGTGCAATAAATATTTAAAAAAACTCTTATAAGTCATTCTAGGACCAAACATATTTATTAAAGGAATAATTATTTAAGAGAACATATTCTTAAAAAGGATATATCTTTAGATTTTATTAATACTGAATATCAATTAGCTGATATTTTTACCAAACCACTTTCCTCTACAAGTTTTGATTTTATTAAGAGGGAGTTAGGATTATTTAATTTTAAATAAATGTTGATTACTTTATTTTAATTTAATAATTTCTCTTTCAATTAGTTTATTTAATAAGTTTTCACATATATGTTTAAATATTTATCTCGAGTTTAGTTTAAAAACTGTATCTTTTCAAAACAAATATAATGATTACCTTCTTAATTGTTGAAAAATAAAACCTCGTCACCTAAACCCTCAGATTCCATCTCTCATTCCCCACCCTCATGACCCTTTGGATAATAGATCATTTCTTGTTTCAGTTTTCTAAAACCCTAACCTTCAAACCTTAAATCCTCAAACCTCAGGAAACGGATCGTTCAGGATTTCTTGACGAAGCTTATCTAAATGATCCTTTCTTCCAAGTGAAGTATCAAAAATTTATTCAAGGTAAGGTAATTGATTTTTATTAGTTAAATCAAACCAAACTTCTATTAAAACATTATATGAGATTTCATGGTTTGGGATTTATTTTTGTAGATAGAAATTCTTTTTTTGAATATGATGTTGAACTAAAATATTTTTTTTGAAATTCTTCATTCACCTTCAGAGAAGATAGAGATATTGTTTTCTATATTATTTATCATGAGGAATTTTATTTCTCTTCCATGAAAATTTCTAGGCTGTTGGTTTGTACCTATGAGGGGGAATCTCATTTTGATTTAAGAAATATTGGAGATGAAAAGTATAAGTTAGTGGTTATAATGTTTTCTCCATTTGGAACTTGAAATCTCAAGAAGATGATGACGACAGACCTTAATGTTGATCAAAAGATCATGGAAAAGTTTATTTTATGTTTAATTGTTCCAAGGATGGATGAGTTGGAGAGATTTTTTTATCAAGATATTTATGTTATATTTTTTTAGTTAATAATATTAAGTTGAATTTAATTCTCTATATGATAAATTATTTGAATCAATACTTTCATAAAGAAGTAAGGATGGGGTTATTTCCTTATGGAATGATTCTTTTCCATTTTTTATTCGGACTTTGAAAAATTTGGGATGTGTCATTAGGATTGAGATTTCATCATAGAAATGTTTTGAATGCTAGAACTGTATGGAAATTGGGATACTTCAGGATTGAGTCCAGTGGTATTCTTTTACCTGTTATAGTAAAATAGTAGAAAATAATGACGGCTACTACTCAGGGGGAGCATAGAAGAGGACCATATTTTGGGTTTGTGAGACCCATGCCAGAATAAGAAGAAGAAGATAATGAATCTAGAGTTGATGAATTTAGTATTCATTAAAAGAGGATAATTTCAATAAATATTTCTGATGTGGAAGAATGACTTGAGAATCTGGCTAAATTTTATGAAGCTTTTGATCAAGTGGATAAAAGGTAAAATTAACCTTGTGAATCTATACCTATTTCTAGTGGATCTTCCCCGACAAATATATCTCTTATTATTGTTGATTATGTATACACAGAGCATCCTACATTAAGAGTAAAGACATAAGTTTTTGAAGAATATCCAAGGCTGGTTATTGTAGAAGATGGAGATCAATCCAGAGCAATTTCTGATGCGTTTTCTGACTCATTGAACAAAAATACAAAAGCTATGATTCAAATTTTCAATCAGTTGAATGAATAAAACATGTTACTATAAAATGATTTGGAAGGTAAAAGTAATAAAGTTTAATATTTAAGAAGATATATTGTGCATATAACTGAATTTGAAGCTCTAAAGACTCAATTTTGAGATATTCAAGAAACTTTTGTTTCTATGGGAGATATTGAAGATTTTAGTACGAATTTAGCTATAGAAATGATAAGTTTAAAGAAATAATATATGAAGAAATAAAATTTTAATGAGTTGAATAAAATATTGGGGAGAGAGTTTCAATCAATCAGCGAAATTCATCATATATCAAACTCTTCAAAATAAAATTATCCATATTTTATTAGAAGAAATGAAGAAATAACTTTAGTGTTAGAAAATGTCAATGATATAATGCACACTCTTTAGTGTGACAATACTCCATTGAATGTTCTCTTTTAAAATCAATAACAGTTGATAAGTCAACTTACCTCTAATGATTCTTGGTTAGGGCTAGTTATTTAATAAGTGAGTGATAAGATGACTGCTTTCATTTAGTCTGAAGAATCATTTAATGAATTTGTTAAAGTTAATTTGGTTGAGATCTTAATGATTGATCAAGATTTCAAGAAGATTCTCCAGTAGTGAATATGAGTTTTCAACAATCACTTTTATAGTTTGTTGGTAAAGCTATAGGAGATTCATGGTTCTATTTAGTCATTTCCTCATCTTGCTATATCTGCTCCAAGTGGAGAATCAGATCAAGCTAATCAATCCACCCCAATCCATAATTTTAAAATATTTCATTAGTTTGTTGTGGAATATCCACATAATTTTATAAAACATAATATTTTTCAATTAAATTTACTTTAATTTATATATATATATATACATATATATGAGTTTTATATAGTTTTATTTTATTTATTAACATTTATTTAATTATGATTCTAAATTTATGTATACTTTAATAGTTATTAATTAACATTCACACATAGTTATGTGCTACATTGTATTTTTTTTAATCCTTTTTCATAAAATTTATTTTTGATATCAAAAAACGTGGGATAAATTTTGGTAAACACAACATAATAAATTGTTCAAGTATCTATTTTCTTTTACTCGAAACAGTACTATGAAATCAGAATAATAATATAAAGAAGTTAGTTTTCAAATAAACAAGTATTTACATTAAAAATATTATTTTATTAGTGTTTAGAATTCATATATTTTCAATAAATTATGTTACATGTTTTTTGATCATCAAAAAGGGGGATATTGTTGGGCTTGTATTGTATCAAAAATATTCTATAAATATTATTGATTTTTATGCTCATAAATACCCTTGTTCATTTTACTAATGATATTAATTTAAATGAGTTTTAAGAAATTAATATTATTTTCAATATTTATTCTAGAATTATATTCAAGTTATTAATTCGCAAGGTATATTCATTAAATCATTCGGAAATGATTTTTTTATTTTCTCGAAACACTACTAATAACATACATTTATAATCATAAGGAATGAAACCTACATTAAAAAAAGCGTGTATGTATTTCATACCCAATAGTGATGAAAAGTATATAACATCATCCCTACCCTGAACATTTAACGTATGGATCTGAAAACCTATGTTCAGTAAATGAATTCATGGATTATCAACCCTAAAAAGGAATAAACGTATAAAATATCAATCCAAAATTGAATTTTTGAATCACTATTCATAACCTATGTTCGAAGAATGAATGTATGGTTACTCAACCTTATGCAGAAAGGATAGACGTATGGATTCTCATCCCAATGTTACTTTTGATCCTTACATTCTAAAATAATGAATGTATGGTTCAAGAACTATAATATTTATTACTACTCAAAAATAGCAATCAGATATCTTCACCAAGGATGTACCTAAATACATATATGTGTTCTTGAGGCTAAACATGAATTTTCATTCCCTTCCATATCATTAATACTATTTTGGAGGATCACCAAATGATCCATGTGTTTTTTTCAAAGGTGTATAAAAGGTGCAAAACTCTTTTATTGAAAGGTAACCTTCACTCCTTATCTTTTTTATTTTAGTGGCTATGTTTATTGTGAAATTAGGGAGTTTTCCTAGAGTTGTAAGTTGATGGATTTAGTGGGAGATAACCTTATCATTTGGCCAAAATATTACTATTACAAGTCATTATTTTTATTTCAAGGATAATCCACTTTTATGGGTTAGTGGGAACCCTCATAGTAAGTCTAATTAAAAGAGAGGAGGAAGTCAAGTACCTTGATCATTTTAGCTGGATAGAAGACCTCTTAGTAATATTAGAAATTATTTCTTAATTAGAAATGAATTTAGTCCGCTTAGAAACTGCTAACATCATTCCGTCTCTTCCTGTGGTGTTGCATGGTTTAGTTTTTGCCTTGGGCCTTGCCTTTAGAATTTTTAAAAATTCACTATGATCTCTAGAAGTATGATCATTATCAAAGAATCCATCAAGGAGGATCTCATTATATTTAATTTTATGGATCAATAACACCAAGGCTGTAGAGTTTTGAGTAGACCTCATATTGATAGTTTTGAGTATATTGGAGTAGTCCCATCGTGGTCAAGATTTCTTCTCCTTCACAGCTTCAATGCCCTAACTATCAGTGATAGAAGTTGTTTGTTTACCTTTATCCACATAAGAATTAATTAGGTTTTCATCAAACATGGAATAATTTATAGAATCATGCTCCTCTATTTGTGCATCTTCCTCCTTTGAAAACTGATGAGTGTTTTCAACCACTGTCTCCCTACCACAATGCTTTACATTGTCTGTAACAGTGTAGCCTAGTCCAGTGTCTACTTCATACACAAGATTCTTAGCATCAATGATACATACACCTGAAGCAACTTGGTGGTTATCATTAGATCCATCATTTGCGCCAGAACCATACCCTTTAGGGACATTAGAACCCATGTCATGCCTCATCTTATTCTGGGGATTTTTGGCCTAGAAGGAACCTAAAACTGTATTGAATCAGCCATAAAAATTAGAGTTTCCCCCCATGCACTTTAGATATATTCATTCCCTCTTTATACTTTTCTCGAACAACTAGATCACCATATCACTTGACCCCCCTCCCTTACTCAACCCATCCTTGTGACCACATGTTGAATCTAAGTGACCACATCTCTTACATCTGAAGCAGAAAAGAGGAAGATCTTCATTGTTTACTTCCTTGAAAAAACATTCCCTTATATTCTTTATCCACATGAAATGAGTAAAATCCCCTAAAAGGTCTTGGAAAATACAAACACAAGCTAGGGAAGGGTATGAGAGATTAATAGCTGAGGAGTAAATTTTGATTGGGGAGCCTAAAATGCTTGTAACTTCCAGAAGGGATCCCGAACAAAAACGATGAAGAGAAATGTTGGGAAAATATCCCTCAAAGTAACACTATATAATTTTTGGGTTGGTTGTGTTTGTTGACAATGAATTTTTCCATGGTGAGTTGTCGGGTTCTAGAGATTTTGTTGACAATCCATGTTGACATGAAGAAAGTTGACAGTGTTCTTTGCGATTACGACAAGATTTGCGAACAACAGCATTCCAGAGAATTGAGGCTGAGAAGGGAATTGAAAGTGGAGATTTGCGGTTAAGGTGCAATGGAACTGACAGAACACATTTTGATTACGATAAGTTCCACAATCCAAAATATTTTCATGGTTCTTCGTGATATAGAGAGAATTTTGGAAAAAATTTCGGAGCTTCGTGATTTGAGTTGGTGTGGTGCTAACTTCGTGCGAAAGGTTTAAGGGTCGGTGGAATCACATATAAATAGACCTCGACCCCCCTTGAGAGAAGAAGAGTGTTTTCCAAGAAAAATATATTGCTCTCGAATCATGAAGGAGGTTTGTAGAGGCATTGTGCTTCGCAAAAGAAGGTGCTTCGCAGTGGCTAATCTAACTCCATGAAAGAGGTGTGTTCCGTGTTGGATTAGAGAGTTTCATGAAGGAAGTCACTTTGCAATGTCTTGAGCTCTATGAATCAGTGTGCTCCGTGAGGTAGTGATATCTAAAAAGGTGTGTTCTACGCGAAGAGGCAGGGAATTTGTGAAGGCTTGTTTGAGCTTCGCAAAATTGGGAGCTTCGTGAAGTAGGGTGCTTTTCAAAGGAATTTCCCAAAGGTTGTTTCCCATTGGTTAGGGGAAAAGGGGTATTCATCAGTGGATGGAATTTGGACTTTAATATAGCATCTACATACAGTGAAGGATTCATTCATTAGTGATAATGAAGAGAGCTAAAAGTCAATAAACTATGAGTAGATATTCTGAAGAAGTAGTGAGCTCACTTTAGTTGAGAGAGTAGTGAGTTCTCAAATTGTGATTGGCTGTAAACCAGAAGGGACAGTGAGTCCACTCCAAAATTGTAAATAGAAATTCACTTATAGTGGATTTGGTACATCAACACATCGTTGGTGTATTCTCTTTTGATGTATCCCAGTGAGGTTGAACCAAGTAAAATTGTTATGTCCTGAGCATGCTTTAAGATTCTTTTATAATCTACAATGGGAAGGAGAGAGAGAAGAGGGTTTTTTATAACAACAAAACAAGATCAAAAGGGGTAGTTGTTTTAATTTTTTATACCCTGATTCACCCCCATCTCAGGGTATCTAGCCTAGTAGACCTAACAAGGAAGGCTGAAAAAACCTACCCAGATCGGCATACGCGAAGATTCACAACTGTCCTAGGCCAATGAAGACCAATATTAGATCTCTATATCAAAACCAGAAATTCTCCAGCTCTCTCTCCTCCTACATCAATAATGTTCCTCTCTATCCTCAAATCAGAGCACCACACGAACATCATCCAAAATCCGAACATTCAGTTTAGAGAAACCAATTACCTATAGAGTATGGTGAATCGAATCAAACAAGGGACTCCTACCATGTAAAACACGAACCAGAGTAAGAAAAAAATCATCTGCCAAAACCCTAACTTCATCTACACTAAAAGAGACCATTGGAGAACCTTTATACCAAAATGGTGGATAGGAGGGGAGAGTAAGCTTCGATGATGATATAATTTATTCATCACCTTCAACAATTCTCTAACCTGGGTTTCTGTGTTTAGATATCCATCTTTTGATAAAGTATGTGATTTTTTGTTTCTTTAATGAGAGTTTTAATTTCAAGAATGGTTGTTTGAAATATTTTCATGGGTTTTTAACAAATCCAAATGGGGATATTGAGGCATCTTTATATTTTTTGAATATGTTCCCTTTTTTTCAACCCTAAATTAGAAATATGTTGGGTTTCTTGAGAAGTGTTTTTGAGGAGTCTGGAAGATGTCTAAAGGGTTTCATGATATTTATAAGTCATTTAAATGAACCCATTTTTTTGGGCCTCAAGCTAAAAAAATGGAAACTTTTCAGATTATATGACTTTTTAGAGAACAACATTGGACATTAAATGTAATTTTGTATAGATTCATGATTTTAATATGTCTTCTAATTCATTTTTAAATTTTTTTATTAATTTTATGACATTTTTAGTATCATATGACTTCATGCTATTTGAAATACTTTGAGTGTTTTGCATGAATTTTACCTAAGACATGAAATTGGAAGAATCAAGATCCATAGACTTTAATATAAGTACGTGAAAGTTCCAATCATATGATTTTTAGTACCGAGGAAATAAAATGGAAAATAAATTATTATATGAATTCAGTATAATCCTTTGGATGTTCCAATCATATGAATTTCAATGTTGAGGGTATGATGAGGTTATTTTTTATGAATTCACCAGTATTTTTCATGAAATAGTGAGTTTAAAATTTGTCGACCAGTATTTTTTATATATTTTTGAGTTTTTTATAACTTCACAAGTATTTTTTATGACTTTGGATTTCCGTATGACACCAAAATGATTTCTGTATGACTTTGGATACATAACATGAATTTTATGGGAGATCGTATGAATTCAACACTTATATAATTTTAAGGAGTCTACTAGTTAATTTAATCAAACTATATAAAGGTAATTATATGTTATACATAAAGGTTAGTGGAGACTTACATAAAGGCCATTATTAGAACTAAGGAACTATTCAAGGGTAAGTAGAATCTCACATAAAGGTATCATTGAATCCCAATGAGTTTTGTAAATGTATTTTAGTACCTATATAAATATCGGCAGAGATATATTATGTCATGTAAGGTTAATTATTAGACCTAAATAAAGATAACTTGGAAGTTATTATGGATATGTATGGGGTATATGAACCTATATAAAGGAAAACAAAATGTTTATTACAGGTATTTTGAGTTCAAATATATAATTTTTGATGAAGAAAAGAATTAATTATTATGAATATTATTTTCTTTTCAATATTTTCCAAAATATCATGGTCTTAATAAATGTTTTGATTATTTTTGAGATTAATAATAATTTTAATGAGGTTAAATGAGAAGAATCATTGGTGTTTTCAAGAGGATTTCAAATTTAATATTTGAAATTAACTTTCACGATCAAATATTTTATTCTTCAGGTATTAGTTAGGAATCATGGGTGTTTCCATAAAATTTTATTAAAATGTAAATCTTAAATGAATTAGAGTATGAAATGAAGAAAAAAAAAGAAATGTGATCAAGAATTTTGAGAGAATTTGATAGGCTGAGGTAATTAAGATATATATATATGTATATATAATTTTTAAAGCATTGAACTATGTAAAATTTATGTTTTCTGAAGATTCTGAGGTATGTTGATTGTATATTCATTAATCTATATGGTTATAAAAGATAAGTAAGAAGAAAATACTGTGTGTTCTTGATGTCATGCATGAGTTTTTTATTATGAAGTGATGATACAGAGATCTATCTATACCTACTACATTCATATTCATCTGGAAGTCAAATTCTCACTAGAAGAATATCTTTTATTTTATACTGATTCATCTTATTATGTTCTAAAGAGTTGATTAGACCAAGAGAGAGGAGGAAATAAGAAAAGGATAGTGGTGCTAGGATAAACAACACCATTAATGTGTAGTTTTAGTAAAAGTTCCAGGATGTCTCCTAAAGTAAATTTATACTAGTATTTTGAAATATTTTCAATATTCAAGGATGTGCAATGCCACTATCTTATAATCACTATCATATTAGCTATAATCCAAGTATTATTACCCAAAATGAACCTAGAAAGGGTCATGCTCTCACATTGAGGCCAAACCATGTAAATATTCTATATACTAATTGATTCTTATATTATTTCATATGGGCAAGGAATAGATTTTAAGAGTGATTCATGACATTAACAAGTCACATGGGGTTAATTCCAAAATGAATAAAGTTTTTAAAAACATGCGCCAATAATCCCCCCTACCCCACCTATCATTGGGGTAATAACTAATCTAGGCACTTTAGTTTTATCATTTATATAGTTTTAATAAAGATATATATTATGTGTTTGATATATTACTGGATTCCCATGGTTATTTCATGCATGTTATGGTGAAATTTTTCATGGAATGCTTAAAATTTCCTTTTTCTTTGATTATTGAATTAATAAAAGAATTGAATTTATTGGTGGATATAATTTGTAAAATAAAAAATAAATAATTATGAAAACTTATTTAATTAGTCATTATTAAAACATATTACTGTTATTTAATTTTTATTAATCATTAATGATGTAAATGTTATAACATCGTTTATGTAAGTTTTTAAACTGAACTAAAGAAGAACATGTTATAACGATTGAATGAGAAGAACATGTTATTGTTTGGTGAAAATATCTCTTTTATAGAGGATTAATGATTAAATTTTTTTTAATTAATGCGATGAATCAAATTTATGTATATATGGATAAAGAAGATAAATAATAATTATTAAAGTGGGGATAACACGTACATTTAAGACTTAAATCCCCTCTTATATATAGTATTTGAAATCAGGGATTTTTCACTTATTATTGTGGAAAAAGGTTCCAAAATGTATAATAGAGATTTAAGATATGGTATTTTTTCATGGATTTAAGATAATGATGATGGTAAATTGTGGTTTATGAGGGATTTAGGGGTCCTTTTATAGGTGTGTTTTCAATGTCATTTTTGTAAATACTCATTCCTTAATATTTAAAGCACTAATTTTAAAATGTAATGTGACAAAAAGTGATTAAATATGGGATTAGGGATGATGTAAAGTCATTAATTCCATCATATAACCATTTAAATATAAGGTTTTTTGATACTTTAGGACTTTACTCCCTTGATTTAACACATTTACCTTTTTAACCTTTAATTTTCTAACTAACTTTTACCTTGCTGACCTATTTCATGCCAAAAAATGAAATTGAACATATAAAATAATTTAGATAATATTATTAAAAATATTAAATATATTTTATTGGATTCAATTTCTAGAATTTATAAACATTAATTTCAAAATAATAAATTTATAATGCATTAAAACAGTTTTTTGGAAAAAATAATTATAATACCAAAAATAAATTTATTCTTATTCCTTACAAATTAATAATCATTAGATGACTAGTAATTACTTTTATTATATATTTAAACAATTAATTTAATTAAAATAATTTTTCAATAGTGATAAATTTAATTTATTAGTACAAAAATACCCAAAATAATGAAAAGTAATTCTTTAAAAATTGTCCCTTTTAAAATGAATTTGATGAAATCACATTATTTCACTTATATACATTAAATTTTTTCAATACATCAATATTAAAATGTTTATTTTAATTAAATAAACAAATAAAACCACTCTTTAATAATATCCATAATAATATAAAATGAATAAAAATATGTACTTTTACAATAAGATATTCTAATTAATTATTATCTTTTTATTCATTTCCAAAATTATTTATTATATGTGAATTATATTATTTTTATTTTATTTTCAATAGTTACAAAAATTTAATGTATCTATTGGACAAAATCATATAAAAGGACTATATATTAAATTACCATATGTTAAATGGTTATGTGTTGAACGACCATATGTATAATGACCATATTTTCAATGGCTATATGTATAACAACCATATGTGCAACAACCATATGTCCAACAATCAAATGTATAATGGTAATGTTACATTCTTATATACTACGTCTCCAAAATAATTCATCTTATTCTTTTAATTTTCTTATCATGATATTTATCATATTTCTAACATTTGTTATTTGCTTTATAATTATCCTTGGGGATATGATCTTCATAGAAAATATTAATGATCTAAATTTCAACCTTGTAGTAGTTTTATTTAATTTTGGTTTCATTACTTTAGTAATTTTATCTATTATGTTTCATTTAGATAAAAATTAATTTATTTCCATTTGTATTGTAACATTTAACCTTAATGAAATAAATCATTGTTCGTTTATGTTTGTTGTGTTTCTATCATAAGAAATCAAATACACATGATATATTTTATGGGAAATAGATACTAAAATCATGGGTTGTGACAATTCATCCACTTAGAATAATTTATCCCTTCAAATTTCAATGCTTTGATGAAAAAATTAGGGTACTTATTCCATATTACATCTTTGGGCTCCCATGTTACTTCCTCAAACTTATGATTTCTCCCATTATCTTTAACAAGGTGAGTGGTATTGTTTCATAGTACATTATCTTTATGATCCAAGATATCTATTAATTGTTCCTCTTAATAGAGATCAAATTCTAGTTATATTAACTCATAGTTCGGCACATGTGAAGGGTCGGTTTTGTACTTCTTCAAAAGTGATATATAGAACACATCAAGAACTTAGGAGATATTTGGTGTAAGTAAAAGATGATAATATATTGTCCTAAAATGATCAAGGATTTTTAAGGAGGAAATGTGTCTAGGTATCAAAATTCCATCCTTCCCAAGACACATGGTAATTATTGGTGTCATTATGTGTTGTGAATTTTAGTGTATTTTCGAATTTTTTTAATTTGGAGGAGGGGTTGTTTTATGAGTTGGGAATCACAATGGGATTCCAAGTGTATATAATTTCATAAAATATTTTTTACATGTATATTTAGGGTTGTTGGATGACTCAAGTGTTCATGAGGTTTTAAGTGTAGTGGTCAGGTGGTTGAGGGGGTAAAATTCAATAGCCTATAGTTCTTCATTCCATGACTTAATGGGTCATACCGTGAAGGTGGATGGCTGAGGGAAGGCCCCTATACCCAGGATCATTCACACCATGACCATAGGGGTCACACCATGAATGTGTTGGGGAAGATGGATGGTCCCTCTACATGGGGTCCTAGTCACAATGTGAAACCCATGGTCTTGTCGTGAATCAGGGTTGAGTGCCTCATTTTCAATGGATATTTTTAAACATAACCAAGGATCCATTTTAGAAACCCCATTAGGATCATCTAATTTTTTTGAGTAAAGGAGTGGGGGAATAGCCCTATTTTTCTCTCAAAATACCTTATTTTGTCTTCCTTTAATCAGATTGGTTTGGTGGTGATTCATCACACGAATTCATTGTAAGATGTCTCCCTTTCTCTCATTTTTTTCTTCCTCCTTATTTTTTAGTTATTTTTATTTGATGAGATACTTATTGGGGATATTATTTCACAGGATCATGGTGAAATATTGGTCCATTTATTTTATGTATATCTTATAGAGGAGGTCATAGGAGGTTGTTTTCAAGTCTTCATTCATCATTTCCCTTAAAGTATGTTATTAAATGGATTTATTATGGGTTTTTAATGATTTTTTGGTTACATTTCCAGTGACATGACATGTAAATTTATTGATTTTTTTAATAGGTCTAGGTGTGTGTAGAGATAGGAACAAACCCCATTTCTCATGGTTTCACACATCTAATATTGCCCGATGATTTTGGAATCAGTTATATCGATTTGTGAATTTGGTTTTAAATTTTAATTTATTTAAATTGATGATTTATAAGGATAAAATTACCCCTCATGGATGGATAATAGGTTTGTATGATCTTGGGATAAATTTATGGATCATTTGTTAAGGTAGGTGGCCTTGAATTTTCTAATACTTTTATTTAATTAGTTATTTTATGTTTGTGTTTCATTATTATTATTATTATTATTATTATTATTATTATCTATATATTTCATGATCTATGTGATCAATCCATAGATTTAGATGGGATTTTATCGGCCTAATATTCATCATGGACCACATATCTTACTAAATGGTTTAATTGTTTCACCCTAGTTAAACGAGTATTGGTTGTAACAACCTAAATCTTGTAACCCTTATCCGGTGGTTACTTTTTTAAACTGGTATGATATAAAAGGGTTAACATTGTTGAAGGTCACATTGTTTTTCCATTTTGAGAGATTATATAGATACATATTTTCCAAATTACATTATAAAATATAAAATATAACAATATAAAATTCTTGAAAACTCTCGTATTTATTTTAGTAAATCCTTGGATTTATTTAAATATCCCTACATGTTAACCTAGGGAAAGTAAATAAAATAAATCAGTGAGATTAAACATTTATTAAGGGGTAGCATAAAACAGAATATATCTTTTAAAAATCATGCCACAAATAGTATGAAAGGAACAATTTTCAAATTAATGGCATGATCAAATTATACATAGAGAGTACTATATCGATGGATAATATAATATTAAAAAAACAACAAGGATAAGAATAATTTTTTTCATAGTGATAGGGTGCATAATGTCAGAAATATTAATCATACCATCAATTCCTCAAACCAAGACATCATGATCTTACCATCAAGAACATATTCTAGGACATCAGGATATTTCCATCAAGGATACAAGCCAATAAATCATGAAATTACCCTCATGAACTTGTTTCCATGAATTTATGATCTTACCTTCAACACCTTATGTTTAGGTAATATAAATAAATTGGTAGGAATACATCATATACCAAAACCTTTTCTCTCATGAGACCCATCAATGCATCGAGGGGTGATATAATTTCAAGCCCCACCTATCACTTAATTAAGTCCAATGCATTAAAAATACAAAATAAATGAATAATAATACAATTCAAAATCATCATTCCAAAAATAATTTGTAAACATATGTATTGTAAATACCTAACATATGAGATGTTAATACATTCCCCATTCAATAAATGGAATGATATAATCATAATACATAGAGAGAAATAAGGTTAATTGTATAATCAGAGAATGTCCCCAGTGAAGCATGATAAACTTTAAAGGATGTTAACATGGTGGGAAAACACCTTTAGAATAGAAATAAAAATTTACACGGAGAAAGAAGAAGAAATACCCATTAAATTTTTTAGACAATATTTTATAAGTAAAATGGAATATAAATTTCATTTAAAAAAACATGAAAACTTGTATATAAAGTTTCTTAAAGAAAACCAATAAAGGGAGTGGGAAAATTCATTAGTATAAAAAAACATTTAAAAGAATATTCCTTTTACATTTTTTAAATAAAGTCAAGGGTAATCAAAAAATAATTCACTGGTCACTTTTAAATAAAATTTTCAAGAATATGAGCAAAAGAACTTTTAAAAAATTATTTAAAAATAAAAATATTACAAAATAGAATTAGAAAAATAATTAAAGGTTATGTCCACAAATTTAATGTGTAAGATAAAAGACACAAATGTGAACTATATTACTAAACATATTCCTTGAAACTTATATTCTTAAAATAGAAATAAAAATTCATTTTGAAAATAGGTAAATAGAAATGTGAATATCACAAGAAATAATAAATATCTTTTTTTAAAAAATAATAAAGGATTTCATTAGTGGGAAGACAAAAATGTTCATGAAGGATAAATATTTTGAGAAAAAATAAATGAGATTGGAAAAGAAACCATTATTACTTTGTTTACTTTTGAATCAAAATACATTCAAATATAAAAATTTAAATATAATATTAAATATGCTAAATAAATTTATTCATGGTAAAATATGTCAAATGGTCCATATATACACCATTTAAATGAAAATACAAACATAATATAAAACATGTTTCAAATAAGATAATTTGAGACTAAGAACACTTACCTTTTACTACCAACATTCATGAAAGTACATTAACATCCTGTATAATAAATATAACCATATCAATCACTTGTTTTAAAACCTTGTTCATATTCATTAAATTTTATATTTTTTAATTATACTCCTTATCTACACATATATTAGTTATTTATAGTTCATTTTCATCATCGAATTTTAATAATTTTAAATTTTTCATTCGTGTTTGGTAATGATGATGTCCAAATCTATTAAATGATTCAAATTTCATCATTTCGAATTTATTCAAGATATTATAATGTTTATTTTTAAATTATTTATGAATTATTATTTTCATTCCATGGAATTCAGGGTTTTGGTTTGCGAAAATAGAATCCATGATGAGCTTGTTTCATATATTTTATTGATATGAGTGGGCTATATTATAATGATTGTTAATTATTATTTTATTCTTAAAGAATTTTATTCATGAAATATATTACTCCTTAATATTAAATATATTCGTAAAATATGTTTTTATAATTTAACACCACGACTGAATCATCGGGTCTGACTGGTGAACCAAATGACCTCATGTGTGTCTACCAGTACACAAAAGGCTTCATACTAGTGGTGAGGGTTTTAATGATTTCATGGATCCCTAAATAATAATAATATAGATAAATTTAGGTTCTCATGCATGGTGTGAGGATAAACCCTATAGGATACCTCAAATTCTTCTTCAACATAAATTACACATGTATATGAATCTCTATGTCATTATGGTAAGTAAGTTCATAAACAAGTAACAATGAATATATCTAGACATTGTACTCTAAATAGGATACAATGAGGCCTAAATGTACCTACTTTAGGTCCATTATAAAAAAACGTCTCAAAATCACCACATATTAGTTGAGGCTACAAGTCTGCACATGACTCAGATCAACACCCATATCTAATCAATCCTCGGGTCAGGCCACAAGGTTGTCATAACCCTGGTTTCTTCAGGTTAGGAAAAAGGACATCAAGCCCCTTACTATACTATTTTATACCATGAGGTCATTCACCTATATATTATACTTGGGTTAGGACACAAGGACATTGTACCCCCTCCCATGTTTTGGGTGAGGCCATATGGTCTTCGTACCCTTGCCCATTATCTAGGTCCCATTATCATTTTCGAAACCACATTGCACCAGTATAATATCCCCAAATAGGGTTCAACCAAGCCATAAACATCCACATGTATCTTTGATAATAGATACAAACCTCCATAGTACAGTCATCAACACACAATAATTCGTAGTACATCTTTCACAATAATTTCACATAATCAATAGATCTCTCGGTCCACACACGTACACCATAAAAAAATTCATAAGTATATCATATCACACTATGGTTCTCATCGCTACATGCACACACACACACACAAATCATTCCAATCAACCATATACATACAAAATATGTTGTAATGAATTCATACCTCGGTGTCCTGTAATCAATTTCCAAGAGCCATCATCCCATCATGTGTTTACACCAATGATTTGTAGAACCAATCCCAATTTATTACAACCAAGATTCTAGATTCAAGAAGTAGAATATAACATGATCTTATAGATAGATCAACTTACCCGAAGAGATCTGGCACCAATTGTAGATTGATATCCATTCAAGGGAGGGATTAAAATTCTATTTATCTAGTATCTATCCATCAATCAACCAATAATTCTCTAATAAACGATGATAGAATCCATATTTATAGAAAACATAGACTATATAGGTGATTCAAAATAAGATAGAGTATATTCAAGATAAAATGGATCAAACTCATCGTTTGGGAGAAAATGGATCGATATAAGCTTAAAACACTGAAGAGAGGGGAAAGAGATAGTCAATTCCATTGAAAAATAGATTCTAGGGAATTTATGGTTAAACCTTGGGAGAGGAGTATCAAAAAGGAACATTAGTGAAAAATTATGAGGGTTCCCTTAATGATCAGGTCATCTAGGAACCACCATCCTACTGGTGGGTTTCACCAATCGAATGGTGGTTCCACTGGCTAGCTAGTGGTTGTCTTCTGGACAACAAGTAGCTCTAGGTAAAATCCAGGGCTACTACCTCTATCACCAGCTAGCTAGTGTCCTTTCACTGGATATATAGTGGCACCTAGGTTCTCCTTATCCCACTTCCACATCCTTCAAATAGCCGGTGGCACACAAGCAGCGCCAAACTGCTGGTTACTGCCCCTGGATCCTTCACTTATGATTTCTAGCCCCAAAAAACCTATATAATGCCTTAAAAACAAAAGAATGATATGTTGAAACATTAATTAGCATACCATGTAATTTTTTGGATGCTATAAATACCCTCTATAATGACTTCTCATCTTCAAGAAGTGTCTCTAGTGGAAATTTTCAAACACCTTGGGCCATTACACCCAAACATCTCACTCTCACTCCCAATTATCCTCTTAGATTCATCCAAGCCACCAAAAAAAATCAAAAAAGTTGAATCATATACCCCTTAAAATTTCTCTCTCTGGTCAATAATATACACTATTCACTCCAAATATGATGCCTCTAGTTCCAATTCAACATCCTCAATGTCAATCACATACATGGAACTGGTCTCATACCTCAAAAGATGAGACACATGGAATAAATTGTTTATACATTGATATTATGGAGGGAGTTCCAAATGATAGGACACAATTTTGATACAATAAATTATCTCAAGTGATCCTTTAAACCATGGTGCCAACTTCCCATACGACTATAATTGTTGATACACCAACTGAGGTGGCACTCATAAAAAAATATGGTCACGCACATTGAACTTGAATGGTCATACCCTCTAGTTTCAATATGATAATTTCCTACTATGAGTGGTAACAAAACTTTTATGAATCAAATAGACCCAATTTGAGGTCTCTAACTCTATACTTGACCTGAAAATTGATTCCTCACCTACCTCATATCAATACAGAAGTGAAATAAATAGATGTCTATAAAGAAATTTAAATGGTGTCATCCAAATTAAAAACTATTAACAGTTATTGTACACAAACTCTTCCAAGGCCATATGATCATCCCATGCTCCATTGAAATACAGAAAAAATGCTCATAGAATATTATAAAAAATATGAATTTTCCTCTATGACTACCTAGAAGTCTATAGATGATATTCCATACACAAATTCAACTGAGTTCCAGAACATTAAATAAGTTTTAATATACAAATTAAACTATTAGTTCCAGAACATTAAATAAGTTATAATATACTTATGGAAATATTATTTAACCATAATAATAGTTTTATGAATATCCTTGGAGGCAGTAATGAAAAACAAAAAGTCATTATCCATGGATATGGCTAGTCACCATAAATTGGAAAATGGTTTTGTTTCATTGAATAAGAGAATGTGAGAAAATAAATGGATATGAGATATTCCATTTGAAACATTGAATTAAATTATATACATGACATTAGGTTTATTATTAATTTATGGATGAAGGAGGTGAGGATAAAATATAACAAGGAAAATAAATTAAGAGATGTTGTTTGAGAAAATTACCTCTTGAATATATCACCTCCTTGAAGGACCCCTTAAGGAACTTGGAATTAATCTTTTGGTGATATAAGAACCTCTAAAATGTGTGTAGATAAGTGAATAATGGAATTTATAAGAGTATATTCATGATATTAGGCTCAAGGTGGTGAGATGAAATGAAGAAAGGAGTACCCTTTTATAATTGAGGTGAAGGTTATTTTAGGAGTTTCAAAAAACATTAAAACAAAATAAGGCTATTATGGGGCCAAATACGTCTAAATGGCCTATGAATACACATGGTATGAAATTTTTAGCCATATATTTTCCTCATTTCATAATTATTTTTTATTTTAAATAATTTAATAAAATATTATATTCATGAAATATCATTATTGTAAAAATAAACACTACTAATTTCCAAGACTCTAAGAACATCAAAAGAAAAATAAAAAATAGAACCAACTATTTTATTATATTTTAGAAATGCAATAGATATCTATAGTATTCTTGGATCACCTTTAAAATATTTAATTATATTTATTTTAAAACTTTTATACCATTTATTTGACGTTTCAATAATTATATAATTACGACATCATTGTTTACAAACATTTAAGGTAATTATTTCTTACCTAAAAATTAAAAATAAAATAAAATGGTGAATATAAATATTTTTCATTTAAAAATATAATTTATTGTTGAACCCAACTTATAGATGAACATATATTAAAAATTTTATAATTATTAAGAACCATATTGTGAACAATTTGACTTTATTTTTAATAAAATACTATAAAGGGGTTTAATGTCAACCATGTAGCTCCAAAGGGTCATAAATTTGACCCATATATTATTTTTGTTGAAAAATAATCATCAAATTAGATTTAGACAATTTTTTAGGGCATTTAATGATTCATATAATTTTAATTAAAATCATTTTATTTATTTTTCTCTTCTTTCACGAGCTCTGTGTCAGCATTTCATAATCATTGAAGTTAATTATTCCAAATACTAAATATTTAAAATAAATTACTATCAAAAAAATATTTAATTAGGATCAATACAATCCTTTATATTCATTCATTATGTATATTTACTTATATATATATCAAGACAACTTATTTAATTTGTTAATTTGAGTTTTCTAGAATTGTGCAAGTATTGCAGAAGCATTTGAAAAATATTCAAGTTATATAAGTCCAAAATTAGAAAATATTCGTCAAAATAATAATTTATGAATGGTATTTAATAAAAAATTAATTCAGAGTCTTTTTATCTCTAAATTAATATCTATAAGGCCCCAAATTGGACCTTTTAATTATGTCCATGCACTGCGTCTACACTGAAGATGGTTTTTATATTTATCATCAAATAAATTAAAATTTTCATTTTTTAAAATATTTTTGTATGATATTTTTATTATAATATCAAAAATTAGACATTTTGTAAGTTTAATTAATTTTTATATCATAATTATGTCTTGACAATATTAAAACAAAGATGTCGTATTTTATAAAAGCTGTATTTTTACTATTCACAAAAAAATTAATTTTTTATAAAATTCTCAAAATTTCACCATTGGCTAATTTTGGCATGATGATTTCAAAAATGAATTTTATTTTATCAAATAAATTTTCTAAAAGTTATAGAAATTAATTATATTATTTTTACATAAAAATAAATAATAATTCATTTCTGAATATGTTTTTCATTAATAAAATGGGTTTACTAAAAATCAAATAGAATTGCTTTACTAAAAAACTAGTACTTATTTAAAAAGAATTAATTAATACATTATCAATGAGTATGAGTGTTATATATATCATAATTTCATTAATATTTTTCATTCCTTCTAATTTAATGACAAGGTTATAATGGTCGCATTAAAATAATAATATTATGATATTCGTTTAAGCTTGATGTGGCGTATCTTATGCACTATCAAGCATAGTCTTTATTTTCAAAAATTTAGGATGTTATAATATATATATATATATATTATCTTCTTAAATATTATTTATATAATACTAAATATGTATTTAGAGGTTCATTTAATTTAGAAATATATTTATATTAATATGTCATATATTTAGTGAAAAATGGATTATAAGTTTATTAAAAATCAATATTAATTAATAATATTGACTAATTAATATTAATATACATTTAATGACATTTTTACCAAGATCATTTGTTTTTTCAATTTGACATATAAATCAAATAATGAATACTTAATTATTAATTAATAAGAATTGACTAAATATGTTACATATAATTTGTCATACAATAATTTCATATATATATATATATATATAAAATTACATCAATTTTATATAGAAAAACATTTAGAAATAATGAATTTTTATTTTAATTTTTTAGATTTTTATTTATTAATATTTAATATTTAATATATTATGTTTTAATTATTAAATTTTATTCATTTATTACATTAATAAATATTATAATATTTTAGTAAATTATTCATTTATAATAATTAGTTTTTAATATTTGTTGTAATTTTATTTATTTTTTATAGTTATTTATATTTATTGACTACCATTTAATGCTTTTAACATAGTTTTAATTTACATAATTAATATTTGTATTGATTTTCATGTTAACATATATTCTTATTTTCTATTTAATTTATATAATTAATAGCTATTGTTCATTTTTTAATATTTTTTCAATCTATTCATATTTTAATTAAATTTCACTCGTTTTTAACATTTATTCATTTAATATTATTTATTCATTAATAATATCTAGTTTTTTTCTTTTCTTATAATTTATTAATTTTTAATATTCATTAATTTATTATTATTTTTCAATCTATTCATTTTTAATGGGGTTTATACATAAGTACACATTAATATTTTTAATACTTTTAATATAGAAATATATTCACATCGATATATATATATAGATTAATATACATAATATTTCCCTAAATATGATTTATATAATAAAAAATATGTATTTATAAGTAATAAGTCATATATTTAGTGAAAATTATATATAATTAAAAATTAATATTTATTAAAAATATAGACTAATTAGAATCAAGTAAAGTACTTTTAATAATTTTTTTTTCAATTTAACATATATCAGACTTGTGTTAAATTAATTTCATGAAAATATATACACAATTAAGGCAATTTTATATAAACATCCCACACACACACACAGTAGTTTTGAAATTTTTTCAATTTTTAATATTCATTTTAGAATTTTATTTATTGACATAATATATTTAATATCTATTATGTTTTTGATTTTTAAGTTTTATTCATATTTTCTATTTTTGTTCAATATAAACAATTTATTACTTTTAAATAATTTTTTTTAATTTTTTCCTTTTTAGTATTATTTATTCCTGAATAAAATTAATTTTTTTCTTATTTTTTAAATTATTCATTTTTATTTTTAATTTTTATAATATTTTTTAATTTTATCCATTTTTAATATTTATTTATACATGATTATTCATTAACATTTAATTTTTTTTAATATGGTTTTAATTTTTATAAATAATATGTATTCCTTTTCATTTTAATGTATATCCATATTTAAATTTTTAAATAGTCTATATTATTAAGAACAATTATTAATTTTTTTATATTTTTTGCAATCTATTGATTTTTTAATTACTAAATTTTACCTTTTTTTAACATTTATTCATTTAATATTATTTAGTATTATTTATTCACTAATAATGATAAATATTTTTTACTTTTTTTATAATTTATTTCTTTTTCATATTTATGTATTTAACATTTTCTAATTTATTCATTTTTAATATTTATTTATACATATTTATACATTAACATTTCATGTTTTTTAATATGGTTATAATGTATATATTTAATATGTATTCATATATATTTTAATATATATTCATTTTTAGTTTTTAAATTAACATAATTAAAAAAACTCACTCCTTTTTTAGTATTTTTGAAGTTGATTCATTTTTTGTTATTAAATATCACTCATTTATAACATTCATGCACTTAATATTATTTATTCATTAATAATGTTAATTATATATAAATTTTTTTATAATTTATTCATTTTTAATATTTATTCATTTAATATTTTTTAATATATTTTAAATAGTCTTATTAGGGATTAAAAATGCTAATTAATATGGGTTTTATCAGTGCTTTTTTGGAAATCATTGAAAAACCACTTCTGATCTTTTAAATACAACCCAAACATAGAACCTTAGGCAGTTGTGTCAACCAAGCTCTCATAGAACTCAACCTTTGTCATTGCTACCCCTCATACTTCTTAAACAAATTGTCCCTTTTAAAAAATGGTATGTGATTCTTTCTACTCATTTTTAGTTGATCCTGTATTGTTTCACCATTTTTAGTTCTTTTTCCTTCATGTACCATATTCCCCCCATTCCCCATGACCTATAGGTACCATAATATCTTGGACATGTACCATACGACCACCATTTTTGATTTCAAAAGTGGTTGGATACTCAATGTTTCCATTTTTTTAATTTTTCATGTTTGGCAGTGTATTATAACATATTATTAGTAGAATTTTTAGTGAATGTTTAAAGTTACCCTAGGACATGTTTATATGAAAATGAAAATTATATTATGAAGTTAATTTTTTTGTTAAAATTTAAAAATAAAAAATCCTCATAATTAAATCAGATATGTATAATGTATTTCTATTTTGATATAATTTTTTGATATGATATGCATGTATAAAATATATATGGGCACACACATGGACATATGAAATAAAAAAATTTATATATGAATATATATATACACACAAACACACACACACACACACACATATATATATATTGCATATATGTGGCTACGAGTTTGGAATAGTTGTGTATTTTGGTCGGCTCTCCATCTAATTTTCTCTCATATGTGTACTAAACTTTCCATTAAATTTTATTTCTCTACATGGTATTTGATTATGAAAAATGTATATTATTGACATGTTACCTATAGGACAAACACACATATATATATATACATATTATTAACATGTGATTTCTTCACATGATTTCTTCATATTATTAATTTGATTTCCAGAGGGTTTGGGTGCTGAAAATATTTTTTATTAATAATGTAATATATTTGTCAAAATTGTTCTATCAAGTAGTTTTATAATTGAGTTCTTTATCACTTAAAATATTAATTGATTAAAAATTAATAAAGTTGGATTTATTGAAAATAGATTTACTATATAATTCAAAATAGTGTTTCTTAATGGAAAATGGGTATGAAAACAGTGGGGTTTGAAGAATTAAAATCAAATAAAAGAGTGAAATGGGTTTAAAAAAGAAATAATTCATCTTTTGAGTAAAGTAAAAAAAACTATATTTAGAGTATTGACCTTAAACATGTTCAATCTATGTAAAAAATTCCAAAAAATAGAGTTTTCATACACTCAAATTCTAATACTTTTTGTACATATAAATTTATATATACATTATATTCATACCTTATAAGTTTTTATTTATTTTTGTATAAAATGAATATTATTGAACCTAATAGGATAAATATGATTCTAAAATGGATGGATTTTAATCATATGAAAAAGGAGTATGAGGATAGAGTGAAAGAGTTCATCAAGTTTTTAATAGATCATGCATATGACCTTTCTCAAATCCCTTGCCTATGTTTACGTTATTTTTATTAAAGAAGAATTAATCCAGAATAGTTGGAAGATAATTTTATTTATAACAAAATAGATCAAAGTTGTGCATTCAATAGGTATGATCATGAAGAAATACATTCCCATCCAAATTATTGAACTCAAGAACCACGAATTACTCAAAAATTCCCAAAGTGTGGCAAGGATTGATAAAATAAAGATAAATTAAGTACATAAAAATTTATGTGGTACTTTTCTATCATTATGTGTTTAAGATTTCTTTATTGATTTGAAGAAATCATTATAAAATTAACATGGCATGTGAATATGATAATTGAAGATGAGAAACTAATCCACCCAATAAAGTCTCCTTAGTAGAAGAAAATTGATTATGAGTATCCTAAATTTGGAAATGATCCAAAAAACCTCAATCAGAAATTACCTATAGAAAGAGTAAATCTTTTTTTGTAAACATTAGTACTCACAGTACATGTTTAGTTATTTTGGTAAATTATAAATTTCCACTCCATTTATGCATGTAGCGTAAAAAAATGTTATCTTTACTTATATCTAGACCAAAACAACCTAATAATGACATTGAAGTCAATTTGGATCCATTGATAAAAGATTTAAAATTGATATAGGAATATAGGTGTAATATTGTATGATTATCATAGAAATGAAGAGTTCACACTGAGATCCATGTTGTATGGGATGAAAAATAACTTTCCTACTAGTAGATATTTTTTGGGATATAACATTTAATGGAATATTTTTGTGTCCCATTTGTGAAGAAGGTACACAAAAGTTAGTTTGAGACATTCCATGAAGACTGTATTTCTAGGATATTGTAAATGTTCAACCAGACAACAAAAATATCAATATGAATGGCACCATTCAATGGAAATACAGAATAAGGTGTAACATCCTCTCTTTTAATAGTTTATCAACTGTTCGAGAATGTAAAATAACTGAAAATGATTTTGGTGACCCTTTAAAAAAACTTATTAAATCTTGTTTGAAAAGGGGAACAATTTCCTATGAATTACCATACTAGAATTATTTGTACGTCAAAAAATTTCTTGATATCATGCACGTAGAAAAAATATATATGATAGTGTTATCGAAATGTTACTAAATATATCAGAAAAAATAAAATATAGAATTAAGGAAAGATTGGATATTATTAGTCTGGGGATAAATGAAGAGTTGGAACTAGTGAAGGGTGAAAATGAAATTTTCTTCCATCAACATCTTACACTCTAACCAGAGAAGAAAATTTTAAATTTTAAAAATTACTTAATGGTGTAAAATTTCTAGTGGGATATTCCTAAAATATCTAGAATTCCATGTCAACGAATAATTTGAAGTTCTAGGGTATAACATCACATGGATGTCATGTTTTGATTCAAGATGTAATTCTTATAGAATTACATTGTATTATACCTAAAGATGTACACAAACATTAACTGGACTTATCTTCTTATTGAAATCTATATACAATAAAATTATAGACTAAGATAAGTTTCTAGTCATGAATAAGGAAATTATAGACATATTATGGGAATTATAGATTCACTTCCCATCATGATTCTTTGATATAATGGTCCACCTTATGGTTTACTTAGATAGAGAGAATCAATTATGTGGTCCAATAAATTATAGATGGATGTACCCCCACTGAATTCTATATGAATACTTTAAAAGGGTACATATAAAATCTAACTCAGTCAGAATTTTTTATTATAGAGACAGATATTGTTAAAGAATCTATTGAATTTTATATTGATTAACTATAGGATATCGATAAATATAGTCTCCCAAAATATCATCACATTATATGCCATATGGGTGAAGGGGTTTTTGATATATATGTTGTTACTATTACTATTATAAAGAGGGATCAAACCCACATTTACATTTTACAAAATATTATATAGGTTTCTCCATATGTTAAATCCCACAAAGTAATTCATAGACATTTGAATTCATCAAGGGATGAAATATGGATATCAACTAACAATAATCATTAGTTTATAGTATAGTTTTGAGAACATATTTATAAGGATTTATCTTTAAATATGAATTCTATTTATAAATTAATTCTATGTCTAGTAAAGGGACCAAATGTAAATGTTATATATAACAGTAGTTTTGTAATTAACAGTTGTACATTATATATAAAGGACCAAGATTAACGCAGTATGATGGAAAATAAGGGATTTAAGCTTATTTAAAAAGTGATTCATGTATCTGGGTCCAAGGATAAAATCTACTTAATTTGAATATGTTATATTTTGGAACCATGAAATAGATATATAAGATGTATTATACAACATTTAAAGTGATTATTTTTCATTGAAAATGGGTTGACCATAAGAGTGTAGTTAAAGATGATGAATTAGGATTCATGAAGTTTACTTTATGTGTGTATGGGTATAAGGATAAATAATTCATAATTGAATAAAAAGTGGTGAAAGTTATTTATGTCTGAGATCTAGCTAATATGAACTAGTCAACTACTCTTTTTGGGAATAAACAGCAGTAAGGTCAGATTAAAATTCAATTGAGGATGATCCTGTCATTGGGAGATCACCATAAATTCACAGTGGTCCCAATGTAAAAAATGTCTTGTACATTAGAGGGGGCCACAAGGAGGTGATTTGGATACACTATATAGGATAAAAACCCTTTAACCTTTAAAGGGAAAAAAGAGTTCAATGAATATGTTAATGTGTTTTTTAATATAATATTTTTTTCCTCATAATATTATGTATTCTATGATACATTTACATAATCTAAATTAAATGTTTGTCTAATCATGTAGATATTGAATTCTCCACACAACGATGTTACAAATCCCAAGGAAGAACACATGATTAATGTAGAAAATATAAAATTGATAGGGGATCAACAACATGTGGATAAAAAAATAATAATGATGTAGCATCACTATACTAACTAAAATTTTCAAGGAAATAAGTAAAGGTATAAAATTTGATGTTGGGAAGAATTAATACAGCTAACCTATTTGCCACAAAAAGTCAATGATCATTAGTTACATTGTGTTCAAAATTATATTTCATGTGAAATTGATATAAATACATGGAAAAATGTCATTTCTGCATTGATGAAAACCATTTGGGAAGATATTAAGGTAATATTACAATATACTTTCTCTATTTTATTAAACAAATATATAATGAAATATTGATTTACTTTTCAGTATCCATTAAATAATTTTTTATTTTAGATGATTTCCATAAGAAATTTTTATTAATGTCCACCAAACAAGATTATAGATCCTTCCATTCACTTATGAAAATGCATCATTTTAGGGATCCTGAGGGGAAAATAAACCCCCACCCACTAGATACATATGAACACATTATAACTACAAAACATGAAAATATTTCATTAGTCATCATGATGAGGAATCATTTTTGGATCATTATAATTGATAATAATTTATTTGACATTATTTGTTTTATCCAATTTGATGAAAAAATTTTAATTTATGAAATATAAAAGGAGGGTTGAAAATTAGAAACATGCATTAAATCTAATGTACACATAATATAAAGCAAGGATGGTGTAAGCTTTACTTGAAAGGAAAATGGTATGTACTTTAAATCTATAATAAACGTTTTATTTGATATGAAACAACAAATTTACTTTTATTTAAATTTATATAGATGAAAAAGAATCCAAAGCCACTTCCATACCATGTTAGGTTCTATAGAAAGAGGATAGTGTAAATAAATATGGAAAACTATTAGATGAAAACAAACAAGATTTATAAGAATAATGTTAATTATGACATAATAATAATATTTTATTCATTAAAAAAAGTATTACAAAATAATATATATTTATGTTTGTATGTTTTTATATGGTTTATAAAAAATAATATTCATCAACTATAGTTGAATAAAAATTTCTTTTAATTAATTTGAAGTGCCCATAAAAGTATAGTCACATTAGAGGTGTAGATTTTGGAGTATCACCTCAAAAAACTTTCAAGAAGAAAAAGTCGCTAGGATAAATAAATAAATATATATATATATATATATATATATATATATATAATTTTGAAATGAATGTAGTAATAGATGTATTATTTAAAATATATTATTGTTTGGTCTTGTTTCACACGACCCCACCTGATTTTATGTTATCCATTCCCCTCAACCACTTTCCTCAACCGAGGTAATCAATTTTTTCAAAACGCTTTCTCGTAAATGTGATTCAAATAACTTATGATAATTTTATATTATTCAAATTATGAAAGATTAAATTTTATTGGATTTTTATCTATCATAACCCACTCAGTGCCTTATTGTGAAGGATATGATGTACCATATCTCAGGAGGAAATATACATCATATACAACTCCCAAAATAACACATGATAGCAGGGATTGAAGTAACACATGATCCAAGCATTGAGTTTCATGTTCCACTTAATGATTTGGATATCACTATAGTTGATAATGCTATTAGAACTTTCATAGAATTGCTATTTAATCATATAAAGGTATATGTGGAATACCTTTAACAATTTTTTAAATGAAAACACTTTAATAGTTAGTGAAAAAAAGTCTAAAATGAAGTATGGTATTATAGAAATTCAAAACAAAAAATAAATGGGCGGTCATATCAAGATAATTCATTGAATCAACCATGAAATTAAAAGGACTTTATGAATGTACATTAAACCAACCAGTTCCTCTACTGTGTATATTAATATTAAAAGATAATGAGGATATAATATTAAAAGATAGAAATATTTTATAATTTGAGTATGAAGAAGAAATATTTAGAGAGACCATTATAGATGTGATTGGTCTCACGATTATAAATCAAATTATCATGTTTGAATGGATGGGAGGCTTAATTGTGAATGCGTACATGAGGTACATTTCCATAATATTTTTCCCCAAAAAATGATCTACTAGGTTCATTATAGTGAATAACTATTCATATTTTCGATAGATACATATATTACTTCTATATAAAGGGAAACTACTGTAGAATAATATTTGTACTCATTAATCCTTCGGTCATTTCAATAGGGAATACTCTTTTTGAAATTGAAGAAAATTAAAATTAAAAAGATAAATTAAGAACATGATAGGCCCATAGGGCGTTGTTAATTCCCTATGGGTCTGTGTAAAAATAAAATTTATAAAAACTCATCTATGCTATTTAATTAATTAAAATGAGTATTAGCAGTAGGTCAATATCGATCAATAAGGATAGTGTAAAAAGTTTGATTATAATTGTAAAATATTTAATTTTATTAAATCGAAGAGATAAGTGAAAAATTAACGATTTTATTGGGTTTGATAAATAAAAATAAAAACGATGAATATTGTTTGATTGGTTTGTAAATAGAATTGAATTCATGTTAGGGTTTTGTAATTTCAGGGTTCAGGTACAATTGGATTAAAGGAAATATATTTATTAATTCATGATTGGTGTTGTATTTGAGATGATGAAGATCCAATGTTCATGGTATCCTCTCCTAAACATGAAAATACCCTATTTCCATTGGTCTGATAATTTAGGTTGTTGTCAAATCAAGTTTGTATTGATACCATATTTAAACCTGATTTACCCTAAAGTTGAAAATTGTAATTCCTTATTTATGTTTTTCAATTGTGAAATTTTAATGTTATTTTTTTTATTAAAATATCTATGTTTATGATAAAATAAAAATAAATAGATTGTAAGTTGAAGAATAAATTCCGCAAACCAAATGCATGAATTAAAATAAATGAAATAAATCCAATGGTACATTCCCTCTTCGATTACATTACCCTAGTACAAGGCAGGTTTACATCCACATCCCAATGATGAGAGAATAATAGGTAAGGATAAAGTAAAAATAAAGCATAAAAAATAAAGAAAGAAGTCAGGGAGGGTGTAGTGACTCGATCCAAGCTTTGGTCTCTAGAAGATCTGGATATGAATTCCTCCGCAACAGCATGAAATACCTCTATTTATAGGCTTTATATTGACTCTAGAATTAATGTATATCATGATGGAATGATCCAACAGTGGTCTAGGGTTGGTCTGACATCAAATATTTGTTCAAAACCCAAATATTTTATGAATCAGGGAGAAAAATTCATGTTTGGGAAATTACACCACATGTAACTGGGTTACACCTTGTGTAATTTTTCCTGATGTGTTTATTTTCTTCACGACTTGTCCTTATATTCATGACATTCATTGGTACACATCTTTCAATGATTACACAATGTGTAATTCCATTTTTTATGCCCTATAAGCCTTATTTTTTCCTTGTTTATTTAGTTTTGTGCCCCAGAAGTGCTTCATGATCATCCTCAAAATCTGGTGTCTCACTACTTCACTTTTCTAGTGCAATGTGTCTTTTAACTCCAATGTATTCCTCTTTTAATTAATTTTATAAATATTAATTGTATTTTACCACAAAAAATAAAACAAGTCAAATCACTCAAAAATTTTCAATAATAATCAACTAAATACATAAATAAATACATTAAAATAATCTAAAAAGTATGGCAGAAATACACTTACCAAATAACCCCACACATGAATCCATACTTGTACTCAAGGATGGTATATCAACATAAAAAAGTATGTTCACCTTAACATGATTCAAATTCAATTTCAATAAAATAAATTGATCGAATGAAAAATTAAATGTTCAGGCATCACACATAGAAAATTCATCAATACCTTATTTTTAAAAGAAACAAGTCAACCATGTGTTTTACTTTTCTTCTTTTGAAATATCTAAGCATTTTATTTAATCCATTTTCTTTTTTAAATTAATTATTAATATTAATTATAGTTTTAATTTACCTCACATTGAATTTTTCTCTCCTCTTCAGGGTACAAATTAATTTATAGTTCAACAAATTTCACTAGAATACATAACTGACCATATGCTTGTAAGGAATCTAACATCTCCAACACGTAAAGAAAGAATCATAATTAATCATCAGCGATTATCCATTTAGAATAAAATCAAAATGAGGATTAGGGAAGGTAGGTAAATGATGTAAAACAAGAAAGTCTCAAAAATTAGGTTCAACTCTAAATTACATTGCGTGATAATCAAAAATATCTCAATGAAAGTCTTATTTTCCACTAGTATCTAAGAGAAGGCTCATATTGTGATGAAATGAAATGAATGAAACACCCTCTTTTATTATTATTATTATTATTTTTCTATTTTTGAAAGTTGTGCTAGGGAAAATTTTTACATCTACCCACAAACCCATAATGATCTCATCACAATACTACTCGTAATAGTTATAACAATATCACCGGTCACGTTAATGATGATTTTTGAATTTACCTAGACACAACCCATTTTTTCATTTTTCTTTTCTTTTTTTTCAAGAGGGTGTGTAATTAATACAATGAATGTACCTCCCCCAAATCTCATGAAATCACCCCGAAACTTATTCATTACAAAATTTTCATCCCTTACACTAGTTATTATTTTCCCCACTCTTATGTTTTCTAGTCATGAAAAAACATTTAGAGGAATGTAGGATAGGATAATATAGACTTGTAACATGGATCATTTAATAACAAGTCTACTTATGGATTATATGGGATTAAAAAATTTATTTTAAGGTGGGTCTTAGGAAAAGGATTAATTAAAAATAATTCCCTAGTCTTTTAAAAGTGATTCTGTTCAGTCATAGCTTCAATATGATGCAAAGAAAGTTCTAGAAGAAGTCATGCCTAAGTTTCTTAAGAAATATACTATAGAAATAATGTAAAATATTAGCTCAGTGTATGTCTTGGGAATGAGATGAATGGTTGGGGAAATTACTCATGTAAATTCATAAAAATAAGTAAATCAATGAATTCAAATATTAGAAATAAATATATGGCCTATTCTTAGGAATGTTTCATTACAATGATCAAAATGCTCCCCTAAATCATGATTTTTCAAATCATAATTCACATGCTTATATCTACTAATTTTTTTTCCTATTTTTCTCATTAAATTTTATTGACCAAGTAATTTAAATTTCATGGATTTTCAATTGTCTTGGGTAGTTTATGTCTTCTAGATTGGTTAATTAAAGAAATAATCAAGTGCAGGGCATGCAATTGGCAGTTTAAAATCTAATAAAATGTAAGGAATATGGTAGAAAAATACATATTTAAAACTCTTACTCCCCTTAAAATTATTTATTCAATCATCAATGTGCAGGTTATGCTAGTGGAAGATTTATGACTTGTAATTTCCCTTCACGATGTGTAATTTTGCTGCAAACTCTTCTTTTGAGTCCTGCTTCTTGCTACCACCTAGGGTCTTGAGTCTCCAAAAATTGAAAATAAATCATTGAAAGAACATTTCATTATCAATTAATTTTAAAATATTTGTAATGATATCATGCATTCCTCTAAAAATAGAAAATAAATAAGGGAAAAAAAGAAATTTGGGTTTCCTCCCATAAGTTATTTTTTACTATCATTGACTCAACCTTACCTTATCCAGATTCAGCTAAAATGATGGATGATTGAAAATTTTGTACCATTTTGGGTTCCATTAATGGTCTAAGTTGTTTACCCTCCACATAGGTTGGATCATATCCTTCTTCTCGAAATAACCTAATTATCCTTGATGTTAGTACTTGCTTTACCTCCATTGGATCAACCCACCATTTTTACTCAATCCTAATGAACTAAATAGTAGTTAATATACCATCCATACTTTTTTTCCTTTCTCAAATGTAGTATATTCAGTATCTCTTCTGGTGTCAGTGGTCTTGGTCTTCATCTTCTCTTTCTTCTTCATTTGATTATCCTCTTCCACAAAAGCATCTAATTCATGAACCTCTTCAATCTCAGTGACAACCTCATCTTTTGGTGTTTCTCATTCACTAAACTCATTATCCTCTTGAAAATCGAAGTTCTTCATTACTCAGTGGATGTGGAAACTTAGTTTCTCACCTCCAACACTCAGATGGAGTTCTCCTATTTGAAACTAAATCAACGTACACTTTTTGGCTAAAAAGTATCTTCCTAGAATGAGTGGATTTATCTCTTCTTCCATATCCATCACTAGGAAGTTGAAAATAAATATGAACTTGTCAAATTTGATCAGGATATATTCGACGAGTCATCGCGGGGATTTCCCTATTGGGTCTGATAATATAAGATGTACTCTTGAAGGCTTTATTCCAACCAATCCCAAACTCTTAAAAGTCGTGTACACTATGATATTGATACTCTAACCTAAGTCACAAAAAATTCATTCCACATTTTTTAGCTCTAATAAATATGGTAATTGAAAAGCTACATGGATTTATTTTCTTCTTAGGTAGGTCGTTTGATACTGGAACCAAAAACACTCTTGTGAGTGGAATGATTCCAATCTCTTGCTGATTCTACTTGTTTGTCACCATATATTTCATGAATTTTGCATATGCCAGCATGGTCATGAGAGCCTCAACCAAAGGTATATTAATATGAAATTTTTTTATGTTTTCAAGAAACTTACCTCTCTATACATTATTCTTCACTTATTGTATTAGTTCTAGAAGATACATTCTTTGTTTATACTGAGGTGTTTATTATTATTTTTCTTCAGCTACTTGTTCCTTGTTACTCTCAGCTTCCACTTCTCTTGCTTAAACTGGTTGTTGTCCTGAAAACTCTATACCACTTCCTTTTGTTTTCTTCCCACTTCTAAGTTTTATAGATTTAAAACCCTCACATGGACGTACTTCATGGATTATTTTTACGTTTCCACTAGGTATTACTCTAGGAAGATCTGAAATTTTCCCAACTTACAAATCCAAATTTATTAATGTTTTCTTTTGGTTCGATGATTCTTCTTCAATTTCTTTAAGTACATCCCTATAATAAATCATGAATGTAGCCAATGTCTCATCCAATCTATAGAAATATATTTTTATTGTAGGACCTTGAGGTTCTTGATTTTGGTACTCTTGTGGTCTTTATTAAATCCTTATTTTTATTGTTTTGGTTGTATCCACAAAACATGAAATTGATTACCATGATTTAAATCAGCATAATTGGTATCTTCCATATGCGTACCTTAGGAGTTTTGTTACTAGCCCATCATGATGTCCATATTATTTTATAATGATTCTAGTTATGCCATTATCCAATCATTATTATTGATGACATGAATACCTTTTCATTGTATCCCTTCCATTTTCCACTGGAAAATATTGCTCACCATTTCATCTAACAAGTTGTAGATTTCTTCAAGTGACTTATTCATTAATGATCTTGTAGCTACAACATTAAAAATTGAAATGTTACCCTAAAAACACTTTTTTAAAGTGTGTATTAGCTGCAATATCTCTATTATATTATGAGGGAATTTTCAAGTCATATTTTTATAATGTTACCATGTAGAATGAAGAGATTCGTATTCAAATTGAAAAAAATGTAAGAATGTTTACTTGTTTGTCCGTTAACTTAGAAGGTGGAAAGAAGTGGGTGAGAAAGTCACATGCCAACTCATTCAATGCAGTAATGGAATGTTCTAGAAAGATTTGAATCAAATCTCAATCTTGATCACGTAATAAAAATCAGAAAAGGTGAAGTCTTATAGCATCGCTTTAAAAATTATGGAATTGAAATGTATCATAGATCTCAAGAAATTTTTTCATATAGTTTTTCAGATTTTCATAGTTAAGACTGATTAATTGAAAATTATTTTTGATCATTTAGTTCATTAGAGGCTTGATTTTTAAGTGATTTTCTATAATTGGGGGTGTAAGTATGCTTGGTTTCAATCCCGTGTTTGACGATCGCCCATATTTTGCAAGCATCTGCATCCCCCAATCTCTTTGAATAACCGTAGTATGTTGATTTTTCTCTACCCCTTCCATTTTTTTATCTTTTTTATACTCTAGTCTTGTTATTGAATGGTGGGTTAATTCTATGATCTATTTTCCCTTTTCCCGAGTGTTGTAGTAATTTATTTTAATTTAACAATATGAAACTCACAGCGTGAACACACCCAATGAAGATAGGGAATTGAAATAAATATAATAAAAATAATAAAATTTAAATCCCTAAAATACTAAAAAGAAACATTCCCCAACAATGGTTCCAATTTGAAAGGCCTAGAGGGAATATTTAATTCCCCAGGGGTCTATACTAAATCAACATTTATAAAAACTCATCTATTCTACACAATTAATTAAAATGAGTATTAAAAGAAAGATGAGATCGATCCACAAGGAGAGTGTAATTAGTTTCATTATATTTTTTTTATATTTAATTTTATTAAATTGGAGATAAAAGTGATAAATGATTTATTTGATTGGTTTTGAGAAAGTTAAACAAAAACGAGGCAGATTGATTGATTGGTTTGTAAACATATTTGAAAGTGTGTCTGGGTTTTGTAATTTTTGGGTTTGGATGTAATTGGATTAAAGGAAATATATTGTTCAATTCATGAATGGTGTAAGATTTGAGATGAGGAAGATACAATGGTAATTTTATCCCCTCCTCAATGAGATAATAAACTATTTCCCTTGGTATGGTAATTCAGGGTGTTGCTGAATCACATTTTTCTCAATACCATATTTAAACCAAATTTCCCCTGAAGTTGGTAATGGTCATGCCTTATTTTGGGTTTTCAGTTGTGAAACTTTAAAGTTACTTTTTGGTTCAAATATCAATTGTCTTAATAAAAGAAAAATAGAGATATTGGAAGTTGAAGAATAAATTTCACAAACCAAATACATGAATAAAAATAAATGAAATAAATCCAACGGTAACTTACCCCTTCGATTATATTACCCCATAACAAGGTGGGTTTACACCCCCATACTAGTGATGATAGAATAACATGTAATGATAAAATAAAAAACATTAAGAAAATAAAGAAAGAACTCTGGGTGGGTGTAGTGTCTCCCTACAAGATTTGGTCTCTAGCGGGTCTGGATTTGAATTCCTAAATATCAGTAGGAAAGACCTCAATTTATGGGATTCATATTGGCTCTAAAATTAAGGGATTTCATGAAGGAAAGTTACAACAGTGGTCCAGGGAAAGTCCCACATCAAATATTTGGTAAAAAACCCAAGATTTGGTGAATCTGAGTGAAAAATTCTAGTCTAGGAATTTACACAATGTGAAACTGGGTTACACCAGTTGTAAATTTTCTTGATGTATTTATTATCGTCACGATGTGCCCTTATATTCACCACAAGTATTGGTAAAATTAGTGTAATGATTACATGATGTGTAATTCTATTTTTATGCTTCAGAATCCTTTTTTTTACTTGGTTCTTCAGTTTTATTCCATAGAAGTGCTCCACGATCATCCTCAAAATCTGGTATCACACCACTCCACTTTTCTCACAACATAGTGTTTCTTTTTGCTCCAATATATTATTATCTTCATTCATTTTATAAATATTCATTTTATCCTACCATAAAATAGAAAACAAGTCATGTCACTCATAAATTTTTAAGAATAATCAATTAAATACATAATTAAATACATTAAAATACTCTAAAATGTATCCATGAAATACGCTTATCAAAATTCCATTTGAAAATAAAATACTATATAGAACACTACTATAGATCCCTAAAATTCATGGGAAGAAGTCTACAATCTAATCATATAAAATATATTTTTCTTTTCTTCATTAATTATTTGTTTTTTAGGAAGAACTGGATTCTCATATCACTCAATTTGAATCACTTGAATATTTATTTTTTCAATCCAATGAATGGATTTCCAAAAAATCATCCGCACATGATTTCCATTGTGAATTCGTATTGCACTATTATCATCATTTTATGGATAAAAATCAAATTATACATTTTATTTTGTGTTTTAACAAAAAAATATTATAATACGGCGATCTAGAAATATCATCTAAATCATGATATGAGGTCAATAAATGAACACAAGAATCCTAAGTATTTCTTAAAATTGAGATAGATTAAGGTATGTATAGTAATATTTAACTACCAAAACATATTTGAAAATAATGTACCTATTTTGTTCTACGTTTCTACAGTTTCTAAAATAAGATAGAGATAATGAGTTTGGATATTATGTTTTTTAAATTTATGAAATATATCATATACCATTAACAAACTAAAATCCTAAAATATGTAATTTTTTAAGGTAATTTAATTTCATTTAAAATATATTTTAATCATTTGTTTGTCTATATTTTTATAGTAATACCTATATTTCCCAAAGTCTATGTACTAAAAAGAAGTAATAAATTTGTTTAGATATGAGTGGGGAGATTACATGGTGTTATAATGTTTTTCAACATCAAGTTGAAGTGGTTATACATTATATTTGTGATCTAGTGAAAACAATGACCTTAGATACACATTTAGGATTTCACACATTAGTATCATAATATTTAGATATTATATTTCCTAAAAAAATCATATTGTATTAGAAATATATTGGTTATAATTGTATTATAATCCTATATTTTCAATTATCATCTAATTTTTTTTCAGATTTTATAATCCAATCATTCAAAATGAATTTGAAACTCACTATAGATTTTCTACGCCTCCTGATTGAGGCTATAAAGTTGGTGATCCTCCTAAACTAATGGTTACTCCTCTTGATGAAAAGAGTGTAGATGTTTTTATTAAAGGCTTTTTATCTGGGATCAATAGACAACACATCTTATTAAAAATCCACAAATTGATGGGAAATCATTTCAAATACATTAAAATCCACCTGTTTCTTCTTTAGATGCAGTTCAACCTTTTAGATACATTTAGTAATCCTATATATAATATTATTAATTCAATATTCCTATTATTAGTATAATTTTTAAATGCTTCTAAAAGGTATATTTTCATTTTCTAAATAACCATGAATTTATGTTCAAATACTCATTAATTTCCTTCTTTTGGGAGTTAGGATGTGTTTCTTAAAATTATAAAAAGTTTTGTGGTGTCCTTATAAAGAAATAAACATTTTAGTTTTTTCTCAAGATTAAGTATCCAGGAGTGTTGCACACTATGGATTCTGGATGATCTAGTAATATGTACAAAATTTATCATTATCATGAGAGATTATACTTTGAGTCTATAGCTGAAATGAAAGTGAGAGGGAAAATGGTCAAGTATCCTTCTACCCACAAATCTGAAGTCATATTTCCAACCATTGGTATAAAATTTAACCCGTACAGTGAAGCGGTGTGTGCCTTAGGATTTTTTCTTCATTTTTAAAAAGGGCAGTTCCTTTTATTTCACTTTTTTTTATTATTATATTTAATATGTGTTCCATTGTGTCTAATCATTGCATATTCATAAGGTTGAAGATTTAGTAATGAAGAAACCATAAATAAAATTACATAAGGTTTAATGTAATCCTTCCCCTTTTTTATGGAAGAGATTTTATATTAGTGTCCTTTATATAGGGTATGTACTTCCATACTCCTAGCCTTATCATTTTCATTTTGTATCTTACTTACTTTTGATGAGTTTGTAAAAATGGTATGAGCCCTGTTATAATCACTTCCATCCCCTTGATGGATTTATTTAATTTCACATTTCGAAAACTAAATAATTGATAATGAAAGTTACCGTAAATACTAATATAAATATCAGAACCATATCTTAACATAGTTATTAATGTATAAACTAGGAATTAACTATGAATGAAGTTGAACTGGGGTAGGAAGTTAAAGGTGTTGAGAGGTCGATTGATCTATACATATCATTCTAGTCTAAAACATGTGTCCATACCCAAAACTGAGAAAATGGGCTCATATTATCTTGAAACTTTAATAAAATGATCCATAATTCATTTTTGAGGTATAGGATTTTACTATAAATTAATCTGACACATGATGTTCTCAATAAGAGTTAAATTGAAAATTTTAATATAAAAGTGTCATTTTAGTATAAAACACATATCATGTTGTAAAAAAAAAACGAGAAAATGATATTTTATTATTTTCACACTTTAGGAAAATTGTTAATAATTAATTTATGAGATATAGGAATTGATTTCACATTAATCTGACACATTATGCGGTAGGTATGACTCCAATTGTATATTTTCAAAATAAAATTTTCATTTTAGTTTAAATCATGCATCAAAATGTGAAAACATTCATGTTGTTTTCAAACATTAATAAAATGTTCCATAATAAATTTTTGACGTGTAGGAATTAAATGAATGTTAATCAAATAAACAATGTTCCTGATATGGCTCAACATGTGTGTTATCTATATAAAGTGTAATTTTAGTCTAAAACATGCATGAAATTTCAAAAATTAGGAAAAGGAGGTAGGATTGTCTTATAGATTTATAAAAAAATATCCATAATTCATGTATTATGTGTTAGATTTTATTTTACATCAATCCAACATATGTTGTGTCTGGTATATCTCAAAGTGAATGTTTTCAATATAAAAGGGTCATTTTATTTTAAACCACATGATATATAGCCAAAACCAAGAAATAATGTTCAGATTGTCTTGATAATTTAATATAAATATCAATACTTTATTTTTGAGATTTCGGAAGCTACCATATAGTAATCTAATAGGTGATGTGGTTGGTATGAGTCAAAGTGGGATGTTTTCATTTTAAAGGTTCCATTTTAATCTAAAACATGTGTCACATGGAATAATAGAAAAAACAAGCTCATATTATCTTTAAACTTTAGAACAATGATCCATAATTCATGTGTTATTTGTAGTAATTTACTGTAAATCAATTTGATACACAATGTGGTTGGTATGACTCAAAATGTGTGTTTTCAATATAAAAGTTTCATTTTAGTTTGAATCACACATCATATAGCCAAAAATAAGAAAAATATATAGTGTTGTGTTGATAATATAGAAAAATGGTCCATAATTCATTTTTGATATTTAGGAATCAACCGCATTTCATTATGGCGCACGATATGGCTAGTTTGACTCAATGTTCATGTCTTCACATTAAAAGTTTCTTTTTACTAAAAAACACACAACACGTAGGAAAAATGAAGAAACAAATCTTGGATATTCATTAATTTTTTTTTAAAAAATAATCCATAATTCATTTGTGATGTGTAGTAATTTACCTCAAATCAATTTGACACATGATTTTGCTGGTATGACCAAAGTGTATGTTTTGACATTAAAAGTGTCATTTTACCCAAAAAACATGCATCACATGGGAAAAACTAATCAAATTAGGTCATATAGTCTTCCAAACTTTAAGAAAATGACACATAATCCATTTATTACATATAGGAATCAACTGCATGTTAATCTGACGTATAATATGTTTGTTATGTGTCAAAGTACGTATTTTCAATATAAAAGTATCATTTTAGTCTAAAACCCAAATCAGAGAGCTAAAACAAAGAAAATGTTCTTGGACTGTCTTAATCATTTATGAAAAAGTCCATGTTTTATGCATGACATGTAGGAATCAACCTCACATCAATATGACACCTGATATTGCTGATATGACTGAAAGTGTGTGTTTTGACATTAAGAGATTAATTAAGTTTAATGATATAACTATTAATAACTATTTAACTGATTAAGATAATAACTGATAATATCATTAATAAAAAATTTTTAACAATATAATTTAAATAGATTATTAATTAATAATCAAATTAATAATTCATAATATAATTATTAATCAATAATATAATTTAATATATGATAAACAATATAATTTTTAATAATATAATTAATAGTATAATTGACAATATCATTAATATATTCATTAATTAACAATATAATTTTTTATGTGTAGATTATATAACATTAAAATAAAAAAATATGAGATATTACTAAAATTGAAAGAACCTGGTTCTTCTTTTAGGTATAGATCTTTTACTTTCCATCAATTTTTAGTTTAAATGTCTAAATGTGGCCTAATGTGTAACACCCATACCCCAGAAACCTGAACTTGATGCATTATTTTATTTCATTGGCATGATTACAAGGAAATAAAATCCCGAAGGACCAATCAGTTTAGCAGTTTTGGAAGACCATATTACATACATGATACCCATTGTACATTGGGAAAGATATAAAATATAACTTGAAACATAATTAAATGAAATAAAAAACATACTTGAAACTCATTCAAAGGATTCCTCTTCATAGCCTGGGGAAAGGAAACATAATAAGTGTAAGATCAAATTCTCAGTAAGGGTTATATGAAACAATAGTAAGTGAAGTAAATTCAATAAGGCATAGACATTACGGTAAGGTAAATAATCTGACAAAGACATACCACCAGTAAAATAGGAATGAAAATGTATGCATAGATTTTATCATAGTGAAAATATCATGGGAAGTAATAACTAAATATTGAATGAAGAAAATTATTATTTAGTGTATTCCATGTATCTGGAACATTAACCATTATACCATCAAGACAGTTTAAGTATGAGGGTACAAACCCCTATGATTCTATTTGGAAACAAACATGAAGGGTTTGTCACCAACTGTTTTGTCTCATGAGACCGGTCGATGCATTGAGGGGTTATATGGGCCCCAAAAATAACTTCAAGTACAAAGAATTTTATATATATATATTTAAATCAATAATAATTTGACTTATCAATATCCTTATTGAGTAGAGCATACAGATACATCAATATTTCCCAAGTTAAAACAACATTCCTAATAAACACCATATGTAAAATGATATAGAGCTAAAAAAACCATATCCATGATATAGGAATATGAAAAATTAATATAAATATAATTTAAAATTAAAAATGAATTGAAAGGGGCATTAGATACACTACATAAAAAAGATATCATGTTTAACTTAAAAAATTCTATTTTCATAACACTTTTTCTATTTTATCTAAATGTAAATTATACATAAAAATTACTAATTACAGAAGTATATAATATATAAAATAATATTTTTATATATTATATATATATATTATAACATCCTCCATTTAGGATGGTTTTATGTGTTGATATGGAAATGTCTCCATATGTGGTTAATCAACCTTTGAGGAGACATCGATAGGAGAGTGGGAAGAAGATGTTTTAAAATTTTATATATAGTAATATAACACTTTAATTAAGTTAAAATCATTAACTTATAGTTAACTTATAGCCTAATTAATTACTTTAATTACTGGTTTTGTAATGTTTGGGGAAAAAATAAATAGGAAGCGTAACCTGAAGCAAAAATGGGGGTTCAGGAGCATTCGTATTCTTGGTTTTAATGATCAGTTCTCTTATTTATAAGTAACAATGTTCAAGTTGAATGAGTATAATTATCTAGAATTAGAATTATATGTTTTTAATGAACATTAATAAGTGTAAATGTTTTTATATATCATTTGGTTAAATGGTTTGAGGATGAATAATTAGATAACATGATAACGATAATCGTTTATCTTAATTTGAGTGGTTTTTCGACCATGACAAACTAGTTTTGTTCTATTATTTAATATAGTGTATATATAATTGGTAAAAAAAATTATATAAGATATAATAAATATTTTATAATCTATTTCAGGCATAAAAATGGTTTCATGACCATCCTTGAAGTATAAATTGAAGAATTAAAGTTCAACATCCACGAAGGTTGTAAATTGGCACCTCTCGGACGCTGATTTTTGTTCTTAATATAAAATAGAAAGAGAGTGAGGAGATTGATAATGGATATTCCATTAACATGATATCATTCCATTAGATATATTATAATATAATTATCATGATCATTTGGACATAGTATGTGAGGAGAGTATAATAAAATAAAATGAATTGAAACGAAATTAAAAGAAAAATGAAGGGGATTTACCTCTTGAATTATCCTCCTTGAGAACCTCCTTAGGGAAAGGATTTTTAGTAATTTGGAAATTCCTAGATCTCAAAGACGTGGGGAGAGACTAGGGAAATGGATTTTGGAATAGTTTGGACAATATTAAAGTCTTATAGGTGTGAAGAGAAGAGGGGGTGAGGGGTGATATTTATACTGGAGGATAGGGGGTTCCCTTGATTTTTTTATTAATTAGATCACTATTTGGATTAAGAATATAAATACTTTTAGAATTATAATTAAATATTTTAAAATAATTAATGTGAGTTTTAGATTATGGGCTTACATTATCCATACATCATCTATGACTCAATAAATCATGTATTTTTCATTTATCATAAATTATTGTATTTTATTATTCACAAAATTCAAGTATTTTAGGAAAATCCCAAAAATTCACCACAACCATTTATCTATGTGTATAATTAAAAAGTTAACTCTATTTTATGAAAAAAAAATTATAAATGTGAAAATTTTAATTTTTAATTAAATTCATCATTTACTCATAAAATATAGTTTTTAAAATTTTAATTGGTTTTATAACACTCTGATAGATTAAACAAGGTCTCATTAAATTATAATAAAATAAAATAAAAACAATTTATTGATTTATGAATACATTTTATAAAAATAAATTTCTTTTTAATTCATTTTATTGATTATAAAATTGTAAGTAAATATTTATGACTTACAAAATACCAACACTTACATAATAATTTTTAAAATATTCATTTTTCATAAACTGTGATATAATTATATCATAAATTCATTTATAAGGTGCCTAAATTTTATTTATACATTCATGGGTGTGGTTAAACTTCATTAGTCGAGTTTACTATTCTTAAGTGTCAAATCACTGTTCCTATGGTCAAGTTACTATTCCATCAGTATAAGTTTCTTAACTTCTAGAAATACCTATTACATCATTCATATTTAATTTATATTTTTTTTTGTGTTTCTATATGTAATTTTATATGATTTATAATAAAATAAATAGTTTTTTGTGCAATTTAATCAATCAAATGATTTGAAACTATTTAAGAGGATACATACCCTAAAATCTTGGGGCGTTATATAATGTGTATACCCTTTAAGGTCTCAGAGTTATCAGATGTGTCTAGGGATTATTAAGAGCCAAAAACCTATCTTTTGGGGTGAAAATGGAATGTCACATAGTTATTATAAACCATACATGGTAGGCCACACTGTTAGATAAAACCAAGCGAGGTAGGAGAGTGGAGTCCTTTAGGACGCACGGTTAAAAAACTATGAGATTTGAGGCACATGACCATGCTGAAATGCCAACAATTTTGATAGTTGATTTTTTCATGGTTTGTGAATGGTTAGTCAAGTGGTGAAAACATATCATGAAAAGTGACCCTACTTATAGAAAATCATGCATGGTTGATGCATGGTTTGGCCAACAGTTCGACCCAATTTTTTGGTGAAGTTACCAATTTCCCCACACTTAATTTTATTTCTAAACCCAACTCTTCATTATTCCTACAGAAAATAGATTAATCATTTGAAATATCTTCTTCAAGAATATTCTAGTATTTTTCTCCAACTCTCTGTGATAGATCAGATTTAAGAATTGCTCATCTCACTGGATCTACATTAGTGAGTTCTCAATTCATTGTGTGTCATTCCTCATTTTGTTTGGTATTGGATGTGCTATTTAGGTGAAAGATAATTTTCCATATTATTAGGTTCATCATCCATTCATTAATTTTCTCCCAATCTAAGTCGAATAAATAGCTGATACAATATGAGATATCCACTATGAACCTACGGTAGGTGGTGTCATGATTTTCCTTAAAATTCAAAGGGTTTATGTAAATTTAATTATGTCGTATGCCCAATTCTCAGAGAAACTCCTTGAAATAAATTTTAGACCTTGATTTAAATTGTTAGGTGAAACCTATGTAATTAATGAGGCTCTTAAATGAATAGTTAAAGTTTAGGTACCTTTAGTTAAAAACACCTCTTGGGTGTGGTGGTTTATTAAACAGACCACCATGTGTAGCCTTTGAATTGGATACATTTTAGGTGTCCCTTTTTCCCTTTCCTTGGGATGTTCAATAATGAATTTCCAATTTCATATGAATTGTAAATATGAATTGTGAATTGAATTTATTAAATGGAAGGTATGAATTCACTATGACCCTTATCATGAAATTGCTTGTTATGATTGAATTTCCCTTTATACTGAAATTCCCACATGGGTAATTAAGAGGTAAGGCTTCTAAGATTAGCTCGTGAATTCTTCCACCTTATAAGGTGACTTGAGTTGAATTGAATATGTTTATGACCACTATTATACTAAATGTTAATGAATGAATGTTTATAGAATACATGTTTTCCTTGGGTGACACATGGGTTCATATAAGAATTCCATGTATGGACTCAATTGGCTTCTACGATGCTTATCCTTGAGTGAAAATTGGACTACCTAGTGGACTTACAATGATAGATTCATGGGAAATTATTGATTATATGTCGAGTGATACATGGATTCCATAGGTATTTCTAAGGAAGTAATCAAATGTAATTTGATCGTATATGTCACAGGTGATACTAGGGCTCCCTTAGTGGACCACTAAGGATGGTCTCGATTAGAAAAGATATTATACCATACTTAGAGTGATACTTAGTTTATTGCGAGGATATCCATGGATGGGCTTGTATGGTGTTGGTTTATACTATTCATGGACCGATTCTTGGATTCCAAAATAGGAATGATAAGGATATGCTCAGTTTCATAAATGAATAATGAATACAATGATTTATATGATGTGTCAGCCAAGACAAATAACAATCTTGGATTTGGCCTTTACCTTAAAATTTACGGATGGTCTATTTATACACTCATTGACTGGATGGAACTGGACCTTGGGTGGTTGCCTACTGGGATAATGTCTCACAACCTGTTTAGACCACCTTGGGCACCCGAATAGACAATATGATTGTAGGTATGGATAAGAGAAATCACCCTATTATTGGTTTTTGATTTCTTCTTAGGAGTAGGGGAGCATGGGACTAAACTTAGGCTCATGATTCTACCTGGGATATTATTTGGACTTTTTGGACTTTTGATAGAAGTATTGTATTATACCACTGTAAACTTATTTTGGCTATTTTGTAGAGACATATAACATGTATCATCATCTTCTTTGTATATTATCTTCCTTTAGATATTTTCCTCTATTAATTTTGATTTTCTATTGTCTAAGTGTTATTACTTATTCCACTACATGTATGTTATTGAAATTTCATTATGTTATACTCTAATAATGAGGGAATAGTCTCCCCATAAACACACATAGGCCCTCACTACTAGTCAAAAACCTATAGAATTTAAAAAGATACGCTTGAGGCCAGCTGGACAACCAGACTTGGGGAACCTTTTAGTGGCATCTAGGTCTAAGAAATTACAAAGTGGTATTAGAGTGGGTTATTTGATGGTTTGCATTACTATTTAATAATAAAAGAAAGGGATAGGTGTTAGGACTAAGTTTTGTTTTTTTTGTTTTTTTTTGAAACAAATCAATATGTTGATTATGTTAAAGAAGGAGATTATGTTGACAATGTTAATGGAAATATAGATTGAATAAATCTTGTGTTTGAATCTATCAATTGAATCTAGACTATCGACATGAGAACATGATCCAGAACCATCAGCATGAAAATTGGACCCACCACAGTAATCAGTAATATGTTTCTTTTGGAGGTTTTTTATTTTATTACTGATGAAAATAAATCACCTAAGCTTATAAAAGATGATTTTCAGACCGACCATCATATTCATGACATCAAACTCACATTACTTAAGGAAGTCCATCAGATTGAGGAGTTTTTTTGGAAGAAAATAGTCATCAGATTCATCTTGGGTATGGAATTTAGGGATGATAATTATGAGGAGTAGAATTAGATTCTTCAGGGATCCAATGAAAATATGATGATAATTTTCAATTTTTAATTCAAAAAAAATCTTATGTGTTTAAAAAACTTGTGATTCAATATTTATAAAAGAAATTGGGAGTTATACCAATCGCATTGAGGTTTGGAAATAAATATGTATTCTAGAAAGATGGTAAGTAACAAATAATTTTGAATGTAAGTCAGATGATGCCGAATCTGATCTTCAATGTATTCAAAGTTATGAGGAAGGCACAATATAAGATACTGTTTGGATGAGAAGGAAGTTTCTAAAGCCAAAGATTTCTGGTCTAAGTCCATTGGTGTGAGAACACTGGACATGTAAATGTTGGTTGGCTGGGAATATTGATCAGAATGTGAAGATATTAATATTCTAGTTTTAAGTCATACCAATGATCCATTAAAACTAAATCATTAGAGAAAGAAACTGAATGTTAATATTTAATTTGTATTGTACTCAGAGAAGAAAAAAATTTCGAAGTTAAAGATGATGGGACTGATCTATCTAACATAGTGTCCCACTGATCTATCATAATGGATTTTTACACTAATTCATATTTTTTGTTATATATTGAATATATGATGTATCATTTTATCAGAGGTACAATTTTTTGTGATAATGTTTTGGGAATGATAAAAATAAAATAAATTGGGAACTAATAAATAAAGAGAAGGAGAAAAGTTTTTGGTGACCAATATGAAGAATAAAGTCATAGATCAATCAACAATGTATTCAAACATTTCTCATAAAGATGAACTGTTGATTGTTTTCTTGATGGGAACTTTGTTTTTAAGATTTTTAGTATAAAGTGGGTCAGGAGAAATTCAATTCTTGGATTTGTATTTACATTAGGGTCCATAGGAAGAAGAAATATGATATATGTTTATCAAGTGGGTCAATACTATCATATTAGAGATTATATTGATAAACATCATCAGACCCAAGATCATTGTTCTTGGAAAAGAAGAAAAGGAAAATTTTAGGAAGTGTTGTCAAGGAATTTGTTGAAGAAGTTTGAAGGATGTATTTCATATGTTTCATTTGGTGTAGAGAAACCTGATATTTCTATTATAACAAAGATATAAAAATGATTAGTTGACTTTGAGGATTTTAATGAGAAGATATAATATTCTCATATGATCGATGCAATGTTTTTTCAATTGGCGAAGAGTTTTTAGTGCAGAGTAATGTAAAGAAGAATATTTCATATTCATCGTAATGAATAAATTGGAATGCAGAAGATTAGTTCTTGTAATTTTTATAGACCATCATAATGAGAAAATAAGAATGGGGAATTATAATCATACTAAATAATGTAATAAAGTTTGAACTGAAATGAAGTTTCAATATGTTTTGAGAAGAAGCGAGAAGTGTGGAGAATCATTCAAGAAGTTAAATATGTATATGAAATTTAAGGGAAATTGATGTTTTATGAAGATTTTTCAGTAGGAAAACTTTTCATAATCCCTCCCAAATCAGATTTAGCTCACTTATAAATAGGGAAAGTACTTTGTATTATCTGAAATTTTAAGTACATAAGAGTGAAGGCAGAGTGCTGAAGAATTATAGAGAGAAGGAGTTTAGGGATTGAGTTTTCCAAAGGAATTCATCCAAATAGAACAATAATAAGAATATTATATTAAACTGATCAATATATCAACCTAGGTCATTGGACTAAGAAATAATATTCAGATTTCTGGACAGAGACAGAAGTAGTTCAGAATTATTTCAGTGGTATTATGAAATATTTATATTATCAAACAGAGAAATCGAACATTGGAATCAAACTCGGGAATTGTATTGAGTATCATTATGAAGTCCAGAATAAGTTCATTCCTACTTCTAGGTAATAAAGTGAAGAATTATTTTTAAGATCATATTTGTGAAAGTTGATCATGTATCACTATAAGATGGTTGTTAAAAATAATTTACATAATTTGTGATAGAATAAGTGCACACACTATTGTAATAAAAATAGTTCTACACAAGTGTATGGGAATATCATATTCATTTAATTCCATATAAAAGGACTTTTTTTCTAGTGGATTGTGTGGTAGAGGATTATTTCTATACCATAACAAGGATATAACTACTCTTTTTGAGTAGTGAACCATGTAAATACTTATGTTCCTATGGATGTGTGATTATTTGATATCCATTGTCTAGACCCGTCCCCCGGGGCCCATGCTGTGACTACCCCAAGCTTGACTTCCATAGGCCAGGGGCTGGTGACTAGCACCGAAAGGAGTAATCCCTAAAACTGGAAGGCATTGCCTTTATAACCTATAAGCACACACAACCAAGAACTCAGCAAGATACAAACTCAAGTAAAATGAATAATAAAGAGAGTGAGTATGGTAAGTAAAAGGGGCCAAAATACAAGCCCAACTGGAATGTACAAGAAGCTAAAAGTACAAGTATACTCGAGCAAAAAGGAATAAAATAGTTGGGTCATCCTCCGAGGTTCCTACCTGAAGGGTAGGAATAGATCACCTCCTCAACACTCCACGTCCATCCGCCGCCTCCGTGTATTGACTCTTCGTAAGGTCCTCCTCCGGGCACCGTCCAGTCCTGGTACCCTCAATATCGATCAACGTTGTAATCGTCTGCACCAAACACAACAAGGTGTGGGAATTGCCCATGAAAGGGTGAGTATAATGATACTCAGTAGGGACCCCAAGACCCTCAAGGTCTCACAAAATCCACAAAGGATAAACCTCAAAGCATGAAGTCAACTGTCAACACTACTTAGGTATATTCCCATACATATACCTAAGTTATTAAGTATACCCATCTTAATCATGAGGAAACAGAGAGTTTCTCACTCATCTCACACCAGGTATAACTTAGGTATTATAGTAGAGATGATTAGTTATATCTACTGAATCATCTTACTCTGTTAAGAGGATTTGCTGCTAACCTGCACAAAATATCTTGGAGCTGACCCACATAGGATCACTAGGAGCTCACCCAAATAGGATCTCTAGGAGCTGATCCACACAGAATCACTAGAAGCTGACCCGCAGAGGATCTCTAGGAGCTGACCCGCACAAGATTGCTAGGAGATGACCCACATAGGATCTCTAGGAGCTGACCCGCACAGGATCGCTAGGTGCTCACCTACACATGATCGCTAGGAGATGACCCACACAGGATCTCTAAGTGGTGACCCGCACATGATTCCTAGGAGCTGACCCCCACAGGATCTCTAGGAGCTGACCCACATAGGATCGCTAGGAGCTCACCTACACATGATCACTAGGAGATGACCCACACAGGATCTCTAAGTGGTGACCCACACATGATTGCTAGGAGCTGACCCCCACAGGATCTCTAGGAGCTGACCCTCACAGGATCGCTAGGAGCACTCTTCTCGTCACAGCTAGCTACTGGGTTTCCACACTAGGCATGCCCGTCTCAAGGAGAGTCCACAACCCAAGACACTGGTCGATTATCCAACTACCAAGATTTCCCACGAAGAAGTATCTCAAAGGTTCTCTACATCATAGGGGTCTCAACACAACAGACGGTGCATCAATCGGACACCCGGTATGTGAGTTATTAACCTTTTAGTCCCAAGGGCCCAGTTAGATTCGTGCTTGATCCAACCCGAAACATTCTCCAAATTTATCCAAAATTTCATTGGGGTATACCAAAGGGACCATCTTGCTCCAGGGTTTCCAGCGCCATTGACGGTTCATCATACTGACGTCTGGTTCCAAAGTTATGGCTAAAAGAGCGTAAATGGGTCATAGTGGGTCTGGGTCCGGTCCGACTAGGTCGGACCGACCTGGCTCGACTCGGCATGGGCTGACCCGATCTGGGATGACTCAGCCCGACCCACTGGATCTGGCCTGGCCCGTGCTGGGCAGCCCGACCCGTTGGACGGTCTGGCAGACTATGAGGGGCCGCAGAGGGTCGCAGGGGGGTGCTGTGAGGACGACTCAGCCACGGAGGGTGCCGGGAGGGCGGCTCGGCCTGGGGGTGCAATGGGGGCGACCCATCCCAGGGGTTCCACATGGGTGGATCGGTGAGGCCGCGGGTGGCGCGGCACAGCCGTGGACAACAGCGGTGGGTCGGGTGGTGAGGTCGGAGACGGCGGCTCGTCCATAGACAGCAGCAGCGGCTCGTGCAGTGGCTCGGCCGTGGACGATGGCGGTGGCTCGGGTAGTGAGGCCGCAGGTGGTGGCTCGGCTGCAGATGGTGGTGGCGGCTCAGACAGAAGCTCATCCATGTATGGCGGCGACGGCTTGGGCGGTGAGGCCGCGGGCGGTGGCTCGACTACGGATAGCGGCGACGGCTTGGGCGGCAGCTTGGCCTTGGACAGCGGGGCGTCGTGCCTTCACCAGTGGTCGGTTTAGCCGGCCTCTCTCTTCATTCGTCATCGTGTTGTAAGCCACTTTCTTCCATTGCGAAGAACATGATACGGAAGAATGATAGAGGGGTCAGGCCATGTTTGCTTGAACCGCACCCTCTGCGTTAAAGTAGTAGCAAGCGGCTCAACAAAAACAGGATTTAAGAACAACAAACTCTTCAATTTAATACGAATCGTAGAACAAATCATTTTGGTTGATCCAAATTTGCCATTCTTTCCAAGAATGAGTAAATTAAACGAGAGAATTCAAGAATTTAATAATAACCCCTACCTTGAATTGTTCATTGACTTTGGCACGAGAAGGAAGTACAAACGTAGATTCGTCATAGATGAAGACATCCCACTTTGGAGGAAGTCAAATATATCGATGTTCATCGCGCTCACCACAGGCCTCCAATCCTGGGCTCATTCATTGGTTCTTCGTAGTCGAAGGCATTCTACATCGGCGAGATCATTCTTCGTTGGAGGATGGTATTCTCCAAAATTCTCCAAAGAGTACTCTCCTTCTCCTTTTCCCACCAAAATAAAGAGGTGCCAATATAATTTAACTTAAGAAGAAAATTATGTTTGCACACACACACACACACATGTTGGCAAAAATTAATGTATAGCATTGGCACAATTAATGTGGAGGAAGCTCAAGAGGCTTCTCCAAATTAAAGAGGGAGTTGAGGGGTTTCTCCCTCATTACGAGGGGAGTTCAAGAGGTTTAAGCCTCAGGTGGTCCCCCTACCATAACCTATCATGGGAGGTGAGGCTGGGGTGGTCCCCACCACCATAACCTCTCATGGGTGGTTAATTCAGGTGGTCCCCACCTGTGAAACTTCTACATGGGAGTTTCAAAACAAAATAAAATAAAATATTACACACTTTATTTTATTTTATTTTTTTCACAAAAATCCAAATAATTAACTTTCACCCTCGACCAACTGCTGTCGAGGTGAAATTTTTCTTAAGAGAATATTGGCACTGTGAGTTCAACGGTACCCTCAGATTTCAATTCTGAGCACTGATTTAAAAGTTAGAAAAACCCGCTCGTACGTTAACTGAACGTACCCAAAATAAAGTTTAGAAATTCATTCTGGGCACTCCAGGCCTCAGAATCATGTGTCATAAATTTTCACAGACTCGTAAATTTTCCATTTATTTTAAAAACAAATACATGGAAATTCTAGATCTTTACATTCTCCCCACCTCGGGTCTTTACATCCACGTAAGCCACAAATCAAAACTAGGTAAACAAGTGGGGGTACTGAGCATGCATATGAGCCTCCCGCTCCCATGTGCTCTCATGGAGGTTCTTGTGATGCATGTGAACGTGCACCAGATGTATCGACCATCCATGAAGAACCCGCTCCAATCGATCCTTAATATCTACCAGAACCTCTGTAAAAGTCACCCCATCGTCGACATCCAGCTCTCCATGGCCGATGATGTGAGAAGGTTCATGCTCATATCTCCTCAACTGTGATACATGGAATAAATCATGCCCCCAGTGCAACTGAGGTGGAAGAGCTAAGAAGTAAGCCACCTCGCCAACTCTACTGAGTACTTGAAAAGGTCCGATGAACCTCAAAGATAACTTGCAGCCTCAGCCAAATCTCCAAAAACCTCGTCAAGGTGAGACCCATAGAAAGACATGGTCATCATCCTCGAACTCTTGATGTTTCCGTCTCCTGTTAGTATAAGACTTCTGTCTGCTCTGTGCAGTCTTCATCTTCTCTTGGATGATCTGCACTTTCTCGGTGGTAGCCCGTACCATCTATGGCCCCACTAGTGCTGACTCCCCTATGTCAGTTTAGCACAAAGGTGATTAGCAAGGTCACTCGTACAACGCCTCAAAAGGTGCCATCCCAATGGTGGAGTGATAGTCTTTGTTGTATGAAAACTCCACCAAAGGAAAGTGATCCTCCCAGATGTGACCGAAGTCGAAGACACAAGCACGTAGCATATCCTCGATGGTCGGAATGGTCTGCTCGGTCTATCCATCCGTCTGAGGATGGAAGGGGGTGCTCAAATGAAGTTGCGTCCCGAAAGCCTCATGTAACCCATTCCATACCCCGGAATTAAAACATGTATCATGATATGATACAATCATTGAGGTTACTCCATGTAGCCTCATAATCTCCTGCACATAAAGGTGTCCCAAAATTTCTACTGAACCCTACTCTATGATCGGTAGGAAGTGGGCCGACTTGGTGAGTCGGTCGACGATCACAAGATAGATTCATGACCTCTGGATGTACGTAGAAGTCCTATCATGAAGTCCATGGATATGCCACCCCACATCCACTATGGAACCTCCAAAGGCTGAACCAAGCCCACTGGTACCTGATGTTTCGCCTTCACTTGTTGACAAGTGAGGCACCGAGAGACAAACTCTGCAAATTCTTTCTTCATTCCCGGCCACCAGTACTATTGTCAGAGATCCTGGTACATCTTTTCCACTCCTAGATATACCTCTAGAGGGGATGTGTGGAACTCCCTAAACACTTCCTCTTGAAGTGACACTAGTACCATGGTACGTCCTCTGAAGAGGATGATGTTCTCCCCACCTTCAGAAAATACATCAGGTGCATGTCCTGTGGATATCTGAGCACTTCGTGCCTCACAGTTAGCATCCCCATGCTCTGCATCCCTGACTCGTTGAATAAGTGGGGGAGTGACTGTAAGAGACTGAAGAAAAACTGATTTATCTCTATCCACAAAGGATATCTTCAAAGTAGCCAACTGCTTTGTCGCCTGTCCTAGCAGCTGTATACCAGACCTCTTATTGAGTGAATCTGCAACAACGTTCCCCTTCCCAGGAGTATAGACTATCTCGAAGTCATAGTTCTGGAGGAACTCAAGCCAACATTGTTGTCTCCGGTTCAGGTCCTTCTGAGAGAAGATATACTTGAGACTTTTGTGATTAGAGTACACTGTAAAACATTCTCCCATCAGATAGTGCCACCGCATCTTCAAGGCGAAGACCATTACTGCTAACTCCAGGTCATGGGTAGCATAGTTCTGCTCATGCAATCTCATCTATAGAGAACCATATGCAATCACTACTTTCTCCTGCATCAGGAAACATGCGAGCCCGGTCCCTGATGCGTCACGGTAGACTACATACCCTATGCCCTCCTCTGGAAGCCTCAAGATGGGGGCACTAGTCAGCCTCTACCTCAGTTCTGGAAAACTCCACTGGCATTTCTCTGACCAAATAAAGAGTTTCCTTTTCTTCGTCAATGCTGATAGAGGTGCTACAAATTTGGAGAAGTCTAGAACAATCCTTCGGTAGTATCCAGCCAAACCCAAGATACTTCATACCTCCGTCACACTCCCGGGTGGCTCCCAAGCAAGTACCTCCTCAATCTTCGCTGGATCCACTGTAACTCCAGCCTCCGATATGACATGTCCTAGAAAGTGAACCTCTCGGATTCAAAACTAGCACTTAGAGAGCTTACCATAAACTTTGTGCTCTCGGAGTGTGTCCAGTACTACCTCTAAATGATAGGCATGCTCCTCCTCTGTTGTGACAACCCTTCTTTTTATTACAACCTAAACCTGATTTATTACAAAAAACTTCACTTGATACAACAAATAAGATCGATAGGTTTAGTGTCTTTGGGGATTAGGATCATTACATAAAAACTTAAAACATGAAATACAACATCTTTATTGAAAACTTCCTTTACATGACCACTACATTCCTTCGTACTTAGCATTACATGGGATAACCTGAGGACATGCATATGAAAAGGGTGAGCTATAAAGCCCAGTAAGGGAGTACACATGGAATAACATGATGAGTACAATACATTTTCGATAATAGGAATATCAATAGAGCATAAGAAAAAAACATGAACATAAAGTCATGATAAATCATGATAATCATAACATGGAAATGTGGCAACAACACTTAACATGGAATTAGCATGATCCAAGGCTCGTTGCACATGGAGCATGAGTAAATCCTCATTGCACATAAAGAACGAGTAAACCCTCGTTGCACTTGAATTAGCATGATTCAACACTCATTGCACATGGCGTATCATGATACTATACTTTACCCAATGCATTGGAGCGCTATAAGGGTGCACCTTTCTTAAACATTTCATTTCATGCATAAGTGTGCCACATGGATCATAAAACATGGATTCATAAAACAGAATCATTTATTCCACGATAAAGGAATGTGGAATTAATACATAAAAATATACAATAAATAAGTAAATGTGCATAAAGGTGAATACCCTTGATGGAGAAATGGGCATGGTATTCACTACACAATGACATTGGCTTAGAAAATCTGTGCGATTTCGGCAGCGTAACGGCGTGACATAAGAATTCATAAAAATGGTTGATGAGAGAGAAAGGAGTTCCTCATCATATTTACATGTAATGTACAGTAAGGAGTTCATATAGATACATGTCCAAGCAATTGTAATGGAATTTAGATTCATGATACAAATGTATTGCTTGAATGTAAAAGAGGAGAGAGAAGTTCCTTTCGGAATTTCAGCATAGTAACGGGTGTACATGGGAGAAATTTAATGATAGATAAAGGGTCTCCCATAATTAAAACATAAAGAGGGAAGTATGAGGGAGGTGCAAAACCATACCCCAACATTTATAATTGAAATTAAAAGGGAAAAACACCTTAAATAAAATTGGACAAAAATGATAAAGGAAGAAAAAAACCTTACTCGGAACTGTTCTTCCAAAGGCTAGAGAGGGGCTTGTGAGAGGATTCTTGGGAGCTTGGGCCACCTTGCGAGGATTCTAGAGAAACTAGGGCAGATTTTGGACGAACTCCAAAGGCTTTGAGTGAGGAGGGAGTGGGAGCTTGGGTGGGTTTATATAGGAAAGGTGAGGGAATTCTTTATTATTTAGGTTTGGGACCCCTTATATTAAATTAATCCAAACCACAAACCAACTCATTGTTTTTGCCCATGGTTTTTTGAAAAGGGAAGAGGAAAAAATTATTTTATAATTCCAAATTCCGAACTTCTAAAAATATTAGGGTTGCTTATGTGGAGGTGATTCACACTCCCATGGAAATTAATTTAAAAAGACAAGGTGTTTAATAAGTCTTGAGGGGTCCATTAATGAATTGAAAAGTAATCCAAACAAACCCAAAATCACATTATTTTAATGTTAAAAAATATATTGGGCGAACATAAAGATTATAGTATTTTATTACATCACAATTGGGTCATTATGATGTCATAAAATACATTATACATTTAAACAGTATTTAATTTTTACTCAAAAATTTGATTGTCTCAGAAAATTATAAAAAATTCACTGTTGGATAATTTCAACATCCTGATTCCAAAAATTACATTTATTTTATCTAAATAATTTTATAAATATGTTAATTTTCACTTTTAAAATAAAAACTGACATTTATCGAAAATTCACGGGTTTTGACAAAAATGGATTTCAAACCTTGATAAAAATTATAATTGCATTTATACAATTATATGATCATTTATATATAATAAAATTAATCTAATAATAATAATAATAATAATATTTTATTAATATATTATTTAATTCATAAATCCCTTAATTTAATAAAATATATTTATTAATTAAATAATAACTAAAAACACCATTTGTACTTTAAAAACTATTTACAATGTATCAACAATGAAAAAAAATTATATTCATTATTATATACAAAAATAATGTAAATGAACATATTACTATCGATTAGTTATATAACCTCTTAAAACAGCTGCATAAGACCTAAGGGTAAGGTGTGCGATGGTGACAGACTCTTGGGGTGGCTTGGATAACATCACTCGAGTGGTAATTTCTATCAACATCCACTTCTCCCATAGACGATCCCGTTCAAGATTGACATGGTGAAGCTCAGCTTGGTCTTAGTCAAGAGCAAAACCTAAAGACGCCACCTCTTTTCTGAGCTCCGATAAATGGTCTTCGTACGAGGCAATTCTACTGGATGAGGCCATCGTTTCCTTTGTCTAAGTAAAATTGGATGTGTTAAAGCCCTATATTTATACTAATCATGTGATAACTATTAAATGACTATAAAAGTAATGGTCACAATTCTTATCATAAAACCAATGAAGTTGACATTTCATAAAAACATTTTTATATAAAGAGACATTTAATAAGATCAAGAGGGATTTTCCATTAATGAAGCTTTTGGTCGTTATAATATTCCCCCTTAAGAAATTTCGCCATCAAGATTTTCCTTTTCCCACACTAAAACAGATGTGGGTAAGTCAGCTTCATCACTTCCTCCGATTCCCAAGTCGCTTCTTCAAACTTGTGGTTTCTCCACAACACCTTGACGAGGGGCATTGTCTTATTTCGTAGAACTTTTTCTCTACGATCTAAGATCTTTACTGGTTGCTCTTCATAAGAAATGTCATCTTCCAATTGTACCACCTCAGAAGAGAGTACATGTGAAAGGTCTGGTATGTACTTCCTTAAGAGGGATACATGAAAGACATCATGTACTTTGGCCATAGTAGGTGGAAGTTCTAGTCGATAGGCCACAGCCCCGACACGATCAAGAATCTCGAAGGGGCCGATGCACCTTGGACATAACTTTCCGTTCTTTCCAAACCTCATGACCTTCTTCCAAGGAGATATGCATAGAAAAAAAATTTCTCCAACTTTAAACTCAATGTATCATCGATGATTATCTGCATAACTCTTCTATCGACTCTGGGCTTCCTTGATATGCTGGTGAATGGTTTTCACCTTCTCCACCATTTCCTCGACCATTTCTAGTCCAAGAAGCTTACGTTCACCGACCTCATCCCAACATGCCGGTGTTCTGCACCTTTTTCCATACAGGGCTTCATATGGTGCCATTTGGATGCTCGAGTGGAAACTGTTATTACAATAGAACTCGACCAGAGGAAGATGTTGATCTCATCCTCCTTTAAAGTCCATTGAGAATGCTCTCAACATATCCTCAAGTGTTTGGATAGTCCACTCGGATTGGAAATCAGTTTGAGGATGATAGGCTGTACTGAAGTTCAGTTCAGTACTCAGAGCATATTGAAGACTCTTCCAAAACATAGAGGTGAATCTTGGATCTCGGTCAGACACAATAGATAGTGGTACTCCATGAAACCTTCCCACTTCCCTGATATATATATGTGCCAGTTGATCCAATGAGAAATCCTCCCGAATATCAATGAAGTGTGCAGTCTTTGTAAGATGATCCACAACAACCCATATTGCAATGTTGCCTTTGGATGTCCTCAGAAGTCTGGTGAAAAAGTCCATGGTGATGTTTTCCCATTTCTATTCTGGTATGGGAAATGGTTGCATCATCCCCTTAGACTTATGCCTCTCTTCCCTCACTTGCTGACATACCAGGCACTTTGATGTATATTCAGAAATCTCCTTCTTCATATTATCCCACCAAAAGTTTTCTCTGAGATCTCGATACATATTTGTTCTCCCTGGGTGAATAGATAAATTTTAACTATGTGCGTCATCCAAAAGTTCCTTCTTCAGCTCCGGACTTGATAGAACACATAGTCTATTCCCAAACTGCACAATTCCTTCTTCATTAACATTAAACTCCGAGGATTTCCCCTTTTCGACAGCTTCCACTTTTTCTTAAATTACCACATCATCCTTTTGAGCATCCTTTAACCTTTCCAAAAGAGACGGTTGAGAAATCATTTGTGAAAGGATTGATGATGTTCCCTTCTCTATGATTCCCATGTCCATCTTCATCAAATCTAAGAAGATTGGATCCTTCTCAATTCTCATCATTGATAGAATTCCTAGATCCTTTATACTTAGGGCATCCGCAATCGTGTTCTCTTTCCCAGGGTGGTAATGGACTGAACAATCATAATCCTTGATGAGCTCTATCCATCTTCTCTAGTGCATATTAAGATCTTTCTGTGTGAATATATATTTAAGACTCTTGTGGTCAGTATATATCTCACATTTCTCCCCATAGAGATAATGATTCCAGATTTTCAAGGTAAAGATCACTGCCGCCAACTCCAGATCATGCGTTGGATAGTTTCTCTCATGTATTTTCAACTGCCTTTAGGAATAGGATATAACTTTATCATTCTGCATCAACACACATCCTAATCCCTTTTTTGAAGCATCACTAAATACCACAAAAATTTCCCGACGTGTGGGTAAAGTGAGCACGAGTGTAGTGATAAGCCTCCTTTTGAACTCCTTGAATCTTTCTTCACATTAATCACTCCATGAAAACTTTACTCCCTTTTGAGTTATCTTGTTAAGAGGGTTCGACAATCATGAGAAATTTCTCACAAATCGTCGATAATATCCAGCTAACCCCAGGAATCTATGAATATCTATTACCGATGTTGGCCTCAGCCATCCCTTAATTGCATCTGTTTCGGAGGGATCCACAGATATCCCATTTCTTATGGTGATATGGCCCAAGAATGAGACCTCCTTCAACCAGAACTCACACTTGCTGTACTTTTCATAGAGCTTCTCCTTGCACAAAGTCTCTAGTACAGTTCTTAAATTCTCCCCATGATCCTCCTTGGTTTTGGAGTATATTAGAATATCATCTATAAAGACTACCACAAATTTGTCTAGGTAATCTCTAAAGACTCTATTAATCAATTCCATGAAGATTTCTAGAGAATTGGTGAGTCTGAAAGGCATTAATATGAATTCATAGTGCCCATATCTTGTGTGAAAAGCAGTCTTGGGGATATCTTCCTTCTTCACCCTTACTTGATAATATCCCAACCGAAAATCCACCTTAGAGAAGTATTATGCTCCACGTAGCTGATCGAACAAGTCATCAATTCTTGGGAGAGGATACTTGTTCTTTATCGTGATTTTTTTGAGTTCACGATAATCGATGCAAAGTCGCATTGACCTGTCCTTCTTCTTGACGAAGAGGACTGGTGCACCCCATGGTGAAGCACTTGGGCGTATAAACCCTTTATCCAGATTCTCTTGTAGTTGTTTCTTCAGCTCTTCAATCTCTACAACATCCATTCTATATGTAGTCTTGGATATTGGTCAAGCCCCGGGTATAATTTCAATTGAGAATTCAACATCTCTTATAGGAGGAAGACCAGGAAGTTCCTCGAGAAACACTTCAACAAATTCCCTCACAATAGGAATTTTTTCAAGGATGGTTTCTTCCTTGGACTCAATCATCTGAGCCAGATACACGTGCTCATAAGGCATTAATATCCACACTTGAGATGATGGAGCTAAAGGAGATTCATCTTCCTCCTTACACTTGTAAAGAATCGGGGGTCGATTCTCCATATTGAGTGTGATTTCCCTCTCCTGACAATTTATGTTGGCTCTATATAAGGAAAGCCAGTCCATGCCAAGAATTGCATCAAATTCCACCAGAGGGAGTATGACAAGGTTCTCTGGGAAATTCAATCCATAGATTATAACAGGGGAGGACTTATATTCATAGGATGCAATGATTTCCTCATTTGTCGTACTCACCGATATCTTCACTTCCAAGATTTGTGGTGGTGCTGGGATTGTTCTATTAAACTTTCGAGATATAAAAGAATGCGTAGAACCTGAATAAAAAAGTACGTTCTCTATTCTTGAATGAATAACTAGCGTACCTGTCACCACTTCGTTGTCGGGGTTCACTTCGGCAGAAGTGATGACAAAAGCTCTTCCTTGCTTCCTTGGAGGTTGTTGGTTGTCTCCGAAAACCCTTGGATTAAGGCACTGATTTGAAAAATGACCAGGTTATTTACATTTGTAGCATTGAACAACGCGTGGAGGTTCAAATGGAGTGTTACTCTCCTCTATCGCATCCGCGTGTCTTTCTTGCCGATAGTTAACAGCTAGGTGCCCTTCTCTTCCACACCTGAAGCATTTCCTCATCCCCTTAAGGCAATTTCCAGGGTGCTTCTTTCCGCACTTTTGGCAAGTGGGGTGCTGGATCTTCTTAGCACCGTTGGATTTATCCATCGGCCCATCAGCATTGAGTTCCACCTTACGCTTCATATCCCCATGATACCCCTGTGATTCTCTGATCTCCATTTCGACCATGATGCCACATCAGACAATTTCCTCATAGCTGTCGAAGTCACGGATTGCTAATGCTTTCCACAGGCTAGGCTTCAGCCCACCAAAGAAGCGTTCAACCTTGCATTCGGGGGTAACGAAAAAGCTGGAAGCATATCGTGCAAGCCTTGTGATGTTTTCCTCATACGCTCCAACAGATTTTTCGTCTTTTTTCTTGTGGGAAAGGAAGTCCCTTTCCATCTTAAGCCAGAGGGTGCGCAGAAAATATTTATCAAAAAAAATCTTCTATAAATCCTTCCATTCCAACGCCTTGATCTCCTCCTCGGGCTTTGTATTTTTTATCAACGTCCACCATTGATCAGCTTCACCCTCCATACGATAAGCTGCCAGGAGAACCTTCTCTTGTTCAGAACATTGAAGGATGGAGAGGATCTTTTCAATGGAGTTGATCCATTGTTCAGCGATCATGGAATCGGATAATCCACTAAAAGTAGGAGGCCTTTGTCTCATGAAGCTCTTGATAGCGACTTGTTCTTTCTTGGGGGGGGGGATTGGACGTTCCACTTGACCCGTGTTTATATTCAAAACTTGAGTTAGCTGAGAGAGAAGCATGACAAAGTTTGTGATTCCTGCTCCCATTGGATTGGGCATCTCATTAGTACAGTCATCACACTGATCTTCACAACGGTTGTTAGCCCGAGTCCTCCTATTACCGACCATTGGCTGGAATAAAAGGAAAGTTAGGGGTAACACATAAAGGGTAATCCAAAGACAAAAGTTGATTACTTATAAATAAACTTTCATTTCCTTAACTCATGAGTCTATAGGCTTCAATCTAGGATTCTCATGATCTACTTTCTAACATATATTCTTAGGGGAATTTTTTAATTCCCTTAATAAGGGTTCATACTAAGCTTGTGAATTTACCAAAGCATATCCCCCGGGAGTGTCGTAACCAAAAGTGCAGCAAGGGCCGTTGTCGTGCACCAGTTCCCGTTCGAGTCTAGCTTAAAGCGGTGTTTTCGGGTTTTACCCCTAGGATACATCTGTGCTAGAGCCGCCTCTACCTGATCGTATCCAGACAGGGATGTATTTTCTTGATAACCCACTTACTTAATACTCACCAAAACTTTGGGACGTTTTTATTGTACTTAGTCTTGTATCTAAGGATTTACTAGGGTTTTCTAATCCTAATCCCAAAAATAACCAAACCTATCCTTTGATACCAACTGTGACAACCCTACTTTTTATTACAACTTAAACATGATTTATTACATAAAGATTCAATTGATACAACAAAGACGATCGAGAGGTTTAGGGTATTTGGGGATTAGGCTCATTACATAAAAACTTAAAACATGAAATACAACATCTTTATTGAAAACTTCCTTTACATGACCACTACATTCCTTCGTACTTAGCATTGCATGGGATAACCTGAGGACATGCATAAGAAAAGGGTGAGCTATAAAGCCCAGTAAGGGAGTACACATGGAATAACACGAGGAGTACAATACATGTTTGACAATAGGCATATCAATAGAGCATAAGAAAAAAACATGAAGATAAAGTCATGATAAAGCATGATAATAATAACAAGGAAATGTGGCAACAACACTTAACATGGAATTAGCATGAGCCAAGGCTCATTGCACATGGAGCATGAGTAAATCCTCATTGCACATAAAGCATGAGTAAACCCTCATTGCACTTGAATTATCATGGGTCAACACTCACTGCACATGAAATATCATGATACTATACTTTACCCAATGCATTGGAGCGCTATAAGGGCGCGCCCTTCTTAAGCATTTCATTTCATGCATAAGTGTGCCACATGGATCATAAAACATGGATTCATAAAATATAATCATTTATTCCACGATAAAGGAATGTGGAATTCATACATGAAACTTTAAAATCAATAAGTAAATGTGCATAAAGGTGAATAACCTTGATGGAGAAATGGGCATGGTATTCACTACACAATGACATTGGCTTAGAAAATCGGTGCGATTTCGGCAGCGTAACGGCGTGACATAAGAATTCATAAAAATGGTTGATTAGAGAGAAAGGGGTTCCTCATAATATTTAAATTTAATGGACAGTAAGGAGGTCATATAGATACATATCCCAACAATTGTAATGCAATTTAGATTCATGATACAAAAGTATTGCTTGAATGTAAAAGAGGAGAGAGAAGTTCCTTTCGGAATTTCGGCATAGTAACGAGTTTACATGGGAGGAATTTAATGAGAGAGAAAGGGTCTCCCATCAGTAAAACATAAAGAGGGCAGTATGAGGGAGGTTCGAAACCATACCCCAACATTTATAATTGAAATTAAAAGGAAAAAATAACTTAAATAAAATTGGACAAAAATGATAAAGGAAGAAAAAACCCTTACTCGGAAGTGTGCTTCCAAAGGCTAGAGAGGGGCTTGTGATAGGCTTATTGGGAGCTTGGGGAACCTTGGGAGGATTCTAGAGAGAGTAGGGTAGAGTTTTGACGAACTCCAAAGGCTTTGAGTGAGGAGGGAGTTGGATCTTGGGTGTGTTTATATAGGAAAGGTGATGGAATTCTTTATTATTTAGGTTTGGGACCCCTTATATTAAATTAATCCAAACCACAAACCATCCCATGGTTTTTTCCCATGGTTTCTGTAAAAGGGAAGAGGAAAACATTATTTTATAATTCCAAAGTCCTAACTTCTTAAAATATTAGGGTTGCTTATGTGGAGGTGAGTCACACTCCCATGGAAATTAATTTAAAAAGAGAAGGTGTTTAATAAGTCTTGAGGGGTCCATTAATGCTTTGAAAAGTAATCCAAACAAACCCAAAATCACATTATTTTAATGGTAAAACATATATTGGCCGAACATAAAGATTATAGTATTTTATTACATCACTATTGGGTCATTATGATGTCATAAAACACATTATATATTTAAACGGTATTTAATATTTACTCAAAAATTTGACTGTCTCAGAACATTATGAAAAATTCACTATTGAATAATTTCGATGTCCTGATTCCAAAAATAACATTTATTTTATCTAAATAATTTTATAAATATTTTAATTTTCACTTTTAAAATAAAAACCGACATTTATCGAAAATTCACGGGTTTTGACAAAAATGGATTTCAAACCTTGATATAAATTATAATTGCATTTATACAATTATATGAGAATTTATATATAATAAAATTAATCTAACAATAATAATAATAATATTTTATTAAAATATTATTTAATTCAAAAATCCCTTAATTTAATAAAATAGATTTCTTAATTAAATAATAACTAAAAACACCATTTGTACTTTAAAAACTATTTACAATGTATCAATAATGAAAAGAAAATATATTCATTATTATATACAAAAATAATGTACATGAACATAGTACTATCGATTAGTTACATAACCCCTTAAAACAGCCGCATAAGAACTAAGGGTAAGGTGTGCGATGATGACAGACTCTTGGGGTGGCTCGGATAACATCGCTCGAGTGGTAATTTCTATCAACTTCCACTTCTCCCGTAGACGGTCCCATTTGAGATTGACATGGTGAAGCTTAGCTTGGGCTTGGTCCAGAGCGAAGCCCAAGGACACCGCCTCTTTTCCGAGCTCCGATAAATGGGCTTCGTATGGGGCAATTCTACTGGATGAGTCCATCGCTTCCTTTGTCTAAATAAAATTGGATGTGTTAAAGCCCTATATTTATACTAATCATGTGATCACTGTTCAACGGATATAAAAGTAACGGTCATAATTCTTATCATAAAACCAATGAAGTTGACATTTTATAAAAAAAATTTATATAAAGAGACATTTAATAAGATCAAGAGGCATTTTCCATTAATGAAACTTTGGGTCATTACATCAGTAGCCGAGTATATCAGAATACCGTCGATAAAGACTACTACAAAGCAGTCAAGGTATGGCTGAAAGATCCTATTCATGAGTCCCATGAACACTGATGGAGCATTGGTTACACCAAATGTCATAACCAAGAACTCATAATGGTCATACTAGCACCTGAAGGCCATCTTCTAAACTTCCTCATCTCGTACTCTGAGCTTGTGATAGCATGATCTAAGGTCTATCTTTGAGAACCACCATGCTCCCTTCATCTGACTAAAGAGTTTGTCAATCCTTGTGAGTGGGTACTTGTTCTTCACGTTCACCTGGTTTAGGCACCGATAGTCAACGCAAATCCTCAAGCTCCCATTCTCCTTCTTGGCTAATAGAATCGGGGCTGGCCAAGGGGAAACACTAGGCCGGATGAACCCCTTCCCCTGTAAGTCCTCCATCTATACCCGCAGCTCACGAAGCTCCGCATGAGCCATCTGATACGTTGGTGTAGATATCAGTGTCGTCCCAGGGTACATGTCAATGTAAAAGTCCACCTCTTTGTAAGGAGGTAGACCTGAGACATCATCAGGGAAGACATCTACGTACTGATCCACCACTATAGTATAATTCAGAGTCTCCACATTAACCACTCCAAGGGTAAGGCTAGCCAACTGATGAGTGATTGACTGCACCCTCCTCCAGATAAGTCCATCCTACGCTACAAAGGCTTCCTTCTCACCGGTTAAGGTAAACCTGGTCCCATCCATGTGGACACACCGCACTTCGAACTTAATACAGTCTATCTGAGCATGGAATGTAGATAACCATTCCATACCCAAGATGACGTCATAAGGCCTCGACACTGCTACTAGGTGATCCCAGCTAAATATCTCGCCTCCTAGAGTAAGCTCGTACTACCAGCACTAGTGCGTAATCGTCGAATCCACTATTGTAGGAGTCTCAAGGTGTAAGGATCGAGCCAATGGCTCCATCGGAATCTCCAAGCTCCGAATGAGGGCAGTGGAAATAAATGAATGGCTGGCACCTATGTCTATAAGAACTGTAGCTAAGGTGGATTAGACACAGATCGTACCCTGTATCATCTCCGGAGCTCCATGATCATAAGCCTTAGTTTCCTGGATCTGAGCTCTCCCATGTCCACCTACTACCTGTGGTCGGGGTGGACCTTCTGGTGGTGGTGGTGGTAATATCTCAAATCATTGCCCACCGCCAGCTGCACAACCATCTCCTCTGCCATGACCGCCTAATCTCTACAGAACTCCTCAGTTGAACCTCTGTCTCTGCCTGGGCGGTCCTTCGACCGTCTGCTGATCATCCGTACAGTGGGTCAGAAAGTCACGAGCCATGCGACCCTGCCCACCGCATGTGTAACATTGCCTGCTCCTAGCATGACTGGCTCCGCCTCAGGTACCCTGCACAACCGATCTTGAGTCATGCGGTCGTCCACCTGTAGATCTGATCCTCTTGGACCTCTATGAAATCTGTCTACTACTAGCTTCAGAAGACTCCGCTACGTGACGACTGGTGGTGGATATCTCTGCTGGTGAATGCTCAGCAAGGAAACTCTCCACTAAGAGGGATCTCTCTAACACCCCCCGCTTACGTCGGGATGCTGAGTTAGATCATCAAAGCCTTGATCTCCCGCCTGAGTCCATGCTTGAAGGTTTGGGCCCTGAAGAAAGTGTCCAACACCATATCAGTGGAGTAGATTTATAGGTCAGTGAACCTCGATGAGTTCTGAGGTACACTCATGCTACCCTGCTGCAGATGAAGAAGCTCTTGTATGTGCACTGCGCGAAGAGTCGCTGGGAAAAACTCTGCCCGAAATAGGATCTTGAATTCTGCCCAGAGAAGCGTCAACTCTTCGTGAACCTAGAGCATCAAGCTCCACCATTGGCCTACTACTGCCTGTAGAAGGCTGGTGGAAAGGATCACCATGACATTGGGTGGTGTCCCTACCATTCAAAAGACTCTCACTACAGCCTCCAACCAATCCTCAGCTTCCTGTCGGTCCATCTCTCCCCTGGACCTGGGTGGCCTCTGGCACTGGAACTCATGCAACGTGATCAAGCAGCATGAACCATCTGCTGCTAGGGCTAGTGGCATCGGTGTCCCAATGGGGAATGGTACCATTGGGGCCTCTGTTGGCACCTCTACTAAAAAAAGGCCCTACACCAAGGCCTCGTCACTTGGTGGGCTATCAGTGCGTACAACTCTCGGAACCCTAGTTGGCTATTTGTATAGATGCATCCTAAAAAAATAGGTGTGCCACGGTTAATAAGTTATACCTGGTGAGATGACTCAAAATATCACAAAGAAAACTCTTCAAAACACACACACAATCAGTATTTTCATTCCCTGAGTTGGAAATCAGAATTCAGGGTCCTGGTGTATGGATATGTCGGTCGCTACACCAACACTAGATTCCCTAAACTGATAACCACACTCACTAAACTTAACAATATTTCTGTTAAAAGAAATATTAGAGTCCTATGTTCTATGGTAGAATCGACTCCTTTGATACCAATTTGTCTTGACTCATCCCCTGGGGCCCATGCCGTGACTACCGCAATCCAGCCTTCCATAGGCCAGGGGCTGGCGACTAGCACTGAAACGCGTAATCCCTAAAACTGGGAATACATTGCCTTTATAGCCTATAAGCACACACAACCAAGCACTTAGAAAGATACGAACTCAAGTAAACTGGATAGTAAACAGAGTGAGTACAGTAAGTAAAAGGGGACAGAATACAAGCCTAGTTGGAAAGTACAAAAATCTGAAAGTACAAGTAAACTGGATCAAAAAGGAAGACAGATGCTGGGTTGTCCTTCGAGGTTCCTACATGAAGGGTAGGTACAGATCACCTCCTTAGCACTCCACATCTGTCCGCCCCTCCATGTACTAACTCATCGTAAGGTCCTTCTCAGGGAACCATCCAATCTTTCTATCCTCAGTCTCAATCAACGTTGTTCTTCATCTGCACCAAACACAACAAGGTGGGGGCATAGCCTGTGCAGGGGTGAGTATAACGATACTCAGTAGGGACCCCGAGACCCTCAAGGTCTCACAAAATCCAAAAAGGATAAACCTCAAAGTAATAAGTCAATTGTCAACCCTACTTAGGTATATTCCCATACATATATCTAAGTTATCAAGTATACACATCCCAATAATGAAGAAACATAGAGGTTCTGACTCAGCTCACACCAGGTATAACTTAAGTACGGTAGTAGAGAAGATTAGTAATATCTACTAAATCATCTAACTTTATTAAGAGGCTCTGTTGACGACCTGCACAGAATCGCTAGGAGCTGACCCACACACGAATAATGGAGGAGGGTTCAGGCCATGTTTGTTTGGCTCGTACCCTCTGCGTTAGATTTGTAGCAAGAGGCTCAACAAAACCAGGAGTCAAGAATGAAAAACTCTTCAATTTAATACGAATTTTGGATCAACTCGTTTTGGTTGATCCACGTTCACCATGATTTCCAAGAACGAGGAAATTAAAGGAGATAATTTAAGAATTTAATAATAACCCCTACCTTGGATTGATCATTGACATTGGTGCAAGAAGGAACTACGGACGTAGATTCATCGTAGACGAAGACGTCCAACGTTGAAGGAAGTCGAAGATATCGGCGTTCGTTGCACCTGCCATACGCCTACAGTCCTGGGCTCATTCGTTGGTTCTTCATAGTCGAAGGTGTTCTTCATTGGTGAGAGCATTCTTCGTTGTAGGATGGGATTCTCCATGATTCAACAAAGATTTCTCTCCTTATCCTTTCCCTACCAAAAGAAAGAGGTGCCAATATAATTTAACTTTAGAATAAAATTATGTTGGCACACATACACACACACACACACATGTTGGCAACAATTAATGTATGGCATTGGCACAATTAATGTGGAGGAATCTCAAGAGGCTCCTCCACATTAAAGAGGGATTTGAGAGGTTTGTCCCTCATTTAGAGGGGAGTTCAAGAGGTTTAAGCCTCGAGTGGTCCCCGTCACCATAGCCTCTCATGGGAGGTTAGGCTCGGGTGGTACCCACCACCATAACCTCTCATGGGATGTTAATTAAGGTGGTCCCCACCTGTGAAACTTCCACATGGGAGTTTCAAAACAAAATAAAATAAAATTTAAACACTTTATTTTATTTTATTCTTTTCACAAAAAACCCAAAAATTAACTTTCACCCTCAACCAACTGTCGTTGAGGTGAAAGTCTTCTTAAACGAATATCGATGCTGCAAGTTCAATGGTGCCCTTGGATTTCAATTCCAAGCACTGTTTTAAAAGTTAGAAAACCCCTCTCAAACGTATACTGAATGTACCCAAAAAACGTTCAGAAATTCATTTCGGGCACTCTGGGCCTTGGAATCACGCGCCGTAAATTTTCGTGGACTCGAAAAATTCTCATTTATTTAAAAAAAATTACATTGAAATTTCAGGTCCTTACATACATCAAGGTAACAACTCTTTAATAGGAGGAAAAAGTTATTTCAAAGGAAAGAAAAATAAAAATAAAAATATACTATTGATTCACCCCTCCCTCTATTAGTGATACTTAGATCCTAGATAGGAACTTACAAGTGGTATTAGAGCAGGATCCCTACATTTTCTCTTTGATGAGTTATTAAAGAATAAATTATGATGGATATACTAAGTTGTGTAAACAATAATTGAATTTCAATCATAAATGACAGTAATTATCATATATTGAAAGGTATAATGTTGTTATTTCTTATTTCCCATGGGTATGACATTTGAAAAGCTGATATAGATGGTTTTACTCCTCATAATTATAATGATTATCTTACAAATGTCGATAAATAAAACCTTGATAATAATAGAATATCTAAGAATTATTTACTCTCATCAATTTCTAAAAGTGAGTTTTTGAGAGTAAAAGGTGTTTCTACTACCAAAGGTATATGGGATAAGTTGAACAACATTTATGAAGGAAAGACAAAAGTGAAGAAGGAAAAGTTACAAATATATATATTGATGTATTTATATCTCATGATGTGTGACTATAAATTATTTTCGGACTTTTTTACCAGGTTAAATAATGTTTTCCTCACTATTATATGTCTTCATAAAAATTTTAAGATTATACCATTGTTGAAAATATCATGTTAATTCTTCCTGACAAGTTTTATGCCAAATTTTTTTTCATTGGAATATATAGATCTAGAAAAATTATCTCTAGATAATTTTTATAGTACTCTCATTACATATAATATGAGGAGGGAGAAAGTTATGAATGAAAAAATAAAAGGTGATCCGGAAATGTCTTTCAAGGATTCCATGAAAGAAAAGTCTAAAATCATTCTTGAGGAATAAGATGTTGTTGAACTTGATTCATAAAATGGGGTTTCTTTAAGTCTTGATGAAATTTTATCATTTTTTTTAAAATGTGAAAAGAGGTACAATAAGGCATAAAGGGATAGTTTTGTTAATTTTTTTTAATTTTGGATCCATTGGGATCTTTGTTTCTAATTTCACTAAAATAGGTGATGAAAAAGAAAGTGATGAATAATAAACTGATGTAGAATAAATATGGAAAAGAATATGTTTGAAGAAATAGGGTGATAAAGAAAAATTATATTCTAAGAAGAAAGATAAGAAGTTATATAAATCCAAAAGGATAACCTCTTTATTTATGGAAGATGATAGTGAATAATTTATGAATGGGGATGAAGAAAACACATTTATTGCAATAGTTAATGAAGAAATGTTTTCTAACATTGAAATCAGTTGTTTTGAAGAAGAATAAGATAGTAAAGATGAATCTGGAAAATCCACTGATAATGATGGTGATAATACTTTAATGTACGTAGTTAGCAATGAATAATTTAGAAGAAATAGTTCTAAAGAAGAAGAAACTCAACTATAATTTCATATTAAATAATAATATAAAGAATCATTGAGGAATATAGGGAGGCTAGAGAAGTATATTAGGAATTTGAAAAGTGAAAACGCTTCAACAATTAATCAATAATGTGATCCCTATGAGAAATTAAATCTTCTAAAAGGGATCAGTGACTTGAATAAATTAATTGAGAAATAATAGAATTAGAACAAACGTCTAAAATTAGAGTTGAAGGAAAAGGAATAATACTTTGAGAACTACCAAAAAATATCTAAATTTGAGAAGAGGGTTACAAGTATGAATAATTCTATTTTTGAATTTATAAAAAATTTTTAAAGGCTAAACCTAAGAAGGATAAAAATTACCTTCAATGTTTGAGAAGAAATCTAGAATTGTCTCTAAGAATATGAATGTTAAGAATGTTATTTTGTGGACAAGACCAAAAAAATTTAGAAGCTTGAAGTTTCTAAAAATATTAAATAAAAAAATATTCTATTACTTATTATTCTAATAAACATGAAAAGAAAAAAACTGAAAATGAAGATTCTATTTGATAATAGAAGGGTTTTTGATCAAAACAATCTGGACGTGAAAGCTTAGAAAGTTGCTGAGAAACATGTCAACAATTCCAGACATTATAGAAGTTATAGAGGAAGGTATTACTTTTATGGGTATTTTTATAATTGTTGTGGATTTGGAATTTGGAAAAAATTTATGGGTTTCCACCAATAATATTATCACTATTCCATGAGTTATATAAGGCAATGTTTTAGGTGGATTAAATTCTCCCAAAGAAATAAAAATGAGAAAATTATTTTGAAACCATAGAAAAATAAACATATTAAGTCTAAAAAGAATGTGTGCTTAGTTATTTGGATAGAACAACTAAAAATGTCTAGAGTGTTAGATGAAACACAAAAATTAGTTGAAGAAAAAGGGAAGAAAAAGGTTTCTAAAAAGCATAAAAAACCTGATAAAAATAAATCAATAGATTTTGATTTGAAGAACCAAAAATTATGAAAGAGATGTAAGAAAGATGTTCATTTTACTAAAAGATGTTTGACTATCTTTCCATCCCAAGAAAAGGACATGAAGAAGATGTTACAAACTAATTATAATAGAGATGTTACTAAGTCTAATCAAAAGTTGACAACCTCGTCATATGATTCTATAAATGAGAATAAAGTTTTTACAAAATCTGAGAAGGATGAACAGAAGGAAGAAAACACATCCAATGAAAAATATATGAAAAAGAAGAAAAATTCAAGACTAAGAGAGGAATCTTAGTCCTATTTTTTATTCTAACAAATAATTGAGGTTCCTCCTTATTCTCAATTTATTTATACTTGTACTAAATTCCAGTGAATTGAAGGAGTCAAAATAAGGAAGATGATGTTGATGAGACTCTTAGTAAGCTTACAAAATAATGCAATGAGGTTACAAAATATGAGTTTTTTAAATTTGTTGTTATACAACTAAACTTTCTGATATGTTTATTTAGATGGGTACATGTTACTTTTATCTTAATCAAATCCTTTCAATATTTCCCCAAAAATGAGTAGTTTTAAAGACATGTGAAAATGTATCACAAGAAAATTGTTTTATAGACATCATTGATAATCTTGATTAGTTAATATTTTTTTTCTACACTGGACTTTCCCATGTACACTTAGATTTTCTTAGTTAAAGTATCTTTATTAAGAAACTCATGTGATACTTATTTTCTCTAGAAGAAGAACTTCAAAATTTTGATAGAAAGTTCCAACCTTAGGAAATGAGATCATTTTTCAATAAGTGGGAAACTTGTCATGATAGAACCTTTGAATTTTATTGTCAATAATAGGGAGAGATAAGAAAAATGAGGAGTGAAAAGAAATAGGGGAGAAATAAAGGAATGGCGAGAATAAAAAGTGGGAAAATAAAACAAGTGGGTATTGATTGTAAATGTAAAGGGAGATATTATTAGGAAAAAAGTTGTGTTTTGTTTTTATTTTCTATCAATAGATCAATGTGTTAATTATGTTGAAGAAATTTAGTAAGTTAAGAAAGGTAATGGAACTCTGTATTGAAGAAAGATTGTGTGTGAAGCAATCAATTTGATCTAGACTATCAACAAGAGAATCAGATCCAGAACCATCGACATAAAGACTGGACTCCCCATCATAATCAGGAAGATATTGGTTTTATAGGTGTTTCTATTTGTTGCTAAATAAAATAAAACACCTAAATTTGTAAAAGAGGATGATCAAACTGATTATCATATTCAGGTCATCAAACTCATATTTATTAATGAATACCATCGAATTGAGAATAAACATTCTAGAAGAAATGATTCATCATACTCACCTTGGCTCCATAATAAATGGATGATCGTTATAAGAAGGGTAATCAAATACTTCATTGATCTGATGAAAATCTGACGATGCTATTATATTTTTCAATTCACAAAAATCATAAGTGTTTTAAAAACATATGATGCAAGGTTCATAAAAGAAAAGGGGAGGGTTGCCAATCGTATTGAGGGTTGGAAAGAAACATGTATGCTAGAAAATATGGGAAGTCACCAATACTTCCCAATATAAGTCAGAATATGATGAAGATAATCCTTAATGTATTAAAATTGATGAGTAATTTATGATACAAGCTAAATTTTGGAAGAAAATGAAATTTCTAAATTCGAAAATTTCTGGTATTAGTCCATCAATGTAAGAACATTGAACCCAGAAATGTTGGATGGATGGGAAGTCTGTTCTGAATGTGATGATATGAAGATGCTAGTTTTCAGTCAAGAAAATAAGCCATAAGAAATAAATATTCAGAGAAATAAGTTGAATGTTTAAATTTCATCGGTATCACATTCAGAGAAGAATTAATGTGTTGAATATAAAGCTGCTGGAACTGGTCCATCGAAAGTAGTGTGCCACTGATCCAGCATAATGGATAATTACACTGATAAATATTTTTTGGTATATGTTGTATATCAGATGAATTTTTTGGTCATAGGCAGAATTGTTTGTGAAAACATTTTAGGATGGATAAAAAGAAAATAAATTGGGAACCAATAAATATAGAGAAGGATAAAATTTTGTGGTGACCAATACGAAGAGAAAATTGAGAAATCAATCCACAATGTGTTCAAACATTTCTCATAAAGATTAATTTTTATATTGATGGAAAAATTGTTTTTAAGAGTTTTTTTATCAAGGGTGTCAAAATAAAACAAAATCAATGATTTTGTCAATTGGGTTAAAGAGGATTAATAACTCTAATATAAGTTTTTCAAGTGGTTCAAGACTATCTGACTATAGATGATACTGATAAACATCATTAGACCCAAGTTCATTGGTCTGGGAAGAGAAGAAATATAGAATTTTTTGAAGTGTTATCATGGAAGCAATTCAAGAAGTTTAGAGAATGGTTTTAATAGGTTTTATTTTGTGTAGAGCAACCTGATGTATGTGTCATAACTAATATGTCATAATGAGTATCTGAATCTGAGGATCATAATGAGAAGACATATAATTATCATATGATTGATGTAGTGATTTTAAATTTGTTCATAGGTTTTGGTGTAGAGAAATGTAAAGAATAATATTACATCCTCATCATAACGAAGAAATCAGAATTTGGAAGATTAGTTCTTGTAATTAGTATGGAGCATCATAATGAGAAAATTTGAATGGGGAATTGGAATTTGACTGAAGAATGTCAAAAATTATAATGTGAGCTGGTATTTTGATATGTTTAGATAAAAAGTTATAGGAGTGGAGAAGTGTTAAAGAAGTCAATGATGTATCTTAGATTTAAGGGAAATTGATGTTTTAGGAAATTTTTTTGAGAGGGAAAAAATTTTAGAAACCTATAAAAACTAGATTTGGATCTCCTATAAATAGAGAAAGTATTGTGTACTCTATGAAAATTGATGTACAAAATAGAGAAGGAAAAGTGCTAAAGAATTCTAAAGAGGAGTTTCTAGATTGAGCATTCCTAAGGATGTTTTTCAGACAGAAGAAGAAGAAGAATATTTTATTCAACTGATCAGTATATTAGTCTACATAATTGGTCTAGAAAATCAGATTTAGATTTTTAAACTGAGATAGAAGCAGTTCAGGATTGTTTAAATGGTATTCTGATAGATTTATATTATCGAAATGAGAAATCGGACATGGGAATTATATTGGGAAATTGAACTAAGTATCATTACAAATCCAAGAATAAGTTCTTGCCTACTTCTAAGTAAGAAAGTGAAAAATTATTTTTAAGAACATATTTGTGAATGTTCATAAAGTATCACTGTAACATGGTTGTCTTAAAAAAATTACATCATTTTTTTCTAGAAGAAGAAAAAGCACTGTTGTATTGAGAATAGTGAAATATGAGTGTAAGGGAATATCCTACTTATTATATTGAACACAAAAGGATTGTTTTCTAGTGGATTTTGTGGCAACATATTGTTTCAATAATATAACAAGGATGTAGCTAATCTTGTTGAGTATTGAACCTTGTAAATACTTATTGTTCTTAAAGATGTGTGATTGTTTGGTTTTCATCAAGGTAAAAACTCTTTAACAGGAGGTGAAGGTAGTTTCAAAGGAAATGAAATATAAAAAAAGATATCAATAATTCACCCCTCCCCCTATTAGTGATACTTAGATCCAGACTAGGAACTTATAATAGGGAGGAATATGAATTTGGTAATGATTTTTGTTTGGGAGTAGCTACCCCAGTATAGAAAAAGGCCAAATTGCCTCAAATTAAACTGCTATTTTTTGTATATTGACTACTACAGTTGATTTTATTCCATCGTTGGTTGATGCACTTCAATTTTTATGTTATTAATGATTTGATCATGGCTTTTATTTTGTTGCAACCCAATAATATGAGGGTATACCATCTCATGCATCATTTTAGGCACCTTATAGGAATCACATTCCATGAATTTGGTCATGGCATTTTGTATGAAGTATTTTTCCATGTTGTTGTGATAGGATCTGTGATAGATATACCTATTATTGTAATAGGTATATTGGAATAAGTTATGGTGTAAATAATGTGGATGTCAAACATCGGTTCCTAAGGAGTATGGTCCCTCATGGATAAGAATTTTAGTAACTATTGGTTCAATGTTTTTAATGAACTCTAATATAAATTTCAAGTGATTATGAAGTCAAATGAAAATGAAAATGTGAATTCAAGTGAAAATGAATTAGAAACTGAAATTTTTTATGGTATAGAAATTGACCCAGACCTGAACTTAGTAATGAATAATAGAAAATATATCTTACTTATATATGAGTTATAAATTACCTAGACATGACATTGAGAGTAGTTATAGGGGTGTGTTTTTTATAGAAATTCTTGTACCAATCCCATTTTGGTATCTGTGGTTTTTTATCAGTGAACATTGATAATAATACTGATCTGAGGCATGCACTTGGAATTTTTAGAGGGACCTCATCATGACATCCTCCAATCATACACTAGGGGGTGGAGATGACCATACACCAAAGGTGGTGGGCCATGGGATACCAGTGGATCATCTAGTTGTTCTAGTTGAGGAATTGTTAGTAGTACCAGACATAGGTATTGAGGCACAGTTTTGTGAGGGTTTTATATGGTTTCTGAAGACTGTTTATGGAGCATCGTGACCTGCCCCGACTTTGGAAGAGTTGATAGATTAGTTATTATAGTAGAATCCCCACACAATTTCAAGGGATAGAATACTAAAGGCTATATTGTCATGGATATAGGTCATAATATCTATATTTGAGAATCTAGATATGCCTCCAGAGAGGAGTTTAATACTCACTATGTATATATTGAATGATTCCACCAAGAGATGGTGGGATGTCATTATACAGATGGATTGTTATAGTGTGAACACTTGGAGGTATTTTCATACAACCTTATATGAATACTTATATCTTGAGACATTTAGGGTAGATAGAGCCCAAGATATCAAGCACCCAGAGTCGGGCATGTTAACAATTTTGGATTATTCATCCCATTTTACTAAGCTCCAGTTCTTCAAACCTATTCTGAGGGGTGATGAGCTATTTAAAGCTAGGAGATTTGAGGATGGTATCAAGTACGACATGTGATCATAGGTGATTGTATTTCAGCTATCTATTATGTCTAGAATAGTTAAATAGTTACTTATCACATAACGTAATCTAAGAGACAATGAAGGTTTGAGCCAGGGTGGTTTGGTATCTAGATCTGGTATTGCATCAAGAAATTGTAGGAAGCGTGGTCGAGATCTTCCACCTGGTGATATTAGTAATTATTTCACATACTTAGGTAGCTAGGTGAGTTTGTACTAGTGTGGTAGGTCAGGATATATGAGGCCACAGTGAACATGTGAGCTAATTATGGTTGATCATGTGGAAATATGGGCCATCTACACTACTTCTACAAAGATTATCCTATGGAAAATAGTGATAGAGGGTCCGCATGGACTTCATCTTCAAGATCGGAGCCAGTAAATTCTCATCAGGAAGGGAGCTAGAGTGTAGTTGGCCAATCAGGCCAAGGTGGTAGTTGTGGTTGTGGTAGTCAAACCCCAATTTTATAGTGACATCCAACTATATTTTCTCTTGGTATCCAAGTAGTATCATAGGGGCAGGGTTCATGCCAGATATACGCAGTTCAATAGAACCTTAAGGAGTAGGATCCTGGACCTTCTACTATCAGAGGTACAATTCTAGTTTCCTATACTTTATCTTCTTCACTTTTTGATATTGTATCTTCACATAGATTTATATCAGTTCCAATTATGGAGAGACTTGGGATCAGTGTTTACACATATGATGTCCTCAAGACACTTAACACTCTATTGGGGATTAGAATAGATGATGTATGTCAGTGAATGGATTTACCCCTTGAAATTATTGGGTGTTACTTCATATGATACCTCTTTGTCCTTGAGATGAAATGTTTTGAGATCATTCTCAGGATGGACTGGTTGGTTCCCTTTCATGACTTTTCTGATTTCTATCACCAAAGGGAGACCTTTACTAGAGGGTGGAGTGTTTATTCACAAGGGTTAATGGGATGTCTAAGATATTAGAGATTCACCTGAGTATTTTGATTTGGGTGGGATGAAAACCCATATTGTGAGTTTACATTTGGATGATCAGAGAACATGTTGGAAAAATTTCCCTCTAGGGGTTGATCGTTTCAGGGATGTTTTCTTGGATGAATTCTCATAATTACCTCTAGGGAAAGAGGTAGAGGTCTCTATCGATCTCGTTCCAGGAGCTACAATGGTATCCATTTTTTCCCTATAGGATGGCTACTACTAATATACAAGAGTTCAAGAGGAAGCTATAGGATTTAGAGGAAAATGGTTTTATCTGACCCAAAACTTCTTTATGTGGTTCTCTAGTATGGTTTATGAAAAAGGTGGATGCAAATCTTTGGATATTTCTATATTACCTAAAATTGAAACAAATGATAGTTAAGAACCGGTATCCTCTACCATGGATAGATGATATCTTTGACCAACTATGAGGAGCTCACTTTTCTCAAAGAATTTTTTGTGATCTGGTTATCATTAGGTTAGTGTTAGACCATCAGACATACCTCGTACAACATTTTGTAGACGGTATGGTCTATACAGGTATTTATTGTTTTCATTCGGTCTCATGAACATTCTAGTAGTCTTCGTGGAACAGATGAATCAAGTTATCCATCCTTTTCTAGATTTTTTTCATGGTATTCGTGGATGATATCTTGGTGTCTTATAAAAATTGACATGACCTTGCCAAACATATTGATATAATATTGGATACATTGAGAGATAATTAGTTATATGCCAAGCTCACAAAGTGCCACTTTTGGATAGATCAGATTCACTTCTTGGGTCACATCATCTTGGAGACAGAAGTGTTGGTTGACCTAGATAAATGGAGAGACATGGTGTTCTAGGACCATCCTAAGAATATCTTTGAGGTAAGGAGTTTCTTGGGTCTATATGGATACTAAATCCGTTTTATATAGGAATATAAATTCATAGAAGTGTAGTTTATGGGATTCACTAAGAATGGTGGGAAGTTTGTATGGTCATATTACTAAGAGATGAACTTTTAGGAGATGAAATATAGGTTTACTTCATCAAAAATACTGACTTTTTCAGAGTCATGTAGGAGTTACACTATGTACTACATTGTATTAGGTATCGGTTTAGGGGCAGATCATATATAGTGGGATAGATTCTTGGTGTATGGGTCTTGGTAGTTGAGGCGACATTAGAGGATTTAACTGACACATTATCTTGAGATAGATACAATGCTTTATGAATTGTTCTATTGGAGACATTACTTACTTGGAGAGTGTTTTTTCAGGTACACGAACAAAAAAATCCACATGTACATATTTACACAGCATGATCTGAATCTGAGACAATGAAGGTTGGTTGAATGCGTATAGTATTTTGACTTCGATGTTGCCTACACACTTGGTAAATAAAATGTAGTGGTTGATGCACTAAATATGAGGACTCAGACACATATATTTTAGTAGACTAGTAATCAGTGTAAGATTATTTATTTGTTCTTTGAGATGCACTTGGAGGTGTAGGATGGTCCGTGATAGAATTTTATATCATCCTTTGTTCTTACTTCTACCCTTTTGGATTGAGTGAGGATGAAGCGGCTACTGTGTTCTGAGGGCCTAGTACTGTGGGAGAGTGTGGAAGGTGAGGACCCTCCTCCTAGTTGTACCATATATGAGGATTAAATTTTGTTGGTAAATGGTCATGTATGGGTTCCAACAAACATATGCAAGGAGTTGATGTGATACTTTCATGCTTCAGCTTGGGTAACACATCATTGTGTCACCAAGATGTATCATGATTTACATTGTTAACACTTGTGGTCAGGTAAGAACATATATGTAGCTAGTTTTGTCCTCAGATGTTCCACTTGTCAGTAGGTGAAGGCGGAACACTAGTGACCGGTTGGGATTTTACAACAACTGCCCATTCCGAAGTGGAAATGGAATGATGTCATGAGTGATTTATTGACAGGTTTACCATGGTCAACTCTAGGCAATGATGTCGTATAGGTTTTTTTTGATAGGCTCAAAAAGGTCACTCATCTCTAACCTATCAAGGAGAGATTTTAAGTAGATGATCTTTAGAGGTTATATATCATTGAGATAGTATGAATTCACAGGGTCTTGAATACTTAATTTCAGATACGTATGTCTTGTTTACATCACAGTTCTTTAAAGGGATATAGAGTAGGTACACAGGTGCTTCTGAGAAAAAAATATCACCACTAGATAGATGGTCAATTGAGCGCCTGATACAGGTTCTTAGGGACATAATTCAAGTATGTGTCCTGATATGGGGGGCTCTTGGGAGAGGCATATACCTTGGGTTGAGTTTTCCAATAAAAATATATTTTAGGACACTATATTGATGGCTCCTTATGAATATTTGTATTGTAGGTGATGTAGATAACCCCTTTATTGGTTAGAGGTAGGATAGGAAACTATGCTTGGGCCTCATCTTGTTCAGGAGACCATAGAGCAGGTACATTTTATTCAAAAGAGGATTGTTACTGTGCATTCTTAATAGAAATCATACGTCGATCACTATAGAAAACCTCTATATTTCATGGCTAGGGATCAAGTTTTCATACGTGTATCACTGAGTTTGGAACACTAGAGGATCAGAAGGTAGTGCAAGTTTTCACTTTGTTATATCAGGTAACTTGAGGTTTTGGAGAAAGTCGGGCTGGTAGACTATTGCTTACAGTTACCTCAAAGGTACTGGTCCATGCACGGTGTCTTTCATGTATCTCAGTTACACCGCTATCATTCAAATCCATCTCATGCCATTCATTTTTCTCCTATGTCGGTCCATTTGAGGTTTTGGAGATTGTCGAGTAGATAACCTATCACTTTCAGTTCCCTCAGAGGTACCAAGCCATGCATGATGTCTTCCATGTATCTCAGTTACACCGTTATCATTCAAACCCATCTCATGTATCTTAGTTACATGTAGATGCATACTTTTAGGATCATCCTATATTTATTGTGAATCATAGCATGAATGTTCTCTGAGGTTGGTCAATTATTTTAGTATGGATGCTATAGAAGAATGACCAATTATAGGATGAGACTTGGGAGTCGGAGGTTGATGTACAATCATGGTGGGAGAGGTTATTCTCAAAATTTATTGACAACCCTTGAGATGGAAATTGGGGGATGAATTTATTTATGGGTGAAGTTTGTAAGAACCTGATTCGAATTTTAGGAATGAATCATTTACATTCCATCAATTTTCAGTTCAAATATCAAAATTTAGCCTAATGTGTGTACCCTTTGAGGTCATAGAGGTATTAGAGGTGTATGGGGATTTTTCAGAGCCCATAACAAAGGTTTTAGGGTGAAAATGTCTTGTTGCACAGTTAGTATAAACCATGCGAGGTAGGATACACCATTATATAAATCCATATGAGGATGGATAGTCGAGCCCTATAGGATGAACGATTAAAAAATCATACAATTTGAGGTGCACAACCATGAGGAAATGTCTACAATTTTGAAAGTTGAGTTTTTCATGATTTTTTCATGGTTAGTAAAATTTTGTGAGTTTCCCCCCCTACAACATATCTTGCACGGTTGGAACATGGTTTGGACAACCGTGCTACCAAACCATGTGAACCAGGGTTTTTTATGGTGAATTTATGAATTTTACCTCACATAATTATATTTATAAACCAAACACTTCATTCTTATTTTGGATAACTGCTCAAACATTTGAGAGGTCATATTGATGGATATTCTAGGATTTTCCACCAAATATATGTTTGTGCTTGGATTCAAGCATCGTTCATCTCATTGGATCCTCATTAGTGAGTTCTTGATTCATTTTCTTTTATTCCCCATTTGGTTTGGTATCAGTTTCACTATTTAGATGCAAGCTAGTTTGAACTATTATTAGATTCTAATTTTTTTCATTGATTTTATCTCGATCTGAGTCAAATCCGGAGCTGATAGTAGATGATATATCCACTAAGAACCTACAGTAGATGGTCTCATGATTTTCTTTCAAAGTTGAAGTGTTTATATATATGTCATTGTACTGTGCGCCCAATTCTCAAAGCAATTCCCCTTATAGTGAATTTTAGTCCTTGAATTAAATTGTTAGGTGAAACAAATGTAATTAATGAGGCCCGAAAATGAATGGTTAAAGGTTAGGGGCAGTGAGTTGAAAACACCTAGAGTGTATTGATTACTTAAATGGACCACCAGGGTGGCCTTTGAATTGGATACCTTTTAGGTGTTCCCTTTTTTCCTTTGCATTGGGATGTTCAATAATGAATTTACAATTGCATATGAATTTTAAATTTTAATTGTGAATTGAATTGATTAAAGGGAAGGGATAAATTGAACATGACCCTTGGACCTTATCATGTAATTTCTTGTTAATATTGATTTTTTTTGTAATGAAATTACTACATGAGTAATTAAGAGGTAATCCTTCTAAGCTTAGCCCATGACTTGAGTCACCTTATGAGGTGAGTTGAATTGAATCAAATATGGTGATGACCCTTTTCATAATAAATTTTAATGAAAGCATGATTAGTTAAATTCTTATATGCCTTGGATGACACATGGCTTCATATGAAAATTCCATGGATGTTCTCAATTGTCTTCTACCATGATTACGCATGAGTGAGACATGGACTCCATAGCGGGCTGCTAAGGACAGACTCATGGGGGCTTGTTGATTATATATCGAGTGATACTTTTATTCCATATATATTTCCAAGGATGGACTCAAAGGGAATATGATCATATATTCCATGGGTGATACTTGGGCTCCCTTAGTGGACAACTAAGGACAGACTCAAATGACAGAGATGTTATAACACACCTAGAGAGATAACTAGGCTCTTGTGAGGATAACCATTGATGGGATTGTTGGGTGTTGGTTAATATTATACCCAGAGTGATACCTCAATTCCAAATTAGGAATACCAAGGATAGACTCGGGTTTTTAAATGAATAATGAATGAAATGATTAATATGACGCATCTTCCAAGACAAAAAACAATCTTGGATTTTTTTCTTTGTCTTAAACTTTTTGGATGGTCTGTTTAGGCATCCTTTGATAATGTAGTCATGGGGGATGATGAGAATTATGCCAGGTCTCAGAGCTTAGTAAAATAAGTTTGAATGATTAAATGAACTTGTTTATAAATGAGAACCTTCACATTATAGGATGTTTACTTTCACTACTTTGATTACATATTATGTTGTTGTCTATACACTATGACTGTTATATGCCCACTAACTGAATGAAACTAGACCTTAGGTGGTTTCCTACTAGGATTATGTATCACAACCTATTTGGGCCATACTGGGTACCCAAACAAACTATATGATTGAAGGTATGGATTAGGGAAAGTGTCATACGATAGGTTTTTGATTACTGGTTAGGATTAGGAGATCATGAGACGAAGCTGATGCTCACGATGCTAGATGGAATACCTTTTGTCCTTTTTTTACATTTGAAAGATGTACTGAATTATACAGTTGTGTACTCTTTTTGAATATTTTATAGAGACATATGACATGTATCATCATCATACTTGTATATGATCTTCCTTTTGATATTGTCATATATTCATGATGATTATCTATTGTCTGGGTACTATTAATACATTGACTACATGTATGTTAATGAAATTCCACCATGTTACACTCTAGTGATGAGGTCATAGTCTCCCCATAAACAAACTTAGGCCCTCACTGCTAGATAGAAACCTGTAGTGTTTTGGGAGATACGCTTAAGGCTATATGGGAAACCGGGATCAGGGAACCTTTTAGTGGCATCTAGGTTAGGGATTTTACAAAAATAAAAATTAAATTTATTACAGGAGCAATATTTTATTTTGAGGTTTATCATTGGAAAAATCCCACTCTGATATTTTTTATGTTTATTTGGGTTGTAGTTTTTTATTAAATGTAAATAATTTGTATGCAGATCTTAAATTTAAATGATGGTTCAATTTAATATTTATATTCCAATATATTTTTCTATATTATTTGTATTACATTATGATTATTTTTATTTTAATATTATTTTCTAATCAAGTTTTCTATTATAGGTTTGTTGTAAGCCTGCATCATTGTAGCAGTTCCTACACCCCTTACCAACACTATAAAAAATACTGATAAAGGTTTCCTTTATCAGTTCTAATATAAAGTGCTGATAAATGATATATTTATCAACACTTTCATTTAGTGCTGAAAAAATATGTTTTTACTAGAATACTTTTTATCATTGATAAAGGTTAAGCACTGCTAAGAGATCTTAGAATGTCATCGCTTTTTAACATAGAATAAAACTGATTTCTAGCAGTGATATAGGTGGTATCTATAGTATTGTGTGATACAATGATGAAGAGTGGTGTGACTTGATGTTGACTCATTGATAGGATGGAACATGTGAAATTAGAGGGGAAAGTTTGATTCATGAAATGCCAATGTGGTAGGGGACAACATTAGGCAAAAGATTATAGGTTACAAGGGGTAGATCATAAAACGATACAGGAATACATATGCCATAACGACATGGGGAGACTGGGGTGAACAATCATGGGATTCACATTGCATCATTTTCATATTAAACGAGGTATTATAATGGGTTATTGTAGGAAAATAGGTGGTCGAACTTGTGTGGTTATTAAAGAGGTGGACAATGGAATAAAATAGGTGGGGGTGACCCTATGCATGAAAATTGGTCAGGAATTTCTTTAGCGATTGGGGTTACTATTGGCTACAGGCCTTCATGGGATTTTGGGTCACCTTAAAAATATGGGTTTATAGACCACATATACTTGGCTTTAGGGATGTATGAGGGGGTTAAAAAGTGATACTTAAAATTGGTTCTACCAACCATGAAATTTAAAGGGACAACAAGAGGATGATCAATAAAACTAGTGACATTGAAATATAATTATGAATAATAAATTTTTTTATATAATTAACAATATATAAATATTTTAATTATTCATATATATTTTTATCTTTGGGATTTATTTTTTATGTGTATACATTTAATTATTTCTTCATTTTATTATACATTTATATAATTAATGATATATATTTTGTAAAACATTTATTCATTAATAAAAATAATAATATTTTTTAATTATAATTAATAATTTATAAATATCGTTAATAATTAATTATTATCTTATATAAAATCTATACAATATATATATATAATTAATTGATTATTATTATTATTATATCTATATATTAGAAATTGTAAATCAATTTAAATATAATTATTAAAATTCTTGATTTTAATTTTACATTTTGATAAATAATAATGCACTTAGAAAAAAATTATACATTTATAATTATTTTATTATTTAAAATTATTATTGTTTATATAAATTATTTCATTAAATAAAAATAAAAATATTTTTTATTCCTAATTAATTAATTAAAAATATTAAAAATATTATTATTTTCATTATTATTATTATTATTATTTATTCATTGATACATAAGGGTGAATGCCATGATTAAAGAGATATGTAAGGGTCAACTTGATTTATCAGTATATACAAAAGAGTTTATTTCTTTTTCTAAATAGTTATGTAAGAGTTGGTTTGTACCATCCCAAATTTTAACAGTAATAAACCTACTTATATCAGTACTAAAGTTAACACTGATAAAGTTCTTAAGAATTATATTTTAATTTTTTTCTATGAGAATTATTTTCTGGGTTATGTGTTGGATGATTCAAGAAGTCAAGCCTCCAAGAGTCATGATTTTCAGATCCAGATGAAGAAATTACACATTCACCATGGTTATCATGATTCATTTCAATGAAAGCACTTCATTATATATAGTTGAATGAAATTTTTTCACAAGAATGAGATGAATGGATGTATTTCTCCAAATAAAATTGATTGTATGTTGTTTAATAGAAGCTTCTAAATAGAAGTACTTCATTAGATGCACCTGAGTAGAAGCTAGCTTAGCTGAAGAATTTGAATAAAAGTTATTCAACATAAGTAGAATAACAGTGGTGACCAAGTGTGGGAATACACAAGGAGGATCATTCAGATGCTGAAACATAGGAAGAGGCTACATTCTATAGGCCATAATGATGCATTTGGGATGGTAATTATATATGTTTCGTATAGTTTTGTAGGAGGTGATAGTTGAGTGGAAATTTTGTTTTACATAAGGGTCAGTTATGATGATACCTAGAGGTTCTTGGAAGATCAGAAAATGTGTACATATAGGTTCATTGGTTAGATATATAGGAGTTAATTACTCAGTTCATAAAAAGTTGTTAATCGATCAGGATCACCTATAGGAAATAAAATTTTGTCATGTTCAATATAGGGTCCCCTAAAAATTTCAGAATGTGGTGGAACCGGTTGACCGGTTAGGTCCCACTATAATAAGTGGGGTTTTTCTACATGGTTTAGTATGCATGAGAGTACATTAAAAAGTTGATTTTCAAGTTGTAGTATCCTATTTTTGGAAGAATTGTTGAAAAATGGTGGTGGTCATAGTCTATAAGGGAATAAGATAAGATGAATCATGATCGAAAGATAGTTCATGTTCTAATAGTCTTAGTAGGGTTCTAGAACATAATTCCATTTTAACTCAGATGTTCTTTTACATGAATAAAATATTGAGTTGTTTTCCCAAGGATATAGGATTATGTTCCAACTCATGCAATCATATGTGTTGTTCTTGGTTGATATTTTTTTCTTTTTCTTGTATATTAATTATCTTTGTTAAGAGATATTGAAAGAAAACCAAGGAAATGGAAAATGGAGATGTTGGATTAGTATAATGGTTGGGGTATAAAGACTTTTCAATTTTGGATTTTGAATTCATAGGTGGTGTCCTGGTGATTATAAATTTCATGTTTCCTAGTTCTATTTTTTTAGGATAAGATGGAAATTACATAAAATGGGAGTTGGGTACTTCTAAATCATAGGTTCCATAGTCATAACTTTTATATGGAAACAAAACTAATTTTAGAGTGGATGTATGTTCTTGTCACATATATTTTTTCGAAAGTGGTAACAGAGCTTGGTTGAAGATTATCTAGTGATATTCTTATCAAGACTCAAAACAACACCTTAGTTGGAAGACTATTAGGGTCCCTTGGTTGATTGGTTAACTATTTTCTGGAATGATGTCATTAAGAAAACCGTGGTTATTATAGGGTGTCTAGGTACATCAAAAGTCTTCTATAACATTGGTTATAGTCCCATTTATGTTCTCTAATGTAATTCATAACTTAGTGGGAATATTGTCATATAATTCTAAAAGATATTCCTAATCCCTTGGGATTTTTTGATTCAATAGGAGCTCATTGATTCTGAAGTATGTTATTCCATGAGTATGGTCTAGATTGATTTTTTATAGGGGAATATTGGTACATATGTGGATGTTTATTTATGACTCCTGAGGAATTAATATATTCCATGTATATCGTGTTAACTAGAAGTGAGATGTTTGATAGAATAGGAAGTCATGACAATAAACCTATGTTATTTCTTGAATTTCTATCCAAGACAGTTGGCCCATGATTTGAAATAATGTTTTTTGGGTAAATTTTAAAGAAATATCCAGATACGTTTTATGTTATGGAAGTTGAAGTAAATATTTTTTGACTTGGAATGAAAGTTCTATTTCGAAAGGGTAACTTCCAAAGGTTTTAAAATCCAATAATAGAGAGGGGTTGTCTTTTATGCTACTAAGTTTTCTCTATCCCGCATTCAGTAAATTTAATTGGATATGGGGTTCTCATCACTCAACATCAGAGAGGGGGATATTTTCTTTGAAATACTCATAATCATTAGATATGTGATGGTTTATTTAATAAGAGGAATAGATGTAGGTAAAAATGTCTATAGAATTCTTCTAGGATGGTGGCTAGCCCCGTTGAAAAAGAAAATTGAGGCAGAAAGGCATGGTAGGTGTTTGGTGGTCAACCCACCAAATTCCCCTGTGGGAGAGGATCAGAAGGGGGTGAGGCATTCCTATAAAATTCAAGAGCCTCATCCCATTTTAGCATCTCATATCATCCCATATTATTCACCTCTCAGTATCTATTATCATTTATTCAAACAGTATTTGTGAGGTGTTTTCCCGATATATTCAAGAGAGATTTTATGAGGGTTTTCTCCTTGTAATAGTGAGGGGTGTGTACCCCCTTTTACCCATAGTGATCCTTCTATTTGCCAGTGGTTTTTTACCGCTTTTATTTTGGGGGGTTTTCCATGTTACATCTAGTTTCATTTTATTTCTACATTTTAAACTTTATTTTATCTCTTGATTATTGCTGCACCATGGGCCAATCATTTTTCAGTCTCAATAAGTAGTAACATACAAAGGTTCTATCCTAGTAATGTTCACATTTTTGGTTATTAATAATTCTCATTATATTGATATTTCTATGTGATTGCAACCTTGGTTGATCTCTCACATCAGAAAAATTTATTGACATTATTAAATACACCGTTGCGAAATAGAAGAGGTTCTGGACTTGGTGTGTACAAATAGTGGTGAAAATCAAGATCAAAAAATTCAATGGGGATAATTTTTTGTTGTAGAAAATAAATATACAGGCAGTGATGTGGAAGGATAATTTTCTACTGACAATTGGCGAAAAGCTATAGGGTTTCATAGAGGAGAAATGGAATGACATGGATGGGAATGATATTGCTAACATTCATTTGGATTTGGCAGATGGGGTCCTATTGAGCATTATGGAAAAAAGACGGTGAAGGAAATATGGGATACTTTGATGAAGATATACGAGGTCAAGTCACTACCCAAAAAAAAATTCCTGAAGATAAAATTGTACACTCTTCGAATAGAGGAGTCTTCATCAATGAACGACCACATAAAAAACTCAAAACTCTGTTCGCACGTCTCACAACAATGGGATATAAAATTATGGTTACTGAACGTGTAGAGATTATACTCCAGAGTTATCCACATTCTTATGACAAACTCATCATCAACATCTCCAACAATATCCTTAGGTATAATAATCCCTTCAATGATGTTGTAGTTGTGGTTACTCAAGAAGAAATTTGGCACAAGAACAATGAGGATAGACAAATAACTTCAAACCAAGAAGATGCTTTGTCAATAGAGAGAGGAAGGATGATGGAGCATGGTTTCAATGAGAGATAAAATCATGGCATGTCCAAATCAAGAAGTAGGAATAAGAATGTCACATGTTTCGATTGTGGAAAGAATGGCTACATCAAGAAGGATTGTTGGAATATAAAGAGTACTTAAAAGAGCTATTAGGGGAATGTGACAATTACTTCTGGAAATGGAGACATTCTTGTTAGTGATGTAGCGATGAATGCTGGAATCAAAAAGAATATGAACTATGCATGGATAATCAACTCAGGAGCAACATGGAAAATGAAATCTTGACATGAATGGTTTGAAAAGTATGAAACTATCCTAAAAGGACTTGTGTATATAGGGAATGATCACACTCTAAAGATCATTGGATTCAGTACCAAAAAATTGAAGATGCATTATGGTATTGTTTGAACCATCCAAGGAGTATGCCATGTGAAGGGTCTAAAGAAGAACATATTTTCTTTGGGATAATTTAATGATATCGATTTCAAGACTCACACTAATAATTGAGTAATAAGAATTGTGAAGGGAACACTTGTGGTAATAAAGGTGTGGGAGATCTAAAAGAAAACGTACATTCTTATGGGTGAAATTTACAAGGAGGAGGAGATAGTTGTCGCATAAACTACCTCAATGGAAGTGTTTATGAAATTATGACATCAAAATCTTGGCCATATGTCAGAACATGGCCTGAATATTTGAGTGGATCAGAAGATGCTGATTGGGATTAAAAAGGTATCCTTACCATTTTTTGAGCATTGTTTTTTGATCAATCAAGACAGGTTAACATTCATGACATCAAAATAAAGAAGAAAATAAATCTTAGAATTGATTCGTTCTAACATTTGATAAGAACCGGCTATATCCTTGGGAGGATCATGGTATTTTTTATCCTTCAATGATGATTTTTTCATGAGATGTTGGGTGTACCCAATACAGAGGAAAGAAAATGTTGTCGAATTAGTCAAAAAATTCAAAGAGTGGAAGGAGATGGAATCCAGAAAAAAGATCAAGTGTCTGAGGACTAAAAATGGTGGAAAATATACAAGTGATGAGTTTCATAAATTTTTTCAATATGAAGGAATCAAGTGACAGTTCATAATGGTGTATACTACTTAGTAGAATGGAGTGGCAGAGCGGATAGATAGAACCATGTTTTATAGAATAAGGGAGATGTTGAAGACTACATGAATTGCCAAAACATTCTTGGTAGAAGTAGTGAAAACCATCTCTTATGTGATCAATTGATCTCCTTCAATGGTTATTGATCTGAAGACACATGTAGATAAGTGGAATTTTAAACCCATAGAATATTACCAGTTAAATTCTTTTGTAATTCCATTATATACAAAGTTTAATGACCAGGAAAGATCAAAATTTGGATTCGAGATCCAGGAAATGTATCTTCTTGGGGTAGGCTGACAGTGTGAAGGGGTATCGTTTGTGGGACCACACTACCCTCAAACATATCATCAATAGAGATGTCATATTTTTATAAGAAAATGTGAAAATGACAATTGATCAAGACATAGATAAGGATAATACAAAAACTAAAACATTTCAGGTAGAGGAAAAATCCTAGGATGAACCTATTTCCTCTGAGGTATTACTAGAGCACGATGATCACGTACTGATTTGCACTGGACCATGATGGTCGAATCAAGAGAAAATACCACCAGTATATAACCCAAACTATGTGACCAAGAGAAATATTGTATACTACTTATTGATGGATGATGGAGATCCATATTCTTTTGTGGCGGTGACCTAGAGTCCGAATGTATCTTCATGGATGGCAGCGATACATGAAAAACTTGAATCCCTAAACAAGAACAAGCCTTGGGATCTTGTTCCATTACCTTATTGAAGGAGGGGTATTGAAAAAAATGGGTATTTAAGATCAATCATAATGGAATGTACTATGTGGAAAGATATCATGCAAGACTGGTGATCAAAGGATGTGCTCAGAAGGGAGGTATTGATTTCAATGAAATATTTTCTCCTATAGTTATAATGAATACTCTTATGATAGTTCTCAAGATGTGTGAAACATATATTTTACATCTAGAGAAACTGGATGTGAAGAATTATTTTTTCCATTGTGATATTGACAAAGAGATCTGTATGATCCAATAGGAAGGTATTTAGAAGAAGGTAAAGAGAACTTGTCTTATAGGTTGAACAAATATCTGTATGGTCTCAAGCAGGCACTGAGGTGTTGTAACAATAGATTTGATTCCTATATAATGAGACTTGGACACATCAGACTTCATTCAGATCCTTGTGCATATTTCAGGTGTTAGAATGGTAATGATTTCATCATTATTCTATTGTATGTGGATGCCGCGTTGGTTGTAGGCCCCAAAAAAGATCAGATTCAGGAGGCGAAGTCATAGTGGGTTAGGAAGTTTGATATGAAGGACTTGGGACCATAAAACAATATTCATGGGATATAGATTTTTGGAGAAAAAAATAGTGGGAATATTTGGCTATCATAGAATAATTACTTACAGAAAGTCTTAAAACTCTTCAACATTCAAGAATGTAAGCCAATTTCTACCCCACTTCCCAGTGATTTCAAGTTATCCTCAACAATGATTCCTAGAAGTGAAGGATAGAGTTTGGAGATATCATGAGTAATGTATACATAAGTAGTAGGAAGTTTGATGTTTTCTATGGTTTTTTCTAGACCAGACATTGTACATGTATTGGGAGTGGTTAGTTAGTACATGGATAATCCAGGACGGGAGCATTGGATCACTGTAAAGAGGATCTTGAGATACATCAAAGAGACCTAAAATGCTACATTATGTTATGGAGGATCAAATTTCACAATCAAAGGCTATGTTGATTCAGATTTTTATAGTGATTATGACTAGAGGAAATTCACTACTGGTTATGTGTTTACTCTTATATGAGGAGATATGATATGGGTTTCAAAGTTATAGTCAGTTGCGTCTTTATTCACGATGGATGCAGAGTACATGGAAACTAAATATGCTTGTAAAGATGCAATTTTGGTGAGTAGGTTGTTGGAGGATCTCGGGAATAGACAAGAGCATATTCCACTATTTTGTGATTGTCAAATCACCTTTCACATTGAAAGAAATCCATCTTTTCAATCCAGGATGAAACACATTGGGTTATAGTATCACTTTGTCTGATATGTGGTGGAGGAATTAAGTGTAGACATGTAAAAAATTCACACTGAAGAAAATTGAAAATATTTCCTGATGAAGGTGATTAACTCTGATAAGCTCAGATGGTTTGGATCCTCAAGTGGCCTCGTAGAGATGTGTGAAACATGTTTGGTAGGTAGAAAGATTGTGTGGAGATATGATTAGTTCTCAATAAAATCTTCAAGTGGGAGATGTGTTGGTAGAAATCTTCCATGATCACGGTCGGCCCCCTTGATAATGAAAATAGAGGCAGGCAAGCATGGTAGGTGTTTGGCGGCCAACCCACCAAACTCCCCAGATATTCAATATAGATTTTACAAGGATTTCATCCTTATAATAGTGAGGAAGTGTGTGCCTACTATTACCCATAGTGATCCTTATATTTTCCCTTGGTTTTTTAAACCTTTCATCTTGGGGGTTTTCCACGTTATATATGGTGTCCTTTTACTTCTACATTTTCCCTTCATTTTATCTCATGATTATTGATGCACCATGGGACAATCATTCTTCTCTCTCAACAAACAATTTGTTCTCATTCAACAAAAAGATAGGCTTTTATGATCAAAAAGAGAAACAAAATAATATTTTATAATGGAATGGATTTCAATCTAGGGCCTCATTATTATGGAAATTGTGAATGAAAAATAATTTTTTTTAGAATAAACCTTTCATAAGGATAACCGCATACTGAAGAAGTAGGATTATACAAAAAATAGAGGTTGTGAAATGTGTTTCTAAATTACATGAATGAGAGGAATGAGGTTTAAAAACCATGGTAGTTAAAATACTTTCTAGAACTCAGGTTTTAGGATTTTCCATAACATTTTGGTATTGTAGTATTCAGAAGCAGTGGTTGGTGTTCATATTTCCAAATAAGGATAAACTAGTGAATCAGAACTTGGTCAGTTATCGTTGTTTCTTTCAGGTCCACTGTACATTATATCTTCATCATGAATAACCATAGTGGAATTAAGGATACTATATTATGGTATGTTTTATGGGATATTTTGAATAAATTTGGTGTTTTAGAAGATATTATGGCGGTGTTTTCCTACAATTTGAGTATATTTAAACTTTAATATCATAAAAATGTCTCACATATATGATTTTTATACTTTTAATTAAAATACATACTTCATGTGGTGGATCCATGGGGTTTTATTCTCCATAAAGTCTATATGGAGAGATATCAGGTGTTGTGTTTCAGAAATGATAGTTTAAGATTTTTAGGTTTTGTTCAACATGTGGCTTATCTTTTGGATTAAAATCATTCTATTTTTTTGGGGGTAGAATATTCAAGAGATACTCCAAGTCTAGAAGAAGTATGGTTGTTTTTCTCTCATCTAATAGGGAATTAAGAAGTCAACCATGACCCTGTGAAATTCTACAATAGGGGAAAACTTGATTCTTGAAAATGTTTCTTTATCAAGGATTGGTTATGAAGATTTTTTCATTTATAAAAACATGGAAAATTCATTTAGAAGATCCAAAAATTATTGGAAGATTAACTATGATAGAGGAGGTCAACAAAGCATCCTAACAAGGCTAGATTTAGTAGGATAAAATATCCATGCATGCAAAAGTTTAATTGAAAATCAATATAGTGGTAATTCATTTGGTGTTTCAATAGGGTTTATTAACTATTAATCAATAAAGTTGAAGTATAATAAAACATTAATCTAGAATCATAATTGAATAAATAAGTCGGAGTGGAAATACAGGAGATGAAGAACCTTTTATAAATGGTGTACCTTATATTGATAATTCCTTTTCAAGATTCTTAACACTCATCTAATGTGTTTGAAGTAGATCAATGTATGTAAAATCCTCCCACCATTGAAGGTATCCATATTCCAAGTTGAATCATTCATCATAAGAACGTGCCTACTAATCCTCCAAAATGTTATCACATATCATGATGCAAAGGAGGAATAATAAGATATTTTTGGGAATATGAGGGGTTTGGCTTAGTATCCACCCCACAACAATCGTATGGAAATGGATTTATATAACACCCAATTATGATCCATTAGTTTTGTATCATTAACCTATGTGATGCAATTCATGATTAAATATTACATCCAGTTCATGAATCCTTCATATGAATGAAACAACTCCCTCACATTTAATATTCTGAAACAGTTCATTTAATAATATCTTGTGTGAGGGATTTATTCTAACCATGTCATCAATCAAATCCATATAGTTCAATATGGCCAGACATCACATGTAGGAATTAGCTTTAGGACATATATATCCTACAATATCCTACTTGTACTAGAGCCCCACATACAGTGTGTCATTTCAACTTATATTGTATTGTACACAATAACTCATGAAATCATATCCAAAAAACATTTTTGGATATATTTAAAAATACTTTTGGAAATATATCATTCACTTCACCTTGTATCACATTAAAAGTGATACCCTATGATTTCCCATACAAAACTTTTCATTGGATTAATACTAAAACATTTTTATAATATCTCTCTAATTAAAACTCAATCTTCATTCGGTCTACCACAATGTGTGACCCTATGGACCTTTATAGAATTTATAGAAAAATATGAATTTCTTGATTCATAAATGTAAGGAAAAAGTGGCCTCTATAAAAGTTCCAATGATAATAAATCTATAAAGGTATCTAACATGATCTTCATCAAACCTATGTATATATATACTTGTGTTCACCAATATGCATCATATGAAAACATGTATTCTTATATTTTCAATTTTTCCAAGACATAGAGTGACCATGAGATGTGGAGTATGAAAATCCTATAAAAGAAACTAATTTATTCTCAATTATGAAAGTATAAAGTGACTTGATCTATGAATACCTAACATGTTATCCATACTTATAGATGTGAAGAAAACATATACCTCATATCAATAGACAATAACATCATATATACAATCTAGGTGCAGTTTCACACTTCACAGTCAATCTTAATTTAGGGCCTAGATGTTATACCCATTATACAGTAGGAAACATCCCCTATACATCTGATCTCCTACCGATGATATGATAAAAAAATATACCCAACCACCCCCCATTTTAGCTAATTCAATATATAGACTTATATAAGTAAGGTATAAAAGTATGAAGGTTATGATGCTATTTATCTCATCAACCATAGGTAGTGGAAACTCAAATATGATTTACGCACCCCTATTATACGAAATAAGTATGTATGACACTCCATGTGGTATACCTAGTGGCTTAACCAGTGCACAAAAAGAAGATTATTCTTTGTTTTGTGCCTTATGAGAATATTTTGTATCCATAACATTTCATCATAACATGTAATAATCCCAAATGATCATCATTTAGGGTAAAATCAAAGTCATATTTGAGATTCCAATTATCATTACACCTCATTAAATATATAAAAATATTTACATATATACAGACAATATTAAAGAATTATAAAGTGTAAATTTCCTTTCATCTATTATTATAAATTTCATATTATTAAAACTCTTCAAATAAGATATAATAAACCCAATATAAGAACTAGTTTATCATATTAAATATAAATTGGTGCTCCCTTTTGAAGAAAAAGTGGAAAGAGAGAGAAGGTTGAGTGTCTCTTCTAATTGTTAGGCCTGCCTTTCCCATGCCTGTTGTGGACTACCAGCTTGTCTGAACCAGATTTACATAGGCGTGAGGGGTTTTCCCAATCCCCAAGGGCTTCTGAAAAACAATATAACTTTTCCTAGAAAGCTGGAATAACCCATTAATAACTCATACATCCATGAAAAAACCAAATATTCCTGAAATAAATGAAAGAGCACTGGATATAAACATTTCAAAGTTAATTTAAACCCTACTCTCACCTGAAAACCCTCCCTTGTAGAAACAAGATCCACCAAATGCCTTTCCTAACCCTCATAGATATAATGTAACTCTGATAAATTAAATGAAAGAAATAAATTCCTATTTGGATGGAGAAAATGATTTAAAGGGCCACACACTTAATATTATATGAAATAAAAAACAGGTCCTCCAAATTAGGTAATAGGCACCACAAACCAAATTCAATAAAATAAACAACTAACCTCAATCCCCCAAATCAATCAATGATCCAAGAGAGGTCAAAAACTGAAAAGAATGGATGAAATTGAAATAATAGATAGGAGTGATCATAAAAATAATTATTATATCACCACCCTACATTCCACATAAAAAAAATTTAATTATATAATTATTTTCAAGATAGTTTTAAATACAATTAAAAAATATAGTTTTCCATATGATTTATAAAAACTTTAACCATATTCCAATTACACATTTTCAAAACAACCAAATTTTAATGTTAAATAAAATAAAAAAGGGATGGTTAGACATTTAAAACAATGGAAAGTGGGATTTTAAAAACCATACAAAATAATACAAATAATTATTTTTCCCTTTTTTCTAAACATATCTTGAGAAATCCATTTCCACAAATAATCTTATAAAAATATTTTCTTATAACTTTATTAAGAAAAAATAAAACCATTTTCCTTTTAAAAATAATTTTCTAAATCATTTCAAACTCTATTTTGAAAGTAATACAAGCCATAAAATGGAATAATTCACAATGGGAACCCACACATCATATACATGCTGAATTTATAAACAACACGTTTAAAATAAACAATACATAGGTATGGGATGAAATTGAAGAACAAATGAAATTCCCAAAAACATCCTAAGAAGGACATAAGTATCAAGGGAAATGTCTTAAGGATCTCATAATAAATAATTGAACTGATGAGGAGGAACCTAGGATAGTATTACTGAACCCATCACGTCCCTTATAGTTCTATCAGACTAACCAGAAATAGGTGTCATAGAAGCACCTTCATTACTTAGGCCCAAGGAAGTTTCTATCTCACAAGGCCCACTACCCATTTTGGTTTAACCATCTAGGAGTATCCGATCTACACTCCCTAGTTAAAATAATTTATATACTAGTGTTTTCACTAATACATGTCACTTACTAGATTATAGGGACTCCAATAACATGTATCAAATAAAGGTGAGAAATAAATAATCACATAAAAAAGAATAGATCATTTGAAATTAACTCACACCTCACTTACAACACCCTCGAATGAAAATGTCCAAAACACACCCATACATAAACATTACACACAAAAATCCAAAAAATCCCCACTAACCCACAAGGGGTTAGAAGACACAAAAGACATAGCAATTATATGCGGATTCAGTAAAGGGAATAACACATTTTTTTAAAAAAAATTTAACTTTAAAAGCACCAAACAAGATTTCACAAAATATCTTAGATGGAAAAGACATTTTCACACCATTTGAAACCCATTTAATGTGAAAAAGGAACCTTTCACCAAATCTAGTCTGAAGGTTTAGTCTCTTCGTAACAATTTGGAACTATTCATAAAAACGTCAAATATAATTATACTTATGAGATTAAATGAAATCAATTAAATAAATAAAATCCCCTTTATTATAAAACCTTTAAAAGTATTGAACATCATTCTTTGGTTTATACCATGACCCAAATGTGGTCAAAACACCATTTAACCACACACTTTATTTTAAATCATCCTTGAAGCATCTTAAAAACACTTGTCATTTCAACTTTCACTTAAAATGATACAAAACACCTTTTAAGAAAAACTTTTAAATCCAAAACTTATTTATAAATTTGAAATTCAAATACTCTTTAGGTATTATCAAAAACACATAGTGTGCTCGGTAAAAAAAATCAGATTTTCACTAGCCCTTAAAATAGTAAAACATTTTGATTTCAATAAAACCCAAGAAAAACCAAATTTTCACCTTGTGAATTCAATACAAATAAATAAAAATATCATTTAAGAATTAAAACAGAAATTTAAAACAAAAAAATGGACTCAAAATGGCCACATCAATAGTAAACACCATAATTCCCAAGAAAAGGAATCTGATACAGAAAGTTACGTATAAAAACAACATTATAAAAACACCCCCATAGGGTCATCTAACCTTAATAAGGCTAAAACAAAACCCTCCAAAAAACCAAAGTGGAAGAAACTCAAATCCACAAAAAGGAAACCAAGAGAACCACAAAGATCACACCAATGAAACCCACCTCAAGGTTAAAAGGATCTTAACTCATCAAGCACAAATACTAAAAAACGTTCATCCTAAGATAAACAAACACATGAAATCCTATGGATATCAATAATCATCCATTGAACCCAACCGAATCTCTCTAGAATACATCTACCTTGGTCTCCCAAGAAAAACTGGTGGCCAACACACTACGAAATCACCAAAATAGAAATAACACTTTCCACTTCACTTAGATCATGGGAAGAAACTACAAACAAGAAATGACCTATTCCTAGAGATGAATATCTCAATTTTACTCAAGGACATTCAAAGAGGACCACAATATATAAAATTAAGCATAAACCACAACCGAACGTGTTTACCCAAACAAATCAAATGATCCCAAGGTCAATCAAGGTAAACAAGTATAAAACTCAATTCATACAAAACAGGAGAATTTTTTTCAAAATAATTCCTTTTTATATGCATGACCCTTTAATGAAAACTCCCAATACTCATTTAATAGGAAAAAAATATTTTAAAAATAGTCCAAACTTTTAAATACCCCCAAACTCATTTCTAAAGAACTCTCATTTTAAAATCAGATAAAATCTTTATTTCATTAATTCAATAAATTCTCATAAAATCTAATCCCATTTAAAACAACTATTTTTATTTTTAAAATGTTTCAAAATCATTTACCACTTATTTTTCAACAAATGAAAATAATGTATTTTGAAAACATGCCCCAAAAGGGAAAAACCCCTTGAACCCATACATTTAAATATTTTTTTGGGGAAATATTTTTCTGGAATTCATAAAAAAATCAACGAATTTAAAACAAATTTTTTCCCCAATACTTTCCCAGAAAAACCATTTCCATTTTATGATAAACACCAAAGGATAATTTCAATACCAATATCATTTTACATAAAATCCCCATTTTTCATGTTAAAACCCAATTTTTCAAAACAATCACACAAGTGGAGGAATAGCAAAAAATTTAATCTAAATCATTAACATGTCCTAAAACCAACCTTGAATAACTTGCTTTAATTATGGATTTCTCAAGAGTGATCTAAACAACAATCCAAACCTGATGCAAAACCTTGCCTGACCTGACCAAACAATTTGATAGGCCATGTACTAACCATAAAACCATTCCGATAGCATTTTCATGATCAATAATTTGGTCACTTATTGTATTATCAATCCATGCAAACAAACCTCATTCCTATTGTCCATATTTTGTTTTTATTCTAAGAAAACTCACACTATTCTAATCTAGATCAACATATGATCAATAGTAATCGCTCGACGCTCGACGTTTTGAGATGACCTAGGCGGTGAAGGCCACTGATCCTGTCCCTCTCCTTCCAGAGGGGGAGGGTCCCCTTTCTCTTTCCTCTAGTGCCTGACCATCCTTCTCTCCATTATCCAACCCAGAATTCCTTCCACCTTTCCCGGAAATGGAGTTTTTTCCAAAAATCCCCGATCTGCTCGTTGGTTTCCCCAATCTATCCATCTCACTCTCAGAGTTCTCAGAAACACCAGAACTCCTGAACCGGACCTTGGTGGATCTCTTCATGAAACATCTTACATTGACCGATGCTTTTGACAGGTTTTTATTTGGCTCCTAGGGACCACAAGACCGTGAAACCATCAGACTTCTGGATAATCGTAATATTATGGTTCACTTCTCATCAGAGGAGGATCTGATACTTGCATGGTCTAGAGATACTATCACATGCAATGGTTAACGATTCTACCTATTTGGATGGTCTTACGACTTCCACATGAAATGGGGAAATCCGACTGCAACTCTTTGGGTCAGTTTTCCCAGTCTTCCTCTTCCTTTTCAAAACACCTCTATTATTGGAATGCTTGGAAATTTTTCCGGGCTTTTCTTGTGCTCTGATAGCCAAACCAGATCATTGTGTCATCCCATCTCCCCACATATATGTGGGGAATTGACATTTCTAAGCTACCTATTGATTGGATTTGGGTCACGGTGGGGGAGGAGCTTCGGTGAAATCAACCAGTAACCTTCAAATCATGGTCAGACAACTGCTCTTTATGTATACGTTTGTGGAATTTATCATCTGTTTTCTACCTTAGCCACTTATCCCATTTTGGGAAGGGAGATCCTGCTACTCGGAGTGAATCTGGATCACCTGAAGGCCCCTCTATTATCAATTTGGGTGTGGAGGAAATGTGTATTCTCCCTATACCAAAAGAGAAAGGACGAGTGAATTTAGAATCAAGGGTCACTTTTATCTTTGCAAATTTGAAGCGAGATTTGGGTACTAACAAGCCATCAGTGCAGGCTCCTGAAGGGAAAAAATGGACTCATTTGATAGATTATCCTTGCTTTACTGATACGGTGAGACTTGGAAGTATGTACAATGGACAGGAATTAGTCCCTGGTTCTGGTTCAAATATTGTCAATAAAAGGGATTTTGAGTCTAGCCCACCTTCCTTACTTCGGGTGTCTCCAAGCCATAAAGTTTTAGTTGTCTAGGAACTGGGACCAGATGGTAAGAATGATGTTTCAAGTTCGAGTCAGACTCAAAAACACTTTTCATCCCTAATTGGAAATGAGAAAGAAGATGTGGACTCTGAAGTGTGGCAGCCATTTATTCCGAGATGAAAAAAGAAACAGGCTGAGTCAAGGTCCAATGAAGACACCAAGCTATGTTTGAAACAAACGACAGATTAGGAGCAAGACCCCCATGGGCACATGAATGTCAAAAATGGATTAAGGAAGGGGAAGAAAGGGAACGTGATATCTGGAAATTTTCCAGTTCAAAACTGGTTGGGGGGGAACACGACCCCGTAAGGATTATTCAAATTTACCAAGGATGTTTGTAACTAGATCCTCAGGAAAATCAAATAAAGAGGGGGTGAGAATAAATCCGGTAGAAACAACAAGTTCTGAAATGGATAATCAGGAGCATGGTAAGGTGGGGGTGCAAAATGTAAGTGTGATCAATAGGGTTTTGAATGTCATGCTACAGGACTGGTCTATAAATCAGTGACTACTGGACATCAAGATGGAATAACAGGGAAGTAGAAGTAGAAAAAAGATTGTTTTTGGAGCTTAGGATTGGAGAAGTCTTCCAGGTCAATGCGAAGAATGAGGAGGTCAATAGAATTTATGGTAGAAGTCTTTGAGTTGTTACAAATGAATATAAATATGTTTGTATTAATAAGCAAGACATTATATTGGCTCGATTCTTTAATGAACAGAAGTTCAGTTTGGAAGAATATATAAAGATATGGGACAATATGGCAAGTCACTTCGGAAGACCTTATAAATGGCGATCCGTACATCCATGTAAATACCTTTCACTGGGAGTTATATAGGATATCTCATGTCAATAATATTAGTCTTATCTTTAACAGTTTTGTGATCTCTTTTTATGTGTAGCACACCTCTATTTTGACTGGTATGCTTTCCCACTTTTTCTAGAAAAGTGTTTCAGAAATAATACATAAAAAAAATTTAGTTTGGTGATCAAAAGTTTTCAATACATAGTTAAAATTAAATATCTAAACCACACTACCCTTGGTAACTCAATGCTTTGATGGGAAAGAGCTACTTAGACACTCCCTTCACTTACCTCCCGAGTTTAAAAAATAATGTCTAACTTGACCTTACTATAACACCCCTAAATAACCTAACGGATGATTAAAATCCTAGGATTCTACTATGGAACCTAGGCCTTGATACCATTAATATTGAACCATCCTAAGACTCTATATGAACCGGATCGTTAATGGCCCTAGGGGTGTTATCATTCACTAGGACACTAGAATAAAGTATTGGGAATGATTTATCCCTTAAATCAGGGTTTATTAATATTGTAATTTATCAAAAAAAATTGGAATGACTCAATTATAAGTGAGAAGTCCACACCAAAATTAAATTTGAATGAAATAAATAAACTTACAGTAGATATAAACAATTTAATGTAAATTCAATCCCTCTACTATGCTATAGAAATAGCTGCCATCAGATTCCATTCCTAGGACCCATAGATATAATTTACCTCCAATAAAATAAATGAATGTATTAAAGGAATATTTGGATGAAGTAAATAATTTAATGTTATATATTCCATACATTATTTTAATGTAAAAGAAATTTTTTATAAATTAGGTGATAGGAACCATATGTTGAATGTGATAAAATAAACAACTAACCTAAATCCCCAACATCAATAAATGCTCTAATAGTAGTGATAAGATGAAATAAATCATCAAATATTAATTATATATAGGCATTCAAATAAAAATACTTAGTAGGCCACAATTAACCTTTCCACATTCCAAACCTTTAATTATTAAACTATTTTCAAGATAACTTGAAATTAAACAAAAAGAAATATTTTCCACATGCATTATAAAACAAAGCTAACCATATTCAAATTAAAAAATTTATAAAGAACTGATATTTTCTTTTAAATAAAATAAAAAATGACGGTAAATCATTTCAAACCATGGAATGAGGAATATTAAAAACCATAGTAATAATAAAAATAACCATTTGTTTGTGTTGGAGTTGGATCCATAGAATCAACTTATATGTACTTTATGATTACTTTTATTCATTGTTTTTAATATTAATAAACTTCTTATCATATCATTATTGTTCTTCTATCTAACATAGTATCTAATAATATCCTAAGAGTAGTTTTTGTAAAAAAAGATCTTAGCAGTTCCCCACTATGATGGGAACCTAAAAGTTCCATGAAAGTTTTCTTAAATATATTTTCTATAGTTAGATGATATAATTTGAGGGAAACAAATGATACAGACTATCATGGGTGGAGACTCATAGGAATTTAAGGAACCTCCTCATACTGTACACCCTTATTAATATCCAGTGTTGGATATTAGGAGAATGAGACTTACTAGTAGTAAATCCACATTTATATGTGTCATTGGATGTTCCTATCTAAAGATGTGTGTATTGATCATTAGAATTTATCATTATTATTGATTATTATAACAAGTCCTGTATTTTTATATATTGATGAAAACCATGAAGACATATGTTCGTAGTGATGTAGGATATGTTGGGTGTGTCACGAGTAATATTTCCATAATTAATAACTAGATAAAGGATTTTCCATTTTATTTTATAAAAAAGTTAATATCTGAGGCTCTATGATGGAAATCATATAGTCTAAAAAAATCCATTTCTATAATGTTCTATAGGCAAGTTCAAATTTTGGGATGTCAAAAAAGGAGACATAGAGAACATATGTTGATGGCACCGACATGCAACCTGTTTGATTAGAGATATCATGATAAAAAGATTATATCACACATTGAGTGTTCATACGAGGTATTATGTTTTTATGGAATTAACTTATTTATCTATGGGCACCTTGACATGTTTCAAGATGCTAACCTTGGACTTTAGGCTGCTTCACCTAATGCCACTGCGAAAGAAGCCTAGAGGTTCACACAATAAGTATATCTTAAATGTTAATTAAATATTATATTATTATTTATTATTTAACAATTTGAATAAATATTATTTCCACACATGGTTTAATGATTATCAATGTTTTCTTGATCTCATATATTCCATAACCATTTATTTAACAAAATATTATGTGAGTGGCATATTTAATAAATATTTAATGTTTATTTAGTGAAAATAATATTTATTTATTTATTGGATAATAATGAAGTGATATTTATTTGTTAAATGAATAATAATTATTCAAGGCCTAATAAATACTATGGAGGAATGGAAGACAAAAATTAATAGTCCGGTGACAAATACTATATATTAGATATTTTTTCAAATAATATTTTATTTTAATTTGTGAGTTTAGTACATGCTACGAAATATTATTATTATTATTATTGACATGAGGTTCTATAGGGATTAAATAAATAACAAGGGTCAGTTGTGAAATTATTTATTTTTAACCATTTTAGTGTATAAACCCAATTATATTATTTTTTAAGAGAGAGAATTCATATTGAGTTGTGCACAATGACAGCCAGAGAGGATCCTCTTAAGCCCAATAGAGACAACACTCCAAGAACACTCCCAAAAAAGGAGAGTGATCGTCCTCCACCATCCACTCTAGAGTATAAAGATATCAAGGATAATGCTTTGTAAGTGATTCTCATAGATATAAAAGGAGAATGATGTGAGATATAGGATCTTCCGTGCTAGCACCCAGATATTCCTATGGCGACATTCATAGATTTTTGGAACACATGTGGATCACTGCTAGATAGAATCTGCTCTTGATTCCTATAATGAAATGGCTAAGAAATATAGATATGTTGTCATATCCTTCAACAAATAAATAATTCATGAAAGGAAATTCTGTATTTTATTAGATTAATTAAAAATAATATGTGATGATCCTTCTCTTGGTTCCATCATTATATCCCTTGTCTATTTTATTTTATTCAATTTCATTGATCACGATGTTCATTATCTTGAAAATCTTGGATTGATCATCGATCATGACAAAAAGAATAATTGGGTACAACCCATCACACACTTATGCTATGCCCAGAACCTATAATTGGTATCAGATCAAGGTTACATAATTATTTATAATTATTTAAAATATCATTTATTGATTTATGCATTTGTAATTTTTTTCAATTCAAGTTTAATCGTTCTTTAAAATTAATTGTTAGATCTGTTTCTTCCTCTTTAGTTTATCATTAATATTATCACATCAAATAATTTTATGAATGAAATAAAATAGAGGAAATCATATCGAGATATTAATAATTATAACTAGATAACACAATAATACATGGAGTGTAACCATAACTACACGTTGTTTACTAGTGTTCAATGCACCCTGAATTAATTAAAAATTAATAAAAAATGTGTTCATTGAATACAAATGGTGCATTAAATTTTACATCGTGTGTTGACTGGGAAAACATGGTGAACGACCAACCAGATTACACGTTGCGTATCCCACATGCATGATGTGTAGTCCTTTAGTCACAAATGGGTCATGTATCTTGTTACACAACCTACCTAACTAGTGACCATGTAACTCAAATACAACATGCTTTGTATCCCTTGTATACGTTGATTACTTAATTTTTATGTGGCATGGTTTACATGTCGATTCCCTAGGCATGTGCCTCAGATATATGGTGAGAGGGGTACATTTCATGTAGCTATCTTTCACACACCATGTACTTATACTAAATTACTCAAAATTAAAATTTATTTATTATACTGCGTAAACCTTATCAACATATGCTTTAATGTGGTCATTAATTTTTTATGAAATGATATTTGATGGGTTTAAATATATATATATATATATAATTTTTAATTAATTTTTGTGCAATGTTCAGATTTTCATATCACGAGTGAGTTATATTACAATAATTACTCTATGCGCTTTGAATCACAACATGTGACAGAAAAATCATGTGATTTTTGCAATCATTAAGTTGACAGTACATGTGATGAAAGTAAGTGATAATCCATGTATGATATATGTCGTAAGAGTAAATAGTATGTGAGTATAAATACATGTTGGGTATATTAGGATGGGTATTCACAATGTTGTCTCCAAGGTACATTTATGTACACAATTAATTTAAAAAAATTATTTAATTTTTTTAAAATTATTATGGATGAGAATCTTAAAGAAATTCGAATTAGAAGTAAGATAAAAGAATTGATTAATTACAAAGATAATTAATTGATTATATCATGAATTATATTTAAAAATAATGACTAATAATTTAATTCTAATTTTATAAAATTCGTATTTCATTTCATGAATATGTTTTCTAATGAGATTAGACTAGGCCTCTGTATGTGATTAGTTTCCTTTTAATTTATTATTACATTAAATTTATGGAATGTGTTTCATCTCTCCTATTATTATATAAGGTCATGTATTCTAACGGTTTATTTTATGTGAACACTTTTCCCCGCATATGTATGTGAGTAAAATCATATGTAATGGTTGGAGCTCCCAAGATAGTGGAGGAGGTTCAAGTTTGAAGATGAGGAAAAACCAATCCAAGAGAGATAAATAGGTGGATAGGTGGAAAGTTTCAACACAAGACTTAATTGGTTCAAGGTGTTTTTCCCTTAAGTCTATGGTTATTTTATCATCCATTAGATAAACTAACCATTAGTAAAAACTCATGATGATACCGCTTTATTATTTTATTTATGTTAAGATTCATGGTTATTCCATAATGGATTTTTTGTCACAATAACATGAATTAATGAATTAACAATCATCCAAGATAGAACTAAAATAAATTGGATTATGTGTAATTATTATCTAAGATAAGGTTAATCACTTAAGTAAATCCAATTAGTATTAAAAAAACATGTAATAAAGATAATAATAGTAAATTTATTCATAAAAGGTAAAATCCATCAAATACATAAATTATGTCAGCATAGCCTTCCACTACTTCAGTTAAAATCAAACCATGGTTCAAAGTGCTTGAGTAGACAAAGTTTGGTGCTTACAATTATCTGGTAATTCTAACCTGAAGTTTTGAGTTGACATAACTTAGTTTACATCAAGCTTTAACTTCCAAAGTCGGGCATGGTGTAACTGATAAGAAAGGGTTGAGGGAATCTAGTTATATGATTTTTGAATTTCAGAGTCTAGTTAAGAGATCAAGGAAATGTGTGTTAATGTATTTGACATTTGTAATGCCTACCTAAAACAATTCATGTTTCTTATACAACCAACTTTGGGGTAACAAGAAGGGTAATATGGACCCTTTCCACTAAAATTTATAGGAAACATGATATTATTAATCCAATGGTGAGGGTTATTGGGTTTCGATGAAATAGTGGGAGATTATTAAATACAATATTTATTTTTTTGTCTAAATTTTATCAGATAATGTAATAAAATTTTACTCATATTATTTTTATAAATAACAATAAAATGACTTCAAATGTATCAATATGATCCATACTTGAGAATATAACCTTCTCACTGGCACAAACTTCCAAGAGTGGAAAATGAGCTTATGTGTTATCCTTCGCCATGAAAGAAAGTTGTATGTGTTGGAAGAACCTATTCTCAATGCACCTGGAAATGAACCTAGTGATGAAGAGTTGTCTCTCTATTAAAAACATTTGAATGATGCTACATGTGTTCATTGTTTTGTGTTATCATCCATGACCAATGATATTTTGAAGAAACATGTGGAAATGGATGCATATATCCTAATGTCTCAACTTTGAGATCTATATCAAGATTTTGTGAGAAAAGAGAGATACAATATCACCAATGCTCTATTTAAAACTAATCTTAGAGAGCCTGTGATAGTTGGGAATCATTTAGTCAAGCTTATTGGATATATTGAATACTTAAACATCTTAGGGATTAAATTATGAGAATAGTTTTACATATATATCATAATTTTATCACTATCCAAGTCCTTCACTAAGTTTATTATTAATTAAACCTTGAGAAAAAATGAGAATAGAAATTTAGAACTTATTACTTTGATTCACAAAGTGGATAAGGACATGGGGCACAACAAACCCTCAGTCCTTATGTTGAATAATAAAATAAAGAATAGGTGAAAGGGTCCCAAGACTCACAAAAAGACTAAATCCCCCAGCGACCATCCTTCCAAGAAGAGGAAGATCTAGAGGAAGGGTAAGGAAAAGGAGGAAGAATGTTTTTCATGTACAAAGAAAGACCACTGGAAGAATAACTACACCCAAAAGAAAGATGAATCTAAAGGTGTATTCGTTATCAAATGTAATATTTCAATATCTACACATAGGTTATTAAATACATCTCTTGGTTCTCACATTTGTATCCAAATGTAGTAACCAATTATATTTCGAAATATTACTAGATGAGAGGTGGATTTCAGAGCTACTAATGGTGCAAGACTGGATGCTCTAGCCACTAGTGACTACCACCTTTCATTTCCAATGAGAATTATTTTGGTTTTAATAAATCCATCATAAAATTAAAAGATAAATATATTGAAAATCATACTTAAAACTTCAAAAACTTCTTTGTCTGTATAGATTTTTTATTTCAAAATAAGGTATTCATTTTTTCAGATTGCTTCATTTGTTAGGTCCCCCGAAAGGAATGATTTCCATTACCCTTCCCTGTGAAAATTAAAACCATTCTATAAGAAAATATGATACCATATTTTGTTTGATAATAAGTGATAGTTAAAACCACAAGAAATATTCTTCTCGGTGATGACTATATTGCTTCTAGATTAATCTTAAATTACTAAAGGGCCCATGTCATAGTAGTAGTTGATGAGGGACAACAACTAGTGGAGAAAGGGGGAAAGACTGGCCTCAACGTAGCATAAGAGGAAGAGTCATTGTGGTAAGGTGCAGAGGCAGAGAACACAACTTTATTAGAGCTTCACTGGGACATTGATGAATTGAATCAGGTGTTGATACAACTCTGTGATTCCACAGAACATATTTATTAATGGTCATGTCTGTTCATATGGAGAGGCTCCAGGTTGTGGATGCCTTCTATACCTTTATGTAATAGAATGAAAAAAAATTTCTCCAGTGCTTCTCCTTTACCATTCCATGCAATAACTTTTATTTACAGTTGGCCACATTTAAACAGTAATCTCAACTAGATGTAAATTTGAATTACAATCCTAGATGAATAAAATAATAAAATCATGATCTAATTTTTTTATTAAGTCAAGGGACTCAGTGAGAATAGTTTGACCACTACTGGCGTTGCATAGAAAACCCTACAAACTTTGTGTCTTTTCTGTTATTACCCTAATTTTTTTAAACTCATTATGGTTCAAAATGATCATGTATAACATGAATTTTTCTTAGGCCTTCCTTTTTGGGTTTTCAAACAAACAATCTTTGTGTCACCTAGCTTTTGGTTGCTCAACATTTTTTCCTAAAATGTATGTGACATGGGTTTAGAAATCTAGTGCTCAACTTTTTCCAGGACCCCCTTTGCGGGTTTTCATCCTAATGAGTGTTGTCTCTTTCATAGGAAATTTAGATTATTTCAAACAGGGTTATCATTACTGATGTTTTAGGTTGAACAACTTTTACAAAGATTGGTTTTTTAGGTCAAAAATTTTTGTCCATTGACAAACTAGAATGCCTCCTTTTCATCTTATTGCTACTAGTATCATACACGTACTTCTTGAATGGTGGTCTCCTTGGAGATTTCTAAATTTATATTTCTTCTAGATTCAACATAAATTCCATCTTCATAGAACAGACACCAAAATGTGGGAATAACTGATGCCACCACTATTCATCTTTTTTTGGTGATTCGTGATGGAAATTGAAGGTGTCTTCCAATCAATGGGTGGTTTAAATATGACCACCATGTATTTTTTTATGTTTGGTTATCCAAAATATGATTTTTTGTGTGATATTATATATATATTTTATGGTGGAGGAGGTGTGGGTGATAGAAATGAAAAAGACTGTAATAACTATGAAATTCTATGTTATATAGAATTTAAATTACAAGAAGGAAGGTGAGGTGGACCCCTATATCTGGAGTCTATCACTTACATAGTGAGTTGAATGTCACAAACCATGTGGTATACTCACATTCCATGTGAACCTTATCACATATATTCGATCTTTATAGGGATTACATTCCTAAGAGTCCATGTGACCCCCACAAGGCGTGTGTGATGGTGAACTCCCCTTGTACTTTGGATAGTTCACAGGCTTGGGTAGCCGACACATGCTGAGTGCCACACTGACCATTAGATAATTAAATTCTCACATAAGAACTCTCAAGATTGGTCTCTATCTCTATCAGGAAGTTGTACTTGATAGATGATTGTCTCATTTATTCCACAATGAATATTCCATAAATTATTCAACCAAGTGATTACATGGGTTAAAATGTTTAGAGAACAAAAGGGCCTAATTTAGACATCAAATTTCTCTATTCTCAATTAACAACATGAAGCTGATTGGTATATCACAATATGATTCATTACTTATAAACAATTCATATATTTTCTGGTAAATTGTAATTAGTTGATACCAATGAATGAAATATAAGTTGAACTTTTCTAGAACCACTTTTTTGAAAAAATATTATCATGGAACATTTAACCTAAAATTGATACACTTTTCTCAAGACATTGATTAAAAACATTCATGTACACTTGAAAAGTAATGTTTTTGGATTCTATCCTATAAAATCTTCAATAATATTTTTGACCATTTTATAGATTTATTTATGTTCATCCACATAAGATAAGTCTTCATTCCATTTTTTCAATTAATGATAAGAGATTATGTCAATATACCTCGTCAATGATTTCTTGAACATGCATCTTCCAAAGGTGTCAAACATTGATGAAATATAATTCTACAAAAACTACATTAGTTACTCCCCCTAAATTAATGATCCCCAATTTCAATTCATCATGATGGATATTTTTTCAATAGTTGGTCCTCTAATCCAAACTAATGTTAGTGCCAATGATTTTGATCGTATCCATGATGCAGACTTCTAATATTTTTATCAAATATGGTAGCTCGAAATTTTTCATCAAGGTTAATCTCTAAAAATTTAAAACCAACAATATTTAAGATAAAAGAAGATAGATAAAAACAAGATGGTGACTTCTATAAATATTGGATTTAATATTCCATCTTATAGATATGGAAATATTATTTCCTTAACTCAGTTCTCCCCTGATTAAGTTCATCACCATCAATTACTTAAAATTAATGAACAACCACAAATTATATGAGAATAAGGTGGAACTCCATTACTTCTCAATGAGAGAAATAAGGCTGAGAATTATTTATATTTGGTTATCACATATTAATTTGAACATTACATTATATAATAAATATTTCCAAAATAATTGAATTTATTATAATGGGATAAAAGACAGTATATTAGATAACTAAAATGTGAAAATTTGGATATGCTTGATCCATAAGAATAACTACACTTACAAAAAAACTATATTAATGAATAAGGTTATTAGTAAAGAAATATTATTTTTGAAAATAAATATGTATATAACATTAAGGGGAAATAGAATAAAATGAAATATGAGGTATTTATAGGAAGTAGGGATCCCTTATGACCATTAAAAATCTGACTGTTAGAATTGTAACATGATCATTAGGAATAGTAATTTCACCTATTTAAGTGTAAAATAATATTTAGGAATCATATAAAATGAAAATATGAAAAATTTATATCATGATAAATGTAAATAAATGTTTCAAAAATGGTAAAATAATTTTTTTTGTTTTTATAAAGTACATATATTTTATTTTATTTTTATAACAAATAGAATTTTTTGAAAGAATTTTTTTTTATAAAATGTCTATAGAAATTAATATTATTTTTAATTAAAATGATAATATAATTTTATAATACCTTAGGAAGTATTTCAAGATTTTATTTAAAAATTATAATTATTATTATAATTAAATTATTTTCATAAAATTTATTTCATTTTTGGAATCCTCGCATTGAAAAATTGTTAAGTTGAATTTTTGGTATTTTTCTAAAATAATTGATTTTTTATGAATATTTAATAATGTTAAAATGCCACATTTAACATTATAAGCTAAATATATTATTTTTTTGAGTCATTAATAATTTAATAACTCATTATTTTAAACAAAAACACACCACTTAATCTATATAGTCAAAAGTTCATCACTATTCATGCCCTTAAAAAAATGTCAAACTAATGAATATAATTTTAAAATACACCCCTCTCATCCCCATAGAAATAAAACCCTCACCACTCATTCTTCTCAAAAATTATAAGCCTCTGAGATTTCTAAATTTATACCCAATTTATTTCCCAATACTGAACATGTGGAGATTCTTCTCTAGAGTTTTCCAGATTTGTATGACCAAATCATCATCACCATCCCCAACAATATCCTGACGGATATGCTACCCATCAATGATGTTGTATCCATAGTTCTTGAAGAAGATAGTCAGTGAAAGAATAATGAGGATAGATAGACAACTTTTCACCATTAATATGCTCTATCAATGAAGAGAGGAAGGATGATGGAGCATGGTTCTAGTGAGAGCCAAGATTGTTGGTCCAGAATGTCAGTTCTTGAAGAAGAAATTCAGTCCATAATGTCGCATGTTTCAATTATGTAAATAAGGGGAATGTCAAGAAGGATTATTGGAATATGAAGAGTAGTGAGAATATATCTCAGGGGAATGTGGTGAGTACTTATGAAAATGGATAGATTCTTGTCAGTGAAGCAACGACGACTGCCAGAATCAAGAAGCATCTCAACGATGCATGGATAATCGACTCAATAGAAACATGACAAATGACGTCTCGATGTTAATGGTTTGACCATTATGAAACTATCCTAAAAGGACTTGTGTATATGGGGAATGATCACACCCTGAATATTGTTGGAGTCAGTACCATAAAATTGAAGATGCATGATGGTATTGTTTGAACCATACAAGGGGTACACCATGTGAAGGGTTTGAAAAAGAACATATTGTCTTTGGGACAATTTAATGATATTGAATGCAAGAATCGCACCGAGAATGGAATAATGAGAATTGTGAAGGGATTGCTTGTGGTACTGAAGGTGGAAAAGATCTCAAGGAACCGATACATTCTTATGGGTCAAATATACAAGGAGGAGGATATAGTTGTTGAATCAACTACCGAAACTTCAGCATTGATGATGTTATGGAATAATAAGATTGGCCTTATGTTAGAACATGGCCTAAAGATTCTTGGAGATTGGAATTTGTTTCCTGGTCTTACAAAGGTATCCTTACCATTTTGTGAGCATTGTGTTTTGAACAAGAAACATAGGTTAAATTTTGGTACATCAACAACATGAAGAATATAAATCTTAGAGTTGATTCATTTTGAAATTTGGAAAGAACCAATTATATCCTTGGGAGGAGCAAGGTATTTTTTATCCTTCGTTGAAGATTTTTCTAGGAGATTTTTCCTATACCCAATCCATAGTAAAGAGGATGTTTTTGAAGTCTTAAAAACATTCAATTCAAGAAAGGAGCTTGAATCTAGAAAGAAGATAAAGTGTCTGAGGAATGAAAATGGTGGAGATTATACCAGTGAGGAGTTTCATACTTTTTATCGATAAGAGGGAATCAAGATACAGTTCATATTAGATTACACTCTTCATCAAAATGGAGTGGCATAACAGATGAATATAACCTTATTGTATCGAATAAGGGTGATGTTGAAGACTGCCGTAATTTCCAAAAAAATTGAGAAGAAGCTGTGAATACCTCATGTTATGTGATCAACTGATCTCCTTCAATGGTAATTGATCTAAAGACACTGATGGAGATGTGGACTGGTAAACCCTCTGACTATTCTTGGAAACAAGATTTTGGAAGTCCAGTATATGCAATGTTTAATGACCAGGAAAGATAGAAGTTGGACTCCAGATCTAGGAAATGCACCTTCTTGGGGTATGCAGATGGTGTGAAGTGGTGTCGTTTGTGGTACCCCACTCCCCAAAAATTTATCATTAGTAGAGATGTAATTTTTTATGAAGATAAGGTGAAAATGAAAACTTATCAAGACATGGAGAAGGATAATACATAATGTACAATAGTCTAGGTAGAGTACTAATCCAAGGAATAACTTATTTTTTCTAAAGCATTAAAGAGCATGTTGATCAAGTACAAGTTGATTCTGGACCATGATGGTGAACTCGGGAGAAAAGAGAACTAATATGGAACTCGAACTATGCGACTGAGAGAAATATTGTGTGATGATTGTTTAAAAAGTATATGGAGCCATCTTCATTTGTGGAGGTGACCCCGAGTACAAATGTATACTTATGGATGGAAGTGATGTAGGAGGAACATGAATCCCTGCACAAGAACAAGACTTGGTATCTTATTCCATTACCTCATGGATGGACGGATATCAACAAAAAATCGATATTTAAGATCAAGTGAGATGGAAAGGACTAGGTGGAAAGATATCTTTCAAGACCGGTTGTCAAAGGATATTCTTAGACGAAGCTATTTATTTCAATGAAATATTTTCTCCAATTGTTAGACTAATGAGTATTCGAATAGTTTTGGCGATGTGTGAAACATACAGTTTACATCTTGGGTAGTTGGATTTGAAAAATTATTTTCTCCAGGGTGACCTTGACAAATATATCTATATGATCCAACCAGAAGGGTTTTTAGAAGAAGGAAAAGAGAACTTGTCTTGAAGGTTGAACAAATCATTTATACTCTCAAGAAGGAACCAAGGTGTTGGTACAAGAGTTTTGATTCCTATATCATGAGACTTGGATACAACATACTTCATTCCGATCCTTGTACATATTTTAGGGGTTCAGATGGTAATGATTTCATCATTATTCTTTTCTATATGGATGACATATTGGTTGCAGGCCCCAACAAAGATCAGATCCAAGAGACGAAGGAATAGTTTTCTAGGTAGTTTGATATGAAGGACTTGTGACTTGTAAATAAGATTATTAAGATACAGGTTTACCGAGATAGAAATAATGGAATTATTTGTCTATCACAAAATAATTACATATAAAGAGTCTTAAAATGATTCAACGTGCAAGAATTTAAGCCAATATCTACCCCTCTTTTCATTAATTTCAATTTATCATCAATGATGAGTTCATATGGTGTAGATCCTTGAGTGTCCTCATAGAGAAGTGAGAAACATGTTTGGTAGATATAAAGGATCGGTGGAGATATGATTGGTTCTCAATCAAATATCTAAGTGGGAGGTGTGTCGAAATAATTCTTCTAAGATGGTGGCGCCCCCATTGAAAAAGAAAATGGAGGCAGACAGGTGCGGTAGGTGTTTGGTGGACAACCCACTAAATGCCCCAATGAGAGAGGAGCAGCAGGGGTGAGTCTTGCCTATAAAAGGAAAGAGATTCATCCCATTTCACCATCTCATCTAATCCCATCAGATTCACCTATCATAATTTCCAATCAATTATTTTAGTGGTATTTGTGAGGCGTTTTCCCCATATATTCCAGAGAGATTTTATGAGGGTTTTCTCCTTGTAATAGTGAGAGAGTATATACTCACTTTTACCCATAGTGATCCTTTTAATTGACCATGGTTTTTACCACTTTAATTTTGGGGGTTTTTCTATGTTACATTCAGTGTCCTTTTTCTTCTTCACTTTCCACTTCATTTTATATCATGATTAATGTTGCATTGTGGCCCAATAATTTTTCAATATCAACAAACAACACATTATCATTCAATAAAAAGTTAGGCTTCGATGACCAATTAGTTAAACAAAATAATATTTTTTTATTGGAATGGGATTTATTCTAGGGAGTAATTTTTATGAAAAGTGTGAATGATGAACCAATTTTTTCAGAATAAACCATTTATAAGGATCACTGCATGATGAATAAGTTGAATTCTATAAAAATAGAGGTAGTGAAATGTGTTTATAAATTACATGAATGATAGGAATGAATTTTAGAAACCTTGGTTGTTAAAACACTTTCTAGAACTCATGTGTAAGGAAGTTCCAGAGCATGTTGGGAGTGTAGTATTCATAAGCAGTGGTTGGTTTTCATATTTCAATAGGAGGATAAACTAGTTAATCAGAACAGGTTCAGTTATAGTTGTTTCTATGAGGTCCATTTTACATTATATATTCATCATGAAGAACCATATTGTAATAAAGGATAGTATATGATGGTATGTTGGATGAGATATTTTGAGTAAAGTGGGAGTTTTAAAAAGATATGATGGTGTTGTTTGCCCATAATTTGAGGATATTGAACCTTTAATATCAAACATTTGTGCAAAATATCATATTTTCATACTTTAAATGAAATTATCTACTGCATATGGTGTATCCCTAGGGTTTTATTCTATATAAAGTCTACATGGTGAGATATTAGGTGGTGTGTTTCAGAAATGATGGTTTATGATCTTTCAGTTTGGTTCAACAAGTGGATTATCTTTTTTTATCATCATTACATTTTTTGGGGTAGAATATTCAAGAGATACTCCAAGTCTAGAAGAAAGATGGTTGTTTTTTCTATCATCTACAAAGACATTATAAAGTCAACCATGACCGTGTGAAATTCTAGAATTGGGGAAAACCTTATTCTCAAGAGTGTTTCTTTACAAAGGATTGGTTATGAATACTTTTTCATTTATAACAACATGGAACAACTTTTAGAAGATCCAAAAAGTATTTTAAGATTCTCCATGATAGAGGATTTCAAAAAAGGATTAGAAATAGGATTGATTATAGTGAGAGAAAATATCCATGCACGCTAAAATTTTACTAAAAACATTTTAGTGGTAATTCATTTGGGGGTTCAATAGGGTTTATTAATTCTTAATCAATGCAATCAAAGATGAATAAACCATAAATCTAGCATCATCATTGAATAAATATGTGGGAGTGAAAATATTAGAAATGAAGAACCTTTTATAAATGGTGTACCTTACATTGATGACGCCTTTTCAACCTTCATAATATTCATTTGTTGCATTTGATGTGTATCAAAAAAGTGGTAGAAAAAATTCTTCCACCAACAAAGGTATCCATATTCCGAGTTGAATCATTAATAATATGAATGTGTATCCACACCCTCCAAAATATTCTCACATATCATGATGCAAAGGAGGAAGAAGAAGATAGTTTGGGGAAAATGAGGGGTTTTTCTTAGTATCCACCCCACTGCCATTGCATGGAAATGGATTTATATAACACCCAAGGATTCTCCATCGGTGTTATAGAATTAACCCATGTGATGAAATGCATAAGTAAATACTACATCTAGTTCAGGAATCCTTCATATGAATGAAACACCTCTTTCACATTTAATATTCTAAAACAGTTCATTTAATGATAGATTGTCTGAGAGATTTATGATAACCATGTCATCGATCAAATTCATATAGTTCAATATGGATATGCATAACATGTATGAATTTTCTTTAGGACATATATATCCTAAAATATCCAACTTGTAATAAAGCCTCATAGACATTGTGTAATTTCACCTTATATTGTATTATATACAATAACTCATGGAATCATATCCAAAAATAATTTTGGAAATCCTTCAAAATACTTTAGGAAAGATATCATTCTTTTCACCTTGTATCACATTAAATGTAATACCATATGAATACTCAAATAGAAAATTTATTTGGATTAATTATAAAACATTTTTATAATAGCTCTCTGATTAAAAATCGATCTTCATTCAGTCTACCACAAAGTGTCACCCTATGGGCCACTATATAATTTAAAAAAAACAAGAATATCTTGATTCATAAATGTAAGAAAAAGTATGCCTCTATAAAAGTGCCAATAACAATAAATCTATAAAGGTATATAACATGATATTTCTCTAAACTATGTATATATAAACCTATATTCACCACTCTGCATCATATGGAAACATGTATTTTCACATTTTCTATTTGTCTAAGACATAGAGTGACTATAAGACGCAGATTATGCCAATCCTATATAAGCAACTCATTGTTTCTCGATTATCAGAGTATAAAGTGACTTGATCTATGATTACATAACAGGTAATTAATCCTTATATATGTGAATAAAACATGTACATCATCTGAATAGATATGAATATCATATGTACAATCCAGGTTCAACTGCACACTTCACAGTCTATCTTAATTGAGCGCCTTATACCAATATACAAGAGGAAAAATCCAATATATATTTGATCTCGAAGATAGGTCAAAAAAATCAGGTAATAGACTTGTGTAAGTAAGGTATAAAAGTATGAAATTAACAACATGTCCAACAAATCAGGTAATAGGCACCATAAAACAAATGAGATAAAATAAACAACTAACCTCAATCCCCCAAATCAATCAATGATCCAAGATAGGTCAAAAAAATTTGATGAAATTGAAATAATAGATAGGTGTGAGTATAAAAATACTCATTAGAGAACCACCTTACATTCCATATACCAACCATTTAATTATATAATCATTTTGAAGCTAGTTTTAAATACATTTTAAAAAATATTTTTTTTCACATACTTTATAAAAAACAAATCTAAACATTTTCCAATTAAAAATTTTCATAACAACAACCTCTTAATGTTAAATAAAATTAAAATTGGATGGTTAAACATTTAAAATAATGGAAATTGGGATTTTAAAAACTATAAAAAAATAAGACCAATCACTATTTCACCCTTTTTTCAAAACATATCCTGAAAAATCCATTTTCACAATCTTATAAAAATATTTTCTTAAAACTTGATTAATAAATAATCAAACCATTTAACTTTTAAAATTCAGTTTCTAAATCATTTCAAACTCTAGTTTTAAAGTAATTCAAGCTATAAAATGGAATAAGTCACAATGGGAACCCATACATCACATACTTTCTGAATTTATAAAAAACATATTTCCAATAAACAATAAATAGGTATGGTATTCAATTGAAGAACAAATTAAATCCCACAAAACATCCTAATAAGGACCTAAGCATCATGTAAATTGTCTTAAGGATCTCACAATAAATACTTGAACTGATGATAAGGAACCTAGACTAGCACTAATGAACCCACCACGTCCCCAGTAGTATTTCTAGACTGACCAGAAATAAGTTTCATAAAAGCACTTTCATTACTTGGGCCCAAGGAAGTTTCTAGCTCACAAGGCCCACTACCAATTTCAGTTTAACCATCTAGGAGTATCCTATCAACACTCCCCAGTTTCCATAATTTCTATACTAGTGTTTTCACTCATACATGTCACATACTAGATTCCTAGGACTCCAATGACATGTTTCAAATGAAGGTGAGAAATCAAAAATCACATAAAAAATTATAGAGCATTCAAAATTATCCCACACCTCACTTACAACACCGGTGTAAGAAGCTATCCCAAACACACCCATACATAGACATTACACACAAAAGTCAAATAAATTTCAACTAATCCCCAAGAAGTTAGAATAAACCAAAGTCATAACCATTATATGGGGCTTCAATAGAGGGAATCACACATTTTAAAAAAAATCACTTTAAAAGTATCAAACCTAATTTCAAAAAAGGCATCTTAAGGAAAAGGCATTTTCACACCATTTAAAGTGAAACAGGGACATTTCACCAAAACTATTCTGAAGGTCGAGTCTCTTTGTAACAATTTGGAACTATTTCTAAAATACATCAGATATCATTAAACTTAAAAGATTACTTGAAATCAATAAAATAAATCAAATCCCCTTCATTATAAACCCATTAAAAGGTTTTAACATCATTCATTGGTTTATACCAGGACCTAAATGTGTTCAAAACACCATATAACCACACACTATATTTAAAATCATTTTTAAAGAATTTTAACAAAAAATTTCCTTTCAAGTAGCTCATGAAATGATATGAAAAACCTTTTATGAAATAATTTTAAATCCAAAACATATTTATAAATTTTAAATACCATTTTCAATGGCTCTTCAGGTAATATCAAAAACACATAGCATGGCCGGTAACACAAAATCAGATTTTCACTAGCCATTAAAATAGTAAAACCTTTTGACTTCAATAAAACCAAATTGAAAACCAAATTTTTACCTTGTAAATTCAATAAACATAAATAAAACTATAATTTAATAATTAAAACCTAAAATCAAAACAAAAATCATTCTATAGTTTAAAAATTAAAATCAAGGGCATGGAAATCCTACATGGAATTGATGATGATCATGCCATGATGTATTTCTATTGATGGTTAAGGCTAAAATAAAAAATAGAAGACCTATATGAACCCTATAAATATAAAACAATAAAAACTGGTCAATATCAAAACACCTAGGGTTTGGATGAACCAAATTTTGGTTCATAGAGAGGGAAATTGTGACTAAAAATAGTAAGCAGGGAAGAAGAGACCATTCCATGACGACTTGTCCCTAATGTGTGAAGAAATCGAGAGAAATCATCATGAAAAGGGGAGGACACAAAGGAGAGGCATGTACATGATAATGGGAGGGGAGTTCACATGAGAGAGTAATTCTTATAGGAGGGAGTACACGATGGGTATGAGGGGTGAGGGGGAGTGGGTTTTTAAAAAAAAATAATGTAAAAAAAATTAAATACTAAGGCATGTCACAAAGTTTACCCACCCATTTTACCAAACTGTTTAGTGATTGTCTGAACGAAATACCAAAGAAAAGATCCTCCAAAATAGTTTCCTCAGGGACCTTTTATAGTTTAAATAACATTGTAAAATAATATTATCACAATAATATGCCCTCATGTATGGTTTTACTAATTTTACTCATAACCATGAACAACCCATGGGTAGAATAAAAATTCTATTTTTTTAAAAACCCATCCTAAAACTCCTGAAAATATAATTTTACCAAAAAATTAATAATTAAAATACTCTATAAATTAAATGATATAGTGACATGGTGTCTCAAAATCTCCCCACCATGCCACTTTTTATCCCTATAAAGTCCTTAGTCAAATAAAAATTACAAAAATACTATTCAAAACTACACGCCATTGAATAAGGTGAGTTAGATGGAGAAATAACTAGGGAGAACCAAGGGGAGAAAATCATAAAAAAATAATTCCTCACAATCAAACAAATAATATCCATAAATCGAAAAGGAATATCCAAGATAAAAACCACACAGTCATGAAAAAAAGTGTGAGAGTGATGGTGAATGAGAATAGGTATACCCACCATTTATTAATACTAAAATGATGTTACAAGAAGATGAAATACAATGAGAATGAAACATTAAACATGAGACATATCTCTAAGAATTATCAAGAATTACTCAATTCCACTGAACATAAGAACCCACTATGAACCATTTCTATCTTCTAAAGGCCAACATAGTAAGGGAACTCAACACTCACCAATAATAATCATCACAAAAAATCAACATTCATTTCCACCACAAGGCTCACGCCACTCATGAGCATGAAAAAATAAAGAACAACATGGGTCCTTGACCTGTGTCACTGTACCCATTAGGTAAACAATGAATTCAATTCCAGAACACTATCCCATGGTAAAACCCACTAAGCTATCACTATTGAGTGCTCAAATAATAGAATTTCACATCCATACTAATTTCCCATTCACCCACCCAATGTTCACTCATTCTCAATACAACAAGAAAATGGCCTCAAAATGGTCACATCATAAGGAAACACCAGAATCCCAAAGAAAATGAATCTGAAACAGAATTTTATGCATAAAAGCAACATTCTAAAAACACACCCGTAAGGGCATCCAACCTTAATAAGGCTAAATAACCCTCAAAAAACCAATCAGGAAGAAACTGAAATCCAAAAAAAGGAAACCAAGAGACCCACAAAAAATACACCAATTAAAGCCACATAAAGGTTTCAAGGATCTTAACTCGTCAAGAGAAAATACTAAAAAAAATCATCCCAAGATAAACTTACACATAAAATCATAAGGATATCAATAATCATCCATTTTACATAAAACAAATCTATTAAGAACATATCAATATTAGTCTCCCAAGAAAAAATGGTAGACAACACTCTAAAAAATCCCCAAAATTGAAATGAAACTTTCCACTTCACTTAGATCCTAGGAAGAAACTAAAAACAAGGAAAGAAATATTACAAGATATGAATATTCCAATTTTAATAAAGGCCATTAAATGAGGAACAAAATATATAGAATGAAACATAAATCACAACTCGGAATGTTTACCAAAACCAATAAAATTATACCAATGTTAAAAAAGGAAAAAACTCTAAGACTCCATTCATTCGAAATAAGAGAACATTTTTCAAAATCATTCATTTTCATATCCATAACCCCTTTATGTAGACTCCTAAGACTCATTTTAAAGGAAAAAATATTTGAAAAATAGTCCAATGTTTTAAATACCCTTAAAATCATTTTGAAATAAAATATCATTTTAAAATGAGAAAAAATCTTGATTTCCTTTATTCAATAAATTCACATAAAATCTAATCCCATTTCAAACCACTATTCTTATTTTTAAAATGTTTTGAAATGATTCACCACTTATTTTATATTAAATTAAGATTAATTTCTTTTGAAAACACTACCCAAGAGGGTCAAAATGCCTTGAACTCAAAAATTTAAATAATTTTAAGGCCAAATATGTTTTTGCAATTCATAAAAAAATTAACCACTTTAAAACCAACGTTTTCCCAAATAATTTTTCAGAATACCAATTTCATTTTATGATAAACCCCAAAGGATAATTTTAATACCAATACCATTTTACATAAAATACTCATTTTTCATGTGAAAACCCAATTTTTCACAACTAAGTACATGAGAGGAGGAACATTAAAAATCTTAAACCAAATTATTCACATATCACAAAACCCACCTTGACTAATCACCTTTCATTATGTATTTCTCAAGAGTGGTCTAAACAACAATCCAAATGGGATATAGAACCATGATTGAATTGACCACATGTTTTTAAGGTCCATGGGCTAGTTATAAAACCATTCCTGTAACATTTTCATGATTAAGCATTTGGTCACTTCCTAGTTTATCAAGAAATGTAAACAAAACTCATTCCCCCTATCCATATTCAGTTTTTATCAAAAAATAAATTTTGAAACCTAAAAAAACTCACATTATTCCAATGAAGATCAGCGTATGATCAACAATAATCCATAAAAAGTTCAAATTAAATTTCCAAACCACACTACCCATTGGTAACCCAAGTATTGTATAAGAATGATCTAACAAGGATCTCCCTTCACCTACCACTCGAGTTTAAACATCAATGTCTATCTTGATCTTAACATAACACCCCTAAATAGAGGAAGGGATGATTAAAAACCCATGATCCCAATACATAACCTATGATCTAATTCCATTTATAAATAACCATACCAAGAATCAATCTGAATCATCTTGTTAATTTCCCTATGGGTGTTCCCATTCTTCATGGTCTAATCAAAAGCATTAGGACACACGAATAATTTATTATGAATGATTTATCCCTTAAATTAGAGATAATTAATACTATAATTTATCACAAAAGTTTGAAATGAATCAATAATATTTCATAAGTCCACACCAAAATCAAATTTTAAGGAAATAAATAAACAGGAAGCATATATAAACAATTTAAAGTAAATTCAATCCCTCTGCTCACCCCTAACACACTTTTCTATAGAAATAGCTACCACAAGATGCCTTTCTTGGGACCCATTGATATAATTCACCTCTAATAAAATAATTTAATGGAGTAATGGAATATTTTGTTGAATATATAATTTAAAGTTCTATAATACACAAATTATTTTAAAGTAAGAGAAAATCCTATTAATTGGCTCATAGGAATTATTGGTCAAATGTGATAAAATAAAAAACAAGCCTCAATCTCCAATATGAATCAATTATCCAACAGAAGTTTGAATCTGAATGATTAATCCTAAAAAATAAATTATATATTGTCATGAGAATAAAAATACTTAGTAGGACACCACCAAACATTCCACATTCCAAACCTTTAATCATGAAACTATTTTCAGGATAACTTGAAATTAAATTCAAAAACATTGTTTTTCACATGCATTATAAAAAAATTTATCCATATTAAAATTATAAAATTTCTAAAAACTGAAAATTTATTTTAAATAAAATAAAAAATAATGGAAAATCATTTCAAACCGTGGAATAGAGAATTTTAAAAACCATAGTAATAAGAAAAGTCACCATTTGTTTGTGTTTGAGTTGGTTCCGTAGAACCCAATTATGTGTACCTTATGATTACTTGTATTAATAGTTTTTAATATTAATAAAATTCTTATCAATTCACTATTTTTCATCTATGAAACATTGTATGTGATAATGTCCTAAGAGTAGTCGTCGTAATAAAATTTCATAGCAGTTCCCCACTATGATGGGAACCTAAAAGTTCTATGATAGTTTTCTTAAATATTTGATATATAGTTGGATGATATAATTTTAGGGAGACAAATGATATAGGCTACCAGGGTTGGAGACTCATAGGACTTGGAGGAACCTTCTCACGGTGTACGACCTTAGTAATATCCACTCTATGATATTATGAGAATGGGACTCACTAGTAGGAAATCCAAATTTATTTTTGTCATTGGATATTCCGATCTGTGGATGTGTGTATTTATCATTAGACATTAATATTATTATTTATGAGTATTATAATTCGCGTAATTTTATATATTGATGAAAACATTTAAGACATATTTTCTCAGCGAGGTGGGATATGTTGGGTGTGTTAAGAGTAATGTTGCATTAATTAATAACGTGAGAAAGGATTTTTCCATTTTTTTCTTTAATAGTAGTCAATATCTCAGGACATTTTATGGAAATTATATAGCCTAAATAAATGCATATCCACAGTGTTCTATAGGTAAGTTAAAATTTAGGTAAGTCAAAGAAGGATTCATAGAGAACATATTTTTATGGAACATCCATGCAACCTACTTTATTAGAGATATCGCGATAAAGAGATTATATTTCATAGTGAGTGTTGATATGAGGTATTACATTGTAATCATAAACTTCTTTCTCTATGGGTTCCTTGTAATATTTCTAGATGCTAACCTTGGACTTTAGACTGCTTCGCCTAATGCCATTGAGAAAGTGGGCTAGAGGGTCACACACTATGTGTATCCAGAATTTTAGTTAAATAATATAATATTAGTTATTATTTAACAATTTAAATAAATATTATTCCCACACATGGTTTAATGTTTATTCATGTTTTCTTGATCACGTATTTTCAGTCCCCAGTTATTCAACAAAATATTATGTGAGTGGAATACTTAATAAATATTTATTTTTTATTTAGTGAATGTAATATTTATTTATTAATTATAGAATAATGAAGTAATATTTATTTATTGAATAAATAGTAATTGTTCAAGGCCTGATAAATATTGTGGAGTAATGGAAGACCAAATTTAATGGTCTAGTGAGAAATACTAAATATTATATATTATATGGAATAATATTATATTTTAATTTTTGAGTTTAGTGCATGCTGAGAAATATTATTATTATTATTATTATTATTATTATTATTGACATGAGGTTTCATAGGGATTAAATAAATAACAAGGGAACTTGTGAAATTATTGATTTCTATCCTTTGTGGTATATAATCCCAATTATATTATTTTTAATAGAGCCAATTCAATTTTTTTTATACACAACAATAGCCAGAGGGGATGCTCTCAATCCCTATACAGATCCCTCTCCAAGGACACTCTAAAAAAAGGAGAGTGATATTCCTCCACTATCCACTCTAGAGTCTAAAGAGATCAAGGAGAATGCATTGGATTCTATTCTCATGATGATCAAAGGAGAATAAGACAAGGTATAGGATTTGACGTACTAGCACCCAGAGATTCCTATGGCGACATTAAGAGATTAGTGAAACACATGTGGATCACTGCTAAATGTAGTCTTCTCTTTATTTGTACAATGAAATGAATAAGAAATATAGATATGTTGTCATATCCTTCAATGAAGAAAGAATTCATGAAAGTTAACTATTTAATTGAATAAATTATTTATAAAAATTATGTGATGATCTTGTGCTTGGTTCTAGAATTATATCCCTTGTCTGTTTTATTTGATTCAATTCTATTAATCACGCCATCCATCGTCATGAAATATTTGTATTGACCATCGATCATGACAAAAAATAATAATTATGTACAACCCATAACATATTTACACTAGGTCTAGAACCTACAAGTGGTATCAGAGTGAGGTTACATAATTATTTATAATTATTTAAAATATCATCGATTGATTTATGCATTTGGAATTTATTTTTCAATTCAAGTTTAATCGATCATTAAAATTAATTGTGAGATATGTTTCTTCCACTTTATTTTAGAATTAATATTATCAAATCAAATAATTTTATGAAGGAAATAAAATCTAAGAACTCATATGGAGGTGTTATTGATTCTAACTATATAACATAATAATACATGGTGTGTAACCATAACTACATGTCATGTACTAGTCTTCAATGCAATAGGAATTAAGTCAAAATTAATTCAAAGCATGTTCATTAAATATAAACTGTGTATTATATTTCACCCCATGTATTGACCTGGCCAACCTTGTCTACGGTTAGTTGGAATACATGCCAGGTAGCCCATATGCATGATTTTTAGTCCTTTAGTCATAGATGAGTCATGTATCTTGTTACACATCCTACCTGACTGGTGACCATGTAACATGGATACCACACACTGTGTATCCCTTGTATATGTTGTGTACATCAATGTTTTGGTTTACATTCCATATCCCTAGGCACCTACCTCAGATATATGGTGAGAAGGTTACATGCCATGTAGCTAGCTTGAACATACTGTGTACTTATACCAAATTATGCAGAATTAAAATTTATTTATTATACTATGTAAACCTTATCAACATATGATTTAATGTGGTTATTAAGTTAATAGGACAAGCTATGTGATGGGTTTTAATATATATATATATATATATAAATGTTTAATTAATTTCTGTGTAATGTTCAAAACTGCATATCATGTGTGAGTCATATTACAATCATTACTCTATGCACTTTGAAGCATAAAATGTGATAGAAAAATCATGGGATTCATGTAATCATTAAGTTGGTATTACATGTCATGAATGTACGTGATAATCCGTGTATACCATATGTCACAAGAGTAAATAGTATATCAGTATAAATATGTGTTGGGTATATTAGGATGGGTATTCATCGTGTTGTCTCCAAGGTATATTTATGTACACAATTGATTTTAAATAATTTTTTCTATTTTTTTATAATTATTTTGGATGATAATCTCAAGGAGATTCGGATGAGAATTAATAAAAAAGAATTAATTAATAAAACAGATAAATCATTGATTTGATCATGATTTATCTATAATAAGAATAATTAAGAATTGAATTATAATTATATTAAATTTGTAATTTTTTCATGCATATGTATGATCATGAGCTTACACTAGACCTCTGTATGTGGCTGTTTTCCTTTTAATTTATTATTAAATTCAATTATTGGAATGTGTATCATCTCTTCTCTTATTATATGAGGGCATGTATTCCCATGGTTTTTTTATGTAAACAATTTTCATGTCACCTGTGTGTGAGTACAATCATATATAATGGATGGAGCTCCCAAGCTAGTGGAAGCGGTTCATGTTTGGAGTAGAGGAAAAACAATTCCAATAGAGAAACATAGGTGGATAGGAGGAAAGTTGCAACCTGAAACTTAATTGGTTCAAGGTGTTTTTACCTAGGTTGAGGGTTAGTTTATCAAAACTAGATCAACTAAATATTAGTAAAATCTCATGATGATATCACTTTATTATTTTATTTATATGAATTAGAATTGTTATTTTGTTATGGTTTTTTTGTCACAATAACATGAATTAATGAATTAATAACTATGCAAGACAGAACTAAAATGAATTGGATTATGTGTAAGTATTATCTAAGATAAGGGTAATCACTTAGGTAAATCTAATTCGTATTAAAAAACATATAATAAAGGTAATAATTTAAAATTTATGCAAAAAAGTTAAAATCACTCAACTACATATATTAAGTCAGTATAACCTTCCACTGCTTCAGTTAAAATAAAACCATAGTTCAAAGTGCTTTAATAGAAAAATTTAAGGTGATTTCAGTTATTGTGGAATTTCGAAAATGAAGTTTTGTGTTGACCTAAATTAGTTCACAATAGGGGTTAACTTCTAAAGTCATACATGGTGTAACTAAGAGGAAAGGGTTTAGGGAATCCAATTTAAGGATTTTAGGATTGGGGATTCCACTAAATAGATCAAGGAAATGTGAGTTTATACAGTTGTAATTTTATTGGTGACCTAAAACCATTAAAGTTGCTTGGAGATCCAAATTTGGGGTGACAAGAATGGGAATATGGATCACTGCCACTAAAATTTGAAAGAAACATGATATTCTAAAGCCAATGGATAGGGCTATTGGGTTTTGATGAAATAGTGGGAGATTAATAAATATAATATTTATTTATTTGTTTAAATTTTATCAGATAACATACTAAAATTTTACTCATATTATTTTTAGAAACAATAATAAAATGACTTCAAATATATCACTATGATCCATACTTGAGAAAGGTAACCTTCTCACTAGCCCAAATTTCCAATAGTGCAAAAGGAGAATATGTGTTATCCTCTACCATTAAATAAAATGGTATGTGTTGGATGAACCTATTCTATACACACTTGGAAATGAGGCTAGTGTTGAAGAGTTTTCTCTCTATGAGAAAAATTTTAATGATGCTACATATTCTTAGTGTTTCATTCTATCATCCATGACAGCCAAGATTTTTAAGAAACGTGAGGACATGGATTCATATCATCTACGGTATCACCTTTGAGATACCTATCAAGTTTTGGTGAGAAAATAGAGATACAAGATTTCCAATGCTATATTTACAACTAATCTTGGAGAGTCTATGCTAGTTGGGACTCAAGTATCCAAGCTTGTTGGCTATATTGAATACTTAAACATCTTAGGGATTAAATTATCAGATGATTTTTGTGTAGATCTCATAATTTTATCTCTATTGAAGACCATTTCCATTTTTTTTATTAATTTCAATATGATAAATAATGGGAAAAATAATTCAGAACTTAATAATTTGATTGTAAAAGTGGATAAGGATATGGGGAAAGACAAACCCTCAATTCTTATTGTGAATAATAAAAGGAAGAATATAGTAAAGGGGCCCAATATTCACAAAAAATATAAAGCTCCCAACCACTATCCTTCCAACAATAGAAAGATCTAGAGGCAAGGAATGTAAAAGGAGGTTTAATGTTTTTCATGTGGAAATCAAGGCCAATGAAATAAAGAATTCACCTAGAAGGAAGGGGAACTAAAGGTGTGTTTGTTATTGAAGTTAATATTTCAATATTTACCCATTGGATTTTAGATACAAGTTTTGGTGCTCACATTTGTATCCAAATGTAGTAACCAAGTATATTTTGAATGATTACTAGAGGATAGGTGGATTTCAGAGATACTAATGGTGTGAGGCTAGCTTCTCTAGTCATTGTTTACTACAACCTTTCATTTCTAATGAGAATTATTTTGGTTTTAAAATATTTTTATTACGTACCAAATGTTACTAGGAACATTATTTTGGTTTCATGCCTAGACATAGATGGATTTATTTTCATGTTTGGAAATAAAATTTGTTTCATTTATAAAGAAAACATATTTTATGGAATGGAACATTTAAATAATGGTCTTTATGTATTAAATTACAATAACTAAGTATTGTCAATTGCTAATGAATCATGTTCACAAAACTCATATAACACCCAGCTATGGAATCACCATCTTGGTCATGTAAATGATAAGAATTTGGAAACGATTTGTCAAGATGGTTGTTTAGACCCTTCTATTATAAAACCACTTGAAATATGTCATTCTTTTTTACAAGGAAAAAGAAACAAACTACCATTTAGTGGATAGGGTGAAAGGGCCAGAGATATTTTAGTATTGGTATTCATTTTTGTGTGTGGAACATTTACAGAAGAAACTAGAGTTGGGTATTCCTAATTCATAACTTTTATTAATGAATTTAGTAGATATGGTTATTTATAATTTATGAGGTATAAGTGAAAGTTCTTTGAGAAATTAAAGGAATTCAATAATGAAGTATAGAATAAACTTGTAAAGAAGATAAGGAATCTTTGATCAGATCTAGGTGGTGAATATCTTAATAAATATTTTATCAACATTATATGGGTGTTTGGTATTCTATCTTAACTCTCCCCACTTTACACACTATAGTGGAATGGTGTTAGTGAAAGGAGGAGCCATACCTTATTAGACATGGTAAGGTCAATGACGAGTCATTCAGATATTACATCATCCTTTTGGGGATATGTATTGTAAACTGCTGCATATACATTAAACTGAGTACCCACTAATATTGAAAATAGAATTCCCTTTGATTTATAGAGTGGAAAGAAACCTGTTTTGTCGAATAAATGTGTATGGGGTTGTGAGGAATTTGTTAAGGCCTTATCAGGAGAAAACATTTCACCTAGGGGTACAAAGTGTATCTTTATAGGGTATTATAAGGAAATAAAGGGATATTACCTATACAACCCATCCGCCAAGAAAGTGATTTCCAATAGAAAATCTTTATTTCATTAGAGGGAGAAAATCCTCAAAAAGGATAGTGTGAGACATATTAACTTCAATTAAGTTATGCTCAAGATACAAAAGAGTTGTTTTACGAACAAATTCCATAGATCCCCATGGAATAAGTAGTTCTTAAAACACAAGTACTATTTAGGATCATAACATAAGTAAGAGAAATAGAGATATATAGTTTTCTAGTCACCAAATATGGTGACTGATTATTGGTTGAAAATGATGAACCTATCTCCTAAAAAGAGGAAGTTGGGAGATCAAAATCTATGAGATGAAAATAAGGCATGAATTATTAAATGTATTCCATGGATCAGAGGCAATTTTGGGTTCTGGTCAATGCACCAGTTGATTTAATTCCTAAAGGGTAAAAATGGAAATTCTAGAGAAATCTGCCCATGTAAGGTAAAATAAATACCTATAAAACAAGACTAGTGGACAAAGGGTTTAAACAACATCAAGGAATTGACTATGATGAAATTTTTTCACTAGTTTCCATGTTTAAGTCCATGAGAATTGTACTTTCCAGAGAATCTTTCCATGAATATGAAATTTAAAAGATGGATTTCAAAACATCTTTCCTTAATGGTAACCTTCAGGAAGATGTCTATATGAAACACCCAGAAGGATTTGTGACCCCATGAAATGAAAAAAGTATTTTAATGTTATGGAGATACATTCATGGATGGAATTAAGCATCTAGTTCATGGATCATTCGATTCGATGAAGATATAAAATAATTTTTCTTCATCAAGAATAAATATGAGCCACATATTTACAAGAGTTTTAGTGGAAATGTAGTTATTATCATAGTAGAATATGTTGATGACATATTACTTATTGTAAATGATATACCAGTCTTACCATATATTAATGATAGGTTAAATAAGTGTTTCTCTATGAAGGAATTAGGTGAATCATCCTATATTCTAGGGATCAAGATCATTCCTGATGGATCCAAGAGTCTACATAGACTATGTAAAAGTATATATATTGACTAAATACTAATGTGATTTAGTATGGAACAATCTAAGAGCGGATTCGTTCCAGTGTCATATGGTTTAGATATTTCTAAAAAAATGTTTCCTCTTAAAAAATAGGACAAAGAGATAATGATTAAGATCCCATACTCTTTAGCAGTAAGATCAATCATGTATTCCATATTTTGTACTAGAAATGATGTTTCATATACATTGATCATGGTAGGAAGATATCATGATGATCCTGAATTACATCATGGGTATATTGTTAAGGTTATACTTAAGTATCTAAGAAGAACTAAGGATATGTTCCTACTGTATTGGGGGGATGATGATATAGTCATAATAGGTTATACTTATTCTCATTTTTAAATAGATCAGAAATATTTGAATTCATATTCATGATATGTTTTCTATCTCAACAAAGGATTTGTGAGCTATAAGAGTTCAAAATATACATTTTTCACTGATTCCTCAATGCGGTATGAGTATATAGTGGCTTTTGATGTATCCAAAGAATCCATTTGGATATGAAACTTTGTCTCGGATCTTTATATAGCACCTAGAATTAAATACCCTTTCACATTGTATTGTGATAATACTCTAGCGATTGCTCTTGAAAAAGAGCTAAGGTCACACCAACAGACAAATCATATAATCGGGGAGTATCACCTCTTGAGGGATTTTTACCAAAGATGTGAAGTCACAGAAATAATAGTAACCATAAAATAGAATGTGGAAGACCCCTTGACTAAAGACTTATCTTAGCAGAATCATGAGTATCATGTGAGAGCCAACAGACTGAAGGTTGGTAGAATTTGGCTTTAGTGAAAGTCAGATTCTATCGGAGTTTGTGCCCTGAAACCAACTTATATGTAATTTGTGATTACTTTTATTCATAGTTTTGAATATTAATAAACTTCTTATCAAATAATTATTTTTCTTCTGCATAACATATTATGTGATAATCTCTTTATGATTAGGTGTTGTGCTAAAATGTCCTAGAAATTCCATACTATGATGAGAACCCATAAGTTCCATGAAAATATTCATAAATGAATGTTATATAGATATATGATATCATTTAAGGGACTCAAATGATACAGGCTATCAAGGTTGGAGAATCATCGAACATTGAGGAACTTTCTCCGGGTGTATGCCCTTGCTCATATCCAGCGTAAGATATTGCAAGAAAGAGACCCGCCAATAAGAAGTAATCATTTCTATGTGTCATTGGATATTCCTATCTATCGACATGTGTATTGATCCTTATAATTTATTATTATTATTTATGAGTATTATAAGTCGTGTTATTTGATGTAATGAAAAAATCCATGATGACATAAGTTCACGGTGAGGTATGATATGTTGGGTGAGTCAAAATTAATATTGAATTAATGAATAATAAGAGAAATAATTTTTCCATTATGTTATTTAATGGAAGTTTATATCTTAGTAAATCTCACGGAAATGATATATCCAAATTAAATGTATGGACATGGTGTTCTATAGGAAAGTTTTATTTCTACAAATTCAATGAAAGATACATTGAAAACATAGGTTTATGAAAATGGCATGAAACCCGCCTGATTAGAGATATCACTATAAAGGAATTATATTACACATCGAGGATCTGTATGAGGTATTATATTTTTGTGGAATTAACTTCTTTATCTATGGGTGGCTTGAAATATTCCTATATTCCAAACATAGAGTTTTGGTTACTTCTCCTAATTCCATAGAGAAAGAGGCCTGGAGCATCACACACTAAGTGTGTCTAAAATCTTAGTTAAATAATATATTATTATTTACTACTTAAAAAAGTTGAATAAATTTTATTCCCACACATGGTTTAATGATTATTCATGTTTTCTTGATCACATATATTCTATCACATGTTATTTTAGAGAATATCATATTATCAGAATATTTAATAAATATTTAATTTCTATTTAGTGAATACATTTTTTGGAGAATAATGAAGTGATATTTATTTATTAAATAAATATACATTATTTAAGGCCTAATAAATATTTTGGAGGAATGGAGGACCATGTTTAATGGTCTGGAGAGAAATAATATATATTTAAAGTTATTTTAATAAATAATATTTAATTTTAATTCACGATTTTAGCACATGTCATGAAATATTATTATTGTTATTCTTGACATGGGGTTCTGTAGAGATTAAATAAATATTAATGTGCACTTGTGGAATTATTTATTTATAACCCTATGATCATATAATCCCAATTATATTATTTTCCAATAGATCCAATTAATTTAGTGTTTTTCACAATGACCTCTAGAGAGAATCCTCTTAAGTAGAGCTCCCTCTCCAAGAATGCTCCCAAGAATAGTGAGCGATCTAGCTCCACCATCCACTCTTGATTCTAGAGAGATCAAGTAGAACACTTTATAAGTAATTATCATAGAGATCAAAGGGGAATAATGAAAGGTATAGAATCTGTCATGCTAACACCTAGATATTCCTGTAGAGATGTTCAGAGATCTGTGGAACACGTGTGGATTACTGCTAGAGGGAATATGATCTTGATTCCAACAATGTAATGAAAAAACAATGTATAATTGTTTTAATATCCATAAATGAAGAAATAATTCATTCAAGGTAATTCTTTAGTTGATTAAATTAATAATAAATAAGATGTGATGATCCTGTGCTTGGTTATAACATTCTATCTCTTGTCTATTTTATTTAATTCAATAATGTTGATCATGACATTCATCATTTTGAAAATCATAGACTGATCATCTATTTTGAAATAAATAAAAGTTGGTTATGAACCATCACACACTTCCACTATGTTTGAAACCTACATTTTGTTCCCAAAAATTTCCTGAAAACTCTATTTTCAAAAGATGTGTTATAAAAATAATTTTTTCAATCCCATTTAATAAAGGACCAAACCATTATAATTTTAAAACTCAATTAAAAACCATTTCAAACTACAATTTAAAAATAATCAATTTTATATAATGGAACAAGTCATAATGGGCACCCACACATCATGTACATTTAAAATTATTAAAAGAAACATGGTTTCAATAAATAATAAACAAATAGGGGATAAAATCAAAGAACAACCAAGATCCCATAAAATTTCTTATGTAGGACCGAATTATCATGTAAGAAATACTAAGGATCTTGTAATATATACTTGAAATAGTGACGAGGAACCTAAGTTAAAACTACTGAACTAATCAAATCCCTAATATTCCTATATGATAAACTGAAAATAAATATCCAATAATATCTTTACCTACATGGTTATAAGGAAGTTTTTAGCTCACAAGGCTCATAATCCCTTCTAGTCAAACCATCTCAAAGTATTTGGGTAGGACTCCCTATTCAATGAACTATCCACATTTGGGTTTTCACTCATAAAGTTCACCTACTATACTTTTAATACTCCCACGACATGCCTAGAATGGAGGTGACCAATAAATACATTACAAACATCCCCAAATATATTTCAAGTTATAAAAATCATAATAGTTACGGGGATTTAAAACAGGGACTCAAAACATTTTATGAAAGGACATTCACTTTAAAAGATCCAATTTTTCTTTCAAAAATGATCACATAATGATAATCTATTCTCACACTATTTGAAAACTATTTATAAAGTTCTGAAGTAGTCATTAACAAAACCACTCTAAATGAATATTTTTTATAGATATTTTGTAGTATATCTAAAACAATTTATAATTAATTATACTTGAAATATCCCTTGAAATAAATTGTAAACCCCCCCCCTTATTTACAAAATATAAAAAATGCTTTATCATCACTATTTAGTTTATCCCATGACATAAATAGGGTTTAAACACCTTTAAGACATGAATTATATTTAAAATAATCCTTGAAATATGTTAACAAAACTTTTCATTTCAAGTATCAATTGAAACTACAAGAAATACCTTTCAGAGATTAATTTAAATACCTAGAAATATTTATAAATTTCAAATAACATTTTCATATCCTATTTATGAAATGTCACTAATACACGGTGTGCCTCGTCACAAAAAATATAGATTTTCATTATCCTTAAAAATAGTAAAACCTTTCACTTTCAAAAAAACCCAAGAGATAACCAACTTTTCACTTTTGAAATTTAATAATCTTATTTAAAACTATCATTTAATAATTAAAACATAAATTCAAAACTACAAGCATTCAACGGTTCAAAAATTAAAATATGGATCATGTAAATCCTACTTGGAATTGATAACGATTGGTTCCAAATTTATTTCTTTCTATGTTGAAGGCTTCAACGAGAAACAAGAGACCCATTAAAACAGAAGAATCACAAAGACCATAAAAACTGATCAAGAATGTCACCCCTATGGTTTAGACAAACCAAATCATAGTGAAGGGTGAGTGAAACTATGATGGAAAAGAGGAATGGGTGAGAAAAAGAACATATGTTGAATAATCATCCCTAAAATGTGAATATATCAAGAGAAATCATCATATGAAGAGGATACTGCAAGGAGGAGGATGAAACATAATAGGTGTAGGGGATCTTATTAGACATAGGGTTTCATCCAATCATAAGAGGGTAGAAAAGGAGTTAATTATTTAAAAATAAATAATATAAAACAAAACAAAATGAAATTTAAAATATCAAGGAACATCACATAGTTTACCCACAGGGTTTACCAAACTGTGCGGTAAACATATCATTTGAACCACCTAAGAAAAAAATCATCATGCACAACTTTCCATGGAACTCCATATGGGATAGATAACTGTGTACCTACCATGAAAATTGAATTTATGCTAATAATAACCTCTCATGCATAGTTTTAGCATGGTTACTCTTATCCATGATAAAACCATATGTAAAGAAAAATTTCTTTAATTTTTTTAAAAAAAACCATCCCCAAAACTTCTTAAAAATTAATTATACTAAAAAATCATTAATATAATCAATAAATTATATGGTACAATGACACAGGTTTTCATAATATAGGTTTAGTGTATTTGGATATAAAATTCATAAGTTATTTTAAAAACATTATTCATTGTCTCCAATAACATTATTCAACCATGAATCCCTTATAGACATATCATATATAATATTTCTCCCCATAACCTGTAGAATTAAAAACACAAAAAAGGGTGAGCTAAAATGCTCAATTGAGGGTGAACATTATAGGTATATGATGAATGTCACAAGTGATCATAAGATGAAAATGTGGGCATGAGAACTTTATTAGGGTAAATGAATATAAAATAAGAAAATAACATCCAATATAAAATGGATCATACATTATGAATCACTACATAAGTCCTTGGGAATAAAATAAGAAATGTGACATATGAGTATGGAAACATGAGTCAATAATCATGATCCATGAGAAAATAACATATGTACAATGAATAATTAAATAATTTTGTAAAAAAATAAGAATAGAAACCATAACATATATAAAATTTAAACACAAATACATTCATATTATAATGGATTGGGATAACCATCTTCCTATAACATAGTAGACCTAGGCTAACCACCCATATCCCATAACATTTTGGACTTGGGCTAACCACTCGTATTCTATCTCGATATCATGAGTTATAAAACATCACCTAATTCATTAGATGAATATATATGGACCACCCATCATATATTAATAAACAATTCATATGTTTTCCACATGAATATGAAAATTTTTATAATCCCATCATAACATAATTAAACCTTATGAAATAAATGTTTTCCATATATATTTCAACAAAACATGATCATAATCCATCAGAAAATAATGGATGGTATTATTAAAGAATATACATAGTATAAAATAAGAAAAATTAAAGGTTATTGAAATAGTATAAAAAAAATTATAAGTGCATTAGAAAATTTCATTGAAAAATTATAAAAAAGCATCCTTTAAATTTCTAAAAAAATTAATTTTATAGTTAATGATTTATACAAATGAGAATAAAAATTACTTTGGAAAATAATTAAAACTTAAAAAGTAATATTAATAAATAAAACTAAAAAAACGGTGGGAAAAATTTACACTGTGGAAATAATTTGAAAAATATTTCTTTCACACATTCGTAAATAAATTCAAAGTCAATAAAAATTGACTTCTATTGAGAAAAATTAAAAATTGCTCCCTTTTGTGATTTTTTATACATAGAGAAATTCAAAAAAACATTATGAGGTCATATAAATATAGATAAATACAACCATAAAATAATATAAATAATACAAACAAAGAGGATAGAGATTCCTGACTGAAAGAATGAGATAAGTCGGATCAAATCATCAGAAAATTTTCAGTTCATTTATCCAAAAAAATAGTTTAAACATTAAGAAGACATGTAAAACCCAGAAATAACCTAATGAAAAGAAAATTGAAGGATTTTTAGATAGAAATAAAAATTATTTTCCACAAATATAAATTCATACATTGAAAATATTAATTACAAAGTGACATTTGAAAAAAAAAACCTCGAACTTTTTCTTGATTAAACCTACTCTAAACTCACATTAAAAAATATTTTTATTATTAATAAGTATAAGAAATTAATTAGTTTTTATTTTAATTATTACCATTAATTTATAATTCCTTATTTCATATATATTAATTTTTATTTTTAACGTTAATATTTATATGTTAAATATTCCATTTTTCGTGCATGCTTTAGTTTGGAGGTTACAGTCCTTGTACATTGTCACGGGTTCTGATGTTCCATTAATATTTTTTGAAGAAGTCCTATTTACTGTAAAAAATATGGGAGCGATATTTTTGGGTTTCATGAGAAGTGTTTTTGTGGAGTTTGAATGTTGTCGAAAGTTATTCTAGACAATTCAAAGTTATTTAAATGAATCTATATATTTTTAGAGATAAATATGAAAAAATGGAAAATTCCTAGATCTAATGACTTTATAGAGAATAATGCATAAATTTAGAATAAATTTAATATGAATAAAATAATTTGTTATGAATTTATATTCATTACTTATTATTTATTATTTATTTTAATACTTTATAATAATTTTTTGACTTCAAGCATTTTGTATGTCTTTGAGTGTTTGATATAATTTTGAGCTTTGAAAGGAAAATAAAAATTAATGATCATAAGACTTCGGCATAAGTATTAAAAGGTTCCCATAATTTTAATTTTAGTACTAAGGTTGGAAAATATAAAATTAATAAGTGTATGACTTCACCATAATACTTTGTATGTTCAGATCATATGACATTCAGTGCGGATTATATCGCATGGTGAGTTTCATATGAATTCACTAAAATTTCATATGAATTGGTGAATGTTTTTTTGACTTTAACCATATTTAATATGAATTCTTGGTTTTTATATGAATTCACCCATATTTTTTATAACTTCATATTTCTATATGACTTCAAAAGGATTTCAGAATGAATTTGGAGAAATTGTACAACTATGATGGGGGTAGAGACTTTTCAGGAGCCTACTATCCAAATTGATCATCCTATTTAAAGGTAATCATGTATTATATGAAATGTTTACATGAGAAATATGTAAAGGTTATTCCTAGAAAGTAGTGAAAACATAGGGGTATATAGACTCTAATGTATAGGTAACACTGAATCATAGTGAGCTATATAATGGTAGTTTATTACATGTACAAAGGTTATCAGATATATCTGATGTCATATAAGGGTATTCAGTTGATATATTTAAAGGTGGATTAGAAGTTCTTAAGGATATATATGGGTCATCTAGACCTATATATAGGTAAACCAGGTACTATGTAAGGGTAGTTAGAGTTACCTAACCTAATTTATTGTAAAGAATAGAATTTAATTTTATGAAGAAACTTTGATGTTCATTATTTTCCAGAACATCATAATCTTAGTCAAATCCATGATTCAATTCTATATAAATCGGAGTTGGAAAGAGATTAAATTAAGTGGAACATTAGTGATTTCCATTGGATTTCAAATTCAATATTTGAAATTATCTTTCATGTTTAAAGATAATATTCTTCAGGGATTATAGATGATATTAATGAAGTTTTCATAATTCTTTATAGAATATTTATTCTCTAATTAATGATAATATAAAAGGAATAAATGAAAACTATAAGCATGTTCAACAATTTTGTGAGAAAATAATATGATAATATATTGAAGAGAGAGAGAATTTTAGGATTATTGACCTATGTTGCATTCATATTTTTTAAAGAGGTTTAGAAAAGTTGATTTTACTACCACTGAATAGATACTTACTGTTGATAAGTAAGAAGAATGTATCTTTTTTTTTCAAACTGTCATGAATGAGTTGTTTATTATGAATTGGTGAGAGGGAGATCAATTAGTATCAGCTAAATTTATATTCATTTGGTAGTAGAAGTCTCACTTGAATAAGATATTTTATTTGATGATTAGTAATCATATTATATTCTTAATATCCAATTTAACAATGGGTGGGGGTATTAATCAAAGGCTGGTGGTACAAGGATAAAAAAACATCGTTTATTTTTTATTGAGATACAAGTTTAAGGAGGTCACCCTCCATTACTTTATACTATAATTATGATATATTTTAAAGATTAAATGTTCTAAAATGTGCCTCTAATCTAATAACAGTTATAATAGTAATGATCTTGGTATTAGAAATAAACTAAAAACGAAAAAGACTGAGCTCTCATATTGAGGTTGAACCATATAAAATTCATGTGTGTTGATTGATTCTTATTATTCATGTATTCGAGTGACAGAGATATTTTAATAGTTTATATTAGCTCTAACAAGTTGCATGGGTTTACTTATTAGAATAAAATATTTTGTAAAAATGAACACCATGGATTTACCCCCCCCCCCCACCACTCTTAGTGGTGTACTAATTGATCTTTTTTACTTCAATTGGTATTAGAGATATGATCCACCCACCCTGATATCCTACTATTTTCTAAGGTCAGGTATGGATATTTAATGTTTTCTGAATAATAGATGAGTTCCCTTTTTTATGGGAAAAAATCTCATGTATGAAATAATTGAAGGATACCTTATATGTTCTCACAATTTTTGGGAGTAAATTTTATTTTTATTGTGCGATTTACTCCTGTTATATGTGATGGATCAATGGAATTTGATGGAAATTAAATCTTTAAAAATAATTATAAATCTAAAAATATTATATTATCATCCTTTTCAAAAATATTAAAATAAAGTGATGTGATTAAATATAACCAAATAAATGGGAGACAAATTTCATAATATGTATAAAATAAATATCAATGAAGGATTATAACATTGTATGTCTAAGTTAAAAGATATCAAAGTGGAAGGGGATGAAAACATTATTGACTATTTCACCATGGTAAATGAGATTTTTAGTAATATAAGAAGTTTTGTGGAGATTATGCAAATCTCTACTATGGTCAAAAAATATTTAGAAACTTTTCAAACATTTTTGCCCAGATATCTCATCCATTGAAGATAAAAAATATCTTTATTTTGATGAGTTTCACAATACTCTCTTGAATTATGTATTGATAAATATATTGTATTTGAGAAGAAAGATAAGGAAGTAATAGATTTTAAAGACATGAGAAAAATGAAAAATCAATGAAGAGGGGGATGAGTCTTAAGATAGCTTATAAAATGATGACGAAAGTGATCAAATCCATAATAAATTATTGGGTTTTATATCAAATAATATGAAAATATCAAAATTCATGTTGAAATTAAATCTCCCATTAATATTCTATATGTGTGGATGTATAAGATATTTTCATAGATTATTATATAAGAAAAGAGAGTGTGAAATTTGATGAGGAATAATATGATGAAAAGACTTAATGTAAGTCAAAAGGCATATAATTAAAAGATAATAATAAGAAAGATGAAGGTAGGAATAAAATTCATAGAATAAATAATATAAATTTGAGGCATAATGAGGGAGATCACTCTTATTAAAGAAATGATTCAAAAAATGGATGTGGAGGAAGGGATGCTAACTTTATGAAACGTTTTATGAAAATGTTTTCTAAGAAAAAGTAATAAAACTCAATAATTGATGGAGAATAATGAATTTATATTAATTATATGTTTAACATGTTAAAAAATGGACATGAATTTTTTATTGATAGAAATACTTAACTCAACAAAATATTTAAATCTATTAAGAGTGATGTTTGAAAAATGAAGAAATATGAAAATGATATTTTTATTATAGAAAATTAACACATTAAAGGGATAAATCTTCTCAAAGTGAAAGTGGATGACTAGGATAAAACTATGAAATATCTTGAGGGGAAAGAGATAGTTTGAGAAAAATGTTTAATCAAGCCAAATCAGGAGTCTTAAAGTAGAAAAGACCCCGAAAAAAATTTGACTGATATTTAAAATTTCATATAAGTGAAGACTGAATCATCTCATACCATTAAGAAGGAGACTGGTATTTTATTGAGACCACAAGAATATATTAAAAAACTCAATAATTTATGGATGATATAGTTTTGGGGGCTACTACTCATGTTTTTGTGATTTTGTACACAAATATTATGTTTTTTGGTACAACATTTCTCTCTTTGAACTAAATAATTTTTTTAGAGACATATACATATATGAGAGAGGAAATTGATCAGTGAGAAGATAAATAAAAAATGAGAACTCATATGTGATGCCTATCAAAATTAGGTTTTTAGGGATTAAGGAGGTATGCGGGAGATGTGATCAATAAATCCACCATGAAGAAGAATGTATGATCAGGATTATATTATAATAACAAAAGATAACTAGGGAAAGGGAGATGCAATATAAAATAAATGGTATGATGAAAAATATTATTAAGGTGGCTCTCCAATAGGTAAAAAGATAAATACATGGATCCTATATAGTTTATTATCATCACACATGAATGAGGACATAATGATCTTGAAAAATATAGGAAAACATGTCCAACAAGCCTCTTTAGTTCATACACTCTAATCTATATGGATCCATGAGAAATATTTCTACTCAAGGTGAACTTTATTTCATCACATTTACTTATTATTATAATATAATAACAAATGTTATGTTCATAAAACACAAGTATGAGGTAGTGGATATGTTTAAAAACTTCATAAGAAGACCTGGGAAATAGTTGGGGATGTTCATCAAGAAATTAAAATTCCAAAATTGGAAATAGTTTATTGGAATATAATTCGAATCATTTCTCAAAAAATATAGAATTAATCACTTGTATAATACTCTATATACAACCCAAAAAATGGATTTATTGAGAGAAAAAACATGATCGCTATTGTGATTGGAAGAGCAATGTTATCATAACACTGACTCTTAAAAATCTAGTAGAGAGAATATTTTTTTTCCAAAAATTCATATTAAGAGGATATGTTTAACATGATTAGATTCTAACATGACTTCTAATGACATGTGGCATATAAGGAATCCCATTTTTGACTGCTTCGGAGTGTTTAGTAGTCCATTCCTTATGAAAATAAAAACACAAAAAATGGGAATGTTTGATGAAATTTCTAATAATGGTATCTTTTTTAGAGAAATATATATATAATGTGATAAATGATATAATTGTTGGAACAATAGGTTGTATATAGCTTTTGAATTATATGTTGTAAAAAATATTAAAAATAAACCTATATATAATTCTCCATATGCAATAGGTTATGATGATGAACATTAAAACTATAAGAAAAATTCTAAAGAAGAAGGTGTTGTAAAAATATAATAGGGACAGTAGGCTATTTAAGTTGATACATATTAGACTATTGATCAGAAGCCGGTGTTTGAGAATGAAAAATATAAGTATCAAATATAAAATATACATTTATAGATAGAGAATATCATTGGAAATCATTTAGCTTTAATAAAAACCAGAAGATGGATAAAGATTAAAAACTATATAGGTTTAATATCACAGGTTGAGCCATATTCAATGTTCGAAGCATGTAAATATAAAGAATATATTGAATCCATGTATGATGAGCTAAATTAGGTTAAAAATTTATTCCCCTATAGACATCGTTACATCCATTAGGGATATCAAATTTAGAAATTTATAAAACATGAAATTGAAATTAAAAAATCTATAATTAAGTAGTATAGGATTTAAAATTACTGAGGCCAATCTGGTGAGGATGAGGTAGAGAATGTGTTAATTCAATAATTAAGGCTTAAGATTAAGAAAAATTAAAGAAATAAAATAAAAATTACATGGCATGTGTATTTGAAGTTAGAGAGAGAGAGAGAGAAAAGTAGGAAAATAGCATACCAAATATGTATTTTCTTAGTGTATGTACTAATGGTGTTAAGGATAATGATTTATTCTTTCTATTTTTATAATTATTCTTAAGTAATCTTCTTTTTCTGAGTGATCACTATCCATCTCACTAACAATATTATTCTAAGGTTCCTGTACTTTTGTTAGTTAGAGAGATAAGTGAGCCAAAACCATTTTAAAACACAAAACCAATTCCTTAAAAATTGTTATGGTGAAGTTTAAATAACAGAATCAAAATAGAGAACAATTCATTAATTATATAATAATAATCATGCAATAAAAATAAAATACATAAGGCAGGAAGAGAATTGAAATTGGAAAACCCAATATGAAATAGTCATAAAACCAAAAATTAAATTAGTATAATTCCCCTACAATTAAATGTTCAAAATAAAAAAGAAATAAACCTCTTAGGATATCCATGAGAGGGTGAGAAAATAAAATAAATAAAAATACTATATAAATTTTGGATATGTCTTGGTGAAATATTTTACAACATCACAACACCTCACCCCATGATTTAGTCTTCATCTCCTTCTTTAACAGTACCCTCCCCTTCTATTTATAGGCATAAAAATCATTCACATCAACTTTAATTCCACAAAACTGACCTTTAATTTAATCTAAATCAATATTATTCATGCATGGAGGTTCCCTATCAAATAAATTCAAGATTTATTCAAGAATCTCAAAAATAAAAATTCATTTTATTATTTGACCTGACGTCACTACATGAAAATATATGTCACATTATGAAATCTCATGCTTCTCTCTCGAGATCTCTTTTTCTTTAGAAAATATCTATATTCCATGACTATGAGTTTCAAAATGTGAATATTTATATTTATTAGTTTTATAATGTGAATCATTCCATTTTGAATCCAGGAACACATTCTTTGAAACTCTCACATAGTGAATAGTCCCTTCACATAATGAATCCTGATCAACCTAGAATCATTGGTTCAATTCAACTTCAATCTTCTGGTGTTGAACTGTTCGAATCCGTTTAATAGTGCCAAGTCTTTTCAACTCCTCAATTTATTCTCTTTTTTGTTATTTCATCTCCATATTTAATTTAAATGTTTCCTACCACAAAATGGATAAAAAATAAATGAATTACAAAGAATAATAACTTTAATTTGAAAATTAATTATTATTATATCCAAAAAATATATTTTTGAAATATTTCTATAAAAAATAATGTTATATGGGATCATGTTCTAAGACCCAATAACAAAATAATCATTGGAAAAGACAGATTTTAAGGACAAACCTAAATAATCAAGGCACGATTTTCATAAACCAGGATAGAATTTTATGTAAAGTTTATTCTAAAGTTGAAGGATTGGATTTTAAAGAAACATTTTCTCTAGTTAAAATATTATTCACCATAATAATGTTCTTTATTATTGAAGCATATATAAAATAAAAAATCTATCATATGGATATCAAATATGGATTTTTTAATGGAGATATTTTTTGGGAATGCATTATCTAAACAATACCCTATAAATATTATTGATTTTGATGATAAAAAATACCCTTTTTTGTTTTACTAATGATATTACTTTAAGTGAGTTTTAGGAAATTAATATTATTTGCAATATTTATTATATAATTTTATTCATGTTATTAACTCATAAGAAATATTCATCAAAGAATTCAGAAAGTGTTTTAGTATTTTTTTTAAAAAATTGTTCATACCCTAAATTGATAAGAATAAGGAATAAACCCTATGTTCAAAACAACACATATGGATTTTATACCATATATTGGCAAAACGTATGGAACATCATCCCTATGTTGCATAGTTAACATATGGATTGGTAACCCTACATTCAGTAAATGAACTTATGGATTATCAACCCTACATTTGAATAAACATATTGAATATAAATAAAACATAGAAGTATGGATTATCTATTCATACCCTATGCTCAACTAATGAATGTATGGTTAATCAACCTTACGCTAAAAGGATAAATGTTTGGATTCTCATCCAAATGTTACTTTTGATCCCCACATTTTTTACTGATGAAAGTATGGTTTAGAAACCATATGTTTAAAGGAACGTTATGATACACAATGGAACCCTCTGCTATGAAAATTAACCCTATACTATACAAAGGAACCCTATGCTATGGAGTTCAACCCTACGTTGGTCTATTCAATATTGAAAATTTTTAATTCGTTGTTTTATCCATGATTTATGCAAGAGTTATGATAGAATTAAATATGGATTGAAATATATTTTATAAAGGATTAAAATACTCATTATGACCGATTCAAAGATCTATATTCAATATATAAAATCACTCATATTCTTAAGGGAAGTTACAAATACCCAAGTTGATTCAAATTTTGAATATCTGTGACCTATCGGGCGATTTTATAAGATCTAGAATACTGAAGAAAGATTTCTACTCTCTCTAAATTCTATCACAATTTATTTTGAAATAAGATATATAACGGTATAATTGTGAATAACTATTTAAAATAGAATTACTGCAAATAAATATTGACTTCATTGTTCTATGAAAGAGGCTACACTTTAGAGATATACATTTTCAACTGCATACTACTATGAAACTACTGCTTGTTTGTTACTGCTTTTAATGAAGATAATTTCCAAGAAGTATCTCACTAGATTCAATCTTTCTTGAAAAAAATTATTTTGGAAGAATAAGATCCATCTTTTTTTAGTTATTATTGCATCTATGAAGTGCAACCCTAACCATCAACAAATCAAACTTTTTTTTTTATTTTTTGGGGTTTTAATAGTCGGTACTAAGTTATGGGAAAGTGTCAGCTTCCTGTACTAACATGTGGATATCTAGTTCCATGTAAAATAATTAGAAGACTTTGTTTATCCTTTTTTGAAAAAAAATTCAATTTACTAGACTCATTTGTGGATTTGAAAGTCTTGTGATAAGAGGAATTTTATAATGAAATTAAACAAGCTCGTAGAGAGAGCAATGGTGGAGTGGACTATGGGATCATTGTGCTCTGAACCAATATACAATTGTTGTGTACATTCTTTATATTTATACATTTCTCATATTAAAAATAGAATAAAACATTGTATATCTACATAAATCACAGAGATTTACAATCCCGAATCTTTCATGATATTCAAAAATACCAAATTCTCCCCTTCTATGTATCTTGGTATTATTACAACATAAAAATGGGTATCAAAGATTATATTTTGTAATAAAAGATCTAGAAATATCAAAAGAAAAGGTCTATAAAAAGCAGATGATAATGGGTGACCTGAAAGAAGGTATGTTTATGATTCGAGCTCCATATTTTAATAGTGACAACTATAGATGTTTAAATTCATGAATGATCATCTATATGGGTAATCTTGGATTCAATGTTTATTATAATATCACCACTCCTTATGTGATTCCTAAGAATCCAGAAGGTTGTTATTCTATAAAATAATCTGAATAATAAATCAACTCAACGGAAATGAATGTTATCATATGTGGTCTCATACACGATGAATTAAATCGAGTTTCACAATGTCCTACTTCCTATGAAATGTGGAAAACAATCATTTTTTCTTATAAAGAAACATAAAATATTAGATAAATGATGTATTCTACTGAAAAACTATATTTTTACACCTTTATAATGTTCGATGGTGAAAGAATCACAAAAATGAATGGATGTTTAACATATATTTTCAACAATTTACTGCCTTGGGTGATCCCATTAGTCAATCAGATCAAGCACTGAAATTACTATGAGTACAACCTACAATATGGAATGGAATATCTATATCTATTTTTCAATAAAAACCTATCAAGAACTTGACTATGAAGGAATTAATTGTAACATTGACAATGTATAAAGAAGAAATGAAATATAAAGTTGAAGATCACAAGATTATAGTAAAAAGGTAAAACATTACCCTTAAGGTGAAATCTAAGAAGCATGAAAGAAAATAAAAACAATATTTCAAAAGAAAAAGATCAGATTCCTCATAGTTTGAAATAGAACTGGCTGAACTACCCAGAAATTTTATCAAATTCTATAAAAACAAACAGGGTTCATAAAATTATTTAAGAAAGATGAAAAAGAACTAAGAGAAGTATAATGTTACGAATGCAAAAAATATGGGTCACATCAAACCTTATTTTCCCTAATAAAAATATGATAGAAGTATGATAGAAAAGAAATTTCATAAGAATTCTTATTATGATCATAATGGAACAAGAGCCATAAAATCTCTATGGAGTGTTTATGAAGACTCCATCAGCTCTTCAAAATCTGATTCAGAAAATGATCCGAAAAATCTAAAAGAAAATATGTGCTTTGTGGATAAAGAATAAAAAGAGGTACAAAAATATTATTCTTCTACCTCTGAATCTGATAGCTATTCAAATAGTAAATTTGATGCATACTATTCCATGATATAAGAAAAATATGATTCTTTAATAAAGAGATATAAATCATTTAAAAATATTCATGATGCTATTTTTGGTGAAAGAGACACAATACTAAGGAAACATCAAGATCTAATTGAAAAATTAAATTCATCTATATCAAACAATATTGACCATGAAATGAGTTTAATGAATTATAGGATGAAGTATAATCATATAAAAGTGCTGATAGTAATTTAACAAAATTAGAAAACACTCTTAATGAGATTCTTGGAAAGAATGTTATTAAAATAAAAAAGTTTGTAAGAGGAATCAAGGGTGAAAAATCATAATTATAAAACCAATTCAAAAAATGAGACCAATTATTATTGTGGAATAAAAGGTTATTATACCATCAAATATTATCTAAAAAATCCTCAAATTATTGGTATTAAAAAGGTTATTATTTTTAAAATATGTCTTAATTTAGTTATAAAAATTATTGAAAAATAAAGCATATCTGGATTCTCATATCATTTCTTGCTTACATAGCTGGAACCAAGAGAATAAAGGTACCAAAAAAACTATGTTTAAATTCTTTTACAGGAGAAAGGCCACTATAAAAAATGTTATATGGTATATGGATAATTCCTTCTATAAAAACATGAGCATAGACTCTACAAATTTCCATACACTGACAAAAATGGATGGAAGACTAGCAACTTCTAGTGATAATGAAAGAGGAAATATTGTTGGAGTTAGACCTGTTGGAGATCCAAATAATTTTTCAATAAATAAAGTACCATATGTATAAGTCTAAATAACAACCGGATAAGTATTTTTCAAATTTTTAATGAGGGTTTTTATTTTGATTTTTATAAAAATTCATGCTCAGTTTTCAAAGATAAATTACTTAAATTTAGAGTACCTAGAACTGAAAATATTTATAATTTGGATTTCAACTCCTTGTGTAAATTCTAAGAAAAATGAGTCATGCATTTGGAATAGTAGAATTGGGCATTTTAATACATATATTTTCGAAAAATTATCCATGAAATAGTTATTTTATGATTTTCCTGGTCTTAAGTTTTAAAATGATATATTTTGTGATGCATGTCAAATTAGAAAACAATATAAATAACATTTCAAATAAATTAACAAAATTGCTACATCTAAACTATTAGAACTTATCCATAAAGATTTTTTTGGACCATCAATAGTAAAAATTTTGTTAAAAAATTATATGCTTATGTTTTAGTCAATGATTTTTCTTGATTTACTTGGGTATATTTTCCAAAACTCAAAAGTGAAGTTTTCAAATTGTTTGAAAGTTTTTGAAAAAAAAATCAAAATGAATAATATTTTAAAATAATTTCATTGAGAAGTGGTTGTGGTGGATAATTTGATAATATATAATTTAATTCTTTCTACTCAAATATGGGTATTAAACACACTCTTTTCATTACAAACACCTCAAAAATGGAATTATTGAATTAAGAAATATAACTATTTAAGAAATGGTAAGGATTATTCAGAATGAATACAACCTTATTACCTATCTATGGGTAGAAGTTGTTAGAAAAGCTTTCTATATAATGAATATAGTTATAATAAGTCCAATTATTAAAAATACACCCTATAACCATTGAAATTAACAAAAACCTAAAGTCAATTACTTTATAGTTTTTAGATGCTGTTATATATCTTGAATAATAAGGATAACCTTAGGAAATTTGATCCAAAAGATGAAGAAGGAATATTTTTATGATATTATGCTACTTCTACTGCCTATAGAGTGTTTAATAAAAATTAGAGGATTGTTGAAAAATCAGTTCTTTTTTAAGTTTGATTAAACTGAACCTTTTAATAAAAAGGAAGATCATGAAAATGAGATTACTAACTCTCTAGACAACATGAGACTTGATTAACTTGACCTATTTTTGAAAATAAATAAAAATAAATTCAGTCCAGTTTAGAAGAACATGAAATGGAAGAACTTAAAAGTGTCTTACCTAGATAGTATAGAATATTAATGAACCATTCTTTAGAAACTATTATAGGAGACCTAGACACAGAAATTAGAACTAGAAAACCGAGTTGAATATTTTACCTTTATATCTCATTTAGAACCTAAATGCCGACGAGCATGTACCCTAGTGGTACAGGCTCCTTCTTGGCATCCATAAGACCCTGGATTAAATCCAGGTAGGGGCAAATTTCTGGGTATTATAGCAGTTCACTGTAGTAGTACTATAGTAGCGGCGGAACTGTAGCAGTGGTGGTACTATAGAGAAAGAGGGAGGTACTGTAGCGGTGGAGGGATTGCAGTAGGTACTGTAGCGGCGATAGTATTGTAGCAGGGACTGTAGCAGCGTGGGGTACTGTAGCAATAATATTCACTGAGGGGTCCTTTGGGCCAAAAAATGGGCTTTCAAGCCTTGTATTCACGCCACTTAGCCTTGGGCATTCTGGCTATGTAATGGGTCTAACTTCACCCATTCTAAAGAGGTATTTGCTTGAAATAATAAATTGAGGCTTCAGCCCTAACCTTAAAAGAAGAACTTAAATCAATTGAAGTACATTTAGAAGATGAGAGCTTTCTGTTAGCCATGTTAAAAGATCTAAACCAATTCAAATGAAATGTAGATTGAGATTTAGTATAAATACCATCCAATTATCATTTAATAGTAACTAAATGGATCTTTATAAATTAACATGATGATTAATAGATCATAACCAGAAACAAATATATATTAGTTGATAAAGGATATAATCAGGAATAAGGAATAGATTATGATGAAACCTTTGAAACAATATCTTGATTAGAATCCATTATAATTATTTTAGATTATGCATCTCATATGAATTTTAAATTATATCCAATGGATGTTAAATTTTATTTTTTAAAATGGATATTTAATGAAAGAAGTTTATGTTGAATAACCATGAGGTTTGTAAACCCCTTATAAAAAAAGCATTTTTTGAAACTTAACAAAGCTATTTAAGTTCTTAAACAAGAACCTAGAGCATAATATGAAATATTATGATCTTTTTTTAGAAAATGAATTTTATATGGTATTATTGGACCCTACCCTTTTTTAAAATATGTTTGTTCTAATATTTTATTAGTAAAAATTTATATTGACGATATAATTTTAGGTTCAACAAATAAATAGATCTGTAACGATTTTTCAAATTTAATGAAAAAATAATTTAAAATGAGTATGATGGGAGAATTGAGTTTTTTTAGAATTTGAAATTTTTCTAAAAGATTATGGAATTTTTTTAAATCAAATTAAATATATAATTGATTTATTGAAAAAATTTAGACTTGAAAATAGTAAAACCTATACAACTACCATGTGTACCATATAAAACGTGATTTGGATGAAACTAGAAAACCAGTTGACAACAAGTTATATAGTGTTATTATTGACAGTTTATTATATCATACTACTAGAAAAGTAGACATGATGTTTTATGTATTTCTATGCTCTAGATATTAGTCAAATCCAAAATAATCACATCTTACTGTTGTTAGTGCAATTTTTAGATATTTAAAAGGAACAATTTTTCATTCTTATCTTTACATTAAATTTTTTTATTTTAATTTAATTTTATACTAAGATTCTGATTTTGCAGGTTGTATATTAGAGAGAAAATAACCTCAAGAACCTTTCAATTTTTAGGAAAATGTTTAGTGTTATGGTCGAGTAAGAAACAATAATCATTTGACTTGTCAACAGCTGAGGTAGAACTTATATCTAGTGGTAGTTTTTACGCACACCTTTTGTGGAAGAAACAAAATATATTGGATTTTGGACAAAATTTTAATAATATACATATTTTATGTGATAATACTAGTGCAATAAATATTTTAAAAAATCATATAAGTCATTCTAGGACTATGCATATTTTTTAAAGGCATTGTTTTTTAAGTGATCATGTTCTTAAAAAGTATATATCTTTTGATTTTATAGATATTGAATATCAATTAGCAGATATTTTTACTGAACCACTTCCCTATTCATATTTTTATTTTATTAAGGGAGAATTTCAAATTATTTAATTTTAACTAAAATTTGATTACTTTATTTAAATTTAATAATTTCTCTATCAATTAGTTTATTTAATAATTGTTTATATATTTGTTTAAATATTTATCTCTAGTTTATTTTTAAAACCATATCTTTTCAAAATAAAAATAATGATTTCCTTCTCAATCGCTGAAAAATCATACCTCATCACCAAAACCGTCAGACTCCCACTCTCATTACCAACCTTCACATCCCTTTTGGATAATAGAGAATATCTCATTTCAGTTTTCTAAAACCATAACCTTCAAACCTTCAATCCTCAAACCTCAGGTAATGGATCATTCAGGCTTTCGTGATGAAGCTTATCTGAATGATCATGTCTACCAGGTGAAGCATCAAAAATTTCTTCTAGGTAAGGTAACTAATTTCAGTTGGATAAATCAATCCAATCTATTGTTTAATAATTATATGATATCTAAAGGATTTGTATTTTTTGTAGATAATAATTCACCTATGGTATATGAAGTTGAAGTAAAATATTTTTTTTCAAAATTTTTCATTCACCTTCAGAGAAGATGAAGATATTGTTTTCTATAAGATATACCATGAGGAATTTAATTTCTATTCTTTGAAAACCGCCTGGCTGTTGGTTTGTACAAATGAAGGGGAATTTCATTTCAATTTAAGAAATTTTGGAGATGAAATGTCTAACTTATAGTATATAATATTTTCTTTGTTTAAAACTCGAAAGGTCAACAAGATGATGACTAAATACCTTAATGCTTATCAAAATGTCATGATAAAGATTATTCATTTTGTAATTGTTCCATGGATGGAGGAATTGGAGAAATTTTTTATCAAGATATATATGTTTTATTTTTTACTGAATATTATCAAGTTGGATTTCATTCGCTATATTCTAGATCACTGGAATTAGTATTATCATAAAGAAGTAAGGATGGGGTTGTTTCCTTATAGAATATTTCTTCATCTTTTATTATTCAGACTTAGAAAATGTTGGGAAATATTATTATGATTGAAATTTCATCATAGAAATGTTTTTAATTCAAGAACTATATGTAAATTTGGATACTTTGGGACTGATTCTAGTTGTAGTATTTTACCTGTTGTAGTATAATAACAGAAAATAATGACGCTTATTGCTCAGGGGGAGAAGATAATAGGACCATATTTTGGTTTTGTGAGACCCAGTCTAGAAGAAGAAGAAGAAGAATATGAATCCAAAGTTGATGAATTTGGTATTCATCAAAGGAGACTAATTTTAATAAATATTTCTGATGTGGAAGAAAGACTTGAGAATCTAGATAAATTTGATGAAGATTTTGAGAAAGTGGATCAAAGGTAAAATAAAATTAGCGAGGTTGTACCTATTTCTAGTAGAGCTACCCCTAATATATATCTCTTATAATTGTTGATTCTGTAGATGCATAGAAACCTACATTAAGAGTAAGGATAGAGGTTTCAGAAGAAGAGCCAAGGCTAGCTATTTTAGAAGATGTACATCAATATAGAGAAATTTATGATGAATCTTCTGAATCATTGAACATTAATACAAAATCCATGATTCAAAATTTCAATTTGTGAATGGATATATCTTGTCACTATAACATATTTTGGAAGCTAAAAACAAGAAATTTTAAGATTTAAGAAGTTCTATTGTGCCTAGAGTTGTAATTGAAGCTCTAAAGACTCAATTTTGAGATATTCAATTTTTTTTTGTTTCTTTGGGATATATTGAAAATTTAATCAAGACTTTAGATGTAGAAATGATAAATTTAATGAAATAATATTTTAATAAATCATATTTTTATGAGTTGAAACAAATATTGGGTAGAAAGTTTCAATCTATCAGAGTATGTTATGAGACATCAACCTCTTACCAACAAGATTTTACATATTTTATTAGAGGTTTTGAAGAAATAACTTTATTTTCACCAAATTTAAATGATAAACTACACACTATTCAATGTGACATTTCTCCTTTAAATGTTATATTTTTAAATCAAAGACATTTGTTAAGTCAAATTACCTCTAATGATTCTTGGTTAGGGCCAGTTATTCATTAAGTGAGAGATAAGCTAACTGCATTCATTCAGTTTGAATAATACGTTATTTAATTTTTTATATTATATTTGGTTGAGATATTTAGGATTTATCAAGATTACAGGAAGATTCTCCAATACTGGATAGAAGTTTTCAACAATCACTTTCAGAGTTTGTTAGAAAATCCACATGAAATTCATGGTGCTAGTTAGTCAATTCAACATCTTTCTACATCTTCTCCAAGTGGAGAATTAGGTCAATCTAATCAATATGACCCAGTCCATACTTTTAAAACATTTCTTCAGTTTATTTTGGAATTTTATCATAATTTTATAAAACAAATGAAATTTTAATTAAATTTACCTTAATTTATATATCTATAAGTCTTATATAGTTTTATTTTATTTATGACCATTTATTCAATTCCAATTATATATTTATTTATATTTTAATAGTTATTAATAAACATTAACCGACAGTTATATGCTACATTTGATTTGTTTTAGTCCATTTTCATATGATTTATTTTTAATATAACAAAATGGGGGATAAATTTAGGTAAAAACAAAATTCTAAATAGTTCAAGTATCTATATTCTTTTAATCAAAATAGTATTGTGAAATCAAAATAATAATGTAAAAACAATTAGTTTTCAAAGCAAAAAGTATTTTCTTTAAAAATATTATTTTATTAGTTCTTAAAATTACTACATTTTCTATAAATTATTTTATGTGTTTTTTGATCATTAAAAAGGGGATATTATTGGGTATGTATCTTATAAAAAATAATCTATAAATCTTATTGATTTTGATTCTTAAAAATAACCTTGTTTGTTTTACTAATGACATTACTTTAAATGAGTTTTAAGAAATTAATATTCTTTTCAATATTTATTATAGAATTATATTTAAGTTATTAATCCACAAGGAATATTTATTAAAGATCTCTGAAATCATTTTATTATTTTATGGAAAAACTATTCATACCCTACTTTGATAAGCATTAGGAATGAAAACTATGTTCAAAACAACATGTATGGATTTCATATACAACAATGAAAAAAATTATAGAACATCATCCCTAAGCTGAACAGTTAATGTATGGATCAAAAACCATACGTTGGGTAAATGAATGTATGGGTTATCAAACCTATATTGGAATAGTTGTATAGAATATCAATCAATTATTGAAGTTTGGAATCTCTGTTCATACCCTATGTTTGAAGAATGAACATATGGTTAATCAACCTTATGATGAAAGGATGAACGTATGCATTTGCATCCCAATGTTACATGTGATCCTTAAGTTCTAAACTAATGAAATTATGGTTCAGGATCCATATATTGAAAGGAATACTACTATACGAAAAGAAAACCTATTCTATGCAAAGGAACCTTATACTATGGAGTTTAACACTACTTTTTTCCATTCAATATTGAAGATTTTTAATCAATGCTTTTTTCTGAGATTTATGAAACAGTATTGATGGAATTAAAGATTGATTGAAAACTATTTTATGCCTAATTAAAATTCTCATTATGACCGATTCAAAGAACCATATTCATTAGAGAAAATCAGTCATACTCTTAAGGGAAGATACAACTACCCGAGTCAATTTAAATTTTGAATATTCATAATCTGTCAGGATATTTTCTTGGATCTAAAATACTAAAGAAAGTTGGCTGCTCTCTATATATATTTTATCTCAACATATTTTTAAATAAGATATATAATTTTATACTTGTGAATTAATTTTTAATATATAATTGCTACAAAGAACCACCGATTTTGTTTTTTCTGAAAGAGGCTACACTTTGGAGATATTACTTTTCAACCCCATACTGCTATGAAACTACTACTTGTTTGTTGATACTTTTACTGTAGATCATTTTTAAATAGGATATCTTCAGAGTTATTCTTTCATGAAGACATCCATTTCTTATGATGAATATCCATATTTTTCAGTTGTTGCTATAACTGTGAAATATAACCAAAACTGCCAACAAATCAAAATATTTTGATTTAATGGAGTTTCAACTACTCATTCTCAGTTTTTGTGGATATCTGGTTACCTATAAAAAACACTAAGGATTTGTTTAGGCTTTTTGTGAATGGTCTCAACTGCCTGCACTCAGCTGTGGATTTAAAGGTCTTGTGATAAGAGAACATTTCTTATGAAATTGTCTAAGTTTGCAAAGAGAGATTTTGTGTAGAGGACTAGGAGATCTTTATTCCCTAAACCAGTATAAAATTGTTGGGTTCATTATTTGTTTTAACCACTTCTCATATTACATATAGAATAAAATGCTACATATATTCATAAATTTAAAAGAGCATTAAAATCCATAATCTATAAATATTTTAAAAAAGACACAATTCACCCTCCCCCTCTTATATATCTTTTCATTATTCCAACCTAACAAGATTGAATATTAAGTGTATTTTGAGTATCCCAGTGGGATTTTTACTGGTAATTATGTATCAAAGGGTTGTAAATTATTATTTTTATTTGGATTGAATTAATCCCCAAGGTCCTAGTAATAAAAGCTTGATAACTATTTAAAATAGTTGAGATTAACCAAAGGAAAGTTTGGAAAAAACATTTACATAAAATTGATGGAATCATGTAAAATTATAGTTTTTTATGTTGATTATATTATATTTTCAGTTGGACAAGAAAATAATTTTCTATATTTCATAAATAAAATGAACAAAAAAATTTATATTCCCAAGTTGGATGATTTGAGGTATTTCTTGGGGTTACATGTCATGAAGAAAGATAAATTTATTTTCATATAACAAGAAAAGTATTGTAAAGTGTTTTAATAAAAGATTTATATAGGAGAGTCAAATCCAGTATCTATAACCATTTATGTGGGGCTAAAATTTTCAAAATATACTGATGGAAAAAAGTGTCTATCAAAGATAATTTAGAAGAGTAATTGGTATTTTTCTTCATCCTATCACTTATAGGACACATAATGTCTAATGGGTGAGTCTATTTATTAGATATCATAGTTACCTAAAGAATTAAAATATTATGGATGCTAAAGGAGATCTCAGATACATCAATTGTACTATGATTTATAGTCTTCTATGTAAAAAAGAAAAATAATTTTAATCTATCCAAGTTTACATATACTAATTGTTCAAGTGACGGTAATGATATAAGGTTTAGTTAATTTTTAATTCTCATCTTGGGATAAAAGTGTGTGAGTTATCATTAAAAGAGATAAACATAATCACAATATGTACTATAATTGTTTAATATGTTGATGCTACTAGTTATTTCACTCAAATGCTTTAGATGAAGGAGAAACTGAATGTTTTAGGGTGAATGTGGATAAAGCACTAAAAATTCATTATGATAATGAAATTAATATATACCTCTTTAGGTATCATGTGGAAAACTTGAGGTCTAAGCATATTGATATCAAGTATCATTTCCTTAAATATAGGGTGGAAATAGGAGAAATAAAGATGAAATTTATTACTACTCAAGACCAGTCATCTAATATTTTCTCCAAGGTTTCCCCTAAATAAATATATGTGTTTTTGAGGATAAAAATTAATCGTCATTCCCTCCCATATCATTAAAATTATTTTTGAGTATCCCCAAATGATTCATGGGTGTTTTTGAAAGGGGAAGACAAAGTTCACAACTCTTCTCTTGAAAGATACCTTTTATTCCTTATAATTTTTTAGTGGATGTGTTTATTGTGAAATTGGAGAGTTTTTATAGACTAGTGAGTTTATGGATTTATAGGGAGATCACCTTATCATTTGGACAAGATACAACCTATCTTCAATAGTTTTTGTTCTCTCTTGAAAAATTCTCTAACCTTTTTTGTTGTGTTTAGATATTTGTCTTTTGATAAAGGATGTGATATTTGGATTCTTTAATGAGAGGTTGAATTTCATGAATGGTTGTTTGAAAGTGTTTCATGGGTTTAAAAAAAATCCAAAGGGGGATATTGTGTGATCTTTATATTTTTTGAAGATGCTCTCTTTTTTGTCAACCATCAATGATAAATATATTGGGTTTCTTGAGAAGTGTTTTTCAGGAGTTTGGAGGAGGTATAAATAGTTTCATTATATTTATAAGTCATTTAAATGAATCTATTTTTTAGGCCTGAAGCTAATAAAATATAAACTTCCCTGATTATTTTACTTTTTAGAGAGGAAATTTTAAATTTAGTGGTAATTTTCTATATATTCATGATTTTCATATGTCTTCTAATTTATTTTTTAAAAAAATTTCTTTATTTTATGACTTTTTTAGGATCATATGACTTCTGTCTATTTGAAAGAATTTGAGTGGTTTATATAAATTTTATCTAAGACATGAAAATGGAAAAATCATGATCCAAAGACATCAATGTATGTCTGTAAAAGTTCCAATCGTATGATTTTTAGTATCGAGGAAATAAATAGGAAAATAAATGATTATATGAAATTCATATAATCATTTGGATGTTCCAATTGTATGAATTTCAATGTCGAGGGTATGATGTGGTTATTTTTTTATGACTTCACTAGTATTTTGAACGACATAGTGATTTTAATATGTGTTCATCATTATTTCTTATGGATTTTTGAGTTTTTTATGACTTCACCAGTATTTCATATTACTTTGGATTTCTGTATGACATCAAAAATATTTTTTTTTGAAATTGGTTAAATAACATGAATTTGATTAGAGATCATATGAATTCAACACTTAAATAATTTTGAAGAGTCAGCTAATTAAATTAATAAAACTATATAAAGGTAATTATAAATACTATATAAAGGTTACTAGAGACTTATATATAGTCCATTATTAGAAATAAGGAACTATTCAAGGGTAAATAGACTCTCACATAATGCTAACATTGAATCCCAATGATTTTTGTAAAGTTATTTCAGTACCTATGTAAACATTATCAAAGACATCTTTTGACATGTAAGGGTAATTATTAGACATAAATAAAGCTAACTGGGAAGCTATTTTGGCTATGTTTGAGGAATATGAACCTATATAAAGGAAAACCAAATGTTTCTTACAGTTAGTTTGAGTTCACATATATAATTTTTGATGAAGAAGAGAATTAGTTATTATGAATATGATTTTATCTTCATTCTTTTACAAAATATCACAGGCTTAGTAAATATGGTGACACTTTTTGAGATTCATAATAATTAGAATGAGTTTAAATGATAAGAATCATTGGTGTTTTCAATATAATTTCAAATTTAATTTTTGAAATTAACTTTCATGATCAAATATTTTATTCTCCAAGTATTAGTTGGGAATCATGGGGGTTTCTATAAATTTTTATTAAAATATAATTGTTAAATGAATTAGAATTCGAAAGGAATAAAAACAAATGTTTTCAAGAATTTTGAGAGAATATGGTAGGTTAATGTAATGAAGATATATATATATATATAATTTTTAGAGCATTGGACTATGTAACATTTCTATTTTCTGAAGAGTTTGAGGTAAGTTGATTATTTATTCATCGATCTAGATAGTTAAAAAAGACAATGAAGAATAAAATATTGTGTGTGCTTGATCTCATGCATGAGATGTTTATTATGAAGTGATGACATAGATATCTATCTATACATGCTACATTCATAATCATTTGGAAGTATATGTCTCACCAGAAGAATATCTTTTATTTTATACTGAGGAATCTTATTATGTTTTGAAGTGTTGATTCAACCAAGAGTGAGGAGGAAATAATCAAAGGCTAGTGGTTCTAGGATAAACAACACCATCCATGTGTAGTTTCATTAAAATATATAAGATGTATCCTAACCTTAATTTATACTATAATTTTTAAATCTTTTCAATATTCGAGGATGTACAATTCCCCTATCTTATAATCACTATTATATTAGTGATAATCCTGGTATTGTGACCCAAAATAAAACTAGAAAGGGTTAGTCTCTCACATTGAGGCCAAACCTTGTAATGAATCTATGTACAAATTGATTCTTATATTATTTCATATGGACAGGGAATAGATTTTAAGAGTGAATCATGACTTTACAGGTCACATGGGTTTAATTCCAAAATGAATGGTGTTTTTAAAAATATACACCACTAATTATCCATCCCCCCACCTATCATTAGTGAAACAGATAATTTGGGTACTTTAGTTTTATCATATATATAGTTTTCATGAAGATATATTGTATATTTTTTATATATTATTGGAATCCCATGGTCATTTCATACAAGTTATGGTGACAATATTTATAGAATGCTTAAAATTTCATTTTCTTTGATTATTGAATTAATAAAAGAATTGAATTTATTGGTGGGTACACTTTGGAAAATTACTAATCCATAATTATAAAAACATATTTAATTGGTTATTATTAAAACATAATACTAGTATTTGAGTTTTATTAATCATTCATGATGTAAATGTTATAACATCGTCTATGTAAGTTGTTAAAGAAACATAAATAACAACATGTTATAATGATTGAATGAGTAGAACATTTTATTGTATAGGGACAATATCCATTTTATAAAAGAATAATGATTACAAAAATATGTAATTAATGTGATGAATCAAATTTATGTATAGATGGATAAATAAGATAAATAATAATTATTAAAGTGAGGATAACACTTACATTTTGGAATTGAATCTCTTCTTTGAGAGAGTATTTGAAAAAAGGTATTTAAGACTTTTTTTATGGAAAAATGTTCTAAAATGTATAATAGTGGTTCAAGAGAGGGTATTTTTGCATGTATTAAAGAGATTAATGATGGGAAATTGTGGTTTTTGAGGGGTTGATAGGTCCTTTTATAGGTGTATTTTCCGTTAAATTTTTTAAATATTAATTCTTTAACATATAAGGATATAATTTTAAAATGTAATGTGAAAAAAGTGATAAAATATGGGATAGGGGATGATGATAGGTCATTAATTCCATCATTTCATCAATTCAATATAAGTTTTTATGATATTTTAGGACTTTACTCCCTTGATTTAACACATTTACCTTTTTAAACCTTTACTTTTCTAACTAACTTTTACCTTTATGACCTATTTTCATTCATAAAAATGAAAATTGAACATCTAAAATAATTTAGATATTAAAATTATAAATATTAAAAATATTTTATTTGATTCAATTTCTAAAATATATAAAAATTAATTTCAAAATAATAAATTTTTTATGCATTAAAATAGTTTTTTGAAACATATATTTTTAATCCCAAAAATAAAATTATTATTAATTACAAATTAATAATTATTAGATGATTGGTTATTTATTTTATTATATATTTAAACAATAATTTTCATTAAAATAATTATTCAATAGTGATCAATTTAATTTAGTGGTACAAAAATACCCAAAATAATGAAAAGTAATTCTTCAAAAATTATCCCTTTTAAAATGAATTTGTGGAAATCATATTATTTCACTTATATCCATTAAATTTGTTCAATACATTGATATTAAAATATTTCTTTAAATTTAATAAACACATAAAATCATTCTTTAATAATAACCATATTAGTATAAAATTGAATAAAAAGACATACTTTTATAATAAAATATTATAATTAATTATTATATTTTTTTCCATTTAATAAAATATTTTTTATATGTGAATTATATTATTTTTATTTTATTATCAATAATTGCACAAATTCAACGTATCTATTGGATACAATCATATAAAAAGACTATTTATTCAATTACTATATGTTCTATGGTTATATATTGGACAACCATATGTCTAATGACCATATTTACAATGGCCATATGTATAACAACCATATGTACAATGACCATATGTCCAATAAAACATATGTATAATGGTATTATGAAATTCCTATATACTGCATCTCTAAAATAATTCATCTTATTTTCTATTTTTCATATCATGATATTTATCATATTTCTAATGTTTTTTTTTTTTGTAATTATCCTTGTCGATATGATCTTGATAGAAAATAATAATGATCTAAATTTCAATCTTATAGTAGTTTTATTTAATTTTGGTTTGATTCCTTTATTAATTTTATTTATTATGTTTCATTTATATATATATTAATTTATTTCTTATTGTATTGTAATATTTTACCATAATGAAATAAATCATTGTTCATTTATGTTCGTTGTGTGTGTATCACAATAAATCAAATACACATGATTTATTTAATAGGAAATACATACAAAAATAATTGGGTGTAACAATTCATCCACTTAAAATAATTTATCCCTTGAAATTTCAATGCTCTAATGAAAAAATGAGGGTACTTATTGCATATTACATATTTGGGTTCCCATGTTTCTTCATCAAACTTATGATTTCTCCTATTATCTTTAACAAGGTGAGTGGTCTTGTTTCATAGTACATTATTTTTATGATCCAAGATTTAAATTAATTGTTCCTCTTAATAGAGATCAAATTCGAGTTATACTACCCCATAGTTTTTCACATGTGAAGGGTCAGTTATGTACCTCCTCAAAAGTGATACATAGAACACATAAAGCACTTGGGAGAGGTTTGGTGCAAGTTAAATATGATAGGCTATTGTCCAAAAATGATCGAGGATTTTTAAATAGGAAATGTATCTAGGGATCAACATTCCATCCTTATCAAATCTCATGGTAATGATTTGTGTCATTATGTTTTGTGAATTTTAATCGATTTTTGAATTTTATTAATTATGAGGAGGGGATGTTTTTTGAACTGGGACTCATGCTAGGATTCCAAGTGTTTATAATTTCATAAAATATTTTCTTACATCTAGTTTTAGGATTTTTGGATGCCTCGGGTGTTCCTGAGGTTGTAAGTCCAATATTCAGGTGGCTGAGGGGGTGAAATTCAATAGACTACAGTGTTTCACGCCATGACCCAATGGGTCAAACATTGAAGGGGGTGGTTGAGGGAAGGCCCCTAAAGCTAGGATCATTCACACCATAATGATAAGGGTCACACCAAGAATGTTTTGGGGAAGATGGATGGTCCCTCTACATGGGGTCCAAGTCACAACGTGAAACCTAGGGTATTGTCATGAATCAAGGTTTAGTGCCTCCTTTTTAGTGAATTTTGTAAACATAACCAAGGATCCTTTTTAGGAACCCCATCAGGATCCTCTCATTTGTTTAACTAATAGAGTGGAGGAAAATCCCTATTTTTCTCTCTAAATTCCTTATTTTTTCTTCCTTTATTTTGATTGGTTAAGTGGTGATTCATCACATCAACTCATTATAAAATGTATACCTTTATCTCCTTTTTTCTTCCTAATTCATTCTTTAGTTATTTTTTTTCTAAGATACTAATTGGGGAGATTATTTCACCCGATCAGGGTGAAATATTAGTTTATGGATTTTATATATATCTTATAGAGGATGTCCCAAGAGGACTTTTTCAAGCCTTTGTTCATAATTTCCCTTAAAGTTTGTTGTTAAATAGATTTATTATGGGGTTTTAATGATTTTTTTGTTAAATTTTCTATTGATATGAGATGTCAATTTTGTGATTTTGTGTTTAATAGGTCTAGGTGTGTGTTGAGAGTGGAACAAACCCCATTTCTCATGGTTTCACACCTATAAGGTTTCCTAATGAGTTTGGAATCAGTTATATCGATTTGTGAATTTGGTTTTAAATATTTAATTTATTAAATTGATGATTTATTAGGATGAAATACCCACTCATGGACTCATAATAGGTTGTTATGATCTTGGGATAAATTTATGGATCATCAGTTGAGGTAGGTGGCCTTGAATTTTCTAAGTATTTTATTCAATTAGTTATTTTATGTTTGTGTATTATTATTATTATTATTATTATTATTTTCTAAATATTTAATGATCTATGTGATCACTCTATAGATTTGGATGGGATTGTATTGTCCTAATAGTCGGCATGGACCACATAGCTTACTAAACGGTTCAGTAGTGTCACCCTAGACAAATGAGTATTGGATGTAACAACCTAAATCTTGAAACCCTGATCTGGTGGTTACTTTTTTACACAAGTTTGGGATACAATGTATAACAATGTTGAAGGTCACATAGTTTTACCATTTGGGGAGATTAGATACATAAATATTTTCAAAATTACATTGGAAAATATAAAATGTAGCATTATAAAATTCTTGAAAACTATATTATTTATTTAAGTGTATACTTGAATTAAGTTAAAGATCCCTAACTATTACCCTGGGGAAATTAAATAAAATAAATGGTTGAGCTTAAAAAATTGTAAGGGGTAGCATAAAACATAAGCTATATTTGAAAAAGCATGGTACAAATAGTATAGAAGGAACAAATATTCAAATTAATGACATAATAAAATTAAACTTATAGAATAATATATTAATAGATAATATAATATTAAAAAAATCACAAGTATAATAATAAGTTTTTTCATAGTGATAGAATGCATAATATCAGACATCTTAATTTTACCATCAATTCCTTGAACCAAGACATCATGATCTTACCATCAAGACCATATTCTAGGAAATCGTGGTATTTCCATCAAGGATACATGATAATAAATCATGAATTTATCCTCATGACCTTATTTCCAGGACTTTATGATCTTAACTTCAATATCTTATGTCTAGGTGATATCAGTAAATTTGTTGGAATAAACAAAATACCCAAAACATTTTTCTCATGAGACCTATTGATGCATCGAGGGGTGATATAATTTTAAGCACCATCTATCACTTAATTAAGTCCAATGAGTTAATTATAAAAAATAAATTAATAACAATAAAATTCATAATCAACATTCCATAGTAATAAGTAAACATATGTATTGGAAATACCAAACATACAAGATACCAATAGCTTACCCATTCAATAAATGGAATTGCATAATCATACTCCATTTAGAGAAAAAAGGTTCAGTTTATAATTAAAGCATGTCTTGAGTGAAACATGATAAACTTTAAAGGATGTTAACATGGTGGGGAAACACCTTTAGCATATACTTAAAATTATACATGGAGAAAGAAGAATAAATACCCTTTAAACTTTTTGTTACCCTTTTTAGAAAATATTTTATATGGAAAATGGAATATAAATTTCATTGAAAAAAACATTAAAACTTGGATAGAAAGTTTCTTAGAGAAAAATATAAATGAATTAGGAAAATTCATTAGTATAAAAAACATTTAAAATAATATTCCCTTCATATTTTTTAAATAAAGTCAAATTTAATCAAAAATGAATTCACTGGTCACTTTTAAATAACATTTTCAAGAAGATGAGCATAAGAACTTTTAAAACATTATTTCAAAATATAAATATTGTAAAATATAATTAGAAAAATAATTAAAGTCTAAGTACACAAATTTGGAGTGGAAGATAAAAGACAAAAATGTGAATTATATTTCAAAACTTATTTTTCTAAACTTACATAATTAAAAGAGAGATACAAATTCCTTTTGAAAAGAGGTAAATAGAAATATGAATGTCATAAGAAATAATAAATATATTTTTTAAAAAAATAATAAAGAATTATATTGGTAGGAAGAATAAAATATTCATGCAGGATAAAGATTTTGAGAAAAAAATATATGAGATTAGAAAAGAAACACTTACGAAATTGGTAACTTTTGAATCAAAATAACACGAAATATAAAAAATTAAATAGAATATTAAATACATTGAATAAATTTATTCATTGTAAAATATTTCAAAGGGTCTATATATACACCATGTAAATGAAAATACATTCATAATATAAAACATGTCTCAAATAAGATAATTTGAGACTAAAAACCCCTACCTTTTACTACCATCATTCATGATAGATCATTAACCTACTGTATAATAAATATAAACATATTAATCACTTATTTTAAAACCTTTTTAATATTTATTATCTTTTACATTTTTCCACTATACTAATTATCTATACATATATTAGTTATTTATAGTTCATTTTCATCATTGAATCTTAATAATTTTCATTTTTTTCATTTGTGTTTGGTAATGATGATGTCCAAAGACATTATCTGATTCAAATTTAATCATTATTGGATTATTAAAGATAATATAATATTTATGTTTAAATTATTTTATGAATTCCTATTTTCATTCCACAGAATTCTTGGTTATGGTTTGTGAAAATGGAATCCATGATGATCTTTTTTCAGATATTTTATTGATATGAGTGGGATATATTATAGTGATCATGAATTATTTTTTTTATTAAAGAATATTATTCATGAAATATATTACTCCTTAATATTATATATATTTATTAAATAAATTTATATAATTTAACACCTCGATCGAATCATCTGGTATGTCTGGTGTACCAGATGACGTCATGTGTGTCTACCAGTATGCAAGAGGCTTTATACTAGTGGTGAGCGTTTGAATGATTTCATGGAACCCTAACTAATAATTCTATAGATAAATTTATATTATCATGCATGGCGTGTGGATAAAACCTATAGGATACCACCAATGAATCCTTAACAAAAAGTACACACGTATATGAAGCTCTATGTCAATATGGTAGGTAAGTTCATAAAAAAGTAAGCATGCATATATCAGGAGACTATCCTCTAAACATGCTATAATGATCCCTATACATACCTACTTTATTTCCATTATAGAATAAATTTATAAAACATCATCACATATTAGTGGAGTCTACAAGTCTAGCACATGAATCAAATCAACACCCATATCAAATCAAGCTTCGGATCAGCCCACAAGGTCGTAATACCCTTGGTTTATTCAGGTTAGGCTAAAAGGACATCATTCCCCTTACTATACTAGTTTAGGACATGAGTTAATTAACCCCAATATTATCCTTGGGATAGGACACAAGGACATTATACCCCCTCACATGTCTTGGGTGAGGACATATGGTCTTCATACCCTTTCCCGTTATCCAGTTCCCATCATCATCATCGACACCACATCACACCAGCATAATATCCCCAAATAGGTTCTAAAAAATCTATAAAGATCCACCTATATCCTTGATAATAGATACAAATCCCTAGAGTCAATTCATCAACAAACAACAAGGCATAATACATAAGGCACAATGATAGCACACAATCAATAGATCTCCCAGTCCACACACGTGCACCATACAAAAAATAATAAGTATACCATATCACACTATGGTTATCAAGGATACACATGCACCCACATACACACCCAATTTTAATTCCAATAAACCTTATACATTTTGGGGTAGAGCCCGATGTTGCAATAGAAATATTCATTACAGAAACACAGAAGAGAATATTTACCCGAAGGCCTTTTATCACCCGAAGGCATTTTACATAGCACCCGAAGGAATTTTGACATACTCAATCGAAATATTTTCACATCACACCTGAAGGCATTTTAACAATGAACGCACACCCATGAACATACCATTTTTATGTAATTCCAATCATCACAACCGGGACACGCCGCTTGATCTCTGCAAGAAAGAAGACTTTCAATACATGGCACCATCATGAATATCTTTGCACACCATTTTTGAAAATTCTCTCGCCATTGTCGCACGTCGTTGTCTTCGTCATCTCTTCACATGAACCATCGTAAGTGGTAGCCTATTCCTGATTATCTTTATCCTACTGCATCTTTCCATCCCTTCTTTCCACCAGTTACCGCAAATGCAGTAACCCCTTCTTGACTCTCTCTCATAGATGCTACATCTTTTTGACTATCTCTATTCTAGAGGCCCGGTGAAGCCTTTGTATAAGAGACTTTAATCCCTCAATTATATGAAAAAATATCTCTTTTTTCCATATCTAATCTCACATATTTCTTTTTTTCCATATCCAATCCCACATATCTCTTTTTTCATACCAAAATATTTAATCACTTTTTCTCTCTCAAAAATATTTAAATTTTAAATCAAAAAAATCCCAAAAATCTCATCCTTGATTTAAAATTCAAATACTCCACATTCATCTACACCATTTTGGTCAATTTTATCACCAACTGCACTAAGGTTTGAATGTCACCCAATGAACGGAACACACCGTATGACACCTACGGCCAAGAAGACTTTCGATATTCCAGCAACACCACTGATACCACTGTCATTTTATGATGACATTATTCAGGAATCCTGGTAGACAACCTAACCCAGGTAACTTTTGTAGTTTTCCACAAAACTCTAAATGTCACCAAAAATAGAACACACCTCATGACTTCAGCTGTTTAATTGGACTTTTGATATTCCAAAAACACTTTTGGTACTGTTGTTGTCTTCTGGTAACATCTGAGTCCTTGATAAGCTGCTCCACTAGATATCTTCCACTGTGTTCTGCAACTGGGAACTTCAACCAATCCCTTTGATACAAAATTTTGAGGTGGAGCCCGATGCGATAATAGAAGTAGTCATTTCAGAAACATACAAGACAAGATTCACCTGAAGGCCTTTTATCACCCGAAGGAATTTCACACAGCACCCGAAGGATTTTTCCACCCGAATGAATTTTGACATAATCACCCAAAGTATTTTACACCACACCCAAAGGCAATTTAACAATGCACCCATACCCACAAACATGCCATTTTTCTGTACTGTCGATCATCACAACCCGGACACGCTGCTTGATCTCCACAACCAAGAATACTTTTGATACATGGCACCATCATGAATATCTTTGCATGTCGTTGTCGACAATTCTCTCGCCATCATCGCATGTTGTAGTCTTCATCATCTCTTCTCACAAACCATAGCAAGTGGTAGCCTCTTCCCATTTATCTTTAGGTAACTAAAACTTAGCTTCCCTTCTTCACAGCGGTTACCGCAAACCCAGCAACTCCTTCTTGATTCTCTCTCACAGCGGCTACATCTTGTTGACTATCTCTAATATAGAGGCACGGTGCACCGTTTTTATAAGAGACTTCCACCCCTCAAAGATACGAAAAATATCTCTTTTTTTCATATCTAATCTCACATATTTCCATTTTTCCCATATCTAATCCCACATATCTCTTTTTTCATATCAAAATATTTAATCCCTTTTTCTCTCTCAACAAAATTTAAATTTTAAATAAATAAATCCCCACAACACAAACAACATATGTGGAAATGAATTATTACCTCGGTGTTCTGACATCAATTTCCAAGATCCATCATCCCATCATGTGTTTATAACAATGATATGTAGAATCAATCCAAATTTATTACAACCAGGATTCTAGATACATGAAGTATAAAATAAATTGATCTTATAGATAGATAAACTTACCTGAAGATATCTGGCACCAATGGTAGATTGATATCCTTTCAAGGGAGAGATTATAATTCTATAGATCTAGCATCTATCCATTAATTAAGCAATAATTCCCTATCAGATGATTATAGAATCCATATTTCGAGAAAACATAGATTATATATGTGATTCATCACAAGATAAAGAGTAGATTGAAGACTAAATGGACAAAACATGTTGTTTGGGAGCCAATGGATCAATACAATCTTAAAACACTGAAGATAGTAGAAATAGAGAGTCAATTGAATTGAAAGATAGATTCTAGGGAATTTATGGTTTAAATTAGAGAGATCAGTATAAAAAAAGTAACATTAGTGAAATATTTTGAGGGTTCCCTTAATGATCGAGTCATCTAGGAACCACTATCCTACTAGTGGGTCTCACCAGTCAAATGGTGGCTCCACCAGCTAGCTCGTTGTTGTCTTTTGGAAAACTAGTAACTCTAGGTAATATCCCAGTATACTATCTCTATCACCAGCTAGCTAGTAGCATTTAATTGGATATTTAGTGGTACCCAGATTCTTCTTGGTCCATTTCTACCTACTTCGAATTGCTGGTGGCACAACAGTAGCTCCAATCTATTAGTTGGTGCCCCTGGATCCCTCACTTCTGATTCATAGACCCTAAACACCCATATCATGACTTAAAAAAAGGAAGATATGTTTGAAAATTAATTAACATACCATGTAATTTTGAGGATTCTACAAGTACCCCCTCTAATGACTTCTCATCTTCAATAAGTATCTCTAGTGGAACTGCTCGAACACCATTGGAAATTACACCCAAACATCTCACTCTCACTCCCAATTATCCTCTTATATTCATCCAATCCACAAAAAAATCAAACAAGTGGAATCATCTCCCACACAAACTTCTCACTATGGTCAATAATATGCACCTGTCACTCCAAAAAATGATATTTCTGGTTCTAATTCAACATCCTCAATGTCAATCACATACATGAGTTTGGTCTCATACCACCAAATATGAGACAAATGGGATAAATTTTGTATAAATCGATATTATGGAGGGAGGTCCAACTGATAGGACATTGTTTTGATACACTCAATGATCTCAAATGATCCTTTAAACTATGGTTACAACTTCCCATGTGACTATAATTGTTGATACCCCAACTGAGGTGACACTCATAAAACAACCAGGTCACCCACAATGAACTTGAAAGGTAATATCCTCTAGTTTCAATAGGATCATTTCCTACCCTAAGTGGTAAAAAGTCATTTATGAATCAAATGGACCCAATTTAAGGTCTATGACCCCACAATCAACCTAAAAATAGCTTCCTCACCTACCTCATATCAATACTTAAGTGAATGAAATAGATTTCTATAAAGTTCTTTAAATAGTGTCATCCAAATTGAAAACTATTAGCTATTATAGTACACAAAATCATCCAAGGCCATATGATCTTCTCATGATTCGTTGAAATCCAAAACACATGATCAGAGAATATTATCAAAAATATGGACTTTCCTTTATGACTGACTTTAATTATATAGACAATATTCCATACTCAATTTTAAATAAGTTCCCATCACATTTTTCAAGACTTTACAAAACCGTCACGTGAAAAGAGTGTCACAGATTGATACTTTGATCATAGAACTTCATAAAATCATCAATATCCCACACATAGAGCTTACCTAACTCGTTGAATGAATTATTCTATCAATTTGGTAAGAACTAATCCACCTTTGTTAGATAATTAGCTATAACCCAGACAACATATCAACCTCTTGGGGTCCTGGGAAACCCCATAATAAAGTACATCATCATGTCATCTCACTTAGACATGGGAATGGGAAGAGACTAAAGAAAACCACATAATCAATGATTATATTCATTAATACTCCAATAGGTAAGACAGTGAGAATCAAAACCAGTGATGTCCCTCTTTATACTTGGCTACCATAACCACCATATGATATCACAATACATATTCATTGTTCCATGGTGAACCACCCACATGGAATCACGAGAGCCCCTCTGCCGGCACATGGACGGTCTGCCAGGTCGGGCCGCGCCCAGCCGGGCGGTGCCGCGCCGCGCCGGGTCGGGCCACGCCGGTCCGGGCCAACCCGGACCCAGGGCGGGTCGACCCGGTTTAGGCCAACCGGGGGGTCTCGGGCCGGGTCGGTCCGGGCCCGAAACCCCCGTTTTCGGACTGTCTACGGTCTTTTTCCCATAACGTGGGCTACGGACCCCCGATCGATGCGCCATCAGCGGCGACACGATCCTTGGAACGAGAAAGTCGTTTTGGTATATCGCACTCAAGGTTTTCCGAATACTTTGAGTTTGGTCGGGTTGGTTCGTACACGAAACCAACCGGGCCCTCGGAGTGGAAACGCTCATATCTTGAGCGTCGGATGTCTGATTGACGTGCCGTCGACTTTTTTGTTTTTCTCTAAGAGAGACAGATCTTTTGGAATACTCCGCCCGAGGTTTGGATGTAGGGGGAGTACTTTCGGGTTGGTTTTCCCTTAAAAACCAACTGGGACCCTAGGACGAAAAAACCAATAAATCTCAGACCGGGCGTCCGATCAACGCGCCGTCTGCGGCGTTGAGTTCTGGTTGACGATACGGAACTTTTGGATACATAAACTTTGTACTATGTGTCAGTTGATGTATCAGCCTCTCGGCTCGTAGAGAGGACCCTCCCAAACGAGATTGTTGTGTGCGGGAACCATAGTGCTGGCTGCGACTGCTACTGTGTCTGCGACGATGACTGTACAGAGATCCTCCGTGGATTCGACGGCGACGACTACAACACTCAGCGATCCTATGTGGATCAGTGCTACCAATCCTGTGTGGGTCCGATCCTGTGTGGGTCAGCGCTCAGCGGTTCTGTTTGAGCCAGCGCCTACAGATCCTGTGTGGGTCCGATCCTGAGTGGGTCTTTGCAGGGGTTAGTTTCCTACCGATCCTCTGTGGGTCTTTGCGGGGGTTAGTACCTATCGATCCTTTGTGGGTCCGATGACTTAGATGGATCAATGATCATCTCTATCGTCTTCGAAGAAGTATACCTGTGTGAGCTGAAACTTGTTTTCTTTCCTGTGTGGATTGTGTTGTGCTATCCTGTGTGGATTATGTTTTGCTTTCCTGTGTGGAATACGTATACTTTCCTGTGTGGAATGGGTTGTACTTGGGCTTGGAGGTTGGAGCGTACTGGAATTGATGACTTAGGTATATGTATGGGCATATACCTAAGCAGTGTCGGTTGTTACTTCGTGATTGTATCTTTCCTTTGTGGTTTATTCTTTGTGGATTTTGGGAGACCTTCGTGGGTCTCGGGGTCCCTACTGAGTAGCTTATACTTACCCCTGCACAGGCTACGCCCGCACTACGTTGTGTTGGTTGTAGACGACGGACAACGCTGATCATGGTGGGGGCTTGTGGAGCAGGACGGTACCTGGAGGTGGACCACTGGGCGGGACATACTCGGAGCGGAGGGCGGGACCCGAGGAGCAGTGGAGCTATCTGTACCCACCCTTCAGGTGGGATTTCCAGTGGACAGCTCGGCGTAGCGGATTTTACTTTTCAGTTGCTATTTTCCCTTTCGTGTTGTACTTTACTTTCAGTTTGGGTTTGTATACTGGCCCATTTACTTTTCCACACTTACTGTTGTACCAGTTTTTACTTAGTGTTTACTTTTTCAATTAATCTTCTAAAGTCCACACTCTAATCTCTTTCATCTTCCCACTAAGAGAATCTATAATAATATTACCATCTTTAAGGGAATAAGACATTTCAATGTCAAAATTTTTAAGACACTCAACCCAACACCTCTAAAAAATATTCAATTCCCCCTAAGATAAGATATATCACAATCTATTATAGTTAATTTAGATGAAAAAAAATCACTAAATTATCACCAACACTTTATGTAACATGCCACAATTTCCAACTCTAAGTCATCCATTGGGTAGTTACACTCAGGAGGTCATAGCTGACAAGACCTATAAGAAACTACATAATTGTTCTACATAAAAAAATATCCCAAAAAATACTTATGATATTTTAGAAAACCACATATACAATATCAAGCTCAGGAAAGATCAAAATCAAATATGATGGTAATACCCTCTTAAATTCTATAAAGTTCCCTTCACGTTGATATGTCCACTCAAACTTCACCCCATTCTTGGTATGCCCAAACATAGGTTCTACCAAAAGGGTGAAATCATGAATTAATTTTCTATAGTACTCAACCAATCCTAGTAGAATTATTATCTTAAACAAATTAATTGGGTGTACCCAAGACATCACTGCATTAACCTTCTTCAGGTTAACTGAAATTCCCACCTTGAAAATCACATGTCCAAGGAAGAAAAATTCTTGAATCCAAAAGTGAAACTTTAAAATAATGGCCTAAAATTGATCTACTATAAGTTTACTCAAAATTATTTTGAGGTTCTTGGAATTTATATTTGAGGTTCAACTGTATATCAGAACATTATTAAGGAATCGAACAACAAAACACTAAAGATATGGATGGAATATCCTGCTCAGGAGATCTATGAACACCACATGAGAATGTTTTAATGCAAAAGGAATGAAATTTTACTCATAAAGTCTATTCGTGCACATAAATTCTATCTTCAGTATATCCTATAACACCCCAAGCTTCCACGGTACATTTCCCTTTGAATAATGCAATGGCGTGCATTGTATGCAACTTCGAGATTCTAACACACCACAACCAATCAAACTAGTAGTTATGAACAGTAATACCTAATTTTTGAAATTTTATAAATCTTATCTCTCAAAATGGACTTCATTTTTGGATTCGGAATATCGAATTTAGCCTAGGGTGAAATTTTGGAACTTTTCAGATAACATTTATATTTTGATGAATAGTGAAAATTACAAAATTTTAACTAAAAAACTTTTTTAATCAAAATAATGTATATTGATAAATTATGAATTTGAGTTGTTTTAAATTATATTTAGAATATAGTTTTACCATTTAATATAATTTTGGTCATTGTACATAATTTTACAATTAAACCGGACATAAACAAGTGTCAATCTTTTGATAGTTATTATCTCTTAAAAACACGCTTTTTGTTTTAACAACAGGAATTAATTTTAAATTAATTTATTCCACTTCTGTGTTTTGAATTTGGAAAAATGGATTCCATATTTGGAATCAGGATGTTCAAATTCTGTAAATAGGTAACTTTTATTTTTAGACATTTTGAAAAATTACTTCGGTAAATATTTTATTTACCATGGTTAAAGGGTAAATCTGGTAAATAAGGGTTAAAAAATAATATTATAATAATACTAAATTACCCTAAAACGTGTCCTAACCTTATTGGTGGATACATGTCCGAGCATGGGCATCTTTGGGTCGATTTTGGGACCCCATGGAGCCACTTGTAGGTGATAGGGACACTTTATTTTAATTAAGTTAAAATAAATACAAAAATGACATAAGCATACATCTTTTAGAAAAACAATTTTTACATAGGATTATATATGTTGGATTTTCGACTATAAATATTAATTATAAAGATAAAAAAAATTTCCTACATAATGGTATTTTATTTATAATTTTTAGACATTATATAAGTTAATTTATTTATGACACAATGGTGATGCAGTAATTGCCTAATTAATGAACAAATAGAATAATTGATATTACAAATTCCAAAATAAATGTAATTTGAGACTTTTTATAAATAAAAATAATTTTTTAGGATAATATGACATGCTAGAATTGATTTAATTAACTTTTTTCGAAGTAATCATTCTGTTATGATTTTTTCAAAAATTAATTATTGAATAGTGTCAAAATTGACATAAAAGAGTTTTTAAAACAAATATTATATTATTAATTGATATTAAATTCCAAAAAATATAAGGTTCGGACAAGTGACTTATATAATGATATTTGTATCATTAATTTACCACTTGGTGGTCTCTTGGATGTATATAGTAAGTTTATTAACCATATAATATAAAAATACAAAGAGACATTGTAAAAGTGAAACTAATTAACTAAGAGTTAATACTTAAAGATAAGGTTAATATAGTAACCCAAACCTCTCTAAATTCTATTGGTTGAGTGATTTTATACCCATACCAACCTTAACCTTTAAATAACACACTTTGGAGCCATTATAAACCGAATATGAATTTATTATAAAATAATATTTCTAGCTTTTCCAAAGGTTCCCCTCACCATTCTTATAAAAGGGAACTCCCCCTTCTCATTAATTAACACCTTAAAAGCCTTTTGGTTCGGCCAAAACCTGCCCAAATACTCTCTCAACTTCCCTCACTAAAACCTAGAGGCCTTATTTTGATCATAAAGCCAACCTAAGGAGCCCTTTTGATCAAATAAAAAGGAATAACCCGAAGAAGAGGTAATGTTTTCACCATTTTTTTCAAATTCATTTCTTCTTCAACTTCTTCTTTCTTTGTTTTTACCATTATAAAATAATGAATACAGTATATCCTAAATAATATAATATTATTATAAATATGGTACAACCATATTCAGTATTCTATCCATCCTTTGAATGACATGTCACCATACATGCGTACGTATGGATTACCGTCTCCACGTCGTGGTGTAATTGTCATTCAATAAATTATTATTTGGATGAGTATAATAATGATGTGTAATTCATGTAAATAATAAATATAACATGATAATTATTTTGTCTATATGATATACCATCCAATTATATATTATTTTAATATCAAAAGAATGATATTGTCGCTCGTGCGTACGTACGGACTACCGTCTCCACGAACGCGATGGGATTCATTCTCCATCGTATCCATTCAAGTATAATTCTCATTTGATGATTAAAAATAATGTATAAGGACTTGATATAATTCTGGATATGAATAAGATACAACCTATCCATAACAAACACGGCTTACGTAATAAAGAATATAATGGAAAACGAGTAAGTTAACACTTGAAATGACGATAATACCCAGATATTATTAACAAATCATTGTTAAAAGATCATATATCATATTAATGTAAATGATTATTGTATAATTCAATAACAATTATTTCACCGTTATACAGGAGTTTAACCTACCAACGACCAAGGAAAAAATACAAAGTAAGGGGTTTCTTATCTCACTTTTAATTCCGTGAGAATTCCATTGTTCACCACTTATTTATTACATGTAGTGTGTGTACTGCCCATGATTGTATTAATTGTGTAATATACCTTAATTTATGGGTATTTAAATCATCATTGTATGATCCTTCTTTCATGGGTGTATGTTTCATAAGTTATCTAATCGATAAGGGAATTTGAAATTTCAATTTCCACTCATTCGGCTTTACGCATTCTTCATTGATTATTTTACTCCAAGATTATGTGTGGAATCACTATTCATTTGATTATGTCATAATTTCCACTCCCCATTCTGTGGATATAATTTTTATACACATAATCACTCCATTGATAAATTCTCCAGTCATCGGTATGAACTTGATAAGAGTAGTTTTTACTCAATCTCGATTTGTTGAGATAAACATCCAATTCATTGGTGTTGTTTTTACAAGAATATGTGTGAATGTCCTTTGATTATTTTACACTTAATATCCAATCATATTTAGTGTATTTATATTTGTCACACATAATTATGTCGTTTATGTATCCTTAACCTAAGGATACGACCTTTATGAGATATTTCATCTCAATTTACATTTCATTGAGACTTCTTTATTGTTATACACCAAATCACTTTTATGTGGTGTATATAATGTACTTTGACATAGTATATCATGAATCCGTTTATTCTCATGATATTACAATGTTTTAATTACCTCAATTATTTGTATTCAAGTTTCCCTCTTTTGGTTAGAAACTCTAACTAAAATACAAATTTTAAATGTTTTAAAGACTTATTATTCTAAATCTTTCTCATTAATGTCCATATTTTAAAAATGGTTTTATGGATTTATTTATATGGACATTAAAGTTTTAAAATTTAAACTCCTTTTAAAAGTTTCAAAGTGGTATGGGACACTTGGAGTCAAAAATCTATTTTTAAATGGCTTCTTGACAAATAGTGTAACTTTTAAATGATTTCAAGAAAAAGGGGGATATTTCTCTCAAATAGTTTTGATGACTATTTTCATCTATGTCAATATCCTTCATTATTATCGATTGAGGTTAATATGATACAATACAATCTTCCATATTGTATCGAATGAGTTATGTTTGACAGTTGATGTGCTATTTTTATACCATTCATGGTTTGTGGATAAGTATTGACATTTCGTATGCTAGTTTTAATATTAATGTTTATGTTATGTTTCAAACATTTCATATGAGGAATGCATCGGACTTAGTAAGTGACGGGTGGATCCCGCTATAGCTCCTTGATGCATCGGTAGGTCTCATGAGACAAACTAGTGTTTTGGCACAAGGCCTTGACAAAATTGTATTTGTAGTCTTGGAACGAGGCCTCAGCTATGTGGTTATGATAGTATGGAATTATGCATTCCATCATTATGAAAGTGGTTATTGATATTGCATGTGATTGTTATACTAGTATAATATCCATGTGAATAAGTAAATGGCATTATTTCATTTTATCTTTTCCATATTATGCTGAAGTTCAAGTTTAAAAGGCTTTTGTTTTAGTTATAAATTGTTTTAAGTGTTTATGTTGATATATGAAAGCTTATGCTATATTGTTATCCTTACTGAGCGTCTAAGCTCACCCCTTTCAATGTTTTATTTTTTCCAGGATGTGAAGAAGTAATTTATGAATGACCGGCAGGGATATTATGAGGGCATATGAAGACAAGATGTTGTTGTAGTTTTTTACCTTATAATGTAATGTAAGACTTATGAATATATCTAGTGTTTCCAAGACTACTAAACTAATCGGTCTTTCGAGACTTGATCCTTTGTGATCATGCCAATGTTATATAATAATTCACAGACTCTGGGTATCTAGGGGCGGTGTGTTACAGTTGGTATCAGAGCAAGTTTAGTACAAACCTTGGAAGCTAGATTTAGATAAACTCTGATTAGAGCATGTAGACCTAAGATGAACTTTGAGAATTAGTATAGAAGAACTTCCTATAATTTTGGTATTTTAGAGATTTTGTGAGTTTTCCAAGCAATACATCCCTGTCTGGATACGAGCAGGTAGAGGCTGCTCTGGCACAGATGTACCTAGGGGTAAAACCCAAAAACACTGCTTTGAGCTAGACTCGAACGGGAACTGGTGCACCACAACGGGCCTTGCTACACTCTTGTTTACAACACTCCCGGGGGATATGCTTAGGATAATTTAAAATTTATTTACAGACCGATTTGAAGTATTATATATATAATATTAGAGTAAATTACCTTGGTTAATCCTAATGTGTTTCAAATTGAGAATATGGTGACATGTTAATCTCTAAATGATTTTATGACTACTGTTACTCACACAATGCTTCCTGGATTTAGTCAATGGCTAGACTCCAAGGAAGTCATAGTGACTTTGAGAATGATGTACAAGGTGGGAACGGTGGTGGAAATGAGCAAAAAATGGAATTTTGATAGGTGTAAAAGATATCGTCTTTATGCCAAATCAATTTTCCAAAAATATGATCAACAATATATATATTAACCAATTCCCGGACTCAACAAAGAAGATAAAGGTGATGAATGATAAGAGCTCTAGCAGTGGAGACCATGGAGAAAGGAATCCTCAATTTCCATCATATTGGAAATTGGAAGGAGACACCCAGGAAAGTGTCTCAATGGGAAAAAGAAATGCTTTACGTGCGGGAAGGAAGGACATAAAGTGAAGAATTGCCGAAGAAAATGAAGAGTACTATGGAAGAATATAAAAATGGTCCCAGGAGTCCATTTACAGTCATTTGCTGTATATGTAGGGGACCTGTCCATTACCCGAGTGAATGCCCTATTCTATAGGATATTTTCTTGGACAAAGAAGAAGATATATGGAAATAAATGGTTGGAGAGATGTTTAAAAATTATTAGTACACCTTGTTGATGGGTTTACTTTGGAATAATTTTCTCTTGTATTTGTAACCCTATAGTTTTCCATGTGAGAATGATATTTTATGAAGAATTATCTTTTCTTTTGTGGATAAAGTTATAAATAACCATTTGATTTTATATGATCATTGGGTTTGAGGCAATTACAAGTTATTATAATTTGGGATGAAAATGCAAGGTATGAGATAACATTTGTGGTTAAATTATGTTATGGTTATTTTGAGGAATTTATCTCATTTTGGTAATGTTGCAAAATATAGTTTTTGAAAAAGGACAACACGCAGACCGTGTGACAACCCGTCACATTGGACAAAGCTGTAGGAATCGAACCCACAACCAAAGTGCGATTGGGATTTATCACCTACCACTGGACTACGTGAAGTCCCTGGTCAGTGTGACTATTATTTTTAGTTAAATGATTTTGTTGATCAATAATAATTTGATTTGGGATCTTATGTCTTATCAAATGAATACCCTTAGTATAAGAAAATGATTTGGTTATTAAGTGATAAATGTTATTTTGGAAGTTGTGCGCTTTGTTGTGAACACTATATGCCCAAGGAAAATAGAATAGTATGAGATTTCATTTGAGGGGTAATGGTGAATTTTTATCTATGTTTTTATTGTGGATTTATAGTGATTTGGGTTATTTATGGAAATGATTAGGTTAATTACTTTTAAGTATGTGACTTTAAGAGTAATTAATGTCATTTGGAGATACAATTTAACGTGAAAGACTAAATTCTTATAAGTGTTGGGTTTCAATATTAGTTTGGATTATATTGAAGGATTTTAAGGAAAATTTATTATTGAATGGTATTTATATAACTTTGGGGTATTGATGGTTTAATTTTAGAAATTAAGATCAGTTTTTTTTCTCTAATGGAATATCCATTTGGGGGATCATCATATATTATACTAACAATTTTGGTTTTGATTAATCTATAAAGACAAGGTAAATATATAGTTTATCTTACGTGGATCATGTATTTCTATAGAAGTTTATTCTAGCTCTTCCATTGTGACCAAGTCTTCTTGAATACTCATTATTCAAAAAAAAGAGTTAGTGGAAAAAATTTATTAAATAATAAAACTCTACTTAAAAAGTTAGTATATCTCATTATGTCCTTTTTCATTATCATAAATGAATTCCTCGTCCTTATGTAATGTAACTTAAAACAAAAAAATGTTGTCCGTTTACTTTTCCTACTGGGAGACTAATGACTGTTTGTCCCAACAAAAGTTTGTGATTTTCTTATTGTTAACTTTCTCCTGATCATGTTTTCTATCCCTCTCCATCAGAACTTAACACTTATTTTATCATCCATATCCATTTTTTCCTACCAGGAATCCTAGTATGGGTTATCTTTGGTGACTTTTATACCTCTCTTCCTTTCTTTTAAAGTGTTAGTTTTATTGACTCTTTTTCAGATGTGAGACTTTCCATTATATTCTCAAGCCCAATTTTAAAAAAAATTGTGAGGATGCAATTTAGTCAAGGAGGGTAGAATGTAACGCCCCAAGCTTCCATGGTACATTTCCCTTTGAATAATGCAATGGCGTGCATTGTACGCAACTTCGAGATTCTAACACACCACAACCAATCAAACAAGAAGTTATGAATAGTAATACCTACTTTTTGAAATTTTATAAATTTTATCTCTCAAAATGGACTTCATTTTTGGATTCTTAATATCTAATTTAGCCTAGGGTGAAATTTTGGAACTTTTCGGATAACATTTATATTTTGATGAATAGTGAAAATTACTAAATTTTAATTAAAAATAACTTTTTTAATCGAAATAATTTATATTGATAAATTATGAATTTGAGTGGTTTTAAAGTATATTTAGAACATATTTTTAACATTTAATACAATTTTGATCATTTTACATAATTTTACAATTAAACCAGATATAAACAAGTGTCAATCTTTTGATAGTTATTATCTCTTAAAAACACGCTTTTTGTTTTAACAACAGGAATTAATTTTAAATTAGTCTCTGCCACTTCGGTGTTTTGAATTTTGAAAAATGGATTCCATATTTAGAATCAGGATGTTCAAATTGTGTAAATAGGTAACTTTTATTTTTAGACATTTTGAAAAATTACTTCGGTAAATATTTTATTTACCATGGTTGAAGGGTAAATCCGGTAAATAAGGGTTAAAAATAATATTATAATAATACTAAATTACCCTAAAACATGTCCTAACCTTATTGGTTGATACATGTCCGAGCATGTTCATCTTTGGGTCGATTATGGGACTCCATGGAGCCACTTGTAGGTGATAGGGACACTTTATTTTAATTAAGTTAAAATAAATACAAAAATAACATAAGCATACATCTTTTAGAAAAATAATTTTTACATAGGGTTATATATGTTGGATTTTCGACTATAAATATTAATTAGAAATATAAAAAGATTTCCTACATAATGGTATTTTATTTATAATTTTTAGACATTATATAAGTTAATTTATTTATGACATAATGGTGATGCAGTAATTACCTAATTAATGAACAATTAGAATAATTGATATTATAAATACCAAAATAAATGTAATTTGAGACTTTTTATAAATAACAATAATTTTCTAAGATTATATAACATGTTAGGATTTATTTAATTAACTTTTTTCGAAGTAATCATTCTGTTAGGAGTTTTACAAAAATCAATTATTGAATAGTGTCAAAATTGACATAAAAGAGTTTTTAAAATAAAAATTATATTATTAATTGATATTAAATTCTTAAAAATATAAGTTTCGGTAAAGAGACTTATATAATGATAGTTTTGTCATTAATGGACCACTTTTGGGTCTCTTGGATTTATATAGTAAGTTTATTAACCATATAATATAAAAATACAAAGAGACATTGTAAAAGTGCAACTAATTAACTAAGAGTTAATTATTAAATATAAGGTTAATATAGTAACCCAAACCTGTCTAAATTCTATTGGTTGAGTGGTATTAGACCCCTACCCACCTTAAACTTTAAATAATACACTTTGTAGTTATTATAAACCGAATATGAATTTATTATAAAATAATATTTCTAGCTTTTCCAAAGGTGCCCCTCACCCCTCTTATAAAAGGGCACTCCCCCTTCCCATTAATTCACACCATCAAAGCCTTTTGGTTCGGCCAAACCCTGGCCAAATACTCTCTGAACTTCCCTCACTACAACCTAGAGGCCTTAGTTGGATCATAAATCCAACCTAAGGAGCCCTTTTGATCAAATCAAAAGGAAGAACCCGATGAAGAGGTAATGTTTTCACCACTTTTTTTCAAATTCATTTCTTCTTCAACTTCTTATTTCTTTGTTTTTCCCATTATAGAATAATGAATCCAGTATCTCCTATATACTATAATATTATTATAAATATGGTACAACCATATTCAGTATTCTATCTATCCTTTGAATGACATGTCACCATACGTGCGTACGTACGGCTTACCGTCTCCACGTCGTGGTGTAATTGTCATTCAATAAATTATTATTTGGAAGAGTATAATAATGATGTGTAATTCATGTAAATAATTAATATAACATGATAATTATTCTGTCTATATGATATAACATCCAATTATATATTATTTTAATATCAAAAGAATGATATTGTCGCTCGTGCATACGTATGGACTACCGTCTCCACGAACGCGATGAGATTCATTCTCCATCATATCCATTCAAGTATAATTCTCATTTGATGATTAAAAATAATGTTTAAGTACTTGATATAATTATGGATATGAATAATATACAACCTATCCATAACAAACACGGCTTACGTAACAAAGAATATAAAGGAAAACGAGTAAGTTAACACCCGAAATGACGATAATACTAAGATATTATTAACAAATCAATGTTAAAATATAATATATCATATTAATGTAAATTATTCTTGTATAATTCAATAAAAATTATTTCACCGTTATACAGGAGGTTAAACTACCGTCAACCAAGGAAAAAGTACAAAGTAAGGGGTTTCTTATCTCACTTTTAATTCCGTGAGAATTCCATTGTTCACCACTTATTTATTACATGTGGTGTGTGTACGGCCCCTGATTGTATTCATTGTGTAATATACTTTAATTTATGGGTATTTACATCATCATTGTATGATCCTTCCTTCATGGGTGTATGTTTCATAAGTTAGCTAATCGATAAGAGAATTTGAAATTTCAATTTCCACTCATTCGGCTTTACGCATACTTCATTGATTATTTTCCTCCAAGATTATGTGTGGAATCACTATTCATTTGATTATGTCATAATTTCCACTCCCCTTTATGTGGATATACTTTTTATACACATAATAACTCCATTGATAAAATCTCAAGTCATCGGTATGAACTTGATAAGAGTCGTTTTTACTCAATCTTGATTTGTTGAGATAAACATCCAATTCATTGGTGTTGTTTTTACAAGAATATATGTGAATGTACTTTGATTGTTTGAAACTGAATATCCAATCATATTTAGTGTATTTATATTTTTCACACATAATTATGTTGTTGATTTATCCTTAACCTAAGGATACGGCCTTTATGAGAGATTTCATCTCAATTTACATTCCATTGAGACTTCTTTGTTTTTATACACCAAATCACTTTTATGTGTTGTATATAATGTACTTTGACATAGTATATCATGAATCCCTTTATTCTCATGATATTACAATGTTTTAATTACCTCAATTATTTGTATTCAAGTGTCTCTCTTTTGGTTAGAAACTCTAACTAAAATACCAATCTTAAATGTTTTAAAGACTTATTCTTATAAATCTTTCTCATTAATGCCCATGTTTTAAAAATTGTTTTAAGGATTTATTTATATGGAAATTAAAGTTTTAAAATTAAAACTCCTTTTAAAAGTTTCAAAGTGTTATGGGACACTTTGATTCAAAAATCTATTTTTAAATGGCTTCTTGACAAATAGTGTGACTTTTAAATGATTTCAAGAAAAAGGGGGATATTTCTCTCAAATAGTTTTGATTATTATTTTCATCTATGTCAATATCCTTCATTATTCTCGATTGTGGTTAATATGATACAATACAATATTCCATATTGTATTGAATGAGTTATGTTTGACTGTGGATGTGCTATTTTTATACCATTCATGGTTTGTGGATAAGTATTGACATTTCGTATGCTATTTTTAATACGAATGTTTATGTTATGTTTCAAAATTTTCATATGAGGAATGCATTGGACTTAGTAAGTGACAGGTGGAGCCCTCTATAGCTCCTCGATTCATAGGTAGGTCTCATGAGACAAACTAGTGTCTTGGCACAAGGCCTTGACAAAATCTTATTTGTAGTCTTGGCACGAGGCCTTGGCTATGTGGTTATGATAGTCTGGAATTATGCATTCCATCATTATGAAAGTGGTTATTGATATTGCATGTGATTGTTCGACTAGTAGAATATCCATGTGAATAAGTAAATGACATTATTTCATTTTATCTTTTCCATATTATGATGAATTTGAAGTTTAAATGGCTTTTGTTTTAGTTATAAATTGCTTTAAGTGTTTATGCTTATCTATGAAAGCTTATGCTATATTGTTATCCTTACTGAGCATCTGAGATCACCCCTTTCAATGTTTTATTTTTCCCAGGATGTGAAGACGTAATTTATGAATGACCTGCAGGGATAGTATGAGGGGATATGAAGACAAGATGTTGTTGTAGTTTTTTTACCTTATAATGTAATGTAAGACTTATGAATACATCTAGTGTTTCCAAGACTACTAAATTAATCAGTCTTTAGAGACTTGATCCTTTGTGATCATTCCAATGTTATGTAATAATGCACCGACTATGGGTATCTAGGGGCGAGGCGTTACATATCATATTCATTGACATTTTTCTTATGGTATCTTTAATCAAAATTCAATCTTGGGGAATGACTGGGATCCAGTTAACTTATCAAACAAATCATCGATCCTCTACAATGGGTAACTTTTATTTACCATGGCATGATTTATCTTCTAATAGTTTATGGATAGTCTCATCCACCTTCTTAGTGAAGAAAACTTGAGAACCCCAAGGAGATGTGATTTTTATAATAAATCTGTTTTCTTATAAATTCTCAATTTTCACCTTGTGTTCATTCGATTAAACTAGTGTCATACAATATCGAGTGATTGATATGGGTTATGTGCCTAACATGAGTTAAATCTCGAATTCAATCCCAATATTTGGATGAATTATTATAAAATAATATGGTAAGAAATCCTGTTAAGGTTCCACCACTATAAGAAAAGAAGGGGGAATAATAGCTTGATCTTCTACAAGACTCATGCTCTATATCTATGATGAGAATGCTTCAAACTCTCTTAGGTCTGGTAAATTCTGTCTGCTCCAACATCCCATTCCCCAGTCAAAACAAAATTATCCACTTAGTCATATTAAAGGATACTCATATCCTTAGTATTCAATGTGTTATTGATAAATTTTCAACTAGTTTTATCTCAAAATCACATCAAATCTAGTCATCTCTAATATCATGTTATACTATAAATTCCCATAACTAGAAAATAAAACATGACACTCTATACATATCTAGAGATGGTATACTTTTTTTCACAATGTTTTATCAATATAAATAAATTTAGAATATAATTTAACATGAAAATCTTACTTAGAAATGACACGACCAAATATTAATGAATGGGAAGCTTTTATATTGTATAATTTAATAGAAAGTGTAGAGGTAATTTGATCCATACCCATAATTATAGAAGGCCCCCCTACAACATCATCCAGAATCGGGTCCATGATATACAATATGCTAGTACTAGTCCCATGAATCTATCCCTGAGACCCCTAGTTTGGTTGATTCACTTACCCATGTAGAGTTTGGGTTGAATAATAAGTTCCCTTGTCAGACCCATGAATCACAAGCCATTTATTCCTAAAAACTCTATGTAAACCGGACTAAAACACCATCAAATATAAATTCTAAACGTTATTAATATTTCCATATTGGGGACACTTATTATTATATTTATTGAAAACCTTGATATAGTGTCTTATCATTGCACAATTTAAGCATGGGGTGAAACCTCATTTTCTACAGGGTTCTGAAGAAAACCTTCTCAACTTCGATAGCCAATTTCCAACCTGTCATACCTACTAAGCCTTGCAATTATTACTACTAGAAATTATATCACTACATCACTAGGATTCATACTCATCAGTGCACGAAAGACTGAAAGAAGAGTTATTTCTCAATCCTCCTCCAGAACCATCACAGTTGTCAGGGCCTTGCATAGCACCTCAGGATCCATCGTTAGGTCAATGATCCTAACCCAAAACCTCAAATCATGTTAATGGATTATCTAAAACTTCCAACCCTTTTTGTTCCTCATTTATATCAAAAATTGGATTAAAACGAATCTAATACATGATATAAGAATAATAGGAAGATACTAAAATTTTCCCTTGGTGAATCTCCATTAACTCTTGAGCTTGATCAATATTCAGTGTATACAGTAAAATATTCTTAAAGTGGATATTCTTGAAGGACTACAAATCCAAAACCTCACATATCCCCACCTATTTTATAACACCCCACCATCTCATTGTGGACCCCTAAAGCATTTAATAATCGCGATTAACCCATAAATCCTCTAAAGTTACCACTAGATCAAATATTCCCTTGATGATATTGATCCAATATTTTAGATCCAAGGGTACTCTAGTACCCTTTAAGGATGGGGTATAATGAAGATGTAAATCTCAAGAATAATTGAACATCATCTTTTGAGATCATCAAACTTTAATTTAAACTATGTGGAGGACTCCGGGTTATATTGGTTTTTTTACCTGAACCACTACAGTGGTTATTAGAGAATACTCAACTACACCATCCTTCACATCTAAAGGCACGATAGAAGCTCCACCCTTGTAGGAAAATTTGGTATCACTTCCATAGGTTGTCCTGTAAGATGATTTCATGGATACATTATCTTAAATTCTAAATTATGATAATAAACACCATAAATATTTTAAATATCTATACTAATAAATTAATTATAAGAACACATAAATGATCACTATGGGTAGAATCATACTAATAGGATAGACATTTCTATAAGTTATATCCCACTTAAAACTACACAATTCATAATGAAAATGTTTTTCACCTGGACATTAGTCATAGTCATATGCACATAACATAACATAGAATGATCAGTTTTAGTATAGATATATCATTGAATCATAGATCATAGATTAAAAATGATATTAAATTAATTGAATTAATATATTGAAAAGTAATTATATTCATAAAATTTAAACATATGTTCCTACTAATGATGCTTGAACACAACTAAATTCTATAAACTATAACATCACAATAGTACTTAGGATCAACATAAAAATATAATACCATGATTAGTAATATTAATCCCATAAATGATAACTTTGAGGTCTGTTATATGAGATTTTTCAAGAACTTATGTGACTCTCATACCTAACTTCCACACATCATACCTTTGATCTACCATTCCAAAAACATAGTCAAGAAGAAATAAAAGAAAACTTCCACTGATTCCACTTTGTAACACCCTGACTAAATCAAATGGTTTTTTCTAGTGTATCATAAGACCCATGTTCATCTCCATGTATGGGAGAGGCTACTGACTAGTAATGAGGGTCTGAACAATTTTGTTGGGAGACTGCATCCAGGGTAACACAAAATATACACTAGAATCAAACTAAGTAATAAAAAACATCCTAGAAAAAACATAATGAAAATTACCATATTATAAATTAATGACATATAGATTATACAAAAAAATAAACTAAAAGACTCCCAATGTGGTAAGTCAACCAATATTTGATAACCAAAGGAAATAAACTAAAACAATGTAACAATGTTTAATAGTTCATCTAGACATTTCCTCCATCCTCCCAACTGTACATGCTCAGATCCCCAACACATGGCACTTTCCCTCAATTTCATCCCTTTCTATTAAATCTACATACAAATCAAGATTCATGTATAGGTTGTGAGTATAAACCTTGTAGGACACCAACAATTAATCCTTAACATAAATTTCCCATGTATATGATGGTGTATAGAGTTATGGTAAGTGGATTAAAAAATAAGAACCCAACTATATATTAGAAAATTATTCTCTAATAAGGATACCATGAGCCCTGACCATAAATTATTTAGCTTCATTTTAAAAGGAATTTCACATATGTCATCACATATTAGGTCAGTCTAAAATACCAACACATGTCTCAGATCCATTCTCAAGGCCAATTAATCCTCGAGTCAATCCAAAAGTCTCTCGCACCCCTATATTAGCCTCGGGGAATCTTATAATGTCATAATTCCCTTGACTCCACTAGTTCTTTCCATATGTTTGTCACACTCCTTTTTCATCCTTGGGTTTGGTCATAAGGTCTCTGTATCCCATCACTTGTCCTAAGTTAGGCCACAAGACCATCATACCCCTTCCATGTATCCAATTATGATCACTATCATTAGCACCATGTCACACTAGTACATAGTCCCCATCTAAGGGAAACCCATTCCACAATGATCTACCTAACTCTGTGATACTATATAACAAAATCCATAGTCTAAAAATTCACACACTATATGGCATATCATAGAAGGCACAAACATAAGACACAATGCACAGGTGTCACAAGACACACATTCAAAACATATAAAAAACACATTCATACCATATCACATAATATATATAATGGTTATGTATTCTCATGTACACACACATATTCAAATCATGCCAATCAATCTTATAAAAAGGCCATATGGGTAAGGACTTCCCACCTCAATGTACTGACAATAATTTCTAAGACCCGTCACCAAATCACTTATGTAGACCAATGATTCCTTAAACCAATATTATTAAATTATAAGTTATATTTTTAATCAATATTCAAGAATCATTACATAACATGTGTGTATAGATATATCTAGTTACCCAATGAGGTCTTCCTATAATGGTAGATCTAGATCTATTTAGGGGTGGGATGCCAATTATCTTAATCTAGTATTATATATCAATCATCCAAGAATTGTCCATTTGACCATGATATAATCCATATATCTAGATAACATAGATTATATTTGTTATTCATATTAAGATAATTAGAGTATTTAGGCTAGAATAAATGAAAATTGCCATTTTGGATCCAATAAATTGATCCAATATCGAAACACCAAAAAGAGGGGAAGAAGATAGACAATTACATTCAAAGGGATCTTGTAGGAATGTTATGTGAATTTGAGGATCGAAACTAGATACAAGGGTATAAAAAAAGGTACATTATAGAAAAATTGTGGAAGTTCCCTTAAATATCGGGTCATCTAGGTACCAACGGCTGGACGGTGGTTTCCAACCGGCTGATCGGTAGCTCCAAGTAGAAGCCTAGGATACTTCTGCAACCACATGATTTTTGGTGGATTTAAACCATCTAACCAATGGAACCCAACTTCCACTTAGGCTAACTACACCTCTAAAATCTAGCTAGTGTCATTTTACCAGCTAGTCGGTGGCACACCAGCAACCCTAAGCTGCCGGTTGGTACCCCATCTCATTTACTTTTGATTCTCATCCCCAAAACACCTTAATCATATCTAAAAAAAATAAAGAAATGTATAAATTTTAATTAATGTACCTTTTAATTTCAAGGATGTTATATATAACTATCCATGTAAGGTGTTGACGAAAACAACCCACCACTTTGTGGAAGTGGTAGTCCATACATGCACACTTACATTGTTTTTATTTTTAAAAGAGATGGAAGAAGGTATAAAATAATTTATCTTTTCATAATATTAAAAATATTCTAAAAATAATAATTATTCATTAAATATCCTTTTATAACCATATATGTATTGTATTTATAAAAAAATATATGTCTTTTGTGGAGGTGATAGTCCACATGTATACATAAATAACATTCTCATTTTTCTAAGTGATAATGGTATATAATGGTTAAAACATTAAGGCAATAAAATTTTAGTATAATAATAATATTTATTTCATTATATTATAATGCATAAAATATTTTTTTATGAGAAATATAAATAATAAGAAAATTTAAGAACTGATTAGTACTCATGTTGAGAATTTGAACATTCTCTTGGAGGACCTCTTAGAAATGTTGGATTTAGGGTTTTTATTGATTCATGGTGTTAAAAAATGTGGAATAGGGAAATATGATGATTAAAATGAGTATAGGTTAAATAAAAATTTCTAATTTTAGAGTTTATGTAAAGGGGTGGTGGAAATATCCTTTTATAAGTTAGAGGGGTGTTACTTTTGGTAATTCTCAACTTTATTTCAAAATCTTGTCACTATGAAAGGAAACCAGATCCAAAAGATAAAAATAATTAATATAAGGTAAATTATGGTTCTGAAATACTTAATAAATTCATTTTAAAATAAAATTTTAGGAATTTTAGTCAATTTCTCCTTTTCTTTAATTTTTACAATAATTTACATTTAACACAATAACTCATTTTTTAACCAGGGTAATTTATTTTAATGACCAAAATTAAATTTGAACCCATTAACAAATTTGAATATTATTATTCTAAATATTAAAATAATTATATAATATTTAATTTCTAAAAGTGATACAAATAAATTTTAAAATAATAAGTGTATAATCCATTAAAATTGTATCTAGAAAAATAATAATACTTAAGCTGGAAAATGTTAATCATAGGTTTCTAAATTAAAATTAATATTTTAAATATTTAATTTTACTTATTAAAAATGCATTTAATTAGGAAATGGTTTCATGAAATTTTCACCCATACTTATATCCAAATAATGTCATAAAAGTCAGGACATTTTTTAATATGATATTTTTTTGATGTTCACCTTAAAATCAATCTTTCCATAAAAATACCAACAATTCATCCCAATATATTATTATCATAATAAAGCTAAAAATTTATTATTTTTTATCAAATAAAAATTTCATAATTTATAAATTTAAATTTTAAATATAATCATAAATACATTATCTTTTTAATGTGATAGAGTGTTAATTGATAAATATTTTTAAGGTGTAGAGTTTACCTACTATAATAGTCTTAGATTTTACATTTTATCTCTCTTAAATACTTTCATACTTAAACTTTAATATATGTTGTTGCATAAAAAATGTCAGTAATTATCCATTATTGCTTCTTCAGGCTCCCACATTTCTTCCTCTATCTTATAATTATTTGAAAATACTTTTACCATCCTAGTTGTATGATTCTACAACACTTTCACTCTGGTGCCAAGAATCTAGATTGGATCTTAATTACAAGAAAAGTTAGGTTCTAACTCTATTCCCCCAGTTCTGAGTTCATGTGTTGGGTCTGAAATCAACTTCCCCAATAATGAAACATGTAACACATTATTCAATTTATTGAGGCTTGGTGTCATATCTATATTATAGGTCAAAACTCCAATTCTCACTAAATTTTCAAATTGACAAATGTACCTAAGACTTAGTTTTACCCTATTAAAAAACCTTATAACTCCCTTAGGAGGAGATATATTTTAGAAAACATGATTCCTCAATCTAAATTATAAAAAAAAATTCTTATTATCTGCATTGGACTTTTGTTTGCGTTGAGATTCCATAATCTAGTTCTGAATAGTTATCACTTTCATCATTTCCCCCACAAAAAATTATGGGCTTAATAGCTTCCTCTCTCCAACCATATCTGAATAAGATCGAGTTTGAAATCTCTTCCAGCATAATGTTTCATATATTGGCATCATAATACTTGAATAGAGGGTACTATTATATGTAAATTCTACCAAATATTGATATTGATCCCAAATAACTTGAAATTCATGTGAACATAACCTTAGCATGTATTCTGATGTATGAATAGTCATTTCAGAATGCCCATAAATTTGAGGATGAAAGAAATTTTATAAATATATTTTGGTGTCGAGATCCTCCTGAACACTCCTCTAAACATTCAATGTGACCAGAGGGTTATGATTAGATAAAATTGATAGAGGTGATCCATTAAGTCTCACTACTTCATTGATATAGTGTCATTCAACATATTAAATGGGTAGATCTTTGTTCATTTCTATATAATGTGCATACTTGGTAAGGTGATCCATAATTAAATGAATATAATTATTCCTCTTAAGAGGCTTCGGTTTTTTATTGATAAATTCGATTATAACATTCTCCCCCTTCTATGTTGGTATTTATAGAGGTTTCAGGAATCATTTAGGATTTTTCCATTAATCCTTTACCTAATGTCATACCAAGATTATAGACACATAGTCTACCATTTTACACTTCATAAAATCCCACTAGAAATATTCAAAAATACCACTATACATATTTGTGCTACTAGGGTGTATATAGAAATTTTAGATATGAGTTTTATCAAGTAAATCCATTTTAAATCAGGTATGGATGCAACACATAGTGTCTTTCAAACATTAACATGCCTTCTTTATAGACGAAGTATAAAAATATCCATAATTCATTACTCAAATTCTCTTTTATTAGCCCTTATCATCCTACTAAGACTTATTTATCTTCTCTAGTAAAGATGTTTTGGAAATTTCTTGGAAGAGGAATGATTTATCCCCTTGAATAACAATTACTCTAGATAAATTAAACAAATACACAAATATTGGATCCTTGTTTATCCTATTCATGGTTAGAACTCCATGGTCCATCTTAATTAATGAATAAAATACCTTGTTTTCCTTCCTGAGGTGGTATTATATTGAGAAATCATAGTCCTTGAGTAATTATAACCATCTCATTTTCCCTTTATTTAGTTCTTTCTGAGAGAATATGTACCACAAAATTGTATGGTCTATATATATATATATCATATATCTCATCCTATAGATAGTGCCTCCATATCATCAAGATAAATATTATGGATTCAAACACAAGATTATTAGAGTGATAGTTCATGTCATAGATCTTGAATTTCCTTGATAGATAAAGAACCACTCACTCATTTTTCCTGCATACACAACTACTTAATGTTTTTAATACATCACTATATATTAGAAATCTTTCCCTTACCAATGGTAGATTCAACATCAGTTCATTTAACAAGATCCAATTTTGTACTCAATACATTCTTCATATATCTTTAACCATTTTAATTTTACCCATTTATATGTCAACATGGTTATCAGGTTGTCCAATCAAGAAATATTTTTAACAAATCATTAATATTAACTTGTTAATGCAAGGAAACTATGTATCTTAGTTTTATTCTTCAGTGTGATACATGAATTAACTAACTTTTTATTTTACAAATCAATAGATATTCCATCCATGGATATAATATAAACAAGAAAAGAAACATCTCAGAGTTAAAATTCATGCTTACAAAATTTCACTTTTAATTAATATTCTCTGAGAGTATCAAGAATGATCCAAAAAAACATTCTCAATATCCTTTTTGTTTTTAAAGTATAATAAGATATCATTAATGAGTACTAAATTTAAATTATCATGATAATCCTCAAATACTCTATTCATTAGACCCATAAATATAGAGTGAATTATTCAATGCAAAGGGAATTATTGTAAACTCATAATTTCATTACCTCATATGAAATTTCATATTTGGTATATCATCCTTATTCTCCATTTAATGATGATAACCTATGTAAATGTATATCTTTTAAAATTTTTGATCTCTCAAAAGTTGATCAAATAAGTCATCAATGCAGGTAATAGGATACCTATTCATTATATTAAAGGAATTTATCTCCTTATAATTGATGAAAAACCTTATAAATCCATCTCTTTTCTTAACAAAATGAACAAGGGATCCATAAAGTGAAACACTGGGAAGAACGAGTCCCTTATCACAAAACTCATATAGATATTTCTTCAAATCAACTAATTATACTTTTTCAATTATTTAGGGAGTATTATATATAGTATTTTCATCAGGGATGAATTCAATATAAAATTTAACTTAATAATCTGGTGGACAACTAGGAAATTATTCATAAAACACATAATATATTTCTACATTATAAGTATATCTTCCATTATTATGTTTTTTTCATATATAGTTTGTTCCTTCTTATCTTCACCAAGAATTTAAAAAATGTGAGCTACTAGAGGTGGATCCAAATATGAATTAGATAACGAAGTATCCTCTATAAAGATTAAAAATCTATACCTCCTTTATAAATAATTGTCTCTTTCTCTGGAAAATAAATTTTCACATTATATTCTGAAAGATAATATATATCCAGGAATATTTTAAAGTAAACCGCAGGTATGATTATCAAGTTTAAAATCAAGGTATGTCGATACATCATAATGGGGACTGGTGGATATATCCTTATTTTAATAATATTTCTATTGGGTATCTTGATTGAAAAATCCTTTCTTAGGGTGTTAGGTGATGTTTTAATTTTATTATAAAATAAGAAAAAAATAAAACATCCTGAAGATATGGAATAAAAAAATAAAAAATAGATAGATTTGTGTTTATGACCAATGTACTAGTTATCACATATTATGGAACTCTAACTTTAGTTGTGGTAATCACATAACCTTGGCCTTTCCCCTTATACCACTTCTGAGATGGATTCCCTTGATTCTTGGAAAAAATAATGCCTAATATATTTATAGTTTAATTACTAAATATAAGAGTCATTTTTATTTTTCTTCTACTCATAAGCCTGATGGCCCTTTTCCTAATAATAGTAATAAACTCCCATTACCTTTAAAAAAGTTCCTTGGCGTTTCTTTCCACAATTATCAAATGTGGGAAGTTTCATTCCTTCCTCCTACTCCTCCTTCAACACATTTGTTTTTTCCTTAGTGCTCATCCTCCCCCTTATAATATTAATTTCCATTAAAAATATAATACTTGGATAATTATTTCATTGTTTTGATGGAACTTAATACTATATCATCATATGATGATAATTTTTGAGTGACTAATAACCTTTAGAGGATATTCTTAATCTCTTCAAAGAAATGGATGATCTTACTTTACAATCTTCATATATAGTTTGTAATATTCATTTCGATTCTTATAATATTTTTCTCATAATCATCGAATATCACTTTCTCCTTCTTCTTTAAATTAAGAAATTTCTTTTGTATACCAACTAGTTGTTGTCAAGGAAATTATTTATAAAATAAAATTACTATAAAATTATTCCATTCCATGATCTATATCTCCTTCGACTCCTTAGTATTTTGAATTAATGACCTCCATGAATTGGTATTTCCTATTAAATGATAAACCACCATGATAACATTCAACCTTTAAATACTTCCCAAATAAAGAAGTATCTTCTCAAGGGACTTGATCCACTATTCCACTACCAATGGATCTATGGTCCCATTGAATGGTGGATATTATTTTTCGAAAAAGTAGTCCAACATTTCTACACCATGTTTTGGATTAGTGGGTTTCTCCACATAAGGTAGGTTATTGTACATAACCTGATCTAACATCCATAATATACCCATAATTTTCTCAGTACCAACACCATCCATGATGAATTAATCTTGAAGAAAATATCTGCATTAATAATGGGTGTTGATACTTTTTCTCTTTATTCCACTAGGTCCCATATCAAAAAAATGTTAAACACTTAATTAATTCATTAATAACCTCATAAATTTTAAATCATGCTATATAATTCTAAATATGGTTCAAATTGTAACATAAATTGAAAATATATTGAAAAAAATCCCATAATCTTAAGTTTATTTTCATTGTGAATAAATTAAACTCATAAAAATATTTTCAAGTCCTTAATAATGGGTTTTAAAGAACATGTGAACCAAATAAATCATATCTTCTAAGAGTTTCAAATATGGTTTATAGTTAGGCCTCTTTATGATGGACCAGGTGAAGACCAAGTTAATACCCAACTCACATTTTTATGGTTAATACCCCTATTTATATTTATGTCAAAGCATTCAGGAACTAATTTATATCCTAAAAAGTACCTGATTTCTAGGAAACCACACAATATCCACTTTACCAAAATTCAATGATTCTCTCCTATACATAGAATTATACCTAAAGTCTATCAAAGTGTTATATTCTCTAATCTCTGTTTTCTTAATTCTCATTTCCATGGTTTTTAATAAAAATTCTCAGATACCAACTGTAAAAACCCTCTAAAAACTCAGTGCTGGGGGTTATTTTATTACACTAGTACAAGATACATGACATCATATCATAGAGGATTACATAGTTTGGCTATATTGGGAAACTAGATACATATATGTTGCCTATATTACATTAGAAACATTAAAACATGTCATTATAAAGTCATCAAAAATTATATTATTCCAAATAAAAAACACTTGAATTTATTTAAAGACCCCATCATAGTTCTATGGGGTAAGGAAATAAAATAAAGGGGTGAGATCAAATTCTTAGTAAGGTGTAGCGTATAGTATAATATATCTTTTCATAATCATGGTATAAATAGTATGGTAATAATAAATAATAAATAATAATTCCATAAAAAATGGAACTTATAGCATAATATATCCATATATAACATAAAAATGGAAATAAATAGATCATATGTATAACAATAAGCAATTTAATAGTGATGGAATGCATAATGGAGAACATCTTAATCATACCATCAGTTCCTCAAACCAAGACATCATGATTTTATAATTAAGGCTAATTATAGGCCAAAACAGTATTTCAATCAAGTCTATGTTCTAGAAAATCATGATCTTACAATCAATAACTCATTTATAGGATATCATGATCTTACCATTAAGTCATCGTGTTTAGGAAATATTAATAAATGGGCATGAATACAACAAATACACAAAACATTTGTCTCATGAGACCTATCGATGAATATATGGGAAATATATAGTCAATCCCCACATATCACTTAATTTTTTCCAATTCATTCAACATTTTAAATAAATTAATAACAATATAATGCATAATAAAATTTATATTGTAATTAATAAAGATTTTTATTGGAAATAATGAACATATGGGATGTTAATACTTTCCCCATTTGATTAATGGAATAAGAAGATCATAATCCATCCAGTTAAAGAAGCTGGATTGAATTATTAGATTACATCCCAAGTGAAAAATGAGAAACTTTAAATGATGTTAACATGGATGAAAAACACCTATATAAGTGCAATACAAATTTACCTAGATAAAGAAGAAGAGTTTCATATACATTTTTTATACACTTTTTAGAAAATTTTATATAAAGATTATAGAATATAAATTTATTTCAAAACCCATGAAAATTTTAAGAGGAGTCTTCTGAAATTAAACCTGATGAATTTTTCTAGATAATTCATTTTTCTGAAAATATTTAAAAGAATATTTGTTTCACATTTTATAAATAAAGTCAATGTTAATCGAAAATCAAGTCACCCATCACATTTAAATACCATTTTAATGAATATAAACAAAGAAACCTTTTAAAAATTAATTAAAAATATAAATCTTTAAAAATTTAATCTCTAAAATAAATAAAGGATAATACCAAAAATGTGAAGTGGAAGACAAAATAAAAGAGTGAGAATTTTTTTAAAAATGTCGTTATTGAATCCCACGTCATTAAAAGAGTAATAAAACTTATTTTTAAAAAACAATTAAATTAAAATATGATATTAATAATAAATAATACATATTTTTATTTCAAAATAATAATGGATAACATAGCTGTGAAGAAGAATATGATCATAGAGGATAAAGATTACAGACTAAAAAGAAACAAGATTGGAAAAAAACTTTTATGACTTTGGAAACATTTGAATAAAAATACCTTGAAAGAGAAAAATTGAAATAAAAAATTAAATACCATGAATTAACATATCAATGTAAAAATATATCAAAAGGGTTGGTATATACACCATGCAAATAAAAATAAGTGCATAATACAAAACATGTCACAATTGAGACAATTTGAGAATAAGAACCCTTACATTTTTCTACTGAATTTCATGAAATATATTCAATGTATTCTTTAATAAACATAACCATATTAGTAACTTATTTTATAACCTTATTCAAATATATTTCCTTTTATATTCTTCAATTACACTCATTATCTACACAAATATTAGCTAGTTATAGTTTATTTTCATCATCATATGTTACAAATTTTAATAGTTGTGTACGTGTTTTATAAATATTATGTCAGAAAATATATTTTTATAAAAACATAAATCATTCCTAGATCATTAAATATATTAAAATATTTTATAAAAATAATTATATAGTCCCATTTTTATTCTATGTAATTCATACTTATGGTTAGGGAAAATGGAATCTATAATGAGTTTGTTTCAAGTAATTTACTTATATAAATGGGTTACATTAAAATGATTGTTAATTATTTTTTTATCCTTGAATAATATTATTCATGATATATAAATATTAATCTGTAACATTAAATTTATACATCAAAATTTTTTTAAGAACCATCCATGTAAGGTAGTGATAATGAAACTTTTCATTTTGTAGAGGTGGTAGTCTGCACATACATACAAATTTCATTTCCTTTTTTATAGTATGGGTGGAAGTTAGAAAATTATTTATCATTTTAGAATACCAAAAAAATTATAAATATCTTATTTATTCAATAAATAAATTTTTTATAATGATTCATGTAAGGTTTTTATGAAACAAAATGGATTTCTTGGTGGAGGCGGTAGACTACACATATGCACAAACAACGTTCTCATTTTTATAAGGAGGTGGGAAGGGTAGATAATGGTTATAAAATAGAAATAATAATATTTAAATATAATATTAATAATTAATTAATTATATTATAATCCATAAAATAAATTTTGAGGAGAAATGTAAATAAAAAAATTAAGTAGTGATTACACTGTGAAATTGAACCTTCTCTTAGAAGGCCTCTTGGAAATAGGGAATTTAGAAATTCTCCTTTGGTCAAGGGATTAAATATGGGGGATAGGGATATAGGGTATGTAAAATGGGGTTTATTTCAATATTAATTTAAAATTTTAAGATTTTATGTAATGGGGTGTTGGAGGCCTCCTTTTATAAGTGATAGGGATGATACTTTTGTAAAAACACTTACCATTATTTCATTTCCAAGTCACTTTGAAATAAAAGTGTATCCAAATGCAAAAAATAAAGGATTGAGGGTAACCGTTGGACTTGAAATCCCTAAAACATTTATTTGAAGATTATTTTTTATGAATTTTATCATTTATAGATTTATTTTTAACTTTTACTATAATTTACTTTTACTAAACCAACTAGTTTATAAAGATGGATGATTTATTTTGTTGACCAAACTAAAATTTAAGTCGTTAAATAAACATAAAATTATTATTCCAATTATGAAAATAATTTTTTAATATTTCATTTTAAAAATTGAAAAAAAAAATTAAAATAACAAATGTATAACACATAAAAATTGTTTCTAGAAAAAAAAACTTAGGTTGAAAAATGTTAATCATAGGTTTCTAAATTTAAATTAATATTTTAAATGTATAAATTTACTTATTAAAAAATATTTAATTTTAAAAATGGTTTCATAAAATTTAAATCAATTTTTTTATCCTAATGATGTCATAAAATTAATTGTATTTTTACAATTGATATTTTATATTATTCACCTATAACTCAATCTTCCAAGAGGAATCCTGTGTCTCACCCAGATGAAATGATAACCCTAATTCATCCAAGAAGTGTCAATATCCATTCATTTGATTTGAAGTATGCATATCAGAGAGGATCAGATACCCCTGATAGGAAGAAGGACCGAGATTTGGAAACTTTGAAAGACCAGGATTGATCTTTGAATGCACTCTATTATCGCTCACATTGTGCTGACGAAAGGTACGAAACCCTGGAAAATGGATGATCTTATTTCCCAATTAGTTATGATTCTGGGTTTTTCTGAGTTCAAATGTGTTTCCTTTGGAAGAGGTTTGTTTAAAATTTTGTTACCCTATGTTGAGTTGAAAGGACATGCATCGAGCATAGGATCGATGAATTTGAAGCTAGGAACCCTTAGGTTCCATGCATGGAAAATCAATTTCAATCTAAATAATTTCACGGACACATGCACCCAGGTATGGATCAAAATACACAGACTAAATTGGGTCTTATGGCATACTGAAATTTTTATTTTCCATCACCTCAGCAATTGGAATACCAATTAGGATGGATTATGCTACTAAGATAGTCAACTATGGACATTATTCTTGTATTTTGTTGGAAATAGAGCTTAGTTCGACTTTAATGGATATGGTGATACTATGCACACCACATGATGAAACTAGTCTTAGAATTCAATTTGAGAAAAATCCCATTTTTTGTGATTACTGTCAAATGGTTGGGCATAAAAAATTAGAATATATAAGGGACTTAATTTCTTCTTACTGTGAGATCAAAGGAAATGAATTTCAACATTGTAGGAGAAGGAAGAATTAGGCGGAAACACAAAATACAAAAGACCATTGCATGAACACTATGGAAAACTTAAATGGACCTCCCACTTCTCCTTTGACTATCAAATCCTCCAAAAGAAATTAAGTGGCTAAGGTGATGTCTTCTAAGGATACATGAAGACTTGAGGGTGAAGATCCTTCTATAATTGATGGTTTCATGGCACATCATGACCTAAGACCTTCTCCTCAAGTGATGTCTTCTGAGGATACCCACAGACTTGAGGTTGAAGATCCTTCTACAATGGATGGTTTCTTGGTGCAGGATGTTCCAAGAACAGATCCTCCTATCAAAAAAATGGTAAGAATCCTCTAGCATGGGATGATTTGATAGATAATATGGATTTTTGAAGTGGGAATGAAATTATTAATGGTTTCTCATTTGAATACGTGTTTTCCAAAGGTTTAGAAAGTGATAAGTATGGTGAATCTATAGTCAGTCAAGCTAATAAGGAAATATCTACTCAACGGGATGTTGGCTACTACCTTTGTAAGGAACAGATCATGGTTAATTATAAAAGCATAAGAGGAAAATATAAGATGGATATGGCTGTATCCAATAAGGCTAAGTCCAAATATTATTTTCCTTGAAAATATTCTCATGTTGCCAGTAATAAAATGATTGATCCCTCTGGTCAATAGAGTATAGTGAGAAAAGCAACTGAGTATGTTGCCACTTCTTCTTCTCACAAGGAGAAGGATCTTTCCCCAAAAACTATTCATGTAAATGAGAATTCCCTTGCTGTAGATTCCAAAAAAAGTCACAACATGTTGAGAGTCCCTCCTACGGTTTCCACCTTGAACAATGATAAGTACAGGTATACTCCTCTTGTACCTAACCATGATTACAGTGGGCTGAATACACCTATGAAAGTTCCTTAAAATCCTCATGTGCAGAGCTCTCCTATGGACATTATGTATTATAAAAAATCTGCTATAATATATTTGGTATTAAAGAAATAAGAAATATTTAAAACTCCTTAGGTTGATGGAAATTTGATAATAAAGTCTCCATCTGCAGCTATCTTATGTGATTCTCAAGACATAGTGGCCATTCCTCCTTTATATGTTAAGGAGGTGTGTTTCTTGAAGTTTTTCCACTGATTTTAGATGATCTTTGGTTCATCATGTAGTGGTTTCTCTCCAACCTCAAAAAGTTAAGGTAATAAGAAATGTGAATATTCATTACCCATTCGAAATTATTGTTTCTGCTAGTAGTGATGAGAATGAAAATGCAAATGATAAAGTTGTTGAACCTGAAGTGACAAAAGATAATGTGGTTTCTGATCTCTTAGATGATGATGGTGGGTCATGGATATAGACCAAGACATGTAAGAGTGGTTTCCACCCTCGTGGTGGGGGGGGGCTCCAGCCGCACCACAGTATGAGCACCCACTCTTGTGCGGGTTCATGTCTGTGTTTATTTCTTTGTACTTATTTTTCTTGTACATTCCCTCAACTATTTTCATCATTTTTAACTTTTTCAAATAATGGGGCCTTTCATGATTCATCCTTAAAAAAATATTCTGAGAAAAAACCCAAAAATTCATCCTAAGATAGTATTATCATGATGAATCCAATAATTACTTCCTTTTATATAAAATAAAAATTATAGAATTTGGAAATTTAACTTTTAAATATAATCATGAATAAAATATATTTCTGTTGTGATAGAGTGTGAATTTTGTAATAGTTTGGTGATGTACTGTTTACCTTCTACAACAGAGTCATGTGTATTACACTAGTGATCCTCTTTATGGTTTACTAGGTGGTTTGAGTAAGATCTCAAATAGAAAAATAGATTTATTTTTAATGATTTATTTTAAAAAGAAGATGGATTTAAATGATAATTTCAAAGGAAAATGGTAGATTTGAGAAATGGTCTTTAAAATGATATTTCAAACAAGCATGTTATTATAAAAGAATAGTTTATGGGATTTTTTACAAGGTCTTATTATGGTCAAGATAAAAAGTGATTCCTTTTATACATGATTTATAAAGATGGATTTTATTGGATTTGAAAGGAAATACTAAGATTATTGTATTAGATGTTTTGGTCAATTTGAACTTGTGAAGGTGATCCCTTGTTTTCCAATGCTTGTGTACTCATTGTGCGTTATGGATATTATTTACATGAGGGATGCTTTTTTCATATTGATTCATGAATGTGTGTGTTAGACTATAATGTTATATTTTAGTATCAAAACTAGGATAAGTTAAGGTGATGTTATTGGCCACCTTAAGTGGGTAGTAATGAGTCTTGAGGACCCTAGTGGTTGCCTCAACGGTGGGACAAAAACACTAAGAGGGTTTGTGTGTTATATTAGTGTGACTGAGGTAGTTTGGGGATCAAACCTACTAGTCTAGATGGGTGATGAGATGCACAAGATGAGGTTCATAGGGACTAGTTCACTATTGATGAGTTGGTGTTTTAAGTGATGGGTTGGGGCTAAGAGATGAAAATATGATTGAGGAACCCATGTAGGGTTACCATGTGATGATGAGATATGGGGGCCTCAGTAGGTTCCCCAGTTATATGCTTACCCTAGAGAGGGTGTGTGGGGTTTGGGTGGTGGTGATTATGGGTGTCACCTCAGAACCGGAATCGTTATGTGATTCTGATATGATTATAGTCACGGTGATGAGCCGTACACCAGAGAGCTCGACCATGTTCATGTGAGACGAGTCTGAGTGGATGGTAGCACTATGCAAAAATTCAAGTTTAGTAGTGGTTCCATTCCATTTAGCAGTGATTTAAACCATCGCTAAATAGTTTTGTGACAGTTTTGAAAATCCTCCACTAAATCGTGTGTCAGCAATCAATTAGCGATGATTTATAAAAAACTGTTGTAGAATTATTTAGCGGCGGGTTTTTAGTTGTGTTTAAACTACCACTAAATGATTTAGTGACATTATTTTATTATTATTTTTTTCAATTTTTAGTTTTTTTTCAATTTTCTTAACTTATTATATTATTTTATTATTTTATTATTTTATTATTTTATTATTTTCATAATTTTATTACTATTTTATTAATATTTTTTTAATATTTTTTTTATTTTCTTATTTTTTTATTTTTTTATTTTTTTATTTTACTTTTATAATTATATTATTCATTATTATTTTATAATTATTATCATGCACATGCACATTCCCATTCACATTCCATATATAGAGATTCTGCATTGGGTGAGATTTGAACCCCTTACCTCTTGCATATTCTCTAAAGACATTACCCCTCGAGTAGACTCTTCATGTGGTGAATAAACAGAATTTAATATACTAACATATATTGATTGAAAAAACAAATAGTACATAACAAATAGAAATAAACTCAATAATTATTAATCTATAATGATTAATCAATAATCAATAATCAATAATCAATAATCAATAATCAATCATTTATTATTAATTATTAATAATTATTAATTATTAATTACTAATTACTAATTAATTATTAATAAATAAAATATAAATTAATAATAAATAAATAAACAATTACATCATATGGAAATAAATGTTAAGTAACAAATAGTAAATAATAAATAATAAATAGTAATTAATAACTAATAATTAATAATTAATAATAAAAAATAAATAAATAACAACTCCATAAATAACTAGTAAATAAATAATAAATAATAAATAATAAATAATAAATAATAAATAATAAATAGAAAAGAATAAAGAATAAATAAATAATAAATAATAAATAATAAATAATAATAAATAATATAATAAATAAATCAATAATAATAAATCAATAAATAATAAATCAATAATCAATAATAAGTAAATAAATAAATCTAAATAATAATAAATAAAAAATAAAAAAATAAAGAAAATAAATTAATAAATTAATAAATAAATAAATTAATTAATTAATTAATAATTCATAATAAATAATAAATTATAACTTATAAATAATAAATAATATATAATATATAATATATAATATATAATATATAATATATAATATATAATATATAATATATAATATATAATATATAATATATAATATATAATATATAATATATAATATATAATATATAATATATAATATATAATATATAATATATAATATATAATAAATAAATAAATAATAACATTATGAAAATAAATTAATAATATTATAAAATTACAAAAGTAATGTAATAAAATAATAAAATAATAAAATAATAAAATAATAATAAATAAATTATTAAATAATAAATCATTAAATAATAAATTGATATTAAATAAATAATAAATGATATATAATAAATAATAGATTAATAATAAGTAAATAATAAAAGATATATAATAAATAATAATTGAATACATATCTAATGATAAATAATAAATAATAAATAATAAACAATAAACAATAAAATAATAAAATAACAAAATAATAAATGGATATAAATACCTATAAATATATATACTTATAACAAAATTTACACACACACATATATATATATACACATATCTGTGTTATATAAATATATATAAACACAAGTAAATATAAATATCTTTATATACATCTACACATATATGATATGAAAATATATAAATTTAAATACGTATAAATATTTACAAATGTATATAAAATCAATAATTATTTATTTTAAATGAAATGAATAAAAAATATTTATTTTGATTTATTTTATACAATTAAAAATACATTTCTATGTAAATATTTATCTATACATGTGATTTATTATATGTAATATAAGAAAATATTCACAAATTTAATTATAATTAAAACTACATTAGAAAAAAGGATAAATTTTCAAAACCATAATATCAATGTAAATGTAATCCCTAAGAATAAATTAAGTCCCCATCAAAAAAATAAATAATAACTCCTTAAATGAGGCTGAAAATCCATAAATGGTAAAACAAATTGGGGTACCCTTAAAACACATAAAAACGTTACAAAACTATGAAAACCCTAAAATCCCTAGAAACATTGAAATGACCATAAATTCCGATCCAAGAGTCCATTTCATCTAAAAAAATAGTCAAATCAAATATCATAAAATGATATTTGATATGATATGTGGTACAAGCTGAATGGACACCCGGATCTGAAGTTATAGGCATTTGAATTTTAAGAAATCGGGGTTGGCGACAAAAAACTCAGTTTTGGAGGCCTTCTGTGATTTTTTTGCGATGAAATATGGGATAGAGCACTTGAAATTTATTTTAATACCATCTATGTCTTAGATATCATCACAAGATGTGATTTGATATGTGGTATAGCCTAACGGACACTCGGATCAAAAGTCATAAACGTTTGGCGTTCATGTTTTATTTTGGACTTTTTTTGAAACTATAATATATTTTATTCCTTTGAATATCCCATGATATAAATATCATGTGGTTTTATCTTGTTTCATAATCTTGGATTTGACTGGTTTTGGAGATTAAATGGACTCCTAGATCGAAACTTATGGTCGTTTGATACAAAAGTCTTCTTTTCAGTTTTTTTTGTAGATTTATTTTAAGTTTCATTTTATTATTAACAAATAATTATAAATATTTATTAATTAATAAATTAAAATGAATTAAAATTATAAATAAGAAACTATATATGATATTGAATAATAAATAACAATTAATAATTAAAAAAAGTTTTTTTATTTTTTTTCTTTCTATTTCGAGGCCATTTTTTAATACTCGCTGCTAAAAATAAAAGATTTTTAAAAAAAATAAAAAATAAAAAATATATTTTTTAAAAAAACATATAGTGGCAGTTTTGAAAACTTCCACTAAAACATTGTTTTCCCGTAGTCTAGAACCTTGTGAAATGTGTGATTAGATATTACGGGAGAGTCACACTACCCTCATGTTTATTCAAGGAATGAGATGCCTTATGATACATCCTGGGAACGTCTATACTCCTTATATATGTATTTTAAGAACATCCACTTGATCACAGTTTGACATAGTATTTTTTAGGCATTATGGATTGAAATTTTGTTGTTGGACTCTGACACTACCCATGTTCATGGAATAAGTTTTGATGTATGAGGGTAGAAGTTCGTTTTTTCTCTTAGGTAACATATACTACTTAAAGCGGGAAATATGGTTCAATTATTAGGTTGTGTTGGCTAAGGATCTAGTAAAATGATTATGTGAGTTGGGCTGGATCCCGATGTGTTTATTTTTTAGTTATTATTCATCATGTATTGGAAAGTGTACAATTTTTTACATATATGATTCTATGTTTATCTACTATTGTTTTTGTTATGTTATGTATTGTTTCATTATATAGATAGTTTCAATGATTCCTATCCTAGACTCTAAGGGCCCTGTTGGATCACAGTTTTATGTCAATAGGATTTTAGGAATTTCTTTATATGGAAAGGTAATGCTAACATTATTATAGATTTTGTAATTACCCTCAATCTTTATATTGAAGGGTATAACATCCCATGACTATTTAAGGCCTATTCCACTACTTGAAATCATCTAGCATATGGGGAGTCTCACATGTGGTCATGTAGTGATTCCCACCTAGGTTTCCTATAGGTGATCTAGTTGGGTTATTTCAATGTGGTATCAAACTTTGTTCTAGGATAGGGAAGTGTTAGACAGTGGGGGTGATAGATTATCAAGACTCTAGAGGTATAAAGAGTTCTTTCTTGACTAACATTATGATTTTTGTGTGTTTTGATTGTTTTATATATTGATGCATGATTTTTTGCATTGGTCAATGATGTTATATTTTTTATCAAACCTAGTATAGGTTGAGGTGAGGTGATTGACCCCCATTAGTGGGTAGAAATGGATTTGGAGGACCCTGGTGGTTGCCTCAAGGTTGGGATCAACATGTTGTATGAGTGAGACAGACATAGTTCAAGGAGTTATCCAGTAATTCTAGTTGTAGGATGAGATTTAATGACCTAGGTACCAAAAGATTAGTGCCTTATTGATGAGTTGGTGAGTTATGTGACAAGTTGTGACTGAGAGATTGAAATGTGGTCAAGGAAACTATATAGTGTGTCCATGTTATGATGAGATCTAGGTGACCTCGGTAGTTTAAACAATGATATCCTTACCCTAGAGTGGGTGCATGGGGTATGGGTAGGGATGATTCCATGTTTCACCTCTGAGAGGACCAGTTTGGGATATACCTAACACTGAGAGGGGGGATGAATCAGTGTTGGGGAATTTTTAAACCAATTACAACTTTTATCCCTGTACCTATTGACCTGTTAGGATCTTGATTATCTTATTCTCTTTTCCTTGTCGCATGCAATAATAGAAAGCAGTAAAAATATGCACACAATATTTTTACAAGTTTCACCACTCAATTAGAGTAGCTACGTCCTTGTCATGCATGGGTATGACCACTACATGGATTCTCCATTATAATGTGATATTCTTTTATAATGGAGTGGCTCGAAAAACAATCTTCTAGCCAGTGTGAGTCCCTGCACATTGGAGGGGGGTGGGAAACGATCCTCCTCCCTAGATTGGTGATAGCCTAGTCCAACTTGCAGCCTCTAGCTAGTTCTTTATACTGCCTATGGAGACAGTTTTCTTTCTTCTTCAAAAGGAAGGTTCTACTCTTGGTCTTCTTTAATGATCTCTACTTGATTACTTGCAAAGCAGTAGGCAAGAAATTCTTCCTTCTTTCCTTCTCTTCTTTTCTAGTGCCACACCAACTACACTAGGCTTCTTCTTTCTTCTTCTTAGTGCAACAACCAACTGCACTAAAACTTCTTCTCTCTTCTTGGCTAGAATCACATATAATAATGTGATTATTCTGGAAGTGAAGATCGGTTCACTTGGCATCATCTGAATTAAGCTGCCCTAAATAATTGTTGGCTTCAATTGGGCATACTATGTTCTTCTTCTTCTTCTTATCTTCTTTCTATGCAGCAAACCTGTAAGTTTTACACTCTTCTTCTTCTTATGCTTCTTCAATGAAACACTAGCTACACTAAAACATACTCTTCTTAAGATGATCTCTTTTAGTGCAAATCCATATGCACTAATCCCACAGCTTTTCCGCTAATACTTACTTGCGCGCTACCCAACTTGCGCGCCTCCCTTCTTGTATGCCACTCAGCTTGCGTTCCACCTACTTGCGCGCCACAACTTGCACGTCACAACTTGTGCTCCACCTTTGGATTATACACAACCCACTTCTTGAAAGAACCTCCCTGCTTGTGTGCCTCTCTCAACTTGCGTGACAAAACTTGCGTGGAAAAAATTGTGCAGAAAAACTTGCGTGACACCCTACTTGCGTGCCTTATAAATAATCCCCATCTTGCGTGCCACTTCAGCTTGTGATCCATCCTTTTCTACTTGTGTGATCAGAGCACCTTCCACTACTTACATGATCACATCTCTAATTTTCTCTTAAGTGTTGGGAATTTTTTAAAAATTAGGAGGCTAGTCGTCTATTTATAGGCATTTTGGTGACTTGCGTGCCACATACACTTGTGCTTCTTTCCTAATTGTGCGCCGCTCCATCACTTGCACGCCACTCCATCACTTCCATGCCCTTCCATCACTAGAATGACACTTTATTTCCTTTATCAAATTTTGATATGATGATGTTGGAATATGACTTGCGCGCAACATACACTTGCGCACCACTAATACTTGGGCGCCACACTTGCGCGCCACTTATACTTGAGCGCCACACTTGCGCACCACTTATACTTGCACGCCACTTTTTTACTTGTGCACCAATATTTAAATTTCACTCCATTTTATTTTCTTTGTCAAATTTTGATGTGATGGTCTTGAAATATTACTTGTGTGCCACATATACATGCATGTCACTTACACTTGCACGCCAATACTTGTGTGCCACTCTTGACTTGAGTGCCACTTTCTTTCCTTTTCCAAAATCACTTCTTTACTCTCTATACTCTTCATAAAGATTGCATCACAATTTCTCCAAACTTATGATATTTGAGAAATACAAATCATCAAAGCATCGTCATAGTTTTTTCCATTCTTTTTGGAATATGAATTCCAAAGTACTTCTTCATCCTCACTTCAAATCCTCAATTTCTTTTGGAGTGTTAATTCCAAAGAACTCAAATCATCTCTCTTCATTAAAAAGTAGAGGCTTGAAACTTCTTCAAATACATTCAATGTTGCAGACAATGTATTACCTTTGATACATGTATTTGGAACTTTAAGAATAGTGCAACAATCATCTGATTTCAACGAAATGTGTAATTCATGACCTTATTAGAATGAAAATCCCTTCCACACTCTCTCTTCTTTTTAATCCATAATTCTCTACTTCATTCAAATCATATGATTCTTTTCTTCAAGTAAGTTCTTACATGGTTCTCATGAAATTGTGAAGCATTGCATGGTCTTCTTTAAATCCTCATTATTTTTCAATCATCCTTGGATGGATGATACTTCACCATTATTCATTTTGACGAGTATTGACAACTGTTGACAACAAATAAAATCTTCAAACACAAAGTGGTCCCAACAACCTCAAAATTATTTTTTTTATTTGAGACTAATATGGATATATTAACAATGATATGTCTTCCTCCTAGAATTCAATTATGTTCATGTGAGATTGGATGGGTGGAAGGTTGACCCTTATCCAATGAGTGATGATATATTATAGGAGAGACACACTTCACTCAATTTTCTTCTGTGAATGAGTTTCTTATGATATTTATTGGGATCTAGTAATGAGAAAGATGATATATGAAAAGTTTTCCAAGAGACATACCACCCCATTGAGATGTATATGTGAGCTGATTTGAGAGGTATGAACTACCCCCAAGAGACCAGTATACTATGGGATATTATAGAAGGGACACCCCCCCCCCAATGAGATATATATGTGAGGTTATCTAGGATGGAATAAATTCCACCTGATTGGTCATTATACCATTGGATTCATAGGACTTTCTCCTAGGATCTAGTCGTTGAACTTGATACTATTGAATGTGTAGGCCTTGATCCCAAGATCCAATAGGTGATCATGATATTACAGGATTACCTAGGAATTTCTCTTAATAATTTTCCATGGGGATTATATTGGATGGTGTGGTATGTAATATTCTTAAACGAACTCTAGCACTAGTTGAAGCATGTATGGTTAGGATTCGAGGTATCATGGTTGGTACCTGATGACCCAACATGTAAAATTGGTGTGAATTGTTTGTTATGTTTATAGGGTGGTTTCACAGGTATGAATATAATCAATATTTATGTACTACATTCATATCCATTTTTTCAAAATAAAATTCAATATAATAAGGCATTAGGGATTCCAAATAGGATATTTGACACACCCCTACCCGTATACTCGACGTTGGTTTCAATGTACATGGTTAGAACATCATGTTTTATCTCTAGGAAGAGGTACTTCTTGGATCTATAAAAATGGTTCAGTTATTAGGTTTTAGAGACCAAGGATATGGTAGGATCATGATGATGCTGACATGTGATGTTTTGAATTTTTAGAATTTTTATATGCGTGATATGTGCTTTGGTTCGGCACCTCCTATTTTTTGTATGGTGTAATGTGTGTTTTGGATGGTGTAATGTGTTTTTTATGTTTTTTGCACGGTTGAAGTTTTAAGGTTCCCACTTAGCCAAAAAAGTGGTTCTTTATTCTGAAAATGAAAAAAATGATTTTGAGGATATGGTAGGATGATTATGTGAGTTAGTCCAGAGGCCGGTGTATTTATTTTCAGTCATTGTTCAATATATATTGGAAAAAGTTACATTTATCTATATATATCAGGTCAATCATATATCCTCCTCATGTTGCTTAGTTATTTATTGCTACATAAAATATAAATCATTAATTATTTATATTTGGGATAATGGGGGCCCTGTTGGCTAATATTTTTATGTTTACAGGATTTGGGGATGTTTCTTGTACACACGGGAAATTTTAAATTTTCAATAGATTTGGGGATGAACCTTGGGATTTATATTGGAGTTCATAGTATTCCCATGAATGTTTTATGTCCAAATAGATTGTCAAAATCATGTGATGTTTGGGGAGGTGTGCCTGAGGTCACATACCTACCCCCTTCCAGGTGTCGTTCAGGTGATCCAGGCCAAGTCATTACATGCATAACTCCTTTCCATGGTGATATTCAAAGGAATACCTTGTCTCTGACTCCAAACTCAAAATATCTTTGACTATTATCAACATATATCTTCTGTCTATTTTTTTATAGTTTTAATGTGTTATTGAATGGTTTGAATTTTATCTAATATTTTTTAGGAAAAATATGATACTCTTAGTTTACACACTGTAAATTTATCTAAACATGTAATAGTTTTTCACCTCCTTCTATATTGAGCCTTATATGGATTCATTTGAATTCTAGAATACAAATAATTATTATATGATAACTATAAAATGGAAGGATTTAAACCCAAACTCCTTTAAAATTCATTGAATAATATCTTAGTATATATTTAAGGATTTGAATGATCCTTTTAGTAAAACCATTAGTTTGAGGATGATATGTTTTTCTAAATATTAGCTATATATCCAATTATTTTTGAATATTTTTCTACAACTTTGAGGTAAACATTGAATCTTGATCAGATATAATCAAGGTTGGTACTCCATGAATCCTTAACACATACTTTATATATATCTCATCAATTTTATCAGGTGAGAAATCTTCTCAAATAGTAATGGAGTGTGACGAATTCCATAGGTGATCCACTATAACCCAAATAGAAGTAGTTCACTTAGAAGTCTTGGGATATACCATGATGAAATCCATAGTGATATTCTCCAATTTCAATTTCATTATGGGTAATGGTTGCAACATCCCTTTAAAATTTTGACGTTTGGATTTAAAGTTTTAGAAAACCAAGAATCTGGATATATACTCTTCAACCCCCCTCTTCATGTTTTCCCTCTATAAAACACCTTGATATCTCTATCCATATTTGTGCTTCCATGATGGATAGAAAATGGTGACTTATGGGAATCATCTAACATCCATATTTTCAATTCTAATATTGAAGGAACACATATTTGTTTCTTAAATCTTATAATTTCATCATTGTTAAGAATAAACTTTATTATATTCCTTACCTTATTCCCTGGTTCCATTCCCTCCTTATATTCCTGCTTAATCATAATATGAATAAATAGTTGATAAATTGTTTAGGAAATGTTGTATTTATCTATTTACAAAATGATTTCATGGATCATACTTTAGAAATCCCCATGTATTGGTCCTCTTTCAATACTTATCATAGATAAAGTATCATGATCCTTCCTAGTTGGAGAATAACCCTATATATTCATCTTCCCACTATGGTAATATATTGATTAGTCAGGGTCTCTAATAAACTTCAACCATCTCTTTTAGAATATGCTCCACTCATTTTATGTGAAAATATACTTTAATTTCTTATAATTAGTATATATTTCGCAAAAATCACCACAGAGATAATTCCTAAAAATCATTAACTCAAATATAATTATTTCTAGATACAAGTTATTCATTGGGTAATTTCTCTTATGGACCATTAGTTGACATGAGTAATAATCTAAACTATGCCATTTTTATTAGGAAATATCCCAATCCATTATTTGATGCATCATTATATATAAAAAACCATCAATTGTAGGGTAGTGTGAGTATAACTGCAGTGAAAAACCTTCACTTAATCTCATTAAAGTTATCTTTTCATTTGTTTATGTAAAGTAACTCGACTCCCTTCCAAGTTAACTTGGATAGTTGATTTTAAAATTGAAATAAATTTTACCGAAAGCATCGATAATATCCATTTAATATAAGAAAACTAAAAATATTCACACCCTTTCATGATTTTGGAATATATGATAATAAAATCTATAAATATTATTAAAAAAATACCAAGGTAAAATATACAGATTCAGTTGATAAGATCTATGGAGGTGTATAGAGAATTTTTAAGGTTAAATGGAACCAAGATTTATTCATAGTGTTCATATCTTGTAGAAAAATGTTTTCTTGGGTACATCCACACATTTCACACTTAATTAATGATATATAGATCAATGTTAAATATTTTAGAAGCATCCATCCCTTCACAGTTGATCTAACAAGTCATCAATATGAAGTAGAGCATGTTTTTTTATTGTGATCTTGTTAAGTTTATGATAATAAATGGACTGATGCATTGATACATATTTCTTATTAAAAAAGAGGAGAAATTCATCCCATGGTGAAGCACTCGAGAAAATAAAACCTTATCCATTGTATCATAGAGTTTCTTCTTCAATTCCTACGACTAAATTGGTTCCATTATATAAGTAGTATTTGATATTATTACAACACTAGGCATGATTTTTATTAAAAACTCAATATCAATATCTGAGGGAATAATTAGAAAATATTTTTGAAATAAATAAACATATTACTTTATAAGATTAATAAATTCAAAATTGAGTTTCTCCCAAACCATTGGATCTAAATACCCCACATTATTGGGTATATAATAGAAGTAGTTTCCATAGGGAGTGCAAAATTAGTTTGGAACTGATAGATAATCATAGTTTGATCTGGGATATAGAATTTTACTTCCATAGATCTATAATTAATATGGTATATATGTAGAGATATCCATTCCATTCCAAAAATTATAGAAAATTTGATTAATGGAAAATATTAAGATTTTCAGGAAGCACATTCCCAGAAAATTCTATCAGAGAGGAGTTATAGACATGGGATACAATCATCGTACCATTAAATGTGTTCACCATCAATTTTATATCTAATATTTGGGGATACTAATTAATAGTCTTTAAAACTATTCAAGATATAAAGGGATTCATAGAACTAGAATCAAATAAGATGTTTTCAATATTGAGCATACTTGTCACCACCCTAATTTCATGATTATTTCTTCCATCCAATAGTAAAACCAAAATGGTTAGTTTGATTATTAAGAAATAATATCTATAGTAAATAATCATGTTATAAGTAAAATATATCCTATGAATTCCTAACCCATGACACCTTTATTTGAACTTAATACATTTTAAGTTCATCTAACATCAATTTTGGTTCAATATAGGTTATTTAAAGTTATATCCTCTTATTATTCACAAACTAACACCAAAAAATGAATAAAAAATTATATAATACCAACTAAGATGAACCAACCATACAATGCATACATATTACATAATTTTACATGAAAATTAACTAAAACTCATAATAAATCACACCCAATAATTTATTGGTTTAATGTTTTTTGATAATCGATACATAACAAAATTATTTTTAAAAAAATCTTCAACATATTCCATAATAGTCTTTACACATGAATGAATTATAGATTTATTATACATAAATTTCCTCATCATAAATTAGGAAATTGGAAATATAATAAAGGGTGAGATCAAACCCTTAGTAAAGGGTGAACATTATAGATATAAAATGAAGATAATAAGTGATCATAATATGAACATGTAGGAATGAGAACATAATTAAGATACATAAAAATAATATAATTAAATCATACATAATAGAACATGTATCATGAATCATGAATCATGACAAATGTATTTGGGAATAACATAAGACATGAGTCATAGGAGTGTGGAAACATGAGTCAATAATCATGATCCATGTGAGCATAACATAGGTATATTGCATAAAATATGAATGTGGATGATACATAAATATAGAAATAATGACATATGTCAATGTTAATAACCAATTCATTCATATCATAATATACCAGGTTAAAAACATTTCAACAACATAGTGGACTTGGGAAAACCACTTGTGTCCCATAATATTTTGGACTTGGGATAACCAGTTGTTTCCCTTCCTATCACATGATATATAAATCATTATCCAATGTGTTAAAAGGATATAATGTCCCCACATATCAAATTATAATTAACTATTTATAGGGGCTCCACATGAACATGAAAACATTTTTAATCTCAATATTGTTTAATTGAAGCAAGAGAAATAAGTGGGTTCCATAAAGATATCCACAAGACATGATCATAAGTCATCTGGAGAAAGCATGTAGATGGTATCATTAGAGAATATACATAGTGAATCATAAAAAAAAATTAATTATGTATTCATAAATTAAAAAAACTTTATAATATAATTAAATAATTTTTTTGAAAAACAATAATAATAATATCCTTTATATTTTTAATAAATATTATTCCCATGGTAATAATTTATAAAATAATGAGAATAATAATTAATTTATAAAATCATGGAAACATGGAAAGGAATATTTTTAGATAAAAAAAATAAAACTGAGGGAAAAATTGATCATGTGGAAATCATTAAAAACCATATTCCTTTTAGACCTTTGTAAAGAAAGTCAAAGTTAATAGAAAATAACCCATGTAGAAAACATTAGAAAGAGATACCTTTCTTGGTTTTTGTAAATATTTTCAAAATCAATAGAAAATTAAATTAAGAAATAAAATAATTATATATAATCAAATATGTACAAAATATAAATAGTATTGACATGGGGGATACATATTCCTGATCGAAAATAAGAGATAAGGTTGGCTGCACTTACAAGAAATATTTTGGTTAAGTTATAAACCGACAAGGAATTCAAACATAGACAATATTGATTTCAATATGAGATTAGAAAAGAAACCCTTACCTCAAACATCCATGTGTTTGGAAGTTCTCAAAACCCATAAATAATAAATTTAGGTTTTATATTAATATGTAAAAATAACTTATTACAATTTATTTTACTAATTAACATTCATTTATAATTTCTTATTACCCATATAATAATTTTTTATTGTTAAAATTATGATTCAAGAGTTAATTGTTTCATTCTCAATGGCTACTTACATTTGGTGGTTCTAATCCTTTATCCACAATCATTGGTTAATCATCTATAAAATATAAATGAAGATATATTATATGTGCTTAATACATTAATGGAGTCCCAAGGTCATTTCATGAAACCTATGGTGAGAGTTCACATGGAATGATTAAAAATATAATTTTCGATGATTATTTAATTAGAAAAAGAATTGAATTTATTGGTGAATATACGATGGAATATTACCCCTATATAATTATTAAAATATATAAAATTATTAATTATTAAAAAACATAACTATTATTTAAGTTTTATTGGTCATTCATGATGTAAAAATTATAACACCGTCTATGTGGGTGGTAAACCAACCCAAAGAAGAACACGTCATAACGATTGAATGACTAAGAACATGGAATGTTATAGTGATAATATCACTTTTATAGAATATTAATGATTAAAAAAACATTTTATTAAAGTGATAGATAACATTTAAAAATATTTTGATGAATAAGATAAATAATAATGATTAAGAAAAGGATATCACTGACGTTAAAGGCTCAAACCTCCTCTTAGAGTGCCTCTTGGAAATGAGGGATTTGAAATTTCTTCTTGTGGGAAGAGGTTACAAAATGAATATTAGTGTTTCAAAAGATAGAATTTGGGTAGTGATTTAAGAGATAATTGAAGATAATTTTTGGTTTGGAAGGGTTAGGGATGGTTTCCTTTTGTAGATGAGTTTTGAGTGTCAATTTCACAAAAACTCATTCATTAATGTGTGAGGTTGTCATTTTAAAAAGTAAAGCATAAACGAATGATAAAATAAAGTATAAGGGATGATGGGAGGTCAAGAGTTCACTTGTATGATAATTTATGGTTAATGTTTTATGATATTTTATGTCTTTACCTTATGATTAAATACTTTTATCTTTTTTTAGCCTTTACTATGGTGAATGTTTTTTACCTGGGTAACCTATTTTTAGGCCTAAAAATGAAATTGTCCATATTAATTTTTTTTGGATATGATGATTCCAAATATTAAATATATTTTATTAGACTAAATTTCAATAAAAAATAAAATCAATTTTATCAAAATAAATGTATAGCGCATAAAAATGGTTTTTAGGAAAATATATTTTTAAGCCCAAAATTAGATTTATTCTTATTCCATAAGAAATAATAATAATTAGATGAATGGTAATTTATTTAATTATATATATAAAGAATAAATTTCATTAAAACCATTATTTAATAATGATCAATTTAATATATTAAAGCAAAAATACCCAAAGTAATAAATAATATTTCTTTAAAAATGATCCCTTTTAAAATTAATTTAATCACATACCATTATTTATCTTCTAACCATTAAATTTGATTAATCGATTAGTATTATAATATTTAAATTAATTTTATAAATGGATAAAATCATTATTTAAAAATAATAAAAATAATAATATATTACGAATAAAAAACATATTTCCATAATTAAATATTCTAATTAATTATTATGTTTTTAGTTATTTCCTTAATTACTTATTATATGTAAATTATATATTTTTTAATTTGTTAAAAAATATTACACAACTTCAATTAAAATATTGTGTATATTTATTTCAAAAAGGATGTATATCCATTGGCCGTATTTCTAATAACCATATATCCAATGACAATATGTCCAACCACATATGTATAGAAGTCATATTAAAATCCATATATAGCCTCTATATAATAATTCAACCCATTCTCTGATTTTTCTATCATGGTGTTTATCAAATTTCTAACTTGTTATATTAATTCTATAACTATAATTGATGTTATGATCTTCATGTTAGATCATGATTAACTAAATTTCAACCTTCAAGTAGTTTTTTCGTTTTTTGGTTTATTTACATTAGTAATTTTACTAATTATGTTTCATTTAATTATATCACAATTTATTTCATTTTGTATTATAATATTCTAACATATATGTATTTATATATATGTATTCTAAAACATATAAATATATATATATATATAAATTAAAATAATTATATATTATAAAAATAAGCAAATATAAAAATATATATCATTATATAATACATAAAATAGTGCAACATATCGGTAAGGTTGCTTAATGGGAATGCATAAGGTAGAGGTTGGAATCTCATCAATTTCAAATTAATTTGAAATTTTTGGTGTATGGGGTTGTGCATATGTATGGGATAATGGGTATGGGGTGGTGTTTGAGTGTAGTGACACAACATTTTTTTGCTAAAAATGTTTTAAAATATTTTTAAAAGGCTTTGTTAGTAATAAATCTAGCACTGATAAAATTGTATTATTATTTTCACTATAACTAGAAATGATAATATAAAAACCACTTTTTCAGCTCCAATTTCATCAACACTTTTAGAATCATTGATAAACAGTATATTTTAGAGTTGATAAAAGCAAAATTTTTAGTAAAATTCATATCAGTCGTAATCAAACACCGGAAAGATTTTCACCTCTACTCACAATGAGTCATATATGTGTGAGGGAGGTCACTACCACAATTCATTTATTTTAAGCACTATCCATTATCAATGCTTTTTATAAGCGCTTGTAAAAAATATTTTTCATCATCTCAAAAATAAAACATTGATAAAAGTTTGTTTTTATTATTACTTATTTCCTTCATTAGTGTTTTTTATCACTGATAAATGTAACATTTATCCGCGCTAATAATAGCAGTAATAAAAAATTATCTTTTTTATTTAAGGTAAAATATTTATATATTTTAATTGTATTGAAAGATTTGTAATTTATTGTTTAAATTAATTCATAAATTAATATTTTTAAAATTTATAAATATTCATATAATAATTTTTTTATATTCTAAATAATATATATATATATATATGTTTCATATAGATTTATATAAAAAGAAATTAATTTTAGTATATCTTATATATAAATTAAAAAAAATTATTATTATATTCATTGTATATAATTAGATACGTGTTGAGTTCACCTACACACATACACACATTCATGTGGGTTCTTCACACACACACACACAAACTCACTCCCATATGTAAATTAGTAATTGAAAAAAATTAAAAAATTAAAAATATTTAAATAAATTTATAAAATGAACATATATTTTTAATTTTAGTACTTCTATAATTAAAATTTCTTACACATTATTATAGCTTTAAAATCATTAATTATTAATATATAATTAATTATTAATGTTTATTTATCTTAAATATTTTTCCATGTATACCTCCTCCAAATTATATTTTTTGATTTTAAAAAAATAATCACTTTATGGTTGAGTGGGAACCAATAATGCCAATAAAAAATGCATAACCAGATAATAAAAAACATGAAAATAGAATAAATGGGACACTTGAGTTCTATATTGGCCACCTCAGTGACCTAAAAACACCCAAAATGAATGAGAACCAAAACAATAGGCTAGTGGAATAATTTACAATAAAAAATTCTAAACATCACAAGCACTCACCTCACACTCTGAACCATCATGAGCCGCACACCCTGATGCAAAATTCTATCATATCTTTCTACCACACCGGCGAGATAGGTCCATCTAAAAGGTCACTATTTTTAATGAAACAAACTGAAATCCATTAAAAACAATAGGATACATCTAGTGCTTGTTTTTGACCTCAATGGGTGAAAAATAACTCCCCCAAACCAGCCACCATATGCTAATCCAACATTGTCACCAATAACTTGATGAAAAATATATCACCAAAATCAAACACCAAATGATAGAAACCTCACGTCGTCGCACTGCCCATCTATCACACACTGAACTTTAATCTATCACCATAACCCCATGCCATCATCACCCACACTTACACCAGTCATAGGACATCACACCATACTCGTCAATTTCAGCACAATCATGTCATAATTTTCATATCCAGTGTAAACCAAACCCTTTTAAGTAATCAATATAATCACTATCCACTATCACAACTCATATACAGATACTTCACCTACATGGTGACAACCAATAACAACCTCCATAGTCATCAAAACACCACCGAATCCTCTATCTGAGGAACTCAACCGACCAAAAAAAGCTTGAAAACCCATCAAGTAACACTAAAATCCCAACCATAACCACCAAAGTACTACAAGACCAATAAATCCAATTAAATACAACAAAAAACACAAAATTAAGACCAAAGGAATGAGGTAAGGGACTACGACTACTCATTTCATGCCTACCAGAACACCATCAACCACTTAAACAACACCTCCCAAAGCCTCCTTAAGGACCACTAGACAATACCGACATGTGGATGAGTGATGTAACATGAATCTATCATATAGTTAAATAAAAAATGGTTATAACATCAATCCATGACCATTTATAAACTTTCCACACATTCTCCTCTAGAACATCATCGAACAACCACCACAAAAATTAAGAATGATCACCTCTAAAATAAAGCACACAAACTAGAAACACCACTATGAGTAACTAAAAATCACACTTCCTATGGAACCATCAATCCCTCATACAATACCTCCTAATCCATTTTTAAAAATTAGATTTCCTAAATAGGTGAAGTTAGAACATGGAAATCGATGGTAAGAGCTGATGAAGAAATATCGATGAATAAAACAAAAAGTTGTTACCATGTAATAGAATTAGAAAAGGAGAACATAAATAGAGTTAGAGAACCTAAGACTCAAGTACTTTCAATTGAAAATGCACCATAAGGAGTAATCATGAGGAAAATAGGGGGATATGGTGTTGAAGAATGTGAAAATGCCTCCCATTACAAATCATCACCAAAGAGGAACCCTAGGACAAGAGGAATATGAGTCAATGAATTTAAAAGGATCTGTTTTATGTATACATGTTTTTATTAATATTATTATACATTTATATAATCAATTATATATTTTAAAAAATATTTATACATTCATATAAACAATATTAATTTTATATATAATTAATAAATTTTAAATGTAATTAACAATAAATTATATTTTTATAAACTTAATAAAATACACATATATAATTAGTAATAATAAAAAATATTGTTTCCAATAGAAAATCTTGTTTATCAAATGGTTTATTATAGGAGTTGAGTTTTATTTAATGATTCACATCAGGCTCACTATTTATGAATGGTTTCCATTGGGTTTTCTTCCAGGAACAGAAAACACCGAATAGTTCTACATCTGTGATGACTGAGGGAAATACTTTCCAAATTCAAGTGCTCACTGGGAGGTTTAGCGAATGATACTTAAAAACTCACATTGTTCAAAAGGATGGGAGTTCGAGGTCATAAAACTCTTTTGGGTATAATTATTACTTACTCCATGAATATCTTATAGATTTAAGATATGTTCAAGAATAAATCATTAATTCTCAACTATGATATGGATCACCCTTGAATTAACAATAAATTATTAACATGTATGGAATTTAGAATCATCTATTTGTATCTGAGGATCTTCATCAGTGGAGACATCTTTAAGAATATGAGGTTCTCCATAGATGGTATCCTCTTGTGTACTGATTAAAGATTCGTTGGTCATTATTACAAAAATACTAGTGTTCTAGCCACACAGTGGGGTGCTCTGGTGTGTGTTGTCATCCAGGGAGACAAGAGTTGTTTTGATGTTGGGGTCAGACCCATGGATGGTCTTCCTATGTATCCTTGTGAAAGGAATCAGAACCCATGTATTTTTTTTCTTAATGGGGAACATCATACGTTTTAAGGCCGCGTGACAAGGTCCTAACCATACAATTTAACATCATTTTTAAATGACTTCTAGGTGAAAGATTCATAATAAAATTTTGGTGGGGGACTTATACCAAAGAATCCAGGGAACCTGGAAGGGATATGAATTTATAGGTTGAATTATACCCTATAGGGAATATGGCCCAAATATAATAAGATTGATTTTAGGTATTGAGTTTGAACCTTAGGAAGGATTCCTATGTATCCCATTTTTATGGTAATCAAAGGCCACATAGTTCTGTGCCGCTTAATAGGGAACATTATACCTTTTAAGTTTATGTGATAAGGACAAAATCATATAGTTTAACATAATGTGGAAATGATTTATAGGCTAAAGGTTCCTAGTCAATGTTTGGGGTGGACTTATGCTGAATCATCCTAGGTAACCTTTAAAGGATATGAATTTCTAGGTTGAATTAGACCCTACCAAGAATGTGGCCCAAAGAGAACAGGGATGATTTTAGGTTTTGGGTTTGAAACAAAGGGAGGCTCCCTATGTATCCCATTTGGATGGGAATAAAATCTAAAATAGTTCAGTTATGATGCCTCAAGTTTAAGGGGAACCTGTGATGGTTTGGTCTCACAGCGAGAGTGTGACCCTTTGATAGGATTACGTTGGGCATTAATCCAGAATATGATGCCTCGATGAATGGGTTTGGGTCCATGAGAAGTTCCTTGAATCATGTATATTATGAGATTTGGTTTAGGGATTATTTCTGATTATCATTCCCAGATGAATGGGGGTCATAGTTGAGATGTAATCTTAAGAAGGATGCCCATATTGGGGAAAGGTTGGGGCTTATTCCAACTAGGAGTCTCATGTATGAGATTTTTTTTCTTACTCCTATAGAGGATTCCCTTAGGATCATATGACTAGGGATTACACAAAAAAAGGAAGCCCATAGGATTGGGTATCTTGTGGATGTCATGACCACCATATACCTCTAAGACCACGCGGGTCATGCTTGCTGTGAGAAACAAGAGGAAGTAGAAATTTTAGAAAATCACACGATTTAATTTTCCCTGAAGTTGGATACATGTACTTGAGTACCAATGCCTATGGGGGCACTCTAAAGGAAGGCGATAGGTATATTTAATGGATGATACCCTTGTAAAACAAGATTTTTAATATATTAATGTCAAAATAATGGCCATCCCCTGTGTCCAAGAGATTCAGGATGAGTCATGATTGAATGTGATGGAGAATGGAGAGCTAAAGATCCTTCAAACCACACACTTATACTCCTCCACTAGTGGAAGAGGATGAGGGTATGGTAGGGAGAGTAGGGTACTCTAGTGCCCATCACTTCTCTGACCTAGTATCCAAGGTGGTGAGGAGGGTCAGGAGTGAAACCTCCCATAAGAAAATCTAGGGGAATACCCTCGGAGGGATGCCCTTAAATAGGTTCCTCAACAAGGGAAGAGGATATAATACCATGTTGAATGGAAAAAAATGTAATCTATACCTTCCATATCAAGAACTGGAGGCTTTGGTTTTTAGAGACTAAAAGGGTAAGACATGGTCTTAACACTAGTATTTGAGATTGGGAACTCCCTAACACTATCCCTAGGGTCGAGGTCATCATGATCGAAGGAATGTAAAACCACATGCACCCTAAGTACCCTAACCACATAGTAGGATAAGTATTAGAAACATCTGAATGAAATAATGAAAGTCCAAATGGGATACACCCTAGTGTGCCCCACTTCATGGTTTATCATGTCCGGGGGCTTCAGTAGAGGTTTCAGCTTGGTCTCTTTCAAAAAAGGGAGCCAAAAGAGGAGAGGTGCTACCATAGATTGAATTAAAGAGGCCCTTAATAGAGGCTCACATGTGATGGAGGATTGGGTGATCCAATATAGGGGTGGTACAGATAGGCATGGTCAAACCTTGGAGGGTTCCTGAAGGGGATACTTCGCTCAGGTGGAACTGAACAAGTTTATGGTACCTTGATCAAAAAACCACTTGGGTAACAAAACTTTGGTGATTCTTTACTCAATCCTCCAAGGGTGTCCACAGGTGTTCCCAGAAGTGGCTCATGTAAGTCCCTAGTTACAGAATGGGACCACACTCTAGTGTTTTTAAACTAAGGGGGAGTGGATGTCTCACAAACGTGTCATGTATTTTAAACCCTATGAGGAAATTAATTTTACTACCCCTATTTAATTCACAATTCATTAGGTTTTATAGGAAAAACTATACGGTTTTTAAGGGTTTGGGTGAAGGACTACAGTGAGAAGAGCATCATGTAATTTCATCCATCCAAATAAAGACCAAAGGTTCTTATTTGTTAGCAAATACGGGACCCTAAAAAAAGAGACTCTTTCACTCATGTGTACCGCTCAAGGAAACTGTTCTAGTTTTTGGGAACATTTCGTCGAGTTGACTGATGCACCGGTACCCTGCATTTTGACGCTGCTCAGGGGTACCGATGCAAATGGACTTTATTGAATTTTCAATCTTTCGAATTCTTAATTTTTCTTCTTCTCTTCCTTATAAGATATGTTCCTTTGATACCTTTTCATCTACATGAAGAAACAGAGTGTCAACAAATCCCCTCCCCCTCAGGATGGGATATGATCGAAAGAAGAGGATCTGATCAGGAGGTAAAGAGATGAAAAGGGTTAAGGGATCACATAGGTTATCCATGTTTGTCAACTATATTGGTCATTCTATTAGGTATTTTGTGTAGGTGGGACACATACATAGGTCACGCAAGGGGAATTCCTCATCTATAAATTGGTTTCACCATTTATTCTAATAAAAAACATTGTTCACTTGATATTTGATTGCAAGGGGTTGATTCTAGACCTCCTCCGTCAAAAAATAATTAATGTAAATGGATAAAATACTTGACTAAGTACCTTTTCAGTAGTGGTAAGTCATCACGATGCCATTAATATTTTCTTTAGCCCAAACAAAAATTATCTTCATCTGTGGTTGTAGAATCTCCCTACCTTTCCTCTATCAAAGGGCTTAAAGATTAGCCTCCATGAACTGAGGTGGGTTCTATCAACCAAGCAGGGATCCCAGCATGAGAGTCAATTACCTTGACAGGAGAAGTGTTGAGGGTTGAGGATACACCATATGATCTTGTCACTTCCCCTTCTATTTAGAGGTGGATGGTAATTTTGGTGATACTAATGATACATTATAAGGCATCATCTATGGACTTATAACTTTTATCCTTATGATCTTTTAGGTTCGTCTCATATAAGATAAGACGCCACGATGACTGATAATTCTCCAGTGGCATTCACTGAGGAAGATGTTCAGTGTCTCAAGTCATCGAAAGAGGGTGTTGCACTAGGTACCTGAAGGTACTAGTCAAGTAGTGGAAGCCTAAAAAGTGGTATTTTAAAATTTTTCACTGAATAAAAACAAGAACTTGTTGATGTAAGCAAATCACTGCCTGGTATAAGCTGATGATCAACACATGATGAATTTTAAGCACAAAAATTAAAACCATAAATACATGGTTTGATCTGAAGTCGTTTATGATGTCTACTCATCATTGGTTATCACCGCTAAAATAATTTAAAGTCAAATTTTTATCGATCATCCACACGTGCTTCAAGAAACTATGGGAGCACTAATCATTGAAATTTGCATGCTAGCGTAGAATTTCAATGACATCTTCGATGCCCCCAAGATCACTGCATCGCCTTTATTACTATTCTTGAGAGACGGATCAAGACAAGGAACTGAATCCAAAGCCTCTATTTCTAGAATTAAGGAGAGAGGAGTAGAGAGAGAGGCAATGAATAGTACATGGTGATCTCCTCTCCCCCTCTATTTATAGAGTGTTAAGAAAATATCCGGAATTTCCTCTATGGCCCCTGAATAATTAACATGCTATATAAAAAACATTTTGACTACTAAATTGAGTCACCAATATTATTTATTATCATTATCATGTTCCAAAATTATAATAAATATATTATAATATAATACCCAATCCATTATCTTGACTCGTTCTACCTGCAATAATTAAATGATCTTTGAATATTTTAAACCAATGTTCATTTAATTAATATTTTCATGTATTAAATTTTATAAATAAATTCAATGTCAATTGTTCTTCACTTGAATAATATGGATTTATTTATTACTTTGGAGATCTCATCCCCTTGGAAAAAACCCAAACCCCATTAGTGGGGCCCACCATGTCCAGAACACATATTCAACTGAATAGGGCATATTCTTGAATACACTTTTATGTGTGGCCTTCTAAACTCTTATCTCAATAGTAGTGAATACTATTCATAGACCAAGAGAAGGATCTAGAAACCCATCATAGCCCCAAAAGATAAAAGGATATCCAGACCAGTTACAACCAACCTACGAACACACACTGTATAATATAATCTATTTTTCTTTAATATCTCATAAAGCAGGATGCACACCTGTGACATTACCATTTTCTTGATTTATTATTTTTTGATATAACTGGTCATATTTACCTTTGACAACCATGTCCATGAATTTATCAAGTTACTACCATCCTGATCAATATGGCCCAAGATATAAAGCTTGTTTAACCTGTAAGTGACAAATACTTTCTTTACCATTCAACCAATTCCATGCCACCAATAATGAACCCAAAAAAACTACCTTGCCATGATTTCATTATCATGGTTTTAATCATGAGTCAAAGTATGAAATAAAATGGAACACATTGAAAATAATCTGAATTCAGGAGACCATTACTCATGTCCATATATAGGAACATACAATGACACCCAAAACATGTGGTGTTTTTATTGGAAGTTTTTTCCTCTTGGTCTCACTACTAGATATCACCAATTATGAACTTCATGAGAACAAGTCTCAATGATTACAAACCTATAGAACCTGTTAGTCATACATATACAGTTTCCATTTAGTAATATGTATCTAGACCATATGACCTTTATTTAAGATAAATTTCATAGTATCTCGAGGTTCTCATTATACCCTGGTAATTGCAATAACCTTTTAATATTCCAATTAATCTATAAAAATTACGATTAAAGAGTGGATGTGGAAATATATACACTATAATGGTAAGAATACATCTTGTATATCTAACTGTATACAGGATATAGTAATCAAAATCACTGTATACTTGGTTTTAAGGAACCCACTATTTCAACACACCCACTTGAACTAGAGACAACTTGCTAACCAACCTTGTTTTCTCCTCACATTATTAAGATCATGTTTCTAATGAGTTGAAAATTTAGTAGATGGGTCCACCACGATTCTTTCACATGGTTATTTTTCTAATTGAGACCTAATCCCTTTGAGAAAAAATTTTCTAGAGATGGTATTCCTAAGTATATCCCTTTTTGTCCATTTTCATAACTTGACATATTGGCTCGTAAGAATATTATAATTTACTTTATGATAATACTTTAATTACTAGTCATGATTCTAATAATTGGAACTAATCATTGTGTATAACTACTTTTTAGTTGCCTTAGAAGTTGCAATGTACTCATTATTTGTAGGTATGGCTACCACTCGCTTATATAATCTTATCTCACTCATTGACATAGACCAACTATGATATTAGATCACATGGATCTAATGAAGAAATGTTTTTGTCCCCTGAAAACTAGTATCCTTTCTTCTTCACTTACCAAGTACATATCTTTTGTACTTGCAAAAGTAAAATCAGATAGTTCTTACTGCTTCACTTTTAGTGCTCCTAGATATAATTGATATATGACCACTGTAAGTTATATCTTGAAAGTATACATTTTTTAATTATCATGGACTACATGATTGATCCATTTCATAAGCATATGGATTAAAACTCACAGTGTTTAGATCCTCCAATGTTCCAAACATGTCTATATGGAGAGATACATGTCATGTGATGTTGGCAACAATTATCTATTGAACTGTTCTAACTTTTACTTTTATACTATGTCACTATATGTATGATTGAATAAGTCCAAGAAACAATTTGATCTACATCAGTAGATCATTTTCCCTAGAACTTAGGTTTTTACTTTAATTTAATCAATGGATAATTAATTCTTACATCCTGGTCTTAAATAACTGCAAGAACAATCTATTTTCCATATGTTTTGGAACATATTTTACATATAAAACATTAGCGCTCCAACTAACCTTTGGTAGAAACATGGAAAAATTTCATTAAAAATGAACATTCTTTGATTGAGTTACTTCCATCCACAACTAGATTTCAGTAACTTTATACCATTATTAGCATTTTTTGATGTGACCATTCATTTTTTGTTGCATCGTATAGACACATTCCTTGACCAGTGATCATGAAATGGAATCAATTATTGAATTTTAATTGGACTTTCCAATCTTTGCTAATTTCCATATACTGCTTGCTTGAAGGAAATATTATTCTTACTGAATAACGTATCACTGGACACGGTGAATTAAAAACCATCACTATGGTTTTTACCTTCCTACACAATATGTGTCTCTAGAACATTCTTCATCTTCATGACTTGTGGAATTCATTATTATGCTAACTATTTGTGAATTTTTAGCATTGATTATACCCCAGTCAATTTGGATCTCACTATCTCTAAAGATATTTTCACCCTTGTAGAAATGTATTCTATCACTTGACTACTACTTTTCTATCATAAGAATTTATGTAATATCCTAAGAATCCATTAGGATAATTATAATAGATTCACAATTTGTTTATTCTTAATGGAAGTTTGTTTATGTCCTGAAAAATCTTTGCATCCAAGTACATTTACTTATGAAATAATGGATTTCCATCATACTATTACTCATATGATATCCATTTTTCATTATATTTGGAATTTTGGTAAGGTATATCACCATTATTTTCAAAGCATGCCTCAAAATATAGTGGAATTTTCTACTATTTTCAACATTGATACTACTTACATCTTAACTCTGATGTACAAAATGTCTGTTTAGGAATTACTCCATGTTACATTTTATTGAACAATGCTAACATGTAATACTTCATCATCAATCCGCTTCATCAACATCAATGTCGTGATGTAGACAAGGTAATGTGCATTTAAGAATTGCTCTATGCTACATTTTGTTGATCAATGATTGCTTGGTCATGATATTCTTCGACATGTCGGCCTGAAGCAACTCATATCTTCTAACCATGTATATAATTTACTTTACCATTCCATAATAACTTAATGTAATATTATGAAATATATTTACCACTATCTTTCCCTGGAATAGATCACAATAACCTATTTAACTAATTCCTAAATCTTTGTGGCATACCTTTTATTTCTAAATATTTCATTGTCCAAACTAAAAATTTCGATAATACCAAATGTGTTTAACTTTACCAAGTCTAAATACCAAACCAGGTATATCCTTGACATCTACTTTAGTTTTTATTGATAATGATTTATCTTTCCACAACTGGGTAAATAATTCTTATATTTTATATTCGTCACTGTTTTCCAATGATTTAAGTACCACTGAACTATTGGTTGAGTATGTAACGCCAGAAAAAAAATTCATTCTGGAACCTAGAATAATGTCTCATTATGCCAGAAGGACATGTGAGATAAATATTTTGGTTATACTTAATAATATTTTAATAAGAACCATTCACTTGGAAATATAGAATTTGTTTAGTTCTCACTACTAAATAAGGAATCACACTTTCTCAACCACTTTGAGAATACACCTTACTTTTATTAACATTTCTATACATACTTGGCTAATGTATTTAAATACACATATGTGAAAGGCATATTGTATTTAACACCCAAGAAGTAAGATTTAATCATTACTTTTATATTGATGAATATACCTTAAGAAGAAGTAGGTACTTTTTTTCAATTTAGTTTATTTCCTTTAAACTTGCATATAATTATTTCATGTTATACAATGAAAATAAACTCTTGTTAATACCTATTTAATTTAAGGAAATTAAAAATATGATTTTATAATTACTTTCCTTTGGAATTTTCACCTTGTATTTCAATTTTTCCTCCAAAATAATTAAATATTAATCTGTCTTATATATTCTAATATCCTTGGAAAACCTTATCTTTTTAGGTAATGAAGCATTTAATCAAAAAAAAATATTTTGTAACCTAGAATAAGAATTAGGTAAATAGGTGAAAATGATATGAGAAATGGATCCATTGAAATATCATGATCCATTGTTCAATTTACACATGCTAGTGTAACCATATCCTTATTCATATATTTGCTTATATTTCTCCTTTCATACTTCTCGATGATGAGACTTCAGGATATATCATCGATGTCTAATGTAGTGACCAAAAATAGCATCAAATGTTGATGATAAAATTATGACAAAACCATCATATTCTTAACACATGAGTCTTATATAAACATATTTCTCACCCTCTTTACATGAGGTGACTTAACAGGTATTGGGGACACTAGTGCCTTGAATTTAATGTTCCGTAGTATTGTGGAGAAGTGCCTATACAATAATTAGATACTCGTTCCTATTAGTAAATATACTTCATCCATTATATGTCATAGTTTTTCTTTGTGGTATAACATTAAATTTTACAACTATAAATTTTATCATATTAGTACTTTAATTTTGATTACGGATTTAGAAAATTTAATTAATTAATAAAATAAAAAACAGTGTCCCCCAATATTTTATCAAATTCAAGGAACCCTCTATGCTATAATAAAAATACTCTTTCATTTGAGTATTCTAGTGGAAAAGATCCATGAATCTACCCTTATAGTCTACAATCTATGGCTACACCACTACTAGGAGGGTTCAAGGTATGCATTTGATTGGCCAACCTCTTTAACTCGCAGTTCCTTGATCTGTTGAGTGAAGTCCCAGCTTCTAAAATCATAACTCGGTTTACTAAATGTTGTATCTAAAGTTATGTCAAGTTAGATATGGCTATTCCTTACTACCAATCTAGTTAATTCAAACTATCACTCTTATAAGAACTCCCCAGTAGTATAGGTACCTTTAGCTATGGAATGATGAGCACCCCCCAAAATGGGTTTTGTCCAAATTTGAATGATGGAATACTGTTTAGATATAATATTACTTTGAGGGTTTTTGTTTTATTAATGTGATGAAATAAATAATTTTCTATTTTATAATCATGTACTATGTGATCTCACACATGACTGACTATGAAGGAAATCGAAAAATTCATTTCTTCACACGTTAATTTTATCCGTGCATAATTGTTTATTATTTTATGTGTTCACGCGTTAACTACACATACCCAAAAATAATAAACCATGAAAAAATAAAATGAAGACATGATCATGATCAAATACTAAAGGTTGGTCCATTTAGTGAATAATGGATCATCCTAGACCCTAGGTGATATACCATTATCTATATTTCTTGCAACTCAAATTGTAGCACTTTCCCATCCAATGCATCAATCTCCTACCCGGTGTGTCGCTATAACTCAGTGTGAAGTGTGTCACTTCCCATCTCATCATTATACAATAGTACATTCACACAGTTGAGGGGAACTAGGGAGTATAAAATCAACTCTAAAATGGACATGCAGGCCCTTATACATATAATGACACTAAAACGATATAAAACACACCATTTATTTATACTACTTATTACAAACCATTGCAGTAATTAAATAAATTAATTAAACATGCACCAAAAAATTCATTGGTTAGTCCATGACACATGACCAGTCAATACACATTAACTTGTGTTTTAAAATTAAATAAAAAATTCAAATTAAACATTCATTATAATAAACTCATGGTAATTTTTATTGAATTAAAATTCATTCTTATTTTAATTCAATATTTTTTGTTGTTTGGTCCAATTAATTAATTTAATTTTAAAAAAATAATTAAAATAATTAATAATTTAAATTAACACCAAATTAAATTAATTTCACCTACAATTATCAAAAATTAATACTAAATTAATTTAACTTACAACCTAAATTAAATTAATTATGTTAATTTATTTTTCATCATTTAAAATTAATCTAGTCGTCAAACCCCAAGCAGGGCCTCTTCGGGTCGGGCCAAACCCGCACAGGTCCAATCCGGGATGTAAAGACCCTATGTAGGGGTATTCTGGGAAAGACGGGTCTTCCCAGACCCATTCCAGGTTGGGTATACCTTCTCAGACCTATTTTTCAGAAAAGGTGCACTAGACAAAGGTTAAATTTTCTCTATGAAGACTGCCAGATGGCCATAGGGTCTTGCCAAAAGGAGGTCTATCCAGATCTGGGACACCTGAATGACTGAAGTCTCTTGAGGCATGCAATAAAGCCTAGATCTAGGGTAGCCAATATATCGGCTATCGGTATTCCTGTCATGAAAATGGGGTATCACTATGGTTGAAGAGAAATGGACACATGGATATAGAGGTGGTCGCGTGAGCCGAACAAGAGGCAGGTGGTGAGAAGACAATGGGATGGTGTGGAGTGTGCCACCAAGAGGAGGTCGTATAGATGGATGGGGATGGAGGTAGAAAAGGTTGTCCGATGGGCATCGGTGCGGCGTGGTACAAAGTGGGAGGCTGACAGACAGGCTGGTGCTGAGGGAGGGGCTGGTTTAGTACCACATAGAGGAGCAGGCCAGAAGGGGACTAGTGGGATCCCTCTATTTCATTTTTTTTCTTTTTTACATGGTCAATCAATTGAAACCAATGTTTATTTATTTCACCCACTTGATAAAAGGGGGTTTGTTTTTATAGACTCCCACCAAATTTTTGTTTTATATTTGCAATGACATGGTGCAGGTCATGCATGATATCCCATCATGATGACTTATTATTATTTTTTCATCAATCCTATAAAATATTATTTTGATGATAATTATAATAATAATATAATAAAAATTAAAATAAATTTATTTCTATATTTTGGTGAAAATGAATCCTTATCAGAGAACCCTATTCTGGAAACTGGAATCTGGTCAGAATACTCGGGTTCACTGAAATGGAATTAATCAAAATATTGTTTTTGAGTATTTAAATATATGTATTAATTGAATTAATTCTAGAAACAATTATTTCAATCCAAATTCAAAATTTCGGATGGCCACGAGCTGACCATCTGGGGTCAGACGATGTTGGGACTGTAACAACACCCTTTATTATTTATAATGAAAATTTAATTTTTTATTTGATTAAAATTATCACTCAACCTTTGATACCAAATAAAGGTACCAGACACATATTTGAAGCCCTAAGAGTGGTATTTTAAAAAAATTCACCGAAGAAAGACATGAACTTTTTGATGTCGGTGAATAGTTTCCCTGTAAAAGTTTAGGATCCACGCCTGAAGAATTGTGAAATAAAAAATTAAAACCATAAATACCTGGTTTGATCTGAATCTGCGCATGAAGTCAAATCTTCATTGGAAATCACTACTCAAATAATCTGAAGTTAAATTCCTCTACATCATCTACACATGCTTTATGAAACTACGGGTGCACCGATCATCGAAATTCGGGTTTTAGTGCGGAGTTCCGATGATACCTTCAATGCTCCAATGATCACTGCATCACCTTTCTTGAGATTCTTGAGAGTGGGATCAATCCAAGATCCTCAATCCAAATATTATCTCTATATAATGAAGGATATATGAGTAGAGAGATAGGTTTTGAATATTCCATGGAAAACTACTCTCCTCCTCTAATAATAGAGTGCTAAGAAAATATAAGGAATTACCTCTAAAGCCCCTAAATAATTAACACACTATATAAATAATTTTTTGACTAGTAAATTGATTCATAAATATTATTTATTATTATTATCACTTTCGTCTAATTTAATAAATATATTACGTGACAATACCTGAGCCATTAGCTAGACTCAATCTTACCACAAATATTAAAATAAACTTGAACATTTTAAACTTATATCTATTCAATTTATATTTTCATGTAATACATTTAATAAATAAATTCAATGCAAATTATTCTTAACTTAAAAAATATGAATTTTTTTATTACTTTTGTGACTGTATCCCTTTGGAAAAACCCCAAACCTCTATGGTGGGGACCACCTTGTCCAAAACTCTTATTCAACTGAATATGGAATATTCTAGAATTTGTGATTGTGTGTGACCCTCTAGTTCCTTATCTCGATAGCAATGAATACTATTCACAGACCAAGAGTGAGATCTAGAAACTCATCATGACCCCTATATAGAAAAGGATAGTCACAGTAGTGAAAACCAACCTACGAACACGCACTATTTAATATAATATCTTTGTGTTTAATATATCATAACATTGGATGCACACCTATTTCATCACCCTTTTATTACTTTATTATTTGTTGATATAATTGGTTGGATTTACCTTGGATTGCCCGGGACATGGATTTATCACAGTACTACCATCCTGACCAACATGACCCGAGATATATAACTCCCTTAACCTAGAAGTGGGAAATCCTTTCTAGACCATTAAACCAATGTCATGCAACCAATGACGCACCCAACACTAACTACCTCGTAAAAATTTCATTATCATTGTTTTCGACTTCCATTAATATAGAATAAATCACAATGATTATGAGCCTCATGTACCTGATAGTCAAACATCTACTGTTTCTATTCAGTAATATGTATCTAGACCATAGGACCTTTGTTTAAGATTAATGTCATAATAACTCAAGGTTCTCATTATATCCTGATAACTGCTATAACCTTTTGATACGACAATTAATCTATGGAAATTACCATTAAATAGTGGATTCATAAATATCTACACTATAATGGTAAGAATACATCATGTATTTCTAACTTTATACATGATATGGTAATCAAAATAAATTTATATTTGGGTCTAGGGTACCCACTATTTAAACATTCTCGAGCCAAATATTCAAGGAATTCACATGGGTGAGATTATCATGGGGATTGGGGAATCAATAGATGCCATGAAAAATCTTGGAATGAACTTTGATGAAATGAATGAACATATTAATTTTCCTTCTACTTTAGATGAATTTTAGGAACTTAATAAGTAATTTAATGGATATGATTCTTTATTTTCTTGAAACCAAGATTTTTATGCCCGATTCTCTGATCATGACTAGTTGGAATGTGTAGCTCCATCCATGGAAAATTCCACAGTGAAGGTGCATGAACAAGATTTCGAAGTCCATCCTAGTCCCACCATTGTGGGGGAACTGTCTCAAGTGAATATTGAAATGAGAATTATTCTTGATCCTTGGTGAGTTCTATCCAGACCCAAGAGAGTGATCCTACAAAAGAGGTTCCAGTTCAAACTACTAAGGTTGATGATGCTAGGGATAAATCCACCCCAATTGTTGATCCACTACTAGGTGGGTGTTAACCTCTTCTTTAATCATCCCTTATTTATTTTTTTCCACTATTCTTTTGAGGCTAAAAATGAGACTTAGCCACTTTCTAGCACCATAATATTCTGTGTCTAGGTCTAAGGGAAGAACCTTTGTGACAATGCAGTCAAAACGAGAAGAAGAAGTTTTTATTGATCAAGTGGGAGTAGGTAAGGGTGCCTCAATATGTTCCCTAATCCTGGAGTATGTTTCTCCATCTGATAATGGATTTGAGTCATATTTGGAGATTCAGAATGCTCTCTACATCACACATCTTGATATTTGGTGGGATTGATGGAAAATAATCTCTAGGAAGAATTTTGAAGACCTACCTTCAATAATTCATCTAATTTCATTATTTTTTGGTATGATGGGATACATAGGATTTGATTACCTCATGATTCATCTTACTGTGAACGAGATCATTCACATATGAAAGATAAATAATGAGCTTCAATAGGACCTCCTAAAGGTGAAGCTTTTCATTAACACCTATGATCTCCAAGTTGCATTATCCCAAGTAGAGGCTAACCATACAAATAATTTGGAATAATGTAAATAAAAAATTAATGACAAAACTATACATGTATCACACCTTCAGAAGGAAATGGAATCTTCTCAGGAGGATATCGTACAACTCCATCATTCGTTAGAATGATCTCAACCTAAATAGTCAACTTTCATTATGGCTATAGCCTAAGAACTTCATCAGGCTAAGGAGATTGAATCCATTCAGTTGGCTGGGCTTCAACAGGTAGCTAATCGGGCTTGGGAGGTTATTCAATAAATGAAGAGTTATGTTGAGGGTATCTTTTCAAGTGTGATGGAGAGACTCTATCTTGTGGATGCTCCTATGATCTTTTTGTATCATAAATGAGAATAATTGTTCTCCCAATCATCTATGACTTAATCCCTATTCTTCTCCTATGATCATGACATAAAATAGAAACTAATTTTCATATAAAATTTTATTTCTGTCAACTAGTCGTAACCCTAGTGATATAGATGGGAATATTCTCTAATGTTTTCCTAAGCCACAAGGCTTAACGAGTGTAATTTTACTGTTTCTAGGGTTATATGGACACCCCTAAAACATTTTCTGCCTTTTCTCATATCACAATTTTTTTATAAGTCTTGTATAAGGAAGACTCAGTGGTTGGGACTTTTATTTTTCTTAGTCCGCACTTTTTGGGTTTTTAACCTAATAAGTTTTGTGCCTTTATTTTTTTCATTCCTCGATTTTTTACTAAACCATACAGAGTATAGGTCTAGTGATATGAGACTTGAATTTTTTCCAGAGTTCCCTTTGTGGGTTTTCAATATGGCAGGTACTATCTCTCTTTATATGGTCAATTTGATGTCCAAAAATCTGGACTAATGAGACTCGTGTTTTAGGTAAAATATCTTTGAACAAAAGTTTCTAAATGATAAACCAAACATGGTTTGTTGGCCCAGAATGTTTTGACATTCTTCAGATATCCCAACAGAAATTTTGATCCATGTTTTTATGGTTTTCATATATAAAACATGAAATTTGGGAATAGAGAAGATCTCTTGTGAGGAAAAAGTTACCACCAGTTGATAAACCCGTTTTGTGGGATACTCTATGCAATTAAAATGGGGTGTGTTACTACATAGTCAATAGCGGCATCCTTTGGTTGGAAAACCCATTCTATGGGATACTTTATTCAAATCCAACTAGGGCATGCTATAGAATAGTCTGAAAAATAAGTTTTCATAAATTATGAAATTCTATTATTGATGACAAATGGGAATTTATAAAGAATTGTATTTCTCAAGAACACGATCAATAGATTTTCTAAAGGTAGGTGTATAAGGATTAAGAGAGAATCTCTATAGGCATTTCCTATGAATGGGAAACGGCTCCTATATGAATTTGAAGGAGGGTACATTTTATTATAAGATCGATGTCTAGGGGGAAGGACCATTCCTAACAAGGGTTAAACTATCATGCTGTTTAATATCATGTAACATGTATATTAACTGTATAGTTTAACATCTTACGAAAATGATGTTGATCGTGTAGTTTAACATCATACGGTAATGACACTATTCTATGCAATTTATAGTCATACAACAGGGAAATTATGCTATTCATTTTAAAGTCATATAAAACGGACATTAAGGGGATATAATTTAAGGTATTTAGCTTCAATTGAAAGATTAATGAATCACATATTCTTGGTAATATATCCAGAGATGTTCTACCATATTCAGGTGTGAGACATGAATGTTGTATGCTATAATCTGGGGATTTTTAATCCTAAAAGTGGTATGGGGAAAGAGGGATTATGGAGATACATGAGGTCTCTCCTAAGGATGATTTTGCCACTGATTTATAAATCCATTTTTTCATCTTTTTTATTTAATTCCATATGGGACATGTTACAACATAGTTAGTAGTGGAACCATTTGGCTAAAAAACTCATTTTATAAGATAATTTTTGACAATCCATCTGGGGCATGTTACAACATAGTCATGAAAATAATTTATCATGAATTTAAACATTATATTTCTCATGAAAAAATAAATATTATGAAGATTTAGATTTTCCTGGGCATAAATTTTGGTTTGTGGAAATAAATTACCTGATTATGGGTGGAGCATTTCAAGTAAAACATTCCTAGGAATTGAGGGAAAGTCTTCCTCACAAAAGTATGACCCATACATAGAAAATATGGTGTCTTTAGTTTTAGGTCATACACCTAGGACCATGTCATTATGGAGATAATAGATAACATATGTCCTACTAGACCAAGACCATTCCAGCATACTTCATGCATGATTGAGGAAATCGTAAACCAATATCTTGGGGGTTCTCATATCAGAATAAAGGATATGGTATAAGTATATAGAAGATATCCATTGATTGAATTGAAATCATGGTTTCCAACATAATTTCATCAAAATTGATAGACACAAAAGTGGCTTTGCCTGAGGATGAAGTTATCATAGATTGAAAAACCTATTTTATGGGCTATTTTATGCAATGCCAACGGGACATGTTACAACATTGTCCATAGTGGTATCCTTTTTCATAAAAACATATCTATGGGATACTTTATACAAATATTCTAGGGGCATGTTACAACATAATTAGGAAAATGGGTCCTCGAATATCATACATTCTTTCACCGAGATCTTTAGAAAGGTTATGAAGATCTGAAGGTGTCCAAGATTAGGACTATAACATGTGGAAGGGATATATACGAGTACAAAGGAAATTTTTTTTATTGATATTTTACATGAATGGTAGGGTCCCTTGTATAGATTTGACTCATATGTACATGGGGGTATCTCTGTTTCCTTGGTGGACCCCCTAATGAGGGGACACAAATCAAGATCTCTTTCATATATCTTTTTTTGTACATAGGAGAGGGGTATTATTTTTATTTTAATAACATATATCTAGGAATAAGACCTGAGGCCTAAGTTTCACTACATATCTCATTAGAATGAGAATCAGGCCATACATTGTTATTGAGATACCGTGTAGTTTAAAGTCATGTTGTTAGGAAATTCACCATCCAGTTTTATATCATGTGCTAAAGAAAAAGGTGTTTCAACGTGACGAGTGAGGGAGTACTATGGATGGGCTAGTAAATAGGACCCAAGAATCACTATGTATCTTTTCGGAGTAAGAATCAAGCGACACACAGTTTTAAAATATAAGTTCCCCACATTTATTGAATTCATGCACGAGGAAAATGGGTTTTTTTGAATACCGGTTCATGCCTAAGGTGAGAACTCATATTGGGTACTCTCATATATATATGACTCATGCATGTGATATTAGAGACATTTATAGTATTGTGTTGTGGATGGGACCAGGATGAAATATATGCATGTCACTTTGTATCTCATTGAAATAAGAATCAAGTCACACATAGTTCTTGAGGATATTGTGAAGTTTATTGTCATCCAATGAGGAAATTTTATGTGCCTTTTAAGGTCCTGTATCCAAAACCATGGTAACCCAAATGTGAATTTATATTCCTTGATTATATGAGGAATCCTTTAACTGAAACTCCTAGGACCACATGATTTATTCTTGGTGTGAGAAACATCGAAAAACAAAGGAAATTTCCGCGACACAAAGGAAACACAAGTAAATGAAAGGGGAATTTAGATTTTGTGGTGGTAGGACCAGGAGATATGATATTGGAATCACTATTTATCTCATTAGAATGAGATTCAGGCCATATATAGTTCTTAAAAACCCATTTAGGTTTCCATCATGCGATGAGGATGAGGGTGAACTAACTTTAAAGAATGAAAATGTTGTTTATATGCATGATAATGGAAATTTATTCATCACTACATATCACATGAGAATGAGAATCAAGCCATATATAGTTTTTAGAAGGTTCCATATGTAGGTCTGATCCATACACAGGGAGTGGGGGGTTTTTCATTATGGCTATACCCAAGGCCAAAGATCTGGATGTCACTATGTATCTCATTGAAATGAAAATGAAGCCATATGTAGTTCTTGGATGGTTCCATGTGCAAGTATGATCCATACATTGGGATTGGGGATTTTTTTTTTATTACATCTCGACCCGATACTGGAGTTCTGAGCATAACTACATATCTCATTGGAATGAGAATCAATCCACATGTAGTGCTTAAAAAAAATCCTTGTGCGGTTTCGACCCATGCACAAGGAGAGGGATTGTTTTTGTATTTCAATGTGGACGGGGCCAGAATTGAAGATCTTGGAAACACTACACATCTCATTGGAATGAGAATCTAGCCAAAAATAGTTCTTGAAAGATTTTTTCCCACATAAACTAGGATTTTACATGTCGAAAAGGTATTTAATATTTTCTAGGATGATAGTTGGCCCCAAAACATGATGTTTAGGAATCATTATTCATAACATTTTAATGGGAATAAATACATGTATCCGGTAAATGTTACCTATGAATATCTGATTCATACATATGGAAAAGGAAAAAGGGATTTCTTCCTTAAACCACAATTGGTCCTAGGATGGAAGGTTTGGGTGTCACTATGTATCTCATTGGAATGAGAATTGATCCACACATACATCTGGATAGGATTGTGTAGTTTTCTGTCACATGATAAGGAAGTGAAGGTGTTGGGACTTATTCCCATAATGGGGGATAAAGAGCCATTGTGGGTTGGAGATTATGTAAGCAGTGCTTATGCATGGGAGCTTCCCATCCTTTCTTCTTCATGTCTATCTAGGAGGTAATCTAGACCCATTGAAGGGATGGAGGGATATGGTTGGGACCTACACATGATATGGAGGCCCATTTTCAAGGGATTATAAGGAACATCTCTACCCATTGTTCTTTGGGATTTTCTTAACATCGAATGAGAGAGACGTTAACCATGAAGTTTAATGTCATGCGGTGAGGATGAATGGTATATTGCAATTTTAATTCATATGACTCCAACTTTATGTCATGTAGTTTATCATTATTCAATAAGGACGATGATGCAATATAGTTTTACATCATGCAGTATGAATTTTATATCATTCCTTTTAAGGCGGTGCACCAAAGACCTACTACATAGTTTAACATCATGCAGCAGGGACATTGCTTCGTGTGATAACACATAGTATTTCTTAAGGAATCTTGCATTGGTCAGGGTTGTAATGATCTATCTATCCATTGAGATCAGTGAATAAGCTCTATTGAAATAGACCCTATGTATGGAATAAAGTCCTTACCACTTTGGTTCAAATTTCATTGGCTTTATTTCTAGTATTGTTAGAGTTCTGAGGACCAATACTAGTTATCCTTTAGAGGAATGAGTGGAAGCAGACCTTTTTGTTAAAAGCCCATGCTATCCAATTTGGATAGACCTCAAAGTGACGTAGGGTGTGAAATTTTTCTAATGCAGTCTCTCCAATTCATTTAGTAATTTTCTGGGATTACTCATCTTTAGATAACTGATCACATATGGAAACATGACGTGATGGAAACCAGACCTCAATGTGAAAGAATACTTTGGTTCTATATACTGAGTACGGGGTCACCCGTGTGGTAGTGCGGGTCATAGTTTGATAACCCCATGTTGAATACAACATCATTTCAAGATAATAATTCTTATATTTTTCCAAAATTTTATATATTATGTTTTACATGGTATTGCTTAAGGCCTCTATCTATCAATTAGTCGCAGCATGATAGAGGGATTAATGGTTGGACTTGATATCAAATTCATGGTATATCTTTTATACCTCATTATAATACAAGATGGTGTCATTGTTTATCATTATTGTATGAGGGACACTAAATCTGATTATTATGCTGTATTTTATGAATCCAGTGATGCTTTTTATCCCCACTTCTTTGAGGGGTATTTCCTTAGTCCATTTAGAGAATAAATTGGTAGTAGTTAAGTTGTATTTTAATAACTTGGTCATGGTTGGAGGGTATGGACCCAAAATAACCATTCACCATATGGAAATGAGTAGGACTATTTGGATGTATGTATAAACTTTGGGGGTTGATGGATGAAGTTGGCATGTGCTTGACAGGAATGAAATTTCATGGTAAATTTCATGAAATCTTTTATTATTGAAGGATAGAAGTATCCAAATCTTTGGATTTGATTAAAAATACTATACCCTAACTGGTGTGCACCATATACTCCAATATGTGCTTCTACCATAATTTGTGCAGTATCTTCTCCATTGATACATTTGGAAAAGACTCCATCAAAGCCTCATTTGTAGAGGGATTTCTAGTGATTTAGGCCATCATAAAGGTTGAAGTTAACTTCTTGTCATCATATTTTCTCCTTCCCAACTCTGTATGATGGGATTAATCCATCTTATAGATATTATATGATGTTAATCATCCATACCATGGTAGGACCATATGGATCAGTGATAGGGCTAAATTCGATGATCTATTCCATTCTGACATGAACCAAAGGTGAGACCATTCTGTGATGAGTAGTGCTAAAAACTATTCATCTTGGTTTGGATCTGCTAGAGATATAGCTAAATTTTCCAATGCATTTACCTGGGCATTCTGTGATCGTGGGATGTGAGTTAGTGTTGGATCTAAGGGGAACTTTTCCATTAACCCTTGTACATAATCAAACAAGGGGTTTCAACTCTTCTTTTATGAGGGCATAATCCCTATTAACATGTTTTATTACCATATACAAGTCAACTTTCACCTACAGGTGGTCTATTAGTATTTGGTGATCCAATTCCAGGCCTAGAATGAGGGCTTGATAATTCTCCTCACTATTAGTACCACCTTCTTATAATAAGGAGTAAGCTAAGACTACCTTCACTGGGGAGATAATATCAATCCCTAACCCAACTTTTTTGATCATAGGGTATTACATTCTCTTCACCTTTGGTCTCATAGATCCATCATCAAACTACATTTCCCACATTTGGGTGCTATCTTGAATAGAAAATATCTCTTTATCTGGTAGTTTAGTATTTAACAATGTAGCTTATGTAGATGGTTGTTCTATAATAAAGGCTACCAAGGCCTAGCCTTTCAATGCTTTATGAGGAATAGATTTTCTATCAAATTTATTTAGAATAAATTCCCAATATTCTAGATGTAGAGTCAACATTGGACGACTGGGGATATATTTGAGAGGGTTTTGTAAGAAACCAGTTGGAATTCATGGTGTTGTAGGTAGATACTCGATTTATGGACTGTAAATATTAATGTTAGGAATCTCTTCTCAATATATTAATAATTATTCTCATAATTTAGAATTTTTTTAATGAGATAATATTTTTTTCATTCCCACCATCATTCTTTTGTGCAAGAAGGACTCCTAATGATCGCTCCAGGGTTGTCACATAGAGTAGTGTAATTCCCACAACATGTGGAATTAATACTTATGGTATTGAGATGTAATTATTAAATGTGTCAAATGATTCCTAGTAGTCACTAGTACATTGATATGTGACCCCCTTCTTCATCAGTCTGGTGAATGGAAAACATTTTCTAGCAAGGTTGGCTATAAATCACCTGATATAGGCAAAGTGTCCTTGAAGTCCTCTCAACTCTTTAAAGTTTTTAGGTGGTGACATTATAAGGATATATTTTTTATATCATGGTAAACTTTTATGTCACAATGGCATACAAATGATACTAAAAACTTCACTAAGATTACCTTGAAATCACATTTTAAGTGTTTCATATTTAGGCTTTGATGTCATAGCTTGTTGAAGATGGTCTCCAGGTCGGTCAAGTGTTCAGAACTTTTTCATGATTTGACCTCCATATCATCAAAATAACATTAAAAATTATTCCCATGAAGGGTTTGAATATGCGATGCAAGGAATGTTCCTATATGGCACCATCTATCTTCAAGCCAAGGGAATTACTCGATAGAAAAATATTCCTTGGGGTGGGCTCTGAAGGTTGTGGATTCTTCATTTACTAGGGATATACAAAATAGTTTATATCCTAAATATATATCCATGAAGTATAGGGATTGATAACTATCCATTTTATCAATCAAAATTTTCGTAATTGGAATCAAGAAGTCATATTTTAGACAATGTCCATTGTGATCCATTAAGTCTAAATACTCCGATTTCCCATTATTTTTCTTTATTGGGACGATTATGGATAGCTCTTTTAGATATTATACCTCTCATAGGAATTCATCCTTGATGAGTTTATCCAATTCAACCAAAATGTTGGAGGCATGAGTTTGGTGTGTCTTTCTAGCTGTCTACTTGTAACCCCAATTATCTTCTGGAAAACCCATGTGATGGGAGGCCACATCTAGGTCAAGACTTATAATGTTTGTCCAATTTCATTAAAAAACATCCTACTTTTTCGTTAGTAATAAGTTATACAAATCTTATTCTTCATGATTCATGGTATCACTAATCAATGTGGGTTTTGGATCTCCTTGTGTACCCCGATTTATCTCCTTGATCTCATTAGCAGTAGTGGACACACCTTCCCCAAATAATGGAGGGGTATCCCTAATGTCTTCTACTTATTATTCTTCATCATGATTTACCTATTTTTCCTCTCTTTAGGAAATAATTAATGAAGAAATATCCTTGGAGGGAGGAGAAAAATTTTCCTTTGGACATTCGGAAGATGAAGAAACCTTTTTGATCTCTCTTGCTGGTATGAGGCCTTTTTGGATCTCTGAAGGGGAAACGAGGGATTGAGAATGGCCCTCTTCATTAGAATAAAAACTTATTCTTATCTAGATAAAATAACCATTCTTTTTTAGAGCTCAAGGTATGGAATGGAGATATATTTATCTAGACTTTTAGTATTTCTTGGAGATTTGAAATCTTCTCCAACGCTATCAGGCTCAGCTGCCATTATTGAAATAATGGGAATCATTCGATGTGTGATCAAATTTTAACCAACATATTATATTTTTTTGATGGGGATCACATACTCTACACTGATTTGTTTGAAAGGATTGTCTTGAATCATCTCCAGACCATTTGGGGTATTTATCCGAGGGATAGTATCGGCCATGGATTGTTCCCTTCCTTGTGATAGAATCATGCATCAATGTATTGTGAATCACAGGATTTTAATGGGGCCTTTTCACTATAAAATTACCAATTTTACCATATATACAATATTTTAGATATTTTTGGTATCACTAAGGGATATCAACATTCTGATGTAGATAAGATCTTCCTAGAAGAACATTGATGGTTGTATCCTAACTAACAATTATAAATTCGGTGTCAAAAATGAGTTAACTGAACTGAGTCCTGAGTTTTATTTCTATGAGATTATTTTTCTCATTATTTTCACAACCCTATAACATTAGAGTATAGGGGGAAAAGTGAGATTCATTGAATCCCATTTGATAAATTATTTGGATTGGGATGAGGTTGACTCGTTACCTATTTTCAATAAAGGATCATCATATATCAATTTCATTTATCCTTCTATAAATATACAAGGGTATGAAGTGTCCTTGTACAATTTCTTCTTGATACTTGTCTATGAAATAGAAAACTATGTAGCACTATATAGGATTAATCTATGCACAATACACTTCAACAATAGTAGCCTCAGTTTCAGATTCCTAGGGGCTTGATAAGGGCTCGATGAGTGATTCCCATATATCTTTTGATAGACTTAGTGTATAACTACCCTTCTCCTTATTTAACATTTAAAAAGGATTTATTATATAAAATTTTACTTAATACAACTCAGAAAATTGACAGGTCTAATGTATTTGAGAAATAGGTACCAAACTTAATGTCTTGAACATGGGATACAACAAAATTATTGAAAACAACCTTGACATGATCATAATATCCCAATGATATTAAAAATGCATGGGATATCCTGGGGACAACATATGAAAGTGGTAAGATATAAAGCCTAGTAAATTAAATAAACAAGGAATAACTTTAAGAAGATAATATATGTTTTACAATAAGAATATCAATGGATAATAAAAGGTACATGAATAATAAGGCATGACATTTCATGATAATTATAACATGGGAAAATTGGAAACAACATAAAACATGAAATAAACATGAGTCAAGGCTCATTGAACATGGGGGATCATGAGAAAAGGATCGTTGAACATATAAGAGCATGAGATAAGGATAATTGAACATGGAGGAGCATGATTAAAGTCTAGCTTCTAATACCCTTTCACATAATGTATCATGATACTAAACATTACCAAATTCATTAGAGGACTATTAGGGTGCACCCATCATAGTCATTCAATTCTCATGCTTAAGGGTGCCACATAGATCATATAACATGAATTCATTCAACATCATAATTTATTCTACGATCAATGAATTTGGAATACATACATTTAAGTCTCCAATAAATATGTATATGTTCATATAGTTGAGTACTTTTGGTGGAAAAATGGGTATGGTATTCACTAGATAATTATTTTGGCATGGAAAATCATGGTGAAATTCCGGCAGCATAACGACGTCATATAGAAATTCATAAAATGGGTTTATGAGAGAGAAAGGGGGCTATCATCCTTTATAAATGATATGTAAATTAAAATGGACATGGAAAGACATTCACCAACATAAGGAATTGGAAATAGAAAGCATATCATAATAAAGAAACTTTAAGAAAAAAGATAAAGGAAAGAACTCTTACAAAACTTCAGCATGGTAACTGGTGTGCATAGAGGTTCATAGGAGGGATAAATGAGAGTGAAAGTGGATATTTTAATTTATACATAAAATGGAGTATATTTGAGGTTTTTAATAACATATACATACATAATAAAATTGAAATTTAAAGACATCCTCAAACCATTTTTTTATTTTTTTTAAAAGAGAATTTTTGGAAAGTGGGAACCTTACAAAAGCACCGCCACACAAACATCCAAAAAACATTTCAAATTTAAAATTTAAAATTTAAAATTTAAAATTTCAAAATTCAAAATTCATCATTAAAACTACAACAAACATCATCAACTTGGGCCACCACCCACCTCGTGACATGTACCCTGACACAAATCGACCCTTCGTCTCACCAAATCATCGACAAGGAAGACCACTAGAGTCTATCAACATCATCATTAAATAACTTTTGTCGTCATCGAAAAACACCGAACTAAACACCATATAACATCATAGTCCTCATTTAGGAACAAACCCCTCGACTAATGAGGACAATTTTCATCCCAAACTTTATTGCTACTGCAAATCTTTGGAAACAAATACTAAGAGAACATTGTTCAACCTCAAAATAATTATTCACAAAATGGGTTACCACTGTTTCCATCACTAATCATCACCAATTCATCATCACTGGCCAAACACAACCCCAGATGCCGGATTCGAAGAAAAAAATGCACCATATAATCATTGTTTCCAATTGAACCAGAGGAAACGGAAACACCAAATACAAGAAATCACACCGCATCCAAAATAAACAACCATCAACATGCCACTTTCTAGGTTAAATGAAGAAAAAATTCACCAAAAACAAGAAGAATAAAAAATATAAACAGAAAACAGAGTCGAAGAGCCATGCCTGGAACATGGTGGCCAATAAGACAGACCTCCCAAAACCTAATTGTTATCACTGCTTTGGATCCGACCAGGATAGGAGGAGTAGAACTTCGGGTCAGTGCAGTGGATGAGTGGATGAGATCTCTAAGCGGAGGAAATGGCGATGAGGCAGAAAACTGGGAACAAACCAAAAAGGAGAAACCGACCAAGCAGTTTCTTGAGATCTATTGACCTCTGAACCACAAAACCCAAAACTTCCTTTAACCACGTCTCCATATCTAACATGGAAAGGCGTAGGAGAGTAGGAGTTCAGAGCCACGAAAAGAGCATCTGGATGGATTTGAAGAATACATCCGTTATGAGAGAAGAGGAACCAAAGAGCCATCATAGAAGATAAAGCTAGAAATAGGACCAAAATAAAGCAAGAGAAGGTGGTAGAAGACAAATAAAAGGTAGGAAAGGAAGAAAATAAAAGGGGCAATGTTCAAACAAGCCAATGACTCCGAGTCGAAGGGTTTTAGGATGAAACCCTAGGTAGAGCTGAGAGCGATAGGAGGAAGCCATGAGATAAAGAATCCATAAATTGTCTCTTTTTATTCCTAGATTTTTCTATTTCTTTGTTGATTTGGTTTCCTATGGTTTTTCTTATTGAAATACATAACATTAAAGGAGTGCTTGATAAAAGAGGAGAGTGGAAGATCCATTACGGAATTTTGGCATAGATAAATATCAAAATGAGAGAGGATAAATAATATATCATTCAAATAACATAACTTTAAAAGTAAGATAATCATAGAAAATTAATTACAATATAACCAATTTAAATTATAAATACTAATTTCAAGTAAGATTCTTGAATTGAAAGAATGAGAGGAATGTAAGAATTCTTTACTTGAATGTGTGACTCCAAAGGCTTGGGAGGGGATTATTAAAATATTAGAGAAAACCTTGGAGGACTCTAGAGAGTAGGGGAAGAGTTTGTTTAAGCTTTAATGAGTTTTAGTGCATATAAATGGGATCTCGGGTGGGTTTATATACGAAAGGAGGGGGTTTCTTTTTTTTTGGGTTTTGGACACTACAGAATAAAATATTCAAAAACCAAAAACAATGCCATGTTTTTTGCCAATGGTTTCTACCAAAGTGGAGTGGATTAAATTATTTTATAATTTTAATGACCACAGATAATAAATTAATTCCCTTTCTTTTGTTGAGGAGAGTCACACTCTCCATGAAATAAATTTTAAAATTTAAAATATATTATAACTCTTGGAGGATTCATTAATACTTTATAAAATAAATAAAATAAACATAAAAACAAATTATTTAAAATTTAAAACATATATTTGTTCATGTATCCCATTTATGTTACTTATTACATCACTTTTGGGTCATTGTGATTTCATAAAACACAAAGTTTATTTATACGGTATTTAATTCTTACTCGAAAGTTCAACTATCTCAGAAAATTGTGAAAAAATATCCATTGGAAAATTTCTATGTCCGGATTAAAAAAATAATATTCATTTTATGTAAATCATTTTCAAAATATTTTATTTTTCACTTTAAAAATAAAAACTTATATATATTGAAAATGACTCGTTTTTGACTCATTATAGTTTTCGAACCCTAAAACAAATTGTATTTGACTTCATAAAAATTATGTGATCATTTATATTTAATAAATATTATTTAATAATATTATTATATTAAAATATTATTTATATAGAAAATATATTAATTCATAAATTCATTAATTGAATTTGAATATTAATCAAAAATACAATTTGTGATTTAAAAATCTTATAAAAAGTAGCAATAATAAGATGAGAATATATTAATAATTCTATAAAAAATAATGTACATATTATTATTGCTAGGGTATTGATACATATCCCTTTAATACACAAGAATACTCCCTAAGAGTAAGGAGTTTGATGGTGGGGCTTTCATTGGGTCGTTCTGTGAACATTGTTTGGGTTGTGATCTAGATAAGCTTGAACTCCTCCTGTAAATGGTTTTTCAAATTCTTAAGTTGTTTGATCTAGTATTGGGATTTTTTTATGGAAAATCCCAAAAATGATATATCCCTTATAAGATCTGATAAATGGTCTTTATAGGTTATGATCCTACTGGTTGAGGTTATCACTTCCTTTTTCTATGTCAAATGGATTTCTTAAAACCCTATATTTATACTAGTCATGTGATCACTGTTCAACGAATATATTATCAATGGTAAAGATACATAACGGGCATTCAAATCCAATTGGATATAATAAAACAGAATAATTTCATGTGTTTTCTATAACTATATTATATAATAATACATTTAATGGAATAAAAAAGGGAATTTTATTTATAACATTTCGGGTCATTACATTCTCCCCCCTTTAGAAATTTCACCATCAAAAATTTCTTTAACCACACTAAATAAAATGAGGGTAAATATGATTCATCACCTCTTCTGGTTCCCACATTTCTTATTAAAACTTTTTTTCTCCACAACACTTTGATAGGGGTATTTTATTATTTCATAGAACTTTTTCTCTACGATCTAAGTTCTTCACTAACTGCTCTTCATAGGAAAGATCATTCTACAATGGTGTTACCTATAGATTTATTACACGTGATGGGCCTGGTATATACTTTATTAAGAGGGATACATGGAATACATCTTGTACTTGAGACATGTTTGGTAGTAGTGCTAGTCCATAGATCACTGTTCTGATGCGATCAAGGATCTCAAAAGGGTCGATATACCTTGGACTAAGCTTTACATTATTCCCAAATATCATCACTCTATTCCGTGGAGATATGTGTAGGAATAACATGTCTCTATCATCAAACTCTAGGTTACATCGATTATTGTCACTATAACTATTCTATTGACTCTAACCAATATTTATGTGCTACTGAATGGTCTTAAACTTCTCCACTATTTCTTCGACCATTTTAGGACCTATAAGTTTTTGTTCCCCAACTTTATCCCAACATTCATACATTCTATACCTTTCCCATAAAGGTATTCATAGGGATCCATTTGGATTCTCAATTAAAATTTGTTATTGTAAGAGAACTCTACCAAATGAAGATGTTGGTCCCATATTCCTTTGAAGTCCAATGAAAAAGCTTTCAAAATGTCCTCAAGTGTTTGGATAGTCCATTCATATTGGAGATTAGTTTGAGGATGATAGGGAGTACTGAGAATCAATTCAGTGTTTGGATCTTGCTGGAGACTTTTCTAGAATAAGGAAGTGAATCTTGGGTTTTGATCCGATATAATCGATAGTGGTACTCTACGAATCCTTACCACTTCTCTAATGTATATATGTTCCATTTTATCTAGTGATAAATCCTCTTGAATTGAAATGAAGTGTGTAGTCTTTGTTAGATAATCCATAACAACCTAGATAGAATTGTTTCCTTGGATGTTTTTGGAATTTTGGTGACCAAGTTTATAGTGATTTTTTCACATTTCCATGTCTGTATGGGTAATGGTTTCATCATCTCCTTAGACTTATGCCTTTCATCCCTCACTTGCTGATATACCAGACACTTTGATGTATATTCTTTTATCTCCATCTCCATGTTATACCACCAATACCGCTATTATATATCTCGATACATCTTTGTGTTTCCTAGGTGAATGGAGAAACTCAAACTAATTGAATTGTCCAATAGTACTTTCTTTAACTCAGGATTTTACGGAACACAATGTCTTGACCCAAATCTCACAATTCCTTCTTCATTAACATTGAACTTCAAGGATTTCCCTTTTCTTGTAGTTTCCACTTTATTCTTAATTCCCACATCATATTTTTGTTAATCCTTTAACCATTCAAGAATATACAATTTAGAAATCATCTGTGAAAGGATTGATGATGTTCTTTAATTTAGGATTATCGTGTCCATCCTCTTAAAATCTAACAACATCAGATCCTTCTTAATTCTCATTGATTATAGAATTGTTGGATCCTTTCTACTTAGTGCATCTGAAACTCTATTCTCCATTACATGATGGTAGTGGATTGACCATTCGTAATCCTTGATGAGTTCTAACCATCTTATTTAGTACATATTCATATCTTTCTGTGTGAATATATATTTTATACTTTTGTGATTCGTATATATTTCACACTTCTCCCCTATGTGATAATGCCGCCAAATTTTCAAAGTGAAGATCACTGCTACCAACTCCAGATCATGTGTGGGGTAGTTTTACTCATGAATTTTCAACTATCTTGAAACATAGGCTATGAATTTGTCATTTTTCATCAATACACATCCCAATAACTTCATTTAATCATCTCTGAAAATTATGAAAATTTCCCCACTTGTTGGTAGTGTGAGAAAAGGGGTAGTGATAAGCCTTCTTTTCAACTCCATGAAACTTTATTTATATTCATTATTCTAGGAAAAAAATTTACCCTTTTCGAGTTATCTTCCTAATAGGTTTTGACAATCGTGAGAATTTTCTCACAAATTGGTGATAATATCCAGCTAACATAAGGAAACTATGAATATCTATCACAGATTCTGGCCTCATCCATCCTCTAATTAATTTTTTCTTTAAAGGATCCATATATTTCTCATTTCTTGTGATTATATTCTCTAAGAATGATACTTCATTCTACCAGAACTCATACTTTCTATAATTTTCATAGAGCCTCTACTTACACACGTTCTTTAGCAGAGTGCTCAAATATTCCTCATGCTCCTCCTTGGATTAGGAGTATATTAGAATATAATCAATAAATACTACCACAAACTTGTGGGGGTAATATCAAAAGACTCTATCCATTAAATCCATGAATATTTATAGAGAATTAATGAGTCCGAATGGAATCACTATGAACTCATAGTGCCCATACCTTGTATGAAAAGAATTCTTGGGTATATCCTTCTACTTCACCCAAACATGGTAATATCTTGACCACATATCCACCTTGGAGATGTATTGGTATCCACATAGCTAATCTAACAAGTTATCAATTCAGGGAAAAAGGATACATGTTTTTTTTTTGTGATCTATTTAATCTCATGATAATCATTGGAAAGGTGCATCGAACCATCATTTTTCTTGATAAAGAGGACCGGTGCACCTCATGGTGAAGCACTTGGGCATATGAATCCTTTATCTAGATTCTACTGTAGTTTCTTCTCTAGTTCTTCAGGTTCCAAAAAAGACATATTATACTGAGTCTTAGATATTGGAAATTCCCTAGGTATAAGTTTGATTAAATATTTGACATCTCATCTAGGAGTAAGACCAAGAAATTCCTTCGGAAACACATCAGTGTATTCCCAAACAATAGGTATGTATTTGAGGATGGTCCTTTACATAGAATCAATCATTTGAGCTAGATACACTTTCTTATAGGGAAATAATATCCATGCTTGAAATGATGGTTATAAAGAAGATTCATCCTTCTCCTTGAACTTGTATAGAATTGTGGGTTGGTTCTCCATACAGAGAATGATTTCTTTCTAGTGGAAATTTATGTTGTATCTATGTAGTTAAACCCAATCAATGATTATAATTGCATACAATTCTACCATAGGGAGTATTATAAGTTTTTCTAATAATTTTATCCCATAAATTGTGATAGGGGACGAATTATATACTTGTGATGTAATAATTTACATATTTTTCATTTTTACCAACATCTCTACCTACATACATTATGGTGGTATTGGAATAGTTCAACTAAACTTTCGTGATATAAAGGAATTCTTATAACCATAATCAAACTATATGTTCTCTATTCTTTAATGAGTAACTATTTTACCTATTACCACTTCATTGTCAGGATTCACTTAGATGGTAGTGATGAAAAAATCTCACCCTTGCTACCTTTTAGGATGTTTGTTTTCCCCAAAAACCCTAATATTAGGGAATTTATTTGCAAAGTTCCCTATTTCTTTATAGTTTTAGAAATGGATAATGAACTGAGATATGATCGGATCATTCGTTTCCTCTGTCACAATAGATGGTTTCTCTAGTCTTTAATAATTATCTAGGTTTCCATCCTTCCCACACCTAAAAAATTTCCTTGTTCCCTTTGGGAAATTTCTAGGGTTATTCTTCATAGCAATCAATGCCACAAATATCCATGAATTTTCATAGACTAGGTTTTATCCACCCAAATAAGTGGTGAACCTTTCATTTGGGGGTGATTATAAAACTAGAGGGGTATTGTGAAAGTCTTGTGAGGTTTTCCTTGTATTCCATAATAGATTCTTTTTATTGTTTCTTGAGTGTAAGGAAATCCATTTGCATTTTATGTCGGAGACTGAAGGGAAAACATTTATCAAAAAATATTTTTCATAATTCCTTTCACTCCATTGTTTTGATCTTATCCTTAGGATTTTTATTGATGATAATTGTCTACCACTGATAATATTCCCCATCCATATAATAAATATCCAAGATAACATTCTCTTGTTCGAAAAATTTAAGGATGGAGAATATATTCTCAATGGAGTTGATCTATTGTTCTGTTATTAAAGGATCAGATAATCCATTAAAGGTAGGTGTACTTTGTCTCATAAATCTCTTGATTGTGGGTTGTTCTCCCTTATTGGGGGTTGGGTGATCTTATGGATCCAAGTTTCTATTAAAAACTTGAGTTAGTTGAGGGATTTTTATAACGAAGTTCATTATTTCTTCTCCCATCATATTAGGCATCTCATTAGGGAAATCATCAAATTTCCCTTCGTATTGGTTGTTAACATGATTCCTCTTATTTACAAACATTGTAAAGGATAAAAATGAAAATTAGGGATGAGTATCACAAAAAATCTAAACATGTAAAGGTTAATCCAATGACCTTATAGGGATAACATATAAACTAAATTTATCTTCTTAACTTGTGAGTTTTTAGGCTTCAATATATGCTATCCATGATTATATATTTTATTTGAATTTTGTTCCCTTAATAATGGTTTGTAATGAGCTTTTGAATTTTCCAAATAAAATACCCTATGAGTTTCCAACTTTGGGAACATTAAGGCCTGTTTTGATGTACCAGATTACCTCGATTCAGGCCTAGAATATCTTTTTTGATTTGTTCCCACTAGGTACATATGTTCTAGAACCACATCCACTTTTAGTATCCAGATAAGGATGTAGTTTCTTGATAAACCACTTTCTCTATACTTACCAAAATTAGGGATGTTTTATTATACTTAGTCTTATCCCTAATTCATTCTCTAAAGTTCTATAATCCTATGGATTTTTCTAGAGGTTTATAATCCTAATCCCAAAAAAACGAAACTTGTTATTTGATACCAACTATAACAACCCTAATATTTATTTAAAATTTAACCTTAATTTATTATATAAAATTACACTTTAAACAAATTAAAAGATTGAGAGACCTGGTGTCTTTGGTAAATAGGTACAAAATATAACATCTTGAACATGGGATAAAAAAACATTATTGAAAACTTCCTTGATATGATCATAAAATTCCAACGATCTTAAAAATGCATGGGATTTCTTAGTGACAACATAAGAAAGGGGTGAGCTATAAATCCTCATAAGGGAAATAAAAAAGGAATAACATGAAGAATAAGTCAGGATATTTCATGATAACTATAACCTGGTAAATGTGGAAACAACATAAAATAGAATATAAGCATGAGTTAAGGCTCATTGCACATGGAGGAGAATGAGACAAGGCTCATTTCACATAGATGAGCATGAGACAAGACACATTGAACATATAGAAGCATTATTTAAGGTTACCTTCCAATATTATTTCACATGATGTATCATGATACAAAACATTAGCCAATGAATTGGATCACTATCGAGGTACACCCTTCATAATCGTTTCATTCTCATGATTAAGTGTTCCACATAGATCATATAAAATGGATTCATTCAACATCATAATTTATTAAATGATAAAGGAATTTTTAATATATACATGTAAGTCTCCAATAAATTAGTATATGTTCATATAGGTGAATTACCTTGATAAAAAAATGGGTATGGTATTCACTAGACAATTATTTTGACATGGAAAATCGTGGTGCAATTTTGGCAGCATAACGACGTCATATAGAAGTTTATAAAATGGGTACATGAGATAGAAATGGGTCCCTCATAATTTTTATGTTAAATGGATAGTAATAGGTTCATGTAAATACATCCCCCAAAATAAGTAATTCTAAATAGAAGGCATTGCATAATAAAGAAATTTGAATAAAGAGGAGAAAGGAAATAACCCTTAAAAACTTTTGACATGGTAATGAGTGTGCATAGAGGTTCATTGGAAGGATAAATGAGAGTTAAAGGGTATATAATAATTTATACATAAAATTTAATTTATTGGGGATATGTAATAACATATACCAACATAATAAAATGGAAATCGAAAGACATAAAATTAAAGGGTTTCTTGATAAAAGAGGAGAGTGGAAGATCCCTTACGGAATTTTGGCGGGGTAATGACTTAGATAAATGTCAAAATGAGAGAGGATAAATAATATCTCATTAAAATAAAATAATTTTTAAATAAATATAATCATATTTAATTAATTTCAATATAACTAATTGAAATTATAAAGACTAATTTCAAGGAAGATTAATGAATTGAAAGAAGGACAGGATGGTGAGGATCCCTTACGTGAATGTGTGACTCCAAAGACTTGGGAGGGGCTTCTTAAAATATTGGGGTAACATTGGTAGGACTCTATGGGGGTAGGGGGAGAGTTTCTTCATGATCAAAAAAATATTGAGTTAATAGAAATGAGAGCTTCGGTGGGTTTATATAAGAAAAGAGGGTGGGTTTCTTTATTATTTTGGTTTTCGACACTACAAAATAAAATATTCAAAACCACAAACCATACCTTGGTTTTTGCAAATTTTTTCTAACAAATTGGATTGGTTCACATTATATTATAAGTCCAAGATACAAATATAAAATAATAATTCCCTTTTTTACGTGAAGGTGAGTCACACTCTCAAAGAAATGATTTTAAAATCATAAAATATATTATAAGTATTGGAGGATTTATAAAGGATTTATAAAATAAATAAAATAAAATAAAATTACATTATTTTAAATTGAAAACATATATTTGTTCTTTAATCTCATATATGTTACTTATTACATCACTTTCGGGTTATTGTGATGTCATAAAACACAAAGTTTATTTATATGGTATTTAATTTTTTCCTGAAATTTTGACTATCTCATAAAATTATGAAAAATTCACCATTGGATAATTTTTACTTCATGATTTCAAAAATAATATTCATTTTATACAAATAATTTTATAAATATTTGAATTTTCACTTTAAAAATAAAAACTCATATTTATTGAAAAGAACAATTTTTTAACAAATAATAGTTTTCAAACCCTAATAAAAGTTACATTTGACATCATAAAAATTATGTGATTGTTTATATTTGATAAGTATTATTTAATAATAATATTGTATTAAACTTTTATTATTTCAAAAATCTATTACTTCATAAATTCATTAATTGAATTTTAATATTAATCAAAAATATAATTTGTTCTTTACAAATCATTTACAAAGTAAAAAATAATAGGATGAAAATACAAACATAATTCTATAAAAAATAATTTACGTATTCCTATTTATAGGGTCTTAATTCATATCCATTTAAAACACCATCACATTTTCCAAGAGTAAGGTATGCGATGGTGGGGATTTTATACGATCATTCGGTGAACATGGTTTGGGCTGTTATCTCGATGATCTCGAACTTCTCCAGTAAAAGGTTTAGCTTATGATTAAGTTATTGGATCTCATCTTAGGATTTTTCTAGCTCCAAGAACAACAGTTTTATCTCCATTCAAAGATCTAAAATATTGTATTCTTTGGTTACGATCCTACTAGTTGAGGTCATCTCTTCCTTTTTTTGTGTCAAATGGATTTATTAAAACCCTATATTTATACTAATCACGTGATTACTATTGAAAAATTATATTATCAACAGTAAAGATACATAATAGTCATTAAAAATCAATTGAATATAATAAAAAATAATAATTTCATGTATTTTCTATAACCATATTATAATATAATACATTTAATTTAATAAAAAGGGGAATTTTATTCATAACAGTTCAGTTCACTACATAGGGAATCCAGGGTGGAAAAATTGGATGGCACTAAGGGAAATTGCTTCATAAAATCATATTTATAGTCCATATATTTGTTCTTCCCAGCATGGGGGTGTTTTTTTTTAAGGTTCTTTGGTAGTTGATATTCCTGATGTAGATGGAAATTCCCTTAGAAGAGGAGCTGAAGGAGATTCCACTCTTGGTGGATTATGTCACCTAGGTCTACCTATGAGCTGAGGTTTATTAGTTTGTGGAATATCCCTTAACCGATATTCTAGGATTATTATTTCATTGAAGACCTTTTCATGTTTGGGGGATCAACCATGTTCTTACTGGGCATGCTGGAGAGCTCCCCCATGAGTTTCAATTGCCTAGACAGTTCGACCAGGGGAACGGTTAAAGTAGTGACTCCTAGCACGACCACTTATTCCCCATTATCCTCAATCATGATAGCCTCTTCCCTAAGTTTCCCAATCATGTATAGGTAATTTAGGTTCATAATCATGATCATATTTTTAGAATAGATCCATTATGTGAATAATGTTAATGGAAATGAAGATCAACACCTATTTTGATAGATATTCAGTTTGATGGGTGGACTCTTGTTGTACTGTTTGATGGGGTAGGGCTCATGATTTTGAGATAATCTACATGAAGTCCTCTAGGGTCAAGGCAAAATTTTTCCTTGACACGATCTCATATTCCTTCATTTTATTCTTAACCTTTGGTCCATGTCACTTTTTTTGTGGACTGGCATTCAGAGGACTGAGTTGTTGATGAATTTGGTCATGTTGTAGTGAAAGTGAATAGAGGGACAGTCAGTTGTTGCAACTATTCTTAGAGGATAACACAAGTTTGGTTAATCATTTTTTTGACCATCCACGCACTGAACTTATACATACCCTTGATGTTAACTTCCTTTCATTCATTTTATTCCTAAAAATCAGTGGATGAAACACACTCTATTTGAGTAGGGGAATTCTTCAACTTCACTTGGCCAGAGTCCACCATATTTTGTAGGAGGTCTTTGAAAATGAAATACTCATGGATTTTATAGCCTAATACTTGAAGGAATGGAAATAATTTGGGAGATCTTTATCACCCTTCTTTTTGGATTACTATTATTTGGTAACTTTTTTACATATTTTTCCAATGTAGATATGAAGTAGTCAGGGAGTTGGTCATTTTTGAAATAATTGAACTTGTTTTTTATCTCCTAAAAAAATTCCCTCTTCTCTCTTTGATCGTCCTGATGAGGTGGACTTTATTGATGAGACTCAGGTGGTGTATCCACAGCATAAGGTGTGGGATTTGGAGTAGGAGTGGGTATAGAGGTCTATTTAAGTGTAACAGTGGAAACCACTATTTTTTCTGTTCTTTTTCCCTGAGCTGATCGAATTACTCGAGCCTTTGATTTGGTTTTTGTGATAGAGTCTTCCACTATTTGAGATATTCCAGAAAGGTCCTGAAACCCTCCTATGTATTTCCTAAGGATAAGTGGTGTATGCAACTAATCACAACGATTCAATATACATATGTGAAAAAAATTCTTGAGGGAGTGATAGGTTCAAGTATTTTGTCAACCCTTTCCACCGAGTAATAAAATCTCAGACAATTCCATTTTCCCACTAATTATAGTGTGAGAGGTCGAATATTGTTTTCCTATTCATCATTGAGATTAAATGGAATATAAACTTCTAATGTAGGTCTTCCCACCCTGTGATTTCCCAAGACTACAAACTTTTGTACCACAAAACATATAGACCTTGTAGTAATTTCAGGAAACACCTAAGTTTTACTTCCTCTTGTTGTTTAGGGGTACCCATCATGGGATCAAAGTGAGAGAAGAAATGTATCAAGTTCTTCTTCGGGTCTCCCGATCTATTAAAAATGGGAAATTTCATATTCCAAAAGTTTAATGAGGGAAGAGTAAGATCTACCCATTCAGGGTAAGGCTTCTTTTTTAGAAATATTGGCATACTCCATTCCTCCATGTATTCCAATTGAGCCGTTAGTGACTCAACACTGTTCGTAATCATTCGAGGAATATCTGGCTAAGATGGAGCCTGAACAAGTGTGGCATCCTGAGCCTATATAGGTGCGGCAGCCGATAGGTCCATTGGTGGAATCACAACTAGTATTTTTCATTTTTATTATATTGTGGTAGGCCTATAAGGATGTGCGTGAAAATATTATAATTGTGCACCTAATGGAGTGAATTCACAATCCGTTACATTAGGATCCAAATATATTGTTGTTTGGTAACCCAGGTTGATCAGGAGTTCAATATCCGCTTCAGTTGCTGTGATGATTCCTTTTTGAAGAGGTACTCAAGTTGGGAGTAAGAGTTGAGAATCTTCCTACTAAGTATATCTAGCTAGAAGGCTTCCTCGGATTATTTATCCATTTATTCTGCTTAATTATTTTATCTCTTCCTTTTATTGAAAAAATATTTCCTTTAGTAAAATATTATTAACCTCCTCAGAAGGTGGGTGAGGTATAATCAGATCCTTTCCCTTTTTCTTGTTGGATGCCTTTAGATGAGGTAATTCTAGATTACTTAATGGAATTCATAGATTTAGGGAAAGATTTTGATTTAAATTATTCATGCCTCCTTCAATTTTTTTAGTGTATACCACATTGTGAATTGTGAATTTTTCCTATGAATCCTCTGAATTGTCCTTGTTTCTTATAGAATCTTCAGGGGTGGAGTTGATGACATTCACTAATGCATAATGCATTGAATCCATTTTATCTATGTGTTTCTGGGATTGTCTCTTTCTACATACCATGAGGATGTGTCCTCTCATTTTTTGATTATCTAAGATTTTTTTAGTGGATAGTGATCTGAAGAGAATCTCTAAAGAGTTTGGTCATGTGCGTCCCTAATGAAGATACCAGATCATAGGATGGGATGAACCAGGAGGACTCTCTCTATGGAGATTACCCAACTCGGGATAAAATCGATATCCATGGAGGAGGAGGTTTTTGAGGTGAAAAATCCTCTATCCCTATGGGATGGGGTTGTTCCCATTTTTCTTTAACAGCCTTTCAGGTATGGTTTACTAACCTTGATGGTTGGCTTAAAAAATACCCCAGCACTGTAGTCTAGGGTTTCTTCTAAACTATAATTTCTTCTACTATCGCATGTTCCCTTCTGATTTTATGGAGTTTTTTTCTAAACATGGGATGGGTGAACCATTCAGTATGCACTTGGATCACACATTTCTAAATATAATTGTTCTATTTCTGACATTATTTCTATCTAACAACTAGTTTCTCCAAAATGGAAATCTTGCTTGACATTTTAAGATTCTTGGTGAAAAACATTATCTCAATGGCATGCTCTATTATGTCCCAACATCAGTAGGAGTTGGTCATGACCTATTTTGGTTGAGCACATTTTTGGTTGTGAATAGGGTCCATTTGTTGAAGCCTACCTTGGGCTATTACATTACATGATACCAGCTTCGTTGGAATTTTTTGGTTGGGGAGCACAGTGAAATGTAATGCTCCATGTTCACCCTATCCAGTAATATGACCTTTAGATGGGGTATATGCGATTAGATATCATAATCTTTTCAACACTCTATGGAATGTTTGTTAAAGGGCTCCTTTCTATTTCTCTGGATATCATGCAGCAATGAGAGCCAACAAGTCAATTTGGAATTACATCCCTTCAATTACCTTAATGTGATTTTGATATTCATCATAGGGTAATACCTTCTCTCTCAGGTGACAAATAGTCTTCCATATGTTGAGGTAGATTTCGTACACACAATATTTTAACAACACCTCTGTAATGTTGTATCGAGGGGTGGATAAAAGCGAGAACATGACTGGTATGTCATCTTTATATAATTTTTTCCCATTGTTTAGCATCCCTTATTCATCTTTTTCTGGGGGTTCCTCTACCTTTTCGCACTAGATTGGATACTTCCCGACTACTTTATCATAAGTAGTGAGATGGGTTGGAACTTCTTCTTTAATATTGGAAGGTAGGTGATCTAAAGGAGGTTCAAATAATGACCATCTCCTTGCACTACTAGAAAAACAGGTATTTGCGACGGGCTATTTGCGACGGGATCCCGTCGCAACTACACTTATTTGTGATAGGCCCGTCGCTAAAGCCTTTTTTTGCGACGGTCATTCTCCCCGTCGCAAATAGTATTCCGTATTTTTGTAAAAAACTTTTAAAATAGTTTTTGCGACGGGTCCCGTCGCAAATACCTTTTGCGACGGTACCGTCGCAAAAACGATTTTTAAAAAAAATAAAAAACTATTAATAATACTAGTATTTGCGACGGGCATCGTATCCCGTCGCAAATACTATTTTTGAAAAAAAATAAAAAACTATTAATAATACTAGTATTTGCAACGGGTATAGTATCCCGTCGCAAATACTATAAAAAAATAAATTATTAATAAATTATTTTAATTAATATAATAATAGAATTATAATTTACAAATGAAAATAATAAATTATTTTAATTACTATAATAATAGTAGAATTATAATTCAAAAATAAAAAATAATAGAATATTAATAAATGATTTAATTAATATAATAATATTACAATTATAATTCATAAATAAAAAAATATTAATAAGTTACTTTAATTAATATAAAAATAATAGAATTATTTTACATTCAAATATTAAAATAATTCAAGTATTACAAAAAATATAATTAAATTATAATATTATAAAATTTTAATATATATATAAAGTTTTAATATATATATATATAATTAAATATTATAAAATATAAATAATATTATTATTCATATTAATATTGTTATTTAAAAATATAATATTATTAATATTTTATAATGAGACAGAAACTACGAATAAAAAAAATATTTTGATTTCACAAATTTTATAACAGAAATACAAACTCTAATCTGAAGGAGGGGGGGAGGGGGGAGGTGGGGGATCTGCAGATGGTGGTGGAGGAAACTCCATCCCTAAAGCATGAGTGAGTCGGCGCATGTACTCCATCTGCTCCTGATGCTGCTGCTGCCACCGACTCGCCTGCTCCTCGTACAGCTGCTGCTGGCGTCGATGCTCCTCCTCATGCTGTTGACGCATCTGCTCCTGCTCCTGTCGAAGACTCTCTATCTGTGCAGTCTGAGATCGCAACTGATCCTCATACTGTGTAGAAGAAGATGCACGAGCTCCTCTCGAGCTGGACGCCGACATCGCAGCACTGCCATAATAATCTCCAGGAGTCAGTCGAGAGCCGATACCAACTACCCGGCCCTTCTCAAAGGCATACTGGGTGGCCTGCATCCATGCCGCCTCATCAAACTGACGGGCAGTGGTCTGATCTGATGACTCGGCCTGACTCTCAGGCCGGGCCTGTGCCGCTGCGGCCTCATATGACTCCTATAGTTGCAATTTAAAATTAAAATTGTGAATATATTATATGCAGTTAATTTTTAAACTTGAAAACAAATAATACTAACCACGATGTGATGCTGACGATCACCTCTGAGCTCCCCAGTAGCAGGATCACTATACATCCTCCGATATACGTCGTACTCTGTAATATCGGGGTGCTCGACAGCCTATAAGAATAAAAAATAAACTGTTAATATTTATAGTTATATAAAATATTTATAAATAATGTACGTACCAGATGCTGTCTATGAGTACTGAAAGAATGACTCCCAGATCGATGAGTCACCTCCTGTCTCCCCCGATTCTGCCTCCCCACCGATGATCTCCTCTGAAAGGCACCACTCAACCAGTGCGCACATAATCCATCCCATACATGGGATGAAATGTACTCTGGTCGGTGTGCTCTACATGACTCCTCAAAATCTGACACTCCTGCTTTCTTCATCGCAGCTTTTCTTAAATTGTGCAAAAACTGACGAAGGCGATCACGCATGGCCACCTCCCATGCCTCGTGGATGGGGTCACGCATGGTATCCTCGATCGGATACCATAAACCCTACAAATAAATCAAAATATCAAGTTAGAAATGAAATAATTTTCAAAATAAAAATTATTTATTTACGTACGTACCAACCAATGGCCGAACATGGTCTGCTGCACATCAATGGGAATCGACTCCCATGTGGTCCACGACTGAGAGAAATAGTTGCGCAAAATAGCGCTGCCCTGTTCGACTGCTATATGCGGAAAACTGAAAAAATAATAAACATTTATTATGTGAATAGATTAATGATATCTTAGTCAAATCCACAGGTTATCACACAGGTTATCACACCTCCGTGTGCGTGGATCAAACCCAAGACGTGGACGTCGCTCGGGGACGGGGTCAGGAATCATCAATCGTGCAAGACCGCACCCCCTCCACGTACTCCCTGGAGCGCCTGCAGGCTGAGGGTCATCTGTCAGCAACGCATCCGCATCAAAAGTCAGGTCAGCATCCGCCAACTCACGAAATGTGGCGTCGTCCATCTGAAACAGAAAATGTTAATGTTAGCAAATAATTGATAATTACTATTATATATACATATATACATATTATGATTGTATATAAATACCATGGAATGTTATCAGTGTTCATCTTCATCATCATCTTCATATATGTCAATGTCATCTTCATATTCCTCCTCAACATCATCGATATCCATTCGAGTTACAGTTGCTTCATCTCTTACCATTTCAAATTCATATGTGACATCATTAACATCATCGTCATCACCGACTCTTAAATGTGGGGTGTCGTCATCGATACTCATGTCTCTTTGTAAAAAAGATTGATTTTGAGTACTCTCTTGAAAAACTTCAATTCTTTGCACATCAGTGAAAGCACATTCACTTTGACTAAACTAATTGTCTCGAATTTTGATTTTTATTACACTCCACCAATCAGTCAAGTCTCTTGATGTTGCACAGTACTTTGCATAATAAACTTGATATGCCTGTTGAGCCAATAAGAATGGTTCATTTACTGCGAGAACACTTTTACATTTAATATCGATGATTCCATGAGTCGGATGAACACGCACGCCTCTCTCTGTATCCAACCACCGACATTTGAACATGGTTATGTAATGTTGTCCAAGATAACAGAGTTCAATGATTTCATCAAGTATGCCATAAAAGTCAACTTCATTTTCTCGATGTTGAGATCCTCTCAAGCTAACTCCACTGTTCATTGTTTTTTTCGATTCCCCATATGCATGTGTGTGGAATCGAAATCCATTCACCACATATGCATTATAAGTTTTAACAAGTTTGGAAGGTGGGTTACTCAATACACACAGCCGTTTGTCAATTTTATCACCATGTCGAGACACCTGAAAATTTGTGAAATAATTATCAATACAGTAAACTATACATTGAATGAGTTGTTAAAAGATAAAGAATTTATGTTACCAGTTTTTGAAACCACTGAGATAAATTTTTCAGTCGACGTTCTTCGAGAGCAGCTACTGTAATTTATGGAATTTGTTTCTTGATATGATTATCATACAACCTATAAAAACCAAAGTTATTTACTGTAATATAAATGATAGAATAAGTGATATAAACACTTACAGTACAACTGATGTCATCTCTTCACAGTTGAGCAGAACATACGTATGAGCTCTCTGATGTTCATCATCTGAAAGCCAGCGTTTATAAACTCCACCAAAACCAAGCTCTGACTGGTTGAAAATAGATAATTGATTGTCGATTTCATCAATATTCCTCTCGTTCCGTCCCATTCGGTTGTGTTTTAAAGGATACTCAGATTCAAAATAATGGGAGCAGAAAAAAGATATTTCCTCTTGCAAATAAGCTTCTGCAATAGATCATTCAACAGACCTCTTAATCCAATGGGTAGAAGTCTCTCCATTATAACATGACAATCATGACTTTTTAATCCAGTAATATGACCATTCTTTACACATCTACCCAAATTGGAAGCACAGCCATCTGGAAGTCTCAAATCTGCAATCCACTGATAAAATAATAAACGGTTTTCTTTAGACAGTGTATAAGCTGCTTTTGGTTTCAGTAACCTTTCTGTTCTGACATTCTCAAATAGTTCCAATTCTGGACGCCTGCAAATTTGGGCAAGATCTAAACGTGCATTTACATTGTCTTTGCTCTTTCCTGGCGTATCCAAAACTGTATGAAACAAATTATCAAAATAGTTCTTCTCAATATGCATGACATCTAACATGTGTCGGACCAACAGATCAGACCAATATGGAAAATCCCAAAATATGCTACGTTTAATCCAATTGTGTTCTTTCCCAAAACCAGAAATTTTCTGTTGGTTTATTGTGGGACCAAAAGTGATGGGAGGTAATGAAAATACAACCGATTTTAACTCCGAACCTGATAGCATTTTTGGAGGTCCATCCCTTTCAGCTGTTCCTTTTCTGAAATGAGATCTGTTTCTGCGAAAAGGATGATCAGCTGGAAGAAATCTGCGATGACAGTCAAAATAACAAGGTTTCTTTCCATGAATGAGCATAAATGCTTTGTTCTCTCCCATACAGTAAGGACATGATTTCTGACCATGTGTACTCCAGCCAGATAACATCCCATAAGCCGGGAAGTCACTTATTGTCCACATCAATGCTGCTCTCAGTATGAAATTCTGTTTCGTTGCAACATCATATGTACTGACACCAGTACTCCACAATAAATTTAATTCATCAATCAATGGCTTCAAATAAACATCAATATTTTTCTTCGGATGTCCTGGAATTATTAAAGTCAAAAAGATATATGGCTCCTTCATCAACATCCATGGAGGTAAATTGTACGGAGTTAAAAAAACAGGCCAACATGAATATTGACTACCATAAGATCCAAACGGACAGAAACCATCAGTGGAAAGGCCCAGTCGAACATTTCTAGCTTCTAAAGAAAAGGATGGATGCACTCTATCAAAATGTTTCCATGAATCACCATCGGCTGGATGATTCAAGCTTTTATCGGTTGAAATATTCTCTTTATGCCATGACATCATTGTCGTTGTATTCTTAGACATGAATAAATGCTGAAGTCTGGATGTAAGTGGAAAATATCTCAACTGTTTTACAGGAATCAAACCAGACTTCCCGTGTTGTCCTTCTTTACAACTCAGTTGCCCACATGTGGGACAACTATCCAACGACTCATTTTCCCCAGAATATAAAATGCAGTCATTTGAACATGCATGAATCTTCTGACAATTAAGTCCCAAATTTCGAACCAACTTCTTACTTTCATAGTAATTTGCAGGTAAAACATTTCCTTCGGGTAACAGTGTTTTCAGCAAAGAAAATATCTGGTCAAAACAGGTGTTTTACATTCCGTTATCCGATTTGATAGCCATAAATTTTGCAATTGCTTCTAATTTTCTCATCTTGCAGCCAGGATATAATGCATCCTCAGCAGACTTCAACAACTCGTAAAATTCAGACGGTCCCAACTCAGGATTTGAAGCTATATCAGCCAGAGTTTCTGTATGTTGAACAGATGAACCTGCAACATCATGTACTAAATCTTGAAACTGGGATGGATCCGGAATCAAGTTGGTATCACCTGCTCTGGAACTGCGTTCACCGTGTTGATACCAAAAAACATAATCTGCTTGAAAACCAAAATGCAAGAGATGTTCCCCCACTTTGTCAAACGTGTCAAACGTTCTCAATGCACATTTTCTACAAGGGAATTTTATCTTTCCTTTTGAAAAAAATTCTGGATTTGATGCCGCAAATGATAAAAAAATCTCCACACCCTCTATATATACTGGATTTAAACCAGAACCATTTGGATTTCTACGTTGATTTATCCATATGCGGTCATCTAATAATGACTGTTGACGACCTCGTTGTTCCATATTTTTTTATAAAATATAAAAGCATTACTGGTTTTGAATAATTTGTTAGAAAAAACACAAGCAAGGATTGAATATATTGAGAATAAAGCAAAACCTGTTACAAATATTGATAATTTTAATATTATATTGATTTTTTATTTTTTTTAATAATACTAATATAATTTTTTTCATAAATATTAATTATATAATAATAACATCATTACATTATTAGTATATTTTATTATTAATATTAAAATAATATAATTTTCTATATTATATACAATTCTCCTTTCATCTGTGTGTTTCACATTCTGTCTCCACATGTAATATTGGCATTCACTTTCACCTCTCCATTGGCGAGTAGGTTGATAATTTTGAAAAAGAATGCCAATATTACATGTGGAGACAGAAAAAACACAGAAGAAAAGAGAATTGTATATAATATAGAAAATTATATTATTTTAATATTAATAATAAAATATAAAAATAATGTAATAAGGTAATTATTCCTAATTATTGGTAATTATTTCAAATTATTGGTAATTATTCCAAATTATTGGTAATTATTCCAAATTATTGGTAATTATTCCAAATTATTGGTAGTTATTCCTAATTATTGGTAATTATTCCTAATTACTGGTAAATATTGGTAATTATTGGAAAATATTGGTAATTATTGGAAAATATTGGTAATTATTGGTAATTATTGGAAAATATTGGTAATTATTGGTAATTATTGGAAAATATTGGTAATTATTGTAATTATTGGTGATTACTGGTAATTATTAGTAATTATTGGTAATTAATACTAATTATTGGTAATTAATACTAATTATTGGTAATTAATACTAATTATTGGTAATTAATACTAATTATTGGTAATTAATACTAATTATTGGTAATTAATAATAATTATTACTAATTATTGGTAATTATTACTAATTATTCCTAATTAATACTAATTATTCCTAATTAATACTAATTATTTCTACTTATTACTAATTATTCCTAATTATTACTAATTATTACTAATTATTGTTAATAATTCCTAATTATTACTAATTATTACTAATTATTACTAATTATTACTAATTATTAGTAATTATTGCTAATTATTACTAATTATTGCTAATTATTACTAATTATTACTAATTATTACTAATTATTGATAATTATTAGTAATTATTGATAATTATTAGTAATTATTGATAATTATTAGTAATTATTACTAATTATTGGTAATTATTACTAATTATTCGTAATTATTACTAATTATTCGTAATTATTACTAATTATTCGTAATTATTACGAATTATTTGTAATTATTACTAATTATTCATAATTATTTCTAATTATTGGTAATTATTGGCAATTATTGGTAATTATTGGCAATTATTGGTAATTATTGGCAATTATTGTTAATTATTACTAAATATTGGTAATTATTGGTAATTATTAATAATTATTGTTAATTATTACTAATTATTGTTAATTATTGGTAATTATTACTAATTATTGTTAATTATTCCTAATTATTACTAATTATTGGTAATTAATACTAATTATTGGTAATTAATACTAATTATAGGTAATTATTACTAATTATTGGTAATTATTACTAATTATTGAGAATTTTTCCTAATTTTTCTTAATTTTTCTTAATTTTTTCTAATTTTTCCTAATTTTAGGTATTTATTACTAATTATTACTAATTATTGCAAATTATTGGTAATTATTGGTAATTATTGTTAATTATTGTTAATTATTGCTAATTATTGCTAATTATTGGTAATTATTGGTAATTATTGGTAATTATTGGTAATTATTGGTAATTATTGGTAATTATTGGTAATTATTGGTAATTATTGGTAATTATTGGTAATTATTGGTAATTATTGGTAATTATTACTAATTATAAATAATTATAAATAATTATCAATAATTATTACTAATTATTCATAATTATTCCTAATTATTACTAATTATTACTAATTATTTATAATTATTACTAATTATTCCTAATTATTACTAATTATTCCTAATTATTCCTAATTATTCCTAATTATTCCTAATTATTCCTAATTATTCCTAATTATTCCTAATTATTTGTAATTATTGGTAATTATTGGCAATTATTGGTAATTATTACTAATTATTGGTAATTATTGGTAATTATTGGTAATTATTACAAATTATTCTTAATTATTGATAATTATTGATAATTGTTCATAATTATTACTAATTATTCTTAATTATTGATTATTGTTGATAATTGTTCCTAATTATTCCTAATTATTACTAATTATTACTAATTATTGATAATTATTGATAATTATTCCTAATTATTCCTAATTATTCGTAATTATTGATAATTATTGATAATTGTTCCTAATTATTCCTAATTATTGCTAATTATTACTAATTATTGATAATTATTGATAATTATTGATAATTATTCCTAATTATTCCTAATTATTCCTAATTATTCCTAATTATTCCTAATTATTCCTAATTATTCCTAATTATTCCTAATTATTCCTAATTATTCCTAATTATTCCTAATTATTCCTAATTATTCCTAATTATTCCTAATTATTCCTAATTATTCCTAATTATTCCTAATTATTACTAATTATTACTAATTATTACTAATTATTGGTAATTATTGGTAATTATTACTAATTATTACTAATTATTGTTAATTATTGGTAATTATTCCAAATTATACATAATTATTACTACTTATTGGTAATTATTACTACTTATTGGTAATTATTACTAATAATTACTACTTATTGGTAATTATTACTAATTATTACTAATTATTGATAATTATTACTAATTATTACTAATTATTGGTAATTATTACTAATTATTACTAAATATTCTTAATTATTGATAATTATTGATAATTGTTCCTAATTATTAGTAATTAAATGAATAATTACCAATAATTAGGAATAATTACCAATAATTACAAATAATAACATTATTAGTATATTTTATTATTAATATTAAAATAATATAATTTTCTGATTTATATACAATTCTCCTTTCATCTGTGCGTTTTCTATCTCCACATACAAATAATACATGTGAAGACAGTAAACACACAGATGAAAAGAGAATTGTATATATATAAAAAATTATATTATTTTAATATTAATAATAAAATATACTAATAATGTAATAATGTTGTTATTCCTAATTATTGGTATTTATTACTAATTATTAATATTTATTCTTAATTATTAAAAATTATTACTAATTATTCCTAATTACCATTAACTATGAACAATACTAATAATTTAAATTTATTAAGTAAGAAAACAATATAAACATAATTAAATTACCACTAATTAAGAATAACTGAAACTAATAAAAAATTAAAAATAAATATTAAATTAAAATGAACATAAATACCTTGAAAATTGATCTGCTCTGATCGTTCTTCAAAACTTTAATATCAGCTCCGAAGAAAAAAATTAAACTGAAGAAAAACTCAACTTTAGAAACACAAGTTTGAGAGCAGGAGAAGATAGAGAATGAGAATGATTTGAAAAAAACGGATGGGGGTATTTATAGGTTAGATTAGTTGCGACGGGCCCATTTGCGACGGGATACCCGTCGCAAATACCTTAGCCCGCATTTATTACGGTCAACGGGTAAATAGTTATTTGCGACGGGACCCGTCGCAAATAACATACTATTAGCGACGGGAAAATATTCCCATCGCAAATACCTTTTACCGCCGCCGGTTATTTGCGACGGGAATATTTTCCCGTCGCTAATAGTTTTCCCGCGATTTGGCGCGCATCGCGGGAAAACTATTTGCGACGGGATTTATTCCCGTCGCAAATAACCTGTCGCAAATACCCATTTTTCCCGTAGTGTTGGGTTTTCTTCCATATTAGAAATGATTTCACATGTTACTAGTAAGTAATCATACATTACTAGCCTTTCTTTCTCAAGTGCCTTGTGGTAGTATGGATTTATCATCACTACATATCCAAGGGTAGGATCCTTTTGATGATGTGAAACACTACTATAGAGATAACTTTCACAAAAAATTCCATCATGGGGAGGACCACCAATATTGATTACAGCAAGGGGACGAACATATTTTTTCCTAGTTGTTATGGATATGCAGAGGGATTTTTTGACCCTCCTATGTGGGAGCATAGGTGTGTGTCTGCTCTAGGGTGATATATTGACGAGAAACCCCATTCTTGGGGATGGATCTATGGTTATGTCCCTCTATCACTACGTTCGTTTCTATTATGATGTCTAGGAAAGTCTATAGGATGTGGGCCGGGATATGCATCTTCTATTTCACAATTTTCAAGATATTATTGGAAAATTAAATGATTGGAATGGGGATATATGACCATTCTGTATCTGGAAAAGGTGTATATGCTCACTCATATACTCCCTTTACGATATTTGGATACTGAAAGTACTCATGTGTTGGGGAAGAGAGTTGGGTATGCCCCCTATTTTTCATCATGACTTTATGACTGAATTCTCTGAGTGCTTATAAAATAAATTTTTGGAAGTCTTGATGAATGTAGGTAGGTGTATGTGATTTCTTAAGGCTAGCCACCACATTTAGTTTGTGAGATACTTTGGGTGATTCCAGACAAATCTGTTGGAAGGATAAATTAAGGGGGGTGAGTGCATTATCCCACCCAAATTTGGCCACCAAATTGGATTAGAGGAATTATACGGAGGGGAGAGGAGTGTGTCCTTGATCTCTATTGGATGGTCTCTACCCCCTATGGGTCATCTTATATGCCCAGGTCTGGATGACCTAGTCCAGTCGATCGAGGATGGAACCCTCATCATGTTGAGGGATCACTACCATGTGGCATTGGCAGTGGGAATTACTGGAATGATCAATTTGGAAGGACCCTTGTGTTGAGGTTTTATGTGGCCCCTTGATCCACCACACTAAGATATGGTATGGATTGGTTGTTATGTTACTTGTATAACCACCTAAAATGGAACTATGTCTGCTTCTAGAACATCGGTCATCGCTGACTAGATGAGCGGTGGGGCTTAGTGAGCTGGAGGGCCTATCGGGAGGCCACCAGGGTCGGGATGGTACCGTGTTGATGATATTCCCAAACCATTATATTAGAGACCCAACATTGAAGATGTTGGGTTGGTGATTACATCCTCTACTTGGATGAAGACTTGACCAGAACTGTAGTTAGGATGTATATTTACTGAAGCCTAAAGGATTCCATTGGATTAAAGGATGTTCTGAGAGAAAGTGAATAAATATGTAACAAATAAAAATAAGAATATATCATCAAAGTAGAATATCATTTGAATGGACAAATGCATAATTGATTTTCATTTTTGGACCTATTTCATTTATTATCTTGAAAGGGGCCTAGCAGATTAGTGATACTATCATCTTGGTTAAGGATTCATGTTAGGTTCACTAATTTTTGTTTCAAACAAAAAACACTATTCACCTAATGTTTTATTATAGGGGGTTAAGTTATATGAAATCACTCATGTTGAGCTCACTATTTTTGAAATGTTTCCCATAGTTTTTTTCATAGAACTGAAAACACCCAATGGTTCTATAACTATTATGACTTGGGGACCTTATTTCCAAAGGAAAGTGTTCACTAGGAGGTTTGGATAATGATACTTAAGAAATCACATTAGTTGAGAGGATGGGAGTTTTGGATCATCACACCATTTTGGGGGAATTATTTCATACTTTCAAACTCTCTTATTGATTTAATATTTTTTCATGAGTCATTCATTAATTCCCAATTATGATATGGATCAACATTGAATTAACAATCAATTCATAACATGTATGGAATTTAGAATCATCTATATGTATCTGAGGTTCTTCATAATTGGATATATGTGTATGTATCCAAGGTTCTGCATCAATGGTATCCTTTTGTGTACTAATTATAAATTTTTTTGTTGTTTTTATGATGATTCTTATTTTCTAGCCATGGAGTGAGGTGCTCTATTGTGTGTTTTCATCTAGGGATATGGGAGTTGTTTTTATGTTGGGTCAAAACCATGGATGGGCTTCTTTCCTATCCTTATTAAAGGAATCAGAACCCACATAGTTCGATACCTCTTAATGGGGCACATCATACCTTTTAAGGTCATTTGATAAGGACCTAACCATATAGTTTAACATTATGTGGCAATGACATCTTGGTGAAAGGTTCCTAGTCAAGGTTCTTTGTGGGACTTATGCCAAAGTATACTAGGGAACAAGAAAGGGATATGAATTTCTAGGTTGAATTAGACCTTTCTAGTAATGTGGACCAGATAGAACATTGTTGATTTTAGGTGTTGGGTTTGAACCTCAGGGAGACTTCCTACATATCCCATTTGGATGGGAATCAAAACCCACATAGTTTGGTGTCGCTTAATGGGGAACATCGAAACTTTTAAGTTCCTATGATAAGAAACAACCTATACAGTTTAACATCCTTTGGAAAAGACGTCTAAGAAAAAGGTGCCTAGTAAAAGTTTGGTTTCGGACTAATGTCTAAGAATCCTAGAGAACTTGTAAGGGATATAAATTTCAAGGATGAATTAGATCTTACATGTAATTTGGTCCGTAGAGAATATGGTTGATTTGAGTTGTTGGATTTAAACATTAGGATGGATTCCTAAATATCCAATTTGGATGGGAATCAAATCCCACGTAGTTCAGTTATGTGGGCCCATGATTATGGAGACCCTCTAAATCATTGGTCTCATTATCAGAGTGTGACCCTTTGAGAGGATTAAGTTGGGGCTTACTCTTTAATAGGATGATCTAATGAATGAGTTTGGGACCACGAGGAGTGTCTTGACTCATCGATATTTAGAGGTTTGGTTTGGGGATTACTCACAAGGAGGATTCTTGGGGGAATGAGGATTATTATTGGGGATTACTCTTGATATGGATGCCCATATTGGCGAAAGGTTGGGGCTTATACCAAGTAGGAGGCCCATGGATGATATTTCGTGGATTGCTCCTAAAGATTATTACCTTAGGATAATATTATTGGGGATTAATCCTAAAAAAGGAATCCCATATGATTGGGTATCATGTGGATTCCATGGACATTGTATACCTCTAATCCCACATGAGTCATGCTCAGTGTGAGAAACAGGTGGAAATAGAATGTCTGGGAAACCACATGATCTACTTTCCCCTGATGTTAGATACATGTCCATGAGGACTGATACCTATGGGGGAACTATGAAAAAAGGAGATAGGAAGATTCAAAGGATGATCCCCTACTGAAACATGAATCTGACTGGGTGTATTCTACAATCATGGCTATCCATTATGTTCACATTAGTCGGGACGATTCATGCTTGAATGTGATGGACATGGGAGAGTGGAATATCTAAAAAACCAAAAAATTCACCTCCTCCACTAGTGAAAGTGAAATAGGGTATGGGAGAGAGAGGAGGGGACTCTAGTACCCATTCCTTCTCTGAACGAGTATCCAAGGGGGTGACAAGGAGAAGTAGTGGAACCTCCCATAAGAAATTCTATGGGCTTATTCTCGGAGGGATTACCTAAAACCAAATCTACATTATGGGAGGAGGATCTTATACCATGTTTAATGGAAAATAAAACATAATCATTACCCAGCTATATAGGAACTGGAGGCTCTGGGTCTTAGAGACGATAATAGTAGGACATGTTCCTAACCCTAGTATTTGAGACTAGGAACTCCCCAACACTATCCCCATGGTTGGGGTCCTTGTGACTGAAGGAATGAAAAACACATGCCCCATGAGGATCCTAAACATATTGTAGGATAAGTGTGGGAAACCTCTGACTGGAGGAATGAAAATATAAATTGGAGACATGTTGTTGTGCCCCACTTCATGGGTTTTCAAGTTCAGAGTCTTGGGTGGATGTTTTAGCTTGGTCCCTTTCAGACAAGGGAGGCAAAATAATAGATTCCCTTCAATGGATGGCTTCAAAGAGGGCCAAAATAGAGGCTTGCACATGATGGAGGTTAGGGAGATCCAAATAAGGGTCCACACAAGTTGGTTTGGGTGAAAAATAGAGGGTTCACACAGGGGGTGCTTCAGTCAAGTGGACCTGGGATAGTTGATGGTACCTTGGGCAACATGCCACCTAGGTAACAACCCTTGAGAAAGTCTTACTAAATCCTCCAATGGCCTCCATAGGAGTTCTAAGAAGTGAATCATGAAGGTCCCTAGTTAAGGAAAGGGACCTCGATCTAGTGTTAGTCAACCACTTGGGAGTGGATGCCTCATACATGTGTTATGTTTTTTAAACCCTGAGAGAACTTTCATTTCACTAACCCTCTTATTTAGGATTTACAGAACTACCTAGAAGGTTTTGGAGGGCTTGGGTGAAGGACTAGGGTAATTAGAGCATCAGGAGGCCTTTGGGAAATTTTTTCCTTCCAAATGAAGAACCTAGGGTCCTATTTATATGAAAATATGGGACCCTTGGTGAAGATATTATTTCTCTCAGGTGTATTGATCATGGGTATCATGTTGGTTATTGAATAAATTTTGTCATGTAGGTCGATGCATAGGTGCCCTGCGCACCGACACGTATTAGGTTTTCCTACATGAACGGCATTCAGCGAATTTGTGATCTTTGGCCTTATTTATTTTTCATCTTCACTTCCTCATATGATATTTTTTCTTTTATAACTTTTCATCTACGTGATGAAACTGAGTGTAAATAGACACACACAAACACATATATATTAGTAATAATAAATCTATTTAAATATAATTATTAAAATTCAAACCTTTACCTTACCACCAATTCTATGTTTTGTATTTATGGATAATATCTCTTTATAATTCAGTTGAAAGGGAACCCTTTAACCTGACCCAAAGGCCTAGAGGCACAAAGGGATTACAATTAAGAGTCTTGAAGGCCTAATAACACATGTCCTGAACTAAAATTGCTCATCCCAATGTATGATTTCTATCCCCACTCAGAAGTACATGTCGTGTACTCATGTCGGCAAGTGAACAGTGTAACGCTGGTGGGAAGCCTCCAGATGAACAGTTAAATGAAAGGAGTACACACCGTGTACTTAGAAGTACACACCGTGTACTTAGAAGTACACACCGTGCACTTTGTTTTTTCGGCTTAAAATAGGCAGTAGCCTCCTCATTTGGCAGAGGAGGCATTTGAGCCATTTTGGACCCAAAGGAGGAGGTCGGACCTTTGAAGTTCCGCTGGGTGTTCCTCTGGAATCGGTTTCTGCCTCATACGATCTCGTTGGAACCGCACGGGTAAGCACTCTCTTCTCCTAGCGCGTTGCTTACCAATTATTCTCCAAATGTATGTTATTTACGTTTGAGTGGGTTTTGTTCTTCGTCAAATCTACGTTGTTCTTGGGCGTTTCTAGAGTCAGCGTCCGGGTATAAAGCTCATTGTCATATAAGGTAGGTGGCTTTGTGTTAATTTTTCCAACTACTATGTGTTCTGTGCGTTTTTGTGCCACAAACCCATGTTGGGGTGTCGTGTGGCTGAGGTCGTTTCTATATTAAACACCTAGAATTGATTAGGTATTTAATTATGATATTAAAATACTAGTTGGGATTGTTGCTTGGATCTGGGACCAGCCCGGGGGTGTGTTCCACTGTTTAGCCGTTTGGCCAGGATACCCGAGGGTATGCCTTTATAGTAGTAATTATAGAATTTCTTCGAGAGGAATTTCTTGTTTACTGCTTGTTTACATGTTGGGCATGGCCCGGTTAACTGTTTGGCCTAAGGGCACTATTGTGATTAGCCTGTGGGCACTACACTATTTAGCCTAAGGGCTGTAGTTATTTCGCCTGAGGGCAACCTTTCGTGCCTGAGGGCTTGACTTCTGTGCCTGAGGGTGACACTACCTATGCCTGAGGGTAAACTCTGTTATTCCTAAGGGCAGATTCTTGTGTTGGATACTCTTTACCTGAGGGTAGGATTTTACATGTCCGAGGACATTAGCTGGTTATTTAGAATATTCATTGTGGTGGTATTTTAAATTTAATGGATTAAATGGATAATAAAATGTCAATTTAACTTTTAAGTTAGTTACTTGTGGGTACTGCTTACTTTATTGCATTTTATTATTTCACTATTTTTGCATGCTTACACACAGTTGGGAACGGTCCTTTGGTGGGTGCCTACTGAGATATATTTCTCACACCCTGTTTGGGTCACGCTTTTCAGCCCAAACAGATTACGTTTCTACAGGTGTAGATAGGGGAAAGTGTCCCTATACAGGTACATGATTGCTACTGAGGAGTAAGAGGGCATGAGAGAGAGCCTAGGCTCGCGATGCCGCTGCCAGCTGTTTTACTCTATTTTGTTGTACTCTGCCTCTTGTTGTACTGTATTGATGTATAACATGTTCTGGCTGTTTTCTTAGAACTTGAGACATGTAGCATCATCATTTACATATTGTTGGTTATATTCACTACTGTTGGTTATTTTAGTTGTGTATGGTTTACTGCTTCTACTGTTGATGTATGTTTTATTCTGTGTTCCGCTGCGCTACACTTTGACAAATGAGGGCATAGTTTCCCCACTATCAAACCTGGGCCCTCGCTGCTAGTCGGCAGCCTCTGGCGTTTGGGGAAATGCGCTTGAGTTCACGTGGAAAACTGGGTTCGGGGCACCCGTTGAGTGACACCTGGAGCCGGGACGTTGCATTTTTTCCCATATCACTCTTCGGATTCAGAAATCCCCCAATCAAATATTACAAAATTCTTCCTTCTATACCATAATATAGTATCATTTCTTCAGATAGATTAATAAAAATTGGGGAATCATCAAACCCTTGGTCAAAGCTAAAGACCTTAAATAAAATCCCCTAATTTCATTATTTCCTGACTTTTAAACATCATAGATCCCCTAATATCTTTGCTTCATGACTTGAAACTTCATAACATAATATCTTTGCTACATGACTTTAAACTGCATTGCTCCCCAAATTTCCATAATGCATGACTTGAAACTACACAACATAATGTCCTTATTTCAAGACTTTAAACTAAAAAACTCACCTAATGTCCTTACTACATGACTTGAAACTACACAGTATGATGTCTTTGCTGCAAGAGTTTAAACTACACAGAAAAATGTTCCCTCCTTCACACACACCAAATTTTTGTAGAAGTGGTTTATCATTCCTGGCATATGCTAGTACATATGGCCCCTTTTATTCTCAAACATATTTCCTTATCAGTTCCACCCATTGTGGTCCTGATGCATCCAAATATTTACCCCCTTTTGTCTATTAATAATAGAATTTCAAAATTCTTAGGAACTCCTTTACCTGAATATGCAGTGTGTTCCCCCAGTTGTTCTTGCATAATTTTCTCACACAAAGATCATGTCAGCTAGAGGATTCCAGGGTTTTACTAGGCATTACATCCCTTAGTTAGCCCTGCATAATACATCCCCCATAATAGGTTTTTCCAGTAGAAGTAACTTCATTCTTGAAAGAGACATCCTCTATAATTATATTTCAAATTTTAGATTTGGTTACCATAAAAATACTAACTCAATATTCCCCTTATAAATATTCAAAATAAAAAATTTTCGAACATTTCTAGCCATCAATCCTTGTTTGAGTTCTAATTTCAAAATTCATGGTCAAATATATTCAACCTAAAATACTGTCTTTATTTGTCTGACATGCATGAATTTAAACTGCCCACAAAAAGAGACATAGTACTCACTAGGCTGAAAACCCAAAAAGGGAAATCTAGACCAAAGTTGATTTTCATCTCGCTAGACCTACAATATGTACAGTTTAGGCAATATCGAGTGATGAAAAGGTAAAAAGAAAAACTTATTTGGTTGAATACCAAAACAGGGAATCCTAGGAAAAATCTAAGTTTCACCTACTATGTCTCCTCCATATTGGGCTTAACAAAAAATTAGGTTGATAACAAAAAGAGAACAAATTTTTTAGGGTTTTCCATATAACCCTAGAAATAATCAAATTATGCTCCTCGGGCTCATTTCCTTAGGTAAGAAATTAATCACTTTCATCCCTATCATTTTAATTATGATTAACTGGAATAAATGTGTAATTATATTAAAATCTTCTTTAATGTTGTAATTACAGGAAGAAAGTGGGGATGAAAATATATATGATTGGAGAAAAAATCCTTTTTATTTATCTAAAAAAATTAGAGGAACATAAATAGAACAGAGTATCTCTATCTTATATTATAAGAAGATTTCATCATGAATCTTCATTTTTTGAACAACCACCTAAGCTCTACCAATCGCTTATTGAAGCTTGGTCAGTCAACCAGCTTCATTCTCCTCATATTTGAAAAGCACTTCCATGGAAGCCCCAATGGTAGTTAACCATTCAAGATGTGATTATCCTAATTATTTATGGAGTTATACAAGTCCCTATATAGAAGTATTCAACTATTTCTGAATGTGTGACACCTCTTGTTGAAGGCACAACACTTCAAATGTCTCATCCTTAATTTTCCATATAAATTTAGCCAACTTTGCATTATGGTTGGCCTCTTCCTAGGATATTGTGGCCCAAAAACCCTAAACATTATAAAGAAGTTTGTCCTTTACAAGGTCTTTATGAATTTTATGATCTTGATCTTGATGGTGGATGGTCTCCTTCACCACATTATAAATTGGATGATAATCAAACCCACCAAACCTGAGTATGCTAATAGTGTTGTAAGTCAAGAAAATGTGAGGGAAGCTCTTCCAAATACGTTTTAGAGATTATTTTCCAAATGATTCTCTGTGTATTTCCATGTGTGATACCAAGGTAAACATGTTGCTATATGTCTAAATCAGAGTCATTTCCATGAGGCAGGACGTATTATGGATTCAATAAACCCAAGGAAGTTCCTTGATCTTCTCCCTTCAAATAATTAAATGCCTCTCCTTCCATTGATGGTTGAGCCAAGGTAAAATCTTCACCTTTAAACCTACCATAGAAGATTATAATCCTAAAATGATAAATCAAAATCATTATTAACTTCAAAAGAGTAGAAAGAATGAAGCATGATCAAGACATTCACTAACATTTACCCAATAATATATCAGTATCTTGAGTATATTCCTCCCTAGTATTCTCAACTACAATAGTTTTAGTGAATACTTATTGGTGGGGGATATTTTCTTGAGCTTGCTCAACCACCATGATCAAAGGATCTGAAGCAACTCCTTATTCTGGATTCCCAGTTGGTATTTTCCCAACATTAGTAGAGGTAGGATGGAGTGGGATACCCCATTATTGAAGGACCTTTTAAACATTCTCTACAAACAAAGCTACATAAGTTGAACTTTGAAGTGAAATATCAAATAAATTAATAGATATGTATGAAAAAATCATGAAATAGAAAACTCACTACCTTTCAGTTCCACATTAAAATCCCCAAACTCTTTGATGGAACCTGAAAAATCAATGTAAATATTAAGATCTTCCATCATTTCAGTGTATACAACTTTTTATATCCTAGCACCCTCACAATTTAAGGTATCCCACAAATGTTTATCGATACCCACATTGGCTCCACTGATATTTCTCTCTGCTAGCTTTTCAACCAACATATTGCTATCAGGACTTTATGAGTTAGGATTAACATTGAAACCTTCCTCAGATTTCCTAGGATCCTCGTTTCCCCCTCTAGGAGTGACAGGAATATCAGAACTAACTATAGTAGGTTCCTCTGGTACATGCAATAGATCTGAGATATTATAAGGAGAATAATGTTAGAAATATCATATGATTACTATAATAACTGCATCTGACTATACCATGACCCTCCTTTCTCTCTCTATAGAAGTAGGAGCAGACGCAGCTGCATCCCTTGACACGTTATCGATCAAGGTGGAAGATTTTTAGAACAAATTTTTACTTCTCCCGGGGTGTCTTTCTCAATCTATGAAGGACCAGTACCTGATCCATTCAGGAAAGAATGTGAGGAAAATTCTATGAGAATGTTAACATGGTTATAATGTCTATCAGGAAAGTTATAATACCGAATTATAGAGAAAATTCTCATTGATATTTACATGTCGGACCTACTTCAATGCTCTCATGCAGTTCTTTTCATAATCTTGTGGAGAGATTGTACTACTCTTCTTGAAAGAGATATGAGGTAACTTACGATGATTTTCCATATCTATTACCACCGTCATGGTTTTCTCTCAGGATAAAGTTCTGAATACCCAAGGATTTCATCCAATGTATCAATAGAGGTTCCCATAGGCCCCTACTTTGGTGACTTGGGATCCTTTCTTGATGCTTCTCATTCTCTGATTTCAAGATGCAAAATGAAATCCCATCAAAATTAGTGATGATGGATGATGGAGTAGAAACAAAACAAAAGGAAAGAGAAATAAATTATCATTATTAACATAAAGGACCCATTCCTCCTTAGGGTGAACAATTACCCATTCACTTATTCCTCAATCCATTATGTTAGATACTTATTTTGAGGGTGGGACATGGTCATCAGTTTCATATATAAAAATCCCTAACTCCTTGAAGTAATCCTTTAGTTCATCCAAATTACTATATGTATGACAATCATAAGGTGATTTAACATCACCCAAATCTAAAATTCAAAGGACATAATGGAGAAACTCCCATGTATCTATGATATTATGAGTCATGCTTTCCCAATATTGGATTGCTAAGGGCCACACATAGTGTTACTTTGTTGTGGATGGCTATGGGGAGAATTCAATTCCCTCTGATTATAAAGTCTCTTCAGGCATCCTTTCTCTTTCAGAGGAATCAGAGGACAAGAAGATAGCCTCCTCTCGATGATGGAGACTAGATCAGCAATGTACTGGGGTTTTTTCTCCCAAACCTTAGTTTTTTTTGTATACATTCTATGATAATTTTTTGAAGGATATGTATAATCTTCATCATATTTGGGTTTGGACTTCTTGTCTTGATATCCATCACCAACAGTTTTCATGGCCTCTACTCAAAATGTGTCTTTCATTAAAGCCCCCTGAGGGTATGAAGAAACCCAAGCTTTAGCATATCCATCCAATAATCCAATTGATTCCTCTGATGGATGTAGAATAACTGAAATTTTGGATTCTTCTAAATCCATCATAGTTAATAATTGTTGGGATACTATTGGGAGATTCTCATTCATAACATATGTGGGAGGGAAGGTGCCCGATTGTTGAAGACATTTGAATTGGTGAGAAAACCTATAAGGTACACAAGCCTCATAGATGATATTACTATTGATGGGGGTGACTAATACACTATCCCTAAATTATATCATGTACACACTCAGCTCGTAATTATCTCACTTACCATTATCAAAATATCTTTCGGTTGGGGGGATACCAAATGAAAAGAAACTAAAGTCTCCAGATACATTTAGCACCTTCAGTACCTCATCAGGCATTAGGCCCGAAGGTTGAATCCCAAAGACTTTCTGAACAAATGGGGTAAAATGAAAACCAAGGATCCTAACTGAATTCAACACCAAATATGAACTAAATTGTGTTTCAATCCATCCCCACATCACTTGAGATGGTCCCACAATTCTAAATAGAGCTTTCAAATTGTATAACTACAACAAGTTTTGATATATTCTTGCTAAAATAGGAGAAACCAACCTGATATACTTCCCCAATTCTAAATTGGATGCAATAACAAAAGTCCTTAGCATCACACTGCCATCGGACTCATAGATCAGAAGCAGATAGATGCTTAGCCAAATGGAATGGAAACCAGCCAGGTGTTGTATCAATCATGGGTTTGACAATGTAACCCCAATGTTTGTAATCATCCTTCTCCAATGTGGGCCAAAATGTGCCTGAAGAAACCTGGTTATCAATAGTATGTAAAACAGTATGACATCCAAATGTAGGACCTTTCTTTTTCACTGGTTCTAAAAAATCTTCCATCCACACTTTTTCATGGATGTTGGTTCGAGTAAAATGATCTTCCTTTTCTTTATAAAGATAGTTATCTATATTTAATATCTCATCATCCAATGGTGGATTCCTCTTAGTGTCATCCCATGTTGTCTTTGGTGGGATTAATTCATTATACATTTCTCTGAGAATGGGAGCCCTAGAAATTTGATAGGCATCCCATAAATTGATGCCAAACTCACCATGTGTCAAATTAAAGTAATTTGTTTACAGACTCTATCGGCTTAGTAATTCATGAATAATTTAATTATTGTAAACATAAGTATATCCTACCAAGATAGCCCTACAATTTTAACATCTTTTAGTTTTTTATGATCTCAGTGTAAGTTATCCATACCCCAAATGCCCACATCCATTTAGGCCAGACTCCCCCTCTAGAGCAAAGATCCCAGTCTTCTTTCCATCCATTATATTGATCTTTCTATGAATTATTAATGTTTGAATCATAGCAATGAGGAATTTTCTCTACAACATGATCCTTTATATGAGGATTATAACCCCTGCGATATAGGAGGCATTCAATAGGAATTATTCCCTCATTAATAGGGAAACCCTTCGGAGAGATATTGAAACAAGGACAACTGATTTTTTTTACAAACCAAGTATTCGAGAAATATTTCTTATATTTTAGAATGTGACCATCCATAAGAATCTCATTCTCATATAGAGGAAGATAGTTGCTTCACGGATATTCACATCGATATGGAATCAAGTCTTTCTATAACTCATTAAGGGTACTCTCAACGATTCCATAATATTCTGGTCTAATGGATTTCATCATCTCAGTCTGGGGAAATGAATCTTCCTCGATTAAATTCATTAAATGATCCATTTGGAACTTTGAAGAAAGAACCAATTTATCTCATAAGTTGGGATATTTACTCAATAAATTTCAAATTTTATCTAAGCGGAATTCAAGAATTTGGAAAAATATTATCTCCACATAGGCTCTTTGACAAGGTTCCATGTGCTAGTCCTTCGACAAGGTATCCAGCATAGGTCCCTCAACAAGGCACTTCTGTGCAGCTCCTTTGACAAAGTGACTCCCCAAAGCCTCATTGTTCAAGTAGTTATACCATGAGAAAATCATAGAAGGAACTTAATGGGAGAACAATGCAATGTATCTGGACAAATGATATGCATGATGAGAGAAAAAATAGAATATGCGGCTGAAGAAAATGAAAAAGGAATAGGGGTATTTATAGGCATTGATGTCCAATGCGACTTACCAGCACTGAATGACCTACACTGAGGACCTATGTGGGAAATCTATACATAGGGTCTACATGATCCAGCATTATTTTTTTATAATCTTTTCCATATAGTCGTACATCATGACTAGACCCTCATCTTTCAGTCGGTTCTAATCATGATGGGGGGGCTTTTGTTGACACTCCATTTTAAAAAAATTAGGGAAAAAATATTACAAAAATAACTTTGGATATCTTACAGTATCAAGGAAATTTTAGAAGAAGAAAATAAATCTATCCAAATAGGATCTAGACAGCACACTTGCATGTTAGAAGACCAGTGCAGGTCTTGCCAGTGCAGCCCAAAGGCACAACCCTCTATGTCAAGGACCTATGCCCAAGACATACATTGAGACCAATGTGGCTATATAATTCTTACACCCCTATGTGGAAGTGATACACTGTGGACCATAACCTAAGACCTACACCAAAATATCCCTTACACCAAGTCCCCTGTTTACCTATAAATAGGTCCCCAGGGCTCCCCATTTCAATAACTAAAAAATCAGATGAACTCTCAAAGTTCCCATTGCATAGAACCTTCACCCAGGTCCCTCTAATTTTCTTAGGAAGCTCTAAAAAATACGATAGAAGAGATAATTAAAAGGTATAAGCAAGATAAAATTCCTTTCAGAGTTTAAGATACAAAACATCTGATTGTGGACTCATAAGAATCCACCTACATGAGAACCCCTCCCTAAGGAAGGACCTACTTGATTCTCTTATAAAGACACCAATTGTTCCCAATAGTGACTTGGTTAAACCCTCACCCAAGTGTTGTTACCTAGATTGTCCATTTCCCAAGGCATATCAAGATTTCATAGACTTATTTTCCCTATGTTAAGAATTTTTCAGTTCTTCTTAATACTTGTGTGACATTCCTACATGGTATACCTGCACGGACCACCTACACTCAGGATCGACACAGTCCATTCTTTAAGCCCTCTATTAATCCACTCATGGAAGGGATTATCCTTACCCAGATCCTTTGGGTGAAAGGGACACAATTGAAACCTCCCCCAAGACCTTTTGATTTATCAAACCTTTGGGAAAGCCACATTAGTGTGTCTACCATTTGGGTTTTCATTTTTATGATCATAGGATTCCCACATTTGTCTTATAAGAGGTCAGGATCCTCAGGATGTATATAGTTTTGTATATATATGGTTACGTGAACCTTTACCACAAGGAAAGTGTTGAGGATTTCCTAACATCATATTCTAGGGATTGGACTCTATCCACACCTAGTCATCCCTGAGATCCAAATCCTTCAGTCCCTATTACAGAGGTAAGGATCACACATTCTTTTCTATTTGAAAACTCAAAATTCTCTGTCCTCTTCTAGGACCAATCAAAGAGAAACCATCCCGGTGTAATCCCCTAGCCTTCCATGTATGAGGTTTAAGTCTTTCTCCTCTCTAAATACTTCACCTTCACTCCTTCCTTACATTGGACCCATGTTCAATGTAAATTAAAGAGAGGGAACCATCATATCCATGACCTCTTCTACCGTAGCCTTAAACTATTCCACCAAGAAAGGGGGAAACATTTGCTTGGTTTGTTGAATCTTTCACATCCTCTTGTTTATCACACTAATAATGAATCATGTGAGCTTATAGGGTTTTGATAATCACAACACCCATACCATCCACCAGAAATATTGAACTATGAGAACTCTTATTCCTATTAGCTAGGACATATAAGAATCCCACTCAGGGCCATAGATCAATGGGTATCCTCCTCAAGAATAATCCTCAATCCTAATTACCTTAATCATGGCATATTCCTTAGGAGTAAGGTTCAAATAAAGACACCTAAAACTCCATGATTTAATACATATCTCATGGACTATGTTACAAGGGAATCCCCTTTAAGAGTAATCCCTAACCAATTCCTATCAAAAGGTCATACTCAACTATGAGATTTATCGAACTATGTGGGATTTTATTTCCATACAAACAGGATATGTAGGAAACATCCCTAAGGTTCAAACCCAACATCCCAAATCAACATTGTTCTCTCTAGGACATTTCCCTATAAGGGTCTAATTTTTCTTAGAAGTTCACATTCCTTCTAAGTTCCTTCGACTGCTTAGGCATAATTCCCACACCAAGATTTGACTAGACACCTTCCTCCCAGATATCCTACCACATGACATTAAACATTATGGTTGGGTTCTTATCAAATGACCTTAAAAGGTATGATGTGTCCCATTAAGCGGCACCAAACTTCATGGCTTATAATTCCTTCTATAAGGATATGTAGGAAGCCCACCTATGGGTTCAATCCCAACATCAAAACAACTTCTGTCTCCCTGGATGATGATAAAATCTAGGGTAACCTCTATAAACCTTGATGAAAATAAACTCCAGAGTAAATTTCCATCTCCCTGGATGAAGATAAATTCCAATGAGACATTTGTCTACCTGGATTACCATAAAATTATAGAGTTCCCCACTGAGTGGCTTAAAACCCAGAATCATCGTGATAACAAGCATATAATCTTTAAGTAGTATATAAGAGGAAACCATCAATGTAAAACCCTATATACACATAGATATCTCTATTTATGAAGAACCAAAAATACATACGGATGATTCTGAATTCAACAAATGCTAATAATTTTTTTCTAATCTTGGGATGGCCTACTTATTACATGGGAAATAATGATGGATTCACGAACATATCTTAAATCTATAAGAGAGTCCCGGAGTAGGAAATAACCCCCCTACAAAAGGTTGTGATGTTCCTGACCTCTCATCCTCTAGAAAAAATAAATTTCTAAATTATAATAGGTCAAAAAAAATAACAAATGCATGCCTTTAAAAAGTAGGTCCCTTTGGATAAAAAACCATTGGGTGTTTTCGGTTCTATAAACAAATCTGTTGGAAACCATTCAGAAATGGTGATTCCTAATCAGAACACACGTTATGAGGGAAACAATGATGGTTCCCCATCTAATAAATATTCTAAGATGATCTAGATGAGGCTACCCCTTGAATATGTGGGGGAACATTCCTACTCTTATTGGTCCTAGTGGAGGGATCTACCAAGAGTTTCAGCAGTAGAGACTATCTGAGTCGGGTTGTAGCTGGAGTATTGAGTTCTACCATAAACATGTCTTCCTCTACATCCTCAGTCATTGCGACCTCTTCATCTAGTTCCCCAATAATGTTTAGGGAACTTAGGATAATGTACATATTCATCATTAGATAAGTTATCCATTAAGTGGATGAAATTAATAGAACTAGATATTAATTCTTCATCTGATGTGGATTCCGTCTGGTGGCTCTACTCATGTGGTACCGTCTTGTGAGTGATGCCTATACTTTTGGGACAGAGGGAATGAAGTTTTATAGATTCCAAGATAACTTTCCTCCTTTGTATAGTTTCATATTTCTATGTTTGTTTCCCACCCTTATGGCTATGTCATTTTTTAGAAGCCTTCCCTTTGGAGGACTGCAGTGTCGGTAAGGCCAGTTGTGCTATGGCGAAAGAAATTAGGCGAAAAATTGGTTGTTCCAACTACGCTTGGAGGATAGTGTTGTTCTTGTTGATTATATTACTATCCATGAAATCACTGAAATTTTGTGAATTATTTATTGTAACGTATGACCATTCACCCTCTTCCTCTAGATTACGATAGAAACACATGCTCTCTGTGCAGGTAATTTTCCTAGCTTCAGATTCCCTGAGTCCACCATTTTTCAGAATTTATTTAAAAAAAATAAATACCAAGATTGTTTTCCCCAATATCTAGTTAAAGGGATGGTATTTTGGGTGATCTTTGAGACCATCCTGATCACGCCTTTTGGGCTTCGTAAAATTGAGAATCCTTTTCTCCAAATCCACAATGACGTTTTTAGGGACTTACTCATCTTGGAACAAATAAAATTTATTATTTATCTCCTCAAAATAGCTTCTACTCTACTCACTTTAATATTACTAATGAGTTGTGAATTTTTTATAACAATATGGAGGGGGTTCTGCTCGATATGGTGTGGGATTTGGAGCTAGAGTTGTTGCTTGTGATGGCTTAAGAATAACAGTGGTAGCCACTGCTTTCCCTATTCTATTCCCTTGAGATGATGGAATTACTCAAGACTTGGCATTGGTTCATAAGACTTAATCTTATAATATTTTATAAACAATTCTATGATCCCATAACACACCTATATATTTCATAGGATGAGTGGTCTTAACAACTCATCACAAAGATTCCCTATAAAGGTAGGAAAAAATATTTTCGGGGAAGCTTTAGGATTATCAAGTAGTTCAGACCTATTCTCTAAGAAATGAAATCTAAGACCCTCTCATTCTCATGTTATTTTTTAGTTTGATAGGTTGATGACTATTTTATTTAATAGAATTGAACTTAATTGAAAGTGAAACTTCTGATGGAGTTGTTCCAATCTAGTGATTTACCAAGATGATAAAATCATATACCATATGAAGGGTATCCATTATAGTGTTTTCCTAAAGCACGTGAGTTTAACTACTTCTTATTATGTGGGTTTTTTCATCATGGGATCACAGTAGAATCTGAATAGATCAAATTCCACTTTGGGTCCCCGATCCATAGAAAATTGGAAATAAGGGTTCCCAAATTTCATCTAGGGAGGGGTCAGATCCATCCTTTTAGGGTAAGGCTTCCTTTATAGCTTTACTGATGAACATAATTCTTCCATGGATTCCAATCATGATTCCAATGCCTCAATATTATTGATAATCCCTTGAGGTATTTCTTGTTGAAAATGATCTTGGGAATGAAATATATATTCTTATGTCATTTATTATTATGATATTATTTTTGAGCCACACAGTGGGGTGATCTAGAATTTATATTTATCTAAGACAATGTGAGTTGTTTTGATGTCAAGATAGAACCCATGAGACAAGATTCCTATATATCTATGTGAAAGGAATTTGAACACATGTGGTTCATTTTTACTTAAGGGGACACATCATACCTTTTAAGGTCTTGTGACAAAGGCCAGAGCACAAAGCTTAACGTCATCCAGAAAGGACGTCTAGGAAAAAGGTTCCTAGTCAAAGATGGTGTGCTACTTATTCCAAGGAGGCCTAGGTGAACGTAGAAGGGATGTGGCCTCCAAAGTTTGATATAAACCTACTGACAGGTATCCCATAGAATTATAGAGTCAATTTGGGGTTCTAGTTTAGATCCTCAGAGAGGATTTCTATGTATCAAATTTGAATAGTAATCAAATCCAACATATTTTGAATGGGTTGGGGATTACACCTATGGTGGAGTCCCTTTGAATTTTTTTCTCGCAGGGGATTTTTCCCTTTGATATAGATACATGGATTTGATGACCCACACCAATGGTGGCCCTATAATGGTTTCTCTCATAAGGGATATGACCCTTTGAGATAAATACTTGACTTTGAGGACCATACCTATAGAGGCCCTTTAAAGGAAGGTGAGAGAATGATCCAAAAAAGGATCATCTTCTGAGACATGTATTTGATCATGAAGATTCCATAATCATCACTATTCTCTAATCCCATGTGATTCATGCTTGGTGTGAGAAACAAGAGGAAGGGAAGATCTAATAAACCATTATCTCTTTCAGACACTAGTGGTCAAGACTATGTAAATGGGATAGGGAAAGGGAATTGATATTCCTCTATCCTCTATTATTTTCATAACCAGGGTCATGAATTTTACACCAATATAGATATGGACCTCTGAAATACTAGGGTCTTACTCCAGGAGGGATTCCCTTAATCCAATTTTAGAGATGACGAAGGAAGGATAAGGCACTGTCCCTCATCGCATAAAATGGGGGGCCCCTAACACTACTTCCAAGGTTAGGATCTCGATTAACATAGGAATATATGATCAGAAACATTATGAGGATCCTCTTTCTTTAGTAGGTTATCAATAGGACCCCATTTACCACAGAAATATATGATTGAGGGGACATGCTGGTGTGCCCCACACTATGATCGCACATATTTGGAGGATTTAGAAGAAATATTAGATTAGTCCTACTCAGATGAGGGTTATTGGGGAAGAGTTTCCCTTACCTAAGTGGTATGAAGAAGGGCTCAAAGGAGGATGTAATAGGTGATTCATGGGAAAGTAGAAGGAGGATCATGCAAGTAAGGCCTAGGAAAGCTGAAGAAAACTTATGCAGGGTAGACTTGGGTGGACTAGAAGTGCTTTAGGTAGAGTGGAATTCTGATTGTAAAATTCTTGATGATGTATTGCCTTGTAAACTACACTTAGGTGAGGCATTTCTCTAGGCTCCAATGGTTTCCTTAGGTGTCTCTGTAAGTTTATCATGTAGGTCCTAAGTTTGAGAGAAGAACTTCATGATAGTGCTTTTCAACTAGGTGAAAGTGTCTCCTCAAATAGGTGTCTTGATATTTACAAATAAGGGGAACATTATTCCCATTGTTCCCCTTAATTTACAATTCTCTTGGATTTTAGAGAGCTACCTAGATGGTTTTGAGGGCTAGGATGAAGAACTAGGGTGATTAGATATTCAGAAGTTCATTTGATCTTCTAGTTATTTATAGAATCATGAGGAGTATCAATACCCAAGGTAATTTTAGATTTTTGGATAGGGATTACACCTAGTTGGATTCTCATAATTCTAGAACCCTGAGGAGTATCTCTAATCATGGTGATTTGGTTTGGTTAGGGCTTACACCAAGGAGTATACCCTAGTTTCTTGAAACATGAATATTATATCGACTCATGGTGATTTAGAATGAGAGGTTGGGTTTTATGTGTCTTATCCAAAAACAACCTCAACCCATCCTGAAATGTTCACAGTATGACTCTCCATTTTTCATGGGAGTCAATAATGTTCATTAAGGGAACGGGATGAAGGCTCGGGACCATAGACCGACCTTGATCCTGAGTGGGGGAGCAGGGGTGCAGCCCTAGTGCTATAGAAAAATGGGTGAGAAGGGTTTTCCAAGTATCATGACTTGGGAGAATGGCCACAAAATTGTTGGATCACCGAAGCGGGGGGATCACTCAAGTGTTTTGCTTAGGTGGGGGATCAACGAAGTTGTCCTCCTAGGTTGGGGATGGCACAAGTGGTTCGCTCCGGTGGGGGATCTCAAAAGTGATTCATCTAGATGGGGGCTCACCCAAGTGGTTAGACTAGGTGGGGGAACACCCAAGTGGTTCACTAATATGAGGGCCCCAACCATGTTGATGGATTGATATCATATTTCTCCCATGTCGGTATGAACTACTTGGGTGAAGGATCTTCCCAACCAAAGCTCACACCTAGCTTCATGGTCTAAAGATTCATCCATTAATTTTTAAAATTAGTGGAGAAGGGGTCTATTTATTGACTAGATGGTGGACCTAAGTTAAATTTTTGGGTCAATGATCTATGTGAGTATACTAGAATGAATGGAATTGTGTGAAGGGGCTTCACGAATGGCATTCATGGGATCACGAATTCCATTACAAAATTTTCCAACTTCGGACAACCATAAATTTTGATCTATAAGTCCGTTTGGACTCTACGACCTATAAAATCGATTACTATAAATAGAACTATGATTATCAATATTTTTTATACACCAAAAATTTCTTATAAGAAGCTAAAAATTAATTTCAATGCGTCAATTCATTTTTATCAGTGATTTTAGGAATCTATACCTTACTCTAAAAGGGGGTTCTCTCCACTAAGCCATATGATTGGGACGAATTTATATGGAATCCTTATACCACATCATGGATCATTATTGTGGAACATGGAAATCAAAATTTCATGTCCTTATGGCATAGAGACACATCTCTAATCAAACTCAACATTTTTTCCCAGGTGAGGATAATATCATCGGTTGTGCGGAAAAGTGCATGAAATGAATTTTTGGGTTTCAATAGTATATAATGTATAAAACATATATTTATGAAACTATTAAAATTATTTTAATATAATATTGTAAATATATAAGTTATACTAGTAATAAATGGTTATATGAAACATAATCATCTTCAATGAACATATTGAGGAACCTATCTTAATTTGAGTTCATATTTGTAAATCTGAGGAACTATATGAATTTTATGTTAATGTACTAATAAAATATATTCATATTTTAAATTATTATGATTATGATTCTATTTAAAAGAACATTTTACAATGTTCAATATATCTATGATGTTTCAGATAAATCAACCGAACCACCTTGAGTAACTGCCACAAGCGAAACATATTTAATAAATAAATAATGTATAATAATAAATAGACCTTATAAAATGAAATAATGATTTAAGGGGTACTTAAGAAAGTATTTAATAAACTTAATTTTATTATTCAGGATGTTTGGCACACACGTATAAGGAATAAGGTCCTGAGGTACAGATTATTTGTCTCTATATTCAATTCCACGAGATATATTTGATATTATGCATCATTATTTATTTTATACGGTGTATTCAATACCATATTTAATTCATGTATATTTAATATCATTCATTTTATGATATTGTAATGCAAATTTCATGATATACCTCTTAGGTTCTATAAATTCTTATGGAACCGTCATCATAAGGGTTTTTTATCACAATTTTGTTTCATTGATATATGATGATATTCACCACTTGTATTTTTTTGGGTGTATGTATTTGAAATAGGTTTCTTTTTGTTATAATTTTAATTAAATATTATGTATTTACTAATCAATATCATGTTATAACTTCCATGGATTTTCAATTTGAAATATTACGACTTTTTAAGGGGTTTTTAATATTAATTATCATTTATTGAGTTATAATTTTTATTCTTGAAGTTATTTAATATTAGTTAGTAACATTATTATATTTGATTCTATTATGTGATATTTTATTTTTGTTTTATATTTATGTAAATTTACACCACATTAACATATTTTTAAATTTCTCTTTCTTCAAGAATTATGATATCCTTGAGAGATTTGATTAACTCCAATTTTAATTCATCGAGTTAAAATGTTAGTCATTAAGCATCCTTCTTAAAAGTTTGAAACAAAATCCTATTTATTATTTCATAAAATATTACCTCTTTAATATCTATGGAAAATTATATATTTAACTCAAATTTTCTCTCTCAATGAATTGTATTCTTATAAAAGTGAAACGTGTTTAAGAAAAAAAACCTTCATATCTTTTAAGGATAGTTTCTCCCCCATTTCCATGTTCATAATTCCCACAAAAGAATGTTTTCAGTTATTATTTTATAAGAAAAATATGTATTTACTAATTTTAAATTCATATTTCCATTATCCTCTTTTCAAAAGAAATTTTTTGATGCACTTTTTAGTATGTGGGTTCTCAAAAAAATTATTTCAAAATATTAAAATAGTTTACCATATTTTCAATATCAAATGTTTAATATTCCACTCATCATTCTCTTTAGAAAAACATTATAACTTTAAAATATGCTATTATTGAAGATTATTTTTTCGAAATGTATTCACTCCACCACTTTTAAACCGTGTTTCGATTTTTAGGGATCCATTATTGAGGATTGTTTTTAAAAATTAAAATTTTTCAAGACATTTCCACTTCTCCATTTTGAAATATTTATTTCTATATCATGGATCAACAATTTCGAGTTATTTATAATAGTAAATATTTTTCAATTTTTTAAATGCTTCTTTCCAAAATAAATTTTGAAGGTAATCTATAAAATATTATTTTACAATAATGTTAAAAACATTCTTGAAAAACTCTTTTATGGTTTCATTACCATTTCCCCTATCTTATCTATAGGCTTAATTTCCTTAGAAATTATTTTTTATGAATAAACTTCTAAATTTAATTATGAAAAAATATTTTCGGGTGATTGAAATTTGGGAGTCATCTATTTACATTCTTGAGGTCAACTTTAGTGATAACAATTAGAAATGTTCAGAAATTCATTTTTATTGTCAGGGGGTCTCTATGATGAGATAAATGAAACCCATTTTCAACCCTTGATTTTTTATCATATACTAAATGATTGATTTCTTATGGGATGCATATGTATGGATGATAATGGGTGGGGTCCTATATATCCCTAAAATGCATCACTTATGGTTAATATCTCATGAGATAATAAAGCATGGACATATATAAGATTTTCCAAAACATAAAGCATGGACATGATTGGATTTGTTCACAACATAAAGCATGGACATTCTTGGATTTGTTCACAGTATAGAGTATAGACATGATTGGATTTTTTTCAAAATTTAATGTTGGACATGTATGTATTTTTTTAACAACATAAATCGTGAAATTTCTTGTATTTGTTTCTCAACATAAATCATGGAAATTCTTGAATTTGTTCACAACTTAAAGGGTGGACATGTTTCGATTTCATCATAACATAAAGGGTAGAAATAATTGGATTTTTTCACAACATAATGTATCAATATTCTTATTTTTTATCATAATTCCTTATTATTATATGATTCAATGACATTCCATGTTTTTATATTAGATTCCTCTGATTATTCTTGATAGATTATATTTATTATCTCACACTCTAGTGCCATTGTACATGTTTTTTCATTTGAGATTATATATCATTATTAATGAATTATGGAGAAATATTATTATTCCACATTCATTTTTGTTAGATATATATCCCCTGCTCATGTTTCATATTCTTATGATCTAACCCTTGATGACAAGTTGATGAGTTTTTCTACTTAATGAGCATCTAAGTTCACCCCTTTATTATGTTTCAATTACTCAGGTTATAATGATGAATATAACTTATTATAAGTCTATAATCATGTCTTGTGTGGCACAATTATGGATAAATATTTACAATTATTATAAATTAAGTTTCTTATGTAGCTGATCATCAAATATATTAAACTTTATATTCTTGGGATTGTGTGATTAATGCGAGATTTAATGGTTAAATTATATAAAATAGGTAAAATAAATATACTTTTAGCTTGGGTAATCTCACTATGTATGAAATCCTTGATTTAAAGAATATTTTTTATCATCGGGCCCATAACTGTGGGTATGGGGTGCCTCAAATGATATTAAAGTGGGGTTTAGTTATTTTTTAGGATTAGTTTTGTTATTATTTATGATTAGTGTATTAATTTTGTGGATTAGGATGAGTGTAATTTAGTGAAACCCCAAGTTAAAATTCTAAGTTATAATCCTAATTATTGGATAAAAACTTTTCATGGCCCCCTCCCCTAATGGTACCTCACTTAGTCCAGAAATGAGAGAAGAGATAAAATGATTTCCAAAGGCTGCCTCCAATAGGAAACTGGTTGATGAAAAGCACTGAGAGTATATCATAAACATATATGGGAGGCATTATCATTTAAGATATGAGAAATGAGAAATAATATAGAGATACCCATCAATACCTACTCATGTTAAAATTAAAAGATCCCAAATAAATGCATGTAATACCATACAACTAAACATCTAAAAAATAGAACAACAAGTACTAAAATAAAATCCTCGACATCAACCATGAATACCTAAACAACTCTTGAAAACCCCACAATATAGAAATTTCCAAAAAGGCCACCAAATATCTCATGTAGTTCTGAAAATAGTTTATATATTCATAAGGCTTTCATGACAAGTATAATTAATAAGATCTTCCCTAGAACCCATCATGAAAGTAATAAAGTATTAATTATAAATCTTTTTGAACAACAAGTGAAGATAAATCGTCACCTAAATAGGTATAATAAATAAGTTCATAGACCCACCATGGATTTCTATAATGAACTATCAGATGCAAGAGATCATATATTATAATATCTAAAGAAGGTTCCCCATTACCACTTTCCCACTAGTTTCTCGATTGGCCCCAACATTTCACATCCTGATCCATCTATCGCTAAAATAATCCCACCCAAAGACACGTGGGTTAAGTTATTAGATGATACATATCATTCATTAAATCACCTCACCACATATCATGCACCACGTGCATCCCATAATCCCATACCGCATCTCCATATAGTAATAGAGTTGTTTCAGGGATCCACCACAACTCGTATGTCATGTATTATACCTCAATCCATCACATCCCATACATGTCATACCGATAATAATATGTAGGATACTATATCTGATGATATATGTGTATAAAATAACCACAGTCCATTACATCCCTCGAAACACTTATATGGGGAAGGATAACAAACATACATACAAATATAAAATATTATCAAGATAAGAAAGTGGGGTCAAATGGGTTAGTCGCCTATCTCCTCCTCAACAACCAAGATATTGGGGAAAACCCTCCAAAACCCACTAGGTATCAATATCCCTACCCACATGGGAGGGGTAGTGTATGAAATCACAAATAATACAACATATAATATATCTTATGACAACATGATAGAAATTATCCTAGTGTTAGGATGAATTACAGCTACCATATTTTAGAAACCTAACTGCCACATCAAAGAACTATATATCATATAAGCACACAAAAATTCAAGGATATTCGTTTAATTAATTATTTCCTATAAACATTTAATTTTATGTTAATTAATTAATTATCTATTGATTAAAATTATTCCATTTTAAACTTTATTAATCACCAAATGAATTCCATGTCCTTCACGGATAATCTAACCAATTCCACAGTTCCACAAGATTATCAAAAAATTTATTCCCTTCAAGATCCAACCCTATAGTTTAAAATATTTATTAATCATCACCATTAAATAATTCAAGGTACTATTGGGAACATCATAAGCTAGTATAAAATGGATGTATAAACCAAGAACAACCACCTTCCACAAGCTATAGGGAAATGAATGAAGATAAAAACCAACCTAGTCATATATACTTTTATGAAGAACATTATCAAGAAAACATCCCATCTTTTAGCACAATAATAGGAAATCCCAACTTCAACCCATTTCATCAATCCAGGTGCCATCCCCAACACCACCATAAATATCCCCATGCATCAGTATATCACAGGAATCAAATTAAACAACAAAACTAGGCCTCAAAACCCAAATATATTCAATCATCATCCATTATAGGATCACATCATATCACATACCAAGGATCACATCTGTATAAAAACCAAAAGGTAGTAAACAAAAAATACAGTAAATAAGGTATCTAGGGTTTAGAAATAAGGAATCTATACGTCATATTCCAATGTGATTTCTCAGTCCAAAGAATTTATCTTTATCAAATGACTAGTTCTTTACCATCTTGAATTAACTAATTAATTTATAATAGTTTACAACTATGGGTAAACTATGGTATCACCTGTTAAATGATATACTTTTTTTAAACATGCATCCAAGTATTACTTCCAGTTATGTTTAACTTAAAGGAAGAACATTCTCATTTAGAATTCCTCTTATTATTCAAGAAAAAATCATTTCCAACTTCATATTCTTTATAAAATTCCATTGACATATGGAATAACAAATTCAATTAGACATCAATTAAGCATCACTTAAATTTCCATTGAATTATAAGAATAAACAGATTCAATAAACATGCATCTTTAATTCTTTAGCCAACAAAAATTACGAGATTTATATTCTTTCAAAATTTTCATCAAATCAAATTTGTTAAACCATTTTATAAAAAACATGTGAACCAAAGAAAAACATGGATAGAACGCTATTTAGAAAATAAAGAGGAAAATAGTTATCATGGTGGAAAAAAATGTGATCACAATAACCATATACAATTTTTTCATTATTTTAGTTTAATATTTTTTGTGGTTAATTACACTTTCACCCAAATACGGAAATCATGATTAATATATGATTTCACATGAAAATAAAAGTAGAAGAAACAAATACCCTTCATCAAAGATTTCAACATTATTAAACAAGAATAAAATAATAAGCAGATAAATAATCTCCTATCCTGTAAGGAAACTACATCCCTATTAAAATGATCCACCATAATCACGAAACAAATATAAAATGAACTCTATTAGAACAAAGGATATCAACCTTCATATCATGGAAATAAATAATAGGACTAAACAAGATTTATTTGAGAAGAAAACACAAGATAAAGATCCAAAAATAACCTTAGATCACAATGGATTGAACAATAGAAGAGTGACATCAGTCACTTTTGAAAGTGATTCAAAACACCCTGGAGAACCACATATTGTTTCCTAGAATTAGGAGAGAATCAGACATTTTGAGAAAATTTGATCGTGTATTAGGCTTTATAAGCATTCTTCAAGACAAACCTTCATGATACTAATAGGTTATTCACACCTTCAATGTACTGAGATCAAGACCTTATAAAAACGTATATCCTAGCTCCAATAATACTAATATTCATTCACATCATGAAAAAAAAATCACATCTTGAGTTTTTAGAAATAGATTCACCAAATATGAACCCTTATCCCATCACATAGTGAACTAACATTACATGTCAACAATCACACCCTATTAAATTCGCTTCTTAGACCATGAATTCTTATTGTATCTACTAATTGAACTCACATGTTGTGAACTATAGTTCACAATGTGAACTTCTCCTATATACAAATTCTAGATCCCAAACTACACTGAACTAGTGCTAGGTTCCCCTCAATATCCATACACCTCAAAAATAAGAAAATTAATGAGATAAAAGGATCCAAGTGCCTCCATAATATACCTCTCAAAAAATTATCATTCCCAAGAATTTAAACTAAACCCATAGAGAAGGGGAAAAGGGGTTGTCCAAATTGGCACTCTATGAGATACTTCTCAAGAAATTCATCCTTAAAGGAACTCAACCACCTCACTTAGATAAACAGAGAACAAAACCATGAAACACTAACAACCAGCTCCTAAACACACTCTTGTTGGAGATACCTATCAAATCATAGAAAGGGTATAAATAAATCATTAAATACCATTTCATAAACAAGATAAAGGTCAAAACCAAAAAAATGAGTATCACTATAAGAGAAAACCGAAACATCAAACTACTAGAGTTACTGAGTGTGAATCTATGACTCATATTCCCAAGTCCTCTATTCCATGAAACTATGTAACTAAAGGAAACAAATAAAATTAATAACATTCCCACACAACACCTTCTATTAGTGGTTTTACATCTCCACAAGTTGCTCCTTGAAGTTTTCATCATCATCAATATCGATCTCAACCCAGAATATGATCTGAGAGTCTTCATGAAGATAACAATGAAGCTATGATACATGGAAAACATAATGTATTAGGCTCATCTATAAGGTATGCCTTACCTAATATTCCATGTCTATAACATGATCCAACACCTACAAATTCCCAAAAAACTTTGGATAATGATAACTCCCTCATCCAACCTTCGCTATCCATGATGAGGAGTCACCTTCATGAATAAATGATCACTAATGTTGAACTCCAGAGGTCTCATCCTATTATCAACATAAGACTTCTGATGATCCTGTGCTACCTTTTTCCTCTCATGAACCCCTTGAACCAACATTTTCATGCTATGCACTAGTTATGGCCAGAGAATTTCTCATACTCTGACCCCATTACAGCACAATAGAGAATTAAAATCTCAATTATGCAATAATTTAAATCATTTCATACCAATAGTGGAGTGAAAAAGATTTATATTAAAAAACTTTTCCAAGTTTCATGCCACATCCATGAACCTCAAAAATATAGGACACAAGCATGTAACACATCCTCAAGAGTCTTAATAGTTTTTATTTCTGATCATATGTATGGGGATGGAAAGTAGGGAAAAAGAATAACTCAGATCCAAAAAACATGTTGGATTACTCTCCACACCCTTGATGTAAAATAAGGATCATGATTAGAGATGATCATCCTTGGTAATCCATGGATTCACACCACCTCCCCTAAGTAATACCTCAAAAAAATCCAATGACCTTCCCTCCTTGATCACTATAAAGTGAGATGATTTCGTCAAATGGTCCACAATAAACCACATAACAATAAATTCGAACTGATATAGAGGTAAATAGATTATTTATTCTACTGATATGTCTTTATACTTCCATCTAGGATCATAAAATAGCTAGATAAAATCAATAGGAACATGGTGTTCAGTATTCACCTTCTCTAAGACAAAACATAGACACACAAACTCTGAAATTAAGTGATTCAACCTAGACTGCCAAAATTCACCTCCCAAAGCTCAGAATATCTTTTCCACGCCATGTTTTATTACTGAGGGTCATCTATGAAACTCATGAAGAATCACCTCATGAATTATTGAAGGAACAAAAATCTTTCCCGGGAGTAACACCTAAAATTATTCATCCTTAGACCAACCATTAGGATAATCACTATAAAACCACTTTAAAATCCCCTAGCTTGGACTTCTAAACCTGTTGCACCAAAGACAACTACACTTTCATCTGAAAAATTCATCTTTTACCATTAAACTCTCCCATGAAAATATGTAATGTAGAGATTTCTTCCATCACTCTACAAGAATCACTAGATTCAGGCACATTATCACCTCAGGAATACATGCTCATTAAGTTAGCTTCAACATTACCCTTCACTAGTGTATATGAAATCTTGAAGTTATAATCTTGTAAGAATTCCATCCACCGTCACAATATCAAGTTTAGATCACGCTGGGAGAAGATATAACTCAGGCTATTGTGACTCATAAAAACCAAAATATTCTCATGAATGGGGTAATTTCAATAAAAATTCAAGGAAAACATGACTGCTTCTAACTCAGAACCATGGGTGGAATAGTTAAATTCATGGGGATGTAACTTTTGAAACCCATAATTATAAACTCATCTCTACTACATCAGAACACATCCCTAACCAAGATGATAATCTGTAGAAAAAATTCTCAAACAAAAATACCACTTCTAGAAAATGAATAAATTGAGTGTAGAACAACTTCTCCTTCAAATACTCAAAATCTAACTATAAATAATCAGTCTACAATAACACTTCATTTTTTTCTAGTCATGGCTATAAAAGGAGTCAAAACTAACATAAATTGGTTATCAATCTCTTATAATGGAATGTAAGGCTAAGGAAACTCCACACCTCTTCAACTATATTAAGGGATACCCATGAAACTATGTTATAGAACTTAAAATGATCCATAGGTATACCATTTTAGGACATGACATAACCAAAGAAACAAACTTCACAATCCCATAACTCACAATTTGATAGCTTCCCAAATAGTTGTTAATGATAATGAAGTACCAAAATGACCAGCAAACGATCTGTGTGCTTCTTTGTAGACATGAAGTATAAAATTATTTCATTGATGAAACCCACCATGAACTGATCCAAAAAATATTTGGACACTACATCCATAAAACCATGAGCAATTCTTGAAAATTAATAACATGTGAAATAAGCACAATGAACTTCTAATTCCCATAATGATATCATGAATTGTCCTTTAGAATATCTTAATCTTTTACCTGCATCTAATGATATCATGACTACAGATTGATCATTATGAACCTGCTAGATCCTTTCAACATATCAAAAAAAATCATTAATCTATGGAAGAGGATAATGGTTCTTCACTATCACCTAGTTCAAGTAATGATAATCTATATAGAGATACAGACTACTATAATCCTTCCCCAAAAATAAAACTTGAGCACCCAAAGTTGACACACTAATATGAACTGAAACATGCTGCAAAATATCATTGATTCGTACCCATAAATATCGCAAATTAGAATTAATTACTCTATATAGAGAAATCAAGATCAAAGAATCTATTTACAATAGATTTATCCCAAAATCAATCTTTCATCGAGGGGGTAACACCACAACCTCTTCATAAAAGACATCTGGATGCTCTTTTAAAACTCTAAGAAACATTGTCAGATGAGTTTCTTATGAACTAATAATATTCTCATCCATCATGGAGGATAAATAAGGAACAATACGAAATACCATATGAGAGTTTCTCTCGCAAAATAATAATTAAATATCTCCATCAACATCATAGGACACAATCTATTTCCTAAAACAATCTCCAGTATCCTACACCAAATATATTCAATCCATGCCAAGGATGATGTCATTTTGATATATCTATAAACATAAGATGTCTTCCCTTGAGAATTGTTTCCCAAACACTATCTCTTGGTCTCTATATATTTCATATGTATAATCACAACCTCCAACTGGAAAAGTCAACACCAAGGTTATTGTAAGAATCTCTACCACATATCAAAAATCATGGACTGGGGAAGCTTATACAATGTAATTTATAGCTACTGAGTCAAAAAAATCATGAAAAGAAGTATAAAACAAGAAAAGAGTACCCTGAACCATGTATGGCTCACATGGAAGTGGTAAATTCAAAGCATGCAGCTAACCATGACATATTCTATGGCCTCTCTAATACTGATTCAAAGTTGTCTGACCATTTTGTTGTTATCTTTGCTAAAACAACATCAACAGGGGAACCTAAAATGAATACCAACTACATGTTTCCTGCTTATAAATTTTGGGTACTCTCACCACTTACAACCTCGGCCTCCACACAAAAAACATGTGTTTGATCCCTTGGAAGAGGCTTGAGATCCACCACCCCCTATAAAACATGAAGATGACGGTCGACACCTACCTATGGCTATATGAAATATATTTTGTTGAAGATACCAGGAACCCCATACAACCACTATACTATATAAAGAGTCCCAAAAATTTCTCTCCCATAACATTCTGGTTCTAGTCAAAATACTCTCAAAAACATCAACTCTTTTTAGTACCTCAAGATATGTCGACAACATAAACTGGGTGATGTGATGATTGATCTTTGGATGAAAATACTCCTCAATATATCTCACTTTATCATCATATTTTATAAATAGATCCTAATTATAATGGATAATGTTCTAAAAATAAATCATATACTCCCTAGTGCTGGAACTCCCTAGTAGAAGGGTAAGCAATGCTTGGAAACTGGCTTCCTTCATGGCCAATAAAATAAACTTAGATTCAAATTGGTCTTCCAACTTCTCCAATGAGACATTTAAACCCTCATGGTCACTAAGTAACAAAAACCACCACTAACTCACTACTCCATGAAACATTATCATCACCAATGAAACTTAGTGCTTCTTCCAATAATGGATTGAAGTAAAGGTTATCTCCACATTCTCCATCTAGTCCTCCTTCGCTGAGTTTGAAATATATCCCTCATACTTCTACAGTATCTTTCACTAAAACCCTAAGTGTATTTTCGTCGTCATATTATACTCTTTAGTGATCTTTTGGTACATCCTATTGAGCATCTTTGGAATGAACCTTCTAAGGACGTCAAACTAGACCTATAATTGGAAAATAAAAAACTATTAGGGACTCTAAAACCTATAATATATTATATATAATAGTTATTAATTATTGATTTATTTAAGGTTCAACCTAATCCCAAGGTCTAGAACTTTATAACACATGAATATGAAGAATGATACAAGATCCTTTCCTTGGTCTCTACCCAGCAACCATTATCACTTTACTTTGTAGTCTTAGTAAGCTTAAAGGTTAATGCATTATATTAGAGGGGGTATAAATGCCTGTGTCTCAGTCAGTCTTTCTTGTCTACATTACATACTAAACATAGATGACATCATTTCTCCACCAACCCATGCATTAATAACCTATTACAACCTCCAATATCTATTATATCCCTCACCTTGAACCATAAATACCACTCTGTTATGACCCCCTCCCCCAAAAGGTACCCATCCCAGGACAACAATGAACGAAGGAAGATAATGAAACATGAAGCTTACCTCTAAAATGCCACAGGGTGGTGATAAGCACTATGGGTATATCATACAAACATATGGTAGGAATTACCCTCTAAGATATGAAAAATATAAGAAAAGATAGATACACCCATCAAAACCTTATCAACATAAAATTAATATATCCCAAATAAATGCAAGTAAATTCATACAACAGAACAAGTAAAAAAATGGAACTATAAGTACAAAAAATAATCCTAAAAAATGACCACAAACCCCCGAAACAACTCCTTAATAATCCATGATCTATTAATTTATATCCCAATCATTATAAAGATTATTTAGACCTTAAAATATGTTTATATATACGTAGGGTGATCATAAACAGTATATTCGTTATGATCCTCCCTAAAGCATCTCATGAAAAAGATAAAGAAATCATGTTAAAGTTTAGTGAACAACTATGGAATCTAACTCATCTCCTAAATAGATATGCTAAGTTCCCAGCCTCAAAATGGATATCTCTCTCCATGTATCTCATATAACATATCATATAATATATTATCAAGATAAGGTACACTACTACCACTTCCCTAATAGTTTTTTTCTCCTCTATAACATCACAAATCCTAATCTGTCACTCTCTAAAAGAATATATCCTGAAGAAAACTAGTCTAATGTATCATACCATGAACTCCATGCATCACATCACCTCATTACATATCATGTACCATGTGAATCACATTATCTTATCATCCCATTCCACATCTCGAAATATTAACTGAGTTAGTTTTTGGATCCACCCCATCCCATACATGTCATAGCTTTAATAATTGATATAACACTATATCTAGAGATACATTTGTGTGAAATAACCATAATCTATCACATCACTCTACACAAATTTATGGATAAATACAACCTTTTTTCATACCAACACATAATTCTTCTAAGAGAATAGAGTGGGGTTATAGGGGGTAGTAATCCATTCATCCCTCACCAGCCTGGTTTTTGGGGAAAGAACCTTCCCAGATTCCAATGGGTGTTGGTCTCCCTAATGACATGGTTAAGGTAGCATATGAAATCACAAAACACATAGGATATAATATAGATCCCCCGAACACTATCGTCACTAACCAAATCTTAATCTCAACTATAGCTATTTTCCCTTGAACATCCAACTTGCACCACTAAGAACTAAGTATCCTATAAGCATACAATCATTCAAGGAGCATCATTTAATTAATTATCTCCTTTTCACATTTCACATTATAAAATTTAATTAATTAATTATTTATTTATTTATTAAAATTATTCCATATCACACTTCATTAAACACCAAGTGAAGTTCATGCCTACCATGCATAATCTAATCGATTCCATGATTCCACAAGATTATAAACATTTTCATTCCATTGAAGAAAAAACTGCATTGATAAAAATATTTATTAATCATTATCATTACATAATTACAGGTATTTATGGAAATATCTTAATCTATCATAAAAGTGATGCATAAACCAAGCATAATCAACAGCCTCAAGTAGTGGGTAAAGTAATACAGAAAAAAAGCATCATGACCGTTTTAATTTTTAAATCAAGAAAGCATCTCATATTTCAGCATTGAAATGCGAAATATCAGCTTCAATAGATTCCATCAATCTTGGTGACATCCCTGACAACACCATGTATATTACTATACATCTCGTTATCACATGCATCAACTACTTCAACAAACTTGATCCTCCCTATATATATCTCGTCAACCATCAATATACCAATCTCAAATCATGAAACTTATAAACACTCACATCTTGGTGAAACACAAAATGTAGAAAACAAAAAACAAAGTCAATAGGGAATATGGGCCCTAGAAATAAGGCATCCAGCCTTCACATGAAAACAGGATTCTTTAACCCCAACCATTTATCTTTTTCAACCGACTATTTATTTACCATATAGAATTAATTGATTCATTTATCATAGGTTATAACAACAGGTTACCCAATTCATCGTCTATTGGAATATATAAATTAGTTGGACATGATTCCAAGCATAACTTACAGTTTCATTAAATTTAATGGAAGAATATTCTAATTTATCATGAATTTTATTATTCTAAAAAATGAATTTCTATATTCATATTATTTATATAATTCCATTAACATATAGAAGAACAAATTTGATTAAAAATTTATCAAGAAACGCTTGAATTTCCATCAAATTATAATAATCAACAGATTTAATAATCATGGTACTTTAATTATTTAACCAACAAACATTACTAGATTTATATTATTTAACCATTTTAATCTAATTAAACTTGATAAACCATATAATTACAAACATGATAACCAAATAATAACATATATGAAGTGTTAAATCGTTATCATAGAAGAAAAACATGTGATTGTTATAGCCATTACCCATTTCTTTTCATTGTTTTGCTTTAATCTTTATTATGGATAACTAAATAATCACCCAAAGATAAAAATAAAGATTTATTTATGATTAAATTTAAAAATAATAGGATAATAAAATAGTTCCATACCTTAATGCTTTCAAAGTTATTGAATGAGAAAAAAAACAAAAAATAGATCTCTGATCTACTCTCCCGTAAGGAAAATACACCCCCATATGAACCCCTAACCACAACCATGCTAAAACATATAAAAAAGAACTCCATAATAACAAAAGATATCAACCAGAATATCATGGAAAAATATAATTTGAGGAAAAAAGATCGGTCAAAGAAGAACCCAAAATAGAAATAGGGAAGACTCACCTCGGATCACCATGGATCAAACATGGTAGGTCGGGGATCAATCCATTTTGAAAGGGTTTCAAAAAGCCCTAAAGATGCGCATATAAACACCTATAGTTGGGAGAGAATTGGAGGATTTTAGAAACCTCTAGGGTCTAGAAGGCTATATAAGCATTATTATAGATATAATTACATGGCAAGAATGTGTTTTTCATGTCTGCAATGTCTAATGCATAAAACCCTTCGAAAAAACACATCTCTCAACACCAATGACATGTTATAAATTCATGTATTGAAAAAAATATTAATTTTTTTAGTTTTCAGTGACAGATTCAGAAAATTAAAACATTATTCCCTTCACATATAAAACAAATGGCCCACATCAAGAATCACACCTTTTGAACTTCTCTCTCTATGTTTTGAAATCCTTTTTAGGCAGTGAACTAAACTTACACATTATGAACTACAATTCACTTCATAAACTTCTCCCACTTCCATATTTATACTCCCAAAACCCAATAAAACTTATCTAGGATTTCCTATAAGAACCACATACCTTATAGAAATGTAAAGAACTAGCTAAAAGCACCCATACTCTTATAATCTAAAAGTTTTGGGAAAGTAGAGATTTTTTGGTTTCAAAGAAATTACATCCCTATACAGGTGCTGGAAAGTGGATGAGGATATTCAATAGGTTAAACTAAGTTTATTCATACTAAAAATGGTTAGTTGAGTATAAACATGAACTCCACTTAGTGAAAAAATGAGTGGTACTTGGACTACACTCCTGGACAAACACTTGCAAGGGATATTATTTTGTTAATTTACATTCTATTAATGAAAAATTATGAAGGATTTAAATTTTTTTTTTTTGAGGATGAGTTAGGTTAGATAAAATAATAGAAAAATGACCATAGACAACCTAGGATAAACTGGAGGTGTTATAGGATCCAATTATGTCATAGCTGAAATAAAAGTATTATAGGTTGAAATGAAGGTGTCATTAGAGAAAACATATGATGATTGTTTTTCATATTCATATAATCATTTACTATGATTTTATGTAATGTTATCATATAAATTTTGGTTTCATTATTTGGTTGGAAATAGGAATATGAAAATATATCTGTAAAAGTTATACCCTTAGAAACTCTTATAACAAACTAAGGAAGCATATTTGGTACAAAGTTTTCACATAAAGGAAAGTCTCAATTCATTCCTATTATAAGGGAAATGATGAGTCTCTAAGTATCTAAGATTGTGAGTTATAGATCTAAATATAAAAAGTATATTGAGTTTCTTATGGACCCCTTAGCTTATTTCATTAGTGAATGATAATTAAAATTTTATAGACATAATTTATTTAATCGGGGAAGAAAGTATCACACTGATATTCTTGAATATATTTTTATTTAAATAAATATTAAATTGATAGATTGTTTCACATGAAACACCAAAAAAATGATCTACAAAATATTATATAAATATTGTTAAGAAAATTATAGAATAACAAAACCTCTATTAAATAAAAATATTTAATCAATTATAAATGCATAAAAAATAGGATTACGAACACTTTAAGTTTAAAAAAGTCATTTTTCATAACAAATATTTCATATCTGTATATTATAAATTCATTTAAAAGATAAATTTATAAATTTTCAAAAAACAATAAACATTATTTTTCAATTCATCATGTTAAATTTATCTTACGGTGAATTATTTATATTTTCTAAAATAATTTATTTTTAGGTGAATATTGTAAAATACTAATTTTTCTAATGTCGTCACTTTTATGACATTTTCATGGTACAATAATGAAGAGAAAGTTTTTTAATCCATTTTTTCTAGGAAATATCTATTTTAACGAAAAATGAATCATTTAAAAATATTATATTGAATTTATTAAACCCATGTGTAATGTTTTTGAAACTTAGGTAAAATTTTACACTAAAAATAGTTTATATTTTTTTATTTTAAATACTAATTTTTATTGCTTCAGAAAATTAAATATAAAAAATGGATTTCATATTTTATATCATCATTTTAATATTATCTTATATAGTAAATTTCATTTTTAGGTATAAAATTATGATTACTAAAGTTAATGGCTACGATAATAGTAAAAATATTATTTTCAAATAATTTATTTATTAACATTGTGTTCTTTTTATAAAATAAAATAAATTAATATCCAATATAAATGAATTTAATATAATTTTTAAGTATAAAAATAATTATATTAACACTCATTCAATTTTTATTCAATACTAAACAATATTAAGAACACTTAATAGTGAAAATAATATTTTTCTACAAAACAGTTTTTCTATATATTAAATATTGTAATTCAAAAAATAATTTTATATTATTTATAAATCGAATTGTATTATATAGATCCTAAATATGGGTTAATAACATAAACATTTGTAAATAAGGGTAAAATTATATTTTCAATAAATATATAAAGTACTTGGTAAAAAACTTGTAACTAATGTAAAAAAACAAAATACTAAAATATAAAAATATAGTGGTAAATAAATTGAAACGTGTTTAGAAAAAGTTTTAAAATGAGTTATATAGGATTGATAGATCTTATCACTCAATAAATCATTATTGAACACTTTTGGAGGAATTTACCCTTGAATTGGATCATGCTATCATTGAAAAAGTAATGGGTATTTACTAAAAAATCATTTTATCTACTTATAAAAGGTGATAACTTCCACCACATTTCTACACCCATTTAAAATATTTAAATATAAGAAAATACCTAATTTCTACTCCACTCTGTCCCAGCATCCTAGAATCATTGGTCTTTCTAAAATACCAATAAAATGATCATTAAGCTGTTACCCAAGGGAGAACATCCAAAGGGAAAGGTAATGTTCTCAAAAGTTGTCTCCCAATTATTTTCTTCTTATACCACATAAATATATTATATCAACAAAATTATGATAACATAACTGTTATTTATATACATAAATTTTATTTTACTAATAGAACATCACTTTTCTACCTTTCTCTAAAATCAGACTAAAAAGGAAGGCATTCTCACGTGAACATGCAGACTAAGGCCTCCATAAATGACATGTTCTATTTTCCCATTGCTGCCTTACATTATTAACCTTTAAATTTTATTTAATGTATACAAATTATATTTATGACACTATTAATATTCTTTTAAAATAATTTTTAAAATCTTATAAGTGATGTTACCAATAAATGTTTATAGTGAAATTAATCACATCAAATGAACATATTGAGGAACCTATCATAATTTGAGTTCATTTTTGGAAAAAAAATGGAAATTTATAAAAAAAAATTGAATAATAAAAGTTATAATAATATAAAATTATTTAAATTATGAAACTATTTACAACACATTTGACCTTGGTCAATATACTGAGGATGTTTCATATAAATCAACCAAACCACCTAAAGTAACCCCCATAAGAGAAAAATATTTAAATAAGTAACATATAATAATAAATATACCATATAAAATAAAACATTTATGGACACTTTTCTTAATATTTTTTTAATAAAATTAACTTTATTATTCCGGATTTTAAGCGCACATGCAGAACAAATCAGGACCAATGTAATATCTATTTTCAATTCCATGAAACATGTATGATATTGTACACCATAATGTATTTTATATGGTGTATTAACAACCATATTTACCTCTATTATAATAAATATATTTCATTTATTGATATTATAATTTCAAATTTAGGGTAAACCTATTATTCTCCATTGATTCTTATGTTCCCAATACCATAAGGGTTTTTGGATCGCAATTTTTTTTCATTAATATATAATTCATATTCCCCAATTGTTTCTTTTTTTTAGTACATATATTTGTTATGTGATTTTTTTTATAATTTTCATGAAATATAATGGATTTCCTAATCCATCTATGTATTTAACTTCTATGTATTTTCAATTCAAAATATTTTGATGTTGTAAGATTTTTTGTGAACTCAATTCTCGTCCATTGAGTAATTATTGTTGTTCTTGAAATTATTTAATATATGTTTGTAACATTATTCACTTTTATTTAATTATGTGTTATTTTATATTTTTTCCATGGTTTTTTATTTATACTAAATAGACCCATTTCTAAATGTCTCTTTCTTCAAGAATTATGATTTTTGTAGGGGATTTGGTTAAGTTAAATTTTCATTATTTGAATTAAACTGTTATCCATTTAGAATAATTATTTTAAGTTTAATAAATTATTCTATTTATTTCCACATAAAATATTTTCTCTTTTATCTCTCATGAAAATGATCTTTCTAACTCAAATATTCTTTCTTAATTAATTTCGTTCTCATAAAATTGAAACATTTTTATGTAAAAAACGTATCTCCTTTAAAGATACTTTATCCTATATTTCAAAGATCATTATTCCCAAAACAATATTTTCCATTATTATTTTTAAATATAAATATCTATTTACTCATGTGACCTTCATATTTACCTTTTCCTATTTTCAAAAGTAATTTCAGATCATTTTAGTATTTTATCCCTCCAACCTGGTGATAACACATATATAGGTTTTGAATCAACAGAGTAACCTTCAAAGAGCCTATAGAGATCATGCACTATCCTTACATAGGTAGTCATTAATCATACATGGAACTTGAAATGTGTGATTCACACTTATGTGAGCATTGGGGTCATGCAGTAACCCATACATAATTTCATTTACCCTCACACAACTTTATGATTCATAGATCTACCTTGAGACAGCTGGAATCTAGCTTTTTCATAGGAGTTTCGTGACATAAAAGATGGTGTGAAAGTTGATATCTTTATATAGAATAATGAATGTGGGGAGTGTCCTTTACATGACCACCTCCCTAAATTGATTTAATCAAGGACTATTACATACTTCATCAGCCTCAGAAGTGTGTTTATGCAATCTCAAAAGTGACTTGGTACCATTACATATGCCTGCCTACATGGATGCCCATTATGTGGTGCTTGATCGACCTTTTATGTGTGATAAGGGATCATAAGGTTACCTTAACATATTGAATCCATTACCCTAGTGTAGTATCATCTTTATAAATCTCTCATTCTTCGCATCAGGGTGACTTATTTACTAATACACATGTTCATGTTCCATAATTTCATGGAATTATTTCATCAAACACATGGTGTGAAGTTGTGTACTTTATTGAATCCATGAAATTGGGAGTGTTCAAGGACTCGCTATCTTCAACTCTATATAGGGAACACATCGGCAAAAAAATCATAATTTTTCATCATCATTAATGTAATATATTCTAGTTTCACAGCTCAACACCAAATCTTATTTAGGAAATAAACTATGCTCATCCAATGCCGACATCCAAGGATTCATCATTAACCATAAAAGGATTACTCTTGGGAACAATGTTGATACGGGAATTACAATGTTGTTGATTTAATTTTAGTCCCACAGTTGGTCGAATTTCTTTATTAGGTTAGTTCTATAAAATTCAGAGTAGGTCGTTAATAGTACATTGGTCAGTTGAGATCTTCCACTTTCATTTGATCATGGTGTATTTATACGGTCAATAGAGGACCTTAATTAGTTAGTTCATGAGTAATAATGGGGCTTCTTAGTCAGTCAGTGCTTGGTGTAGTCACTTAAGTCAAAGCTTATTATATATTGAGCTCCCTTCATGAAGTCAACTATGGTGCGACTTGGTATCATGATAGTTCCCTTGTTTTGGGTTTATTGATCATGTTCTTATAGTGAAAAATCTTCATTTATTGTGCCTTTGGAGTGTGAAAACTTATGTCTTTACTCATTTCGACCTATATAAAATGAGAAAAATAATTTAGTCTACAAAATTTCTACATTTTCGTATAATAAAATAAAAAAAAAATTTAATTATTTTTATCAATTACACCCAAAAATATCATTTAATCCCAAAAACTAATTTCTATAAATTCCAAGAAATCAAGACTTAATCAATTTACAAATTTAATTATAGAAATGCTTTAAAATTTTAAAATTAAAATTAAATAGTCTTTAAATAATGAAATTCCATATTCCCAAATATCAATTCATATATTTTAAATTAACAGAAAATTTTGAATAAATCACTTAAAATCAATATATAATCCATTATCAATTAAATTTTAAATTTTAAAAAGGAGAAAAATGGTCAGATTGCTTGGGTTTTATCAAGATAAGGGGGGTTAATTGTATTAAAATGGAATATATGTTTTTGAAAAGTATTGTATCACATCAAGGTTCATGTTCTAATCATCTAAGTGGGGTTCCAAAACATGATTCCCATGTAACAGAGATGTTTGTTCCCAAGAATAAACGATACAGGTACTCTCCATTGGATGTAAGGAAAAGGTCTATCTATATAATCCTATGTGTTTGGATTTCTTGTTCCATTATTTATGCTTGTTTATATATATATATATATATATATATATATATATATATTTCCAAAGTTCATGAATGAAAACCAGGGAACTAGAACTAGATGGATGGTGGACTAGTTTAGTGGATAGGGGGAAACGAATTCTCTGCTTTGGACACTATGTTTGTGAGTGTTTCATGGAAATCGGAACATTTGGGATACCTTATTCCACTTTTGAGGACTAGAAGAAACTTTAATATTATCATATTTTGTGATTCTGAATCATGGGTTCAAGGGTATTTGATTTTGAATGGTGGTGTAGTAGTTTATAGAAGAGTTGTATGTTCCAATCTTTTATGTTTTTTCCTAACATCACCTATGCTAAATATAGCATAGATAAAAATCAATCCTTATCAGTACTAAAAATCACTCAAATAAAATTTTAAATTTTAAATTTTGATGATTTTATAAATGATAAAATCCTATTTTATCAGTTCCTTTTATTACAAAATGATAATTCCCTTACCATTTTTATAATATAATCCTAACAACGCCACATATCATAGCTATAATTCGCCAAATTATAAAATTTTTACTCTATCATACTCACCCTACTTCATTTTGAGAACAATTCCATTTATAAAATTGAAGGTATGTAATATACTTTTATCATGATGTGTTTTTGGGAAAAATTTTGGGTCGTTCTTCATGTAAAATGATTCCACAATACTGCACACCACACATTTTTTTATTATTTAATTTATGATATTATAATTTACACCTTTTAAAAACTTTTTAAAATTGAATCATTTCAAAAAAAAACTTTATCTTACCTAAGAACTATTACAAGTTTTCAAACGAATTTTGGGAGGATTATTTAATATTTGTGATTATTCATATTATTTTCCTTGTAATTCCATGTTGGTTGGTGTTTGGGTAGAATTTTTTTGAATGAAAATGTTTTAAATTTTTTTGTTAAACAAAAACTTATGGTTTTGTTTGGTAAGGTCTAAAAATTGATTTTTTAAAATATTTTTTAATATAAGTATTAAAGGGGAATGATTTTCTAAGAATAAGAACGTGTTTATTTTTTATTTTTTCAAAAAGGAACCATTTTTGTAATGTAAATTTTTTTACTATAATTTAAGTCAATTTTTAATTAGTTTGGATAAGAGGAAGTGTATATGCTGAATTTAAGGCATTTTTCATTTTATTTTTAATTCAAAAGTTATTTATTTTCATAAATAATTTCTTGAGTTGTGTAATAATGTATTTTAATGAATTTTGATTTTATTAAAACGATTTAGAAACCTTTTGGTAATTAGGGATGTGTTTTCTTGGTATGTTTTTCTTATAAGTGTTTATTTTTAAGTAATTTTATAATTCTAGATGGTTATATATTTGTTTGTGTTGAAAATTTATTTAAAACTTCAAATTTAAGTTTTAAACATGTGTAATATGCCTAATTAGGGATATTGGGATTTAGTTTCATTTTGTTTTCATATTAATAGTGAACCAATTTAGGTATTTATTATGAAATTGATCATAACCAAGACCTACTACTTTCAATATAAATAAAGGATAATTTATATAATAAACACCATTTATGAAACATAAGTATAAAATTAAAAGAACCAAATGTAGATATGTTTTATAAATTTGAATGAAAATTATAAAATAAAAAAATTAATAAGAAAAAGATTCCATATTAAGTTAAGGTCTACCCATTGTGAGCATATTTAAAGATAGGATTTACACCTTGTATCTATACTATATAATTTAAACTCATTTATTTTTATATTTAAATGATCTTTAAATAAATAAATTAAAATAGAGAAACTACATAGGGCTATGTCTTCACAAAGAATAATTATAAAATTATAAGTTTCCTATCAAAATATGTTTTCTATATTTGAAACTTAATTTAAATAATAAAAAAATGTTTCCATATCAATGTAGGTTATACCCATGATTCCCAAATTTAAAGAGAAGATTTATAATTTATTTCCTTAATATATAAATCAAATTAATTTAGTTTGGGGTAGCAAATTAGTTTTAAATAAAACACATTAAATAAAGAAGCTATAAATGGTTCTGGATTCACTAAAAATAATAATAAATTTTTAAGTCCTTATTTAAAACCAATTACATACTCACCTATTTAAGAAAAAAATAATAATAGTATTTACAATGTTTTAAGTTTAGTTTTGGAAAACAACCGAGTTAATAAAACTCAAGATCTATAAGAACAAAATTAATCTTTCTCACTTGGTCAAATCCATAAATTATCTTATCACTTATTAAATTATTATCCAGTGTTAATTATTTGTTATTGATTAAAAATTAATTTATACTTTAGTAAATCAGAATGACTTACTTTGTAATTTATAAGAAATTATAAAAAATATTTCTTAACGAACCTGTATTCAATCAATTCAAATCCTATCATTACTAACTAAATTCAGGTTGACTAAAAAGACTCAAGAAAACAAATTAAATAAATAATTTTTAGATATTAAGTATCTATTAACCCAAGACCTAAGATATGTAATCATTTATTTTGATTAACAAAAATAAATTTAAGGGAAATGATCTGAATAAGCTAGAAAGCATTTATTTATGGGTATTAAAACCATTTGCAGCTTTATAGTATTTATAATCATGAAAATATAAAAATTGATTCATGTAAAAAATTAAAGAACACCATACCAAACATTGATTCTATGAAACATATATTTCTAAAACAAGAAAATATGAATAATGACTCTTACAAAAGAAACTAAGAATAAACACATAATGTAAACATGTTATTCATGGAAAAAATAATTTAACAAATGGTAAAATTCATATAAGAACATGAAATGATATAATAACCAAATAATTCAAACAAACCACAACAAAATGATATAATTTACTTATTCTAATTAAACATTAACCTCAAAAACAAAAACTTTACTAAAGAACAAATTTTCATAATGTTTTAATCAAGGATTTAAATAAAGAAAGTATAAATAAAAAACTATCACATGTGTTCATATAAAATTATAGTTTAAACTTTTAACTCGATGTATCAAAATATTTTTGAACCACTCAAATACCATTAAATTTTTTTAACTCGAGTGGGATATACTAAATATCACCCCATTTAATGTATTATATTTTTAATTATATTTTTTAAGGTTATAATTTATGTTTTTCATTCATGAAATAATGGATATATTAAATGCATACCTTCTATGTATTTATTTATTTATTATCAAATATGAATATTTGTAAACCAAATTATATTAATATGAATAGAAAATGGATAAATCTCAATCATATAAAAGAAGAGTATTAGTAAGGGGTTAAAGAGTTCATCAATTTTTTAATGGATCATGGAAATGAATATTATAAAATCATTTTTATAAGTTTATATTGTTATTATTCAAGAATAATTTATCAAGATGAGTTGGAAGAACAATTGATTTCTCAGGGAATATATAAAATTTATAAATATTCGACTAAACATAGGGAATAACTAAATATAGCTAGTGAATTAGATAACACTATGGTTTATGGATAATATAATATGAGTAAAACTATAGATATTGATGGATATTGTATCAAGGAAATAACAATAGAAGTTTAATATGACCTTAATGATTCTACAATGATGTTTGAGAAGTTAAAGAGTTGTGAAAATATTCCATTGTATACTGATAGTACTAAATATACAACATTATTAGTCATATTGCAGATATATAATTTGAAAGCATGCAATAGATAGAGAAATACTATATTTATGTAACTAATTTCTCTCTTGAATGATCATATATCATAAGATAATAAGATTAATTATCAAAAATATAATGTTAAACTAGTGTTATGTTCATTGGGTATGATCTCTAAAAGAATATATGCCTATAAAAATGACAATATATTGTTTCATAAGAACAATAAATTTCTTAAAAAATCTCAAGGGGTGCTAAAACTCAATAAAAAAAGTATAATCAATTACTTATAAAGTTGTATGGAACTTTCCATTCAATCGAAGGTTTCAATGGCTACATAAAAGTGATCAAGCTGAATGGAAATTGGTGTGGTGTGTGGATATAAGAATTAAACATTGCAAAATTAAATACCCAGAAGACTCTCTTAAATGGAAGAAAATTGATCATGAATATATGAAATTTGAAAAATAGTTAAGAACATTCATTTTACAAAATCTATGGATGGAAGGAATCCCCTTTTTTTACAAGGTATAACACATAGAACATGCCCAATTTTGTTGGTAAATTAAAACGTTCCACCATGGTTGTGCATGAATCACAAGTATATTATGTTTTCTCTACTAATATCAGGGCTAAAAATCCAACAAACGATATTCATTATTTTTTTCTTTAATTCATAAAAAATTGAAAATTAATGTGGCATTCAGGTGTTATATAGTATGATGCTTATATAAAAATAATACAATGAGATCCATGTTGGTTGGAATAATTAATCATGGTCCAATTTGTGGAAAATTTTCATTATATATAATTACAATGATTTTTGAGGGGCTAATCTATGAAGAGAGTACACACTAAGTTAATTCAAAACATTCCTTGAAGACATTGTTTCTAGGACATTGTAAAATTTTACCCCAACAATATAAATAAAAATTTTAGACAAGATCATTAGAGGGCAATTTAAAAGATGGTAAAACAGATTTTCTATTAATAGGTGATGAACAATTTGAGGAAGTAAATGATATTTTTACTATTTATTATAAACTCTATTTGAAAAACCCTATAAAATTGGTTAGAAAATTTGATACTATTTTTTTGAATTACCATATTTAAATTTTTTTTAAATCAAAAATTACCATGATGTTATGAACATAGAAAAAACTTTATATGATAGGGTCATTAGTGATTGATATGCACTAAATATTGAGTGTTTCATGTTATATGACTCACCCAAATCAAATCCTATGATATTCATGTGACGCATATCATAGGCTATCATTGGAAAAAATTGCATAGATGTGTTGGATGTATCTATAGGCCTCTATCATAAGTTATGATTGGGCATATGATTTACCATTTTATTTATTCGATTCACATACCATATGGTTTTTATAAATTATGATTCATGAGATGGATTATTTATGTCTTCACATAAATTCATTGAAGGAGTTCAATGAATAAACACCAATTGGAGGTAATGTATAGGTTTCATGAGATAACACACAATAAGATCAATACGGATTATGAACATCATTTAAAAAAGAGTTGTAAGAATGACTATTTAATCAAAGGGTTTCCTTTTGATGCTTCCCACTGGTTCACTTGCATGCTCATTGAAGCCCTATAATTCTCAAGTATAGTTTTTCACTTGGATAAGGTTATAGCAACCCTTCTACGCTTTAATGTCCTCATAACACAATATTGGATACATATTTCAGCTAAATATCCTCAAATATATGAATAATTTTTGTGATTCTTCAATGATCTATGTAATGACCCCTACCACATTATCATGTAGTTGGGGTTTACTTTATAACATTGGAACTAGAAACAATTGATCACATCCCAAATGGAACAAATAGATTAATAATATTGGTAAACTAGATACATACTTGAATTTCACATATATTTGAAAACCTAAAATAAAACAAATAATTTTCACTGAGATCATCATTATTTCCTCTATCATGTTCCTATATATCAATCATAAATAATTTCCTAAAATCTGGGGGAATGGAAACATAATAAAGGGGTGAGCCTAGATTCTCAATAAGGGTAAGCATACAGAAGAACCAAATAAGGAATGAATAATATAGAAGAAAAAAATTATACTCAAATAATTCCATATAAATAATCTCATTAGATATAAAATCATCCATGTATATCATCAAAAATAAAATAATCAAAACTACATAAATAAAAGAAATCATAATAATGGAATACATAATGTTGGATATCTAAAAGATACTTTTAGGGCTGTTGTACAAGACATATGAAATATAGTTTAGGCCTTGTGCCATGACATCTAAATAAATGGGTAAGGTCTCATCCAAAACCCCATCTAGTTTGTTTCATGGGACCTACTAATGCATCGAGGGGCTATAACATGTATCTGCATACACTTACTCATTCTAATTAATTCCTCATATGAAAGGAGTGAAACATAATTAATATAAAAATTAATATTGAAAAACTAGCATAATTTGTTTAATAATAACCCCAATAAATAAACGTAATAATAAACTATCATGAATAATATGGATAATGGTATCAAAATAGTACATCCCTAGTCAAACTAATAATAAACCATACAAAATAATAATGATGATGGTATCAGTAAAACATATTCTAGTGGATCATAAGTAACAGAAATGATTCTTGACATTGATGAATGAAAATACCATTAAATGTCCATTAAAAGCATTCTATAGGAAAATAAACTTTTCAATTTGAGTGACATCAATGGATGTTAACTTAGATGGAAAATTATTTTGAAAGGTCCCTCGAAACATTTCTAGAGGAAAATATCCTTTCCATTTTGAAAAAACTTAATTAAAATATAAAAAATTCTAAAAAATTAAATAAATAATTTCTCCTAAAATAACCCTGAAAATTTGTAAATGATTATTTAAAATATTGAGTGGTCTTGACTGCGTTAATTCTTTATACACTATAAAAAGCATTTTGTTCACGCTGTTGTAAAAAAATGTTAAAAAATAACTTAGAAAGTGATAAGAAGATTCCTTTCAAAATGTTTTTTAAAAATTAAAAATGGATAAAATTTATTCAATAAAGCCTTTGGATAATATTGATAAAAATTTAAAAATATTCTTACAAAAAATGGATTTCGAAGAAATAGTGTTTTTGACTAAAAAGAGAAATGAAGTTGATTTTATTTAAAAAAAAATATTTTGGTCTATTTTTCTCTTAAATACAGGAAAACAAGATGAAATCATATATTCTCTAGAAATAACTATGTAAGAAAATACTTCATGAGTTTAATTAAATATAGAACATAATATTTCATCATAAAAAACTTAATCAAGCAAAATCCTGATAAACAAAGAGATTGTAACACAAACCTATAAAAATTTGATAAATTGTGAATAATAAGACCCATGAAAGAAATAAATTAAAACAAAAAATTAAATACCATGAATATAAAGGTATTAATTATATAACATAACAAATTTTTAGTATATACACCACACAAATTAACTAAGAGGTGAATACAGTATATGTCTCATGGAAGTAAAAGTGAGATGAGAAACTCTTAACTTAGGTTTGACTTCCTTCATATGTGTATAAAACTCTTATATAATAAATATAGTATTATTATAAATATATTAAAGAAACATAAACATATATATCATAAAAAACATTATTTACAAATTGTGTTTTATCTTTTGTTTATTAATAATTCTTTATTAAAATCATTGTTTCGGGTGATAATTTTTTTTTTCATATATGTTTCTCCTTGTAAATTTTAATCCTTTTACTTTGATCATGGTTCAAAAATATACATAATGTTATAAATGATATAAATATCATATATATCCATTATATATTTATTTATATTAATCTATAAATGTTAGAGATAGAAAATGAATTAAACCATTTTTAGATATGATAGGTCAAATGTACACATGAACACTGTTTCAATTTTTCTTGATGAATAGAATGAAAAGAATTTTAATAATATTTAGGATTTTATAGATATATTTTTACTTCTTAAACATCACACATATTAATTAAATTTTCCCTCGTTACCTTTCATGTAAAGGGTTAGTTAAAAATCACACCACTTCATGAGGCGTAGTCCGCCGTACACATGGGCGACATTATCATATTTTAAATAGAATTAAACATAATAAGGTATATGTTATAACATATTTAAAATTTTATAATTATGTTATAAAATCATATATATTCATTTAATCTATCCTTCTTACCATCCAAGTAAAATGAAAACGGTAATAATACATCACATCGGTTCGTGAGGCGGTAGTCCACCGTACATATGAGTGACGTTATTCTTTTACAACATGTTTGAAGGTAAAAAGGTAAATGAGATATTTAAATTATATAAGTAAATATATTTTATAAATATCATATATATATATATATATATATATTTAACACATCATTATATCAATCCATGAGAAGTGGTGATGGAAAATGAATTACATCATTTCGTGAGATGGTAATCAACCGTGCACATAATCAGTGATTTTATTTCCTATTTGATTGAATAAGTGGTGGATATAGGTTATTTAATTCACATAATAACATCCCATAATATAGAATATACTTTTTTTATAATTTTATCATAGTTTTAGAATATTTTAAGGAGTTAAAATAAGAATAAAAATAAAAATACATGGTTAAGAACTTTACCTCTTCTTCGAACAACATCTTTAGGTTTATACCTAAAGCCTTCATAGATTAGATTTATGATAAAAAAGGCCTATTGGATTTTATGGTGGTATTTAATTAATATATTTTCATATTTATTTTATGAACCAAAGGTATTTTAAATTGTGAACAGGATAGGAGATGGTGGCATTTTATAAGTTGGGGAGAGGACAAACCAGGATTATTGAAAAGATAAATTGATACCCACATTTTTCACATGGAGAAAGGATAAAAAATACTAATAATTAAACCATTTAATATATAACATGAACATATGGCCATAAAATATGATTTAAATAAGTTTTGGACCATTTTTTACCCATATATATTCAATTTAAACCCCCGGTAAACCTATTTTAAAACTCACCACGGTAAGTAATTTTTATTATTTTTTCAATTACTTATGAAAAATATTTATCATATTATATAATATAATTATTTTTATTACAAATATTTAATCCATTTTTACAAATTTATTTCACAAAAATTTAATAATCTAATTTAAAATTAAACCTGCAAAAACGTCAAAAAACGGTTTTTCCAAATAAAAACTTCCAAAAGATTTAAATGTTTTTATATCTAAATTCATCAAAAAATTGACTACAGTGACATAAATTAGATATATTTTAATATAATTTTACTAATTTTACTTTAAACCAAATTTAAAAAATAATTTATCTTTGAAATTGAATTAAATGAAAAGACAGTCTTGAATAAAAACCTGTATTTCTACTATTTATCAAAAAAATTAATATTTTCAAAAAATTTCCAAAAAATCACCCCAAGATAAATTTTACATGTAGATTTTAAAAATGATTTTTATTTTATAAAATAAATTTTATAAAAAATTTATAAATTAATTTTAAATTATGTGCTCAAAGCACGACTAAATTGCCTTTTAGAAAATACAGTTTTTTAGAAAATTCTTTTTTCTATTCAGATGATTATAATTTCATTTCTAATAAATAGATAATGATTGAATTTATTTTATACATATATAAAAAAAATTATTTTTATAATTTATTTATTCTTATTCGTACCCTCCAACTTAATAGTTAGGTTTTAATGGTCATGTTTTAATAATAATATTTTAATAGTGTATCATATTTCGTTTAGACCCTGTGTTGTGTGCATCACAAGCTATAGAAGAGATTGAATTTGATTAAAAATAAATATATAGTAAAGTCTAAGGGTTTTACATTCTATTATAATCATATTTTTTCATGTTATATATGCTACCGAACATGATGTTCCTCATTTAAAATATCAGGGTGTTACATTCTACCCCCCTTAAAGAAATTGGATACTCACCATTTAATATTGATCTCGATAATCAAGTGTTTGACATTTGAAAATAATTTTTTTGGAGGAACACATCGTAAAAATCATCAATAAATTATCCTCTTGATATGAGATAAAGGTAATTATAGATTTTACCTAGAATAATACATAACTTGTTTTTCAAATATGAGAACATTAGTAGGAAGTAATGATATGGACAAAGAAAAAAGAATGAACAATTAGTTAGAGTGATAAAGATAAATTATAAATTTAATTTTAACAATCATTATAAATTCAAAAACCACAAAACCATAAATTTTTTATGATTTAAAAGGTCATCGGTTCATTAGATATGAAGATAATAGGATCACATTTTTGTTTCATGATACTTTTTCTAGAGTTAAGGAATTATTTTACTATTATGATAGATAAAAAATATACTTATAATTTCATACTTAGGTTTTTCTTCGATCAACTTTAAATTTATTTCTTGATCCAATAAATGAATATCCAAGATGAATTGTTTTCCCATAAGCACTAAAATTAACTTCTAACGGATCATAAGATCGATAAAGGAGTAACGAGATATTTCTAATTTCATTACAAAAACCCAAATGGTTATCATAATTTATATAATATAATATATTAATCTCTAATACCATAATAGTAACTTTCAAAATTCAAATTAAAAAAATTCAAAGTCCAACAAATTAGAATTAAGGTCACAAAATCAACATTATATTCCCAGAAAAATATAAAGTACCTCTTAATGTTAAATTCTAAATAAAACCCTTATTTCCATTCTTTTCTTTATCCGTATTTTTCTATATCAACCTATTTTTCGTTCTTCCCTTATAATCCATAATACATGAAGAATTATTTTTTGTCTTGATAGTACATTATACTATGTCCCCATATTATGGGAATGTTTGGTGGAATAGTTCCCTATGAATAATTGGATTTAAACCATCAAATATATGATCAATCTTACTCTTTGGATTTTTGGGCATAGTTCATAGCAAGAATTTTAAACCCTGTAAATTTTTCTTCAGACTAAGAGACTATTTCATATTATTTTTGACTTATACTAAAGTAATTTTCTCTTAATATCCACATATTGTTCATTAGGAAAATACTTTCCCAAGAAAACAACCCTAAAATCCATTGTTGGTCACTATGTCCTCCTCATACTTAGTGTTTTGAATCAATGAACACCACTGATATGTATCCCCTAATAGATGATAAACTACTATGATATCATTCTCCCTTTATTTAATTCCCTGATTTAAAAATATCTTCTCCAAGGAACATATCCATTTATTATCAAAAAATTTATTTTTAGTACCACTAAATGAAGGAGGTTTCTGATGCATTAAGTGTTCTAACATTGTTACAGCACATGATGGATCAGTAGGTTACTTGAAATGGGAAAGATTATTTCTCAAACCCGATTCAACTACGCCAATGTGGTTATAATTTGATCAGTTCCAGCTACAGATCCAAATCCATCTTCATTATATTTCCCATGAGGGAAATCCATATATAGAGTATTTCCATTTATATGGTTCTCATTCCTTTTAATAGGAATTATTTATAAATAATTTAACACACTATAGTATATATTACATTATGATACATAATGTATAAACCACAAACTAGTTAAACACTTAATATAAATTGAAAATTTTATGCATAGATAATCTCATAACCATATACATGTTTTTTTTGAGAAATTTTTCAAATAATTCATAATGTTTTATAAAGAAAACATGAATTACCCCAATTCTATCCCCTAGGATTTTTAAACTATGTGTGCATTAAAGACTGTTTTCATGTACCAAGTAATGCTTGAGTCAAGCCTAATGCACCTTTATTAGAGTTATCACATCAAGGTATGTATATGACAGAACCACATCTACTTGAAGTACCCATACATAGCTGTATTGATATGTAAAAACACAAAATACCTTTCACACAAAAACGTTAGGGTGTTCTTCTATAATAATCCTTAAAGTCAATCATAGGGTTAAGTTCCCTAATCTATGGTTTCCTAAATATATTTCCCAATGTTTTTACTAAACTTTATCTGATACCAACCACAAAACGCCAACCCCTATATCCCATAGACAATGGTTACATTATTATATTAGCACTAGATACAAGCGATCACATCCCAAAGGACTGAAGAATTTAGTTGACTTCATGAAATATATACATACTTGAATTTAACATATATTTGAAAACATAAAAGAAAACATAGTATTTTATTTGAGATCATATTATTTCCTATAGTATGTCCTTAAATATCAATCATAATACATTTCCTGGCATCAAGGGGAAATAAAACATAAAAAAGTGGTGAGCTCAGATGTATATTAAGGGTAGGAATGCCGCATAATCTAAAAAAGAATCAATAATATAGAAGGAATAAATGATAATAAAATAATTACATATAAATAATATTATGATCTAAAAACACAACCATGGATATCATAATAAATAATATAATCATATAGAAATCTATAAATTAATTCATAATAATGGAATGCATAGTGTCAAACATCTAAAACATTCCATTAAGGGTCTGTTCCAAGACATCTAAAATAACATCAAGGCCTTTTACCAGGACATCTAAATAATTGCAAAAGCCCTCCGCCAAAAAAATCTGGTTTATCTATTGAGACCACCCAATGCACCGAGTGGATATAGCAAGCTTCTCACATTAGTTTCTAAATCTAATTCATTCCTCAAATGAAAGGGGTGAAACATAATAAACATAAAAATTTTTATTGTAAAACTAGCATAATAAATTTTAATAATTACCCCAATAAATAAACATAATAATAAACCATCCAGAATAATATGGATAATTGTATCAAAATAGTACATCCCCAATCAAACTGATCATAAACCATTTTAAGGAATAACAAGGATTGTATTATTAAAAAATATCCTAGTGGAGTATAAGTAACGTCAATGGTTTTTGACATTGAATAATATAAAAACCATTAAAATATCATTAAAAATTTCTTGAGGGAAGTAACCTTTTTAATTTTAGTAACATCACAGGATTTCATCTTATATAGAAAATGATTTTGAAAGATCCCTCAGAACATTTCTTGAGGAAAATATCATTTCCATTTTGAAAACACTAATTTTAAATTTACAAATTTCTCAAACATTAAATAAATAATTTTACTTTAAAATATCCTTATAAACTTTTAAAGTATTTTTAAATTAATTAGTTTCCATGAAAAATATTAATTCCGTACACATAGTAAAAAAACATTCATTTCACATTGATTTAAAAAGGTTAAAAAGTGCCTCATTCAGAAAAAAAAAGAATATTTCTATAAAATCATTATGTAAAAAGTAAAAAATGAGTAAAATTTATTTAATAAATTCTTTGTATAATGTTAAAAAATTTGAAAAAATTTTTAGAAAACATATATATAGTAGAAAAATGGTTTGTTGGCCAAAGAGAGAAATGAAGACAGTTTTCTTAAAAACATTCTTTTTATCACATTTGTTATTAAATAGAGGAAAATGTGATGAAAAAATTTATTTTTAGTAAATAACCTGAGGATTATAAATTTAAATTTTTTATTGAAATATATATCATAATATTACATCAAATGAAACTTAATCATTAATAAACCCAATAAACAATTAGACTATAATATAAACCTTTACTACTTTCGTAACTTATGAATCATAATCCCCAAGAAAGAAATAAATTAAAATGAAAAAAAATATAATTAATATAAATGTATTCATGATATAAAATAAAAAATTGGTAGTATATACACCACAAAAAATAACTATGTGTTGAATATGTCATCAGTCTCACAGAATAAAAAGCGAGATGAGAAACCCTTACCATAGGTCTGAATTTCTTCATATGTATCCAAAACTCTTGCATAATAATTATAGGATAATTTTAAATCTATTAAATAAAAATAATCATATATCTAATTATATATATGATTTACATATAGTATCTTATCACCTTTTTATTAAAAATTCATTGATAAAATCACTATTTCGGGTGATAATTACTTCATATTTCATGTGTGTTTTGGTTCAGTAATTTCTACTATTTTAATTTGACCATGGTTCCATCATATTCAGAACTTAATAAATTTTATAAATATCATATATATCCATTATATATGTATTTATATTAATCTATTAAATATAGAGTTAGAAAATGGATTAAACTGTTCATGGATACGTTAGGTCGTACAAAGGCATGAACATTGTTTCGATTTTTCTTGATGGATGGAATTAAAGGGAGGAAAATAATATATCAAATTTTTAAGAGTCGTTATGATATCTTATATATCACATATATTAATTAAATTTATTCTTATTACCTTCCGTGTAAGTGTTAGTGAAAAATGATTCATATCGCTTCTTGAGGTAGTAGTCCGTCATACACACGAGTGATGTAATCATATTTCATAAAAAATAGAAAGTAATAAGGTATATGTGATCTTGAGATTATATAAGAATTAATATTCTAAAAATAATATAAATATTAATTTAATATATCCTTATTTCCATCAAAGTAAAATGGGAATGGTAAAAACACATCACTTTGGTTCGCGATGTGGTAGTTCGTCGTACAAACGAGCAATGTTATTACTTCCAACGAGTTGGAAGTTAATAATATAGATTTTATATTATAATTATTAATTATATATATTTTATAAATATCATATATATACTTTAAATCCATCATTATATCAATACATGAGAAGTGGTGATGGAAAAAAATTATATCGTTTTTTGTGTCGTTGTTCGTCGTACACACGACCGAAGGTTCTATTTCCCATTTGATAAAAATTGAGATATATATAGGTTATGAAATTAACATAATAACATATAATTATATATTATATAGTAGTTATGTTATTTTATCATTTTTTGAGAATATTTTAAGGGGTTATAACAAGAAGTAACATGAAAAGTCATGGTTAAGATCTTTACCTCTTCTTTGGACAACCTCTTTAGGTTTATACCTAAATCCTTTATATATTGGATTTAGTATTAAAATATTGAATCAATGATGTGGTTAGTTATTTAAGTAATAAATTGGGTTATTTATTGTTCAAACCAAAGGGATTAACAATTTTTAATATGAGAGAATACATTTGGCCTTTTATAAGTGTGAGAGAGGATGTGCTAATAATTTTTTAAAATAAAACGTTATACCCATGTTTTCACTTTCGAAGAGGATATAAAATGGAAAATTATCAAAAACATGTATGATATTAGGTCTTAATATGTCCATAAAATAGTATTTATACAATGTTTTGGGTTATTTTTAATCATTGTCATTTTAGTTTAACCCCCCACTAAACCAATTTTAACCCTAACAATGGTAAATAGTTTTTACTGGTTTTACTATTCATTATGAAAAAAAATGAAGTTGAACTTGTTATATAATATAAATTATTATGATTCAAAAAATTTAATAAAGTTTTAAAAACTCAATTCACCTAATTGGAATAATCGAATTTAAAATTAAACTAAGAGACGCATTGAAAAAATAGTTTTTCCAATGGAAAACTTCCAAAACATAAAATAGTTTTCATATCAAAATTAAAAATGGAACTAATTCCAATGAAGTAAATTAGTAAAATTGTAATATAATTTAACTAATTTTAATTTAAAAATATTTTAAAATGTACTCTAACTTTTAAAATAATTTAAATGAAAATTCAATTTCCTATAAAAAACTGTATTTTTCACTATTCGTCAAAAATTTATCTTCGCACCCAAAGATAATTTTGACATATAGATTTTAAAAAATAAATTTTATTTTGGAAAATAAATTTTCTAAAATTGGTAAAAAAATAATTTTAATTATGAATGAAAATCATGACTAAACGGCCTTTTATTATAATACTGTTTTTTCGGAAAAATATTTTTTTAAATGATTATATTTTATTTATAATAAATATTTAACCATTGGATTTATTTTATAAATGTTTAAACCATATAATTTTCATAATATACTTATTCCTATTCATAATCATCAACATAATGGTTAGGTTATAGTGTTCATTATTAAATATTAATATTTTAATAGAGTATTGGTTTTCATTTAAACCCAGCATTTCATGCATCTCAAGCTCTTGAAGTTATTGAATTTATTGAAAATGAAATATTTCATTAAGTCTTGGGGTGTTAAATTATCTTTTATTCTTGGTGTTTCATGCCATATATTCTATCGAACATGATGATACAATTTTAAAATCTTGGGGTGCTACAATCTATATAAAGCATGCTTAGTCAAGAAGGATAAAATGGAAGCTTCATTGATGCTAGTATTTATGTTTTATTTTTAATATGATATATCATGATGATCAATTAAAATAATAACATACATTATTATGGGACTCCTTTTTTCCTAGTTCATTATAGGAACAGTTTAAATCCCATCAATGTTATTAGAGCCAAGATCTTCACTTTCTTTGGTTTTTTATGAATAGGGTTATCGTAATGAATTTGTGGCTATATCATAAAATACGATACAGTGTGACTAAATACCAGCCGTTGATATTATTTTTAACAAAGTCATAGAATATGACTAATCTATATCATAATGTAAGATGGATCATAAACCCATGGTTTGATTTAGAATCATATATCACGATATGTGATATCGTAATCTACGATATAAAAATGGTTTAAAAGAAAACAGAGTATTAGAGTATAATTAAAAAATATGCTATGTTATAAAATATGATTGGTGTATAATGATATCACCTGTTGAATTTTTTGATATGAATCATAGAATACTATATGGTATTAAGTCATAAAATATGATTGATTAGATATTTAAATCTCTTGTATGAACTGTATTTTATGATTGATAATGCGATTATTAGTCATAAAACATGAAATGATTAGAAAACTTTAAAAGGGTTTATTGTTTCTACATTTTCGTGTGGTATATAAATTTTTTATAAATTTTAAGTGTTTGGACCTGTAAAATATGATTTTTCAGGCCTAAATAAAATATAAAAAGTTCATATTGGTATCTCATGTCTTAGAAAAAAATAGTGGTTCTTTATTTGTTAAATTAATTTTGAATATTCATGTTTACAAAGTGTCTATAGAATATGTATATTGTGATTTATTTATTTATGAGATTAATTAATTTAGGGAGATAAAGATCTTTAATAAATGTTAGGTGTGATATAATAATATTTAGTTTTCATCTACCATGGTTTTGGTTTTTTGTTAGAGTTATGATCTGAAAATAGTTGTTAAATCTAGGTTTTTCATATTAGGTATTAGGGTTGTCCGATATTGAATTCTCTATTGAGTAAACTCTCCCCTAGGAGAGGGACTTGGGGTCAAACAACCCATTTTTCTAGAAGATTATACCTTATTATAGAAAGTTGATGGTTGGGATATACATCACTCTGTACTTATTCATCTAGAGAATGAAAATACCATATATCTTTAATCCTTCACATGAATATGTTACATACCTTATGCCTGATATTTACTTAGATATGTATGAATATGTTTGGATTTTAATTTTGGGTGAGTAACCCAAAATTGTGGGTTGGGAAAATTTTTTATTATTAATATTATGTGAACACATTAATTTAGTGCATATAATTGGGATTCCAAAACTAAATTGTTATAAGTATTCAAACATAAAGAGGTAAAACAAGGAAAAATAAAGATGGCATTTGATGTAATGGGTTTAATATACATGTGATGTATATTATATAGGAGATAATTTTAAAATTAGACCCCTTAAATACTGAGGGTGATATTCCTTCCAATGTAAGCATATATCAAGACCTCACTCATCTAATCGGGTAAGTTCATGTTATATTTGGGTGTGCATGGATTATCTTATGTATGGAATGGTGTAGATGGTTATTGTTATGGGTTAGTTTACTAAATATGAATTTTATATGTGGGTAAAACATGGATAGAAAACCCTTAAATTTAGTATAGATAAGGAATATGGCTGAGTTTATATCCATATGAAGGATTTGAACAAAGAGTTATCCACTCAACTATCCAATACTCAAATATAATTTTATTGGAAATTTGGCCTACCTAAATAGATGATCTTTGAGACAAACATTATAGTCATGTCATAACATAGTGAAATATGAATATTTGTTAACTAAATGGATATGATATATAGAGTTATCATTTATAATGGGAGTAATTTTATTAAAATTCCTCTACAAAAATATATAAAACATGATAATCACCTATAAATATGTCTTTGTTATAGATTATGGTATACTTCAAGATAATCATTTTGAGATCCATTATGGGTATGACCTATAAGGGATTTCTATATTGGTCTCTATGATTAAGAAGAGTTCTCAAAGATAAGAATTTTGATCATCAAAATGTGAATTTTATAGAGGTTAATTTAAGTAACTTTAACACATGGGTATTGGATACTGGGTGTGCATCACAAATTTTTACTAAAAAGGATATGCTCAAAGAAAAGAGGGAACTAAAAATGAACGAAGTAAATATGTGAATTGGTAGTGCATCAAGAGTTTTTTTATTATATTTGATGACTTGTGATCTAACTTTACCATGTGTGTTAGTTCTAGAATTATAAAATGTGTATTGTATTACTCCAAAAAACAAATTTTTTATGTATCTTGTTCGGAGAAGATGGTATTTTCATTCACTTTTAAGAATAAGAGGTATTCATTTACTGATTAATTTAGTCAGTATGGTTATGTTTTTTTATGAGACAAAAGTATAATACTTTTGAAAAATTAAAATATTTTTAGAAGGATGTATATAATCCACTAAGAAAAGTATTAAGATTCCCAGATCAAATTGGGGTGCTGAATACTTGATCTAGGGTTCATTAAATAGCTGATGGATTATAAAATTGTTCCATAGCTCACCTATACTATAACACCCGAGGTTAATGGTATGCCTAAGAGGATGAATCATAACCAGTTAGACATGGTTCAATCAATAATGAGTCATTGTGAGCTTCATAATATAGTATGGGGTTATTCTTTAGTAACTAATGCATTTCTACTAAATAGCATTCCATATAAAGTAGTAAAAAATACACCATATGAGATATTCTATGGGAAAAATCCTAGTATATTTTTTATGATGATTTGGGGTAACAAAGAACCCATATGAAGATTATCTTCTAATAAGATTATCCCTAAGTTATAAAAATGAGTATTTGTTGGTTATCCCAAGAAAACTATGGGATATTATTGCTCTAGGCCTACTGAAAACAAAGTGTTATGGAAAGATATAGTGTTTTCCTTAAGACGTATAACATGAATCAAGGATTTAGTGGGAGAAACATTGAACTTGGAGAAGCTAAAAATTAGAAAACATGAAGTCTTCTTAAGATGTAGGTTTAGTCAGTTCCATTAACAGTTATAGAATAAGAAATGACTCAAGATACATTAGAAACTCAATGGTGTGTAAAGATTCATCAAGATCCTAATAGATTTAGATTTATCATAGATAATGATGGTGATTTAATGTTTATATAGTATTAAAAAACCATCTATTAGGAATATTTTTAGTTTTCTAATTCATATAAATGGTTAAAAGACATCAAGTTTGAAAAAGACTTCATGTACTCTAGAAATATTTGAAACACAGTGGATGCACCTAAAGGGGTGAGACCCATATAGTGAAATTAGTTTTTCCATAAGAAAAATAGACACTGATGGTAGAGTGTCTACCTAGAAACAATTCATAGTGGAAAGGGTTTATAAGAAAATTCATGGTATTTAATATTAATTAATCTATTCATATGTACCGATGATAAATTCTATTCAAGTATAACTTTCAAAAATAACTCATTTTAATTATGAGACATATCAAATGAATTTCAAAAATTCATTCCTTATTGGTAATTTATCCAAGGACTTTTAAATGATAAAAACTAGTGGTTTTGAAGTTCCAAAAGATTCTTCTAAGGTTTACAAGTTTCAATGGTCCATTTAAGGATTGAATAATGTTTCTTGGATTTGAAATATTTAGTTTGATGATGTAATCAATGATTTTGTGTTCATACAAAATGTGGATTATTTCTATGTATATAAATGGATTAGTGGGATTATAATGGTGTTTCTGATATTTTATGTGGATTTCATATTACTTAGGTAGAAATAAATCCAAAATTTACATTCTATAATGTTGTGGTTGGGTAAATACTTCTCTAGGAAATAAATGGGTGAAGAAGCCTATATAATGGGTACGTAGATCAATATAGATTTATACAAGAGGTTGATTTGACTAAGTAAAAACACATGCAATGGTAAATTTATAAAGTTGTTTATAAAGGATAACTCAAAAATATTTATTTAACAATATTAGATGGTTATAGTCTTAAGAAGATACAAGATACTTATAGGGAGTTAGAAAGGAAGGAAAGAATTCCCTATCTTCGTCGTATAAGTTTTGTCATGAATTTCATGTTCAACACTAGATTGAATGTCTCCTATAATATTATAATTAAAATTAGAAACAAATCTAATCCTGTTGAGAGTCACTATATTTCTATTAATAACATCCTTAAGTATTTGATAAGGATTCAGGATATGTTCTTAGTCTTTAGAGTATAGGATTAGCTTCATGTAAATGGGTACATAGATGAACGTTTCTAATCCTATGGAGAATATATGAAATATCAATATAGTTTTGTGTTTTTCCTGATTTGTGGTGTTATTAGTTGGAAGAGTTCCAAACAAGATTTTGTATTAGATTCAACAAGAGATCCAGAGTACATTTCTGCATCTGGAGTTGTGAAGGATTCTGTTTGGATCATAAATTTCATCTCCGAACTAGAACTGGTTCCTAGTATTAAGGGAGTGATCGTGTTTTATTGTGGTAATAATAGAGAAATCATTCAGTATGATAAATCTCGTTTCATAATTTGTCCAAACAAATTCGTTAATAATACCATCTTATATGAGAGATTATTGATATGGATAATGATGGGATTTATTGGGTGTCTACAAATGATAGTATAACAGATCTATAGGCAAAATATTATTACTGTAAAATTAATATGTTTATATAAAGTATCTTGGAATAGGATATATAAGATATTGATATAACATTTGAATAATGTGTTATGTATTTATAATAAAGTAAATATCCATTTATCATTCATTCGTGTACCCTGGAACTTTACATAAATGGTGGAATGATAATATACACTCAAAGTATGACTATAATATTCCTTAATTTATGAAAATCACATAGTTTTATAGGATATTATATTATATTAACATTATCATGAGTCATGGACTCATAATATAATAATTGTAGACTTATTACTTGGACTGAACCACTAAGTATATCCCATATAATTTCATACATTCATTGATATACTTGTGGTTGTATAATTATTATTAATCATATTAACCTAAGATTAGTGATATGTCTATTATAAGAACCTTTATACATTGATTCATCTCTTACATAGGCCATTCTGTGTTAGATAATCAGGGTTGGTTGTGTTTGTTGTTGATTATATCATCAGTTGGAACTCAATCAAGATGTGATTTGGAAACTCATATTATAAGAAAATACATCTAACCCTTGAGTGGATTAGACTATATAAATTTATAACCATGATTAGTTGAGTCAAATATTATGGTTATAGATACTTGGATGATGTATATGTGATGTTCTCATCCAATAGGTTAATGAAATGTGATGTATTCATCAAACACGATAGTCTTTTTGGAGAATCAAGAAAATATGAGATGGAATATACTAGAGTAAAATTATTTCATGTCTAGTGGTCACTTGATTTCATGGTAAAAGGTACTATATAGGTAAATATATAATTTACATGATACATAATTTGGTGGAAATGTTCATATGATATATAATTATGTTTTTTGGAGATCAGACTAGACCCCTTTGTAGCTTGAGAAACACTAATGCTTTGATAGATACTTCTCTTGGATTATATTTATGAAATGGGGATTTTTTTTACTTATTTACAATGATACTAAGGCCCACAGGGTCACTCTTTCAGTTTATTAGAAAAATATTATGTTTTTGAAACAAAATTATTCCACAATTAGGACAGTTTGATAAACCATATCCAAAAGATTTTTTTATGGAAGCAAAAATAATAGTGAATTTTTACATAAATTCCTTATGGGATTTTAGTGTATGTGGGAGATTGATGGATGTGCATTAACTATAAGATGTGTTATATCTTAAGAGTCACCCAGATCACATCCTATGATAATCGTGTGATTCATATCATATGATATGATTGGATAAAATCATATAGATTCTTTGGATGTATCTGTATGCCCCAATCATAAGGTATGATTGGGTATATGATTTACTCACTATATATATTTAACTCAACTCATGCATAGTTTCATCAATTATGATCCACGATATTGATCATTTATAGGTTGGTATACATTTTTTAAAGGAGTTAAATTAATAAAATCTAGTGGTAGGAAACACAGAGGTTCCATGAGATGTAAACTGATCAGATTGACAAGGTGTTGGGATCAATTTGGCTAGAGAATGTTTTTAGAAGTAAGAAAAGTTTTTCTTTATTGACTGTTTTCTTTTATTTTAAAAAGAATAAATCAACTCACTTTGTAAATTTCTTGGAAAATATGATGATTATTTACTGATTTTTATTCCACAAATATCAAAAGTTATTTAGAGAACTTGTGATGCAAGACTAATGAAGTAAAGGATATGAAAATGTGTTTCCAATCATATTTAGGTTTGATTAGAAAGGAATATGTTGTTGGAAGATAGGGAAGCTACAATACTTTACTTGGTAAATATTACAATGATAAAAGTGATCATTTAAATGATATATATCCTAACATACATGGTTAGTAATGAAATAAATGAATGAAAAAAAAGTTTTGATGGTGTTGTTGAAGCTGATTTTTAAGGTGCTGTTGTTTCCCGAAGTTTTCCAAATTGTTGGGGCCTCAAAATTGAGAGTTTGTTTTTGCAAAAAGAAATTTTTATGAAAAGGATTTCATGAATAATAGTTTACAAACCCTGAATCATAGTTCATGGACCTCATATGAGGTACGCATAATGGTGAAGGAAAATTAGTAAAGGGATATTTTCACATAGGAATACTATGCAGACTGTAAAGCGCACTATGCAGACTGCGTAGGAAAAACAGTTCGTAGAAGGCCCGCATTTCAGGGGAGGCTTAAAGTTATGGGAGGCTCATAATTGTTTAAAATGGAGGTGGTTATTTTTAGAGCTAAAAAATGTTTTTTGTATGGGGAATATGTCAACCTCCACAAATCAGAAAATGTTATGCAAACCACATAGCAGTTCACGGTGAAGGTTGTCCCACATCGATGTGTTGGGTAAATCAGATTAGCAGGATTTGAAGATTTATTTTCCTATATAAAGGACCCTTATACATTCATTAAGTAGAGAGAATTTTATTATTATTTATAATCACTGTAGGAAAACTTTTGGAGAATTAAAAAGTCATCTGTGAAGGAAAATTCTGCAAAGGATAAGAGTTCACGTTGGAAATATTTCCAAGAAGGAGATAGTTTGTGGAAGAAGTTTGTGGGGATTTGTATACCACAAAGGAAAAGGGACCACATAGGAAAAAAATTCATTGAGTAATTTCCCATATTCATAGAAATTTAGCCTACGGAGGAAGAGGTCATTTGGGAAGAACTCACTCCACGCAGTGCAACTTAGTTCACAGAGGATATATTCAGTTCATAAAGGAAGTAGAACAGTTAGTAGAGTACTGAAGGAATTTATTACCAGCTCTTGGTTATGAAAGAGAAGAATTTTATTCAAAGATAAAATTTTAAGAAGTGGATCAAGAAGCACCATAAGATTGTATTGTATCATTTTGTGCTAGAAAAATAAACCCTCTATTGTATAATTTTCATAGAGCTACATGAGTGTAAGAGAATATCCCACTCATTGTATTCTACACTAAAGTATTATTTTATAGTGTATTTTTTGGTTTTGGATTGTTTCCAAATAATACTAAGGATGTACATACTTTTACAGAGTACTGAACCTTGTAAATTATTGGGCTCCTATGTGTGTGTGGTTGAATTGTCTTTAGAAGGGAAACAAATCTTTAACAGGAGGTGAAGGTTGTTTCATAAGTAAGGAAAAATAAAAGAAAACGATATCACTAATCCAGCCCCTCCCCCTCTCAATGATACTTGAATCCTGAATAGGTAACTTCATATGGTTAGGGATATTTAGTTAATAAAGACTTTTGAGAATTACTATATAAGGTAATGGTTCCAATTTGATAGGACCCATGAAATTCTAATCGCTTAAACTATCGGTAAGACCACCACATGTTCCTATATAGATCATAGAAGTATAAAACTTACCCTCATGAACATCACTTTTCCCCTAATAAGCATACTGGAAGTATAAAGTCACTATAACTTACTCACCATACTAAATCAATCCTCCCCACACCATATCATAAGATGATAATTCAATGGAAATACAAGCAATGGTAAAACATGAAATAAAATTCAATAAAGTGGTAAATGAATATAGGAGATTAATGTGATTTGGAAAAATTATATAACGTGAATGGGAGGAACCCCATCAACCTTATTATATTGCCATAGCTAAAAATATTATAGGGAACTGAAAAAATGATTCATAATAATTCATTATATAATGATTAAAAGACTATAAAACTTTGTTGCATTGTGCATGCGTCAGAATATTATTCCACCCATTTACCTTTGGTCCCCATTTCCTTATATAGGAAGTTTGGGATATTGTTTAGGTCACACCACTATCCCAAATTAATGTTGAGACTCCATATGTAATTTTTATAGTTGGTCACTAATAAAACTTTTAACCTCAAACACTTGTATTGTTAAACACTTCTAGAGTCTTCCTTTCAGATAATTCTTCTTAGATATTTATCTAACATTTTGGATTGACTTTGATGTCATAAAAAGTTATCAACTTCTAATTAATCAAATTACACTAAATAGATGAACAGACATTTCCTTAAAACTAAGACCATACTCATAACATTGACCATATTTCTGGTGTTATGAACTTTCGATGCTCTAAAACTAGGATTCAAATCCCCAAAAAACCAACATGAAGACTTGATCTAAGGAAAAATCTAACTATAATCTCCAGAAAACATCCTTTAATTTTTTGTAGTGTTCCTCCACCATTAATACACTTACCCAATCCCCACTATATAAGAATATAAACTCATACATTCTTCAACTAAAATATTAGCGAACATATCTGTCAAATATTGGATACCATTAATATTACAATGATATAACATTTTCTCTTGTAGTATGTTCTGGATGAAGTGGTACTTCAGGTCGATATTGTTTATCCTTGCATGGAATGCATGATTTTTATCCAAGTGACCCACACTTTGGATAACATAAAAAATATCCCCTTCTTCCTAACATATTCTCAATTCCTTCAGTAACTTCTTTAACCAAACCATATCCTTACAAGCTTCTATTTCCATTACATAATATACTTCTTATGTATCAAAATTTAATAATATTCTACATCCATGAAACATAATTAATAGTTATTCTTTAAAAATTAAAAAAAAACATGTTGTGCTCTTCTGACTATCTGAGTCTCCAACAAAGTTAGCATCATCAAATACTTGTAAGAGATCTTTGTCTCTAAAACAAAGAGAATGATCTTCCATTCCTTTCAATTAAAAAATAATCCACATAATGGATTCTCAATGTTTCTTTCTAGGGTTAGACATAAATATATTTATAACTCCCATTGAAAATGATTTATCTAGTTGAGAATAAATCATTGTATATATTAAAATTCTAAAAATTCCCCTTGTACTTATTCTAACCTTCCATTACAAGTACTTGTTTCTTAAAAAATATAAAGTGTTTGTTCATATGAGTACTGAATACTTCAGATTATGTTATACCAAACATGTCAATTATATTCTCAATATATTCATTTTGAGATAGAAACAATGTTGTAATCTTCTTATCTGTTTCTATCCTCATCCATAATATATTTTAATCTTTCACAATATCTTTCATATAAAAACTTCCAAAAAAAATACACTTAAATTTATGAATATAAAAATAATCTTTTCTGACTAGATACATATCATCAACATAAATTAGAAAAATGATAAAATTCCCATAATAAAAATACTTCTAGTAATAATAGTGATTAGTGTTACATATTTTGAATCATTCTTCTAACATTAATGATTCAAATATTAGATTCCACTATTACAGTTCTTACTTGAATCCATTGAAGATGTTCATTATTTTGGATAAAATAAATTGGTTCCAAACTATCAAAACACCTATTGAATATTTCATATAAATTTAGTCCTTAAAATCAACATATAGGAAAGATATATTTATGTCCATATATTCAAGATATAAATCTTTTTCTCCAACAAAACTTATTATTGGTTTGATCGTAGAATATTTAACAACCAGTGAGAATATATCTGATAAACCAACTCAAACATTTTTTTGAATTGATTTCACTACCAAATATACCTTATAACTTTTCTTTTCATCATAATCATACTTAATCTATAAAATCCTCTAATTCTAAAGTGCCTTTTTAACTTTAATAAGTTCATCCATTTCAAAAGTTCTATTTAAGTTTAATGAATCCATCTCCTCATTCATAGATATTGCCACTCTTTAGTGTCATTGAGTGTTATTTTTCCTCCATAGTATCATTTTCTCACACATATATTAATATTATAAAATTTATATAAACCCCATACCTTTGAATTGGTATCCTGATTATGGTTGATCTCCTCAACTGAACAAATTAAATTGTATTACTTCGATCTGATTGTTATTTTTGTGCCTGAATTTTTGTTTCCTAAACTTCTCATACCCATAATTCTATTTCTCTCTCTCAAGATTTACCGAACCTTAAATTTTATAGTATTTTAGATGTTTTTCCTCCTAAAAATTTGGTTCATTGATTTCTCACATCTGATTTCTATAAAATTTTCAAGATATTGGTAACCTTAATTTGACCAACATGGATAATTAATTTTTTATCTCAAATTATTTCAGAGAAAACTTGTTGTCCTTTCACAAAATATTTTTATTGAAGACTACATATGTATTCTTGATGATTTTTTTGTTCGTCGTTCCATAATCGATATCCAAAACGTTCATCGTCATAAGAAAAGAAAAAAAATAAATTTTGGATTTTGATTCAGGTTTATCTATATATTTAATATTTAAATAAATTTTTTCTAAAATATCCAAATTTTTAAGATGATAAACTTTTAGTTATTTTCAAGACCATAATTCCTCCATAACTTCCTACCCAACTACTGATCTTTCACTTCTATTAATTTGATATACTGTTTTGGGGAGTTCTTGTACCCAAATTTTCTTGTTCATTCCCAAGTAAAAACTCATTATTATAGATCTCTCTATCGAAGACTAATTAATTATGAAGACCACTCATTTTTTTAAATGTATTTCAAAGCACTAACTTCTCATTCCTTATTCTATTCTTCTATAAATTTGTTTTCTTAGTAGAAGTTAGTGTACTCATCATTATTGTCTATCTAGATTATGCACTTCAACTTTTGGATGAATTTCCTTTCTATTGACGCATTCCACTAATTTAACACTTGAAATACATCAGACTTATGATTTAGGAAGTAAATACATATTTTTCAGTAATTCCACTAATTAAATTCAACCATTGAAGGACTGAATAGACACATATCTCTAAAATTCTAAGTATACAGGATATAACTTTTGGTTAATAAGATTCTAACCATCTAAGTTAAATGAAACTTTGCCATATGTCCCCCACACACAAATTTAACATGTTCTAATTTTTTTGTGATTAATCTTCAGTTTTCCCATATATTTTAAAAATTTTATGTTTTTCTCACTTAGGTGACTAAACCCACAGTGGCATACTTCCAAATCATAAATAGTTATACTTACAACAATTATACTACCATATGAATTTCTAGTCAAGTAAAGAGTCCCATCCTTTACTCTTCATTCAAAAATCATTGATCCTTAAGTAAATTTTCATATATTGTTTGAAAAATTAGCCCTATAGTTTGAATCATCCAATTTTCCAATTGAAATACGATTTCTCCTATGGTTAGGGTTATTCTTTAATTTTGTTATCTTTAAGAATCCCTCATTTTTTATTTAGATATTGACATCCCCTTTTCCAATAACATTCAGGGATTCACTATCTATGAGATGGAATTTCCCAAACTTTCCAGATACATAAATTAGTCATTATCATTTTTCACACTTTTTGAATGATATAATGATCCAGATTCAATCACCCAATCTTATAATAGAGTACTCACACTTATTAAGTACTGTTTTTTATCTTTCACTGTGTTAACAGAATCGAAAATAGAAAAATTTGATGCCAATATAGAGTTCTTATGATTCGCTTAATCCTTTTTGATATGTCCTTTTCTCAAACATTCCTAACATATAGAACTAGGATCACCTGAGTTACTGTGGATTTTTTAATGGGAATTTCCTTATATTGGTTTATTCTAGTAGACTTTCTTCTAATTGGGGGATCATACCCTTCCATAAATTTTATGGGAACAATCATTCAGTACCTTAACATCCCTTACCTAAAGTTCTTTATTGAGTGTCGGATTTTTGATATCATCAACACCATTTATTTTCTTCCGCTGGGGTTACTAAAAAAAGTAATTAAAGAATCCCAGCTTTCTAGAATTTAAGATAAAAGAAGCAATTCCCATACATAATTAAAAAAATTACCTTTACTAATTAGATCTACCAATCATGTTGAATTCATTTGTATGATATATCATCGGCCTTCATTCAGACAACCTTAATCCAAAAAAAATTCACAGGATAAAAAAAATTTTGTCTGTCAGTTTTTTATACAAATCCATCAATACCTTCATAAAATTCATTATGGTCTTATCCTTATAGATGTTAAAAGAAACATTTTTTTCTAAATACATCGTTACAAATACCAAAACCATATTTCAAAACAATTCCCATTTTCTTCCTACATCAATACATGATTGAATTTATAAAATAAAACTTCCAAGCCCTTATAAACTAGATAATATTCTTTATGAATTCTACAAAATCTAAAATTGTATACATCATATTTATTAGTATATATCTTCCCCTAATATAATTCCATTTTTGAGCTACTACCAACATTATAAACCTTAAATAATAACCAACCCAATTATGACACCACATGATAGGGAGGACCCATAAAACATTGATTTCCTAAACTAAAGGTAAGACCACTCTAACTTCCTATACAGATCGGTGCAGTAGAAAACCAAACCTATGGAACTTTACCTCTCATTGATTATGTGTACCATGAGTAGGAAGTTATTTCACACTACTCACCGCACTAAGTCAACCTCTCACACACCTTATCACAAGATAATAAATAAATTAAAATAAAATAAATGGTAATATAGGGAACAAAAGTACATATAGTGGTAAATGAACATAGGATATTAATGTGCTTAAAAAAATTCTAACATTCATGTGAGGAACCACTACAATTTTATTATATTACCAAAAGTTAAAAATATTACAAGAAACTAAAAAAACATCAGTAAGAATTCATTATAGAATGATTTAAAAAATGAAAAACTCAAATTCACCATGCATGTGTCATATTATTATTCTGTACATATTCCCTTATTCTCCACTTCCATTTATAGAAATTCATTCTATTTGTCCATGTTGGACTACTATCCTACATATATAGAGAGACACTATATGGAATTTTCATTACAGATTACCTATAAAAACGTTGACCTGAACCACTTCCACTAGTAAACACTTATAGAGTATTTTTTTAATATAATTACTTCTAGATGTTTAACTAAAATTATATATCTCCTATGATGTCAGTGGAAGTTCATATATTCTCTAGAATCAACTATTTCTATAGAGATAAACTATTTCTAAATTCACACCAAGTCCAACCTCCTACCATAGACCATATTTTTAGTAGACTTATTTCTAGTGATCTGAACTTCTAGTGAATAGAAACTAGGATTTACATCCCAATAGTTGCCTCATAATTGTGGACACAAGATCACTTATATGACTGTTGAATCTCAATTCTTCCCATATAATGGTTTTTCATTCCGTGTGGGAGCTTACATCCCTTCTATTCTTTGAGGTCCCCATGAGAGGATCAATGATACAAGGTCCAGTGTAATCCCCTTAGAGGCAGGAATAATTTTTTTGCTTCTTCAATGATCAATATAAATCCTCTTTATTGAGAAATCAAATTTGGAAGATGTTCTGATTTAGATTAACCCATTTTGTTCTTCATACGACGTAGTATGTTTATCACTTTAAGAAATATTAGGCTTTTTCATGATACTATTATGCTTCCTAGTTCATTAGGTAAACACCATAATTCATATCAATTAACACACTACAAAACTCAACCGATAAAAAAAATATGGAATTAATTCTAGGTTGGATATGATTGATATATGAATATTGGAATATTTAGCCCTAATTAAGGATAAAAGACACAATTTTATTCTTCGAGTCACTTACACTATTTACAAGAAAGATAGATTTTAATTTTGAAAAATCCTTAATGGTGTAAGGGTTTCATAGGAGTATTCATCAAATATCAATAATATTGTATCAATGAATTGTTTGAATTTAATAGACTTAAAATCAATTTAATGTTATGTTTTGATGAAAGATTTAATGTCTATGGATTTTCATTTCATTATACCTAAAAATTTATAAAACAAATTAACTTGAATTGTATTCCTTTTCAAATATATTTATATAGAAAATTTATAGATTCATTGAAGTTTGAAACTATGGAAAATGAAATTGATATCATGTTATGTGAATTGGGTATTTTCCTTCCACAGTCATTCCTTTTTATGATGGTTCACTTGGTTAGAGAGATATGACATTTTAGTCTTGTACATTACAGATAGATATACCCCATTGAATGGTATATAAATATTTTGAAAGGTTAATTCAAAAATAGAATCCAACTTGAAGGTTGTATTGCATAGTGATATATTTTTTAGGACGTTATTGAATTTTATGCCAACTACTTATCGATGTGGATAACATTGGTCTCCTAAAATCACATAATTGTGAGAGCCTTATGGGTGAAGGAAGTTACAGAAGAGATGTTGTTATATTTACTATTATAGAGTGGGAGTTGGATCACCTTTGGGATTTTCATAATTTTATAGATTGTATTCCATATATTGAAGTTCGCAAATTAAATTTTAGGTATTTGAATTCATCATTGGATAAAATCTATTCATAAAATACATATAGTAAACAATTTATTAGATAGTTTTCATACCATATTTTTAAATAGTTATCTATAAATTTGAATTTGATTTTTGTATGACTACAATAGCTATCTAGAGGACCAAGTGTACTAGTATTACCATACAATGGAAATATAATTCACAATTATATATTACATATAATAGAATATAATGAATTTGGTATGATGAAAAATAGTGGAGTTACTCTTATGGTAGAAGTGATGCATTTAACAAGAATTAAGGAAAACAATCCAATTTAATTAAATAATTCTTATTTTCAAAATATTGAAAAAATATAGAAGTTTGATTATAAAACATTCAAACTATTTATTTTTTCATTTAAATGGGTTGATAATAGGATTGAATTTAAAATCAATGAATTATGATTTTTGAAATTGAATTTTACATGAACCATTCATAATGAAATAATATTAAGTAAAATTATTTTTTACTCTAGATCCTAAAAACACAAATTGTTTAATAATTCTGTTTTCGACTAAAAAATTACAGGGTCTATTGAAAATTTCTTTTAGGATGACCCTTTCATTAGGATGTCAAATTCATTTCATGGTGGTCCCAACATGTATAAGTGCTTTTATATCATATGGGACTACATTGAGGGATTTAAATATATTATAGAGGGTCTCAATCCCTTAAAAGTTTAACAAAAAAAGAGATTTCAATGAATAATGAAATTTCACTAATTATTTTCTATATATACAATGTGTTTTTCATAATATTATGTGTTAACTATTTTCTTTAGAAAATCTAAATTAAATGGTTTATTTCTTCTTTATAAAATGTATTATACACCTACTGATGCAACCAATATCAATAGACAACATATTGATGATATTTAAATTGAGTAAATTTTATAAGACAAAATAATTTAGAGTTGAGAAACAACTTAAAGATAATAAAGCAGGGAAAAAGATATAGTTGAAAAAAATAAGAGATCAGTGGTGTTATGGTTTTAGTAAAAACATAAATGTGATAATTAAAGGTAAAAAAAATTAGGTTGAATGGAATTAATTTGGTCAACTTATTGACTGCAACAAGTCCACTATCATTAGTTACAGTCACTACAAGAAAATTATCATATTCCCATGGTACTATAGCGATAGTCAGTATAATTGTAATTGTAATCCCACTCACATTATCCTATGGCCACACTTGATATAGATCACTGCTCTAAGGCCTCATGGTAAGGAACTACAACCATGGTTCATATGGTCTGTGGTGGTAGGTCGACACTAGAAACCCCTTAGTAGTAATTCAATTACGTGATAGGGGGATGGGAAAGGCCTAAGACCATAATTTACAACGACCATGGTAGTAGTAAAACCTATGTCGATGGTCAACATAAAGTATAAAAGTAGTGGTCAGGTATTCCCACATTTCATATAGACCATGGTTGTAGGTGACACTTAATACCATGATCCATGTAGATTATGGTTGTATCCCAATCAACTGTCATGATACACAAAGGTCATAGAAGTAGTAGTTTCCTAGGAAAACAATCCACATATATCATGGACATATATATATATATATATATATATATATTTCTATATAATGTGTTATATCTTACTATTAAAGCCTTGGTATAATAAGTATAAGGTTATAAGATCAAACCTCTATGGATGTAAAATTTTAATGTTTTATAATGTTGGATTGTAAGGGTGTGTAGAAACTACACAAGAGGGTTTTTTAGTTTTAGTTTATAAAATAAAACTTAAACTTTACTTAACTAATTAATATAGTTTATCAGATGAACTTTCTTTCTTACTTAGAAAAGTGATTGTACATAATTTTCCCCTAATAATTTATATTTTAAGATTTTAAGAAAAGTTTATATCAAAAGAAAAATTTCCTTATATAAATGAACAGAGGAAATATAAACTTGTAAAAACAATTAAAAAAAACATTATAAATTTCATAAGAAACCTGAAATAAAATTTATAAATGATATCCACACTTTAACATTAAGTGTTACAGAATTAAAAAACCCAAACTTTGGGTATCAACGGTTTTCATCAAACCAAAAAGGTCTTTCATCCTTAAGAAAGTATGTCATCGATACTGTGATAAAAAGAACACTATTTCCCTAGGCATGGGAAGACTTTATTAGTAATATCTGAAAAACTCTATCTTATTATCCCAGAAGACCTCAACCAAACCTGATTTGATTGAAAATTACAAATATAGAAATTCATAAGGCATTTACAAAATATCCTCCTGGTAGATGCATTCATAAAAAGACTCACTAACTAATTTCAATGAAGTGGTCAATAAAAGTAAAAAGTTATTAAAAAATCATCAAAAAAACTCTTAGATCCTCATTGATGAAAAATATCCCCCTCCCCTTGAATTTATCTTCTATTTACAAGTGAATCCCCAATAGTCATATTCCACATTCTTTAGAGTTGGTTACAATAGCCTCAGATGAACTCTTCTTCACTTGAAAGTATTATCATATCTTTAACTGGTTGTCACCTTGGTAACACCATTACAATAATTATGAATTTTTTACAATATAAATAACTTGTATCATCCGGTAGAATGGAATGCTTCATTTGAAAAAAAATTAAAGGTTCGTCCAGATATCATCTTAGACTTCGTTCAATGAATGTTTTCCCAATGGACTATTATGAACTTCATCTGTTGAAACTTGGTTCTACTTTGTCAATTGGAATTTATAAATATTCATATAATATGATTTTATCTATCTGATTTAAAATCTTATAGGATTTTCTGATATATAAAATTATAGTTTTGATTGATGTACAAAAGTATTGGATCAACTAGTGTACAAAGTATTGGTTCGATCAATGTAAAAAAGTACAGATTTGACCGATCAAGAAAATTTCATCCTATGAAAAATATTTTATATCTAGTAAAAATAACCATACTATAAAAACATTATTAAAACTTGGTATTTATAAATATTTAAAAAAATGTATTTAAGGAAGTTTTTTTGTGATTTTCGAAAAAAAACTATAAAGTGTTGAAAGTAAAATTTTTGACTCAACAATATCCCCCATTTTGAAAAGCACAAAACATAACACTAAAAGATGGAGAAAAAAGTTTAAAAACATTGAAATATAATTTCTTCAACTATGTTGTATATTTATGAAATTTTCACTATTTAGTTCTTAATCTATTTCTACCCCTTGATCGATATCTCCCCCATTATATATATCTCCCCCTTTCTTGAACAAACTTGTTCTAGAAATTTTGTTTATAGATTAGGTTTTCTCGTTCTCTCCCCCACCAATTTGTGATTTTCAAAAAAAATATAAGAATGTAGAAAGGCTACCACAAATGTTATAGAAAGAAACATTTATACAAAAAAATTATAAAATGAAAAAAAAATCATAAAAAATATATGAAAAATATATTCATCCAAAGGAACTGAAAATAATCCATTTAAAAATACGTAGAGTAATATTCATTCAAATAATTCATAAAAAGATTTTGATTTATTATAAATTGTTTAATATTTCAAAAGAAAATTATTGAGCTTTATCTGAAAGTTTATTTACAAGAACTTTCAACTTATTCGCATATTCATAGCACTTTTCTAATTCGGCAACTATTACTTTCATTTTATAATCTCTTCTTAAAAAACTTGGAACATCACATTTTCTTCCTTTTGAACTTATTCTTCTTATCAAAGCTACGATAAAAAAATTATTATCATTAGAATATGCAGAAACACTATAAGTGGGGGTTAATTTCAGTTTATAAAAAAAATTAGTTAACCTCTTAAATTTGGTTAGCAGAAAAACTTTTTGTCTAATTTAGAAAAGCGAATAGACAAAACTTTGTACTCATGCTTTCTATTTTCAGATTTTCCAAATAGTTTATATCAAAAGAAAACTCTCCTTAATGAAATGAACCACAAAAATATAAACTTATAAAAAAAGTAAAAGAAAACATTATTAAGTTTTTAAAAAGACTTATAGAACCTTTATAAAAGGTATACTCAATTTTACATTCAGTGCTAAAGAATTCAAAAACCCTAAATTTAGGTTTCCACAATTCTCACTAAACCATAAAGTTGGTTTACTTTAATAAAGGGATCCCTTAAGAAAAAGATTATAAGAACTTTGTATCTCTATCTATGGGAACCCTCAGTTAGTAAGATTGCATGAACTCTATCTTCCTATCCTTAGAAGTGCATTATGATTTTAAAAACAAATTGTAGAAAGTGTTGAAATTAAATTTTTTGACTCAGTATAGAATACTTGCAGCCACGTTTATGGACTTTGGTTGTAGGCATGTGGTCATGTGAAAATCCATATGGAAATAGACTACATCCATGGTATGCAATCATTATTTTATATAACTTATGGAAATTATCAGGACTTGGATATAGATATAAGTCATGCTAATGATAATAACATCCATGAGCCACAGGACCACGTCTATTGGCTTTGAACATGGTCGATGGGACCATTACCATGGTTTTGGCCAGTGATAATATCATGGTTTTATAGTGGTGATTGAGGTCATTACTCAAATTATCATAATAATTGACATAAATATGTGGGACAATGTTATTCTTGCATTAAAGGCTGCAAATTAAGAAGACATTAGAATAAATTTTTTATATAATTTATCTATTTTACTAAAAAATAAAATAATAAACATTATTTTACAATTTATTATACCTTGTAGAGAATATTTATATTATAACATTGTAGGATGAAATACATACTATCGTTCACTAGAAAGGATCATATAGAACTTAAAACACTTATTATGAAATATCATTATACGGATTTTGAGGGGAAAGTAAAACTCCATCTACCAACTATACACACACACATTATAAACCAATAAATCTGGGATGCTTTTATTGGCCATCAAGAGGAGGAATATTTTAAGGTAAATTTTAATGGAATTATTTTATTTTACATTATGTTTATTAATAACTTTGATTTATAAATGTTATTTTTTAAAATATAAAATGAGTGTAAAAATAAACAATGTGCATCAAAACCACCATACCCCTACCATAAAGTAAGGATGGGTTACACTTAAATAAAAAATTATTAGGACCACTAGGATAGATACCCTGAGAGGGGGGATGAATTAGGGTATGGCATATTAAAACAACTACCCCGTTTGATCTTGTTTTGTTGTTAGAAAAAACTCTCTTCTCTCCCCTTCCCATTGCAGAGTATGAATAAACCTTAAAGTATGCACAGGACACAACAATTTTTACTTGGTTCACCCTCACTGGGCTACGTCCAAGGAGAATACACTGGCAGTGTGCCGATGTACCAATTACACTATAAGAGCACTGATGTTTACAAGTTCAAAGCAGGCTCACTATCCCTCCTAGTTTACAACCACTTACAATTTGAGAACTCACTACTCTATCAACTGAAGTGAGCTCACTGCTTCCTCAGAAGATCCACTCACAGTTTATAGACCTATAGGTATCTTCATTACCACTAATGAATGCATCCTCCACTGTATGTAGATGCTCTATTGATGTCTAAATTTCATCCACTAATGAATACCCATTTTCCCCTGACCACTGGGCACCAACCTTTTGAAAGTACCTTCACAAAGCACCCTACTTCGTGAAGCTTCCAATTTCGTGAAGTTCAAACAAGAATTCATTAAATTCCTATCATTTTGCGAAGCTCACACCTTTTCAGAGAACAGGCCATCGCAGAGCTCAATTCATTGTAGAGTGATTTCCCTCGCGAAGTTCACTGAGCCAATGCGGATCATGCAACTTTCACGGGGCTAGATTAGTCACCACGAAGCTCCTTCCTTTCGCAAAGTACACTACCCTCGCGAACCACCTTGGCAAGATGAGATCAAATTATTTTCCTCAAAAACTCTATTCTTCTCTCAAGGGGGTCAAGACCTATTTATAGGTGATTCCACCGACCCTCAAACCTTCCGTGCGAAGTTAGCTCCATGTCAACACAAATCGTAAAGCTCCAAAATTCTCTCAATATCGCGAAGCACCATGCCAATTTTTTGATCATGGAGCTCATAGTAATCGCAGAGCCTTCCATAAATTTCTGTGTTCCTTCGCTGCGAAGCTCCACTTGTAATACCCTTCGCCGCCGCAATGCTCTTCAACACTTTCGTTTGCAAAGATTTTCGTAATCATGAAGAATCACTATCAACATTTTTCATGTCTTTGCGAAATCAAACCCACGAAGCCTATCTATGAAAAATTCATTCATTTTCCATATTTTGATGAGATATTTAAAGATATCCGCTTTTTGGGACACTCACCAAACTCCAAATTTTGGACCCAAAAAATTTAGAAAATAATAGAAAATGGGGCCACCTCATATCTGTTCTTTTTTACCGCCTCCAGATTGTCCGTTCCTTTGTCATGGTTCTTTGTCAACAAGGATTTTCAACAACATCTCTGGAACTCAACAATTTACCATGGAAACCTGCATTGTCAACAAACACAACCAACCCAAAAATGTTACAATGTTACCTTGAGGGATATTTTTCCAACAATCTTCCCCTTTGGGTTTGTTGACAATTCTTCTCATAATGATTCTTTGCACTTTGATATTTCTTTGAAGCTCGTTCCATCATCACCCTGCCTTCACCCCTTGCAATTCAAATAGGGACCAAATATTCACTCACCACATACTCTAGGCCCACATGAGCAATGCTCATTGTGAGAAACAAGAGTAAATGAAAAGATCATCAATGAATCACTTCATTTTTACCACTAATTGTTGACACCCAACTGATACCAATTTCCAAACTGATACCAATTTTTGATACCACTCTGATACCAATTGGTGATAGCTAGAAACCTTTTGACACCATTCCAACACCACTCTTATACTTTTATCATGATCCTCATTTGTCGTGATATCTACTCTTTGATCGATCACTTCTAACATCGTCAGATTTAAAAACTCTCCCCCTATCTCACTACTCCACATGTCGGCTTCTCCCTGCGTCTTTGACCAAGACATTTTCTCCCTTCCTTAGCCATAGTTTCTCCCACTCTAGGAGTCACTATTTCTCCCCCTTTTTAAATGAACCCAAAGTTCACTCCTTTGTTCTTCGCAACATTGGAAAGAACATAGATTAGCACATTAGAGAAAAACATATCATAGTTCAGGGAGAGGGGGGTCCCACATCAACACTTTTTCAAGTGTGGTGAGTCGACTGAACTCCCAGATCTAGTCAATGCCTCTCAAAAGCTTACTTTGGTAAGGCCTTTGTCAGAATGCCTGTAACCTATAGTTCTGTAGGCACATACTCCAACTTCACAATTCCTTGCTCAACCTTCTCCTTTATAAAACGATACTTTATCTCAATGTGCTTTGTCCTTGAGTGATGGACCGGATTTTTTCTGAGATTTATATCACTTGAGTTATTGCACTGGATTTTGATCAGAGATGTCACTTCAACTCCCATATCATCAAGTTGTTGCTTCATCCAAAATAACGGTGTGCATGCTAGAGTGGACGCAATATACTCAGCTTCTACGGTGCTTAATGAAATGAAATATTGCTTCTTGATTATCCAAGCAATACATATTACACCAAGATATAAAGCACCTCCTTTCATTGATTTTCTATCATCTGCTGAACCGACCCAATCTGCATCAGTATATCCCAATAACTTTGATTGAGATTTGTCACTATATATCAAGCTGAAATCTATTGTGCCCTTGATATACTGAAGTATTCTTTTTACGGAAAGCATGCGTATTTCCTTGGGATTAATTTGATATTGCACTACTTGTCATGTGGAGAAAACAATATCAGGTCTCGTTGCTGTCAGGTATAGTAAACTACCAATGATCTTCTTATATTCTGTGATATTAATTGCCTTGCCATTATCATCTTTCGATAATTTCATCTGGTTTGCAACCAGTGTCTTCATCTCCTTATAATTTTCCATTCCAAGTATTCTTAGAACCTCCATGGCATATTTGGATTGACAAATTAATGTTTCATTCCCTCCTTGTGTCACCTATAAACCAAGGAAAAAGGTTAGCTCACCAATCATAGACATTTCGAACTCATGTTTCCTGAATTCGAAAAACTGTTTGCACTGTGCTTCATATGATCATCCAAATATTATGAAATAAACATAAACCAGCACCATCATCCATTGATTACTGTTGTTGGTGAAATAGATATTTTAATCAACTCCACCACGCTGTAAACCAAGCTTCTTCAAATACTGATCAAGCCTTGAGTATCATGCTATCGGTGCTTGTTTCAGCCCATATAATTCCTTCTTCAGTCAAAAAACCTTGTTCTCAACCTCATGAATGAGAAAAACATCTATTTGATCGATATACACATCTTCCTCCAGAATCCAAGTCAAGAATGCTGATTTGACATCCATCTGGAACACCTTGAACATCCATTGCACCGCAATGGCTAGGAATAATCTGATTTTCTCCATCATTGCAACCGGTATAGATGTCTCATCGACATCAATTCCCACTATTTGGGAGTATCTTTTTCACACTATTCATGCTTTGTTTCGAATCACTATTCCGTATTCATTCAATTTGTTACAAAAGTGCCATTTAGTCCCGATGACATTCTTATCAGCTGGCCTCAAAAAAATCTCTCATGTCTGATTCTTCTCAATCTGATCTAGGTCTTCATTCATAGCCTGAACCTAGTTTTCATCTTCAGCTACATCATAAAAGCATTTAGGCTCTACCTGAGATAAGAAATATGTCTTCTGTAGTGATATCATTCTTCTTGTCTGAAGTGGATCTGATTGATCACCAATGATATTTCATCTTCCTCATTCTCATCATCAGTATCTTCTTCTGAATCAGCATCAGCCACATCTTCTCCTCCTACATTGCTTTCCTCCTCATCGCTTTCATCAATAAATTTTTCACTATGCTATTGAATTTTCTAATAATTTTCCACAATAGTGACATTATTGCTCTCAATTACTTTTCCCAACCTTTTATTAAAGAATTTATGTGCTTTTATTTTTCCTGAGTAGCCAAGGAATATTCCCCCATCTTCGCATGACTCAAATTTCCTATATTTTTCTTTTTTGATTAAAAAGAACTTACTCCCAAAGATTCAAAAGTACTTCACCATTGGATTCTTTCCGTACCACATCTTATATGGAGTTCTTTCTTCCTTCAGACACAGCAGAGATCTGTTAGAAATGTAGACTGATGAAAATACTGCTTCCTTCCAAAATTTCTCTGGTAGGTCTTTTTCTAGGAGCATTGTTCTAGTCATGTTGTTGATGATATGATTTCTCATTTTAACCACTCCATTCTATTGGGGAGATCTCACTAGGGAAACTTGATGCCTTATCCCATGTTTCTCGAGATAGTCTTCCACCTGTCTTTTTGTGAATTCCATACCATTATCAGTACAAAGCTTCAGAATTTTCTATCCAAGCATCCTTTTGGACTCTCTCTGGTATTGATTTAAGAAGCCGAACACATCCAACTTATGGGCAATAGAAAATACCCATGCCATTCAGCTATAGTCATAAATGAAAAGAAAATAGTACCTCTTTCTGTCAATTTCTATTGGTGTGATAGGCCCACAAACATCAACATGCACCAATTCGAGCACTCTTGTTGACTTATTTTCCTTTTCCTTATACGTCATTCTGATGAGCTTCCTTTGTTGGAATGTATTGCACGTGTGAGTATGATCACGTGATAGCTTAGTTAGGTATCTTGCTACATCACACTTTACCAGATCTTCCAGGTATGGTTGAAATAGATGACCAAGTTATTTATGCCACAACTTGTTTCCTTCTTATCAGTATAGAAAGCACATATCCTCTTCTCCACTTACCAGCTAGAGATTTCCATTTGTTCTTTTTCCCTATAGAACCACTACCCCGTCTCTTCATTTGATGATATGCATCTTCTTAGTAAAACTTATAGAATTTCTTGACTCACATAGCTGACTAACACTGAGCAGATTGTGACTGGGGCCTTCTACAACTAAGACATCAGAACGTCTCATCTCTTTTCCCCCATACTTGGCCTTTCCTGAGCCAATAATCTTTAGGCCTTAATCATTTCAAAACTTGAGAACTCCTTCTTTGTCATATATTACGCATGTAACAAGATCCTTATTACCTGTCATGTGAGATGTGAAACCACTTTCAAGGATCCATAATCCAGAGTGATCTAATTATTTATGGGCAATTTCTGCCACCACTTCCTTCACATCCTTTTTCTTCTTGGTCCATATTTTTTCCTTCAAACTCAGCATATATTGAGTCTTCTGATCTTTCTCAGAGTATGATGGACCAACTTCACCTTGAAAAGATTCAAATTTATTTTGAATTTTCATCTCACCTGTTGGATCATTGATTTGCTGCTTGAGAACATTTTGATTCTCCTTTGGCACATTCCTCTGTACAGTCGAAGTACAATACCTAACCATGTTCCCAAATCATCTACACCAAAAAAAGTGTCCTTAAAAATATATTCTGTAGAATCATTCTCTGGTTGGCTATCACCTCTATTCTTGTGCCCTTCGATATCTATTGGATATGGAAAACACATAATGTGAATGTCCCATCTTTCCACAACAATAACACAAGATATACGGTGCATTCCTTTATGTCACTTCTGCACTACTAGTTTCCCCTTGGGATCTCTAAATATTATGATTCTGCGATGTCCCCAAATCAACCATCAATCCTAGAATGGGTTCTTGCAGTCTGACGTCAATTTTCACAGCTTTTTGTTTTCGATCAAGCCCCCCATCATCCTTAGCATTTGAACATAATTGATGCTTCATTTTTGCTGAACCACTATTCTCCACATTCAGCTTCTCAGTTTTCTGAGTGATCTGCTTTGCTGATTCTCCAGTAGGAGTCAATAGTTTTTCTTGATCCTTAACTTGTATTTGAAAACTGACAACTTCTTCTTGAAGTTCTTCAATACGCTTGATTTGATCTATCCTTGTGTTATTAAAGCTATCGATCTCCCTTTTCTATTCTTATATCTTTATTTTATACTCACTAACTGATACTGAGTCCTCTAGTGTTGATGAATTCATTTTCTCAATTTCTTCCATCAGCTCAGCCTTCTCTTCTTCCTACTGCTGCATATAGAGTTTGGTGTCACGGACAACATTGTTGGATTTCCTTGTTTTAGCTCTCCAAAAATCTATCTGCTCAAGATCAGCCTCTAACTCATCTTTCATATCAACTCTTCCCGCAACTTATTCTTCTTCTTCATCAACTTCAGTTTCATTATTCTCCTAAGAACCACTGACAACTTCCACCATAGCATTTTATCCACGATCTCTGCAGTTCTCTATCTCTTCAACCTCTTTAACCTCAGACTCGTATGAACTATCACATTCTTTTGAAAGAAGGTTCTTCTTCTTAAATAAATTTCTCTTGAACTGTTTCTTGCATTTCCCATAGGTTTGGGAATTATTTTTGGGAATTTCGATTTCATCGACATCATCATCCTCTTGGAACTTTTTGGGGCACCTTGTTGTAAGATGTCCAACCTTTCCACATCGAAAACAAGTATGTGGAATCTTCCCTTTAAACTTTTCTTTTCCTCTTGGAAGGTTTGAGGAGAGGAATGACATCACCTCATCTGTCTCTTATTCTTCCTGAGAATATTGAATGGTGAGGTTCTTCATGGCCTTGAATTCCACTTCTTTGGATTTCCCTTTTTCCACCACATCGTTATCATCATTTCTCATTTCATATGCAATAAGGGTGTTGTGAAAGTTATCCAATGTCATCTCTTTCAGGTCTTTATCTTCCAAAACTAAAACTTTCAGATTGAACTGAGGTGGAAGTTTCCTCAAGATGCGCTTTACAATCTTTACGTCTTAAATAAATTCTCAAAGATCTAACATGTCTTCCACCACAACATTTACCCACTCAAAGAATGCATCAACAGACTCATTCAGGTTCATTCTCATATCTTCATACTTGTTCCCCAAAAATTACAGCTTTGCCTCTCTAACCTTTGTATCTCCTTCATATATATTCAATATATTTTCCCACATGGCATGTGATGTTTTTCATGTCATCACCTTCGTATAAATAGAATTTTATAGGGCTCCCCCCAAAGCATTAATTCTCTTGGCATCAACATACAATTCTCTACGCTCAGCTTCAGATAATGCACCACTATTAATATCGGCTGTTATGACATGCATTGATATTGTGAACACATCCATTCCCAAGGATTAAAAGTAGTGTTGCATTTAATTATTCTATAGATTAAAATTGTTCCCATCGAATATTGGAATCCCTTTGTGATTGCTGACCTCCATTTTAGAGAGAAACACAGATATCAACCTTTCCCTCTGATACCAATTGTTAGGTCTGCTAGGCTAAATACCTTGATAAGGAGGGTGAATCAGGGTATGATAGATTAAAACAACTGCCCCATTGTATCTTGTTTAACTGTTAGACAAAACTCTCTTCTCTCTCATTCCCATTGTAGAGTATGAATAAACATTAAAGCATGCACATGACATAGAAATTTTGACAAGGTTCACCCTCACTGGGCTACGTCCAACGAGCATACACCAGCAGTGTACCGATTACAAATTCTACTATAAGCATACTGGTGTTTACAAGTTCGAAGCAAACTCACTATCCCTCCTGGTTTACAACCACTAACAATTTTAAAACTGACAGCACTCTCAACCGAAGTGAGCTCACTACTTCTTCGGAAGATCCACTCACAGTTTATAGGCTTGTAGGTCTCTTCATTACCACTAATGAATGTATCCTCCACTGTATGTAGATGCTCTATTAAATTCCAAATTTCATCCACTGATGAATACCCCTTTTCCCCTGACCATTGGGCACCAATGTACCTTTGCAAAGCACCCTACTTCACGAAGCTCCCAATTTCGTGAAGATAAAACAAGCCTTCACGAAGTTCCTGCCTTTTAGCAAAGACCACATGTTCGTAGAGATTAGGTCGTTACGGTGCTCAAGTAATTGTAGAGTGGCTTCCCTCATAAAGCTCACTGAGGCAATGCGGAGCATACAACTTTCACGGAGCTATATTAGCTGCTGCGAAGCTCCTTCATTTCATGAAGCACACTGCCTTCGCGAACCACATTTGTTAACCGAGAGAAAAATATTTTCTTTGAAAACTCTCTTCTTCTCTCGAGGGGGTTGAGGCCTATTTATAGGTGATTCCACCGACCCTTGAACATTCCATGTGAATTCAACGCCACGTCATCACAAATCTCAAATCCCCAAAATTCCAGCCGAAATTATCTCAATATCGCAAAGAACCACGAAATTTTTTTGATCGTGGAGCTCATCGTAATCGCGGAGCGTTCTGTAAATTTCTTTGTGCCTTCACCTAGAAGGTCCACTTGTAATTCCCTTCACCATCACAATGCTCTTCAACACTTATTTTTACGAAGCTTTTTGTAATCGTGAAAAATCACCGTTACCATTTTTCATGTCTTCGCAAAATCCAATCCATGAAGCTTATATTCGTGAAATTTATACCTTTGCCATATTTTTATGAGATCTTAAAGGATAAACACTTTTGGCGATGCTCACCAAACTCCAAATTTTGGACCCCAAAAATTTGGCAAACACTAGAAAATGACACCACCTTGTATCTGTTCTTATATACCGCCTCCAGATCGTCCCTTCCTTTGTCATGGTTCTTTGTCAACAAGGATTGTCGAAAAAATCTCTGGAACTCAACCATTTACCATGGAAACCATCATTGTCAACAAACACAACCAACCCAAAAATTCTGCAATGTTACCTTGAGGGATATTTGTCCAGCAAAAATGGTATGTGTTTTTAATCTACAGAAAACTTTTATATGATGTGAAATAACAAAAAAATTATATTCCTTTGTTTATATGTGGATTGATGGATCAAAATCTAAAGATACTTTCATCCCACATAATGTGCTATAGATATAGACTCATGTATATAAAAAGGGAAAAATATTAGATTAAAACACACATAAAGTATTGGAATCTTGTGTAAGTATGACATAATAGAAGTTTTTTTATGATTTAAAATAGTATTACATAACAATAAATGATGATTTTAATATATTTTCTATCTGGTTTGGAAAGAAGAATCATTATCTACTATAGTTGATAAACTATTGGAGTTAGTTCCCTTGAACCAACTAATTTTTACTTTAGATTTCCTATATATTTAGATACTTGATTTTTGTAATGTCTCGAACCCCGAAGCATGAAGAGGGTGTATTATTTCATTATACTAGAATGATTGTAATAAGTCAATCCTGGAGGACCAATTAGTTTCACAATTTTGGAAGACCATATTATATACATGATACCCATAGTACATTTGGAAAGATAGAAAAAATACAACATGATACATAATAAATTGAAATAAACTACCTCTTTGAAAGCGTATTCAAGGTTCCCTTTATCATAACCTGAGGAAAAAACATAATAAGGGTGAAATAAAATTCTTAGTAAGTTTTATATATAGTTGGATAATGAATAAATGATAAATAAATCATAATCAATTAGACAAGACTAATATGCCAAGATGAATAAATGAAAACACATTCCATCAATAAGCTGAGAATAAAAAATGAATCCATAGATTTTTTCATAGTGAAAACTTCATGGATATTAATAACTGAATAATGAAGAAAGATAATGTTTATTATTTGTACATCATGTATTTGGTGCGTGAACCATTATACCATCGAGACAGTTTAAGTCTGCGGGTAGAAACCCGTTTGATTTTTGGAAAAAACTCGAAGGGGTTGTCACCAATTATTTTTTCTCATGAGACCTTTCGATGTGTAACCCCCCAATATTTCATAGAAAGTTATATCATTAAAGTAATTCAATAGCTTATATTGTACGCAACACTGACTTGGCTAACATTATATGGAAAATTGAGTTTTTACAAAACAACACTTTAATTATTCAAATGGTCTATTTATAACAAAATTATTAAATATAGTAATACGAATAGTAACAAATAAATTTTAAATTTCATTTATAATTTTATCATATAAATAAACCATATTTATAAGGAAATGTATAAGTTTCATTAAAGAACAATTACTATTTTGATAAAAGAACTATTTCTTATGTCTTTTTGTGAACAATAATAAAATTTATTTTAGACACTTATAAATTCAATTTGGTGAAATTGAATTAATTTTTGAATTCATAATACCAATATTATATTAGGGTAAAATTTTGGTAATTTTATGATAAGTTTTGTTTTTTAATAAATAGTGAAAAATAATGTGTTTTAATTCAAAACTTCCTTTTCCCCATATTTATTTATACTGTTAGATTATCATCTTATTTGATTTTATAGTATATATAGATTATATTTTTATAATTTTATATAATTTTGGTCACTAGAGGTAATTTTATATTTTAATTTGAAATAAACACATATCAATCTTTTGGTAATTTTTACTTCTTAAAAACCTACTTTCTCTTTTTTACAACAGTAATTAATTTTAAATAAATTAATGAAACTTACATGTATTTAATTTGGTAAAATAGAAATAATTTTTAAATTTGTAATATCAAAATTATCTTAGGGTGAATTTTTGGCATTTTTCTAAAAACTTTCAATTTTCTACGAATAGTGAAAAACATTGCGTTATTGTTTAAAACTGACTTTTATTTAAATAATTATTATTTTTATTTAAATTTATTTTAAAGTAAAAATAGATACATAATACCTATATTAGTTCAATGTAATTCACTAAAGTAATTTTATAATAATATTCGATGTATACAATTTTATTGAAAATTTTAACGTCTTTTACCCACCTTCTAGGCACGTTTGAAAATTTGCATAAAACGTAATTTTACCACTTATATGAATTTAATTTCAAAAATCTAAGAGATACAGTTTACAGTAGTAAGTAAAATTTGTTTCAATAGGAAGAAAATAGTTTTTGGTCAATAGTAACTTTTGAATTTTATTTACCATGGTAAAAATAAATAGGGTAATTAAAGGTAAAAATGATATTATAATTACCCTAACACATGTCCTAATTCTATTTTATAATTTTTTTTCGACCAAAATAAACCTTAGGAATAAATTAAGATCCTCTTTGATCCACTTGGATTAGATTAGAATATTTATTATTATTTTATTTAAAGAAGAGTTAAAAGTTTAAAATTCAAAGTTTAAGAACTAAATCATTTTTAATATAGGGTTATAAATAAGATAAATTGGACTATAAATATTCATTATAAATTGAAAACTATTACCTACATCATGGTATTTTATTTATAATTTTTAGACATTAAATAATTAAATTTATTTATGACACAATGATGATTCAGTAATTACCTTATTAATGAAAGATTAAAATAATTGATATTATAAATATCAAAATAAATTTAAATTTAGACTTTTGATGCATTCCAATAATTTTATAGGTTACTATGACATGTTATGGTTGATTTAATGTATTTTTTCTAAGTAATCAAGTTTTTTTGACTTTCAGAAAAACCAAATACTAAATAGTGTCAAAATTGACATAAATGAGTTTTCAAAACCAATATTATATTATTAAATGATATAATAATCCTAAAAATATAAGGTTCAGACAAATGACTTATATAATTATAGATATGTAATTAATGAACCACTTGAGGTTCTCTTGGAATTTTATAGTAAGTTTATTAACCAAGTAATATAAAAACACAAGAAGACATTGTAAAAGTTAAACTATTTAACTAAGAATTAAATCTAAAAGATAAGGTTAATATGGTGAACCAAACTTGTCTAAAACCTATTGGTTGAGAATATTTCGAACCATCCCCACCTTATCCTCGAAATAAATCCATTTGGAGTCATTATAAACCGAAAATTATATTATAATAAAATAATATTTCAAGATTTTCTTAAAGTGACTCTCACCTATCTTATAAAAAGGTAATTCCCCTTCTCTTAATTTCACACCTCAAAATCCATTTGGCTCAGTGAAACCCTACTCAAATATCCTCCTATATACCCTCAATTCAACCTATAAGCCTTAATTTGATCAGAAATCCAACCTAAGGAGCCATTTTGATCAAATCAAAAGGAACCACACGAAGAAGAGGCAATAATTTTATCACCTCTTTCAAAGTTATTTTCTTATTCCACTTCCTCTTTCTTTGTTGTTTCCATAAAATAAATAACTCCAGTACCTTATACATAATTTGATGTTATTATATATATGGTACAACCATATTAATTATTCTATCCATCCTATTAATGACAAAGTCACCACATGTGCGTACGTACGGCTTACCGTCTCCACGTTGTAGTGTAGTTTGTTATTCAACACTTCATTATTTGGATAGGTATAATAATGAGTATAATTATTGTAAATAATAAATATAAAATGTTAATGATTATTTATTTATGATATTCCATCTAATTATATACTATTTCACCATCAATATAATGATATTGTCGCTCGTGCGTACATACGGATTACCGTCTCCACGAACACAATGAGATTTATTCTCCATAATAACCTTTCAAGAATAATTTTTATTTTATGATTTAAAAAATTAATAACTTAATATCATTATAAATATGAATAAAATACATTTTATACATAAAAACATGACTTAAGTAAAAAACATATAAAGGAAAAAGAATCAGTTAACACCCGAAACAATGATACTACTGAAATATTATTAACAAAGAAATATTATAAGATCATATAAGATATAATATTTACTTATATTGTAATTTTATAATTTAATAACAATTATTTAACTATTATACAAGAGGTTAACATACCCTTTACTAAGGAAAAGTACAAGGTATTGGGTTTTCATCTCACTTTTTATTCCCGTGAGACTCATGCTCTATTTTTAACTATTCCCTTTTTTGCAGTGTATGTACTACCCATGATTGTATTATTTGTAAAATATACTTTTATTTATGGGTATTTACATCCTCATAGCATGATACTTCTTTCATGGGGTGTATGTTTTGTAGGTTACCAAATCAGTAAGGTAATTTCTAATTTCCATTTTTACTAATCGGGTTTTACATACAGTCATTGATTAATTTACTCCAAGATTATGCATGAAATCAATATTTATTTATTTTAATAGTAATTTCCACTCCCCTTTGGGTGTGAATACTTTTAATACACATAATCACTTCATTCATAAATATACAATTCATTTATATGAACTTGATAAAGGTAATCTAAACTCAATTTCCATTCATTGAGTTAAACATCCAAGTCATTGGTTTTGTTTTTACAAGAATATGTGTGAATTTACTCTGATTGATTTACACTGAATATCCAATCATATTGAGTGTATTTATATTTTACACACATAATTATGTCATTTATTTATCCTTAATCGAAGGATATATTCTTTATAATGGATTTCATCTCAATTTATATTCCATTGAGACTTCTTTGTTGTTATGCACAAATTCACTTTTATATGGTGTATATACTATCCTTTGACATAGTATATCATGAATCCCTTTATTCTCATGATATTATAAAGTTTTGATTAAAGTTATTCTTCAATTATTCACATTCAAGCATCTCTCATTTGATTAGGAACACTAACTAAAATATCGTTTTAAATGTTTTAGAGATTTATTCTTCTAAATATTTTTCGTTAATGTCCATGTTTTAAAAAGGGTTTTAAGGATTTATTTATATGAAAATGTATGTTTTAAAAATTAAAATTCCTTAAAAAAGTTTCAAAGTGGTATGGAACACTTTGACTCAAAAATCTCTTTTAAACATCTTCTTGATAAATAGTGCTACTTTTAAATGTTTTCAAGAAAAGGGGATATTTCTCTCAAATAGTTTTACTGATTATTTTCATCTATATGAATATACTTCATTGTATTTTATTCTTTACTGATATTGATTTATTATAATAAAATATTCCATATTTTATTGAATGATTTATTTTTGACTGTGGATGTGCTATTTTTATACCATTCATGGTTTTTGGTTAAAGTATTGACATTTCATATGCTAGTTTTAATACAAATGTTTAGATTATGTTTCACCCTTTTCATATGAGGAATGCATTAGATGTAGTAAGTGATGGGTGGGGCCCTCTATATCCCCTCGATGCATCGGTAGGTCTCATTAGACAAACTAGTGTCTTGGCACAAGACCTTGACAAAATTATTATTTGTAGTCTTGGAACAAGGCCTTGAGTTTGTGGTTATGATGTCTGGCATTATGTATTCCATCATTATAAAATTAGTTGTGGATATTACATGTGATTATTCAACTATTATAATATCCATGTTTATAAGTAAATGTAATTATTTGATTTATCTTTTCCATATTATGCTGAAGTTTAAGTTTAAAAGGCCTGTGTTTTAGTCTTATATATTGCTTTAAATGTTTGTTCTTATTTATGATAGTTTCCTCTATAATGTTATCCTTACTGAGCATCTGAGCTCACCCCTTTCTTATGTTTTCTTTTTCCTAGGATGTGAATAAGTATATTATGATTTACCTACAAGGATAGGCTAAAGGATATGAGTATGTTCAAAGGGGACACAATGTTGTTGTTGTTTTCTTAATATAATGTAAAACTTATGTATGTATCTATAACATCCAAGGATACTAAACTAATTTGTATTTTGAGACATGATATCTTGTGATCATGCCAATGTTATGTAATAATGCACCAACTCTGGGTAACTACGGTCAGGGTGTTATTGTTGGTATCAGAGGAAGCTTATTACAACCCTTGGAAACTAGATTTAGATAAACTCTGATAAGAGAACATTACCCTAAGATATACATTGTGGATTAGCATATAAGAACATCCAAAAATTTTGGTAGTGTAAGTATTACAGGGGTTTTACAAGAAAATACATCACTTTCTAGATACAAATAGGCAGAGGTGGCTCTGGCACAGATATGCCTAGGAGTGAAAACTCTGATAAGGAATTTTGGGCTTGACCCGAGGTATCCCGGTACACAATAATGGGCCTTTCTAAACTCTTGGTATTGATATTACTTGGGGATATTCTTTGGATAATTAAAGTTTTCTTTACAAACTGATTTGAAGGATTTTAAAATAAGATGGGAATAAATAACCTTGGTTAATCCTAAGGTGTTTTAGATTGAAAATAAGGTGTCATGATATTCTCTAAATGATTTAATGACTATTGTTACTCAGACTCTTCTTTCTGCTTTTAGTAAATGGCTGGATTCCCAGGAATTCACAGTAATATTTAACATGTTGTACATGGTAGGAACAATGGTGTAAATGAGCAATGAAATGGAATATTGATAGGCGTAAAAGATATCGTGTTCATGCCAAATAAATTTTCCAAAAATATGTTCAACAACATATACATTAACCAACTCCCAAACTCCACAAAGAATAGAAAGGAGGAGAATGATAAGAGCTCCAGTAGTTGAGACCATGGAGAAAAGAAAGCTCATTTTCCACCATGCAGGAAATATGGAAGGAGACGCCAAGTAAAGTGTCTCAATCGAACAAAGAAATACTTTTATGTGTGGGAAAGAAAGACCAAAAGTAAAGAATTATTGAGGAAAAATAAAGAGTATTATGGAAAAAATAAAAATGATCCTAACAATCTATTTATAGTGTTTTGTCGTAAATGTAGGGGACCTGGACATTACCCAATTCAATGTCATATTATATAAGATAAATTCTAAGTCAAGGAAGAACCTATGTGGAAATAAATGGATTGAGAAATGTTTATAAGTATTAATTCTCTTTGTTGATGGGATTACTTTGGAATATTTTTCTCTTTTATGTGTAACCCTATAGTTTGTTATGTGAAAATTCTATTTGAGTAAGAATTATCTTTTATTTTGTGGAGATAGTTATAAAGATCCATTTAGGTTTATATGATCCTTGAATTTGAGTCAATTATAGGTTTTTACTTTTTGGGAAGAAAATTTAAGGTATGAGATAACATTTTTGATTAAAATATGTTATGGTTATTTTGAGGATTTTATCTCGTTTTTGGGAATATTATAAAATTATATAGTTTTTGAAAAATGAAAACACAAAGACCATGTGAAAACCCATCACATTGGATAAAGCTGTGGGAATCGAACCCACAACGAAAGTGCGAATAGGATTTATCACCTACCACTAGACTACGTGAAGTCCATGGTTAGTATGACTAATTCTTTTTAGTTAAATTATTTTAAGGATCAATAATATTTTTATTTTGGGAAATTTTGATTTATCCTTAGTATAAGAAAATGATATGGTGATTAAGTGATGAATGTTATTTTGGAATACGTTCTCTCTTTTGGGAACACTATATGCCTATGGAATATAGAATACTATGGGATTTCATTTGAGGAGTAACGGTGATTTTTTTCTATTTTGGAATAATATAAGTTTTTTTTGTGGACTTATAGAAATTAGAGTTATTTATGGAAATGATTAACCTATCATAGAGAATATGTGATTTGGTTAATTAATTTTAAGTATGTGACTTTAAGATTAGTCAATGTTATTTGGAGATAAATGATAAGATATTTCATGGAAGACTATGTAATCAAATCCTTCTAAATTTTTGGTTCCTAACTTATTTTGGATTATTTTGAATAATTTTGAGTACAATTTTTTTTAATGGTATTTGTTGAACTTTGGGTATTTTTTGTTTAATTTTGGAGATTAAGAGTAGTATTTATTTCTATAAAGGATTATCCTTTTTTGGGATCATTTGATCTTGTACTAACCATTTTGGTTTTTGTTATTGTCTAAAGACAAGAGAAATATATAGTTTATCTTTTGTGGTTTATGTGATTCTCTAGAATATGATTCTAGTGCTTCAGGAGTGACCTAGTCATATTTAATACTCATCATTTGGATAAAAGATGAGTTTTTTGTAGAAATTTATTAAAGGATGAAACTCTACTTGAAAAGTAAGTATATCTCTTTATGTTCTTAGTCAATCTCATAAATAAATTCCAAAACATTGTTAAAAGGAACTTAAAACAAAAACCTTGTCTGTTTACTTTTTCTACTGGGTAATCAAAGACCGTTTAGCCCATCACAAGTTTATAGTTTTCTGGTAGTTAACTTTCTCTTTATCATGTTTTCTATCACTCTCTATCAAAACTTGATGGTTTGTTTTCTATTCCATATCCACGTTTTTCTACATAGAATGCTAGTATGGGTTATCTCGGGTGACCTTTGTACTTCTCTTTCTTTCTTATAAAGTGATAATTTTATTGACTCTTTTTCCAATGTGGGATTTTAAAAAAGATGTTTTGGAATGTCAAACCACTATTTTTTGTTTTTGAGTTTAAAATTCGAGGACAAAATTATTTTAAGGAGGGTAGAATGTAACACCCCAAAATTTCATAGTAAGTTATATCAGTAAAGTAATTCAATAGCTTATACTGCACGCAACAATGACTTGGCTTACCTTATATGGAAGATTGATTTTCTCCAAAACAACACTTTAATTATTCAAATGATATATTTATAACATAAGAATTAAATATAGTAATATGATTAGTAACAAATAAATTTTAAATTTTATTTACAATCCTATCATATAAATAAACTATATTTATAAGGAAATGTATAAGTTTCATTAAAATATAAGTACTATTTCGATAAAGGAACTACTTCTTATGTCCTTTTTTGAATAACAATAAAATTAATTTTAGACACTATTATAAATTAAATTTGTGGAAATTGACTTAATTTTTGAATTTAGAATACCAATATTATATTAGGGTGAAATTTTGGTAATTTTATGAGAAGTTTTATTTTTTAATGAATAGTGAAAATACTATGTTTTAATTCAAAATTTCATTTTCACCCAAAATATTTATACTGTTATATTATCATATTATTTGGTTTCATAGTATATATAGATTATATTTTTATCATTTTATATAATTTTGGTCATTATAAGTAATTTCACATTAAAATTGGATATAAACACATGTCAATTTTTTGATAGTTTTTACCTCTTAAAACCCCGCTTTCTGGTTTCACAATGGGAATTAATTTTAAATTAATTAATGAAACTTACATGTCTTTAATTTGGTGAAATATACATAATTTTTAAATTTAAAATATCAAAAATTTATTTGGGTTAATTTTTGGTATTTTTCTGAAAACTTTCAATATTTGATGAATAGTGAAAAACACTACGTTATTATTTAAAACTGACTTTTATTTAAATAATTATTATTTTTATTTAAATTTATTATAAAGTAAAAAATAGATAAACAATACCTATATTAGTTCAATTTAATTCATTGAAGTCATTTTATAATAAGATTAGATATATAAAATTTTATTGAACTTTTTAGCGTCTTTTACCCACCTTCTAGGCACATTTACAAATTTGCATAAAACATAATTTTACCACTTATGTGAATTTAATTTCAAAAATCCAAGAGACATGGTTGAAATTAGTAATTAAAATTTGTTTCAATAGGATTAAAATAATTTTTGGTGAATAGTAACTTTTGAATTTTATTTACCACGGTTAAAAGTAAATAGGGTAATTAAAGCTAAAAATGATATTATAATTACACTAACACATGTCCTAATTCTATTGGATAAGTGTATTTCAACCAAAATAAACCTTCGTAATAAATTACGATCCTCTTTGATCCACTTGGATTAGATTAGGACATTTATTATTATTTTATTTAAAGAAGAATTAAAAGTGTAAAATTCAATGTTTAATAACTAAACCATTTTTCATATAAGGTTATAAATAAGAAAACTGAATATAATTATTAATTAGAAATCTAAAAAAATTCCTACATCATGGTATTTTATTTATAATTTTTAGGCATTAAATATTTAAATTTATTTATAACCTAATGATGACGCAGTAATTTCCTTATTATTGAAATATTAAAATAATTGATATTATAAATATCCAAATAAATGTAAATTGAGACTTTTGATGTATTAAAATAATGTTATAGGTTAATAGAACATCTTAGGGTTTATTTAATGTATTTTTTTCGATGTAATCAAGTTTTTTTGGCTTTCACAAAAACCAAATACTAAATAGTGTCAAAATTGACAAAATGAGTTTTTAAAACAAATACTATATTATTAAATGATATAATATTCCTAAAAATAGAAGTTTCATCCAAAGAATTTATATAATTATATATATGTCATTAATTAACCACTTTATTTTCTCTTGTAATTTTATTGTAAGTTTATTAACCATGTAATATAAATATTCAAGAAGACATGGTAAAAGTTAAACTATTTAACTAATAGTTAAATTTAAAAGATAAGGTTAATATGGTGACCTAAACTTGTCTAAAACCTATTGGTTGATAAAATTTCTACCCATACGCACCTTATCTATGAAATAAATCCATTTGGAGCCATTATAAACCAAACATTATTTTATAATAAAATAATATTTCAAGTTTTTTCTAAAGTGACTCTCAGCTCTCTTATAAAAGGGTACTACCCCTTCTCTTAATTTCACACCTCCAAAAGCCATTTGGATCGTCCAAAACCTCCTCAAATATCCTCAAAACTACCCTCACTTCAACCTATAGTCCTTACTTTGATCATGAAGCCAACCTAAGTATCCCTTTTAATCAAATCAAAAGGAAACACCCGAAGAAGAGGTAATGATTTTATCACCTCTTTCAAAGTTATTTTCTTCTTCCACTTCCTCTTTCTTTGTTGTTTCCATACCAAAATAATAAATCCAGTACCTTATACACAATGTTATGTTATTATAAATATGGTACAACCATATTCATTATTCTATCCATCCTATGAATAAAAAAGTCACCATACATACGTATGTACGGCTTACTGTCTCCACGTCGAAGTGTAGTTTTTTATTCAACACTTCATTATTTGGATGGATATAATAATGAGTATAATTGATGTTAATAATAAATATAACATGTTAATGATTATTTATATATGAAATACCATCCAATTACATATGATTTCACTATCAATAGAATGATATTGTCGCTCGGGCGTAAGTACGGATTGTCGTCTCCAAGAATGCGATGAGATTCATTCCCCATCGTAACCATTCAAGAATAATTTCTATTTTATGATTAAAAAATATTTGTAAGAACTTAATAAAATTATGCATATGAATCAAATACATACTATCCGTAATAAACATTACTTATGTAACAAAACATATAAAGGAAAATGAATCAGTTAACACCCAAAACAATGATACTACTAAAATATTATTAACAAAGAAATATTAGAAGATCATATATGATATAATATTTAGGTATGTGGTTCTTGTATAATTTAATAAAAATTATTTAACTATTATACAGGAGTTTAACATACTCTTGACTAAGGAATAGTACAAGGTAAGGGGTTTTCAACTAACTTTTTATTCCCATGAGATTCATGCTATGTTTTTCACTATTCCCTTTTTGTGGTGTATGTACTGGCCATGATTGTATTATTTGGGTAATATACTTTAATTTATGGGTATTTACATATTCATTTTATGGACCTTCTTTCATGGGGGTATGTTTCGTAGTTAACCAAATCAGCAAAGTAATTTCTAATTTCAATTTTCACTCATTAGGTTTTATGTAAACATCAATGATTATTTTATTCCAAGATTATGTGTGAAATCAATATTTATTTATTTATGTATTAATTTCCACCCCCCTTTTTGTGTATATAATTTTAATACAAATAATCAATTCATTGATAAATTCTCAAATCATTGATATGAACTTGATAAGGGTAATCTTTACAAAATTTCCATTCATTGAGTTAAACATCCAAGTCATTGGTTTTTTTACAAGAATATGTTTGAATGTACTATGATTGATTTACACGTAATATCAAATCATATTGACTGTATTTATATTTTTCACACATAATTATGTCATTTATTTATCCTTAATCTAAGGATATGGTCTTTATACGGGATTTTGTCTCAATTTACATTCCATTGAGACTTCATTGTTGTTATGCACTAATTCACTTTTATATGGTGTATATATTGCCCTTTGACATATTATATAATTAATCCCTTTATTCTCATGATATTATAAAGTTTTGATTAAATTTATTCCTCAATTATTTCTATTCAAGCATCTCTCAGTTGGTTAGGACCTCTAACTAAAATTTTATTTTAAATGTCTTAAAGATTTATTCTTCAAAATCATTCTCATTAATGTCCATGTTTTAAAAATGGTTTTAAGGATTTATTTATATAGACGTGGATGTTTTAAAAATTAAAATTCATTTCAAAAGTTTCAAAGTGTTATGGGACACTTTGATTGAAAAAAAAAATTAAACAGCTTCTTGATAAATAGTGCGACTTCTAAATGTTTTCGAGAAAAAAATAATATTTCTCTCAAATAGTTTAACTGATTATTTTCATCTATGTCAATATCATTTAGTGTATTTTATTCTTTATTGAGGTTGATTTATTATAATACAATCTTCGGTATTGTATTGAATGAGTTATGTTTGACTTTGGATGTTCTATTTTTATACCATTCATGGTTTGTGGTTAAAGCATTGACATTTCATATGCTAGTTTTAATACGAATGTTTAGATTATGTTTCACCCTTTTTATATGAGTAATTCATTAGACATATTAATTGATGGGAGGGGCCCTCTATAGATCCTAGATGTATCAGAAGGTTTCATTAGACAAACTAGTGTCTTCGCACAAGGCCTTGACAAAATTATTATTTGTAGTCTTGGAACAAGATCTGGACTATGTGGTTAGGATGTCCAACATTTTGAATTCCATCATTATGAAATTAATAGTTGATATTACATATTATTATTCAACTATTAGAATATCCATGTGAATAAGTAAATGGCATTATTTCATTTATCTTTTCCATATTATGATGAAGTTTAAGTTTAAAAGGCTTGTATTTTAGTCTTAAACATGCCTTAAATGTTTATGATTATTTATGATAGTTTCCACTATATTGGTATCCTTACTGAGCATTTGAGCTCACCCCTTTCTTATGTTTTCTTTTTCCAAGGATGTGAAGAAGTATATTATGATTGAACTATAGGTATAGGTTAAGGGATATGATTTTGTTCAAAGGGGACACAATTTTGTTGTTTTTTTTATTTCATGATTTAATGTAAAACTTATTTATGTATCTTATAATTCCAAGGATACTAACTAATCAGTCTTTCGAGACTTGATCTCTTGTGATCATGCCAATGTTATGCAATAATGCATCGACTCAGGGTAACTCGGGTCAGGGCATTACACGATGCATTGTGGGGATATAGCAAGATCCTCCCAACATTTCCAATACAAATCATTCTTTATTCAAATATTTAACATAAGAACAATAAGCCTTAGCAGCATCCATATTGAGTATAGGATACATATTCATCAATATTTCCACAGGTAAAGAAACATTCCACAAAAACACCATATTTAAAATGGTATACATCTATAACAATAATAATATCAATGTATCAAAAATGGATATATAATTTAATTAAAATTTCAAACGAAAAATGGTCTCACATGGATATTAGTTACACCATATAAGAATGATTATGTGCACAATACCAAGTAAGTCACAATGAAATTGAAATCGAAACAAAGTACATTATAACATTATAATCAATTGAGTTATTAATAATCAAGTGAATCACTAAATACTAGAATAATGATATTATGTATCAATTGGTATTAAACATACTCCACATACAGGAAATAAGTGGTGAACAATGGGAATCTCACAGAAATAAAAGTGAGTTGAGAAACCTCGTACATTATGTATGAATTTTTTCTTCGGTTGATCTTAATGACCTGAATAATGAAATTTAGATTCAATAATTAATAATTCAAGAACCTCCTATACATGTAATGGATTTATTTTAGCCTTATTATGTTCATTCGTGGTGTTTTTTATGGATTTAAGAGGTTCAATTTTATTCTTTTGGAAGCATTTTCTTCCTTGGTTTTCATGATCGACCTCCTTGTATATGAGTTTGGAAGTTCATGTAAAATGAAAATTGAAATATAGAACTGAATTTATGAGTTATTAATGATAATACATAATGTTAAATGATCATATAAATCTTTTGGTTATTTTTGGGAAGGATGAATCATTGTAAAAAAAATAATGATAAACGCTTGGATTATTTTAATGTTTTTTTTATCATCATGAACCCATTTTGTTTTATAATTAAATACTATGTGTAAAAAATGATTCCAGAACATTAAATAGGATATATTACATATAAAATGATCTTTTTAAAATATAAAAAACGTATCATGACCATAATTGAAGATGGTAACAGAAATTAAAAAACATTCATCCTTGAATGTGATAAATTAACACATCTCAAACAGTGTTTTCATTTTTAGTATAATAGGAGGTAGAAAAGAGAAATTATGATGAAATATTCCATTAGAATAATAATTTTATAGTTCATATATGGTACTATAATTATTATATTATTTAGATGAGGGGGAGGTGAGGAGAGAGAAAAAATATATTTAACTTTTAAAAGAAGTTGAAAGAAAAAGGAAGAGACGTTCACCTCTTGAGTAATCCTCCTTGAGAATCTCTTTATGCACTTTGTTTTTGGAATTTTTGTGAGACCATAAGGTCTTGAATATGGGGGAGGTCTTGGGAAGTTTATTTGGAATAAATTAGGCAAGGCTCAAATCTTGAGTGGTGTGGGAGCAATAGGGGGTGAGGGTGGTTTATATAGTGGAGGAGAGGAGGGTTTTTTAATATTTTAATCATTAGATTATTATTTTTTTTCTAAGACAAGTAATAGTGATTATTCCATGAAAAAAATAGTAATAAGTTTATGTGAGTTCTAACTAATGGTTTCTCACATTATCTATGATGTAGGGAATAGTGTATTTATCTCATAATGTATTTATATTGTAATTATCGTATTTTACTTTTCACGAAAAATTCAAGTATTTTAGAAAAATCCTAAAAATTCACCCTAACCATTTTTCAATGTGTAGAATCAAAAAATGAAATAAATTTTTCAAAAATAATTTTCAAAATATGAGAAATTTCAATTTTAATTAAATTCGTCATTTAATTGAAAAATATCAACACTTAAAATATTTATCTTCGTGTGTAAGGTGCCTAAGTTTTATTTATAATTTCATGGGTAAGGTTACCATTCATAAGGGATATATTACAATTTATAATAGTAAGTTACTATTCATAAGGGTATGTTAATATTTATAAGGTTAATTTACTATTCACCAAAAATTAAGTTGATTCTATCAGATTCTAAATATCACACTAATCAAAACCTATATGTCTGTTTTTTAAAATTCAAAATACAAAAGTGGAAAATTTAATTTTAATGGCTAGGTTATGACTATCTCTTATATATAACCAAATTTTTTTTTTACAGAGACTCGGGGCTTAATGAAATATAATCTATCTAATGAATTCAAAGTATTTAAGGGAAATATACCATAAAATGTTTGTGGAGTTATAATTATTAATAAATATCTAATCACAATATGAGGTTTCTTCTATATAACATTAATCTGATAATCTCTTTATAGTATTTGTCTCACCAAAAAGTCATAGTAGTTACCTATTATTATGAGAACCAAGAAGTTTTATATTGATATTTTAAATATATGTTTATGTCTTGATGGAATCCATATGATGGGACATAGATTATATTTTGATATCATGTTTATGGGTTTATAATACATTAATACTTCTTATCATGAAGTTAACACTAGGTAATCTCCAAGAAATAAGATTATAATAATAGGCCCGCCAGTATAAATCCCACATGTTATATGTTTCATTGGATATTCTTATCTGTGTGTGTAATTATTGGTCCTTAAACTTCATATTATTATTAATATATATCATAAATCTTATATCATTATGCATTAATGAAAACGGTGACATAATATGCTCATTGATATGTAGGATACATTAGGCGTGTCATAAGTGACATGACATTGATAAGTAAAGTGATAATTTTACCATTTTGAGTTAATGGGAATAGATATCTCAAGACCTTTGATTATAATGTAATTTTCTGATTAATTACATGTCCATGGAAGTTTGTGGAAAAGTTCATTTCAATAAATTCAAAGAAATATATATCAATCAGATAGGATAATGACACAAGTATGAAACCTTATTGATGGGATATCAAGAAAAAGTGATTATATTACATGTGAGAGTCTGTATAAGGTTTTTTTAATAAATAAATGAACATATTTCTCTATTTATTCCTTAACATATTTCTAGAAACTAATCTTGTACATAATTCTAGTTTTCCTAATTCTAGTAAAAGGAAAATAAGGTCACACACTAGATGTATCGATAACCTTAGTTAAATTCTATTTAAATTTAATATTAGAATAAATATTATTCCCACGTTTTGAGGAATAATAATTATTCAGGTTATGTTGATCACATAAATATTTATTTAATGGATGATATAATAATGTTGATTTATCTAAATAAATGGTTACTATTCAAGGTTATATCAAAGTCAAGGAGGATTATTAATCTAATTTATGCTTCTAGAAGAAAATATATTTAAATATCCATGATTCATTGTGCATCAATATATAATAATAATAATATTATTATTATTATTATATTTTGGGTTAACGTAGAAAAAATATATTATCTAAAGGAATTTGTGTAATAAATACTATTTAACCCTAAGTATAAAACATGTGTTATATCATTTCAAGAAAGTAAATTCTGTTGTTCACAATATATTCTCCCATGAGAATTATCTCAATACCTACTAAGAACTTCTCAATAGCACTTCCAATAATATACAGAGATCATCCTCCTCCACCCTCTCAAGACTAACAGTACTAGAGATAATCCTTCAAGATCTAAAGGGATTATTATTGTGATTAATGGAGACTTATGAAAGCGGTTTGATTCTTCCACAAGAACCCAAAGTTCCAACAACAACATTTCAAGGTTCATAGATAACATATTGATATCATTAGAGAGATTTTACCCATGAATCCTTGATCACAATGATGGTATTGTATGAAAGGTAAATTGGTATGACGTCAAAGAAATAATTTCAAGAAAATTCAATTCATTCTCATATAAATTAACCATAAAGTATATGTGACAATATCCTCTATATGAATATTTAGGGGTATTTTTCTCTAAGTTAATAGGACTTTATGAATAAACTAAGGAAAATCCATTATGGGGAATGGGCCCAACCATTTTTGATGCACCCTAGAACCTTCAAATGGAATCATAGTTCCCACTTATTATAATTATTTATTAATTTTTTATCAATTATTAATTTCTTTTTATGTGTTTCATTCCTTATTCAAAAACTCTAGATATCATGATTGTTTAATTTTATATAATCAAGAATAGTCCAATATTAGTTAAAGAATTCTTAAAGATCCCATATATAGCTATCAAGTATTTTATATACATTACATAGATACACATTGTGTAATCAAAATGTACACTCTGTGTACCCTTGGTCAGCCAAGACATATTGTGAAAATCGAGACATGTTGTGTGGGTGAATAGTACATGGGGTAATTACAAGTTGCATATTGACCACTAGTTGGAACGTGGTTTGAAAAGGTGTTCAAGGTGTTCAAGGTGTGTATATGGAATACACGCCTTGTAACCCCATATGATTTGATCACATGGGAATCATGGAGGTTGTGTGGTTAAAGTAGAAGATATTTATTTAATATATATTGTGTAATTAATTCCATCCAAGGTACCTATAAATAATTATATTAAAGAAACGTGTAGTGGGTTTTACGCATCATTTAATAAAAAACAAACCATTTTGAAAACACTTTTTGCCCCTTGTAATGTAGTGAGGGTCAATATGTGGAGGAATTAATGAAAGAAAATTAAACTGAACAACATGTAGCTATCTATGTAGGTCGTGTGATAGGTTTTTCTTCATTTATTACATGTTGAGTATTTTACCGGGTCAAGTGATAATAATTAATTAATTAATTAATTAATTATGTGTAATACGATATATAAAAAACATGTATGGTCTCCATACACATCGTGTACCTCATGGGTATTTCTAGCAGTACACACTGCATATATTCAATCCATGTTATGTAGACATAAATGTCACAGAAACTATGTAGATTGACTCATGGAACAATAATTCACATGTATCAAGACATTAAATGTTGGAATATATGTCATGGAATACTATATACATAATAAAGACTATACACAATGTTATTCATATGTTGTTTCACATGAAGAAACACATCTTGTAACAGTTGAACTCCATAAATGGGTTTAAGAGACAAGAATAAGAGTACACCATGTTCCTCCTAAGGTTCACATAATGCACGTACTTAATTTTATTTAAAATTAAATTATTTAAAATTGAAATGGATGGGAATCTAAAGGTTTATTTGGATAATAAATTAATATAAATGAATGAATTGATTAATAAGATAATTAATTTATTAATTTTTAAAATTATCATAATAAAAACAAATTGAAATTAATTCTAGTTGGTTTTAAATTCATAATCGTTACATGAGTGGATGATCATGATCTTGAACAACATATTTATGTGTAGGGTTTCTTTTAATTTAATTATTATTTTATGTTTTTTTATAACTATATTTTAAAAAGATGATCTTCAAATCACCCCCTTCATTTATTATGTATGAGCCTACATGTCTGTGGTTTATTTTATTTAAGCCCAACCCTTGGTTCTCCACACCTATGTGTGAGTAAACATATGTACAGTAAAGAACTCTAGTACAGGTGGAGATGGTTCAACAATGAGATAAGGTGAAACCGACCAAGGAGATATATATTTTAAAGGTTAAATATTGAAACTCAAACCAATCTTGATTCAAGGAGTTTCTCCCTTATGGTTAAGGGTTGTATTATCATCCAATCGATAAACAAACTAGTATTAAATCTAATGATCATGCAAAATATTTATTTTATTTCTATATAGTGGATGGTTAATTATTTATGTCTAATTTATGTTAAAATGTTACCACTTAAATTAACTAATTTAATGAGAATTTAAAATGAAATAAAATGAATATATTATGTATAAATTCTTAATAAAGATATGGATAATAAATTATGTCAAATTTATATAATATAAACAATAATGTAAAAGGATAAAATAAAGAATATTTACACATAACATAAAAATATCCCAAGGAAATACTAATCTATACAATGCCTTCCATTATTTGAGTTGTGATGCATCCATAGTTAAAGTGACAATTAGGCCATAGATTGGGACACTTTTTAACTATCAATGATCCATAACAAAGATTATGGGTTGACTTAACTAAATTGGTATTGAGTACAATTTTCATAGTCTATTCAATTCAATTAGGATCCAAATGTTGAGTAAATATGAGCCTAGGATTTAAGGACTGCGGATTCCACTCAATGAATTAAGGAACTATAATTTGATATAGTTAGAAAGACCACCCACCTAAATACCTTCAAGTGATTTTTCATGAACATAGTCTGGGTAATGAGAAACTAAATATGGATCATTTCTACTAGAAAATCCATCTGATGGTATATTCTAAATCCAACGGTGAAGGATATTGGGATTTGATAAAATTGCCAGAGTCTAATAAATTAAAATTTATCTTATCACTTTTTGGTAATCAAGATAGAGTAATAAAAATATAATTTTATTTTTTAGGAAATATAAATTCATTCAAATTCAAATTTATTATCCTAAATCAATTTTTTCTATTTTCCAAATCTGCTTTTAGTTTAGGGGGAACCTTAAAAAAACACCACAGTGGAACATAACCCCATAATAAATTTATCATTTCATATTTCATATTTGAACATTTAAAATTCAAAAATCAAATATATCTAACATCACAGCCTTGAGCTATGAACCTCGATCCATCATCTCTGTGGAAATAACCAACCAGTCAAACCATCTCCACTATTACTACAATGATCAATCATATTAGGGACCCAAAGTTAGAGATGAAGCCAGACACCATGATCTACACCTCCTGGAATGTCATCCATTGCTTTAATTACACATTAAAAAACACCATGAAAACCACCTATCAAATCTGACATGGAGAAGATTGTTGGGATCCTAGTTCCATAGTAGAGTAAGAGAATCAATCATGAGCTGACAATCATCTTCCTAGTGACTTCATATCAACATCGAAGCAAAGGGGTAGGAAACCATCATCAAGAAGTGATCCATACATTTTGAGACCATCAAAACCATTAGATACTCCAAAATACACCACTAGGAGAGTAGAACCCCCATAATCACCATCGAATAGCTATTAAAAACAAGAGAGAAAACCCTAAGAAAACAACCCATGTATGAATGGATGAACCCCCTCAGAAATAAAACCCTCTATTACACTACTGGAAATTCTGGCTATAGCCACGGTTTTAAACTGTGGCTATAGGTCCTCAAACCGTTGCTATAGGTAATAGCCACGGTTTGAGGAACCGTGGCTATGTTTGGCATGGCTATAGGCCTAGACCTATAGCCACAATTCCAAACCATGGCTCTAGATCTACATCCATGGTTTGAACTGTGGCTTTAGGTATATAGCCACGGTTCAAACCGTGGTAATATCACTATAGCCACATTTTAGAACTGTGGTTATACAAGAGGACAAACACACTTTATTGCCACAGTTTTAAACCATGGCATTAGACCTATAGCCACGGGTTTTAACTGTGGTAATTAACCAATAGTCATGGTTTAAAACTATGGCTATAGGGTCTAAAAATTCATAAAAAAATACCCCCCCCCCCAACCCCACTGCACAGCCCCCCACCCCCCCCCCCCCAATCCCCTTGCATCCCCCCTCTGCCCTGCAGTCCCCACCCCCTATAAAGCCCCCCTGGACACCCCCCACCCCACCCCACACTCCCCTTGTAGTAGACAACCCACCCTACATCCCCCTCCCCCCTGCAAATCCCCCCAAGACAGCCACCTCCCCCTGTAAATCCCTTCCTGGACAGCCCCCCCCCCTTTCCTGGACAGCCCCCCCTCCCCCCAAAAAAATAGCCCCCACCCTCTCCCCTGCACATCCCACCCCCCTGCAGCCCCTCCCCCCTACAAATCCTCCCCTGGACAGCACCCCTCCCCCTACAAAGCCTCCCCTGGACAGCCCTCCCCGCTTCAAGGCCTCCCCTGGACAGCCCCCCCCCCCCCTCCTCCCCCTACAAAGCCCCCTTTGGACAGCCCCCCCCCCAATTTAATAATAGTTTAATCATATTATGCCAACATGGGAGATTTATGAGTGGTTGTACAAAGTTAAAGTCATAATGATATTTAAGTTACAGTAGAGTTGAATATAACTATAGTTCCCAAAAATTGTTATGTACTAATTGATGTTGAATGAAGAGATATATGATGTCATTACAATAATAAATATGTGTAGTTAATAAGTTATTCTGAATGGAATGAAGAAATCATCTAATGTGGTATCCCACCCCCCCCTACAACACCCCCCCCCCCCTCTTGGACACCTCCCCCCTGCCTGGACATCCCCCCTCCCTCCTGGACACCTCTCCCCCCTACCTGGACAGCACCCCCCCCCCCTCCTGAATACCTCCCCCCTGGACACCCCCCCCCCCTTCCTGGACAGCACCCCCCCTCCCTCCATTCTGAACACCTCTCCCCCTGCCTAGACAGTACCCCCCCCCCTACTGGACACCCCTCCCCCCTGCCTGGACAACACCCCCTTCCCTCCTGGACACCTCTCCCCCTCCCTGGACTGCCCCCCTCCCCCCTGCCTGGACAGCACCCCCCCCCCCCTCCATCCCTTCTGGACACCTCTACCCCCTCCCTGGACAGCCCCTCCCCCCTCCTCCCTCCCTCCTGGACACCTCCCCCCTGCTTGGACAGCACCCCCCCCCCCCCTCCCTCCCTCCTGGACACCTCTCCCCCTTTCCTGGACAGCACCCCCCCCCCCTCCTGGACACCCCTCCCCCCTGCCTGGACAGCACCGCCCCTCCCTCCATCCTAGACACCTCTCCCCCCTGCCTGGACAGCACCACCCCTACTAGACACCCCTCCCCCTTTCCTGGACAGCCCCCCTCCCTCCTGGACACCTCTCCCCCTGCCTGGACAACCCCCCCCCCCCACCCTCCCTCCTGGACAGCACTACCCCTGCTGGACACCCCTCCCCCTGCCTGGATAGCACCACCCCTGCTGGACACCCCCCTGCTTGTACACCCCCCCTGCTTGAAAACCCTTGCACCACCCCTGCTGGACACCCCCCCCCCCCCTCCTGGACGCCCCCCCCCCTCTCTCCTAAAAACCCCCTCCCTCTTGGAAACCCACCTGGACCACCGCACCCAGATAGCATCCCCCCCCCTCCTGGAAGCCCTATACTGTTGTGCTGCCTTTGGGTCCATTATGGGTTTTTGGTTCTGGATTTATCCGTTGGAAAGGGATAGGAATGTAGAGTGGATTTTTTTGGCTGGTTCTCAGTTTGTGTGGGTCATGCGGGCGATGCTCTTGTGGGGGTTCTTGTTGTTATTATGGTGTGGGGTGGGTGTGGGATGTTTATAGTGCAAGGATCATGTGCAGAGGATGCCTGATTTTAGTGTGTGGGGATGATTCTAGAGGGGCTTCTAGTGTGGTGCGGATAGAGTCACATGTTATTATTCTAGGTGAATTTGTAGAGGATAGGGTTCATGGTGTGGGTGATTCAAGCTGGGATTTCTAGTTTTTGGTTGATTGGTTTTTTTTTTGGGTTGTGGTCTTCCTACTACTTGGCTACATGTCAGGGATTTGTTGTGGATGGTTTTCGTTGAGTTTGTGGTTGACTGGTTGGGTGTTCCTTTGGTGGCTGGTCTTTTTCATATGGTGATGTAAGGATATTGTTTCCTTCATTCTTTGAGTGGTTGAATGTGGTGGTCTGGTGCCAGGATATTGTAGAATGTTTCCTTAGCTTCAAGGTTTATGAAGTAGTATATGGTTCTAGTTGCGTATGGATTAGTGTTGTTGTTCCTAGAGAAAGGTTTTCTTTATTGGATGGGTTCTTTCCAGCTGCCTTTTGGGTTGCAGTAGCTATTCTGGTGTGAGTGTCTAGGAGGTTTGGGTTTTGTTTGATGTTGGGTGGGATGACTGCAATTATTGGTGTTTTGGGGAGCAGTGTTGTGGTTGGGTGGTAAGTGGATGGTTTGTGGTTTTTAAGGGTACAATAAGGTGGGTTTTATTGATGGTGATTATTGTAGGTGAGTTGAGTGGTCTGTTGTAGGGATTATGTGATTCTGAAACTATTAACTTTTGATGAACAATACCAACAAATATTGTGTCTTATTTCATAGGAGGGGTGAGGGATTTTAGGATCTGCACCTTCAATGCATATTAATGAATAAGATAATTCAATGTCCATAATATATTTCCAAGTTCAAGAAAAGAGAAAAAGAATTAGATACAACATCTCTAATATAGAACCAGAAATATATTACCTCAATCTATAGAATAACATTTGGGGTAAACATAGTTTGAGGACCTTGTAATATGGCATAGCCAGAGGAACAAACCTACATTTTAGGGTACTATAGTTCTTGCACAAAACATAGTGGTTTCAGTATCTAGTGAAATTACTCAACCATATAACAGATAATAGAAAGAGGCTTTTATTATCATTCATGATGAAAATAAGAATCAAAGGTCTTTTACTGAATAACAAGTTAAAGACAATGATAAAAGAAATCATCAAGATCAACTAGTAGTCTTTGACACTAAAATGATAGTCCAAATCCAATCAATTTCTATCATATGTGGTTACATAGACACAGAACTGTTTATTCATACAGATATTAAAGTGGTTTTTGAGACTACATTCTTTGCCTCTATTTAGAAAATTGGAGATCAATCCTATCCCACTATTGATAGAGTCTAATCATCTAAAGAAAAATATGAACATTATTTTGATTCATTGAATAGATAATCAAAGGAGCTAGATGTGGCTGGAGCAGGGCCAAATCATGGCATTACCGTGGCGTGACCGTGGCGTGACTGCGGCGTGACCGCGGCATGACCGTGGCGTGACCGCGGCGTGTTGTCCCGGTCCAACGTCATCTGTGGGGCAGCATCTTCAGGCCATGAGCGAAGGAAACTAGAGGAGGCCCAGCAACATTCCAGTCATCGCCCCACCGGAAAAAATTCTGATTAGTCAGTCTCAACATTGATCACAATACTCATGGAATACTATCACTGCGAACCGTTGCAGGGTGTCATTCTGGAGAAGGGCCAAATCACGGTGTAACCGCGGTGTCACCGCGGCGTGACTGCGGTGTGACCGCGGGGTGACCGCGGCATGATCGCGGTGTGACCGTGGTGTGACCGCGGCATGACCGCAGCGTGTTGGCCCGGTCCAGCGACATCTGCGGGGAAGCATCATCCACTTAGTTTCAAATAGGATGATATGGATGGAATGAGAGGATGTTTTCTAAGAATATTTAAAGAAATGAATGATAATATGTGATGACTAGAAGATTGGATGACCCCTAATATACCTAATTCGGTGAGGGCTCGAATGCAGGTGGAAGGGGGTTGGAATGCTGGTGGAAGGGGGATGGTTGCAGGTGTTGGGGGGATGGTGCGGGCTGATTCGAACGTGGCAGGGGGGGCTGTTGCGGGCTAGAATGATGGTGGCAGTGAGCTGAAATGAAGGTGGAAGGGGCTGGTGTGGGCTGGATGTGGCTGGAGCAGGGCCAAATCACAGCATTACCGCGGCGTGACCACGGCGTGACCGCGGCGTGACTATGGCGTGACCGAAGCGTGTTGGCCAAGTCCAGCAACATCCGAGGGGCAGCATCTTCCACTTAGTTTCAAATAGGATGATATAGATGGAATGAGATGATGTTTTCTCAAAATATTTAAAGAAATTAATGCTAATCTGTGATGACTAGAGGATTGGATGACCCCTAATATACCTAATTCGGTGAGGTTTAGAGATCTATAAATGTGTAGGAATACCTATAGGAATACCCCATGGGATCAGGAAAATTATAGGTTACATAACATGTAATCTGACATTACTGGTACTGTGGGACCCTTAGGCTATGGAACTGGGCTTTTGGTTGGATTTAAAAATCACATTCCATGTGACATGGTCACACAACATGGGACCCATCTTAAAAGTCTAATGGCACTTAAAGAGTGTCATGGTTCAAACAATCATTTTAATAAAAAGAGGGAAACCCCCTACAGGGATATAAAAAGGTTCAAGTACGATGTGTTCTTTATGACTAACAATGACATCAAGTATAAGGAAAACATCAATGCAATAATGTTAATCAAGGTATACCACTGTGAGTTTTCGCAGACAGCGCACCTCCGTTGGAGGGGTTTTATTACAAAACCATGACTTATTTATCGAACGAAAAAATTATATTAACTAACACTTATTCAAGAATTGAAATTTAATATAAACATGAAAAATTAAGAAGGCAACTAAATGCAATTTAAAACATTCTTGAATTAAATAGGCTAGAAGAGGGACCCTACCACAACCTCAAGGCGTGTTTTCTTTTGATGACGACAACTCGAATATTCCTTTTTTCCGCTTGCACGCATATGCAACTTAACATATATATAAGGACACCTATACCCTATGTACATATTTTCATGGCCAAATATGCACAAGGGGTCCTTAGATATATGTTTATACTTGCATATACCCCTTTACACTTACACGCGTATGCATTTTTCATATCTATATATAAGCACACTTATCCCCAATATATATATTCATACTGACATGAGTGAATATATATAATGGGGGGAATTATATATGCATATGCATACCTATGCATACACATGTAAGCCTTCGTCAACGGCAACTCGAATCCACCTCAATGAAATCCAAAACACACAACAAAAATATAAGGAACCCAAAAATCAAAAAATCCCTAATTAAAATTGGGCCAAAGAATAAAAATGGAATATACCTTACCCAAATCTTGAACTCATTATCTTCTATGGTTGTGGATAAAACAGGTCTTATCATAAGAAACCACCTATAAAAAATAGTGGGAAAAGAAATGAGGTATAACAACTTCTTATATATATGTGATTAGTGTGTCAACTGTACATGATAAATGATACATGAATCCATAACCAACAATGAACAAATAATATTCAAATTGATATGTACATCCCAATACTAAATAACATGATCATTAATAAAGCTCTTTATTTTTCAAACATCACCTTCAATTTCAAATTCAAAAATCAGAATCACCAAAATATGAGAATAAAGTAAACCACCATCATCACTAAAAAGCGAGAAATAGGGATTATACATTGTTCTTAACCTAGAAAATCCATTCCTTGAATGTATAAAATACCTAAAACTCTTCATGACTATATCCTTATTAATTTTCTAGATTGAAACCTCATTTTTTAGTATGTTCTTCTTCTGGAATTCACCTTTATTATTAGTTTATATAGGTTTATCAATTTTATAAATTAGAGAATTTTCCTTCTTTTATTCTTACTCAATCCTCTTGGATTTTTCAAACTAGGTTTCTAATATGATTAGAAAATCTTTTGGTGCATGATCTTCCTTCTTCTTGATTGTATATTCCTTCTTTGTAGAAAGTATTTCCAAACATGTGATAATTGGTTCTTTCCTTTTATCTTTCAGCAATTATTATTGTTATGGAATCTATGTCATAAATTCTTAACAATTTGGACTACTTGGTTTCCCTTCCACACACACTTTCAACAGCCTTTAGAGTACCCTTTTTAGTCTCCCTTTCAAACTCCACACTAGAATTGTCAAGCACTAGCCCACTACAATATCAAATACTGATACTTAACCCAACACATTGATCTGAATGACATCCTAGAAATACAGAAGCTCTAAATATCATATTTACCAATATAAACTCCTCATAATTAACTGAACACACTGACTATACCAACCACTATAGGTAAATCATTAATTTTGGTGCGGTCTTGGAACCAAATATGGTTCATCCAACATCCAACTCCAGACACTAAATTCATCTATTTACTATCTAAGTTCATACATTTCACAACCTTGATAATGATCACCATCCCTTGATATAGATTTCACTCAAAAAAGATGAGTATGAATCTCCCCACTATAGTATTATCAATACCATCATCAATCCTACATACACATGTCTAGTTCCTAATATCACATTATGATCACTATAGAAGATCCTGGCCCAAAAATGATATAGCTCCATGAATTCCCAAAACATGCTCTTATTCTGTAAATCTACCATAGCCTCTCATAGAAGAGGGACTAAATCTCGATCCATAAAACCCCATCATTCCTTCTTTTATGATCAAATGTATTTATCCATTCTGATTCATCACCATTGAATTTAGAAACTTCTAGTTTCACACATATATCCTCTACAGTTCCAATCCTTTCAAATAGGAACTAAACTTTCTTAAACATATTATAAAGATCCTACGATCCCATGTCACTACTAAAAATTAGATAATTCTACTCCTAGAACTCATGGATAACTTAGAAAACCATTGTTTTTCCTTTTCGAAGGCCCTGGTCAATGGATCAAAGTAGTTGTAACATAATATGAGGGAAACAACCAATTGATCATATTTCCCATGAGAGAACAATGTCATCCTAATTAGATGCTTTTTTGATGAATTTTGACTCAACATTATTCGGTAATAACAACATTACTAATTAGAAACCCATCACGCCACAATCCTAAGCATGCATTATTACCACAAAATCATGAAACTACTACCCTGCAGACCCCCCCCCCCCTTTCAACCTCCCCCCTGCCCTCCTCCCCACTGCCCTGCAGACCCCCCCCTGCCCCTACAAATTCCCCCCTCCATACCCTAGAAACCACCCCCCCCCCCCACTCCTCCCCTATGCCCTGAAGACCCTCCCCACCCCCCTGCACCCTCCCCCTGCCCTCCTCCCCACTGCCCTGTAGACCCCCCCTGCCCCTGCAAATTCCCACCTCCCGACCCTGGACACCCAAACTCCCGCCCTGCACCTCTCCCCTGCAGACCCCCCCCCCCCCCCCCCCCCCGCCCTCCTAAACCACTCCCCTATACCCTTCAAACCCTCCTCACCCAGACAGGACCCCTACCCCTTGCCTACTGCCACAGCAAAACCAATCCACTCCACTCCACCTCGAGCTCACAAATCGGCAGAAAACAAAAACCCAGCCTGTTCATCAAGACAAAAGAATTGTAAATTTCTCTTCCATCAAATCCAGTAATAGGTGATCCTTTAATAGAGAAACTAACAAACCGCAACATAGATTCAATAAGGTGGACAACTGCCTCTATTATCATGTTTATTATGGTGTGAAAAGTATAAATTACAGCAGATAGAAAAAAAAGGACACATTGTACATACTTTAGGTAATTATATAGATTTTCCAAAGATTAAATAATCTTAAAAAATGAAGAAAAATGGATTCTTGAAGCTGCTGCATTGAACAGCCTGCAATTACAGGACATACCTGGCTATAGAGACTTTGAGAGAGCTTCCCAAGCAGGATTTACAGCATGAAAAAATAATAGGGACCATCCTCAATTAGGAACGTTCCTAAAACTGATGACGAGTGTAGCCCTTCACTTCTGCAATACCATAAACAACTTAATAACTAGACAATTCATAACTAAATATTAGAATAATACATGAATGATTGAAGAAAGGGACGTAAAAAAAGAGGCATAAACACTTACATAACACGGTTTGGTTCCAAGTGTAGAAGTAAAGAAAATAGATGACACGAGAACTCATCCAGCCATTCAGAAAATTGGATTATTGGCAGGAATGATGAACCATCATTGTCATATTTCAGGGCAGCTATCTGCAACAATGCTCAAATGAAACAGAAGTTTTCTTCTCCATGTAAAAGCACATATATCATGTTTTTTTTTATGAAATCTAGTTCTTACGTTGGAAAATATGGAACCAATCAATTTCATGGTTGCCAATGTTTTAGGAGGATCATTGGCATCCATACCAAGAAAGGCATTGGATAATGAAATTTTAAATAGATCAATGTATGCATCAGCAACAGTAGAATCATTTAACTTTGCATAAGAATTAGACAAGGAAGAGAAGAAATGTGATCTCCCAGAAAAGGCCACTGATGTTATGTAGGGACCCCGATCCCAGGTGCCTTATGAGACATGATATACTAACATTTCATTACATTATTTACAAATAATATATCATGTCCCGTTACTATAGAAGATCGCAAGGCTCAGGGTTCTAGGAAACCAACTGCTTCAGATAAACTTCATTAGTACAAACCATGCCTAAAAAATTTTAAACAAAACGTAGGGTGAGAAAATATGCCCAGTAAGGGGTTTTAAAAAACGTTTTAAGAAAACACTTTCTCAAATCAGACATTTAAAATACTTCACTAAAACAAAGCATTAGCTTTTCTTAAAACGTGTAAATCCTGCATTTTTTAAAACCACTTGCACGGAGAAGAAGTGCATACTTAAAATAAGCTTTAAAGAAGACATAGATCAGAGAGCGCAAGCATATGAAGAATAGATGATGCATAACTTAAAACCAAAATCACTTCAGTTCTAAAAGATTGAGTGCAAGAAGGGTAAACTTTCATATCATGATTCATTGGCACATAAAATTCTTATAACAACATACTAGACAAGTTACAGTTCATATCTCATAAATTCATTCTCATAGTCAAGGGAATTTTCGACTAGGGGATGTCCTGTTAGTTGAACTAACCCCCGGTTGACCATTTATCATCACATGCAGAGGGAAAGTATAATGACAGACTTGTCAAGACCTTGTGTCATGATCTTAAAACATAACTTAGTACGGGTCAAGGAAAACCGCCAATCCTGTTTCCCATAGTAGCACAATCCAAGGCTAACTTCCAAGACCGTCGCACATAAAAGCACAAGCCAAGGCTAACCGCCAAGACCGTCACACATAAAATCACAAGCCAAGGCTAAACTCCAAGACCGTCGCACATAAAATCACAAGCCAAGGATAACCGCCAAGAGCGTCACACATAACATCTCATGAGACTCTTACTTTACCCAATGCATTGGAGTGCTGTATAATTCCGGGCGCACCCTTCCATAAACATTTAAGTTCAAAACATCCCTCACATATCTTGACATGGTCTTCCATTCAAAGGGTTTCATCCATGCATTCTTAATCAAAAACCCCCCTTTTTGTATAAATATTCATAACTTGAGATGGATCATATCGTAAATGTAAAAATAACTAGGATTTTGGCTTCAGATTAAGCAGTGATATAAATAAACTAAATCAACTTACTCTTGTACATGCAAAAATAACTGGAAAACTGAACATAATGGATTTTCATGTAAAATTACGTTATGTTCATTAAATAAAACCCATAAATTCATAGTTAATCTCTTTAAAACATGTAGAAACTCATTCTTTACAAGTATAAGTTTCATCGAGGGTACATAACTTTTCAGGTTAAGCTGGTCCACTGGTGCAACATACATGTTGGCTTAGCATCCATTAAAATTATTAGAAACAATATGTGTCAAAAAAAATGTAAACCAGGTCCTGATAATGATTAATTGAAATAGGGTTTTGGAAACTGAACTTACGAATACACATTCACCTGGCCACATATAAATGATTAAGGGGTTCATGCCACATATTTCACAAAAAGTGCATGATTTGTACAAAACGCTGATAAATGAGATTTCCAGTTGGAGGAATCATTTTGATATAAAACTAATCCTTAAACCTCATCGTACATATAAACATGTATATAACTAGTTTTGGGTATTGTTCTTGAAGTAATAGTCTTATAGGGTAGATATAATTTTAATAAATCTTCATGTTATTTTGTGGTAAATTTTAAAGAAAAAATAAATAATTTTGTCCTCATATTTGCACATAGATGTACATATACACCTTATATAAACACATGTACATATATATCTATGTGCTTCATATACTTGCATGATTTTACATGTTCATAAATTTACACAAAATCTCCATTTTCCAAAGGGCAAAATAAAACAAGGGTCATTTACATATATAAAAGAAGGTAAATACCCGCATGTATTGCCTTATATATATATACAAATATCTATATGTATATACATATATACATATAAAACAAGGGTATATAAGTGTGTGAAACCGAAGAAAACGAGACCCAAGAGCTTCCATTTGCTCCTGTTCGATTCTCCACGTAGGAAGGGAAAGACAGGGGTGAAACAACTCTTATGATCTTGTATATATACAGGTATATATACATATATACGTAAAGTATATATAAACATGTAGGTTCACCAAAACTGAAATCAAACAATACATGAACCCTTACCTTCATTCGACTCAGAAAACAGGAAGATCAAAATGTTGAGATACAATTCTTACGGCCCTATGTATATATATATTTTTTTATATATACATATATACGTAGAGCGTATATATAAAAAAAACAATGGTGCATCTAGACCGGAGAAAACAAAACAAAAAAACAAGGATCTCCCTTACCTCAGCTTGGAGGAGAGGAGAAGGAATAGGTGATCTCGTTGGCTGGAGAGAAATCCGAAGGAACCTCCCTGCTACGGTGTAACTCCCGGTTAAAGAAATAAAAGAAGACATCCAATTATGAAGAGGCGTCGAGGGTACCGAGGCTGGATATTAAAGGGGAGGTTCCAACTTGTTGAAAGGAGGGAGCAAGTCGGGGTCCACTCGTCGGCCTAGATGTAGAAAAACGGGGTCCTAACCTACTGGTTCTGTGTGTGCGAGGAAGAAGGAGATACGGGACGCGGGTAAGAGGAAAACCATAAAACGAGGGGACGGTCAGGATTAGGTGGAACTTGATCAGATGGCTCATATGTGGTGTGGCATTAATAAGATCAGACGGCCGTGATGGAAGGGGAAGGATCAGACGGCCCGCGGTGTAAGCGGTGTTTTAAAAAACATGTGGCCCTCGATTTTTAAACATTTTTATTATATAAAAATTTTTATTTTATTATTTCATTAGACTTATTATAAAATCATTATTATTATTAATATAACCTTATTATTAAACTATTATTATTATATGTCAAAGGTTATTAATACACCTATATGCTAAACTATTAATCCCCTATTTAAGTCATAAAATATATTATTATTTTCCTTAAAAAACAATTATCTTAATTTATAATTACAAGAAAATATTTGAATACATTTGTTATTAAAATTTGGTTGCTTAATCCCATATTTAACATAATTTCAAAAACACAAATTCATATAACATTACTAATTATTTAAAAAAATTTACAATCATTCTATTATCTTCATTGTTTTTAAAGTAATAAGAGTATTTGTGTAAGCATTAACATAAAGACGCAAAATTTTTAATGTAAATTAAACTATAATTTGACATAGTTTCAAAATTGTTAATAAAAAGGTCAAATTATAAATATTTACATTATTACTATTACTTATATTTAATTTAGAGATAAGTATAATACATTTAATTTAAATTTTGATGCAATATAAGTGTAACTCAAGAGTTTGCATACACATTTTTTTCGACTAAAATAAATCCTAACAGATTAAATTTAGTTATTCATAAAATAAAATATTTACTTGATCAAGTTACAAAACATGTATAATAAATAGTGGAAAAAAATAATATTAATTTTCACCGTTTTGAAACATAAAATATAATTCACCTTTTGGGAAAACAAGCAATAAATTAACTATATTATTATTGATGTCACTCTTTAAATATTAAAGAAAATAACGTAATTAACTTTTTTTTGAACCTTTAGGAGGTAAACAACTCTTATCTTCAATGGTCCACTTGAAAATTAAAACATTGGAGGATAAGAGGATCATGGGAGAGACAACGTCTATATTTATAGCCGTTAGGGTCTAACGCTCGGGTATGTTTTCTATAAAAGCCTGGTCTCGGGGTATCCCTCACTCAAGGCGACTGAAGGAGAAAAAGAGGAGATGGTTCATGTTATTCTGTTAGTGCTCAGTACGGCTGTGATGGCTTCGGCCATCCTTATGTTTATTCTGATGGATGCCAAAGACCCTTACCTCCTTATTGGTGTCCTTGTGGTTTTAAGCGGTCTCCCTATAATTGTAATCGGGTTTTTAATTGGGATTTTTGGTTAGCCTAATGTCTTGTTTGATTTCCGTGAGTTGTAGTCACCAAGATGTTCCTCACTTGAATAAAAGGGCCTTTCATTCATTTTGATGTCTTCTCTAATTCATTGTTACTTTTATTATTATTTCTTTATAAGATTATTGTTTGTTCAATTAATGGATGACATTGTAAAATAAACTTGTCATTACTCAAAACATAGTTTCTTGGGTCATTACATTATTTCCCCCTTCAAAGAATTGTGTCCTCACAATTCTATTCATAAAAAGAAAAACAGAAACCTCAAACACACATCATTACCGAAACAGGTGATCCGGCTCGGTTAACGGAATACCCAAATTGGTACATAGTTCTTTTGTTTCCCTATCCCAGATGCACTTTGAGCAGTATGTCTTAAACTCCTACTTGTGTGTACTGCACACAGGCTTCCAAAGGGAGTCTCGTGCGGTGAAAAGCTCAAAAACGTCCGAGTAGATAAATTCCCTGATAACTCTCTGGGATACATCACGCTCGAGGTAATCGAGGGGAATGATGCGATTGAGGATACTGAAATTTAAGACCTGGAACATATAGGCTGCACTAAGCTGGCCATCCTGGGAAGCTATGAAGAAGCACACTCTGGCAGAGAAGTTTTGCGCCAGAGTAAACCACTGAAAAAGACCCTCAAAGTATCTTCCCCTTCGCCTATAGCAGGGAAGTTGAGCAGTGGCGATGAGATGAAAAACGCGATCATCCTCCTGACATGAATGAAGAATCTCACGACCGTTCGCTAAATCGAGCAGACGTTGGCAAGACCCTCACAGGTGGAGAAAAGTTGGATAATCCACTGTACATGTCATGATCATAATAACCTCTACTAACTCATCGGGTAGTGATGAGATGTTCGCTTGACCAGCCATCTGGAAAAAAAACATACAAAAGGAAACACATAACAACACTGATAAGGTAGAGGCAGGAAAGGGAACATGAAACTTTCATTTATGAAAAAGTTTACATAACAACACCTGATTTTACTAAATGTACACCACAAAGAGAGGCAAAACTCCCTAACTCTTCAAACCACACACAAGCTGAACAGATAGGGTTAAACTCATGGGAACATCTATGACGCCTTCTGAGTTTAGCATGAGGGTTATAGAGTTAGGAAACATCAGTAAACACCTATTGCCTAAGAGACAATCGGGTGGAGTCATATTCCAACACTCCAAAGTCTATTAACTGGCCCCAGAAGCCATAGTGCAAAATCTGACATAGGTAAGCCGCTCGAAGGTCCCCGGCAGCAGCAGCTTCTTGAAAGGGGTTATCAAGCATCGTGCCAAATTCTTTGCCAGTCGTGAACACTCGGAAGAGTCCCTCATGATACTTTCCCCGACGTTCATAAGAGGGGAATTGGGTTGTCATCATTAGGAGATAATCCATTCCCAACCCCTGGTGTAGTCTAAGCACCCTAGGAGAATTTGACACGTCATACAGGTGCTTACATGTCGTGCGAATTCGGGCGTAATTAAGAAAGTTTTCACGGCTAGCTAGAGATACAATGTTCTCTAGAGCCTCCGTGGGAAGTGACAGTAGGTCGGTAGGTACATTTTCATTAGCCATCTGAAAGCTATAACATTTTCACTTAGTCAATCATAGTAATACATTCATACCACCTAGTTTTCCATAGTTTCCTAAACCCATCCTCTGATACCAACTGTATGGACCCCGATCCCGGGTGCCTTCTGAGACATGATATACTAACATTTCATTTCATTATTTACAAATAATATATCATGTCCCATTACTAAAGAAGATCGTGAGGCTCAGGGTTCTGGGAAACCAGCTGCTTCTGATAAACTTCATTAGTACAAACTATGCCTGAAAATTTTTAAACAAAATGTAGGGTGAGAAAATATACCCAGTAAGGGGTTTTAAAAAATGTTTTAAGAAAACACTTTCTCAAAGCAGACATTTAAAACACTTCACTAAAACAAAGCATTAACTTTTCTTAAAAAGTGTAAATCCTGCATTTTTTAAAACCCCTTGCACGGAGAAGAAGTGCGTACTTAAAATAAGCTTTAAAGAAGACATAAATCAGAGAGCGCAAGCATGTGAAGAATAGATGATGCATAACTTACAACCAAAATCACTTCAGTTCTAAAATATTGAGTGCAAGCAGGGTAAATATTCATATCATGATTCATTGGCACATAAAATTCTTATAACAACATACTAGATAAGTTACAGTTCATATCTCATAAATTCATTCTCATAGTCAAGGAAATTTTCAACTAGGGGATGTCATGTTAGTTGAACTAACCCCCAGTTGACCATTTATCATCACATGTAGAGGGAAAGTATAATGAAATGATTTTCAAGACCTTGTGTCATGATCTTAAAACATAACTTAGTACGGGTCAAGGCAAACCGCCAATCCCATTTCCCATAGTAGCACAATCCAAGGCTAACTGCCAAGACCGTCGCACAAAAAAGCACAAGCCAAGGCTAACCGCCAAGACCGTCGCACATAAAAGCACAAGACAAGGCTAACCGCCAAGACCGTCGCACATAAAAGAACAAGCCAAGGCAAACCTCCAAGACTGTCGCACATAACGTCTCATGAGACTCTTACTTTACCCAATGCATTGGAGCGCTGTATAATTTCGGCCGCACCCATCCATAAACATTTAAGTTCAAAACATCCCTCAGATATCTTAACATGGTCTTTCATTAAAAGGGTTTCATCCATGAATTATTAATCAAAACCCCCCATTTTTTCATACATATTCATAACTTGAGATGGATCATATCATAAATGTGAAAAGAACTAGGATTTTGGCTTCAGATTAAGCAGTGATGTAAATAAACTAAATCAACTTACTCTTGTACATGCAAAAATAACTGGAACACTGAACATGATGAATTTTCATGTAAAATTACGTTATGTTCATTAAATAAAACCCATAAATTCATAGTTCATCTCTTTAAAACATGCAGAAACTCATTCTTTACAAGTATAAGTTTCATCGTGGGTACATAACTTTGTAGGTTAAGCTGGTCCACTGGTGCAAAATACATGTTGGCTTAGCATCCATTAAAATTAATAGAAACATATATGTGTCAAAAAAAATGTAAACCAAGTACTGATAATGATTAATTGAAACATTATTTTGGAAACTGAACTTACAAATACACATTCACCTGGCCACATATAAATGATTAAGGGGTTCACGCCACATATTTCACAAAAAGTGCATGATTTGTCAAAAATGCTGATAAATGAGATTTCCAGTTGGAGGAATCATTTTGATATCAAACTAATCCTTAAACCTCATATTACATATAAACATGTATATAACTAGTTTTGGGTATTGTTCTTGAAGTAATAGTCTTAAAGGGTAGATATAATTTTAATAAATCTTCATGTTATTTTGTGGTAAATTTTAAAGAAAAAAAATATAAGTTTGTCCTAATATTTTCACATAGATGTACATATACACCTTATATAAACACATGTACATATATATCTATGTGCTTCATATACTTTCATGATTTTACATGTTCATAAAATTACACGAAATCTCCATTTTCCAAAGGGAAAAATAAAACAAGGGTCATTTACATATATAAAAGAAGGTAAATACCCGCATGTATTGCCTTATATATATATATACATATCTATATGTATATACATATGTACATATATCTATATGTATATACATATATACATATAAAAAAGGGTATATAAGTGTGTGAAACCGAAGAAAACGAGACCCAAGAGCTTCCATTTTCTCCTGTTCGATTCTCTACGTAGGAAGGGAAAGACAGGGGTGAAACAACTCTTATGATCTTCTATATATACGAGTATATGTACATATATACGTAAAGTACATATAAACATGAAGGTTCAACAAAACTGAAATCAAACAAGACAGGAACCCTTACCTTCGTTCGACTCACAAAACAGGAAGAGACAAACAGTGAGATACAATTCTTACGTTCCTATGTATATATATATATTTATATATATACATATATACATAGATCTTATATATAAAAAAGGTGCATATAGACCGGAGAAAAAAAACAAAAAAACAAGGATCTCTCTTACCTCAACTTGGAGGGGAGGAGAAGGAATAGGTGATCTCGCCGGCTGGAGATAAATCCGAAGGAACCTCCCTGCTACGGTGCAACTCCCAGTTAAAGAAAGAAAAGAAGACAGCCAAGTATGAAGAGGCATCGAGGGTACCGAGGCCAGATATTAAAGGGGCAGTGTCGACTTGTTGAAAGGAGGGAGCAAGGTTGGGTCCACTCACCGGCCTAGATGTAGAAAAATAGGTTCCTAACCTACTGGTTCTACGCGCGCGAGGAAGAAGAAGATACAGGACGCGGGTAAGAGGAAAACTGGAAAACGAGGGGACGGTCAGGATTAGGTGGAACTTGATCGGACGGCTCATATACGGTGTGGCATTAATAAGATCAGACAGTTGTGATGGAAGGGGAAGGATCGGACGGCCCGCGGTGTAAGCGGTGTTTTAAAAAACACGCGGCCTTCAATTTTTCAACGTTTTTATTATATAAAAATTTGTTATTTTATTATTTCATTAAACTTATTATAAAATCATTATTATTATTAATATAACCTTATTATTAAACTATTATTATTATAAGTCAAAGGTTATTAATACACTTATATGCTAAACTATTAATCCCCTATTTAAGTCATAAAATATATTATTATTTTCCTTAAAAAAACAATTATCTTAATTTATAATTACATGAAAATATTTGGATACATTTGTTATTAAAATTTGGTTTCTTAATCCCATATTTAACATAATTTCAAAAACATAAATTCATATAACATTACTAATTATTTTAAATTTTTTACAATCATTCTATTATCTTCATTGTTTTTAAAGTAATAAGAGTATTTGTATAAGCATTAACATAAATACGCAAAATTTGTAATGTAAATAAAACCATAATTTGACATAGTTTCAAAATTGTTAATAAAAAGGTCAAATTATAAATATTTTCATTATTACTATTACTTATATTTAATTTAGAGATAAGTATAATACATTTAATTTAAATTTTGACGCAATATAAGTGTAACTCAAGAGTTTGCATACACATTTTTTTTGGACTAAAATAAATCCTAACAGATTCAATTTAGTTATTCATAAAATAAAATATTTACTTGCTCGAGTTACAAAACTTGTATAATAAATAGTGGAAAAAAATAATATTAATTTTCACCATTTAGAAACATAAAATATAATTCACCTTTTGGGAAAACAAGCAATAAATTAACTATATTATTATTGATGTCACTCTTTAAATATTAAAGCAAATAACGTAATTAACTTTTTTTTGAACCTTTCGGAGGTAAAAAACTCTTATCTTCAACGGTACACTTGAAAATTAAAACATTGGAGGATAAGAGGATCATGGGAGAGCCAACGACTATATTTATATCCGTTTGGGTCTAACGGTCGGGTATGTTTTCTATAAAAGCCTAGTCTCGGGGTATCCCTCACTCAAGGCGACTGAAGGAGAAAAAGAGGAGATGGTTCGTGTTATTCCGTTAGTGCTCAGTACGGCTGCGGTGGCTTCGGCCATTATTATGTTTATTCTAATGGATGCCAAAGACCTTTACCGCCTTCTTGGTTTCCTTATGGTTTTAAGCGGTCTCCCTATAATTGTAATCGGGTTTTTAATTGGGATTTTTGGTTAGCTAAACTTCTTGTTCGATTACCGTGAGTTGTAGTCGCCAAGATGTTCCTCACTTGAATAAAAGGGCCTTTCATTCATTTTGATGCGTTCTCTAATTCATTGTTACTTTTATTATTATTTCTTTATAAGATGATTGTTTGTTCAATTAATGGATGAAATTGTAAAATAAACTTTTCATTTCTCAAAACAAAATTTCTTGGGTCGTTACATGTTACATGAGTTTTCAACTAGTGAGTGGTTGTAATCTGTGAGAATCTACATGGCTACGATTTCCAACATATGGTTTTAAAATAACATGCTAAACTCATTTAACTCTTCGATAATTGAATATGGAAGAAGTATTACTAACTGACTCAAGATCCATATGGAATCCAGATTCCAAAATTGATGTCACCCCACCCGCAAGCCAACACACCAAGTGTGGGATCCTCTCTGCAATTTTTTTGAATAGCAGGAATTGTAATTGATTTTAGGATGTCTATTTCAATTTTTGGGTATTCCAGATTTTAATCCCCGTGGTAAACCTTACCTAGAAACTTTTCTAAGTGTGGGATCAATCCTAGATAGGGTACCAACAATGCCAGCCCGAGCAACCATACCTAGAAATTTTAATTTCTCATTCTTTTATCTCACCATTATTGATAAAAAAAATACAATTTATAGGAGATATAATGGTATCATTTCATACTCAAGTAATGTGCCATCAATTATTCCACTCTAAGTCCACATGATTCCTAATCAATGCATAAAAAGGTGGGTTTGATTTAGACATCAAATATCTCCATTTAACAAAGAATATGTTTCTAATATGAAATGAAACTACTCATCACATTTTTCAAGAGTCACCAAACTATTTTTTTAGGCTGGGACAATTGATTGATACAAATTTTTATAATTATTCTCATTGAAAATTTCAAACTTATTTTTTTACCCACTTTAACACACAGGTGAAAACATTCAAATTAAGTAGCATGTTTTAATTTCAGAAAACAGCCCCGAAACTTATTCAATATTTCATATAAATTCTAATAATTTAAAAACATCATACCCCCGTATAGCAGTATTTTATTGTTTTAATCAAGAATTAGATATTATTAAATCATAACCTTTCAATCACCTTCCAAAATTCAGATTTTGAGGAAGTGATAATTGTAGAAGATTCTTCAAAACCTTCTCTACTTTTCTAACCTTCAAGGAGACACTACAATTTTCAAAATTAACAATGATCCAATTTTGAATAGTACTAAATGTTCGATCAATTTCAAGATGGATATCTTCACCTTACTTTCCAACTTTGATATCTTTCTCATCATCATTAAGGATGATTATTTCATCATATGTTCTTTAGAATACCAGTTGATAGATCATTTCATAATGGAGAATTATTAATTTTATTTTATAGTTTTTGATATCTTACAAACTTTATTTAGTTATCTCCTTGATAACATGCTACAGATTCAATTACTAACACTGTAAGCACATATGTACAACACATGTGATAGGGAATAAGATAAAACTTATTATTCCTCAATGTGAACAGAATGGTTTTGATAATTTTCTCAACTATCTCCATTATTCCTACTATGAAATATTTTTTTCTTTTCAAATATTAATCTACTCTAAAAAACTAGAACTCTTTTTTAACTATCTTCTTAGTAGTAACCATAGAAAACTAAAATGAAAAAACCATTTTCTTCTTCCTTTTCATAAATAAAATACACTTCTTTCTTTGAAAATTGGACTTCACATAAATCTTTTTCCCTCTTCTTATTCTTCTTCTTATTTAGTGAAACCAATCAGCACTAGATATCCTATTTACATTATCCTTAATCCATAAAACATATTCAGAATATATTCAGTTTTGGATCTATTCTCTCCTTCAATACTCAAGAAATTTTTCTATAGGATTCAATATCAGTTATCTCTTCTTGATGTAAGGATTTTTGTTTCTTGGAATGAAAGTTTCAAACTGACAATTTCTTTGACGTGAAATATATATATGTGTGTGTGTGTGTGTGTGTGATACATGAAACAATATCCATTATATTAATTCTATTCTTTCTCTCTTATCTGTAAACATTATACCATGTGAATACTACATTTTTAATTAATATAATTCTTCATAATTCAAAATTCCTAATATCTTGACATTTCAAAACTCCCACTACTTCTCTTCATAATTGTTTGTAGCTGTATATAGACATGTAGACACCACTTCATAAAAAACTCCATGTATTCATAAATTATATATAAAAATATTCAAGGTTTCTTCTCCTCATTTCATGGTGTAAAGATTTCTGTAAAACATGAAGATATGAAATTGAAGCATGAATCACAATCTTTCTTTACGATATTTATGTCAATGAAGAACAGATCACTATGAATCATCATATTTAGTTTATCATATTTCATTTTCTTTTGCTAAGCATAATTTGATAAGACTTTCAGATAAGTCTTATAATTTATAAAGTCTTACAAAATTCCCTCAAAAGTCTTATGAAGTTTGAGTCTTATGATATTTCCTCAAAAGTCTTTCAACCCTATATTCTTCCATTTGCATCTAAAAAATATAACCTATGAAGATCTTTTCGCATACCCTATCATTCCTACAATTCTTGGATATAGCATGAGTTTCTCATAATCTCACATTACGGATCACTCTATAATTTATAGTGAGGCTAAACTATAATCATGACACAAAATAAATAATTTAAGAAGAAAACCTATAATATATCTTATCAAGTACCCATGCCTGAGTTTTTAAATGATGAACAATAGTTCTATTTGATGTGTCCTACACCAGACTTCTGTTTGTGAGACTTCTTATTTATTATCCATAACACTCTTTAGTCTGTCATTCAAATCCATTATGGTCACAGTTCTATCATGCTTTCTTGTATAGTGGTTTTAACCATCACTCTCCACCAATAAAAAATTAGTGCACTCTCCTCAGGTTGTTTTTGACCAACACAGGCTTTTATACATTCCATCCTAACTGGAGTGACTTTAATCTTATCCACATGTGTCTAATGACTTGGCTTCTTGGGTAGTGTTGTATTAAGGTATTTTTTTATAAATCCTTCTCCAAAATTTAAAACAAACAGAAAAATAATAAGGGTCAACTCACAAAAAATTCACTCATAATCCAAGTTAAAAAACAACTCAAACATAAACATTCCTTTTCAAATATAACAGTATCCCATATTCCAATAATATCAACATTTTTTTAATCTTCCTCGACATCATCTATTTATTTTCCCGAATAGTTTTTTACTTTCCAAGCTTATATACATAAGAAAATAACTTCTAAAATGCATTCATCATACACATATAAGATTCATCATTATAAATTCTCCATACAACTCAAATTCTTATTGAAATTTCATTTTCAATTTCCCTTTTTAAAACGAGAATATTCCATGAAAAAAGAATCATGGCAGTAATTCAAAAAAACTTAAAACATTTTTTACTTTATATAAATGAATCTCCAAAACTCTAAAGCTAAGGTATTCCCTTTTCATATGAGGAATGAAAATTATTTCATAATCAAAGTTCAAACATAAAATATGTGTCTCTAAATCTCATTTACTTAATATAATGCCACACCTCTCTTAAGAACCCTTCTTCTCAACAAAACTAATTTCGCTAACCAACTTCCAAGATATTATTATCCATAAATTCTTATTTCTTGCATATTGACACTAATATTCATTGAAACTTCAAAATCATTGGAAAAAATAAAACACACACAATTTGGGATCAACAACACTAACTTCTATTCATTAAAACTGAAGAATGAATGCCATAATTATAATATTCAATACAAAAACTTTTCCCACTATCATGCAACTATAAATGGATAAATAAAGGACTTCAATAAGACCCTATATAATATCCTTCATGTGATTGTGAACAAGGATAATAGATCTTATTCTAATAATATATTTCATTCTTTAGGGGAATATCAAAACACAAAACATACTGGTACAAAAGAAACTCCATATTGTTTAGTATATAGGAGAGAAGTATCCTTCAATTTTCAGAAAATGGGAAGTCCTAGACATAGATTGATGAGCTATAATGAATTTATGAGAAAATTTTATTCACACTATTTAACCATGGAGTCTATTAAAAGCATGTCACATGAGAATTTAACCAGAAGGTTCACATCTGTTAATTCATTCATGGAGAATTAGTATTTTCCATGAGAATGCCAATGATACATGGAACAAAGCCTCCAATTCTAGAATAGAAATGGTAATGACCTTACATCGTTCATAATTTCCAATCTAATGGGATTATTCCCTGATCACAATGGATAGAGGGAATATCAAACCTTCCACCAACATAAGATTTATAATGAAATAAATTACATAGCCTTAGCTAAAAGTGCATTTCACATGAATTTAAACTACTTGGATATGGTCGTTGTCATATTACCTTTAAATTGATGGCACTAAATGTCCTTTTTTCATGATTTCAAATTGAATAGTATATAATCCTTATCACATGGTGTTGTACTAAATGACCACATATCCACCCCACATGACCCTTAAACTACATGGAGTGGTTTGTCTGATATGAAAAGGTTTACTTACATGAGATTGAGATCCATAAAATATTCTAAAAATACGGTTTCCCCTATCTATGACCCAATGTCTAGATAAAAATACCCTCATGTTCAATAACCACATATTACTTAATTCATATTATCATGATATATGCAGTGAATACCAAATCACTTATCTTGGGGTCAACCAAAATTCTTATCTTATTCAAACCACCCCATCTATCCAAGTTTTTTGGATCTTTACCTCATCAATACAAGGTCTTCCAATGGCCCTACATTATGATAGAACTATGTTAATTTCTCCTTGTGATGAGACCTTATTCACATCATGTTTCCTTCCTTCTTTCACCATGACACTCATACATTTCATTACCCTTTCCACTGTGTATAATCTATATATATATATATAGACTTTTTTCAAGAACTATATGTGGCTTGATTACTATTGTTATAGGATATATAGTGAAACAAGGACACTCTATCTTCGGGCCAACCACAAGTATCATTTCCACCAATTTCATATCTTATTTTGGTATGTGGTCCCTCGTTGATTCACCAAAGTCTTCTCCAATAACCCTTCATTTGGATGAAATATTTTCATTTTATTTTTTGCTTAATCCAAATCTGCATAGGGACCATTTTACCAAGAACTATTTGTATCCTTACTCTTGTTATTATAAGATATGTTGTAACCCCAAGATTTTTTTTATCTAAGTTCCATCCAGGAATTCAATTTCAATCCCATTTCCCATCAATATTCTGACACTCAAGTTTACTTATTCTCGTAGGATTTTCCTTCATCAACCCTACACCAGGATGGGAATTCTTATACCATCGCATAGATATCTATAGTTTGATTACTATTATTTTAGGATATATAATGACATCCAAATAACCTTTCTTGGTACAAATTTTAAATTTTAATCCTCTCAAACTCCTCCGTAATTTTACTCAAGGACACAATACCTATCAACTCTGAACTAGAAACTAGATTTAAAATATCCTTTTCCTTTGTAACATAATTTTTAACTTGAGCATTTGAGTCCTCAAACATTTTCCATGTTTACTGGTAATGTGTACATAAAATCTTGACAGACACCTCTATCGGGAGATGGTAAATACACTATGTATCTATCCTACCTATAACCAACCAAAGGCATGTCCTTTCCCTGAAGGATAAGACCCAATAATCTAATATTCTTTCAATAACAATACAGTAAAACCTATAATTAAAGTTTGGCCAACATCTATCCTTGGTATGATTTTTCAAAGGTTTGGTAATAGACACATCATTTATAATATGTCTTAAATTAATGTTGTCTATATCAAAATAACGAAAGATGACTCAAATAAAATTAAAATTAGTGATAAACAGTCCAAATAACAAAATAATTATGAATTAAAATCAAGTCGTAAGGAGGTAAAAAAGAAGGAGGCAAGGAGGCATGGCAGGGTGATGCGTTAGTAGGGATGAAAGTCGTAGAAGCAAGGTGTGGCTGAGTGATATCATTATGGAGAAGGTGAAGGGGGTGGAGGAGACAGGGAAGTAAGGCTAGGGGGCACGACGAGGATCGGGTTGGCAGGGAGGAGGTGAGGCGGGCGGGCGGAGAGGCGTGGCAGTGGAGGCACGCAGTGAAGCAGCTGCCACTAGTATACTGGGTTTGAGATTCAAGGAGGGAGCAATGAGACCGTGCCGAAGCCGCATCGGAACCATGACATAGACAAGTCGGAGAAGGAGAGTTGTGGGGAGGTGGGATGGCCACGTCAGAGACGTCGGGAGAGGATGAGGATCGCGAGAGGGGGGAGGATCACAGGGGCTGTGGGAATGGAAAATTGGTGAGGGTGGGGGGGGGGAAGGTATCGCATGGGGCGCTATTTCCATGGACATCAAAAACAGTCATGGGTATAAGCGATCTATAGAAACCGTTTTTATTGTCCGTGGTTGTAGATCTGTAGCTATAAGTCCAAATTCTAGTAGTGTTACACCCCCCCCCCCTCAAAATCCATGATCAAAACAAAGAATCCGATCAATGACTAGGCAAGGGTACCAGTCCAACACCACTAATGTCTAGAAGGACCAGCACCCAGACATTAAAGAACCACCAAGAACATTGTCTAAAAACCCTAGAAACAAGGCCACCACCAAGTGATTTCCTATATATTTGGAATGAGACATAAAGGATGAATTATGTTGATGTAAGAAAGCAAAATCACACATTAGGGAGGTAATATTGGAAATAAGAACACATGGGGATCTATCCAAAAGGAGGAAGGAAACCAATGAAGAAAAGGACTTACACTGAAATAAAACTACTAATTAAGCAAGGATATAGTGGAAAGAACAATCTAGAAATAACCATGATGTGAAAACACTTATCCTTCAGCAGGACCACAATCCCCTTTCTTCACGACACTGCCAAATAAATAGGACACCAACAAAATCATCTCTAAAAATAAAGAATCGACAGATGAAGCTGTAGTGAACAACCTAGTATGGAAGCATAGAATATAAAACCCAAGAGAGTTGTGTACTTGTGGAAGAAGAAGGTGGAAATGGAGGGAGCCCTAGAACCCAAAGGCGAGAGCATCATCTGATAAGGGACTCAAGCTTCCCTCTTGTCCTCAAAATTATCTCTCTAATCAATTTTATAGTAAGATAATCTCCTCTATGACATGAACTTCTAGGAGTGGTATAATAGATTGTATATTGCACTTCACTAGGAATGAAAGTTATACGTGACGGCATCCCTAGTTCTAAAGAAAATCCCATCTAAGGATGCAAGTGAGCAGGAACATGTTGTCTTATAAAAATATGTATTCAATGCATTGGATGTCTAGTGCCTCATTTTTCATATCTGTTTAGAAATCTCCAAACGCTTCATAAAAACATGGATTCATTCTCAATATTGTCCCAACTCCATGATCATTATTATAAGAAATATTGATAGGATAGGTATGATATATCCAATGCACTATTCATTTGAAAGTTTAGAGGAATGGTGAAAATTGGACCTTATTTAGTAAAAATCATTCTCTATATTGAGAAATGGGACATATTTAGTTTTTGGATAGATGATGAGTGGTGAAATGACCATATGATTTCTTGACTACCTCAGAGCTTCTCTAGTTTTATTTTGAATTATAATATGAAAAATATTACATAGTCTCTCCCACAACTCTATACTCTAATTCTCCAAGAAAATAAGGATATAAGGCATGAAAAACCTATAGTTATTATGGTAATTAAGAGGAAAATTAAGGCAAAGAACCATAATACTAATTTCAAGCTTATAGATTTTATACACTACCCAACCAAGAGGAGGAAGATCTAGAGGCTGGATAGGGATAAAGATATAGAATTATTTCATATGGGAAGAAGGGACAGAGGAATAATAACAAAACCTTAGTGAAGAAGCATAGGGAAGATTCAGGTACATTGGTTATCAAGTTTAACACCTCAATTTCTACTAGTTGGGTATTAGATACTGAATTTTTTGTTCACATTTGTATCCAAATTTCGAAACCAAGAAGATTCAAGAAGTTTATAATAGGTGAGATGGATTTTCAAGCTACCAATGGAACAAGATACGTTTCAATAGATATATGAGACTACCACCTTACTTTACCAACATGCTATTTTTAAATAATTATTATTATCCATTATTTACTAAGAACATTGTATTTTTTCATTTTTAAATATGGATTTATATTCAAGTTTGGGAATAAAAGGTTCTATTTTTATAAAGATAGAACTTTATTAGTATGAAACATCTTAATAATGGTATTTATAAACTATAATATGTAAACCAAGTTTTGTAAATCAACAAGAAATCAAGTTCACGTGACTTATATCACTCCGAGTTGTGGTATCACTAGCTTAGTCAAGTAAATGAGAAGCACTTGAAAAATATATATCAAGAAGGTTGTTAAGATTATTTTGAACTAAAACCGCTAAATATATGTCACACTTGTTTGTATAGAGAAATGACTAAACCTCTATTTAGTGTAAAGTTTTAATATTCCACATAGATTATTGAAACTAGTTCACACATATGTATGTGTAGTTTTTTTAATTCAAGATAGAGTTGGATACTCTTACTTCATAAATTTTACCAATGACTTGAGTATATATGGATATGTCTAGTTAATGAGTTAAAAGTTTCGATTCATTGATAAATTTAAGGAGTTAAAGAATTAATTAGAGAATTGAATTCCTAATAAGATAAAGAAACATTACTCAGATCAAGGTATAGAATATATTAACCAAGATTTATTCAAAAATCTAAGAGAGTTTTAGATTCTATCTCGACTCACTCCACCGTATACACCATAATGGAATAGTTATAGTAAAAGGAATAAAAACACATTTCAAGACAATTTAAATTCAAAGATGATTCATAAACACCTTCCTATATCCTTTTAGGGATATGAATTATAAACTGGGGAATATGCACTAAACTATGTCTCAAATAAAGATAAAAATAGTATTCCATATGAGATTTGGTATAGGAATAAACCTGTTTTTCATAAATGTGTGTTTTATGATGTGAAGTTTTTATCAAATATATAATTGGAAAAAATCACCCTAAGGAAAAAACTCTATATTTATAGGATATCCAGAGTAAATAAAAAGATATTATACATACCGCCCCTCAAAAAAAGATTATTCTTGACAGATGTCCCACCTTTATGGAGATGGATCGCTTACTTAAAATTAATAGTTAGATCAAAGTCAAATTTTATGAAGTCTATTCTTTGGATAAACAAGAGTTGGTGTAAGAAAATATTTTTCAAGAACCCATAGAAGAGGTTATTCTAGAAAAAAAATGTAACACCCTAAGATTTTGGGAAAAATATTTTCAAATAAATTAAATTTTTTTGATATTGTTTGTTATACATAACACCAAGCTTATATTATTTCACACACAACACTAATTTGATATAATGTATAACGCAACATATAATTTAAATGAAACGTGACACACTATTAAAATATTATTATTTAATATGATAGTCATCATCTAATAATTGGAACAGCGGGTATGAATAAGATTAAATAAATTATTAAAATACATGGTTTACATATGTATATAAAATTAATTTTTCGGTGACCAATTAATTAGAAATTAAAATTAAAAAATTAAAAATAAAGGAAGCCTTTTTAGTAAAAACTAATTTTATGCAAAAAATGAGTTTTACCTCATTAAGTTAAAAAAATTAGTGAATGATTTTAATGAAATTTATATATTATATATTCAAAAAAAATTAAAATCAATTTTATGCGTTATCTATACAAGAGATAATAATAAATCCAATTTTACACTTAAAACAATATTTTTCTAAAAAGTAGTTTTTCACCTTTTATGTACTTATTTTAAAACTATTTTTTGACACTTTTAGAAACATTATGTTAAAAAATAATTTTATCTTTGAAACAATCATGTAAAAATTATCTTATATTTACGTTTTGATAACTTTCTAATAAGATAAATGTTTTCGATGAATAGTGAGGAAGTTGGTTTTTATTAGAAACTATCATTGTTTTAAACCATATAAAAACTAACAAATTGTTTCAACATTTTTTTATTTTAAATAGTATTAAAATTTAATATATATATATATATATCCAATTTAGTTCATTAGAATCATTTTCATATTGAATTTTTATATAAAAACTTTTTAAACTTCAGAACAATTTCTCCTTCAAACCATGCTTTCTAGTCACGTCTGTGGGATTAATTTTAAATAAAATTATGCCACTTATATAAATTTAATTTGGAAAAATAGATTAAATATTTATAATAATAATAATTTATATTATCTTATAAGTTCAAATTATTTTTTTACCATAATGAATAGTAAAAATAGTAAAAATTATTTGCGTGTAAGTCGGACAACCGCCTCTCAAACTGATGTTATTAATTTTCCATAAACACCTCTCAAGAATAGATATAATGATTTATTCACTATTTAAATATGATATTTTTTATATAATTATAATTATGGAATAATTTTATCACGGTTTCCTTCTTACTTTACATTCCATGAGAATATGATAACGTCGTTCATGTGTATGGTGGACTACCACCTCACGAAGTGATGTGATTAATTCATGCTTTATAAGGAAGGTAATAGGGATGGTTTTAATGAAAATATGTAGTATATATGAAATAAAAATTATTATATAATGGAAATATATTATTTTTCTTTTCTTTATTTCTTTCCTTTATAAAAATGGAAACAACATTCATGCGTACGTATGGCATACTGTCTCCATGAAGAGTGTATTTCATTTTCTATCTCTTAATTTTATGGATAAATCTAAATACATGTATACTAAATATATATTATATTTATAACATAGTTAAAATAATTTAGATTATATAACCATGATAAAAATAATAATACGAAAAAAACAAATCAAAACATACACAACAAAACAAAAGTAGTTATATCCTAAAATTTGACTTTAAATTGGAATTGTAAATAAATGAGAAATAAAATGTCATAAGTAATTAATAAATGGTATGATATATATTTTTATGGTTATGTAATATATATATAATAAAATTATATTGATTAAACATAATCTTTGAACCTAAATGAAGGAAGTCTATAATTAAGGTGCAGGATTTCCATCTCACTTTTATTTTTTGTGAGACACATGGCATATTCACCACTAGTTTCATTTATATGGTATATAATAACCATGAATTTATTTTATGATTATTATCCTTAAAATTATATGGATTTACATATCCATTTAATTATCACTCTTTCATGGGGTTTTCGGTTAAAAGTTACTAAAGTGATAAGGGGTTTTTATCAAAAATTGTCTTCTTGGAGACATAAATTATGTTATGAACCAATATTATTTTATGAGGTGAATATACTACCCATTTGACATGTTATGACATGAATCTAATTATTTTCATGATATTATAATTTTCATTAAATGTTATTTCTTCAGGGGGATTGTGATTCAAAGTTGCCAAATTGGTAAGAGTTTTATGTTAGAATCTCATCGTTGATTAGGATTTTTTACGATTATGCTTCCAATAATGAAATATTATAATATATTTCTCAAAAAAATTATAATATGGTTATTTTACGGAAATAAATTTTTTTCCATAATTTTAATATCTTTAATTACTCAATATTTCAAGATAATGTTTTTAAGAAAAATCGTCTTTATTTATCTCTTTGATCAAAAAATCTTTTTCTTCCAAAACCATATTCTCTAAAAATATTTTCAAAAATGATTTTATCATTCTTAATATGATTTATTAAATAAATTATTACCCATGTTTTAATTTTTAATAATGTTTTAAAAGTAATATTCATGTAATTTTTAAAATTATTCTCATTTGTATTTAATAGAAAATGTGAAAGGAATCTCTATTTTAATGTGTAGGGCATGAACAGAATTTCATTCCATCAGGAAAATTATTTAATTTTAAGCTTAATTTTTAATTTTCAATGTTATTTTCAAAGAAATTTTTTTTCAAACTGTTTTATGTTTAAAAATAGTGTTTTTCAAACTTGAAAGTGTATTTTCTTCCTGAAATGTTTTAAAATATTTTTAAAGATTCCTTTATAAGATTAAAAGTTTATTTTAAAATAAAATGTTTTAAAAAATATTTAATAGATTTTTAGTTTTAAAAATTGATGTTTAATGAAAATTTATTCTCCTCCAAAAATGTTCTAATGGTATTTTTGAAATTATTTTCCTGCTAATATGATATCCTATGATGTTACTTTTTCTTTATTGAGGATATGATCCAAGGATACCATTCATAATCTTTCTCTGAATTGTTTGTGTTTATGATGAAAATATTTTTATAAAACCTTTTTATCTTCCATAGGTTATACCATTATAAAATACTTATGAAACCCACTTCTTTTTTCATGGGTTATTCTTTGATGAAATGATTTTGGAACCTCTTTCTTTTCCATAAGTTATGTTATAATGAAATATTTATGAAACCCATTTCATTTCATGGGTTTTGATATGATGAATGATTTTTGATCTTGTGGCACATACATATGTCATTTTCATTAGGTAACATGTTGGACCTATATCTCACTCCAATGAATTGGGTAATGATTCGTGTTATATGAGCTCAAAGGTTACATGAGAGGCTATCCCAAGCCTGAAAATGGGTACAAGAGGGGTTATCCCAATCTTGAAAGAGGGTACATGGGATGTTATCCCAAGCCTAAAAGAGGGTAAATGATAAGCTTTACTAATACTAAACTGGTTACATGGGTGGTTATCCCAAGCCTAACGTGTTATTAATTTCTTGGTGGGTAGCCTTAACACAATATTTTCTATGATTATATATATGCCACATTTATATGTCTTATGCCAATTTTATTCTCTCTTGGATCATCTTCTTTGATTACCTTATGATTCATTACTTATTAACTTCCAATATTTATTACATGAATCAATATTATGATCTTTTATATACATGGTATGGCTTTAAAATGACATTATCATGTTCACATTCCCTTATGTTCATGTTATGTTTATACATCTCCCATATTTACCATTACTAATCATCTGAGCTCACTCTTTTGTTTGTTTCCTTTTCCCGGGTTATGAAAAAAAACTTTAAGTAGGCTATATATTTGAAGAGTATTAAATGGTAAGATATTTATGGGTGATGTTGAATATCTTTCACTAAACTATAAGATTGTGTAGCAAGTATCCAAAGAAACTAAAACATTATGTTCCTAAAGTGTGTGCTCTTTTAATTTATTAAATATTCTTCTAAAAAGTTGTAATATCTATGTATGAAAAGCTTAAGACTCTATATTTGGTAACATAGAAAAATTTTAGATAAATGTTGGAAACTAGGATGAGAAAAACTTAGTGATATCCGTAGGTATATTTCTAAGGATATGTATAGGGATGTCTTTAAGGATAAGTTAAAGGATGAGTCAAAGTACAATTAGATGTCTAGGAATTTTTGTAAAGGATAGAGAAAGTGTTTTCCAAGAAATTGCATCCACATATGGATACTATAAGTAGATTTGGATATATAATATAGGTACCTAGGGGTAATAACTCCAAAAAATATGCAATGAGTTATACTCTATCATCACCTGGTGAACAAAAACGAGCTTTGTTGAACACCTAGTTTGAAACTCCCATGGGATATGCTTTGGAAATTCACTGACTCTTTATAAACATTCATGAAGTATTTAAATAATTTCCATGAATTAAATAGTATAAACCTAAGTTTTCATAGATTAAAAATAAGGTTTCATGATTTAGTCATCCTATAAGTGAATTTTATTAATTATGTGGTTCCCCATTACGATTATTATTTCTCACACTATGATTTTTGGTATTAGTAGATAGAGGGAACTTGATGGAACTTAGTTAACATTAAATGTGATAAAAAACATGTTGATGAGAAACTAAATGGGGTGATAACTGGAGTGTAGTATATTGTGATTATTCCTAATAATTTATCCCAATATATCATTAACAACATGAATCTTAACAGACTCCTAGACTCACCAGAGAATAGAATGATAGAGTTCACCAAGAGCTCAGGTGGTGGAGACTATCAAGGAAAGAAGACTTAGTTTGGTATATTTGAAGAATGTGGGAGGAATAACTATATTTAATTTCTAAAAGTAAAAAAGAATATATTTTATTTTTATATAATAACCTCATATAGTAAGTAATTTATGAGGAAAAAATGAAATTTTCAGTTAACACTATCAAATGAAATAATATTCTCCCTAAGGTATTGTTAAGGAATGAATTTTTTAATTGTGGAAATAATAGGAATTATGAAAACCAATTTTCTAGGGTAAATCTCATGAATAGAATTAGAAAGATAGTACGAGTAATGATTATATTGTTTATGATGAAGAGACCATGAATGACATGTGAAAGGTATGGGTTGTTATAATAATATTACTTACATTAAATGTAAGTACTATGATAAAATTGAGGTTGAGTAATCTTAAGACATGATTAATATTTAATATTATAGGAAAAATGTATTAAGGAATAATATGATGAATCCTAGTTAATGGTTTAATAATGAATTAGAGTTATTTAAGTGTATATATATTGAAATTCAAGAATTATATTATATGAATCATGAAGTATATAAGGATTATTCTGTAGAATATTTTCATTAAGGTTTTTTAATAATATGATGAATTACACTAATGAACAAGAAAAGTGATTTAATGGAAACGTGACATTTTATGGAAAACACATGATTAAGGAAAGATAACCCTTAATATGATCTTGATGTTGTGATAATGGTGTTTATTTATAAAGGGGTGATTGATATGGATAAATTAAATTGGATAGTATTGATGACCTCATAATTAATAAATGAATTGTTGAAAAATCGGTCTATTGTATCATTAATGGAGTTTAAAAAATTATTGGATCTATGTAATATATTCAATCATATGTGGTTTTATTCAATGAATGAGGAAGAATTCATGATTTCATTGAGGTTTTATGTTAATTCTAGTTATAACCAAGCTATAGGAGAATAAATAACCAAGGTATTCCCATATTTTCCATGGAACCATTAATAAATACTTAATAGTTATAGGATTAACATTAAGTTGATTTTAGAAAATTTAGTGACCTTCTTAATAAATTTGGAATTTTAGAATGGTTATAAGGTTAACTATTTATGGAATGGTTTAATATGAACTTTGGATTAAGTTTTAAAGATTAATTTATTACTTTACTATATGAATATTTATTCATATTGGATAACTTGTGCTGACCATTTTTCTATGATGGTAACTAGAGATAGAAGTAATTACTTATCATTCTATAATGGATCGGGTTTTTTATTAATGATTCAAGCATAATAAATTCTTATTTATATCACAAAGTAATATATTAAGTTTGAATTGATATAAGAACCACCAAAGGATGAGATTGTTCTTATGAAACAGAAAGAAATAAAGATTATTTTTATGATCTTTTTTTATGATGTGGATTTCCCATGAAATAAATTTCAAACAGAACACCCACAAAGCACTAATTTAAATTTTCAGGATTTAATTTTTTTAAGGGTGTATAATGTAACACCCAGATATTTTGTGAAATATTTTTTTTCAATGATATTAAATATTTTTTATATTTTATGTTATACGAAACACCATGTTTATCTCTAATCACAAGCAATACTGAGTTTATCTTGCATTACATGCAACACTGTGTTTAAAAAACATAACATAGTATTAAAATATTATTTTTTAAAAATGATAGTTATCTTCTTACCAATGGAATAGTGGGTATGACTAAGATTAACTAAATTATGAAAATATATGGTTTATACATGTTTATGAAACTAATTCCTTTGTAAAAAATAAATTATAAATTAAAATAAAAACAATTTTATAATAAAGGATATTTTTTATGAAAAACTACTTTTATAAAAAACTGATAAGAATAAATTCAATTTTATCCCTAAAAACTATATTTTTTCAAAAACACTTTTGTCCCCATTTTCACACTTATTTTAAAACTAATTTTTAATATTTTAGAAACTTTAATTGAAAAAATAAAGTTCATTTTTGAAATTATCATTTAAAAATTATCTTATGGTAATTTTTTGATAATTTTCTAAGAATATAAATTTTTCATTGAATATTGAAAAATATTGGTTTTTATTAAGAAATGTCATTGATTTTAAAAATTTCTAAAATTTCTAAAATATTTTAATATGGTTTTAAAAGAATTGTTCAATTATATATATATTTATATATATTAATAAAATTTATTTCATTTTAATCATTTTTATATTTAATTTTTATATAAAAACTTTGTAATCTTTTGAACATTTTCTCTTTGGAAACTCACCTTCTCATCACGTCTACAGAATTAATTTTAAATTAAATCATACCAATTATGTAAATTTAATTTGTAAAAATGGATTACATATCACGAATAGAAATAATTTATATTATATAATAAGGTAAAATTAATTTTTTCCTATAATGAATATTAAAAATAGTAAAAATTATTCACCGTGGTTAAGGTGAAAATTGGTCAACCGTGGGGTTAAACTAAAACAATAAGGGTTAAAAACTATATAAAACATTCCAAATACCCATTGTATTGACATATTTCTACATTTTAAATTATATTTTAGATAATGGTCCATTTTGGTGCCTTTTGGAATCTGAAAAACATCGATAAACCTTTTTATTTTTAAAAATTACACGTGTGTCACTCACCTCACTTATGAAAGGCCACCCCTCTCCTATACCCATCACACTTCCAAAAACCTCTGGTTCAGCCAATTACTACCCAAATAAATTTCTTAATTCCATAATATGATATTATAATAATTATTTTTTTCATAAATCCATCATAATAATCCTTTTCATGCAAACCAAAATAATTTGTCTGAAGAAGAGTTAGTGTCCCTAATCAAGAATTTTAATTTATTTCTTCCTCGACCTCATAAAAATTATTATTAAAGTATGATAAAATAAAAACATAATTATATCCCATATAGTTATATGTTTTTATGTTAATTTAGTAACTTAATTCATTCTCCTCTTCCATCAAATGGTTTACAAATTCATCATTCATTGGTACGGTGGACGACCACCTCAAAAACCGATGTAATTAATTTTTGATTCCCACTTCGCACAGCTAGATATAATGATGGATTTATTGTTTAAATATGATATTTATGATATTATAATTATCATTGAATCATTATATCACATTTTCATTCTTAATCTACATTCTTTGGTAATAAGATAATGTCGCACATGTGTACGGAAGACTACTGCCTCATGAAGCAAAGTGATTCCTTAATGCTTTACATGGAAGATTATAAGGATGGATTTAATGAAAATATTTGATATATATTAAATAAAAATAATTTTATAATTTTAATATATTTCTTACATTTCTTTCATTCTTTCTATTGAAAAAATGGAAATAATGTTCATGTGTACATACGTCATACTATCTCCATGAATAGAGTATTTCATTTTCTATCTCTAACTTTTATAGATCACTATAATTAAATGTATAATGAGTATAGATTATATTTATATCATGATGAAAATTCTGTGTATGATGAAACCATTATCAAATTAAGCGTATTAAAAATAAAAAAACAAAACATACATGAAAAATAAATCAGTTATTGCTCATAATGTGACTTTAACATGGAATTTTTAATTAATGGGTAATAAAAGTCATAATTAAATAATATATGGTATGATATATAGTTTTATGGTTATATATATATTTATAATAAAGTTATATTTATTATAAAATATTTTTACATTGTATGAAGTATGTCGAAACTTAAGGTAACAAATTTACATATCACTTTTATTTTTCAATGAGACACATGACATATTCAAAATGTGTTTTTTATGCGGTGTATATATAGCTCATGAATTTATTTTAGGATGATTATCCTTAAAATAATTTGGATTTACATATCAATTTTATGATCTCTCTTTCATGGTTTTTACTATTTAAATGTTACCAAATCCTTAAGGGATTTTTGTCTCAAATTGCCTTCTCGGGGACTTAATTTATGTTGTGCACCTATCTTCCTCTATGAGGTGTATATACCACCAATTTGACATTTTATATGATGAATATACTTATTTTAATGATATTATAAGTTTTATTAAATTTTACTCTTTCATGGGTTTTATGATTCAATGTTACCAAACTGGTAATAGTTTTATCTTACAATATCATTGTTTATCCAGATTATTTAGGATTATGCTTAAAATTAGGAATATTTTGATATATCTCTCAAGAAACTCATGAATTTTCTTATACAATGATTATTTAATGAGAATAAATGTTTTCCATTTATTTTACAATATTTATGTACTTAAGAGGTCAAAATAACATTTTTTAGAAAAAACGATGTTATCTCTCTCTTCAGTTGAAACCCCTTTTTCTTCAAAAATCATTTTTTCTAAAAATGATTTATAATTTTTTTATCATTATTAAAATAATTTGTTAATTAAATTTTTACCTATATTGTATTTTTTACAAAAAAATGAAATTAATCTTCATAAATTTTTTTAAATAATGCATGTTTGGATTTTAATGAAAATGTTAAACAAATCATTATTTTAACATATACGACATGAATATAATTTCCCATTATAATGATCATTATTTCCTCTGAATATTTCTTTATAAGTTAACAAGTTTATTTTTAACTAAAATAATTTTCATAATGTTTTATGTTTTTAAAAGTTTTTTTAAAGAAGAAAGTATATTTTCCTCAATAAATTTGTTAAATGATTTTTAAAGAGTCATTATAAGTTTAAAATTTTAATTTCAAAGAAAATGATTTCCAAAAAAAGTTATAGTTTTCTAATATAAAAAGGAAATTTTCAATGAATAGTTATTTTCTTCTAGAAATTTTCCACGTATCTTTTAAAAATCATTTTCCATCTAAGATGACATCCTTTGATATTACTTTTTCTTTACTGGGGATATGATCCAATGATACAATTATTATTCTTTATATGAATGGTTTATGATTATTATGAAAATATTTTTATGAAACTCATTTCTCTTCCACGGGTTATACCATGATAAAATGCTTATGAAACCCACTTATTTTTTCAGGGGTTATGGTGAAATGATTATGAAACCTATTTATTTTACACGGGTAATGTTATGATAAACTTTTTATGAATCCCATTTCATGTAATGGGTTATAATATGATGAATGTTTTATGATATTATGTCCCACATTTATATATGATTTTAATTATTTGATGGGGTGCACCTATATCTCCCTCTAATGAAATGGGTATTGATTAATGTTATATGAGCTCAAAGAGTTCAAGAGAGGTTATCCCTAACATGAAAGAGGGTACACAGGATGTTATCAAAATCTCAAAAGAGGGTACATAAGAGGCTATCCCAATATTGAAATAGGGTACATGGGAGGTTATCCCAAGCCTAAAGTAGGTAAATGGGTGTTTATCTCAATCTTAACATGTTATGAATGTCTTGGTGGGTATCCTTAACATAAGATTTTCTATAATTATGTATATTCCAAAAAATTACATATTATTCCAAAGTTATTCTCTCATTGATCATGTTATTTGATCAACTTGTGATTAATGTCTTATGAATATAAAATCTCTATTCAATGAATCAATATTATGATCTTCGAAATTCAAGTTATAGTTCTCAAATATTATTTTCATATTCACATACGCATATGTTCATGTTATGCTTACATATATCCATTTTTTACACTTAATGAGAATCTTAGATCAATATTTCTTATGTTTCCTTTCATTAGGTTGTGAATAAATGTTTTATGTAGGGTATTTTTGTAAATAGTACTAAAGTGGAAGATATTCACGGGAGACGTTAAAGATCTTTCACCAAATTAAAAGATTTTATACCTAGTCTCCAAAGAAACTAAACTATTACGGTCTATAGGTTTGTGTTTGTGTAATGTATTAAATATTAATCTAAAAATATTTAATATATATGTATGAAAATCTTAGGTCACTCTATAAAATTACTATGAAGTATCATCAGGGATGTTAGATAATAAGAGAGATATGGTTTTTTAATCACAAAGGATGATGACACATTATTATATGATATTGATAAACCTTTATCATAAACTTAGGTAATAAGAATATTAGAAGATGGAAAATGTAATTAAAAAAATATATGAAATTTATTCCATGTATCATAAACAAGTTTGTTTTTTAGTATATCCTCTAGTAGATGTAAAGACTTTTGGGAGAAATGGGTATTCAAGAAGAAACAAGACATGGATGGTAAAGTTAGTGTATATAAGGTGTGACTAGTTTATAAAGGGTTTAAGAAACATCAAGTTATAGAATATAATGAACCCTTTTCGATAATTTCTATACAAAAATACATTATAATTATGCTTTTCATAGAAGCTTACCGTGATTATGAAATATTTAAAGTGCATGAAAAAAACTTTCCTTTAGGTTAACCTTATGAAAGATGTCTAGATGACACAAAAAAGGGTTTAGGACTCTAAAGGGAACCAATATTGTATATAAGTTTTAGAGATTCATTTATGGGTTGTAAAAAATCAAGATCATAGAAAATTAACTTTGATTAATCCTTAAAGGAATTTGGTTTCATAAAGATTAAATGTGAACCCTCTATCAACAATAGGTTTAGTGGCATTGTATTAATTTTCCTAATTGCATATGATAATGAAATATTACTAATTGGAAACAAGATATAAGTATTATAATTTTTTAAGACATGATTGAATAGGTAAATCTATATAAATAACTTAGGTTAAGTATCCTACATTCTATGGATCAAGATCATTCATGATAGATCTAGAAGGATGAGTGGACTATGTCAAGATACATATATTGACAAGGTAATATTGAGATTTACTATAGAATAATCTAATATGGGGTTATTTCCAATGTCACATGGTATACATCACTCCAATAAAATGTGTCTTCAAAAAAAATATGGGAGAGAGTGGATGATTAGAATACCATATAAATATGTGATAGGTTTTATCATGTATTACATGATATGTAATAGGCTTGATGTTTTCAATACCATGATCTTGGTAGGGAGATATCAAGAAGACCTAGGAGATCAGTATGAGACTCCTAGAAATACTATTCAAAAGTATCTGAGGAATACTAAGGATGTGTATTTTGTTTGTGGAGTACATGAAGAACTATTAATTAGACGATATATATATATTATTTCTAAATATATTGTAATGATATAAAATCATACATCGACTATGTATTATGGCTTAATGTGGGATTTTTTATGAATAAGATCTCTAATAAGTCAGTGGTATCTGATTACACAATATATTTTGAGTATATTATGGATTCTCATACATCAGAATAAATAGGCTGGATACACAACTTCATCTAGAATCTTGATGTGGTTCCTAGTAATAAATATCCTATCACGTTGTATTTTTATAATATTGAAGTGGTGTCCCTCATCAAGGATATGTGGTCATATAATTGTATAAAGAATATAATTTAGAAGTATCACCTATGGAGGGATTTTGTTCAAAGGTTTGTGGTCGCAATAAGTAGAGATTCCATAGATTGGAATATGGAGGACCTATTACTTAAATCCTTGATGCAATAGAAACATAAATATCATGTGAGATCTGGTGGACCCAAATTCTTTATCAATTGGGTCAAGTGAAAGTTGGAGTTTTTTAGATTTAGTTCCGTAGATCCAACTACATGGTGCATTAGATTACCTATATATTCAAATACCTTAATATTAATAAATATATTTTCAAATTATTAGTGTTATTCTATGTAAGGTTAATGTGATAATTTTTTTAGAGTATCTAATACACCGAATGGTCATAGTAGTTCCCTAATATTATGAGAACCCTAAACTATTAGGATTATATTCATAAATATGTATTATATGGTTAGATGGAATCCATTTAATGGGATATAGATGATAATTTAATATCAAGTGTAGGGGACTCATTAGACATTGAGAATTATTTTCATGAATTTTCCAATTAGTAATCTCCAAGAAAGGAGGATATGAGAATAGAATCTCAAGTAATAATTCTACTTGTTATATTTTTCATCGGAGATTATTATCTATGATTGTGTGTATTGGACCTTGACCTTGATATTATTATTAATTTATATCAGGAATCACATACTTTAATGTATTAATGAACATTGTGATGACATATGCTCATAGAGAGGCATGATATGTTGGGTTTTTCATAAGTGATGTGATATTTATGAATAAGTAAATAAAGGATTTGTTCCTTATTAGTTATGGAAGTTGATATCTTAGAACCTTTGATTAGAATGGAGCTTTTTTATTAAGTATATGGCCATGGAGGTTTGTAGATGAGTTCGTTTCAGGAAATCCAAAGAATGATATATAAATTATATAGGTTTATGATACAAGTATGCAACCAGTGTCATGAGATATTAAGACAGTGGGATTATATTACATAGTGAGCATCTGTAAAAGGTTTTTGTCATTTTCACATTAACATATATCTCTATGATTTCTTTAACTTATTATTAGACACTAATTGTTGACTTTATACTAGTTCTCCAATTTCCACTACGAAATAGGTATAGAGGGTTGCACAATAATTATATCCAAAAACTCTGTTAAATTCAATTTGATTTTAAAATTTGAATTAATATTATTCCCATGTTCTAAGGAATAATAATTATATGCAATATATTGATATAATAAACATTTATTAAATATATAATACAATGATATTATTTATTTAAATAAATATTTATTATTCATTGTTTAATAAATGGTGAGGAGGATTGACGAGTAGAGTTAAGTTTGTAGAAGAAATTATATTGAAATATTTTCAAGTTAGTGTACATCATGAAATATTATTATTATTATTATTATTAGACGTGAGGTTCACTTTGAATAAAAATATTATTTGATTTCCTTTGTGTAATAACTGATATCTAACACTAAGTATAAAATTCAAACTATATCATCTCTAAAATGTGGGTTTTTTATGCATAATATATTTTCCCCGGAGAAATCTCTCAAATCCTGTAGAGAATGTATTAGGTATTATTAAAAGAATAGAGATAAGTCACCCTCCTACTAACTCTCAATAAATGTGACTCAATTATTCCACACTAGAAAAAATAGATCCAATTATGATGTTATAAGTTTCATGGTGACATGTGCATACCGCTAGAGGTATTATACCCACTAATCCTTCATCTTAATGATGATGAAACAAGAGAGGTCAACCGATTTAACAATTAAGAAAGAATTATAGGAAAAGTTAACTCTTGTTCATATAAATTAATTTTAAATTATATGTGAAAATATCCTCTCTATGAATATATTAGGTTTTCATTTTTCATGTTTTGAGAATTTATATGAATAAACTAATGAAATAGTTGTTGTTAGGAATGGTCCCATCCACTTAGTTATGTCCATAAACCTTCATGAATGACTACTTTATGTGGCTTTGAAGCACCCATGATAATATGATCGCATTATAGGGGCATGTTTTGGAGTGCCACCCTAATAAAATTTTAAAAAGTAAAGACATAGGGGGATACATATGAAAAAATGGAAAAATGTTGTTGTAGATAGATGTTATAATAGAAAAATATATTTGGAAGGTTAATAGGATAAACAAGATTCTTTAAAGGGATCAACAACAACAATCAATACAGAACCAACTAAAATTTAATGACACCCCCCTATTTTTGAAAATATTTATTCCCCTTTAAGGCCCACCTTAAGAAAGGTAGTCTATTTTTCATAAATATTTCAACTAAATATGAATCAAGAAACTATCGATACCTTTATATTACTAGAATAATACAGGGTAAACTTGATTTTCATTTATATCTATCAGCACCCACTCATTACCTTTTGGTGAGAGGTACAATGTACAATATCCAAGATGATATTCTATATAATAAAAAACTTCTAAAAGATCACTTGAGAGAAAGGATTCATGTAGATCTCCTGTTGATTGTCGGGATACTTGTTCCACTTGATGATCTTGTTGCTCACATGATCAAATTTTTTATTGTACCTTTTAAAGCATAGTTGTTTACTATTATAAAGATAAATGATTATAATGAGGTAAGTTATTTATAATTTCTTTTTTATTCAAAACCTTTTCAAATTAATTACAAAAGGTATAAACTAGGGTATGATATTATAAAAGTAGAAATATAATGGGAAACAAAAGATCTAATTAATAAAATCTAAAGGATCAAAAAATATATTGGAAGGACCTTCTGAAGGTACCTATATCCATTTATGATTTTTATAACTATAAAATTTGTATGTGATGGATGATTTGTTCATATCTCATTGATTTTATAGTTACCACTTAACCAAAAGTGGATTTTATAATATAAAATGAGATTGTATAGAGTACCTTTAACCCGTAAATTTATATACCACATTTATTAATGTTTCAATTTCATGAGGATATAACGTTCCAAGATAAAAATATGTCCTATGTTGAATAAGAAGAATAGATGTATGGAGAGGTCATTATTAGCATGATTAGTATTGATAATGTAAATGAAATTCTCAATATTGAATGGTTGTGATCCATAATTGTGGATGTATTAATGAGGTACATTTTCTGAATTTTTTGTCTAATAGTTGATCTACTATGTTTGTTACAACTTAATAGTACTTATATTTTCTATAGATATATATATCACATTGATGTAAAGGGTATAACTTGTGAAGAAAATTTTCAATTCATTTTCCATCATTCCACTTCTACATAAAAAAATATCAATGGATGAAGATGAATTTTTGGTAAGAGCGCACTAAGTAGCATTAGTTAATAAAAAAAATAACACAAGAAAGGATCTTCTTAATACAAAAAATCTAGGGATAAAACTCTACACTCAGATCATATAAAACATATTTTTATTTTTTTATTACATATACCTTTTAGTTTTTTAAAAATCACTACATACTCATTGTGGTCAATTTGGATAATACAAAGGTATAGTTTTTAGGATCTAATGCATGGATATCTAAGAAATTGACCATACATGATATCCATTTTGAATTTTTAATACTCAATATTCAAAACTTTATAAATAAACGTCAAATTATATGTTTTAAATTATGTTTTAACTATAATTTTTTATGATAGGGGGATGTTTATTTTTTCATCAAAATGATGGTATATAGATGGTAAATGCACTTAAGAAACCACTGGATTTCCACAACTAGATAAGTACTCAGGTATATATAATAATATATCACTATTAAAACAAATTACTTGTTTTTCATATTTTTATATTGTTGGAGACAAAATAATAAAATCAATTGTAATTATTACATTTGTAAATTTAAGAATGATATCATATTCTATCCAAAAACTAGCATCACTAAAGAGTTATTTTTTAATTTAATTACAATCACATTTAAAATATTTTTTGTCTATTTATTATCTATATTTTTATATTTTTATAATGGTTTTCGATAATACACACACTAAAATGTGCAAATAGAGATTTTTTTAATGAATGGGAAACTTCCATGTTGTAAAAATGTTTACAAACATCATGGAGAGGTCACTATTGGAAAATATACCTATAAAAATGGTTTGGAACCATTGGTATGGGTCCCAAAATCGTTGTTATAGGCTATAATAATGGTTTGGGTGACCACGGGCTACCGTGGTGTTAGTATAGACCTATACCAATGATTTCGGGAAACCATTGGTATAGGTGGTTATACCAATGATTTCCAAACCTTTGGTATATGTGATATGAATTACCTATACAAATGATTGTCAAAAACTTTGGTACAGGTAATTCAAAAAAAACCCACAGGTTTTGATCCTTGGACCTAAGACTTATAACTCAATGACATTACCAATAAGATACACTGTTTTTTGTTTTTTAAAATAGAATTTGATAAATATGTATATAAATATTTATAAGTAAAATAATTCATGATTTATTCAACATTATTTTACAAATCAATTCATTAAAAAACACAATTCATATACCAATGGTTTGGAAAACCGTTGGTATTTTTATTTCGAATTTTGGGACTTATAACAATGGATTTGAAAGAATCGTTGGTATAGAGTCATTAAATGGAGGTTATACTTATAAGGACCCAGCCTTAATACTTTACTTAATCTTTAATTAAATGAATAATTCACATTGAGGATCTTTACATGTTTAGATTTTTAGAGAATTAGGCCATAACTATTACATATCAAAAGTTACAAAGTAGACACTTCTACTCAGATTCCATTTTTTTCATAAAATAAAAACTCATGATAAAACATTCATGTCCAGTTCCATGTTTTAGAAAGCATGACTTTCCTTGATTCCATCCTTGACCCTATTCCACTTTATGTCCGGTGAAAAACATTTCAAAAACTTGGGATGAGCATAAAAAATCTCATTAAGGAATACACAAAGAAGGAAACTATTAGTTTTTTAAAACAAAAACTAAACCATGAATACTTTTATATAAGTAATACTTTTTACCTTTATGAAGTAGTAAATACTCTTCACTGAATAAAAGATCACTACTTACCTGTTTGTAACCAAAATATTACCCATATAAAGAACACATAACATATAAAGGTAACTTGGAACATAAACATACTTAAATGGAATAACCATACGGTGGACTTCCACACATGTCACTAAATGGAATAGTCATATGGATGACTTCCATAACCAATGCATTAGAGGTTATAACGTAACCATCCGTCCTGGTATTCACGGCACCACCCGTCATTTGGTTTATCACGTAACCACCCGTCAAATGTCCAAGTACCATTATAAAATCATAAGACATAAAACAAAAATAAAGGAAATAAAACATTTCCACATTTCAATCACAATATATAACTTAAATATATTGACATAACAAATCCATTATCAAAACCATTTTCAATACCAAAATACACAATAGAGTATATGGTATTTATTTTCTTTTAAAAACATTACGGCCTGTTGAGGAAGCCAAAGATCAAATAATACTTGCGGCGGTGGAAAGGTCATTGTCACAAGTGCACTTTAATATTTATTTAATACCTTGAGAAAATCCATGTATAAAATAATAATATTACAATTATTTCATTGACATGTGCTTAACTTACAAATTAAATTAAATATTATTTAATAAAATAATATTCAATATATATTATTTCTCCCAAAACCTAAAAACTCAGTCTTCCAATCCTTAAAAGTATTTATTGAGACATGAATAATGACTATTTATTTAATAAATATATATTATATTCACTAAATAGAAAATAAATATTTATTAAATATTTTGATTACAGTATATTCTCTAGAAAAAATGGTGACAAAATATATGTGATCAAGAAAACATGACTAATTAGTAAACCATGTGTGGGAATAATATTTATTCAACTTTCTAAATAATAAATAATAATTTTTTATTTAACTGAGATTCTCATACAATTAGTGTATGACCCTCTAGGATGCTTTCTCAATGGCATTAGGTGAATTAGACAAATTTCCAATATTGGTATCTAGAAACATGTCAAGTCACCCATAGAGAAACAATTTAATGTTTAAAAGACATAATACCTCATACTAATGATTACTATATAAAATAATCCATTTATCATGATATCTCTAATCAAGGAGGTTGCATATTGGTGTCATCAACATATGTTCTCAATGCCTCTTTATTTGACTTTTTGGAAATCAAACTTTCCCATAAAACACCATGGACAAGAATTTATTTAGTCTATATCATTTTCATAAAAGGGTCTGAGATATCAACTTTCATTAAATAATGTAAGGGACAAATCCATTCTCACATTATTCATTAATGAAATATTACTCACAATGCACCCAACATATTCTACCTCACCACAAATATATGTCATCATTGTCTCCATTAATACATAAAAGTGTGTGACTCATAATACTCATTAATAATATTACTAAAGTCTAATCATAAATACACACATCTAAATATAAAAACATCCAATGAAACATATAAATGTGTATTTCCTACTAGCGGGTCCTGTTCTTAAAATTTCTTACATTGAATATTACCAAGGGAGTACGCCGTGAGAAGGTGCCTCAAAGTCCTATAAGTCTCCACCCCTGATAGATTGTATCATTTATTTCCCTAAAATTATATCATCTAGCTAGTATATTTAATAATATTATCATAGCACTTCCAGGATCTCATTATAGCAGGGAACTTTCATGACCTTTTAGTGAGATGGATACTCTTCAGAAATTATCACAGACTATTTTACACATAATAACAATCATGATATGATAATTTTTTATTAATATTAAAAAATATTAATATAGGTAATCATAAAATACATAGAATTTGGTTTTAGGGAACCAAATCCAACATACTCCAACTTCCCCTAAACCAAACTGCTTACAACCTTCACTCCGCTAACTCTTACATGATAATTATGCTTATGCTGAGATAGGCCTTTTGTCAAGGGTTCCACCATGTTATCTAATTTGGGTACTCTAATTAATACAACCTCAACCATTTTATAAACATCCCTCAATAGGTGATACTTTTGGAGTATATGATTCGTCCGCTGGTGTGACTTTGGTGCTTTCGAAAGAGCCACCACTATAGTGTTATCACAATAAAATTTGATAGGTTCTTAACTGATAGATAATACATCAAGATCCGGGGTAATTCATATCCAAATAGAATCCTTTTATGCATCAGAAGCCTCTATATACTTTGATTCTGCTATAAAATCATCAAAAACTGGCTCCATTTAACTCTTCTAGCTCACAGCTCCTCTATTGAGATAGAAAACATATCCTAACTGTGACTTCAGATTAGTATAATCTATTTGAAAACTAGAATTTGTATAACCCCTGATGATTAGCTCATCATTTCTTCCATACATCAGTAACACATCCTTAGTTCTTCTTAGAGGCTTTAGGATATCCATAATAGCATACCAATATTTTTCCCTTGGATCTTCTTGATATTTTCTTACCATGCACAATGCATTGTCAACATCAAGTATAGTACACAAAATGTCATACATGTTTGATCCTATAGCATAATTGTATTACATATTACTCATTATTTCTTTCTCTTATTGTTTCTAAGGAAAAATATTCTTTGAAATATGTAAACCATGTGACACTGGAACCAATCCCCTCTTGAATTGTTCCATACTAAATTTTTTTAGTATCTGGTCAGTATATGTAATTTGACTTAGTCCAAGTAGCCTCTTAAATATCTCATGAATATTCTTGATCCCTAGAATATAGTTTGATTTACCTAATCCCTTCATGGATAAAAACTTGTTTATCAAGTCCTTAATAGGCTATAAGAGTAGTATGTTGTTTCTAATAAGTAGCACGTTATCAATATATACTACTAGGATAATGACTACATTCTCACTAAAACTCTTGTAAACACATGGCTCACATTCATTATTAATGAAACCAAATTCTTTTATATCTTTATCTAATCAAATGTTTGATGACATAGATGCTTGATTCAATCCAAAAATGGATCTCCACAACTTTCAAATCCTTTTGGAATCACCTCGATTCACAAACTCTTAGGGTTGTGTAATATAGATATCTTATTAAAGGTTCCCATTAAGGAATGAGGTTTTGAAATACATATTCCAAATTTTATAGTTATGGTAAGATATTATAGAAAGTAGAATTTTGATGCATTTAAATATGGAAACTGGTGAAAAGGTTTCATCATAGTCAATTCCATGATGATGTTTAAGCCCTTTAAAAACTAGCCTTACTTTATAGATACTTATTTTACCTTCCATGTCTAGTTTTCTTTTGAATACCCATTTTCACCCTATAGGCTTTACATCAACTGGTGCATTGGCTGGAACCCAAACTTGGTTATGATACATGGAATCCATTTCATAATACATGGATTATTTCCATCTTGTAGCTTCTAATCTCTCTAATTCCTATTTGTATGAGATTGTTTCATCATTTTCAACTAATAATGAGTCACCATACTTAGTGACTAGAAAGTCATATCTCTCTAGTTATCTTACCAATCATGTGATCATATAGAGTACTTATGTTTTAGGAACTAATTCTTCCTTCGGGACCTGTGGAAATGATTTTTGTACAAACTATTCTGTATCTTGAGCATTAACTTCATCAAAATCATTATTTCTCCCACTATCCTTTTTTAGGATGTGCTCCAACTCAAGAAAGATATCTTGTTTTGTGACATTAACTTTCATTTCTGAGGGGTTGTATAAGTAGTATCCTTTTTCCCTTGGGATACCCTATAAAGACACACTTCATGCCCCGAAGTGGTAGTTTTTTTCCTAATAAGGCCTTAATAAACACCTCATAACCCCATACATGTGTATGAAAAAAAAGGTTTCTTTCCACTCTAAAACTTGAAGATTTTTCCATTTTCTTCATTTTTTGGTACTCAATTTAGTGTGTATTCCATAGTTTACAATGCATATCCCCAAAAGGATAATAGAATATCTGCATGGATCATCATTGACCTTACCATGTCTACAAAGGTATGGTTCCTCCTTTCACTGAAACCATTACATTGTGGTGTATAAGGTGGAGTGAGTTGAGATATAATCACAAACCTCCATAGAAAGTCGATAAACTCTTGGTTAAGATATTTTCCACCTCTATCCGATCAAATCTTCTTTTTCATCTTTCCAACTTGACTCTCTACTTCATTCTTGAATTTCGTGAATTTCTAAAAGGACTCAGACTTATACCTCATCAAGTAGACATAACCATATATACTCAAGTCATCAGTAAAAGTTATGAAGTAAGAATAAACACCTCTAGATTCTATTGGAAATGGTCCACACATGATTATCCACTAAATGATGCTAATATTAATTATTAATATATATAATATTAATGTGATTTATTATTCATAAACACCATTTTAGTGAATTTTAAACTTTGAACATCATTTCACATTATGATTGTAATTCCTTCTAAAAATGCACTATTATGTGGTACATTTTTTAACATCATTTAAAGTACCCAATGATTCATCTGATTTTAAGGAATATAATTATACATATTTTAATTTGATGTTTTGGGAAATGTATTTAAACTTAAATATGAACATGTTTCATTCAGGGATAAATTGAGGATTCATAAAGGATGATGGAGATATTTGGAGATGAATGGAATCAATTCTAGAGGAAGCAGATTGGACACCAGCCCACTGATGAGAATGTGGGACCCACATTACAAACCCAATGAAGCCCAAATTTCGTAGTATTCTAGAATACATATATAGGAACAAATATTTTCTCAGAATACAGTGCTAATTAGGCATCCATTATGGTTATTTAGCCATCCAAAGTTCGAGATATAATTCTGGGCCAGATTCTGCTGCCCAGAAAAACATCCCACTAATCTAATCATATCTCCAAATAAACAACTCCAAATGGACCCAAATTTTACAGGAGGTTATGATACATCTGGGGATCAATTTTTTTCTTCTATGTCCCACTATAATTTGGACATCTAGAAGGTCTTCCAAGTGCATCTGTTAGGTGGATGAAAGCTGGATGCCACCTCAGGTCAAGGGTGGAAAAATCAACTCTCCCTCAACTTTACACCCACCTATGGCCTACCAAAATTAATTGAGGATACTTTTACTATTGAATTATAGACCCAAGGCTTCAAAAATGCCTGTTTAAGGCAGTGGTGGTGGAGGAGTTGAGGATCTTTGAGCTTTGTTTCGATTTAATATTATGCTGCCAATTTGATATTGTAATCGCATTCCTTCAATCGTAAGTTCCTTGAATTACCTTAGTTTCTTTATAAAATTTCTTCATCTTCTCTTTTTATATTCTTATTCTTATCACTTTTATATTGTTTCCTTAATGTGTGAACTTGTTCATACCAAACCTTGTGATATTATCACACAACAGTAGAGTGATTGTTTTTTTTTCATTCTTTTTTTTTACTTCTCCAATTCCTCCCTCATGAGTCTACTTTCCGCTTCCATTGAAACCATGGGATCAATGGAGGGCGAACCCACTTATGGGTTGATCCAAGGGAGTAGAAAGGGGCTGTATTGGATGTTATTTCTCACTCCATTAATGGATAATCACTTCTTTTAAATGAGATTTTTATTTGATGACTTTAAAACTTCTTCATCCTTATTGAATTTAAGGTCACACATTTCAAGTGATAATAAGAACCTTTACCTTGGAGTGATCAAAAAATTGATCCTTAAAGTGTATAGGTGATTAGTATTGGGGTGTGTATCCATTAAACTAGTAAGTGATTATTTTTTTGATCTCTTTAAATGAACCCATCTCAAATATAATAAATTGAAATATTTTTATAAGAAAAAGAATTCATCCAATCCACCCCTTGTAATAACCTAGGATCAACCCTTATCATAATTTGAATTCACTTAATAATTTTAGTGTTCACTTAAACCCATCTAAAATCAACCCAAGTTGTCCACTCAATGGCAAAAAACATTCTATACAATGTACGTGTCCATAGGTTAATTCTTAGGTCTTTGAGGATTCGACAACCCAAGCTAAACTACAAAGATCATTCTACCTTCTTCTCTTGGGTAAATTTGAGCGTGAATAAAATTTTGGATTAGTTGTAAGGGAACCAAGTAAGTAATATTGACACCCATTCTATTCTCCCCCATTTCTTCTTTTCTCATCCAAATTCTCTTATCTTGTCCTTTTCTCATTTTTTTCTTTTGGCGCATGTCCGCCTACACCCGCGATCAATCAAACTGTCTAGTTAGGGTGGATAGTCCTGGGGTTGGGGAGTCAAGTAAACCAAGAGAACTCTTTCCATTGGATCCTAATCTTCCTAATACTCTATAGTCAAAAATTGAGCCTATTTCAATGGAAGGTCTTCAAAGAAACTAACTCATAAACCCGAGTGGGAACCAAAATGGAAACCCCAATGAGGCAGCCCCAAACTTGGGGAATGAAATTGATCAAACCATGAATGAATACCTCACACCTTCTGGGACCAATTACCCATCATAAATTAGATACAATTCCCTAGGAGATTCCAACAACATCTTTAAACCCCATGTCCTAAACAACCTTCCCACATTCCATGGAATGGAGTCCGATATGCCCTACCTTCACATTAAGGAGTTCAATGACATTGTAGAAACCATGTTTACCCCACATCAACTAGAATAAGCTAAGATGAGGATATTTCCTTTTTCTTTAAAGGATCTATCTAAAAATTGTCTAAATAATTTGAGACCATCATCCATCAACTCTTGGGACCAACTACAAAGATAATTCTATAAAAAATACTTTCCCCACCACAAAACAATTGCACCTAAAAAGAGCATCCAAAAAGTTTTTGAAAAAGAGGGATAGTCATTATATGAAACATGGGAGAGTTTCGAGGACACTCTAAACATGGTTCCACATCATGGTTTTTCTATTCCAGAACAAGTGATAATTTTCTATGAAGGGTTGGGTCCGGGGAACAAACAATTCATTGATATGATGTGTAATGGAACCTTTAAAAACAAAGACCCAAATGATGCTTACGAGTATCTAGAAAGCCTTTCTGAACAAAACCAGACTTGGGGAACTTCACCTTATTCTTAAAAGACACAAAGAACTACTGGAATTCATACACTTAGAGAAGAGGAAAGCCTTAGGGATAAACTCGCAGCACTCTCTAGGAATGTTGAAGAGACAGACCTCAGGAAAGTCCATGAAATCCAAACTGTAGACCCTATTTTCACAATTAGTGACAAACATGACCATAAGACAGACAACTTCCCAACCATTCCATCCATCAAGGATGTTCTTTTAGGAGTACCCCCATAGGATGTAAATGCCTTGAACTTTAAAAAGCCTCAATACCAAAACAACATCAACCCAAGGTATAATGACCACTCATGCTTCCGCTAGAAAGATAACTAGCAAACTAGCCAACCACAGGGAAAAAATCCTTATGCCCAACAGAACTACCAAACCCATAACCAGTTACAAACCCAGCCTATACAATAACAACAACCACCAGTCCATTTTCAACAAACCATACCACCTCCAAAATATCCCCCTGGGATAAACCAATCTTCTCAAGCACCAACCCAAATTGTTCCACAAAACCTACTAGAACAACTCTGCAAACAAATGGAGATGATAAACTCGGAAGTCTCTTCCTTAAAACAAGAACTTCAAACCATCAAAACTGGAAAGGCACCCATTCCTACTCAGGAGGTACCATCCTCAACTTCAAGGGGAGAGTCAAGCTGCACTCAAACAACTCATAAAAAACTAAAGGCTGTGATTATTTTAAGAAGTGGGAAATAAATTGAGAAACTAGAACAACTAATTCAAAACCCACCTGAAGATTCAAAATTGGATGAAAATTAAAATGAACCAAATGATCAAACTGAAAAACACCATAATATTTTCAAAGAAACAACTCTTTAACAAAAAACCCCACAACCTGCACCATTTCCTCAACGCATGAGGGGGAAAACCAAGCCTGAATTGAGTGAAACATTGAGGGAAATCTACTCACAATTCAAGTTGAACATTCTCCTACTCGATGCAATCCAAACCATACCTGCTTACTCAAAGTAACTTAAGGACTTTTGAAATTTTAAAAGAAACTTTTCACATAAAAACCAAGTCATTTTGGATGATAATGTGAGTACCACCATTAAATGGACCATTCCTCCTAAGTTAAAAGACCCAGGTTTCCCTTACATCAATGTTAAACTATGAGAGAGAAAAGTTGTCAAGGCCTTGTGTGACTTAGGTGCTAGTTTCAATCGCATTCCCTATACTTTGTACTGCCAGTTAGGCCTTGAAGAACTCCAACCCACATCTGTCACACTTCAACTTTCTAATCATAACATTAGGGTTCCAAAGGGTATTTTAAAGGACATTATGGTAAAGGTTGAAAAATTCATCTACCCTACTCACGTCAGTGTTCTTGACAACCATTCAAACTTAGGAAAAAAGAACAAACCCCAATTGTCCTTGGTCATCCCTTCCTTACAACAATCAACTCTATTATCCGAGTTCAAAATGGGCACATGACCATCACCTTTGGGAACATGAGTCTAGACTTGAACAACTATAATGAAAGCTCAAAAATAGGGGATGACGAGGACATTCATGAAGTAAACATGATAGGAAGCGTTGATAATGAATCCATATAACATCAAGGATTATTTGAGGGATGTTTAAGTCAGGATGATATTGATTTCCTTTGTTCACATGTAGGAAGTGTATCTCCTTGGATTGAATAATTTTCAAATTACTCTTATGATGAAGTCTTAGGTCCAACAATCAGTGAAACCTTTCAGGAAACCAATTTCATGGAGACCAATCAAAATTCCTTCCCTAAATCTGATCAAGCTAATCTAGTAGCTGAAACTTCTACATATGGGGAATCAATCCTATTTAAACCTCTAGGGAACAAAATTGATATTTATCCAATGTCCCAATATTCTGCTGAAATTCCGAACCAACCTGATCTTGAACTGAAGGAACTTCCCACTGCACTCAAGTATGCCTTCCTAGGGGACAATCAAACACATCCTATTGTAATTTCTTCTTATCTTGAAGCCAATCATGAGAGGATGCTTCTAGATGTCCTTAGGAAACATAAGAAATCCATTGGTTGGACCTTGTCTGATATTCCTGGGATTAGACCACTTATCGGGACTCATAGGATTTTTCGAGAATCTGATTCAAAGCCATGTCGTCAACCTCAACGGCAACTCAATCCTAATCTCATGGAGGTAGTATGGAAGGAACTTCTGAAATTGTTAAAAGTTGGTATCATATATCCCATAGCTTAGAGTGAGTGGGTCATCTCAATCCAAGTGGTTCCCAAGAAGGAAGGAATCACAGTGATAACCAATAAGGATAGAGAGATTCTTCCAACTAGGGTGAGTAGTGGATGGAGGGTCTGCATTGACTATAGGAAGCTAAACTCATTCACCAAGAAGGACCATTTCCCCTTACCATTCATTGACCAAGTCCTTGAGAGTGTGGCAGGTCATGCCTTCTACTGTTTCTTAGATGGGTACTCGGGGTATAATCAAATTGAGGTCTCCCTAGAGGATCAAGGTAAGACTACATTCACATGTCCATTTGGCACCTTTTCTTTCAAATGCATGCCCTTCGGTTTATGCAATGCCCCTAGAACCTTCCAGCGGTGCATGATAGAAATATTCTCAGACATGGTAGGGGATTTTCTAGAGGTATTCATGGATGACTTATATGTGTTTGGGGATACATTTGAGGGATGTCTGAGGAATGTAGAGATAGTCTTGTCAAGATGTGAAGAAAAGAATCTAGTCTTAAACTGGGAAAAAATCCATTTCACGATTAAAGAGGGACTAGTTCTAGGCCATCTAGTCTCAGGTAGGGGTATTGAAGTTGATAGATCCAATGTTGAAATCATTCGTCGCCTTCAATCACCCAAAACTGTCAAGTAAGTGAGGTCTTTCTTAGGACATGATGGTTTCTATAGAAGATTCATCAAGGAATTTAGTTCAATCTTTCGTCCCCTTTGTGCTCTGCTAGTAAAGGATGCTCTATTTGTTTGGACAAAAAGATGTGAGGGATCATTCTCAACCCTCAAATCCTATCTCAACTCTCCTCCCATTATGAAATCTTCAAATTGGAACCTTCCTTTCGAACTTATGTGCGATTCCAGTGACTTTGTTGTTGGAGCTGTGTTAGGACAACGTTGTGATAAAACTCCTTATTTCATTGCTTATGCAAGAAAATCCTTAAATGATGCCCAAACCAACTACATCATCACTGAAAAGGAGTTACTTGCTATTGTGTTTTCCTTAGAGAAGTTTAGGTCCTACCTCTTAGGATCCCACATAACTATGTTCACTGACCATTCTGCACTTAAATACCTCTTCCAAAAACAAGATGCTAAGTCTAGACTGATTAGGTGGGTTCTTCTCTTACAAGAATTTGACCTCACAATCAAGGATAAAAATGGAGTTGAAAATGTGGTAGTTGATCACCTCTATAGGATGGAATTCAAAGACAACTAAAATCACTTTTCTATGTCTGATTCATTCCCTGATGAACACCTATACTCTGTGAGTGACTGCCCTTGGTATGCCAATATAGCCAATTTCTTAGTTACAGAAGTTATCCCAACATTTTTAGGGAATCAAGATAGAAGGAAATTAATTTCTGATGTTAGGTACTATGTGTTTGATGATCCATACCTCTATAAGTTCTTCCCGGACCAAATCATTATGACTTTTGTCCCAGAATCTGAACAAGAGTCCATCCTTAAATTCTGTCATAGTGAGGCATGTGGAGGTCACTTTTCCTCTAAGAAAACATCTTCTAAGATTCTTCAGTGTGGTCTCTTCTGGCCCACTCTCTCAAGGGACTCCTATACATTTTTTCAAAGTTTTCCTAGGTGTCAACAAGTAGGGTCCATCACAAAAAGAAATCAAATGCCACTCACTCCCATCTTAGTGATTGAAATATTTGACTGCTGGGGAATCAATTTCATGGGTCATTTCCCAAACTCTAGGGGATACCTCTACATTCTCTTAGCCGTTGATTATGTCTCAAATTGGTTTGAGTCCATTCCCACAAAATCCAATGATCATAATTCTGTGATTAGATTCCTAAAAGAAAACATATTCTCTAGATTTGGAATTACTAGAGCTATCATTAGTTATTGTGGAACTCATTTTTGCAATCGTCCATTCTCATAACTCATGGAAAAGTATGGAATTTCTCAAAAAATATCCACTGATTACCACCCACATACCAATGGTCAAGCTGAGTTAGCCAATCGAGAAATTGAACAAATTCTTGAGAAAACTGTCAATCCTTCTAGGAAAGATTGGTCTGAGAAACTCTTGGATGCTCTTTGGGAAAATCATACAGCATACAAAACCATCCTATGAATGTCACTATATAGGTTGGTTTATGGAAAATAATTCCATTTACCTGTTAAAATTGAGCATAAGGCCTTTTGGGAAATTAAGAAAATGGATTATGACCTCTCATTGGCCGAAACAAAAAAGAAATTAGATCTCAATGAACTGGCAGAACTAAGGATGGAGGCTTATGAAAATTCAAGGATCAATAAATATAGAGTTCAAGCCTACAAATATAGGAATATCAAAGTCAAACATTTTGAACCGAGAAAATTTGTTCTCTCGTATAGTTCAAAACTTTATTTACACCCGGGTAAGTTAATGTCTAGATGGTCAGGTCCATACATAGTGCATAAGGTATCCCCCATCGGGCTGTAGAAATTCAAGATCCCACCAATGGTAAAACCATTAAAGTTAATGGTCATAGAGTCAAACCACTCATTGAACCATCCCAACAACATGAGGTTGATGAATAATTGTGAGAACCCACCTTAGATGACGAAAATAATTAATCAGTTAGGGGTTCATGCCAGGCTAACGACGTTAAACAAAGCACTGCATGGGAGGAAACCCATGGTTTTCATGTTTCCAATCATTTTTTTTGTTTTAATCAACTTTATATTTTAAATAGGATTAATGAATCATTTTTATATTTAAAAATAAAAAAAAAAATTGTTGACCTATTCTTCTATTATGAGTATGGATCGGTATGAAAGGGGAGCACCATTTTCATCTCTGTCACATGGTGTGATCCTTAAGTAATACCTTACCCAGAAATTTAAAAAGAAGACAATGTATCATCAGTTTATTTTATTTTATTTTTATGTGTTTGTAGGTTAAAATAAAAATAAAAAAAATAAATAAATAAAAATATAATAATAATAAAAAAAGGCCACATCGTAGGTCATGGGTAAAACCCTGTCACAACCGGCGAAGCCGCAGGGACTCGAACCCGGGACCGAAGGGAGACAGGGGCGCACGTTTACCACTAACCTACATCTTTTTGTGATTACATATTCTATAATTTTATTATATATAATTATATTTTACTTTATTTATTATATAAATATATATATATATTTTTTTTTGTTTGATTGTTTTTATTTTGTTTCTCCACTAGCGAATTCTCAGAGTGACATCGAGATCAAGGGATTAAAAGGGAGCAGCAAGAATTTCAACTTCAACCACCAGGTGACTTCATTCCATGATCCTAATTTTCAATTTCCATTTTTTACTTCCCTAATCTGCCTCTACTCCTTCTAAATTTTATTTTCTTCAAACACTGGGGACAATTTTATTTTAAGTTGGGGGGAGATGAAATTAAAAAAAATTCTTTTGTGTGAAAAAAAAATGATTTGAAAAAAAAAGTGTGCCTTAATGGAAGGAAAATTTTCTTTAACCTTGAACATGATAATATACATTATACACTTTGAAACTTAATATCAAATAATTAACATTCCCTGATTCTGATTTTAATCCATGTGTATTTCATGAGCATAGATTTTGGAAAGTGTGGTTGTCTAATGTGATATTTCATTGTTTATATTTTCATCCAAATAAAAAAAGAATCACAACGCACGTCCTTTGGATAGTGGGGTATTAGTTTGAGTTCATGGGGTCCCCAAAATAAATAGCATAGGTTTGGTGATCATTTTAGTATTAATATGATTATTCAAAAAAAATTAAAAAAACAATAAATTTGCACATAGAGCCATGAAATGACCTAATGCATGGCTTTTAGCACTTGGGGATCGTGACTCCATAGTTGTCTGGACCAAAGTTAGTAATTTTATCTCTATTTTTGTTAATTTGAATTTTTTTTGACTGAGTTAAATCGAGATGATTCCTGAGTATGTGGGCTTCACTTGGTGCCCTAAGGTCTTTGAGCCTCGGAGTCATCGGCAAAGTCTCGCTATAGGGGTTGACTCTTTTGAGTGCAATTTCAATTACCATGGCAAAATTAGAAAAAAAACAAAAAAATACAATATAAAAAAATTCATTACTCATATTAATATTGAAATGTGATTCTACTTAGCGCTTCTATCATTTCCCCCTTGAATAAAGATGAACCCCCATGTATATTGTGATACACAACACATCCTCATACTTAATTGATATTGGATGAAATATGGCAATGAATTTGAACAAAGGAATGAGCTTGGTATTGGGATATGCTTATGAAACTATTTTTTATTAAAATATTTTGATGGATTTCATGATTGTTTGATATAATGGTTTTTTGTTGATCATTGTGTATTAAAATGTTTTTAGAAAAGGCAATTCAAATTTCAAATTGTTGAGATACATTTTGCTCGGGACTAGAAAAACTCAAGTTGGGGGGTGTGATTAGCCACTAAATGAGGATAATATTCATTATCAATAAATAATATTAATGTGCCTTATTATTCATAAACACCATTTTAGTGAATTTTATACTTTGAACATCACTTGACATTATTATTGTAATTCCTTATTAAAATGCACTATTATGTGGTACATTTTTTAACATCATTTAAAGTACCCAATGATTCATCTGATTTTAAGGAATTTAATTATCCATATTTTAATTTTATATTTTGGTAAATTTATCTAAACTTCAATATGAACATGTTTCATTCATGGATCAATGGAGGATTCATAAAGTATGATGGAGATATTTGGAGATGAATTGAAGCAATTCTAGAGAAGGCGGATTGGACATCATCCAACTGATGAGAATGTGGGACCCACATTAAAAACCCAATGAAGCCCAAATTTCTTAGTATTCTATAAGACATATAGAGGAACAAATAATTAGGATACAATGCTAATTCGGCCTCCATTGTGGTTATGTAGGAGTCCAAAATTAGAGATAAAATTCTAGGGCAGATTCTGCTGCCCAGAAAAACAGCCCACTAATATAATCCTATCTCGGCATCCAAAACTCCAAATGGGTCCACATTTTATAGGAGGTTAGAAGAAATACCGGGATAAATTTTATTCTTCTATGAACCACTATAATTCTATAGTATAGAAGTTCTTCCAAGCGCGTCTGTTCGGTGGATGAAAGCTGGATTCCACCTCAGGTCAAGGGTAGAAAAAACAACTCTCCCGCAACTTTCCACCCCCCTATAGCCTACCAAAATTAATTGAGGAGACTTGGACTATTCAAGTCTCTTCCCAAGGCTTGAAAAATTCCTATTTAAGGTAGTGGTGGTGGAGTATTTGAGGATATTTGATCTTTGTTTCATTTTAATGTTATGCTGCCAATTTGATATGGTAATCGCATTCCTTCAATTGTAAGTTCCTTGAATTACCTTAGTTTCTTTATAAAAGTTCTTCATATTCTATTTTTATATTCTTATTCTTATCACTTTTATACCATTGCCTCAAGGTGTGAACTTTTTAATACCAAACCTTGTGAGATTATCACACAACGGTGGAGTGTTTCTTTTTTTCATTCTTTTTTTTTACTTCTCCAATTCCTCCCTCAGGAGTCTACTTTCCGCTTCCATTGAAACCTTGGGATAAATAGAGGGATAACCCACTTATGGGTTGATCCAAGGGAGTATAAAGGGGCTATATTGGATTTTATTTCTCACTCCATTAATGGATAATCACTTCTTTTAAATGATATTTTTATTTGATGACTTTAAAACTTCTTCATCCTTATTGAATTTAAGGTCACACATTTCAAGTGCTAATAAGATCCTTTACCTTGGAGTGCTCAAAACTTTGATCCTTCAAGTGTATAGGTGATTAGTATTAGGGTGGTTATCCATTAAACTAGTAATTTATGATTTTTTTTTATCTCATTAAATGAACTCATCTCAAATATAAGAAATTGAAATATTTTTACAAGAAAAAGAATGCATCCAATCCAACCATTGTAATAACCTAGGATCAACCCTTCTCATAATTTGAATTCACTTAAGACTTTTAGTGTTAACTTAAACCCATATAAAATAAACCCAAAGTTTTCCACTTAATATCCAAAAACATTCCATAGAATGTATGTGTCTATAGGTTACTTCTTAGAAATCTCAGGATTCAACAACCCAATCTAAACTACAAAGACCGTTCTACCTTCTTCTCTTGGGTAAATTTCAGTGTGAATCAACACACATCAGTGTATACCAATCCAAGAATATCTAGATCCCTTTCACCTGGTCCACCGAATTTTGTTTTGGTCATTTTTTCTTATAAAATATCATGACATCTTTCAAGTGGTTTTAGCTCAGAATAGACTAAATAACCATCTTGATAGAGCTTTGTCAAATGATTATTGTTTAGAAGACCAAGATAGTGATTACATATATGGGTGTTAAATGAGTCATGTGAACATGATTCATTATCAATTTCCAATACTTGGTTTTTGTAATTTAATACATAGAGCACAATATTTAAATGTTTCATAATATAACATATGTATTCTTTATAAAATAAAAAACTTTTATTTCTAAACATGAAAATAAAACCATCTACATCCAGGAATGATATGGAAATTATGTTCTTGGTAACCATTAGTACATAATAACAATCCTTTAAAACCAAAATCATTCCCTTTATAAGTGAAGGGTAGTAGTAACCAATGGCTAGATTATCTAGCCTCACACTACTAACATCTCGTAGATCCTCCTCTCCTCTAGGAATATTTTGGAATATACTTTGTTCTTGCATTTATATACATATGTAAGCACCAAAAGCTATATCCAATACCTGATTTGTAGATATTGAAAGATTACACCTGATGAAAAATGTACCTTTATCTTCCCTTTTCTTTGAGGTGTATTTATTCTTCCTATTTCCTTGCATTCCATATGAAAAACATAATTCCTCATTTTCCTTTAACTATCTTTATATCTTCTTCTTCTTAGAAGGATGGTGCTCATTAACGTTTGACTTGTTTTGATACTTGGGTCCCTTTTCCTTGTCCTTCCATTTCTTTTCACCATAAAGATCATGGTTTTGTCATGCCTCATGTCCTTATGCACTTAGAAAATCAAATAAGTAGTTCTAAAAGACTCTTCTCCTTATTTATCATATTGTAATTAATAGAAAAACTAGATAATGTCATGGAAGATGATGAAAGTATGAGATCTGTGTGTAACTCATTCGGTAATTTAATCCTTAAGATGTCTAAGCATTCAATATAGCCAATAATATTCACTATATGAGGCCTAGCTGGCATAGCATCTACAAACTTAGTTATAAACAAATCATTGGAGATCTCGTATCTCTCTTTTCTCGCATTTTCTTCATAGAGATCCAAAAGGTGAGACATCATGCTACATGCATCCATGTCCTCATGTTGCTTCAAAATATCAATATTCATGGATAATATTATAAAACACTAAAAATATATAGCATTATCCAAATGTTTCTCATAGAGAGACAACTCTTCATCACTATCCTTATTTCTAGGCACTTTAGGTATTGGTTCTTCCAGCACATGCAATTTTATTTCGTGGAGAAGGATAATGCTTATGTGCCTTTTCCAATATTGGGAATTTTTTCTAGAGAGAAGGTTGTCCTTATAAATTATGGATCATTGTGATATGTTTGAATTCATATTATTGTTATTTCTAAAAATAAGATGAGTATAATTTTATTACTTTATCTAATAAAATTTATACAAATAAATAAATATTATATTTATTAATCTCCCACTATTTTATTGAAACCAAATTTCCCCCACCATTGTCTTCAGAATATACTATTTCTTGAACATTCTAGTGGTAAGGATCCATATTCCCCTTCTCATTACCTCAAATTTTGATGGTCAAATAACATGAATGGTTTTATGTAGGTATTCCAAATTCCAACTACATTAACTAATAGTTCCTTTATCAGTTGAGTGGACTCCCAAATCCAAAAATCCTTAAAATAGATTTCCTCAACCCTTTCCTCTTAGTTACACCAAGTCATGCTTTGGCAGTCAACACTTAATTTGAACTAAGTTAAGTCAACCCAAAACTTCATGTTATAATTCCCCAATAAGTGAAAGTACCCAAACTTTGGTTGGTCCTAAACTTTGAACTATGGTTCAATTTTAACTGAATTAGTGGAAGGATATACTGACTTAATATATTATTGAGGGATGTTAACTTTTATGCATAAATTTACAATTATTATCTTTGTCACATGCTTTCTAATATTAAGTGGATTTACTTAAGTGATTAACTATGTCATAGAAAATATTTACTCATAATACAATTTATTTTAGTTCTATCTTGCATGATTATTAACTCATTAATTCATCTGATCACGAAAAAACATCCATAATAAAAGAAACATGCAACTTGATAGAAATAAAATAATGAATTGGTGTGATCATGAGCTTTTACCAATGTTTAGTTTATCTAGTCATTGATAAACTATCTTTTGATCTATGGGGAAAACACCTTGAACCAATTAAGGTTCGTGTTACAGCTTTCCACCTGTCCATCTATGTATCTCTCTTAGATTGGTTTCACCTCAGCTCTTAATTAGAACCAACTCTACTAGCATGGGAGACCCATCCATTGCTTATTCTCTTACTCACACATAGGTTATGGGGAAATGGTTTACATACCAAAATCTATGGTCACACATGCCCATACATAATGATATGAGAGATGACACACATTCTAGAAATTTAATTGAATAATAAATTAAATGAAATAAATCACGTACAAAGGTTTGGTCTATGCTCACGATCATCCACATGTAGGCAACAAATTATGCATTTTATAAAACTTTAATACACATCTTAATCATTATTATTTAAGATAAATCATTCTTGAATCATTTAATTATCTTTTTTAATTAATCAATTATTTTATCTTTATTCTCATCCAAATTTTTGTGAGATTCTCAACCATCATAATTTTAAACAAATTAAATAAATTTATTTAAAATTAACTTTTTAAATAAATGTACGTTGGAGGTAACATGGTTAATACAAATCTGAATCTACCCATCATTTATTATACTAGTATTTTGTTTACTGTGGTGACATATGGCGTGAACTAATTATCATGTACTTTCATGGTGTGTACTTTTAACTTAATGATTACATGAATCTGATGATTTTTATTTCACATGTTATGATTTAATAAACATAGAATAATAATTGTAATATTACTAATACATGATATGAATATCTGGACATTATGCATAAATTAATTAAACATTTATATATATATATATATATTTAAACCCATCACTTAGTGTGTCCTAACAACTTAATAACCACATGAAAGAACATGTCGATAAGGTTTACATAGGATAATAAATTAATTTTAATTCTATATAATTTGGTATAAGTACACAACATGTACAATCAAGCTACATGGTGTGTATGTATCTCACAGTCTATCTGATGAACACACCTAGGGACTCAGTGTGGAAACTGTGCCCGGGATAAATTGGATTACACGGTGTATAAAAGGGCTATATAGTGTGTGGTCTTCAAGTTACATAGTCACAAGTTAGGTAGGTTGTGTGTGAAAATAAACAATCCACCTATGACATAAAGGAATACATGCCATGTATGTAGGCTACATGGTGTGTTCTCCATCTGACTATATGCCAGTCTATCCCGATCGACACGTGGTGTGTAAAATTAAATGTACCAAGCGAATTCAATTCTCATATTTTGAATTAATTCTGAATTTATTCCAAGTGCATTGAACACTAGCACATGACATTTAACTCCGGTTACATGGCATATCCCATTTTTTTATCTAGCTAGAATCCTCAGTACCTCCAGATGATATATTTGATTTTATTTCCTTCATAGAATTAATCAATTTGATTATATCTATGAGAAATTAAAGAGGAAGAAGAACAAATCACAATTTTAATTAAATAACGATTAACTTGAATTGAAAACTAAATGAAAAATGTGTAAATCAATCAATGATATTTTAAATAATTATAAATAATTTTGTGATTGCTTTGATACCACTTATAGGTTTTGGGTGGTGTGAAATAATTCAATGGGTCATATCCAACTTTTCTTTTGGAAATGATCGATGATCAATCCAAGATTTACAAGAAAATTAACATTGTGATCAATGGAATTAAATCAAAGAAAACAAACAAGGGATAAAATGTCATAACCAAATGTAGGATCATCACATATTATTTATAAATAATTTAATCAATTAAATAATTACCTTACATGAATTATTTCTTCATTGATGGATCTGAAATTAGATCTATGTTGTATGGTAATTTTTTTTAAGGAATCAAGAGTAGATTCATGTTAGTGGTGATCTACACATGTTCCAAAAATCTTTGAACATCACCAGAGGAATCCATGAATGTCAGCACGGCAAATCCTATCACTTATGTCCTTCACCTTTGATCGCCTTAATAATCACTTCCAAAGTGTTCTCCTTTATCTCTATAGACTCTAGAGTGGGAGGTGGAGGAATATCATTTTCCATTCTTTAGAGCATTCTTGGAGAGATATCTCTATGTATTGAGAGGATTCTCTCTATATGGCGTTATGCACAATACAAAATGAATTTGCTCTTATAGAAAAAATAATATAATTTGGTTACTTCCACTAGGGTTTATAAATAAACATTTTCCCAAGTGACCTTTAATATTTATTTAATCCATTAAGAAACCCCATGTCTCAAAGAATAATATTATTATTATTTCTTTGAAATGTGCTTAAATTTTGAATTAAATTAAATATTATTTAATCAAATAGTATTCAACATATATTATTTCTCACAGAACCTAAAAACTCAGTCCGTCATTTCTCCACAATATTTATTGGTCCTTGAATAATGTATATTTATTTAATAAATAAATATCATCGCATTTTTCTCTAATAAATATAAAAATATTACATTCACTAAATAGAAAATAAATATTTATTAAATATTATTCTCATATTATATTCTCTTAAATAATTGGGAATCGAATATATGTGATCAAGAAAACATGTATAATTATTAAACCAAATGTGGGAATAATATTTATTCATCTTGTTAAGTAATAAATAATAATATATTATTTAACTCAAATTTTGGATACACTTAGTGTGTGGATTTCTAGGCCTCTTTCTATGTCATGACCCGTCCTCGGGGCCCGTGTCGTGACTACCCCAAGCCCGCCTTCCATAGGCCAGGGGCTGGTGACTAGCACCACGGCATAAATTCCCGATAAAAAGGGAAGGCATTGCCTTTGTAAGTAAACAACACCACAGAGCAAGCAAGCAGAAGAAGTAAACACCAAGTAAAAGCTGGTACAACAGTAAGTGCGGAAAAGTAAGTGGACCAGTATACAAACCCAAACTGAAAGTAAAGTACAACTGCATGGGAAAACAGCAACTGAAAAGTAAAGCTGCAACGCCGAGCTGTCCACTGGAAATCACACCTGAAGGGTGAGTACAGATAGCCTCCTCTGCTCCTTGGGTCCAGCCGACCACTCCGAGTACGTCCCGTCCAGTGGTCCACCTCCAGGTACCATCCTGCTCTGCAATCCTCAACTACGATCAGCGCTATCAGTCGTCTACAACCAACACAACGTAGTGCGGGCATAGCCCGTGCAGGGGTGAGTATAAGCTACTCAGTAGGGACCCCAAGACCCCCGAAGGTCTCCCTAAATCCACAAAGGATAATCCACAAAGGAAAGATACAATCATGAAGTAAAATCCGTCACTGCTTAGGTATATGCCCATACATATACCTAAGTCATCAATTCTCATTCGGCTCCAACATCCGAGCCCAAGAACAACCCAGTCCACACAGGAAAGTAAAACGTAAATCCACACAGGATAGCACAACACAATCCACATAGGAAAGCAAAACAGGATTCAGCTCACATAGGTATACTTCTTCGTATGATGATAGAGATGATCAGATGTTGCCACTGATTCATCTAAGCCGTCGGACCCACAAAGGATCGATAGGTACTAACCCCCGCAATGACCCACATAGGATCTGACCCACAAATGATCGATAGGTAACTAACTCCCGCAATGACCCACACAGGATCTGTAGGCGCTGGCTCACACAGAACTGTTGAGCGCTGACCCACACAGGATCGGACCCACATAGGATCGGTAGCACTGATCCACATAGGATCGTTGAGTGTTGTAGTCGTCACCGTCGAATCCACTGAGTATTTCTGTACAGTCGTCGTCGTCACAGTAGCAAACGCAGCCAGCTCTAGGGTTCTCGCACACAGAAAGCTCGCTCGGGAGGGTCCGCTCCACGAGCCAAGAGGATGATATATCAACTGACACATAGTCCAGATTTGATGTATCCAAAAGTTCAGTATCGTCAACAGGAAATCAACGTCGCAGACGGTGCGTCAATCGGACGCCCGGTCTGAGAGTTATTTGCTTTTTCGTCCCAGGGGCCCGGTTGGTTTTTAAGGAAAAACCAACCCGACCGTACTCCACCTGCGTCCAAACCTCAGGTGGAGTAAGCCAAAAGATCCTTCTCACTTAGAGGAATCCAACAAAGTCGACAGCACGCCAATCGGACGTCCGGAGCTTAAGATATGAGTTTTTCCGCTCCGAGGGCCCGGTTGGTTTCGTGTACGAACCAACCCAGCCGAACCCAAAGTATTCCGAAACCTTAAGTGCAATATACCGAAACGACCTTCTCGATCCAAGGATCGCATTGCAACTGACGGTGCATCGATTGGAGTCCCGTAGCACAAGTTATGGGCGTCCGACCGGAAAAGATTCGGTATTAAGGGGTTCGGACCCGGTCCGACCCGGCCCGATACCCCGGGGTCGACCCAAACCGGGTCCAGGTCTGACCCACTTGGGCACGCCCTGGCTTGGCGGACCGGCCAGGAAGCCGTCATAGCCTGGGCACAGCGCGCTGGCCAGGCGCTCGGCCAAACGGCCGAGCCATTTGGCGTGGGGGGGGGGGGGGGGCGGGGGCGCCTGCCCCCCCTGGTTGTAATCACGGCCCCCCTTTAATGGGGGCCGTTTTGCTGGCCGGCCAGGGGTTTTAACCCCTGGCTGTCCTCCTGTCCGGCCGGCCCGCCCCGGCCGGCCGGTTTCTACCACCACAGGACCGGCGACGGTCGGTCCCCTCCTTGCTCCGACACCGGCGGCCCGGAACCGGCCGCCGGTCACCCTGCTCAGCCGTGGCCCAGAACCAACCTCGGCTTGGTTTTCCCGGCGCGGCGCGACGGCATCGCGCCCCTCCGCCACGGCCCTGCTCTGGCCGCGGTGTCTTCGGTTCTTTTCGACGCGGCGCGACAGCGTCGCATCCTTGTTCAACTCCACGGCGCGGCGCGACGGCGCCGCGCATTAATTTTCGTACGATCCAACGTGGTGCGACGGCACCACGCCATTCCATTCCAACCATATTAGAAACAACATCAAAAAATGGAGGAGGGTCGGCTGTGTTTGTGCAGTCCGGCCCCCTCTCCTTAATCGATAGCAACTGGTCCTAATTTCATGAAGAACGACAAGGTAGTAATCACGAACAAAAAAAATTAAATAAACCCCTACCTCATGTGAGCTTGAACAGAGGTTCGTCGAACGAGGATTCGTCGCGGGTAGAGGCATCACGAAAGGAGATATTGCGGAAGAATACGTCACGGAAGAAGACGTCGCCAGCATCGCGATACATGGCGTCACGTAATCGGTTTCCGATAACTCGGCGTTCTTCGTCGGAGACCGATGTGTTCTTTGCGTTCTTCGTCAAAGATGAAGAAGTTCCTCAATCCTTAGCCTTTTTCTCCCCAAGACTCCACCACAAGAAACTAACCCCAAAATAAATTAAGCTCTCACTTAATTTATTAACTAGACAAGAGTTTGAATTTCAAACCTACACACACATTAAACTCACCTCATTAATAACATAAGTTATTAATTCTTAAGTTAACAAAAGTTAATGGTGAGTTGAGGGGGTTTAATAATATGAAGAGGTGGGGTTTGTGTGGGCCCCACCACCCTCATAACCTCCTTTGGGAAGTTGGGTAGTTACCCAACTTCCACCCAAAGCTAAAAACTATCAAGAGGAAATAAAAATTGTAGTTAAATTATTAACTAAACTTCCACAATTTTTATTATCTTCTCTCGTGAAAACGCAACTCCGAAAATGGCGTTCCTAAGAAAATACCGGTGTTGCGGTTCCATCAGTGCCCTCGGAATTTGATTCTGAGCACCGGTTCAAAAGTTAGAAATTCACACTCGTTCGTTCACTGAACGTACCCGAGCTAAACTTTGGATAGAAATTCCAGGCACACTGGGCCTCGGAATCAAGTGCCGTCTGAAACTGCGTTCATGTAAAATCCCAAAGAAAATTAAGAAAAAAATTTCCTTGAATTTTACGGGTCTTTACATTACTCCCACCTCAGGGATTTACGTCCCCATAAAGATACATCATAATCTAGGGAAACAAATGAGGGTACAGAGCACGCATCTGAGCCTCCCGCTCCCAAGTGCTCTCCTGGAGGTTCCCGTGCTGCCATCTGATGCGCACTAGAGGTATCGACTGTCCACATAGGACTCGCTCCTGTCGATCCTCGATCTCCACTGGAACCTCCGTAAAAGTCGCCCCATCATCAACGTCTAGCTCCCCATGGTCAATGATATGCGTCGGTTTGTGCACTTATCTCCTCATCTAAGATACGTGGAAGACGTCGTGCACCCGGTGCAACTGAGGTGGTAGAGCCAAGCGATAAGACACCTCTCCAATCCTGATGTGGACATGGAATGGTCCGATGAAGCGTGGAGACAACTTGCCGTCTCGGCCAAATATCCATAATCCACGTCGAGGTGAGACACGCAAGAAGACGTGGTCGCCATCCTCAAACTCTAGTGGCCTCCGCCTCCTGTCAGCATAAGACTTATGCCGGCTCTGATCTGTCCTCATCCACTCCTGGATGACCTGGACCTTCTCTGTCGTGGCCTGGACCACCTCCGATCCCACAAGTGCTGACTCCCCAGGGTCTGTCCAACACAAAAGAGATCTGCAAGGTCGGCCGTACAATGCCTTGTATGGTGCCATCCCGATGGTGGAGTGGTAACTGTTGTTGTACGCAAACTCCACCAAGGGTAGGTGGTCCTCCCAGCTGCGACCAAAGTCGAGGATACATGCACGGAGCATGTCCTCGAGATTCTGAATGGTCCTCTCCATCTGACCATCTATCTGAGGGTGAAAGGCAATGCTCAGACGTAGCTGCGTCCCGAACGCCTCCTGTAACCCCTTCCAAAGCCGGGAAGTAAAGCGAGCATCTCGATTGGAGACGATAGATGATGGAACACTATGAATCCGTACAATCTCCTAAACGTAAATTCGTCCCAAGCTCTCCACTGAGCCCTGCTCTCAGATGGGTAAGAAGTGTGCCGACTTGGTGAGTCGGTCGACAATCACCCAAATGGAGTTGTGACCACTGGAAGTGCGTGGAAGTCCAGTCATGAAGTCCATAGATATCCGGTCCCACTTCCACTCCGGGACCTCTAAGGGTTGTACCAAACCTGCTGGTACCTGGTGCTCTGCCTTCACCTGCTGGCAGGTGAGTCATCGAGAAACAAACTCTGCCACATCTTTCTTCATGTCTGGCCACCAGTGCTTTCGTCTGAGATCCTGGTACATCTTCGCCACTCCAGGATGTACCACCAAAGGAAAAGTGTGAAACTCTCTCAGCACTTCCTCCCGTAAGGCAACTGGTACCAAGGTACGTCCTCTTAAAAGGACGTCGTGCTCTGCTCCAAAGGAGAAACCATCAGGTGCTTGTCCTGAGGATATCTGTGCATGCCGCGTCTCACAGTCAGCGTCCCCACGTTGTGCCTCTCTGACCTGCTGTAGTAGTGGAGGGGTGACTGTGAGAGACTGAAACAAGACTTCTCCATCTCTATCCACGAAGGATATCTGTAAAGAGGCTAGCTGCTCTGTCGCCTCCTCAAGTATCTGAATGCTCGTCCTCCTACTGAGAGCATCGGCTACCACATTCCCCTTCCCAGGAGTATAGAATATCTCAAAGTCATAGTCCTAGAGGAACTTGAGCCATCGCAGTTGTCTCAGATTCAGGTCCTTCTGAGAGAAGATGTATCTGAGACTCTGATGGTCAGAAAAGACTGTAAAGCGCTCGCCCATCAGGTAGTGTCGCCATGTCTTCAGAGCGAAGACCACTGCTGCTAACTCCAGGTCATGGGTAGCGTAGTTCTTCTCATGTGGCCTCAACTGACGTGATCCATAGGCGATCACGGCATGCTCTTGCACCAGTACACATCCAAGTCTGGTCCCTGATGCATCGCAGTAGACTACGTACCCAATTCCTTCCTCAGGCAACCTCAAGATAGGTGCGCTGGTCAATCTTTGTCTCAGCTCCTGGAAGCTCTGCTGACTTCTGTCTGACCATAAAAAGGGTTTCCCCTTCTTCGTCAAAGTTGAGAGTGGTTCCGTAACTCTTGAGAAGTCTGGCACAAATCTCTGATAGTATCCAGCTAGTCCCAAGAAACTCCGCACCTCCGTCACGCTCCTGGGTGGCTCCCAAGCTAGCACTGCCTCGATCTTCGCAGGATCCAATGCAACTCCCGCCTCAGAGATGAAGTGTCCCAAGAAGCGGACCTCACATATCCAGAACTGGAACTTCAAGAGATTACCATAAAGCTGGTGCTCTCGGAGTGTGTCTAGTACAACCCGCAAGTGGTAGGCGTGCTCCTCCTCAGTCGTCGAGTATATCAAAATGTCGTCGATGAAGACCACGACAAATCGATCGAGGTATGGCTGAAAGATCCTCTTCATGAGGGCCATGAACACTGCTGGAGCATTGGTTATGCCGAATGGAATAACCAAGAACTCATAGTGGCCATACTGACATCTGAAGGTCGTCTTCTGCATGTCCTCGTCTCGAACTCTGAGCTGATGATAGCCTGACCTAAGGTCTATCTTTGAGAACCACCGTGCTCCCTTGAGATGATCGAAGAGGTCATAAATCCTTGGTAGCGTATACTTTTTCCTCACTGTCACCTAGTTCAGGATACGATAGTCAACACAAAGTTTCAATCTCTCGTCCGCCTTCTTGGAGAACAATATCGGGGAAGCCCAGGGTGAAACACTGGGTCGGATGAACCCCTTGCCCTGTGAGTCCTCCAACTGTACCCGTAGCTCAAGAAGCTTGGCGAGGGCCATCCGATATGCTGGAGTCGATATCGGGGTTGTCCAGGGGTACAGGTCAATATAAAAGTCTACATCTCTGCGTGGAGGTAGCCCTGGAACGTCGTCGGGAAAAACGTCCGCATACTGATCCACCACTTCAGAAAAACCAGGAATCCGCACGTCAACTGCTCCTAGGATGAGGCTAGTCAACTGATGAGTGATGGGTTGTACTCTCCTCTGCGAGAGTCCATCCTGTGCTGCAAAGGCCCCCTTCTCACCGGTGAAGGTGAACCTGCTCCCGTCGGTGTGTACACATCGCACCTTGCACCTAATACAGTCAATTTGTGCATGGACTATAGATAACCAATCCATGCCCAAGATGACGTCGTAAGGCCTCGACGTCGCTACAAGAAGATCCCAGCCGAAGCTCCCGCCTCCTAGAGTAAGCTCACACTGCCGGCACCAGTGCGTAATCATCGAGTTTGCTCCCGTAGGAGTCTCTAGCCATAAGGATCGAGCTAACGGATCTGTCGGAATCTCCGAGCTCCGAACAAGGGCAGCGGCTATGAAGGAGTGACTCGCCCCTGTGTCTATAAGAACTGCAGCAAGGGTGGAATAGACATAGATAGTACCTCAAATTATCTCGAGCGCGCCGTGGTCGTAGGCCTCCGCTGCCTGAAGTTGTGCCTATCTCTGCCCACCAGCTCCCTGTGGTCGGGGTGGACCTCCTGGTGGTGGTGGTGGTAGAGCCTCAAAGCGTCGCCCACCACCTGCTGCTCGGCCAGCTCCTCTGCCTCATCCGCCTGCTCCCTGCGGACCGCCACGGTCAACCCTCTACCTCTGCCTCGGTGGTCCCTCAACCGTCTGCTGCTCCTCAGCACGGTGGGTTGGGAAATCACGAGCCATGTGGCCCTGCCCGCCGCATGAGTAGCAATGCCTGCCTCTCGAAAGACCGGATCTGCGCTGTGTGCCCCGCACTGCCGAGCCAGTGTCCTGAGGTCGTCTGCCTGAGGGTCTGGTCTACCTAGACCAATGATTCATCCGTCGACTGCCTGCTGCAGAAGACTCTGCTACGTGTCGCCCTGCGGTGGGTCTCGGCGCTGGTGTAGACTCAGTAAGAAAGATCTCAATCAAAAGTGCTCGCTCCAGTACTCCTGTCTGAGTCGGAATGCTGAGCGAGATCAGCGATGCCCTGATCTCATGTCTCAATCCCTACTCAAAGGTCTGAGCCCGGAAGAATGGGTCCCGTACCATGTCTGTCGAGTAGCGCGAGAGATCGGTAAATCTCACCGAGTACTGGGCGACCGTCATGTTGCCCTGCCGCAGCTGAAGAAGCTCCTGGATGCGCACCGCACGGAGGGTGGCTGGGACGAACTCTGAGCAGAAGAGGCTCTCAAAATCCGTCCAGAGAAGAGATGCCTCATCGTGCACCTGGAGCATCAAGCTCCACCATCGGCCTGCTGCTGCGTGAAGTAGGCTCGCTGCGAGGATCCCCATGAGGTCTGCTAGTGTCCTCACTAACTGAAAAACTCGTACCACTGCCTCCAGCCAGTCCTCGGCTGCCTGGGGGTCCGTCTCCCCGCAGAACCTGGCCGGTCGCTGGCACTGGAACTCATGCAGTGCACTAAGGCGACGTGCATCGTCAGCGGCTGGGGCTAGAAGCATCGGTGGCTCGGCGGGTAGAGCTACCGTCGGTGCCACTGCTGACAAAGGGCCCTAAACCGAGGCCTCATCGCTCGGTGGGCTGTCGTCACGCTCAACTCTCGGAACCCTAGCTGGCTGCCATCGTGGGGTCATCCTGAAAAAGAAACAAGTGTGCCACGGTCAGAACAGTATACCTGGTGAGCTGATACAAAGTAATCACAAAGAAAACTTGAAACACACATGAAATCAATGTTTTCATGCATTAAGTCGGAAATCAGAAGTCAGGGTCCTGGTGTACGGATACGTCGGCCGCCGCACCAAAACTGGAGTCCCTGGACTAATAACCACACCCAATACGCTAAACACTATTGCTTCACATAGAAAAAGATAAGAGTCCTGAGTTCTGTGGTAGAACCGCACTCCTCTGATACCAATTTGTCACGACCCGTCCTCAGGGCCCGTGTCGTGACTACCCCAAGCCCGTCTTCCATAGGCCAGGGGCTGGCGTCTAGCACCAAGGTGTAAATTCCCGATAAAAAGGGAAGTCATGGCCTTTGTAAGTAAACAACACCACAGATCAAGCATGCAGAAGAAGTAAACACCAAGTAAAATCTGGTACAACAGTAAGTGCGGAAAAGTAAGTGGGCCAGTATACAAACCCAAACTGAAAGTAAAGTACAACTGCATGGGAAAACAGCAACTGAAAAGTAAAGCCGCAACGCCGAGCTGTCCACTGGAAATCCCACCTGAAGGGTGAGTAAAGATATCCTCTTCTACTCCTCGGGTCCAGCCGACCGCTCTGAGTACGTCCCGTCTAGTGGTCCACCTCCAGGTACCGTCCTGCTCTGCAAGCCTCAACCACGATCAGCGTTGTCCGTCGTCTGCAACCAACACAACGTAGTGTGGGCATAGCCCATGCAGGGGTGAGTATAAGCTACTCAGTAGGGACCCCGAGACCCCCGAAGGTCTCCCTAAATCCACAAAGTATAATCCACAAAAAAAAGATACAATCACGAAGTAACATCCGTCACTGCTTAGGTATATGCCCATACATATACCTAAGTCATCAATTCTCGTTCGGCTCCAACATCCGAGCCCAAGAACAACCCATTCCACACAGGAAAGTAAAACATAAATCCACACAGGATAGCACAACACAATCCACATAGGAAAGCAAAACAGGATTCAGCTCACACATGTATACTTCTTCGTATGAAGATAGAGATGATCAGATGTTGCCACTGATTCATCAAAGCCGTTGGACCCATAAAGGATCGATAGGTACTAACCACCGCAATGACCCACATAGGATCTGACCCACAAATGATCGATAGGTAACTAACCCCCCCAATGAATCACACAGGATCAGACCCACACAGGATCTGTAGGCGCTGGCTCACATAGAACCGCTGAGCGCTGACCCACATAGGATCAGACCCACACAAGATCAGTAGCACTGATCCACATAGGATCGCTGAGTGATGTAGTCATCACCGTCGAATCCACTGAGGATTTCTGTACAGTCGTCGTCATCATAGTAGCAAAAGCAGCCAGCTCTAGGGTTCCCGCACACAGCAAACTCGCTCGGGAGGGTCCGCTCCACGAGCCGAGAGGCTGATACATCAACTGAAACATAGTTCAGAGTTGATGTATCCAAAAGCTCTGTATCGTCAACAGGAACTCAACGTCGCAGACGGCGCATCAATCGGACGCCAGGTCTGAGAGTTATTGGTTTTTTCGTCCCAGGGGCCCGGTTGGTTTTTAAGGCAAAACCAACCTGATCATACTCCACCTGCGTCCAAACCTCGGGCGGAGTAAGCCAGAAGATCCGTCTCACTTAGAGAAATCCAACAAAGTCGACAACACGTCAATCGGACGTCTGGAGCTTAAGATATGAGTGTTTCCGCTCCGAGAGCCCGGTTGGTTTCGTGTACGAACCAACCAGGCCGAACCCAAAGTATTCCGAAACCTTGAGTGCGATATACCGAAACGACCATCTCGATCCAAGAATCGCATCGCAACTAACGGTGCATCGATCGGAGGCCCATAGCACAAGTTATGGGCGTCCGACCGGAAAAGATTCGGTATTAAGGGGTTCGGGCCCGGTCCAACCCAGCCCAATACCCCCGGGGTCGACCCGAACCGGGTCGACCCGAAACGGGTCCAGGTCCGGCCTACTTGGGCGCGGCCCGGCCCGGCCGGTGTGGCCGGGCGCTGGCCAAACGCTCGGCCAAATGGCCGAGCCGTTTGGCATTGGGGGGGCGCCTACCCCCCCTGGTTGTAACCGCGGCCCCCCTTTAATGGGGGCCGTTTTTCTGGCCGGCTGGGGGTTTGAAACCCTGGCTGTCCTCCTATCCGGCCGGCCCACCCCGGCCGGCCAGTTTCTGCCACCACGGGACCGGTGACGGCCGGTCCCCACCCTGCTCCGACACCGGCGGCCCGGAACCGGCCGCCGGTCACCCTACTCAGCCGCGGCCCGGAACCGACCTCGGCTTGGTTCGCCTGGCGCGGCACCGCGCCCCTCCGCCGCGGCCCCGCTCTGGCCGCGGTGTCTTCAATTCTCTTCGACGCGGCGTGACGGCATCGCGTCCTTGTTCAACTTCACGGCGCGGTGCGACGGCGCCGCGCATTACTTTCCGTACGATCCCGCGTGGTGCGACGGCACCACGCCATTCCGTTCCAACCATATTAGAAACAACATCAAAAAATGGAGGAGGGTCGGTCGTGTTTGTGCGGTCCGGCCCCCTCTCGTTAATCGATAGCAACTGGTCGTAATTTCATGAAGAACGACAAGGTAGTAATCACGAACAAAAAAAATTAAATAAACCCCTACCTCATGCGAGATTGAACAGAGGTTCGTCGAACGAGGATTCGTCGCGGGTAGAGACATCGCGGAAGGAGATATTTCGGAAGAAGACGTCACGGAAGAAGACGTCTCCGGCGTCGCGGTACACGGTGTCACGTAATCATTTTCCGAGAACTCGGCGTTCTTCGTTGGAGACCGATGTGTTCTCCGTGTTCTTCGTCGAAGATAAAGAAGTTCCTCAATCCTTAGCCTTTTTCTCCCCAAGACTCCACCACAAGAAACTAACCCCAAAATAAATTAAGCTCTCACTTAATTTATTAACTAGACAAGAGTTTGAATTTCAAACCTACACACACATTAAACTCACCTCATTAATAACATAAGTTATTAATTCTTAAGTTAACAAAAGTGAATGGTGAGTTGAGGGGGTTTAAGAATATGAAGAGGTGGGGTTTGTGTGGGCCCCACCACCCTCATAACCTCCTTTGGGAAGTTGGGTAGTCACCCAACTTCCACCCAAAGCTAAAAACTATCAAGAGGAAATAAAAATTGTAGTTAAATTATTAACCAAACTTCCACAATTTTTATTATCTTCTCTCTTGAAAACGCAACTCCGGAAATGGCGTTGCTAAGAAAATATCGGCGCTGTGGTTCCAGCGGTGCCCTCGGAATTCAATTCTGAGCACCGGTTCAAAAGTTAGAAATTCCCACTCGTTCGTTCACTGAACGTACCCGAGCTAAACTTCGGATAGAAATTCCGGGCACACCGGGCCTCGGAATCAAGTGCCGTCTGAAACTGTGTTCATGTAAAATCCCAAAGAAAATTAAGAAAAAAATTTCCTTGAATTTTACGGGTCTTTAAATTCTAGGTATCTTTAGGTGAAGCGACCTAAAATCTATGTTTAGCATTTATAAATGCAAAACGGCACCCATAAATAAATAACTTAATGTCACAATGACATAATACCTCAAATGGATTCTTATGATGTAATATAATCCCTTTGTCATGATATCACTAATCAAGCATGTTGCATGTTGGTTTCATAAAACTATGTTCTCAATGTATCTTTCTTTTACTTTCTAGAAATCAAACTTGACCATACAACACCATGAACAAGGATTTATTTAGGCTATATAATTTCCATAAAAGGGCATAATATATAAACTTCCATTAAATAAAATAACGTAAAAATCCTTTCACACATTATTTATTAATTAAATATTACTCATGACGCACCCAACATATCCTACCTCACCAAGAACATATGTCATCGCAGTTTTCATCAATCCATCAAAGTAAGCAACTCATAATACTCATTAATAATAATATTAAACTCTAAGGATCAATAAACATGTCTGAAAATAAGAAATCCATTGACACATATAAATGTGGATTTCCTACTGGTGGGTCTTATTCTCATAATATCCTATACTAGATATTACCAAGGGTGTACACCATGAGAAGGCGCCTCAAAGTCCTATGAGTCTCTACCCCCGATAGCCTGTATCTATTTTTGCTAAACTTAAATCATCCGAATATAGAAAATATATATAATAATAGTGTCATAACACTTCTGGGTTCTCATCATAGAAGGAGATTTCTTTGACCTTTTAGTGTGACACCTACTCTCAAGACATTATAACATACAATGTTATGTAGAAGAAAAATAATGATGTGGTAAGGTGTTTATTGGTATTGAAAACTATGATTACAGGAAATCATAAAGTATATAGAAGTTGGTTCTAGGGAACCAACTCCAACATGTATGTCATCAACATTTACTATTAGGAAAATGACTACACTACCACTAATCTGCTTGTAGACACAAGCCTCACATTCATTCTTTGTTAAAAAAATCTATTACAGCTTCATCATAGATGATGTTCCATGACCTTGATTCTTGGTTCAATATGTAAATGGATATCTATAATTTACATACCTTGTTGGAATTTTTTGGAGTTTTAAACCCTTCTATTTGTGACATATAGACATCTTCTTAACTATTAATATTAAGGAGTTATACTTTGACATCCATTTTCCAAATCTCATAATAATGGAATGTTACAATGTAAAGTAAAATTTTTATGCATTTCAGTGTTGGAACTAGTGAAAATATTTCATCTTACTCTATTCCTCGATGTTATTTAAACCCTTTTGCAACCATTTATTCCTTATAGGTACTGATGTTTCCATACATGTATAGTTTCTTCCAGAATACCCATTTTTAACCCATGGATTTTTATCCATTGAAGGATATACCAAAATCCATACCTATTTTTTATACATGGAAAACATTTCTAAATTCATAGAATCTTTATATAAGTAAGATTCTATACTACTTATTGGTTATTTTTTGGACACAAGTTCATTATTATCAACAAATAATGTGCCACCATTATCGGTGATTAGAAAACCATATATTTTAGGTTCTATAACCACTTTTGTACTCCAACATGGTATTTGTGTCTCTATAAAATCCTATTCTATGGGAATTTATGGAATATTTTCCCATGTCAGTTCTAATATATCATGGGCCACAACTTCATCAAAGTATATCTTACTCCCACTATCTCATTTGGATATGTTCTACATCTCAAGTAATATGGATTTTTGAAACACTATTTCCTTCTTATCTAAGGATTTTTATAGGTAATTACCTTTAGTTTCATTATGAATTTATATAAATACCCACTTAGTGCCTTAGGGTTCAAGTTTGTTACCAAAATAGGCCTTGACAAACACTTCACATCCCTAAGAACATATATATTCAAAATAGGTTACTTTCCACTCCATACTCAGAATGTAAAAGGGTTTTCTCTATAGTTTACCCTCAATTCAGAGTGTATATCATTATTTATAATGACTATCCCAAAAATTATAATGTAATAATTTCATGAAACATCATCTACCTCACTATTTACAACTAGGTTTTGTTCCTCCTTTCACTTACACCATTCCATTGTGGTGTATAAGGAGGAGTAAGTTGAGATAATATAACAAAATTCCATATAAATTTGGTGAACTCTTAGTTTCAATTTTATTAACCTTGGTCAAAGTTGAGTATATTTATTTTAATACTAAGTTTATTCTCAACTTCATTTTTATACTCTTTAAATTTCTCGAAGGAATATGACTTATACCTCATTGATTTTACATATCCATATCTACTAATGTAATAAGTAAAAGTTGTTAAGTATGAGTATCCACACATTGTTTTGGTAAGAAGTGGATAACACACTTCTATATAAACCAATTCAAGAAGCTCTATGACCTTTTCACCTTTTCCACTAAATGTATATTTGGTCATGTTTTTCTAAAAACAAGTGTTAAAAATTCCAAGTGTAGTTATTTTAAATGAATCAAAATATCCATGACGATAAAAAAAATCAAGCATTTTTCATTTACATGACCTAAGAAGTGATGTCATAGTTGGGTGTGATATGAGTCATGTGCACTTGATTTGTTGTCAATTTCCATTACTTATTTTGCATAATCTAACACATAAATACTATTATTAAAATGTAACTTACCATAGAATATGTTATATTTGTAAAAGTATCAATTTTTACTTCCAAATTTGAAGTAAAGCCATCCATATAAAGATGGGATATAGGAATAATACTTTTGGTAATGGATGGAACGAAACAACAGTTCCCAAAAACCAAGATAATACATGTTTTCAATGTGAGGTGATAATATCTAACATTTAATATAATGATTTTAGCTTTTTTAGTAGCTCATTAATCCACCTCACCACATTACACTCTTCTAGATCAACTTGATTAATGTAATTGGATACAAATGTGAGCACCACAATCTATATTTAATACCCAATTTGTAGAAATGGAAAGATTTCACTTGATAATGAATGAACCTGAATATTCCAATTCCTTATTTTTCATGGATTAGTTCTTATTCTAGTATCCCTTATTTCCACATGAAAAACAAAAAATTCTATGTTCCCTTGATTTCCCCTTGGTTTTCCTCCTCATATAAGGGTATTTTTAGGAGGCATTAGAATTAGTGTTAGTCTTAGGGCCTTTATATTTACAAATATTATTTTTCATCATAAGTATATAATGATTTTAATGCTTCATGTCCATTTATACATAAAGAATAAGAGTAATGAGATCTTAGGGAGACTTCTCAATTTTATTCATATTAAAATTTATAATGAAGTTGGAAAAACTCTAAGGGAGTAAAGTATGAGATTGGTGCATAGTTCTTCAGTCATCATAAACCCTAGAATATCTAGATGATCAATGTATCTAATCATCATGACTTTGTGAGGTCTAACTAGTATACCCTCTCCAATTTTTCACATGAAGAGTTCCTTAGAGAGCTTAAACTTCTCTTATTTATCTCTCTATTGATATAGATAAAAGAGATACTTGATAATTCTATAATCATCCATGTTTCCTAATACTTATGTAGTTTATCAATAATGGATGATAACATCAAACACTATACATGTAGTGCAATACCCAAGTGTTTTAATTAGACATAGATCTCATATTCAATCACCTCTAAAGTAAGCGGATCATGAAATTGGACATCTAATACATAAATCTTCAATTCTTGGAGTAGTGGAATGCATAAGATCTTGTACCACTCTTGGAAGTTACTTTGATAAAGGAAAATTTATTTATCTCACATATAATATATGGATATCGATAAAATTTACATTTTCTACAAAAAAAAATATAAAAGAAGGTTATTATTTCTTTATAATATTACCAAAATATATGAGATAAAATAAATTTAATTATCTTATAAGTCGCATGTTATTTTATCAAGTCTTAATATCCCTCACTATTAGGATCAAAATTTCATATTGCTTGGAAAATCTAGTGGAAATGATCCAAATTTATGTACTCATAATCGAGACTTTGTCATGAAAAAATATTTGTAGTTATTTAGGTAGGTGTTTTTTCCAACTGCTAGCTTTCATCTCCTTGATTCGTTGAGTGGATTCCTCAATACTGAAATAATGACTGATATTTCTTAAATGCTTTCCTCCAAGTTGTACCAAGACCTACTTTACCAGTCAACCATTTATGTTAACATAGATAAGATTGCCTAAAACTTTAGTTAGAACACCTCGATAATTGAAAGTACCCTAACTTTGGGCATACAAGTACTTCAAACTATTGCTCCATTCATAAATTAAGTAATGGAAGCCTTTTTGACTTAATATTAAACATAGGTATTTTGTTTATTATGTTTAAATTTTATTATTTTATAAATTACATTCCTAATTAATATCATATGGATTTAACAAAATAAATAAACTATTTGTTCATAAAAAATTTATACATGATCCATTTATTTTACTTTATCTTATATATCTTGTTAACATATTTAATTTATATGATCACATTCAATATAATATATACATGCATCACATAAAATTGATAACCATATATAAAAAATATAAAAAAAATAAAATTATTTGAGTATGAGATTTCTAATGGTTGATTTATAGAACAGAAAAAAATCAACCTAGGGCCCTAGGGGTAAAACTCTATGCACTATGCTTATAGATTTCCACCAACGACCACTATATATTCTTGGTTGGTTTCAACTTATCTTGGGTTTTGAACAAAATCATCTCCATGTAGCTCTATCCATTACATGTTTTACTCACACACATGCAAGGGGAACTATGTGTGGCACCTCAAACCCACTCTCAGATCTAGTATTAAAAACAAAAATCTATATATCCTAGAATTGTTACCAAATATAAGTGACCCAATCTTAAATATTACATTAAATATATCATAAATAATTAATGATTCACTATACACCCAAGTCCTTTATAGGTTTAGAGATTTAGAGATTTAGGAGAACTATTATATATCTAAACCAATATTTTCCTTTCAATGGAAAATCATTATCCTTTAGAAAGATCAAAAATCTCTATTTCTTAAAAACCAATTTCTTTTTATAAAATATAATGATTTTTAATAAATATTATAACTCTAATGTAAAATACATAAGAAAACTTAGAGAATTGTAATCATTATCCTTTCAATAGAATAGCTTCATTACACATCATTATTTATAATAGAATCACATAACAGAATAATTCCAACTTCATATCTTGATTGAATCACCTAACAAGATAATTCCAAATTAATATCTAAATTGAATCACCAAACCTAACATTTCCAACTTTATATCTTAATGGAATCACCAAACCAAATAATTACAACTTCATATATTAATGGAATCGCCTAACCAGATATTTCTAAATTCATATCATAATGGAATCACGTAACCATGTTATTCCAACATCATAAATTAATGGAATCTCAAAATTGGTTAATTTAAACTTCATAACTTAATGGAATCACATAGAGAGAAAATTAAAAATTCATATTTTAATGGAATCACCTTACCAGATAACTCCAACTTCATATGGGATTAACTCATATCTAGTAAACTCCACCTTCCTTACCCAATGATTTATAGAGCAATAACAGAACTAATTGTCACATAGTGGATAAATTACCTTAGTGGTTTAGGTTTACTCTACAATCCCTACTTTCTTCAATAATTACCAAGTATCATATCAGAATACGTTGCACATTTTATCTTCAAAAATCTCATTTAAATCTTTCCCTTTTTATTTCATAGAGATGAACATTTAAAATCAATCCATAAAAGAAAATTATTTTAATAAATGCATGGTTCATTGATGAAATCTAGAGTAAAAGGTTACTTTTGAGATATTGATACATAAAATAAGGGTTTTAAATAAAGGTAACATAAAATTAATATAAAACTCATTTAAAATAAATTTAATATTACTCATGAAGATTAATATATTTCAAAGTAAATATGGTTTATCACTGAAAAATAAAGAGGAGGATAACTCTACTAAATAAAATTATTTAAATGTAAAATGATAATTTTGAAAAAAAATAAGGTCCATTTCTTAAATTCTTGAAACAATCTAAATTACTCCTATACATTTTCCCTTTATTAAATCTAGAATAAATAGAAAAAATTATCCCTCTCTCTCCCACAATTTTTCTCACAAATACACCTAAAGTAATTAGGGTATCTCCAAGGATCTAAGAAACACTTGGATATCTCCAATTTTAACTTCTTAAAATATTCATTCTGGTATGATCCTTGGTTTTTTTCCACTTTTTTTCTTATTGATAACTAGTTATTCATATTGATTATTGGTTGTTTTCATTTGTTTAATCCATTTTAGGGGTAATGGTAAGTGATTGTGATTCATGATTGATAGTCTGGGAGGTATTCGGGAGTTTGGAATGATGGTGGATGGGGGAATATAGAGAAAATTTCTATAGAAGGTCTACTAACTAGCTGATGAGGTCCACCATCCAGTTAATAGAATAATGGAAATAGGGTCTTCCTATAAGAAGTCTACCAACCATCTATTAAGATCCACTAACCAACTGGTCTAATTCTAAACGAGGTAGGTTCCTATACGAATCCCACTAGTATACTAGTAAGATCCCACTAGCTTGTCAGTGGGACTTCTAGTTCCCCAATAATTCTTATTGGTTCCATCGACTAAATGATGGGAGCCAATAGATATCTGGTCACACTGATCTAGGAAAGGAAGCCCTAGGTAGTATTAAAATTGTTTTCTTCTTAATATTTATTTCAATTAAAAACACTGCTCACTAAAATCTAATTCAACCTTCATGATTTTGAAGACTCCATTGGGGTTGTTTTAACCATCCCATCATTGAAAATTCATGTATTAAAGTTTTGGTTGTTGTGTTCAATCTCTTCCAGTAAGTGTGAACGCAATTTTTTCTTGAATTATTCTTTCCTTCTCTCTCTCCTTTGAGAGCAGTAGATCCTCATGTGATTAATGGATCTAGATCTCAATTTATGGTTTTCAATTATAGGATTCCCACATGGTTTATTCTATCCTTTTATCTCTCCATTGTGGATCTCATGTTTGGTGTTTGATGATACCTTGATTGAGGTAGTAAGTTTTATAATATTGTCACTTTCAATTGAAACCATTATTACGTGTTGAATTGAAATATATTTCTAATTAATTTTTTAATACTGAATTAAAAAACATGAATGGTATTTTCAAAAATGGATAGGGTGTGTTGAACCTCTTTGGTAATTGATTTTTAAATAATGTGATGATATCTAGAAAATGGATTTTAAATGAAAGAATGAATTAATGTAATACACTGATGTTTATTCATGATAAATTAAGGAATGAAATATATTATGAATTTGAAATGGAATAAATTTTTTTGAACAACAAGAGTTTTTATTAAAACCATTTGATGTTGGTTTTTCAAATGAAATTTCATTTTTTAAAATAGGAACTTGGGGTTGATTGAAATGATATTATATTGATTTAAATAAATGATAGCCCCAAGTATGATTGATTTCATTGAATCACATGGGATCTTACATATTTAGGGGGGAATAAATAATGTTATTCATGTTTATATCTACCTTTTAATGGAAGGGAGTTCATTCTTTGGGGTATTCTCATATTCCCCCTAATCTTGAGATCTAGGTATGTGTTCACACATGGATCCATATTTCATCGATATTTATAAGAACAATTATAAAAAACAAATCCTAGTGATGGATCCATATTTCATCAATATTTTTGATATCATAGCGTCTTATTATTTTGTATTAACTCACACTATTGATTTATTAAATATTTTTATGAATCTCATTCCTTATGTGATGGGAATTTCTATACCTATTACGATGAATAACGATAAGGATCTTTGATATCCTTCTTGTACTTTCTCTTTATCCGATTTTAAGCTCGTCTGGGAAATTTTGGTTATTGATATAAAACCTCTGGATTTCATTCTTATGATGGATTGCCTAACATCTCATAATGATCATATTGACTATTATCTTTTATGGGTATACTTTACTTCACATGATGGTGAGTGTTGTGTTTTCAGGGAGAATTGGATTCGAGGTCAATATGACCCAGACCTACACTTCCTATGGTGGGTAGGATGACATCCATGTTTTCTTTTCAACTAGAGTATGAATATTCATGCGGGGATATTCTTCTAGTAGATGTTTAGTTTCTATATATTTTTCTATTATACTTTTTTTCTCTACTACCTCAAAGGGAGGTATATTTTCTATTTACATGGTCCAAAGTACTTATCTAATATCTATTCCTACTTACTATATAGAACTAGCTAAACTAAAGGAGATAAAGGATCAGTTGGATGACTTGATTTCCAAAGGCTTCATTCGACCCAATGTATCACCTTATACAATTCTAGGGATTTTTTCTAAGAATGGTGATGTAACCATTCTATTTTGTGTTGATTGCTAAAATAAAATTTAGGTTATGATCAAGAAAAATTATATTCTTCCCATGATTGATAATTTTTTTATCATCTAAAGAGTTGAAGTGGTTCTCTTAGATCAATATTTTTTCTGGTTTTCACCAGCTTAGGATCAAGGATTATGATATCCCTAAGACTAATTTCAGGAGTATAAATGGACACTATGAGTACCTTCTTATTCCATTTTTTCTAATAAATTCTTCCTCCATGTTTTTTTAATTGATTAATATGATTTCCAAATGATACTTTTATTCATTAATTGTGGTATTTTTTAATTAATTCATGAATTTACTATTAAATTAAAGAGTATCATGTATTTAATTTGATAGTAGTTTCAGACATATTTAAGAATATCTAATAACAGAATAAGAATTAAAAGTTCCAATTTTGGATTCAAGATGTGAATTACTTTGGGCATGTGGTCTTAGATCATAGTATCTCAATTGATCTTAAAATGGTTATAGCTATCATGTATTGGGAAGAATAGTGAAATGTCTTTGAGGTTTTGGGATTCTTGGGCTTAGTGGGGTATTATCGTTGGTTCATTAGATAATTTGATAAGATGGATTCTCCTTTGAATTCTCTCACTTATAAGGGATTTAAGTCCATATGCGATTTGAGGTTTCATACTACCTTTGATGACTTAAAGCATAATTTGACCTTTTCACTAGTGTTGACTCTTCAATAAGTTGGTCATGGCTACGTGGTTGTTTATGATGAATCAAAATTAGTTTTGGTATGTGTTCTTATGTATAGTGATCACATAGTGGTTTATATTGCTCGTCAACTTCATAGTCATGAGAACAAATATCCCACACATGATCTTAAACTTTAATATTTGATGCATTCTCTTAAGAGTTGGTGTAACTACCTTATCGTATAAATTTATATCATTTAATCTAATAAAAAATTGAGTTATTTCTTCTCATGAAAATATTTGAATTCCCATGAGAGGCTATACGTCGAGTAACAATAATTTTTTGACATTGATATCACTTACACGCTTGGAAATGGGAACATTGTTGTTGATGCTATGAGAAGGAAAATACCATCCTAAGTAATGAAGGAATCTTAAGAGGTATAGAATCTCAGGTCCCACATTTCTTTCCCACGTTCAAGAGTTTGGGATGATATGATCGAGGTAGGTTTGGCTAGCGTTCAGTTGAAATCCTATATTATTGAGATGATTCTCTAGAAGAATCATCTCGGTGATTATTTTTCAAGCATTAGGGATTCTTTATATGGTGGGGGGACCCTCAATGACTTTTCTCTATCGTCAAAGGGTATCTTTAGCTTTCAGAACTATTTTTTCACTTTGTCACCTATGAGGAAGGCTTTGTTAGGGGATTTCTGTCATTCCAAGTGGGTGGTATACCCAAGCATGAAAACAATGTTTTATGATATAAGGCATTTATTTTGATGTCTAAGTATGAAATGAGACATCACTTAATTTGTTTCTCATTTTTATACATATCATCAAGTCAAGGCCAAGAATCTAATGCCTTTAGGTTTCCTTCATACCCTTCCTATGATGACTTGGAAATGGGATGAGATATGAGTGGTCTGTATGGTTAGGTCACCATATAATCCTTATAGAAAAAATTTGATTTGGGTGGTGATAGACCATTTGACCAAATAGGATCACTTTATTCCCATTCTTTATATGAACAAAGTTGAGTACTTGGGAAATTTGTATCTGAAGGAGATCATTATTTCTAATAGGGATCCCTAATTCACATCCATGTTTTGGAGATGCATTTAGGAGGTTATGGGATCCAAGGTAAATTCAATAACATCATACCACCTTTTGAAAAATGGTTATATGGAATAGGCTATATAGATTCAAGGGAACATACTTCATTCGTGTGTCCTTCACATTAGAAGAGATTAGGATTTCTATTTGGGGTTGGTTAATTTTTCCTATAATAATAGTTACCCTTCATCCATTAATATGTCATCCTTTGAGGCCTTTAATGACTAACCCTTCAAATCTTTACTTTTTTTCATCAGAGATTGGTGAACCTTCCCTTGTGGGCCCTAGTTTGGTCCAGGAGACGATAGTGAAAATCCATATTATTTAATAGAGGTTTGTGATAGTGAAGATCCATTATAAATCCTATTTGAATTATCTTAAACATCCTTTAGAGTTATTTATTAGATAACATCTATTTTTTATGTTATATCCTCAGTTGGGTCACTTATATCTTGGTAAATATGGGATGTTAGTTGCGAGATTTGGGTGACCATTTGAGATTGTTGAGAATATTGGGAAGGTGGATTACCATTTTTCTTTTCCAGATTATATGACATCAATCCAAGAAATTTTTCTCATGCCTTGTCTCAGAAAATTTCTTTCATACCTGTGTCATGTTTCAAGTTGGGAGGACATTAATGTTAAACTAGATAAGTTTTTGACTGAGCAGCCAACTCATATTGTTGATTCTTATATTAAGGTTCTTTTCGGAAATTATGTACCTATGTTTTCAGTGTTTTGGAAAAATTATTATGATTCTCACAAGACATGGTAATTTGAGGAATTGATTATAGAGTAGTGGCCTCATCTGTTTAGGGAACAATATTTTTTATAGACTTTCTAGGGGAAAAGGCAAATTATGGTAGGGAGAATTGTGACATTTTAACATCTTCTTTGAGGAATGATTCTTTGTTTCTTTAGATCGTATTATTTATTATGTTGAAATAAGATTATACATATTGATTCTTGGTTGTTACCATTTTTTGAGACTTTTCAAGGGACATGGGAAGTGGTTTTGTTCGTGCTTGAGATATTAGTAGGTGTCTGAGAGTTTGGAATGAGGGTGGATAAGGGTCTATAGTTAAAAGGGCTACATAAGGTCCATAAAGTATATTGTGAGGGACACCAGGCATCCAATGGAAGTATGGAAGAAGATTTTTCCTACAGGAAGTCCATTATCCATCCAGTGATAGCCACTAGACCATCGGTGGAATACTAGCATAAGTGGGTTCCTATAAGAATCCCATCGGTCCACTGGTAAGATCCCATCAGTTGGATAGTGGGCCTTTTAGTGACCTAAACATTTTACCTAGAACCTCCATAAAGATAGTGGGTGACATTATCTATACAGTGACATGAATCTAGGAGAGAAAACCTAGGATAGTATTCTAATTGTATTCCTCTTAATCTCTATTTTAATTATAAACACATGTCCCTTGAACCTAACTCAACCCTCATGATTTTGGATACTTTATTAGGTTGGTTTTGGCCCTTACATCAATCAAACATCATAGATATAAGTACCATTTGATGCGTTGAATCTCTTCTGGTAAGTGTAATCTTGATTTGGTCTTGATTTCCCATTTCCTTGTCTATCTCATTCTTTGATAGCAGTGGATTATCATGTCATTGAAGAATCTGTATCTTTATTTATAGTTTATGATTCAATGATTCTAAGTTGGTTTATTCTATACTTTCAGCTCTCTATTTTGGATCCCATGTTGGGTGTTTAACAATAACTTGATTGAGGTAGGTGGTTTTTTTATCATATCCCTATAAATCGATATCATTATTGTGTGTTGAATTGAAATATAATTATAATTAGTTTTTGAATCATGAATTGGAATTATTGAAAGCTATTTTCAAAAATGGCATGGGTTTGTTGAACATCTTTGGTCATGGATTTTCAAATAAAGTGATGATTTCAAAAAAATGGATTTTAAATGAATTAATGACTATATGAAATACTTTGATAATGAGTCTTGAGAAATGAAGGAATGAAATGTCTTATGAATTTTAAATGGAATGAATTATTTTAAAAGGATATAGTTTTGATGAAAACCATTTGATGTCAGTTTTTGAAATGAAATGGAATGTTTTGAAATATGAATTTGGGGTCAATTGAAATTATTTGATATTGATTCAAATTAATGATAGTCCCAAGTACGATTAATTTACATAAATCACATAGAATACTTGGTAGTTAGGTGGGAATAACACATACTATACATGTATTATCTCCACCTAGAAATGGATTTATGATGAAAATTATAATTATACTATGATGAGGGTAGGGATTTTATACTTTGGGGTGTCATTTAATGACCCATAATTTCATGAAGGTATGGCTCATTCATTTTTAGTTTAGGTTCATTTAAACATCCCTTATGATGTTACTTAATGGAGTCACATGGGTTATGAGGGCATCAAGGGCCTGTTTGGAACCTATAACCCTGGGAATTCAGAAAATAGACTAGCCCACACGATTAGAAGAAACCATACCACTCAGACCACATGGTTTCTCCTAACCATGTAGGGTGATACATAGGAGAACTAGAGTCCACACAGTTTTTCTAGAACTGGGTGACCCCAAGAGCATGAATGTACACGATTACATACCTCTTTGATATAGGACATTTGCATAGTTGGCAGACGGTTTGGCCAACCGTGCACCCCAATTTTGAGGGTGAAATGTCACTTTTCCCCTTCATTAAATTTAAAACCTATTTTCTCCTTTCCTCCTCCCATTTGAAGCAGACCAAGATTCTTCATCCTCCCATGGATCTACTTTTTTCTAAGATAGGGTTTGATTCCAATCACACATTTTGACTCCAAATATAGATCTGTTGGAAGTGTTGGATAGCTCTTGGTATGATCATCATTCCTCTTCCTTCCTATTTCAGTTTATCTTCATATCATTTTCACTTTTTAGGTGAAAGTTCTTTTGCCCAATTTTCAAGGAATTGATATGTTTCTTTTATTTATTCCTATCTACTTCAAATATGACACATCCATCAGATGAGGAGTCATCGATGGACTTAAGGTGGGTAGTCTAGTTGCTTTCATTGAAAAGTGAGTTGTTTTCATATCTGCCTTTCTATGTTGCACGTTGACCTTTTTTGCACGCTTCCTTAAAATGGATTTCTTTATTAAAAATTGATATATGTTCCTATGTATACTCACATTCAGTCTTTCTAGGTAATTAGATGATTCCAACCTTGATTGTGGACACCCCCTGGGTGTGTCAGCTTAAAATTTCCCTTTATAATTAACTGTTTAAATATCTGGAACACAACCTAAGTGTTCATGTTGGGTTTTAATTGAAATTTCCCATAACCATGTAAATTTTTATTGAAATAGAGCACATTATAAGTGCTTGGATTGACTTATAAATGGAATTTTCCTGTGAAGTTAATTTACCAATTGACAATAGAACCTCCTAAGTGCTTTTTTGAACCTTGTAATTGAACATACATATGAGATTAATTAAATATCTTGTATTAACTGAATGGATTTATTCAATATGGTCAAAATTTATTAAATAAATTAAATGAAATGGGTGGAAAGGTCATGCCTCTTGTAATGTTTTTAATAAATATGAATTGAAATTCACTGAGTTATATATGGGCTTGATAAATGTAATGCATGAGAGGTAATGTCGCATGGATATTATTATAAATGTGGTGACTCCTTTAATATAGGATGTGAAATGACAGTGAATGGTTTTGTTGGGAATGGTGTTCCATGCTTCCTTACATCAGGTGTTGAGCATGACGAATCACATCATTGACACTATTTGGATGGTGGGCATAATGAACCACATCCCTTGCTTCAAGTGTTGACATGATGACTCACCCACCATCTCAAGTGATAAGCTTGAAGTCTCTCATTCATCATTAGATATAGGGAATGTACCCTTTTACTTGAGCTTATAGGATCATTTGAAAAGTTATAGATGACCAAGTTGTGCCTCGGTCCAGCTAGCAGTTAGTATTCTAGGTATATGGATACTTATGTCTGCACATACTTAGTCAATATAGGTGGATGTAATATATAAATATTATATATATATATATATATATATATAATTTCTATATATATTTTTATTGATCATACACTCATTCCGGCCAAGATCTGAATTAGGTAATGCCTCCCATTGTCCATTAGGATCCTGAGTAGGCTAGTGATTATTTATTCAGCATTGTTCACTATTTTGTTATACCTAATCACTGTTATTTCTATGTTCACTTCTTGGATTACTTCTAGACACCATTTTTAGTGGCCTACTGAGATTTTATCTCACACCTTACTCAAGATACCTTTTTTACCCAATTATATTACTTGTATATATGCATGGATAAGGGAAAGTGATTTTCTATAAATATGTTATATGATTTAATAATAGTTTTATCATGGGAGCAGCGGACCGATCATATGCTCGAGAATCTATTGCAGAAGTATTTTCTCCATTTTTCCATTTTTTATATCATTTTGTGTATGATTTCTCCTATTTCTATTTTTATTTATATTATAATTCCATAGAATCATTAATTATATGACACTGCCTTGTGAATTTTGAAATTATTCATTTTCTCAATTATTTACTCTTCTTCACTTGTATACTATATCTGTTATATTCTTCTTTTTTCAAGATCAAGTAACTAGTCTAGTCATATTAGTGCCTATTTATATTATTCTTATGCAATTGTATGTTTCTTTATTATATATTTAGTCCCACTCTGATATGATGGTGTTGTATCCCCACTATACCACCTTTAAAGCCTCACTATTAATTGGCAGCCTCTGGAATATGGGGAGGTGCACTTGAGGCCATGTGACCTGCTAGCTCAAAATAAAGTTTAAGTGGGTTCTGGATCAGGACGTTTTAGAGTGGTATCATAGGGAGTTTTCAATCCTCCTACCTATGTTCATCATGAGGTGTAGGGAATGTACCCTTTTTCTTGACCTTATTGGAACATTTAGACTTGTTATAGATGACTGATTTATTCCCTAGCCTAGATAACACCTAGTATTCCAGGTATATGTTTACTTACATCAACACGTACTTAGTCCATATAGGTGGATGTAGTATATAACTATATTATATATATGTTATTACTATATATATAGTTATTGATCAGACACTCATTCTTACCATGATCCAAAGCAAGTAGATCTACCATGTGTCCCATAGGAACCTGAGAAGAATGGTGATTATTTATTCAATATTTTTTATTATTTTGTTACACCTGCACACTACTATTACTATATATACTACTTGGATTACTTCTAGGAACTATTGGTGGTGGCCTGCTAGAATTTTATCTCATACCCTACTCGGGATGCCTTTGGTACCCGAGTAGATTACTTTTCCATAGTTATGGATAAGGGATAGTACACTGATATAGATATTTGATATGCTTTACTTATAATTGGAGCATGGGATAAGGGGACTGAGCACAAGCTCGAGATTCTAGTGGAGAAGTCTTTTGGACTTTTTATCATTTTGTATAGTATGTTATGTATGCCTACCCTCTATTTAACATTTTTTAGATTAGCATGCCATGGAATCGTTATATATATGAATCTACCTTGTGGATTATGATATTATTCATTTTCTCAGTTATTTATGCTTATGTACTTATTTATTATTTTTGTCATATCCTGCTTTCCACTATAGATAGTTATTGGTCCAGTCATCTTAGTTTCTATTTATATTATGCTTTCTCTATTGTTTATTTGTTTATTATATCCATTGTTACACTCTAATACGAGGGTATAGTCTCCCAAATGTACCACCTTTACACCCTCTTTTCAAGCCAACAGCCTTTGGTGTATAGGAAGGTGTAGTTGAGGCCATGTTACTCACTGACTCGAGGCATGGTTTAAGTACGTGACAAAGTTGTATCAAGGGGGGTTATTTTTAATTTTTCTTACCCTTTGGGTATTAGACAAGAGACTAGGAGTTAATGGGATTTGGTAATAAGACTATGCATGGGCATATCTAACCTATGTATAGGGGAAAACCAAATTACAGGGGATAGGTAATTACAGTTATTGATTTTGCCTATAATGGTTTGTACGATTTCACATTTGGGTGACACGTGTGTTTTATGATGTTATTAATATTGCTGCTATTTCAATGAGATTTATTTTACTTTGGCCCAATGATTTGAGGATCTTTCATCACATGAAACATTATAGGCACAATAGGATTGATATTACATTCATTTTTACATGCCAGGTCTATTTTCATTGTGTATTTTCAGGTTCAATACTATTAGTGCCTTGATTATTATATATCGAAATGTGCTGAAATTTTTTACTGGGGATTGGAAAAAATTATTGACACTTAATGTGCCTTCTTTAACCTAATAGTGTTTTCCTACATAGGTTAAAGGATACACCTTAAGCAGTCAGTTATGGAACCTTTATCCTTTGGCCTTTGGTTGCATGGACTATAACATGTTATGACATGGATTAAGTAGACATAATATTTCTGTTCATGAGGAGTGTGGTCCCTTATGGATTGGGAGTGGTGATCTATAAAATTCAACCATGTAAAGATATTCAAATTCATAATGAGTATAAAGTTAGAAAGGAATATCAATTTTAGAATGAAATGGTCATCTTATACTTGTAAAATAGATACCTAGCCCCGAACCTAGACTTAGTAATGGGTAGTAGGGTATCTCTTACATTCTTTTGGCCATTATAGTCTTTTATATTACCTAGACCTGGCTTTTGGAGCAGGTATATAGGTTTGATCGTTTCTATATGAAGGTTATGCGCATTTCCCAGTTTTCTATCTGTAATTATTTTGACTATTAAGATCTCTTCTAAGGAATGTGTTTGGAATTGTAGCATCATCCGTCCATGATGTCCTCCAATCATATGCCCTAAAGGAGGTGACGACTATGCACTTGATGTGTGAGCCTTTATCCACTAGTGATCCCTCTTGCAGGGTTGCTGGTGGAACCTCTTATTATTCTTGATATGGGCACTGACACCCATTTTTTATAGGGTTTTCTATTTATATTGTTTTCTATAAAAGATATTGTTCAACCTGCCCTGAGTATGGAAGATTTGACTCAGGAGTTCTAGTAGAACATCCTCCCACCATTTTAGGTGATGGAATACCTCATGGTGCTGAGTCTTGTATCATATCCATTCTTTCTATATTCGATCATTTAGAGACACCTCCATAGAGGAGGGTCAATATCGCTACCTATATGCTACACAATTCTACAAAGTGATGGTGGGATGTTGTTACCTAGGAAGATTGACATAGAGATATGGTTTGGACAGATTTCCAAACTATCTTCTATAACTATTTATTTCTACACACTCTGAGGAATGACATAGTTAGATAGTTTATAAACCTGTAGGAGGGATCCATGTCTTTCATGGATTATTCTACTTATTTTACTGAGCTATAATATTTCTCTTATAATCTTGAAGGGGATAATCTTATAACTGCCATAATATTCGATGATGGGTTGGTATAAGTCATCTAACCGCAGGTCAACGTATTTCAGTTTACAACTATTTTTGAGATAGTCAACTAGTCCCTTATTATGGAGAGAAATTTAAGGGAATCATATGGTGAAAATCAGATACATTCATCACTAAAATCTATCACTGGTTCTTCTAGAGGGTGAAAGTGTCACTTTGAGGTTTTCTGCAAGGGTAGCAGCATTCAGGATCCTCATACTGACAGTTTCTTGATATGTATCTAGTGTGGGAATTTGGGATATATTATGCCAAAATGTTTATGGGATCTAGTGAAATGTAGAGGATGTATCGGGATGGGGTATATCTCGTGGTTCTATAGGAATTTCCCATTAGTACCTAGCAAGTAGGGATCTACACCTACTCTAAATTCAGAAGTGGTGCCTATAGTATCTCATCAAGTAGGAAGCTAGAATACCACCAGCTACTCTGGATGAGGTGGGTAGTCAGACAAGTGATTCTTAGCACAATCATAGCGGTCCTACTTGAGGTAGTCAGGCCATGACTTGTAGTTGTGGTATAGGACAGTTACATATAGTACAAATTATGCTAGAGGACTAGAGTTTTGAACCATTTACATTTTATTAGGACCAAAAGGGGCCTAGATACCCTGATACGGGAGGTGAATCATGGTATGGATATTATTTTCCAACTTATTCTTCTTACCCCACTAGATCTTGACCTCTTTGTTATAAGGGTCACTTTATTTGCACATAAGTGTTTATGAAGACCATACTCATTTCTTATTTATCTGGTTATGATGCTTTGAATTCAATGTAGAGAAGCAAGAAGGTAGACACATTTATTTTTAATTGGTTCACCCTCATTGGGATACGTCTAAGGAGCATACAATGGCGATGAGCCGATGCACCAAATCCACTAAATTTCACTTCCAATTTATAATGTTTGGCCTAGATCACTTCTATGTCTAGGATCACTACCTTTACAAAGTTTAGGGCTAGATCACTGCTTTCCCAAGGGTTACTCTCTATGTGCCTCTTTAACTAGTATGCAGCCTCTACCTTTGTTGTGTGAAAACCAACTTGCGCACCAATTTTATACTTGCATGCCACTTCTTGCACGCCACTGCTTGTGTGCCACTACTTGCTTGCCACTACTTGCATGACACTTCTTTTGCACCACTGATTGCGCACCACTCCTTGCATGCCACTACTTTCACGCCACTGACTGCGCAACTCACTACTTGTGCGCCACTTAGAACTTGTGTGCCACTTTCACTTGTCCAATCATAGCTCATATTTTCTCTAAGTGTTAAGCTTCGCCAAAATGAGGAGGGTATCCATCTATTTATAGGAATTTATATAACGACCCATACTTTACATACATGGTTATTACTTCAGAATTGAATCATACTTATTACAACATATAATAAAACCATGATAGGACTGTATAGGTATGGTGTCTTTAGAAATTTGGAAACATAAACAACTGGTAAAGCATCTTCATTGTCTCCAATTTAGTTCATCATATCTAGAGTCCCTTTTGGCATATCCTACTTAATACCCTTCTCCCTGACCTGGGGAAAAGAAAACATACAAAATGGTGAGCTCAAATTCTCATTAAGGGTAAACAAAAGAAATATAAATCATATCATATTCATAAGAACATAACATTTTGAAAATCTTAACTTGCAAAAGAGATCATAATATCATAACATGGGATAACTAATAGTAGTGATATGCAATCCCAATAATCATAATTTAAAACATGAAACTTTTTGGCATACACACATAATCATATAGAATCATTTCTTAGTAGTCAATACTCATTTCCAAGACTATCCTAGCAGACAAAGTCCATTTCTGAACCGAGTTCACTCCTCATTTCAGTCCTGTATCACTGAACCAGATTAACCTGCCGTTCTAGCCATGTCTATATCATGAGACATAAATCTTTACCCAATGAATTGGAGGGAGATATAGGTCCCACCCATCTCATAATGAATCCATTCTTATTTGTGCCACAAAATCATAAATCATAGCATAAACCATGTAATAAAAATGGGATTCTTAAACATCATGCCATCATAACATAATTCATATAAGATAAAAGGACATCATAAAATCAATTCCATCTTAACATAATCAAATCAATGTAAAAATAGGGATAGAAACGGAACCCTGTATTATCTTATATGGAAAATAATTTTGATAAAACACTTGAACTCCATTCTTGAGGAAAATATTCTTTCTACTTCAAAAATATTTTTCCTTTCTTAACGTGTCATACAATTTTAAACTAAAAGAAGTTGATTAAAAATAAAGTTGAAAACTTGTAAAGTAATATTCATGTAAATGATGTTATATGAAATCATAAAAATCCATTCATGCCGTATAAGTTAAAAAAACATTCTTCTTGTACTTTGGACGGAAAAGTCAAAAAGTACCACATACTAAAAACGACAAAAGATTCCTTTCATAACTTTTACTAAAAACTCACCAATGGGTAAAATTGGAATTAATCAATTGTAGGTGGATATAAATAATATTAAATATTGAGGAAACATGGATGTGGATGATAAATATTACCCAGTAAAGTCTGAAGTATAAACAATCTCAGATAAAAATGAGATTGTGAGATTTTCCCTTACCTTAGGTCTGATTTGCTTCGTACGTATCCAAACCTCATGTATAATGATTTAAATAATTTAATTGACTTATTATAGAATCATATTCATTGTTATGATATCATATATGGTCATATTCTTATCTTATTATTAGTAATATTTCATTGCTACTTGTTATTTGGGTGTTCATTGCTTTATGTTCTTATGCATGTTTTGTCGAATAAATTCTTATTATTATTTTTAGGTTATAGATACATAATTTCCAGAATGGTATTAGTGTAATATATATAATATTTATTCATTCAATTCATTCAATTCATTCAATTCATTCAATTCATTTATATATTCATTATTCAATGAAGATCATGTAGAACGAGTCACATCACATCGTGGAGAAGGTAGGCCGTACGTATGCACGAGCGAGGATATCTTTACCATGATCGTGGAATTGTATTGAATTGTATGTATAATATTTCAGAATCAATATCACTTTACAATAATAATATATAGTTATTATTTACATCATTATAACCATCCAATTAAGGTGGTGGTGGAAAACAGATTACACCACGGCGTGGAGACGGTATTCCGTACGTACGAACGCGCAGTGATTTCGTTTTCCATAGGATGGATAGAAGGTGAAATAGAGTTGTTTCATATTTATAATAACATATAAGTATATGAGTTATACTGATGTTATTACTTCATAATGATAAAATTAAATAAGAGTAAGTAAAAGAATAAATAAATTTGAAAGAATCAGTAACGGATATTACCTCTTCTTCGACACGCCTCTTTGAAACCTCCTCTTAGGGAACTAAAATTGGTCTTTGAAGAAGACCAAGACCTCTAGTATGTTTCTAGGGAAGTTGATAAGGGAAATGGACAGGGTTTTTCCGATCTTTAAGGCTCAAATTTGTGTAAAGAGGAGAGGGAGGAGGTGCCCTTTTATAAGGGAGGAGAGGGGCACCTTAGGAAAAAACTTAAAATATTATTTTATAATAAAGTCATATTCGGTTTATAATAGCTCCAAATTGATTTATTTAGAAGCTAAAGTAAGGATGGGTCTAAATCCTCTCAACCAATAGGTTTTAGACAAGTTTAGGTTACTATTTTAACCTTATCATTCAGATTTAACTCTAAGTTAAATAATTTAACTTTTACCGTGTCTTATTGTTTTCTTACAATATATGGTTAATAAAATTACTATAACAAGCCAAACAAACCCCAAGTGGTTAATTATTAATATATATAACCATATATAAGTCATTTTGCCAAACCTTAGATTTTTAAAAATAGAATAAAAATTAATAATATAATATTTGTTTTAAAAACTATTTTATGTCAATTTTGACACTATTTGGTAATTGATTTTTGTGAAAATCATAACAGCATGATTAGTTCAAACAAAGTTAATTAAATCAATACTAACATGTCATATTAACCTATAAAATTAGTTTAATGCATTAAAAGTCTCAAATTACATTTATTTGGGTATTTATAATATCAATTATGTTAATATTTCATTAATAAGGTAATTACTGCATCATCATTGTGTCATAAATAAATTAACTTATTTAATGTCTAAAAATTATAAATAAAATATTATTATATAGGAAATCTGTTTATATTTCTAATTAATATTTATATTCGAATTTATATTATGTATAACCCTATATTAAAAAAAATTAGTTATTAAACATTGATTTTAACTCTTTTAACTCTTCTTTAAATAAAATAATAATAAGTGCCCTAATCTAATCCAAGTGGACCTAAAGGGTAATATTTTATTCCTAAGGTTTTTTTGGTCGAATTACACTTATCCAATAGAATTAGGACATGTGTTAGGGTAATAATAATATCATTTTTACCCTTAATTACCCTATTTACTTTCAATCGTGGTAAAAAAAAGTAAAAAGTTACTATTCACCAAAAAATATTTTTATCTTATTGAACCACATTTTACTCCTTGATATTAATCGTGTCTCTCAGATTTTAGAAATTCAACTCACACAAGCGGTAAAATTAAGTTTTATATACAATTACAAATGCTCCTATGAGGTGGGTAAAACACGGTCAAAAAGTTCAATAAAATTTTTATATATCTATATTATTATAAAATGACTCCAATGAATTACATTGAACTTATATAGGTATTATGTATCAATTTTGACCTAAAATAAATTTAAATAAAAAGTTGGTTTTTAAATAGTAACCCAGTGTTTTCACTATTCATTAAAAATTGAACTTTTTTAGAAAAATACCAAAAATTCACCCTAGGCTAATTTCAATATTCCGAATCCAAAAATGGAGTCCATTTTGAAAGGTAAAATTTATAAAATTTCAAAAAGTGGCTATTTCTATTCCTAACGGGTAGTTTTAATAATATTTTAATAACATATCATTGTTTAGTGAAACTCGGTATTGCGTACAACGCAAGCTATTGAGGAAGGCTGCTCTTGCGTGCAATGCAAGCCAAGACAGTGTTGTGTGTAGTGAAATATTCCTTTGGTGTTGCATAAAAACAAAATATTTCTCATAAAATCTCGGGTGTTACATTCTACCCCCCTTAAAATTAATTTCTCCCTAGAAATTCGTCACTTTGTAACAAACAGATGAAGATACTTCTCCCTCATCATATCCTCAAGTTCCCATGTAGCTTCTTTTAATTGGTGGTTCCTCCATAAAAATTTCACCAAGCGAGTGGTCTTGTTCCGTAGGACTTTTTCTCTACGATCCAGAATCTCTATCGGTTGTTCTTCATAAGAAATATCTTGCTCCAGCGATACAACTTTTGAGCTTAGTATATGTGATGGATCAGGTATGTACTTTCTCAAGAGAGATACATGGAACACATCACGAACTTGAGAGAGATTCGGTGGAATTGCCAATCAGTAAGCTACCTTCCCAACATGATCCAGTATTTCAAAAGGACCAATATACCTAGGGCTTAGCTTTCCCTTCTTTCCAAATCTCATTACTCACTTCCAATGAGATATTCATAAGAACACTTTATCACCCACATCAAACTCTAGGTATTTTCTTTGGTTGTCGGCATAACGTTTTTGTCGACTCTGAGCTACTCTTATGTGTTGTTGAATAGATCTGACCTTTTCTACCATCTCATCAACAAGATCAGGTCCTAATAGCTTTCTTTCCCCAACTTCATCCCTGCAAGTTGGAGTCCTGCATTTCTTTCCATATATAGCTTCATAAGGAGCCATCTGAATACTAGAGTGAAAGCTATTATTATAAGAAAATTCCACCAAAGGTAGGTGTTGATCCCAACCACCTTTTAAATCCATAGAGAAAGCTCTCAACATGTCTTCTAGAGTTTGAATTGTCCTCTCAGACTGACCGTCTAAATAAGGATGATAAGCAGTGCTGAAACTCAACTCTGTATCAAGAGTATGCTGAAGACTTCGCCAAAACTTCGAGGTAAACCTAGGATCCCGATCAGATATAATGGAAAGTGGTACTCCATGAAATCTTACCACTTCCTTTACATATATCCTAGCAAGCTGATCAAGAGAGAAATCCTCCCTAATAGCAATGAAGTGTGCTGACTTCATAAGATGATCAACTATGACCCAGATAGCATTATTGCCTTTAGATGTTTTAGGAAGTTCGGTGACAAAGTCCATAGTGATGTTTTCCCATTTCCATTCGGGTATGGGTAATGGTTGTAACATCCCCTTAGACTTTTGTCTCTCAGCTTTAACTTGCTGACAAACCAAGCATCGAGAGACATATTCAGCAACATCTATTTTCATGTCATCCCACCAGAAGTACTCTTTCAGGTCCCCATACATCTTCATGCTTTCAGGATGAATAGAGAATGAAGAACTATGAGCCTCATCTCGCAGCTCCTTCTTTAATTCTGGGATGGGATGAACACAAACCTGATTCCTGAACCTTATTATCCCATCACAATCAAGGTTGAATTCAGGAAAATTTCTCACCTTATTTTGTAACTCTACATCTTCTTTCTGTGCCTCTTTAATCTTCACATGTATAGATGGTTGAACATTCATTTGAGAAAGATAATATTTTTCCCCTTCCATTATAATTCCAAGATCCATCCTTTGTAAATCCATAAATATTGGTTCTTTTTTTATCCTCATCATGGATAATCTAGCATGGTCTTGTCGACTTAATGCGTCTGCCACCTTGTTTTCTTTCCCAGCATGGTAATGAATTAAGTAGTTGTAATCCTTAATCAGCTCTAACTATCTTCTTTGGCGCATATTCAGCTCATTTTGTGTGAAAATATACTTTAAACTTTTATGATCGGTATAAATATCACACCTTTAACCATAAAAATAATGCCTCCAAATCTTTAATGCAAATATTACCGCAGCTAACTCCAAATCATGAGTTGGGTAATTTTTCTCATGGATTTTCAACTGTCGTGAGGCATAAGCTATCACCATATCATTTTGCATGAGAACACACCCCATCCCCTTCTTGGATGCATCACTGTAGATCAAAAACCTTTCTCCACTATAAGGCAGTGTGAGCACAGGTGCACTGGATAACCTTCTTTTCAACTCCTTGAAATTCTCTTCACACTCCTTCTTCCACATGAACTTAACTCCTTTTCGAGTCAACCTGGTGAGTGGATTAGATAATCATGAAAAATCTTTTACAAAATGTCGATAATATCCATCCAAACCAAGAAAACTTTGGATCTCAGTTACTTTTTTTGGTCTCGACCATCTTTCAATAACTTCTGTTTTTGCTGGATCCATAGATATACCCTCTTTTGAGATTATGTGACCCAAAAATGAAACTTTTTCATCCAAATTTCACACTTGTTAAATTTGGCATAAAGCTTCTCCTTTATCAGGGTCTTCAATACAATTCTCAAGTGATATTCATGTTCTTCATTTCTCTTTGAATACATAAGAATATGTTCTATAAAGACTACCACAAACTGATCAAGATAGTCTCTAAAGACTCTATTCATTAGATCCATGAAGATAACAGGGGCATTAGTAAGACCAAATGGCATCACTATAAATTCATAGTGTCCATACCTTTTACGGAAAGTCATCTTTGGTATATCCTCCCTTTTGACCCTTAAATGATGATACCCTGAACAAAGATAAATCTTGGAAAAGTATTGATCTCCGTGTAGTTGGTCAAATAAGTCATCAATGCGTAGGATAGGATATTGGTTATTCATAGTGATCTTGTTAAGTTCTCGATAATCAATGTAGAGTCTCATTGATCCATCTTTATTCTTAATAAACAGAACAGGTTCTCCCCAAGGTGATGCACTAGGTCATATGAATCCCTTATCAAGATTCTCTTGGATTTGCTTCTTCAATTCCTACAACTCAATTGGGGCCATTCTATAAGGTGTCTTTGAAATAGGTAAATCACCTGGTACGAGTTCTATTGAAAAATCAACTTCATGATTTGGTGGAAGACCAGGAAATTCCTCTGAAAAGACATCATCAAACTCACGTACAATGGGCATATTCATAATCGTGAGTTTCTCTCCAACCATTTGAGATAAATAACCTTCATTTAGTGGAATCAAGACCCATAAGATGGAAGAAATTTCCACAGGAAGGTTATGTTCATCCTTGCATTGATAGACTATCATAGATTGATCTGGAATATGAAATGTGACTTCCATTATTTGGAAATTGATATGAGATCCATATAAGGAAAGCCAATCCATGCCAATAATCACATCATATTCCACTATAGGAAGGATCACAAGATTTGTAGGAAGCAATTTTCCACAAACTTCAATCGAAGAAGAATTGTAAACTTTTGATGCGACTGTTGTGACATTAGGGGTTGTCACAACTAACTCAATATCTTACTGCAGAGGTAATATGGAGATACCCTTAGAAAATTCTTCAGAAATAAAATAGTGGGTGGATACAGAATCAAATAAAACATTTGCTACTTTAGAGTGGATAGTAAGTGTACCTTTCACTACTTCGTTATTGTACTCCACGTCGTCGATAGAAATTTCATGTGACTTTACTTTGTCTTTGGCCTTAAGAATTTTTTGATGTCAATCATCATCAACAACCCTTGGATTAGGGCATTGATTGGATTAATTCCCCATTTCCTTGCACTTGAAACATTGAAGTGTAGTAGGTGTATTCTGTGTATCCCTTTCTTTGTTCGCATCATTAGACATCTTCTTCCCATTATTTTGATATTCAACTTCCCAATGACCTTATTTTCCACACTTAAAACATTTACTTGTCCCTTTAAGACAATTCCCTCCATGTTTCTTTCCACACTTTGAGCATAAGGGAAAACTCATCTTCTTTTCAGTGTGGTCTTTAGATTTTCCTTTGAATTCCATTTTCCTCTTCTTATCAAACCCATATGATTGATGGGATACTCCAATCTCCATCTCAACCTTGAGAGCACATCAAACAATTTCCTTGTAACAATTGAATTCCCTTATGTCTAACACCCTTCAAAGACTTAGTTTTAAGCCACTAAAGAATCGATCGATTTTACTCTCAGGTTGGATAATAATTTCGGAAGCATACCTTGCAAGTCTTGTAAAATTTTCTTCGGAGGTACCAACAGATTCATCATCTTTTTTCTTCAGTTCAAGAAACTCCTTCTCCATCTTTTTTCGAAGAATACGAGGGAAGTAATTATTGAAAAATAAGTTCTTGAACACGTCCCATTCCATGGACTCAATTTCATCCCTTTGCCTCGTATTCTTAATAAGATTCCACCATTGATTAGCTTCACCATCCAAAAGATATACTGCTAAGATGACTTTATCATGTTCAGAACATTGTAGGACTGAAAATATATTTTCAGTGGTACTAATCCATTATTCATCCACTAAGGGTTCAGAAGACCCGCGGAATGAAGGTGGATGCTACCTCATGAAGGATTCAACAGAATGTTGATCCTTCCTTTTCTCGTTTGGAAGTCCTGCATGATTCACAGCTTGAGAAAGTTTTGTGAGCATGTCTACAAGATTTTGCATTCCCGCTCCCATAACGTTTGGTTGCTCAGGGGGACAATCATTGCATTTCCCATCACATTCAGCATTAACATGGTTAATTCAGGTCCCAGCCATTGACTAAATCCAAGAAGCATAGTGTGAGAAACACTAATCATAATAGGAAAACCACATAATCAATAATAAAATTTCACACTTTAGGCCTTATCATAGGTTGTTCATGGCCATTTCTAAAACACTAATATGTTGTTCTATGTTTAGACATATCCTTAGAGTTCTTACTAAGGCTTTCACATCCTAGTTTCCAAAGGTTGACTATACCTTTCCTCTGATACCAAATATAATGACCCATACTTTACATACATGGTTATTACTTCAGAATTGAAGCATACTTATTACAACATATAACAAAACCTTGATAGGACCGTATAGGTATAGTGTCTTTAGAAACTGGGAAGCATAAACAACAGGTAAAGCATCTACATTATCTCCCGATTATTTCATCATATCTAGAGTCACTTTTGGCATATCCTACTTAATACCCTTCTTCCGAACCTGAGGAAAAGAAAACATACAAAAGGGTGAGCTTAAATTCTTATTAAGGGTAATCAAAAGAAATATCAATCATATTATATTCAAAAGAACATAACATTTTGAAAATCTTAACTAGCAAAAGAGATCATAATATCATAACATGGGATAAATCATAGTAGTGAGATTCAATCCCAATAATCATAACTAAAAACATGAAACTTTGTGGCATACACACATAATCATAGAGAATCATTTCTTAGTAGTCAATACTCATTGCCAAGACTATCCTAGCAGACAAAGTCTATTTCTTAACCGAGTTCAATCCTTGTTTCAGTCTTGTATCACTGAACCAGATTAACCTGTTGTTCCAGCCATGTCTATCTCATGAGATATAAATATTTACCCAATTCATTGGAGGGAGATATGGGTCCCACCCATCTCATAATGAAACCATTATTATGTGTGACACAAAATAATAAATCATAGCATAAACTATGTAATAAAAATGGGATTCTTAAACATCATTCCATCATAACATAATCCATATAAGATAAAAGGAGATCATAAAATAAATTACATCATAACATAATCAAATCAATGTAAAAATAGGGATAGAAACAGAACCCTATATTATCTTAGATGGAAAATAATTTTGATAAAATTCTTTAACTCCATTCTTGAGGAAAATATCATTTCTACTTCAAAAACATTTTTCCTTTCTTAACATGTCATACAATTTTAAACTAAAAGAAGTTGATTAAAAATAAACTTGAAAACTTGTAAATGAAGCTTCATCGAAATAATGTTCTATGAAACCACAAAAATCCATTCATGTCGTATGAGTTAAAAAACATTCTTCTTGTACTTTGGTCGGAAAAGTCAAAAAAATACCTCTTACTAAAAACGACAAAAGATTCATTTCATATCTTTTACTAAAAACTCACCAATGGGTAAAATTGGAATTAATAAATTGTAGGAGGATAGAAATAATATTACATATTGAGTAAACATGGATGTGGATGATAAATATTCCCTAGTAAATTCCGAAGTATAAACAATCTCAGATAAAAATGAGATTGTGAGATTTTCTCTTACCTTAGGTCAGATTTGCTTCGTACGTATCTGAACCTCCTGTATAATGATTTAAATAATGAAATTGACTTATTACAGAATCATATTCATTGTTATGATATCATATATGGTCATATTCTTATCTTCTTATTAGTAATATTTCATTGTTACTTGTTATTCGGGGTTTCATTGCTTTATGTTCTTATGCATGTTTTGTCGAATAAATTCTTATTATTCTTTTTAGGTTATAGATACCTCATTTCTAGAATGGTATTAGTGTAATATATATCATATTTATTCATTAAATTTATTTATATAATCATTATTCAATGAAGATCATGTAGAACGAGTCGCATCACATCGTGGAGACGGTAGGTCGTACGTACGCACGAGCGATGATATCGTTCCCATGATCGTGGAATTGTATTGAAGTGTATGTATAATATTTCAGAATCAATATAACTTTACAATAATCATATATAGTTATTATTTACACCATTATACCCATCCAAGTAAGGTGGTGGTGGAAAACAGATTACACCACGGCGTGGAGACGGTATTCCGTACGTACGCACGCGCGATGATTTCGTTTTCCGTAGGATGGATAGAAGGTGAAATAGGATTGTTTCATATTTATAATAACATATCAGTATATGAGTGATACTGATGTTATTACTGTTGGGTATTGGGACGACGCAGCGGAAGCCAGTGGGCCAGGATTTTTAAAAATTTCTGCTTCACCGGAGTGACATAACCCTGTCAACTCCAGTGATATTGTCCCGTCTTGGTCCGAGGATCTCGCAAGGTTCTTAATAATCACAAAAATTAAACTGAATGTTTACCTTGTTCAGAATTGACGTGTGCAATAATGTCGCAGGACACCGGTGATCGTTGCTTGAAGACTCCGACATCGAAGCCCTCTAGATCATCCACACACGCCTCGCGAATATGCTCGCGCTCCGTTCGTCAAGATCCATGTGCTAGCGCGGATCTTCGATGCACACTTAAGCGCAGCGATGATCACCGCAAAGGAGGAAGCTTCGATCTGGGATGGATGAACTTGAAGATACTTCTTTGCTTGAGAGACTCTCTCTCTAAATTCCAGGAGGAGAGAGATGTTCTAAATCTTGACACATGAATAGTAATGGTGGGAGAGCATCTCTCTCACTTATATAGGGAGTGTCAAAACACACGGTATAGGTTCCCGGACCCCATGTAATAGACATCTTCTATATAAGCGATATAAATAATTATTTATGACAAATAAAATTATGCAATAAATAATATTTACAATTTATCACTTACTTGTAATATATAAATATATTACATGATAAATTTGAGTCTTTAACTCGACTCATTCCTCCTGCTAATATTAAACAAACCTATGATATTTAAATCCAGTCGAATAATATTAATATGTGTATTTACTATATAACTTGTAACTACATGTTATAAATAAATTCAACAAGTTATTCTAACCTCGAATAATTAATGAATTTATTTATTCTTTGGTGATCCATAAAACTTGGATAATGCTCGGACCCTTTGGCGGGGCCCACCACACTCTAAATTCCTATTCCCAGAATAGGGCAGATTCTCAAGGCGCTATCATGTGTGACCCTCTAGGCCCTTATCTCAATAGTATTGAATAATATCACCGACCTAGAGCGGGGTCTAGCAACCCATCGAGCCCCTATAAAGATAAGGCAAAGTCAAAGCAATGAATGCCTTCCTACGAACACTGTCAGTGTAATCTAATCTCTTCGTCATCGATATCTCAATAAAGCAGAATTCATACTTAGTGTCATCATTATTTATTTGCATTATTTTGTTTATTGATTTTTCCAGACGGTCTTACCTTCCACTACCATGGCCATGGATTTAATGAAGGTGCAACCATCCTAATCAACCAGGCCCGAGATATCTCTTCCTAAACTCGGAAGTGACAAATCCTTTCTCAATCATTCAATTAATGTCATGTCATTAATGATGTACCCGATAAAAAATACCTCACCACGACTTTATCGCCATGGTTTTTCCTTATATCAAATGTACGTAATTAAATGAAATTCATTGATAATGATCTCAAGTCAGGAGACCATTACACATATCCGTAGATAGGAATGACCAATGACACCAAAAACATGTGGTGTTCCTATTAAGAGGGTCTGTCCTCATGATCTCAATAGCTAGAGATCATCATGTGTGAACTTCATGAGAAGAAGTCTCAATGATTATGATCCCCCAGCACCTGATGGTCACACATCATCTGTGTCCTTTCAGAATGATGTAACTGGACCATAGGACGTTACTTTAAGATTACTGTCATGGAATCTTAGGGTTCTCATTATAGCCTGGGACCTGTTATAACCATTTGATGCGACAGGTAATCTAAGGACATTGCTATAGACAAAGTGGATGCAGAAGTATCTACACTATCATGGAAAGAAAAACACATGTATAAAAACAAACTGAATACATGTAACATTAATCAAAGTACAAAATAAGTTGGGTCTAGGGCACCCACTTTCAACACTCCCACTTTCACTAGAGCTAGCTGCTAACATGTTTCAATCCGCTAGCTCTCACATGAGAATCATGCTTCTGCTGAGAAATGTATTTAGTTAGGGGGTCTGTCACGTTGTACTCTATGGCTACTCTGCTAACTATCACTTCACCTATTTGAGTAAAATCCCTCAAGAGATGAAACTTCCAAAGAATATGCTTTGTCCTATGGTGAGACCTGGGCTTCTTGGAAAGCACCACTGCAGTAGTATTATCACAATATACTAGAATAGGGTCTTCACTACTTGGTACCACACCAATGTTTGAGATAAAGCTACGTATCCAGACTACTTCCTTTGCTACATCGGAAGCTGCAATATATTCGGACTATGTTGTAGAATCAGCAACCATATCTTGCTTTTAGCTGCTCCAGCTCACTACACCACCATTCAGGAAAAAGATGTAGCCTGACTGTGATTTCATATCATCATGATCTATTTGGAAACTAGAATCAGTGTATCCCCTCACAACTAGTTCCTCATCTCCTCCATACACCAGGAACATATCCTTAGTACGCCTTAAGTACTTTAGGATAGTTTTAAAAATTTTCCAATGCAGCTCTCCTAGATTGGCTTGATATCTACCCACCATGATTAAAGAAAAGGAAACATCAAACCTAGTACATAGCATGGCATACATGATAGAACCCACAGCCGAAGAATAAGGGACTCTACTCATTATGTCAATCTCCTCATGTGTTTGTGGACACATTTTCTGGGAGAGATTTACACCATGTGACATAGGTAAAAATCCACTCTTGGATTGTTCCATATTTTACCTTTTGAGTACCTTGTCAATATATGTACTTTGACTTAGGCGAAGCAATATTTGAGATTTATCTCGATAGATCTTTATCCCAAGAATGTAGGCTGCTTCACCTACGTCTTTCATGTATAAGCATTCATTTAACCAAGTCTTAACTGACTGTAAGACTTGTACCTCATTTCCCATGATTAATATGTCATCAACATATAAAACTAGGAAAACGATGGAATTCCCTTCAGCCTTTTTATAGACACAAGGCTCGCTTTCATTTTTGACAAAACCAAAATCTCTTATGGCCTCATCAAAGAAAACATTCCATGATCTTGATGCCTGCTTCAATCCATAAATGGATCTATACAACTTTCATACTTTATCGGCATTCTTTGACTTAACAAACCCTTCAGGTTGAGTCATATAGATGTCTTCAACCAACTTCTCATTTAGAAAAGCAGTTTTGACATCCATTTTCCAAATTTCATAATCATGAAAGGCTGCTATTGCAAGCAATATTCTGATAGATTTAAGCATTTCCACTGGTGAGAAGGTTTCATCATAGTCAATGCCTTGATGTTGTCTGAAACCCTTTGCAAATAATCTTTCTTTAAAGGTATTAACCTTACCATTCATATCTAGCTTCTTCTTGAATACCCATTTTCATCCAATGGGATTTACATCAGCTGGAGGGTCTACCAAAATCCAAACCTGATTTTGGTACATGGACTCCATCTCAGAATTCATGGATTCTTACCATTTGGCAGTTTCTTTGCCTTCTACTGCTTCCTTGTAGGTTAGAGGTTCATCATCCTCAAGGACTATTGTGTCACCTGACTCAGTGACTAGAAAACCATAACGCTCTGGTTCTCTAACCTCTCGCGTAGACCTACACAGTATCTGTGTCTCAGGAACAATTTTATCTTCCACTTTCTCTTGTGGAGATTGTTCCTCTACCAACTCTTGTGCATCTGAAGCATTAACTTCATTGAAGTCAATCTTTGTCCCACTATTTCTAGTAGAAATGTGATCCCTTTCTAGAAATGAGGTGTATCTTGCCACAATGACTTTTCTATCTAAAGGGTTATATAGGTAGTATCCTCTAGTTTCCTTAGGATAAACTATAAAGATGCACTTAGTGCTTCTGGATGCTAATTTGTCACTTGGTAAAGTCTTGACAAATGCCTCGCATCCCCACACACGTATGTGTGTCAGATTGGATTTCTTTCCAAACCATAACTGATATGGAATCCCATTTTCAGCTTTAGTTGGTACTCAGTTAAGGGTATATGTTGTTGTTTGCAAGGCGTATCCCCAAAAGGATAATGGAAGAGTTGTATGACTCATCATTGATCTGACCATGTCAAGCAAGGTCCTATTACTCCTTTCACTAACACCATTCCATTGTGATGTATAAGGAGGAGTGAGTTGGGATACTATCCCACACTCCTTCAAGTGATCAATGAAAGCTTGGTTAAGATATTCTCCACCTCGGTCTTAGCACGGTGTTTTTATCTTCTTACCAAGTTGGTTTTCTACTTCATTTTGGTATTCCTTAAAGAAACGAAAGGAATCTGACTTATACCACATTAAGTAGATATATACATACATACTATAATCATCGTTAAAAGTAATGAAGTATAGAAAACCACCCATTGCCTCTACTGGAAATGGACCACATACATCAGTATGTATTAATTCCAGCATTGCATTGGCTCTTTCTCCCTTTCCTAAGAAATGTGTTTTGGTCATCTTTCCTTGTAAACAATCTTGAAATACATCTAAGGGTTCTAACTATACTGAGTCTAGATACACTTCTTGATTTAATCTTTTTAATCACTTCTTGTTTACATGACCAAGCCTGAAGTTCTATAGGCGGGTGTTATTTGAGTCATGTTGGTTGTTTTTTTCATTTATTGCCAATACTGAGTTTTCTAGTTCTAGTATATATAAACCATTGTTAAGATGTGTCATACCATAACATATGTTATCCCTATAAAAGAGACAACTTTTATTTGTAAACGTGAAATAAAAACCCATAGTGTCTAAACATGACACAAAGATAATGTTTCTAGTAATAGATGGTACATAATAGCAATTGTCTAAAACAAGAACCAAACCAGTTGGTAAAGTCAAGGGATAGTCTCCCACTACCAAGGCCTCCATACTTTCACCATTTACAGCTTAGAGATCCACTTGACCTTTTTCAATCTTCTTGAACCTACTTGGTTCCTGTATATGAATACAAATGTGTGAGCCACATGCCATATCCAATGCCCAACTTGTAGATAAAGATAGATTGCATTCAACGAAAAAAATACCTAAAGCAGAAGCGTCAGCTTGCTTCTTCTTCCCAGCTCTGCAATTCTTCTTCCGGTGGCCTTTCTTACCACATCCAAAGCAGACAGCTTCCTGCTCATTACTTTGCCTCTAAATCTTTGGCTTCTTTGTAGGACGATGCATTGGTGTCTTTGGCCTTGACTTGGCCTCAGACGCCTTTGCCTTGCCCTTGTTTTTCTTATTCACCATAAGGAGAGTTGAATTGGTGTTTTTAATGTCCTTATCATCTTTGAGAACTAAAGCCAAATGATCTAGGAGCTACTTTGTCATATCATTCATATTATAATTGACAATGAAAGTCGAGAAGCTTGACGGTAAAGAGGAAAGAATGAGATCCACTACTAGTTCTTGGTTCAGTTTGAACCCAAGGGCTTCAACCCTATCAATATACCCAATCATCTTGAGTACGTGAGGACCGGCTTGGTGCCCTTATACTTGCCTGCACATATAAAGTGCACTTGAGATCTCATACCTTTCTTTCCTAGCCCTCTCCTCATATAGTTCTTGGAGATGTGAAAGCATCTTGTAGGAATCCTCTTCCTCATGCATTTTTTTCAATTGGTTGGACATGGATGACAATATGATGCATTGTATATCAAGCGCATCGTTTACATGATTTCTCTATTTATCTTTTTCCGTCTTGCTTGCTCCCTGAGGAGGCTCAGTAGGAATTGGGGATTCCAGCACATATAACTTCCTTTCTTGGTGTAGTACTATGTGAAAGCGCCTGTACCACTCCTGGAAGTTATTGCCGGTCAGGATATTTTCTTTATCCAAGATCGATCACAGTGATAAAGTACTTGTGGTGTTGGTGATTTCCATTTTGAATATACATCATATAAACATTTAGTAGTTAGTACTTTGTCTTGAATACTTTTTGACATTTTATGATTAATAAATTATTATATCATTTAATGTCTCCCAGTATTTTAAAGAACCTTAATAGCCCTCACTATTAGATTCAGAATACTCTATCGCTTGAGAATTATAGTGGCAAGGATCCTCGAAACCTCCCTCGTAGTCTACAAGCTAGGTCTACAACACTACTTGGAGGGTTTTAAGGTAGGTGTTATGCTGGCCAACCACTTGTTCTTGTGGTTCCTTGTGTAGTTGAGTAAAGTCCCATATTTTGGAATCTGAACATGATTCCATCAACCTCTTGCCTCTAAAGTGATAATATGTTAGATAAGGTTAATCCTTGATTACTCACTTTAGTTAAGTCGACCCATTTCTCTCATGGAAACGCCCTGGTAGTAAGAGGCACTCTCAACTGAGGCTGATGAGCACCCAAACAGCCGGTTTTGTTTAGATGTAAGAAAGGGAAGGCATTTTGACTTAATATATCTTTGAGGGATTTTTTTAATATTAATTGATGAATATAATTCTTTTCTATTTATTATGTTCAAACTGGGTTGTCACGCTCACAATTGAACATTCAATAGAATATTTATTCAGCGCAACTTTATGCATTTTATCTTGTTTACTATCCTATGTGATTATGCAATAATCATGCAGACGCATAAAATAATAAACTGTGCATAAAGTAAATCATGCATTCTGACTGGTCTTGCGCATTCTATAATGATCAATTGATAACTGATCAATCATCACCTAGGGGCGTCCATACCTGAGTCGATACATGACTTGTGTCTTTTCTTGCCCCAGTTCAAAGCATCCAACTCCTTGTCTGGACTACCACCTCAACATGGCGGGGTATGCCTCTCGAATCATCATCGTATAAATAAAAATATACTCGCATGTAGGCGAGGGGGTCTGGGGTACAAAATACAAGTAGTGCAATGGAGGCGCAGGCCCTTATACATATTTGAATTAAAAGACAATTCGCAGACCGTCATTTATCTAATTAAATATTACAATCATCGCACGCATTGAATAAATAATTAAATAAAAAAATAAATGTCAGACATTCACGGGTCGGTCAATAGATCAAGACCAGTCGGGGTAAAAGCGTAATAAAATTAAATTGCAATAAATTTAAATTATTCGAGGGTGTTCTAATAAATTAAATGAATTTGATTAAATTTAAATAATTTATTTTTATCGGTTCCATTTGTTTAATTTAATTTTAATTCCAAAAATTAAATTGAATTAAACAGTTAATTTAATTCTAAACTTAAATTAAATTAATATTTTTGGATTAAAATAATTTAAACCCCTAAATTAATTCCAATTAATTTAATTTAAAAAACTAAATTAATTAAAATTAATTCAGTGCAGGGTTAACTCTAGCCGGAGAGGAGTCTGGCGGGACTGCGTACTGCCATGGGATCTCGTTCTAGAACCGCGAATTGACCCCGGCGTGACCGCGGCGTGACCGCGGCATTACTACAGCATCCAACGATTCCCGCGGCGGCTGCATCTCCTGGCGTGGGCTCGGGGCGGCTGAACGGAGCTGGTTCAGAGGAGGCCGGTGAGGGTCTTGGATCTGGGTGGAGGAAGTCCGGCGAGGGCTCAGGGGGGCTGGACAGAGCCAGTGCGGCCCGGTCGCGAAGTGGGAGCCGGCCCGAGGTGGGAGGCTGGCCGGCGAAGGGAGAGGGAGGCCCTGCGCGGGTCGCGTCTGGCGTGGAAGAGGAGCCCGGCGTGGGGTCGGGGTGGCCGGAGGGAGCCAGTTTGGTGGAGGCCAGTGCGGGGTGCGGCTGCTGGCCGAAAGGGGTCGGCGCGGAGGAGCTTCCGGCAGAGAGGGAGAGGGAGGCCCTAGGGTTCGGCCTCCATTGGTGCACCGTGTGAGAGAATACCCATAAGGGTCTTCCTCCCCTTCTTCTTTTTTTTATTTTGTTCTTTAGACAAAAATCCATCCCCCTTTTTATATTTTAATAAATAAAGAGAGAAGACCCCATTTTGGGGTCTTTTCTTCCCCCTTTTTTTTATACAAAAGCAAGAATACCCCATTTGGGGTCTTGGTCTTGGTCTCCCTCCCTTATATATTTTATTATTATAAAAATATAGTAAAATTTTTATAATAAATATAATAAAATTTTTATTATAAAATTTTTATAATAAAAAATATTTTTTGATGTTAATTCTAAATTTGAGATAAAAATCGAATGAACAAAAACTTGCGACGTCGATCCGATTAAAATTTTCAAATGATCGTATCTTGATCATTCGAAATCGAAACAACGCGCGGTCGAATCTGAATGAATAGATTTAACACCCCCACAATTAAATTTAATGCATTTTAATGTTTTTTTGACTCAGAAAAACCTTGTGCTCCCTCTGATACCACTGTTGGGTACCGGGACTACGCAGCGCAAGCTGGTGGGCCAGGATTTTTAAAAATTTCTATTTCACCAGAGTGACATAGCCCTGTCAACTCGGGTGATCTTGTCTCTTCTTGGTCTAAGGATCTCCCAAGATTCATAAGGAGCACAAAAATTAAACTGAACATTTACCTTGTTCAGAATTGACGTGTGCAAGTCTTCCACAGGACGCCGGTGATCGTTGCTCAAAGACTCCAACGTTGAAGCCCTCTAGATCGTCCAAACACGCCTCGCGAATCTGCTCGTGTGTCGTTCGTCAAGATCCGGGTGCTAGCGCGGATCTTCGATGCACACTTCAGCGCAGTGATGATAACTGCAAAGGGGGAAGCTTCGATCCGGGATGGATGACCTTGAAGATCCTTCTTTCCTTGAGAGACTCTCTCTAAATTCCAGGATGAGAGAGATGCTCTCCATATTGACACATGAATAGTAATGGTGGGAGAGCATCTCTCTCACTTATATAGGGAGTGTTAAAACACGCGGTATAGGTTCCCGGCCCCCGTGTAATAGAAGTCCGCTATATAAGCGATATAAATAATTATTTATGACAAATAAAATTATGCCATAAATAATATTTACAATTTATCACTTACTTGTAATATATAAATATATTACGTGATAAATTTGATTCTTTAACTCGACTCATTCCTCCTGCTAATATTAAACGAACCTAGGATATTTAAATCCAGTCGAATAATATTAATACGTGGATCTACTATATAACTTTTAAATACATGTTATAAATAAATTCAACGAATTATTCTAAACTCGAATAATTAATGAATTTATTTATTCTTTGGTGATCCATACAACTTGTATAATGCTCGGACCCTTTGGTGGGTCCCACCAAGTTCTAAATTCTTATTCCCAGAATAGGGCGGATTCTCAAGGCACTATCGTGTGTGACCCTCTAGGCCCTTATCTCAATAGCAGTGAATAATATCACCAAGATAGAGCGGGGTCTAGCAACCCATCGAGGCCCCTATAAAGATAAGGAAAAGTCAAAGCAACGATTGCCTTCCTACGAACACGGTCAGTGTAATATAATATCTTCATCATAGATATCTCAATAAAGCAGAATGCATACTTAGTGTCATCATTCTTTATTTGATTTATTTTGTTTGTTGATTTTTTCAGACGGTCTTACCTTCCACTACAGTGGCCATGGATTTAATGAAGGTGCAACCATCCTAATCAACCAGGCCCGAGATATCTCTTCCTGAACTCAGAAGCGAAAAATACTTTCTCGATCATTCAATCAATGCCATGTCATTAATGATGTACCCGATACAAACTACCTCACCCCGAATTTATCGTCATGGTGTTCACCTTATATCAAATGTACATAATTAAATGACATTCATTGATAATGAACTCAAGTCAGGAGACCATTACACACGTCCATAGATAGGAACGACCAATGACACCAAAAACATGTGGTGTCCCTATTAAGCGTGTATGTACTCATGATCTCAATAGCTAGAGATCATCAAATGTGAACTTCATGAGAAGAAGACTCAATGCTTATGAGCCCCCCGCACCTGATGGTCACACATTATCTGTGTCCTTTCAGAATGATGTAACTGGCCCATAGGACGTTACTTTAAGATTACTGTCATGGAATCTTAGGGTTCTCATATCAGTATATGAGTGATACTGATGTTATTACTTCATAATGAAACAACTAAATAAGAGGATGTATAAGAAGAAATAAATTTGAAAGAACCGGTAACGGATATTACCTCTTCTTCGACACGCCTCTTTGAAACCTCCTCTTAGGGCACTAAAATTGGTCTTTGAAGAAGACCAGGACCTCTAGTATGTTTCTAGGAAAGTTGATAAGGGAAATGGTCAGGGTTTGGCCGATCTTGAAGGCTCAAAGTTGTGAAAATAGGAGAGGGATGAGGTTCCCTTTTATAAGGGAGGAGAAGGGCACCTTATGAAAAAACTTAAAATATTATTTTATAATAAAGTCATATTCAGTTTATAACAGCTCCAAATTGATTTATTTCTAAGATAAAGTGGGGATGGGTCTAAATCCTCTCAACCAATAGTTTTTAGACAAGTTTAGGTTACTATTTTAACATTATCATTTAGATTTAACTCTAAGTTAAATAATTTAACTTTTACCGTGTTTTCTTGTTTTATTACACTATATCAATAATAAAATTACTATAACAAGCCAAACGAACCCCAAGTGGTTCATTATTAATATATATAACCTTATCTAAGTAATTTGGCCGAACCTTAGATTTTTAGGAATAGAATAACAATTAATAATATAATATTTGTTTTAAAAACTATTTTATGTCAATTTTGACACTATTTGGTAATTGATTTTTGTGAAACTCATACCAGAATGATTAGTTTGAAAAAAGTTAATTAAATCAATACTAACATGTCATATTAACCTATAAAATTATTTTAATTCTTAAAAAGTCTCAAATTACATTTATTTGGGTATTTATAATATAAATTATGTTAATATTTCATTAATAAGGTAATTACTACATCATCATTGTGTCATAAATAAATTAACTTATTTAATGTGTAAAAATTATAAATAAAACACCATTATGAAGGAAATATTTTTATATTTCTAATGAATATTTATAGTCAAATTTATCTTATGTATAACCCTATATTAAAAATGTTTTAGTTATTAAACTCTGATATTAACTCTTTTAACTCTTCTTTAAATAAAATAATAATAAGTGTCCTAATCTAATTCAAGTGGACCTAAAGGGTAATAGTTTATTCCTAAGGTTTTTTTGGTCAAATTACACTTATCCAATAGAATTAGGACATGTTTTAGGTTAATAATAATATCATTTTTACCCTTAATTACCCTATTTACTTTTAATCATGGTAAAAAAAGTAAAAAGTTACTATTCACCAAATATTATTTTTATCTTATTGAACCACATTTTACTCCTTGATATTAACCGTGTCTCTTGGTTTTTCAAAATTTAACTCACAGAAGCGGTAAAATTAAGTTTTATGTACAATTACAAATGCTCCTAAGAGGTGGGTAAAAGACGGTCAAAAAGTTCAATAAAATTTTTATAAATCTATATTATTATAAAATGACTCAAATGAATTACATTGAACTTATATAGGTATTATGTATCAATTTTGACCTAATATAAATTTAAATAAAATAAATAATTATTTAAATAAAAATTTGGTTTTTAAATAGTAACCCAATGTTTTCACTATTCATCAAAAATTGAAAGTTTTCAGAAAAATACCAAAAATTCACCCTAGGATAATTTTGATATTCTAAATCCAAAAATGAAGTCCATTTTGAAAGATAAAATTTATAAATTTTCCAAAAGTGAGTATTACTATTCATAACGGCTAGTTTTAATAATATTTTAATAACATATCACTGTTTAGTGAAACTCGGTATTGCGTACAACACAAGATATCGAGGAAGGATGCTCTTGCATGCAATGCAAGCCAAGACAGTGTTGTGTGTAGTGAAAGATTCCTTTGGTGTTGCATAAAAAAAAATATTTCTCATAAAATCTCAGGTGTTACAATTTAGGTTACCCTGCACGTGAGGTGCACAACTCACCTTGTTCTCCACTTCGTGACTTGCGCGCTGCTCCATAACTTATGCACCACTTCTTGACTTGTGTGCCCATTTATGACTTGTGTACCACTTGTTAACTTGTGCGCCGATTTCTTTCCTTTGTCATATTTTGGTGTGATGAAATTGAAATATGAATTTTGTGCCCCTTCTTCACTTGTGTGCCAATTCTTAACTTGTGGACCCTTTAATGACTTGTGTGCCACGTTTTCACTTTCTCATCACTTCATGACTTGCACACCAAATTCTTTCCTTTGTCATATTTTGGTGTGATGATCTTGAAATATGACTTGCATGTCGTATCAAGACTTGCACGTCACTTTATGACTTGCATGCCACTTCATGACTTGTGCGTCGATTAATGACTTGTGCGACAACTCTTCACTTGTGTGCCACTTTCTTTCCATTGTCATATTTTGCTGTGATGATCTTGAAATATGACTTGCACAGCACTTTAAGACTTGTGTGCCACTTTATTACTTGCACTCCACTTAATGACTTGCATGCCAATTTTTTACTTGTGTGAAACTTTCTTTCCTTTGTCATATTTTGATGTTCTGATATTGAAACATGCTTGGTGCGCAATATTTCAATCGTCTGCTTTATCAACAAACACAATCACCTCAAAAATTATTCAATGATACCTTGAGAGATTTTTTCCCAACAATATCCCCCTTTGGGTTTGTTTAAAACACTTTCATAATTTGATACCTCATTAAATCTTCTTCTATTAGTAACCACCATTTGCCTCTTTCGATTCTGATAGCGATCAAAGATTTACTCAACACATACTCTAAGCACACATGAGAAATTCTCAGTGTGAGAAACAAGAGTAGTGTGAAAATTTCATCAATGAATCACTTCATTTCAAACACCAATTCTTAAAACCAATCAACTAATTTCATCACAAACCCCAGATGTTGTGATATATCTTCTTTGACTGATCATTGCTAGCATCTCCATATTTAAAAATCCTTCTCCCCCTATCTTGTTTCTCCCCCTATCTCGCTGCTCCACCTATTAGCTTCTCCTCGTGTCTTTGACTAAGACATTTTCTCCCATAATGAACTACCCTTTCTCCCCCTTGAAAAGTCACAGTTTCTCCCCCTTTTCCAACGAACCCAAATTTCACTTTTTTGTGTTCTACAACAAGGTGAAAACACAAATTAGTAAATTAGGGAAAACACAATATACCTCAGGGAGAAGGTGGATTGTGCATCCACACTCCTTCAAGTATGGAGAGTCAACTGAACTTTTAGATCCCATCAATGCATCTCAAACACTTCCACAGGTAAGGCCTTCATCATAATATCATCAACCTGTAGCTCTATAGGCACATATTCCAAAATCACGAGCCCTTGATCCACCTTCTCCTTAATAAAATTATTATTATTTTCAATGTTCTTGGTCCTCGAATGATGGATGGGATTTTTTTTTCTAAGATTTATGGCACTTGATTTATCACACTAAATTCTGATCAGAGACTGCACTATCATGCCCATGTCATCAATCCAATTCTTCATCCACAATAACTATTTTCATACTTATGCGGCTGCAATATAATCAACTTTTGTGGTGATCAAAGAAATGAAATCTTGTTTCTTGCTCAACCAAGAAATACACAATCCACTAAGATAAAAAGAACCTCCTGACATTGATTTCCTATCGTCTGTTGAACCAGCCCAATTTGTATCTGTATATCCCAAAATATCTGGCTAATATTTTTCATTATACATTAAGTCGAAATCATCCATTCCATTTATATACCAAAGTATTCTTTTCACTGCAATCATGTGTCTTTCATTGGGATTACTTTTATATCTTACTGCTTGGCATGTGCTAAATACAATGCCAAGCCTTGTCATGGTAAAGTATGGTAAACTTCCAATAATATACCTATATTCTATGATATTAACTTCCTTTCCATCATCATATTTTGATAATTTCATCTGGGTAGCAACCAGAGTCTTCATCTCCTTGTAATTTTGCATTCTAAATCTTCTCATAACTGCAGATTTGACATCCATATGGAACACTTTGAACTTTTTTTGCACTACAATGACCAAGAATAATATGATCATTTCCAGCCTTGAAACTAGTGAAAATGTCTCATCAATATCTATACCCTCTATTTGGGAGTATCCTTTTCACACTAGTCATGCTTTGTTTCAAATAAATGTGTCATATTCATTAATCTTGTTGTGAAAGACCCATTTAGTCTCGATGAAATTCTTATCTACTGGCATCAAAACAATCTCACATGTCTAATTCATCTCAATCTGATCTAGCACTTCATTCATAGCCTGAACCCAGTTTTTATTTTTAGCTACATCAGCAAAAAAAATTGGCTCTACCTGAGATAAGAAGGATTTCTACTGCAATGACTTCATTATTCTTATCTGTAGAGGCACTGTCTGATTTCCAATGATATTTTTCATATCAATTTTAAATCGAATCTTTGAGTTCTGTAAAAATACGGATTTTACTTCCTTCTACTCATCATCAGTGTCTTCCTTTGAATTAGCATCTTCCACTTCTACTCCCATTGAGTCTCTTAAATCCTCACCAATTTCATTAGGAAGTTGTTCACTGTGTTGTTGATGATTCTATTCATTTTCTACGATAGTGACATCATTTCTCTCAACTAATTTTGTTAGCTCCTTATTGAAACACCGTTGATATTATCTCACATATTCATGGTATCCTGAAAATAGTCTGCTAACACTATATTATTAGAACAAAATAGATGAGCATGAAATACAAGAATGTTACTACTTCTCACACAATATGTCTTCTCTTGATGGAAAACTAAAACCTAAATTGGTTCATCCAATTATTTCGTTGAAAGATATTCCATATTATTATGATATTGAATCCTCCCCCTATGTTATGAAACACTTTCTGTTTTTAGGTCCACTATTTAGAGACACAAATATTCTTCTTCTCCTGAATCATTTCTTCACATGTGAATACAGGTTTAAGAAACTTCTATAGCTCAATTACATCAATGATATCTTCATTGGGTGAATTCACCTCTTATAAATGATCCATCAACAAAACCTCTAATCCTACTGATTTGGAACTCGGTGTAGGAAACAAGATATATAGATAATAACACCATCACTATCCATTGTACACAATTACTTCCTTTCATCTTCAATTTTGAAAACTAATTTGAATCAGTTGACAATCTGGAGAATATCACTTCACCGCTTTGTATCTCTTGATGACACTTCCCATTGGATCGTATCTCCTCTTGAACCTAAAACACTATAACATCAGTTAATTGCATTTAAACACATAGGGAGAGGGTAATTTCTAGAATCCTCGAGAACAGGATTGTGGTTGATCCTGATGGGTCAACCCTTTGATTTTTCTAGAAAATCATCGTACTCTTTCCTTGGATACTCTAATTTCCTAGCCAACATTAATATTTATAGCCATATGACCAATAATTATTTACCCACATTCTAAGTCTTCTTATGATATTTTGATTCTTTATTCTTGTCCTTTTTCACAATTTTGGAATTAATCCCATTAGTAGAGATTTCCTTCTTTGATGCTCCACTAATATACCATTTTTCATGACTCTTTCTTTGAGAAGGAATCTTTCCACTGGTCATATGCTCTTGTTTCTTACTCCATTGGAATATTATTTCTATTGCCTTCACTTCTCGGTATGTGGAATGACATATGGATTTTCCAGGACATTCTTTATTCATATTTATTTTATCAATTGTTTGAGTCACACCATCTTTTCTTGTTGGGGTTGAATCTTCCACTAAATTTACATTCTTCTTAATTAAACTAAGGGAGTCCCCCCCCCTTTATCTTCCAATATTGTCCACATCCATTCTAGGGAAGTTTTTGTGAGTATAACAAAGGAGGTGATTGATACACCTTTCATTGAGCTCCTTGTGATTCCACTGAGACTGTAAACCTACTTTTCATCTTACCATGTTGTATTCTTGTATAGGATTCTTTGTTGTACAGTACTTGTGATGGGGATATCCTTCTGGATTCATTTTCATTTACTATATTCTTCTTGCTAAAATGTATTTCCAAATGTCCATGATCAAAACATATGAAACATATTCCATTAAAGGAATACCATATCTCATCATTTCTCAACTGATATATTGATTCATCTTGAGTTCTCCATCTGACATTTATCTCCTGAGATTCTTGACACATGGTGTACCCAATTCTTCAACAATAAAGTTCTTCATGGATACTTTCTTCTGAGATAATCTTCTTTCATATTTCTCATTATGCTTCTTCTTATTCTCAGATTTAAAAAAAATTATCTTCACAACATGAAATGTATTCCGGATACTCTGAAAAAAAGCTTGATATATGACCATGAATCCCACATAAATTTCACATGATATCATTACATCATGTTAAAGACCTTTTATGCCTGTATTTAGAAACTGAAAGCCTTTTTCTATTTCTCGAACTTTTCTTGGCTTTCTTCCTATCATGCATGGGAGGGGGTTCATCATATCCAATACCAAATTTTCCTAAATAGTATGCTCTTTGAGATGAGAAAATATGTTCTTGTTTCTCTTCAGAAATAGCATATTTACTTTTCATTTCATCATCACCTGCTAAAGGATAATCAAATAGTAAGTTCAAATCATCTTTTAATTTAGACTTTCCTTTGGAATTACATTTCACCACTTCTTTCTTTTTATTTCTATCACCTCTCCAAATTGTTGAATCTTATTATCCCTTGATTAAAGTTGATAATTATGTTCTATCTTGATACCCTTTCCTCTACTTATCAGATCTTCTAATTCAAGTTTGAGCTTCTCCACCATATCACTTTTCTCCTTTATATTCAATTTTTTTTACCAACAGAATCAGAGCAGCATGCATTATCTTATTGTAGCCTTTGATTCTTATAAACTAGTTATGGAAGTAGTGTAGTAAGATCATCATTCCTGGATTCTAGATTCTGAATTTCATCTAACTTCTTATTCTTTCCCATGTTATCAGTTTTTTCTTTTTCTCTCTTTTTATATATTTTTTTCAGTTCTCCAGCTTGAGAATCATTCTTCTCCCTCAGATCAGTGGCCACGTCAATAAGCCTTTGTTTAATCCTCTTAGCTTGTTAACCTCAATTTCCAATGCTTGGATCTGTATATCTTTAAATTCAATCTCTTCATCCAACTTCTGATCTAATTTCTTTGTTTCATGGAAAACTTCCACTTTTTTCCTTCTGAGAGTTTCTTCATCATTAGTAGTTCCAACATCACTTGGAATATCAAGTTCTTCGCTCATTCCTTCTATATCATTGAATGAGTAAGTATTTTCACTGTATGATTTATCCAAATCATTATTTTGTTTACTACTTTATTCCTACAACTGAATCACACTCTTTCCATATACACTTCCACTCAGAGTAATATCACCCGACTTCTACTTCTTCATTGAAGTTTTTCCGTTTCCCATGGCACAAAAATATAATAATAGACTGAATATTTAACTTTAATAATTGACTAAAAAAGTCATAGAAAACAAATTGGATAAAAGAATACTTCCCCATGATACCAATTTTTAGGACCAAAAGGGGCATAGATACCATGGAATGGGTGAATCAAGGTATGGATATTCTTTTCCAACTTATGCTTCATGTCCCCATTAGATCTTGACCTATTTGTTATAAGGGTCACTTTATTTTCACATAAGTGTTTATGAAGACCACACTCATTTCTTCTTTATCTGGTGATGATGCTTTCAAAGAAATATAGAGAAGAAAGTAGGCTGACACAGAGATTTTTACTTGGTTCACCCTCACTGGGCTATGTCTAAGGACCATACAATGGCGATGTGCTGATGTACCAAATCCACTAAAGCTCACTGCCAATTTACAATGTTTGGGCTAGATCACTTCTATTCCCAGGGTTACTACCTTTACAAATTTAGTTTCATCTCACTACATTCCCAAGGGTCACTCCTTTTGTGTCTTTCTCTAGCTCACTACTGGTGGAGAGGATCACCTTTTTCCTCTACCTTTGCTCACTTCTCGGGAAATGATCCACTCACAGTTAATGTAATTGTAGGTCCCTTCATTATCTTTAATGAATGCATCCTCCACTGTATGAAGATGCTCTGTTGAAGTTCAATTTTGATCCACTGGTAAATATCCCTTTATTGAAGGTGTACTGGGAAACTTCCAACTTTCATGCAACCCTAGAGTGACTTGTGTTCCCCTTTAACTAGTGTGAAACCTATACCTTTATTGTAGTAAAACCAACTTGCGCGCTAATTTTATACTTGTGTTCCACTGGTTGGTGCCACTGCTTGTGTGCCACTACTTGCGCGCCACTTCTTGCTCACCACTGCTTATGTGTCACTACTTTTTTTCCACTTCTTGTGCACCACTACTTCCATGCCACTACTTGTGTGCCACTACTTGCACACCACTGACTTCTCAACTCACTACTTGCGCACCACTCAAAACTTGCGTGCCACTTTCACTTGCGTGATCAGAGATCAGATTTTCTCTAATTGTTTAGATTCATCAAAATGAGGAGGGTATCCATCTATTAATTGGAATTTAGGATACCATGTGCGTGAGGTGCACAAATCACCTTGTGCACTACTTCGGGACTTGTGTGTTGCTTCATAAATTGTGTGCCACTTCTTGACTTGTGCGCCCATTGATGACTTGCGCACCACTTGTTAACTTGTGCGCCTCTTTATTTCCTTTTTCATATTTTGGTGTGATGAAATTGAAATATGACTTGCGCGCCCCTTATTCACTTTCACGCCAATTCTTAACTTGTGTGCCCATTAATGACTTACATGCCACTTATTCACTAGCGCTCCAATTCATGACTTGTGCGCGGCTTTCTTTACTTTTTAATATTTTTATGTGATGATCTTGAAATATGACTTGTGTGCTAATTTAAGACTTGCGTGCAACTTTATGACTTGCGATCTACTTCATGACTCGGGCACCACTTAATGACTTGCATTCCAACTCTTCACTTGCGCGCCACTTTCTTTCCTTTTTCATATTTTACTTTTATGATCTTGAAATATGACTTGTGCAAAACTCCAAGACTTTAATTCCACTTTATGACTTGCGCTTCACTTAATAACTTGCACACAAATTTTTTACTTGTGCGCCACTTTATTTCTTTGTTATATTTTGATGTTATGATTTTGAAACATGCCCGGTGCACAATATTCCAATCTCCCGCTTTGTCAACAAACAAAATCACCTCAAAAATTCTTTAATGATACCTTGAGGTATTTTTTCCAAACACATTTTGAGGTACTATTATAGTAGCTTCCACTTTAGTGTTTACTTTATTTAAAATAGGCACATATCACTCGTTTGTATCTGAGGAAATTCTAAAGAGCCTGATCCTCGATATTGAGAACTTCCATGGAATTATGATGATTGATATGTTGTCGGTTATCAGATCAGAGGGTTTTCATCATTTTAAGGATTCTCCCCTTGAGATAAGAGGATGCCTCTTCATGTGGATTATTTTCATACTCAACATGGTGGGATTTTATGTAATCATCATGATGGACTAATTAGTTTCCTATCGAGCCCACACTGACTATTATTATTATAGAGTAATTTTTATATCACCATATGGTGGTAGATAGTACATAAGTGTGAATGGGATGTTCATGCATCTTGAGATGGACCCAGGAAGCAAAGGCTATGTAGTGTGACAGCTCAGATCAACAATATTTTCTTAGATGATCAGGGGTTACAATCCATTGTTTTACCTCCAGTAGTTAATCCTTTCATGGATTTATTTCATGATGAATTTTATGGTCTACCTTCAGTTCAATATGTATAGTTTATCATTGAACTAGTTTTAGGAGAAACACTGATGATAACTCTTCTATATAGGATGTCACCTATGGAGATTATAGAGCTCAAGAAATAGTTGGAGGATCAAGAGGATAAAGGATTTATATTCCCCATCACTTTTCCTTGTGGTTCACTAGTCCTTTTTTCAATAAAAAGAATGGTACCCTTAGGCTTTAGGTGGATTTCCATCAGTTTAACCAGCTCATGGTAAAAAACTGGTATCCATTTCCTAAAATAGATAATCTCTTTGATCAAATTTGAGGAGCGATGCTGTTTTCAAAGATTTGTTTTTTGGTCAGTCTATTATCAAGTGCATGTTAAGACATCATACATACCTCACATAGCTTTAAGGAGTAGGTATGATCTTTATGATTACCTGTTCATATTGTTCAGTCTCACTAATGCACCTAAACTCTTTATGGATCTGATGAATTGGGTTCTCCACCCATTTATAGAATCATTTATGGTGGACTTTGTAGATAAAATATTAGTGTATTCATTCTCCATAAATGACCATTACAACCATATTTATATCATGATGAATACACTAAGGTATCACCATATTAATGAAAATCTTGGAAAATGACACTTATGGATTGAAAAAGTCCACTTCTGAGTTCATATCATCTCATATTTAGGGGTTTCAGTTGACCTAGAGAAAGTGAGAGTTATAGTTTCTTGGGAAAAACCCAATAACATCTTTCATGTATGGGTTTTATTGGTTTCATTTAGGTATTATAGACGCTTCACCCAGTATTTCTCACACCTTGTAGCACCACTTATGGGCTAGACAAGGAAGGGTACGAAATTCATATAATCAAAAGATTGTGACGAATCATTTCAAAAGAAGAAGGGAAAATTGGCCTCAGTGCTAATAATAGTTCTTCTAGAGATGGAAAAGGGATATAATGTTTACTAAGACACATCAGGTGTTGTTCTAGGAGTTTTTTTGATGTAGGATGACCAATTCATTGCATACGGGTCTCGTCAGTTGAGGCCTCATGAGAATAATTACCCGACACACGATCTCAAGCTAGCTGATGTAGTTCATACCTTATGTTATGGGAGACACTATTTTCTTGGAGATAATTTTGTGGTATTCACTGATCACAAAAACCTCAAGTACATATTTACATAGCGAGATCTGAATCTCAAGTAGTGTAGATAGGTCGATTATCTTCAATATTTTGATTTCGAGCTTGATTGCATTCTTGGTAAAGGCAATGTAGTAGTTGATGCTCTGAGATGGAAGACTCATATATAGGAAGTGCAGAAGGCCTATGGAGAATGGAATCTTGTTGCTTTGTTTTCATAAATTCATGTCAAGGTTTAGGAGGAGCATGGGAATACAATTCTCTTAGCCTTGGTAGGGACCTCTACCCTCATATAATGTGTGAGATTGAGACAATTGTCTGATCCCAAAGGCTTATTCCTACAAGAAAGTTTCTTAGATAACAATTTATCTTATTTTTGGATCTTGGATGGGGAAAATACTTTAGGCTTTCATAGGCACATATGGGTTCCATCAAACTTCATAGAGAAGATGATGTTGTAATTTCATGCCTTAACATGGGCAGTACATATTAATGTAACCAAGATGTATTGAGACTTAAATTTCTAGTATTGGTGGCCTTGTATAAAATGTGAGATTGATGACTTTATCACTCGATGGTCCACTTTTCAGTAGGTAAAGGCAGAACATCAGTGATCTATAGGTATTTTACAACCATTTTCCATTACTGAGTGGAAATGGGATGATGTTTCAAATTATTTCTTAACTAGTTTATCTAGATCACCTTGTGGAAATGATACAGTGTGGGTTGTTGTTGATCATTTGATGAAGGTCACACATTTCTTACCTTTCAAGATACACTATATTTAGATGATCTAGGGAGGTTATACGTCAAGAAGGTTGTACATCTTCATGGATCTCCTTGTTCTACAATTTCTGACAGAGATACTTGCTTTACGTCACAGTTCTAGAAGGGGTTATAGAAGGCCTTGGGTACACATATACTTATGAGCACAGACTATAACTTGCTAAATTATGGATTTAAATAGAGTAAAATTCAAGTTTTATAGGGAATGCTTTTTGAATTTATCCTTGGCATCAAGGGTTCTTGGGATAAACACATACCCCTGGTTTATTTTTCTTATAATAACATCTTTCAATCTACCATCAAGATGATTCCTTGTAAAGTATTATATGGTAGGCCTTTCTTTTCATATATATGATAGATAGAGTTAGGGGAGGCAGTTGTGATTGAACCACATCTCATTATTGAGAATATATAGTAGGTCAAATTGATTAGAAAGCAAATGATGAAAACTCAGTCCAAATAGTAATCATATGCCAATAGACACCAATGACCTCTTCAGTTTGAGTTTGGAGATCTGGTTTTTTTGTGAGTCTAACCCAAGTTGGGAATAGAGGTATTCATAGGTAGGGTAATAACCCACCTAGATTCATTGGAACCTTTGATGTTGTGAAACGGATCAGACTCGTGGATTACCATATTAAACAAACTCAGAGATATCAGTCAATACATGATGTCTTTAACATATATCAAATTCACTAATATCATTCAGACACATCACACGTATTTTAGCCTAATGAGATAGAGTTAGAGATGTATGATTCTTTTAAGGAGTATCCAATGAATATTTTTTATCATAGAATAAGGATTCTCCAAGTTAAGTCAATTCTTTTGGTACGAGTGAAACAGTAGAACAGTTGAGTACAGGACGAGACTAGGGAGAAGGAAGTTGATATAAGAGCATATTGCTTGGAAATTTTCTCTTGTGATACCTCTTTAACCTCAAAAGGTTGACTCGAAGACAAGTTTATTTAAGGATGGAATGTTGTAATGACCCATTTTTAATGAATTTATTGATCATTTTTTTGTTTAAATTCATTTAAATGGCCCTTATGATGTTACCTAATGGAGTCACGGAGGTTACACAGGCGCTTAGGGCTTGTTTGAAGCTTGGAACCTCGGGAATTTGGAAAACAGACTTGGATGCATGGTTAGAATAAATAGTGTCACCCAACCTATATGGTCTCTCCTAACCATGAAAGGTGAGACAGAGGAGAACTATGGGTCACATGGTTTTTTTGAAGCTATGCAACCTAAGGTGCATGAACAAGCATGATTGCAGACCTCTTTGATAGAGGTCATTCACACGGTTGGCACACAGTTTGTCCAACCATGCAACCAAATTTTGTTCCCCCTATTGTGAGGGCGAAATGCCAATTTTCCATTCATTAAACATAAAACCTATTTTCTCCTTTCTTCATCCCATTTCTAGTGGACCAAGATTCTTCCTCCTCCCATGGATATTCTTTTTTCCAACACTAATCATTGATTCTAATCGCACATCTGGACTCCAAATCAAGATCTATTAGAATCATTAGATATCTCTTGGTATAATATCCATTCCTCTTCGTTTATATTAAAGTTTCTCTTCATATCATTTATTCAATTTAGGTTCAAGATCATTTTCCCTATTTTCTGGGAATTGATATATTTCATTGATTTCTTCCAGTATACTTAAAATTTGAGGCCTCTATTGGACAAAGATTCATCAATAGCACTTAGGTAGGTGTTCTATTTTATTTCCTTGAAAACAGAGTTGTTTTCATAGTTTTGTTATTGTTCCACATAATGGAATTTTCCACACATTTATTTAAAATGTATTTCTTCATTGTAAATTGATATGTGCAACTAGTTATACTCATGTTGAGACATTCTAGGTAATTAGAGGTTGAAAAAATCAATTGTGGAAACACCTTGGGTGTGATGACATGAAATTACCCTATATAATTAACTATTTAAATGCCTAAAATGACTCATAAGTGTTCAGATTTTATTTTAATTGAAATTTACCACTACCATATAAATTTTTATTGAACCAGACCACCTCTTTTGTGCATGTATTGACTTATAAATGGAATTTCCCCTTGTAGGTACTTTCAAAATTGATAATAGTACCTCCCAAGTGCTTTGTTGAACCCTATAATTGATATTCCATATGATATTAGTTAAATAGATTGTATTAATTATATGGATGTATTTAGGATGGTCTACCTTAAATAATTTAAATAGACTACTTGAATAAATAAAATGTGTGGCAAGGCCAAGACTCTTATTCGGTTTTTAATAAATATGAATTGAAATTCCATTGGTTATATTTAGGCTTGATAAATTTAATGCATGAGAGGTAATGCCTCAAGCATATTATTATATATGTGATTAATACTTTGATATAGGATATGGAATGATATTTAAGGGCTCTGTTGGGAATGAAATTCCATGCTCCCTTAAATCAGGCATTGAGCTTGATGTCTCACACCATTAACACTATTTGGACAGTTGGCATGATGCACCACATCCCTTACTTTGGGTGTTGACATGAAGACTCTCCCACCATCACAAGTGACAAGCATGAATTCTCTCATTAGTCATGATATATAGGGAATGTACCCTTTTTCTTGATCTTATAGGCTCATTTAGACTGATTATGGATGAATGAGTTACACCCTGATCCAACTAACAGCAAGTATTCCAGGTATATGGATACTTATGTATAAACTTGATTAGTCCATATAAGTAGATGCAATATATTAATATACTATATATATATATTAATACTATATATATAGTTACAGATCAGACAGTCATTCCAGCCATGAACCGAATTAGGTAGAGCCACCAGGTGTCCCTTAGGAACCTGAGTAGGCTGGTGATTATTTATTCATCATTTTTTACTATTCTATTATACCTAAACATTGTTCTTTCTATGTAAAATACTTGTATTGCTTCTAGATATCGTTGGTGGTGGCCTATTGGTATTGTATCTCACACACAACTCAGGCTGCCTTTAGTACCTGAGTAGATTACTTGTCTGTGAGTATGAGCAAGGGAAAGCGTCATGATATAGATATTTGATATTCTTTACTTATTGTTAGAGCATGGGATAAGGGGATTGAGAATATAATCAAGATTCTAGTGGAGTATTCTTTTTGATTTTTTTCCATTTTTGTATATCATGTTGTATATGACTTCCCCATGTTTCACCTTTTTTATATTAGAATGCCATGACATAATTATATATATGAAACTTCCATGTGGATTTTGATATTATACAATTGCTTAGTTATATAAGCTTCTACACTTTTTTACTATATATGTTATATTCTGATTTCTGCTATAGTGGGTTACTGGTCCATTCATCTCAGTGTATGTTTATATTATGCTTCCACTATTGTCTATTTCTTTTTTATAACTACTATTCCACTCGGATATGAGGGTATAGTCATCCCATTGTACCACCTTTACACCCTCATTGCTACTTGAAAGCCTCTAGCATACGGGGAGTCATGCCTGAGGCCATGTGACCCACCAGATCGGGGGATGATTTAAGTGGATCCTGGTTCAAGACACCACATGTTCTCCTATTCCCCCTGACCTTGAGATATAGGGGTGTGGGAAAACCTAGATACATATTTCACCAAGATGTGTGAGAATAATCGTATTAATATAAACTAGAGACTCTTAATCATTTACCTGTGACTAAAAATTATTTATACATTCTAGTTTTTGGTAGAAATTCTTAATCATTCTTGTTTTTATTGGAATTCTTATTCATGCCTGATTTGATGGAAATTCACTTTTGTGCCTGTTTATACTTTCATTTGAAATGATTTGAAAATAATGATTTATGTTGAACTTTGAAAATATTTACATGCCTTTTTTTATTCAAAATTTAGAATACTTGGTTATTTGATATTCACTAATTATGGAATGCTTGGAGGGATCCTAAATTAATAGATTTTCTTACACCCTACTTTTTCCTTTGGGTGTTTATAGATATACTTATGCTCGATACAGGAAAAGGAAATAATTGCATGGAGGTGGTGGGTGTTCTTGATATCAGGACATTGATATTTTATGATGACTAGTGGAGTATGTAATCCACTTGTTACATGGAGAAATTATGGTGGTGACTTTGATGGATATGTATTTACTCGTATTGATGTAGTATTTTTAGGAAATTTTTTTTGTCTACTTATGGTACATTTCTCTTGATGATTGTTTTGGAGTACCATATTTTTATGTATTCTTTCAAATTTTTTATTTTTGAGCTATTCTTGTGGTAAAATAATTCCCCCTTGATTCTTCCTAGGTGCTAGTCTCTAACTCGTGGGGATTTTAAAATCCATTTGGACTATCTTGGGATTGATTCAGGTATCATCTTATTAGGTTATTGGGGTTAGTTCATGAAACTTATCCTAAAGGGAAGTGATACATCTATATCCAACCTTAATTTTATATATCTATTTAAATATTAGGTATATATTTAGTCAACAACAAACATACAAGACCAACACCTCATCCACACAACACTCCACCGCACTACATTGATATGTTATATCGCATGCATGGGAAAGTTCGACATCAAGAAATAAAGACCAGGATCCTGATAATATCTTATATAAAATGAATTAATTAAAATATATTTACCTATATTCATATTTTACATATATCATATATTTTAACCTTTTAAAAAATTAATCATTCTCATGCATGAACATACACATAAACACTTAAGAACACACTAAGATTTCTTTCCCAAATAGATATATGGTTCTACCTATATAATAATATATAAACCTATAAACATGTATCTATTGTGGAAAAAGATTCATCATCATCTTACCATATAATCTAAAAAGTTATACCACCGCATGTATATTGATAAATGTGGTTCCATAAATATTTTCATCCCAACCGATGTTGTATTCTACTAGTCTCGATCTCCTTCATCAACAAAATCCACTCTCAATCCATGGAATGTGGTTTACCGATGTGAAATATATATACAAATATATATATATATATATATACACAACCATCTCTGCAATTTTTTTGAACCTAGGGTGGAAAATGATGACCTCAGAATCATATAATATGAAGTGTTGATGTCTCATTTAAATAGAATGAATAGTACAGATTTTAACATGTTCTACATTACATTTTAATTCAAAGTCTCACATTATTATATATTATAATGTGAAAAATACACCTCAAAAATTACTATAGGACCTAACATGTTGTTAGGAACTTTATTTCCCTAGGATCAGGCTCAAACGAACCCATGTCGTTGTCCTTATCTAATAGTTTTTGTAATTGGTCAGCAACCTAGGTGGATGGGGGTGACCTTTACATAGATAATTACCCTCACATGATTTGGGGATAACCTTTATATCAGATAAGGATAACCTTTATGTAACTATTTGACATCAAGTGACCCCTTCACAAGTCTTAAATCACCGTTATATGAATCAAGAGTTAAGAAACCCTTATGAAAAACTCAAAAGAGCCCAATGGACACTAAAAAATATTTATTGTCGACACTCAAATCATATAAAATTTTCATTATTTATATTCAAAAAACTATAATTCTTATAATCTATTTATTTATTTTCATTTATTATTTAACATATATTTTAATTAGTCTTGTAAATATATTCCATTTCTTCAATATATATTTTCTTATAATTATTATTATCTTAAATATATTTATATTAAATTAATATTTTATGGATCATTATTTTTTTTCTCAAAAAATATTATATTATTATAAAAATTTACATTTTATAATTACTCATAAAAATATCTAATCAAATTAAACATAATCTTAATTAACATATTAAAATAAAATTATTAGTAAAATTGTTTTTAAATTAATCTATTCCAATCACTTTCAAAATATTGTCCCCTGTTCAAAAAGTTCCCATTCTAATTTTCCCTTAATAATATTTTCTTTATATAGATGAGAACACATGAAATGATCATATTTTCTTTAAATATATACACATTTTATCCTCTCTCTTCACTTACAAAATGATTCTTATATTCCTTCTTTTCTATATTCTCACTATAATCATCTTTAAATGAGTGATCTGCATGACCACCATGAGGAAACATTCTTTAATTTTTTTGTTTTTGTATTTATCTTCATGTATTGTCCTACTATACTTATTTATATTATTATCAATATTATATTTCCTTATCCTTAGTAATAAAAGACTGGGATATTTCATACTTAAATCTCAATTTTCATGTTATTAAAATGTACTTTGGTATTTTTAAATTTAGTAATCTGGTACATTAATAGAGTTTATTTTAAGGATACATATATATTAAAATTTATAAAATTACATTCCACCCATTAAATAAATTTTGTCATCAAAATTTTAATAATTGAGTAATGAAAACCATTATAAATTTTAGGCATATGAACTTTGAACCAACCTTTAGAGTTTTATTCAATAATATTCATTCCCTAAAAAGAATAATAATATCTTATGAAACATAACCCAATTTTTTTCAGTATAAATAATTTCTACAAAATAATCATTCATGTACCAGGGTATCTTTCATTCAATCTTGTTGTGTTGTTAATGAAGAGAGATGGTCTAGGCATTGAAACAATGTTTCAAGGATTTTTCAAAATCTTTTGTTCCTTTATCATAAGATATCTTATAGATTTTTGGATTTTAGTGATGAAATAAATGGTGTGTCTTTGAAAAGGCACTATTTTTGAAATATAATTTCAAAACATCCAAATGAATTTTATTTTTATAAAATTACCCTACAAAGTGAGTTTTGAAATTTTCAAATTGCAATCCTTCCACAAAAATAGTTATATTTCCAAAAAAACAATAAATTAAAACTAAATACATGTAGAAAGCATGAGGACCTCTCTCTTCTATAACAACTCTAAAATCATATTGAGCTTCATAAACTCAGGAAAATTTTAAATATTTGAAAATTACTTAGTGTCACCTCCCTTATCACAAAAGATTATAGAGTTGAGAATTTAAAATTTTATGAAAAATGATCCATGGACCATGGAGATTCTAGGGTATGGAGGAGGTGATAGATATATTATACATCTGTTTTTAGGAGAGTTTCATATTGTAACTTTTTTAAAATTGCATGAATTTGTAATAATTATTGCAAGTATTAAATTTAAAAGGGATATACTATTTTTATGTGATCTTCCTCCTTCCATCATGAAACTAGTCCTCAATTTGTTAGTAACACGTAATAGAAACTAAATTATCAATAAAATGATAAATTATTACTTCTTAATTTATCATATAACATATAATATATTACTTATTTAATATAATAATTTTTATAACAAATAGTTTTAGAAAGAGCTCTATGTTGATTCTTCTTCCTCAAAATTCAAAATAATAAAACCCTAGCTGGCCTTTATAATGCCTCCTTAAATCACAAGGTCTTATTAAAATAATCCTAAACCCTTAAACCTATGAATTTTTTTATAATATAGTCAAAAAAACCTCAAATTAATAAATCCTTAATGATTAATTATACATCCATGACTTTTTTAGGTTTAAAGATTTAGAGAATTAGGAAAACTATTACATAACCTATATTTTTATTTCAGTCCAAAACAATTATCCCTTGGAAAGGTCAAAACTATATTTTTTCTCAAAAACCAAATTCAATTTATAAAATACAAATATTTTCAATGAAATGTATAACTAGTATAGAAAATACATAAGGAAACATGGAACATTATAATCATAATCATTTCAATATAATTGATCCATAAACTATTTCTATCATCATTCATAATAGAATCACCTAACCAGATAATTCCTACTTTGATTCTAAATAGAATTACTTATCAAGGTAATTCCAACTTCATATATTAAAGGAATCACCTAACCAGATATTTCCAACTTCATATCCTATTGGAATTACTTAATTTGATATTTCCAACTTTATATCTTAATGTAATCACCTAATGGAATAATTCCATCTTCATATCTTAATGGAATCACCTAACCAAATAATTCCAGCTTAATATCTTAAAAGAATCACCTAATCAGATAATTACAACTTCATATCATAATGGAGTCACCTAACTAGATAATTACAACTTCAAATCTTAATGAAATCACCTAACTGGATAATTCTAAATTCATAACTTAATGGATTCACCTAACTGGATAATTCCAACTTCAAATAGGAGTGACTCATATCTAATTAACTCTACCTTTATAACCCAATGCACTAGAGAGCTATAAAAGGTCCACCTATCACATAGTGCAAAAATTCCCTTATGGATTTTGGTTCACTACACAATCCCTCCTTTCATAAATAATGCCCAGTTATTATATCAAAATAAATTTCAATTTTTATCATCATAAAACACATCTTAATTTTCCCTTATTTATTTCATAAACATCAACCTTTAAAATAAATCCATAAAAAAATTAATTCAGTAAATGCATGGCTCATTGATGAAATCTGGAGGAAAAGAGAACTTATAAGATATTTATACACAAAATAAGGATTTTAAATAAAGGTAATTTAAATTCAATAGAATGCTCATTTTTTAAAAAACTTTAATCAAACTCTTGAAGGTAAATTTATTTCAAATGGAATATGGTTTGTCGATAAAAAAGAAAGAGGAGGTGAACTTTTTGGAATGAAATTATTTATATTTAAAATTATAATTTTTTAAAGGAAATAAACTCCTTTAAAAGAATCCTTCTAACAACATTAATTCCTTATATAAATATTCATGTTCTCAAATGTAGACCCAAAAAAAACTCTCTCTCTCTCACACACACTACTTTTCTTGCAATTTAAGCTAAAGAAATTGGGGTATCTTTAGTGATCTAAGTAGTACTTGGATATCTACTATCTCAGGGGAAGTACTCCATTTATATCCAACCTTAACTATTTATGTTTAAATAAATTTTAGGTATATATTTGATCAAAAACTAGCATGAAATACCAACACCTCACCCTCTTCAATCTAGAGATTTCATGAAATCCCAATTATAGTGATGTTTATATAAAATATAATTCATGTTACTACTCTTATCATGTATATCATTTTATATCTCTCCATTGCATTATACTAATATTTTATATATCATGTGTGGATAGGTTATGCTTCAATAAATAAAGACCAATATCCGGATAAAATCATATGTAAAATTAATTCAATATAATATAATTATCTATAATCATATTTCATATATATTAACTTTGAATATTTTAAAAAATTTAGCAATCAAATGCATGGACATACACTGTAACACTTAAGATCATGTTAATATTTCTTTCCCAAATTGATATTTGTCTCTACCTACATAATAATCTATAAACCTTCAAATTTGTAGATCTGGTGGAAAACGAGTCCTCATCAGCTAATAGTATAAGTTGGGAAGTTGTACCAAAACATGTAAATTTATAAATGAGGTTCCATAAATGTTTTCATACCAACCTATATCGTGTTAAAATATTCATGATCTCTTTCAACAAAATAATCTTCTTACAGTCATGGAATGAGATTTATCAATGTAAAATATACATATATATATATATACAACAATATCTATAATTTATGAAAATCTAGGGATGAAGATGATGATCTCAACATCATTTAATACAAAGTGTGCATGTCACCTTTAAATAGAATGAATAGTACCTATTTTAACACATCCCACATATGTTATAAAGCTGTAATATCACTTCATTATATATTATAATGAAAAATACCACTCTAAATGTCCCTTAAACCATGTCATTCCATTGAGGACCTTCTAACCCATGGTCCATGCTCGAATGAACCCATGTCATTGTCCTTCTCCTTTGGTTTTGATGATTGGTCGGTTGCCTTAGTGGATAGGGGATGATTATTACAAAGCATTCTGCCATCACTCAAGCTAGGGATAACATTTAAGTGAATTGGTGATGACCTTTACATAGACAATTACCCTCATGTGAGTTGGGGATGTCCATTTCATAAGTTAGGTATGACCTTTACATAATTAGGTGAATTTGAGTGACACAATCACAAAGATTAAATCACCCTTACATTAATCGAGAGCCGAGTGAGCCTTTTAATAAACTTAAAAGACCCCACTGGGCACTAAAAATTATCAATTATCTACACCCAAATAATATAAAAGTTTCATTGTTAATTTTCAAATAAGTATAATAATTATAATCTATTTACTAATTTTTATTAATTATTTAACATATATTTTAAAAGGTTGGGGCCGAAGCCTCATTTTTTATTAATAAAGCAAAGCAAATACCTCTTTTAACTGGGTAGAGGGAGACCCATTACATAGCCCGAAGGCCCAGTGGGCTTGTAGCCCATCACATTCCATATCTTATCCTCAATTCAAAAAGATCCCATAATAATTTTCCTTTAACAGCTATTTTCTTGATAAATGTGTGAACACATGTAATGTTTGTATTTTCATTCTTTAAATATATAAAAATCATATCCTCTCAATTCACTTACTAAATGAGTCCCAAATTCCTACTTATCAATATTTTCTTGATTTTTGTCTCCATAGGAGTGATCTTCATGGCCAACCATGATGATGCATTCTTCGATTTTCCTTCTTTATGTTTTAATCTTTATTTACTATCCTATAATACTTATAGCTATTATTATCATTATTGTATTTCTTTATCCTTATTAATGGAAAATTGAAATATTTCGTGCTTAAATTTGGATTTTCATGTTTTTAAAATTTACTTTGGTTTATTTTAATTTAGTATGCTTGTTCATAGTATTTATTTAAATGACACATATATATTAAAATTTCAGGATGTTACACCAAAGTGTGAGATATATAAAGGTGGGATTGATGACTCACATACCATCATATTTAATTTAACCAAACTTTAATACATATAAAAACTCAATAAATAATATTAAATTAAACATTAAACCAACACATACAATATTCAATCAATATCACGATCAGTTGCATATATGCAACAACATTGCATTCATATAAGCTAGCATACATTTCTAAAATATCCTTTAAAGAAGATAAATTTTCCTTGAATCAAAAATTAGTGGTCAAATTAATTAATTAATTAATTCTCATAATAATTTAATCCAATTAGTCATAGAGATGCATAATATTTCATACTATCTAATTTTTATTTAAATAAATTTAATTTAATTATTTAAAATTACTTAATTCCATGACATGTACTTGGTGAAAATACAACATGTACCCATCCAAACCATATGGAATTTGGTATTCATCATGTACCAAGAACTTACACAGGATGTAGCATACATGTTGTATCATGCAATTTATATGGTGTGTACTATCAATTTATGACACATAGAAACATGTTAATATATACGTCATGCACCGCTTTTAATACACATGGAGTACATGGTGTATAAAGATGATCATACATAGTGTGTACATATAAATTTAACAATGAAATTAATTAATCATTTAATTTTATTTAGACCTTTTCAAATGGTGTACACTGTCAATTTATGACACATGGAACGTGTGTTAATTTGGATTAATCGTGCAATTAATTTTATTTTTGTATAAATTAATTTACATAGTGTACAACCGAGATTAGAATATACTCTGTGTAAATGCATACAAGATCATGTGTGTATTAACTACAAAATACATGTGTCTTAATTAATTATACATTGCATGTGTATTAATTATAAATTGTGTGTTGATAAATTAATTACACACCGTGTGTATATTAATTATAAATTGTGTGTATATTAATTAATTATACGTTGCTTTTGTATTAGTTATACACCATGTGTGTGGTAATTAATTAAACACCACATGTGTATTAATTACACACCAAGTTTATATTAATTATATACTAGTGTTTCTTAATTAATTGCACACCATGTTTGCATTATTTAGTTACACATGTGGTGTATTAATTACATGCATCTAACGACCACACCACCACTGTGTTAGGTGGGGTTAAACAATATGTAGGTGCGTTACACACCATGTAATGATAAAAACCATGTGTCACATTCAAATGGTATATCCATGTGCTTTTCATTTATTCTTGATAATAAGAATGTGAATTAAGAATATATCATGACTTTAATATTAAATAAAGAAAACCGAAATGAAAAAGTAATAAATAACTTAAAAATTGATCAACAAAAAATTAAATAACTATGAATTTTAGTATGAAAGATTTGATACCACTTGAAAGTCTCAAGAATAGTAGAAGTCAATCTAGACCATGACCAATGATGATTTTTCATTGAATGATGTTGATGGAACACCGATTTCTATCATGGACGATTCATTCATCTTATATTGTTCATCTTGATCAAAACACAGTCCATTAGGTTTGAGGATTTATCTCTTGTATCTATATTTTATGAGTGTAGTGGAATCACTAAAGGGTGGTTCCCAAATTTAATTTTTTTTCAGATTCAATGAACAATATGGGATCAATACGATGATGAATGCTGTCATCCAAAGAATTTAATCAAGGATTTATAAAAATGAATAGAAACCTGAAACCAAGAGAGAGGATCAACATAGTTTGTTTATAATAAATTTAATTAAATTAAATAATTACCTCCAAGGTGATTCTTTCTTTGTTGATGCGTTCGTCCACAGATCAGTAGGTTTACGATCATTACGTTGTAGAGATCAAGGGTAGATCTCCTATAGAGGTGATCTAAAAATGTTCCACATATCTTTGGATTTCATAGAAGGAGTCTCTGGGTGCTAGCACAGAAGATCCTTGGGCTTTTGATGTCTGCATTCAATCACATTGACAACTACTTCCAAAGCGTTCTCTATGATTTGGTGGAGGAGGATCTCTCTCATTCTTGAGAGCATTCTTGGAGAGGGATGAAATCTCTAGGCTTGAGATCTTTCCTCCAATTAATCGTGAACAACCCCATTAGCATCACTTGGATATCACTTGGCTAATAAGAGAATAATATAACTGGGAATTTAATTCACTAGGGTAATAATAAATAATTTTCACCAGTGCCTTAATTATTTTATTAATACTAGCGAAACCCCCATGTCAAATAATAACAGCAACATTATTATTTCTTAACATGTTCATAACTTGTGAATTATAATTATATATTATTTAATAAAATAATATTCAATATTATTATTTCCCACTAGACCATTAAACTCAGTCCCCCAATCCTCAATATTAATTAATTATTTGGCTCATAATATATTCTCTCGAATAACTAGTGACAGAATAAATGTGATCATGCATACATGAAATATTATTAAACTATAACTAGGAATAATATTTATTAAACTTATTAAATAATAAATTATTTAACTAAAATACCGGATACACTTAGTGTGTGACCCTCTAGGCCTCTTTCTCAGTGGCATTAGGTGAACCTACCTAAAGTCCAAGGTCAGTATCTAGAAACATGCCAAGACACCCATAGAGAAAGAAGTTAATTCCATAATGAAATGTCACCTCATAATAATTCTTATCATGTTATATAATCCCTTTATCATAGTATACCTAATCAAGCAGGTTCTTTTCCAGTTCCATTAACCTATATGTTTGATATCTCTTTCTTTGAATTTTCGAAAATAGAACTTACCTATAGAACACCATGGACATAGATTTATTTAGGATATATCATTTCCATAAAAGGTCCAAATATATTATCTTCTATTAAATAAAATAAGGGATAAATTCGTTCTCACATTATTCATTATTACAATATTACTCATGATGCATCCAACAAATCCTACCTCACCGCGAACATTTGTTGTCACAGTTTTCCCCAATACATCTAAGTGTGTGACGCAAAATATCCATTAATAACAATATAAAATTCTAAGGACCAATTCACACGTACGTAGATAGGAACATCAAATGAAACTTATAAATGTGGATTTTCTATTTTCGGGTCTCGTTCTCATAATATCATACTGGATATCACCAAGGGAGTACACCATGAGTAGGTGCCTCAAAGTCCTATGAGCCTCCACCCCTGATATCCTATAGTATTTGTGTCCCTCAAATGATATTATCTGGATTTAGAAAAAATATTCAATAATAGTATCATAACACTTATGGTTTCTCATCATAGTAGGGATCCACTATGACCTTTCAGTGCGACAGTTACTCTTAGGACATTATCACATAAAATGTTACACCAAAGAACAATCATAATGTGATAAGTAATTTATTAATATTCAAAACCATGAATATATGTTATCATAAAGTTAAAAATAAGTTATTTCTAGATAACCAAATCCAAAAGTATCTTGTTTAAACAAGGAATAATATTGTCCCATGGTCCCACTATTCACCTTATAAGGGGGTGAATTAGGGTGATATAATTTATTCTTCTCATTAAATCAAATTGGATCTTATATTTGGATTGGAAAAGGAAACTTGAATCTGATTTTTAATCTAAATCAATTATACAAACATAAACAGAATGAGCATACTGATTTTACTTGGTTCACTTATAAAATTATTCTCCAATGAGAACATATCAATTATGTGTTGATATATTGATTAATTACTACTACATAAGTATGTGATTAAAACTTTAAGAAGAGTTCATTATTTTATTAAGGTGTATAACCTATTCATATCTTATACTCCCTACTTTGAATATGGATACAATGATGAAATTAACTTGCAGGTACATCTCATAATATTTCTATCATATCTAACAACATTAAATAGTAAAAAAATTCATCCATGATGCTCCAGTATTCACTAACAGATTTATCAAGAATAATCATAACTAAATCATCTTAAAAGCCTAATCTTCAAATCACTTTAATCCCACATACTTCTATACTATAATCTAGATAATAAATTATATTTAAATATCTATAATCCTCATTATCCTATACTTATATTATTTTCTTTGTGTGTGTATATTTGATTCCACACAACAACTCTCTCTTTTAACTGAGAATGTTTAAATTTTAAATTTTAAACACATTAAATATTTCCCTTGAATAATCTTCCATAATATATTTATCATTAAATTAATATTTGATATTTGAAGATTTTTATCTAACTACAAAACCTTCAAGATAAATCTATATCATCAGTATTGTTTGAATTCTATAGAATCCATATATTATGATGTGACATAACCCTTTACAATGTGATGGAATTGTTTTGAGTTAACAATTTATTAACTTTTATATAGGTCACAACATGTTAAACATTTTCATAGAGTAGTGTTCTATATACTTAATAAATACCCTGAGTGTCAAAATAACCAAAACAAACCCTCCATGGTGCAACAAATACACAAAATTGTGGTCCTACTCTTATTATTCATAGGTTGTGGTTAAACCTTTTTATGTCGTGTGGACATCAACAAACTTCTAGCAGGATTGAAGTTCTCATGTCCATCTATGTAGCATATCTATCTCCTCCACAATGTTGTCTAAATATTTATTATGTGCATTCAATCCTTCGTATTCAATAGAGTAGTCACCTGGCTTCTAACATAGCCTATTTTGGATGAATCCCAAATTGATATTATTTTCAAGAAAATGTCTCCTAATAATTCAATCTGATCTAAAACCTCTTCAAAAAAATACATTAGGCCCTACCATGGACGGCAGGGCACTATTCCACCCCTCACATTTTTTTTCAATGATGCCACCATTAATCATGATCCTTCTTACAACCTAGCACTAAACCATGCTAGGATATATTCTCCTTATCCAACCTACTTAGCACTATGGTTGAGCTTGGTGTTGCCTCACAGTGGTGCCTTTATTCTGCATTGGTCTAAGGAGTAGCGCCATTTTTGATACTCTAAACACCAATATAGTATAGGAAGTTTTTCTATAAAATTTATCTACTAAAAAAAATAGATATGGAGAATTATATAAACCTTATGCAATTTTCATTCATTTTCCAAAATTTTTAATATCAAAAAATGATATGGTGTGGTCCATCACCTTGTGTTGTGGTTTCAACCTACTTCTTCTAGAATTCCATATTATTCCTACCTTTAAAAAATTATTCACTATTTTTTTAATACTTTCAAAAAAACTCTTAATAGACAAAAAATATATATTGATAAAAAATCCATCAAATACCTTTAGTTCCAGTATTTCACCCTTCTAGTTTTATTGGTAAAACTCACTCTTACAAATTTTTGGTAATACTCAATATGATAGAACTCACTTTTACATTGATAAGGATTTGCTGCTCACTCAACCAATTAACAATTAAATGAAAAGTGTTCTTCAATTTTCTAATACTCAGAAACAAATAAAATTGTCTTTAATATTTTCATTAAGCCATTGTGTAACAAAGTTCGGTGTATGAAATAAGAGAAATTATTAGGTTTTATAATTCAATCTATAATTTTTAGAAAATCCTTCTCTCTTTACAAAATACCCATAGAAAATATCCCCCTCTTTATTTAACACCAAATAAAATATATAATCCAAAAATATCAAACAAAATATAGATATATTATTAGATAAAAATGGGAAGAGGGGAAAATATGAACCTCATTAGTTTCAGGGAATTGGTTGAATCCCAAGTTTCAACCTATCCCTTTTAAATATATGAGCTTATAAGGGTTCCATGAATATATCAACTAATTGATCTTTAGTTCTAATTAATTTAGTCTCACTATATTATTTTCCACTTTCTTCTTTATGAAATGGTAATAAATTTCAATGCGCTTCATTTGAGATCATTGAATCGGATTTTTAGACAACTAAAAAGCAGTTTTGTTGTTTCATTGAATCATAATGTGATATTATATGAATTAATTGATATCTTCCAACTATTTCTTCATCTAGATAATCTATCTATAAAATTTTGTGATTAAAACATATTTTTTCTATGTTATGATTAAAGAAACACAACCATGTTTCTTGCTTATCCGACCAATACAATTATTCACAATGTAAAAAATCTCCTCCACTCATATATTTTTTATCCATAATATCACTTGCCTTATAAACATGTAAATATTCAAATAAATTCATTTATTTTCCATATTTAAAAAAACTACAATGTAATGTTACTTTAACATACCCCATTATTCTTCTCACTACCGTGAGATGTTCTTTCTAAAGAAAACATTGAAACCTTAATACTAAGCATGTATAATCTAGTATTTTAATAGTAATATAGAGTAAAATACTCATTGTTATTATATTTAAATTAGAACCTACACATTTATTTCCTCATTCTTACCAAGTTTTATTCCAATTTATATCAAAATTGAAACAGACTTGCACTCCTCCATTCTGAATTTCATCAAGACTTCATTTTCGTTCTTTAATTTTGAAATTAATTTATTACATTCATGATGATGTAATTTAAATCTAATAAATTTTGTAATTTTTTTGATTATTGACATTTTAAACACACAATTAATTAATTTAGAAAACAAATCAACTAAATTCTACTATTTTTCTCTGAATATTATTTCATCTACATACACTAACACCATGAACTAGTCATTTTAATAAAATTTTATATATATGTTGTCATCATCCCCTTATATTTTTAGATACATTTACCTTAATAAAGTATTGATCCATTCCTACCAAGCATGAGGTTATTAATTTAGGCTATATAAATATTCTATCAACCTAAAAACATTTTAGTCTTCATTTCCAAGTAAAATTCCAATTGTTTGATTTATATATAAATTTTTATTTAAGACTATATTCATAAATTTAATCTTATAATCCATCTAAAACACTTTGAAATTTATTTGGATAAATACTTATAAGAAGAGTCGAATAAAATCTTTCATTTCCACAAGTATGAAATTCTATTCAATACCAATTACTTTAACACAAGTATATCAAATAAAAATTAGAAATGTTGTATTATAGATAATTTTTTCATTTAATCTAGTTTATTCTTGAAGAAACAATTTTGACTAATACAATTTTGATTTTTATGCCTTTATTCAAGCTCCCAAGATTTATATTTATCAATTTGTTCCAATTATTCATTATTGGAATCTATCTATGATTATTCTTTCACAACTTATTCAAATTATTTTGGTTCTACTTGTGAAAATATAGCAGTTTTCTATAAATTTATCATTTAATGATTTTTTGTAGGTTCAATTATATCACCAATAATATTGGTCTCATTGACCTCAGTCTATATTTTATTTGTAAAGCCACTAATTTCATTTATTTAGTATCATATCCATCTATATATTCAACTTCATAATCCTCTTATTCACATTCACAATTGTTTTCACTACTATGATTCATAACTTGTTATTTTTCTTCTTCATAGACTTCATTCAAATCAAGAATCTCATATCTATTTCTATATTTTTATTCAAAAATGTTAACATCATTGCTTCAAAAAAAAATTCAACCTCTTTTTGATATATTTAAATGATTTAATATTGAATTCATATCCTAAAAATAATCCTTCTTATATATTTTATTTTTAATTTCTTTGATTACCTTTTTTTTGAATGAAACACCTAACCCTAAACACTCTAAAAAAATCTATGTTAGATTTCTTTTATACCACATCTCATAAAGAGTTATATTTTCACTAAGTTTAAGAAAATAATTATTCTATGTATAAATAATCACTTGAACAACATTATTCTAAAAATATCATGAAATAAATATTTAAATAAATATTTTTCTTTTTTTACTCCTTTCTAGAACACCATTCTATAATTTTTTACTCACAAACAAGAATTAAAACTTAATTATGTTCTTCTACCAGTAATTATATACCTATAATAAGTTTATTTCATACCATTATATGACTTGAGAATGTTGATATATTCTCTGGGTTTCATTCTTTAATCTTCTCGGGAACTATTAATTCACTTAATTAATTCATCATTTTCCTAAAAAAATGATACATCCCACTATAAGATAACCCTCAAAAAAAATGAAATGTTTTTACCATATGTTTTGGTAAATTTCATAGGTCCACAAACATCTATATGAATAAAATTAAGTATATTTGTTTCTCTCTTCTTGTTCAGTTGATATGAATTTATCACATGCTTTCCATTTAAACATGCATCATAGTTCTTCTCTCGGTCTTATTTCAGATTTCTAATTTCAATTAAATCATTCAATTTTGAAAGATTTTATATGATTTTGTGATTAATATATAAGAGCCTATGATTCCAAAGACGGTTTTCTACTACCACTTAAATAATAAAAGGGACTTCCATGTTATTAACTTGATATAAGTTTACATTTTTCCAAAACTCTATCATAAGATAATTTATAGATTTACCTTTGATTTGGAATCTCTTCTGACTAAATTTTTCCTATAAACCTAATTAAAAAGGTTAAATAACACATAATAAATTATGATGAAGTATATTAACATATAGAGCATCATATTTATTAAATTTTTCAACAGAGATATGATTATTTCTACCTCCTTTAACTTTTAATGCTCCGTCATTTCCAAATCACACAATTCCACCAACTCTGCTTTTAACATTCTTTAAAAAAATTCTTTTCATATGAGATGAACACTCGATGTCCAAAATTATGGTTCTTCTATTATTTATTTCCTTTAAATCAATTTCTACTAAGTTTACTATATTAATCATTCTTATTTACATATAATAAATTCCAAAATGATTTGATACTTTTCTTGGTCTCTTACTTTCATTATATACAAAATCCATCAAATTGAATTCTTCTTATTCAATGGGAAAAACCCTATTCTTAAAGGGAACATAATTATTCTCTCTTACATACATTTTTCTCTATCTTCTATAAGAATATATTCTACTTCTCTACCTGAATCAAATTCTTTATTCCCAAAGTTTGAACAATTAAAATAGTAACCATTGAAAGAGTTTCTTCACTAATATAAAGAGTATGCTTCAACTCTCCTTTACATTCTTCCAATATCTAGTCCCCTTATATAGCTTTCACATTCACTATAGAGAGACATTTCATGGGAATAAAATCAAAAAATAGATATTTTTTTAATATAAATATATTATTCTTGTCATCTCTATAAATATCTATTTCTTTTGAATAATTCCTTAATTGTTTATAAGTTCTCATTCATTGATAAATTTTTCCTTTAAATTTATACCCTATGTTATTCATTCTTACTTACATTGACTTTGATGTTTCAACATTAAATACAATACCAGTTTTACCATTTAGCCTTTATACACTTAGAATTTATTCAAAAGTACTTACATATCTTTTATCCCTTCACTAAAAAATAATTGTCTTTTTCCAATGGGGGTATATCTATTGGTAAAAGGGAATTTTCTGTTGGTAAAACGTTTTACCAAAAAAATTGTCTTGCACTAAACTATTGGTAAAAACTCTATCACTAAATCTTATTGCGATAGATAAAAGAATTCTGCTGCAATTATAGTAATACCAATAGACAATATATATGTTGGTCGAAATTCTTAGCAACAGATTTCTATAACAAATTTATATGTTGGTAATATTATTTTCATAACCAATACCATTAATTAATATTTGTTTGTAATTTATATTTTATATAAGATATTATGTTTAGGTATTTAAATATTTATTTCTGAAATTTTATATTATTTTAATTTATCATATATAATACACCTGTTTTAATTATCAAATTGAAGATGATTTTCATACATGTTCAAACATAAAAAAAGATTAATCATATTAATAATGGAATTTAATACAAAATTAATCAATACATAGTTGAAGTTGATTGATACCTAAAAACTATAAAAACAAAAAAAACCAAGATCCATCTATAGAGTTTCCACTACCGCACCCCCACCACCCATGTCTTATCTTGACTGTAATTCTCTATCATTGTCATGTCGTCACTTGACTGTAGTCCTCCAACATCGATTATGGTATAAGGGCAGTTACTTCCACCAAAGATCTTCTATCACCCCCCAAGTAGGACACTAGAAGAAAAAAATCCAGAAAACTCTAGTACCATTTAGGAACCTCAATTCATTGCTATGCTACACCCTTCAGCCGCAAGATCTACACCACACAATCAAAAATCATACCCAAAAATCGGTGCAAGTTATCTTCCTGAATTGAAAAAAAAAACTAATGTATAAAAAATGATCTGCATAGAATTAAATATCAAAAACAAAATCAATTCACCTCGAGTACCAGTTGGGAATTTTAGTTTGATGTTATACGGCACCATCCAGCTTCAAGATCTACACCACAAAACCAAAGATCACACCAAAAAATAAATGAAAATACAAAAATGAATTGAAACCAAAAAAAAATAAAACTATAAAAAATCATCTCCATATAATGGGAATTTTTCATTCCTCGTCTCAAGGTTCCAGATGTGAAATATATCATACCAGAACCCAAAAAAATGAATAAACATGAATAAAACCTTAGCACCCAAAACAAAACATGAATAAAAAAATCCATACATACAAATCCAAAATCACTATTCAACTACCCACTTTTTATGAGTAAGAGGATATTCATTTCATGTTATGTCCTTGTAAGTCTTAACCCATGTTTCTCACCACCTGATAACCTACCAGAGAATAATAGAAAAAGAAGTGGACAATCATAGAAATCATGGAAAACAAAATTAAATAGGCAGCATAGCATATGATTATGTTACCTTTGTGATTTATACCAAGGGGAGAGACCCATATATAAATAGAAGTAATAAAAAATCTTTCCATTAAAAATATTCAATATAATAACCCGGGGATATTAATGGGAATGAGTAAGAACAAATTAAATAAGAGAAAATAAAAATGTTACATCTCACAAACATCATCAGAATAATCATATTATCATATGATTTGTGAGAAATCATAACTTCATTCATCTACACAATCTGTCAAATTATTTAAATAGGAAAACAGTTTTCTAAAATAATAAAGAGATTTGGACTTCATCTATTGATATTTATTAATCCAAAAATAGATTCATTTTACAAATGATTTTAAATGAAAAACAAGAATAAAACTAAACCATAATCCATGGATACTTCAGTATAGTTATGACAGAAAAACACCTAAAATGAGGAAGTAAAATAATTCAGATTAGCACAAAAGAATTAATTAATAAATTAAAATAATATCTTAGAAGAAAAAAATAGAATTTCCTAGATATAATTTAAATACAAAACATTTATGATCTCACGATCTAGTTTGATCTCACAGTCTGGGTTAAGATAAAATTTCCTAGATAGAATTTGCCATCCAATTTCTGTCTAACTAGGTCAATCCCAATATTGGTTAATATAAATCGCAAACTATTTAAGACAACAAGAAAACACTCAACCAGTACCTTATTTGGCCTTAGGTCAACTCCACACATCAACTCAGCATCTAAACCACTAAAAATAATAGGTGAATAATATTCCTCAACATTGGTGATAAGAACCAACTTCATTAGTCAAAAATATGCACAATCTTGAGCTATTAACATACATGGATAACAATACTATCCTAAAATTGTTCAATAAGGTTGTCCTAAAATAAAAGTGAACATACCTGGATAAAAATTAGTGTTCCAGTTGAGAAGACAAAATAATAAGCATTCAAATCTAACAAAAAGATAGTTGAAAATTCAAAAGTAAGATGTGTAATAGAGAATAAACATTGTGGGTTAACATTAAAAAATAAATGGCACTAGAAAACTCACAGAGAGTGTGTGAAGTAAGGTAAATAAGTTTCAGTAAGGGAAATCTCAATTAATTAAGGGAGAGTGTGTGCAATATTGTAATGAGCATGAGTGTTCTAGTGCACATGGAGTGTATGGAAAGGAAGAGTGTGTTAAAAAGAAAATTCCATGAGTGTTGTTCATGAAGAACACACACTACCTTTCTACACACACATTCCATGTGTGTACTAGTGTACACACTCATGAAAACACAACATTATCATGGATGAAATAGAACAGTGTCATAGATGAAACATCAAAAACACAGTTAGGTGTAATGAAACTAGAACACTCTTCATGGATGAAATTGATTTATCTTACTAAAACACAACATGGGTGTTTTGGTGCACACACTCTCCCTTAATGCATACACTCTCCATGGATGAAACTAATTTCTCTTACTGAAACACAGCATGAATGTTCTAGTGCACACTCTTATTATAGTTCCATTTCTTGTCACAACATAAGTGTTCTAGAGCACATAATGTTTCATGAAGAATTCACATGTCTATTTCCATTGTTCTTCTACACTCTCCATTGATGAAACATATTTCCCTTAATTAAACACAGAAATAGTTTTCTAGTGCACACACTCACCTTATTACACACACCCTCACTTATTGAACACACTAAACTTACTTTTTTGCAATGTAATTAAGTGTATTTCTCCTGGAATTTATGTTTGTTCAAAAATAGAATATACACCGCTTATTTTTTAGCATTCCCATTACATGTGATAACTTCTATATGCAGCCCAAGTTATGAAGCGTGTGAGAAGTTGAGGGAAATATGACCATTGATAGAAAAAATAGATACATATAACAAGGCTAGGGTGCAAGGTACTAGGTTCAAGAAGACAAAATACAAGAAAAATTGTACAAAAATAGGTTTTACACAAACCTGCTTCCCATCAAGAGACAAATCAATGTCCTTGCACATCATTGCATCATGAGTTCCAAGTAACAGGTTCATGTATCATTAAATATTTGATCCTATGATGGATTTACAAGTAAATAAATAAAATGCATATATTATACTCAATAAATATTTCTATTCATCAATGAAATAAAACCCCTCAAATGTAACAATTTACCACTAAGAATTAGGTCATTTGGTAAGGAAAAATCACCACCTAACCAGAGGTTCCATGCTCAAATATTTGGGGATAAAACTGTATTAAATGGGAAATAGAAGATCTTTGCTATAACATCTTGTCTAGCTTGATCTGGAGTAGTCCAAACCCAAATATATGTCGTAGGTGAAATGGGACAGGTCTAGGATATTAAGTTGATCATTGATATCCAAAAAATTAAAAAAAAAGATAGTTTTACACTCCTATGATAAAAAAGAAATCTCATTACCCTATTTACCACCATTTTTACTTGATTTAAAATGTGAATAACAATATACCATTTCTACAAAGTAAACTAACACTCCAAAACACAAATGAACACATATGATTCCCATGCTTGGTTTAAGTCTTGGTATTAGATTTCAAGGAGTAAGTAATTAAAATCTACACAAACCCAGTGCTTCAAAATTTTGAGTCAAATAGTTAAATGAGTTTAAGAACAAAAAATACACAAAATCACTTCCAAAACACCCAACATTACCATCCAGTGGGGAATAGTGAAATACATGCTAGTGAAAGCTTAGATCGGCACCCTGAACCAACTGTAAGCATCCATAATATAAACCCTTCTGTGATGCCATAAATTGTCTTTCATTGAACACCATAAATTAAACTAAATGCAGAGAACAAAATAATTCAAAACTGAACTGTGGAGTAACGGAAAAATAAATAATTATAAACTTAAACACAATATATAAAAAAAAATGTGATAATATCATAATAATAGAAATCAAATACCTGAACTTTTTCTTCCTAGATATAGTCCCCATTTCATTCATTAACAATGTCACTATCATGTGCATGATCTTTATTTAGTTTAGAAGATAGTAGATGTTAGGGACATGTGTGTGAAGGAATTCGATTCAATATAATAAACATGGAAGCTAAAAAGTTAACTTCAATTTCTTTTAATAGTAAAGAAAAATAATCCCTGAAAAAGTCCAATACTGGATAAATATTTCAACTCTTCAGTATCAAATTTAATTTAGAATCACTAGCTTTACATATTCTTCAAAAATAGATTATACAAGAAATCTTAGTTAGAAAAACAAAAAGAAAAAATAGAAATTAAAAATAGAGATGAAAATATACTACATTGTTATCTAGGGATTCAATTCACATGTCTAGGAATGAAATGTATTAAGAATTTGTCAAAATTAAGATTTTGAATGTACTATAAACTAATATCATAATTCAGATTTTTAATATACCGTAGTATTGACTATGGGTGATGGGAAAGGATTATGGGCACAACTACGGTTGAGCTAGGGTGCTAGGGACCGAGAGGTCGCATGAGGATGATGGTATAATGTGATAAGAATGATGGTGGTTGAGTGAGGACAACAACTTTGAACAGCTGTAATGGCTAGGTCCAGTGAGGGGTTTCACATGAGGATGTTGATTAAAAAAATGGATGTGGTTTGAACGATGATATTAGAGGGGGGCGCCGGTCAGGAACATGGAGGGATTCTTGTAAAGAGGTCAATTTGGAATTCCGGTTGGGAACAGTGAGCGGTTGCTACGAGGAGGTCTACGAGGAATGCTGGTGGGGAAAAGGGTGTCAGGGTTGAGGAAGGGGGTAGCGGCGAGGGGTTGTGCGGCGGGGGGGGGGGGGGGGGGTCTCATTTGTGGGTTTTTTAGTTAATTTATTTCCTAAATTTTTTTACAATTTTGTTTCACTATAATTTTTTTCATTACTAATATTTATTACTATAATTTTTTTATTAAATATTTTTATGATGTTTCCATATATATAAAAAAAATTTATTATCAAAATGCTATGTTCGTAGTGGATTATATATATATTCAATCCTTGTTAAAATATTTGATATTATTGAATAATCTATCACTAACATATTTTTATGATAATAAAATATTTTTCAGTAATAATAATTTTTAACAACAAATTAATTTATCAGTAAATCAATTATTGATATTATTATAAAAAAGAAACAGATTTAAATGTTGGTAAAAGATTTGTTTCTATTGAACTACTAATATAAAAAGATCTATTTTTTGGTAAAAATAAATGTTGGTACTCATAGTTAATATAAACAGAATTTAATATCTCTTGGAAATAATCATTTTTACCAATATATATATTATCTGAAAGTAATTTTCTATTGGTAAATTTCACTTTTTTTGTAGTTCTCTCTTTTAACAATTCATCTGAAAATTTTCCAAACTGGAGATTCTCCCTTGAAATACATGTTTTAAATTCTATTTTAACCTTATTTATCAAAGAAGTAAATTCTTATTCAAGTTTCTTGACCTTCTTAAATTTCTCCTTGATAGAAAAATTAAGATCATCAATGATCTTAGTAATTTATTCAATATTTAATATATAATTCACAGCATTTTTAGATTTTATTAATACTTATTCATACTCTTTCACTACTTTATTAAAACAATTAAATTCAGCTTTAATTTCATCAACAAAGATTGAATACTACTTCCTAAAACATCTAATTCTATTATTAATCTTTCATTGAAAATCAATCTCTTCAAGATCCTCTTACAACTCTATTTCAAGGTATATTACTCCTTTTGGTTGATTATCATATTATTCTTCATATTTATATTTCTCCATGACATCTGTTATTGTATCCTTTAAATCTGATATAAACTTAGTTTCATGTCCTTCCGATGGATTTTATCTAGCATAATCTTCTTCCTTACTAACAAGAACCTTACTTTGAAACTTCTTTCCACTTGAGTTTTCATAAATTATATTCATTTTAGATGGAAACTTATTTTATTTTGTTCAATACTCATACTCAAAAACTTATTCATCTAAACTCTTTCAAAAACTATCAGTGATGTGTACTACCTTTCCATACTGGAAATAAGATATAGGTAGCTTTCACTCAAATCTTCCCTTTCCACTTTTAAACTTCCTTTTAATAAGTGATTAGAAATTATAACTTATGTCATCATCATTTTTATATTCCAAAAATTCCTACTTCTCAATATATTTGAAAGATATCTCTTTAGATAAACTTTATAAATAGTTCTCTAGTTCCACATGAATCTCATAAGAAACCATTTTTTGGTGTAATTCATTAAGAGAAAACTCACCAAGATTCATCTCCTCTAGTGCTGGTACATTTGGATTATATATTATAGGTAATATTCTAATAATCTTCTTCAAAATATCTGAGTCCTTAATCTCATGACTAATTCCATGAATGGAACCAACAAATTTTGTAATATTATTAAATAAACCATTTATATTTTCATTTGATTTCACCTTCAAATCATAAAATCTATTCTATAAAAATTTCAACTTTTCCTCCTTCATTCGGGTGTCACCTTAAATGATATTATCAAGTTTATCACAAATAACTTTGGTCATTGATAAGTACATCATATTCATATATATTTGATTATAATGTTCTCTTGATAAAGCATGTTGATCCTTAGCACCACAATTCAAAAACCTTTTTCCAGCTTCTATCATTGACCCTTCTATGGGATCTCTTGCTTGTATCCCATGTACTGCACCAGAATATACATCTAACCCAAGAGACCGTAGATAAGAACTCGTCATGTTTTTCTATATTTGATAATTTCATCCACTAAATAAAGGAACTCCCTTTACATTACTAATGTTTTCCATGACTATAGCTTTATCTAACAGATTCAATAAATAACCTAGCTTTGATACAACTTAGTGTACCATATCCCCACTATACACCCTAAGAGGGAGGTTGAATTAGTGTGATGAAATTTATTCTTCTATTTAGATAAAATTGGATATTGTATTTATGTTAGAAAATAAAACTTGGATATGATTTTTAATATGAATAAAATGAAAAAATATTAAGAGAATGAACATACTAATTTTACATAGTTCACCTATAAAATTCTACTCCAAGGAGCACATATCAATGATGTGTTTATATTCTGATTAATTACAACTTCACTAGTATGTGATCAAAACATTTGAAAGATATCATTGATCTAATAAAGTCTATGACCTCTTCTTGTTTTCCACACCCTCATTTAAATAAGTATACAATGATGAAATCAACTCAAAAGTTGATCTTATAATATTTATATCAAAGATAACAATAGTAAACAACATGGATGTTCTTCCATGATTCTCCAGTCTTCACTTCCATATTTATTAGAGGCAAGCACATCCAAATCTTATTTCAATCTTGGTGTTCAAATAACATTTGTCTTACGCACTTATCTTCCCTAATACATATATTCAATTATATTTAGATTTCTATAATCGTTAATATTCACTTATTCTATTCTATATTTTGTGTATGTATTTGATTCTACACAACAACTCAAACTTTTACTTGAGAATGTTGAAATTTAAAATTTGAAATTTGAAATTTAATTAACTTCTTTATTTCTTTTACTTGAAAATATTACCCTTGAATAATCTTTTGTAAAATATCCATCATTCAATTTTAATTTTCTAGTTGAATATGTTTAACTAACCACCAAACATTCAAGTGAATCCATATCATCAATAGTGTTTGAATACTACAGAATCCATATATTATGGAAACATACCCCTTTAAATCATAATGATATAGTTTTTACTTTACTATTTCTCATCTTCCACTTAGACTATGGCATGTCTAACACCCTGACATTTTAAAGGAGCACTATGTTTGACAGCATATGCAACTCGCAACACCGAGCTTTAATGAACCATGAAATATTATTATTTTATGATGGTTATAACATAGCCATTGAATTTTTAGGTATTAATAGAAGTAAAATAATTATGAAATATATATAAATATAATAATTGATAAAAATTTATTGATAAATTATTAGGAAATAAGCACTCATTTTTTACTAAATGCATTCTATTCTTTAAAATATACTTTCTTCAAAAAAAGGTTTTATATTAATTTTTGTGAGATAATATTATAATTAATTTATAAAACTTTTAAAAAAATATTTTAAAAAAATAATATAATTTTTTAAACCATCATATCAAAATAATCTTAGGTTTAATTTTTGAGATATTTTTGAAAATATTTTTTATCCAGTGAATAGCGAAAAATAAAAATTTTTATTAAAATTTGTATTTTTGATTCAAGAATTTACAAAGTACCATTTTGTTTTAAAATGTTTTAAAAGTAAAAATAGATTTATTATATTATTAATAATTAAATTAAATTTATTAGAGTTAATTTTATAGTTGAATTTGGTATAAAAAACTTTTATAAAAAAAATTAATTTTTTTCTGAAAAATTTGTTTCTCGTTGCATTTTTCATTTTTATCTTAAATTAATCATGCCACTTATTAAAATTAAATATTTAAAATTGATTCCATACTTAAAATCATGAGTTCAAAATTTGATAAATAGTTCCCTTTTATTTTTTTTTCATTATGAATAGTAACCATAATAAATTTTTATTACCATAGTAAAGGTAAAATGGATTAATTAGGGATAAAACTAATATCAATAAGCTTAAAATATATTCAAAAACTTATATTTATTTCATCATATGATTCTATTTCTTCCATAATCACTATTAATTTAAAAATATGACCTTTTCATTTAAATTTGGTTTTTAATTTTAAAATAATTAATAATAGATAAATTAAAAAATGACTCTTTCTTACTTTTAATATCTATAATATTTTGTGATAGGGATAAAAAACTAATATAAAATTATAAGTATTTATTTTAATGATTAATTAATTATCATGGTAATTTATTTTTAATTTTTAGTGATGAAATAATAACCTTTAATGTTTATATAATGCAAACATATCACTTGTGAAAGTAGTAAAAAACCAGGTAAATGATTCTAAAAAGTTTAAAAGTAATATTGTTTCCATGAGTAAAATTTTCCTATGAATTTGGAAGATACATATAACATATTATATAAGTGTTAAAGGTTTAGTTTCAAAATCCATTAATGTCATTTTGTTTTCAAAGTCAAATTATGTGAATAGTTCTTAAAATGAATTTAATAGTATTTTATGATAAATATATTTTATTAAATTATTTTAAAAAAATTGATATAGGTCAATTAGGATGATAATTGGTTGAAACATTCATCCATTTTCCATTTACAATCCAATCTTCACCTTAAAAGTAAAATTATAGCCCCTTAATATTGGAAAAGTCATTAGTAGGGTTACAGTTAAAATTGGTTAACCAAGGGGTTAAACTCAAATATAGGGTTTAAAAAGATGTGTAAACCTGTAAACATTTAATCAGATGATTATATTGAGACCATATACTCCTTATATTTTAATACTTTTCATTTTGGAACCATTTTGAATTAGTTAGATACAAATTATATTATATTATTTCCTGTATTTCCAAAAATGGCTTTAATGAAATTTTATAATAAACAATATTTTATTAAATAATTTAAAATAAATAAGAAATACTATCTTCAGCCAGGTGAATTTGAATTTGTTTAAAATTTCAACCATGCTCCATTTATTGTTCAGTTTTTTTTATTTTTTACTTTTTATACCCTTAAAGAGTAAAAAATTAATATTATGGTGATTTTCAAACGGGTTATTGGGGTTTAAAACTAAGATATAACAGTGAAAACATATCCAAAACATCCCGAAATTTTATTGAATGAGATTATTCATAATAATACTCAAATTAGATTCTAATTTTATAAATTTTTATCTATTTTTCATAAGATTAATTTATATTATTATGATACTTTAAGTAAACACAAGAGTGCCCCTCCCCTCACTTATGAAAGGGAACCTATTGTCCTTAATTATTCATAATGTTTGATTCTTCTATATCATTCAATATATACCCAAATATCATCCTAGCTTAATCCCACACAATATAGAGCTTATGGTCTTTCCAAAATATCATCCTTTCGAGTCTTAAAATGTAAGCTAAAAGTGGTTTTTAAACAAAGTGGTATAACTCTTAACTGAATGTTTTAAATTTTATTTCTTATTATACCACCTCTAAATATATGTTATCCAATATAAAATAATTAATTAAATATATTAAATATACTAAATTATTATTATGATGGTTTTAATATCTTGGATAAAAAAGTACACTCATTTTAATGTTTAAGACCTTATTTCTTGGGTTCGGAGGATGTGGGAGTGATTTTGGGAGTTTGTGCAAGTCCTGGGCTTTGTGTAGGCTACAGGGAACATTTACAATATAAATATACCATGGGTAACAATCCATGAAAACTATTTAGGGCATAAAATTTTTTATGTTGTAAAATTGTTTTGCACCATAAAACCATTTTATGTCAAAAACATGTCGCTCTAGAAAGTTTAACCTGAGGTGACGTGTTTTTCATCATATGTGAATTATGGAGAGTTTATGCCATAAATACCTAATTTATGATCTAAAAAACTCATTATCATTGTATTGTATCATGTCTCACACATTATTCTCCACTCATTTAGTTTTTTCTTCCCTACCTCAAACCCTAGGTATCCTTCCATGCAATTTTGGGTGTCTCCTCCTCTTTCGGATCACTTCGTTCAATGGTCAATCTCTGACTTATTTTTGTTTCTTCTCTATGGTTAAGAAACCTTTTTTCCTATTTATTTATCTTGTTTTAGTTTTGGCCTTGAGATGTGTTTATGGAATCATTTGATCAAACAATTTAGAGGTTGGCCCTTGTGTTTTTTGTAGTGAGGCGTGTGAGTTCCTTGAGGTCTGTTTTGATCTATTATCTTCATCGACCATTTCTTTTATGTAATCAATTATGAGATGTCTCAATTTATTCAAGGGCCTCTATTGGATATTCTTCATTCCTCCTAGTGTGTATGGATCCCATTGTGGTTACTGTGTAAGCATGGTTTGACGTAGTCGGTTCCTTCTCTAGACTATATTTATTGAAATACTAATTTATCTTGTTTTTTAAATGATTTTATAAATAAATTGGAATAATCTTTTGAAATTATTGATTTGTGTGTGTGAGTGGATTTTTTAGAAGAGGTGGTTTTTTCCCTCTTTTTGATAAAAGGAAAGTTAATTTTTAAAGCATACTGAAATGATTTGCGAAATTGGTTGTCAAACCAGGTTTTGATGGAAAGGGGGTGTTGAAATTATTTTATGAATTTTTTAAACCCATTGAAATGATTTTATAAAATGTCACACATTAGAGCCTTGGGTACCTAGGTGGAAGGTGCGGTATTGGGTCTTGTCTTCTAAAATCGTTAGGGAGTTCAATTTTTGGTGTGTTCTTATATTCCTTGATCAAGATGAATTTGGATCTAGGACTTGTTTTACATGGTAGTAGGGGTCACTTTATAGGGTGTTACTCTATTTCCTAGGAATTTATTCATGGTTTCCACAGACTTGTAATTCACACTAGACATATTGATGTATGAGTGAGCTAGATATACTGACCATGGGTGATCCTTGGAATATTTTTACTTATTCTTTAGATTTGTATTGTTTTATATTTGATATACCTATTGATAAATGTTTACAAAAATTATTCATTAGAACTTTTTCACCTAGTTTGTTTTAGAACTATGGAAAATGGGGAAATTTTTTACCATAATTTTTGATATAAACTATTTTAATTCTTATTATTCCATGTTTTTTTAAATTTATCATATTGGTATTTTAGTACAAATACTTTATATGGAAAACTTTGGTGGGATCCTAATAAGACTTCCTAGCTCACACCTCATACACCCCCTAGATGGTGTGTAGACCTGGTATTGTGTTTTGATACAGGAAAAGGAAAGGCATTATAGTGAGGTAGAATGTTTCATGTCATCTGGGCATGGGTAGCTGGTGGTGAGATGGTGGGGTGTTTTCTACTTACCACATGGGGTAGAATTTATTGGTTTTGGTTGTACTTTCTAGTTTTGTTTGACATATACCTTTTGGTTTTATCTATTGTTTTTCAGTTGTATCACTACCATTGGTTTCCTTTGTTATGGTATATATCTTTTGTTTTTTCTTCGAATGTTCTTTTTGTTTTTTATATGTGATATGTATCTTATTTTAGGTTGGAAGAAATTATCCCCTTTGGTTTATGTTTGATGTTTTCTTTCAAGTCGTAATCCCATGGGGATCAGGAATTCCCTTCAGATCTTGTTGTATTCTAGCTTAGATCCTATTTGAACGGTTTATCTAGGTTGGAATGTGAAAATTTAGTATCAAATCATGGTTATTATTAGTCTTAAGAAGTTGGTGGATGGGAGATAGGATTTTTCAGGACTTGAGAGTTGGATTGTGGTGAGTTTCTAGCCAACTATTTCCATTAAGAGTCTCAAGTTATCATAGGATGTTTGGTTGTGTGTCTCCTATGTTGACTATTGACATTGATCTCAGTTTCTGCTTATGGTTTTCTTGTTTGAACTAGGATTTATCCTATTTTCTGATTTTTGTTTTGTGTGTAGTGAAATTTATATGAAAAGTATTCCACAAGTTCCATAGGAGGGTTTACTGAGAGATACTCTTTAATGGAATCCTCCCCTGGATCAAAATCTTATTAAGGATATCTTTCAGGCATTTCATGTTATGGACCAGATTGTACCATGAGTTCAGAACTAAGATATCAAGGAATAATTAGGATTTGTGGTGGGTGGAGATAGATCTTAAAGTTCCTACATGAGAATACCCCATCCTTTAAGGGTATGAATGGGCCCCAATAGGAATAGGACTAGATGGAAAAGATTGACTATGTATTCTAATTCCTAGATACACCTGAGGATATCAGGGTGAAGTGTGTGATGTTCAGACTTGAGGGGCCCGGTAAGCAGTGGTGGGATTCTATGGTACAGACAGATCAGTATAAAGGATTGGATTGGAAGGGTTTCAAGACTCACTTCTTTCATCGGTTCTTCACAGGGTCTCTGATGATGGAAAGTTCTCCAAAGTTACTCTCTTTATAGAAGGGAGAGCACTCAGTGTCATAGTACATTGATCTTTTTTGTGGAGCTGGTTCATTTTCCTTTGGAGTTAATGATGAATGATCAGCTGAGAACATAGAAATACCTACAAGGTTTGTAACTAGATATTAGATCATGGGTTTATATGTTGAATCTCACCACCTATAATAATTTTTTAGATAGGGAAATAATGGAAGATATGAATATGGAAGTAAATGTTTTCTTTTCTATGCCATTATCTTCCACCTAGTGGTAGCTTAAGTAGTGCATAGGGAAAGAAGAGGAAGTGGTATGATAATAGTAGAGGTGGAGGAGGTGTTTCTCAATAGTGGTTCACCATTGTACCATCAGTAGTTTATAGTAGTGTTCATCTAACTTTCTATCATTATGGCAGGGAATTATACACCAAGAATACTTGTTTTTCACCCATGAAGTTTTGAAATACTTTTGAATGTCGAGGTCATCTAAATAGGTTCTTCAAGACTATTTCTAAACTTCATTATATTCAAGGATCATCAACTACAAATTCCATTATCATGTAGTTAGATTATTCAAAGTCCATAGGGATCTATTCATTGGCCTTAGGATTGAATCACCTTCACTTAGTTGATGAGTTTCTAATAGAGGTTTATGCAAGCCCAGTGATAGTGAGAAGTTCCATTTTTGTTGCATCCTCTATAGAAACTAATTTATTTGATATTAGTGTCTCACACTCATTTATATATACTCATTTTTTTTATTTTCTAAAACTTCCAATGGAGCTCATGTCTTTATTTGTGGATTTGGAGATGCCTCTTCGAAAGACTAAAGAGGAGGGATTTTATTTTTTGTCTTTTTCTCAATCGAGGACTGATGTGGAGGATATATTGGCATGTTTCTCCCTATATTGATATTTATTGTTATTGTTTCCATGTTTCATTTTTTATTACTGATGGGATCTCTAAAGTGGTTCAGAGAGTGGGATTCAATGTTGGGTCATGTAGGACCTCCCTACCTAGAGCTCAAGTGTTTTTTTTCTATTATTGTAGTTGATCCTAATGAAGTTTCCTATTTTTGTGATCTTTCCATGGTTGTCTTGGAATTTAATGATGTATTCATAGAAAACTTCTTTAGTTTTCCTTCAAATAGGGGGTAGATTCTATTATTGACTTGGTGTTAGGTATATATCTGATCTTGATACCCTCTTTTCATTTATCACCCACTAAGATGAAAGAGCTCAAGATTAGATTGTAAAATCTAATACAGAAATATTTTTTTCCTTGTGTTTAACTATGGGTACCCCCCCCCCCATTCTCTTTTCTGAGAAGAATTATGGTTCAATTAATTTTTGAATTGACTATTAGAATTTTAGTGGAGTGAATGTTATGAATAAGTACCATTTTCCCACATGGATGACTTGTTTGATTAATTAAAGGGGGGAAGTGGTTTTCAAAAATTGATCTTTGGTTGGGTTATCATTAGCTCAAGGTTTAGGAGTATGATATTATAAATACCTATTTTACAAGAAGGTTTTATCATTATTAATATCTTTTTATGCCTTTTAGTTTGACTAATAATCCTGTGGTTTTTTATGGATTTGATGAACCATATATTCCATCGTTATCTTGATAGTTTTCTCATTGTATTCATGGATAATGTCTTGGTTTATTTCAGATATGAACATGAGAATGAGAACCATAAAAATATGGTTTTGTAAATTATGAGGATCCAATGAATTTATGGAAAAATTTTAAAATAAAATTTATGGAATCAATAGGTGAAGTTCTTGGGGAACGTAAGTTTTGAGCATAGACTCTCAGTCGATCCTAAGAATATGGATGTTGTTTCTTCATGGGACAAACTATAGAATTTTTTTGAGATTCAGATCTTCTTAGGTCATGTGGGATACTATCAATGTTTCATCAAGGGTTTCTCAAAGTTATTATCTCTTTTTACTACACTTACTAAGAAAAGGGTGAAGTTCTCTTGGGATGAAAAATGGTATAGTTCTTTTGATGAGTTGAAATGGATTTTGAAATGAGATCCTATTATAATATTACCTGAGACTAGTAAGGGGTATGTGGTTTAATATGATACTTCTTTTACTATTCTAGGTTGTGAACTTATGTACGATGATCATGTTGCAGCTTATGGATCTCATCATCTTTATATGTATGAAATAAATTACCCCACTAAAGATTTGGAGCTCACTACATTTATGCATGTGGTTAAGTGTTAGAAGTACTATATTTTTAGGTAGTGGTTCATGGTCTTTTATAATCATAAGAGTTTGAGTTATATCTTTTTTCAAAAGTATTTAAATCCCATATGTAGATGATGGGTGGAATATCTTCAGATGTTCGACTTTGATATCACTTATACCATGGGGAAGGGGAATTTCATTACTAATTATCTCATTAGGAAAGTTCCACCATAAAATATTTTTGAATAAATAAAGTGTGTAACTTTATGGTATTATTCACTTAGATACATCTAGATGATCAGGGGTAATTCAGGTATGATTCTAACCAGTGTATAATTATTTTCATTTCACTTTAAGTCTATTATGAAAATTTAGTAGTATGATAATGAGTTTAGAGAAATCATGGAAACCTTAAATATTGAGGACACCATTTTTGGTTATTATATCCCTTATAATGGTATTATCCACTTTGGTAATTAGTTTTTAATCCTATAACTTATTATGAATATAGTATTGTATGATTTTCATAGTTACTCATGGTATTAACCATGGAGCTATTAATATCTATTATGATATGAGATGGATTTTCTAGGGGAAAGGTATGAAGTGTGACATTTCTAATTATATGTCTCAATTTTATACTTGTTATAGGATAAATCCATATCACCTAAAACCTTATGGTATTATTTAACCTCTTTCAGTGTCAGTTTGGAAATGGTATGAGGTGTACATAGACTTTTTTGTTGGACTACCATGGACCCCTCAAGGAATGAATAATATATGGGTGGTGATTGATCGGTTGATGAAGTTTTCTCATTTAATTCTTATCAAAGTAACCATTAAGGTTCAATATCTAGGTAAGATATACATTTAAGAGATCATGAGGTTACATGGGGTTCCCTCTTCCATTGTATTAGATAGGGATCCCAAGTTCACTTTCAGGTTCTAGAAGATTCTATAGGAGTTAATGGGGACTCATGTCAAAAAGTTTGAGGTCACTGATTGTATTTTTAAGTTTTCTTATTTGATAGAGTTTATATTTAATTTTATAGGTATCCATGATGTATTCCACATATCTTAATTTGGTAAGTACCATCCTGATCCTTCCCATATTCTGATTTGGGAAGAGATTGGGTTGGAACTAGTTGTTTCGGTTATAGAGAAACCAAAGGTGATCGTTTATTCTTAGGTGAAACTCTTTTGTGGGAAGTCTATTATGTTTTTCATAGGGTTATCGTGGCATATATCAGATTATTATGATACTTGGGAGAGAAAATCATAAGTGAGGGATCAGTGGCCCCACCTATTTCTGAAACAACCTTTTTCTTCATGAAATCCCATGGACATAAAGTCCTATGGTGGGGATATTTTAATTTCATAAAAAGGTAAAATATATTTAATGATTAAGAGATTGTTTCCCAATTTCGGAGGGTATTATAGTTTTTTTTGGATTTTATGTAGAACCTGGGCTAGGTACAACCAATAGGAAATATTTACAACGTAAATGTGTAAATTACGATGTAAATATTTCACTGGAAACAATACATGAAAATGGTTTAGGGGATAAAATATTTTACAACATAAAACTATTTTATGTCGTAAATATGTCTCTTAGGATAATTTAACTTGAGGTGATGTTTTTTCTTCATACATGAATTATGCAGAGTTTACATCGTAAATCCCTAATTTATGATGTAAACCCCTATAGTATAGTGTGTTTTATTGCACTTCATGTTTAAATCTAGTCTCATTTGGAATTTTTATCCCAATATTGAACCCTAAGTATACATCTAGAAAATTTTTGATGTATCCCCCTCTTTTTGATCTCTTTGTTCATTTATTGATCTTCATCTTGGTTGTGTTGATCCTCTCTGTATAGGAGAACTTTTTTATTCTTCATTTATCTTGTTGAAATTGTAGCTTTTATATGTTTTTATGGAATCATTTGATCATATGATGGTTATTTTTTTATTTTTTAAGACCCTTTGTGCAATCTTCTTTTGAAGGTCGACCCTTGTGTTGGTTCTGGTTCAGCATGTGAGTTATTTGAGGTATGTTTTGATCTATCCAATACACTAACTATTTTTATATAGAATCGATTATGAGATGTGATAATTGATGTTATGGACTATTTTGGTTATTATATGTTCTTCTAGGTTTGTTTAGATTTAATTTTGGGTAGTGTGCAACCTGATTTTGAGGTAGATAGTTCTATCTCTAGACAATGTTATATGAACTGTTCATTGTTATTATTTTGTAAACAGTTTTCAAAATTAATTAGCATGATTTATGAAACAAATTATTTGTTAATGTGAATTGTTTTTTGAGAATAAATGGTTTTCCCATAATTTTGGTAAATAAAATGTGATTTTCAAATAATTTTGAAATGAATTTCAAAATGGGTTTTCAAAGCAGGTTTTGATGGAAAAAGGGTATTGTACTTTTTTTGTGAATTTAGTAAGACCTTTGAAATTATTTGATAAAATGCCTCATATGGGAGCCTTGGGTACTTATATGGACGGTGTGGTATTAGGTCTCATCTTCTAAAATTGTTATGTATTTTACTTTCTAGGTTGATCTTTTATTCCTAGATCGAGATACATTTGATTCTAGGACTTGTTTGACAAGGTAGGAGGGTTCACTTTCTTAAGAGTTTCTCTATTCTATGGACTTTGATGCATGGGTTCCAGGGACTTATAGTGGGATTAGTCGTATTTATTTTTGATAAACCTATCTATACTTATCATGAGTGATCCTTGGAATATGTTTACCTATGCTTTGGATTTTCATTTTTTTAAATTTGATATACCTGTGAATAAATGATTATGGGGAGTATTCTTTAAAAATGTTTTGTCTTGTTTGTTTTATAATTATGAAAAAAGGTGAAATGTTTTACCATGATTTTTATATAAACTTTTTTATTGCTTATCATTCCATGTTTTTTAAATTGAGTATATTTGGATTGTTGTATAGATACTTGATATAGAACATCTGGGTGGGATCCTAAGAAGCATGCTTATCTCACACTTTGAACACCCATTCATTGATGTGTAGACCTAGTATTGTTCTGTGATGTAGGAAACATAAAGGCACTAATGTGAGGTGGAGAGGTTAATTTTATTTGGGTAAGGGTAGTTAGTTGTGAAATAGTTCGGTGGTTCCCTCATATCACATGGATTATCATTTGTTTGTTTTAGTTATCCATTATGGTTTGGTTGGACATGTACCATTGGGTTTTATCTATTTTTTTAAGTTGTATCACTACCTTTGGTATCTTTTTTTTTGGAATATATATTTTTTTCTTTATTCCACTATTATTTCTACTATGTATATGTTCCATGTATCTTGTTTCTTGTTTGGTGAAATCGTTCCCTCTTATATGTGTGTGTCACCCGAGTGCTAATCAACATCCTGTGGGGATCAAAAACACCCTTAAAGTATTACTGAATTCTGGCTCAGAGCCTAGTTGGATGGGTTATCCAGATCAGTATGTGAAAATTATGGAACAACTCTTATACACCTTAATCCTATCCATTATAAAACTATAACTTCACTCATGCGTACAGGTGGACTACCACCTTCATCAAGTGATGTGATTTGTTTTTCAATTACATTTTACATGGATAGTAATAGGGATAGATTTAATGAAAATATATGATATATATTTTATAATAATGATTCTATAAAGTTGAAATATTATTAAAAAAAATTCATCCATCATAAAGTGAAATGAGTGTTCATGCATACGTACGACCTACTATCTCCATGAATGATGTAATTCATTTTTATATATCTACCTTTTATAGATATATATATAATCAATATATATTATATTTATATAATTATAAACATTATATATATTATAGAACTATGATCAATGTATAGGTACTGGGATTTTTGAAAAGATACTTCCATGAGAAATGAATCAATTAACACCAAAAAATGATGATTTTAATAAGGAATTATTAGTAAATGGGGGTTAAAATGATATAAGTGGATAATATATAATATTATAAGTATGTGCATTATTATAGTATATAATTATAATAAATTTAAATTTATTATACATGAGTTTAGAGTGCTTTCAATGGAAGTCAAACATGAGATAAGGGTTTCTCGTCTCGCTTTTATTTTTGTGAGACATATGCCATATTCACCAATTGTTTACTTTTTTGTATATAATACCCACAAACGTATTTAATAATCATTTTCATGAAAATTTATTGGTATTTATAGATCTAAATATTTTTTTCCCTTTCATGAGGTTTTGATATAGATATTATCCAAACGGTAAGTGTTCTTTATCTCAACATTGGTTTGTTAAGACATGTTTGATGTTATACACCTCTTTATATTTATAAGGTGTATATAATACCAATTTTACATGTTATATAATAATTATACTTATTTTAATGATATATAAATTTTAATTTGAAGTTATTATTTTATGGGTCTTGTGATTAAAAAGTTACCAAAGTGAAAAGGTTTTTATGTTACAATCTCATTATTTACCGGGATTATTTATGATTGAGTTTGTGATAATGAGGTTTCATGATATTCCTCTCAAGAATATCATTTATTTTATTATACTATGTTTATTTCTATATATTACATGTTTTCATATAATTTTACTCTCTTTAAGTATATAAGAGATCAAAAGAATGTTTTTAAGGAAAACAAACTTTATTTAAATCTTTGATCAAAAATCCTTTTTCTTCCATATCTAGGTTTTCTAAAAAAATCAAGAATGGTTTTAATATAATACTATAATTATTTAAAGTAATTTTTAGGAATTAATGACTTTATTTAAAAAAATTAAAATTAATATTTATGCCTCTTTCTAAAGGTGGTATTTCTAACTTTTTACTAAAAATGTAAAAGGGACCTTTATTTTAATGTATACGACATGAATATAAAGTCCTATGGTGGGGATATTTTAATTTCATAAAAAGGTACAATATATTTAATTTTTAAGAGATTGTTTCCCAATTTAGGAGGGTATGATAGTTTTTTTTTTTTGATTTTATGTAGAACCTGGTCTGGGTACAACCAACATGAAACATTTACTGCGTAAATGTGTAAATTACGATGTAAATATTTCACTAGAAACAAGACATGAAAATAGTTTAGGGGATAAAATATTTTACAACATAAAACTATTTTATGTCATAAATATGTATCTTAGGATAATTTAAACTGAGGTGACGTGTTTTCTTCATACATGAATTATGCAGATTTTACATTTTAAATCCCTGATTTAGGATGTAAACCCCTATAGTATAGTGTGTTTTATTGCACTACGTGTTTAAATCTAGTCTCATTTGGATTTTTTATCCCGATCTTTAACCCTAGATATACATCTAGAAAATTTTGGATGTATCCCCCTCTTTTGGATCTCTTTGTTCATTTATTGATCTTCATCTTGGTTGTGTTGCTCCTCTCTGTGTAGGAGAACTTTATGATTCTTCATTTATCTTGTTGAAATTATAGAATTGATATGTTTTTATAGAATCATTTGATCATATGATGGTTATTTTTTTATTTTTCTAGACCCTTTGTGAAATATTCCTCTGAAGGTTGACCCTTGTGTTGGCTCTGGTGCAGCATGTGAGTTATTTGAGGTATGTTTTGATCTATCCAGTCCACTAACTATTTTTGTATATAATCGATTCTAATATGTGATAATTGATGTTATAGACTATGTTGGTTGTTATATGTTCCTCCAGGTGTGTTTGGATTTCGTTGTGGGTAGTGTGCAACCTGATTTTGAGGTAGATAGCTCTATCTCTACCCTATGTTATATGAACTGTTGATTGCTATTATTTTGTAAACAGTTTTCTAAATTAATTAGCATGATTTTTAAAATAACGTATTTGTTAATGTGAATGGTTTTTTGAGAAAATATGGTTTTCCAATCATTTTGGTAAATAAAATGTGATTTTCAAAATGGGTTTTCAAAGTGGGTTTTGATGGAAAAAAAGGTGTTGAAATTGTTTTGTGAATTTAGTAAGACCTTTGAAATTATTTGATAAAATGCCTCATAATGGAGCCTTGGGTACTTATATGGATGGTGTGGTATTAGGTCTCCTATTCTAAAATTATTATGGATTTTACATTCTAGGTTGATCTTTTTTTCCTAGATCGAGATACATTTGATTCTAGGACTTGTTTGACAAGGTATGAGGGTTCACTTTCTTAAGATTTTATCTATTCTATGGACTTTGATGCATGGGTTCCAGGGACTTATAGTGGTATTAGTCATATTTATGTTTGATAAACCTAGCTATACTGATCATGAGTGATCCTTGTCATATGTTTACCTATGCTTTGGATTTTCATTTTTTTAAATTTGATATACTGCGAATAAATGATTATGGGGAGTATTCATTAAAAATGGTTTGTATGGTTTGTTTTATAATTATGGAAAAAGGTGAAATGTTTTACCATTATTTTTATATAAACTTTTTTATTTCTTATAATTCCATGTTTTTTAAATTGATTATATTTGGATTGTGGTATAGATGCTTGATATAGAACATCTGGGTGGGATCCTATGAAGTATGTTTATCTCACACTTTGAACACCCCTTCATTGGTGTGTAGACCTAGTATTGTTTTGTGATATAGGAAAATGAAAGGCAATAAAGTGAGGTGGAGAGGTTAATTTTATTTGGGTAAGGGTAGTTAGTTCTGAAATAGTGGGGTGGTTCCCTCTTATTACATGGACTATCATTTGTTTGTTTTAATTATCCATTATGGTTTGGTTGGACATGTACCTTTGGTTTTTATCTATTTTTTTAAGTTGTGTCACTAATGTTGGTATTTTTTGTTGGAATATTTATATTTTTTCTTTATTCCACTATTATTTCTATTGTGTATATGTTCCGTGTATCTTGTTTCTTGTTTGGTGAAATTGTTCCCTCTTGTATGTGTGTGTTGCACAAGTGCTAATCGTTGGCCTGTGGGGATCAGAAACAACCTTAAAGTATTACTTAATTCTAGCTCAGAGCCTTGTTGGATGGATTATCCAGATCAGGATGTGACAATTATAGAACAAACCTTATACACCTTAATCCTATCCATTGGAAAACTATAACTTCACTCGTGTGTAGAGGTGGAATACCACCTTCATCAAGTGATGTTGTAAGATCCCGATTTTTGGAAAGGTATGTTTTCATTATGTTTTGGTTGAATCCCTTGTTTCGGGCTTCAAGGGATGTCTTCTGAAAGTATGAGAGGCCTTGGGGTTGTTTCGAGGGCTTGGGGCATGAAAGAAAGGAAAACTGGGCAAGACAGGCCTGGGCGCACGGCCTGCGCACGGCCAGGCCAAACCGTGCTGCCTGCCCAAGTAAACCGTGCAACCCTCCTACTCCAGACAGTAGCATGCGCACGATTTGCACACGGTTTGTCAAACCGTACGGACAAACCATGTAGCTTCTTAAAGTTGCTAAAAATTACAAAATTTTCACCCTGGGATTTTAAGAACCCTCTCGGGATTTCCTCTCCATTCCTCCCTCTTCACCCTAGTAACGAAAAAAATCACCCAAGAACTCCAAGAGGTCGATCTCTCTTGTTTCTAAGGCGTTATTGGTGCCGTTGGATGCGGATCGAAGCTCCGGGTAAGGGTAATCCCATCCTTGCTTCTCTTTTTGGTTTAGGGTTTGTATCTTCTCTCCCTCTTGTTATGAAGCTCTAAAACCATATATTTTGGATGAGTTATAGGTTGAAGCTCCAAAGGTTGGTTGGATCGAGGTCTAAGAACTCGATTCAGAGTGCGTTCAACCGCAGTTTCAAGGTAGTTGGTCTACAAGTTATATCCCATGGTTATTTGGGTATTTGTGCATGTTTAGTTGTGTTCTTGTTTCCCCTTGGTTATGTTTTGAGGAACCTTGGAATGTTTGGTAATAATGGTGTTTAAAATGGAAAATGGGAACCCTCACGATCCCCATGGGATGCGTTGAGATTGAATTGGCCTAATTTTGGGCCATCCATGGGATGCGCTGACTTTCCCAGACTTAGGGATTGTTATTAAACAAGTGACCTTGTTGTAATAAATGGTAGAGCCCTTGATGAATAAGTTGGTATGATTGGTTGAACTTGAAATAGAAGTTAGGTGATGCACCTAGACTTGGAAATAACCTAAGGGTTATTTGGAATGGGTTGAAAGGTTGATTCATGGAAATGATGAATGGGTTAACTGGGTTAATGTGTAAACAGATAAAAGACCATAATGGGATAGATTATGGGTCTAGTGTTGAATTCTTAGTGAGATAGTAATAACACATGGGAATTGGGTGAATAGTTAAATAATGTGAAATGGTAATGTGTTAATGGGTTAAGGCATAATGTGAATTCTCGTGTGGTTTTTTGTGAATGGTTTGACCAAGGGGCAATGGTATGGTTAGTTGATGGTTACTTATATATATAAGCATGTGCACGTGGCTTGGTAGAGTGGGGTATGACTTGAGGATCTACGCCCATGGGTCTAGTGAAGAATGATTCTCTGAACTCCACCCTAAATGCACGGGTTAGGAATGAGGACTGAGGATCTATTCTCTTAACGGTTTCATCCACCCGGACTGAGGCTTCGAGGTGAGGATATGGTTTCATCCACCCGGACTAAGGCTTCAAGGTGAGAACATGGTTACTATGAGGGGGTTAGTCCTAGTGAGATAGGATAACGATGTGTTTACCCTCTTTCCTATGATGGTTGGCCTTAGACCCATGTGACATAATGTATGTGATTAACCCATGGAAATGTGATGAAATGGTAAGTGATGATAATTTGTGTGAAATGAATGGTAATAGAAGTGGAAATGGCTTTGGCTCTGAACTGGTTAATGGAAACTTAAATAATTACTTGGAAATTATCATTCATATTCTTTTTATATGCACTACTTGTTCATACTAGATATTTTGTTGACACCATTGGTGGTGGACTACTGAGTTGTACTCACACCCTGCTCGGGCCACCATTGGTTACCCAAGAAGACATCATGTTTGCAGGTCAGGAGAAGGGAAAGGGTCCTTTCTAGATATTTGAGTGGACATGGGTAGCTCTTAGTAGAGGATCTGTACTTGGAGTCGGGACCATTTTAGAGATTTTTGTCGTTGTCCTTATTTTGGGATTTTTTTCACTTTTTCAATTGTAGTATGACCTGGAAAATTTATTGTTGGAAATGGTTGTTATACATGTTCCTTGTTTGTTGATTATTGTTTCCGTTATTGGTTTATTTCTGTTGTGTCTTACTCTGATAAAAGGGGGTATAGTCTCCCCACATGACCACATAGACCCCCACTGCTGGTCGACAGCCTTTGGCATATGGGGAGGCGTGCTTAAGGTTATGTAACTACCTGGCTCGGAGCACCGGTTTAGTGGCTTCCGGGTCGGGGATATTACAGATGTAATTTTTTTTTCAATTCCAATTTACATGGATGGTAATAGGGATGGATTTAATGAAAATATATGATATATATTTTATAATAATGATTCTATAAAGTTGAAATATTATTAAAATTTCTTTTTTTCATCCATCAGAAAGTGAAATGAGTGTTCATGCATACATACGACCTACTATCTCCATGAATAGTGTAATTAATTTTTCTATATCTACCTTTTATAGATATATATATATATATATATAATCAATATATATAATATTTATATAATTATAAACATTATATATATTATAGTGTTAGGTCCACTAGGCTGGATACCCTGAGAGGGGGGGTGAATCAGGGTATGGCTAATTAAAAATTAATGCCCGTTCTGATCTTGTTTCGCTGTTAAGCAAAACACTCTTCTCTCTTTTTCCTGTTGCACGATATATACAGAAAGTAAAGCAAGCACAGGACACAGCAAATTTTACTTGGTTCACCGCTAAGGGCTACGTCCAAGGAGCATACGCCGACAGGTTTCCGGTCGTACCAAATTCCACTAATCTTCACTAGTTGTGGATTACAAGGTTCGGGCTAGATCACTTCTATGCCCAGGCTCACTGCCTTTACAATGTTTAGGGTCAGCTCACTACTTTCCCAAGGGTCACTCTCTGTTTCTCTCTCTCTGGCTCACTGCCGGTGGAGAGGATCACCTTCTTCCTCTTCCTAAGCTCACTGCTCTTGGAAGGGATTCACTCACAGTTTATAGACCTGTAGGTCTCTTCATTTTCATGAAGGAATGCATCTTCCTCTGTATGTAGATGCTCTGTTGAAGTCCAACTTTCATCCGTAGATGAATCTCACTTTGCACCGGATGTACCGGGCAACCTCAGTTTTTACGCACAACCCTTACGGTGTCTTGCGCGCAATTTCTATGATTTGCTTGAAATTCCTTTTTTGCGCAACCTCCAAATCTTACGCGCAGCCTGGAAACTGCCTTGCGTGCAATTCACTGCTTTTGCGCGATATCCACTTTTCGCGCAACCTTCCTTTTTCGCGCCAACACAAACTTTCTGCGCAGCCTTAGCTTTTCGCGCAACAGCTGACTTTACGCGCAAACTTTAAGTTTACGTACAACACCCTTTCTAACTTCAATTTCGCGCACCAGAGCTCGGGTATTTTCTATGTCTTGAACTCTTCTGAATGGAGAAGGGTCACTTCATATTTATAGGCAAAATCGACCCCGCGCGAAAAACCCTCCTTGAGCGCGCAATCCGCTTTGATCGCGAAATACAAACCTTCCGCGCACAACAATTTTCCGCGCACTGCTCCATAATTTCGCGCACCTCATGCCTTTGCCATTTTCCGAGCCTCGGACCTCGAAACATCTTTTGCGCGAAATACAATTTCGCGCAACCCGCTGTTTTGCGCGCCACACTTCAAGATTTCGCGCAACCCGCTAGTTTTGCGCGCCACGCTTAATTTTTCCGTGCACCTCCTTCATTTCTCTCTCCTCAACCTTTGCCAACAACATATCACTCCATTTTCCATTGGTGATTTTCAGGCCCATAAATTTGGAAAACACTGGAAAACGGCGCCACCTTGTACTTCTCTTTTGTACCGCCTCCAGATCATCCTTTCCTTTGTCATAGTTCGTTGTCAACATGGAATGTCATCAACTTCTCGGGAACTCGACAATTCTCCATGGAAACCTGCTTTGTCAACAAACACAATCAACCCAAAAATACTGCAATGTTACCTTGAGGGATTTTTGCCCAACAATCTCCCCCTTTGGGTTTGTTGACAACTCTTTACAATTTTGCTCAGGATGATTTTCTGCACTTTGATACCTCACTGAGTCTTCTTCCAGTTTCTATCAGAATTCGCCTCTTGCGATTATGATGGCGTTCATGGAATCACTTAACATGTACTCTAAGCCCACATGAGCAATGCTCGGCGTGAGAAACAAGAGTAAATGAGAAGTTCATCAATGAATCACTTCATCTCTGACATCCACTGTTGACACCACACTGATACCAATTTGTACTAAACTGATACCAATTGTCGATGGCTGGACACCGTCTCACTCCATTCCAACACCACTGTTCTACTTTTATCACGATCCTCAACTGTCGTGATTTCTATGATTTGATCGATCACTTTTAGCATCGTCAGATTTAAAGAATCTCTCCCCCTTTCTCATTGCTCCCGCTTTCTGGCTGCTCCACCTGTCAGCTTCTCCCCGTATCAAATATGATTTATCAAAACTCCGCACTATTTTCCCGTGAACAATCACAACTTTCACCCCCATTATCAAACACTTTTCTCCCCCTTTGTCAACGAACCCAAAGGTCACTCCTTTGTAGTCTGTAACATAGTAGAGAACACATATCAGCTCATTAGGGAAAACACGTCATACCTCGGGGAGAGGGGAGGGGTGGTTCCATATCCACACTATTTCAAGTGTGGGGAATCGACTGAACTCCCAGAGCCAGTCGATGACACTCAAAAGCTTCCTTGGGTAAGGCCTTTGTCAGAATGTCTGCAACCTGTAGCTCTGTAGGCACATACTCCAACTTCACGATCCCCTGCTCAACTTTCTCCTTGATAAAATGATACTTTATCTCAATGTGCTTTGTCCTAGAGTGATGGACGGGATTTTTGCTGAGATTTATAGCACTTGAGTTATCGCACTGGATTCCGATCGGAGACTTCACTTCAACTCCCATATCTTCAAGCTGCTGCTTCATCCACAATAATTGTGTGCATGCTTGAGTGGCCGCAATATACTCAGCTTCTGTGGTGCTTAATGAAATGCAATCCTGCTTCTTGCTTAACCAAGCAATACATAGTCCGCCAAGATAAAATGCACCACCTGACGTTGATTTTCTATCATCTGCTGAACCGGCCCAATCTGCATCAGTATATCCCAATAACTCTGTCTGAGATTTGTCGTTGTATGTCAAGCCGAAGTCCACCGTGCCCTTGATATACCGAAGTATTCTTTTCACTGCGAGCATGTGACTTTCCTTGGGATTACTCTGATATCTCGCTGCTTGGCATGTGGCGAAAACAATATCAGGCCTTGTTGCGGTTAAGTACAACAGACTTCCAATGATTTGCCTGTATTCTGTGATATTAACTGCCTTTCCATCCTCATCTTTTGATAATTTCATCCGGGTAGCAACCGGAGTCTTCATTTCCTTGGAATTATCCATTCCAAACCTTCTTAGAACCTCCTTGGCATATTTGGATTGAGAAATGAAAGTTCCATTCCTTCCTTGTGTCACCTGTAGACCAAGGAAAAACGTTAGCTCTCCAATCATTGACATTTCAAACTCATTTTTCATGAATTCGGAAAACTGTCTTCACTGAGCTTCATCTGATCCGCCAAAAATTATGTCATCGACATACACTAGCACCATCATCCTTTGATTATTGTCATTGCTGAAATAGAGGTTGTAGTCAACTCCTCCACGCTGGAAACCAAGCTTCTTCAAGTACTGATCAAGCCTTGAGTACCATGCCCTTGGTGCTTGTTTCAGCCCATACAATGCCTTCTTCAGCCTGCAAACATTGTTCTCATTCTCATGAATGAGAAAACCATCTGGCTGCTCAATATACACCTCTTCTTCCAGAACCCCATTCAAGAATGCGGATTTGACATCCATCTGGAACACTTTGAACTTTCTTTGCACTGCTATGGCCAAAAATAATCTGATTGTCTCCAGCCTTGCAACCGGTGCAAATGTCTCATCAACATCTATTCCCACTATCTGGGAGTATCCCTTGCACACTAGTCGTGCTTTGTTCCGAATCACTGTGCCATCTTCGTTCATCTTGTTGCGATAGACCCATTTAGTCCCGATGACATTCTTGTCTGCTGGCCTCGAAACAATCTCCCTTGTCTGGTTCTTCTCAATCTGATCAAGCTCTTCATTCATGGCCTGCACCCAGTTTTCATCTTCAGCTGCATCAGAAAAACATTTCGGCTCCACTTGAGACAAAAACGATGCTTGCTGTGATGATTTCATTCTTCGAGTCTGAACTGGAGCTGTTTGATCACCAATGATATTCTGCCTATCAATTTCAGCTCGACTCTTTGGCTTTCTCACAGACACCGACTTGACACTTTCCTCTTCATCATCAGTATCTTCTTCTGAGTCAGCTTCTGCCACTTCTGCTCCCCCTGGGTTGCTTACCTCATCATCACTTTCATCCAGGAACTGTTCACTGGATCGTTGAGTATTCTGCTCATTTTCAACTATAGTGACATCATTGCTTTCAATTATTTTTCTCAGCCTTTTGTTGAAACATTTATACGCTTTGCTTTTCCCAGAATAGCCAAGGAATATCCCTTCATCTCCTCGTGCCTCAAACTTCCTATGATGTTCTTTGTTGAGAATGAAACACTTACTTCCAAAGATTCGAAAGTACTTCAACGTTGGCTTCTTTTCGTACCACAGTTCATACGGAGTCTTCCCTTGCTTCAGACATAACAGGGATCTGTTTGAAACATAGACCGATGTCAAAACTGCTTCCTTCCAAAATTTCTCTAGCAGGTCCTTATCAATAAGCATTGTTCTGGCCATGTTGTTGATGATCCGATTTCTCCTTTCAACTACTCCATTCTGTTGGGGAGTTCTTACTGATGAAACTTGATGCCTTATCCCATGTTTCTCGAGATAGTTTTCAACCTGACTGTTTGTAAATTCCGTACCGTTATCAGTACGAAACTTCAGAATTTTCTGCCCAAGCATCTTTTCTGATTCCCTCCTGTACTGCTTTATGCAACTGAACACCTCTGTCTTATGGGTAATTATGAATACCCAGGCCATTCTGCTATAGTCATCAATGAAAAGAACATAGTACCTTTGCCCATTTATAGCTCGTGGTGAGATAGGTCCACATACATCAGCATGCACCAGTTCAAGCACTCGAGTTGATTTCTGTTCCTTTGGCCTGTATGTCTTTCTGATGATTTTCCCTTGTTGACAAGCATCACACGTATGAGTGCGATCACGTGATAGTTTGGGAAGGTCTCTAGCAGCATCACATTTAACGAGATCCTCCATAGATGGTTGGCATAGATGACCAAGTCGCTTATGCCACAACTGGTTTTCTTCCTCTCTGGATAAAAGACAAGTATCTTGTTCCCCACCTACAAGATAGAGATTTCCCTTTGACCTTTTTCCCTATAGAACAGCTGCTCCATCTTTTCCTTTCACAACACACATCTTCTTGGTAAATTGGATAGAGTGCCCAGAGTCACATAGTTGACTGACACAGAGTAGGTTATGACTGAGACCCTCTACTACCAAGACATCAGCACGTCTCATCTCTTTACCCCCAAACTTGGCTTTCCCTGAGCCAACAATTTTCAGGCCTTCATCATTTCCAAATTTGACAACTCCTTCTTTGTCATATTTGATGCCTGTAACAAGATCCTTATTACCCGTCATGTGGGATGTGCAACCACTATCAAGGATCCAAACACCAGATCGATCTGATGCTTTAAGGGAAATCTCTACCACCACAGCCTTCTCATTTTTCTTCTTCTTGGTCCATACTTTTTCTTTCACACTCGGCATGGATTGAGGCTTCTGTTCTTTCTCAGAGTATGATGGACCACCCTCTTCTTGCAGAGCTGCAAATCTGTTCTGAACTTTTAACTCACTTGTTGGTTTATTGATCTGCTGCTTGCGAACATTTTGATTATGCTTTGACATATTTCTCTGAATGGTTGAAGTGCAATACCTAGCCATGTGTCCAAATCATCCGCACCAAAAACAGTGTCCTTCAAAATGTGTCCTGGAAAACCGTTCTCTGTTTGGTTTCCATCTCTGTTCATGTTCCCTTCTATATCTCTTGGCTATGGAACACACATACTGTGAATGTCCCATTTTCCCACAGCAATAACACCTGATATAGGATGCATTCCCTCGTGATATTTCAGCACTGTGATTTCCCCTTTGGGATCTCTGAATGTTCTGATTCTGTTTTGTTCCCAAATCAACCTTCACTTTCGGGATGAGTGCTTGCGGTCTGACTGCAATTGTCGCAAATTTTTGTTCTTGACTAAGCCCAGAAACGACCTTAACATCTGAGCTCAATTGCTGTTTCTTTCCTACTGAACTGCTAGGCTCCGATTTCATCTTCTCTGTCTTCTGAATAGCCTGCTTTTCGAATATCACATTAGGGGTCAAGAGCTTATCTTGATCGTTGAGTTTTTGTCGCAAACTGACCACTTCTTTTTCAAGCTCTTTGATACATCTAACCTGCTCCTTTACTGTGTTAGTCAAACAATCAATTTCCTTCTTTTGTTCCTCAATTTTAAGCTTATACTCAACAATATTTTCTGAGCTCTCTGGTGTTGAGGATTTTAGTCTTTCAATTTCTTCTAACAGCTCAGACTTTTCTTCATCCTGTTGTTGCATATAGAGTTTGGCATCACGAACCACTTTATTGGCTTTCTTCGTTTTGGCTCTCCAAACGTCTATCTCCTCAAGAGATGCTTCCAATTCGGCTTCCATATCAATTCTCCCTTCAATTTCTTCTTCTTATTTAGCATCAGCTTCTTCTCCCTTATGAGAACTACCAGCAATTGCCACCAAGTCATTTACCCCACGATCTCTGCAATTTTCTATTTCCTCAACTTCTTCATCCTCAGACTCATCTGAACTTTAAAATTCTTGTGAAAGAAGATTCTTTTTCTTGAAGAAATTTCTCTTGAATTGTTTCTTCCCTTTCACAAAAGCTGAAGCCTTCTTTTTGGGAATTTCAACGTCATCATCATCATCATCATCTTGAAACTTCTTGGGGCATCTTGCCGCAAGATGACCAACCTTTCCACATCTAAAGCATGCTAGTGGAAGTTTACCTTTAAACTTTCCTCTTCCTCTTTGTAGATTCGAAGAAAGGAATGACATCACCTCATCTGTCTCTTCTTCTTCATTAGAATCTTCAATGGTGAGCTTCTTCATGGCCTTAAATGCCACCTCTTTAGACTTCCCCTTTTCCACAGCCTCATTATCATCGTTCCTCATTTCATATGCAACCAAGGTACTGTGCAAATTGTCCAATGTCAGCTCTTTTGGATCTTTATCTTCTAGTACTGAAACTTTCGGATTGAACCGAGGTGGAAGTTTCCTTAAGATGCGCTTTACAATCTTTATGTCTTCAATGACTTCTCCAAGACCTCACATATCTTCCACAACAATGTTTACCCTGTCAAAGAATGCATCAACAGACTCATTCGGGTTCATTTTCAGATCTTCATATTTGTTCCACAACACCTGCATCTTTGCCTCTCTGACTTTTGTGTCCCCTTCATATATATTCAAAAGCTTTTCCCACATGGAATGTGACGTTTTGCATGACATCACTTTTGTGTAGATGGGATTGGAAAGGGCTCCCCCTAGGGCATTGATTGCATTGGAATCAGCATCCAACTCTCTATGCTCAGCTTCTGATAAAGCACCACTGTTAATATCAGCTGTGATACCATGCATAGCTGCTGAAAACACATCCATTCCCAAGGATCGGAAATAGTGTTGCATCTGATTCTTCAATATCTGAAAATTATATCCGTCGAAGATCGGAATCCCTTTATGATTGGTTACCTCCATTGAGAGAAGAACAACTTTTCAACCTTTCCCTCTGATACCACTTGTTAGGTCCACTAGGCTGGATACCCTGAGAGGGGGGGTGAATCAGGGTATGGCTAATTAAAAATTAATGCCCGTTCTGATCTTGTTTCGCTGTTAAGAAAAACACTCTTCTCTCTTTTTCCTGTTGCACGATATATACAGAAAGTAAAGCAAGCACAGGACACAGCAAATTTTACTTGGTTCACCGCTAAGGGCTACGTCCAAGGAGCATACGCCGACAGGTTGCCGGTCGTACCAAATTCCACTAATCTTCAATAGCTGTGGATTACAAGGTTCGGGCTAGATCACTTCTATGCCCAGGCTCACTGCCTTTACAATGTTTAGGGTCAGCTCACTGCTTTCCCAAGGGTCACTCTCTGTTTCTCTCTCTCTGGCTCACTGCCGGTGGAGAGGATCACCTTCTTCCTCTTCCTAAGCTCACTGCTCTTGGAAGGGATTCACTCACAGTTTATAGACCTGTAGGTCTCTTCATTTTCATGAAGGAATGCATCTTCCTCTGTATGTAGATGCTCTGTTGAAGTCCAACTTTCATCTGTAGATGAATCTCACTTTGCACCGGATGTACCGGGCAACCTCAGTTTTTACGCGCAACCCTTACGGTGTCTTGCGCGCAATTTCTATGATTTGTGTGAAATTCCTTTTTCACGCAACCTCCAAATCTTACGCGCAGCCTGGAAACTACCTTGCGCGCAATTCACTGCTTTTGCGCGATATCCACTATTCACGCAACCTTCCTTTTTCGCGCCAACACAAACTTTCTGCGCAGCCTTAGCTTTTCGCGCAACAGCTGACTTTACACGCAAACTTTAAGTTTACGCGCAACACCCTTTCTAACTTCAATTTCGCGCACCAGAGCTCGGGTATTTTCTATGTCTTGAACTCTTCTGAATAGAGAAGGGTCACTTCATATTTATAGGCAAAATCGACCCCGCGCGAAAAACCCTCCTTAAGCGCGCAATCCGCTTTGATCGCGAAATACAAACCTTCCGCGCACAACCATTTTCTGTGCACTGCTCCATAATTTCACGCACCTCATGCCTTTGCCATTTTCCGAGCCTCGGACCTCGAAACATCTTTTGCGCGAAATACAATTTCGCGCAACCCGCTGTTTTGCGCGCCACACTTCAAGATTTCGCGCAACCCGCTAGTTTTGCGCGCCACGCTTAATTTTTCCGTGCACCTCCTTCATTTCTCTCTCCTCAACCTTTTCCAACAACATATCACTCCATTTTCCATTGGCGATTTTCAGGCCCATAAATTTGGCAAACACTGGAAAATGGCGCCACCTTGTACTGCTCTTTTGTACCGCCTCCAGATCGTCCTTTCCTTTGTCATAGTTCGTTGTCAACATGGAATGTCATCAACTTCTCGGGAACTCGACAATTCTCCATGGAAACCTGCTTTGTCAACAAACACAATCAACCCAAAAATACTGCAATGTTACCTTGAGGGATTTTTGCCCAACATATAGAACCATGATCAATGTATAGGTATTGTGATTGTTGAAAAGATACTTCCATAAAAAATGAATCAATTAACACACAAAAACAATGATTTTAATAAGGAATTATTAGTAAATGGGGGGTAAAATGATATAAGTGGATAATATATAATATTATAAGTATGTAAATGATTATAGTATAGAATTATAATAAATTTAAATTTATTATATATGAGTTTAGAGTTCTTTTAATTCAAGTCAAACGTGAGATAAGGGTTTCTCGTCTCGCTTTTGTTTTTGTGAGACATATGCCATATTCAACACTTGTTTCCTTTTTTGTATATAATACCCATGAACATATTTTATAATCATTTTCATGAAATTTTTTGGGTATTTATAGATCTAAATATTTTCCCTTTCATGAGGTTTTGATATAGATATTATCAAAGCGGTAAGGGTTCTTCATCTCAACATTGCTTTGTTAAGACATGTTTGATGTTATACACCTCTTTAAATTTATAAGGTGTATATAATACCAATTTTACATGTTATATAACAATTATACTTATTTTAATGATATATAAAGTTTAATTTGAAGTTATTATTTTATGGGTATTGTGATTAAAAAGTTATAAAAGTGAAAAGGTTTTTATGTTACAATCTCATTATTTACCGAGATTATTTATGATTGAGTTTGTGATAATGAAATTTCATGATATACCTCTCAAGAATATCCTTTATTTTATTATAAAATGGTTATTTCTATATATTACATGTTTTCATATAATTTTACTCTCTTTAAGTACTTAAGATATCAAAAGAATGTTTTTAAGGAAAACAAACTTTATTTAAATATTTGATCGAAAATCCTTTTTCTTCCATATCCATGTTTTCTAAAAAAATAAATAATATTTTTAATATCATACTATGATTGTTTAAAGTAATTTTTATGCATTAATTACTTTATATAAATAAAGTTAAAATTAATTTTTATGTCTCTTTCAGAATGAGGTATTTCTAACTTTTTACTAAAAATGTAAAAGTAGCCTTTATCTTAACGTATACGGCATGAACATAATTTCCCACCATTATAAAAACTCAATGATTTTAATATTTATTTAAATTTTCCCAAGTTTATTTTCAAATAAAAATTTTCCTTAATATTTGGGAAACTTTAAGATTTTAAATAAGTGATTTCAAAATAAAATGGGTATTTTCTTCAAGAAATATTTCAAGTGATATTTTAATGGAATTTTTCATTTAAGTTAACATACTTTGATATTAATTATGATTTAATAGGGATATAATCCAATGATATCATCTTTATTATTTCTCTAAAAGGTTTATTATCATTATGATGAGATGTTTATGAAACTCATTTATTTTCCACTCGTTATGTTAAGGTGAAATATTGAAATGTTTATGAAACCTGTTTTGTTTCCATGGGTTATGATATATGATAAATGTTTTATGATATTGTGGTATGTGTATAATGGACTATGATTATGTGAAGGGTGAGTATAGAATTATACATTTCTTGCAATGCATTGGGTAAATATAGATATTTCATGATATAATAAGGACTAGAATGGGAAGTGAACCCAGTTTGGTAAGGTACTATATCCACTATGATGGTCTTGGGAGTAAACATTAACTAAATATGTAATGAAATGGTAATTGAACATAATAAAATATGATATTATTGGTAGTGATCATTGACTAACGAAGTTATTTTCTATGATTAAGTGTACTTCATAAAAAAAATTATTATACCGATTTTATTCTCTCATGGCTCGTGTTCTTGATATCCTCTATGATTCATGTCTTATGAAATAACAAGATTTATACCATGAATCAAGATTATGATATATGATATTCTGGGTTTTCTTAATTTATCACTGATATCTCCATTGTTTACCCTTACTGAGCATCTGATCTCACCCTTTCTTATGTTTTCTTTCCCTATGTAATGAAGAAAGGTTTTAAGTAGGGTATGCCGAAGAAGAGTACTGTGTTGGAAGATATTTTCAAAATATGTTGATTATAATTAATGAAATAAAAAATATTATATATCTAGTCTCCAAAAATATTAAAAATTTATGGTTCTCATATGGATCATAATGTTATGTATTGAATATTAATCTAAAATGAATTGATATTAATATGTGAAAAGAATGGGTTGTTATAGTTGGTATTAGAGGAGGCTTTAGTCAATATTTAGATATTAGGATTAGAGAGATTTGGTGAAAATACTATGGATAATTATAATTATAGGATAACACCCTAAAGTTTTAGAAAGGTATAAATTGTGTGGTTTTCCTAGCAATAAATCTTCATCTAGATAATACAGGTGGATGTAGTTTTAGCACAGATTCATCTAAGAGTAATAACCCTAAAAAGAGTTGGCTTAGAATATCTCAACCATCATTATTGTGAATGGTGAATGTTATCTTACTACACACTCAATTTTAAACTTCTATGGAATATGATTGGGTTAAATCACATTTTCCTTATGAATCATTATGAAGTATTTGAATAGATGGTAACCATGTATAGCATAGGTTAAACCTAATGTGTCCTAGATTGAAAACAAGGTGTCATGATTTAGACATCCTATGAATTATTTTTCATGATTATATGATTTATCACTATGAATATTGTCTTTCATGCTACAATTTTTGGTTTTAATCAATGGTTAGAACTAAGAGAAGTTGTATTAACACAGAATGTGATGGAAAATGGATTGATTTTCCTCATGATAAACCAAATTAAATGGGATTAGGAAAGTTTTATGATTATTCCTAATCATTTATCTCATTATATGATTAAAAATATAAAATTTTTTGAGTTTTCTAACACACCTAATAAGATAAAAATGGATTTTCTTGAAGACCATTTAGGAAAAAATATTTATCTTCCTACATTTCAAGTATGTGGGAAGAAGCACTGAGGGAAATGTCTTAGAGGAATTAAAAAATGTTCTATGTGTGGAAAAGAAGGTCATAGAGTAAGTAATTTTTTAGGAAAAATAAATAGTTCAATTGAGTGATGTGAATTTCATCCTAATATACAATTTATAGTTCAATTCGTTATGGGTAAAGAATATGGGCATTATCTAAGACAACACACAAATCCTAGGGTTAACTCATAGACCAAGTAAGGATCCATCTTATATAAATCACTGAAGTGAAAGGATTGAAGTATTTATGTATTGGGATTCAAGATTTATATTATGGAAGTGTTATATCAATTATAATTTGGTTATAAGAATCATGAAAAATCTAAGTATTGGTTCAAAATAGTATTTATTTAAAGATTTAAAAACAAAATTAGTGATATGGAAATTTTTTGGAGACACATGATTGATGGATAGATAACCCTTAATATGTGCTTGATGAAGAGATAATAATGTATAATTGTGATAAAGAGATGATAAAATGATTTATTTGATAACAAAATTATTTATGCGATATTTGTTGAATTTTAATTCATATTTGTATTTATGTACTATATTTTAAAGTTTTCATGTATTTATATTTTCATTGAGGTTTTATGGGATGAGTTTTTAGGTGACTTGAAACTTTTATTAGGTTTTAGTAAGAATAATTTATTGAGGTTTAAATAATAATTTTGGTTAATATATGATTTTATATTAAGTTAATTATGGTCTATTAGATAGTGGGATATAAATAATCTTGACAGTTAAAATATGATTCATTGGAAAGGAAATATATTCAGAGATATTTATAGTCAAGCTAAGGATTACCTTTCAGGTTAATGTCTAAATTCTATTCATGATATTTTGGAGAATTTCACTACATTATAAGATTATATAGTGATTAATCATGGTGATTAATAATATTTTTAGATATGTTTCATTGTGTTGAGATATATATATATATATATAACCCTTAGGTTTAACATGTGGTTTCACATGTGATTTGACGTGAAATATTATTTGGGAAGAATACAACTAAATTTTTAGGGATATAAGCTAAAAGGTATGAGATCACCTTTGAGTTTAAAACATTATTTAATGTTGTGGTTATTGAGGTAATTTCGTATGTAGAGATTTTTATTTATGGAATGATATAACTAGAACCATTGGTGTTATTCTTGGAAATTTTAGAATAAAATGTATTATTTATTCATATGAAGATTTATACATTTTGATATTATCTTACCTTATTCTAACCATTTTGGTTTAAATACATAAGGAATAAATTGATATTCTTTTATTGATTATGCGATACATTATATGTTTATGTTAGTCCTTTTGGTGTGAAAAAAAATCATCTGGAATATGATATTGTGGTTGAAATTGATTAAAGGATGGAATTTTACTTATCAAGTAATTATATTTTTTTTATATTATTAGTCTTAATCGTAAAAAACCCAAAAATCTAGGAAACGGATCTTGAAATAGAAAATTTATCTTATTATAATCATTTTTTATGAATTGATGGTCATTTTAACACCTCATTGATTTATGTTTTTACAGTCATTAACTTTATCATGATCATCTACTTTCATGTTATCAATGTCCCCTGTCACTCTCCGTCATTATTTTGACATCACTTTTTTCCTCCATTTCCATATTTTCACTTTCCACAAATGTTCTCCTATTTAGAAACCAAGTTGTGTGTTATTCTATATGACCTTCCTATTTTCCTTTCCCTCTTTTCAAGAAGAGTTTTTATTAACCCTTTTTACAATGTGGATTTTCAATAGAAATAATTTTCAAATACCAAACCAATGATTATTGAGCCCAAGTTAAAATTTTGATGATGAAATTTATTAAATGGGGTAAATGTAACACCCTAATATTTTAAAAGAACACTGTGATTGATACTATATACGACACATAAAACTGAGCTTTAATAAACCATGAAGTATTATTATTTTAGAACCATTATAAAATAACCATTTAATCAGAATGTTTGAATAAAAGTAAATGAATTATGAAATATATATATATATATATATATATATATATATATATTCTATTATCAATAAAAATTTATTAATAAATTCTAAGGAAATAAGAACTAATTTTTTAGTAAAGTTGTTTTATTCTTCAAAATATGTTTTCTTCAAAAATGGTTTTTATTTAATTTTGTGAGTGAATATTATATTTAATTTCTAGAAATTTTAAAAAAATTATATTATTAAAAAATATCATTTTTGAATTCATCATATCAAAATTATCTTGGGATTAATTTTAGATATTTTTCTGAAAAGATTGATTTTCCACTGAATGCTGAAAAATAATGATTTTTATCAAAAACAATATTTTTGTTTTAAGAATTAAAAAAGTAATATTTTGATTTAAAATGGTTTCAAAGTAATATTAGTTATATTATATTATTAATTATACAATAAATTTATTTTGAATCAATTTTATGGTTTAATTTTATATAAAAACATTTTTATACATAAAATGATATTTTTCTAAAAATTTTGTTTCACATTGAGTTTTGTGTTTTTATCTTGAATTAATTTATTCCACTTATATAAATCGAATCTTAAAAAATTTATTACATACATGGATTAAGGAGGTCAAATTTTTTTAAATTTTTTCCCTTTACTTTTTTTCGTTATGAACAGTAACCATAGTAAATTTCTACGACCATTGTAAAGCTAAAATGGGTTAATTATGGTTAAACTAAAGGTATGAGGCTTAAAATTCATTCAAAAACTTGGATTTTTTTCATTTGATGAATCTATTTCATCCATAATCATCCAAACTTATAAATTATTACCTTTTTCATTTAAGTTTTATTTTTACCTTTAGAATATTTATATAAAAGATAAAGTCAAAAATGTCATTTTCTTCCTTTTAATATCTATAATATTTAATGAGAGTGATAAAAAAATTATATTCCATTATAAATTTTTATTTTAAATATGAATTAATTATCATGGAAATCTATTTTTAGTTTTTAGTGATGAAATAATTACCTTAAATGTTTATGCAACATGAAAACATTCCATATACAAGTAATAAAAAAATCAAGTAAACGATTTTAAAACTATAAAAGTAGTATTATTTGAATAAGTTAAAGTATACCATGAATTTTGAAGATAAATATAAGATATTATATATGTTTTAAATTATGATATTCTAAATCCATTATTTTCATGTAGTTTTCAAAGTCAAATTATGTGAATAGTTCTTAAAATGAGATGAATAGTTTTTTATGTTAAATATTTTTTATTAAATTATGTATAAATCATAAAAAATTAAAATTTGACTAGTAGGATAATTAATTTTATAAAATTTAATTCATTTACCATTTATGATCAAATAATCACCTTAAAATTATAATTATAACACTTTAATATTGAAAAAGACAATACTATGGTCAAGGATAAAATTTGTTAACCTAGGGGTTAAACCAAAATATAAGGTTTAAAAAGATATATAAACCTATAAAAATTTAATTTTATTATTATATTAATACCATATATTCATCATATTCAAATCCATTTCATTTTTTGGAATCATTTGACATGATTCAGACACATATTATTTTATAATATTTCATATATTTCCAAAAATGACATTACTGATATTTTATAATAAACAAAATATTATTAAATGATTTAAAAAACATAAAAATAATATATTCATAAAATTTAATGTAATATGGTTTAAAATTTCAACCATGTTCCATTTATGGGTTACTTTTCTTTTTACTGCAAATTTCTTTACCCCTGAAGAGTAAGAAACATTGATATGACGGTAATTATCAAAAGGGTTAATGGGGTGTTTAAACTAAGATATTAGGGTGAAAACAATAGAAAAATTTGTAAAATTATTATTTTATTATATTATTTATACTCCTAATAATAATATGATATAATTATATCAAATTTGATCCATTTTTTCATGAAAATTAATTTATATTAATTTAATAATTAAGTAATTCCAAGAGTGCCCCTCCCCTCACATATAAAAGGGAACTTCCTCTCCTTTATTATTCACAAAGGTTGACCCTTATATAATGGATATTTCCTACCCTAAATCATCCTATATTAATTATACACATTCTATGTCTTTTGTTATTTCTAAAATACCACCCTTTCAAGGATTAACGTGTAATCTAAAAGAGGTTTCTCAATAAAGAGGTATAGCTCTTAACCGAGCATTTTCAAATTTATTTCTTTTTATACCTCCAAAAAATATATGTTATCCATTCTAAAATAATTAATTCATTATATTAAATATAATAAATTTTTATTATGATGATGTAACATCCATTATCCACCTTCTTCCCATCTATTGGAAAATGATAATGTCACTTGTGTGTACGTGTGCATTGCCACTTCCATGAGGTGATGAGATTAATTTTTCATTTATATTTTTAATGTATCATAATAAGGATAAATTTAATGAATATATATGATATATATGATATAATTATTATTATTTAAATGTTAATTATTATTTACCTTTTTTCATTTCATCTATCGAAATGTGAAAATAGTGTTCTTGCGTACGTACGGCCTATCGACTCTATAAATAGTATAATTCATTTATCTACCTCTATATTTTATAGATGAATCTAAATATATATATTTAATATATATATATATATATAGTATATTTATATAATTATTAACATTTTTGGGATTATTTAACAATGGTCAAAGTATAAGGACCAGAACTATCGAACCAAAACTTCCATGAAAAATGAAACAACTGACACCCAGAAACAACAGTTTTAATAATTGATAAATGGGTATTAAAATATTATAAGTGGATAATATATGAAATTATAAGTATGATAATAATTATTTTATATAATTATAAAAAAATTAATTTTATTATACAGGAGGTTACAGCGCTTTTGAAGCAAGTCAAACTTGAGGTAAAGGTTTCCCATCTCACTTTTATTGTTGTGATACATATGCCCTTTTCACAACTTGTTTCCTATATATAGGGTATATAAAACCAATAAATTTCATTTATGATAATTTTCATGAAAAATTATAGGAATTTAAAATCCATATAAGGTTTCATATTTCATGAGGTTTTATTTCAGATATTACCTAAGCGGTAAGGGTTCTTTATCTAAATATTATTTCATTGAGATATGTTTGATGTTATGAACATATTTTTGTTTATGAGGTGTATATACGGCCCCTTTTATACCTTATATCATTATTATCTTTATTTTCATGATATTTAAAGTTTCATTTAAATTTACTCTTTCATTGGGCTTATGATTCAAATGTAACCAAAGCGGGAAGGGTTTTATGTTACAATCTCATTGTTTAACAGGATTGTTTATGATTAAGTTTCTAATGATGAAATTTCTTGATCTACCTCTTATTAATATCATCAATTTTCTTATACTATGGTTATTTATATATATTACATGTTTTCCTTTAATTTTTCTTTCTTTAAGTACTCAATATAGCAAATGAATATTTTTAAGGAAAAATAACTTAATTTCTCTCTTTGGTTGAAAATCATTTTTCTTCCATATATCCATGCTTTATAAAAATGTTTTAAAGAATGTTTCTGATATTCTCCTATTCTTTTTTAAGGTTATTTTTACCCCTGATTGACTTTTAAAAAAATTAAAAGGGGTCTTATTTTTTTCTGGATGAGGTACTTTTGTCTTTTTACAAAAAACTGTGAAAGAAATATTTACTTTAATGTATACAATATGAATAGAATTTATTGTCATGATGAACACTCAATTATTTAAATATCTATTTATAATTTTCCAAGTTTCTTTTAAATTAAATTTTTTTCCTTAATATTTGAAAAAAAAATTAGATTTTAAATAATTTAATTAAAAATGAAAAGGTTATTTTCCTCAATAAATATTCTATGTGATATTTTAATGGCATTTTTCATTTAAGATAATATCATTTGATTTTAATTATGATTTACTTGTGATATGATGCAATGATATTGTACTTATTATTTCTCTACGTGGTTTATGATTATGATTATGAGATATTTATGAAACCCATTTATTTTCCACGAATTATGTTATGATAAAAAGTTGAAATATTTATGAAACCCATTTCCTTTACATGAGTTATGATATATGATGAATTTTTTATAATCTTTTGTAACACATATGAATGGATTGTGATTATTTTATGTGTGGAAATAAAATTATACATACCTCCAATGCATTAGGTAAATATGTATATCTCACGAGATAATAAGGAATGGAATAGAAAGTGAACCCAGTTCAGTAAGGGAATATGTCCTCTATGAAAGTTTTGGGATTGAAAATTGACTAATTATATAATGGGGAGTGAAACCAATCCAAAATTATAGTCTTATAAGTGAGACTTCATTAAGGAAATTATTTTCTATGATTATGTGTATGCCACAAAATTTTTTCTTGTTCCAATTTTATTCTCTTATATATCATGTTATTGATTTCCTTCATAATTAATATCTTATGAAATGCCAAGATTTATACCATGACTCAATATTATGATCTATGATATGTTTGGTATGGTTTTGAAATGTTAATTCGTGTTATCATACACTTATCCACATATTATACTTGATTGATCATTGATATCTCCCATGTTTACACTTACTAGGCATATGAACTCACCCTTTATTATGTTTCATTTACCTAGGTTATAAAGAAAGGTTTTAAGTAGGGTATTATTGATAATAGTTTTATTTGGGATGATACTTTTGGGAGATGTTTATGGTCATTCATGAAATAAAAATATTGCGTATCCAGTCTCCATAAACAATAAACCTTTATGATTCTAGCATGGATTGGAATTTTATGTATTGAAAATTCATCTAAAATGATGTGATATTTATGTAACAAAAATTTTGGGTTTCTATAATTTGTATCCAATTTTTACAGAACATCATTTTGTATGCTTAATAAATACCTTGAGTATTTCACAGCCCAAACAAACCCTCCACGGTGTAATTAATACACTATGGCATGGACCTACTCTTCTTATTCATAGGTTATAGTGAAACCTTTATATATAGTGTGGGAATCACTAAACCTCTAGTGAGACTAAAGTTATATTATCTATTTATAAAAATTGTCCATATCCATTATGGATTAGTATAAATATTTCATATATTTGTTCAATCCTTTGTATTATATGGTTTGGTCACCTAGCTTATGACATAACCTAATTTGGTTGAATCCAACATTGATTTTATATTCAAGATATTTCTTCCTTATCATTCAATCCTCTCATAAACTAATTAGAAAAAATACATCAAGTCAAACCTTGGTTGGTGGGTCATTATGTTTCCCTGCATAGCGCACTTGTCCTTGGTTACTTCCTATGCTATGGTCCTATCTACAGCATAGTTTTGAAACGTTATGTGCTCTACATTCTTTCATCACCCTACTTAGTACTATGGTTGAGCTTGGTTTTGACTCATAGTGTTGCCTTGCTCCTATGATTTTTCAATTTTTTTCCCTTTTTTCAAACTATAAACACCATTTTGGCATGGGAAGTGATTTTTTGGAACATAGACTCTCAAAACTACAGATATATCAAGGTATATTAACCTTACATGATTTTTATTCCTTTTAAAAATTTTAAAAAATCAACTATAGTTATGATTTGGTCCATTTATTTTCATTATGTTTTCAATGTACTTCTTCCAGAATTACAAATTCTTTCTACCATTTCTATATTATTCAAATTCCTTTAAAATAACTTTAGATAACTCTTAATATAAAACAAATGTATATTGACAAAAAATCAAATAAATAAATTCCTTTTGTTCCCAAAAATAATAAGGTGAAAGAAATCCTCTCAATATTAAGAGAAAATCCTAGAGATTTTGTTTTTTATAGGGAATTATCTAGGGAGAATAAATGTTGTGCATAATGTCACTAATAGAAAAATGATATAACCGAGTATATATAGATATAGGTTAAGAGAATTATCAATTTCACTTAGGCCCTTAGCTAATATCTTAATACTTAGTGAACCCAACGTCTAATAAAATTATTATTATTATCAATTACTTGATTCACACATGTATTAAGAATAATATAAATATTAATAAATTAATTTACATTTATTTGAATGATATTTAGTATGTAATTTCTATTATCATACATTTAACTTGACCCAACAACCTTCCAATCCACTTACCGAACCTCAAATAATAAATAAATATAATTCATTTGATAAATTAATAATTTTTATATTCATGATCTTATGAATAAAGATTTATTTTAATACCAACCCACTGTTGTTGGTGGGGTGGTTTGGGTTTGGGGGGTGAGGGGCTGGTCATCGGGTCAAGTCCCCAGGCATGCATGTTTACTGTAATTTATTTCTTTTTGTTTTGTTCCATAGTGGTATATGTAATCAATCTTATATTTATTTAAATATTCATGTAACTGAATAAATATTAATTTAATAAATTTTATTTATTACGTTTTGAACAAAATAAGAGTTAAATAAATATTCTATTCTATGGTTTTTACAAATAAATTTTATTTAAATATTCAACTCCCATATATAATAAGTGACTAAATAAATGTGATGAGTAAATCATGAATAAATATTATTTCTAAGTGTTAAGAATAATATTTATTTCAACTATTAAATACAAATATTATTTAATGGAGATCTATTAATTCACTAAGTGTGTGACCCATATGGCCTTTTCCTCATTGGCATTAGGTTAGATTTCTTAAATTCCAATATGAGAATCTAGAAACATTTAAAGGCATATATAGAGTAATAATTTAATATCAAAAAGATTATAACCAAATATGAAGACTCATTATGTAATATGGTCCCTTTGTATCGATATCTTATCAAGCAGGTTTCATACTCATGCCATCAAACTATATGCTTGATATCCCTTTCTTTGACTATCTGAAATGAACTCATCAACGAGCCATGGCCATATATTTTAGTTCAATAGTTCCATTCCAATAAAAAAGTTGAGATATAAACATCCATAAATATGGAATGTAAAATTAATTTATTGACTTAGTCATCAATTTTATATCAGTTATAAACTACCTAACATACCCTACTTCACCCTAAACAAACAGCGTTATAGTGTTCATCAATATATCAAAGTGCACAAATCATGATATTCATTAATAATAATCCCAAGTATCTAAGGAACAATAAAAATATTCATAGATATGAATATCTAATGACACATAAACATGTGAAATTTCTACTTGCTAGTATGTCCTTATAATCTATCATATTAGACATTACCAAGTGAGAAATTTATGTGAAGAAGCCTCATCCACTTGGGAGAATCAATCACCAGATAGTTTGTATCATTTTTGTCCCATAATACAATGGAATATGATAATAGGACTAATGTTTAATAATAAATTTATATCACTTCAAGGTTCTCATCAAAATAGAGAACTGATATGACCTTTTAAATGCAATGGATAATCTAAGACATTATCACATTAATGTTACGTTAAAGAAGAATCAATATGTGATAAGACATTTACTAATATTAAATCCTTTGAATATAAATACAAGAAATCTAAATTATAAAAGTAGTTGGTTCTTGGGAACTAACTCCAACACTCTCCACTATTGGAATTTCCTACTAAAATTCATTATCAACGGTCTAACAAGATTCTCAATGTGGTTTCTACCTCATCACACCCAGTCTCATGAAAAAACTCCATTTAGTCCTCCAGTACCCAACAACTCCTAAAAACACACTATCTCACACCCAAAACACTATTAAATATCTTGATAATTATTCCTAAATCCCTTGTGACATCATCAGAACATCAAATCACTCAAATTGAAGTTCGAACTTGAAACTCGGTGTAATTCCACACTAGGATAACTAACTAACCAACCTATCCATCGTGATCTTACCCAAAGCACTAGAATACCTTTAATATAAATTTCTCTCTCATATCACATAAAATCAATTCTGATCCTAATTCTAATGCACATAATTCATCCAACACTACATCCAAATCCATAATCTAGCATGTTTCAAGGAACTAGATAAAATCGATTTACTAGCTCATAAGAATTTAGATTTCATCTTGATAAGCCACATTTTTATTGAATATTTTATTGATAATAAATGATATATTTTCCTCAAATTATTCTAAATATATTTATTTATGGAAAATATGTTATTAGATCATGAATTTAAAAAGTTTATGAAAATTTCAATTTATTACCCTTCAATGTACACTCTAGCATTTTTAATGTAACTAGTATTATAGAAAATATTTTGAATTAAAATTTCATGATAGTATTATTTACTTATGTGACATAATTTTCATTTATACAATCCTTGTTTTATCTCACATTTTTTTGGAGAAAACGGGCCATGGATTCAAATATGGATCAAACTCATCGGCATGGACACCATTTAAAATTTTAGGACATATCTGTTGAGCAAATTATTGTTTTCAACAATAAATAATAATGTTATTTAAAGGGGGAGATTATTGAAAATAATACTCTGTCTCTTTATGATAATTTTGATGCTCACAAATACCCTTAATTATTTTCTAATGATTTTATTTAGTACTTTGTAGGAATTTATCATTTAATTTTACTCTTGAAATTACAGGAATTTATTGTTAAAGTATTCGTATTTAGCGTGTTCTGGAAACACTGTTCATGTGCTACTTAGTCAGAATCTATTTTAGCATGTCCTGGAATCACTGTTCATACCCTACGTGGATAAATGTAGCATAAGGATGAAAAGCGTGTATACTTTTTGAGATAAGAGAAAAGTATGGTTAATCAACCATACGTTATCGGCAAAGTCTGGAAGAAGAACCTTACGTTAGGAAGGAACCTTACATTTGGGTTATCGACAAAGTGTGGAAAGAGAACCGTACATAAGTATTAAACGTTACGTTTGTTTCTCAAAATTATGGTTCATCAACCTTACTTTTGTAAACAACCATACGTTCTTAGAAAAGTATGGATCAATTAAAAGTATGGATCTTTTACCGTACGTTTGAAAGTTGAAGAAAAAGTATGGATGATCAACCCAACATTTATGATCAACCTTACGTTTGAAGAAAGTAACATGAACCCTATGTTTATGTTCAAACTTACATTTTCAACCTTACGTTGTGAACCTTACATTGGAAGACTATGTCATCAACCCTACGTTTGGAGGCCACATCATCAACCTTACGTTTGGCGTCAGAAAGTTTGAAAGACGATATTTTTTTTATGCAACGGTCAGCAAGCTGATTGTTAGGAGGATTTCAAGCTAGATTTAAAGTCGATTTTAAAATATGACTTTGACCAATTCAAATTCATTTTATCAATGGATTAAAGATCAAATTAAAAGGAGTTTTTTATGCCGAGTCTTCAAGGAAGTTACGACTACTCTGTAAATTCAAATTTTTGAATATCGTGAATCAAAAGGTGACTTTTATGGATCTAAATGTGCAGGGAATATGCTCTGATTTAATATATATGTTTTCTCTGAAACATCAGGAACAAGTGTGTGGTGATGAATAGATTATTCAAAAAGGTGGAAAACAGAGACTGCAAAAAGCACTTCGTTCTGGTGATTTAAGAGGAGCGTCAAAGCTCTGTTTATTTTTGAGAACAAGAAGGAACTCGATAGAAGATTCACTTGTTCTGCATCAAATATCTATTGTGGATCTACTACTGCTGAAGTTGTGAATTATTCTCTATATCTACTGAAATCGGATCGACTCAGAACTGCTTCGACTTGAAAATCAATATTTTTAGAGACGATGATCCATCTTCTGTCAATTGTATGTTGCTGCAATTGTGAAGAACATTTGGAAAGTATTTTCAAAATATGAAAATCTTTTCTTTATATTCTTGAGTAACCATCTTATCGTACTAAGCTATGTAGGTTCATGTTTGAACCAGAAGGCTTTGTTTTTCCTTGGATTGTAAAGGTGTCAACTGCCTATACTCAGTTGTGAACCGATCTATTGAAACGAGGACCAGATAGTGAAAATCACTAAGCTCGTGGAGTTGAGTGTTGGTGGAGTGGACTAGGGGCCTTCTGTTCCCCAAACCACTATACATCTATGTGTCCCTGCTTTTACTTATTCTGCTGCATGATCAAATCTGATAAAGCATAGAGGATAGAACTTGTTCAATTGAAGAGTTAATGAAAATTATGAAAGACACAATTCACCCCCTCTTGTGTATAATCTGTATATTCAAGATCCAATAATTGGTATCATAGGTGGAGCTTCTGATAGAGCCTTTAAAAGCTAGAAGCATTTAAAGATTATACAACAGAGCATCATGACTAATACAAGAGAGGGAATGTCTATGGTCAGAGCACCGTACTTCAATGGAGAAAATTATGGATGCTGGAAGTCTCGAATGATTATCTATCTGAAAAATCTTGGATACAGAGTCTATTCTAAGATTCTAAATCCATATGAAATACCATAAAAACCTGAAACATGGAGTGTAGCTACTGAAGTAGAATATGATATGAATTCAAAATAAATGAAGGCAATTATATGTGCTCTAGGACCTGATGAGTTAAACAGAGTATCTCAATGCCCAACAGCATATGAAATGTGGCAAACTATTGTTGTTTCTTATGAATGAAATAACAATATCCGGGAAATGAGATATGAAACTGCTAAGCTTAAATTTGATATATTCAGAATGGTTGAAGGTGAGAGTATTACTCAAATGAATGGAATATTGACAGAGATTTTCAATAACATAACTACCTTGGGAGATCCCATTAAGCAAGCTGATCAAGATTTAAAAGTATTGAGAGTAATACCTATAAAATGGAATGGAATCTCTGCAGCAATCAGACAGTCGACACCTGTCAAAGATTTAACCATGAGATAACTGATTGGAACATTAATGATGTATGAAGCTGAGATGGAAGATGAAGCTAATGAACATAAAGTTCTTATCAAAAGATAAGAAACTTCCCTGAAAGCATCATCACATAGCAGAAGCAGAAAGATGAAAAGCAGAGATGTCAAAGCTAAATCAGAGAGCTCTGACTCATCAAACTCAGACGAAGAACTGGCTCAGCTAGCCATAAATTTTAGAAAATTATAAAGTAAGAAAAGAGACTTTAAAAAATCCTTTAAGATAGATGATAAGGAAGTAAGATGCTATGAATGCAAGAAGATGGGGCATATCAGACCAGATTACCCACAATTAAAAGATGCAAAGAAGAAGAAATTCTTCAAAAGAAATGACTATGAGCAGAAAGACAAGAAAGTTATGAAAGCCACTTGGAGTGTATCTGAAGACTCCAGTAGCTCTCCTGAATCAAGCTCAAAGAAAAAAGAAGTCAATCTAAAAACAAACATGTGTTTCATGGAAGAAACCGATGAGGTACACTCATATTACTCCTCTGACTCAAATAATGAATCAAGTTCTGAATCAAGCTACACAAATAACAAACTTGAATCCTACTACAATATGCTTGAAGAAAGATATGACTCGCTATTTAAGAAACATAAGTCACTAAAAAACATACATAAAGTTGTTTCAGATGAAAGAGATATAATGTTAAAACAACATAAGGAATTAACTAATAAATAAAATTCTATTAACACTAACTATATTAATTTTGAATCAAGAATAAAAGCACTGCATGATGAAGTAGAATCTTACAAATAGGCTGCATTGGTTTTTAAAAAAGGATATAATTCATTAAATGAAATTCTTGGAAAAACTGTCATTAAAAAGGAGAGATTTGGAATTGGTAGTAAAGGAGAAAAACCTAAGCTAGATAAAAATTATTTTGTTCCTAGCTCTAAAAGGGTTAATTGTAACTTTTGTGGGACAAAGGGACATGTAGCTAAAAACTATTTATTAAGACAACATCAAATCTATAGTATTAAGAAAGCCTATGTTTCAAAAGACTTATATGATTCAGCTAATTTTAAAAGAACAAATCAAATCTGGATACCCGGATCATTGCTAGCTAACACCCTTGGACCCAACAAAATATGGGTACCAAAGCAATTTGTTTGAATGTCTTTGTAGGTAGTAGGCCACCAGAGTAGAAAAGATATATGGTACATGGACAGTGGATTCTCAAGAAATATGAGTGGAAACTCATTGAATTTTTCTTCACTCATTCAAAAGGAAGGAGGACTTGTCACATTTGGTGAAAATGCCAAAGGAAAAATCATTGGCATTGGAACTGTTAGAGATCCAAAAATAGTCCCAATCAACAAATTACTTTATGTACAAGGATTAAAACAAAACCTGATAAGTATCTCTCAACTTTGTGATGATGGATATGCTATTGATTTTACTAACAATTGTTGTACTATTTCTAAAGATAAACTATTTAAATTTAAGGCACCAAGAACTGATAATGTCTATACTTTGGATTCAAATTCCTTGTGTAAACAACAAGTAAACTGGTTGACTGCTAAAGTAAGTGAATCTTGGATCTGAAATAGGAGACTTGGACATTGTAATGTATATGTTTTATATAAATTATCTAAGAAACATCTAGTTTATGATTTTCCTAGTCTCAAATTTGAAAGTGACAGATTATGTGATGCATGCCAACTTGGAAAGCAACACAAATCATCATTCAAATCTGTTAATAAAGTTGCAACAACTAAACCTCTAGAACTTATCCATATGGATTTGTTTGGACCTTCCAGAGTAGAAAGCTTAGCTGGTAAATTATATGTTTATGTATTAGTTGATGATTATTCTAGATTTACTTGGATTTTCTTTTTGAAATTTAAAAATGACGCTTTTACTTTATTTGAAATTTTTTGCAAATCTGTTCAAAATGAAAAAGGTTTTAATATAACATCATTAAGAAGTGATCGTGGTGGAGAATTTGAGAATCAGGAATTTAATTCCTTTTGCTCAAACATGGGTATTAAACATACCTTCTCTGCACCTAGAACACCTCAACGGAATGGGATTGTAGAAAGAAGAAATATAACAATTCAAGAAATGGCTAGAACTATGTTAAATGAATTTATCCTACCTATATATTTTTGGGCAGAATCTATAAATACAGCTTTCTATATAATTAATAGAGTTTTAATTAGAGCTATTTTTGAAAAATACACCCTATAAACTATGGAATAACAAGAAATCTAAAGTAAATTACTTTAAAGTTTTTGGATTCAAGGTCTACATCTTGAACACCAAAGATAATCTTGGTAAGTTCGATCCAAAATCTGATGAAGGTATTTTCTTAGGATATTCTGCTACCTCCAAATCTTATAGATTCTATAATAAAAAGTCAAGTATTTTTGAAGAATCGGTTCATGTGAAATTTGATGAATCTGATCCCCTTTGGTTGAGAGGTTTTTCTTATTCCATTTATTTTTAAAAGGATCATGAAACCAATTCCTCTCATGATTTTTTATGAAATTATCAAGAAAACAAGTTCCCTCACTTTACAGTTTGTGATCACCCATCCCTCACATTGTGGTTGTAATAATCCTTTGTAGAAGAGGTGATGAGAAGAGAAAGATTCGCTAAGTGAAAGTTCATTACAAATTTGGTCTCATATTTCTCAAAGGATAAAACAAGATGATAGAGATATATAGAAAAGTATAAGATGATAGCATTTGAGAATTGATAAATGGAATTGGATATTGATATAGGGCTTAGGTATTGAGATAGAATTGTTATATTTCCTTTTTTTAATCATTGAGAGAATTTTTAAACATCCAAGACACCAAGTTCCTCAATTTATAGCCTTCAAAAAATCATAGAACCATATTTAATCCACCCCAGTTATTAATGATCATTAATGAACAATTTATAGATTCAGGACCCACATAAAATAAGAACATTTACAAGAAAAAATGGCCCCACCAGCAAGTCGGGCGATCCCATTGACAAGTTGGTAGGCTAGCTTAGATCCTTCAGGCTCTGCCTAGTTCCACCAGTTAGTCAGTGGACTCCTGTTACTTGAGGGAATACTATCCTGAACACTGGCTGGCTGGTGGCTCTGAACTAGATAGCTAGTGTTTCCTACTACAATCCAACTCTATTAGTATCCCTTCAATTCGATCACATCCTTCATAGATATTTGAACCTTCCTTCCACATATTCAATATACCATTAATACTTCATCAAGATCTAAAATGACACTTCAAATTCTTTAACATGAACATCCAAATTCAACATAAGTCTATCATTTTCTTAATTAAGATCAACATATGGAAACTCAAGAATTTAACTTTAAGCCACTCAAATGAATACATTAGATAAATAATTGAGTGTTTTTGTCCATGAAAACATCATGGTAGAGGGTGATAGGTACAATAATATCCCTTTTTATAATAAAAAACACTTAACATAAAAAGATAAATAAAGTTCAAATCATGAGTGAAGAATGTATTCAAATAAATTCAAGATATTATAGATTGATATATTCATATGATCAAGAGATAAACATAAAACAAGGTATTAAAAAAATAGATACCCTTTTTAAAATACAAAACATTTATTCCCAATAATAAAAAAACTTATCCCCTTTTTTGATTATCAGGAATAAAACAAGGATAGGAAAATAATAAAAAGGATATTTATATCAAGAAATTTATTTCACATAAGGTAAAACAATTGTGATGTGAAATACTTTCTCCGCCTTAATTATTATCATAAACTCAAAAACTAAAATAATATAATAAGGTATGTAAATCATGGAAAATGAATAAGGTTGAAATAACAGAAGTGTGTGAGATGGATTAAAGATAAAACATACATTATCTCACATTATATGGATATTCAAAGAAACATTTGAAAGATAATTTAAAAAAATAAAAATAAATGAATAATATTTATTCTCAATATTTCAAAAAGATTTCAAATATTTTGAAAATAAATTTTAAAAAAAATAATATAAAAGAAATTAGAAAAAGATAGGAAAAGGAAAATAATTTTAATAGAAAGAAATAAAGGAAAAAACAAAATAGAATTTTTTAACAAAAAAATCAAAATATAATCTCTCATATTTTAAGAATAATAAATAATAGATGATAGAGTGAGAATGAGATAGGAGGTATCTTGGGAAATTAACATTAAATAAATCATAAACATGTTCGTGTGTGGGTTATCCCATAACTTTACTAGATAAGGATCCCCCTTAATTAGAGAATTTAAAATAGAGCACAAGAGATAATAATGCATAAATCATTTCAATATTTTGATAGTCCATTTTTATTGAGAATCCACCATATGATATGATAATGAATCTTGGTGTCAGAGTTCAGAAAAATATCAATTGCGAATTCCTTTTAGTACCCATGTGAACTTGGGTTTGACAATATTAGATAATAAGGACTTATGAACCCAAACTTGTTTAGTGAAAGGTTTTATATTAGAGAAATGGGAAGAAATATTGATTTACTTAGGTCTCCCATATATATCATTTTTTAAATCATGTTTGTAAATAGGATTCCTAAATTTTCAATAATATTTTCAAAAATTGTTTTCGGTACATACCTTTAGAAAATTGGTTTTTTGAAAAATATTATTTGAATTTGAAAACCCAATTTAAAAATTCCCTTTTATATATTTTTTAGAACCCAATATCATATTAATATTATTTTCTCCTTGGTTGAATTGAGCGGGAGTATTTTTAATCTCTTTGATTTTGGATTCCAAATTCCCAATGTTAGGTTGATCTTTAAATTTTAAAACCAAATAATCATTTTTTTGTAAAGGAGATCAATATTATTAAAAACATAATATTTTTCATTAGGAACTTGATTTTATTTATTTGTAATATCTTTATATTTTGAAATTATTTCTTTACAAAAATTATCAAGTTCATTTTTTTATTAGAATAGAAAGAAGAATATGATGAATGAGGGGAAGAGGAGGAATGATAGGAATATTGAGAAAAAGGAGAACTGGACTTATCACCTACCTCAATATGTAGAATTGGGCATTTAAGACCTGAGTCACTTAAGGAGGTTGAGTCCTTAGAGTTATCACTTACACTCTAGGATGAGACATTAGTATCTTTCTTACATTTAATCTTTTCTTTGAACTTCTTTTTTTAGATGGTATATTCTAAACTGATATGTCTCATAAAACTAAATTCATAGCATATTACTTCGGGTTAATCTTACTTGTACTTCTTGATATGACAGGTTGATTTATACTTTATGAGCTTTTTAGCTTCTTGGACAAATATTTAATTTCAACTTCACTCTCAGATGAATCTTCATCGTCAATAGTTTTTAAAGTAATTGTTATTTTGGATTATTTGGATTTATTTATTTATTTTCCTTATTTAATGGATTGTCTCTTCAAATTTATCTTATATGTCATGAGAGATCTAGTTAGTTCTTTGATCATTGTATTTTTTATTACTTTAATTTCTTATATAGTCATCACCATGGATACACAAGATCTAGGAAAGACATAAAGAATTTTCTTTACTAGTGTTATAATAGAAAGAAAATCACCAAGAGACTTTCGAACACTGCATATGTCAATAAAATGGGTAAAAATATCAATAATATATTCATTTTAATGAATAGAAAATCTTCCAAAGTATTTTCTAAACATATCCAATATAGTGTCTTAATTTATTTGTGCCTTCATGAGTGATTTATAATAGTTTCTAGATTTCATGGGAAATTTTATAAGAATAAACAGTATTTTATTCATGTTGGTCAATCCTGCAATGAATAACATTCATTTATTTTCCATTAAGTTCAAAGGTTGTGATAGCTTGGGTATTCCATTTATCATCCAACTCTTTTTTAGAAGTGTATTCATGCATAACTATTTTCCAAATAGGATAATCTATACTACTAAGAAAGGTATACATGTGATTTTTCTAATAATAGTAATTTGAATAATTAAATAAAGGATCTCATCCCAAAGAATGTCCTTTGGGTTCATTTTCAAAATAAGAGTAAGATTTTATTTTAAAAAGATAAAACTTTAAGATTAAATTAATATTTTTAAAATTAAAAATAATTTTTTAAAATAAGGATTTTATAAAGAAAACACATATCTCCTTTGATATAAAATTTTTATTAAAATATAATAAAAAGAGGGGGGTATTTCCTTTAAAAAATAAAACAATAAATGGAAAGGGTAAATTCAAAAACAAAATGATTTTGACATGAAAAATTGATAAATCATTAAATTTGATCTATATTATAAATTTAATATCAATGTCAATTAAGTGATTAATCATAGCAGAAAAACAACAAATCAAATATATGAAATTATGAATATAGAGATCATATGATGAAATGTTTAAATAGAAAGAGATATAAAAACATAGTTTAATAATTTTATACTCAAGGAGCTATAAAAACATGTAAAATATTATTTGATGAATAAAAAATGATTTAAAATTAATTAAAATATTTATCAAACAATATAATTCATTACATAATAATAAAATATTTAAACACATGCTAAAGATTTAAAATAACTCCCCCTTATACTGAGTATAAATATTTAAGATATTCAAGGAATTCAAATAAAATATTTTAAAATAATTTTAATATAAATATTTTTTCACATTCCATTCATCACCAAAGAATTTTTATCTAATAATAGAACATCTTATCACGTACAATAATAGATTAATTTATCACATGCAAGTACTTCAAATAGTAAGAAATTAAAACACATGCTTAAAAGAAAAATAACTTTTAATAGATTAACACATGCCATATATAACATGAACTAGAACCTATCTTGATCTCAAACATTGTTTCATGTGGTACTATAGTGCTCTCCTTGTATATGTGATCATCAGTTAGAACTCTCTATTATGGTTTATAGAATTCATGTACCTTTATTGAATATTTCTTGCATGAACAGTGTGACTTGAGTATAATAAGAAAGTTTGGTAATTGCTAGGTGTGAGACCATATGTCTCCTCCCCTTAGGTTAAGAGGTTTTCCTTTTACTTTTAATTTTAATAGAGATAAAGAAACCAAATCCTAACTTTATTTTTGACATAATTTTCCAGAAACCAAGCTCCCTCACTTTTTTGTTTATGATCACTCATCATTCACTTTATGTTTGTGAGCCCCTTTGTAGAAGAGGTGATGAGAAGAGAAATGTTTTCTTAGTGAAAATTTGTTACAAATCTGGTCTCATATCTCTAAAAATATATAATAAGAAGATGTAGAGATAGAGAGAGAGAGAGACTAAATTATAAGATAAGAGGCTTTGATAATAGATAAATGAAATTGTCTCTTGAAAGAGGGATTGGATATTGAGAGATAATTGCTAAAGATTTGTCATTAAAGTGTTGAGAGATTTTTTAAACTTCAAAGACATCAAGATCCTAAATTTATGGCCTCTAATAAAGAAAGGAAACTTCTATAATCAATCCCAATCATTAAGCATCGTCAACATCCAATTAAGAGTTCCAAGAGCCATAGAAAATAATAAGTTTTATAATCATAAATGACCCCCACCAGCTAGACAGATGTTCCAACTGGATAGATGGTAATCTTGATGGGACCCTCCTAGATATACCTACTCCCACCAATTGTTTGGTGCTTCTCCACTAGCTGTCTAGTGGACTCATGCTACTTGATGGGTTACTATCCTCGCCATTAGCTAGTCAATGGATCTGCACCAGTAAGCCAACACTACCTGCTGAAATCCAAATTCATTAGTGTACCTTCATGATTATAACACATAATTCATAGATCTTTGAACCTACCTTCCATGGATTCAACATACCCATTAAAAATTATCAATATCTTCAAAGTAACTTCAAATTCTTTAACATAAACATCCAAATTCAACAAGATTCCACCATTTTCTTCATTAAGATCAATATATGGAAAATCATCAATGTAAAATTCATCCACTTAAATGAAACTATTAGATACATAATTGAGTTTTTTTATCATGAAACCGTTATGAAATAGATAGATAAAGGTACAATTCCATTAATAACTTCCTCCTTCTAAGAATGACCTTGGTCAGCCACTCTATTACACCTAAATTCTAAAAAGTATACATAATTTTATATCACTAACAAAAGTAATATTCAAATTATCATCGTTGTTGGGGAGTAAAGTATTTTATTAAACTAATTATAGTTATTTATTTATTTTTATTTCATTATTTTATTATATTTATATTCTTCTTTATTTCCCATTCTTCAAAAAAAAATTACACCATCAATACAAACTTCTTCTCATTATATTTTGTTCTAATTTTATTCTTTTATATTTTATTTGATTTATTATATGATATAATCCTAAGGATCTATTTAATCTAGACCCATAGATTAGAATTTTTCATTAGGTATTGAATCAAACTGTCTTAACCTATGGAAAGTGTCCACATTCACCCAGTTTGATATTTCCTCCATTTTGGGAACATTGAAATAAGAAGAACATCTCAATTAAATTTAAAACTAGAAACAATGTCTAAAAATAATAATTAAATTAATATAACCATTTGAGAAATGGTTTCACCATAAAATAATTATAAACAAACTTGTATTGCATGCCCAAATTTGGAATTGAAATTTGAATTGAAATCTAGGTTAATTCACATTCTTCCTAGATTTCATGATCTCTATGATAAGGATCAAACAAACATATAAAATAATTCAATGTGGTTTTCTCAACCATGAAACTGAGGAATGTCTCTAGAAACCAAATCAAACTAAGATCATTCCCATTCTCACTTTATGCAACAACAAAAAACATTAGATATATTATTTACAACCTCAATAAGAAATATATTAGGATGATTTGAAACACATTTTCTTGTAGATATTTTTTACATCATTGAGGAACACATCCATTTGAAAGTAAATCTTAGTGATCTAGAAAGCATAGGATGACTCGATGTATGAGTATTAGGAGAGATTCAAGAAGTTGTGATAAAGTTTCTCAAATCACCAAATTAGAGAGTAACACCTTATCCAATACTTCTTCAAATTCCTCACACATATGGAGAGTATCGTGGTGGATGTTTTAGTTGGGAGAGAATTTGTGTAAAAAACTCCGTAAAATATATTTTAATTAATTGATAAGATGAAATAGAACTCTCAATAATTTGGTGGTAAAGGTACACCATCTATGAGAGTAGTACAACAGGTAAGTACCTCAACTATTTTCAATCATTTAATTGATAATAAGTTATATTAATTGACCACTATGGTGAAAAAAAATTATTTGGATCAAAAGACATCCCAATATACTTTTGTGAGGCCTTCTGGAATTTTCACTAAACTAGACCATCCTACCTATCATTTCTTTTAATTATAAGATACAAAGGATTGTTCACTCATATTCCATGGGATACCATTTCAGCAGTAGCAGTAGTAGTTACCCCCTAAAAATAAGTATGATACCTTAATTCCAATATACAACCCATGATGGGAAGATCACATAGAATTGAGCTATGTCTATGGAAAACAACAAAGGAACCTTTTTGAACAAAACTTCAAGTATCCTTTGTCATACTAATAGAATGTTTAATAGGCCCAAAATAGATTCGAAGCTAAAGAATCAATAAGTTAACAATAATTGGGGTATTCCCAATAAAAGGTATTTTTTAATACTAATGATCTTCTGAAAAAAATGTTCTTAATTAACTGAATAAACTAATGAGTTGGGGTAAGTAATTGAGGGAGATAAAGAGGAAAATGAGACAGATTTCAACTGCACTCCATGAATTGGTAAGCAATAACTTTAAAAATATTCCTTCATGTCATACTCTAAATCCCAAGGGGTATATTAGTGCTATCACATTAAGAAGTGGGAAGAAAATAGTTGGTACATCAACTCCTATATGTCCATTGGGACTTACCTCAACTTCATAGATGCCCCATTAAATACCAATTGATGAGAAACCAAATTATAAACACAAAGGTAAGAATAATATTGATGATTTTCCTCCTAAAATACTTTTATTTATATATAGATTTCTACAACCTAGGAATATAGATAAAGAGGGGATATAAAATGAGGTTTTAGATACATTCAATCATGTTGAGATCCACATCTCTCTACATAAAGCAATCAAGAAAGTTCTATGGTATGAAAAGTTCTAGAAATAATTATATATGAATAGAAGAGGGATAAAGGTAAATGATCAGATCAACCTTGGGGTAATGTCTCTATGCTCATCAAACCCACAATGTAAATTCTTATAAAGTGTAAGGAACTTAGAACATCCACTATTCCATGCACTGTAGGGGAGTTGCATTTATTTGATGCTTTATGTCATTTAGGTGCCTCCATTAATTTCATGTCTTATTCTTATTTCACTTCTTTATTGGTTAGATAGATGAAACAGATTATGGTAGTAGTGAAAATGGGAAATAGGTCCCCAAAATATCTATAATTGGTCCCCAAGGATGTACTAGTTCAAGTGAGAAAAATAATTTTTCCTACTGCTTTTTACATAATGAGTATGGAGGATGATAAAATATGTTCACATGCACTCATCATTCTTGGTTGAACCTCCCTCAAAACTACCAAGACAATCATAAATTTCCATGAGGGTATAATTTATATATATTTTGAGGATGAGATCAAAACATTTAATATTTTGGACTCTATGAAGTGCCCTTTAGAATACTATTATTCTCTCTTCATCTACCATTTTAACCCATTTTGCAATGATTCTCCAAATATTGATTTTCAGTATTTTTCAAATGGGGATCATTCCATTCTTTGATAGATTTTGAGTATGGGAGATGTATTGATGTCTTAGAATATTTCCACACCTATTTATCATGATCAAGCCACTCTCTAATATTATTCTTTTATAGATTCTTATTCTAATTCAGGGCATGTAATTTCTGATTATAGAATGGATATTGATTTTATAGATGGATTTGATGCATTATTCTATGATTTCGATGATGTGTATTCAAATCCCAATATACATTGTGAACATATCTCACTTCCAATTACATTTCCATCAATATAACACCCACCCAAATTTGAACTCAATCCATTTCCCCCAAATTTAAAATATTCATACCTAATGAATGATAAATAATTACTTGTAATTATTACTAATAATATCCTTCCTATAAAACACAACTTCTAAATATTTTGATGGAGAATATTAGTGTAATTGGGTAGACGTTAGTAGAAATACCGAGTATTATCCCATGCATTTTCATGCATGGTGCTATTTTAGAGGATGGGGTTAAACCAGTTAGGTAGTCACAAAGGAGACTTAACCCCATACTATTATAAATGGTAAAAAATGGTGGAAATTTTACTTGAAGTAAGTATCATTTATCCCATATTTGACTATCAATGGGTTAGTCCTTCCTAGTTTGTATCTAAGAAAACTTTTTTCACTATTATAAAAAATGAAAATGATGATTTAGTTCCCCTAAGAGTGAAAATAGTTGGTAAGTGTGAATAGATTATAGGAAACTAAATCAAACCACTCATAAAGACCATTTACCCTCTTCCACTCATTAACCATATACTTTAGATACTTTTGGTCAGGACACACTACTTTTTCTTGGATGGTTTCTCTAGTTATTTTCATGTTCTCGGTGTAGCAGAGGTCCAGGCGATGACAACATTCACTTTCCCATTCATTACATTTTCTTATCAAAGGATTTCATTTGGACTTTGTAATGCCCAAACTACCTTCCAGAGATAAATGTGTGGGGGTATTTATAGATGAATTTTAATATATGGATCTTAATTTGATCAGTTTCTCACTTTATACAAAAAAAATTTACTTTGATATATTTAGAAAAATCTAGTTTTACATTTTGAAAAATGTCATTTCAAGGTAGAGAATGTCATTTTCCTAGGTCATGTACTACTACAGTATTCTAGTGAAGTTTATAGATATAAGGTAGAAATTATTTCATCATTTCCATACTCTATATGTATTTTTGATGTGAAAAAGACCAACTAGGATCAATGTATCACTGAGAGGGGGAGGGGTGAATCAGTGATATATTTTTCTTTTATGTTATCTTTCTTGTATAACAACCTTTACCTCCAATTAAAGAATTATCACTTTACTAAAAACAAAACATTTAAACCTCCATAGGAACACAATTATTTTCAAGGTTCACTACTAAAAAAGATTATCTAGTCCTTGGTATGGTTTTAAATTAATCTAATACCACAAAATACACAAGAAAACAATCCTTTTGTGTGGATACAACAAGTATGAAATACCCTTAAATTTGTGTAGCACTATGATCAATGAAACAGTTCATGTGATTCTTCTATCACAAATGATTTAAAATAAGTTTTGTAAAAAGTTTAGAAACCTTTATAGGTTGGTTAATAACAAATCACTTTTCTACTTCAAAAATGTCCACTTTTTTAATTCTTTGATAAAAATAATTCTTCACTTTCTTACCCAGAAGCAGGTGGGAATATCTTATCAGGACTTTGTATGAAAACTCGGTCTGATTCTTCAATATGATTCCTTAGTCCTAAAACAAGTATGAATGTTAGTATAGAAACTAATCTGATTCACTTATTCATTTTTTCAGAACTGTCAGTCTAATTTCTTGGTCCAATCTGGAAAATCTTGATCACAACTTCACATTCTTCTTAACTCTTCTTCTATCTCAAAAACTTTCTTTAAGAAATTTTTTTCTAGAAACCTTCCTCTACCAATTCAACACTTAAAAAATATTTCTCTCACCTACACGTGAAAAGTGTTAGAGTATTTTGTTCCTTGACTTATATTTATAGGCGTTCCGGAAATGGAATGAGTAGGAAACCAATTTTATTTTTTCACTCAACCAAATTCCAAAATATATAATTTGACAATCATTTAAACTTCACATTTAATCACTTAATCACTTAATCACTACTCAAGTCTTATAGATTTTTCTAAAATATTCTCAAATCTTCTCACAACAACATTCTTATTCTAATTAACAAATTGTTTTTTAGTCCAATATGATTTTTCATTCTGATATTGTTTGACACTCCGATTGAAAATTTATAAAACTAAAGACTTCCCATTATGATGCTCCAAATTAACTAAAACTAATCTTCCATAAAAAAAATTCAACTTCTATAGACATATAAACCCCTCACCAACACTTTAGTAGAAACTTCAAAATAATTAATCTTTTCTTCATTTTCTCAAAAATTCCTCAGACTAATGAAAACTTTGTTTGATGTAGTCCAATAGCCAATGAATTATCTGTGTCAAATATTGTATGATGATTCTTAACCCAATTGAAACAATTAAAAACTTTTTCTATATGAAAATGGTTGAATACATTATTATGCTTCGTCTGATTGATCTCTCTCTGATGTCATCTGATGGATCGGTCTTTAAAGATCATTTGTTTCATAGTCCCAAAAAATATAAATTGTTGATTAGTGTTAAAAAACAATTCTGATCTAGCTCCAATGAAACTCAAAATGTGATTCCTTAATGATACCAATGATTTATTTGGTAGATCAGTGTTATAATATTCTCTAATGGACCAGGGTCACGGCATGTTCAATGGACCAGTGTTAGTAGTGAATTCTTTCCTTTTTATTCTCTAAAAAAAATAATTAATCCTTTGGATTGGTTTGATCGATGGATCGAACAATCTAATTGATCATCCATTCTAATGGATTGGATGATTGGTGCTTCTATAAAACTGTTGACTCCATAAAATTCAAACTCTCAAACTTTAGACAATTTATGCTTTTTGTAATTCTCACATCGATGATCTGTGACTGAAATACTTTGACTTCATATGCTCTATTCTTCTAGAAACTCCTAATTTTATCATTAATTCTTTAGAATGTTTGGAAAATTTATATCGAAAAAGAATTGTCTAGGTTAGAAAAAAATTTCTCCTCATTTATTTCAAAAATATTGGATCATATATTTTTCAGAAAACTTGTGATGTTGAAAACATACAAAACTTTAAATAATCATCAGATTTAGAATTGAATATCTATAAAGACATTCATACTCTAAAACAACTTCTCACTTTGATCAAAACCATCATTCTAGAAATAATACAAGTTTGAAAAACAACTTTACCCAGAAGATATAACCAGATAAAAAACTGAAATATATATGATCTTTTAAGAAATTTTCTTCTAAACATCTATTTTTGGTACTCCTTTATCCCGATCACCAACACTTACAAAGTGAATTGATTATTCATAATGACAAAAAATAAAAAAAACAAATAGAAAAAATTTCTTCCATCATCCGTAAACCAACTTCCAGCAAACTTGGTCCCAATAATATGTCCCTTTATATTTTGTTGTCAACCAAGGTTAAAAAATCACTAAAAATTTGAAACTCAATATATGAATCACTAATCAATAATTATAATAATACGTGAGTGAACTCATAGGAAACAAGAATCATTGATAGGAAAACCATGATGTCCAAAATTAGTGACTTAGGAAACTTTTTCTTGAATTTAAAACTTTCAAAATTTCACCTCTTCCCCATTTATTTCACTTCTATGTACAAACAAGTTTCCTATAACCACTTCAAATAACTAGTAAAATAGTTCACACACATACATGCTGAGTTCATAGGTTACCAACAACTCCACCTAAATACATGCTTCTATAAAAGGTTTAGCACATATAAATGTATAGATTTATGAAATAAAATTTTTCTCCCCATTGAAAAAAATATCCAAAGAATAGATGAGATATGAGATATAAACAAATACCTAAAACATGGATAGAAAGAGGTTGGATGCCCATGTTCAACCTCGGTTTTAAAAAAAATATTCATTTGGTAAAGGTTTTATGAAAATCTCATAAACTTATTCTATTTTAAGAACATATTCAAGCTTGAGTTCATTCTTCTCTACATGTTCATTGATGAAGTGATCTATGATATCAATATGTTTTGAAAAATGATTTTGTACTAGATTTAATGAAAATTTTGTATTACTTTGATTATCACATCCCTATAGTTGAGGTAACTTTACTTTAACAAGTAAATATTTCAACTGGGTCTTAATCCACATAAGTTGTGTTACGGATTGAGTGATGGGAATATATTCATCATCATTTATACTAAGAGTTACTAAATTATTTTTCTTAGTGTTTCTACTTACAAAACTTTCCCCCAGAAAGAAAACTCCACCAGATGTGGATCTTATATCATCCACACTTTTTCCCAATCAGCATTTGTGCATCTAAATAAATCAATTCTACCTAAGCTTTCAAATCTGATTATGATATTTTTTGTGCCTCTAATATATCTGATAATTCATTTTCTAGATAAAATATGTGATTCATTTGGAGAACTTTAGAACCATTCACATAATGTAACAGCAATCACAATATCTGGTCTTGAAGTAGTGAAATATAAAAAACTTCTAATTGGCTTCTGAAACTATTTAGAACCAACTTACTTTCCTTCTCCATCATTATAAAAATTGGTTCCCATTAAAATTGGTGTGAAAATAGGTTTTTAATTCTCTAGTCCAAAATTTTTAAGAAGTTCCTTAGCATGATTATATTAATAAAGAAAATTTTATTTCTTATTGTCTGATATGTGTAATCCAAGAAAGTATGTCATTTCACCAAGAATGGATAGTTCAAACAACATATTTGACTATTCAAAAAAAATCAAAAGTTCTTTAATCATTCCCAGCAAAAATAATATCATCAACATACATGATAAAAATAAGATAAATCTCCATATTTTCTTTGAAATAGAGATTACTATCAACTCTTCACTTCTTGAAATTCAACTTCCTTAAGAAGGCATCCAATTTGTAATATTAAGCTCTCGGAGGTTACTTTATCCCATAAAAATATTTATTCAACTTACACACATAACTTTCATATTTTATAATAAAAAAACATGGTTGTTCAATATACACTTCTTCATCAAGTTCTCCATTGAGAAATGCTGATTTTACAACCATCTGAAAAAATTTATAACTTTGTTGTGCAGTAATTATAAGAAAGATTATAATTGTTTCTAACCTTGAAATATGATAAAAGTGTCATCAAAATAAATGCCTTCAATTTTTGAGTAAACTTGTGAAAACCAATATTGCTTTGTTTATCATCAATTCACCATCATCATTCAACTTATTCTGGAACACCCATTTTTTACTGATAACTTGTTTATCATTTGTTTTGGGAACAAGTTCCCAAGTATCATTCTTATCAATCTGATCCAACCCTTCATTTATAGCATGAATCCACTCTTGATGCTCCAAAAATTCAATAACATATTTCAACTCAGCTTTTTAATACAAAGAAGTATGTGAAACAACTTTTGATGTTCTTACTGTTTGAACCTTTTGATGTTGATCACCAATACTATTTTGAGCATCCACCTATTTCCTTATCCTAGGATGAGATGTATGAATTTGTTACTCATCACTAGAAACAACTTAGTATGATTCTTCAAACTATGTGGCCTTACCATTTTTAGAATTATTTTTATGTTTCTCAACAAAAAATCTTTCATCTTCTTCATCTTTCTCACCTGCATGTTTTGTGAAGCATCTTACTTAGATTTTTCAAAAACTTTTATATCAACAGAATCAAATATTTTTCTTGTCTCTTTGTTGAAATATCTATATCCTCTTCCATCTGAAGTATAGACAAGAAATATTTCATCTTCATCTCTCTGGTCAAACTTTCCAAGCTTTCCACCTTTGTTCTTTATGATGTAGGGACTCCCAAACACTCTAAAATGTTTCAAACAATGATTTTTATCATATAACATTTTATTAGGGTTCATATCAGAAAATGAACTATAGAATCACCAATTCTGAATATAAAATATTGTTCTCATTTATTTCCTCTATAAGTAGTGAGAAATACCATGCTCAATCAATATTATATGCTCCATCATAAAGAAACTTTTATTCTTCCTTTCAAAAACACCATTTTGTTATGGTCTGTATGGGGTACTGAACTCATGTCGAATTCTATGTTTTTTAAGATAAATTTTAAACTCTTTATTCTTGAATTCACCACCATTATTGGTTCACAACTTCTTTACAGAATACTCATATTCCTTTTCAGATATTCTCCTAAAACTATTGAACATATTTATAGATTCTGATATATGTTTCAAATACATAATACGAGTAATGAGAGTAAAATAATCAATGATAGAAATAAATTACTTATCTCAAAAAGTTTATTGTTTACTCATTGGACCAAAAATATCAGAATGAATTAGTTCCAAGTGTCGAGTTCAATAAATTTCAAATTTCTTATTCAATGAATTTTTAATCTTACCTTTCTGAAAAATTGAACAACACCAATATCTTCTTCTTGTCATATCTAGAATATCATGAACATTGTCTCTCTTTGAAAACATACTCATATTTAATGGAAACATATTTCCCAACCTTTTATGCCACAACTGATTTTTTTCTATCATGCTTAGGTAACATAAATTATGTACTTCACCAACTTGAAACAAGTTCTCTTTTTTACATTAGCCTCTTATAACAACATTTACATATTCAACTATTTTCAAAAAAACATATTTGATAAAAACAACTTTATTACCTTCATAATAAAATCTTGAAACACTCAACAAGTTGTGTTTCAGCCCATCAACAAAAGGATCTTTCTTCAATTTCATATTTTCTTCCTCAATAATAGTAGATACAACACCTTTGATTATGAGATATTGATCATTGAAAAATGTCATTTTTACTTATTTAAAGTCGTTCACATTATTCAAAAACTTCAAATATCATATCATATATGAGGATCACCCACTATCCAAGATCCAGATTCATTCTCCTTTTGTATCTTTGAGAGCAGTTTCCACAATAAGAGATTTCTCTTTCCCTTTATCTTCCTTTACATCCAGCTTTTCAGAATTGTTATAAACATGTTGTTGTTCCAATAACTAGACAATACTTACTTTAGCAAGGTTTCTAGGTTTTTAACGTCTTTTAAAATTAGTTTCTCTAGGTTGGATCCAATTTTCAAATTTCAAGACAACTTTCTCAGAATTCCTTCATTGAGAGGATTTACTCCCCCATGAAATTTTCTTCCTATAACTCATGGGATAATTGTAGTGTTGTTGATTAAACCAAAAAATAATTTATATATTCACAAATCCACAATAATACCAGTAGTACCTATAGAAATAATACTTTCCTATGTAGCTTCCATACCGTCTGAAATTTTAAACATGTTTTTCAATAACCTTCTTAGCTTCCACACTAAAACTTTATTGAGCACCAATATTTCTATTATCACCTGGAATATTATTCTTTAATTCTTATTTATTTCCAACTTTATCAAAATCAAAATTAATAGAAACTTTTGTTTCAAACTTTGAAATTTTAGTAACTTATGAATTCTCAACCTTGATAGCTTTGGCAGTATAGACGAATTTCTCAGCTTTCTTCTTCTTAGGAACATCTTCAAATTTCTTTTCAACCTTTGAAGATAAATTTTATTTATATTTATTATGTTTAACCTTTACAAAAAATTCCTAAACTTCAGAGATATATTTTTTGAAAAATTTAACTCCCTTATTAACTTTAGAAAAAAAATTTGGAACAAGTTTCAAATCTTATTCCTTTGCCTTTATCTTTACTTTAATATTTTTATTCCAATTCTTTTCTTTTTCTAGTGATTTCTTCAAGAAATCAATCTCTTCCACCAACTTATCTTTTTTTACAAGAAAATACTCTTGATTGTTTTATATTAAACTTTACTTTTTCAAATTATTTATTTCTATTTCAAGTATTACTCTCTTTCTATGACATTATTTCAATTCTATTTTCAGATAAAATTCTAACTTAGTCTCTTCTTCTTCAGAACTACTACTTTCAAACTTTTCATCATTAACTATTTCAATAAACATATTTTCTCTAGAAACATCACTGAATTTTATAGCTTCAAATTCAATGTCTTCATCTTCATAATTTTTAGATATAAATCTCTCCTTTTGTATTTGGAGAAATTTTTATCTTTTCCCTTGGAATTGGGTTTTGATTTATCAGCATGTTTCTTCCAAGATCTTCTTTTCCTTCTGTCATCTTCATCAATATCTTATTCATTCCTTTTTAAAGGGAAATTCACAAAAAAGTTTCCAAAAGATCCATATTCAAAAAAAATTAGGGGTAGATTCCCTTTATACTTTCATGTACCTATTTTCACATTTTTAGAAAATAAAGATAATAATTCATCAAGATGGCTACTGACCTCGTTTTCAGATTCAGAATCATCAAATTCTTCATCTTTGAGAATCTTCTTATATTTTCCTTGATTGGAAACCTTGAAGGAAATTTTTCAATCAAATTTTTTTTGTTTTTTTCTTAACTTTATCCTGTCTCATTTTATAATTAATGAGAGTACTATAAAGGACTTCCAAAGATAGAGTTTTAGGATCTCCATCTTCCAAAGATGAAACTTTTGCATCAAACCTATAAGGAATAATTCTCAAGATCTTTTCAACAATAATTGAATCTTCCAACTTATCACCAAGATGTATTATGGTGCTAACAATATCATTCGCCCTCATAAATAAGTCACCAACAGATTCATACTCACCCATTTTTATATCTTCATACTTCGGCCTCAATATTTGTAACTTTTTTTCCTTCACCTTCATCTTACCTTCATAAATTTTTTTCAACTTCTCCCAGATACCTTTAGATGTTTCAACTCCCTTCACTCTAAGTTATTAACTTTCATTAAGATATTATAGTAAATTATTCTTAGTTCTTCTGCCATTATCCAGATTCTTCTTATCCATAGATGTTAGTGGAACATTTTCAACAAGAGGAGGAAATCCATCCGTAGTAGCTTCCAAAATATCATAACCTAGAGGCATAAGATATGGAAACATTATATATTTACAAATATGATAGTTCTTTTCATTGAATACTATAATCCCATTATTATTCACACAATTCAAATTCTCCATAATAAATTTTCATTAAAAACTTTAGAAAATAGTAAATGAAACAAACCTTCACTCTAATACCAATTGAAAAAGTACAACCATGATTAAAGTATTACTAAGAGGAGGAGGGAGTAAATCAGTGATATATTTTTATTTTATGTTATCTTTCTTGTATAAAAACCTTCACCTCCTATTAAAGAATTATCACTTTGCTAAAAACAAAACTTTCACACATCTATAGGAATATAAATATTTACAAGGTTCACTACTAAATAAGAGTATCTAGTCCTTATAATGGTTTGGAATAATCCAATACCACACAATTATCTATAATACAAACCTTTTGTATAGATATAACAAGTATTAAATACCCTTACACTTGTGTAGAACTATGATAAATACAAAAATACATGTTCTTCTTCTAGCATAAATGATGTAAAATAATATTTGTAACAAGTTTAGAAACCTACACTGGTTGGTTCTAAACATTACATTATCCTGCTTCAAAAACTTCCACTTTTTTAATTATTAAACAAAAACAATTCTTAAATTTCTTACCTAATAGTAGGTAGGAACAAGTTCTCTAGAATTTTTACAAAAAAAACTCAGTCTGATGGCTCGGTCCGGTTATTTATTCTAATTCCTCAGTTTGGAAACAATTCCGAATGTTAGACTAGAAACTGATGTGATTCACTTCTTACTTTTCCCAGAACTGACATTCTGATTGATTAGTCCAATCTGAAAAAAAAAACCCTGATCACAACTTCAACTTATTCTTAACTCTTCTTTTATTCAAAAAACTTTCTTTAGGAAATTTTGTCTGGAAACCTTCCTCTTCCAATTCAAAACTTCAGCACTCTTTCTATCTCCCGCACATGAACAATGTTATATTGAATTATACTTTGACATAAATTTATAGGTTATCCACACAAAAATGTGTGGGAAACCAATTTTATTTCCCCACTGAACCAAATTCCAGAATATCTAATTTTACTTTCATTTAAACTTCATCTTTGACCACTTCAAGGCTTCTCAACTCTTATCAATTCTTCTCAAAACTTCTTGAATATTCTCACAACATTGTCCTTCTTAGAATTAACAAACTATTCTTCAGTCCAATATAAGTATTCATTCCAATGGTGTTTTTCACTTTAATGAACTTTTTTAAAACTAAAGACTTCCCATTATGATGCTCCAACTAAACTAAAACTCATCTTCCATTAACATTATTGAAACATTTGTACACTTTGAAACCCCTAAAAAACACCTTAGTAGAAACCTCAGAACAATTCACCTTTTCTTCACTTGTTCAATAATTCCTTAGACCAATGAAAACTATGTTTGATATAATCCACCAACCAATAAATTATCGGTATCAAATACTATTTGATGAGTCTTGACCCAATTGAAAAAATTTTGAACTTTTTCTCTATGAAAATGGTTCACTACATTATTGTGATTTGTCTGATTGATCGATCTCTGATCCTATCTGATGGATCGGTCTCTGATGCTTATCTATATAATTAGTCCAAAAAAATCTAACTTATTAATCAGGGTCAACAAAAAAATAAATATAATTCACCTTTGATGAAACTCTGTATCTAATGCCTTAATGATACCAATAATTTGTCTGATGGATCGATGTTAGAATCTCCTCTGATGTATTATTGGAACACTATGTCTGATGGACCAATGTCAATAGTGACCTCTATCTTTCAAATTCTCTAAAATTGATGATTGATCCTATAGATTAGTTCGATCAGTGGATTAAAAAGTCCTATTGATCAAGCAGTCTGATGGATCAGTTGATCAATACATCTACAAAACATCTGACTTCAGAAAAATAAAACTCTCATCCTTCGGACAAATTTTGTTTTTGGTTATTCGTATGTTGATGATCTGAGACCAAAATATGTCAAATTTGTGTGCTCTCTTCTGATAAAAACTCCTACTTATATCATGACTTCTTCATGATGTTTGGAAAATTGGGATTAGAAAAGTATCATCTCACTTAAAAAGACTTTTCTCCTATTTTATTTTACAAATCTTGGATCACAAGTTTTTCAGACAACTTATGATGTTGATAACTTATAAAATAGAAAATCAATGTCATATTCAGAATCAAATATCTCAATATTCAGTAATAACCCAAAAACACTTCTCACTCTGATCAAAAAAATCATTATGGACACAACATAATTCTAAAAAACAACTTTACCAAGAAGACAACTCTAGAATAAAAAATTGAAACTAATGTAATTTCTTAAGAAATTTGCATCCGAACATCTGAATATGTTACTCCTTTCATAAACACTTACAAATTTAATTGATTTTTCATAATGAAAAAAAAATAAAAAAACAAAAAAAACTTATTCCAATATAGGAAATCCAAATTACAATAAACATGGTCCTAATATGATGTTTGATCATTCTTTGGACATGCTAGTTTTTTTCAATGCTTCATGAGATATTTTAGTAAGATAACTCAACCATTATCTCTATTTTTTTAAAAGTATGTTGAATTTATTTTTTATTATTCTTTTAGGGTATCATTTGATGATCAAAATAATAATCTCACCACTCCATTGATCATATGACCCCCATGGTGGGAGTTTCCATTCAAGATAATTTGTGATACTTCAAACTTCATAATTGGAGAGCTCTTATAAAAAATTTATAAGGACATCCACATGTAATTTACTATAATTCTAGGACATTGGATTCATACTAAACAAACTATAAAATAAAGTAAAATAATCTTCTTATTATGATACTTTTTTAGATAAATTTTGTTCTTATTTATTGGGCTCTAAAGTAGTTGTTTTTTATAACCATGCATCTTTAAGGTACTTATTAAATAAACTAGATATAAATCCCATAATTATCCATTGGATGATCCTACTTAAATAGTTTTACATTAAGTTAAAGGTAGATAATATTTCATAGAACATGGTAGAGGATCACATGAGTAGGATTACTCACACACTAGAGGACAACACCTTAGACCAGGTACCACTTTAGGACACATTTCCCGATGAGCATCTTTATACACGCTTAGGAATGAATCCTTGATAAGATAATTTAGTTAATTGTTTGTTCTCATATGAAATATATAAAAATCAAAATAAATACCAATTTAAAAATTTAAAAATCAAGTCTAGGTTTTATGTGTGCGATGATACCTATCTCTAGCATGTGTGTAGTGATCAATTCATTAGGAGGTGTGTTCCTGATCATGATCTTGAGTTTATTTTTCATTTTATTCATACAATTTTTTATTAGGGACACTTTGGACTACTAAGTATGTCTAGAAAAGTATTATACTCTATATTATATTAGACTAGTTTTTCTATAATTTCCATGTGTTTTGTAAGTCATGCTCATGTTTTCAACACACTCGTAACATTTAGGATACACAAGATGCCTCAACATCGCATATTATTCTGTGAGATTTATTTCGTATGGGATATTGATTTTATGAGTTTTTTTATATCTCATTCAGTTTATTGTACATTATAGTTATTTTTTATTATATTTTAAAATGGGTGGAGGCCAAGGTTACCAATACTAACAATTCTCATGTTGTAGTGGAATTTGGAAGGGATCAAATTTTTTACAAGTTTGGAATACCAAATGTGATCATTAGTGACCAAGAGTCGAAATTTTTCAACCAAAATTTGGCTTCCCTATTTTGTAAATATTGGGTGACACAAAAAATATATCTTCTATACCACCCTTGAAAAAATGGACAGGATGAAGTTTCAAATAAAAAATTGAAGCAGTTGTTGGAGAAAAGAATGCACCTGAATAAAAAGGATTAGTGAAATTTCTTGGATGAAGTTATTTGGGATTATAGAATGATATAAAATAATACCATAAACATGTAACCATTTATTATTTTCATTTGTAAATCCTTCCATATCCCTATGGAGGTCGAACATTGAACATTTTGGGTGATAAAGAAATGAAACATGGACTTGGCCTAAGTAGAAGATCAAAGGAAGATATAACTTAAATAGATTAAGGATATATGATTATCATCATATGATAACTCAAGGCTATATAAAGAGTGATAAAAATCAACCTGTGATATGATAATCTAGAATAGGGAGTTTCGTGATGGAGACATAATCATCTACAATTCACTACTAAAGCTAATTCCCGATAAGTTACATTCTAGATGGTTAGGCCTTTATGTAGTATCTCATATTTTTCCTTATGGTGTATTAGATACCATGAAGAAGGCCATATAAAAGATAATTACACTCAATGGATAGTGGTTGAAGCAATATATTGATGTACTTACCACACATGCAGTTGATGTCATCACATTACATGATCTGATCATCACTTAAGAACATCTGGTTATCCCAAACACTCTCACTTTGATATTATTTTTTATATTTAAAATTATAAATTTATCAGAATATATTATTTTATAGGTATACATATATAAAATGTAACATTTTAAGTGTGGGGTGTGGACAACATTTAAGGTATATTTTTTAGGATTTTTATTTGTGTGTTTTGTGTAAATTTTCAATAAAAAGAAAAAACAAAACAAAAAAAACAAATTTGAATCATGTAACATGCTCATTTATATGGGGAATTTATAGAAACTTCATGCTTAATTTTAAAAATATCATTGGTATCATGTTAATAGAGATCAATATTTATTCATTAATGGTTGATTTTTGTAAAAAAATAAGTTTTCAATGATAGTATGTGTTGTATCATTATAAAACCATTTATATTTTGACACTATTATTTGTGATATTGGTTTATGTAAAATTATGTCATTTGATTTATCCACAAAATATCACACATGACCATGACTTTTGAAATTTCTCATATTCAATTGAATGTATAATCAAGTAAAGTAATTTTTTTATCTTACAATAATAGTATTTACATACATTCATTTCTATTCCAATCAATTTCATCACTATAATGGATTTAATTATGCATGCATACCTAAAATATTACAATTTCGTTCCCTATAAAAATAAAAAAAAGTCAAGTGATGAAATTTATAGAATATGGGTTGTCTAGTTTGGGATCTTATGGTTTGTCTTTTAATAATGATTAAGTGAGAGGGTTTTGAAAATTGATCATAAAGGATATAGAACAGGTTCAGGGGAAAAGAACCAAGTAATCTAAAAAGATTCAATAAAACTGAATATACTGAATAAAGGATGGGAAGATAATATTTAAGTGTTTGACATGCACATGTGTATAATTAGTGTCATAGTATACCCATAACTTTTTTCAACATAACTAGTGCCATTAATCTCAATTGGATTTTATTTTGATATAATTTGTGAGAAAATGAATTCAAATTTATTAATATTTACTTCTTGATATAATTATTTCTCTTCATATATTTCTATCATGGATTAAGAAATGTCAATATGCATATCTTATCATAATTTTTTGTAATACAACACATCTGAATTTTTCCACGAGTTCAGAAGGGTATATTTGGAGGAGTTGATAAACCAAATTTTTATTGAATATTTTATTGATAATAAATGATATATTTCCCTAAATCATGATTTATTTATGGAAATTATGGGTTTAGATCATCAATTTTAAATTATGATGTAAATTCTAGTTTTAAACCATTGATGTGCACTCTAGTATTTTTTATATAAATATTTTTATGGAACTTATTTAGACATTAAATTTCATGAAAATATTCTATACTCCAAGGGACAAAATGTTCATTTGGAATATCTTTTCTAGATCTTATATTTTATGGGAGAAAATATTCCATGAAATCAAAGTTGGACTAGACTCATCAGCATGGACACCGCTTCAACTTTTGGGACATATCTTCTTTATTAAAGATTAGATTGGGATCAAATTTGGATAGTAGATAGATGATCTAATTACACATAAATCAGTATTCTATAATGATAGTTGGTTCACTCTTTTTAGATATCAATAAGTCATTGTAATTTGATTAATATATTTGGATGAATTTCCCATTCACACTTGTAACCTCTTGTAACCCTAGCCTCCGCACCACTCTATAAATGTATATTTTTCTAATTTAAAGGGTGTTTTCCATGAATTAAGAGGTGGACGGTTGAGGAGAATTGGTTCCACATTATTTATCTAATCATTGGAAGAATGATATCTATTGAATGAAGGATTCAACCATAGATGTATTCTTCTTATTAACATTGAATATTTTGTTTCTTGTAATAAAATTATCTATTTCTCTTCCATTTCACATGTTTTATTTAATTTTATTCTTCTATATGTCACTTATTTAGTCTTGAAATCAATATTATAAATATGATTAGGTTATACCCTTTATAGACCATTGCATGTGTAATTTGTTTCTATGATGGCTACTCTGCCCCTGGAAGAGTACATTTTCTTAGTAATTGATCTAGTTATCACCCCCTTAAATGATTTTTTTAATGAAAAATATTGTTTCAATTCATGTAAATATAATAAATTAATTGGTTTTTTATTTTTAAATCATTGAAATGATAAACACTTTTCATGTTAGGTCAAGTTATGTGTGAATTTTGAGAACATAACCATATTTTTAAAATCAAAACAAATTGGGATCAATTTGTAGAGATAAAATATAAAACTTAGACTAAATTAATTCAAGATTATAGTATAGATATGTGCCTTAATTAACCATTGTCCATAGGTTATACTAGGAATTATAATAAAGTTAATGTACAAGGATTGCATGTTATGAAGTTAGCCTAAGGTTTAATCACATTCATCTTAGTGGTTGTGTTAATTTCCTTAGGGTTTGGAAGTTGATAAAATAGGGGATTATGATTTGATGAATTTTAATTAAAATTATAATAATTAGTGAATTATTAAAGTGATGTAGTTAGATTTATTATGCCTCATCATCAAAGTTTTTGAAAAAAAATCATCCTCTACCAAACTTCTTATTGTATCATAATCATCAATTGAACCCCCAATATTTAATAGAATTTTATTTATTTGTTTATTTGTTTTAATAATAGATTTAATAATTTTTTTAAGTACTTATTCATTGTTAGAGTGACCTTGTTCATCCACTCTATTGCACTTAAAATCTAAAAACTACACATAATTTGAGAGCACCCATGACAACGCTCTTCACATCTCAACTGCCTACTGACCAATCTCACCATATCTATGACCCTTCCAATGTGATGGTTATACCTATGTGACTAATACGATGGTCCATACCATAGAATAATTTTTTCTGTCACTAAGCTAATCAAAATTTCTAATCTCCACAGGCTACACCCCATCCATTATCAAACTTAATGATTGGATGTGACAATCTCACTCATACCTGAGCACCAATGAAAAACACTAATCACTCCCCATTCCTAGCTCACCACTAACATCATCCTCAACATATTTTCATAATCCATTCACAATGAGGTTCATACCCTGTAATATCCAATGGTTCACTCCACACCATCAGGATTTCTATATACCACTCCTCGAGCACAACCTCTATGGGTTCCATGATCATATGCATGTCGCTCCACCTAATAAATGCCCATATATATTATCAAACCCTAACACCATTCATCCATGATGTTGTTATCGTTACATAGGAGAAAAATTCCTTATTCTTATCAAAATATCAGTGACCATTCCTGAAAGAGTCTCACTAAGATCATCATTCCTTGGCCCGCACATAGCCTCTCACTAATTCACAACTAAATGGGGATCATGCATACCTAGTGTGAAGTCACCCTCAACCAAATAGGATTTACTTGAAAACAAATGTCAACCCTCATTCTCTTATCCTGAGGTGAATAGATTGTCTAAAGAACCTTCTCACAGGTTTTCATCCATGATTTGTCTCTGACTCATCTAGATCCTATAGGTGTACACTCCCATACCTCCCAATTCCATAATCTAACTCATGATTCCATGAGTAGTGCATCATAGAATCTAAGTACATGCAATACCACCACTGACCTTAAACCACAACATATTGATCTTATCTAATCATAGATTCCCCTTTTCTCTTCCAAAAAGCATAAGGCATCACAAAATCACTCATAACTCATGAATCATTTCAAACCCACAATCATATAACTATGCTTTATCAATCATAGATCCAACCATCTAGGATAAATATTTTCTATCTCATTGGTTTCTAAAAAAGAAACTAATAGGTCTAGGAATACCACCGATGCTACCCTCAAAAACCCAACCTTAATACCAAAATCACTATAAGTGATTTATATCATAGAATCCCAAGTCACCTTATGTGCCTATATCGCATAATATATAGCACCTATTATGCTTCAATATCAAATTAAAATAATCTCCACATGATTCCCATTTCTAATGAAACTCAAAATTATGGCCTAACCCCTATCTCAGGTTAACCTCACATATCAAATCTTACCTCAACTGCATCAAGAAAACATCATGTTACCCTATTATAACACTCATATTTTTAATATCCCAAGCTGCATCTCAAGGATACAAAACTCTCTCACTTAGCCCATAAATAATATCTCACATGATCCCTAGATCACATGGAAAAAAATTGTTCCCATATCAAATATTCCAAGGAAAATCACATTCCAAAACACCCACTCTAGGGTTGTAATATATATATATATATACATATATATATATATACCCATCAGGCATCACATGTCAAGTCAACCGCCCCCTGGGGAACTAATCCACACTAGGAATCCACATACTAGACTATCCCTAAAGGATCACAGTCTCATCTATACATGTATAATGTAATTTCCTTACAATGATTTGTATCAAGGAAAATATAGTTATATGGTTTGGTTAAGTATAATTCCACCAAGAAGACATATAAGAAACACACCATATAGGTTGTTTTTCACACATTAATTAATTAAACCAGCATTAGAATTACCCATAAGGGGTTCTTCATGAAGGCATCAAATGCTTATAATTTCCTATTAAGGGTCACTATACATCCCTTTCATAAAGGAAGAATATAGTCATCATCAAGAAAATCCCTCTATAAGATCCAAAAAACATGTCATCGGATAGAATATATTATGGTTTAGGTGATTAGAATTCCACAAAAACGTTTTATATAAAAACAACATATAAGTTTTTTTTGAAAATATAAATAACTAAACCCTCTATCATCAAAGATGTCAATCACACTCAAGCACATGGATACTATATCAATACAATGTGACAAAAATGATGCATGTACGCTATCCTCTCACCAATGGTCCCATAGCCAAAAAAATTAACAATCTTAAATAAAAACATCATGCTTGAATAAATGTATCAATTATAACAGTGACAACCAGAAATAGCAATCTCATAACCCTGGTAACCTAGATTTACTCTCGAAAAAGGTTTTAATGAAACACCAGTTCAAGGTCTATCACAAGCTCTAACATATCCCTATTCATTATCTACCATATTTCCAAATAGTAAGACAAGAAAAAATTATATGGTACCCCTTTTTAATGCCCCATCAACCTTGGATCACTCGATAGTGTTCAATCTAGGGGTGTCACGTGATCTCTGGCATGCATCCCCATACACCATAGGCCTCCAACTAGAAGTGAGGGTATAAGGTGTCATTATAGGGATATTATACTCTCATATCAAAGTAAGGTAACAACATAAACAACCAAGAAACATCTTTCAAAAATAATCCTAGGATGTAGAATCAATAACTCATATTCATTCTATAAAAATGAAATCAGAAGCATACAAGCACACTTCCCAACTAATTTCTCACCAAACTGATCATATATAAAAAATTAATAAAATAAATAAAATACCATGAGTGGTTATTCTTTCATCCTTGATCCTCTCATCACCCTAATCTCCAAATTCCATCCAAAATATCTTACTAGATCAAGTAACATTGGGCCTCTACCCTACCTGAACCTGTGATCAATGAGGTCTTCTCAGGTACTGAGGTTTCATGGATTCATGAGTAGGGTGTGAGTAAAACTAAATAGAGAACCACAAATGACATACCTAACCTAACCAAATAAATACACTGTATGCACATGTGATATTCTTGGAAAATAAATACAGTGTATGAGTGTAGTAAAATAATCATTGTTAATCCTTGTGTTCTGCGGTGGAATATAATATCATCCATAACTGTTTTGACCAATTTTGAAGTGTCTTTGAGAACATGGCATAATTATACTAAGGATCAAGTAAATTCTCCCATAATAATATCATAAGTATATATGATGGCTCGGGGGGGCAGATCATTTGACCCAAATTATCTCACATATACATCTCATTTTTTATCAGGGGTGGTGTGACCCTCCTGTCCATATCATATATTACATTCATTTATTATTGGGGTCAGTACAGTTAACTCATCCATCTCATAAAATTATTGGGTAGGTGGGCAGTGTTCCCCACCTCGACCATCTTGTTTATATCATTCATTTATTATTGGAGGTAAGTGTGCCCCTCTCTTCCATCCCATACTATAATCATGGGCATATCAGGTGTAAACACTATATCCTAGGAAGCATCCTAGGCATATTTTATAGTATCAGGTGCAATCACTAGATCCTAGGAATCATTTCGAACATATTTTATAGTACTAGGTGTAATCACCAGATCCTAGGAAACATCATAATCATATTTGATAATATCGGGTGTAATCAGTAGATCCTAGGAAACAGACTATGCATCTTTTATAGTATCAGGTGTAATCACTAGGTCCTAGGAAACATCATATCCATATTTTATATAAAATTAAGGGGTAGTGTTTTCCTCCCATAATATCTCATACAAACATTGGGGGTCAACATCCACCCGATAAAACCTCAAAGTCAAGTGGTTTGGTCATCCGAAAGAACCCACATCACATATCCTAGTTTGGCATCTCGAGCATACAACCTAGACTCGTTACTAAACCCATATTAGTCTCTCACCATAAATCATTGAGTTATGATGTGAAACCCAAGATCAATTATGCCTTCTCCCTATACTAACCCTCTCTAGGGTTAACATAACATCGAGTACCCACTGAGGTCACCTAGGTTACATCACAATTCTAACACCCTACATGGGTTCCTATATCTTGTTATTAGATCTGGGGTCCATTCCCATCACTTATAGGGTTGAACATACCTCAACATTACCATGATCATGTATCGGCCTCACAATCCTCATAAGAAAAGCCACACTGGCACCGCTTTAGAGAGATGACATAATGCTCATCTCTATTCCCAAATTAAAGGTCGATCCTTTCACACCCAACCCACACATAATCCTACACTGAGAATATTCACTAGGGTGATAACATAATAGTTGGGGGAGGAACACTCACCCCACTCTCAAATAAACAATCCCAAAGTCTATAAGGTGTCCCAAGAATCCATCATGGCCTACTTGGTCCAATCACTCTTATGACATGCCATATTTAAATACACCTTAATTCATGATTTATTACATAAAGGTATATATAATATAATCCTAGAAGATCATGACTTTAATATCATGAGTCCTAGTATCTTTGTTAAATAAGTTACAAATAATAATAACTTGAAACATGGGTACAATAACATTATTTAAAAACTCCACAACATTCCCTTAAAATTCCATTTCTCTTTTAAAACCACATGGGATAACCTAGGGACATACATAAAAAAGGGTTGATATGTAAATCTTAGTAAGGGAATAATCAATGAATAGTGTAAGGTAAATAAGTAAATGTGAGTAAATTATAATATAAAGGTAACATAATAGGGGTGAGAATCATAAAATTGAACATTGAAGCATGATATAATATTATAACATAAAGGCAACATGGGAATGTGGAAACAACATAAAACATGACACCATAAAAATAATTCAAAGATAAACATTGATACATTATAAAATAGTGTTCTTAGAATAATATCCAATTCACCATACATAGTATCTCATGAGATAAAAAACATTACCTAATTCATTAGAGATCTAAATAATTTTGGGCCCACCCATCATATTTATTTCATGTACATGAATAAGTGTGTCACATAGATCATACAATATAAGGATGTATTTCATCACATGTAAACCCATGATTAAGGAGTGTGGGATAAATAAATGGAAGTCCCCACTAAATTAAGGATTTTTATATCTACTTGGATACCCTTGAGTGGAAATGGGGACGGTTATTCACTAAACAAATGTTTGGCATGGAAAATAGCAAAATGGTTTTGGTTGCATAATAGGGGTATATAAAGATTCACTGAAAGATTTAATGAGAGTGAAAATGGTCTATAATCACTTGGAAAGTAATTATAGTAAGTGGGATGTATAAAAATATATTCCAACATGAAAAATTGTAAATCAAAAGGTATAATACAAAGGAAGGTCTTGAATAAAGAGGAAAATGAGATGATCCTATACCTTGAGAGGGCACTTCTAAAAGATTGGGAGGATCTTCTTGAGAGATTGGGAACACCTTGGGAGGGATCTATAGAGGTAAATTAAGAGTAAATTAGTGATAAAAGGGTTTTGATTGAATATTAATGACAGGTTTTATGGGGTTTTATATCAAAATATAGGGGAATTCTTTATTAATTTCTAAACTTAGGTTTTGGACTCTATGATAAAATAATCAAAACCACAAACCTTCACATGGTTTTTACCATTGGTTTATACCATAGAGGAGATATTTTTAATATTTTATAAGTCTAAGAACTTAAATAATTAAAATAATATCATTTATGATGATGAATTGAATCATGTTCATAAAGAATTAATTTTAAAAGCTTAAAATATAATATAGGTTTTGGAGGATTCATTAAGGGTTTATAAAATTAATAAAACAACTTAAAAAATACATTATTTTAAAGGGTAAGAATAATTTTGATTTTGTAAAATTGTTAAATTATTTATTACATCACTTTTGGGCTTTTATGATATCATAATACATACCTTATATTTATACCGTATTTAACTTTTACCCAAAATTTGACTATGGTAGAAAATTATGAAAAAATAAAAATAGGATAATTTAAACATTATTATTTCAAAAATAATATTTATTTTATCAAAATAAATTTATAAAAATTATAATTTTCACTTTAAAGTAAAAAACCTCATTTATTGAAAAATACAGGGTTTTACGATGATAACAATTTTTGACCCTTATAAAAAACATTTGACTTCATAAAATTATATTTTCATTTATATTTAACTAAATATTATTTAATAAGAATATTTTATTAAAATAACATTTATTTCAAAAATTCTTGAATTCATTAAAAAGAGTGTCATAATTGAAAATATATATTTCCCAAGAATATAATTTATGTTTCATACTATCATTCATGTCTAATGAGCTCTTGAAGCAGCATGAAAACATGGATGCATATAGAATGATGTATCACCTTAAGGATCTCTACCAAGAGAAGGAGAGATAGGAGAGATATGAGATCTCCAACACTTTGTTTACAACTAAGCTTGGAGAGTCTGTGCTAGATGGGCCTCATGTAGTCAAGATTATTGGATACATTGAATGCCTGGACATCTTAGGGATTAAGTTCCCAGATGAGTTGCGTACAGATCTCATTTTATCATCATTTCCCAAGACCTTCTCTAGCTTTATTGTCAACTATAACATGAGCAACAATGAGAAGAGTCTATCAGAACTTCTGACCTTAATTCGCCAGGTAGATAAGGAAATGGGGCGTGACAAACTCACAGTCCTTATGGTGAATAAGAAAAGGAATGACAAGGAAAAGTGGTCAAGGACTTATAAATGGTCTGAATCCCCTGATCATCACCCCTCTAAGAAGGGAAAGATCCAAAGGCAGGGCAAGGAATGAGAGGCGGTATGTTTTGCATGTGGCAAGCAAGGACACTGAAAGAGGAACTGCACCCAGAAGCGTGGGGACGCTAAAGGTGCATTATTTATTGAGTGTAATCTTTCCATTTCTACACATTGGGTATTAGATCCATCTTGTGGGGCTCACATCTATATTCAAATGCAGGAAAAAAATAGATTTAGAAAGATTTCCATAGGAGAGGTGGATCTTCGAGCTGCCAATGGCGCGAGGTTGGCTGCATTAACCATTGGCGATTACCACCTCTCATTGACAACTGGGATGATTTTGGTTTTACATAACTATTATTATGTTCCTAGTGTTACCAAAAACAAAATTTCTATATCATGTTTGGATATGGATTGATTTATTTTCAAGTTTCGAAATAAGGTTTGCTTCTTTTATAAGAAAAATGTATGTTATGGTATGGCGCATTTAAATAATGGTTTGTATGTATTAAATTATGAAAACCAAGTGTTGGAAATCGATAAAAAACAAACTCACATGACACATACAACACCCAGTTGTGGCATCACCATCTCAGTCATGTAAACAAGAAGCGCTTGACAAAGCTCTGCCAAGATGGCTATTTAGACTCTACTGATCTAAAACCACTTGATAGATGTCACTCTTGTTTAAAAGGTAAAATGGCCAAGCCGCCTTTCAGTGGATAGGGTGAAAGGGACACAGAGCTTCTAGTATTGGTGCACACAGATGTGTGTGGAGCATTTCCAGTAGAAGCTAGAGGTGGATATTCTTACTTAATTACTTTTACTGATGATTTAAGTAGATATGGATATGTCTAATTAATGAGGTATAAGTCAGAATCCTTAGAGAAATTTAGGGAATTCAAGAATTAAGTAGATAATCTGCTTGGTAAGAAGATAAATAAGCTTCAATCAGATCGAGGTGGAGAATATATGAACCAAGAGTTCATCGATCTTCTATGGGAGTCTGGGATTCTATCTCAGCTCACTCCTCCTTATACACCATAGTGGAATGGTGTTAGTGAAAGGTGGAACCGCACCTTGTTGAACATGGTGAGGTTGATGATGATTCATGTAGATCTTCCATTATCCTTTTGGGGATATGCATTACAGACTGCAGCATACACATTAAACTGAGTACCAACTAAGGCGGAAAATGGAATTTCCTCCGAGTTATGGAATGGAAAGAAACCCATTTTGCCACACACACATGTATGGGGATGTGAGGCATTTGTTAAGGCCTTCTCAGGCAATAAACTATCACCCAGGGGAACAAAGTGTATCTTTATAGGATATCCCAAGGAAATGAAAGAATATTACCTATATAACACTTCAGACAAGAAAGTGATTGTCTCTAGACAAGTTGTCTTTATCGAGAGGGATCACATCCTCAAAAAGGATAGTGGGAGCAAGATTGACTTCGACAAAGTTGATGCTCAAGATACACAGGAGTTGGTACATGAACAAGTTCCAAAAGTCCCTGTAGAAGAGGTTCTAGAAACACAAGTACTACGTAGGAGCTCAAGAGAGGTAAGGGAACCAGAGAGATTTGGTTTCCTAATCAGTAAGGATGGTGAATCATTATTGTTGGATAATGATGAACCTCTCTCATACAAGGAAGCAATAAAAATCTTAGAAGCTGCAAGATAGCTATGAATTCTGATATGGATTCCATGTATCATAACCAAGTCTGGGTTTTGGTCGATGAGCCAATTGATGTAAAGCATGTTGGATGAAAATGGGTATTCAAGAGAAAGTTGGACATGGAAGGTCAATTTAGCACCTATAAAGCAAGGCTAGTGGCTAAAGGATTCAGACAACGTCAAGGAATTGACTATGATGAAACCTTCTCGCCAGTTTCCATGTTTAAATCCATAATAATCATACTTTCCATAGCAGCTTACCATGACTATGAGATTTGGTAGATGGATGTCAAAAAGGCATTCTTTAATGGGAACCTTTAGGAAGATGTCTATATGACACAACCAAAAGGGTTTGTGACACCAGGTGAAGCCAAATGGATTTGCAAGTTGTAGAAATCCATTTATGGATTAAAGCAAGAATCTAGGTCATGGAAAATTCAATTTGATGAATCCATAAAGGAATTTGGTCTCATTAATAATGAATGTGAGCCATGTTTTTATAAGTGGTTTAATGGGAATGCAATCGGTATCCTAATAGTATATGTTGATGACATATTTCTTATTGGAAACGATGTACCAGTCTTACAGTCAATTAAGGACTGGTTGAACAAGTGTTTCTCCATGAAGGACTTAGGTGAATCAGCCTACATTCTAGAGATCGAGATCATTCGTGATAGATCCAAGAGGCTTCTTGGACTAATTCAGGGTACATACATTGACCAGATACTAAAGATATTTAGTATGGAACAATCTAAGAGGGGATTGGTTCTATTTTCACATGGCCTACATCTTTCTAAGAAAATGTGTCCTCAGACACAACAAGAGAAAGATAGAATGAGTAATATCTCATACGCTTCAGCTAATGAGTCACCATCCTCAGTGACAAGGAAACCATATCTATCTGGTTCCCTTACCTCTCTTGTACTCCTATGCCGTACTTGTGTTTTAGCAACTACCTCTTCTACAGGGACCTGTGGAACTTGTTCCTGTACCAACTCATGTGTATCTTAAGAATTAACTTCATCGAAGTCAATCTTTCTCCCACTATTCTTTTTGAGGATGTTCTCCCTCTTAAGAAATATAGTCTGTCTGGAAACAGTCACTTTCTTATTTGAGGGGTTGTATAAGTGGTATCCCTTTGTTTCCTTGGGATACCCTATAAACATACACTTTGTGCCCTAGGGTGCTAGTTTGTTTCTTGAGAAAGCCTTAACAAACGCCTCACATCCTCATACACATGTATGCAAAAAAGTGGGTTTCTTTCCACTCCATGGCTCGAAGGGAATCCCAATTTCTACCTTAGTTAGTACTTTCTTTAATGTGTATGCCATATTTTGCAATGCATACCCCCAAAAGGATAATGGAAGATCTTCATGACTCATCATTGACCTTACCATGTCCAACAAGGTGTGGTTCCTCCTTTCACTAACGTCATTCCACTATGGTGTATAAGGTGGATTGAGTTGAGATAGAATCCCAAACTCTTATAAAAAGTCGATGAATTCTTGATTAAGATATTCTCCACCTCGATCTGATAGAAGCTTATTTATCTTCTTACCAAGCTGATTTTCTACTTAATTTTTGAAATCCTTGAATTTATTAAAGGAATCAGACTTATACCTCATTAAGTAGACATATCCATATCTACTCAAGTCATCAGTAAAAGTAATGAAGTATGAATATCCACCTCTAGCTTCTACTGGAAATAGTCCACACACATTATTGTACCAATCCTAGAAGCTCTATGGCCCTTTCACTCTATCCACCAAATGGTGGTTTGGTCATTTTCCCTTGTAAACAAGCGTGACATCTATCAAGTGGTTTTAACTCAGAAGAGTCTAAATAACCATCTTGATAGATATTTTTCAAGAACTTCTCATTTATATGACCGAGATAGTGATGCCACAACTGGGTGTTGTACGAGTCATATGAACTTGGTTTGTTATCAATTGCCAACACTTGGTTCTCATAATTTAATACACACATACCATTATTTAAATGCACCATACCATAATATATGTTATCCTTATAAAAGTAACAACATTTATTTCCAAACCTGAAAATAAATCCATCTATATCTAAACTCGATACAGAAATTATGTTATTGGTAACACTAGGTACATAATAATATCCATGTAAAACCAAAATCATTATCATCTGCAATGTGAGGTGGTAGTCACTAATGGAAAGAGAATCAAACCATGCACCATTGGTAGCTCGCAGATCCACCTCTCCTTTGGAAATTTTCTAAAATATACTTGGTTCTTGCATTTGAATATAGATGTGAGCACCAAAAGATATATCTAATACCCAATTTGTAGAAATGGAAAGATTGAACACGATAACGAATGCACCTTTGGCTTCCCCTTGCCTTTGGGTGTAGTTCCTCTTCCAATGGCCTGACTTGTCACATGAAAATCATACTGCCTTCTTTTCCTTACCATTCCACTGGATCTTCTTCTTCTTGGTTAGATGGTGCTCAGGAGCTTTAGACTGTTTATAAATCTTAGAACACTTTGCCTTTCCCTTACTCTTCCTATTCACCATAAAGACTGTGGGATTTTTATGCCCCATGTCCTTATCAACTTGGAGAATCAGGGTAAGAAGCTCTGATAGACTCTTCTCATTATTTCTCATATTATAATTTTTAATAAAACTAGATAAGGTCTTAAGAAACGATGATAGTATGAGATCTGTATGAAACTCATTTGGGAATTTAATCCCTAAGACGTCCAAACACTCAATGTAGCCAATGAGCTTGAATACATGTGGTCCAGCTAGTGTAGACCCTCCAAGCTTAGTAGTGAACAAAGTGTTGTAGATCTCATACCTATCTTGTCACTCCTTCTCTTGATAGAGATCTTGAAGGTGAGACATCATGCTATAAGAATCCATTTCCTTATGTTGCTTCAAGAGCTCATTGTTCATAGATGATAGCATGAGGCATTGAACACCCATAGTTTCATTTAGATGTTTCTCATACACAGAGAGTTCCTCATCACTCGCCTCATTTCTAGGCACAACTGGTAAAGGCTCTCCTAGCACATAAATTTTCCTCTCATGATGAAGGATGACCCGAAGGTGCCTTTTCCAATCCTAGAAATTAGTGTCGGTGAGAAGTTTTTCCTTCTCTAGTATGGATCGCAATGATATGTTTTATGTCATTTTTATTTTTGTTTCAAAAAAATTAATATGAAAAGAGTTTTAGTACTTTATCTTGATAAATATAGACAAATAAATTAATTAATATTTATTATTCTTCCATTATTTTGTCGAAACTCAATAGCCCTCACCATTGGCTTCAGAATATCCTATTTCTTGGACATTCTAGTAGAAAGGATCCATATTTCCCTTCACATTTCCCAAAATAGGGTTGTTCTAGAAACTTGAAAGGTTTTAGGTAGGCATTCCAAATGACAACTGCATTAACTCACATCTCCTTGATCAGTTGAGTGGACTTCCCAATATTGAAATCCTTAATTTTGGATTTCCTCAACCTCTCCCTCTCAGTTACACCAAGTCCTACTAGGGAAGTCAACCCTTGATGTAAACTAAGTTAAGTCAACCCAAAACCTCAAATTAGAATTCCCTGATAATTGAAAGCACCCCAACTAGGGTTGGTCAAGCACTTTGAACTGTGGTTCGATTCTAACCGAATTAATGGAAGGCTATACCGACTTAATATTTAATTGAGGTATTTTATCCTTTATGCATAAATTTCCACTTATTATCTTTTCACATGCTTATTAATATTAATTGGGATATACTTAAGTGATTAGACATGTATAGATAATATTTACACATAAGCCATTTTATATTAGTTCCATCTTGTATGATTGTTAGTTCATTAATTATGTGATTGCATTAAACTTCCATAATGAATAACCATACAACTGACAGAAATAAATAAAGGGAATGATCATGAGATTTACTATTGGTTAGTTTATCTAGCGGTTGATAAACTAACCCTGACCTAGGGGAGAAACACCTTGAACTGTTTAAGGTTCGTGTTTATAGCTTTCCACCTATCCACCTTTGTATCTCCTTGGATTAGTTTCACCTCGGCTCCTAATTTGAACCGCCTCCACCAGCTTGGGAGCTCCATCCATTACATATGCTTTTAACTCACACACAGGTGAGGGGTAAAGGGGGGTTTACATAAAAGAAACCATGGGAATGCAGACCCTACATATTAATGAGGAGAAGGCACAGAGGCCAACAATTTTAATTTAATAAATAAATTAAAAGGGAACCAATCACATACAAAGTATGGTCTAGCTCATGACCATTCACATACATGCAACGAATTACTTATTTAATAAAATTATTATTCAATTATTTAATTGTTCTTATTAAGATAAATAATTCTCGGATTGATTGATAATTATCTTTAATTAATCAATCCTTTTTATCTTAATCCTTTTCTGAATTTCCTTGAGGTTCTCATCCATAACCTTGTACATAACTTGTACCTTCGAAGCAACCTGGTGAATACCCGTCCAAAACTACCCAGCATGTATTTATACTTGTATACACTTTATTCTTTGTGACATGTAACATGTACACAAATTATAATTGTAATATAACTCATACATGATGTTCAGATCTTTGAACATTACACAAATGTTAATTAAACATATATATATATATATATCAAAATTCTATCACATGTCATGTCCTAGATTTATGCCCACATGAAGGTACATGTCTCAAGGGTTATATAATTTAATAATAAATTTTTAAATCTGCGTAATCTGGAAAAAGTACACAGTGTGTAGATCTGACTACACGAAATGTACCCTCCTAACCGTACATCTGAAGTACACACCTGGGAAAATAGTGTGTGAGGTGTAATTTGGAAATATTTAGAGTACACGGTGTGTCCAATGGGCCACACACCGTGTAGACTGTACGTTACATGGTCACCAGTCGAGAAAGTCGTGTATGGGATACACGACTTGACCCTGACCTGAAGGGACTACACGTCGTGTCCAGTGGGCCACATGGCGTGTAGTCCAGCTGACTGTGCACCAGTCTGCCCTGGTCAACATGCGGTGTAATAATTAACTACACCGCTTTTCATTAATGCACACAGCTTGAGTAATTTTCGAATTACTCATGATGCATTGAACACAAATACACGGCGTGTAGATCCGACTGCACGACATGTACTCTTGTGTTATCTGGACAGAACCATCACTGCCTCCTGATGAGATCCTCGATTTAATTTTAATCATAAAATTATTCGTTTATGTTAGATTTGTATGAAATGATAAGGGAGGAACAGATCTCAAAATTAAAATTACAAGAACGATTAAACATGACATGACAAACTAAATTTTTAAAGTGTAAATAATCGAGGAATTGTTTAAATAATTATAAATGAAAATATGACCCCTTTGATACCACTTGTAGGTTTCGGGCACAGTGGAAGCACAGGATGGGCGTATACCAAACTTTGTAAATTTCCATAATCAATGATTAATCCAGGATCAATACGACGATAAATGCCAGTATCCACAAAATTGAATCAAAGATAAAAGACAGAGGAGAGAACCTAGAACCAAGAAGAGAGGATCAACATATTTTGTTTATAATTAATTTAATTAAATTAAAGAATTGCCTCTGAGGTGATTCTTTCTTCGTTGATGCGTTTGACCATGGGTCTGAGGTGCGGCTTCGTTATGATGTAGAATCCAAAGATAGGAATCCTCTAGTGGTGATCTACACGTGCTCCACGTATCTCCGAGCATCGCTGAAGGAGTCTCCGGGTGCTAGCACAGAAGATCCTTGCGCTTGTGATGTCTGCCTTTGATCACCTTGAGAATTGCTTCAAAAGCTTTCTCTTAGATCTAATGAAGGAGGATCTCTCTCATTCTTGAGAGAGTTCTTGGACAAGGAAGATTTCTCTAAGTTCGAGAGCTTTTCTCCAAGGATATTGCGTACACAATGATTGCTTAGTCGGTGGAATGACCCCTTGGCTAATTTATAGAATAATAACATAATAGGGAATTTAATTCACCAGGTAATAATAAATAATTAGCATAGGTGTTGTTACTTAATTTATTATTTCATGTGAAACCCCATGTCAAATAATAATAACAATGCTATTATTTCCATGACATATGCTTAACTTGCACGTTATATTTAAATATTATTTAACCAAATAATATTTAATATTATTTCTCACCAGACCCATAATTTGATCCGCCAATCCTCCTTAATATTTACTCGGCCTTGAATAATGACTATTTATTTATAAAATAAATATAACTGCATTATTCACTGATAAATAAATATTTTGTCCACAAAATATTTTCTCGAATAACTAGTGAAGAAATAAATGTGATCAGACATACTTGAATAATTATTAAACCAAAACCGATAATAATATTTATTAAAATTATTAAATAAATGAATTATTTAACTGGGATATTGGTTATACTTAGTGTGTGACCCTTTATGCCACTTTCTCGTTGGCATTAAGCAGAATTTCCTAAAGTCCAAAATTAATTTCTAGCAATGGGCCAAGGCACCCAAGAGAAAGAAGTTGATGTCACAACGACATGTCACCTCATACAAACGCTTACCATGTAATATAATCCATTTTTTCCAATATCTCCAATCAAGCGGTTTGAATGAAAGTTTCATCAGCCCATGTGCTTGATTTCTCATTCTTTGACTTCTCAGAATTGAACTTGCCTAGAGAACACCGTGACCATGGATTTAGTTAAGTTATATCATTTCCTTCAAATGGCCTAAGATATCTACTCTCATAGAAGTGACAAATCTTTTCTCGCATTATTAATTAATGCAGTATTACTCGTGACGCACCCAGCATATCCTACCTCACCACGAACATCTTTCATTATGGTTTTCGTTAATACATCTAAGTGCGCAAGTCATAATACCCATTAATAATAATCTTAAAGTCTAAGGACCAATACACATGTCCATAGATAGGAACATCCAATGACACTTATGAATGTAGATTTTCTCCTGGTGGATCTTCTTCTCATAATATCCTCCTAGAAATTACCAAGGGCGCACACCATGAGAAGGTGCATCAAAGTTTCATGAGTCCCCACCCGTAATAGCCTGTATCATTTGTGTCCCTTCAAATGATATCATTCAACCATAGAAAATATTTCAAGAATAGTTTCATGGTACTTCTGGGTTCTCATCATAGTAGGGATCCACTATGAACTTTTAGTGTGACAGCTATTCTTAAGACATTATCACATACTATGTCACTCAAAAGAACAATCATGATATGATAAATAGTTTATTAATATTCATCCAATGAATACAGGTTTATCATAAAGTACAAAGAAGTTAGTTTCTAGGTCACCAACTCCAACGCATAACACCCTCTAAATAACCCCCTCTAATGTACTGTTTTTTATAGTGTTGGTGGGTTTCTCCTATCAGTTGTCGCTAGTTAGGTGTCGTTCCTTCTAGTACCTAAATCATTTCCTTGTCCCCTTCATAAAATTTATGGGATGGTTCTTCCTACACTTTGGAAAAGTGGTATTTTAAACTTTCTTTTCACCATGAGATTTCTCCATTGTACCGCCAAAATTAAAATCCATTCTCCACTTCCAATCTCCGAATCCATGAGACCCTTGAGATTATACGATCTCCATTTTACATTGATGAAACATCATACATTTTCTTTATAGCTTCGAAAGTCTTGAATCGCTAAGGCTTTTCATAGACTCAGCTTTATCCCACCAAAAAATGGTGAAATTTACTTTTGTGGTCAATGAAAATTTATAGGCATATCGTGCAAGTCTTGTGAATTTTACCTTGTACACCCTAATGAATTCATCCTCCTTTTTCTTGAGGCCAATGAAATCCCTATCTATTTTAATTCGGAGAGTGCAAGGAAAGTATTTATCAAAAAAAATCAGAATTCTTTCCACTTCATCGCTTTGTTCTCCCCTTCAGGCATCGTTTTTTATCAATGTTCACCATTGATAAGTTTCTCACTCCATATAATAAACATCTAGTACAACATTCTCCTTTTCAAAGCATTGAAGAATGGAGAAGATATTTCAATGGAGTTGATACATTGTTCTATGATTAAGGGATTGGAAGATACACTGAATGTCAGAGGCCTTTGTCGCATAAAGGTCTCAATTGCAATTTGTTCTTTCTTATGTGGGATGTAGGTTTTCCTCCTTATTCAAGTTTCTATTCAAAACCTGAGTTAATTGAGAAAGTTTTTCATGAAATTCCCAACTCCTGCTCCCATCGGGTTGGGAATCTCATTTGGACAGTCATCACTTTGCTCCACATTGGTTGTTGACTCAGTTTCTCTTATTTCTATCCATTGACTAAAATAAAGGGAAAATTAGGGATGATAATTTTTAAACTATTAACCACATAAATGGGAAACCATGAATATTAAAGGGATAACTCATAAATGGCATATATTCCTTAACCAATGAATTTTTAGGTTTCAATCTAAGTTACCCATGGTCTATTTCCTTACATAAAATCTTATGGATGTTCTTTTACCTTAATAATGGTTCGTAAGGAGCTTGTGAATTTACCAAAAAATATCCCTCGGGAGTGTCAAACTAGGTGTGTAGCAAGGCCTCTTTTTCATGCACCAGGTGATGATCGAGTTAAGCCTAATTTTCCCTTTTCAATGTTATTACCCCTAGGTACAACTATGTCAAAGCCACATCCACCTATAGTATACAGACATATATGTATTTTCTTACTTTATGAAAACTTAAGGATGTTTTCCTATGTTTAGTCTTATCCTTAAGGCTTTCAATATGATTTTATAATCCTAATCCCCAAAAATAACTAGACTTTCCTCTAGTGACAACTATAACAACCCATATTTTAATACACCATAATTCATGATTTATTATATAAAGGTCCACATAATACAATCTCAGAAGATTTTAAAGCCTAATGTCTTTGGTAAATTAGGCACAGTAACTTGAAACTGGGTACAATAAAATTATTTAAAGACTCCACAGCATGCCCTTAAAATTCCATTTCTCTTCTAAAACTACATGGGTTGACCTGTGGATTTACATAAGAAATGGGTGAGTTATAAAGCTCGGTAAGGGAATAATCAAATCATAGCATAAGGTAAAGCAGTACATGTGAGTCAAGAGGCATATAAAGGTAACATGAGAGAGGTGAAAATCATAAACTTTAATATTGAAGCATGATATAAGATGATAACATAAAGGAAACATGGAAATGTGGCAACAACATAAACCATGACACTATAAACATAAGTCAAGGCTAACTATTGAGGCATCATAACATAGTGTTATTTGGATAACTTCTCATGAACCATACATGGTATCTCATGAGATAAAAATATTATCCAATGCATTTGAGAGCTATATAATTTTGGGCTCACCTGTCTCATTCATATCATGTACTTGCATAAGTGTGTCGTATATAACATACAACATAAGGATGTTTTTCATCACTTTTAATCCCACGATTTGTGTTACACACATGGAAGTACCTAATAAATGAAGGATAGGTACATCTAGGTGGATACCCTTGAGTGGAAATGGGGATGGGTATTCACTACACATATGTTTGGCATGTGAAATCACAAGATAATTTCCACTGCATAACGGGGGTGCATAAAGATTCGTGGAAGGGTTTAATGAGAGTGAAAGGGGTCTCCTATTACTTGGACATCATAAGGATAGTAAGAGGGATGTGTAAAAACATATTTCAACATGAACAATTGAAAATCGAAAGACATAATACAATGAAATTTCTTGAATAAAAAGGAGAATGAGAGGATCTTTTACCTTGAGAGGGTTCTTCTAAAATCTTGGGAGGAGTTTCTTAAGAGCTTGGGAACACCTTGGGAGGGCTTTGGAGAGGGAAAGGCGGAATAGATTCATGATCAAATTGTTTTGAGTGAAGAGGGATGGGGGTTGGGTGGATTTTTATAGAAAAAGAGAGGGAAATTCTTTATAATTTCTAAACATAGGTTTGGAACTCTGTAAGATAAAATAATCAAAACCACAAACTTTCTCATGATCTTTGTCTGTGGTTTCAGCCAAAAAGGAGTGGATTTCAATATTTTATAATGTTAAGAACCGAACTCAATAAAATAATATCATTGATGATGTGAAAGTGAGTCACGTTCATACAGATTTAATTTTAAAACCTTAAAATATAATATAGGCTTTAGAGGATTCATTAAGGGTTTATAAAATTAATCTTATAACTTCAAAAACACTTTATTTAAAGTGGAAGCATAATTTGGGTCATGGATAATCTTTTTAGTATTTAATACATCACTTTTGGGCTTTTATGATGTCATAATACATACCGTATATTTATATCGTATTTAATTTTTACCCAAGAATTTGACTCTTAGAAAATTATGAAAAATTCATCGTTGACTCATTTCAACATGTATTTCAAAAATGATATTTATTTTATCAAAATAATTCTCTAAATACGAGAATCTACACTTTTAAATAAAAAATCCTCATTTATTCAAAAAATACTGATTTTTATGACGATAACAGTTTTTGGCCTTTATAAAAATTATATTTGACTTCATGAAATTATATTATCATTTATATTTAAATAAATACTATTTAATAAGAGTATTTTATTAAAATAGCATTTATTTAAAAAAATTGAATTCATCAAAAAGAGTTACTTGATTAAAATTATATATTTTAAAAAAATGCAATTTGCGTTTCAGCGTATCAAAATCTAATTTTTATCAAACTCGTTATTTAATCATTTATAAAGTAATAATAAAAAAGGATAAATATAATCAGTTTCGACTTGGTCAAGGGTAATGTTCAGTGATGTCTTTTCCCTCGGAAGATCTGATAAATGGGCTTCATAGGGTACGATTTTATTGGTCAAGATCTTCACTTCTTTCGTCTATATCAATTTGGCTTTATCATGACCCTTAATATATACTAATCTTAAATGTTACTATAAACCAACTATATTATCAACAATTATGATGATTCATGGTCTTTTAAATCTGACAGATTATAAATGTTCAAAATAACTAAATTAGTGCATGTGTTTTTTTTATAACTATGTTACTTAAAGAAGACATTTATTCATTTACAAAAATTCGGATCGTTACAACTCTCAGTCCACACTCTACGTGGAGAGGTCTAAGGGCACCTATATTAAAGGTCACTATGTTCATCCACTTATTTCATAGGGCCCATGTATCCCAAGCTTACGATTATGACTAAGCCCTCGACCATCGGCATCCACGACATCAACTCGTGTTCAAGGTCCATCTCCACCCAGCCTCATTGAATCGATTTAATTATAGCAATTTATAATTAATTTAATAATCTATTCAGATCCATGGTGTACTCCTGAAACCATCCCGAAAAAGTCATGTCATCTGTCATCCATTCCTTCATTAACTTTCCAATTTAACAAATAATAATATTGTACCGTCAGGATAACGTTTCGTTTTTTATGATGTCCAGTTTGGACACGCGCGACTACCCTCCCCAACATTTCATTTTAATAATCATTTTTTCAGTAACTTGTCGTGCAGGAGCAGGCACCTTAAATCGCACATTTAGTGGTAAATTCTTTAATATTTATATAATAACAGCGACAAGTCAAGTTGGCAACCATCCACACTTTTCCGGAAAAACAGTAATCGCACCAATAAAATATAAATGATTGCATCTCTCAAATTATTAACACCTTCAATTCAAAATATCAACCGGTAGTAATATGAACTCCAAATATTTAAAAATAACAATCTTCACATAGAATCTTATTTATATATTAAAAAACTATAAATATTTAATAAATAGACGGGTAATGATAAAAATAAAATAAAATGGCGCTGCAGCCTAGCCAACTCAAAAAAGTGGATGGGTCATAGGGTCCGGTTGTGGTAAAATTAAAAAAAAAAACACTCTAAAAATGGAGGATTAGAAAGCAAAGTAATATCTGGTGTTGTGTTATTGCTACACTAAAACTTATTTATTTATTTATTTTTGTTTGTTCTATATTTTTATATTGGAGATGCTAAATTATAGTGATTTGACCGCACAAAGAATAGGGAAAAATCAATTTAGATGGTGGAAAACATGCACACATTGATCTATTTCCACTGAAACTTCAGTCCATTATTTTTGAATTCTGGAAAATAGAGTTGGTGGCGGTGATACCCAAAAAAAAAAAAAAAACTAAATATAGAGGGGAGGCGGCGGCGGCTTTGGCGTTAGCAGCACCGTCTTCTCCGGGCGCGGTGGGTCGCAGGGGCAGGGCAGGGCTATGAACTTGGGCATCCCGTCCCCGGGCATCAGCACCGTTACGGTCGGAGACTCCACCTGCTTCCCAATCTGTTATTTTACCCACCCAAAACAATCACCAATTAAAACAATCTGCAATCCCAAGAAAATAACCGCGTGGGGGGGTGCGGATTTCTGAGGCCGCGATTCACTCGGACCGGCGGCGGCGGCGGCGTTGTCGTCTGCGGCGGATTCGGCGCGGCGGCGCAAGGATCGGAGCTTGTCCCAGTGGTAACAGCAGGAGAAGAGGGCGCTCAAGGTGAAGATGAGGAGGAGGAGGAGGGCGGTGGCGAGGGGGAAGCCCAAGGAGGGTCGTGAGGCGTCGCTGCTGGACGGCGGCGACGCCCCTTGGCTGTCCATCGACTCCGTGGTGGCTCCGTCCGATGGGGAATGAACCGGTGTGGTTGTGGCGTGGGGCGAGGGATTTAAAAATGGGGTCCGGAAGCTGTGTAGTGCGGTAATTATATTTATATATATATATATATTTTTTTTTGAAAAGAAGGACATATAACATGAATGACCAAGATCAGCACCCGTACAAGCGAAAAACCATGGACGAAAATTGTCCACCAGAGTTGGAGCCAAATGACTGGAGTCCGCCATCGTTGTTGATGATAGCATTGATTACGGTGAGGCAGTCAGATTCAATGATGATATCAACCCATCCACGATCCACAGCGAGCATCATACCGACAAGGATGGCCATGGCCTTAGCAACTGCAGGCTCCCAACAAGCCTGATGTAGTTCGTATTTTGCAGCAAGGATTTGCCCCAGGTGGTTTCGGGTCAGGAGGCCTAAGGCGACAAGCTCATCCTTTGGGAGTGACGCGTCCACGCTAATCTTAAGGGTCCATCCCGTTGGGGGATTCCAAGGAAGGGGAAGGGAGGGGGTAGCACCTAACATAAAATGTCCATTGTGGTCTTTCCAGCCCTCAATCCAGGAGGTGGCCCGTTTAATCCAGAATTCGGGGGGTTGTGAGCTTGATGAAAAACGGCATCGTTGCGCCGGACCCAAATAATCCCGGCCAGAGTGCAAAGTGAGCTTGAAGAAGCCGAAGAAAGAGAGGAGCACCAGCGCGTCAGAAGATCGGGAAGGTCAGAGACCAATGCCATTGAAGCGGCAGAAGTCAGGCCCTATTTATTCCAAATTTGCTCAACTCCCGGGCAGTGAATGATAGCGTGCAAAGGAGTTTCAAGAATATTCGGACAGAAAGGGCAAAAAGCAGAACTGACCATATGTCGGTGAGCGAAAAGGCTCATGGTTGGGAGAGTACCCGTGCAGACTTGCCACCAAAACTGGCGAATTTTAGGGGGAGCGTTGATTTTCCACACCAGGTACCAAGGTCCCTCAACTCAGCCGACTGAGTGGTTGCCAAGAGCCAGTCTGTAGCCGGACCTCACCGTGTATTCACCCGAGGACTCATTGATCCAGAAAAGTTGGTCGGGGCCTGCATCAGGGACCCAGGGAATGCTAAGAATGATTCTTTGATCCCTTTCATTAAAATAATCAAGAATTTTTTCCAAACACCACTCCTGTCCCTGGTCAGAAAGGAGACAGCTGACAGTGGCGTTTTCGAGACCTGGTTGGACGAGGGATGTAGCCCGCATACCATCCTTATCGATAAGCCAAGGATCAGTCCAGATATTGACCGATGAGTCAGACCCTATCCTCCAGCCTAGTCCTTTTTCCAGAAGCTTTTTAGCCCCCAAATGCTTCTCCAGAGGAAGCTAGGACATGGACCAAGAGAGGAAGCACGAAAGTTCGTGTGGGGAAAGTACTTAGCCTGGAGAACCCGTGCACAAAGAGATGATGAGCAGTTAAGAAGGCGCCATCCTTACTTGGCCAAAAGTGCATCATTGAAGAGACGCAGATTCCGGAAACCCATCCCTCCCTCTGATTTGGAATTGCAGAGTTTCTCCCAGGCCATCCAGTGGGGTCGATTCCTCCCATCATTCTTCCCCCACCAGAAATTGGCAGTGCGTGTGTGGATCTGGTCGACGATGAAAGTCGAGAGCTTAAACAGGGACATAAAGTAGCTGGGAATAGATTGTATGAAAGCTTTGATGAGGGTCTCTTTGCCAGCTTTAGATATTCCTTTAGGGGACCAGCCTAGAATTTTTTTCTCGATCCTGTGCACAAGAGATGTGAAAATTTCTTTTTTGGATCGGCCAATCACTGTGGGAAGCCCGAGGTAGTTCTGATGTTTCACAACCATATGGATACCAGCTGATGCGCAAAGCTCATCCCTCTTAGAAAGAGGCACCCCAGCACTGAAAGAAATTTCAGATTTGCCATGATTGATAGATTGTCAAACACCCTCACTACTGGAAATATAGACAATACCAATGGTTCAAAACCATTGGTATAGGCTGGAAAACCATTGGTATAAGATATACCAACGGTTTCCCAAACCGTAGGGAAGTAAGGCATTGGGAAAGACCTTTGCCAACGGTTTAAGGAAAACCGTTGGTAAAAGGTGGTGAAAGTTTTAATTTCCCAACAGTTCCTCTAAACCGTTGGTAAAAAGCTATATCCTTTTGCCAACGGTTTAAGGAAAACCGTTGGTAAAAGGTGGTGAAATTTTTAATTTCCAAACGGTTCCTCTAAACCGTTGGTAAAAAGCTATATCCTTTTGCCAACGGTTTAGATAAACTGTTGGTATATATTCATATAAGCTCAAAGTATACCAACGGTTCTAAACCATTGGTATTGGGTATTTTCACAAAAAACCAGCAGCCTGCATACAGCTGCCTCCACTTGATAGACCTGCATAAAAAACATCACAAATAACATCTATAAATAGAATTCAAACACCACAAAAAACATTGGAAATAACACAAAAAAACACATAAAAACATCACTCTTCCAACCATGTCATGTACCACAATTCCCCATTTCAATCTTCATATGACAACAACTCTTCCAATTAATCTATTTCAATTTATTGGGTTCACACATATCAATTTTTTCTTACTAAAAAAGGTGATGATTATGATAGAAATTGGTGCATGAGGGGTATGTGTGATAAAGTGAATTAACAATGTGGTTAATATTTGTGCATCATCTAGAGTGATGCATGACTTGCATTGAATGTGATGTGGGGGGATGTCCAGAGAGGGGAGGGGGTTGTCTAGGAAGAGGGGAGAGGAGATTTCCAGGGAGCGAGTATGGGGGTCATGGAGAATGTGCCACAAGGATTTGTATTCAAATTATAGCATATCATCACATGCATTTGATGAGCATGAGCTAATAAGCTTACCAAGTCATTCATATAGTTCAAGACATACAAAAATGGAATAATCCTAAATAACATTTCATGATCAAAGAAATTAAAAAAGGCATGTGAAATCAACATGCCTACATTTACATATCATCCATGAGGTATAACATTTAATCAAATTGTAATAGAATTATACATAAGGCATACGAGTCTCATTTACTTGCATACACAGTGGTACAAAAGGAAAATGTTATTCATGTCCGGGGGGCTATCCGGGGTCCAAGGAAGAGGGTGGGGGGGCTGTCCAGGGTCCAGAAAGGGGGGTGGGGGGGGGCTGCCCGTTCACGTCACATTTGACTCATGGATTGCTGTCCTTAAGTTCCAACAGAATTCGAATGCGTTTGGTCAGTTTGTCATATGTCAGTTGTTGATTTCACTTAAAATTAAGTCCATTTTTAACAAAACAGAGGCACTTTGAGTGGTATCGGACACACCGGTCCTCAAATTGAGGCATGGTTGACTCGAACATGTCACATATGAGACATGGACCGTTGTGCAAAAGTATTAACACAATCAGAAGCCGTTTGATCTGTTTGGCGTATGTACATAAAATATTGTCCATTTTAAACAAAATACATACACATGGAGTGATACCAGCCACAATATGCTTCGGATTGAGCCAGGGTTGACTCGTACACATCACATATAACCCATGGATCGTTGTCCTAAAGTGTCAACACAATCTGAAGATGTTTGGTCGGTTTCCCGTCTGTTAGTTGTTGATTTCACTTAAAAATAAGTCCATTTTGAACAAAAGAGAGGAAGTTTGAGTGGTCCCGGCCACACTATGACTCAGATAGAGGCGAAGTTGTCTCGTACACATCACATTTTACCCATTGATCGTTTTCCTTAAGTTTCAACAGAATCCGAATGCGTTTGGTCGGTTTGCCGTATGTCAGTTGTTGATTTCACTTAAAATTAAGTCCATTTTTAACAAAACAGAGGAACTTTGAGTGGTGTCGGCCACACCAGGCCTCAGATTGAGGCGGAGTTGACTTTTACACATCACATATGAGTCATGGATAGTTGTTCAAAAGTATCAACACAATCAAAAGCCGTTTGATTGGTTTGGCGTATGTACGTAAAATATTGTCCATTATAAACAAAATACATACACTTGGAGTGATACCGGCCACACCGCGCTTCATATTGAGCCGGGGTTGACTCTTACACATCACATATAACCCATGAATCGTTTTCCTAAAGTTTTAATACAATCTGAAGGCGTTTGGTCTGTTTCCCGTATGTCAGTTGTTGATTTCACTTAAAAATAAGTCTATTTTGAACAAAAGAGAGGGAGTTTGAGTGGTCTCGGACACACCGCACCTCATATTGAGGCGAAGTTGACTCGTACACGTCACATTTGACCTATGGATCGTTTTCCTTAAGTTTCAACAGAATCTGAATGCGTTTTGTCAGTTTGTCGTATGTCAGTTGTTGATTTCACTTAAAATTAAGTCCATTTTTAACAAAACAGAGGCACTTTGAGTGGTGTTGGCCACACCGGGCCTCGGATTGAGCCGAAGTTGACTTGTACACATCACATATGAGTCATGGATCATTTTTCAAAAGTATCAACACAATCAGAAGCCGTTTGATAGGTTTGACGTATGTACGTAAAATATTGTCCATTTTAAACAAAAGAAGGACAGTTTGGGTGGTTCCGGCCACACCACACCTCAGATTGAGGCGGGGTTGACTCGTACACATCACATATGACTCATGAATCGTTTTCCTAAAGTTTCAACAGATTCGGAATGCATTTGGTCGGTTTTTCGTATGCCAGTTGTTGTTTTCACCTAAAATTAAAGTCATTTTGAACAAAAGAGAGACATTTTCAATGGTACCGTCCACACCATGCCTCGGATTAAGGAGTGGTTAACTCGTACACGTCACATATGACCCATGGATCGTTGTCCTATAGTATCAATAGAATCTGAATGTGTTTGGTTGGTTTACTGTATGTCAGTTGTTGATTTCAGTTAAAATTAAGTCCATTTTTAACAAAACAGATGCATTTTGAGTGGTGTCGGCCACATCGAGCCTCGTATTGAGGCGAGGTTTACTCATACACGTCACATTTGACTCATGGATCGTTTTCCTTAAGTTTCAATATAATCCGAATGCGTTTGGTCAGTTTGCCGTATGTTAGTTGTTGATTTCACTTAAAATTAAGTCTATTTTTAACAAAACAGAGGCACTTTGAGTGGTGTCGGACACACCGGGCCTCAGATTGAGCTGGGGGTTTACTCTTACACATCACATATGAGTCATGGATCATTTTTCAAAAGTATCAACACAATCATAAGCTGTTTGATCGGTTTGACGTATGTACGTAAAATATTGTCCATTTTAAACAAAAGAGGGACAGTTTGGGTGGTTTCGGCCACACCGCGCCTTGGATTGAGGCGAGGTTGACTCGTACATGTCACATATGACCCATGGATCATTTTCCTAAAGTTTCAACAGATTTGGAACGCATTTTGTCAGTTTTTCGTATGCCAGTTGTTGTTTTTACTTAAAATTAAAGTCATTTTGAACAAAAAAGAGACATTTTGAATGGTATCGTCCACACCGCGCCTTGGATTGAGGTGGGGTTGACTCGTACATGTCACATATGACCCATGGATCTTTTTCCTATAGTATCAATATAATCAGAATGCGTTTGGTCGGTTTACCGTATGTCAGTTGTTGATTTCACTTAAAATTAAGTCCATTTTTAAACAAACAGAGGCATTTTGAGTGGTGTCGGCCACACCGAGCCTCATATTGAGGCGGAGTTGACTCATACACGTCAAATTTGACTCATGGATAGTTTTCCTTAAGTTTCAACAGAATACTAATGCGTTTGGTCGGTTTTCCGTATGTCAGTTGTTGATTTCACTTAAAATTAAGTCCATTTTTAACAAAACAGAGGCACTTTGAGTGGTATCGGCCACACCAAGCCTCGAATTGAGGAAGGGTTGACTCTTACATGACACATATGAGTCATGGATCATTGTGAAAAAGTATCAACACAATCAAAAGCTATTTGATTGGATTGGCGTATGTACGTAAAATATTGTCCATTTTAAACAAAATACATACACTTGGAGTGATACCGGCCACACCACACATCGGATTGAGGCAAAGTTGACTTTTACATGTTATATATGACCCATGGATCGTTTTCCTAAAGTTTCAACATAATCCAAAGGCGTTTGGTCGGTTTCCCATATGTCAGTTGTTGATTTCACTTAAAAATAAGTCAATTTTGAACAAAAGAGAGGTAGTTTGAGTTATCCTGGCCACACCGTGCCTTTTATTGAGGCGGGGTTGACTTATACACGTCACATTTGACCCATGTATCGTTTCCCTTAAGTTTCAATAGAATCCTAATGCGTTTGGTCGGAGTGGAAGGGTCTAGTCGGGTAGGCGGAGATGCTCGTCTACCTCTGGTACGAACCTCCCTCGTACCATCGGCCTAAGCACTAAAAGAATGGAATAATGAAAAGTGAACATACTTATGTACCTGTAAAATCTACACATAGACAACACATATCCGCATAATGTCATAAAAAATAACACCAAGGATCAGAAAAAATAGAAGCAGTCATGCAGAGTAATGACAAGTGCACATACAGATCAGATGCAGCTAAAAAATTGTTGCATACATGCCATGTTTATTTCCTAAAAAAAAGTAAAAAAAGCAAAATGATGAAACTCTAGAACATGGGTTGCCTCCCAGGAAGCTCTAAGTTTTACGTCTTCAGCCAGATGGATGGACACTGGTCAATCGTCTTGGTCCATCAGCTCAGAACTCCTCTGCCTCTTACAAGAACTGGTGGCTGTGTCATCAAGCTCACAGGGATGCTTAGTGGGATTGATCACTTCAAGAGCGTAGCGGGCGTGAATCTGGTGTGGAAGTAAGAGAATCTGGTGCTCGTCATCAGCCAGACGCTGAGTCACCCATCGTGCGAGGTCAGATGGAGACGGGACGTGCACATAGATGATCATGGAAGAGGAAGACAAGCTAGACATTGTTGGTTAAGCTGCATCCACAAATAGATTCATTTTTATATATTAGAACCTTTATAAATGTTTGTCCCATTTTTACAAACAATTAATGTGTGAAAATTGTGAAAAATAACTTATCGGATATATAAAAATGGATTTACTCATGGACATGATGCATAATATCTCAAATATTCCTCATTGGATCCCAATTTCAAATTTTAATCGATTATCAAATGTCTTATATCAATTTATTTTTATTTGGATCCTTATGGTTGAATGCTTTTTGTAAAATCTATCCAAGGGAGGATAGACTAGTGACTTGGAATACAATTGGATGTTGTGCGGTGAAAACCACATTATAAGCATTGTTTAGGATATTATTGAGGTGGTTTGAGGATCAAATCTATCTTTTTATAGAAAATCCAGCATGTCCAAGTTTGGTGGTCAAAGTTTTGAAGTGGGGGGGTATTTGGTGGTTGAGGAGGGGGATGAGGGGGATGTCCAAGGTTTAGGAGGAGGGGTGGGGGGCTGTCCAGGGTCCAGGAAGGGGGGTGGGGGGTTGTCCATGGTCAAGGAGAAGGGGAGAAGGGGATGTCCATGGTCCAGGAAGGAGGGGGGGCTGTCCAGGGTCCATCGAGGAGGGGGGCTATCCAGGGTCCAGGGTGGAGGGTGGGGGGATTCCTAGGGTCCAGGAAGGAGGGGGGCTATACAAGGTCCTGGGAGGAGGGTGGAGGGGGGGTTGTCCAGGGTCTAGGAGGGGGGCTGTCCAAGTTTCAGGAAAGAGGGGGGCCAGGCTGTCCAAGTTCCAGGAGGGGGGGACTATCCAGGGTCCAAGAGGGGGGGTGTCCAGGGTCCATGAGGAGTGGGGGCTCTGTTAAAGGGAGGAAATACCCAAATAATTCATTGAAAATTAACTAAACTTAATCTAAAAACATCACAATTCCAATCCATCACCCAACCAACATCCAATTCATCCTCAATATCACTAACCTTCGTATGCCATAAACAACACAACCTAGTTTATACCAAATTAAAACAGAAAAAAATAGATTCAAAACATTAAAACTAAGGTAGTACTTACAGATTTAGAGTGTAGAACTACAAAATTGTTTGATTTAAGATGGATCTATGAGTGGAACGAGTTTCTGAGTCTTTGTATAGAGAGATCCCAGACGTTTAGGTCAAATCAAAATAGAAAATAAAAAAATAGATGAAGAACATTATAACTGAGGTAGAACTTACATATTTGAAGTGTAGAACAGAAAAATTGTTTGATTGAAGAGGATGGATGGAGTTTTGGAGACTGGGTAACGAGAGAGCGTCGGGAGAGCTTCAATTTAGGGCCGCAGTCAAGCGGAGGGGGACTACAATCGAGCGGAGGGGCTACTGGACACCCGAACTGGATTTAGGGGAAAACTTTCCCAACAGTTTTTAAAAACCGTTGGGAATGTAGTCCTATACCAACAGTTTCTTTAAACCATTGGTAAAGGTGGCATAGATTCCAACATATACCAATGGTTAGTGTATAACCATTGGTAAAAGTGTCTTAATTGAGGCATATACCAACGGTTTTACAAACCGTTGGTAAATTTCTTCATAAAAGCCTCTATACCAACTGTTTTCTTAAAACTGTTGGTATACATAACCATTCCCAACGGTTTATCAAACCATTGGGATATAAGAATTAGTAAAAATGGGATTTACAGTAGTGCCTCTCATACCGTTGGATCGCTTGTATGATTACCCGACATTCATTAATTGTTGCTCTGGAAAACAGGAGATAGTCATCGGCGAAGAAAAGATGTGACACTGGTGGGCTAACACAACAGACCTTAGCCCCATGAATAGATTTAGAGGATGCAACCCTGGAAATAAGATTAGAGAACACATCAACCACCAGAATGAAGAGAAAAGGGGATATGGGATCTCCCTAGAGAAGGCCTCGAGAAGGGGCGAATCCTCTGGTGAGCTCTCCATTGACCTTGATTTTGAAGGAGACGGTCAAGATGCATTCCATGATCATATCTATCCATTTAGCGCAAAAACCCATTTTCAGCACGACCATACGAATGAAGTGCCATTCCACTCTATCATAGGCCTTGGTCATATCCAGTTTCCAGGCCATAGTTCCTCTTTTCGCGGTTGAGCGTGATTTCATAGAATGGTACACTTCATGGGCCACAATCGCGTTGTCAGTAATCAGTCTCTTGGCCACGAAGGCGCTCTGATTCTTAGAGATAATATCAGGTAGCCAAGGTCACAGCCGATTGACAAGGATCTTAGAGAAGATTTTGTAAGAGACATTTCAAAGGCTGATAGGTCTAAAATCATGGATCTCCAGAGGTTTCTTGATTTTGGGAATGAGGACAAAGACAGTTTCATTGATGGCGGCAATGATAGTATTCCTATCCCAGATATTTTTTATCATGTTGCAGATGTCGGGACCGATAATGTGCCAGTATTGTTTAAAGAAGAGGGCATGGAACCCATCCGGTCCTGGGGCCTTAGTGGGATGAAGTTGGTTAAGTGCCTTGCGTATCTCGTCATCTGTCACATCTTTGGTGAGCTGTCTATTGATCTCATTAGTGATCACGGGTCTGATACAATCTTCCACCTCGGCAAACATGAAAGGGGTTCCTGCATCAAAAGTGTTCTGGAAATAGTCTGTCAAGGCCTCATGGATACCATTTTTGTTAGAGTCTTTGCTTCAATTGGGATGTAATATGCTTGTAATAGCGTTTTTCCTTCGCCTGGCTGAAGCTTTCTGGTGAAAAAACCGGGTATTACAGTCCCCCTCTTTAATATGGTTATCCCACGCCCGCATGGCCCAGAAACTTTCCTTGACACGCAGGGCCATGTCAAGTTCTCTTTGCGTGGATCCAATCTTAGATAGAATGCAATTAGATGTGGGTTGATTGAGGAGGTTTCTAAATCTCTTTTCAAGGACATCACAGTGCCGGTCGGGGTGGTGGAATTTCTTATTGTTCGAAGACCTCAGATCAGATGCGACCTGTTAGAGATTGAGGCAAACATCCACTTGAGTGCTTTTCCAGCTTGAACGGATCACCTCTTCGCATTCCTGATCTTTTGACCAGAAGCTCTCAAATCTAAAGGGTCTGTGAAGTTGTCTATTTCGTTCGCCTTGCGTGCAATCAATGAGAATTGGACAGTGGTCCGAGCAGTTAAGGGCCATATGACCGATGTGAAACATACTGAACAGATTAATCCAATCAGTAGAACCCAGAAATCTATCGAGGTGTTCAGTGACGCGGGTGCCCTCAGAATTTCCGCAAAACCAAGTAAAAGGATTACCTGTAAACCCCAAATCGACCAGGTCCACCCTAGAGACTGCGTCCTTGAAGTTTGACATCGAATCTGAGGGTCGAGAGCATCCACCCCTCTTTTCCTTATGAAAATTAATTTCATTTAAATCTCTTCCGAAGAGGATAGGGCTCAGTAAATCATGTCGAAACTTGCACAGAAGATCCCATGACTTCACCTTCTCATTATGGGATGGACAGCCATAGAAACCCACAAAGGTCCATGATGGGTGAGAGTCTGTTTGGATAGTCTCGGCCACATGGTGCGAGGAGAAAGATAAGATTTTGACGTCGATATTGTCCTTCCAGAGGAGACAAAGGCCCCCAGCATGGCCTTGTTTGGGCACCGTAAAGCAGCCTTGGAAGCCGCACTTCAGAGCAATACCATTGGTGTCCTTGTTTTCCAGTATGGTTTCGGACATGAAAACCATATCGGGGCGACTTTGAGCGCAATTGCGCTGAAGCATGCGAACCGTTCGTGGGTTGCCAAGCCCAAGATAGTTTCAGCATAAGGCAATCATTTCTCTAGGTGGGGATGAGTCTCGCCCGCCGCCGCCTTTGGTTCCTCCGAACTTATTTCTCCACTTGTCGTTTTCTATCTCTTAGTAGGATACCTCCTAGGGTGGCCTATTTCATTATGTCTTTTCCGGACTCTGGGTTTAGGGTCTTCCATAAGACCATAACTCACTCCTCGTTGCACCCTTTTCCACGTTCGATGGGTAATTGGGCTCGGTAATGATGTCTCCGTCATTCCATGGGCCTCCATTGTTAGAGCGCCAGCTGCGGTCGATTGTGGGTCAGGGTCCGGATCTGGTGGTTCGATGTGCATCAGCATTGGCTTTGAACAGTGTATTGGTGGTTCAATGTGCTTCGTCGCCAACTCTGTATATGTTTTGGACTTTTCCTCCTAGGGGTTAGGATAAACTCCTACATCCCTCTGAGTGGGAGGGACAACCGAAGGGAGATCCACTGGTCCAGTCATATGAGCTTTTCCAGGCGTGGGTTCCGCCTGACTGGTATGTGCCAGCGTGAGACGGTCACAATCCTTTTTTTTCGTCTCGGGAATGACAACATATTTATTCGTTTTGGCATGGAGCCAAGGGACATATTGGAGGAAAATGTTCTCTGATCCACTCTTATGATTTGTAATGCACTTTCTTTCCAGATGGCCAAGGTGACCACAGGAGAAGCAGAAGATTGGGAGTTTCTCGAACTCGAATGATATCCAAATGTTGGTGTCTTCGATTTTCAGGAACATTCCCCTCATCAGAGGCTCTGCCACTTCAATTTCCGCCTTGATCTGCACCTCGGGGCCCCATTGTATTGGGTCTGAGTTATCCCAGTCAAGAAAGTGACCAACACAGTCCCCGATTTCTCTCATGATTCGTTCCGTTCTGGAATGGAAGGTAATTCCTTTAATTCGTATCCAAAAGGGGGATCGGGTTAGACTCACTCGCTGGATATCATCCCCCCCTCTGAATTCTTCCATAATGAGAATTTGGTTATCGAAGGACCATGGTCTTCCCCGCAAGATTTTGTTTCTATATCTCCCATTGAATAACTCAAAGACGAAGCGATTAGTCCCTGCCTCTCGGATAGCCACTCCGGCTTCCAATTTCCAGATGTTCTGTAGAGTGTTTTTGAGATCCCCCTGATTAACCGAAATATTTTCCACGAACTTTCCAACCACGAGCAGAGACATGCGCTTTTTCAAAAGTGTGCCTTCATTTCGCCGTGCCTCAATCGTCGCATTTTCTATGTCCGTCAGGGACAACCTCTTCCATTGGTTTAAAAGTTCCGCCTCCATGGAGTAGGACCAAAAGATGATTTCGCAATAATCCTAAGAGACCGGCTCCCTGATGAACCCCATGGACCTAGAGCCCTTTCCTAGGAACTTGGTAAAATCTCTTGAAAACACCCTGTGTGCGACGCCCACCCAGTCCAGCCACACACGAAGCAAGGACGGGTCCAATAAAGAGGCACCGGACCAGAAACACCTTCGCGGTGCACTCGGGACGTCGCGGAGCAACACTTAACAGTTGAACCTTGCGACTTATCCACACAAAAGATGCTTCACTGAAGCTCTGTAGAGACACGTCGCGGAGCAGACTCTACGTGGATCAACACCCCGCGGTAGCAGCAACGCGACGTCCACCGAGCGACCACTCTGCGCAGCGAAGCATCGCGGCAGGTGCTTCACAGATCAACACCCCGCGGCAGGTGCTTCGCAGATCAAAACTGAAATAAGGAAAAGAGTACAATCATGTATACTCTCCATTAAAGTTACATTACATTACAAAATTTTCAATCAACACATCCCTATACTATGTACAAACTTTCTAAAGATAACGGTTGGTAGTGCCTTTGTAAATAGATCTGCAACGTTGTCACTAGATCGAACATATTTCATGTTGATATATCTGTTCTTCATTAACTTTGTGTGAAGTAGAAAAAATTCTGTGGTATGTGTTTTGGCCGATCATTTTTGATGAACCCTTCATTCAATTGTGAGATACACGTAGTATTATCTTCGAATAAAATTGTTGGGATACTATCCACAGACATCCACTTGTCACTCGAATGTGTTGAGTCATAGGTTGTAACCAAACACATTCTCGACTTGCTTCATGTAATGATATCACTTCTGTATGATTTGAAGATGTTGTGACGAGTGCATGCTTTTGTGATCTCTAGGATATGAAAGTACCTCCTACTGTGAACACATAACCAGTTTGTGACCGTACATTATGCATATCAGATAAATAACCCGCATTTGCAAAACTGTCCATCTTCCTTTCTAATTTATTGGAATAAAATAAACCCAAATCAATAGTGGCACAATGATAACAAAAAATATGTTTAATACCATACCCGTGTCTTCGTGTAGGGTTTGAACTAAATCTTATTAATAAATTAGTAGAAAGAGATATATTAGGACGATTACAATTAGCAAGATACATTAGTGTTCCGATAACACTGAGGTATGGTACTTCTGGACAAACCAACTCCTCATTTTCTTCACACGATTGAAATTGATCTTTCTTGGTATTTAAAAACTGAACATCCATTGTAGTACTTAAAAGATCCGCTTTATCCATATTAAATCATTTTAAGACATTTTCAGTGTAATCCAAGACAATACTTGGTTTCTCCTATGTCTTTTATTTCAAATTCATCTTTTAATTTTCTCATTGCTTCATTAATATCTTTTGGAGTTCTGATGATATTTAAATCATCAACATAAACAACAATGATTACATATCCAGATGTTGTTTGCTTAATAAAAACACATGGGCATATGGAGTTATTTACATACCCTTTATTTAACAAATATTCACTTAAACGATTATACCACATATGTTCAGACTGTTTTAATCCATACAGGGATTTCTGCAATTTAATTGAATATAGGTCTTTGGGTTTTGATTTCAATACTTCAGGTATTTTGAATCCTTCAAGGATTTTCATATATATACTCTTATCAAGTGACCCATATAAATAAGCTATAACAATATCCATAAGACGCATATTAGTCTTCTCAGCTATTACAAGTTTGATTAGATATCGAAAAGTAATAACATCCATAACAAGAGAATATGACTCCTCATAATCAATTATAGGTCTTTGAGAAAAACCTTGGGCGATAAGACGAGCTTTGTACCTTACAATCTCGTTTTTCTCATTACGCTTACGCACAAAAACCCATTTATATCCAATAGGCTTCATAGCTTCTGGTGTGAGCATGATATGTGCAAAAACTCTTCGTATATTAAGTGAATTTAATTCAATTTGCATTGCGTCTTTCCATTTATTCAAATCGGGCAGTTTTTGATATTCCATAAGAGACCTTGGTTCAGGGTCTTCATTTTCTATATCACGTGACATAGAATATGAAAAAATTTCATCAAATTTTTCTATATTACTCTGATTCTATATATCACCTATAGTGGTATAATTAAGAGATATTTCATTATTTTCCAAACCTTCAGGGTTTTCTATATCCCATGAATTCTCTTTATGATTCCCATCATGTGTTTCTTTAAGAACAGTTAAATTACATGTTTCTTTTAGAACACATGCCCCACTATAATTAAGATTTCAATTATACTCATCCCTTTTATTTTCCGAGGATTTCTATCCATAGAGCCAATTGGTCTTCCACACTTCATGCATTTTTTTGAGATTTCTGTAACATCATTATGTAATTATGTCTTCAGGACATCAATTCTACCTAGTGCATTTATAGCCGGTATATGTGATTTAGTCATGCCCTTTGAATTAGTAAATGCATTAGGTAATTGATTTTCTAGTTCTTGAAAATGTAAAATATTTTTCACTTCCATCTCACACTGCTGGGTGGGAGGATCAAGAAAAGATATCGTTTGCACATCCCAAGAAATCTCCTCCCTTTGTTTCTTTTCTCCCCCTAATGATGGGAATACTTATTCATTGAAGTGACAATCAACAAAACATGTGTTAAATACATCATCAGTTTATGGTTCAAGATATCTAATGATGAATGAGGATTCATATCCTACATATATTCCCAACCTCCTTTGAGGTCCCATCTTTGTACGTTGTAGGGGATCAATTGGTATATATACTACACAACCAAATATTTTTAAGTGGGAGATTTCAGGCTCTTGGCCAAAATCCAATTGGAGTGGAGAGTGTTTATGATAAACACATGGTCTAATGCAACTTAATGTTGAGGCATGCAATATTGCATAACCCCATATAGAGATCGACAACTTTATTCTCATTATTAATGGTCTAGCAATAAGTTGGAGGCGTTTTATTAGTGATTCAACTAAACCATTTTGTGTATGCACTTGGGTGATTGGATGCTCCACAGTAATCCCAATTTCTATACAATAATTATTAAAATCTTGTGAGGTAAACTCTCCAGAATTATCAAGCCTTACTTTCTTGATGTAATGTTCAGGGAATTGTGCTCTCGATCTAATTATTTAGGAAAAAATGTTAAAACACAACATTATGAGTTGAGAGAAAACATACATGTGGCCATCTTTTGGATGCATCAATTAATACCATAAAATATTTAAATGGACTGCACGATGGATGAATTGGTCCACATATATCCCCTTGAATTTGTTCAAGAAAGGCTGACATTTCATCCTTAATTTTAGCTGGATATGGCCTCACGATCATCTTTCCAAGCAAACAAGCCTCGCATGGAATTTTTCTTAGTGGAGAGATCTGATGGACCTTTACTGAATGTCCACGATAACTTTCAATTATTCTTCACATCATTCCTAAACCAGGATGACCTAATCCATCATGCCACAAATTAACAATTTGTGCTCCATTCTTTATTACCATATGTGTTTCGATCACACTTATATATGTATAATGCAATCCAGATGATAATTTTGGTAGTTTTTCTAGTACATAACTCTTAATGAATTTATTAATGGCAATGCACATGTAATTTTAATTTCTCTATGATATAGTTTGAGAATCATACCCATGTTGTTATATATCATTAAAACTCAACAAGTTTCTTTTGGAATTTGGGGAAAACAACGCATCTTTTATAAACAAATTTCATCTCACTGGGTAAAAATTGCTTTACCAGTCCATTCTATCAGATTTGTAGGACCTGATATAGTATTCACAATTGGTTTTGTTGAGTTAATTTCAAAAAAATATTTTTTTATTCTTAAGAATTGTGTGTGTTGTTCCACTATCCTGTATACAAATATATGTCTCATTTAACAAATCCATTACAATGCTTCAAAGTAAAGATAATAACATTATAAGAAACACCTTGTGAAATTCAAATAATACAAAAAAAAAATATAAAACATACATAACAAAATGGCATATCATATATCATAACTACTATAATTTTTACGAATTATTTCCAACTATCATCTCATCAAATTTGAAAGTAAAATAACCCACTTCGAGGTATGTGAAATCATCATTTGACGGATTGTGGTTCTTAATAAATTTCACCTCCTTTTATTTCTATTTATAGGATGTCCCAACAATGTGATGTTTATTCTTCTTTTCTTCAAGATATTCTTTATAGATCTTATAAAGATACTTTGGGGTTTGAAAAACTTGAGACTAATGTCCTTTAGAACCACACCTGCAATAGGAATCTTCAGGATTCCTCAAAGTGTTTAAGCTGATATTTTTGTGATTCTGATATTCATTTCAAGAAGGCCCATGGTTATGACCACATCCTCAACCGCGTCTACCACAAAAACCACATCCACCATGAGAATCACGTCCCCAAATTCTTCCATGATTATTTTAATGAAATATACCATTTGCTTCAGGAAATGATACCACTAAACCAGTAGGATGAGATTGATGTTTTTTAATCAAAAACTCACTATTCTTCTCTACTATAAGTAATGATTATATAAGATCTGAATATTTTAAATACCCCCATAAGTGATATTATTGTTGTAGGGTGATGTGAGATGCATGAAATGTCGTATATGATTTTTCAAGCATATCGACATCTGTAATCCCAATACAACAGTACTTGAGCTGTGATATAATTCTATACACGAAATAATTGTAATCAATGACCCTTTTAAAGTCTTGGAAGCGTAAATCATTCCATTCATCACAGGATATTGGAAGAACAACCTATTTTTAATGATCATACGTTTCTTTAAAACTCTTCTAGATCATTCATGGATCCCTTTCCGTGAGGTATTCACATTTCAAACCCTCATCGAGATGTCTTCTGAGGAAGATCACCGCCTTTTCTTTATTTTGGAGGGTTTTTAAATTATTTTATTTAATTGTTTCCATGATATCCATTGATTCGAGATGCATTTCCACATCCATCATCCATGTCATGTAATTACTTCCGGTAATGTCAAGAGAAATGAATTTGAGCTTCACAATATTTGGCATGATGAAAACTAGAAAACATTAAAATCAAGTTAATATTATCATTTAATATTATATAAATATCCCACCCTAATCGATTAATAAATCTTTCACATGTGGATTTGAAATAAATACATCAATATATTGCATTACTCGTTTAAAAATTTCTTGGCCGAATAGCCCGAAGGCCTTCATTTTTATTGATTTTTGATAACCCCCCTTTCAAGAGATGAGGGGGAACCCTTACAAGCCCCGTCGGATCAGAGATTACATGGCTTATAGGCTTAGGAGATTACATGATCCTAAGGTCTTAGGGAATTCAACTAGACTATATACAAGGAACTGCCCCTCCCCAGCATCTGCATCATGATAGTAGCTCTCCACCTTCGCATGGTAATTTGGCTAGGCTTCCCGTGCAAGCACAGGCTAGTCCCGATGGCATAGTCATACCCTCTCATTCTAAAAAATCCATTTGTCCCTTCTCTAGTGAGTGCACCTGCTCTGAATCCTCTTCTGGGGATGCTCCTTTTTTGTAGTGTGTCTGGGGTAACTGCATGTGGCCCGAAGGCCTTGAGGTGGCCCGAAGGCCTTAAAGGTAGCCCAAAAGCTCTACTGTCCCAAAGGAATGGGTGGCCCAAAAGCCTTAAGGAATCCAAGCCCAAACCGGTGGCCCAAGGTGAATAGTCCCAACTGCTACAGTACCGAACAATACCTACTACAGTGCCTGCTACAGTATCACACAATGTATATTCTGCTACAGTACCTGTACAATATACAATTCTGCTACAGTACTGCATAGTGTACAGTCTACTACAGTACCCACATAGTGTACAGTACTGCTACAGTACTGAAAATATGTCTCTACCTGGTTTTGAACCTGGGTCTTGTGGATGCACTAAAGGATACCTCACAAACTGGGATGAGGCTCATGTGCTTTAAAACTTTCTTGCATGTACTGATTTATTAATTATACCATCCAATATGGTGGAGCAAAATAAATAAATTTACACCGTCCGAACAGGTTGAAAACCAACCTTTATGGCAGTAATTAAAATAAACCACATAAACCATCCAATTTGGTGGTAAAATTAAGATAAAAAGAATAAATAATTAGTACCGTCCAACCAGGCAGTGTAAATAAAAACAAAAACACACCTTTCTCCTTTTTGAGCGTTCATGCTGATAACATGTTGAGAAAATAAATTTGAAATGAGAAAAAATAGAACAACGGAGAAAGATGAATAGAAAAGGAAAACAATTTTATTGATGATCACATAACATTCTCTCTGTCAACGAGTTTTTACCCTCCCTTTAAAGGAGGGTTTCACCGCCTTTTATAGATAGTGCAAAGGAGTTTTATGGGGGTGGGAAACCCACCCCCGTTAAAATTTGCAGCCACAATTAGTGGCTGCCTAACAGAATTGACAATACCCATTCAATAACCCGAAGATTTATTGGGTCTAATTTTGATTTACAAACTCAAAAAATGAAATCTAAAAGGATTTTTATTATTCTGATTTATAAAATAATAAACCAATACACATGAACAAATTTCTGGTTCTTATATTCTAAGAATAATAAATTATCTATAAAATAACACACTTGTAGTGGCCATTACAAAAAATAATAAACTTGTAAAAATTCTCAACATACAAACAATATTCTGTATACAATAATTCTGGTAATCACGAGAAAACAAATTTTCAGATTCAATATGTGTATTCCTAGAACAGTTTACAAGTTCTTTCACAATTAAAGAATCACAACACCAAATAAAATAAAATTAAGCACCAAAAAACCCATGTTAAAATACTTAAAATAGCTTCTAATTAAACAAATAAATCCAAAACATATTTAAATCATTTTCAATAATAAATAGATTTCATCAATTCCAAGGTCTAAGTCAAAAAATAGAAAGAAATAAATGACACAGAGGACTTACGTGCTTCGACCAATCGACCTACATGCATGGAGAAAGATCATAATGAGTTTTTCACTATGTGGAAAGATACAAGAAATGTAGGGAAAGAAGCTGCACAATAAGGATGCAGCCATCCAACACCAATAAAAAGACAAAACAAGACCAAGAAACCAAAGGAAAACAAACTGAATAGAACCCCCTTACCCGAGATTGGTCTTACCTCCTCAGTAAGGGAGATTATCCAAGATTAAGCGTTGCAAGCCAGAATCATTGTCCTAATTTGGAGTTTTCTAGGTCTAACAATGCCTTGATCCATCGTAGTCTCACTATTTCTCTAAGTCCACAAACGATAACTGTTGTCCACACACGATGCCTGTAACATCCCTGTAATGTCCCGACTCAACTAACTATGGAAATAGTAGCCGGATTGGCCGCCACATGCTCTCAAGCACACCTCCCCATATACCAAAGGCTATCGACTAGCAGTGAGGGTCTAATGATGGTACGATGGGGAGACTATACCCTCATGGTCAGAGTCGCACAACAGTATAACCGGTATAAATCAATAAACAATAGAAAAGAAAATAATAATAAAAGAAAAAACAATGAAAGAATAATATAATAATAGAGTAAAAGTGACCAAAATCACAATACAATAATGAAAATATGTTAGTTTATGCCACAAGTACAAGAAAAAGGAAATACAACAGGCGGGAACAATACAATAAGAGAAGGAAAACCCATAGGCTTGCTCCTCAATCATCCCAAGTACCTGCTCAGTAATGTGATCCTACTCTCGGTACAAGCATGAAAACATAGAAAAATAACCAAGGATCCTGATCCTACAACCATGGAGGTCTGTTCGGGTATCCCAGTGCAATGGCGGCCCGAATAGGGTGTGAGATACAGTCTTAGTAGGCTGACACCCATGATGTATAGGAAAATCCATTTAATGAAATATAAATTAAGCAACGTGCCAGAGTAAATAGATGGAATACAAAATAAATAAATAAATGCATCAGACTGGGTCTCACTTGGACACCCGTCTAATCTATCAGCTTCGGCCTAAGCCATTGAGTCTGAACTAAAGGTTCCTGAAATGGTAAATTGGGTGAGATGATAAGAGAGGAGGTGAACTAACCCCAATCTTGTGGTTTGTCTTGGAGGACACATCCCTACGTATTTAATAATAAAGGGACTAATAATTATTTAAAAAACATTCATTTACCTTCTATTAATTCAATTTGAGAAAAACATTTTATAAAAAGCATCAAAACACCCAAAGCTCGTCCCTGAAAATATGGAGGGAGTTTCCAAGTATCACTCGAGGGGCTCAGTTCACATCCAATGCCAAGGATTTCGTCCACGGTGACCCAAGTATGAAGTCTCACGTATCACTCAAATCATGGTGTGAAATGTCAAATATTATCAGACCTCTGAGTCCATACGTAGTATCGCACATAGGGTTTCGAGTCTCTCTTGAGGCATAGCACAACCAATCGTGACATCAAGACCATCCAAGGGGTATTACCTAGGGAACTGATGTCACTCATCTGGAGGTAAAAATGGATAACACATGACGATCCCATTTCAGGAATAGTTGATATTATAACAACCCTGCTCTTTATTTCACACTTAAACATAATTTATTACATAAACTTGCACTTAAGACAACTCTGAGGATCGAGAGGTCTAGTTTATTGGGAAATTAGAAGCGTTACATAAAAACTTAAAACATATATTTGCTGAATAAACCTTTTATAGTATTTTATTAAATCACTATTGGGTCATTATGATGTCATAAAACACATTATATATTTAAACGGTATTTAATTTTTACCCAAAAAATCGACTGTCTCAGAAAATGATGAAAAATTCACTGTTAGATAATTTTGATGTCCTGATTCCAAAAATAATATTCATTTTATCTAAGTAATTTTATAAATATGTGAATTTTCACTTTTAAAATAAAAACTGACATTTATTGAAAATTCATGGGTTTTGACAAAAACAATTTTCAAACCTTAATAAAAATTACAATTGTATTCATAAAAATTATACGATCATTTATATTTAATAAAAAGTAATTTAGTAATAATATTTTATTAAAATATTATTTAATTCAAAAATCCATTAATTTATAAAAATAATTTTCTTAATTGAATTTAAATATTAACTAAAAATACTATTTATGCTTAAAAAACATTTACAAAGTAACAATAATAAAATGAATGTATATTATTTATTATATAAAAAAATAATGCACATAATAATAATGCTAGGGTCTTGTTACATATCCTTTTATTACACCAGTATATTCCCTAAGAGTATGGTATGCGACGGTGGGGCTTTCTTGGGGCCATTCGGTGAACATGGTTTGGGTCGCGATCTTGATGAGATTGAACTTATCCCATAAATGGTTTCACTCATACTTAAGTTGTTGGATCTCGAATTGGGATTGGTCTAGGGGAAAGCCCAAAAATTATATCTCCCTTGAAAGATCTGACAAATGGGCTTTAAAAGGAATGATCCTACCTGTCAAGGCTATCACCTCCTTTGTATGTGTCAAAAGGATTTGTTAAACCCTATATATATACTAGTCATGTGATCACTATTCAAAGATTATATTATGAATGGTAATGATATTTAACTGTTATTTAAACCCAATAAAAAAGTGCATGTGTTTTCTATATCCATAATACATTAAAAGAAGGGGAATTTTATTCTTGAATGTTCGGGTCGTTACAATATTCCCCCCTTAAGAAATTTTTCCCTCAAAATTTCCTTTCACACACTAAAACAGATGTGGGTATCTCTACTTCATCACTTCCTCTAGTTCCCACATTACTTCTTCAAACTTGTGGTTTCTCAACAACACTTTGATGAGGGGCATTGTCTTATTTCATAGAAATTTTTCTCTATGATCTAATATCTTTACCGGCTTCTCTTCATAGGAGAGGTTATTCTCCAATGGTACCACCTCTTTATTGAGTACATGTGATGGGTCAGGTATTCAATTCCTCAAGAGTGATACATGGAATACATCGTGTACTTGAGATAGGTTCGATGGGAGTGCTAGTTAATAGTCCACTGCTCTAATGCGATCAAGGATATCAAAAGGGTCGATGTACCTTGGAATCAGCTTTTCCTTCTTCCCAAATATCATAACTCTCTTCCACAGTGATATGAGAAGGAATACCATGTCTCCAAAATCAAACTCTAGGTTTAATCGATGATTATCAGTATAGATTTTTTGTCGATTCTGAGTATATTTAATGTGGTTCTGAATGGTTTTAACCTTCTCCACTATTTCTTCGACCATTTCTGGACCTAGGAGTTTTTTCTCCCCAACTTCATCCCAACATTCCGGTGTTCTACACCTCTTTCCATAAAGGTCTTCATAAGGATCCAATTGGATGCTTGAGTGGAAACTGTTATTGTAAGAGAACTCAACCAAGAGAATATGTTGATCCCATCCTCCTTTGATGTCCATTGAGCATGCTCTCAACATGTCCTCAAGTATTTCGATATTCCACTCAGATTGGCCATCAGTTTGAGGATGATAAGTCATACTGAAGTTCAGATCAGCATTCAAAGAATGTTGGAGACTCTTCTAGAACATAGAGGTGAATCTTGGATCTTGACCGGATATAATAGATAGCGGTACTCCATGCAGCCTTACCACTTCACTGTTGTATATCTGTGCCAGTTGATCCAATGAGAAATACTATCAAATTTCAATGAAGTGTGTAGTGTTTGTAAGACGATACACAATAACCTATATATCATTGTCTCCTTTAGATGTCTTTATAAGTACGATAACAAAGTCCATGGTGGTGTTCTCCCATTTCCACGTTGGTATGGGTAATGGTTGCATCATCCCCTTAGGATTCTACCTCCCAGCCATCACTTTCTGACATATAAGTCACTTTGATGTATAATCAGTGATATCCTTCTTCATGTTATCCCACCAATAATGCTCTCATAGATCCTGATACATCTTTTTTGTTTCCTGGGTGAATGGATAAATTTTAACTATGTGCATCATCCAAAAGTTCATTGTTTAACTCTAGATTTGATGGAACACACAGTCTTGACCCAAATCCCACAATTAACTCTTTATTAACATTGAACTATGAGGATTTCCCTTTTCTGATAGTTTCCACTTTCTTTTAAATTTTCACATCATCCTTTTAAGCATCCTTTATCCTTTCTAAAAGAGATGATTGAGAAATCAATTCTGAAAGGGTTGATTATGATCCCTTATTTATGATTCCCATGTCCATATTCATCAAATCTAGGAAGATTGGATCCTTTTAAATTCTCACCAATGATAGAATAGTTGGGTCCTTTCTACTTAGAGCGTCATCCACCTTGTTCGCTTTCCCAGGGAGGTAATGGATTGAGCAGTCATAGTCTTTGATCATCTTTAACCATCTTCATTGGCGTATATTCAAATCTTTATGTGTGAACATATACTTGAGGCTTTTTTGATCCATATATATTTCACACTTCTCCCCAAAGAGGTAATGTCACCAAATTTTTAAAGTGAAGATTACTACAGCCAACTCCAGACCATGTTTTGGATAGTTTTTCTCATGAACTTTCAATTTCCTTGAAGCATAAGCAATGGTTTTTTCATTTTTCATCAACACACAACCCCATCCCTTCTTCAAAGAATCACTGAATACCACAAAAAGTTGTCCACTTTTGGGTAGTGTGAGAACGATCACAGTAATAAGCCTCCTTTTCAACTCCTTGAAGCTATCTTTGCATTTATCACTCCAAGCAAACTTGACTCCCTTCTGTGTTAGCTTGGTAAGAGGGATTGAAAATTACAAGAAATTTCTCACAAATCAGCGATAATATCCAGCTAACCCAAGGAAACTACAAATATCTATCATAGATGTTGGCATTAGCCATCACCCAATTGCATTTTTCTTAGAGGGATCCACAAATATCCCATTTCTTGTGTTGATATGACCTAAGAATGAGAACTCCTTTAACCAGAACTCACACTTTCTATAATTTTCATAGAGCTTATCCTTTCGTAAGGTCTGTAGTATAGTTCTTAGATGTTCCTCATGATACTCCTTGGTTTTGCATTATATTATAATGTCATCTATAAATACTACCACAAATTTGTCGAGGTAATCTCTAAAGACTTTATTCATCAAGTCCATGAAGATTTATAGAGCATTAGTGATTCTGAAAGGAATTACTATGAATTCATTGTGTCCGTACCTTGTATGAAAAGTAGTCTTGGGGATATCCTCCTTATTCACCCATATTTAGTAATATCCTAACCAAAGATCCACCTTGGAGAAGTATGGTGCTCCACATAGCTGATTGAACAAGTCATCAATTCGTGGAAGAGGATACTTGTTCTTTATCATGATTTTGTTGAGCTCACGATAATCAATGCAAAGGCACAGTGACCCATCATTCTTCTTGATGAAGAGGTCTGGTGCACCCCATGGTGAAGCACTTGGGAATATAAACCCTTTATTTAGATTCTACTATAGTTGTTTCTTTAGCTCCTCAAGCTCCACAACAACCATTCTATACAGAGTCTTGGATATTGGCAATTCCCTAGGTATAATATCAATCGAGAATTCAACATCACTTATATGAGGAAGACCAAGAAATTCCTCAAGAAACACATCAATGAATTTATTCACAATAATCATGTCTTCAAGGATAGTTTCTTCCTTAGAATCAGTTATCTGAGCAAGATACACATGCTCATAGGGCATTAATATCCATACCTGAGATTATGGTGCTAAAGAAGATTCATCCTCCTCCTTGAACTTGTACAGAATCAGGGATTGATTTTCCATATGGAGAGTGATTTCCCTCTCACAGAAATTTAGGTTGGATATATATATGGAAAGCCAATCCATTCCAAGAATTACATAAAATTCTACCAGAGGGAGTATGATGAGGTTTTCTGGGAAGTTCAATCCACAAATTGTGATAGGAGAGGATTTATATTCATAGGATGAAATAATTGTCCCATTTTCCGTTCTCACCGATCTCTACTTACATGATTTGTGGTAGTGTTGGGATTGTTCTACTAAACTTTTAGGACATAAAAGAATTCATAGAACTAGAATCAAAAAGTATGTTCTCTATTCTTGAATTAATAACTAGTGTACTTGTCACCACTTTGTTGTTGAGATTTACTTCAGTGGTACTGATGGAAAAATCTCACCCTTTCTACCTTGGAGTTTGTTGGTTGCCTTCGAAAGCCCTAGGATTAGAGAAATAGTTTGCAAAGTTCCCTGGTTATTTGTAGTTGAAGCAATAAACAATGCGTTGAGGGTCGAATGAAGCGTTCCTCTCCTTTGTCACAACAGTGAGTTTCTCTTGTCAGTAATTAATGGCTAGATTCCCTTCTCTTCCACACCTAAATCATTTCCTTTCCCCCTTTAATTAATTTATGGGGTGATTCTTTTCGAACCTTTGGAAAGTAGGGTGATGGAATTTCTTAGCATCGCTATATTTATCCATTGAACCACCATAATTAAAGTCCACTTTTCACTTCTCATCTCCACGATACCCATGAGATTAACTAATCTCCATTTCAACTTTGAGGGAACATTGAACAATTTCCTCATAGCTATTGAATTCACGGATAACTGGGGATTTCTGTAGGCAAGGTTTTATCCCACCAAATAAGCGGTCAACCTTGCATTCAGGGGTAACGATAAAGCCAAAGGCATATCATTAAAGACTTTTGAAGTTTTCCTCGTACGCTCCTATGGATTCGTCAAATTTTTTCTTGAGGGTAAGGAAGTCCATTTCCATATTAAGTTGGAGGGTGTGAGGAAAATATTTATTGAAAAACATTTTCTGGAAATATTTCCATTCCAATGCCTCAATCTCTTCCTCAGGCTTAGTATTTTTGATCAATGTCCACCATTTATTAGATTCAACATCCATATGATAAGCATCTAGAAGAAACTTCTCTTATTCAGAACATTAAAGGATGAAGAAGATCTTCTCAATGGAGTTGATCCATTGTTCGTCGATTGAGGGATCAAATGATCCATTGAAAGTAGGAGGCCTTTATCTCATGAAGCTCTCGATTACGAATTGTTCTTTTTTATAGGGAGTTGGATGTTCCTCTTGAACCATGTTTCTATTAAAAACCCGAGTTAACTGAGATAGTATCATGAAAAAGTTTTCAATTCTTTCTCCCATTAGATTGAGCATCTCATTAGAACAATCATCACATTGATCTTCATATCAGTTGTTAGCTTGAGTCCTCTTATTACCAGCCATTGGCTGTAATAAAAGAAAATTTAGGGGTAACACATAAAGGGGAATACAATAAAAAAGGGATAGATTATAAATTACATTTATTTACTTAACTTATGAATTTATATGCTTCAATATATGTTATCCATGATATACTTTCCAACATATATTCTTAGGGGTATTTTTCCCTTAATAATGGTTCATACTAAACTTATGATTTTACCAAAGCATATCCCCCAGGAGTGTCAAACCAAGAGTGAATCAAGCACCATTTTTGTGCACCATTTATCATTTTATTCTAGCCAAAAGTGGTGTTTTTGGGTTTTACCCCTAGATACATCTATGCCAGAGCCACCTCTACTTGTTCATATCTAGATAAGGACGTATTTACTTGATAAACCACTTACTCTATACTTACCAAAATTTAGGGATTTTTTTCTTATAATTAGTCTTATAATTAAGGATTTCACTAGGATTTTTCTAATCCTAATCCCAAAAATAACTAAACCTATAGCATCCCGCCTTTTTCATTACATAAACTTTTCACTACATTATACAAAACTGAGGATCTTTAAGGTTTAGTGTCTTGGAAACCAGGAACATAATACATGATGACATAAAAAATTCTTCTTAAACATTTGAAAGGCTTATTCATTGTTCATCCTAAGTTCATTAAAACATCTCATAACCTGGGAGCATACATCAAAGGAAAGGGTGAGCAGAAGGCCTAGTAAGGGAAACAAGAGAAACATTTTACATGTGAACTTGAGATACATCAATAAAGTCACGATAAATAACTTTAAGGCATGAGAAAGGGATCATGGGGCATATCATAATGAAAATAACCTGTTTCATAACTTGACTATGTGGCTACAAAATTTAACTTAGATAATCATGAACATATCACCAAGGTCCATCCCCAAGGTGTCATTTAAAAAAATTACTAAGGTTATTCACCAAGGTATCGTTAAAATTGTAATCCCTAGAGATTACATCATTACCCAATGCATTGGAGCGCTATTAGGACGCACCATTAATTTGTATTTATTATAATGTGAGACACATGTATCATAATCAACCATTTCATAAATAACCCATATATCATAAAAGAAATGGGTTTCATTTCATAGTCATAACATTTTAAAAACTGCTTTAAAGACGCGATCTTTATGTCACTTTAAACCCACAGAAAAGGAAAGTGGGTCTCATGTATGTAAATACAAGAATTTAAAATAGAAAATTTTGATATATATGTGAGTACCCCCTTATAATAAAGATTTTTGAGTATTCACTTAATAAAATAAAAGAATTTGAGAAAAAGAGAGAGACATTTTGAGACGAAAATTTGGCAGCATAACGACAATGTTGTAGGGTTTTAGAAAACATTGAAAAGAGAGGGGGCATGGGTCACCCACTCATAAATGATCCATAAAAAGTAGAGGGACAGAATATAAACGATATAAGAACATGGTAATGAAATTTGAAGGACATACCATATGAAATGAAAAACTTGAAAGGAAGGCAAAAATAAGATTTCTCTTATGAAGAATTCGGCAGCCTAACAACGTCACTTAAAACATAAAAAAAATGAATTGATGAGATTAAATAGGGTCTCTCATCATGTGACCATAAAATTAAAGTATTATGAATATAGAGATCATACCCCTACATGGAAAAGGGAACTTTAAAGACTTGAAATGAAAGTGTAACTTTGAAAATGGGAAGAGTGAAAGAATCCCTTACCTTGAAGAGTAACTTCGAAATCTTAAAGTTTGGGACATTGGGTGGCTTGAGGGAACCTTGGGAGGAATCCTTGGGAGGTAAGGAGACCAGAAATTCATTGAGGAGGATATTGGAATGGAAAGGATGAGAGAATGGCTTGGTATTTATAGGGGAAGTGAGGGGACAAGACATTAATGGTCAAGGGACACCTCATTGGTGGTATTGAAAAAACCATGGGATTGCCCATGGTATTGGCCACTTGGGACACCTCATAAATTATCTTAATATTAATAATTCTACCAGAATTATTACATAATTATTACATTCTTAATGATGTCATTAAACACCCGAAACTCTAAACTGAAAATTCACTATTCACCGAAAATTCAACTTTTTCAGAAAAATCCCAAAAATTCACCTTAACATAATATCGATGCTCTGAATTCAAAAATGAACTCCATTTTATAAAAAAAATTCTAAATATTTTTAATTTAATTTGTAAATAAAAAACACTATTCACCTGAAAAAACTAATACTTAACTAATAATTTCTGAAACAGTTATTTACCTATTTTATTGAATCACATTACTTAATCAAGGTGCCTAAATTATTTTAATACTTTCTTTAAGTGAGATTACTAATCCATTTGGTCACATTACTAATCTTAAGCATAAAATCACTATTCATAATTTACTATTCATCAAAAATTAAGTTGATCTTATTACACTCTAAATTTCTTACTGAACAGATTTGCAGAAGACCATTTTTTGAAAATCCTTACACATCATTAATTATTTAAGGTTTACTTAAATATTTTAAAATATCTTTTTTTTTCAAAATTCATCCATAAGATACATCCTATTTTTATTCGGACATCTGAAAATTCACAAAATTCACCATAGGAAGAAATCAAAATTTTATTTATCTCAAAGGATTACAAAAAAGTAGTTATGGTCTCATTATATAGCCCCTTACAACACCAGCATATGACCTAAGTGTAAGGTGGGATAAGGTGAGAGAATCTGAGGGAGGCTCGGATAATATTTCCCTAGTATTAATCTCCACTAACTTGAACTTCTCCCGTAGGAGATTCCGTTCAAGCTTGACACGCTGAAGTTTGGCTTGAGCTTGGTCCAAAGGGAAGCCCAAAGATGCCACCTCCTTCCCAAGCTCTGATAAGTGGGATTCATAAGGTTCAAGTCTACTGGATGAAGCCATAGACTCTTCTTTCTATATTAACCATTAACATCTCTATTAAATCGTTAAGATTAAATTAATATACTATTCAAAAAGTTTGGGTCGTTACAAAACCTATCCTCTAATACCAACTATTATAACCCTGCTCTTTATTTCACACTTAAACATAATTTATTACCTAAACATGCACTTAAGACAACTCTGAGGATCAAGAGGTCTAGTGTCTTGGGAAATTAGAAGAATTAAATAACAAATTAAAAAATATATTAGACGAATAACCCTTTTATAGTGTTTTATTACATCACTATTAGGTCATTATGATGTCATAAAACACATTATATATTTAAACAGTATTTAATTTTTACCAAAAAATTCGGCTATCTCAGAAAACTACGAAAAATTCACCATTAGATAATTTCGACATCCTGATTCCAAAAATAATATTCATTTTATCTAAATAATTTTATAAATATGTGAATTTTCACTTTTAAAATAAAAACCGACATTTATTGAAAATTCACGGGTTTTGACAAAAACAGTTTTCAAACCTTAATAATGATTACAATTGTATTCGTAAAACTTATATGATAATTTATATTTAATAAAAATTAATTTAGTAATAATATTTTATTAAAATATTATTTAATTCAAAAATATATTAATTTATCAAAATAGATTTCTTAATTGAATTTAAATATTAACAAAAAATACTATTTCTTATTTAAAAAAACATTTAAAAAGTAACAATAATAAAATGAATGTATATTATTTATTCTATATAAAAATAATTCACATAATAATAATTCTATGGTATTTTTATATATCCCTTTATTACACCAACATATGCCCTAAGAGTATGGTATGCGATGGTGGGGCTTTCCTGGGTCCGTTCAGTGAACATGGTTTGGGCCGTGATCTCGATGAGTTTGAAATTCTCCCATAAACGGTTTCGCTCATGCTTAATTTTTTGGATATCGTCTTGGGATTGGTCTAGGGAAAATCCCAAAAATTATATCTCCCTATAAAGATTAGATAAATGGGCTTCAAAGAGAACAATCCTACTGGTCAAGGCCATCACCTCCTTTGTCTATGTCAAAAGGATTTGTTAAAAACTTATACATATACTAGTCATGTGATCACTGTTCAACGACTATATTATCAACAGTAATGATATTTAATGTTTATTTAGACCTAATAAAAATAATTCATGTGTTTTCTATATCTATAATACATTGAAAGAAAGGGAATTTTATTCATGAATGTTCAGTTCATTACAGATATCACCTCATACGTGTTTACTAACCATCAACAAATCTAATACGAAGGTACGAGATTCTATCCAAGGGATCCTTAAGTTAGAACCCCTTGTTTCACCTTAGACTCTAAGATAAAATCATTAAACAAACTTTTCATTTATAATAATCCAACTGAGCATTTTTTTAAGTGTTTGGTGTGAAAAACCTAATGCAACCATTTCAAACAATAAAACCAAGTGGAAATCACCTCATTTCACATCAAACATTCAATCTAAAAAAATCATAAATCACTAATTAGTATCCAAGGAAGGTGAAAAATAAAACAATAAATGCATTCTTTAATTTAGGAAAATGCAAAGGGATCTTAATTAAAAAGGGAGAGAACCAAGCCAAACACTTTGACAATCGATGCCTTTGATGAATATTACTCCACACTTGCATGAATATACACTTTTATACATATACATACACCCCTTAATCCAATGTACATATGCCCCTCGCTATGAGAGAATATGTACAATGATGATATATATATATATAGACACACACGTACCCAATTATTTGTGCGAAAGCCTTAAAAGATTCACCAAACATTTTAATTAACCTATAGAGAACTAAAAAAAAACACCAAAGACCCCAAATAAAATTGGAAAAAACAAAAGAGGGTAGAAGCAACCAACCTCAAATGACGACGATGAATCTAAATGGACCGAATCACTTCAAATTTGGTGGCGGATGTCGAAACATGCATGAAGAATTCTTGGGAGACCCACCACACTCCCTAAAAATGAAAGAAAAACAAAAAATCTAGTCAACCCATGACCTAGTGTTCGTCCTAATAGGAAAGGGTGACGATAGACAGGAAAACCATTGGAAAAAGTGAAGAAGAGGAAACCAGAGACCATACCACAAATAATTGAATGAGAAACCTGAATAAATATGGGTGAAATTGTTGTTAATATAGGAAGCTGAGGAGAGGGGTCGCGCACGGTCGAGAGGTCCAGGGGGTGCGTCGCACAAGTAAGGTGGAGAGGCAGTATAGATTAGGTTTTATTTTATTTTATTTTATTTTAATTTTATTAATTCAATTTCTTTTTAAAAAATAATTTGTGCACGGTTTGGGTCGCACGGTTTGGAAAATCATGTTCCCTATACTGGGCCCCTGACGCACCCCGCAATGTCTGACCGCACTGTTTGGAAAATTGTGTGTCAAATATGTGGTTGGATCTATAAATAATTTTAGAATTTGTCGCATGGACATGAAGATCATTCTGCACAGTTTAACCAAATAGTGGGACACTTCATGCTTCTATGGATCAGGCCGCATGGATTCCATGGGGGTCTCACAGTTTTCAGATAAACCGTGCACCGTTGATAATTTACTCCAAAATTTTGGGTTTTTAGGGTCCAACATTCCCAAAACTCAATGGAACACCTGAGGGACCCCTTGGGCCTTGAACCACATCTAAAAACAACATGTTGGAGTGTTCCAACTCGTAAAATTCAAATCCAAGCTCACTTTATAAAATAGACCATTCACTAAACAACAAAATTCAAATTCCTTTGTAATTTCGTCTGGTCCAAAAACACGGGATGCTACAATCCTGACCCAGATGATGCTAATCTGATGCCTTGAGTTGGTTCACCACATGACTTCAGACACACATCCTCGTATACCAGAGGCTGCTAACTAGTAGTGAGGGTCAAAGATAATACCATGAGGAGACCACAACCATAAATAAATAACTAAGCATCATACACATCAAAGTACATGGAAAGAATAAATAATCTGAAAAAAATATTCTCTGATAAGATGAAATATAGTAAAGGCCTGGAAAAACATGTCATATATACAAAATTTATTTCCCATTGGTTTGATCACAAGTATAAGATAAACAAATGAAATATAAATACATCTGGCTCTACTACCAACTCTGAACCATACCACATACCCGGTCTCTAGTACCCTATCGAGTAACTCTGACCTGATCATCAGACTCCACACAAATGAATCTTATCAATCTTGCAACTATGTGCCTCTACCCTATCTTTAATGAATCTAAGATCAACCTGAAAGCAGACAAAAGGTCTGCACACACACCAAGGTACACATAAAGGGGGTGATAAATAAATCTTAGTAGGTCACCCCCAGTGGTGAACCAATAACTTGCTGTCATAAGAGCATGCTCATGAAATATGTTCAACCTAGCCGAAACATAACTGAAATAAAGACAAATAAAACCACCGTCAATCCTTAAGTTTTTGCCCTTAATTAACCATACCTACTTTGTCCAATACCAAGTGCATCTGAGCAGTTGTCAATAACCATGCATCCCAAGTAACCTATGGCTCTACATTCATGGAAGCCCCAACTAATTCTCTTACCCATGGGGACTCATCCCAAAGAAAACCTATCACTTGGGATCCTAATCTAAGGTATCCTCTAACACCCCCCATGAATCTAGGGATAAAACTCAAAACAATCCTATCATCACATCCATATAGAATGAATTGTTCCAAAAGTGTCAGTCTGGCACCTAAAACCCAAATACAGAGCATCGATCAGTCATCCCTAAACCATACATAATACATGGTTCCTAGAGCATTAGTCTGACACTTAAAAACCATGGATGTATAGTGTTAGTATTTCATCCCATTACACCTGATATACCATCATTTCCTAGAGCATCATTCCTACACTTAAACCATAAGGTATACTATGTGTTTTCAAATCCTCATTTCGACACCTAATCCATATAGTATATTACCCATGCTTGGAGCATCAGTCTGACATCTAACTACATATACAGAATGCCATGCCTGCTAATCTCAACCATATTTTTAGAATTACATGTCCACAAAACTCATCCATATCAAAATAAAAAATGTTCCAGAAACCTTGGTCCAACACCCAAACCATAAACAAATTATCAACACTGATACATAGCTTCTTATCCAATGTCATATCCTGTTGGCATGGAATGTCATGTTAAATTTTCAAAACCTAGGATGTGGAATGTCATGAGAAAAATATAGAACCATACCTATAAAACATCATGTCTAACTCTCTCAATGATTTCCACCCATATCATATCACAATATCCCATAGGTGTAAACCAAATCTAACCCTATAAATAAGAGAAAACATATCAAGGTCTGGCCAAATGCCTGTTCTCGTCATCAATATCTCGGCCCCATCTGATCACACATCAATTCAGGTCCCAAGGGGACACCCACATCCATTAATACCCAAACAATTGTATCCACTCGGGTTTGGTCTATCAATAGGGCACCCACTTGGCCCTCTAGGTCTGTACATAAATAGAAGAATCTCTCTTTAGATCCTCAGAACTAGCACTCAAGTGTAGGAATCTCTCTTCCAATCCCTGAAAACAACCAAACTCTCAATCCAACATTTTTATCTCAAGGTCACACATCCCAAAAACCAGTCTCTGGAATCTCATGGACTCACAAGAAAAAAATAGGGAAAAAATCATAAGGGAGGTGGCATCAAGTCCAACTACTTTCCACAATACCCTAGGTTGGCCCATAGACCCAAAATATCCATCCGACCGAGTCGCAAACAAATCTTGCTAACCAGGGAAAATACCATTTCAAAAGTAATCATAATATCTAGTGAACCCATGCTACATCCTCCAATCATTCTCATGACCCTCACATGGGTCTCATCCCATGTTTCACTCTCAAGAGACAACTAAGTATAATTTCTAAAAAAATTCCTCTCCATCATAATTTACTCACCCTAAAACACCTCTTAGAAGATATCAAAACACCCAAAGGGATCCACCATCATGTTCCATGAGAAAAGATACTCAAAATAGACTCTTCCTATGTCCAATTTTGACTCTAGGGTGAAAAGCCACTCAAAACCGTCAAAAGGGCAACACTGGGGTAGTATGCGGCGTGTAACCCAAAACCTCCTATCTGGCCATGTACTTCTACATGGACTGGCATACCCAAGGTTTGACCATCTACTGCTACCCGACCATAAAATATATGGGGTCTGTCCATGTACTAATACACGACTGTGTCATACTTAGGATCCGGTTGTGTACTTCCACAAGACCATGTCCCCCTTACATGGGGTATCTGACCATGTAACCGACCACATAGCCATGTCCCACTATATACTGTGTATAGCGACTACACAATGTGTAATCCCAAAATCCCATCTGCCCAAGTACTCGGCCACATGACCATGTACCACTACACAAAATTTTCCCCAAGTACACAACATGTTGTTCCAAAAGTCCATTTTCCCCAAACAGGAAGAACACATGACATGTGTTCCTAAACCACATTCCATGTGATTGGGATTTTCGACTAGGAAACCTCTACAAACCTCCTGATACCCCCATTATCCCCGATTAGGCATAAATCGACCCAATTGGGGTCTATAATAGCCATAAAAAGGATATAAAACATGAAAACAAAACATCAATAGGGACCGAGGCATAAAACTCAAAAAACTGGCTTACCTTGTGGCATAAACGTCGATGTTTCTGGTCCAAATCCGAACCCAGAAGCTGCCACACCTTGATCCGATCTTGATCTTCACCATGGATGAAGTCTGGTGAAACCTCTTCCCCTTTACCTCTCAGTCTGGCCATTACACGTAAGGTATAATCCCTTCACCTGTTCCTGCCATGTGTGGGAAGACAAAATGGGTGGGGGAGTTTTCTAATTAATTAATTATTGAAATGACCATTTAAAACACCTATCTTGAGCCCCAGATCCCAAAGCTGGTTTATACCTTAACTAAGAAAAAAACCCCTATTCTAGATTTAACCATGGATTTAGGATCACAATCTAACACTCCTTCCAAAATATATCATCACCCGAACTCGTACGAATAATTTAATATTTAATTTAATAAATACTAAAAATTATGCCAAAATTTAAACAGATCAGAATTACACTAAACTCCCATCCTAGGGTAAACGCCATATTTTAGGACCAATGAAGTGGTCATAAAAATTACTCAAGATCAGTTGTTAAGGGAAAATGACCATTTTACCCCTTATAAGCATCTAAAAGTAAAAAAATTCAAATTTTTGCTAAAATTAAAAACTCAGAAAACATGCTTCTTTACAACACCTCTGTCCAAGATCATTCCCATGGTCCAAGACCAACCTAACTATCCAAATTTACTCATTCTTATTGTTCAAAAAAAGGACAAAAGCCACTCTATACCCCTCCACCATCACATCTTTCCTAGTCAGAGAGGGTAAAACCCATGGGTTCTTCTAAAATCAAGTTAGTCACGAAGAAACCCCAAAAATCCATGGGATCTCTCCTCATCGATTCCAATATTTTTATCTTGGAGAACAGAAAGATGAGCCAAGAAATCCCAAACTGAAAACCCTCGCTATTAACAAACTCAATCAACTCCACAAATCAACTTCTCATCCAACCATCCAAGAACCAATCCATCATTCCTCCCACTCCTTTTTGATCTCTCTCAATGAAATGAGATCCCCAAAGAAAATATCCTATTCTCATTTATCTCAGTGAAGCTGAGTCCCCCCATACCTAGAGATCTCTCCCGTCGATCCCTAAATGATGTTGCCCATAGGAAATGAAATACTTCACCAAAGTAATGTTAGGAAGGAGGAACAAACTGCGATGAACACATGGACAATAGAGATCATATGGGAAGTTCAGACATTCTAGCTATGAAACAAACTCTCAAAAAAGGAATATTAAAAAAATATCTATTTTAATTAACAAAAACATGAATATAAAATTCACAATTCTTCACCTTGGTAATTAAAATCATGAACATTTTTAATATGAAACAAAACCACATAATCTACACCTTAAAAATTAAAACTTAACCCACATAATGATTTTTCACTACCTACTATCATCAATTTTGGCATCAAATTCTAAACAAGAAAACACTATAGGGTGTGACCCATACAGTCCCCCATTACGCATCAAAGTGACACATGTCATCCAAAATTAATGAAATTCTAAAGCCTCTAAACATGTTCAAAATTTAAACAACTTCAAAACATAAAAAAGATAATATACCTACACTTACCCGATTTAACCTTTGAGATGATGCTAATAAAGAAGTCATAGACCAACTAATCACATCCTGACAGAGGTCCCCAGAACAGATCATCAGTTCTGTTAGAACACTAATAAACAGAGCAGTGCACATCCTCTAAAATCATTGAAAAATAAAATTAGAAATTCATAAATAATATAACTAAAAAAACAATGAAAAAAACAAACCATAAGTAATAGAACAAACAACAAGGAAACAAGCATAACAAATGAAAATTGGTCATCACCTGAGCCCAAAAAAACCAAAGGATCAAAAATCCTAAGAGGGGTTTAGAATCTTCATGTAAGGAGATTACTATTCCTATACCTACCCAATATAATATGTTCCTTAGCAACCGAGAACCACTGGAAAACCCATGAAACCCCAAGGTCTTAAGGTAAAAGTCAAGAACCACCAGTGATCCAAGGTAATTAGGCTACTGATAAAGAAAAAAGTATTCCTGGTCTAGATTCCTAGTGACACAAGGTTCCTAATTCCTAAGTACCTATACCAAGCCACTAGAGATATCCCAATAAAGTTACTATAAAGCCAAATTGTCACAAAACCTATTAAAATTAATCTGGATATCTAAACACTACCCAGTCTCAATCATCTCTTGTAACAGGTCACAACATAGAGAAAATATCCCAAACAAGTACATGAACCAGAGAAACAAAACTGAGCTAATTACCAAGTCACTCTCTTAATGAAAAAGTTAGAACCATGAGACAAAAAAAACTAACTGAACTTATCACACACCTCACTACCAACGAAAAAAATATCATCCATAAAAACCTTGAAAAAACCCATCCCTACCACAGAACCAAAGACACTATCTAGAAACACTTACCAAAGGGATCTATAGGATCAAATAGATATACAAACAGGGAAAAAATCAGCAAGGAAACAACAATCAACAACATATTGCAAATAACAGCCAAATAGAGTAATCGAACTATCTGAAAAAACATGAAAAAATGATATAGAGTAAAATTCACTAAAAAATAATTTAAAGAAATGAATAAATTTGAATTTAAATTTTAATGAAGAAAAATTATTCCCAATTTGGATCTGATACAAATTTTTGGGGGATGCCCTGCAATAATCAATCCCCATTCAATATCCCAGGATCTATTGAGTTTAATTTTGTTTTACAAACTCAAAAAAATAAATATGAAATTATGATTATTATTCTAGTTTATAAAAAAAACATGAAAAAAATTGTATGATAGGTTCCTAAATTCTAGGAATAATAAATGATTAACAATATTAATAAAAAAAACACACTTGCAGTGGCCATTAAAAAAATAACAATCTTGAAAAAATTCTCAACATATAGAGATAATATTCTATACATAATAATTTTAAAAAATAGAATTGAACACAATGAGAAAAAAAATTTCTAGATTAAACATATGCATTCCTAGAATTGTCAACAAGTTCTTTCATAATTAAAGAATCACGATAGTAAGAAAGATTAAATTAAGTAGCATCAACAATAAAAAATCCAAGATTTAAAATGATTTAAATATATTCATATTAAATAAATAATCCCAAAAAATATTTGAATTAATAATAATAAGAAATAGGCTTCAAAAATTCTAAGGTTGAAGACAAAAATAGAAAAAAGTAAATAACATAAAGGATTTATGCGCTTTGACCAATCAACCTAGGTCTATGAGGTAGGATCATCATGATTTTTTCACAATGCAATGAAAAAGATAAAAGAAATGTGGAGAAATAAAAAACACAATAGGGATGCACCCAAGAAACACAAAGAAAAATACATAACAAGACTGTGAAACCAAAGGGAAACAAACCAGATGCAACCCTTTACTAAGGTTAGATCTTACCTCCTCTGGAAGGTAGATAATCCAAGTTGAGGTATTGTGAGCCAGAATCATTGACTAGATCTAGAGCTATCCAGGTCCAACACTACCTTGATCCATTTTAGTCCCAGTCTTCCTCCATGTCTATAAATGAGAACTTCTATCTGCACATGATGCCTTTATCCAAGATCATTCATGCTGTTCGAGACTAGCCTAGGTATCCAGATTTCTTCATCCTCTAGGTTTAATAACTAGGACCCACTACTCCATAATTGGGATTATCCAACTCTAGCTAAAAGCACTATTAAAGTGGTCCTTTAACAATGTTTTTTAGAACTGTTTAAGGAGGTCTTTAACAGTGTTAAAAAAGCTACTATTAAAGGGGTCCCTTTATCAGCACTTGTAAAAAAACTGATAAAGCCCACCTTTATCACTATTGGAAAATAAGCACTGATAAAGGGTATATTTCATAAAAAAATATATTTAATTAAAAAAAATAAATTAATATATAAATATATTTATATTGATATAAATATAATATATATGTTTTACATATATATTTCAGATAATAATAAATAACCATTTACACTTAATATATAATATATTTAGTGAAAAAAACTTAAAAAATAATTAAAAAATATTATTAATTAATAATTTGATAATTATTATCAAGTAATAGTCATTTAATAATAGTTTAATGACATAAAAATTAAATGAATTAATGAATGATCTAAGATGAGTTGAAAACATGACTTGAACTTCAAGCGTCCATAACTTTTGACGCAGGTGTCCATTTCGACTCTACCACATATCAAATCAAAGCCTATGAAGAGATAAATGTATTAGTGATCTAATGGAATCCCCAATCATAGTTTTAGAGGCTAAACAATGTCTATAAGTCATCTAAAAATGATTTTTTAGTCGGGGTATCCCAATTTTTTAACATTCAATGGAATTTTAGCCTTGTTTAAAGAGGTTTTATTATCTTTTTTTTTCGGTGGGTACTGAATTTATTCTCAGTGATTATACCCATATTGATATTATGGTTTTGAAATTTTATCATTTTTCACAATGTATTTTTATTTATAATTTAATATATGCATATTTTCTTATATTTACTTATAATAAATCACTTGTATAAATACATATATCATCATATTTATGTAAAAATATATTTTTAAATATATAAAATAAATATTTATTATTAATTTTATTTAAAGTAAAAAATTATCCATTTTATTTACCCTATAAAAATGCACTAATATATATATATATATATATATACCAATATAAGTAATGTTTATATATAAACATGTCTGTGTCAATAAAAAAAATATATGTATATGTATATTATTGTTATCAGACCCGTCGCAAGGTGTGGTCCAAATTAGAAATTATTGTTCCCTTCTAACCAAATAACTAGGTAGTTAGTGGCAGTCAGGGTCGATCCCATAAGGAAAATGAAAAATTAATAAAGAAGCACAAACTGGGTGAGTCTTGGTCAATTATCTAGATAGAAGGAGTGAAGGAAACATATTAATAAGTGAAAATATTTGTGAAAATCTAATTAAAATAGAAGAAATGATAGAACAAACAGAAAACAAGCGTGTCAGGGTTTACAATTCAATTAGAGTTCACCTATTGTAACTCTACTTTTCACCATTTGTGTTATTCCTAATCTGATATGACACCAAAAGTAATTCTAGAATTGAATTCATTAAAGGAATTGTAAAATAGAAATCATAATAAAAACAACACTTTAGAATTAAAATCACAACGCACCCATAATTTATTACAACCCCAATATGAGGGAATAACCTTTTATTACCATGGTCACAATGTGTAGATTAAGCCAAAACTCAATCCCTACCATGGATACGAGAGGAATATGAGGAAGGGACAATTACACTAAATAGAAATTTAAAACATGAAATGAAAACATAAAATGGATTTGGGGGAGATTCAAATGGTAGAGCGGAAACACCTACCCCTTAGTGTCCAACCTTGAACATGGAGGGGCTTCACTCATATTTATATAATTTAAAACTTCATGGTGTGTACACTAATGCACACACCGTGTAATCAGGTAAAAATGCTTTGTCCTTGTTTTATCTGCCTGTAGGTGATCCTTCAAGCCATCCATTAACTTTGAAGAGGCAGAGGTCGGTTGGTGTGGAGACATGATGTACAATGTCGCCCCACATGGCATGTAGCGTCAATCTCAGCCACCAAAACTTTTGGAAGGTTATACGCTGTGTGTAAAGATGAAATACCTGATGTGTTCTCAATAGTCTGCTACATGGGCTTGTACTTGGGCTGACTGATTCGTGTATGGGAAATGGTACAAAACATGTGTTTATAAAGCACATTCTATGTATATGTGAATTTTTGTTCTAGTCATTCCCGATTTGTGACTTTTCCTAAAAAAACCTGAAAATCACCATAAAACCCAAAGTAAAGAATTTTATCCAAAATATAATGTATATCTAGTGAAAAAAATATTTTTATACTCAATAGAATCTATTAAAATTTATACACAAATTGGGTACATCAAACTCCCCCACACATAGTCATTTTCTTGACCTGAAGAAAAATCTTAACATCTAATTAATAGAATCCAAACTCTATAAGGGAAGCATTCAACTAATTATACTTATAAATACTATAAGCATAACATAGGGTTTTAAAAATTAATAAAATGTATTTCAATTTCAAAAATATTCTAACCATGCATCCTGTATAATTAAATTAAATATTTTCATTCTCTTTTATTCACATTGTTCAACTTTTCATAAATACACATGCCACTGGATGATTTACGTCACCAAGAAAATGTCACACTCATTACTCAAGATCATTTTATCAGATTTATTCTCAATCTCAAGTATATGCACTCTATCCATAGGCTTGAAAGTATTATCATTCTCTACTTTAAATTTTAAATAACAAAAATCAAGAGGTCTTTTAATAAGGTTCAAATGATTCTAAGGCAACATGTAGGCAGGTAATGATGTGAAAAATAATCTCAGAGGTGTTAAAAAAGAAGGATTAATTTTTAAATAAAAATGCATGATATTCAAAAATAAAGATTACTAAAGACGCATCCCCAACAAGATCTCTCAAAATGTCACCATAACCATGATACGTCCTTTGCCAAAATGGGCCTATAAACCATCAATAAAGTAAATGAATTTGGTCCTTCTTTTGAATTTTTCAAAACACACAATTTTTTAAAGAGGACCACTAAGAATACAATTAATAGTGGTTTTAGAACCCTTATACCCAAATGAACAAGTGGAACTCTCCCCCGTACTTAATTTCAGGGTTACTCACCAAAATTTACCATGAATAGCCATGTTCCCTATCTAAAGATAAAATGAACAATCATTCAATATTATCAAAGAAATAGGGTGGGAAGGATAAATAGGCTTGTAATGTGGCTCCATATCAAGGTAGTTTATGGTTTCTAAGGCTTTTATGAAGATCAGATGTAGGGTATGTCTCAAGGTCAAAGGGGATAAAAAAAATCAATTACCTCAATCATTTTAATGTGATTCAAAATATTTATGTTTTGAAGAGAAAAAATCACAAGTTCTAGTAGTTATTCATATCCCAAAAATCTCTCAAGAAAGAGGGTACAAAAAAAACATGCCAAAAGGTTTAGAATACCTCTTGGGAATAAGGAAAATAAAGGGTCAATCAGTTCATTAAATGAATAAAAATGACCAGTCTAATAAATATAGATGTCTAAGAATTTAAATCCAGAATAAAACTATATCAGCATTCATTTTAAAATACATTAAAATTAAAATAATCCTGTAACTTTTAAAATTATGAATTATGTGTTTATTATTTATAATTATAATTAATATTTTTTTTTCACATTTTAAAATATTTCAACTATTAATGATTTCTCATAGAACAGTTTAAGGGAAAAGACTAGTATAGTCACCCCAACACTTAACATTTCACATGGTCGTCCAAGTGGAACACCAATGAAGATAGGAGGATACAAAAAAAAACACTAGTGGTCTAGGGCGAGGAGGATAAATGAAAGAAGTAGGTGAAAGAAAATTAAGGAAAAGAAACTATAAAATAACACTTTCCTCATGATGAGCTTGAAAAGGTGGAAAGAATTCAAAAATGAGTTGCCTATAATGCTCTGGTGTACTTGTAAATGTCAAGGAGATGGAAAAAGAATTCTATATGCACATACACTATCACACTGCAAGCATAGCACAAAGAAGATATATATAATGAAACAATTGTTCAAAAACCAATCACTATGTTGCCTCAGAAGATCCATCATCTGTAACAGGGGGATCTGACAAAGTAGGATAAGTGGAATTAGAAGCTGCAAAAATTGGATTTGTGAACTGAGTGGTAGGATCGGCATGGACATATATCAAGGAAGCAGTGGTAGCATTTGGTCCTATAGTGGATAGGAGAACTGAATCAGTGGATAGAGCTATCAACAAAGTCTATGCTGGCAAAGGTGGAGGATTAGATAGAGGAGTAGGTGCTGGGGGTAACTAAATGACCTGATTCTGAAGAATAATACCCAATATCTACTCGATTCATGATTGTGACTGTACCATGACTGCTTGATGTCACTCCAGGAGGTCCAGATGGCAGTCCAGCATGGCCAGGCAGAGATAGAGATGGAGAGATTAGCTGAGGGTGTGGGTGGAGGTGGGGATGTGGATAGACCATAAGAATAGGGGAAGGGAGGAAGAAGTGGGGATGGGTAGATAAGGAACATCCACTGGTGGATGATATGGGACCTGATCAGCAACACTAGTGAGGGCAGCTGGGTCATCTATTTCCCCTGCAAGAGCTGGGGTGTCCTGAGCGAGTAAAAATCAATCTCTCCGTCACTCGACCATCCTCATGTAGATAAGCATGACAAATTCCATGCAATGAGGAGAGACTAAGTGATCATGAGGAGAGATGGCTCAAATACCCCCAGGTAGTGTGCTAACCTATTGGCATAAAAGCCACAGTTTAGGTTGCTTTGATGGCCATGGATCATGGAGTGTAAGTAAGAAGCAGCGAGACAAGGGAGGTCAGGATAGTCATGTCGAACAATATAGGTGAGAAGCTCTATGTGTTGGTCAGACATGACACCCATGTCCTCATGATGTGGGAAAAGGATGGTGTTGAAGCATTGATGAATGAAACAAATAGAAGGGGAAATTATGAGCATTATCTTATAAGAAATGGGGGTATACCTATGGTCAGTCCTGAAAAGTTTTTTCCACATGGTAATGAGGTAAGAAAACTTAGGGTGGGTGAGGGATGAAATAGGGGATGTGGTGGAAGGATGGGGGTAGAAGTTGCACACTCATCCAAACTCAACCATGGTCAATGAGAAATGGAATTCGCCTAGCCTGAACTGGTCACGAGTGAATGTTTCATTAGGTGATTAATAGTAGGTGGGTTCATCAAACTCGAATGTCACTAGGAACTCCAAAAATACATCTCTAAATGTCAGAGTGCTAACCTGGAGTGTGTTGAATAGGTGATTATTCCCCAGAATCTCATTTATCTCCTCCTAGTCACCTAGATGTTGGGGTATAGAGATGTCCAAGTATCATCCAATCAACTAGATCGTGCGATGTGAAAGACATTTTAGTCCATTGGCCATAGAATGTCCCTCAAAAAAGAGTAGGTAGAAGTGTGGCTGAGGAAGCTGCAGACGCAAGCCAAGGTGAAGCGACAACTACTGTGGTGGTGGGTCCAGCTGTGGTGGTAGTGGATAGAGAAGATGATTCCAGAGCTGAATCTAGGGTAGTGTCAGTGGTGGATAGTGGTCCATGTAAAATATGATTCATTGAAGTTGTGTATGGATCTGAAGGTGCCGCACTGGACATGGTATCTACTATACTAGAGCCCTTAGTAGTTGTGGATGGTGTGGATGTGGAAACAGGTGGAGCAGCATCTACCGAAGATGGTGCCATGGTGTTAGCTAAATTGGTGTATGTCAATGATGTGGGTGCTAGTAGGAGAGAAGGTAGTGCCTCCAAGGCTGGCGGATGACACACTGGAAGATCTGGTACTGGTGTCATCGGCCTCCAGAGTTGAATCCAAGGAGGTATCTCTCTATTAGTAGTGGGCGCGAGCTGCTTTCCACTCGCTCAATATTTTTCTTCTATGATCTAGAATGGAAAGAAAAAAATAAAACAAGAAAATCAAAAAAAAAGGTAAAATAAAAGTGAGAAAAAAAACATGGAAAGTACACAACGTGTAACTCAAGAGTACATGGTCTGTAATGGGATCATGTTGAAAATCAATGTAGTATGGAGGTACATGTCATGTGGGCATGTGGATGTGCTAATCAAAAAGTAAATGACATGTAATTAATTTTACATGCTGTGTGTGTGAAAATGGGGTCCAACCCATGTGTGCATTAGGATACAAGTTGTGTCTTAGGCTGGTTAGAGGTATTGTACATGGTGTATACTGAATGTACACACCATGTGTTTTCAAACTAAAACATGAGCGTGTGTGGACAAGTACTTAGTGTAAATGGTGTGTTGTTCTTCATTTAACATGTGTACTATAGGTTTGGACCTGAACGGTCACCTAATCCATAAATTTCCTAAAGATTTGTAAAACATTAAAAAGGAGGGAAGAGACACACATACCTAAACCAATGATCAAAATGAGGAGGATTTATGAGCTTGAATTGAAGGAAATTGATGGATTGAGGGAGGGGAGACGGAGAGGCATGTGAGGGATGATTCAAAAAGAAAATAGAGAGGAGGGGAGGGATTGAAAACGAGATCTAATAGAATAGGGCTCTTAGATTTTATAGTGGGAATAAATGGCATGTACATATTCCCACATGCTGTGTAAGAATTTTTTTAAATTAAAAGTATAATTTTAATAAACTATATAATAATAATTATTTATAATTTATAAAAATAGAATATAATAAAAAAATATATTATTTACAAATTAAAAATAAACCTATATGTGTAATTTATCAGATACATACACATAGTGTGTTCTAAAATTTGAAAAAGAGAACTACAACCTTCAGTCCGGTGCTTGGGGAGCGATTCGAATTGATGACCGACCGATCCAAACGCAAGCCCTCAACCACTAGAGCGAAGGTTGTAGTGCTACAAGGTTTTATTAACTTTATATATTTAAAGTATAGTTATAGAACGATATGGTTAAAAGAACACAAATGATGTGTGGTTTAATTATTTAAATATTGGGATGAAGAAGGGATATTAGCTGAGTTTAAACTTGAATCTTTTGAACCCTAGGCTACGAATATTCCAATAAACCTATATCACCTCCAAGTGATTTATTATTTTTGAAAACATTTTAAGGTATTAATGAAAACATATACCACATAACATATACCAAAATATTCATCGTGCTATTTTATTAATGTGAAATATGATGGAACATAACTGATTAACAGGACTCAAACCGTGTCTTTTAGATCTGTGGGGTATGACCCCACCAACCAATTCACCCCCACCAACCAATTCACCCCCACCATGGGTTTTATTTTATTTTGAAATGAATTTATTTTGTTTTGAAAAACACCTTACACACTGTTTAAGGAAAACAAGAGTTAAAAATTAATGACCCCTGTACCAAAGGCAGGTGCATAGTGATTCGAACCGATGACGGCTCAGATACACTCTAATGACCATGCCATAGAAACAGACCTCATCCCTATTAATTAAATTAATTAATATTTATTTATACAAATATTTATAATATAATATATACTAATTTGAAAAGTATATAGCTTTTATTGAAGTATACATGGCGTGTAGGCTCATGTTGTTCTAATTAAAACAATATTCAGAAGAAAAAGTGGTACATGATATGTGTAGAGGCAGTAAAAGCTCTGTTTTTATTAAAAATGGAAAATAAGTGAGGAGATATTGGCTAGGTTTCCTCCTAGTAAGCGCATTTGTTTTAGGTTTTTGGCTCTACCTGAGTTATGGGTACTCAATAATAATCTGAAAATGGATGTGGTTTTTGTTGTACAGACCACTACATATGTCCAATACTCTCATCTTGTATCCAAATTTTCCGACCTTCAGGTGGTCTAGGCGGCGGCTTGTAGTATCCCTAATCTATGGCCAATAGATACTGAAGGTGCATGTGTCTTGTCTTGATCAGGTATGTAATCCACCTCTTGAAGTTCTCACTTTGAAATGCTGAAGACCTGAAAGAAATCATAGGAGTTCTTCGAAGTAGGTGTATAATCAACTGAGGGGTTAAAAAGAAAGAATTGATCAAATTCAGTATTAAAATGTTGTGATGTTTTCCCATATTAAAAGTTTGAATTTAGAAAAGTATGTTAACAAATTTCTAGTGAATCGTAGGTGGGAACCACATCATAACATGTTTCCTTAGTTGAAAAAATCATAGGACAGTTAGCCTTAAACTCTACTGGAGTACCAAAATTGGAAATTATCTCGGAGAGTTTCTCTACCATATTTCCAAGTCATCCCAACCTTTTGGTTTGGTCCAAATGGTGTGTGTTAATGGCCTCTATAATATATAATAAAATTTCTTTATTACCTAAATATAGTTCCAGGGGAGAAGAAGAGAATGGTGAGGTGAAGAATGTAAATGGGTTTTCCTCATATTGGAACCCATCATCCATGTATGGATAATTTTATTCCAGGTATGAGTATAATAATGCTAGATCATACAGATAAAAATCCTCTCTAGGTGGATTATACCACTCCCTGGTTAGATAATAATCCATGGGATGTGGGTAGAGGTTCTCAAGAAAAATAATCAAGAAGTAAAAAAGAGAAAAATCTGGGTAAACTAACATTTGACTAAGACATGCACTGTTTATTTCCATGTCCATGCCAACGATGCCGAAATTTAATACCAGACCCATTGCAAGGTGCGGTCTAAATTAAAATTATTTCTACCTTATAAACCAACTAACTAGGTAGTTAGTGGCAGTTGAGGTCAATCCCATGGGTAAAATGGCAAAGTAATAAATAAGTGCAAACTAGGTGAGTCTTGGTCAATTATCCCGACAAAAGGATTGAAGGGAACATATAACTAAGTGAAACTATTTGTGAAAATCTAATTAAAAAATAATAAATGATAGAATAATTTGAAAACATGCATGTTGGGGTTTTTAATTCAATCAGGATTTGTTTAAATCATTATTCCTCAATATTAAATTTATAAATAATATTTATTTAACCTAGGGATTCAATTAAACTGATGTTTCTTAGTCCAATAACAATCAGTTACATGTTTAAAATATTAGTCCTTTGGTCCATTGATTAAATACTTAAAACAAGATAAAATTCCTTACCCTTAAAATAATGGCAGTAAGCTTACACAATGGTCATGGGTTCACCTATTGAAACTCCTTTAATTTTCACCATTGGTTTTTCTCTTGATTTGATACAACACCAAAAATGATTCTTAAATTGAATTCATTAAATTAATTGTAAAATAGAAATCATAATAAAAACAAAACTTCAGAATTCAAATCAAAATTCACCCATAACTTATTACAACCCCATCATGAGGGAACCAGCCTCTCAGGACCATGGTCATAGTGTGCAAATTGGGCCAAAACTCAATCTCTACCATGGATATGAGAGGAAGATGGGGAAGGTATAATTACAATAAACATAAATTTAAAATAGGAAATGAAAACACAAAATGGATTCAGGGGATATTTGAACAATAGAGTGTCAAAACCCCCCTCAGTGTCTAACCTCAAACATGGAGGGGATTCCTTCATATTTATAGAATTTAAAACTACATGGAATGTACACTAAAATACACGACCTGTACTTAGTTCAACATGAATTGGACTTATTTTCTCTACTGGTAGGTGATCCATCGATCCATCTATTGACTTCAAAGTGTCGGTGGTCAGTTGGTGTGGAGACACGACATGTAGTACCACCCCTCATGGAATACACAGTCAATTTTAGCAACCAAATGCTTATGGAAGGTCTTACATGATGTGTGAATATAGAGTACACGACATTTTATCTCTAGTATACTACATGGTAATATACTCAGGCTGGACGATCTGTGTCCGGGAAATGATACATGGCACATGTTTATAAAGTACAGATCATGTATATGTGAACTTTTTTTCTGGCTATTCCCGATTTGCGACTTTGGATGGAAAAAACATAAAAATCACTATGAACACCAAAGTAAATCATTTTATCCACAATATAATGTATATCCACTGAAAATATATTTTTATACTCAATAGAATGTATGAAAATATATACAATAATCAGGCACATCACTTCTAATATATGTAAATAAACGCTTATTCTAAAAATGTATTTAAAACAATTCTAACCGTTTTTACATTATAAATATAGATATAATGTTTATATATACATATATTTGGGTATTAATAAAAAAATATAAATTTTTATTATATTCTAGTATATTTAAATTAATATGATATATAATATATTTAAATAAATATAAGTATATATATATATATCACTCACACACAAACATATATTTGATAAATGTATTTAAAAATAATTATATAAATATATGAATCTAAAATATATATGTAAATAAATAAATAAATAAATAAATAAATAAATAAATAAATATATAAATAGAAATATTATTAAACAGAAAATAAAACAGTATGGTGCAGTGGTAATGGTGTTGGTAAAGGGTCGTGGGAGTACTTATAAAGGGGTCGGGCTCATAGAGGTCTGAAAAAAATATAATTTTACCCCCTTTAACAGTGATTTTTTAGCACTGATAAATGAGGCCTTTATCAGTGCTAAAAATTCTCTATTAAAGGCCCCCTTTAACAATGAAAAAATAGCTATTAAAGGGGTCCTTTAACAATGATAAAAAGGTTATATTAAATAGGTCTTTTAATAGTGTTTTTAGTGATCTTAAAGGACCCCTTTAAAAATTCTTTTTTCGAGCACTGTTAAAGCTTTCCCTTTAACATAACTTGTGTAGAAAGTGATTTATAAAAACTATTAAATGCCCTTGACTAGCGCTATTAGAACCTAGTTTTGTAGTAGTTCTTGTAGCCAATTTGTGCACGATATTCACCATCACCAAACCTTTCTTGGCCAAAGATGGGTGAAACCAAGGTTTCTCATTGAATTATGTTATTCAAGAAGAGACCCCCAAACTCTATGGCCTCACTTATTTATATTTGATATTTCTCTCTTGGAGAACAGAGAGGTGAACCAAGGAACCCCAAACTGAAAACCCTCACTATGTAAAAACTGAAGCGACTCCTCCAATCAGATTCTTGTCCGGTCAAAAAATAACTAGGCCACCATTCCTCTTACTCCTTTCTGATTTCTCTATGCGAAATAAGATCCCCAAATCCAAGATCTCATGACCTTATATCACAGTGAAGCTATGTTCCCCCATACTCAGAGATCTCTCCCATCGAGCCTTAAATGATACCACCCATAATAAATAAAAGAGGCCACTAAAGTAATTTTAAAAAGGAGGCACAAACCATAATGGATGCATGGATAATAGAGATCATATAGGCAGGTCAGACATTCCACCTATGAAGTGAACTCTAAAAAAATTCATATTAAAAAAAATATGTTTTAAATTAAAAAAATGGGAATGTGAAATTTATTTTTATAGAAATATTTATAATAATTACTCATAGGGTCTTGGTTGTAATAAAATTCATGTATTGTTCTTTATCTATCATTATTCTTATTTATTATTATTTATTTATCAATTTCATGAAATAATTTATTACACTATATCTGAGTATGATAATTAAAAAATTATTAATATAAAATAAAACTACCATTTAAATAGTTAGGATTGACTCATAATAGTTAGATTATCTAAGAAACCAATAGGTAGGTGATATAATAGAAAAAAAAAACAAAACAGAACATGTGAATTCTATATCAATAAAATGAATTCACTATTATTAAGAGAAAAATGCTACAGTGGATAACATAATCCATGGTAAGACCATCTCTAATAGGGACCCATTTTAGCATAAAATCACCAAAATAGTGTAACTCTTTACCTCCAACTTGTGCCATTCTCCCCACTCAAATAGATATTTTTGCATGTGATTCTATTTTTTTTGATTTTTTAATTATCTTATAATATATACAATACATAAAATTAATGATTCATAAAAAAATTTGTAATTAAAATAGAATCTTTTAATTTTTTAAATATATATATTAATGTTCATAATAAATATATTTTAGTAAAGATAATCTATTGATTTTTTAAATAATTATTATTTAACTAATTTTTACAAGTTTTCACTTGATAGATCTAATTATGTATTTATAATTATTTTAACTAATTAGTTTTGATTATATATGTATAATTATAATCATATAATTAATTCATAATACATTTAACATATATTAAAAATATATTATAGTTAAATTAATAAAAAATAATGGTATATAATCAAGGGTTTCAGAGGGATGTCCAGTATCCTAAATGCAATGGAAGAATAACTCCAAAATAAAATTAAGCCCATAATATATCTATATATCTGGAATGAATATAAATGAATAAAAAGAATGAAATACCTTACACCGTGGATTCGACCTATCGAAGGTTTTCAAAATCATTTTATTTAGATCACTTATAAGTATCCAAAATACCCCTTATAAACATATCCATGAAATGTGGGAATCACTTGATTCTAGAACAAAACCTCCCTACCATCCATGGTTTGATACAACCTTGGGATAAATGATAGAGAAAATTAAAACCTTGATGATTATCTTAGTTTATGGAGTTCTAACAAGAGTCTTAGTAAAAAAACTCACACGGGGAATGAACCAATTTATATCATCCTTAGAGAACCTCAAACGGTTAGACTATATTGATTGAGTGTTCTATAAACCCTCCAAATGTTTAAAATCTTGAAACGTTCAACTCAAGACTATTAATAATCTTTTAACACTTAAATGATTATGTGATACATTCAAACTCCACAGATCCATCATCATATGACGAACAAATATATTTGATAACATTTTTAAAGGAATATTGAAGGAATGAGACCATTATCACATGGAATGATAATTCCATGAACCCTAATATATCATGGTGACACTCACCAAGATGTCGTGTAACCTAAGGTATACCATGACATGGTTTAAAACATCACACCATGGTGGTTACCTTATTTCACAATTCCATCAATCTCCCACTTACACTAAAACCTCATAGATTTAGTGTTATTTTAACTTATGTCACATAACATACAATAACTTTTGAAACCATATCCAAAACCCCTTTTGGATATTTCCAAAACTACTTTTGGAAAAATATTTCATTAATTTTTACCACATGTTACATAATATCTAAAAATTTGTAAAAATCTATCCATAATTTCTTCTGGATCTCCTCTAAAACACTTTTGGGGTAACTCTCAATGTTTTATAAATTTTATCCTCATTCACATGAATTTTTTTTAACCCATGGGAGTTTTCAACATTGAAAAAAAAATGAATTCTTGAATTTATAAATGTGAGAAAAGGGAAACCTCTATAAGAGCATCAATTCTACTTAAGTTAGAAATGGATCTGATGTGATATCTATCAAACACATCTATCACCATATATGTGTCCACCATTTGTATTATATACAAGTATGAATTTTTATATGATCCCATTGTCTAAGACATCGAGTAACCATGAGATATAAAGTATGTCAATCCCATATAACTACTCATATGTTCTTGATTCTCTGAGTATAGAATGTCTAGGTTGATGAATACATCATATGCATATATAAACATTATATATACATTTGTATAGGTATATATATATATTAATAAATTTTTATATTGTAAAAAAAATGGTTAGATCTTATTTTAAATAAAAAGGATAATAATTTTTTCCATATGATTTATATAATTATTTTTTAATATAGTTTTAAAATATGTCTATATATTATATATTTATATATAAATCTTATACATATTTATATATAATTTTATATTTAGATATATATTTTTTATAATGTATATATAAATTTTTATTGTAAATACATTTATATACTATATTTAGTGATAATGATATATTTATATAAATACATTTATATATAATGTATTTACACAATATTGACACACACATAAACACACATACACATATATTTACACACACACACATTTATATTTCACACACACACACACAAATATTTACATATATGTATTTATTTACATATATTAGAATATACACATAAATATATATTTGTTTATTGATACACACATATTTATATATGAACATTGCTTATATAGGTATATATATATATTAATGCATTTTTATAAGGTAAGTAAAATAGATAATTTTTTATATTAAATAAAACGAATAATAAATTTTTATTACCATGTGGTTTATATATTCATAAATACATTTTTATATAAATATGTTTAAATATTTAATTGTATAATTGATTTATAATATGTAAAAATATGTATATATTTAATTATAAATAACATTAAAATATGGAAAAAGTAAAATTTAAACACTAGAATATCAATATAAGTTTAATACTCAGTAGTTAACTAAATCTCCACCAAACAAAGTTAATAAGACTCCCTTAAATGAGGCTGAAATTCCATTGAATATTAAAAAATTTGGGTACCCCGACAAAAAAATCAGTTTTAGAGGTCTTATGGGTCCCTTTGGACCTTAATAAAAAATTTACTGAGGATATCCCTAATCACCAAATCATACATATTTTTTCCAATCTTTAATTTGATATGTGGTAGAGCCCAAAAAGATACCCGAATCAAAAGTCATTGTCATTTGAAGTTTAAGTTATATTTCCAACTTATTTTAGATCATTCATTAATTTATTGATTTTTACTACCATAAAATTATTATTAATGAATATTAATCAATAATAATAAGGAAAATTTTATTTAGTATTAATTTTTAATTATTTAATAAATCATTATTCACTAAATATCTTATATATTAAGTGTAAACACATATTTTTTGTTATATAAATCACATTTAATAAAATATATTATATTTATATTAGTATAAATATATTTAGATATTAATATATAATTTTTAATGATATATAATCTTTATTATGAAATATAAATTTTATGAGAAATAAAAAAGAACTGATAAAAGTGACCTTTATTAGCACTGATAAAGACCCCCATTTATTAGTGTTTTTTAGCACTGATGAAGGGTGACATCAATATAGAAGAATCTATAATATTATAGGTTGATAAAGTTAGTATGAAACCTACTTGATTGAAGAGACCCAGGTTCAAAACTGTGTGGAGGAGAATTTTTGGGTACTGTAGTAGTAATGTAGCAGTACAATAGCAGGTACTATTTGGTACTGTAGCAGCCAGAACTGTTCACCCAATTTGGGCCTTCGGGCCACCGGTTTGGTCCTATGGGTCTCAAGGGCCTTAGGGCCATCAAAGGGCTTCGAGCCACAAGGAATTTGGGCCATTGAGACCAAGGAGTATCCCAATTCACACAGAGAATGCCCCAGAAGAGGATCAAAGCAACAAGAATAGCAGTCACCCGAAGTAGAGCTAACCAGATTAGAAGAATGAGAGGGTATGACAACCGCCATTAGAACCTGGCACCGTGCATATTTGCATGGGGAAATGCTAGCCAATCAGCAATGCAAGGTGGGGAGCTATGTGATCAATGATGTAGAATCTGGAGAGGGGCAGTTCTAGTGGGTTGGGCCTACGGGTCATGTATTGGGCATGGTATGCCTCTCAGCCTTCGGCTCATGTATTGTAAGTCATGTCGGGCCTTGTGCCTTGGGCCTTCAGGTCATTTATGGGTTCCCCTTCACCCCTTAAAGGGGGTATTATCCATAATAAAAATAAAAAAGAAGGCCTTTAGGCCATTCGAAAGGGATTATATTACATAGTGTACATTCATATGTGATTGTATGTCATTATGACATTGACTTCTTTCTCTATGGGTGCCTTAGTGTGATACCAGATGCTATCCTTGGACATTTTGTAGTTTCACCTAATCCCATGGAAAAGAGGTTTATAGGGCCACACACTAAGTTTATAGTTAAATTCTAGATTAATTTAACATGTTTAATAAATATTATTCTAGTAAATGGTTTAATAATTATTCATCTTCGGTTAATCACAAATATTCAGCCACCAGTTGTCTAAGATAATATATACACAAGTTGAATATTTAATAAATATTTAATTTATATTTTAGTGAATATAATGTTTATTTTTTATCAATCAATAATTCAATGAAATTTTTTAAATAAATAGTCAATATTCAAAGTCTGATAAATATTGAGGATGATTGATAAACCGAGTTTAATGATTCGATAAGAAATGAAATATTAAATATTATTTGAATAAAAATTAGTTTATTGGTTTGAGATAATAAAATTTATTTTTCCATGAGTCAATAATGTGTTAAGTAAATAATAATAATAATAATATTTAGATATGATCCTTTCGAGATACTAAGAGAGAAATAAAGGGATCATTTACAATTATTAATATCTAACCCTAGCTTTATATATACCTAATGATATCATTCTAAACCCTAATCATTATTGTGCACAATTAAAGTATATAAAGAAATATCCCAATCTCTAGAGAGATCTTCTTTTAGAACTCTATCAAGTGTAGTGAGTGGTTCTCCTCCTCCACCTTCTCAAATCTAGAGAGAATAATAAGATTCCTTCTAACCCTTATGAGATTCTTGTGGCGATCATAAAATAATGATGAAAGTATCATAATCTTCCACACTAGTACTCATTGGCTTCTAGGATGTCGTTTAGTGGTTTGTGGATCATGTGTGGATAACCACTAGAGGGATTCCACCCTTTAATCCTCTCACTGCAATTATGGTATGCCAAGAAGTGGTCCACCAAATCTTCAACGATGGAAGAATTCCAATGAGGGAAAATTATTTATTTACACAAATCAATTTTAAATTATATTTTATGATCATATATAGTGTATTTTGGGGTGGTTATTCATTTAGTATTTTGGAGAAATTTTAATAAGTTGAAAAATTATATTATTGGGAATGGGCTCGACCATTTCCGTTACGGTTCAAAACATTCAAGTGGTATCAGAGCTATCATATATAAATTTATAATTATTTACTGATCATTTATTTATATATGCATTTAATATTAGTTTTCATATCCAATTTAATAATTATTTTAATATGAATGTTGAGATATTCTCTTCCCATTCCTCATTATCATTAATATAATAAAAAATGGATTAATTATACATGAAGAACATCCAAAGATCCCATCCAAAGGTGCTGGGTATTCTAGCTAAATAACACAAGAGTACATGATGTGTAGCTCATAGGTACACACTGTGTACCCGTATACACTAAAACAAGATGAATCAATAGAGACATGGGCCATCCTATAGTAAATTTATAATAGTCCAAACTTTTTACACATATTGTTACATGATTTTTAACATGAATATCCATTAAGTAAAAGCCAAGGATAAAAATCCTGATGTCTTCGTAAGACTAGGTACAAAAATAAACAACATGAAATTAAAATAAAAACTATTTATTTTAATCTCTATAACGAAATCCTAACTTCCTTCGAGATATTAAAATTGTATAGGATATCTTAGGATAAACAAAAAGGGTGAGCTAAAAAGCTCGGTAAGGGAATAAACAAGGAAGTGAACTATAAAATATGAGTCATAAGGTATAACATGATAACATAAAAGTCATGAATCATGAATAATCATATAGATTCATAACATAAAAAAATATGGAATCAAAAGATCATGGAAATATAGGAATGTTGTGGAAACATATAACATGATATAAACACGAGTCAAGGATAATTGTCAATACAATATCACATGGTGGATAGAGTCCCATAATGGATTAGGTTTACTCTTTAATCCCATACATATAGACTAAAGAGACTATAAAATTACCCAATTAATTGGAATTATATATGGCAGAAGCCATAATAACATGTAAATGTAAATGTTTTCCACATAAATAAATCAAACATAAGTAATGAACATAAGGATTACCCATGGAATGAAATGGCTTTCATAATCATGTCATAAGGCATAACCAAAGGGCGTATCATAATGTATTCCATGAAAGAAAGGATTAAGTAATTCTTGGATATTAATATATTAAAATAAGTATATATCATTATAAAAAATGTCCAACTGAAGTGAATATGTTAAGGAGAGTAGAGAAATCCCTTTGGAAAAGCGCCTCTTAGGCGAAGCTTAATGAAAATGGGTAACACATCTTTAAAAAGGGTAAAGGAATAATAATCTCCATAAATATAGAAAATGATCTAAAATGGTTTTATGTGATAAAATGAGTTATTTTGTAAAATATTCATGGCTTACAAAATTTTAAGGAGTGTACTTTAAAATGGGTAAGAAACATAGGAGTTCCCTTTAATCGGGTTTGCTTATCGAGATGAATTGGAAAGGGAACCCTTTAAAACATGTATTTCCCCATAAAATAAAGATTAATTAAGATATATATATATATATATACATGTATGGAAAATATATAAATAATTTATAATAATTAATTAATAAAATTATAGTGATAAAGTGAGTTAAGAGAGAGAAATCATAACCCCAAAGGAAATAGGGTGGTTTGGAAAGATCCCTTACCTTATATTTCAGAATCGTTTCGTACTTGAACTTAATGTATTTAATAACCATATTAGATAAATTAATTACATAATTCATAACCTTTTATATTTATATTTTATTTAATATATTTATATATTTTTTTATTTTTAGAAATTTCAATGAGATATAAAGTATATATTTTTTTGTTCTAGGATCATTCGTTTCACGATTTCATAGTCGGTTCACTTGTATATAATTATTGAAGTTATTGTCAAATGAGATTAAAAATAAAAAAGTGATATGAAATGGAATTAATGTACTTAAAAAAATTTAAATGGTCTCAAATATCCATATGTTATTCTTTATAGGTATGGTTCATTGACTAAAAATGTTAACGTTGCGTGGTTAGTTCATTTAGGCGGTTTTATCGACCACCAAGAACTAGTTTCATTTTATTTAATATCATGTATATATATTAGTGATAGAGCATGAAATAAGTAATAATATACTTATTAACATATTATTTAATCGTAATAATATTTTTATGAAAATACTTAAAGGTGATAATGGAAAGCGAAATCTCATTATCCATGGAGATGATTAACCGGCATAATATGGAAAATGGTTTCATTCTTAGAATAAGAAGAGGAAAGAAGAGGGTGTATGGTGGATATATAATTATAAACATTATATTGCAGTATATATATGATAATATATTCATTAATTAATGTTGGATGAGGGAGTTTAGGTGAAGGTAGAAGAAGAAAAGAATTTAAAAGAGGAAAAGTGAGAATATTACCTCTTAAATGAAACCTCCTTGAAATACTCCTTAAGGCAATTGGAATTGGTCATTTGATGAGAAAGTAATAACTAGTAAGTGTTTGAGAGGTTTGGGAAGGGTTTTGAAAATAATTTTGGTAAGATAAAATTCTTAGAAGGTGTGATGAGAAGGGGTGATGAGGGGTGATATTTATAAGTGGATAAGATGGGTGTTTTAGAATATTATATTAATTAGTTTATTATTTTGGATCAAGAATATAAATATTATTGATTCATATAAATATATATAGAAAATGGTGCATTTTAGTTTTAACTAATTGGGGCTTACATCATCCATGGCTCAACAAAAATTCTTGTTTATCTTATAATGATAAATACCATAATTTACCATATTTAACTATTCACCAAAAATTAATCTATTTTAGAAAAATACCAAAAATTCAACCTAACCATTTTTTGATGTGTATATTACAAAAATGAAATACATTTTCTTAAAATTATTTTCTAAATAGGAGAAATTTGTTTTTTTAAATAAAAACCTCTTTTATTTGAAAAATTCAAATCTTAATATTTTGATTGATTTTCCTACCCTTTGAAAAATTACTTATGGTCTCATAAATTTTTATTATAATTTTATTAAAACTTAATATTAATTTATAAATTCATTTTATGAAAATTAATTTTTTTTTAAATAATTATAGTTATTATAATAATGAAAATAGAATATATATTTTTACAAAAATAAAAACACTTATTTTATAATTTTTAAAACATATATTTACTTGTATTATGATATAAATTTGTAATAATTTACTTTTATAAGATACCTAAATACTATTTACATATAAATAGGTGAGGAGACTATTATAACGATTAGGTTACTATTCCTAATAGTCAGATTACTATTCCAATGGTTAGGTTACCATTCCAAGAGTTAGATTACTATTCCAACGGTAAGATTTGTAACAGTTATACGAGTTCCCTAATTTCTATAAATACCATTTGTTTAATTCATTCTCCATTTAGTTATATTTTATCTGAAGGATATACATATTTTTATTTTGAAAATGGATATTTCATTACTAATATTCTGTATGTTTTTACAGTGTTCTTGAGTGTGATTATTCTGGGGGATCGAGAAGATCCAAATTTTCCTATTCTTATTATCTTATTTTATATTTATTTTACCATTGTAATAATTTCATTTATATGGATATATTTATTCTATAATGTTCAAATAATTATGATAAAATGTTTTTGGTTCCATCATGTGGTGCGTGTGCATTATTTTATATTTTCAGAAGGGAAATTCTATTGATAAAATTATAGGTTATTACATTCTTCTTCCCTTAAGAAAATTATCACTAAAAATTTCATTTTACATACTAAGATGAAAAAAGGTGAGGGTATTTATCCTTAATTTCTTCCTATGATTCCCATGTCGTCTCTTTATATTTATGGTTCCACCATAGTACTTTAACCCAGTGAGTGTTCTTGCTGCATAAAACATTATCTAAATGGTCCAAGATCTTCATCAATTACTCCTCATAAGAGAGATAAATTTCTAGCTATACCACCTATGAATTCCGTACATGTTAGGTGTATGGTATGTATTTCCTCAAGAGGGATACATGGAATTCATCATGTACTTGAGACATGGTTGGTAGATGTGCAAGTAGACATGCTAGAGCTCTAACATGATCAAGAATATTAAAGGGGATGATGTACTTGGGACTTATCCTTCCATTCTTCCAAAATATCATGAATAAATTCCATGGATATATTTAGAGTAATACCTTATCTCTGACCTCAAACTCTAAGCTCTGTAGATTATTGTCAGCATAACTCTTCTATCTAATTTGAGCAGCCTTAATGTAATACTGAATGGTCTTGAATTTTTCTATCATTTACTTGACTATTTAAATTCCATGTAAATTGTATTCACTAACTTCATAATATCATGCAGGTGTCCTATATCTCTTCCCATAAATGGATTCATATGGATCCATTTGGATACTTTAGTGGAAACCATTATTATAAGAGATCTCGACCAGAGGAAGATGTTGGTCCCATCATCCTTTGAAGTTTATTAAGCCTGATCTCAAAATGTCTTCCAGTGTCTTAATTTCCATTCATATTGGCCATCTGTTTGGGGGTTATAATCCATGACGATGTTCAACTCAATTTTTAGATCATATTGGAGACTCTTCCAGAACATGGAATTAAATCTCATTTTTTAATTATATAAAATCAATAATGGTAATCCATGGAGCTTGACCACTTCTCTGATGTATATCCATGTATGTTTATCGAGTTAGAAGTCCTTAAAAATTTAAATAAAGTGATAAGTCTTTGTAAAATGGTCCACAAAAACCCATATAGCATTATTTCATCTGGATGTCTTTATAATACTGGTGACAAAGTCCATAGTGGTGTTTTCCCATTTCTATATAGGTATGGGTAATGGATTCATCATCCACTTATAATTTTTTCCCTTAAGCCTTCACTTACTGAAATAACATGCACATTAATTGAAATATACTACTTCATATTATCCCACCAATTGTTTTCTTGGAGATCTTGATACATCTTCATTCTCCATGGGTGGATAGAGAAGGTCGATCTATATGAATCATTCAAAAGATCCTTCTTTATCTTAGGATTTGATAGTACACATAGTCGTGAAACAAATATTATGAATAATTCTTCATCAATTTTAAACTCTAATGACTTCCCCTTTCTTATAGCTTCCACCTTCTTCTTTATTTCCATGTTATCTGTTTGAGTATCCTTTACCTTCTCCGAAAGGGATGGTTAATCAATAATTTGAGAAAGTAATGATGATGTTACTTCCTTTATGATTCTTATGTCCATCCTTTCCAAGTGTAATAAGATTGGATCCTTCTCAATTATCATCATTGATAAGGTTTCAAGATCCTTTATACTTATATAATCTTTTACTTTATTCACTTTTTTAGGATGTTAGGGGATTGAGCAGTCATAATCCTTGATTAAATCTAACAATATTTTTTGGTGCATATTAAGATACTTCTATGTGAATATATATATTAGAATCTTATAATTTGTATATATCTCACACTTTTCCCCATAGAGATAATGCATACATATTTTTAATGTAAATATTACTGTCATCGTCTCCAGAACATGTGTTGGATAATTATGTTTGTAAAATTTTTATTACCTTGAGGCATAGGCAATCTATTTATATTTATGAATTAGTACACAACCCAATACCTTATTTGATGAATCACTATATACCATGAAGAGTTCCATGCTTGTGGGTAGTGTAAGTATTGGTGTAGTGATAAGACTCTTTTTCAACTCCTTGAAGCTCTCTTCACATTAATTGGTCTAGAAAAACTTTAATGACTTCCGAGTAATCTTGGTTAGAAGGTTTCAAAATCATGATAATTTTTTCACAAATTGTCAGTAATACCTATCCAGTACAAGGAAACTAGAGATATCCATTATATATACTGACCTGGGCGACTCCTCAATTTCCTTTATCTTAGAGTGCTCTACAAATATCCCTTTGTTAGCAATAAGATTTCCCAAGAATGATACTTTATCCATATAGAACTCACATTTACTGTACTTTTCATATAGTTTCTCCTTTCACAAGTTCTTTATAATAGTATTAAAATGATCCTCATGCTCCTCATTAATTTTGGAGTATATCAAAATATCATCTACAAATACTACCAATTTTTTTGAGGCAATCTCTAAAGAATCTATTCATTAAGTCCATAAATATTTTTGGATAATTAGTGAGCCTGAAAGGAATCACTATGAACTCATAGTGTCTATAACTTATTCGAAAGGCGGTATTGGTAATATCTCCCATCTTCACCATTAATTGGTTATATCCCGACTGAAGTTCTACCTTATAAAAATACTAGGACCCATGTAGTTGATCAAAAAAGTTATCTATCCATAGTAGTGGGTATTTTTTCTCTATAGTGATTTTGTTGAGCTCATTATAATCAATGCATAAGTGAATTGATCCATTATTCTTCATGATGAAGAGGACCAACTCACCCCTCAATGAATCACTCAGGCATATAAAAACCTTGTCCAGATTCTCTTATAATTGCTTATTTATTTCTTCCAACTCAATGGTGTCCATCCTATAAGGATTATTTTATATGGGAAGAGATTTAGGTATAAGTTAAATTGAGAAATCAACCTCTCAATCTAGAGGAAGACATGACAACTCTTCTAGGAATAAATAAATGTAATCCCTCCCAATGGGAATGTCTTCAAGCATGATCCTATCCTCTACCTCAATCATTTTAACTAGTTATACTTTCTCATAAAGAAATAATATCCATAGTTGAGATGATTATTTCAAAGAAGATTCATCCTCCTCACACTTGTATAAAATCATAGGATGACTTGGGATGTAAAGAGTGATCTCTCTCCCCCAGTAGTTGATGTTGGATTTATATAAAGATAGTCGATTTAAGCTTAATATAGCATTAAAATCCACTAAAGTAAGTAATAAGAGATTTTAAGGGAGGTTTAGTTCACAAACATTAATCAAGGAGGAGTTATATAATTGAGATTCAATAATTTCTCTGTTTTCTGTTCTCATAGATATCTCAAACCCCATGTTTTGAGGTGCTGTTTGAATACTTCTACTAAAATTTCATGATATGAAAGAATGCATAGAAACAAAATTAAATAGTACATTTTCTATTCTTGAATGAATAACCAGAATACCTATCACCACATAATTATCAGGGTCTACCTTAAAAGTAGTGATAACATATGCCCTTATTTTCTTACTTAGAGGTTATTGTCATTGATTATCACTAATAACCACTATCTTAGGGAATTGCCTCACATAATTCCCATGTTCCTTGAAAATGAAACACTGTACCATATGCTGAGATTTGATCATACCCTTATTTTATTCTTCCAAATTAGTGTGTTTCTCCATTTCCCTAAAGAATTTATTATCTTGATGCCCCTCTTTTCAACATTTGAAACATATTTCGGTTCCCTTGAGATAGTATCCATGATTCTTCTTTGCACATTTTTGACATGTGGGATGTTGAATTTTCCTTCCTCCATGATATTTATCCATTGATCTTCTCAAAGTAAACTCTATTTTATGTTTTTTATCTCCATGACTATGAGACCATCGAGATTTACCAATCTTTATATCTAACTTAAGGGAATAATGGATAATATCATTATACATATCAATGTCTCTAATCACCACTTTTTTTTCATATAATTGGATTTAATCCACTAAATACATAATCTAACTTTATTTCAATTTAATGACAAATACAAATGTGTATCATTCAATCCTTTTTAAAGTTTTCCTCATATACCCTGATGGACACATATAATGTTTTCTTCAATACAAGGAACCCCTATCCATTTTAAGATAGAGAGTTCTGGGAAAATATTTATTGAAAAATATTTTCTTAAATATTTCCCATTACATGGAATAAATTTATTCTATATAATTTATGTTATTGACCATTATCCACTACAAATCAGCTTCCCTATCAAAATGATAGATCACCGGCATGAATTTCTCTTCTTCTAAGAATGTGAGGATAGAGAATATCTTCTCAATGAATTTAATCCATTATTCTACAATGAGAGGATCATAAGATCCACTAAATATAAGAGGAATTTATTGCATAATGGATTAAAATGCAACTTTCTCTTTCTTAAGAGAAGTAGGGAATTCCACACGATTCAAGTTATTATTTATAACTAGATCCAGTTGATCCAATAACATCATGAATTTTTGAGCACCCACTCCCATTAGGTTAGGCATCTGATTAGGGAAATAATCACACAACCCATCACATTGTTTATTGGAATGAGTTCTCCTATTTTCCTCCATTAACTAGAAAAAGAAAAAATAAAATTAGTGGTTTGAATACCCAACTAATGATCATATAAAAAATAAACTATGAAATTATAAGGAATATCTTATAAATGAAAACTATATCCTAGCTTACAAGTCCATCAGTTTCAATCTAGATTGTCCATGATAATTCTTTATATAAATAGACTTATCCCTGGGGTTATCAAAAACGTTTTATAGTCATAATACCCAAAATTAACTAGACCATTAAATGATGAAAAAAATATCATTCAAAACCTTTTACATATACTATTACATGATTTTTAACATGAATATCAATTAAATACAAACCAAGGATCAAAAAGCGTAGTGTCTTTAGAAGACTAGGTACATAAATAGACAACATGAAAATAAAATAAAAATTATGTATTTTAATCTCTATAATGATATAATAACTTCTTTTAAGATCCTTAAACTACATAGGATAACCTAGGGAATAAATAGACAAAAGGGGTGAGCTAAAAAGCTTAGTAAGGGAATAAGCATGGAAATAAAGTATAACATATGAGTAAGAAGGCATAACATGATAAAATAAAAGGTATGGATCCTGAATAATCATATGTAGGCATAAAAAAAACATGGAATCATAATATCATGGTAATATAGGAATGTGGAGTCAACATATAACATGGAATAAACACGATTCAAAACTAACTGACAAGATAATATCACCTAGTGAACAAAGTCCCACAATGGATTAGGTTTAATCCTTAATCCCATAAATATCACATCATGAGAATATAACATTACCCAATTTATTAGAGTGATATCTAGGCACAACCATCATATCATGTACATGAATATGTGTTCCACATAATGAAATCAAACATAAGACATAAACATACGGATTACCCATGGAATGAAATGGGTTTCATAATCATGTCATAAGACATAACTAAAGGGAATATCATAATGGTTTTCATGAAATAAAGGATTAAATAATTATTATAAATTAATAAATTAAAAACAATCATATATCATGATAAATTATGTACAACTAAATTAAATACATGAAAAAGAGTAGAGAAAAATATTTGAAAAAAGTACCTCTTAAGAGGAGCTTTATGATAATGGGTAACACATATTTAAAAAGTTTAAAGGAATAATAATTTACACAGATCTATAAAATTATATAAAATGGGTTTCCATGATAAAATGAGTTATTTTATAAAATATATTTGGATTAAAAATTTTAAGGAGTGTACTTGAAAAGGGGTAAGAAACAAAAAAGTTCAATTTAATCGGATTTTCTTATCGAGAGGAATTGAGAAGAGAACCTTTTAAAACATGTATTTACCCATAAAATAAAGATTAATTAATCTATATATATATATATGTGTGTGTATGTAACATATATACATAATATATAATAATTTATGAATAAAATTAGAGTGAAAAATTGAGGTAAGAGTGTGAAAGCCTAACCCCAAAGGAAATAGGGAGGTTTAGAAAGAACCCTTACCTTATGTTTTATAATATTTATGAACTGATGTATTTAATAACCAAATTAGATTGATTAATAAAATAATTTAGAAAATTTTATATTTATATTTTAGTTAAAATAAATTTTTATGTTTTTTATGTCTATTTCAATGAGATATAAAGTTTGATTTCATTTTTCTAGGAGCATTCGTTTCATGGTTTCATGGTTGGTTCACTTGTGTATAATTATGAAAGTTCTTATAAAATGGGACTAAAAATAAAAAATTTAAATAAAATGGTATTCAAATATTTCAATAAATTTAAATGGTCTCAAATACCCATATGTGTTCTGACATAGGAATGGTTCATTGAGTAAAAACGTTAACATTGCGTGGTTAATTTATTTAGGCGGTTTTACCGACCATCACAAACTAGTTTCATTTTATTTAATATTATATATATATATATTAGTTCTAGAACATGAAGAAAGTAATAATATAATTATTAATATATATTTTAACCATAACAATAGTTTTATAATCAAACATGAAGGTGGTAATGGAAAATGAAAACTCATTATCCATGGAGACAGTTAACCAACATAATATGGAAAATGATTTCATTCTTAGAATAAGAGGTGGAAAGAAGAGAATGGATGGTGTATATTTCATTAGAAACATGATATGTTAGTATATATATTATACTATAGTCATTAATTCACATTGGATGAGGGAGGTGAGGGGAAGGTATAAGAAGAAAGGAATTTAAAAGAGGTAAAGTGGAATATTACCTCTTAAATAACGCCTCCTTGAAATACTTCTTAAGGAACTTAGAATTAGTCTTTTGATGATACCATAAGAACTAGGATGTGTGGTAGAGGTTTGGGAAGGGTGTTTGGAATAATACTTGTAAGATACAAAGTTTATAAGGTGTAAGGAGAATGGGTTATATTTATAAGGGGATGAGTGGGGCGTTTTGGAATATTATATTCATTAATTTATTATTTTGGCTCAAGACTATCAATAGAATTGATTCTTGCAACCATATACAGTAAATGGTGCATGTGATTTTGAAATAATTGGTTCTTACATTATCCATTACTCAAAGATTATTGTGTTTAACTTATAATTCTAAATACCCTAATTTGTTGTATTTCATTATTCACCAAAAATTGATATGTTTTTGAAAAAAAATTAACCCTAAACATTTTTCGAAGTGTAGATTTTAAAAAAATAAATATATTTTATGAAAATAATTTTCTAAATATGAGAAATTTAGTTTTTATATAATATCTACATTTATTTGAAAAATTCTAATTTTAATATTATGATCGATTTTTTAACCATTTGAAATGATATTTATGGTCTCATAATATTATATTATCATTGTAATAAAAATTAATATTAATTTTTAAATAAATTTTATTAAAATAAACTTTAATTTAAATCATTATATTTATTATAATAATGAAAATAAAATATATATCTTTTATAAAAATACAAAAACCATTTTATAATTTTTAAAACACATATTTACTTGTATTATGATATAAATATGTCATATTTTACTTCTATAAGATACCTAAATATTATTTTAAAAAATATAGGAGAGGATAATAATCTAATTATCATGTTACTATTCCTAATGGTTAGATTACTATTCCATCAGTAAAGTTACTATTTCAACGATTAGATTACTATTTCAATGGTCAGATTTGTAACGGTCATGCGAGTTCCCTAATTTCTATAAATACCTAACATTTAATTCATTCTTCATTTACTTCTATTTTTTACTCAAGGTTATATACGTTTTTATTTTCAAAATGGATATTACCTTACTAATATTCTGCATCTTTTTAACGATGGTTTTTATAAGTGTGATTATTCTGGGGGATTAAGAAGATCCAAATTTTCCTACTAATATTGCCTTATTTTATATATATATTGTACCATTGTAATAATTTCAATTATTATGGACATATTTTTTCTACAATTTTAAAATAATTATTCTAAAATGTTGTTGCTATCATCATGTGGTACATGTGCATTATTTTATATTTTCAAAAGGGAAATTCTATTCATAAAATCATGGGTCATTTAAAAATGAACGTGACACATATTAATACATTCCTTGTGTTGAATAGAAAATTCTAGCTCATAGTTTTATAGACTAAATGTTTTGAAACTCACTTACACACCATGTAGTTCATGCATTTTTATGATAGAAAATGTGGATTCAAAGACACGTTGTGTATTTATTGCACATTTCATGTGATTGAAAATCATGATACTTATAGGTCACACAACATGTAACCACCATACATGCCATGTAAATAAAAATATCAATGATCGATATACACTCCCAATCCTCAGGCATGTGTTATGGATAAATGGTGAAGCATTATACACGACATGTAGCTGGCCTACATATGTAGTGTACACTAACTGTTTATGTAGAAAATAAAATTAATTAATTATTCCATTTAAACTTAATAAAAATTTGTATGTGTTTTGATTTATTAATAGTACATAATGTGTGATAGGTTATATATATATATATATATATATATCAAATTCTTAATTAATTTCAATGTAATATCTGAAACTATATACAATGTGTATTAAAAATACACTAACTACTCTACACACATTAAATCATTACATGCTATATACATAACACATGTCCTTATGTAATTTATTTATAGTACAATCCATGTAATTATGTGACATAATAATTATGTATATATTGTATGAGTAGAAAATATATGACCAAAATACACCCTAGGTTGTTTGGATGGGTACTCATGTTGTTGCCACTAAGTACATACTTTGTACTTAGTTAATTTTAAATAAAATTATTATATTTAATTTGTTTTAAATTATAATAGATGATAATCTCAAGGATTATTTATATACAAATTAAGATCAATGAATTAATTAATTAATAAAGACAATGATTTTATTCAACCACTTTTTATCATAATTAATAACGACTAAAGTGAATGCTAGTTTATTAAATTCTTAGTCATTGCAAGTGTGTGGATGATCATGAGATTAGACAAAACCTGTGTATATAATAGACTTATTTTATTTTATTATTATTAAATTAAAATGATAGCCTTTATGGCACCCTATCCTCTTTATTATATATGGTCCTACGTACCCACAATTTCTTTTATGTAAAACCCCTTAACTAATACCTTGGTTCCCCTAAACTATGTGTGAGTAAAATAATATGTAAAGGATGAATCTCCCAGTTGAGTAGAGGAGGTCCAAAATTAGATTTGAGTTGAAACAAACCCAAGACATATATGTCACACAATTGGTATGCTGTAAATCAAACTAGGGTGTCATTCTAAGTGCTTTTCTATTAGGTTCAATGGTTATTTTATCACTTTATAGATAAACCAATCATTAGAAAAGATCATGATCATATGAATTTATTATTTTATTTATTTCATCTTCATGGTTAATTATTTATGGATGCTTTATTGCGATCAATTAATAAATTAATTAATAAGCATGAAATATATAATTAAAACAAATTGATTATTTTTAATTTCATCTAAGACATGGTTAACCACTTAAATAAAATCGATTTAACACTAAAAAGGATGTAATAAAATAAAATGGGAAATTTACACATAGAGATAAAGATCCATCAATTAAAATATTAAGTTTTTATAGCCTTCCACTACTTGATCTAGAATGGAACTACTAGACCGCAATGTTTAATTTGGACTTCACTGGGACACTACCATTTAACATAGAATCATAAATAAGGTTTTGGGTTGAATTAACCAAATTAACATCAATATGAGTATCCATGACTAGTCTTGGTGTAAATTTAGAGGAAAATATTGAAGAAATTCAAGACTAGGATTTCAGGATTATTCATTCCACTCAACGGATCAAAGTGCTACAAGTTAGTGTAGTTGGAAAATACCTACCTACCTAAATATATTTAAGTAAGTAACCAGGACCTATAATGGGTTATGAGAAGGTAAATATGGATCCTTTCCACTAGGATATCCATGTGACTAGATATTTTAAAACCAATGGTGAGGGATATTGAGTTTTGATAAAACAGTGGGAAATTAATAAGTTAAATTTATTATATAATTATGTATTCCAGATAAAGTATTAAAAATATACTATTATTTATTGTAGAAATTGAAATCAATACAACTTAAACTATATCACTACAATCAATATATGATAAGGATATCCCTCTCTTTGGGATGAATTTATAGGAATGGTTTAGGTGCTTGCACGTTATAGCATGCCAAGAGCAGAAATCATACATACTAGAAACCCCTATTCCAAAAGCACCTTGTAAAGAGGATATCAAGGAGGATATTTCCCTCTACATGAAAAATTTATACCAATCCACAAATATCCAATGTTTTATGAAATTTTCCATCTATAATCAATTTTTAAAGTAACAAAAGTATATGTATGTGTAGAACTATAGAGACCCAAACTTTTGATACATAAATACTACATCTTAATAGATGAATATTCATTACTTTACATAACGATCCATGCTAGAATCTTATATGTCAAGTACCTTTGGATACATGGATAGACAGACAACTGGTTCACAAGTGAGCTATGTCATCTCCTACTAAGTTCTTCATAACTAGCTACCTTCTTTAAAAATTATAAAAAATAAATTTTCTTCATATCTTGGAAAAAGAAAACATAAGTAAGGGAAAAATAAGGGTAAAAAAGGTAGATATCAATATAACATGAGAATATGGGTATGGTAACATGAGAATAAAATTTTAAAACCATACCTTGCATATCATATATCATCAACTCAAGTCATGGCATAAATCTTGTTAGTTTATAATACATGAATCATAATGGAATCGTAGAACATACGTCATGAGAGCATAAAATTGGTATAAGACATAGATTTGTGGCAAACACATAAGAATATAAAACATTATGTCAAGGATACCCACCAAGACATTCATAAAATTTTAGGCTTGGGCTAACCACCTATGTACCCACTTCAGGCTTGGAATAACCCTATATGTACCCTCTTTTTGGTCTTGAGATAACCTCTCATGTACCCTATGAACTCATATAATCATCCAATGGCCGAAGGACTTCATTTTTTTATTGATTTTTGATAATCCACCTTTCAAGGGGTGTGGTGGAACCCTTACAAGGCCCGTAGGCGTAAGTATTACATGGCCCATAGGCCTTAGAGGAATTCATTTTCCCGTAGGCTTCAAACATTACACACAACCCAGACTAACTACTTGGAACTGCTCCTCCCCAACATCTTCATCGTGAAATCAACTCTCCACCTTCACATGGCTATTTTGCTAGGCATTCCTGTGCATGCACAGGCTTGTCCTGATGGCAGGTGCCATACCCTCTCATTCTTACAATCCATTTAGCTTCTGATGGGGTGAAAGCTCCTTGCTCATCCTCCTTGTAGAGCTTGTTCCTTGTAGGTCGTCTGGTTTTAATCTGCACTTAAGGTGGCCCGAAGGACTTGAGGCGGCCCAAAGGCCTTACTGACCCGAAGTCCTGGGTGGCCCAAAGGCCTTAAAGGACTCGGGGACCAAATTGGTGGCCCGAAAGCCCAAACAAGGGCATATTCCCGACTGCTATAGTGCCAAACAGTACCTAATACAGTTCCCGCTACAGTACCTGCTACAGTTCCTACTATAGTACTGCTACAGTACTGCTACAGTACTGCTACATCCCCCCCAAAAATAATGTCTCTTCTTGGATTTGATCCTGTGTCTCCCGGATTCACTTATAGAGTCCTTACTAACTGGGCTAAGGCTCATGTGCCTATGAAATCATATAACATTAATAATTACCCAATGAATTTGTTGGAGATATAGGTCCAAATCTTCACATAATATATACATTATTATTCCATAATATCATAAAACATTCATCATGTTATAACCCATGAAAATAAATGGGTTTCATAAAACATTTTATCTTAGCATAACCTATGGAAAATAAACAGATTTCATAATCATTTCATCATCTCATAATAACATAACCCATGAAAAAAGGAATGAGTTTCACAAACATCTTGTCATCATAAAAAATTATTCAAGGAAAGAACAAGATTGGTATCCTTGGGTCATGTCCCCAATAAAGTATAAGTTACATCAAAGGATCTCATCTTATATGGAAAATGATTTTTAAAGATCACTTGAAACATTTATTAATGAAAATAGTCTTTCCACTTTTCATAACACTTTTTAAAACATAAAATATTTTCAAAATCATTTTCTTTGAAAATAAACTTATAAACTTATAAAGGAAGATTCAAAGATCAATTAAAAAATTTATTGAGTAAAATAACCTTTTCAATTTAAAAAATTACTTTTAAAACATAAAAAATTCCTAAAATCATTTTCTTTGAAAATAACTTTCGAAACTTATTAAGGAAATATTACATATCAATTAAAATATTTACTGAGGAAAATAAACTTTTCAATTTGAAAAAATATTTTTAAAATATAAAATATTTATAAAATATTTTTCTTTGAAAACAAACTTGTAAACTTATAAATAAATATTCAAAGAAAATAAAGGTTATGATGGTGGGAAGTTATATTCATACCATACATGTTAAAATAAATATTCTTTTTAAATTTTTGATAAAATCCAAACGGACCTTATTTTTGAAAAATACATGAAGATTCCTTTTATTTTTTTTAAAAAAGATAAAAAGGGTAAAATTGACTTTAAAAAATAAAATAGTAACATTAAAAGTTTTTTTAATTTTTTTTAGAAAACATGGATATGGAATAAAAAAGGTTTTTCTACCGAAGAGAAAAATAAAGTTGGTTTTCTTTAAAAATACTCTTTTAGAATCATGAGTACATGAAGAGAGGAAAATGAAGTGAAAACATATATTATCGAGAAATAACTAGAGTATAATAAAATTAATTATTTTGTTGAGATATAGTTCATAAAATTTCATTATCAAAAGCATAAACATAAACAATATTGATAAATGATGAGATTGTATCATAAAATCCTTACCACTTCGGTAACTTTGAATTGTAATCCACATGAATGAATAAAATTAAATGAAACTTAAAATATCATGAGAATAAATAAATTTATTACATTGCATGTCAAATATGTTTTATATACACCTCATAAAATAAGATAGGTGTATAACATAACATATGTCCTAAGGAAGGAAAATTGAGACAAAAATCTCTAACCACTTTGGTAAATTTTGAACCATAAACCCAATGAAAGAAATACAATCAAATGGATATGTAAATACTAATAAATTTCAAGATAATAATAATAAAAATATTTATGGGATATATATAAATCAAATAAAATAAGTGTGTGGTGAATATGAAATGTGTCTCGCAGAAAATAAAAGTGAGATGAAAATCTCTTACCATTATAGTGATATTTTGAATCGTAATCCCCATTAAAAAATAACATCAAAATAAACATTAAATATCATGAAAAGAAGTATATTCATAATATAAAATTTCAATGAGGTAGTATATACACCACACAAAATAAATGGGTGGTGAATCTGGTATATGTCTCCCATAAATAAAAGAAATACTTGAAATTCCTTACCTTATGTCCCAAATTCTTTTGTATATGTTCAAAATTCATGTATAATAAATATAAGTTAATTATATATCTATTATATAACTATAATTATATATATCATTACATGTATGATTTACTTACGGATTTTTATTAATCAATATATAATTGAACTGATGTTACTTTTAAAACCATCTTAAAACAATTTGGTAGATTTTAAACGATTTAAAATAAATGAAAATTCATAATAAAAACCAATATTGTTTCACTATTCATCTAAAAATTTATCTTCTCATAAAATTATCAAAAATTCACTTGAATATATTTTTTACATGATGATTTAAAAATTGAATTTAGTATTTTCAAATAAATTTTCTTAAAGTAGAAAAAAATAATTTAAAAACAACTGGTGCACAAAATATGATAATACTTCTTTTTAGAAATATGTAACTTTAAAGTATAAAATTTGATTTTTTATTATCTAAATCATAGAAAAAACTTAAGATGAATGTTAAATTTTTCATTGAATATATAATATATAAATCTTATTAAAATCATTCACCAAAAGTGGTTCATTTAATTTATTGAGATAAAACACATTTTTGTGCATAAAAATTGTTTGTTTTCTTTAGAAAATTATTTTATTTATTTTAAAATATTTTTTATTTTTATTTATAATTAATTGGTAACAAAGAATTAGTTTTATAGATAGGTGAAAACCATATATTTTCATAATTCAGTTAATCTTATTCATACCTGCTATTCCAATAGCTAGACAATAACTATAATATTAAATAACAATATTTAAATAGTATGTCACATTTTGTTTAAACTCAGTGTGATGTAAAACACAAACTAAAATCAGTGTTTCTTGTAATACAAGATATTTAAAGAAATTAAAATTATTTAAAATTTCTTTTTCACAAAATTTTGGGTTGTTACAATTACATCATGTCTCACATTCATGATATTTATTAAGAGAAGGTGATACAAGGGAGATATGAGATCTACAATTCACTATTCACATGAAATCTTAGAGAGTCAGTGCCAGCTGGGCCTTATATAGTCATGTCGATTGTCTATATAGATCACTTGAACATCTTAGTATTTAAGATCCTCAATGAGCTTCCCATCAATCTCATCTTATCCTCACCACCTAATAGCTTCTCCAGTTTCATTATTAATTAAAATATGAGAAATAGTGACAAGTTTATCTTGGAACTCTTTACCTTCATTATCCATGTTGATAAGGGCATGAGGTGGGAAAAACCTATGGTCTTTATGGTGAATAAAAAGAAGAACTTAGAAATGGGCCCTAAGACTCACTCCAAGTCCAAGGCTCTTAATAAATTTCCTTCTAATAAATAGAATAACTTAAGGTAGGTTAAGAAAAAATATGTATTATATCATGAATATGGAAAGCTAGGACATTGGAAGAAGAACTACACTTACTTAAAGAAGCAAGGGGAATATTTAGGTGTGTTCATTATCAAGTGAAATATTTTCATATCTACTAATTGGGTATTTGATACATCTTTTGGTACTCATAACTATATTAAAATATAGTAATCAAGTATATTTTGAAATATTTATAGAGTAGAGAAGGATATTTTACGTAGCTAATAATGCACAACTTTCTACCTTGACAATAAAAACTAGTACAAAAGATATGTTTTTGAAGTCATTTTTTTTTGTTTTTTAATGTTTATTTTTAGGTGACATTAATGCATGTAGTGTAGTAAATAATATTTTTAACATTGGTTATTAAAAATGATGTTAAAATAATTATTTCAAAATACTTATAATTTCAGTTATTAAATAACCAATATTAAATGTGTCTATTTTGTTTTAAAATATTTCAATGTCAATTACTCTCTTCAAATAAAATACAATATCAATAAAGTATAAAATTGTAGAAAAAAATTAAATTAGGAAATAAAATCAAAAAGCTTTAACTTGATATCCATGCTTGTTGCGGGCTCTATCAAATTAGTTTTATGTTGAGGAAATAAATCATGAGTAAACTAAAGCTATGGGTTATAAGGTATTTTAGACTCCATCTTGTAAATATCATGAAGTTGTTTCATATTTTTAAAACAGTCTAAAAAAGTATTCTTTATCATAAAAAATTAATCATGAGAAAGATTATTTATTAAGAAAAATAATCATAAATAAATTAAATATCTGGAGAATAATTATACACACCTTCTCAAAACTGCTGAATGAAGAACTAGTGGAACAAAGATGGAAATCAAATGAGTAGATCTAAAATTAATAAAGGTGGATAATGAAATAATATACATCATTCTTGAAAAATTGAAATTTGATGTTATAAATTTTAGGTGGTAATTTAAAAATTTAAATGTACTCTATGAAAAAATTGAAAATCACTTTTGTTTAATTTGAAACTTTATTTTTAACATCAATTTTTCAAAAAATGACATTAAAAATACATAAAAAAGGTTTTAACATTGGTTTTTAAAAAACTTATGTTAAAAGTCATATTTTCACAATTTTTTTGAAAACATATGTTAAAAATCTATTTTTTAATATTTGTTTTTAAAAAACTTACATTAAACCCCCCAATGAAGAGCTTTAACATCAGTTTTTAAAAAACCAATGTTAAAATTACTCCAAGGACGAGTTTTAACACCATTTATTTATATAAATGGTTTTAAAAACCTTTTAACATTGGTTATTTAATAAGTGATGCTAAGACCCTGATATGAAATATATTTTTTACTAGTGAGAAGATTTCCAACATCCATTTCCAATAGGTAGGATCTTGATTTTAAAATAATTTTATTATGTACCCACTTTTACCAAAAACATAATTTCTATATCCTTCCTAGTTTCATATGGTTTTCTTTTTAAATTTTTAAATAAAAGGAATTTATTTTATTAAAATACCATATATTTTTGTATGAAACATTTAAATAATGGTCTTTATGTATTATATTATGAAAACCAAGTATTGGTAGTTGATAATGAATCATGTTTACATGACTCATTTCACACCTTGGTTTGGAATCACTTGCTTGGTTATGTAAATGATAAGAAGTTGGATATGATATTTCAATAAATCTATTTAGATTCTTTTAAACTAAATCCACTTGATAATTGCATCGCTTTTTTATAAGGAAAGACGACCAAAACACATTCTAACGGGAAAAGTGAAAGGGCCATAGATCTTCTAGAATTTTTATACACTAATGTGTGTGGATCTTTTCTTGTGGAAGATAGAGATGGGTATTATTACTTCATTACTTTTACTGATGAATTGAGTATATATGGTCATATCTATTTAATGAGGTATAAGTTTGAATCATTTCATAATTTCAAAGAATTTATGAATGAATTAGAGATTCAAATTGGTAAGATGATAAAGAAGCTTTAATCTAATCAAGGTAATGAGTATCTTAACCAAGAGTTCATAGATTAATTACATGAGTTTTGGTTTTTATCTCAACTCACACCTTCTTATACACCACAGTGAAATGGTGTCCATGAAAAGAGGAACCATACCTTACTAGACATGATAACGATAATGATGAGTTATCATAATCTTCCATTACCTTTTTGGGGAAATGAATTTAATTTTGTAGTATACACACTAAACTAGGTGAAACAAATGGTGGAAAAAAACATACCATACAAGTTAATATATAAGAAAAAGTTTGTGTTTCCAAACCCACAGGAATGAGTATGGAAGGAATTTATTAAGGCTAGTTTTGGAAAAAAAAAGTACCCCATGGCATGGGATGTATCTTTATAAGGTATTCCAAGGAAAAATGGGATAATATCTTTAAAACCACTCATATAAGAAGTTAACCATCACAATACATTCTATATTTCTTGAGAGGGATCGTATTAGTAAAATAGATAGTGTGATTAATATTTAATTTAATGATGTTGATTCTCAAGATATACATGAGTTAGTGCATGGACATGTTCCACAAGTCCTCATGGAATATTTTGTTCCTGAAGCACAAGTATTTTGTAAGATCACTAGAGAGGTCAAAGAAACAAAAATATATGGTTTTATAGTCACCAATAATGGTTACTCATTATTATTTGAAAATAAGGATCATTTTTTTACTATAATTAATAAGTATAGAGCTCAAAATATATAATATTGAAATAATCCATGAATTCTAAGATGGTTTCCATATACCAAAACTAGGTATGGGTTGTGGCAGATCTTCTAGTTGATGTAAATCATGTTAGTTGAAAATAAGTATTCAATAGAAAACTAGAATTAGAAGGTAAATTATGTACCTATAAACTATGAATAGTGGATAAAGGTTTTAAATAGTGTTAAGGAAATGACTATGATAAAAAAGTTTCTCAAATTTTCATGTGATGAATCTTGTATGTTACAATAAATTTTGAGTTTGGGTAACCAGTTAAGATATAAAAATGTTGTGAAACAAAATTATTAGAAACATGAAAATATTGTGCAACCATATGAATATGAGGTAACATATTATTTCTTTGATGGATTTGTTTATTTATTTAATAGTAAAGGATCAAAAAATTCATTTTTTTATATAAAATTAAATCCATTAAGGTTAGTAATCAAAATATTATTTCATCTTTTGTTTAACCTCAAAATATATAATTTAAACCATTCCCATGTGATTTTAAGTTTGTTTTTTTTAAGGAAAAAAGATTCCAATAAATATTTCTAGAAAATTTTCTTCTAATCAAGAATTAATATTTTTAGAGAGAACTCGAGAGATATAGACTGGAATTTGGGAAACATTCATAGAAAAAGTTTTAAAATTTGGATGTACAAAATTCTACTAAAAAGTGAGGAAAAGCCTATTTTAAAACCTTATTTAAGTATTAACCCAAAAATGATGGAAGTGTTTAAAAAATAAATTGATAATCTATTGGAATTAAAAATAATTTATGCAAAATATAATTTATAACAGTTCATACAAATTCATATAGTGACCAAAACATTTTTATAGACCGTTATGAAGAATGAACAAAATGTATTAATTTATATGAGAGTCCAAAACAGTTAGATAGTTTTCATAGATTATAGAAAATTGAATAAGGTCATAAGAAAATATAATTTTCTCATACCATTTATTAACCAAATAATAGAATTATTTTTAGTAAAAACCCACCACTCTTTTATAGATGCATTTTCAGGAAACTTTTAGGTACCCATTTCACCAGACGACCAAAAAATATAACCATCACTTGTTATTATGGTACATTTTATTATTATAAAATTTCATTTGGATTGTATAATTCACTAGGTACATTTAAAAGATGAATGATAAGAATTTCTATAATTTTATGAAGGATTTTCATTAAGTATTTCAGGATGAATTCACCATGTTTAGAAATTATTTTGATCACTATTTGGAAAATCTATAAAAAGTATTGAAAATATGTAGGAAGAGGATAATGTATTTAATTTTAAAAATTAACATTTCATGGTTGAAAGATGAATTATTCTTAGACATGTAATTTCATAAGATTGGTTTGAGGTTGATAAATATAATATTAAAGTTATAAACAAGTTACCATATACAACTTGTGGGAAACATGTTAGATAATTTTTAGGACATAGAATATCTTATAGAAGAGTCATAAAGTATTTTTGTATGATTGGTTTTCCACTTTCTAGATTACTCTTAAAGGATTCAGAGTTTAGTTTTTTTATGATCATTACTAGAAATATTTTGATGACATTAGGTGTAAACTGACCACACCACCAGTCATGTAGCCACCTAATTAGGAGTTCCCATTTGATCTATTATGTGGTTCTTAAAGCCTTAATATTTGAGTAGTGTTCTATCATATAATTTAAGGAAGAAACCATGTCATTTCATATGCTTATTGAACACTGAATGCAACATAAAACCATTATAAAACCATTTAAAATGAGTTTTTAGCAGTTTTTTTCCTTAGATACATTAGATCATATCAATTTGATACTAAAGTGATTATTTTCTCTAATAATTCAGCCCTTATGTACCCAATAATGAAGGTAAAATAAAATTAAAGGATGGTGAGATGGATGCTGCTGCTCTAGGATTTTTATTTAGAGATAAAATTAAAAATGGGATCTAAAAATCAAGTAGTAGGTCATTTGATTTGGCTTCCACACACAGCCGAGTTGAAAATTCCAAACAAAGAGCCATTAAATAACTCTATTCCAGGGGAAAAAATTTATTTTATTTAAGGAGTGGTACCATGGTTTGATAACATGATAAATTATTTTGAAACTTCTAAAGTTCCATTACATTTGAATTGAAAAAAAAATTTAGACTCAAAGGTAAATCAAAGTTTTATGTTTGGTATGATCCATATCTTTTGAAAATTTAAAATAATTGTATTATTAAGTGATGTTTTACTAAAAGTGAGTTGTAGTATTTCCTAGAATATTTCTATACTTTATCTCATGGTGGTTACTTTAAACCTTAAATTAACTCAAGTTAAGTCATATAATCTAGCATATACTAGCTGCCATTGTTTAAATATCCATAAATGTTTTGTAAGAAATGTGAGAAATGACAATTCATTGGAAATATATCAAACTGATAAGAAATTAATCAAATACCAATCAATTTTTTTTTGAAATATTTAAAGTATAAAGCCCATATATCATGGGATCCATTCCCATATCATTTGAATATTATTACAACTTGTTAGTTATGGACTATGTCATAAAATGGGTGGAAGCTAAAGACACCAAAACTCATGATGTTACTATTGTTTGTGAATTTTTATAGACTAATATATTTTATAGATTTGGAATCCCAAGAGAAATCATAAGTGAAAAAGGAGCTCACTTTTACAATAGGACCATGGAAGATTTAAAGATTAAGTATGGAGTGAACCAAAAAACATCAACACCTTACCATCCAAAAAATAATAGATGATTCATAGTTTTAAATAGAGTGATTAAAGGGATCTTAGAAAATAATATCATAACAAGTAGTAAATATTTAATAAAAATATTTGAAAACAACTTTTGGGCTTATAGAATACATTAAAAAACCTCAATTGGAATGAGTGCATATCAGTTGATCTATAGGAAAATATTTCATCTGTCTATGAAGCTAAACCATTAGTCCTATTGGGTAGTTATGTAAATGAATATAGATCTAGTGAAATATAGAAATGAGAGAACACTTTAGATTCAAGAGCTATAAGACATAAGGATAGAATCATTTGAAAATTCTAGAATTTACAAGGAGAGAGCTGGAGTGGAACATGATAAATTGATTCAATAAAGATACTTCCATTAGGGATAAGATCACACTCATCCAATGTAAAATAAGGAGAGAAGAACCCATTCAATGTCAATGTAAATAGGATAAAGTAACATCTTAGCAATCTTCCACAGTCACTAGTGGATAAGATCACACTCCTACAACCCTTTTACCTAGAAAACCCCCATATTTTTACCTTTTCATAACCTTTTTGATTTAATTCCTTATACTAAATCTACTCAAATACTAATTTTTGTTAAATTTCATTGAAGACACTATATCATTTAAGTGTAAGGGATGAAAACCTTTTTATTTTTTTAGGAATTTCATTTTTTTCATTTTTTTGTTTCATTAATATGTATTTATTTTTAATTATTATATATTTTTTGAAACTTTTTAGACTAAAATTGAATACTTATATATGTTTAGAACCTGTGAAAATTGTGAAAAATTAATTTAACCCAGGAAGCAGTTGTTCAAGAATAGATTGGTTCTCTCGAGAAATGAATTTTTTTGATTGAAAATATATTTTGACAATAAAATTTTATTCTTTCCTATTTTGAAATTTAACCCTTCTTATCCCCTTGAATTCATGAACAACCTTGTTAGAAATCCACCTTACAAGACTACGATCCCTAGCTATAAAGATCTATAAGTAAATGCATGATCATAGTTGAACTTAAGTTTGGGAAGAAGCTATTTTTTTAGTATATTAATGAAAAAATATTAAATATAGAATATTAAAGAAAAAATATGATTCAAAATTCGAAAAGTAATTACACAAAACTTCTTAAAGATTAAAACTTTTCTCTACCTTAAAAATTAAAATTGGTGTAAAATTAATAAAAAAAGAAACAAAGCTGCTAAAGGAAGTAATAGAGAAGAAAAAATTGTTATATCTAAAGTTATTATTGTGTGAAAATTCCATGAGAAACCACAAGGAGTTGGGAGATGAATCACTATAAGAGAGATTGAGTGAGGATACTGTTCTTGATTGTAAACTATTAATCAAATTTTTTTATTCAATTAGAGACAAACCTTCTTATTATGCCTCATAAATTTTAATATTAGAACCTTACAAACCTTATCCACAAAAAACCCAAAAAATTATACATGATAAAAAAAATAATTAAATTATTGGGTGGATATTTAGGAACATATTCATCCTATGGTGACCCCTACATGAGTTTGGGATGATAAAATCTTTTCTTGAAATTCATAATTTGTATAATGAGAGAAATAATTCAAGGAAATTATGTATAAATGATTATGGGAGGATAAATTAAGTGGAAATTAATTTAATGTAACTTATAGAGAAAATGTAATTAAGAACTTTTTATAGGTATGATAAGCTTGAGTGATATGGCTGTTGGAAAGGGGAATCACATTGTCTTGTGTTTTGAATTATTCTTGTGTAATATTTTTGATGGTCACATGTCCAGGAGTCCAAGGTTTAAGTGTGGTGGAATTTATAGAGGTAATAAATGCAATATATATTGTCTATATTCATTAATTTTTCCCCCACATTAATTTATTAATTTATTTTTAATATTTGTTGGAATTAAAGTATTATTTCATTGGATTTAGTGACTATTTATTAAAATGGATAAATTATGAATTCAATTGATATTATTAATGAATGTTCGGGGCACAGTGAAATCACAGTTGGTCCGACACCCAACTTTAATTTTTACCCTGATTAATGATTATTTTGGGATCAATACGATGATGAACTCCCGTATCCACGAAATAGAATAAAGGATTTAGATAAATAAGGAAGAGTCCCAAAACCTTTAGAGAGGATCTTTCACATCATGTTTATAATTATATAATTTAATTTCATAAAGAAAAAAATACCTGGATCTTCAGTATTTTCTTCATTGATGATGTTGATCATTTGGAATGTCCCTTTTGGATTATCTCATTGCTTTTGTGAGGATCCAAACTAGAATCCCTCTAGTAGTGATCCACACGTGCTCCGATGACCTCCGATCGATACCACTCGTTCTCCAGGTGCTAGCACGGAGAAGCGAGTGTCTTGTGTCAGTGGTTCTTGATCACTTGTTCTTCAGCATTGAAGAGTGTTTCTTGTTCTTGAGAGGGGAGGGAAGATGATTCGAGAGAGAAATTGTTTAGATCAACAATTTTCAATTCATTGGGTGTGCGATTTAGTGTCGTGTGGTGTATGACACAATAGGCGTACTTGTCTATTTATATGCATGAAACTTTAGTTACAATATTTAATTATATAACAACAATTAAATACATTCATGAACTTAGAGAAAACCCATACTCATAATAATAATACCACATCATTATTTATGGTGTTCCAAATTACGCAAAACATAATTATAAATAAAATTCCACGTCACAAAATAATAACAGCGTCATTATTATTTTAACTTGTGCCAACTAGTTAAATAATTATTTACCATCTTGAAAATAATTATTTTACTACCATACCAGCCTTATTCCTCTCGAACTGCACTTCCATTTATTAAACACCTGAATAAATAAATAAATAAATTATTCTCTTAAATAAATATTTTATTCATAAACTAGTAAATAAATAATTATTAAATGTTCAATAAAATAAATAAATAAAATTTATTTAGTTTATGCGATCATTTTAACTTGAATAAAATTATTCCATGGTCTTGATAATAATATTTATTTCATTAATTAAATTTGAATAGAATTTAACCGAGACCACCAAAAACACTTTGTGTGTGACCCTATAGGATTCTTTCTTGTTAACATTAGGTGGGCTTGTCTAAAGTCCAAGAGTACTGTCTAAAAATGGGTCAAAGCACCCAAGAGAGAGAGCATAATGTTTTAACAATGAAATCCACATATGAATGCTCACTGTGTAATATAATCCCTCTGTTACAATATATCATCAACTAGGTTTCATGATAATGTCATCAAATTTTATACTTGATACATCGTTCTTTGACTACCTGAAATAAACTCATCGTTACACCATGGCCAGGAAATTTTAGGTGAAAATTCTATTTCAATCAAAGGGCCAAGATATCAACTTCCATAAATGGAAGGGAAAAGTCCTTCCTCAACTTATCCATTAATAAAATGCCACTCGTGACGCACCCAACATACCCTACTTCCCTCCAACTATCTGTGTGATGGTTTTTGTCAGTAAATAAAAGTGCGCGAGTTGTGACACATATTAATTATAATCTTGAAGTCTAAGGATCATTACCCACACTCGTATATATAAATATCTGATGACATGAAAACATGCGTAATTCCTACTGGATTGTCTGTTATCATAATCTCTTGTCTTGGAGATTACCAAGTGCGAACTTCATGAGAGGAAGTCTCATATACTTATGAGTACTCACACGTGATGGTCTACATGCTATGTGTCCCATCATAGTATGTAATACAACCATAGAACTATATTTAAGAATATTTCTATAGCATTTCAAGGTTCTCATCATAGTGGGGAACTACCATGACCTTATCAATACAATAAATACTCTAGGAAATTATTACATAATATCCATGCAGAACAATGAACAATATGTAATAATATGTTTAATATTTAAATACATTAAATTTTCATGTAATAAAAGTACAACTAGTTGGTTCTAGGACACCAACTCTTACAAACTCCCACTAGGACTAGATCCAACTACCTACAAATTTCAGTCCTATGGACCTCACATGGTGATCATGTTTCTGCTGAGTCACGACTTTAGTCAAGGGGTCCTCCACATTATCTTCTTTCATGGAAATAATTCTCACTACAACTTCACCTCTCTGAAAAAAATTCCCCAAGAGACGATACTTCCAAAGTATCTGCTTCGTTCGCTGATGTGACCTTGGCTCTTTTGTGAGAGCCATTGCTGCAGTATTATCAAAGTACAATGTGATGAGATCTTTACTACGAGGTATCATATCTAGTTCCTGGATGAAGCTCTGCATCCAAATTTCTTCTTTAGCTATCTTAGAAGCTATGATATACTCGGTATCTACTATAGAATCTATGACTACACTCTACTTTGAGATCCTCCAGCTCAATACACCTCCATTCAAAGTGAATATGTATCATGTTTATAACTTCATGTCATCTTGATTAGTATGGAAACTAGAATCTACATATTCTTTGATGACTAGTGCACATATCCTCTATAAACCCGAAACATATCCTTAGTAAACCTCAGAAACTTTAGGATAGTATTGACTGCCATCCATTGGTGGTCACCTGGGTCAGCTTGATATCTGCCTACCACACTCAATGTGTAGGTGACATCCAGCCAAGTACATAGCATGTCATACATGATTGATCCAATCACTGATACGTATAGAGTCCTTTCCACTTTCTTTCTTTCCTATTGTGTCTGAGGACACATTTTATTGGAAAGATGAATGCCACGTGATGCTGGAAATAATCCCCTCATGGATTATTCCATACTAAATTTCTTCGGTATCTTATCAATGTATGTACTTTGACATAGGCCCAACAATATCTTGGATCTATCACGATGGATCTTGATCCCAAGAACATATGCTGCCTCACCCAAGTCCTTCACAAGGAAGTATTTATTCAACCATGTCTTAACAAACTATAATACTTGTATCTCATTTCTAATAAGTAATATGTCATCAATATATACTATTAGAAAAATGAATGCATTCCCACTAAACTATTTGTAGACACAAGGCTCACATTCGTTCTTGATAAAACCAAATTTTGTTATGGATTCATCAAAACAAATGTTCTATGACCTGGATGCTTACTTTAATCCATAAATGTATTTCTGCAACTTTCATACCTTATTTACATCCTATGGAGTCATAAACCCTTCAGGTTGTGTCATATAGACATCCTCCTAAAGGTTCCCATGAAGGAAGTCTGTTTTGACATCCATTTGCCAAATATCATAGTCATGGTAAGCAGAAATGACCAATAGAATTCTAATGGATTTCAGCATTGAAACTGGTGAAAAGGTTTCCTTGTAGTTAATGCCTTGATGCTGTTTAAACCCTTTTTCAACTAGTCATGCCTTATTGGTGCTGACTTGTCCTTACATGTCCAGTTTATTCTTGAATACCCATTTGCAACCAGCAATATTTACATCAACTAGAGGATCTAACAAAATACAAACTTGGTTTTGGTATATGGAATCCATTTCCAAATTCATGGATTCTTTCCACTTGGGAACATCTATGCCACTTACTACTTCCTTGTAGGTTAGAGGATGATTATTATCAACTAATAATGAGTCACCATCCTTGGTAACTGGAAAACCGTACCATTCCAGTTCTGTAACCTCTCTTGTATTCCTACACAGATCTTGTGTCTCTGGAACAATTCTTTCTTCCACAGGGCTTTTTGGAATCTGTTCCTGTACCAACTGTTGTGTACCTTGAGCCTAAACTTCATCGAAGTCTATCTCCCTCCCACTATCTCTTTTAGAGATGTTCTCCCTCTCAAGGAATATGGTGTGTCTTTCCACTATAACTTTTTTGTCTCAGGGGTTGTATAGGTAATATCCCCTTATTTCCTTGGGGTATTCTATAAAGGTACCCTTTGTGCCTCGAGGTGTAAGTTTGTTACCTGAAGAGGACTTAACAAATGAATCACTTCCCCAAACATGTAAATTAAATAATATGGATTTCTTTCCACTCTAGAACTCATATGGAATACCATTTATTGACTTAGTTGTTACTTGGTTTAGTATGTGCACCACTATTTGTAACGCATATCCCTAATAGGATACTGGAAGACTCATATGACTCATCATTGATCTCACCATGTCCAACAGGGTGCGGTTCCTCCTTTCTCTCACACCATTCCACTAGGGCGTGTATGGAGGAGTGAGTTGGGATAGGATCCCAAACCCCCGTAAGTAATCAATGAAGTATTGATTAAGATATTCTCCACCTCGGTCTGAACGGAGTTTCTTAATCTTCTTACCAAGCTAGTTCTCAACTTCATTCTTGTATTCTTTGAACATATCAAAAGAATATGACTTATACCACATTAAGTAGATATATCCATATCTACTAAAATAATCAGTAAAAGTTATGAAGTTTGAGTACCCTCACCTTGACTCAACTAGAAATGGTCCACACACATTGGTATGAATCAATTCAAGAATTTCTTTATCCCTTTCACCTTTCCCACTAAATGGGTATTTGGTCATTTTTCCTTGTAAACATGCATTACATACATCAAGTAGTTTTAGTTTGAAAGAATCTAAATATCTATCTTGATGTAACTTTGTCAAGTGTTTCTCATTTACATGACCTAGATGGTGATGCCAAATTTGGGTGTGGTATGAGTCATGTGAAGTATCTTTGATATCAATTTCCATTACTTGGTTCGTATAATCCAACACGTAAAGACTGTTTTATAAATGCGCCCTACCAAAACAAATGTTATCTTTATAAAATAAGAAACATTAATTTCCAAAATTGAAAAGAAATCCATATGTATCTAATCTGGATACATAAATAATGTTTTTAGTAATAGAAAACACATAATAACAACCCTTTAACACCAAGATTTTCCCAGTTGGCAACGTGAGGTGGTAGTCCCCGACAACTACAGTAAAAAGTCTCGATCCATTGTCTTCTTGTAGATATACCTCCCCTTGTCCAATCTTCTTAAATCTACTTGGTTCTTGTATTTGGATACATATTTGAGCACCAAAAGTTGTATATAATACCTAATTTGTAGAAATAGATAGATTTCATTTGATAACAAACACACTTGAAGCTTCCCCTTGCTTCTTAGGTTGGGTGCAGTTCTTCTTCCAGTGGCCCTTATTTCCATATTAGAAACAAATAGAATCTTGTTCCCTTGCCTCCCCATTGATCTTCCTTCTCTTGGAAGATTGTGACAAAGATTTGGGATTAAATCTATTCACCTTCCCTTTCCTTTTATTCACTATAAGGACAAAAGGATTTTTACGCTTCATATATTTTTCCACTTGGAGAATGAGGATAAGAAGATCAGATAGAGACTTTTTAATGTTGGTCATATTGAAATAGATAACAAAGTTAAAGAATCTATGAGGGAGTGATGAAAGAATGAGATTGATGCCCAGTTCTTCGGGGAGTTTAAACCCTAGAACATCCTGGCGCTCAATGTAGCCAATGAGCTTGACTACATGGGGCCCAGCTGGGGAAACTTCTCCAAGATTATTCTAAAAGAGTGCCTTAGAGATCTCAAACCATTACTATCTTGCTCTCTCCTAGTAAAGACCACAGGGGTGCTCGAGCATGATATAAGCATCCTTGTTTTCATGAGACTTCATGAGCTCACTAGACATTGATGATAAAATCAAACATTTAACGCCGACCGCATCGTTCATATGTTTCTCATAGACCAGAAAATCCTCATCACTCGCCTCTTTGGCATGCGGATCAGGTAATGATGACTCTGGCATATAAGACTTCTGTTCATGGTGTAAGATAACCCGAAGGCATCTAAACCATTCTTGGAAGTTACTACCGGTGATGACTCTATCTTTATCTATAATTGATCATAGGTATAGTGTGGTTGATAAGATTTTCATTTTTATTCTACAATTAAAAGAGAAGATCATTATTACTTTATTGATTACATTTTATGAGAAATAATAAATTTTTATTAACTCTCCCACTATTTTATTAAGTCCCAATGCCCCTTACCATTGAACTCATAATGTACAATTTCCATAAAATTCTAGTGGAAAGGACACATTTTACCCTTAGTATAACCCCAATAAAGGTTGTTCAAGCTATTAGAAGGTATTTTGGTAGGAAGGTCTTTTCCAACTGTGGGCTTGTAGCTCCTTGATCTGTTGAGTGGACTCCCCAATCCTGAAATCATGACTTTGGATTGCCTAAACTCTTGCCTCCAATATTACACCAAGTATATAAAGGGATACTCTTATTGATGTAATATGTTTAATTCAACCTTAAACCTTTCATAAGGGATTTCTATATAAAAATAAGTGTCCCAACAAGGGTTGGTCAAACACATAGTTTTATTGAGTTTTCCCTTAATCAACTAATGGAAGGCTTGGTCTGACTTAATATTTTATTTGAGGGATTTTTATCTCTTATGTGTGAATTTCTTATTATCATTATCACATGCTTGATAATATTAAGTGGAACTTATTTAAGTGATTAACCATGTCTTGATAATATTTACACATAAGTCTGGTTTATTTTAGTCCTATCTTACATGATTGTTTAATTCATTAATTATGTGATCGTGAAAAAAAATCCATAATGATAAAACAAGAAACTGACAGAAATAAAATAAAGAGAATGATCATGATATTTTATAATGGTTAGTTTATCCAGTGATTGATAAACTAACCCTGACCTAGGAGAGAAACATCTTGATCCTTTTGGATTCTTGTTTACAGCTTTCCACATGCCCACCTCTGTATCTCCTAGGATTGGTTTATTCATGGATCCATCTTGAACCTCCTCAACTAGCTTGGGATTTCCATCCATTACACATACCTCTTTTTTTAACTCACATACAGGTGATGGGTAAAAAGGGGTTTTACATAAAATAAACTTTGAGCACACAAGACCTACATATTAATGACGAGAAGGCTTTCAAGAGAACAAATTTAATTTAAATAAATAAATTAAAAGAAACTATCCACATACAAAGGCCTTGGTCTAGCTCATGATCATTCTTACATGCAATGATATTTATGCATAAATAAAAATGTCATTCAATTCTTTAATCATTATTGTTTAAGATAAATAATGCTCAAATCAATTAATTATCATCTTTAATTAATCAATCTATTTATTTTAAACCATTTTTTGAATTTCCTTTAGATTCTCATACATCATAATTTTAAACAAATAAATTTATTTAAAATTATCTTTATACGTAACTTGTACCTTGGAGGAAACCCGTTGAATTCCTATTCATAACTACCTAATGAATAGAAATGAACATTACACAGATGTTAAATTAAACAAATATATATAAAACATGTATCATGTGTTGTGACTTAGATTTACGCCTGCACGATGGTACACGTATCAAGGATTTGCATAATATAATAATAAATTTTAATAAATCTATGTAATTTGGATAAGTATACGGCATGTAGTTCCAACTGCATGACATGTACTATTTTCCCCCGTCCATCCGAAGTACATACCTGAGGAAACAACGTGTGAGTGTACATTATAAAAATTTGGAGTACACAGAATGTCTAGTAGGCCACACACCGTGTAGTTACTCATTACATGGTCTACAACTGGGCAAGATGTTTATAAGGTACATGGTCCAACCCTAACCCGAAGGGACTACACGTCATGTCCAGTGGGCCATAGGGTGTATAATTCGAAAACCGTGTGCCACCTGTTCCTGGTCAACACATGAAGTCATTTAAGACATAGAAAAAAAATCCAATGAATAAACATGGTTTAGTAGACCAAACCCAATGCATTGATCCTTGGTTACACGATGTGTACTACCAAATACATTTCGTGTGTTTTGGTGTTGTACAAACAGGAATCTTTGGCACCTCCAGATGAGATCCTCTATTTTATTTTAATCAAAATTAAAATAAAAGATCATTTCTGTAAGGTGAACAAGAAACGAAAGAGGAGGAACAGATCTCAAGATTCATATTTTCAAAAATATTAACTTGAATTGAAAAAACTATATTATTAAATGGTTAAATCATCAATGAAATATTTAAATAATTAAAAACTATGATGTAATCACTCTGATACCACTTGAAGATTCCGGGCGTAGCGGAAGAGCGGTTGGGCCAACACCAAAATTTAATTTTTAACATGGTCACGGATTATTATGAGATCAATATGATAATGAATGTTGGTCTCTAAATAATAGAATCAAAGATTTATAAAGATAAGGAAGAGGTTGGAAACCTTTAGAGAGGATCTTGCACATCATGTTTATAATTAATTTAATTAATTTCACATAGAAAAAAAATATATGGATCTTCTATATTTTCATTGTTTATGATGTTGATCATTCTGAATAGACCTTTCAGATTATCTCATTGCGCTTGCGAGAATTCAAAATAGAATCCCACTAGTGGTGATCCACACGTGCTCTAATGGCCTCCGATCGACACCACTCGTTCTCCGACTGCTAGCACGGTGAAGCGAGTGTCTTGTGTCGGTCATTATTAATCGGTTGTTATTTGGCCTTGAATAACGTATCTTTTTCTTGAGAGGGGAGGGAAGAGGATTCGAGAGAGAAATTGTTTAGCTCAACAATTCTCAATTCATTGGGTGTGTGATTTGGTGTTGTGTGGTGTCTGTCACTATAGGAGTAATTATATATTTACATGCATGGAACTTCTGTTACAATATTTAATTGCATAATAGTAATTAAATACATTAATGAACTTAGAGAAAACCCATTCTCATAATAATAATACTACGTCATTATTTATGGTGAACCAACTTGCACAAAATTGAATTATAAATAAAATTCAACGTCACAAAATAATTGCAGCATCATTATTATTTTATCTTATGACAACATATTAAATAATTATTTACCATATTGTAAATAATTATTTTACTACCACACTAGACTTGGTCTGATCGAACTCCACTTCCATTTATTGAACACCTGAATAAATAAATAAATAATTTATTCTCTTAAATAAACATTTTATTCAGAAACTAGTAAATAAATATTTATTAAAAGTTCAATAAAATAAATAAATATATTTTATTTAATTTATGAGATCATTTTAACATGAATAAAATTGTTCCAAAGTCTTGAGAATAATATTTATTTTATTAATTAAATTCAAATATAATTTAACTAATACAAAGAAAAACACTTAGTGTGCGACCCTTTAGGATTATTTCTTGTTGGCATAATGCGGGCTTGCCTAAAGTCCAAGAGTACTATCTAGAAATGGGTCAAGGTACCCAAGAGAAAGAACATAATGTCTCAACAATAACATCCACATATGAACTCTCACTATGTAATATAATTCCTTTGTCTCAATATCTCATTAAGTAGGTTTTATGATAGTGTAATCAAATTTTATGCTTGATACGTCATTCTTTGACTACCTAAAATAAACTCATCATTACACCATGTCCATAAAATTTTTTGCGACGGTTCTATTTCAATCAAAGGGCCGAGATACCAACTTCCATAAATGGAAGGTAAAATTCCTTCCTCGACTTATCCGTTAATAACATTCCACTTGTGACGCACCCAACATACCCTACTTCCTGCCAACCAGTTGGTTCTAGGACACTGGCTCTTACAATTAATTTCTAGAATAAAATGAATTTATAGATACTAATAACACTTAGATTATTTATTTTTAATAATGTTATCTAAAACATGTAAGGTGGGTTAAATTGGAAAAGTGTTAGGATAATTCTCAGTCTATTGCATAAGAGTTCCCAGTTGGTATGTGTAAGAGTCCCTAATTAGACTGCATGAATTTTATTTCGAAGAGAAAACTCTTATGTATGGGATAACTAATAGATAATTGTTTCTACCCATATGTAAGATTTGGAGCTGGGTGATATGTAAAGGTAATCACATGGCCCACATGATATGTAAAGTTTATGCCTTTTTCATGAAGATAAATCACTCGATATGTAAGAGTTACCAACACCATACATAAGAGTCCTAAAAACCCACATGATACATTAGGTTAATGCATTTTCCACTAAATAATTAAATTTTGATAAACAAATGTTTCTATGACACAAAGAGATATTTAAGGGTTATTAAAGGTTACCCACAGATGAACCACATATGTAAGGGTCATGTGAGCACAAGATATGATACATACGGGTCCTATAATTTATAAAATCTAGAGAATGGATTTCCTTGTTGAGATATATATTTTAAAAATACTCTGTAGGAATTATATCCATGAATATCATATTTCTGTTGTGTGGATCCTATACATGTAGAGGGAACTTGTAGAAGATTTTAAAATAAAGGAATAATGAATTCATAAGTCAACTATCAACCGATCTAGAGAGGAAATAATTAAATATTTGAATTTTTAGGAATCCCAAAATATATAAGGGGATATTCATAATCAAACAAGTGATAGTATCAAGAATCTTTAGTGTAATTAAAGAATTTAAGGAGGAACCTATTAAAATATAACAGAGGTTGAGAAGAAGGGGGATCAAAATTTTGAGTTTTGACTTATTATATTGTTGTATTTTTTTTTTGTTTTTCCTTTCCACTCCCAATTACCTCTCACATAGAGGGGTTAACCCTTTTTATTGGGATATAGGGAAAGATGAACCTTTTATAATGCTTAAGTCTAATCTTTAATGAATAAAATTATTATTTTGTTGATTGAATCCTATATTTAGTAGAAAAGTATTATTTTGAATGTGATTGTGTTCAGTTTATTATTCTTGTCAATTTTTTATTTCTTGGGTCAATAATCATATTTCCTTCTCCATTTAGTTTTTCTTATATGTGGAGGAATATACAAGAATGAGTTGTGAGTATCTAGTGACTGCAGATACATATGTGAAAAGTAGTGAAGTATATTTAAATTAATCAGGATTACTTTAACTTTATTGGGATTTCCTAAGTAGTTTAGGGGTAGTTTATTATTGATGTGTCATCTGATATCATCATACACATACAAGAAGGAGGGTTTTCCAATAGTGATATTTTTGATTAAACCTCATAATTTCCATCAACCCAGGGTGAATGATAAAGTGAATATGGATTCATTCACTCATCAATTAATAAAAATAAGAGTGAACCATTTTTAAGTCTAGGAAAATATTAAAATTTTTAATCCAACCCTTGAACTAGTCACATATATTCACATTGATAAAAAATTATTTTTTTAAATTATTTTTAATTTCTCTCAATTTGAAATTCACCAGACCCCCTTTTTTTTACTAATTGTGAAAAATGAATTTACACCCTTCCTTAGAAAATATCTTTGGTAACCACTATTCTATAGTATAACTTTAGAAAATTAAAAACTTTTTACACTACCCCATAACAGGTGAGTCAACACTTCATGTAGTATACTTAGAGGGTCATCCATCACACAAAGCTCTATTTTTGCCTTATGGTCATATTCTAAATCTCTATATGAAATCATACTCATGTTAACCTTAAAATTTCATAAAAACTGTAATACTCCATGAACAATATTGGTTAGATATAACTAAACTTTATAGATGTTAATTATCATTACACTTCATGTAAGTTATGTAACCAATATGAAATAATGATAATATAAAGTCTACCTTTTGTATTATATGATACATTTTATATTCATAAATTATTTTAAGAATACTTAAAAAAAACCATAAATAAGCACCTGTATAACCATATAACATATGATAAACTACAAGATCATTATTATGTTTACTATACGTTTTGATTTTGTTAAAATCATTATATCTCTATGTAATTTCTGCAACATCTTTAGGTTACCATTTGAAAAAACCATCCACTAAACTCTTTTGTGAGTAAAATATATGAAGTAATCCAATTTGAATAGCGTTAATACTTTGGAATCATATTACTAATGATCATTTCATTGAATAAATATTCAAACTTATTTACTTCACAATATCAAATTTCACAATGTTAATAATTGAATAAGATACACCCTAAATCCCAAACACATTTTATGTTCATTGACCATATCATATTTAATGATATATGTATGCCATAAATTACGACATGCATGGAAAACTAAGAACATCATATACCTTTTTATAGGGACATTTTAAGGTTATTATGTGATAAAAACCACTACCATGACATGAAAATGGAATATTTAAGCCTAATGTTCGAAATATTACTTAAGATATCATTAAAAATCTATTTTATAAGATAAAATGACCATAAGGGTCGATGCATTCATATGATAGATTCATGGTTAACAGTGGCATTAAATCATATGTTATAACTTATTAGTTAATACATGGGAGAATCCTAGTCCCTATATAAGGGAGTAAAAACCATCAAGATGGTGTATTTCATTCTTTCTAAAGATCTTGTTAAACCTCTATTCCTCCTAGAGATCATCTCTTCTTATACCTTTACCTAGAGAGGTCACTACCACAAAACCAGGTAAGGGAAGCGCTGTCCTTTATTAGTACTAAACAGAAATTGATGATAAAGGGGTGTGACTTTATCAGCGCTAGCTAATAGTGCTAATAAAGGTTACATTTATTAGTGCTATAATTTTATAGCTGATAAAGAGAGACCTTTATCAGCGCTAAAAAAGTGCTGATAAAACGCCTATTTTATCGGTGCGAAAATTTTAGCATTGATAAATAGGTACTTTATCAGCTCTTTTTTAGCGCTGATAAAGTCATGTCTTTATCAGCGCTAAAAAAGCATCGATAAAGGTATGTTTTATTAGAGATTTTATTTTAGCACTAATAAAACATACCTTTATCATCACTTTTAACTAGCGCTGATAAAGGTTCCAATGATTTTTATAAAAGAACCCTAACAGGAACCTCCCCCCTTGTACCCATTCAAGCCTTCACGGAAAAAGAACCCTACACTTGCGACCCCTCCTCCTCCTCCCCCTCCACCTCCACTACCGCAACCTTTTTCTCCTCTGTCACGACTGTCCTCCTCCTCCTCCACCATCACTGCATCCACCGCGGCTGCCTATGCTGTCGCTACCTCCACCGAGATCCCTCCTCTACTGTGATCCCTCCGCCGTGATCCCTCCTCCACCGTGACCAACCTCCACCTCCTCCTCCTCCACTACTGCCTCCACTACCACTGCCTCTGTCGTGATCACTCCTCCGCCGCGATCCCTCTGCCGTGATCCCTCCTTCACCACAATCCCTCCTACTTGGTAACCCTTATAGATATGAATTTTTAGTTCATTTTGATCTATATAAGGTCGTTCATCACTGGTATCACACAATAATGCATAAAATATGGGAAACCTAGGTAAAACAATTTGGAACCATTGGTGAGTATGGGTCATGGCTCAATTCTGGTGTATTTTTACAAAAACCATGCAATATTCATATGAGTTCACATTATAATTTTATAGTTCCATCTTCTAGGACTGGATGATGGAATTTTATAGTGTGTAATCATCCATCTTTTTTATATGTATGTGTGATATGATAGAATAATGTTGATTTCTAGGATGTTTTTAAGCGTTATTATGGAATAGGTGAAGTACCAATTGTATAGAAAAATTCCCAAGTGGCCTTGAAAGCATGAAAATATTTTAAAACTTCAAATTTAGTACTATATAAAGGTTTTTAAATGGGATTTTTAAACCTATTGATTTCTAAATAATGTTTTTGGTGTGTGTAATGTTCTTGAAGTGTTCTAAAGGGGTTGTTAGATTTTACAAGGGTTTGTTAACCCATATGAGTTATATTGTAAACATTATGATAGAATTTCACTATTAAAAAGGTTATTATTTTGAATTTTTGGATCCCATGTGGTTTTATAAAATTATATTCATAATATTGGTCTTAAGAGTTGATTTGGAATATATTTTAAATCATTTTATTTAGATTCACACCCTAATTTTTTTTTCATTTGGGGAATTATAAGAAATGGTTTTTTATAAAATCCTTATGATCAAATTATTCCCATTTTTGTTTTGTTCCAACTAATGGGTTGTTCTATATACATATGGTGTTATTGTGATAGATAAAGGTGACGTTTCTTTATAGGGAATTTGAGATTGGGTGATCATTTATTTATAAATGTATTCAATTTGGATGATTCTTGATGCATTGAATTTATTGATTTCTAACCACCTTGTTTGATGTCTCAGGATTATTAGGAGACTAGGTATTGATTTGGATATGTGTAAACCATTTAGAGGGTTGCCTACTGGACTAAGTGAGATAATAGACTAGAGAGTTATCATTAGATCATGGAAGGTAATGAAATATAATCTTATGCCCCATGGTATTTGTGTTCTCCTAAGATATTTATCCCTTGACCATTTGATTGGGGGGATGCCTTGGTGGGTACTAGTGATGGAATAACTAGTGGGTATGTTGTTGTATGAGATATATGA